>OY728134.1:558552181-563552181 GCA_963277665.1 Viscum album | reverse complement strand
ATGAATGATGGGGGAAAACATAATGAAAAGAATAAAAAATACGTGGCCAATTGTTATTTTTCATTGAAAAAAATTAGGGATAATTGGGTGAGAAACATGGTATATTAGGGATAAAAAAATTAAATAAACATCTTAATTCTACAGTCAATTAAGCAATGGATTCAAATTGGATTAGATAAATTAATTAACTAAGATCATTCTCAATAATTTAATCATTATCCAGGAAAACACATTTCATGAATCCTATATCAAAAGGGATCATTTTTTGGTGAATTATGTCCTCACCAATGAATGAGTAATATCCATTGTGTTTGATTTCCCTCACTTCCCCTAGATCTGGTTGTTAATTGATCATCCGATCATGATTTTACAATGAGGGTAGAAGAGGTTACTCTCAAGGATCCTAGGGTTATGTGGATAACATGGATGATATTTCATAATATCATATTTACAGAGGTTTTAGTATAAGTTCTTTTAAATTAAATAATTATTTTAGTTAGTCAATTTAATTAAAACACCCTTGCTAACGGTGGATTTATCCAATCACCCTCTGTTTACTGACATTATGTCATTCCTAGGTTAATCCTCACATTTTGGAATCATCCTTTGCATTATATTTAATATCCAATACTCCATTTTATAGTTATCAATTTTTTCTTAAAACTACATGCATATAATATTTAATTAATTGAATAATTTTATAAAATTATTTATTGTAATATCATGTCATGGAATCGCGTACTCTCTTAGCTCATAGTTCCGAAAGAAATTAGGTATATTTAAATGGCTAAAATAAAAAAATAGGCTCTCAAAAAAATATTATAGCAAGGGGGTGAAAAAATAATAATCAGTAAGAATTGAATATCAATAAGGGTAATCATGTGAGATATCAATAACTGATAATATGAAAGAATAAGAAAAGAAATATGGTATGTGATCATGAACATAAATTAAAAATTTTATACCTAATTAGTTATCGATAATAAAAATGAATCATGTAACAAAATATTATCATTATATAAGATATATCTCATAATATTGACAAATAAATATAAATCAATCAATAAATATAAAATCAAGTCATAGAAGTATGGAACCAACAAAAATATGGAAATAATTTCATATTTCAATGTTAAATATCATGAAACTAAATATATTTTATCTAGAATTATCACTTGTTTTCAATAATAGATGAAATATGCACTTATTTCCCATAGTGGATCAGGACTCACTTTTTTACCCTAGTGGATCATGCACATCGACTTGTTTCCCATTTATTCGTCCGATTAGATTTATATTGGAAACCATAATTCTGTATTCTATAATATCATTAAAAGTTATCATATCTGTGTATCAAAACTTGTGTATAGAAAATGAGTTTCATAAACATTTAATCAATCTGACCTCACATAACCCATGAAAAATAAATTGGTTTCATAAAAATTTCATCCATTAAAAAAAATAACCATATAGATAATGAATAAGGATGGAATCATTAAATATTATCCAAATTAATTAATAATTAACATAAAAATATTTTACCATAGATGGAAAATAATTTTAAAATATTTCTTGAAACATTTATTGAGGAAAACATCCTTTACAATTTAAATAAAAAAAAATTAAAAAAATTAATTATTTTGAAAATCAATTTCATCGATAATTACCTGTGACAATTATAAATACAATTTTAAAACATTGAGTGTTCATACATTGGGAAAATTTGTACACATTAAAACAAAGATTCATCTCACATTATATGTAAAAGAAAAATGAGCCCAATTTTTAATGTGACCTGAAGATTATAAATAAAAACTATTGTAAAAATTATTAAAGGGTAGTAATTTCAATAATAATAAATTTGAAGAAATTTGAGACCTTTTTGAAAATATTTTTAGAAATCATGGATATGGATGAAAATATTTATTTTTGACTGAACAGGGGTTAAAGACCATATTTTATAAAGATAATATTTTGAACTGTTGATTACATTAGAAGGTAAAAATGAAAGGAAAACATGTCATATCGTGACATAACCGTAGGGGAATCCAATTCATTAGTTTCTTCAGAGTTGTATCATATGAAATCTTTAGTTAAATCATTAACATTTACAATCTATATAAAGGATGTGATTTTATCAAAACGCCAATACCACATTGGTAAATTTGAATCGTAAGCCCCATGAAAGAGATATATTCAAATTTATATTTAAATACCCATAATTTTAAAGATAATAATCATTAAATAAATCCATTTTTGGAATATACACCACACACACACAACATGTGGTGAACATGAATTGTATCTCATAAAAAATAAAAGTGAGAAAGTAATATGTTATCAAAATTAATGAAATAAATCATACACATTAAAAACTCATGTATAATAAAGATAAATTTATTATTAATATATTCTAGAAACATAATTATAAAAATAAAATTTTATTTGAAATGCCTATGTAATTTTATTTCCCATTTCATATCAATTTTTTATCAAAATCATGTTTCATGTAATGACTACTTTGCCTTTTCTGTGTGTTTTCATTTTTTATTTTTGTCATATTAATATTATCACAGTTCCATAATCACCATAACTTTAAATAGGATATAAATATTTTATATATTAATTTTATATGTATTTATATTAATCTATTAATTTTAGAGATAGATAATGAAATACTCATTTCATGGAGATGGTTCCCTATATATGTACATGAATGCTATTTTAATTTTCATTAAGGTTGAAAAATATGTAAACAATATATTATATTTAAGTATAATTTTTATATCATATTTATCGTATTTATTCATTAAATTTACACATATTACCATCCATTTAGAGAGATAGTGAAAATAGAATCACATCACATCGTGAGGTGGTAATCCATCATTCACACAAATGACATTGTTTTTCCCCCACTGAATAGAATGTATTAAGGTATAGGTTATATCAAAATTGTGTAGGTATAATTATATTAACAATACCACATGAATCATTTTACGTTATATATATTACTATCATTGTAACATGTAAATGGAAGAAAACATCACAACGGTTTTCAACATGGAAGTTTGATGTTCACAAGAGTAGAATTATTATTTTATAATAGGTTGGGAGGAAATATGGTAGATGTAATATTATAATTCTAGATAAATAATAATAACAAAAATTGCCTACCTAGTTATTTAATCTATAACTATATCCATCCATGAGAGTTGATGATAAAAAATGAATAAAAAGGATTACCCATGTTTTTCATATTCAAAAAGGTTGAAAATTTAGAAATTTTTTAAACTTATCGGTTATATGGTTTAATTATTTATATTCAATGGGGCATTGGCATGTTTTTTTTCATTTTTGACTATTATCATTTTATTTTAACCCCATATAATCCCATTTTATAATATACTTGAAAAATATATTTTTAATTAATTTAAATATTTATTGTATGAAAATATTAATTTTACCCTAAAAGAAAATATAAATTATTCTAATTTCAAATATGGAATCCGTGTTTCCAAAATTGAATTCATAGAATCGGAAGAATTCAATTTTTAATTAAACTCAAAAATACAAAAAATTATTCTCCAAATGATTAAATTATCATATGTATTCATTTTTTTAATATTCCAAATAAGAATGGAATTTATTAAAATATCATAAATTTGTTAATAAATTTATAATTGTAAAATTTTATTTTAATAATATTAAAAAACATTTTATTTATAAATTTTATATATGAAAATATAATTCATAAAAAATAATATTTTATTTATTCAGTGAGAAATTTATCCATTCAAAAAATTATCTATAATTAACTCCAACAAAATATATAATAGTATATTTAAAAAATTAATTTCATTTTGTCAAATTGAATATCTAAAATTTGAATAAATTAACCTTTAAATATGTTCTCAAAATGTGAAAATGATTCATTTTTGAAAAATCAACTTTTAATGAAAAATATTATTTATTATTATCTACTATCTATAAAACATTTATGATAAATTTTAGAGATTTTATTGAATATTTAATATATATATATATATATTGTTATAATAATTCACCAAAAGTGATTTTATTATTTATAATGGAAAACACATTTTTGTAATGAAAACTAGATTTTATAAAAAAGATTTTTTTTTATTTCAAAATGGGTATTATTGAAAGTATAATTAATTGGTCCCTGAATAATAATTTTATATAAAATAATATATCATATGTTTTAATAATTTATTTATTCTAATTCATACATTCCATTTTAATGGTTATATAATTACAATCATATTAAATAATTATATTTTAATATTATGTCAATTTTTTTTAAAACTCAATGTTTTATGTAGGGAATGTTATCAATTAAATAAGAATTGTTTTCCATGAGAATATTTTATAAAATATCAGGGTGTTTTTGGTTCTTACCAATTAGAACAAGAAACCCCTCTCTGTTAATCCGGTTAAAGCATTTTTCGAGGGTGGAAAATTTCACCCACTATAGGTAATATCCAATGTTTTATTTGAATTTATTTAACAAAATATCATGATAATCACATAAATGAGATATATTTTTAGAATTATGAAATTCCATGTATGCTCTACATTTTATATTGGGTCATTACATGAAGGTAATCAAGTGCAACATTCCATGTTGTTCCTTAGAGGTTTAGATATCTCCATAACATAATAAATAATATCTGAAAGGTGTTTTAGATAACACATGACATGTGAAGAAATATTTGAAATATGAAAATATCATCGAGTAAAAAAATCACTAGTGATTAAAAAATAATTATGGTATCTTTCATTTTCAATAGTCTTGCCATATATTCCAAAAATTACTTTCTCCACTTCATATAACTATCTTGCTAATGAATGGTCCTGAGGATCCCACATTCTAGAGGCTTGTTCCATTTATTGTTTTTCTAATGTGATGGACCACTATAACCTCTAAGACCATGATATTATTTTAATGATAGCATAAAGTTATCAAAATGCATTGTTGATCCCCTCAGAGATGAGGAACCAATATTATTTATAGGTTAATTAAAGCCTCTCATTTTCTTATAAGTCCCACCTGAAAACATGTGAGGCAGTATATTATTAATTATTCTAATTGAGAATTATATAATCCATACATTCATCCCAGGTAATATATAAGATATCCACATCCTAGTGAAGTGATTATAAATACATTGAATGATAACTAGAACCACTGTATAACATCTCATTACCGATATGGCAGGTTTGTCCTTAATCATGTTAAGGTTTTTCATTTTTTTTAACTGGGTAGGGTTGACAATGAATTGGGAGGATGTCTATAATGGTGAAGTCATAGATTTGTTGGAATCCCATATTTAAATGGTTGTTTCTCATGGGGAATGAGACTCCCACATCATGTAATGTTTTTTTAATAAATACTGTGATAAGGGATAACATTATGAAAGTTACATGATTTGATGAGTTTTTACACATCATGTGTAAATTAAATATTAGTTTTTAATTGTATGAAGTAGATTTTTTTTGTGGTGACAAAATTTAACTATTTCATGTTTTTAATTGAATAACACAACATGTAATACCCCACATGTCAATTATATATAGTCAACCCGACTGAACTACCCACTTTACCTCCCCATAGATTCATTTATCTTGACCAAAATCATATCCTAGCAATTTTGTGAGCTCTCCAACCCTTCCAAGTTCTTTCATTCGGTATTCAATCATCGTTTCTCTTGGAATGTAGATTCCTAGGTAAGTGATCTACCTTTTTCTTTGTCCCTCCACTCTTTATCCTCATTGGGGTCTAATAGATCATCCCTAAAATGATGGATCTATTCTCTGTTTTGATAGACCTTGTTTCTGAGTTTATTTTTCTTATCATCTACAACATCATTATCATTTGTGGGTTTCATTTCAAGCTGTGAGATTCATGAAAAAGGAGGGTGATTCCATCCTGCATATCCAAATTTATTAACTGTAAATTTCATAAATTATTTCAGTTATTGATTTAAATCATATTTTTTCAAATTCTATTCAATTGGATTTGATTTAGACCCAATTCCCATGACTTTTTATGTTTGAAATGGTTTTGGAATTAAATTGGTAAAATCGACAATTCTGTTGAATTGGAATGTTTTTAAAAATGGATTGAAATGGTTTTAATTGAATTATTGAGTTTAATAATTGTAATATAATTGATGTAATTTGATAAATTATGAAAATGCGTTTTTATAGAAACCCTATAGTTTTATCCTATTAAAAAGGATTGTTTTTTATCAAAATATATATTTGTTTTAAATGGAAAAAATTCAAATTTAAAATGGGGGAATGAGATTTAATTGTATTTTAAGATATATTTAAATAAATTTCCCATAATTGACATTGTAAGGTAATATGCAGGCCACGAGTAGATTGTGAGTTAATTGGACACACTCTATGATTATACAAAATTCTAAAACATAAATCTAGTAAGTTACACCCTTGTTTGGATGGTGACTTTCTATCTCTAACTAGTGTCTAGTGGATGTTTCTATTCCCAAATTACAATGATCACTTAGAGAGTTTGGACTCCTATATCCTGGAACATTCATACCTATTTGGTAGATGAAAATGTTTATGGAATTATTATATTTGCGATATAAATTCATTATAATGTTTTTAAATATATTTACATTCATTATAAATTTATATAAATAGTTTTATATAAAATTTTTTATTTATGGTATTGATTTATAAATATTCCATCACTTGTAAAGCCTTTGGTTAAATTATTTTCCATCATTTTAACTATATATCATGAATTGATAAATATTATTTAAAACAATAACATGTTTATTTTAAATAAATGAATGATTTCCTTTGGTTAATATATTTTTGGAATCTGTTATGATATCCTGGGTGAGACTATACTTGTATTTTTAGCTCACACCCTACATGTTCCTTCAGGTGTTTGCATATTATCTCATTCTAGGTTCAAGCAATGGGAAATTATCTCTTACAGGTGGAACCAGTTTTCGAAAAAATGTAATTAGTGAGTTTTGTCCTCAGAGTCCTTTTCTATTTTCCACTTTTTTGGAACATGGGTTTTAGTATTTTGGGATTGTATTTTTCCTTATCAACTTCTGTTAGATTACTCACATTGGAGTTAATTTTTATAGGCATATTTTTATTTTTTTGTACTTCCACATTATTATTGTAAAATCATTCCCACATTTGGTTTGTTTGATTCCATGTTCTAGTTGCTGAGTTGTGGGGAAAGGGAATTCCCTTCAGGATATGTAAGAGCTGGAGATATTATATGGTTACCATGGTACCCATGATGGTTCATGACAAAGTACTATAAAAGGTGGCAAGATTTTGTCTTTAATTCAATAGGAATTATGAAATATTTTTGGGACATTGATGGTATCTGACATTGAGTTCCGAGATAGATCTCACCACAATGATCCTTATGTCACAAGGGGTGGTTTGGTAAAATGTTTTATGAATTTATTCAACTTCATTACCCTTTTTAGTTGAGTAGGTTGGAATAAAAATATTTTTTCCTTCAATATTTTGGAATTATATTTTCCTTATTGAAATATTTGAGCATTATCTAATGTCTTAAATTATGTATTTTTTTGTTATGTAGCATCATGCCTCTGATAAGACATGTGAATTGGATCCATGAGGAATATTTTGTTGAGTCACAACAAGAAGATCCTCTGGGGGACCTGAGTTTTGTTGAGGAGATGATGTGTATTATCCATTCTTTGGGATAGGGACCACAACCAGTGCCTGTTTAGGCTCCGTCTATAGAACCATTGGGGGATGTTCTTTGAAATCATTATAAGGAGTTTCTTCACTCTAAGACACTAATTTTTAAAGGCTACACTAATCCACCACATGATGAAGAATGGATGGATATGATATAATGTATGTTTGAGTTCTTAGAGGAATCGGATGAGATCAAGGTGAAGTGTTCCACATTAATGCTAAAGGGATTGAGCGAGAGGTGATGAGACCCGAGGGTGAAAGTGAAGAAACATGAGATATTATAGTCGAACGACATCAAGGTTATTTTAAATGGACAATTATATCCCGATTCAATGGTTTTGGATAAGGATGTGATGTTTTTCAATTTTGATAAGGCCGATAAAACCATGACATAGTATTCAAATCTCTTTGTTGAGCATATGAGATTTTTGACTACGATTGTGTCAGATGAGTGTATGAAGAATCGATGGTTCAAGTTGGTACATAGATCCTATATAAATTATTAGGTTTTCTTTTTAATGTTTTCTACTTATGTTAATTTTCTGTATAGGGCGATGATTATTGAGACGATCATAGATAGAATTTTAGAATTTAAGAGAGATCCTTTTTACCCCAATGACAGTGTGAGGTCATTTAAATGAACATGGATGGTTGATGACTATCGTAGTGTTTTCTGAATGTGGGGTAATTCTAGACCACCTATAGTGCCGAGAAGAGTCCCTTTGATATGATAAAATGTCATCATCCATGGAACTCAATGATTATTTTCATTGAGGAACCCAAGAACAATGGATCCTACTGACGTTTTGGGTATATGGAAAAGTTATTCCATAACTTGTTCACTCTGTGCTATGGCATAAGATAAACATCTCATTCTAAAACTGTTGGGAAATCATATGTTTCATGTATTAAATTTTTCAATCTACACACATCTCGAATGAAGATATATCATGTAGTTGATGAGTCTCTTAAGGAATCAAACATGGGTCCAGTGACTATGTGATGTTCCATTATTATAACTTCATGATTAGTGAATGCTCTATTTGATATTGGTGCATCTAAATCATTTATTTCAACCGGTATTGTAAATCAGCTAAATCAACATAATTATTTTTTATTTTGTACAATTGATATTACAATACCCCTTGGTACATAAACAGAGTGGGGTATCCGTATTCCCAGTTGTGTCTTCTCTGTATCAAATGTCGAGCTACATTGGAGTTCTCTAGACCGTGACATGAAACCTCCAAATGTCATTTTTGGCATAGATTGGATCAGTGACAATAAATCCTAGATTTATAGTTATCTTCAATGGGTAAACCTTACAGAACCTTGTGGTGTGTCTCTTATCTCTTAAGGAAAATGTGACCCATGTTCAAGAAGGGCTGAACCTTATTATCTAGTTTTGGGAAAAGTAATGTTAACTTTTTCCTTTGATCTAGAGTAGGAATCATGGATTGGTGATTTCCCTCATATTATTATTGTGTTTACTAATGTGTTTTCTTTTGAATTCAATTTTTTTCCTCTGGTAAGAGCAGTTTAGTTTTTCATTGACATAAGGCCCAATAATCAACCAGATATAATGCCATCTTACCACTTGGTACAAACAGAATTTCAAGAGATAATGTACTAGAAAGATTATCTTATTGAGAATGTATATATACATTCGAGTTTTTCACCATGGGAATCACCTATTATCATTGCTAAGAAATATGACAGTTCACTTCACATGTGTATTGATTACCGAAATCTTAATTAAGTGTGGGTAAAGAAAAAGTAACTTTTTAAAGGATTTATGATCTCTTTGATTATTTGACTGCGTGAAGTGGTTTTAAATGATGAAAATTTGATCTGTTTTCCATTAGTTGAGGATAAAATAATCTAAAATTCTGTAAAATTCCTTTCGAAGTATGTATGACCATTATGAGTACCTTGTTCTCTCCTTTGGTCTTACCAATCCTCTAGCTATTTTGGTGGATTCAATGAATATAATTTTTTATGAGTTTCTTGATACCATTGTGGTAGTCTATGTGGATGAAATCTTTATTTTTTCTTTGTAAGAGGAGGATCTTGAGCACCATCTAAGAACAACTCAAAATTTGGTGAGAAATCAATGAATTTATTCCAATAAATCAAATTGTTATTTCTGAATTTGGGAATTAAAATACATTGGACACATGGTATTATAATAGGGAATTTCATTTCATAATTATATGGTAAAATATTTTATGAAATGGTATGATCCATAAAATGTTTTCGAAATAGAGAGCTTAATGGGTTTAGTCAGATACTATCACTCGTTCTTCATGGACTTAAAAAAGTTTCCTTTTCCAATGTCTACTCTTACTCAAAAGGTGGTGAAGTTTGATTGGAATAATAAATTTTAGGTTTTTATTGTCTAGTTGAAACATAATTTATCTACTGCATCAGTGTTGACTCTTCCAGAGCCCAGGTAGGGTTGTGTGGTCTTCTGTGATGCCTCAGAATTAGGCTTTGGCTATGTTCTAATGTATGGTAGTCCTATAGTTGCTTATGGAAATCATCACCTTGGACAACATGAGAATAATTATCCTACCAATGACATTGAACTTGCAGCTATGATACATGTTCTTAAGAGATATATATATTCCCTTTATGGAGAAATTTTTACCTTGTTTTCAAACCTCATCTGTTTTAGTTATATCTTCTCTCAAAATTATTTGAATTTCATATAGAGGCATTGGGTAGATTATATAAAATCTATTGAAGTTTAAATCACATATACCTTAGAGAAAGGGAATGTAATTATAGATGCACTGGGTAGAAACCTTCAAAACCAAGAACTTAAATAATCTTTGTTAGATTGGAATTTGAGGGCTCTCTTTTCACAGTTGCATATTGGAGTCCATGAATTAGGGGATTAGGTTTATTAAGACGTCATTCAGTTATCATACACTCTTTTTAAGGTGATTATTCATAATCAATATCATGATAATGAAATCTATATCATTATAGAATATCTTTATTGTGGGGAGATAGTTTCCCGGTGGTCATTCTTCAATGATGGTGTTCTATATTATCAATATCTTTTTGTTGTGTTGTTAGCGGCAATGAATCCAGTGATGGGAAACTGTCATAATTCCTAGTGGGATGTGAACCCACAAACCACTAAGATTTTATATGTCATGAGACAGATGTTCTAGTGTCTAGGTATGAGATAGAAAATTACAAAGTTTTTTTCTCACTATTATACATGCCAATAGGTTAATGCATAGAATCATAAGAATTTAAGATTACATCAACGAATTCCAATATACAATTGGATGTGCGTTGGAGTCTCTATGGACCTTTTTTTGGATTTAATCGCACCCAGAGAAATAGGAACACAATATGGGTTGTGATTGATAGGATGACTAAGTCTGCTCACATCCTAACCATTCGTGATATAACCAAATTTGAGGAGTTGTGAAGTTTCTACATGAATGATATTTTTCATTTTCATAGGTTCTTATGTTCAATAGTTTATGATAAGGAACCTTTATTTAATTATCACTTTTAGATAGTCCCTCATGATGCATTAGGATCACAGGTCATTTTGAACATGGTCAACCATCAGAAGTTGGATGGCCAGATAGATTGAGCTATATAGATTCTTGCGGATATGTTGCTCTCTTATGTTTTTAACTTCATTGGTCTTGGGGGTGATAATTTTTGTTCTGGTTGTGTTTTCATATAACAATAGTAACCAGTAAAAATTTATAATGGATCCCTTTGATGCCTTGTATGGTCATCCTTTTAAATATTCATTGGGTTGGTTGGAGATTAGCGAATGTTCCCGGATTAGACCAAGTTTGGTGCAACAGACAACATGAAAGATTTATCCAATTGGACAAATAATGCTAATGACCCAGAGGTGATATAAGTCATATGATTATCATCTACATAAGTTATAATAGTTTTATATTTGTGACTTAGTGTTCATGATATTTTCACCCTAGTTGGGTCACTGCCAACATGCGAGGAAAGTGAAGATTTATCTTTATTTTGTGGGAAATTTTGGGATTGTTGAGAAGGAGAGGAATGTTGTGTACCATTTATCACATATAATATGATTGAAATAGATAAATAATGTATTCCATATATTACAACTGAGAAATTATCTCACTAATCTATCTCGTCTTTTGATCTGAAGTGATCTTGATATTGTACCTGATTTATCTTTGGCTGAGCAGCCAGTCAGGTTTGTTGATTCTGAGACCAAGGTACTTCATGAGAGTTTAAAAACTTATTTAGATGTGATATGATAACATGGTTATGATAATCATGATATGTGGTAATGATACACAATGGTGAGAGAGTATTTTCCTCTTCTTAATTTCTTGAAAGCTTCTCCATAGGCTTTATGGGGATATAATGTCTTCGTAGTGGTAATGTTGAAACATCCCATTACTGATCTAATAGCTACATCCATAAAATTGTCATTTTTTATTCTTTTCATTAACTAGGTAGGGTTGAGAATGAATTGGGAGGGTACCTATAATACTGAATTCACAAATGTTTTAGACTCTCTTCTTTAAATAGTTTTCTCTTCATGTGAGGGAGGGTTTCACACCGCGTAACTAGGTTACAAGAAAGGTAATGGTTGTGAGGTACATATCATGAGAAGGGTTCACACTTGAAATTTAGACTACATTTTGAGTTTTTACACATCATGAGTAAATTAAATACCAGAATTTAATTCAAAGGTACTGTTTTTTCAAGGGTTATAGAATTTTACTATTTCATGTCATGTAATGGGATTACATGTTGTGTAATACCAAGTGTGTTAGTTATATACAAACATCTCAGATGAACTACTCACCTTTTCTCCTATCTATATTCTTTTATCTTGACATAAATACTATCATTATCAATATTGGATCTCTCCAACACTTCTGGGTTCATTCATTCGACATTCGATCATCATTTCACTATCGGTGTGGATTACTGGCAAAGAGACCTTCCTTATTCTTCATCCCTTCCACTATTTCCCCACAATCTGGTTAATATATCTTCCTAAAATTTGTGGATCTATAATCTTTGTTGTTGGATCTCGATTCTAGGTTAATTTTTAAGGTCATCTACTCCATCATTCTGATCGGCAGGTTTTATTGAGGGGATTGAGTTTTGGGAAAATGGTAGATGATTCCATCTCGATTGGCCAAATTAATTAAACTTATATTGATTAAATTTATTTTACATATTAATTCAAAACTAATTTTTTAAAAATTTATTTCAATTTGTATTGATTAAAACCCAATTCTAGTGAATTAGGGGGTTTGAAATGGTTTTTGAATGAAATTGGGAAAACCCCTCAATTCTGTTGAATTGGGGTGTGTTTACAATTGGATAGAAATAGTTTCAACTGTATTGATGAATTTAGTTATTGAAATAGTATTGATGGAATTTTTTAAATTTTAAAAACAGATTTCAAATGTTTTTATTGAAACTCATTGTTTTTATTTTATTAATAAATTAGGTTTTTGTTTAAAACCTATTTTTTAAGTGAAAAAATAGGCACTTCTTTTGGGGGAAAGAGACTTAATTATTTTTAAGAATTATTAAAATAAATTGACCATAATTTATGGTATATGATGGCAATAAATACTTTGTTATATTGTGATTTATTTGGACACACTCTATTATTATATAATGTTCTAAAACATAAGTGTAGTCGGTTATATCCTCGATGGGATGAGGACAAATCCTCTATGAAAAGTGTCTTAAGTATTTCTGTGTACTCATATGTTTGTGATCGCTTTGGTAGTGTGGATTACTATAGCTTGAAAACATTGTAACAATTTAGAAACTGACCATGGTGCTTGCTAATTTATATTTGATATATAAATGTATGCCAATGTAGTAAAATTTTATTACATTCCTACTTAATTGATATAAACTATTTCATATAAAAAATTTTATTTAATCAATTATTTTAGAAATATTACTTAACTTATAAATAATTTTATTAAATTGTTTTTAATAATATTAAATATATGATATAATAATTTTAGATATTATTTAAAAATCCAAACCTATTAATTTTAAAAAAATTAAATCATTCCTTGGGTTAATCAATTATTGGAATCTATTATGGAATCCTTGGTGAGGTCGTGCTTGGATTTTTAGCTCACACACTACTTATTCCATAGAATGTTAGTATATAAAATCCTTCTAGTTTTGATAAAAGGGAAAGGATCTCTAGGAGGTCGATCCAGCAGTTTAATAGGGGATTTTGTGAGTTGTGTTCTTATGAATTGGGCTATTTTCCTCGGTTTTGATACATGGTTGGTAGTACATTGGGATTATTTATTACTTTTAAATTACTATTAAATTACTCCCAATGGAGGTTATTTTGATATTCATAGCTTACTTCTTCATCATCTGCAATTTATTAGTGAAAAAATTGTTCCCACTTTCAGTTTGTATGATGCCAGGTGCTAGCTGTCCGCCCATTTTGACCGGGAAAGCCCATCAGGCTATGTTAGGGTCGACTCAGTTATCATGTTCCAAGGTACCTAGGATGGTTCATGACACAATTTCACTCCAACATTGATGTTACTTCAACTTACTATTTATTATAGAAAAACAACCAATTATTCTTTTTTTATATAGAATGAATATCAACTATCTCAGAAAACCCATTATTTTGATATCATTACCATATAATCACTTTCTACTCCAAATTTATAAGTAAGGATCATAATGTAGAAGAATGGTGACTAAATATAATTTTTTCTAGACTAAATCAAAACACTATCATTTAGGATCATCATTAAGAACTATCCTAATATAAAAAATAAATATATTAATTAATCTATTATTATATTAAATAAGAATTTGTTCTCCTTACTATAGGAACACAAAATTTTGAGAGATACCCCATTTTTTCATATCAATAGAGATTTATATTGTAATAGTCAATATAATGACATTCTAATACGATTTATCATGAATCTCTTTTTAAAAAACCTACAAAAACCATTTCTAGTTGTACACTACATGTATCAAAAAAATAAGAAAATCGTTATAGCCTTTAGAGTGAAACAAAAATCCAAGTGGATTTTAATTGTATCCATCCAATCATCTTCCTCTTAATAATTATTTATTACATAAAATGATCCAAGTATATGTAGAAAAAACTCATGATCCTATTAATTTTCTTGACGTGGATGAGGACAAGCTTTTTTAGATTGAGTTTTTTCAAGTATGTCTCATTGATCCATGACATGGTCCACTCTCCCTAAATCATCAAGGATTGTGTATTTTATATGGGGAGGTTCTTCTGAAGTATATTCTATCATTAAATTCATAATGTTCACTAAGGGTCTTTGAGGTGGAACAACATGATATAAACATAAATTAAAAAGAATTAAATAATTGATACTAATGTTTTATATCGATTGTATCCTTAAAAATGTTATTTATATAGTGTAATATATAAGAACCATAACAAAATGGGGTGATAAAAACTAAACAATGCATTCATTTGATGGATACATGTCCTGAGTTCATGGTCTATAATCCATATACCCTTCAATTTTAAAACCCATTGTTACTCATTAATCTAATCAAAAAAAATATTATCACTAAAACCCCATAGAAACTCAGGTCTTACAACTATATACATTGAATAGAAATATGTTCACACCCCCATTGAATTCAAAAAACTATACCTATTATATATAATAACACCCAAAATATAAAAAATTCAAAAACAATCACTCAAAAAGTTTTTTATAAATAAAAATGGTCTACCCATGACTTGGGTGCCTAATTTAGATTATAGAATGGCCTATAGTGAATTATTTATCCCTATGTTCTAACAACTGGTTATTAGGAATTGATAAACATTCAATGGGAATGGTTTTTAAATACAATCCATTAAATGAGTAGTAAATGATTACTAAACATGATCTCCCTATAATATATATAGAGATTCATAGAATGAAATATGTTAAAATTAATAATAATAACTCCTAAAAAAGTCATAATTTATTAATAATCACAAATAAATAATAATAACCAAATATGATAATATAATTATTTTCCATAACCTAATGAAAAATATTTTATATCATTCATATAAAAACTAATGAGATGGAACACTAATGTGGGGATAAATAATTCTACTATTTGAATCAAAACAAAAATAGTTTAAAATTACACTTCACATATCCACATTAGTTGTCTGATAACTCACAAAATTTCAAAAACCATAATCTAATATCTACTAAAAATAATTCCCTCCACTTTCATGCTCTTCTAATACTTTACATCAATATTCCAAAGAATGTTCAGTCAAAACCTATTGAATTAATATATAGGATCAGTATAAATCTCTTAGTATGATTACACCAATAATATTTTGATGTATCCTTTTAAAAATAATCATGAATGATTATTTTAATGTACAAAATGGTGACATATCATTTCATAATATCAATTGAAATAAAATATATATCATTTCTTATAAACATTTTGTGTATGTATGTTATTTCCATGTAAATATATACTAATAAATAAAGAACCATAGGAATTTATATATGACAGATATGATCAGGGAACTCATATACACTTATATAATTTTAATATTTACACTAAAATAATTCAATACCAAACATAATCTTCTAGGGAGAATTTATTTAATGTCCTATTTTAAATTCACTTCCCTATTATTGTTCCTTTTACATAGTGTGGTGTAATTCAAGTAGAGGGATGGAATACCAATTCAAGGAGTTATATGTTAGAGTTTTCCCACCACAGAACATAGGTACCAATGTTCTATTCCCTTTTAATGAATCAAAAATTCTTCATTTACTCAAATTTCCAATCTACAGAAAATTTCATGAAACACAGAATGCATTGCACCAAATTTAAAAAAAACAAATCATGTATTTCAAACTTGTTTGTTTACCAATAATAATATATTGAAATTTTAAATAGTTATATTGAATAAAATATATTTTATTATTTATATAACATTATATAAATTAATTTAAACATTCATTGAAAAAAATAACATAATGTTTTAAATGAAAATAAAATTCAAAAAATTACAAACCATAATAATATTAAATTATTTTCCAATGATGGAATAAATAATAATAAAATAGAGGATAAATTAATAAATTAATGGATGAACCTAGGCATCCTAACCTAAAAAAACAATTGGGAAGAAAAAACTATATACCTCCATAGCTTTCCAGTTGAAGGGAAACCATGAAAGGATGTGGTAATAACACAAATCTGTAGGGGAATATAACATCCCAGAAGATTTCATGAAGTAACCTAAAAAATACATATTTAAATCATAATCAAGGGATCATGTAGAGGAGATCATCCTGTGAGAGATTATGAGTATGAAAATTAAAAAATAGTAGGTGAATATTTGGGGTTTAAAAGATTACGAGAAAATAAAAAATATTACATTTTTAATGATCCTGAGTAAAAAAAATTTAGGCATGCCCTACCAATTTCATGATATTACATAATGTTCAAAAAGAATAACCCATTAATTCAGGGTTGAGTTGTTATAATTACCTAGTATAAAAATTCATAGACATGACATAACAATATTTTTAATATTAAAACATTTTACAAATATACACCCAAAGACCTTATTTGTTTAGTGCCTTTGGAAAAATAGAAATATAAAAACTGATACATGAGTGAGATAATTTATCTCCCACTATGTTATGATAAAATATAAAACCTCTTAGACATATAATATTATAAATATATCTTCATAACTTGGGAAATGAAATATAAAAAGGGATGAGATCATATTCTTAATAAGGGTAAATGAGTGAGACATGCAAGCATAAACATGACAATAGTAGTGTAAAAACATGATGATAACATTAGAATTCAATTCATATCAAAGATAATAAACATGAATCATGATATAAATCATAGAAGTTAATAATACATGAATCATATGAAAATTAATAATAAAATATATAAAATACTTACATTGGAATAAGACATTGAATTGTGGAATACACAAAAGCACATAAAATGATTTTCATAGTTGCCAAGGCATCACTTACAATGCCATGATAGTAGCAGGGGTTAACTCCCCACACCATATTATTAGTCATGGTCCACTCTCATTTCTATCTTATTAATATGATTTCACTCAACATACCATCTTGGAAGTCATGGTTCCCTCCCATGGCCATATAAGTATTAAAGGTTCACTTCCTAGACGAGCTTAGTCTATCTCATGAGATGTAAATCATAACCTAATGCATTTGGGGGAGATATAGGTCCCACCCAAATCATAGTGAATTCATAAATACATGTTCCAAAAAATTGTAAAAAATCATTCCATAAACTATTAAATTAAATGAGTATCATAAAAATGTAATAATATCATATCATGTGGAAAATAATAATAGATTCATGATCATTTAATCGAAAGAATAACCCATAAAAATTATCTTGTTTCAAAATTATATAACCTTTGAAAGACAAATGGGAATCATAAACATTATTCCAAAAAAATCTAAACCTTTCACAGAAAGAATATGAATAGAAACATTGAATTATTTTAAAAAAACATACGGAGTAACACCAACATATGTCATCTTAGAAGGTAAATAATTATGAAATATCATTTCAAAACTTTTTTGGAGGAAAATATCCTTTCTTATTATAAATATTATTCTTAAAACATAAATATTATTAAAAGAAATTATTTTAAAAATTGATAGTAAAACTATGAAGGAATCCTTGAAAACATTTTGATAACCTTTTACTTTGAAGAATTATTAAAACAGATAATTAAAACATGAAAACGTTTTGAATTTTTTTTAATTAAAATAAAATAATAAATTATAATGAAATATTGAAAATAATTTCAAAACAATCTTGTATAAAATAATTCAAAAACAAATAAATAAATCTTGATTTTTTTGAAATCCATTTATATGAAAATAAATTTAAAATTTATAAGTAATTCATGAATTTTTTTTGAAACCCATTTCTTTGAAAATACATAGATAACTTATTATGAAATCTTTTAAGAAAAATTAAACCCATTTATTTGAAAAAAAATTAAAACCCATAAATAAGGAATGGAAATTTCATGAAAACTATATAATTGAAAATAATTATAAAACATATAATGAAATAATGATAAATTTTTAAAAATATATACATTCTAAATGCTTCAAAAAATTACAAAGAGGGATTGAAAATGTTTTGAAAAACATTTCTTTTAAAATACTTTGAAAACATATAAATAAATTATGGAATACGTTTTAAATAATTTTTACATGAAATTTGTGAAATAATATTCCAAATATTTTAAAAATATTTTTATGTGAAAACTTATGAATGAAACTTGAAAACATTTTGGAATCCCATTTCCCCATGAAAAAATAAAATAAACCTAAAAACATTTTGGAAAACATTTTCTGGAAATATACATTAAAAAAGAATTATTATAATATTAGGAAAAACATTGTATTAAAAAAAAATAACTTTATAAACATTTAAATTAAGCAAAAATGGAATGATGTTCATGACTTCAGATAAATCAATATATGGTGAACATTCCTTTGGTAGCGTATAAATGTTAAGAAAAGGGCCACAACTGAAATATGAGAAGAAGATTCCCTTTTTAAAATAACTTTTGTTTTAGAAAGGGAAGACATGGATAGGATAATCACTTAAAGAGCATATAATAAATGTATCACATTTTTGTAAACCTTCTATAATATATGGTTTTGAAGGAAGAGAAATTTATGACGGAATAGAGAGGTAAATTCAGACTTCCTTAAAAACAATTCTTGATAATTTTGTTTACCAATTCGTGTATAAATGGTATTGTTACTTGTATATAACATTAAAAAGTATAGTATAAAAATATTATTCATATTTACATAGATATATTTCATATTAATTTATCAAGGAAAGTATAATCATAATCAATTATGATAAATGATGAGGTTTTTTTAATAAACTCTTACCATTTGGTAACTTAGAATCGTACTCCCCATGTATGAAAATGAAATTATATGATGCATAAAATGTCATGAAAATAATTTTATTCATGATATAACTTTTCAAAATTAATTATAAACTCTATGAAAATGAATTTTAGCATATAACAAAATGTTGTCTCAAAAAAGGAAACTCAAGACAAAATTGTCTTATTGATTTTGTTACTCTTGAAATATTAACATCAAAAAATTAAGATCATATAATGGATATTTAAATACCCATATATTTAATAATAATATTCATATAAAAAAATTCATGGGATGTATAAACACCACCCAAGTGAAATGATTAATTATTAAGGCATTAATCTAACAAAAATAAAAAGTGAGATGATATTCCCTTTCCCAGTGTTCTGCCTCTCATCAAACTCATTCTATATTCTAGTATAATAAAGACAAGATAATTATATATCAGAATAATAAAAATATTATTATATAAAACACCATATATTTTTTTATTATGAATTTGTATGACCCTCTTATTAACCATTATATCTTAAGGTTTCACTTCAGGTAATATTCACTTTTTTACTCTTATGTCGTAATTTGTTATATCATTGGTCCTGATACATATATCATGACTTAAAGTAGTTAATAAATTATAAAAATATAATTTATTACAATTATATTTATATTATAATATTAAATATTAAATATTAGTATGAAATTGAATATACCATTAATGGAGATAGTAGCCTATACGTACGCATGAATGTTGTTTCTCTTTTTGTTATCATATTTATGAAGGAATGAAAATGGAATATATTCATATGTATATAATATAATTAAATTATAATATACATTTTATAAATATAAAATTGTTTCACTAAAACAGCACTTAATTCATTCCTTGTAGTGTGTGAACGAATCACATCGCATTTAGGGGGAAATAGTCTATACTTCCTCAATTGAAATTATCATATTTTCTAAAAATTGAATGTATAATGATATGTGTTGTAAAATAATTACATAATCCTAAATGAATTATAATTATCATATATATTATATATTAATATATTTTACATCATAATTCCAATCATTAGATAAGGTAAAGTAAAAAAAACAAACAATCATCATTTCATAAGGTCGTAGTTCATCGTAAAAATATACAGTATGTTTGTTGCTTATTATATAAAAGTGTGTGTATGTTAAGGATAATAAATTTGAATAAAAACAACTAAGTAGATTTATGATACTGGTATATTTTTATTATAATGGACTAAGTATGGCTTAGGGGGGTAGAATAAAAATAAGATAAAGGATCCCGAAGGAGGATGATACCTCTTCTTTAGGTAACTTCTTTTGGTTTGAAACAAAGGGATTACATGGATTTATCTCTGAAAAAGATGGAAATTATGGGTTTAGGGAAGGGATTTTGAGGAGATAATTGGAATGATATAGTTCTAGGAAACGTGTCTTGAGTGTTATGTGAAAGTGGTAGAATAGCATACATTTTTATAGTGAAGGAGGAGTTTCCCTCATGCAAATATTTGAAAAATGATTTCCACCCACGTTTTTCCCATGTCATGTGAATAAAATAATGTTAAAATTTCAATATAAGGGATTATGTGATTCAATTATGGCCATCCAGTGGATTTTGGATAAGTTTACAGGTCGTTTTGTGTCTTCATTTTTCAGGTTAATCCATTGGTAAACTACTTTTTCCCTTATTTATTGTAATTAATTTTAATTAAATTTCATTATATTTGGGTAAAAAAAAATATTGAACATATTAGAAATTAGAAATTGAAATTATTAAAAATATTTAATCCATTTTCCCAAACACCCATATCAGTATTGTCAGAAATTAGTTTAAATCTAATCATGCATATGGGATGGCAATACACATTTTTTATGTAAAAACATTCAAATGTTTTATTTGATTTTATATTCAATTTCATTTAAAAATTTATTAAAATAACCTAAATTGGATTATTTTGTAGTAATGTATTAAAATTTAACATTAACACCAATTAAAAAGATATTTCAAATATATAAATAAATTACAAGAAAAAGAATTTTGGAATTGAAATTCAGTATTATTCACTATTCATCAAAATAAGAAACTTCATAGAAAAATTGAAGAAATTCACCATAACCAAATTTATATATTAATATTTAAAATATTTATGTTATTTTGAAATATAGGCATTATAAAAATCTGAAAATTTTTATTTAAAATTCAATATCCAGTAAAAGGCCATAAAAACGCCTTAATAAAAATATAATTTCTTATGTGTGAAATTTGGTTTGTACCTTTTTTATGTTTTTCAAATATATTGGATGAATATAAAATATATTTTATTTGATATATAATATATATATATATATATATATGTTACATTAAATGAACTATGTATTTGTAGTCATTTTAATTAATATGATAAAATAACATGGTGATCTTAAAATAGTTCTCTATAAAACATTACCCTTATACTCAATTGGTTCTTATATAAATTGTTAATCATTTTTTAACTAATGAATTGAACTTTTTATTTTAATAAGCTAGTTAATATAATTTATAAATCATAACTTAATGGGTAGGGTTATATCTTAACGTATTAAATTGTAATATTTTTAATAATATAATATTGTTCTGTAACACTTGGTATTTTATGTTACACAAGTCGTCGAGGAAAGTTAGTCATTAATTCAAAGTAAGATTACCTCAATGTTCTGTGTAAATTTAGATTAACATTATTTGGAATGTAGTGAATTATTAATTTGGTGTCACATATAACATTATCTAATCATGGTGTTTTCATATAAAATATATCATTTTTAGAGTTTTGAGAAATTCATAATCTGAAAAAGATTAAATTAATTCTAAAAAAAGTTAACAAAATCTCATGGTTTGAAATTCTACCCCGAATAAAATTAATTTCTTCCTTGAATTCTACTTGTGTGTTAAAAATGGATTAATACTTGAATGTTTTTTTTAAATAAAACACACATCATAAAAAATGAATCCTAAAAATGCCTTCAAAGAAGGGAATGCTAGAAACATAACAACTTCAAAATGTATCATATAACTAGGTTTCCAAATAGGATAACATTGGTGGAAAGTAAAAACGTGGAATTAAAGGAAAATAGTAAATATTTATATGGATTTATTGAGGTCATAAACCAAAAAAAAAGTAAATGATCACTAAAAAGTCAAGTGACTCAAATACATAAATTTTTTATGATTTGAAAGACCATTGGTTCAACAAAAATTATGGGTTAAAGAAAACATTCTTTTTTTTATCATTTTCCTTACATTAATTAATACTTTTATCCACCGTGAATATAAGGAAATATAATTACATTATATTTATTTATAAACAAAATTTTATTCTTTGGCTATGGTTTTACTAATTTCTAATTCATCCATTACTTCAACAAATAGATCTTCAAAAATTAATTTTGATGACTGAACTACTAAAATAGAATTTTATCAGATCTGAAGTCCAATAAATAATAAAAAGTATGAAAATTTGTCTCAAATTATTATCTCAAATCAATATTATTAATTAATTAATCTATAATATTAAAATGTATCTTTATTAGTCCATCATTCATATTTATTCATATAAAACAATTAAACATTCACATAGACAACTTGTAGGCCAATGGTAGGCATGGAACACTTATCATCATTTGGGCATGGGATCAAGACTTGATACCTTACCATAAATTATTGGATATCACCAAAAATACATGATGTACTTAGTTAACACTGCACTAATATAATTCCCCAATTAAATATGATGGTCATCGTGGAATATGGTTACAAATTAAATATCCTTTTTACCTAGGTATTCAATACAATATCAATACATAAATACTTCCTCTGATGTTAAATATAAATATTTCATGGATTGATAACATTATAACCTTTCTGAAAGATGAAAATCCCAAATTGTTGAAAGTGGGTAACAAAATCATCTTAACATTGATCCCCCATATATCCCAATATATCTCTCAGTAGTTACATTCCAGACATGTGAATACCTTCATCAAGTATTATTTTCAAATAGGGTAATGAACTAAACTACCATAAATACATATTGAAAATGTGCCTGTTTCATTATTCAAAATTATATTGTATCAATTCCTTCAATAAAAAATTATTGTTAACTTCATCAATGAAAGAAAAAACTAAATGTTGTTAATTCATCAATTATTTACAAGATAATAAATAGAATTGAATTTACTTATTCATATCCCACATATCTTCATCCAAATTAAATGTTCCTAATATAAGAAACATATCAAGGGTTATCTTCCCATATTCCAAATATCACCTTATCATTAAATCACTTTTCCATTCCATCAGAATTTTTTAACATAATCTTTTTTATACTTATAGAAAAACATTACATAGATTGTCCTTGTTTACTACACTAATTATATAACACAATTCTTGAATTTAAATAAAAAAAAGTTTATTATTCATCTTCATCTATAATCCAAAAGAAGGATAAATCATCATATTACTTAAATACCTCCTTCCTTTCACATTGAATCAGTAGTCGTATCATCATCAGCAACAAAACCATCACTCATACCACGTTGATGATTTTCTTTAGGATATTTCCACATGGGAAATTAATTTCGATAATATACATTAATTACACAATAAAAACATTTAACATCCAAGGATGTGTTAGGGAGGCCAATATTCCCAACCACTTCATTAATTGAACACTTCATTTTTACTTTTTAGTCATTTCCTTTCTGTCCTTATTTTCTGTAGTTAAAACAAATTCTAGATAATATAAGAAATTTTATTTCCACATTATTAACACAAAGGGAACTAAATCACCTTTCTTCCACTGACACTATTACTTTAAATCTTAGTTAGTCTCTCCTTTTCATCCATGGTTAGTTTGAGAGTCAGTTTTATTATGCATTTTTATCATATTTCTTGAAAACAGATTAGGAATGATCACAACATCCTTCACTCCACTGATCACCCCATTTGACTTCTCATAAATAGATTTTCCGACATATTCAAAATTAATTAATTTCCTTATATTCCCCTCCATTGAATAATACAGGGAAGTATTGTGTAAGAAATGATTATCATAGTGTGGAATCACATAATCATGAAAACCACTTATGTTATGTACAAATAAATACACCTTTATTAAACAATGACACATCAGGATTATCCAAGGGTATTAATAGAAATTATCCATTTACATCCATCCGGATAGGTTAGGAATATTTTTCAATTTCTATGGAATATCCCTAACGAGTGTCAAACCAGGCCCGCAGTAAGTCCCGTTGTCGTGTACCATGTTATGTTGAGTCTGACCCAACACACGTTATTTGAGTTGATACACCAAATAACATCTATTTCATAGCAACGTCCACACATATTATTTTTTTTAGGGATGTATTTATGGGAAACCAATCACTCAATACTTTTATGAATTTCTATGACATTAAATTATCCTTAAACTTATTCATAGAGACATCCCTAATCACATCCTTATAAATATTCCTAGGGGTCTCACTAATATTTTCTCATCCTAGTTTCCAACGATTGACAAAACATTTTCTCTAATACCAACTATAATAACCCAATCATAATGTACATAAAAAATACATAACTTTTTTGAGTTCACAAAATATTACACAAATAGATGATAAAAAAACATATTAGTTTAGTGCCCTTAGAAACATGGAAATGTAAACGCTAAAACCTGAGTGAGCCACATTATCTTCAACTAGGTTCTCCAAGACTACAACCCCTCTTAGAAATATCATAGAATAATTACATCTTTATAACATATTGAAGGAAATTTAAAAATGTGTGAGCTCAGATGCTTGGTAAGGGTAAAAAGGGACACACATAAGAATAAGCATAAGCATATGGGTATGATAATGTGATCATTACATTATATTAACACACCCTGTATATCAAATATCATAAAAATGAATCATGGAATACATATTGGTATTTAATAGGACATGATATTAACAAATAATGAAAATAATACCTTAAATAATAATATATGAATAAGACATGGAATAGTGGAAAAAACATAAGAACATATATTGATTTTTATTGTAGTCAAGTCATCACAACCCCAACCATATTAGTATTATGGGTTCACTCCCTATACCATTTTTGTAGTCATGGTTCACTGCCATGACCATCTTATTATCACGAGTTCATTCCTTACACTATCTTGGAAGTCATGGTTCACTCCCATGGAAATTTAATTATACAATGTTCACTCTCAAGACCATGATAGTCTCTCACATGATATATAAATCTGTCCCCAATGAATGAGTGGGTGATACAGGTCTCACCCAAATTATAATGGAATAATAAATACCTTTTCCAAAATATCATAAACAATCATTTCATAACAAAGGAAATTAAATGGGTATCATAAAAATGTAATAATATCATAACATGTTCTAAAAATACATGTTTTAAGATCATTTCGTCAAAAGCATCACCCATGAAAAGAATCCGGTGTCTAAAGCATACAACTAATGACATATAAATAGATTTCTTTAACATTAATCTATAAAAACATAAACCCGTTAGAGAAATGATATTAATTGAAACATTAAATCATTTTACCAGAACTGCACGAGTAGCACCAACAGATGTCATCTTAGATGGTAAATAAGTGTTCAATATCTTTTATAAATTTTAATTATGGAAAATATACTTTATTCTTTGAAAATTTATTTTCAAAATATAAAACTTTTTGAAAACCATTTTGTTTAAAATTAAATTGAAAACATATGAAATATGATTTTAAAACATTTTGAAAACATTTTACCTTAAAAACTTCTTGAAAACTTTTAAAGAAATCATGAAAACATTTTGAAAACCATTTCATTTAAAATAATTTGTAAACATATAAATAAATTGTGAAAACATTATGAAGATAATCTCTTCGAATGTAATTTATAAACATATAAATAAATCTTGAAAATGTTTTAAAACCCATTTCATTGAAAACACATATTTTACATGTAAAGAAACATTAAAAATGTTATGAAAACAATTTCACATAAAATAATTTGAAAACATATTAAGAAATATTGAAAATGTTTTGAAAACCATTTCATTGAAAATAAATCAAAAAAATATAATGTAAGTCTATAATGGTTTTAAAACACATTTCATTATTATTACTTTGAAAACATATAATTGAATCTTGAAAAAAAAATCCAAACCATTTCTTTATAAATACATACAAAACTTTTAAATATATATTGGAATTACTTTGAAAACAAATTCATTGAAAATAATTATAAAACATATAAAGAAATCATGAAAATGATTTGAAAATCATGTCATTGAAAATACGTCAAAAGCATATAAATAAGTATTGAAAATGTTTTAAAAACCATTCACTTGAATGATTTTGAAGTAATATTGAAAGTATTTTGAAAATATTTTTTCACAATGACTTATGAAAGAAGCTTGAAAACTATTGTAAACCATGTTTTCCATTGAAAATTGTTAAATAAGCTTGATTTTTTTTTGGAAATAGTTATCTTAAATAATAGTAACAAAAAATTAGTTTCTAGAGTATTATGAAATAATTTAATTTAAAAAATATTTTAAAATTATGTAAAGGATTATTCAATGTAATGACAGTCATGATGGTGGGTAAATCTGTATGTACCTAACATACCTTTTGCACTGTAATTTTTTTTTGAAAATTTCCATGACTATCAAAAGATAAAAAGATTCCACATCAAAAACCATTTTTTAAGGTAAAACATCGGTAAAAATTTTATTTAAATTTCATAGGAAAATGCTATAATATTTTTGGAAACCATTCAGAAAATATGGTTTTTAAGGAACATAGATTTCCAACCAAATAGAGATTTAAATTTATACATTATTAAAATCACATTCTTGTTCATTGTTTCTTACTCTTTATGTGGGGAACATTCATCCATCTGTGGAGGGCGCACAACTATTTCCCTGCATTCCCACTTTCCAAAGGTGGGAAGTATCCATTTCTTGTTCAAGGATGTTTGCAGCATGATCAAAAAGTGATGATGGGATGTCAGTTCCTTCTTCCACAGATTCCTCCTCGAAAGTTGTCACCTAGTGAAGGTCTCCCTTATATACTTAAGATGTTGTTCGTGAAACTCTTCCATGTGCCATATCTTTATGGACACCGGTTAATTACACTGCTTCTGTTGGGACAATTCATGGGGTCCGGTTAGGGTAGCAACCTCCGGTCGGGTGACTAGTCACGTTAGACATCACCGGAATGTCTGGACGCTGGAACACGTGCACGTCTAGGTTTCCTTTCCTTAGTATAGGGCTTCTAGAGGGTGAGGAAGCGTGAGGAATCCCACGTCAAATGCGGGGAATTATATGATATATGAATTTATAAGAGGTTCTCCTCAACTTCCTAGGTTTATCAAGGGTATCCTGCTGGTTTAACAGCTAGCAGAGAAGGATCAGACTAATCAAAACACTGACTGGAGTGGATCAGGTGGGTGTAGCCCCTGAAGGGAACACTGATGTTGGGGATAATGGGCGGTTAGCTACCCTATTGCTGTTAAAGGGGACCGAGAACGAGGTGGAATGATCCCATAGGGATGTGGCGACCGAAGAAGGAATCAGGATGGGTAATGGGTGGTTGAGTTAATTGGATGGAGAATGAGATGAGGTTAACTCGAGGAAAACAGTGATATTGTGATTGAATCTCAAAGAGTCCTCTTATATATCCTCGTGGCAGGGAATAAAAGTCACCATAGTTCATCTAAAGATGACTTACCATCGATTAGGTACTTCAATGGAATACTGCTGAATGAGTTTGGCATGGATTACTGCTGGATTGGGTCACAACAGCTTACCACTAGATGGGGTCACAACAGCTTACCGCTGGATGGAATTGATCCTCAAATAGGCTTCCTACGTTCCATATCTAGGAGACAAGGATCAAATCCCACGTAGTTCAGGATGGGTTTTGGTGAGACGACGTGAAGATGTTCGAGAATAATGGTTGTTGGGATTGAACCTTAGTGATGCTTCCTACGTACCTTGGCTTTGAAAGGATCCAAGACCATATAGTTCAGGATGGAGTGGGAACTGATGTGAAGGGGGTCAGAACCAATGGTTATTGGACTTGAACCTCAAGGATGCTTCCAATGTACCATGCCTTGGCAAGGATCAAAGACCACATATTTCAGGATTGTGTGGGTGAACTGACGTGAAGATGGTCGAGGCCAATGGGTGATGGGATTAAAAATCATGGAGGCTTCCTACGTACCCTGCCTTGGAAAGGATGAAATTCCACATTGTATAGACCCGTAAATTTCAAGGGAATTTTTTTTAAATACTTTGGAATTTTACGAGTCTGTGTCTTCTGACGGAAATTGATTTTGTGGCCCGGTGTCCCAGAAACCAATTTTTGAAGTTTAACTCGGGTACGTTCAGTAAACGAATGAGCGTGTCTTTCTAACTTTTTAACCGGTGCTCGAAATTGATATCTGAGGCACCAATGAGCTCGCAAAACCGATAGTTTCTTAAGGGGACCTTTAACGTAGATGCATTTTCTCAGGAGGAGGTGTTAAAGAAAAGTGGATTAAATAAGAAGTTAATAAAATTGAGGGACAATGATTTTCTTTTATTCTAAGTGGTTATATCCACAGTGTGGGAGTTTGGGTGGGACCCACTAGTTCCTAACTACCCATGTGAGGATAAATGTGAGGTGGGGCCCACATGATCCCCAACCCTTCGCATTCCCTAACTCCCTAACTCTCCCCTTTAAACATGTTAACTCCCCCCTTTATTGGAGTGACTTTTCCTCTCCTCTCTCTCCATCATTTAAAGTTTCCATCCTTTCACCCAAATAATTAGACAACTCATGGTTTAATTAATTAAGTGATTTGGATTTAAATTTTGGAATTTTAAATGCATGGAAAAGATAAAATAAAATAAGGAGAGACATTATTTTATTTTGGTTAGTTTTTTTGTGTGAGGGAATTTGGGGGGGAACATTAGTTTCTTTTGAAGAACTTCATCTTCAAAGAAGACGGCCAATTCTACGACCAAGAACGTCGAATCGGAGGTCCCAGTTTTATCCATACTCTTCTTCCTCTGCGACAAGGGAGGAGACACCGACGACGATGGAAACAACGCCATCATCTGCGGCGCTTGACAACCACAAACTTCTTTCAAGGTAGGGGTATGTTTAGATTGAGCAACGTTGGTTTTCCTTCCATGTTTTCGTTTCTCATAAAAACACTTGATATCGGACTAATGTGGAAGGGACTAGACCAAAACAAACACGGTCTGATTCCTCCGTCGTTCTTGTGAATCAGTGCAGTTCTTCGGCCGCCCTTCATTGGTGAATCATGCTATGTTTTCAGAGCTAATCGGAGGCCCGAAAACATCATAAACATCCTCAGAGAATCAGGGCGACCTAGAAGCTGATGTTTCATAGAAATTGAATCAGTGGAATGAATAATGGACACCTCGGTAGGCGTGCTGTCTAGAGGCGTCGTTTCTGGAAAATTCCAGAATACACGGCGTGTCCTCCAGAAGCACACGTTGTGTAGTACAAGTGTACTGTGGCTTCTGTTTTGGACGTCAGAAAATTAGTACACGACATGTGACTCTAGAAACATAGTGTGTACTCTCCACACAGTTTGATAGTGGAGACTTCGATGGACATGGCGTATATTCAGGGAAAACACACGGACATGGACAACAATACACGACCATGTAACATGGTGAGTATTCTCTTAAAAGGAAGGCCGAAGCGGCTTCGCGAGTCTCGGGGTGTAATGTGGGAGATACACAGACACGGGCAGAACCACACGGCCAAGAGGAATGGTGTGTACTACCTTCACCATGGCAGAAGTGGATTCGTGATGACTTAGTGTATATTCCAGAAATACATGGACACGATGTGGAGTACACAGGCATGTACTCCACCACATGGCCAGGCATGTCCATAACACCTGGAACTGACCCTAAAGGTTTGGACACGACATGTAACCATACTACTTGTTGTGTACTTACTTATATACATGACTAGCCCTACGACACAGGTTGTTCCACACAGGCAGTACCCGGTGACTGATGACACGACGTGTATCATTTACCTACACACCGTGTAGTTTATAAAATTGGCTTAGTCACCTTGTTCTCCATGACTTGGGCACTGTTTTCTTGTTTTTTCCCCTCTGACATGGGACGGAACTACGTGATACATCAACTATGGTCTTCTTGATAGTAGATGTATCGATCTTTGGCTCGAGGAGCGGACCCTCCGGAACCGAGCGTGCTGTGTGCGGGAACCCTAGAGCTGGCTGCAACTGCGATGACGATGGTGTCTGTACATGGATCCTACGTGGGTTTGGCAATAAGAACGATTGTACTTGGATCCTACGTGGGTTCCACAGCGATGACGACTGTACTGGGATCCAACATGGGTTCGACAGCGATGGTTACTGTACTTGGATCCTACGTGGGTTCGTCATCGAGGACTTCTGTACTTGGATCCAACGTGGGTTCGGCAGGGGAGATGATTCAGAGGATACATCTATCATCTCCACCCCTCTTCGTGAGTAGTATACCTTTGTGAGCTATGTATTGACTTTCAATTATTATCATCGATATGATTTTCTTACATTCCTGTGTGGACTGTGTTGTACTTTCCTGTGTGGACTGGGTTATACTTGGGATCGTGAGTTGGAGTCAAACTGAAATTGATGACTTAGGTTTATGTATGGTAATATACCTAAGTAGAGTTATTTGAAACTTTATGATTGTATATTTCCTTTGTGTTTTATCCATTGTGGATTCTGGGAGGCCTTCGGGGGTCTCGGGGTCCCTACTAAGTATTGTATACTCTCCCCTGCACGGGCTATGCCCTCACTACATTGTGTTGGTTTCAGATGACGGACATCACTGACTGTGGTTGATGCTTGTGGAACGGGACAGTATCTGGTGGTGGACTATCAGGAAGGACATACAAAGAGCGGACGGACAGATCTGAGGAGTTGTGGAGACCATCTGTACCCACCCTTCAGGTGGGGTTACCGAAGGACGTCTCGGTGGTTGCTGTTTTACTTTTAAGATGTTGTACTTTATTTTTCTCAGTTTTACTGTACTTTTAGTTGGGTTATTATACTGGCCCATTTACTTTCCATCACATACTTTTATACTAAATTTACTTAGTGTTTACTTCAACTTGCATACTCTGTTGTGTTTGTTTACTTATATAAAGGCAATACCATCCCTTTTATCAGAATTTACGCCTTTGGTTCTAGTTGCCAGCCCCTGGCCTATGGAAGGTGGGCTTGGGGTATTCACGGCTTTGGCCCCGAGGATGGGTCATGACAAATTTGTATTAGAGGAGTTGATTCTACTACAGAACTCAGAACTCTGATAATTTCTTCCTGTGAAGAAATTGTGTTAAGGGTATCGAGTGTGGTTATCAGTCCAGGGAGTCTAGTGTTGGTGCGGCAGCTGACGTATCCATACACCCGGACTCGGACTTCTGATTTCGGACATAGTGCATAAAAACATGGATTGCATGTGTGTTTCAAAAATTTTCTTAGTGATTACTTTGCGTCAGCTCACTAGGTATACTGTATTAACCATGGTGCACCTGTTTCTTTCAAAATGGCACCATGACAGCAGCCAGGTAGGGTTCCGAGCATTGTGAGATATGGCAGCCCACCGAGCGACGAGGCCTCGGTGCATGGCCCCATTATAGAGGAGGCACCGCCGATGCCTCTACCCATCGATCCACCGATGCCATTAGCCCCAACAGCTGAGAGTGCACGTCGCCTGAGTACACTGCATGAGTTTCAGTGTCAGAGGCTGTCTAGGTTCCGTAGAGAGACGGACCCTCAGGCAGCTGAGGACTGGCTGGAGGTTGTTGTCTGAGTCTTTAGATTAGTAGGGAAACCAGCTGACCTCATGATGATCCTTGCAGCGAGTCTCCTATACGCAACATCAGGTAGATAGTAGAGCCTAATACTCTAGGTGCACAACGAGGCATCTCTGCTTTGGACAGACTTTGAGAGCCTCTTTCCCTTGGAGTTCGTTACAGCCAGCCTCCGTGCGGTGGGCATTCAGGAGTTACTACAGCTGCGACAGGGCAGCATGAAAGTAGCCCAGTACTGGGCGTTATTTACTGTCCTCTCATTCTACTCCATAGACATGGTATGTGACCCATTCTTCTGGGCCCAGACCTTTGAACAGGGACTGAGGCTTGAGATCAGGGTTTTGATGATATCCCTCAGCATTCCGACGTAGTCAGGAGTACTGGAGTGAGCCCTTCTTGTAGAGAGATTCCTTGCTGAGCCTACGCCAGTAGCGAGGCCTACCGCAGGGCGACACGTAGCGGAGTCTTCTACAGCTGGAAGTAGACAGATGACGCATAAGTCCAAGCGGACCAGGCCATCAGGTGGGAGACCTCAGGATACTGGTTAAGATGTGCTAGGAACACGTATTAGAGCCAGTTATACGAGAGGCAGGTAGTTCTATGCATGCAGCGGGCAAGACCACATGGCTCGTGACTGCCCGACCCACCATGCAGAGGAGCAGCAGATGGATGGGGGACCACCCATGCAGAGGCAGTGGTTCGACCATAGTGGTATGTAGGGAGCAGGCGGACGAGTTACAGGATCTGGCCGAGCAGTAGGTGGTGGACGATGCTTCAAGGCTCTACCACCACCACCACCAGGAGGTCCACCCAGACCTTAGGGAGTTGGTAGATAATGGCAGGCTCAGTTTCAGGAAGAGGTGGCTTACAACCACGACACACCTATGATTATTCGAGGTACTATCTATGTCTACTCCACCCTTTCTTTAGTTCTTATAGACACAAGAGCGAGTCGTTCATTCATTGTCGCTTCCCTTGTTTGGAGATCGGAGACTCCGATAGAGCTGTTGGCTCGATCCTTACGGCTAGAGAATTCTACGGGAGAAGACTCCATGATTACGCACTGGTGCCAGCATTGTGAACTTACTATAGGAGGCGAGAGCTTCGACTGGGATATTCTTGTAGTAGCATCAAGGCCTTATGACGTCATCTTGGGCATGGATTGTTTATCTACAATCCATGCTCAGATTGACTGTATTAAGAGAAAATTACAGTGTGTCCACACAGATGGGAGCAGGTTCACCTTCATCGGCGAGAAGGGAGCCTTTGCAGCGCAGGATGGACTCACGTAGATGAGAGGCCAGCCGATCACACATCAGTTGGCTAGTCTAATCCTCGGAGTGGTTGATGTGCGGAGTTCGAGTTTTCCTGTTGTGGTGGATCAGTATGCGGACATTTTTCCTGACGACATTCCAGGACTACCTCCTCACAGAGAGGTAGACTTCTACATTGACCTGAACCCTGGGAAAGCCCCGATATCTACACCAACATATCATATGGATCCCACATAGATTCTTGAGCTATGGGTCGGTTGGAGGACTTGTAGGGAAAGGGATTCATACAACCCAGTGTTTCACCCTGGGCTTCTCTGATTTTATTCTCCATGAAGGCGTATGGGAGATTGCGACTATGTGTCGACTACCGTCGCCTGAACCAGGTGACCGTGAAGAACAAGTATCCACTTATGAGGATTGACGACCTCTTTGATCAGCTCCAGGGAGCATGACGGTTCTCGAAGATAGACCTTAGGTCAGGCTGTCATCAGCTCAGACTTTGAGACGAGGATATGAAGAAGAAGACCTTCAGGTGTCGGTATGGCCACTATGAGTTCTTGGTTATGCCTTTCGGCATAACCAATGCTACAGCAGTGTTCATGAGTCTCATGAACATGATCTTCCATCCCTACCTTGATCGATTTGTCTTAGTATTCATCGACAACATACTGATTTACTCAAATACTAAGGAGGATCATGCCTACCAATTGCGAGTTGTACTAGACACACTTTAAGAGCACCAGCTTTATGGTAAGCTCTCGAAGTGTCTGTTCTGGATTCGAGAGGTTCTCTTCTTGGGGAACGTCATCTCTAAGGTTGGAGTTGTTTTGGATCCTTTGATGATCGAGGCAGTACTAGCTTGGGAGCCACCCAGGAGCGTGACAGAGGTGTAGAGTTTCTTAGGTCTGACTGGGTACTATCAGAGATTTGTGCCAGAATACTCCAGAGTTGCAGCACCGCTTTTAGTTTTGACGAAGAAGAGGAAACCCTTCGTGTGGTCAGATAGATGTCTGCAGAGCTTCCAAGAGATGATACAGAGATTGACCAGTGCACCCATCTTGAGGCTACCAGAGGAGGGCGTAGGGTTCATAGATTACAATGATGCATCGGGGACCAGACTCGGTTGTGTCCAAATGCAGGAGCAGGCAGTGATCACCTATGGTTCATGACAGTTGAGGAAGCATGAGTAGAAGTACGCTACCCATGACCTAGAGTTAGCAGTAGTGGTCTTCACCTTGAATATGTGGTGGAACTATCTGATGGGTGATCACTTTACAGTCTACTCTGACCACCAGAGTCTCAGGTACATATTCTCGCCGAAGGACCTGAACATGAGATAGCAGCGATGGCTTGAGTTCCTCCAGGACTATGACTTTGAGATAGTATATACTCATAGGAAGGGGAACGTAGTAGATGATTCTCTCAGCAGGAGGACTGGAATTCAACTACTTGGAGAGGAAAAAGAGTAGTTATCCACTTTTCAGATATCCTTCGTGGATAGAGATGGGGAAAAATTCCTACAGTCACTCTTACACTACCGCAGAGGGTCAGAGAGGCACAACATGGGGACGTTGACTATGAGATGCGATGTGCTCAAATTTCCACAGGGCAGGCGCCTGATGGATTTTCTGAAGGAGCAGAGAATGTCATCCTCTTCAGGGGACATACCATGGTACCAGTATTATTACAGGAGGAGGTTCTGAGAGTGTTTCACACTTCCCCTCTAGCGGTACATCTGGGAGTAGTGAAGATGTACTAGGACCTCAGACAACAGCACTAGTGGCCGGGTATGACGAAGGCTATGGCAGAGTTCATTTCTCGATGCCTCACCTGTCAGCAGGTGAAGGCAGAGCACCAGGTATCGGCAGGTCTGGTGTAGCCCTTAGTGGTCCCATAGTGGATGTGGGGTGGAATATCAATGTATTTCATGGAAGGACTTGCACATACTTATAGAGGACATGGCTCCATCTGGGTGATAGTCAACCGAGTCACCAAGTCGGCCCACTTCCTACCTACCAGAGAGAAGGGATCAATAGAGATCTAGGGATGCCTCTACGTTCAAGAGATCGTACGGATTCATGGTGTGTCATCTTCTATCATCTCTGATCGAGATGCTCGCTTTACTTCCCGGCTTTGGAAGGGTTGCAGGAGGCGTTTGGGATGTAGCTACACTTCAGCACTTCCTTTCATCCTCAGACGGATGGATAGACAAAGAGAACCATTCAGAAACTCGAGGTCATTATCCATGCATGCGTCCATGACTTTGGTTGCAGCTGGGAGGATCACCTACCCTTGGTAGAGTTTGCGTAAAACAACAACTACCACTCCTCTATCAGGATGGCACCATAGGAGGCATTGTACGGTCGACCATGCAGATCACCTCTGTGCTGGAATGACCCTAGTGAGTCAGCACTCATAGGACCAGAGATGTTCCAGGCTATGACAGAGAAGGTTCATATCATCCAAGAGCAGATGAAGACTGCACAGAGCAGAAAGAAGTACTATGTTGACAGGAGGCGAAGACCACTAGATTTTGAGGATTTCGACTACATTTTCTTACGGGTCTCACCTCGACGTGGATTACAGAGATTTGGATGGGGTGTAAAGATATCTTCGTGCTTCATCGGACCATTCCAGGTTCTCTATAGGGTAGCCGAGGTGGATTATCACCTGGCCCTTCCACCTCAGTTGCACCGGGTGCATGACGTTTTCCATGTATCTTAGCTGAGGAGATACGTGCACGACCCGATGCATATCATCGATTATAGATAGATGGACATCGATGACGGGGAAACTTCTACGGAGGTCATGGTGGAGGTCGAGGATCAACAGGAGCAGTTCCTACATGGATGGTTGATTCCTCTGGTGTTCATTCGTTGGCAGCATGGGAACCTCCAGGAGAGCACATGGGAGCGGGAGGCTCAGATGCGTACACAGTACCCTCAATTGTTTTCCATGTTTATGATGTAGCTTTACAGGGACATAAATTCTTGAGGTGGGAGTGATATAAAGACCTGTAAACTTCAAGACATTTTTTTTCATAAAACATTTGTAATTTTACGAGTCTGTGGATTCTGATAGCACTTGATTCCAAGGCCCAGTGTGCCCGGAATTAATTTCTGATGATTAGCTCGGGTACGTTCAGTAAAAGAACGAGTAGGTTTTTCTAACTTTTGAACTAGTGCTCAGAATTGAAATATGAGGGCACCATTGAACTCACAATGCCGGTAATTGCGTAAGGGGACCTTTAACATAGATGCGTTTTCTTTGGAGGAGGTGTTAAAAAAAGTGGATTAAATAAGAAGTGAATAAAATTGTTGGAAAATTTTATTCTTTTATTCTAAGTGGTTATATCCTATGTGTGGGAGTTGGGGTGGGACCCACTAGATCCTAACTACCCATGTGAGGATAAATGTTAGGTGGGTCTCACACGAGCCCCATCCCTTCACATTACCTAACTCCCTAACTCCCCCCTTTAAACTTGTTAACTCCCCCCTTTATTGGAGTGACTTTTCCTCTCCTCTCTCTCCCTCTTTTTAAGTTTCCAAACTTTCACCCAATTAATTAGACAACTCATGGATTAATTAATTATGTGATTTGGATTTAAATTTTGGAATTTTGAATGAATGGAAAAATAAAATATAATAAGGAGAGGCCTTATTTTATTTCAGTTAGTTTTTTTGTGTGAGGGAATTTTGGGGAGAACTTTTGTTTCTTTTAAATAACATCATCTTCAAAAAAGAATGCCAATTCTCCGATGAAGAACATTGACTCGGTGGTCCCGGTTTTCTCTATCCTCTTTATCCTCTGTGACAAGGAAGGAGACATCGATGACGACAGAAACAACGCCATCGTCCGCGGTGCGTGACAACCGCGAACTTCTTTCGAGGTAGGGGTGTGTTTTGATTGAGAAACGTTGGTTTTCCTTCCATGTTGTTGTTTCTCATAAAACCACATGATATCAGACTAATTTGGAAGGGACTGGACCAAAGTAACATAGTCCGATTCCCGTTCTTGTGAATATGTGGAGTTCTTCGGCCATTCTTGAGCGGTGAGTCAAGCTATGTTTTCGGAGCCAATCGGAGGCCCGAAAATAACATAAACAACCCCAGATAGTTGGGGCGACCTAGAAGTGGAAGTTTCATAGAAATAAGATCATTAGAAGGATGAAAGGACACCTCGGGAGGCGTCCTGGCTAGAGGCGTCGTTTCTGGAAAATTCCAGAATACACAGCATGTACTCCAGAAGCACATGCTGTGTAGTACAAGCATATTGTTGCTTCTGTTTCAGAAGTTAGAAAAGTAGTACACGATGTGTGAATCTAGACACATAGCATGTACTCTCCACACAGTTGTATAGAGGACACTTCAATGGACATGGCGTGTTTTCATGGAAAATACACGGACACGGACAATAATACACGACCAAGTAACACGGCGTGTATTCTATTCAAAGAAAGGTAGAAGCGGCTTCGTGTGGCTTGGTGTGTAATCTAGGAGATACACAGACCCGGGCAGAACCACACAACTAAGAGGCACTGTGTGTACTACCTTCACCATGGCAGAATCAGCTTCATGATGACTCGGCATGTATTCCGGAAATACACGGACACGGGGTGGAGTACAAGGGAATGTACTCCACCACATGGCCAGGCATGACCAATGCACATGGAACCGACCCTAAAGGTTTGTACACGGCGTGTAACCATACTACACTCTGTGTACTTACTTTTCTACACAACCAGACCTACGACACGGGCTGTTTCACATGGGTAGTACCTAGTGACTGATGACACGACATGTATCGTTTACCTACAAGCGGTGTACTTTAGGGAAATGGCTTAGTCGTCTTGTTCTCCATGAAATGGGAACATTTTTCTTGGTTTCCCCCCTAAGACCTGGGATAGAACTATGAGATACATCAAATCTGGTCTTCGTGACAATTGATGTATAGATCTTTGACTCAAGGAGAGGACCCTCCAGAATTGAGCGTGTTGTGTGCGAGAACACTAGAACTGGATGCAACTGCGACGACGATGGCGACTGTACGTAGATCCTACCTAGGTTTGGCATCGAGGACGACTGTACATGGATCTTCCATGGGTTCGGAAGTGATGAAAACTGTACTAGGATCCTACGTGGGTTCAGCAGCGATGGTTACTGTACTTGGATCTTACGTGGGTTCGGCAGCAATGAATTATGTACTTGGATCCTATGTGGGTTCGGCAGGGGAGATGATTCAGAGGTTACATCTATCATCTCCACCCCTCTTCGTGAGAAGTATACCTATGTGAGATAAGTCTTGACTTTCAATCATTATCATCGATATGATTGCCTTACTTTCCTATGTGGACTGTGTTGTACTTTCCTGTGTGGAGTGGGTTGTACTTGGGCTCGTGAGTTGGAGCCGAACTAAAATTGATGAATTAGGTATATGTATAGGAATATACCTATGTAGAGTTGGTTGATACTTTTTGATTGTATATTTCTTTTGTGGTTTATCCTTTGTGGATTATGGGAGACCTTCGGGGGTCTCGAGGTCCCTATTGAGTATCGTATACTCTCCCATGCACGGGCTATGCCCGCACAATGTTGTGTTGGTTGCAGACGAAAAACAGCGGTGACCGTGGTTGAGGCTTGTGGAGCGGGATGGTATCCGATGGTGGACTGTAAGGAGGGACGTACCCGGAGCAGATGGACGGATTTGAGGAGTTGAGGAGACCATCTGTACCCAACCTTTAGGTGGGGTCTCCAGAGGATGTCTCAGTGGTTGCTGTTTTACTTTTCAGTTGTTGTACTTTATTTTTCTCAGTTGACTTGTACATTCAGTTGGGTTTGTATACTGGCCCATTTTCATTCCAGCACTTCCTTTTGTACACATTTTACTTAGTGATTACTTCATCTTGCATACTCTTTTTTTACCTATATAAAGGCAATGCCTTCCCTTTTATCAGGATTTACGCCTTTGGTGTTAGTCGCCAGCCCCTGGCCTATGGAGGGCGGGCTTGGGGTTGTCATGGAATGGGCCCTGAGGACGGGTCATGACACACATTGTTCAAGTGTGGGTTTGGGGGCTTAAACTCTAGGGCTACCTAGAAAGTATGTCATTGTTGGTGCTTTCTATAAGACCATGTGAGTCATCCTTGGTGTGAGAGACAAGAGATAGCAAAGACCTGATGATCACGTCACAGAGGGTGCCGCCGTGGGAAGTGGAATGGGGCTTACACGTAGTTGGTGACCCAAAGAGGAAATTGGGGCTTACGCATGGTTAATATCCCGAGAGTGATGGGGGTTTGGACTTACTCTAGGATGGAGGCCCGAGCGGTGAAAATGACCAGCACGAGAGGGATTTGGAACCCAGGAATAGAGGAGGATCAGGGTTACTACCACCTACGAGAAAAGCTAGTGTCTTACACTAGGGTGGTTTCCCTTTCCCCATGGAGAGACGCCGGTCTGATAAAGAGTTTCTCATTCCATGTGAGGAATGATCCCACTCCTGTGGAGACCAGCGGGCACGTAGAATGTACAAGGTGGGGGTACCCCGTGTCTGACGTACGGGGCATGGTCACCAATTTACATCATGTGCCGAGGATGATGGTGCTTGGTTTTTTAGCTTCATGCAGCTCATATGAGGCGGGATCGCTCCTCACCCATAGGAATTACATAAACGATACCCGTCTGACCATGAGGGAATGAAGGCATTGGAAATTCCGTGAAAGGGGGGTGTTATGGAGCGATCCATTTGGGGTCCATGTTAGTGTGGCTATGCGAAGAGGCAATAGTCGTTAATGTGCCTTTTTGAAGAATCATGAAACAAAGCCACTCAATCGGAAGAATCACCCAATGGACCTTGAAATTAATTCATGCAAACCTGAAAGGATGCATGGGAAAACGAGTTGCAGAGAAAATGGGTTCATAGGTAGAAGCATTGTGAAGTACTTGTGCTCCATGAAGTGGAGGGGCTTCGTGAAGAGATGTGCATCACAAAGTGAAGTCTCCTAGCCTAGGAATAGGGTGTAGGTGCATATGGATGGTGCTTCATGAAGTGTAAATTCATTCATGGAGTAATGCCTCGTGAAGCAAGGGTTCCTTGTAAAGGGTAACATTGTGATGCAATGTGCTTCGCGAAGCACAGTGACCATGCCTTAGCATGCGGGTTACAGGAGTATGAAGGGTGTTTCACGAAGCATAAACACCTTATGACTACCAGAGTCCCCTTGGGGACATAATTCCTTCGGAGAGGTCCGTGGCCTCTGTGAAGGGAATCTCTATTTGAAGAGGGGAGGAATTCGGGAAAAGGGGAAGGCACTTCGCAATGAAAAAGTACATTGAAAAGCTTATTGTTCGCAGAGCAGAAGTTGCATCGTGATGTTGGAGCTTAGAAGGAGAAGGGTCAAAGGATCCATCCTTTGGGATCGAGGGGAGACTGGTATTTATAGGAATGAGGCTTCACGAAGCATAGCTCTCTTGGCATGAAAAAGGAGCTTCATCTACAGTAGATCGTGATCGTCAAAGGGGTTCGCAGAGCATCCCGCCTCCATGATCCACGGAGGATCATGAACGTCAAAGGTGTTCATGGAGCATCCCGCCTCCTTTCTCCTCGGAGGATCACAAACATCAAAGGGATTCATAGAGCATCCTTCCTCCTTGCTCGATAGTGGGTTCATGAAGGGGTAGCTTGTCGCTGGCCGCGAGGCTCCGGGGTCTTCGGTCATGTTCCTCCACTCCGTGATTGCAAAGGGAGCTTCGCGAATGGGCTCCGCGAACCAGTTTTACTACCCAACTTCAAATTTTCATAACTCCTAATCTATAACTCCATTAGGGCTCTATGACTTATCAAATATATGCTTACTAAATGGGCTACGCTCTTGGATCACTTATTGAAAAATTTGGAATAATTTGTGCACGCGTTTTCTGGTGTCAACCTTCATATTATGTACCAAATATTGAAAAAACAGCACCATTACATATATATAACATGAAACAATAGATTACAAGAAAACTATTCAGAGTTATTGAGAGATTGTCCAAAATATTTCATAAATGAAAGCATAATAAAAAACAATCTCAATAAAAAATGACTTTCTTCAATAAGCTCTTACCACATGGTAAAATTGAATCATACTCCCAATGTAAAAAATGAAATTAAGTTAATCATAAATTATCATTAAAATAATTTTATTTATGAAATAACATGTCAAATAGATGTATATAAACCTCAAAAAAATAATGTTGGTTTATAAAAAAACATTTTTCTCAATGAAGGAAAATTGAGAAAAAACTATTATACTGATTTGGTATCTTTCTAAACATTAACCCCGTGAAATAAATATTATAGAATGTATATGTAAATACCCATTTATTTAATAATAATTTTCATATAATAAATTCATGATAATTATACACACTGCACAAATGAAATGAGTAGTGAATAAGGCACGTATATCATGAAAATAAAAAAGTGAAATGAAAGTCCCTCACATTGTATCTTGACACTTGTTGTACGTGTACAAAAAACCACTTAAAATAAATATATGTTTATTATAAATATAATACAAAACCATTATATTATATCTAATACCATATATATTTTTATTATGAATTTTTATTATCCACTTGTTAACAATTATGTGTTAAGGTTTCTCATTGGGTAATATCTCCTTTGTTCGTCACATGTGTCTTAATTTTTTTATATCATTGGTCTTTATAAATATATAATTATTTACATAATTTTAACCATGATATTAATATATTTTATATTCATTATATTTTTATTTTAATAATCTATATAATATAAAAGTGTTAAATCTAATACACCATTCATGGAGATGGTATCCCGTACATACACATGGACATTTTGTACATTTTTGTTGTCATATTGAAAGAAATAATGAAAATTTAAATACATGTATTTATGTATAAAATATCATAAAAGTATTATTATCATGTTATATATGTCATATAATTTCACTAATTCCATCTTAAATACATTCTGTGTAGTGTGTGGATGAATCACATCACTTTGAGGGGGCGGTAGTCCACACATTCAGAAACACAATTATCGTCTTTACAAAAAAACAAATGTATAATGATATTTGTTATAAAATAAATAAATAATATTAAAAAAAAATATAAATGTAATATATATTGAATATAAATATATTTTTTCGCATAATCCCTAGCATGAGTGGCGGTAATATGAAAAATGAACAATTATCATTACATGATGTAGTAGTTCACCATACACATAAACAATATGTTCTTTACCCATTAGATATAACTGTGTGTATGTATTGGATGAAATCATAGAATTAGAAGAAATTAGTATATATAGGATACATTTTTTGTATTATAATCATGTACTATGTGGATTTGAGGGGGTGGAGAATGAAAATAAGATAAATGAGCTTGAGGAAGGATGTTACCACTTCATTGGGTAACTACTTTAGGTTCGCAACAAAAATAATTACAAGGAATGATTTATAACAAATTTGAAGAATGTGGGTTGAGTAGAGGTATTATTATGTAATATTTTGGAAAATATAGTTCTAGGAAAAATGTCTTGAGAGGTGTAAGGAAGTGGTAGGAGAAGATGCCTTTTTATAATGAATAAGGACTAACATTTATTTAAATATTTGGGAATGGAATTAGATACATGTTTTTTTCAGTTAAATTAAAGAATATAATAATTCAATTATAATAAAAAGGGGAATAAGGTTGAAATATTACCATAAAATGTCTTTTTTAGAAGTGTATAGGTCTTTTTTGGGTCTTATGGTTAAGGTTTAGTTCATTGTTACTCAATTTTTTCTCTTAACCGTTGAGTATAATTTTAATACATTTCATTCGAATTTTTTGTAAAATACTTAGATTAACCTAATTTAAATTATAAATTATCCTGATTCCAAATATTGAATATATTTTTCCAAAATCCAATCAAATAAGTGGCATAAAATAATTTAAATTTATTCCCGCAGATGGGATGACAATACGAGGTTTTGAAGTAAAAACATTAAAACATTTTCTATGTTTTTATATTTTATATTAATCTAAAATTGATTATAATTAAATAAATTGGATTATATAATAAAAATTTAATATAATTATACTTTTAAACCAATTTAAAATATTAATTAACTATATTAATAAATTATTAGATAAATTTGTTATGAATTAAAATAAATTATTTTTTACTATTCAAAAAAATATGAAACTTCATAGAAAAATACCAGAAAACCACCGTAATGAAAATTTTATGTTTCTATTTAAATGATTAAGTTTATTTTCAAATACATTCATTGTAAAATTGGTAAAAATAAGATTTAAAATATTTTCTCCATTAAAAGGAAATAAAATCAATTTAATAAAAATATATGTTCTTAAGTGTGAAATTAGGGTTGTTCTCATATTTTATGTATAAAATATATTGGATGAATATAAAATATATTTTATTGGATATATAATGAATATTAAATTAATATCACTAAATAATTTTAATTAACTTAATTTATTGGGGTAAAATCACTTCATGGGAATGAAAATAGTTTCCTATAAAAACAGTCCCTTTATATTCAATTGGTTATTTTATTAGTTTTTTAATTAATCAGTAAATAATGAATTAAACCATGTATTTATAAAAGGTATTTAATCATATTCCTAAATGTAAAATTAACATCAAGGTTATATCTTATTATATTAAATTGTAATATTTTTAATTTTATATTATTTTTTTGTAACACTCGATCTTGCATGTTACACAAGCCATCAAGGAAAGTCAGTCTTGCGTGTAATCTTATCTAACCTGAGTGTTCATTATAATTAAAGATAAACATTATGAAGCTTTTAGTGAATAATTAACTTTGAATTGCATATAATTTACTCTAAACATGGTTCTTTAATATAAAATAATCTATTTTTATTATTGTGTAAAGTTGAAAAAATAAAAACCATTAAAATAATTTAAAATTAAATTCATAGAATCCTTGGGTGTTGCAAATGTGGCACAAAATACATTGTGGTAGATTTGAAAATACATCAATTAAAAAGTCCATCTATCTTATTTTTGTTGTGGTGTGTCTTCCCATATATATTTCTGGAAGAAGCATCTCAAAAAAAATAAATCATCTTACAAGGATTGGTAATGGAGTATTATCATGTATTCATGGTGTAACCCAATTATTTTACAAATTATATTCTACAAAAAATTTATAGAAACTAAATATGTTAATAAATAACGGAAAAATTAAAAAAATTACTAATATGAAATTTTATATACCAAAATGTTACAGTATGTGTGTGAAATATGATTCAATTATTATATTTATATAATGTGTAACTGTATTTTTTGATTAGTTATTAGGGAGGAATATGGTGATGAGTTTAACAAAATTTCAACCCTGTTATTAATATTTTTTTAGTTATAAAAATTTATGATTTAATCAATATGTATATATATAATATTTTTTTATAGTAATGTGATATTTATCCAATATAGATGATATTATATAAATAATTATATAGAAGGGAGTTTAACACAAGAATATCTATGGGTTTTCTCCATTTTAAGAGAATTTAAAATGAAATTATTTAATTAAATTATATAATAAATGGGAAATAAAATTAGTTTTTTATCTGCTGCATAGTAAAATGGGTGAAGTTTTTATGGATTGGTAAGCATAATAGGTGGAGGATCATCGAGATTTGAGTTGGTCAAGTATAGTTTTAGAGGGTGGTGACTGGAATTAAACATTAAAAAAACTTATGAACAATTGGTCACATTTGTGTGGGATCTATTAAGAAAATATTAATATGTCACATCTATATTTGATGACAATATATAACATGAGAGTTTAAATGAAGAGTATTAAAGAGACTATATAATTATTCTATCATAATAACTAACACTATATGATATTCTGTGATGGGGTTATAACATAAATTTTTTAAGTGAATATATTTACTATGAATTCCCATACTTATTTATTGTCTTCCCCATATGATAATTTATTGTTTTATAGGTCTATTTTTGTATTGAAATTATCAGAATATTAGAAATTTGAGTTGTGAATTTTGAATAATGGTTTTCTATTTTGTCTTATGATGAATTATGTACCTAAGTGATAACATAAAAAATCATAGTTTTTTCTATATTTATATATTCTACATTGTGTGAAATTGTCAATAAGATAATTTTATTGCCAATACTAATCCTAAAATATCAAATTTCATAGTATGTTTATGGATTTTTCAACAATATTTTAGTATTTCCTCTTTTATACATAAATATAAATTAGTTTGTAATCGTGTATTTAGGGATTTGGATGTCCTACTGTACAGTTTTAATGAAATCTACGAGGACACATATGCGGTGAAATTAATATGACCTTATAGATGTTTGAATCTTACAAGAGATTACAATTCACAATGATATGGTGGTATCAATTCATTAATGCATATAGTAGTTATTCATTACTATTTCATTGTAAATGTTTGTAAATCTAATTCATGTGGTGTGTACACATGAATTGAATCTATGGATATGTATTTTTATTATTTTCAGTTATAATATTACATTCATTAATTTTTATAAATATGGTCATGTTTTTTATTTAATGTTATTTTAGTAGGTGTGCATTATATTTATTTATTTGTATTACATTATATATGTCCAATACATGTAATATTATAATTTTTTGTTGAAAATGGTACAGGGGGTCTACAAAATATGTAGATTCCAAAAAAAAATTATAATTTTCCACATAACTATAGACATAAAATGTCATCTTGAGATAAAATGAGCTTCAGTAAAAGGTCTAGAATCTTATGTAAATTAATTTAATAATATAAAATAAAATAAAAAATTACTAAATATTAATTGAAAATGTATTTGAAAACCATCGTTATTTGTTGACCATATCTTAAAAAAATGAAATATGGATCCAAAAAGAACTTCTGAACATATTTCAAGAGTCTAAAAGATCACAAATCATTGAAATATTAGTGATCAAACTGAGATTTAATGATTCCATGGAAGTATCAATCATCAATGCAACACTACTCATTGATCTTTGATTGAGATTTAATATCAAGTGCTTTTAATCATAACATGTATCACTATAGAGTTGGATATATGATAGAGGATCTCTGATATTCTTTTGGATTAATTCTCCTTTGGAAATGTGATTCCACATACTTATATAGTTGTGATTAAACACTCGGAATGGGCGCCTCTTCCCCATTATAAATAATACCCACTAAAGGATCCATAAATGAAATTTTTTACCAACTAATTATATCAGAAAAGAAATGTTTATTTTTATCACATATAATAAATATATTAAATTTAGCATGTGATAAAAGTTAATCATTAAATTAACTCATAATTCTCACAAAATTAAGTGAACCATAATAATTAAAAAATTATTTATTTTCTAGAATATTTTATATGTATTAAATTAAATACAATTAAATACATTAAATAAAAAAATTTAACTCCATTTATTCATGACTTTACTAATAATGATTTTTTTGCAGTCATTAATTCCTAAAAACCTGTCTTTTGCTGTGGAATATCCCACTATATCCTATACTCATATTCAATATAATATTCTAGAATATTGGAAATGAGATATGTGTGACCATTTAGGGTTATATGTATATAGTAATAAATAATACTCACAAACTAGGAGAGGAGTATTTAAACACATCAAGATCCATAAGGATATAAATAAAACTCATATAAATGATAGAAATTTCAATGAATAATTGTTGCCTAATAATTTTTTTTCTCTCATGATATCTTATAAAGATCCATTCCCACATTTTTCCATCATTCTTTCTTGATTTACTATTCACTTATCAAACAAGACGGGCTAACCTTTATCTACAATGGAAAGGGATTTAATAAATTTACTACTATCCTAATCAACAAGGGAGAAGATATTTATTTCTTCTAGAAGAAAAAAATTATCTCTTGGTAACTAAATTAATTTCAACACACTACTGGAAAACCCAAATAATTATGCCACATCATTCCATAAAATACATTATGTTTTTCCTACAGAATTGTATTTTTTCAAGTAATATGAACAAAAAAATATAATTTTAGGATACCATTACACATTTTCTAGATACAAACTACCAATGACACATCAACATTTTGTTGTTAATTTTGGTGGATTAATACATTTTATCTCATTTAATATAGAGGACCACATGTGAACTTCAGGATATGAACTATGATTTCTTATGAGATCCCACCACCCTATAGTCAATAATCATTTGTGTCTTTTCAAGATGATGTATCTAGACTAAATGACATAATTTAATGTTATTTTTCATGTTATCTTGATATACTCTTAAAAGTCTATGAACTACTATAACACTTTTAATAAATTGTAATATATGTACATTGACATATAAATATACAAAACACTAATGTATCGACACTATTATTTGATGATAAACACATGTATATATCAAAATGTATACATGTAATTGTAATCAATGACTATAATCATAATTTGGTTAAATTTCACAATCATAAAAAACTCCTACATTATAATAGAGACAACTGATAACAGGTCTGAACATGCCTCATATCACATGAGAATGTTTTTTTATGTTACAGATTTAATTAGGGGGTCTTCCACATTATCTTATATGGCTAATATTATATTTGTAACTTCAACACAATGAGTAAAATTCTCCAATATATGATATATTTCATGTACATTATTTTTACTCTATTGTGACCTGGGATCCATTTTAATAATATATACAATATTATTATAACAATAATATAAAATATTCTCTACATTGACAGGTACAAAACTTATATCTAATACAAATATATATATCCAAACTACATCCTTATTTTCAATATAATCATATATATTCTTGAATTATTTAGTCTATTCTAGGACTACAAGGTTATTAGAGATTATAAATATCCCTGCACAACCATTTTTAAAAAATAAATTGTCTAGATATTATTTTAGATCATAAAAATCGATCTAGAAAATGGAATCTATGTATCCCCCACAATACTAGTTACAAATATCCTCCATACACCATAAATTTGTCCTAGTAATGTATCAACTACTTCATGATAACTACTAAAGCATCCCAGTAAATATCTCAAAGATTTTCTTGATATATCCCTACTATCTCTAATGTGAATTAATTATATAACCATGTATATAACATAGTATTAATTAATTATCCCATAGGTTAATAATTTGGGATTCTACGCGTTCTTTCAGTCTCCTCCTCTCTTTTTTTGAAAATGGTTCTTTGAGAGAATGATAAAAAGTTAAATTGGAAACTACACTCTCTTGTATTATTATATACTTTACCTTCTATATACGATTTCAATATTTATATATATATATATAATGACTTATTGAAAACATCCTCACTGATCACTCACAATAGATCATTATCCCAATCTTGTAGGCTACTTCACCTAACTCTATTCTAGAGATATATTAACTTATCTGAGTCTTAATGAATTTTATGACTTTCAATCCACTTTCAAAAAATTAATATGTCGTCGACACATATTTTTTAGAAAAAAATAGACACCCCACATACAATGTAATAGATACATGGATCACTTTAATTCATGAATAGAGAAAATTCAATTATATCCTCAACAAAATAAACATTATGTCCTTATGATTCCTACTTAATACCATAATAGTATATATGTGGATTTTATAATTTATTAGTACTATTATTATTAATTAATCCCTCTCATTGAGTCATATAGACATCAACAACAAAATTTTAATTGAGATAGGTTTTATATTAAAATTATGTTCCAAATTTAATTATAATGGATGTATTCTACACTTGTATTTGTGATATTTTTCATTATAAGTACTATTGATAATTTTTCATCATAGTATGTACATTGATGTTTCCAAAAATCAATCTCAACAATCCATGATTAATAAGTATTTACTTTACCATCCATGTCCAACTTTTTTATTGAATACACATTAGTACCCAAGGGGTATTAAATTAGTTTGAGGGTCTAACAAAATCAAAAGAAATATTCTGATACATAGACACCATTTCAAAATGCATGAATTCATTTTTTTAGTACTATCTAGGGTATATATTTCTTCCATCTAGGTTATTGGTTCATTATCTCCTAGTTTTAAGGTATAATATATATTAGAGATAAGAAAAACATAAAACTATGGTCCTCTAAACTATTGATTATAAAAATACAATACTTTTTTTCCGGAATAGATTCATCACCCACTATCTATTATGGTTATTTTTACTGCACCATCTCATGAGCATTTGGAGAATCTACTTCATCAATGTCAATGTTTCTCAAACTATTTACCTTGTAAATGTATTTCCATTATTGAAATATAGAATTTCCAACCATTACCATTTTTTATCTTATTGGTTATGTATGTAATACCATTTTGTTTCATTAGGATAACATGAAATGATTCACATCATTCTTTGAGATGCTAATTTTCTTATATGTATTGTTTTAAATAAATCCTCACATCCCCATACACATATTTGGTCAGATAAGATTTCTTTCTAAACCACAACACATATGTAATTCATTATAAAGCAATAATTGGTTTTTGATTAAGCTTAATTTCAATTTTCTTCAATGTGGATCCCTAAAAGGATAAAATAAGTGTTTATTGACTCATCATTGATATGACCATTTATAGTAGGGTCTAATTAATCAATTAACTAACACAACTCCACTAGTCTATTTAATGATGAGTGATTTGGGATATTATCCCCTACTTTATTATGTTATCATTGAATGATTGTATGGGATACTCGGAACCTATTTTTTGTGAGGATTCTTAATCATCTTATAAAGCATATTTCATAATTCATGTTGTTTTTCTAAAAACTTCTGAATGGAATCTGACATAAACCTCAATATGTAGGTATAACCATACCAACTAATGTCTTAGATAATGTTAATGCGGTATAAAATCCCACCCATCACCTATACATGATATATACCACATATATTGGTAAGAATAAATTCCAATAGCTCTGTAACCCTCACTTGTTTCCCATGGAGGGGTGATTTTGTATTTTTCCTATATAAATAAGCAGGACCTAAAACTAGGGTTTTTAGCATAGTGATTTATAAGAAACCAGATTGATTTAATTATTTAAATGGAATAATTTACATGATTAATCTATAATTTTCATATATGGGTGTCATATAAGTCATTTAAAAAAATTTATTTCATTGATTACCATTACATGGATTTCATGTTCATGCATGTATAAGATATTATTTTTATTATCCATTCCATTTCACAAGTTATTCTTATAAATGGATTAACATTTATTTCCCAAATTTAAATGAAATCATATAGTTTCCTACCTCAAAACAAATATGGGGTTATTTCTAATTAAATTAAGATAGTAAAAAAATTAAATGTAATTACTAACCCACTAGGCATAGTCAGTTAAATGTATTCAATTTCAAAAGCAACATTGATCACAAAATTTTATACACATAGATCCACCGCTCCGTTTGAAATAATTTGTAATCAACCTAGTTTCTTTATATCGTTTAAACTGTGTGATCCACATTCTATATCAAATACACAACATATAAACATAGACATATTACATTCAAAGAAAAAATTCCTACAAGAAAAATTGATGCCTTGATTTTTTTAAAAGTCGTGTAATTATTCACCCAGTGGGATTTCTTGATGAATAAAAATTATACATCATCGTACTTATCCCCCACCCTCTATATCATTGGATCATTGGAAGGATGAAACATAGGTGTATTCATCTTTGTATTATCCTCACACCTATTAGACTTTTCCTTCTTCCTCTTATTCAACAAAAGGATTGGTGAATTTGTATTCTTAAAATATTTATCATATTGGATAAAGATATGAAATTGGTTTTGGAGTGAATTTTTCAGGGTATTCACTTTTTAACTAACAATAAATTTCTATAATATTTACAATAATGGTTTAGAATGAGATAATTCACTAGTTCTATGAGAAAATTTAATAAAAGTTGTTTATTCATATTTATGTACCCATTAATCATCATCAAATGACTTCCTACATGATTCCATTCTAAAATATCGTCACTTTAATATAGAATTTATATTTAATATTATTCATTGATTTATCCCACTGATATACCTATTATAAATGATGTAGAAACCAATTTTAATCTTCACACTCATTAATTTTCTATAGTTAATGGGATATTGATGATAACAGAAAACATGGAATATCTACTGTATCATATATTTTCTTTTTATATTTTGATTTATCTTAATTTCATGCACCTAGAGGGGAATTGACAAAAATTGAGGACTCTAGTTCCTAAATCTTTCACTTATTGTATAGTACATTGTGCAAGATCTTATACCTCATGGAATTTATAATAAACTAAGAAATTATCTTTTTCCATAATAGATCCTAGTGATAATTATCATTTAGTTATTATTTACTTTTTTTCTAAAAAAATTAAACTCTTAATTTAGTAATATTTCTTAATTATCATTAAAAAATTCCAATAAAACCATAAATGTCTCACAATATATTACAAATCCATACTATCCAAATCTTCATGATTTATAATACTCTTTTTTTTAATATTCAAGTTCAAGGGATCATTGAAACCTCTCCCCATTGTCTAGGATATGGATATACCAATAATTGTAGAGCTTCAAGGTAGAAATTAGACTAGCCAATCAAATTTTCTCATGGATGTATGAACTATTGTGTGAAGTCTTAGCTTTGTGGAATTGTAATATTTTTCCCTCAACACTTTTCCACTAATGTGTCAATAAGCTAGTTTTTTATAATTCTTTTACTATATATTTAGTAAATTAAATAAAATTATCTTATAAAAACTCCATAGTATTTAGAGGAACCCCCAAACTATTGTATATGAATACCACATACATTTTTTTGTTAAAATTTAAGTTTTTTATTATATTACTATGTATTATTAATTTATGAGGTTTTATTGTTTCATGAAAAATGAATATGTTTTATTTTTTATATTTTTGACTCTGTGACTGAACCAATTACCAAATTAGTCATTAATAGAAAACATTCATCACTTTTGTATTCAATTTTATAATATGAATTTTGTATTATTATTTTCAGTATTCGAATAAACATTATTATCCAAAAAACATAATAATTCTTTAAAAAATTTATTAAATAACCCAAATGATCATGTTAATCTTTTTTCATTTGATCTACGACTGCTCAATGGATTAATAGTGACCATTGGGGTAAAAAAACATGAGTTGGGTCTGACTCATTTTACAGATCACACCATAGCCCAATGTTTCCATATATTATCTTGAATATTGCCACTTATGGGTATGGTCAACATATTATAATGCTCAAAACATAATTCATAGACAATATGAATATTTAAAAATACCTTTAGATTTAAATGGATTAATGGGCATGACCATATATTAATTGAGCAGGGAAAGATAGTACATACCCCATACTAAATAAATTAACTACTTAATTTATTTATATTATTTAAAATAATTTTAAAATAAATTAAATCTATGAAATAAACTGTCATTAAACAATCAATATCATTCGGAAAGTACATTAAATATTAAAACTAAGTAAATATTTTGATATAGTCATGTTGAAGGAAATTAAGTCAATTAAATTAATTATTTTCATTCAAGTGATATTTTTTTGTTGGTCACAAAATATTTTTTTTATTGAAAATAAATTATATTAGTTTAGAAATATTTTTAACTTTACATAGGGAACTGGGTGGCCTAAAAATTCTCAAAATGAGGTTCGATTTTGTTTGAGTCCTATATAAGGACATACGAGTCGGGAAAGACCCACTATGGCCTATTATATGCCGATCAAGTCCCACCCGGTCCATTTAGGCATCATGATGACCTTCTAAAGCCTGTTGTAGGTCGAACTATCAAGGTTTCATTATGGATCGACTTATTGGGATAAGATACCTCCCTCTGGGATGATCATAGTATGAGGCTACCTAGGGAACTAGGTACATCAGATCACTACTATAGTAGACAAAATGTGTGGATGTAGGTCGAGACCGCATGATGAAATGACCAACGATGGGGGGCTAACCCGATCATAGGTGGGTGGAAGAGGATGAGTTTTTGATGGTGACTCGATATAGGGGAGGCTGATGGTGGTGGAAGGAGGACTATAAAGAGAGTATGACTATGGTATGAGATCTTATTGGAGGCCTTACACGGGGAAGTGGTTTAATTAACAAAGTTTTTAATTTTTTTGTTTTACCCAATGGAAAACCACCATTCCTGATAAGATTTTACTTTTTTAAATAATCATCAAAAGATTTAAGAACCCTACATTTTTTCTACATTTCATGTTCCACACTGCAAATAAAAAATTACATTTTCATTGGAGTTTACAAAGCCTTAGATTTAGGCCTTTGATGACAATAAATAAATTTCATTATTTAAAAAAATGTGTAGGAATTACTCAATCTAAAATTTATAATACGGGTTACTAGAGTTATGCTAGATATTTGGGTTTCATTTGAAATGGCTAATGATGACATAAGTTGGGAAAAATATCATATATACAATTATATTTTCTTAAAATATTGAACCATAATTTTTTTATCTATGGATTTCCATATATTTTCCATTGGTTATCTGATTGGATCATCATCTAAATATATGACACTATAATGAATCCTTAACAACAAATATAATGAAAATTATATTTTTTCAATGATTAATAATTCACAGAATCACTCTAACACTAATTATCGGTGTTGTGGCACATAAAAAACAAGTGGGCCAAGGATTTAAAAAAATACATCATCAGATTGATGTAACAATGTGGTCTATAGTAAAATAATCCCCTATAAATGTATCATAATATGAGGTGATTTATGATAATAATAAAAAATTAAAATGACTTGTAACATAATTTTAATGGAATATATGTTATACAGTCATTCATGGATGTTTACTATTTTTCAAATTAACTAAAATTGGATCCCTCTAGATTATCCACATGTTCTTCAAAAGTCCATTGTTTTTCTAGTCATCAAAATTTAAGATCCATAATTGAGATTTGACGATGCCTTCAATGCCTTGATGACCACTGCATTGTCGTTCCTTTGATCCACTAAAGAGATATAGTACTAAGTTCTTGGAATAATAAATCCTCAATATATGATGTGGGAGGGATGATAATGGGGATTTTAAATTCAAGTTGATGAATATCCCCTCATAAAATAGTTCCCTCTTTCTTATATAGTGTATGTCACACACAAGGGTAGGGATCCCTAACGCTCATATAAATAATCCATAAATGATTTATTATGAACAATTGACAATGTTATAAATATTATTTATATTATTATGACATACATGTAACAAATAATAAATATAATACGTGATAAAATTGAGTCATTAACTCATCTTTTAATTCTTATTAATAATAAATAAACCTCGAATATTAAAATTAGCTTGGTATGTTAAATAAATTCCAAATAATTACATAAATACTAGAAAATAAATTATATAAACAAATCAAATCCAATATTTATACAAATTAATTATTATAAATTTATTTATTTATTTATTGGTTATCATTTGTTATTGGAATTCTCTTAGGACCATAGTCTAGCCCAACATGTCATATATTACTAATCATCAAAATAGACTAGATTTTGGAAAAAGTTGTGTGTGTGACCCTTTAGGAAATTAACTCAATTTTAGAGAACTCTATTCAAAAATATGAGAAATGTATAACAATCCATTAGGGCCATATATAGATAAAGATATTTTATGGAAATGAAAATATTTCCTAAAAGCATACTCCTTGTAATATAAACTCTTTTTTCTTATAATATATCATAATGTTGGACTCACACTTTGTGTCACCATCCATTAGTTATTTAATATTCATTGGCTAAACTGGGTGGATTTACATTATTCTCCATTATAAATAGATTTATTAAATGTGCTACAATCCTGATAAACTGGTTTCAAGATATTACATTCTTCTGAAAGAAAAACAATCTGCCTTGATTAGTAATATAGTTTCATAGATTTAATTTCACAACCAAATAAATAAAACATTCCTTGTCATAAATGTTAAATAATCATCTCACATCAATGTAAATGATCAAAAAGTATGCACTGACAATACTCTCATGTTCATAGATGATTAGCGATGTGAACTGATATAAATTACTAATGAGACCTAAATAATTTTATGTTTGTGTAGGTGGGTATGTCCTCATAATCTCATATACTCGATATCCCCATGTGAAAACATCATGACAAGAAGCCTCATTGATTATATAACACCAACACCTGATATTCAGACATCATCCACGTCCTAATAGCATGATATATCCAGATGATAGGATATAAGATTCAGAATATTTTTATACTATCTTAATGATCACATTGTATCCTAAATACTGTCATGACCATTTTTATATGAAATTTAATCTATGTAAACTACAATACAAATATAGTAGATGAAGAATATCAATAGAATTTTGCTAAGGTAAACAAATGTACTTATAAAAAATTTCAGGCTGATGACCAAACGGATCCTCCACTGACCAAAGGGGAATTCCCAATCCCAAAAGGATGGAAACATGATTTAAGAGTATCATAAATAACCATTTGGGATGGGTTCACCCTCAACAGTACAAACATAAATAATGGGTCCCAACCAACAACCTGACATTATGTACATAGTTATATGATGCCATGCCCAATTAAATAAGTAAAAACCTTAAATATATACATTGATAGATGAAATAATAATAGTGAAATAACAATAAATACTGACATATACATTTCAAAATAATATTTAATGTATAATTACAAAAAAACAACCCAAAACTGAATGAAATACACATTGAGGATGAGGAAGCTAAAAAACAACAATTTCCAACCAGTTTAATGAATCGAAAGGACCAACCAATATCTCTATCTGACTCATTTATCAACACTACAATACAATGAACCACATACATAATATGAAGAAACATCAAATAATACTTGAAAGAGAAGTCCTAATAAATGAGACACATGAATTGAACACTATATACCCAGCAACATAAGTTTCTAGGGAGTGATCCAAAGGCAAGAAGGATACCATTGTTGGTCCATTTGATCCCAAATATAAAAGACTCCACAACTGATAGATTCAAAATAATTTATAAATGTAGGTTTTCATTTCTAGTACAGTATACATTATTTAAAAATTATAAAATATTCACATTCCCAGAGAACTATATTTATAAATCATGGAAGAAAGTTGTTTAAAAAAGACAAATTTGAAACACATTCTACTATCCATAAAAATTCACACATATAAAAAAATAGTTCAGAAAGTTCCTTTATAATTAATAAAACCCTTTTAAAAGTAAACCATTAGACTTTTTTAAATTATTTCAAATAGATTTCTAATAATGACACACACTTTGAATAAAACGTCCAACTATTCATTTAAAATATTTAACCCACCCCACTAAAATATAGGCATTGAATGAGTATTACCTATAATGCTAACAGAGCTATAGAAAGATATTATGAATTCATATAAAAAGGTAGAACAATAAAATTAATCATCAAAACTAAATAAAAATAGGAATAATACATTGAAGCATGTACATTCTTGTAATAATATACATTCATTCCAATAAACTATCAATGGTATAACATAGGATACATTCCTGAGGCAAGACCTTATAGACTTACCTAACAAGTATAATATGTATAATGGTGGAACAACATCCAATATGTTAATGGTATCACATCCAGTTGCTGAATAATTTTAAACATGTCTCATTGGGGACACCATCTAGCCAGGTATTAGGTACAACTCGGGGACCATATCCGATGATTAAAATAATTATCTTATCTATATGTCACGAACCAACTTGGGTACCCTAGTAACCTGACAAGCAAGCCAATCCTAACATAACCTGAAGGGTGTTCTCGATCCCTATGAGTTTCAGATTAGCTAATAGGATCATAAAAACGAAATGTAATAATTATTTTTGAATTACTAATGTGGAAATAAAAGAAATGAGGAAGAATTCATAATAAAAGAAACTCTAATGGGAGTAATATACCAGAAGTTAACAAGGGATAAACAATACCAAATTACTACAACTGAAATACTAAAAATAGAAGAAAACATCTCAATTCCCAAGGAAATAACTCACCAAGTCAATGGTTCAATAGACTGATTCACCTCTAAGAGATCCACCATGTTGCTCGATCCTGGAAAAAGTTAATATAAAAACACATGAAGACACATATATGTTGTGGGCTAAAAATCCAAGTATGGTCTCACAATTATTTCCACAATAGATGCCAATAAAATATTAACTAAATGAATGATTTCAATTTTAAAATAAACTGGTTTACAATTATAAATCATATTTAAATATCATGCTATATAGATCAAATGATGGAAAATATTTTAAGAAAATGATTTTCAAGTAATGGAATATATCTAAAACAATTTCTTAAATAAAATATATTATATAAAACAATTTATAGAAATTCATAAGTCATGTATTTCAATTTATCAACATTAGCACAAATTTATATCTCAAATATAAACAAGAAAGAAACATGGTCAACTACAAAATAGGTATGAAATTTCAATGATATAGGTATCTACACTCTCTAAGTGGTCATGATAATATATGTACACACTAGACCCTTTGACACTGGCCAAAGGTGACTCATCACCATCCCATTAGAGACATGACCTCATATATTTAGTTTTTATAATTTTGTACAATCACAGAGTGTGTCCAAATTACTCAAAATATAACTGAGGCTTTATTGTTCTCTTACATAATAAATGATGAGAAATTTTTTTTAAGACTTATTAAAAAAATTACATCACATTCTCCCATTTCAAATTCCAATTTCAATTTTAAAAAAATATGTATTAATAAAAAAATTCCTTATTAACAAGATAAAACTACTGGGATTCAATAAAAACATATTAATCCATTTAAAAAATTGAACAAATACAATCAATTCCATTTCCAACATTAATTTCAACAATTCAATTGAAACATTTTCCATCCATTTCCAAACACACCCCAATTCAACGTAATTAGGGGATTTCCCCAATTTCATTCCAATAAGAATTAAATCCACCAAATTAATTAGAATATTGTTTTAATCAACTAAAACTGAAATATATTTCAAATATTATAATTTGAATCAACAATTTAAATAAATCACAAAATTTAATGTCAATAAATTTTCCCAAGCGGGACAGAATAACCTACATTTTCCCTGAATCAAAACCCTCTCAATGAAACACATAAATAAGAATGATGGTGTATAATACAATTAAACTCAACCTAGAAATGACATTCAACACCACAGAGCATAGATCCATCAATTTCAGGATGATCTATTGACCCCAAAGGAGGAGAAACAGAGAAACGGGCCAACATAAGGGAGAACACTTACTCGAGATCCTACTCCACAAGGAGTCAAATGATTTGATGCTGAATGAATAGATCCAAAAGGGTTGGATGGATCAAAGATCACAAGGGGAAATCCTTAGGATAAGTGATATGAAACTATAAAGGAGAAAATAGAAATATATCAGCTAATATCCATGTTTTAAAATAGTAGTCAGGGTATTACATGACGTATAACCTTATTATACCTCGTGAAATATTAAATTTCCAGATCCACTTAAAAATATGATGCTCCAAATTAAAAACCACTCATTAAATACCTCACCGCATGAAGAAACTAACCACAATGTATTACCATTCACTGTATGAACCCATCTCATTGTATTCACACAACAATTGTAATGTTGCCTTTAAACAGGTTACACAGTGCATAACCCTCCTGTAGCCTATAGAAACAACCAATTAAAGGTGAGAGTCAAAAAAAAATGTGACTTCACAATTTTAGGTATCCATTAAATTCTTTTTCAACCCTAAAAAGTTAATTGAATGTAAAAAAACATGACATGTTTAATGATGTACCTGTCAGATTGGAAAGAGGATGTTTCAACCTCCCCACAATAAAAACATGTTATCCCTAGAAATCCCATGAAGATTCTTCCATGATAAGAATATTAGCCCAATACTCTCTCATTAGTGTGTCAAATTCCCTCATATCATGATGATCAGAAACATTATCCCCTAGTATAATAACCAAATTTATCATCTTCCCACATGTTAATTTGGTCTCATAATCAACTAACCCAACTCACCGCTTATTCAAAGACAAATCATGTTCAATCCCAAGATCACTTCAGCTCAAAATGTGAGTTGAATTAGAGATATACCTCATCAGCTCTAATATAAATAACATGTTATATATAAACATATGTAGTGGTGGAAGTGATAAATGATATGAAACATTATTCACCCTTTTAATAGCTTCAAAGAGTCACACAAAATAATGATAAATATTCCCTTGCCTCCAAAACCATTGACGACCCAAATAGGGTGAAACATTCAAGAACACCTAGTCACCAACTAATAATTCCAAAGTTATATAGTGATGATCATCATAAGACATATATCATCTCTGGTTCATTAACATTCCCTTATGAATTAACTAAATCTTTGTAGTTCTCTCTTCTAAAAAACATGGTCTTACGAAGAAACTCTTACCAATATTTGCCCAATACAATGGATATTTTCATGTATAACTACAGAAGTCCTCAAAAGGATCCATTAATGTAATGGACTAGTATATATTTTATAATAATACTCAACCATCCCCATTGTTCAACCCATACTCCCCAAAGTCAATTACACAAGCGTGAATAATATCCTCAAGAATATGTATAACCCTTTCTATATAGCTATCTAACTGAGGATGGTATGTCATTCCCAGAAATACCAGAAATACCAGTTCCACTCTAAGGCCTCTACAAATGTGAGAAGTGAGCTAATGATTCCTATCACAAACTATTTTAGAGAAAATACCATGAAAATTGACAATCTCTTTTACGTTGAGATTTCCTAACACCTCAACTTTATATGTGTCACTAATGGTTATGAAGTGAGATGGCATGGTTTGTCATTCGATCACTATCCATATCACATTATTTCATCTCATGGTATGTTTAAACAAAACCATAATGTCTATATAGTTCTCACGCAACTTCTATGTAGGTAATGGAAGTGGATGATGCAAACCAAAAGGTTTCTAGTGCTCGACAATTACCTACTGGAACATATAGCAAAGAAAGAAAAACTCAGTAATGCACTATCGCATACCCAGCCACTAGAACTACCATTGTATGTCATATAACATCATTGTGGTTACTAGGTCCAAAAATCATTGGGAATTATTAAAATACCCCATCACAGCCTTCATTTCTGCTAAATGAACATCGATGTGATTCTGATAACATATAACACCTTCTTCAGAGAATGACCACGAAGAAACTGTCTCACCATAATAAAGAGAGTATCTAAATATATGAAATTCAGAATCAATCTATTGATCCTGAATAATAATCTTGAGAAAATTGGATTTTTATAGAATATTGGATAAAAAACATCATCACTGGATTCATATACTATAATAAGCGACTATGCGAAGAGAGCCATCAAATTTCACTCTTTTGAAGATTTTTTCTCTACATGGGATATATGTTTCATACTCAATGTATCTACAATGAAATTTCCTTCACCTAATGTGTAGACTATGTCAAAGTGAAAATAAAATAAGTATTCCACACAATGCCTCTAGTATTGATTTAAATCCTTTTGAGAGAATATATAAATTAGGCTCTTGTGGTCTGAATACACAGTATAACATTCCCTGTAGAGGTATTTCCACTAACTCTTAAGAATGTTCATTATAGCTATAAGTTCAAGATCATGGGTAGTATAATTATTCTCATAAGGTCTAAAATGATGATATCCATAAGCAACTACATGATCACAATGCATAAGAACACAATGAAAGCCTGAAACCAATTTATCACAAAAGTTCAAATAGCCCTTCCTGACCTCATGAATATTCAACACCAATGCTGTAGTCAAAATATGTTTCATCTCATCAAAATAAATTTTATATTTATCATTATAAGAAAAATTAAATTCTTTCTGAGTTATATTATTCATCAGAAAAGACAACTTTGATAATTCCTTCATGAATCACAAGTAATATCCATATAAGTCCAGGAATCTCTGAATCTGGAAGAAATTTTATGGTTCCTATGAAGTGATAAAATCTTTCACCTTCTCAGGATATTCTAATAATTATTATTCCAACACAAAAAAAATCCAAGGAATTTCACATCCTAAATACAGAAGTCACACTTATAAATCATGGGATGAAGTCAGTGATTTCCCAATAGACTCGAAACTGTTCTCAGATGACACACATGATTCCTTGTAATTGGAGTAAATGAGGACATCATCCACAAAGACTACCACAATGGTATCCAGATACCAATGAAAAATCTTGTTTGTTAGTTCCATGAAAAAATTTGGAGAATTGGTAAGACAAAAGTTCTTAATAATGTTCTCATAATGGTTTTACCTACATTGAATGTTAGTTTTCTAAATATTAGATTATTTTAACCTCAAATGATGGTAACCAGATCAAAGGTCGGTCTCTGATAATGTCATTTGCCATTTCAAATGATCAAACATGTCATCAATCTAGGAAAAGTGATACTTTTTCTTCACTATAACTCGATTAATATTTTACTAATAAACAAATATGTAAATAGAACCAACATATTTATTTGTAAATAGATCCAGAACCGCCCATGCTGACACACATGGGCTTATAAAGCCTTTTTCAAGAAGATCATCCAACTGGGACTTCAACTATTTCAGTTTAGCTGGTTCCATATAGTAAGAGGGATTTGGCACTTGTTGAGTACCAGGAATTAGTTCAATTGAAAACTCAACCTCATTTATCGATGTAAACTCAGAGAATTAAAAGAAAAAAAATTAAAATTGGCGATAACTGGAGGAAGGTCAAAACATAAATATTCCCACTCCATATCAAATGTAAAACCTAATAGAACCTTCCCCAACTCGTGAAAAGAAGGTGTATCTATTGTCGACCATGGGTATCATTCTCCGTGAAATTAAAGAGACACACCACTAGGTATAGCAAGGTAGAACCACCAAATATAATAATCAATCCATGATTTATTGGCAATGAGACATTCTATTATAAAAATGAAGTCAATAGGTTTCTTGTTTGGGACCCTATTACTCTAATCCATCTCGACACCTTATATATAGAATGATTAATTTGGACCATGGAGACCATGCCTTCTCTTTATACCTAGGGGTATAGTAATATCCATTTCACATAATAAAATCTCCATAGCATGAATTGGTATATTATCAATACTGGTATAATTAAATGAATGAGATTCACTTGTATCAAATAGAGAATTCCTTAATGATTTTGTTACGGTAATGGTGCCTCTAAAAATTTCTCGACCCCTTTATACTTCTTTTGGAGACTCTTACACTTCGTGAAGTAGATTTATTCAGGATCCTTGTGGCATGAAACCTTTTATATGTGAAGCATCTAATTTCCAAGTAGTTTTAGAAAAAGATTATGATGATGTTACTTTATGTGTATTAGTAAAGATAAGGATGAATCTATGGAAGTTCCCTAAACATCTGTAGGAGCCGAAATTCGTGGATGACACAATGAAAACTCTATTATAATGTCCTGGATTTCCAAATAGATAGAAAATAAAAATACATCCTCCTTGAATTATAGGTGTTCTGCAATGATTCTATCATTGCGAAATGCTCTGAGAATTATCATTCTCTTATTTTCCCTTGATGTAACCCCCTCTACCACTGGGAAAAAAGGAACTCCCATCAACTTAAACATTCCATCCATGCCCAAATCAACCATATTTTCCTTATCTAGACTATCTATATAATTGTGAAGCTTATGCAATAAATCCTGGGAAATAATATCAGCTCGAAGTCCCAACACTAATTATCGAGCCTTCATCCCCTCATTAGATACAATATCATGTGAAAACAGAATGATTTTAGCAAAGAGATTTGAATTTCCAATCATAGTTCTATCGACCATATCATTCTTGAAAAACTCTTCACCCTTGGAGGACACCATTAAATCATGACGAAAATTATCGATGAAAATAATATTGAAGTATTACGACTAAAATACCTCATGTTTCTTTTCCATCACCATCACATACCACCATCTATTTCATCGTCCCTCTAGTATGAAGGTGGAACACTTCACCTAGATCATGTCTGGTGTCTCTATGAACTCAGACATACATTGTATCCTTCATAACCATTCTCCATCATGATTAGGATCAGTGGAGACTTTGAAAACAGGTATCTTATGGTGAAGAAACTATTGAGAAATAACTTTTAGAACTTCCCTATGAGGTTCCATGACTAGTGCTTGAATGGAAACCAGAGGGGGTGCATGTCCTAAAGCATAGACAGTGGCCATTATAACCTCAACTAGATTTTCTTTCTTTATAGGATTCCCTCGCAGCAGTTTAGTGGAATCTTCCTCCCATATCTAATTCACTCCTCTACTCAGATCGTTGATTCTACAAAACATCAACTTTCACCAAATAATACATCATATTTACACTCAAATATGGAAAAAAGGAAAATTAATTCCAACCCATAGAGGAAAAAATATTTGGATTTTGACCTATCTAAATCAAAAATTGAAAATAATATAACAAATACACATGTCATATTTCGCAAACCACCACTAGAGACATAAGGTCTATTGTAGTGAGAGTTGGTCAGGAACTTAGTCACAACTTCCTCCTATATAACAAAAATACTTCGCAAATGCATTATGACTTCATGATAAAAGATCAACCTCTTTTGATACCTCTTTTTCTGGAACAAACCATGGTACTTTTGTGACACGATAACTGTCGAATCCCTGACATAGCTCGAAGGGTGTTATTGATTCCCATGGGTTAAATATTGGAACATGATATCATACAAACTAAATGTGGGAATTATTTTTCCACTAAAAATGTAGAAGTAAAATAAGTAGGGTAGTATGCATAATAAAAGAAACTACACTTGGAGTAATGTACTACAAGTCAACAAGGCTTTATTTCCAATCAATTTTTTTTTCCATTTTCAGAAGTCGGTTTATGGGTCCCCGGTACCCCGCTACATGAGACCAGAACGGCCACATTCACCAAAACAAAAGAACACAAAATGTCACAAACCATGATTAAAAAACCACAAACCAGGGCGTAAGAACATTAGAAAGGCTGGACAAATCCACCTAGGATTACCATGAGCGTCCCCCGGCGCGACCATCGACACTGAGAAAAATCCACTCATTGGAAAACTCCAGAGGAATTCGCCCAGCCTTCTAGAGATGAAATGGACCTCTAGGATCCATCCCCAAGGACTTCAATGAAAACCATAATAAAGAGGACTATATCCTGATGTCATTAGCACCCTGACCCGCAGACTACCCAAAAGATCGACCAAAACACTTTAACAGCAACATGAGAAACAATCCCAATTAGCCTGGAGGTGAAGCCTCATAAGAAAATGAAAAGTTACCAAATCATAGCCTTAGCCTAGTAGTTCTTTCCACCCTATACAGATTCCAATTCATTAACAATACATTAGCATCAGGATCTTCCCTAATAACATCTTCAAATCGATCCGCCATTTTGTCCGATGTTCGGATATATTCGTCATTGCTGATTTTTCGATCTTTGAAGCCTCTCATTAGAATCAAATCCTTTTTTTCAATCCACGTAGCCTGATCTCTGTTGACCTCCAATTTGATAGGTCTTACCATCATATCAGACTCTTCTCGAGGGATGTTAACATAAATAAATTCCTCTACCATGTCCTCTTCGGAGCAAATGATATGTTCTTTTTTGTTCTTTCTAGTTTTAGTAGCTCTTACCATTTCATTATTCTTATCCTTGGACAAAACATGTCAATCCTTCTGCATGACAACCATGTAATATGACATTTCCTTCTCACCTGGCTTAGATTTTTTACCTGACCATGTTTCCATCAGCTTCGTTAAAAATGATTAGTCCTTGCGTTCTCTCCCATTTTTCTTCTTAAGTAACATCCCCTCCTTAGGGACCTTGTCAACTCCTGAACCCCCCTAAATCTATCCATCCCTCTAACCTGGGCAGACTCATTGGTGTCCAAACACTCAAAGGAGTCATATGTCATAACACCATCTTGGATCAAACCCTTCCCTGTTGGTATCTTGGTGCCCCCCGAAGAAGCAGCACATGTATCAATTATAGGTGGCTGAACTTCCTCTGCATAAGAACCAATAACAGGAGTCATGGGAACTCCCTCATGAGTTTCATCAATAACCCTTTCCATCTCAGAATGGGTACCATTTAAACCAGAATCACTGCCAATACCCACTACATTGAACTGAGAATTCACTGCCAGTTGGTGTTTCATACCATTAAGATCTCCAATTAACCTATTTAAGACATCATTGACCTTGGGATCATGAGAAAGTGGAATTGGCTTCAATGACTCTTCATTCTGGGTAATTTTATTAGGCATTGAAATATCATTCTTCGCAGGAGGATCCATATTTTCAGCAAGCAGGCTCATACCACTATCAACAGGGGATGCAGACACATCATCCTTCTGTAAATAGATACTAGTACCATTGGGCTCCGAGGTACCCACCGATTGCTTCTCAGGGGGAACAATTCCTCTATCATCCAAATTTGAATATTTCTGAAACAATGTATGACAGTCCCGTTGAAGATGACCCAATCAACAACTGGAAGCGCAGAAATCATACCAGTTCACAAAAGCTACATGTTGTTTGCACCGAAGATCATTTTCAACCCTGATCCATACTTCTTCAAAAGGAGGTTTGGATAGATCGACTTCTACGCAAATTCGGGGTGCTATAGGATGGCACAAAGTCCTCGACCGCTCATCAAAATCCAAAAACTGTCCAACCAAATTGTTTAAAAATTGCAGAATAGCGGGAATTTTTAAGGGAAGGGGATGACCCGTAAATCTCACCCATATCGCCGTAGAGGGGGAATCCCTCTTCCAATGGAAATCGTAGCTCCAGCTAAGAAGAAAGAAACAGTGACCTCCACAGGAACGAAGTCTATTGGACCAAAATACAGCAAAATCGTCATTATTAGAGAACTGCAGAGTGAAGTGATGAGGGTCCAGGATCCTGACAATGACGCGATCATGTAGGGGGAAAGTTTCACTGGAGAAACAGGTGAAACTATCCAGGGATGGGCACCGTCGGCCGAAGAGAGCTATTAGAGATAGCCCATGGCGATTAGATTCCTCAGAGAACTCTTGTAGGGAGAGTGGAAGCAAAGGAGACCCTCAGTGAAGGGTCCGAACTTTACAGAAAAGATGAATCCAGGGGAAGTCGGGTAGGAGGGATGGATCAGAGAATGGTGAGAAGGACACCGGAGCTACCAGGCAATGTCGGAGAAGGGCGGGTGTGGCGGCCATCGCCGTCGCCCGAACAGGTGAGCTGCCTACTCGTCAGAGCTCCCAAACCCTAACCCAATCGAACTCACAAGTCAACAAGGAACACACAATAGCTATGTACTAGAATCCATGTACTAAAAAGAAATAAAACATCCCATGTCCCTAAGGACGCAACTCACCAAACTTAAGGTTGAACAACTAGATCCACCTCCATGAGATCTTTTCCCCTTACTCGAATGTGGAAGGAGATAATCTACAGACATCCAAAGTTATAGATAGTGTGTGTGATAAAAACCCCGATAAGGTCTCACCATAAATTCCATAACAAATTATAATAAAATATTTACCATAGGAATGACATCAATATTAAAATAAAAATGATTGGAATTTTAGATCATATTTAAATAAATCATGCTATACAGTTCAAATTTTGTATTATAATTTAAGAAAAGTAATTAATGGTGATGAAATATTTCAATAATAATGGGTTAAATAAAAAAATTATATAAATTCATAAGTCATGTAAAGAAATTTAAAAACATTGGAATACATTTATATCTCTAATCTAAACCAGTAAAGAACATGGTCATCTACCAAATAGGTACGAATGTTTCAAGATATAGGTCTCCACACTCTCTAGGTGATAATGACAATATATGTACACACACATCCCTTTTAAACTGGACAATGGTGACTCATCACCATCCCATCAGGGACATGCCCTGTGGAATTTAGGTTTTAGAATGTAGTGTAAACATTGAGTGTGTACAAATAACAAACAATATACCTAATGAATTCTCATTCTGTTACACAATATGTGATGGAAAATTTATTTTATGACTGCTTAAAATAAAATTTAATACCATTCCCCCATTTCAAATGCCAATTTCTATTTAATATCGAAATATATTTTATTCAAAAACATTCCTTCATAAAAAGATTAAACAACTAGGTTAGTATCAAAAAAATTTCTCAATTTTCACAATTAAAAAAATTAAATCAATTCCATCTAAAAAATTAAATGTATAAATTCAAATGAAAAAATTTACATTGATTTGAAAACACACCCCAATTCAATGAAATTTATGGGTTTTCCAAATATCATGCCAAACCACATCAGACCACTCAATTCACTTGAATTGGGTTTTAAAAAAACAATTGAATTCCACTTCAACCATTTGAATTTAAATAAACAAAAAACGTAAATCAAGAAATTTGAGGATAAACAATTTGGCCAAGAGGTACAGAATCACCAACATTATTCAGAAACTCAACACTCACAATGAATCCCACAAATCAGAACAAAGTAGTAATAGACCTTGAAAATAAACTTAAAAATGATTACCAACTTCATGGAGGATAGATCCATCGATTTCAATATGATTTATTGAACCCAAATGATGAGAGAGATATATAAGAAAAAAGAATATAGAGAACTCTTATCTGTGAACACAATCTACAAGCATAATAATGAATGAATGCCAAAAAAATGGACATGGAATGGTTGGCGGGCTCCAAGATCTCACGGGGAATTCCATAGGTTGAGAGAAATGCGACTCGAAGGAACCAAAAGAGAGATATCAATCATTCTACCAATTCTAAAACACCATTTAGGTTATTACATGATATGTAACCTTATAACATGATGTGAAGTAGTTAGTTTCCCCAACAATTGAGAAACATGATTTTATTAAATAAAAAACACTCTCTAAATAACTTCGGATGTATAAAAACTCACAATTTCATGTAACCATTCATGACGTGAACCCTTCTCATGGAATGCACCCAGAAACCATTACATAATGTGTAACCATGTAACAAAACCTGTAACCCTCCTGTAGCCTATAGAAAAAAACTTTTTAAGATGAGAGTGAAACAAATATTTGACTTAACCATTATTCATATTGTCTTAATTATTTCCCAACACTTCCCAATTAATGAATAACAAATAAATTGAAAATTTTAAATATGAACATGTCAGATTAGTAATGGGATGTTACACTACATCCCATGAAATGGAACTGAGTATATTAGGGTACTTAATGGAATTACTAATGGAGGTGTGCCACTTTAAAAAACGTTATCTCATGAAAAGTAGAAAAATAAAAATGGTAACATCTCAATCTTATCATTTCTATAACCCATTTCCCCCTTTGTGTGATCCCCAACCCATAATAACATCATGAATAATATTTCAAAAGACTATAAAATGGATATATATAATCATAATAAAAAAATGTACCGGGGTTCAATAAACCAACAAAACAAAACTAACTTCAAAAAGTGCAACCAGACCATTAAATTATCATTTATAGTATATATATTTTTGAATAACATTATCAATCATTTTAAATGATAAACATAAATCAAAGGGAAATTAAAATGAGTAGTTAACCAAATAATAAAAGTCTACGGAATCATCATTTTATTTCATAAAACAACACCACCATTTGTATCATGAAAACCCTTTAATCTCGGATGGGGAATCCACTGTTCAAATCACATTTTTATTATAACTGAGTGAATATTTTTTTATAGAACAAAACATCATTTTAATTTTATTAGACATGGGTAATGAATTAAATTACATTATACCTCAATTTTATGTTTATTAAATAAAATTTCTCCCATTAAGACAAATAATATAATGTTAATTTATGGAAAACATTGATAATCAAACCCTAAAAAACCCAAATCATTATTTTCTATAATGAAAATTATTTTATAAATCCATGAATCCCTAGATAAATTATATAAATGAAAATTAAATGGAAACACCAAACTTTTGAGGTAGAATCGTAGCTACATTCATCAAATCCACCATATTAGGTATTAAAAGATGTATTAAAACATCGTTATGGAAAAATAGAAATTTCAAAACAATCAAACATTTTGAAATTGGTCAGCATGTTTCCTATAATTTCAATGGATTAGAATTATTGGAGGAAAACATAGGACAGGGGAAAGGGAAACCCTAACCATTCAATACAAGTGAACAATCCACTACAAATACAATTAGAAGAACTTTAAAGGGGGAAATAAGTCATTTAGAGGATCATGTGTCATTGAATAACCAACATCCAACTCATAATTTAATTAAAAGGGGGGAGGGGAAGGAAAAACCAAGAAAGAAAACAAAGTCAGGGGGGCCTAAAATAATGCAGACCGAGAGCATCTCCTCTTATCAAATTAATTCCCTCTGGCCTCAAGCTGATGGTGTTCAGGATACCAGTGTGGATAGAGCTCTAATCTGCCAAATAATCATGGTAATCTACAACCTAATTCCCTTCATGCCACGTATGGGAGACCTATATGTTAAGGAGGAGAGCATTTCATTATCATACAATGTATGAAATAGACCACGGGGGGGAACCATTACCATTCCTGGAGTCATGAAGAATCAAAGAGTCAGTCTCTGCATGAGAAATAATAATATTCTACTGAATACAAATAGATATTTCCGTGAGCATGGCTTTTTCCTTGACCATGATAGAATTTCCATTGTCGTAGTATAAAGAGAAAGCACGAACCACATTTCCCACATCCCCACAAACTCCCCCCCCTCTCCTCTCATGATGACACTAAAACAAGACCCATAGTTGTTCAACTTGTAACCAGTATCAGGAGGCCGCCGACACACCCATCTACCCAGATAATTGATATGAGGGGGATGAGGCAAGGGAATTATGGCCTGTAAAAAATGCAAGGATGGAGCATCCCACCAACCTTGGAGAAGCCGGACCAATTCCACCATGAGGAAGCAGGTCCTTGCAAAGATCGACCTCGCCGAAGAAGGGCCCCCCCTCGAACCTCGCTGGATTTCTGCATTCCCACAAGCACCAACAACCTACACTGAAAATCACTAACCTGGACTTCCATTCAATGCTAGATTCCTTCACACCATGAAACCACCTTTCCAAAAAGGAAACATCCCTTTGATCCTGAGAAGAGAAAGCAGTACAACCGCCAAAGAAAGTCCAGACCTCAATAGCTCATTGCCCTTCAAAGAACAGGTGACTGGTACTCTCCTCCTTCTTGGAAATACAGTAATGACAGTGCGAGGCAATACTAATGCCCATCTTCTTAATGTTTTCATCCATAGAAATAGAATAATTCTTTATGTTCCATGTGTCATTGAATAATTAATTAGGATTCTATGGTTGTAAAACCCCACAAAAAAAAATAAAAAAAGACAAATATATTCATTCTTTATTGAGTCACATGGTCTAACTGCATAGATAACAGACCATGATGTAACTATTCAAATATCTATTATTAAAAATTCAAGAGTCTACACACATTGGCTATGTGTATTTTAATGATGTTCCTAAACCATGGTGCCTATAAAAATTCCAAAAAAAAAATAAATTTCTATCCCAAAAAAACTCTATCTCAAGGGGCCAAGCCACAAAATAAATACCAGAATAATGAAGACACAATATGATATCAAAATTCTCTCTATTATGACACTTTTTTTCACCATAAATACATTGATAACTTAGTAAAAGATGGAATGAAAAAATATTCTCCTCTATAATGAGTACTAAATTATTAACTGATCCCACAAACATCAACACCATTGAAATGGGACACAAATAACTAATTTCGTTTCATATACACTACTAAATGATTCATAATTCACTGACTATTAATTTTCTATGATTAATTATAATGAAACTCCTCATAGAATTAATGTGACGGGAAAATAAATGGTGATGAATATATTTACACTCCTATGATCTCCATTAATATTGTGATTTTCAACATATCCCATGCTAATCCTAATATCATATGGAATCCCAAACAATATAATTTTGAAAAACATAACTACCAACACCAGATAATATGAGGTCTCAAAAACAAATGATAAGACACTCCAACCAAAGGCATTGTAAAGGTCACTCCCTAAGAATCCAGAAACACATTGACAACGAGAACAGGTTTCCACACCATTTTCAATTTATATATATTTGTGGAACATTATACAGACACTCCCATAAGAAATATCAATACCTATTAAACAATAATACATAATCCATAATAATAATTTTAAAACAATATCCGAGAGATGATCATCGAGAACAACCCTATGGTCACTAGACCTAGTCACCAAGAAACCACACTCTTTGAAACTTGAGGGACACCCCCATATGAACGTGCCTCAAAATGAATTCCATGGTTCTAAACTATGGTTATGAAGCTACATAGAGGTTAAATAAAAGGTAGACTTGAAAAATTCAAAATATTCGAAGCCTTAATAAAAATAAAAAACCCATAGTTATCACAGTCATATCAATGGCCAACTGCTTATCCCTCTTAACATATACTACACTATAGTCAGTTTCTTTGTAAACATCATAAAAAATATAAACACATGAACAATAATATTCATTAAATATTACATGCATCAATAATAAAAAGGGTATGAAAATGTCATCATTTATAAAAAAGGTAAAAAAAATATCTCTTATATACTATATATATAAAGGAACAATATACATACAATTTGGGACAATAACCCAGTAAAAATGAAAAGTTGAAAAAGATGACTATCCATAAAAAATTTCTAGATTACAACTATATTATATAATAGACATCATTTTCTATTGTCTAAATCCAATATTGCAGTAGAAATTTTCATTTTAATTAAGAAAAACCATTCAAATCCTTTCAATGTGACCGTAACAACTTCATACACCACATGTTTTTAGAGATTATGGACGAGAATTATTAACAATCCCAAAAATATAACATTGAAATTACATCAATGGATACTACATATTTGAATTAGTAATGGTATATATAGAATATGGGTTACCTTCATTTTTATATCCCTTCTTATACTTGTTGTAGTGATATCATAAATAGTTGATCAATTTAAAGCCACAACATATTTTTCTAGTGGTTTCCCTATAAGAATTACTTCAGTTATGTTGTACTTATAAACATCATTAATATTTGTAGATATGAAATAATGAATCATTTATGAATAAATATCTAAATGAATTCCTCACGAAAGGAAAGAGTTTTTTTAATTTTCAATATCTAACTCTTTTTGGAAACTCAGAAAACCAGTGAGTCATTAAAGATATTAATTTACTAACTAGTCATCTTATATGATGCATAGAACAATCTATAAGGCCCCAGCCTTAAACCTTACTTAATAATGAATTAAATGAATAATTCACATTGAGGATATTTTTAGGTTTAGAGTTTTGGAGAATTAGGACCTAACTATTACATCTCAAAAGATTACAAAGTAGACACTTCTACTATGTTTCCATAAAATAAAATAAAACTCTTAAAAAGAGATATGTCTAGTTCCATGTTTTATATAGCATGACTTTCCCTTGATCCCGTCCTTGACCCTATTCCACATTAATTCCTGTGAAAAGCATTTCAAAAAAACTTGGGGTGAGCATAAAAAGCTCAGTAAGGGATACACAATGAATGAAAACTGTTAGTTTTTCAAACATCACGTAAACCATGTATACTTTATCAAAGTAATACCTTCACCATCATGAAGTAGTAAAAAATCTTCACTGAATAAAATATCATTAAATACCCTTTTGTAACAAAAGAATTACCATAAAACCCATATAAAGAACACATAACATATAAAGGTAATTTGGGACATAAAAATACTTAAGTGGAATAACCATACGGTCGACTTCCACACATATCACTTAATGGAATAGCCATATGGCCAATTTCCATACATACTTAATGGAATAGCCATACGACCAACTTCCATACCCAATGCATTAGAGGTTATAACGTAACCACCCGTCCTCGTATTCACGGCACCACCCGTCATATGGTTCATCACATAACCACCTGTCAAATGTCCAAGTACCATTATAAAATCATAAGACATAAAATAAACACAATGGAAAGAAAATATTTCCACATTACGATGAAAACATATCACATAAATATATTGAAATAAAAAATCCATTATAAAAAACCATATTTAATACCAAAATACATAAAAGAGTATATGGTATTTATTTCATTTAAAAAAAACATTACGACTTGTTCAGGAAGCTAAAGACCAAATAATACTCACGACGGCGGAAAAGGTCGTTGTCACCGCGTATGTTAAAAGAAACATTCATTTTTGTCGTTTTGTAAAATGATTCGTAGAAAAATATTCCTTTTGTATAAAAGTAAAATTCAAAGGGGGTTTATACACCGTATAAAAGAAAGTTGTGTATAAAACGAAATATGCCTCAATGAATGGAGATTGAGACGAAGTCCCTTACCTCGGGTCCGACTTGACTGGATCGTTCTTTAACGTCCTGAGTAATAAACTTGAGTTAATTTCTATTTGCTTAAGAACATTTTTCAAGTTCATTATTCCTTTTATATCACTTATTTCTATGTTATAAACATTATGTGACCATTTAAGTTAATAATGTTTGTTTTGTCAATATTTGGTTCTTATGTCGAAAGTGGACTTCTTACAATTACATGTTGTTCGTGTGGTCAAAGGTTCATTATATACAAAATGATATTCATGATTTGGGTATCATATATATCCATAATATACATGTATTTATAATATTACATAATCATTTAGAGGTAATAAATGAAATGCACCATTCATGGAGATGGTAAGCCGTACCTACGCATGAACGCTACTTTCATTTCTTTGTCATATTAATGGAATTAAAACTAAATGAGAGGTATGTATTTTTTAATTCCAGAATTATATTCATCATTTAGATGTATCATTAATCATATATATCCATTATATATATGTACTTATAATATTACATTACATTTGGGGCTAATAAATGAAATGCACCGTTCATGGAGACGGTAAGCCGTACGTACGCATGAACGCTACTTTCATTTCTTTATCATACTTTAATGGAAATAAAGAATAATGATATAGAGGTATATTATAATTCCAGTATAACATCATATATAATAACTTTAAATCCATCCTTTATACGTCCCACAAATGGCATTAACGAATCACATCACTTTGAGGGGGCGGTAGTCCGCACTTCCTTAAATAAAGATACCACGTTTACCCATAATGGAAACCAAAAAGGTATGCCCAAAATGAAAAATACAGAATCTTAAGGAAAACATAAACATATTATATATCATATATAAATATAGTTCCATCTTAATGTCCACCTTTGAATATGTTAAAAGAATGTTGAACAATCATCGTTTCGGGAGGCCAAAATTCGCCATCCACGAAAACAGTATGTTCTTTAAACATTAGATGTAGTTGTGTGTAAGCGTAGCTCGAATAATTGTTATAACAACATCATATTATATTAATGATACTAGATTTGTTACAAAAGAATTGAATAAAAAGAGTTTAGGGGGTTGGATAAGCAAAATAAAACAAAAGGACTCAAGTGAAGACATTACCTTAAAATCGGATAACTCCCTCTGGTTTGAGCTCAAAGGCTTCCTTGGAAAGAATTATGCCCAAATTGAGGCTTCAAGGAGTAAGAGATGGAAGTGGAGAGGAAAAATGGGCAGAAGTTGGCCGAGCCAAAGGCTTTTGGAGTGTGGGTATGGTGGTAGAGGTGGGGCCTTTTATAAGAGGAGAGGAGGGGCACTCTTGTAAAGTTACAAAATGTTACTTTATTTTCAAAAGAGTTTCGGATTTTAAAGGTCCCAAATTGATTTATTTAGAGGCTAAGGTGATGAGGGTTCGACATCCACTCATCCAATAGGTTTTGGACATGTTTAGATATTATATTTTACATTATCTTTCCATTTTATTTAAATCGTTAAATAATGAGGTCATCGCTGCATCATCATGATGTCATAAATAATTTAATTTATTTAATGTCTAAAAATTATAAAAAAATACTATGATGTAGGAAATCTTTTTAGATTTCCAATGACTATTTATAGTAAAACATATGACTTGTATAACCCCAATTAAAAATTGGTTTAGTAAAACATTTCATGTTTGTGTCATTTTTACTTTAACATTAAATAAAATGTTATTTATGTCATTTTCCAACCAAAGTGCCTCCATGGGGTCCCCAAGTTGACCCATGGCTTGTATTGGTCGGCCATGACACATCCAATGATGGTAGGACATGTGTCAAGCTCATCTCATATTATTAAAACATTATTTTTACCTTAAACTACACTAATTACCTCTAATCGCGATTAAAAACTTAATAAGTTACTATTCACCAAAAAAATATTTTAATCTCATCGTACCACTTTTTACTTCTTAATGACAACCATGTATGTCGGATTTTTGAAATTAAAAACACAGAAGTGGTAAAATTTCATTTAAACGAAAAATCAGTTTTTATATGTACCACTTAGTGGTTTCACTATTCATCAAAAATTGAAGTTTTTCAGAAAAATACCAAAACATCACCCTAAGCTATATTTGATATTCCGAATTCAAAAATGAAGTTTATTTTACAAAATTCAAAACATATAAGTCACATTAATTAATTTAATAATTAATCCCGATGTCATGACAAATAGCATGTTTTTATGAAACAATAAGTATCAAAAGATTGACACTAGTTTAAGTCCGATTTCAAAGTGAAATTAATTCCAAAGAACACTATTGGATTTAATGGTAAAAATATATTCTAATTTAAATTTAAAACCAATTAAAAAGATAATCTAATAATATAAATAAATTATATTAAAAATATGTTTTGAATTAAAATACAACATTTTACACTATTCATTAAAAAATGAACTTTGTCGGAAAAATACCAAAAATTTACACAAAGTAAATTATGATATCCCGATTATAAAGAAGATTTATATTTGGTCCCATAGAATGTATAAGAGTGATCAAAACTATATTTAATGACGGTTCGCCATCAAAAGGCGATAAGTGAACCTTTAGTGAAAATTAGGGTATAAATGCCTAAAATTAAATTCTTTCCGTATTTTAAGCCTTTATCTTTTATTGGATAAATGTAAAAACATTTAAAAACATATATAATCATATTTTAGTTATATCTATCCATTCCCGCCAATACAATAGCTATGTTTTAACTACCATTTAAAATAATATTATTTTATTACTAGTGTGCAATGAAAGATTTCAATGAAACTCTTTGTTGCGTATCGGGTACGCTATCGAACATAGCAACCCTTTTAAAGTAAAATTAATATTTAATTCATAAATATTAATAAATATGAAAATTTCTTATTTTTTATTTACCTGGGATGTTACATCCTTCCCCCCTTTTAGGAATTGTGTCCTCGCAATTTTATTCACTTATCAAAATAAGTGGGGGTATTTATCCCTCATAGCATTTTAAGATTGCCACGTTGCCTCTTCAACCATATGGGTTTTCCACAAAACCTTTACCTAGTGGATTACCTTATTTCGCAACACTTGCTCTCTTTGATCAAGAATCTGGATGGGTTGTTCTTCATAAGATAGGTTCTCTTCCAGCTGAACTGCCTCTGGACTCAAAACATGAGATGGATTTGGCATATACTTTCTGAGCATTGAAACATGAAAAACATTGTGTACATGAGATAAAATCGGAGGTAATGCCACTATGTATGCAACTGATCCAACTCTCTCCAGAATTTCATATGGTCCAATGAACCTTGGACTCAGCTTTACTTTCTTACCAAATCACATCACACTTTTCCATTGAGAAACCTTGAGAAAAACATGATCACCTACCTCGAAAGATAGATCCTTCCTCCGGTTGTCCGCATAACTCTTCTGCCTGCTCTGAGCTATTCTCATGTGTTTCTGAATCAACTGAACTTTTTCTGCCATCTCTTCTACCAATTCTGGTCCCATCATCTTCCTTTCACCCACTTCATCCCAAAATGCTGGAATTAGACACCGCTTCCCATATAATGCCTCAAATGGTTCCATCTCTATACTAGAATGAAAACTGTTATTATAAGAAAACTCAACCAAAGAAATATGTTGGTCCCAACTTCCTTGATAATCCATCGAACAAGCTCGTAGAATATCCTCCAAGGTATGAATTTTTCGTTCTGACTGCCCATCTGATTGAGGATGAAAAGTTGTACTAAAATTTAATTCAGTACCCAACGACTTCTGAAGGCCTTTCCAAAAGTTAGAAGTAAACCTGGGATCACGATCGGACACAATGGAGAGAGGAACTCCATGTAACCTGACTATCTATTTAAGATACAAACGGGAAAGTTGATCTAGGGAAAAAGTATCTTGTATAGTAAGGAAATGAGAAAATTTATTCAAACGATCAATAATAACCCAGATTGCATTATTACCTCTAGATGTCTTCGGTAATCCCACGACAAAATCCATGGATATATTTTTCCATTTCCACTCTGGAACTGGTAAATGTTGAATCATCCCTTTCAGTAACTGCCACTCTACTTTAACCTACTAACAATTCAAACACTTCATAGTAAAATCAGCAATATCTCTTTTCATTCCATCACACCAGTAATACTCCCACAGATCTCTATACATCTTAGTACTGCTAGGATGAACTGAAAATGGAGAACTATGAGATTCACATAAGAACTCTCTCTTCAACTGTGAATCACAAGGCACACACAATCTCTTCACAAATCTCAAAACACATTCACTATCAATGTTGAATTCATGCATCTTACCTTTCTGAACCAGCTCAACCTTTTTCTGCAACTCATTGTCTTGCTTCTGTGCTTGCTTGATTCTGTCTGATAGAGATGATCTCACTGATACCTGAAACAAAACATAAGAACATCCTGCACCATCAACTTCTATGAAAAATTTCATCAAATCAAAAACCAAAGGATCTCGTTCCAAATGTAGCATGGTTAATGACGAATTACTTTTTCGACTCAAAGCATCATCAACTTTATTTGCTTTTCCTGGATGGTAATGAAGTGTACAATCATAATCTTTGATTAATTCCAGCCATCTCCACTGTCTCATGTTCAATTATTTCTGAGTGAATATATACTTTAAACTTTTGTGATCAGTATATATTTCACACTATACTCCATACAAATGATGCCTCCAAATTTTTAAGGAAAATACAACAGCAGGTAATTCCAAATCATGTGTAGGGTAATTTACCTCATAAGTTTTCAACTGACGTGAAGCATAAGCAATTACCTAATCATTCTACATAAGGACACAGCCAAGTCCCTTCAAAGATGCATCACCGTATATAACAAACTCACCATTCCTAGAAGGAAGTGCCAAAACAGGATCATTCACCAATATTCTTTTCAAATCCTGAAAACAATCATCACATTATTTTGTCTAGATGAACTTAACACCCTTCTGAGTTAGCTTAGTCATTGGACTAGATAACCGTGAAAAATTTTCAACAAACCTTCGGTAGTAACCTGCCAAACCAAGAAAACTATGGATCTCAGTTACATTTGTGGGTCTTGGTCATTCTTCAACAACTTTTGTTTTAGCAGGATCAAGAGTTATACCATCTTTTGAAACAATGTGACCAAGGAATGAAATTTGTTGTAACCAAAACTCACACTTGTTGAATTTCCCATATAGTTTCTTTTCTTTTATGGTTTTCAAAATAAACCTTAAATGTCTTTCATGCTCCTATTTACTTTTAGAAAACACAAAAATATCATCAATAAACACAACCACCATTTATCACCTGATTCAACGGAGCCATTACTGCAACAAACTATTTAGTTCTGATTCTGACCATCTCAGGATACTGATTTGAAAGGTCATTTCGCTCTGTATGCCTTCCCAGAAAACCTGTTCTATTTCCTCTACGAAAAACCATTCTTAAAACGGAAATATCTTAGGCTAACCAACATGGTAATCTTTAAATGATATATCATTTCAATTGTACCATAAATTAACATATAATTTTACACTTTTCTAACTCCTAAAGTTGTCTAAACCGACCTCTGATACAAACTATATGGACCCAGCCTTAAACCTTAATTAATATTGAATTAAATGAATAATTCACATTGAGGATCTTTTCAGTTTTAGTGTTTTAGAGAATTAGGACATAACTATTACATCTCAAAAGATTACAAATTAGACACTTCTACTATGTTTCCATAAAATAAGAAAAACCCTTAAAAAGAGACATGTCTACTTCCATGTTTTATATAGCATGACTTTCCCATGATGCCATCCTTGAACCTATTACACATTATGTCCAGTGAAAAACATTTCAAAAAAACATGTGGGGAGCATAAAAATCTCAGTGAGGGATACACAAAGAATGAAAACTGTTAGTTTTTCAAACATCGCGTAAACCATGTATACTTTATCAAAGTAATACCTTCACCATCATGAAGTAGTAAAAACTCTTCACTGAATAAAATATCATTACTTACCCTTTTGTAACCAAAGGATTACCATAAAACCCATATAAATAACACATAACATATAAAGGTAACTTGGGACATAAACATACTTAAGTGGAATAACCATACAGTCGACTTCCACACATATCACTTAATGGAATAGACATACGGCAAATTTCCATACATACTTAATGGAATAGCCATACGGCCGACTTCCATACCCAATGCATTGGAGGTTATAACATAACCACCCATCCTGGTATTCACGACACCACCCGTCATATGCTTCATCACGTAACCACCCGTCAAATGTCCAAGTACCATTATAAAATCATAAGCCATAAAATAAACACAATGGAACGAAAACATTTCCACATTCAGATCACAATATATCACATAAATACACTGACAAAACAAATCCATTATAAAAAAACATTTTCAATACCAAAATACATAAAAGAGTATATGGTATTTATTTCATTTAAAAAAAACATTACGGCTTGTTCAGGAAGCCAAAGACCAAATAATACTCGCGGCGGCGGAAAAGGTCGTTGTCACCACATACATTAAAAGAAACATTCCTTTTTGTCATTTTGTAAAACGCTTCGTAGAAAAATATTCCTTTTGTATAAAAGTAAAAGTCAAAGGGGTTTATACACCATATAAAAGAAAGTTGTTTATAAAACGAAATATGCTTCAATGAAAGGAGATTGAGACGAAGTCCCTTACCTCAGGTCCGACTTGACTTGATCGTTCTTTAACGTCCTGAGTAATAAACATGAGTTAATTTATGTTTGCTTAAGAACCTTTTTAAAGTTCATTATTACTTTTATATCACTTATTGCCATGTTATAAACATTATGTAACCATTTATGTTAATAATGTTTGTTTTGTCAATATTTGGTTCTTATGTCGATAGTGGACTTCTTACAATTACATGTTGTTCGTGTGGTCAAAGGTTCATTATATCCAGAATGATATTCATGATTTGGGTATCATATATATCCATAATATACATTTATTTATAATATTACATAATCATTTAGAGGTAAGAAATGAAATGCACCGTTCATGGAGACGGTAAGCCGTACGTACGCATGAACACTACTTTCATTTCTTTGTCATATTAATGGAAATAAAACTAAATGAGAGGTATGTATTTTTTTAATTCCAGAATTATATTCATCATTTAGATGTATCATTAATCATATTTATCCATTATATATATGTACTTATAATAGTACATTACATTTGGGGCTAAGAAATGAAATGCACCGTTCATGGAGACGGTAAGCCGTACGTACGCATGAACGCTACTTTCATTTCTATCTCATAATTTAATGGAATGAAATAATAATGATATAGAGGTATATTATAATTCCAGTATAACATCATATATAATAACTTTAAATACATCCTTTATACATCCCACATATGGCATTAACGAATCACATCACTTTGAGGGGGCGGTAGTCCGCACTTCCTTAAATGAAGATATCGCGTTTACCCATAATGGAAACCAAAAAGGTATGCACAAAATGAAAAATACAGAATCTTAAGGAAAACAAAAACATATTATATATCATATATAAATATAGTGTCATCTTAATGGCCACCATTGAAGGTGTTAAAAGAATGTTGAACAATCATCGTTTCGGGAGGCCGAAATTCACCATCCACGGAAACAATATGTTCTTTAACCATTAGATGTAGTTTTGTTTAAGTGTAGCTAGAATACTTATTATAAAAACATCCTAGTATATTGATGATACTGTAGTTGTTACAAAATAAATGAATAAAAAGAGTTTAGGGTGATGGAGAAGCAAAATAAAACAAAAGGACTCAAGTGAAGACATTACCTTAAAATCGGGTAACTCCCTTTGGTTTGAGCTCAAAGGCTTCCTTTCGAAGACTTCTGCACAAAGTGAGGCTTCAAGAAGTATGAGAGGGAAGTGGAGAGACAAAATGGGCAGAGGTTGGCCGAGACAAAGGCTTTGGGAGTGTGGGTAAGGTGGTATAGGTGGGGGCCTTTTATAAGAGGAGAGGAGGGGCACTCTTGTAAAGTTATAAAATGTTACTTTATTTTCAAAAGAGTTTCGGATTTTAAAGGTCCCACATTGATGTATTTCTAGTATAAGGTGATGAGGGTTCTAAATACACTCATCCAATAGGTTTTGGACATGTGTGGATATTATATTTTACATTATCTTTCCATTTTATTTAAATCATTAAATAATGAGGTCATCGGTGCATCATCATGATGTCATAAATAATTTAATTTATTTAATGTCTAAAAATTATTAAAAAAAATACTATGATGTATGAAATCGTTTTAGATTTCCAATTACTATTTATAGTAAAAAATATGACTTGTATAACCCCATGTAAAAATTGGTTTAGTAAAACATTTCATGTTTGTGTCATTTTTACTTTAACATTAAATAAAAAGTTATTTCTGTCATTTCCCAACCAAAGTGGCTCCATGGGGTCCCCAAGTTTACCCATGGCTTGTATTGGTCTTCCATGACACATAAAATGAGGGTAGGACATGTTTTAATCTCATCTCATATTATTAAAACATTATTTTGACCTTAAACTACACTAATTACCTCTAATAGCGATTAAAAACTTAATAAGTTACTATTCACCAAAAACTTATTTTAGTCTCATTGAACCACATTTTACATCTTAATGAAAACCATGTATGTCGGATTTTTGAAATTCAAAACACATAAGTGGTAAATTTTCATTTAAACGAAAGATCAGTTTTTTTAAGTACTACTTAGTGGTTTCACTATTCATCAAAAATTGAAGTTTTTCAGAAAAATACCAAAACTTCACCCTAAGATATATTTGATATTCCGAATTCAAAAATGATTTCTATTTTACAAAATTAAAAACATATAAGTCACATTAATTAATTTAATAATTAATTCCCGCTGTCATGACAAATAGAGTGTTTTTATGAAACAATAAGTATCAAAAGATTGACACTAGTTTAAGTCCGATTTCAAAGTGAAATTAATTCCAACGAACACTATTGGATTTAATGGTAAAAATATATTCTAATTTCACTTTAAAATCAATTCAAAATATAATCTAATCATATAAATAAATTAGACTAAAAAGAGTTTTTGAATTAAAATACAACATTTTACACTATTCATTAAAAAATGAACTTTATCGGAAAAATACAAAAATTTACACAAAGTAAATTTTGATGTCCCAATTCTAAATAAGAGTTATATTTTGTACAATAGAATGTATAAGAGTGATCAAAACTATATTTAATGAAGGTTCTCCATCAAAAGGCGATAAGTGAACCTTTAGTGAAAATTAGGGTATAAATGCATAAAATTGAATTCTTTCCATATTTTAAGCCTTTATCTTTTATTGGATAAATGTAAAAACATTTAAAAAACATATATAATCATATTTTAGTTATTTATATCCATTCCCTCCAATACAACATCTATGTTTTAAGTACCATTTAAAATAATATTATTTTATTACTAGTGTGCAACGAAAGATTTCAATGAAACTCCTTGTTACGTATCGGGTATGCTATCGAACATAGCAACCCTTTTAAAGTAAAATTAATATTTAATACTTAAATATTAATAAATATGAAAATTTCTTATTCTTTATTTATCTGGGATGTTACACAATCCTTGTATTTTAAACAATCAATTAATATGTATATAACCACTAAATGATGGATGCATTTATATATCTTCAATATAGAGCCTCAAAAGTTTGGGAATGAATAATATGATTCCAATACTCCAAAATGAATTCGTAGAACATGGAAAATTTGAAACTCACACTACAAGATTTATGAATTTTTATCTAGTTTCAATTATCTTAAACTATAGTTAACCACAACATATCCTCTTTGGATCCTCAATCACTATGTAATAATTGATAATTTTATTTTAAAAATCTTTTACATGATAAAAAATATGCGAAGAACTTGTAACATAAACTCTATTACATGTTTGGGTAGTTTAGGGATACTATAAAGAATACCCCTATATCACATAGTCAACTTCTTGAGGAATTCCATTTTCGATCTTTAGGTTTTTTTACTAATGGTCACATTTTAAAACAATACAAAAAACATTCAACCAAGCGATTATAAATTTCAACCTGAAGAGAATAACTAAAAACAAAAAAAATGAAATTACACAACCACCTAAATATTCCTCATATGGTTAGAAAACCTAGGATAAAGAAACTCATGGCCATAATGCCTATATATTTTTTTTTCTAAAAATATATAAAAAAACTTCTTTCCACACACCAAGATTCAATTCGATTACCCAAAAATCCAGTAATAAGAATCAAAAAAATTATAAGAACACCTTAACTCACCCAAGAGAACTATTTTCATACAAGATATACTGCTAAATCATAAAAGATTCATTAATAATTTATTATAAAAACTTTACAATCAATTATGTTTCATTTAGACACCTTTAAAAAACACCATCCATCAATGAAGAATTCAAAGGAATAAAATGGGAGAAAAATTAAAAATATCCAAATAGTTTACATTATTAATGGTTTTTACACACTAATTTCTAGATGACATTATAACTATGTAACTACCAATAAAATTTTTCTAGTACCATTCATGTAACCTAGACAGGGTTTTAAAGATCATGAAAATTACATGTTGACTCTATAAATTTTTTAAAATTTAACTTTGAAAGAAAATACTCCCTCAGATGTTTCCTAAAAATCTCTTCAACTAATATTTATAGTAAAAAATTCATATTAACCCTAAAAACTTAACAAAAAACCCAAACTTAATATAAATGGCACAAGCAAAGATAGAAACTAATGATTTTATAGGAGGAAGAGATGGACAAGAAATTTGGTGGACTTTTGAATTGAGTCCTTTCAATCAAGTCTCATTTATTTTATAGACCCCAAACAACAAGACCAACATTGATACCATTTTTAGGAAAATAACCAATAATTCATCAATAATAGAATTCAATATGAATTTTCACTAACCTAAGGGGAGTCCCCAATTCTCCTAGGCCGAGGAAAAACCCCAATTGTATTTACCATTACCATTGTTCATTTTTACACAACTATTTACCAAAACCAAAAAAGTAATTCCCAATCAGTAGGTCATCATGCATTATCCCTGTGTTAAATGTCATAAAAAATAAATAATACAAAACAAAAATTATACACATAAAACCATGGAACAATAATATAATAATAATAATAAATGTGAAAAATGATCTTTATACAAATAATAATTTAATACATATCTTCAAAATTGAAAATTGAAGAAGAATGAAGTAGAATAATAGACTAAAACACAACTCTGGTTAATAGATTTCATTAAACTAGAGGAACAAACACCTTACCATTATTACTACTGATAAACCTACACAATCCCAATAATCATCTAGTTCATAAGAGAAGTGACATCAAATCAAACTCTAGAAACCAGGAACTGAAGAAGCCTTCCAATATATGATGAATGTATACCCACCAATGTAAGTAATAATATTATGTCCAAAAGTCTAGTAGGATACCAACATGAGTCGATTTCAATCCTTATATGTAAAATACCACAACTACTTGTTAGAAAATAATGTTAAAAAAATGGTTTTCATTTCATTATCTTGATATATAAACAATCAAATTTTTGATACCCCGCCTTATCATAGTACTCCATTTCTGAAACATTGAATAATATCGTTTTCCAACAAAATTAAAAATAAACACCAATAATCAATTCGGAAAACATCAATATATTAATGAAATATTTTATCTCATTCTTTATTATTTGAAACATCACATTTAAATAGAACAACACAAATTTTTTAAAATATATTAAATGAATTTCTTATGAAAAATATCATTTTGAAAACAATGTCTCAAATTTTCATTAACATATTTAGAAAACCCAACTCAAATCAATGCATGGAAAGAGGATTAACTCTATGAAATAAAATCCATATAAATTAATAAAGAATTATAATAAACAAATGAAAAAATACTAGTGAACATCATGAATAATTAAAAAATGTTTCAATACCTCAATTAATGAATATCAAATAAGTGAGAAACATTAATTCAAAAAAATAAAAAAATTCATAACAAAGGATATATATTAGGATCCAGTTACATAATGAAATATCATATATTTTAATGACGTGAAAATGTGGACCAACTTCTTGTAGGTTAGCAATAACACATTCCACAAATGGAATCACTATAAGCTAGTCTCATTAGTGACATGTCCTAGACATGTATTATATAATAAAAATGTCCCACTATACTATCTGTAATCTCAATATAATTATATAAATCACTAGTATTTCCACAATGTATCTTATTTTCCTCTATATAATTATTAATGTAGGTGGGACACTTTCAAAAAAATGCCATCTTATAAAAAATAACAAATAACGAGTCTTACATTACATTCATATCCATTCCACTCCCCAAATTCTCCATAGCATGTTACCAAATAGATAATATCACTAAGAATCACAATTAATGATTCTATCGCATATATTTACATAATCATCATCAAGAATTACATTTGGGATTGACAATGTAACATCTAAAAAATCAATTTAATGTCACTTTAGAAAATACCATCCCAACATTTCATGTGTCACTTATATTATATAATAGTGTAAATTACATTAAAAATCTATTTAGAAGACCAATTTACTTAAAAGGGAATTAACAATCAACACTAATATAGATCCAAAACAACTCCAAGGTGTCATAATATTATTTCAAAAAATAATACAACACATCGATACATGGGAAACATTTCATCTCAAAAGGGAAGCTTTGAAAATCATATTTTGAATCAAACTCAATTAAACAATATTTTTATTATCTAAAATAATCATTCAAATTCAATAAAACAAATATAATGCCTGAAATACTAATTTACATTAACGTTATATTTAATAATCAAATTACGCCCTTTATATAACACGAAAACCATGTGTTGTTGGGGAATAATTTTATAGTCCAATAGTATATAAACCATATCATAATTATAAAGATTAAAAATTAATTTTAAAAATCAAATAATCCATCGAACCCTTAAATATGTTTCATTGAAATGGGAAAAAACTTTTTGTTTTGAAATCATATCATATTCAATGAAACCTAGTAGATTTCCTCTCTAGAATCCTAGAAACCAATTATAATGAAACACACAAATTTTTAAACAACACTAGGTATAGATATTAGCCAATAATATCCAATAGGGTTAGTCAGAATTTAGGATAATGGAATAAAATCCAAGAGGTAGGATACCTGAACTCTAAACATCCAATTGATGTAAAAAATAAATTAAAAAACACACCATATCATCTTATAAATGATTATTAAGGGGAAAATATTGGGGGTCACCAAAGTTGTGGAGAATGAATAGGAAATTCTCATGAGAAAATCCCAATTAAAAACAATCCAAAAGTAAAAAATAAAACAATTTTTGTGGGTTATACTTTTTACCCCCACGGTTTGCAAAAACATTTGATAAACAAGTATATTTCTACTATTAAAAGGTGCATGAGGATATGCACTTATGATGAATTGTATTTACTTGTTCCCCTAAATCATTCAACCTGGAAAGATTTTAATATTTTTAAATTTTTCATCACAAAAAAAATTTATCTTGAAGGAAAAAAGAATAAAATAAGTACTAAAAAATAAATGTGACATTCGGGGGTCCCAAGATACTCATATTAGGATTATTCAAATAAGGGCATCTTAGTTTGGGACTCATGATACCCAATAAAGATGAAATAATGTTTTTCATCTTAATGAATATGATGGGATCGAAAAAATAGCTATTGACACAATATAATATGACTATAAATGCATAATGGGGATTTTTGACATGATAAAATATTAAACAACAAAATATAATAAATCTAGACATACGATTTATGAAGGAATAATCAGGGATTTCAACTAGTATGGTGACCATGTTTTGGTTTATTCCATTTCCACCAATAGACAAGGATGTTTGATTCGATAAATGATTTTCAATAGCCTTATGTTCAAGAAGAACAATTAGATACAAATAAGTTCATTACAAATTAGTATAAATCTTAGAAAATAATATTAGTTGAAACTCATGAAACATTATAAAGAATAAAGGAGGAATATCAACCTAATGAATCAAAATATAGCCACATAGAGATATCTAAAGATGAGGTGATACTATATGAAAAACATAAGGATGAAACTAGACATGATGAAATATGATATCTTATGTTTAAATCAAGATACCCTTTTTTAATCTATGATATCTTATGTTAAGCCTAGGTCATCCATTATCATAATCTATTTTAATCCAATATAGCATTTCATAAATAAAATTTGATTTATCCTAAGCATATCCCCAAGGACTATGAAACTAGGAGTGCCTCAAAGCATATTTTCAGGCCTAAGGTTTCTATCAATTCAATTCCAAATTTACCATTTTCAATGATATTACCTAAAGGTATAGAATTTAAAGATCCACATACACATTTAATATCTATATAACGATGTTTTTATTGGAATACCGCACTGATTTATTTAATGAAACATAAGATGTTCTCTAATATGTAGTACTATCCTATGGCTTCTTACGAATTCTTTCACAACCTATTTTATAAAGGGTATGAATATCATTTCTATGGTACCATACAAAGAGACCTAAAATCTGAATATCAAAATACTACATATTTTTTTCTAAATATTCAATTCAATTAAATAATATATATAGAATGATCATATATGCTTAGTCTCATTAGACACTAGATACACAATTTTCATAATTGATTAGTGATATTAAACATTGAAAAAATGATCTCCACATTTAGAAATATATTTCAACTTACCTTAAATAAATCCATTCATTATTGGATGGGGAATGGAAACAAAATAATGGGTGAGACTGGCTAAAAAGTTGGGGTCAATAGAGGAGATATCAACTAATGATAATGTGAATGTATAAGAAAATCATAAAGGTACTAGAGGATGGCCATACAATTATAATGATTATGCCCAATCTGTCAATAGTAATATACATGAGTAAATTCATAAATATTATATGATCATAAAATATTTATCATAATGTAAATTAAGAACATGAATTTTATTTTGAACATGATGTTAGGTTCACATGTAAAATAATGAACTTCTATGTTATCCATCATTATCAGATTCATTTGAGAGTTATAATTTGTTCACCCATGCTCAATTTATAAAGTAACTTTAAATCCATGATTTTAATGTAACCATAATTAGTGGTAATAATGCAATAAAAGTTATCAGTTTATAATAGATCCATTAATAAAATAATTTTAAAAAATACGTGTTTCAAATGATCATAAAATATTCATCATATCATCACATCACAACCCATGAAAGGGAATGAGGATTCATAACCATTTTATATCACAAATCATTAAAATTAATGGGTTTCATAAATATTTTATCACAATAATAATCCATATAGAAAAAGAAAATGGATGTTACCATTAGATCACATTGAAATAAAATCATAAGAAACATCTATGGCTTTCGTTTTTTATGAATAGAAATTCCATAAAAAATCATTAAATCATTTTGAGGGAAAAATATATTTTTTGTTTTGAAATCAATTCAAAAAAATAAAAAATATTTACAAAATATTAAAGAAAATATTTTATTTTAAACAATGGGAGCATTTTTTGGAATATTTAATTTATTTATTATTCATTTTTTGGGAAAAAATCGTTCATTCCATATACATTAAAAAAATATTATTTTTAAAGTTTTGGAAAAAAGAAAAAAGTATATCATTTAAAAAACTAATAGAACAATTTTTTTAAAAATAAAACAGTGGTAGATATTGCATTAATTTTTTTTATTAAAATATTAAAAACATTCAAGAATTTATTTTGAGAAAAAAATAGACATTGAATAAAACTATTTTCAACCAAAGAGAGAAAAAAAGAATATTTTCATTACAAAAATATCTTTCCTACATTTGAGCATATAAAGAGGGAAAATGAAAAGGAAAAATTCAATATTAAATAATTAAACATAAGAGAAGAAATACATCGAGCATAAAGAGATCTATTTCATGATATCTTATCATTGGAATCATAATAATAAACAATCCCAATAATCAATGAGATTGTATCACAAAACCTTCACTACATTGAGAATATATGAATAAAAATCCCCATAAAATAAACAAATATAGATGTTTATTTACATTCCTATAAATTTCATATCAAAAATCATAAAATACATTCATGAGTAGTATATATACCACATAAATGAATCAAATGGAAAATGTTGTATATGTCTCATAAAAATAAATGTTATATGAAAATATCATACCTTAAGCCTCAAATTTCAACAAACACATTAAAAATATAATGTATAATTAATATAGATTTATTAAAAAGCATTTAAAAAACATAATCATATATATAATTTCATATATTATTTACTTAAAACATTTTCATCACATGTTTAATATAAATTCCTTATCAAAATAGGTATTGTAGGTGATAACAACTTCCTCTTTCAAATATGTTTTGGTTTCATAGATTTTATCCTTTTACATTGATAATGGATTAATAAACTGTAGAATGTATATATTTATATGAATATCATATATATTCATTATATACTAACATGGAGTCACTAATAATGTATAGATATGGCATAATGTTTTACAACATCCATTGAGATGCTAGTTCATTGTATGCATGAACGCTATTTTTTTACAGATGGAATGAAAGAATGATAAAAAATAAATAACCCTTAAAAAATTATTATTATCTCATATATATAATATACATTCCATAAATATATCCTTAATATTTTCAATTAAAAACATAAATAAAAATTCTCACATTGGTACGCGAGGTGGTAGTTTTCCATACACACAATCATCGGTTTCATTTCACATTTGATATATGGGGAGATGAAGAATGGATATAGTTGGATTGGTGTAGTCTGATCTGATTGGGGTGAATGTTTCTAACCAGTATAGTAGAGCTGACTGACTAACACTAACGAGGCACTATAGCATTGCGGACATCGGAGTGAACAATATTATAGCTCATTGGACTTCCAACCTACAGCCGTTGTAGCACTTTTGACTTGGGTGGCTTCCTTTCCCTATAGTGACAGGGACTTCCAAATTCCTTTCAATATAGCACAGTGGACACTCTGACGGTTTGTCTAATTGTGTTACATCCTCTACGTTCTCCCATTTTCAGGCAATGGTTTTTGTGAGTTTGTGAGAGAATATCCTGTAAATTGTGATCCCAAATAATAGCTGATTTTTTTCCTCTTCACTGACCTAGGAATTATTCCTAAACCACATAAATCCTTGTGTCCTTGTTCTTTTTTTCTTCTTACACTTCTATGTTCTATTATTTTCTTCATTTTTCTCAGCTTTTCCAAAATAGGTATGATATTAACATCATAACATATCAGTATATGGGGTATAATTATACTACCATATCATTATATTTTATGTATATTTTAATTATGTTTATGAAGATATATTAAATATCTAGATTATAAATGATACCACTTCTTCAGATAACATTTCTAGTTTTGAACCCAATACCTTATTAAGAGGCTTTTTGAATAAATATAAGTCTAGTATGACTTGGTGAGGTATGTAATGAAGGTATTTTGGTAGTTATATTCTAAACCAATTGCATTTTATCCTTTTGCAAGTTTATAGACTAATAACCAAATTATAGGGGACCTTATGTGGATCATAATCATATGTAATATTTCATTATATAGATAGGGTTCATATGAATGGAATGAATGTCTATAAGACAAGACATTCAATGATCATTTTATTTCCTTTAAAAATGTGACAAGTTTTTTCTCCCATACTTATAAATTATATACCTTGTAAATCTAAATGGGATGACTAACCATGAGCTCTAAGATCACATGATTCATGCTCAATACAAGAAATAAAGGACTATTAGAGAATTCACCATATTCTTTTGGCTAGGATTGCATGACTAGAAGTGATATGCAGTATAGGGGACATTATACTATTGAATGGGTCTTGGAATAGGGGAAATCATGTTGAGGAATCCTATGAGGAACCTTCTCATATGTTGGAGGATTTCCCTTTTATAATTATAAGCATTGTTTGGATTTTATCTACAGATGTAATTTATGAAACTTTTCATAGCAGTGATAATGGACATGAACTGTCATGAATGATGGGTGATCTATTCAAAAACCATGATAATCTTTTGGAAATCCAAATTTTGTAGCTAGGATCATCTAGGAATCATAAGAACTTTTATAAGTAAAATAATCAATCCATATGTCCCTTTTTTTCTTCATAGATCATTCTCAATAACCAAGGGGGTATATAAATAGTATTTTGGCCTAGGATAAGTGGTATACGTATCAATGCATATCATTTAATATTAGGAATGAATCCATATATAGTTCTTATAACTCCTTATATATATCAAGCTTGCATGTATGGAGTTTTATTATTATCTAGAAATTTAGTATATTTGTGACCCTACCCCTACATAGATATGACTCATTTGACAAGTGGAAAATTTAGCCCCAACCATAGTGTAGTACTAATAAGGTGTAAAGTATCACCCAAAAGGATTAAACAATATTGTAAAAGGATCATTTTTTGAAATCTCTGGTTATTCCTAGTATATGAGACAATGATACCACTACGCATCCTATAATGATAGGAATCTATCTATATGTAAGTATTTAGTACCATGAATATATCTGACTCATATATAGGGGAAAATAAACAGAGGTTTACCTTATAATGTTACCTATAAATGGTAACAACAAGGTTAAATGGTAATATTTTCATAAATTAATTTTTTATTGTTGGTATTAATAGTTATATGAATCAGGAGGCACAATACTATATGGATCTAACTCAAATTTACTTATGAATGTGGGTAAAATTATTTTATGTATTATGGAAGGCTCAATAAAGGGATATTTGGGAATAAATAAATTAAAATAACCAATTTAAGAAATGAAAAAAAATACATTAATATAAATATCTAAATAATAAATCAAAAAAATATCTGCACAACCTGATAACTGATATATGTAGTGTCATATAAATTATTTACATAAAAATACTATTTTATAACACTTGGAAATTTCTTTTCATAAATTGATACATTTGAGAATCATTTACTATATAACTTATATGATGGTATCATATTCCTATCATTTTGAATAAAAACATAAGAAATTGGTGATATGTAACAAATAGTAAGGGAAATGATATATCATAATGTACTATAATAAAATAATGAAGTGATTACGAGGAGAAGATAAATATAGAAATTAGACATTGTAAGACCATGTATGATAATAAAAACATGAGGTATCCACGTTATATCATAAAAATATCAATACGGAATCATAAATGAGAAAACATATAATATTTTAAAAAGGCATATGGTGAATGATACGTGAAAATGAATTTTCATAAAAAATAGAATTCTAGTTAAATAAAATGAATATTGTGACATGATATGACATGTTAAAAAACCTGTATATGAATCATAATGTAAGAATGATAAAAATTAGGAACAACCATAACTATAGGAAAAAAGTGTGAGAGAATCTATTTTTTCCATGCCTATGTGAACAAACTAATTATGTCCATGCCTGAAAATTTGTGAAAACCCCACATTCCCACAACTAAATAAAAAAATTAATTATTTCTATGTATAACTACATCATGATATATAATATTATACCATTCATTGAATAGATATATAGTACCCCACCCATCATTATTGAGGCATATGTCATCATTTTAAAATCAATCATCATGATATCATAAATAAGACATGAAAAAAGAATGGGTTTCTAAAAGATATCACATTACTTTTACTAAGGAAATTATTGGAAGTAAAAATTCCATTTCAAAAAATTATTTATTAAAATATATCTTAAACATTTTGATTTAATCCTTAAACTATAATGAAAATTTAAATAGGCCAAATAGAAGTGAAAATATAAAAGTTTCCACAATACCATCTAATACATCAATGTTAAAATCAGTATTAGAAAAATTTTAGTGAAGGGGAAATGAATAATATTTAATAAATTATTATAATTATTTACAAATATATAATAATTGAAAATATAGAAATTATATTAAAAAATTTGGAGGAGAAGGTAAAACCATTAATTTTGGATGGTTTAAAAAAAAAACCATTCAAAAATTTAAAATAACCTTATTCAAACCCAAATTTTTTGAAAAGGATAAGGAAACATTACCTATAAAATTAATGATGTGGAATAACAGAAATAATTTAGATAAAAAAATTAATATCCACTATGAAATGTGGAATACTTTTGGAAAGTAAAAAATATGGACACGAAAGAAAAAACAATAAAAATAAATAAAATATATTCTTTGAAAATGCAGTTTAACGAATCCTTAAAATTGCAGAGGAAGAAAAAAATGATTCAAATAAATATTTACCATGAAAATAAATCTAAAACACATGACAAATTCATCATATAACATTCCAATATTTAAATAAAGTTAAAAAATATGATTGACTATGACCCAATGAATACAATTAATATTTGAAACCCCCTTATGGATTTAATGATTTTTGAATCAAAATTTTTTATAATATTGAAAAAAATTATGATTTTTAAATGAGATATATTAAATCGTCTATTATATATAAATAAATTATTTTTTATTACATAAAAAATATAAATAATAATTTGGTGATAATTATTAAAACATGTCTCAATAAAGAAAAGTCTAAATTAAAAATGATTAAAACCTCTGTATATTTTAAATAATTACCACAAGGGAGAGTTGTAATGGATTTTTTTGAAGTAATTATAGATAACTACATAATTATTCAAAATAAAAATGGTGTAGTATTTACACAATTTAAAATGAAACAAGTTGTAAAATATGTACTTGTTAAATGGTATTCAAATTCGAAACAATGTAACCGTTAACTTTTTTATATGCTAAGTCGAATGGTCTCTAAAATCCATTATAAATAACATAAATATATTATATAAAAAATTTTGATCCTAAAATAAACCAAAAAAAATTATAATAATCTATTTTAATAATTTTATCTATTTCTATTATTTATTTATTTTCATATTTTTCCATATTAGGTGTTTACTTATTTAACCATTTATATTTGATTTATATGAGCAATATTCATTCTATTTCTTCTTATAAAGTTAATAAATAAAATTTAATTAATTTTACTCTATTGTATGACTTATAATAATTTATTTATTTAAATTTTATTTCAAGAGTACTTTAGTCTTTATCATATGTGATTAAATTGACAACAAACGTTATTCCGATGATTTTCATCCTACAAGTTTTGTTTTCATAATTAATGAATTTAATATTGTTGTTAATATTACGAAATGTGTTGTTATATACATATAAATGAAATATTTTTCAGGAAACTATTTTTTATTAATCATCATGTCATAATTCCTTTGCATTATAGATGTATGTGATTAAACTGACCAAATCTTAAACACAGTTTAACTTGATTAGTGAGTGTGGTTAAATAGGTGATTCATTTAATATAATTTAAAAAGTAATAGAAATATTATTTTTTTTATTTTAATTTTTCCAACCATATTTTATTATGTTTCTATAAATGATGAATGTTTTTTGAAAAATGAATAATTGATACTTCATCAGTGTTGGAGTTCGTAAAACACATGATTAGAGTATTAATTACTCAATCAATGACAGTAGATAAGGTGGATATTAGGTGATAAATTAAAATAAAAAAACATATAATAAAATTAATATTTATTCTGTAATATCATCTTCATGAGCATCTATGAGAGGTGGGGAAAAATCCAAAATCACTAGTGTGATGCGGTTATAATCTGTATGCACACACTAATGAATATTCTTGTTTTTTAATGTATATTGAAGATTATAATATTGTTATGTACCATTATTCTAATAAAATCTCATCAACCAAAAGTTATTGATTGAATTAATATATTTTTATTATTTTTTTAAATAAATAAATAATAATAATGGATCATTAAGAAATATATGATTGTAATGTTGATATGTTGAACATACTTTCAAATAAGGCCTCAAATTTGAGGGAATCAAGGTAATTTGTGGTTACCTACGACACAAGAATGATTAAATTAATTTAATGAAAGCAATTTTGGTAAAATATCAACAAAACTTTGAAATATTAGTGGAGTATTGAATAGAATGATGTGATCCCCATCTTATAGGTAAATAATACAATCTTTTTCTAAAAAGAATTTTTCATCTGGGTATGAATGAAAATACATGAAATTTAGTTTAATTTGGATATGTAAGATGGTCAAACATGTGGGTAGGAATTTAAAAAGTAAATTATTTATAAATAGTGTAACATTCTTGTTAGTTTAGGAAAATTTGATCCACAATTATGATTTGTCATCTAAACAATTGTTACACATGATTAATTATTTATCATTTCAATTATTTTATTAAGGAAAATATTGGTAGACCATTATTACGAAATTTTACATTTTCAATTCTAATTAAGCCTATATTTATCAAATTAATATTTCTAAATAGGGGAAAATTTCTATTTACATCAAAATAAATAATTTAATGAGGAATAGTTTTTTTAGAAAAATGTTTGTTTAATATTTTTTTTCATAGTGTTAATTAACATTTATAACACACTAAATGAGTGTTAGTTGGTAATTACATATCATTTAACATCATATTATACCAATATTCTAATATTTATTTATTTATATTTTAAAATAAAAAATATATGGAAAATTATTATTCTTAAAAAAAACAATTTTACCTGGTTAACTAAAAATTAAATAAGGAAACTTAATATATATTCAAAAAAGTGGTTCTTATTCAATAATTTAGAGAAAATAATTTTAAATATAAAAACTATTTATTTTTAATCTGTTGATAAAAATTTATTTTAATATACAAGTATGAAATGTAATTAATTTTTTAGAAAATATAAATTTTGAATTAAATTATAATTTAAAGATTTGAAATTCTAATATATATATATATATATTTAAATAAATATTATAATTTTTTAATAAATAGTATCATAATTTTTGAATTATTCTTATATCCATTTTATGATAAAAAAGTTACTACATTTTCTACTATTTATCTAAAAATCTATTATTTTATAAAAATTAAAAAATAATCATATTTATCTAATTTACCACGATGAAGGTCGAAAAGATACCAATTTTTCTAAATAAAATAATAAAATTGTTAAATTTAACACTATAATAATATCATAAAGTATAATGAAAAATATGTATTTATTGTGAATATTTTTTTGTTATATTAGCACCACCTCCAAATATTTTTTTTCAAACTGAATTTTAGAGTGAAGTGGGAAATCTTACAAGATAAAACAAATTCACAACATACAATAAAATTTCACTAAATTATTAAAATAAAGACAATGATTTCTAGAATGGGACACCCTATATAATTCCATGTGGAGAGTAGTTACCTATATATTTGGATCTCTATTGATAAGAACTTCAAGATTGATGTCTATTTTATCCTATATAATTATGAATTCCTCTATGTTTATTTTATGCCTGATGAATTCTTGTGAAAGAATTTGGTTTAGTTTCTGAATGCACACCTCTTTATCTTCATTAATATCAACTTGAATTCATATCTCCTTAATTCCATCAACCTCCTCCCTTGAAGAATTAAGTAAATCCACGCATTCAAGAATTTATTCCTCTTAGTGTAGAATATGTTCTATAGACTCCCCTAGTTCATCTAACAATTATCCAATTATTCCATTTTGTTCTCCATTAACCATTAATCCCCAATCCATCACAATTATTTCTCTATCAATCTCTTTTTTAGCCACTTTCTCTCCCTCTTGTTCGAGCATCTCGATTTTACCTTTTGGAACCTTCTTTCTCATGATTGGAGGATGATTTTCCATCTTACTAGAGACCTATTTAACCTATTCAACAATATATGATTCCATATGTTTTGTTTCTATATCGTTATTCTTGGACATTCTTGAAGACCAAGTTACTATTATTTTTGTAATTTTCATGTATTATTTGTGGGTATAGATATCTTCCCTCTTGTGGACCAGGAAATTCCAAAAAGGCTATTACCTTGCTTCACCTTCCTTTGCCCAGACCCAACCATTGTGTACTGTTGATATTCATGCTCATAATACATCATAGGTTCATAGTTCACTTCAGGGTCACTAGTCTACATATATTCCAAGGATCTTGATATGACATGTTTCTTATTCCATCTTGGAATATATGTTTTCCATCCTTTATTATCCTCATTCACCTTTCCATCTCCATTGAAGGTGTTGAAATGATTTTCGATTTTGATAGAATTTAAGGCTTCATTTTTTCCAACATTCAATATGGGGACAGAAATATATTATGATAAGCAGTTTCATATTTCTATGTATGTATCCTTTCCTCAAAAAAGATGTTATTACCACTGGATGTAATCAAATGTGTTTATTTTCCATTGGTCATGTCACCATCCTTGACAGCATATATGAAGGAAGGGACCTTAGAATATGTGAGGGGAAGGATAGTTCTTATTGATCCCCTAGATCTACAATGTTGCCACATTCTTGTCACCCCAAATCATTTCTTAAGCCCTCAAACACATCATTAATTTTAGGCTCTGAATACATTGATTTCACCCCTTTATAGATGGTTGGAGGGAGTCTTACTTTATTGTTTTCTCGGATCATCCACTTCAAGGGATTTGAAATATGACTCAATAACCAGTGTGACATTTTTACCATACCGCGTATAATGTAGAGGATATCCCTTTCCCAAATAATCACCAAAATGGGAACCCAAATAACCCCCATCAATCTCTTCTGGAAAACTATAGACACCATATATGATATGAAAACAAGAAAAATAGTAAAAGAAACAGGATTCATAGAAAACATTTTGATACCACATAATCTGTCCTTATATATTTATTGTAATAGTTTCCATTGGTTACATTAAAACACTTGAATCAACAAAATTATTGGACAAATCGGATGACAAACAATGTTGGTCCACTAGTCTCAGTAGAATAATTGACATAGTATGTTTCCAATCAAGTGATGGATTGATTGGTTTTGAAATGGTAGTGGGATATAAGGTAGTGAGATATATAACACTGTTATTGGGGGGTCATGGATCAAGTGATAATTGAACAAATATAAAAATAAGGAAAAATTAGAACCTCACATACCACTCAAAGTATTCACCCAAGTCGAGATGTGATCTTCTTCCGATGAGAAATAAACCATGATGTGTATCAAATTGGAGATCCTTACTATTTCGCTAGAATTCATCTTCCACTTGTTGAAGATGAATTTGTCAATGACATCAATAGAGGTATGTATGTTACCAAAGAGGGTAACAAGAGAAATATCCTCAAATAAAGAGGCCTTCATGAACTCCAGGGGCGAAAGTGGGATAATCGTAACTTAATCAACATAACATTGAATTTTGGGGCTTGTATAAATGGATTTGAATCAAGGGAGGGTGGATGGATCTATTATGGGAGTGAAATTAGATGTTCAAGAAGGTGATGGAGGAGGAATAGGTTCCTCCTCCCTCCCTGGTTTGGAAGACCAAGGAGGGGAGGCGACAATGATGCCATTGCCTAGGGCATCCCAAGAAGAGAAGCGGTGAAAGTGAGGGTGTTGTGGATTAAATTTTTTTCTTCCAAATTTTTTGTTCAAAAAAATATAGTAAACATGAAAAAGTATCCATTCTATAAGTTATATTTTATATAAAAATAGATAGTATAATAGTTTCAAAGATTTAATAAATTATTTTTATGTTTATGGTGAACACTATTTTATTTTGATAATATATATATATATTCATTTAGAAATATTTTATCATTCTATCACAACTATTTTTATGTTAAAATATAGGGAATAACCATTTCTTGGAAATGTATCTCATATATATATTAATTAGGGTATCTATAGATTTGGATATTTTTTCTTCACCACCTTGGTCACTTTATCATTAATGAGACACCAAATTTATATTATTTGGTGTATTCAGTACTCTAGAAATGTTGAATTTTTTTTTCTCTTTCATAAAATTGTTTTTTTATAATCAAAACGGTCTCATTATACAACCCATACAGGTATTATTTTCTGGTAGTCTTCACATATTTCTTTTCCACATGGGTTAACATAGTTCCATGATGTTCTCGCCATCAATTAAAAAGAATGTGGTTTGGCTGTCTAATAAGAAATTGATATAATTGGTTAAGTTTCCTAGATACAAAATCTAAATTTAACCATATGATTTTTCACTTTATAATACCATAATTATATCATATAATTATTTTTGTTCATAGAATATAACCCATTGATTATCCTATATCATTCTAATTCCAACATCTATCACCCATTGTTCAAACTATACCATTCAACAAAAATCTAATGTTAACTTATATACGGTTATCTTAGAAAAATTAATTGATTATATCAATTATAAAATTAAATAGATCCTTCATAGTGTGTTTTTATGATAATGTGATTATTTATATTATATAACCTAATATTTTAAACTATTTGTTATGTTATTCTTTTTATATCATGGAACAGTTGATTGTTGTATTAATACCCATCACACCGTTTACAGGGTTATTACTCCAAGGTATATCAATTCCAGAGACTATATCCACTTATAGTATCTTGGAAATTGTGTATTTTTAGGGAATAACATCTAATAAATTGATTACCAATATTCTAATATATCATATTATTCATATACTCATCTATAGGATTCTCACTATGGTTCCCTAAAATAAACCTCAAAATAAATATTCTACTAGTGAAAAACAAATAACCCATGCTTCAAAAATAACCCATGTTACTCAAGTTAATCAGGACATAAATAATAAATTAATCTCATAATATAATTCATATATCCTATAGAATTTTCACAACCAAAATAAAAAACTGGTTTTTTACCATGAAAATCTATTACATAAACATCTATATTAGTAACAATTAAAAATATTTTCTATAATTAGATTCAATACAACTTTTTTTATAAATCTCACATGGTTTAATCATCTTCGTTACCTTGGTAATTGAATAATAATATAGGGTAATCTAAAATTCCTAATAAGGAAAAAGGAATACATTAATTTTTTAGATTTTAAGGATTCATAAAATATTATGAAAATAAATATATATATATAACATATAATATAACCATGGATGATAATAAAAATCCATTATGAAGCCCCATAAAACCACAAATTCAATGTTAAACAAACATAAAAGATAAAAAAATATAACATCTCTACTTAATATATGCTGATAGATACATGAAAATGGAAAATTTGAGAACTATATAATTCTCCCAAAATCAAATGCATCTTGAAACCTGGAATTGCATGATTTAAACCACAGAAATTTGTCATAACTCAAACAAATATGATAATTACTCACATAAATAACACCAGTAAAACATTTTTCTGAAAAGAAATTATACCCATTCCAGTATGAACAAACTCATTATATCCATACCTGGAAATGTGGGAAATTTCATCATACCAATTCCAATATGAAAAAAAATTATTTTAAAGAATGATTATCTCACTAGATATATGATTATAAAAATTCATCTGTGGGTGATATAGGCCCCACCCATAATAATTTATTCAAATGTGTTCTACTAAAAAGTATTCAACAACATATAAAAAAACCATGAGAAAAAATTATTTTCTCAAAATTTTCAAATCACATGAACATAAAAACTCATCTAATGTAAAAATACATTTTTTCAAATTTAATTATTACATAATAACATATATATATATTGATTAAAACATCACATCAAGAGAGAAAATTCATATATTTTAAAATGAATATAAAATATAAAGATTTTTACAAAACATTTTAAATCATTTTTGAGAAAATTATAATAAAAATAATTTTTAAAGGGAAAGGGAATAATATTTAAAATTATAAATTAAATATTTATAAATAATAATTCATCTAAAATTAATTATTGATATCATTAAAATGTTCACTAGAAGATTAAATATTCTATTTTGATTGGATTGATTAAAAAAATTAATAATTTTTAAATTACACTATGTAAAACAAATGAATTATATAGGTAAATTAAACTTATTTTTTAAACTAAAATAAAGAGAATAGAAATATCATTTCATATTAAAACCATTTTAGTATCAAGTATTATATGAATAACATCATTATGAATTAAATTATAGACATGGATCAGAACCCATTAAAAGTAATTTGAATTGTTCTTAATAGAAATGTAATTTAAAGAAACACTAAAACATTCAGTAAATAATGAACTAGTGTGAAACATGATTTCAAAAAAAAATTGAATAATTTATTATATAATTATATATTCTTAAATATTAATCAGTAATGTTATTAGAAAATGATGTGTGATTATCACCAAAGGAAGGTAATTAAGACACCAAAACCCCATACACCTTGACAAAATTTTTGAATTAAAATTCAATGGAATCATGAAAACAAATAGATCTATAAATTACATTGATAAAATCATTTATTACATCAAAATAAATTCTCCATATTTATATATATATAACAAATAATAAATCATTTACAAATAATGAAACGTCCCTCAATGAAGATATGTTGTGACAAAAAACTCTTGTAAACATTGTATCCTCGGAATCAGATTGAAAAGAGAGAATGAAAACAAAATAAAATATTTTCATCACAATGTATAATGAAATATTGACATAAAATGATTATTTATTAGTATTTACACCAAAAAGAAAAGAATCATAGTGTATACAATAAACAGTACTCAGTGGGCTGATGTGTAAGGCTAAAAAACCCTTAACATGTTTCTTTTCACAGTCGAATGTATTGTAGAGTACATTAGATAATATTACATTCATTTTAATATATATCAAACCCATATTTATACCAAAAAAATTTAAAAAAATATTTTTATTCATTATTAAGATGTATATTAATTAGATTTGTCGTTTTTTACACATGAGGTGTTTACAATTTTGATCATTTTTACTAGTTTTATAAGAGTGGTGATGATGATCATTCATCATCTAGTGATAATAATCCAATTTTAATTGAATTTTTAACCATATATTTATTATAATAATTTATGTTGTTTGAATTTCCATTTATGATAACTGTTTTCTTTTTCCTAGATTATGAAATAAAAAACAAACATTTTTCGATGAATTTTTAAGGTCAAATAAAGTAGTGTTAATAAATCTGTTAAATATTTATGGAGCCATTACACAATAAAAATAATGACTATTTATATACTTAAGTAATTTTAAACAATAAATTTTTTTGTCGTATTCCTCCATGATATAATTTCATATCATTATTCAAATAGGTTTTCAAACCATCTCAATATTGAGGATGATTTAACTCGATTTGTTCATATAGTAATGGGGGTTTTAATTTTTTAAATAATATTAGAATAAAATATTAATAAGGATTTTATTCTGAAACTTTTTTGGTTAAATAAATTAAATAGTATTCATACATTAAATAATAAACAAGAATAACATGTAAATAAATGATTAGTCATTGAAGTGGTAGTCCGCACAATGTACGATTACTGTATCCATAACTCAATGAATTAGTATGGTGAAGGTAGATAGTAACTGATCACTTTGGAAATATAAATAAATTAAATCGACAAAATTTATTCCCCATTACCATCATTAATACCATCCTTGAAAGGCGGTGGGAAAAACCAAATATTTTTCTTTGTGGTGGTGGTAATCCACGCACACACAGTAATAATTAATTTAGTTTTTATTAGTAAATGGAAAATAATAAATAATGGTGTTAGAATAATTATTATAATGTAATACAAATATTATTATTTTTTCTTTTTATTATAAAGTGGTTATGGTTTTTTTTGAACGAAAATAATACAAATAAAATGTTATTAATTATTTGATACCTACATTGACAATAAAAATATTATCATGGTGAAGGCCTTATATCTTTGGATTTTTAGATAATTTATATTGACCAGTATCCTTATAAAGTATAGTAGAGATATTACAAATGGAAATTTTTCCAAGGAAATTTTGAAACCGGAGATGTGTATTGATATAGACGATGTTATCCCCTTTTTATTATTGAAAAAAGACGGACTTTTCCATAAAAAATAATGGATGGTAAGGGTTAAGAATGGAAAGTGGGGAAGTAGTGTGAGTTACGTGTTGTATGGTTAGTGATAAATTTATTCATAAGTCTAAATCTAAATATCTATCACCTATATCTTATAATGTTAATTTTATTTTGGGAAAATTTGATCCACTATTGATTATTCATTTAAAAATTTATTACTCTCAATTAAATATTAACTATGTCAATTATTTTATTACTATTAGTATGTTTAGAAAACTTTTGTCAAATCATATCCCATTGAATCTAAATTTTATTTCTATTTATTATAAATCAATTTCTAAAAATTATAAAAATATCTTTTAAAAAAACATCTAATGTGTTGAAAACCCATTTCTTTAGAAAAAATTTCATTTTAATCCTTGATTTTTTATCAGTTTATTTTTCACTTATTTCCCAAAAAAATGACTTTTAATTCATATATATATATATATATATACACGGAACATATTTTAAAAATAAAATAAATTTTATTAATTTAATTTTTAAAATAAAAAATATTTAGAAACACATTACCCTTTGATCAATAACCAATTTATGAGGGTAGAAAATATTTACGAAAGGTCACTGAATATTTATGCCTAAAAATGAAGTGGATGTTATAGGAAAATTCAGAGGAATTATTTTAAATTTAAAATCCATTTAATTTGGTTATATTGAATGATCTATTTTTAAAATAATAATGTGTAATTTTTTTAAAACAATTATTAAGAAAAGGATACTGATGTTTTAAAAAATTCAAATATAGGTATCTAATAAGATAATTGCATTTTAAAAAATATATGGTTATATTAAAGAAATATAGTTAGTCATGAAATCATAATATATGAAGAAATTTTTATTGTTTGGAATCATTATTTTTGGTTATTAACTATTCTTATAAAATTAGTACTAATTATAAATATATACATCCTGGAAACATATCCATTTTATAAAATTAACTATAAGCATAAAAAATATATTTTCTTAGTATTTTATCTATACTAATTGAGATTAATTTTTAAGGTGAATATTTATTCATATGTACTAATATATATATTCAATTAATTATATTTCATAATTATATTACCATTGTTTATACATTATAATTATACAAAGACCGTATAATGGCCTATATTTTTTCCCCTATGTGATGTGTTTATAGTACAATAAAATAAGTTATTTATTTAGTGGGAAAATAATTCAATTGTTACAATATATATCCACTATGGACAGGAATCAATCCACACATAGTTGTTCATGAAAAAGTCACATATTTATATTTCATTCATATATTAGTAAAATGATAATTTATTCCTTAAAATTGATGTTAACTACCATAGTTTTGATGCATTGCATCTGAATATTGTAAACTATAATAGATCTCTTGTTTGGATATGCTTTCACTTATGGGTTAGTTATGCCAATTTTTTAGCCAAATAAGGATTACATATTTTGATATATAATAAGATCTGGAAGGTTATATAGTAGTGATGAACCTATGTATAGTCTAAGGATAGTTGAACTAGTTGTCTCTATGTGTCCTAAATGGTTAGGAATCAATACACATTCTATTATTATATAAAAACAATTTTTCTTTGATCATGTTCCTATGTTGGGGATGGAAAATTTTGGATACTTTGGTTGTGCCTTGTAAAGGGGATTCTATCAACACTAAATTTACTATATTAGATAAAAAACATTAAATAAAAGGATCCTGAATTGAAATAGGTCAACTTCATATATCTTGAACATATTTAGGGGAATGAAATAATGGTGCATTATTATTTTAGACATTTCATCAAATCCAATGACTAAGGGATTGGGTTTCATTAATTATAATGTAATATTATAAAACAAGATAAAAAATATTATTAAAGGAAATGTACTCATACATAGAACTAATTCATATTTATGGGGAAAATGAATTTTATTTCTCGAATAGGTTCATAAATGCATCGACCTATTTTTAAATCCCTCGTGTTGATTCAAATCAAACTTTAGATGGGGAATTTTAGCTTTGTTAATTTTTTTAATTAGGAGGACAATGTCTTTGTCCATGGAAATATACCTATACATCTAGGTGATGAGAGTATTTTTGATGAAAAAAAATTGAATGTGTTCCCAATTTTGACTAATATCTGGCATAAGGGATGAGAGTATTTTTAGTTTTGGAAAATAACGAAATAACCATTATAAACCATATATAGTTGTGTCATATGATAAAATGATTCTATATATTTCAACGTCATACATCTTGGAAATTCAATCACATTACATAATTTTGGATCACATGGGGTAGGTTCTTTTTAACATTCTGTAAGACTAAAAGGGTTTCATATAAAACAAAATCCATTTATGGGTGTATGATATAGTTTCCATGACATCACTACATATCAGTATTATGAGGAATAAATAAACATGATATTCCTAAAAAAGATGGTCCCCTACACATATCCATCTCATAATATGAGGATGAATTATTTGGTCATTTTTAGATTGAACCATGGTATTATAACTGGAGAATGGTCACTTATATAGATTAAGAGAATACATAGGGGTGGGTATTTTCTAAATTCTATTCTAGTGTGGGGGTTAACAAATCAATTATATTATTTATTTATGGATATGGTGATATTATACATATCCATACATGGATCTAGATCTTATTTTTGTAATGGGCCACATATGATAGAAAAATATAATAAATTTGTTGTATTACAGGATGGTCCACACATCATTCAATTTATCTACATGTGATAAGGAAAAATGGGTGATGTTTATGGTTAGGTTGGATTGAATAAGTTGGATTAATTGGTGGAATGAAAAACTCATAGCAATTTGGCCTTCTTGTTTGATGCATGAAATATTATGAATGTGTAAATGAATACCATATTATAATGTTGATTTTAAGATAATAATGATGAAAAAATTTATAACATCAAGGGTATCCAAATATGCTTGAATACTGGTGAATCGGATAAGATAATAAATACCCAAGAATATCAGAGTGAATAAGAAGTGGAGACTCATCCGAGTAGTTCAACCATTAATTATGTTAGAACCCATTGTAAAAAATATTTAGAAAAATATCCCATGGGGTTAATGGGATGTTAAATTTAAGAATAAATTGTCACCTAGCTTACATGTTCTATAGAAATAGTGTTATCTTCCAAAAAATCCTTTTTGGGTCCCTTGAAAGCAGTTGTTACCAGATTCCAATATTACAGTGAGGTACATGTAATAACAATTACTCAAGGTTACTTGATTCTAATATAAGTGTGTTTACATAAGTAATTATTGGGTAATAAATTCAATTTCATTTCTATTATGTTTATTAATGGAGAAATAAATATTCATGTAGGGTTAGATAAACACAATGGTTATGATAAGACATATTGAAAACATTTTAGGGAAAAGGTATAAAATAAAAGATGTAATTCATGAGTATGAAGTCATTAAATGGGATGATATTCTCAATGTGAAGGCCTCGTGTCCTGAATATTATTACAATGTCAAAAGGATGAAATTACTAATCATTGAATAAAAGTAAAATAAATAATTCTAGTTGGAGTAACACATCAGGTCCTCTAAGCTTACATGATCCATCCTCAGTATAAGAAACAAGAAAAAATTGAGAATTTTATTGAAGCACATAGGGGTTTCAGATAGGGTATATATGTTGTATATCTCATATTGATGTGATTAAGAATCTCTACATTGGTTTAACTCTATTCGAGTGACCTGGTAGAGAGTGATGATAAATAATGGACTGGACAGAAATTAATGATTGATGTTTAACTACTTATCCCATTTAAATAGGAATCCTATGACATGTAGTTATTAAATATTTTCCCTACATAGATATGAATTTTATATAGGGATTATGTAATTTCACCATGATCATAGATTAGGATCATTTATTTTGAATTCTCATTGAAGAGGTTTTTGAGATTAATGGGGGAAGGAAACATAGTTTTGATTAGGTCCCAATGCCAATGGGTGTAGTATATCATTTTTCAACTCTATAGATGTTGGAAAAAACATAGCATGATCGAAAACCTAAACACTATATATATCTTAAATTCATCATGACCACCATTTAAATGGATTTAATTTCTTATAAGACAACATATATAGAAGTTTAACATTATATAAAAGGACTAATGTGGACTATAGTTTAAGGTCTTAAAATAAAGACTGATGTGATGTACTATTTAGGTTCTTGTGAAAATCCCCATGATTGTTAAGATTAATGTTTTATAGTATGGATGTTAGGAAATTATGTTTAAATGAAATCATTAAATACTATGATAAATTTTTTTTACAACATGTGATGCATACATGTATTGTTTAGTTTAATTTCATGAGACAAGGAAATTATATTAAAATAACTATTTAAAAAATATTCTTTTACAATAAGGGCAGTATGGATAGCATGAAATTCATATGAGTCTTAAGATTATATATAACTATTAAAACTTTATCAAATTTCAACTTGATCTAATCCTTAAATTCTAAGAATCCTTCAATTGTATTCCCACGAAATGATGTAAGGAAAATAATTTTGATGGTAATTCATGGATTCCTTGTTAAGTCCTTTGATCCTTGGGAGCATGACAGAGGCATTATCTAGAAAAAAATATAAAATATGTAACGACTTCATCATTATTAACATAATATAAATTGATTAATATATCACTGAGATATGGTCATATTTCACTACATGAAGGGGGGGACTACGAGAATTTCATTAATTATCTGTTACATTTTGAGTGCTTACCTGATTTGAAATTAGATTTAGGTGTCAGTGGATCCATCATCCTCTCATCTACCAGCTTTCTAAGCTAGTACTTAAGGGTAAATATAATCATAATAGTATGAATGGTATTTATATTGTAGGGGTAGTTATTGGGATGAAAATTCAACAATTCTTCTTCCAGTTTCCTTATTTATTATATTTTGATCAATTAATTATACCTCAAAGTAGAAAAATAAATTGAAATGTGTTTCAGTGAGAAGGAATAATCATTCTTATATCTTTAATAATGGTATGGATGATAACATTTGATCCAATATATGAAACAAATGCATATATTTTCTTGGGCATATGGAAAAATTCTTCATTTTTGATAGAGTTCAAGAATCAATATTACTTTTTTTGAAAACTATGTGAAATTTTAGGGACCTAATACTAATGATATCTCCCATAAATGGGATAAATCATACTCTCTTATAAACTCTATGAAATTTAATGTGATCGAATGTTGTCTAAGTTATATCCAAATTATCTCTATGATCCTCATTTGAAATTATTAACACGAAAATTTCATCCACAAAATATGGAAACAAATGTGTTCAAGAACTAATGAATGGTTAATTTCACCAATTCTATAACCATTATAGTATAATTAGTGTAAATGAATGGAATAAATAAAAACATTAAAAGGCTATAATAGATTCTAAATATTGTCTTATGTATTTCTAATTCTCAAACATGCAATAGTTGGTATAATTCATAGAGGTAAACCATTGAAATCCATAATGATCATGTTTGTTAGTCAATGAGATCGTCAATCCGAGGTAATGGATGGTTACACTTTTCAGTATTATAATAATAGATTTATTACACAAAACAAAAACCTAGGATTCAATCATCATTCAATAAAAATTGAACTAGATAGGCCTATGGTGACACATTAGGATGAATAAATCATTTTTCCTTATGATCCATAAAAAACATGTAATCTCTATTAACTTGTAAGGAACCATATGATATGATGGTGTGGATATAGAAATCCTATAAAAGAGAAGTTCAATAGCGAAATGAACATATCTTTAAGGTGGTCACCTAGAAATATTATTAGGAAATACCTTTGGGAAGGAAATCCTCGGTGTAGGTAGTTGATTGGTAAAATATTGATCATTAGCATCAAGAAGCACTTCCAAAAATTGGCATGGGATAATTATAGGATAAAGAAAAACATGCCCCACTATCCAGGATCTAGATTCCCAATCACCAAGAAAGACCACTGAAACACCATCAGGTGATATAAACTATAATCGATGATTTTAATAGTCAATCAAGGACATCAAACTAATCATTTAGTCTATTACAATGACATGTTCAAATATATTCTTATTATTAACTAAGATCTCACACTTTACATTGATTTAAACAATCACCAACTGACACACATGAAATTTAAAACCATGTTCTTTCCTACATACCTATGGTTTTTCAAGAATCCATTATGAATGAAATTTTATTTGAAAATTTAGAAAAAATTTCAGAAAACATATATCATCTATGAGAATTATTTTTCACCTATATCAAAATATTCTTTAACAATGGATGTTAAAATGAACACCATACCTCTCACAGTTGTTAGACCTTCTTCCAATTAATTTGGTTCATACACCACTGAAAATTACCATCAACTCCTAAATCTTTCTTGATATTTTATCACTGACAGAGTATACCCCATGGAATGATAATGAGATCCACCAACATTTATCGCATTAGAATTTGAATGATAAGTTGTGGTTTGAGATGATCTAGCTCTTCTTAATTAGGACATTCTTCCATAAATTTATTAAGGAATCCATATTTTAAAAAATGATTTCATTTCCTATGAAATTATTTATAGATAGGATTGGTATTACCATACCTCTTACATTGAATGAAAAATACCTCATTTTTTCAAATGAATACCCTAAAACTATTCCTAGTCCTAATTGAGTGCTCATATGGAACCTTTTTTTAAAATGACACATCATTTATAACACCTATAAAAATTAAATCCACAACTAAGATTGTCATCCTATATATTTCATCCTCATCCATAACTACCTTTTTATCCACATAAAAAATGTTTAGTAGGAATATGATTATTACAATCAACCAAATATTGGACCTTAACCCCATTTTTATATTTTTTATATTTATATTAGTCTTTATAAATAATATTCTATTAAAATTGAATCAACTAAGTGAAATTGTTGTAATATTCCATAACTTAATGATCCACATACACAAGGGATTGAAATTAACACGTATATTCAACCAATGATGTATCAAGATAGAATCATTTGTTTAAGATCCTCTTGAAAGAAGTCCATGTGAGATCCTGATTTACCATTCCTTTCACGATGGTTTCTCACATTATATTCCTAGTACTACTTGCACATAGGTGGAAACCCCACATTACTTAATTCAAAAGTTTTTGGGAAATGAAATATCCTTAAAATCTATTCAAGATACACCTCATAGTATTGGTGTCACTAGGAATATAAATATATATTTCCTGGTAAATTTTTATCCTTGATCCACTCCTCATTTCTGGTTTTCAACACCTATAAGACATAGTGTTTGAATTGTGTGGACAACAACTCCCACTGATGATGTTTTTACATGAGAATTCCCCTTTAAATCATTTCCCACTTACTGTACTATATGACTCATAAAATCATATATTGGAAGAGTTTTCTAGTAAACACCAAATACATTATCCAAATATTATAAATGAACATCTCTAAATAAAAATGATTAATTAAATAATCCATGTGAATCACATTAATTAATATGAATTTAAAAATATAATAGATTAATAAAATGAGAGACAAAAAAATTATAAACGAAAAGTTTCACATAAATTATCCACCAACCAATAATATTTAAATATCATAAAAAATTTAAGATCACTGTGGAAAAAAAATCCCTAACAATTAATGTAACTTGTGTTCATACATGGAAGTGAGCTAACAAAAAACCCTTCAACACTTATAAACCCAATTCTAATTTTCTAAATCATATCTTCCATAGAACTTATCAGATTAAATGAAATTTAGTCACAATATTTTCCGAGGATTGGATTTAATACCATTTTGTAATGATCCATCTCTGATCTACATAGCATGAAATTCGAGATGAGCTGAAAGAAGGTGAAGATAAATTCATAAACCAAAATAATCCCCATGAAATACATTAAAAATATTGTTAGTGATTGTACATTGAAGAAGTATAATACACCAATATTAGAGATTACAAAAAATCTATGATTTTAAATGTGAAAATAAAATATGAATTGATGAAAAAAAGTCTCCATGTGAATATCTATCACCCCCATCACCATCCACTATGAGAATGATTACATAAAAGAGATGTCAGTTAACTTCCTGAATACCATAATTTTACGAGTTCCCTATAAAAAAATATTTTAATTATCCTAAAAGAATATGAAATATGTGAGAAAAAACATCTGATAATAAAACATTCGATCTATCAAAATTATATCCTAACATCATATTTAGTTATAACTATAAAAAATTATCTTATAAAGAAATAACCAATCAAAATAAATATTGAAAAGAAATTATTTCTTTCATATAAATAATTATATTTTCACATATTCTATTAATATCAAAATTTCATGAAATATTTTTTAAATTTAAATATTAATGTTAATTTGGTAGCAAAATGCCAATAACAAGGGATAAGTGAAGCAGGAAAAAATATCATCAATTACAAAACCACAAACAATTGGGATGTAACATATGGGAATAAATAATAATAAATAAAATGTAACATATTTCCTATAATACCCTGAATAAAATTGATATAATTTCACAACAAAGACTATTTATATCATAAGAATAACTTTTAGTTTTGTCAGACTTACTATATTTTTCATATATCCATAATCGGATCCACTTATAGATCCCAATTGGTTATATTTTCCAAATAAATATTAATACCATGTTCACAATTAATAGAACATTTTCACAATAATGAATCACCACTCCCCTCTTGAAAAAAATATTTTGAGTCAAAATCATCATCGAGGCACTTCTTGAACCACATAAAGAAAATAATCTACATTTAATAAAAATACCCATTAAAAACCCTTTTCATTCATCAAATATGAATTTTTTTAAATCATTCATGGTACCAAAATAATAAAAATCAATTATTTGAACATTAGGTAATAATTTGGTTAGAATTAACTTATAATGACATATACATCACCAATGATGGAAAACTAGTCAAAATCATGAATTTTGAAATGATCAGATCTAGACCTCACTAGAATAGATCCAAAATAAACATATTTAATTCCCAATCAAACCCTCTATATTCATTATCCACAAACCAATTATTATCCAATGTAAGAAGGGAAAGGAAAATCATTAATGACCTAAAGATAATAGAATATAATATATCAAAAATAGAACATACCATGAAGATTTCAACAAAGTTAAAATCGGACTATCCAATGATAAAAGGGGGGAACCTTTAAAGATCCATGTAGTGTTTGGTTAGGGGATAATAAATATTAGAAGGCGATTAAATAAAAAAACCATGTGAATAATGTTAAATTTAAAATTTGATGTGGTTCATATTGGGGATCGTAGTTAGGCTGAATGGTTAAAAATATTATCTAACTATGTCATGGCCACTCCATGTTTAAAATTAAGTCACATGGTTACTTGTGATGGAATTTTTTATTTTAAATATCATAAAAAATCCACAATATAGACCCTAGATAGCTCCCAAACACCTTCACGTTTGTTTAAAGACTGAAAAATTTTGAAATCCATGCAACATCCCCAAGACAACTCACATACACACACAGTTTTTTAAGACATGAAATGTTTTAAAACCATGATAAAACTGCGATAAATTTCAATTGGAATATTAATTCTACACTAAATGGTTACAAAACTATTTTTACTAATTGTGTTCCTATACCATGCACATGTCTTATTTTTTCTGATACAACTAAACTTTATCCCTTTCCACACAATACCTAATAGAACAACATGGGAGATAATAAAAGCTCAAATTATAGCCTAAATTTTATTTATATGGTGTCACATTATGAACTAAATAATAACCACAGTTAAGTAACATATCCCACATAAAATATTCATACAAACAATGTTTGATTACCATAGAATCCGATAATATAACTATTTCAAGATTTACATTTTAATTTTTATTTTAAAGTCAATATGTCATTAATGACTTAAATTTGTTGACAACCCATTTTCTATTCACTATCCATGTTATTTAAATTCATCACCCGTCCATTTTAGTTATTAAAAATTAATTTATAGACTCTAGATATTTTCTTTAATCACACACTCATTTTATGTCATTAATTAAAACATAGCACCATCTGATTTGGAACTCAATCTTACCCACAACATATAAGAGGTGTATTCCTAATCACACCAGGATGTAAATATACTCTAGGGTATTGATAAAGTGTAATGGATAACAATTTCATCTTCAATATATAAATGAAAACATGAAACATGTCTAATTAGTATATGTGTAAATATAAAAAATACAAAACTAGAAAATGAAAAATAGTAAACATCATGAAAATTAATCATCCAAATTGGAAAATATGATACAATAAAATCATGAAATGAACACAAAATAGACCATAACACACCATATTAGTGAATCCAATTGTAAAACTACACACCAATACCTAAAAGAACATGTAATAATCATCCTTTTTCAAAACTAAATCTATGGCCCTAAGGACCTAAATAAAAACTGTGATAACCATAAACATTGGTTGGTGTATTCATGTCATTGTAGAAACCGAGATCGGTCAGGTTTTACTAAATATTTTGGGTTATTCCATTCAAAATAAATTTTATTTTATTATATTTTAAAATATAAATAAAATTAATATTTTCATATATAAGTTCATAAAATTATATTTCATAAAAATTTCCAAAAATTAATTTTTTTCACTAAATGAAACTAATACCATTTTAAATGATACCATAGACAACCCATCAAGTATCCAAACACCTTAAATACTATTTATATAAAATTAAAAACACATAATATTCAATTAAAATTATAAATATTTTCTGTAAAATATATCGAATAAAGGAATAATAAACAAAACATTATTACACCACATCACTACTAAAATAGAATAATATGGAACGATTCAACAAAAGTGAATAAAACTATGAATCCAAAATAAAATTCCAATATTATTTAATTTAGTATCATTTGTAATAAACTACTTCCCATAGATAAATAGTGTTAAACCTTACCAATTGTGGATCAAAATCTATCCAATGATAAATTCTAACATAATATCTTTGGATATCATACGATTGGACAAGATTTGGGGGCACTCCTAAGAATCTTGAATTCATATCATGGGGGAAATATTAATGTGTGACTATATATCTTAGCCTAAATCTAGACAACTCACTCAATAACATATGATACCATGAAAAAATCTAATATGTTATGAGAAATAAAATAAGAAAAAGAACAAAAAACAATAAATTTCACTAACCTTGAAAACCAATGCATAAAATAGCCTCAATGATATTATCAATATAACTTAAATTATAATAAATTACCCAAGAATCCATGACTATGAATATTATTCAATCATAGGATTAAGTTGTTCCTATACACCCACACCATTAAGAAACTATTTTAATGTCTCAAATGTTACTTCACTATAATAGGTCTTGGGGTTGCAAGACATTATGCATTACATTGATGTTCCATTTTGAAATATCCATTTAAAGTTTTTTACAAAACCAAACTAAACAACTTCTCAATATATAAGTCCATTTATATAAGAAAATAATTAAAAATTTGAAAAATTTATTTGATCCAATTAATGACCACACTACGCTAAAATATCATTTTAACATTAAATTTTCATTACAAATAGTCATATTATCGTTTTCACAAACCTGTGGCATGAAATTACAAACATTGAAATTATAAAAAAATAAAAAAAATTATGTCATAAGTGAATTAATCCATATAATTTATAAAACAAATTAAGACTATCACATGTATTTACACATTAATTTGTAGGGGTTTTGAAATTAGGATAAAATATATGTTACATAGAGTATAAACTAAAAATTTCTACAATTGTTCTATATTGATAGAGCCAGAAGTAATCTCCATGGATGGTGTATAATCATATAATTATTAATGGGTCCATAAAGACCGAAAACAAACCTTTTATTGATACCAAAATCAAACTATTAACCATGGTAACATTTCCAAAGAAATCATGGGAGGAAGTGGAACTAAGAGATAATAGGTAAAATAGGATGCAATAAATAATATGTAATGAAAAGTAATGATTTTCCAAAATATTTATTCATGAAAATGAGGTGGATATTTATTTTATTAAATTTACTCAAAGCAAGATCCTAGTATAATGTGTCCCAAGATCCATAAAAGGACGGAGAAGTAAAATGTGGGGTTAATCCATTTCCATTAAAATATTTTTTTTGAGAAAAGTGGGTTCTGGGGACCTTGAATTATGTCATAGCAAGATTACACAAGTCGAAAAGATAGTATTTTACATTTATCACGGAATAAAAGGGGTAACATATAACCAGGGAGAGCAGTTTAATAGATACATCCATTAGCATTGACCCCTTTATTGGCATGCCCATCAACAATAAGTGGAATTTGATGTTTTTCTACGAGTGGGTTATTCTTATGGTTTAGCCATATGATCTATAAATTAATGTGGAAATTATTAATATTCAACTACATATGAACACTAAATTTACATGTTTTTTAAAATAGATTGGATAAACTATATGAAAAATGTGATTGTGTTAACTAATTATGAACATTCTTTATATACAGTTATCCTATATATGTGCTACAACTATGTTACATCAAAAAAACATTCCAAATTCATAATAAAATCCTAAATATAAATAAAAAATTATTAGTCAAAAAGTAATAAATTTGGATAATAAAATAGTAAAATAAATTTAAAATATAGGAGTCTCAATTATCTCTACTAAAAAAATTCCTCTACCATAATATATAGAGTATGTATCATTGATGATGGAAAAAAAAGAAAATTGATAACACATGACATGAGATTTCATGGAGGGGAAACTATCTACAATAGACCAAAAAATGAAACAAATTATGATTTTAAAACAAACTCTCCAAGGCAGTAAATAATCCATGAATTACAGTAAACAAATCAGAAAACATCCATCCATTACTAAGATAAATTGGATCCCAATAAGGCAGAGAACTCTCATTGATATCCTAACTATTTAGAATTCATTTAAAAGTTTATTTAATAGTGGTAATGACAATTTAAAATCATTTATCATGATAATGTACCTCCATACACACCATATGTGAAAATAATTCCACAAACCACAATAATCACACACAAAATATTGATAAATAAAAATCCAATTCCACACTAACATAGAAAAACACATAGGATTTAGACCATAATTCACAGTATACCTTAAAAAATCAAGGACCACAATCATTTAACACCACCACCTTACAATCCAAAAAAATCATTCACCATCTAGTTTTTAGTGTGACTCAAATAAAATAAATTTGCTAGCAGCACATTAAATAAGCCATCGGTCCCCATGCTCATCTAATTCAAATAAAAATCTCAACAAACCTATAAAAATATCCCATAAATATTCAGAAAACATATTAAAATCTCAATTGAAACTAGTAATGCTTAAAAATAATCCACTACAATATTTAAAAAAATAATATATACATCCTTAATATAACTCAAATAGATTCCATAGAATATGAAACCAATAAATATGTTAATATTATGTAAGCAACCAATTCATATATCCAAATATATAAAACAATCATATATTTATTAATAAGTCACACTAATGGAAATTTATCATATTATTCATTCTATACGTTATAGAACGTCTTGGTTCTAAAAATTGGAAACATTTTATATAATTACTATTTTTTTATTTATTTTACTATAATATATAAACAAAATTATATTCTTTATTGAGAGACACTACATTCTGATCACACTTTAAATATTATTATCTCTCACCTCCAATGGAACATCTGAACTGACCCCAACTGATAGGGATTTTAAAAAACCTTCATTGGAGAAAGATATTAAACAAATAAAGAATATTAGAATTCAAAAAACTTCGCCTCAAATATTTTATATAGAACTATATCATTATATTAGTCTTTTATACATTATTAAATTGAATCTATAATGTATTACTCCCTCGAATATTTGAGAGCCTCTAGAGAAATAAATACTCCCACAATAATCTTCATCTACTCCACTTCCACAAAATAAAATTAGCGTTCGATGAATAAAAATAATACTTAGAAGGTTTAAATGTGAGAAAATTATTTATACTCCACCAGTTGAACCTATATATGGGAGTTCTCCTCAAGAGAAGGATACACTCCTTGAAAATCAAGGAAGATTCCTTAAAATTATCAATGAGAAATAATTTCAACTTTTCATTAATGAATCCCTTATATGTATTTTTATAATATAAAATACATAAACCTTAATTTCTCCTTTTTCAATAAATAGAACCATACCAATCCATTATAAATGAAAATAAATTTCTGTCCAAATTCAACAATTAAAAACATATAAAACATTCTTTTCAATTTCTATAATTCACTTTTAACCCACTAATATAATACATATTTTCAAAAAAAAACACCAATTATTGCATAATGGGTTTAAAATAAATAATCACCCAAAAAAATATTTAATCCAAATAATTATTCATTCAGATAAAGTATTTATACGAATCCCCATACAAACCCATTCCTTAAACACAATGATAAATCCTAAAAATACATTTAAATCAACAAATTTCAATTGAAATATTCCATTTTAATCAAATTTATTATATAACATTAAATGTAAAAATTTTAAAACATAACATGATGTTAAATATTATTCACAATTAATTCAATAATAGAACATTTCTAAAATAAATAACTCATTTCCACATAAAACAAATCTCCTAACCATGTTTCAACCGAATATCACCTCACATCATTCAATAAAACCAAAAAATGTAATAACAAACATTAACTAGAATAAAAAATATATAAATCCCACATAAAAACACCATAATATTAATTCTACATTAAAAATACCTCATTCAACACAAATCTAATATGAGAAATCATATTAAGCATCTCTTAATGTAATTAAGGTCAAAAAACAATCTTTGAGGAGAACTCTCCCTTTTCATAGTTTGGATGCATGAGTTGGTAAACCATGAGCAAATAGTTTGACAATATGTGAAATGTTTTAGACTAATTATATATGGTAACTATATGGTTTACTATATTGAGTGAGCTAACTATGCATCCCTATTCTAATCCCCACATTATCCCATGTAATAAATGATGAATACTAAAATCAGAGATACATGCATTAGAGGTACATGTACCAAAAAAATATATAAAAATCCATCAGTGATACTTAAATAATTTTAAGAAATTTGTGGCTCAAATAATGGCCTCCAATGGAAATTATTTGTTCAATGTAAATAAGTGCTCAAAAAGAACTTCCCTAAAACAATCCACTCATGTTATGAAACTATGATTGTTATTCTAATACTAGGACACAACAAAAATAAAATGATAAATCTCAAATAAAAATTCATCATTTACTAAACTCAATAACCTTGGGACATGAACCTAATCTATCGCATTATATACTCGATTCATGTTCTTGGATGGATCATATTGTTAATAAGTTCCATGTTTAAAAAATTATTTTGGGATATTTTTATTATGAATATAAATATAACCATATGAAATATTAGTAAAAATAGAAACTATAAAACAATAATACTATACAACAACAATATAATTAATATTTTATATAACATACATGAATAATAAGAACATGACCAATAAAAATAAGATAATTTCTAAATAAAATAAAACTAATAAAACCCACTTTAATTTTGTGATCCTTAGTCACTATACACGTCCCATCTCAAACATCTAATGAATTATTCCCTAAAACCTAAAAAGTTATTACATTAATTGTATACAATGAATGGGGTATACATGGTTTTAGTGATGTTGAGCATGGTATTATTTCACCAAAATGTTTCCTTCATTCTATTTAAATAGAGTTTCTTTTTATACTATTTTTACATGTAAATTTAAAATATATTTTCATAAATAATAAAAAAGGAATAAAAATTATATAATTACAATTTTTAAAAAGTTTACCTTTTAATTTCATTAAATGAAAATTATCCCATGAGAAGATTTATTTACCCAATCACCCATTTCAATTCAAATTTCAATAAATTTTACAAACACGTTTTTCAAAGAATATTAGAAATTGTTTTTATTAATGACTATTAAACAAAGGAATAATAGATGAAAAATTGTGGAACCACAAAAATAATTAAAAAAATCAGGAAGAAATGGTCCAAAAAATTCCTATCAAGTTGTATAAAAAAAATTCCCTATAACCTAAAATTGTATCATGGAAAAAACACTAGTCCCAAAAAACATATATTCTATGACATAAAAAATAATGGACCAACCACCCTCATAGAATGTATCCTAAATAATTCCTATTAGAGACCCTTCACCTAAATTCGTGTTTGGGGAATTCCCCCTAATCTCGGACACATTACTAAGGTAACACTAGTAGTGTGTTACTATCATGTGTAACATAAATATATACTCATAATTTAGTGATTAATTATGCCATAATAGTATTAAATAAGATGAATATAATGTCATAATAATCATTACCAACAATAATAAATCTTCATCTCCTCCAACATTATTTATAGAAATATCCGTGGTCATGTTGTCTATATTGTATATAATATAACTCATTCCCTTAGGGACATCAATAGAAATCAAAATCAATATGGGGATGAATATAATATTATAAATCCACATAATTTAAATTCATTTTTAATTTCTAAAAATAATCGTCCATAACATGGGTTTTTTTATCCAATAAATTTACTATTGATTTGATGGTCTATTTAAAACTATTATTTTAAAATAATCATTAATTCCAAAGTTCAATCCATTTCAAAATATAAATTCCATCTGATAAAATTAGTTCAAAATATAAAACCCCTCATTTATTAAAATCTTGTCACAAATTGTGTCAAATAAAAATTCAGACATTTAATTATCTCTAAAATATACCTCTTAATAATTTCCATAAGAATATAGTGTGAAAACCCACTATTTGAAATTTAAAACCCCTAAAAACTCCTTATAAGTGAAAATTCATCCAATATATGCATACACCCCATTAAAACTATAACATATAAATATAATTTCCAATAAATTTTTTAAAAAATTTCAAGTATAAAAAAACATTTCAAATTAAGTATGATCACAAAAATAAGTACTTCTCTTTAATAATGATTTAGCAGGAATTCATTACTTTTGCTGGAAAATGGTCATAAAATAATCAAGGTGACACATGAAATCCAACAAAACATATCAATGGATTAAAAACCACACCTAACACTTAACTGTACATTTCCAGCCATATGGATCAGAATATGAATTAGAATAAAGATAAAATTGAAGAAACCGTAATGGAAAAGAAAGAAAGAAAGAAGAGAATGGTTTGAGTTGAATTTTCTTCTTGGAAATTAAGCGAAGACTACTTAAATTCAAATATGGGGAAATATATTTCTCCCTATCATGATTCCTAATCTAGTTCAAGGAGGGAATAATAAAAAAATAGGTGTTAAACCCTTTTAATCCAAATATGGAATAAGAGGGAATTTATATTTTACAAGAAATGGGATATCACATGGTTTATAAAACCATGTGTCGACCCTATCTTTTTTATAGGATAACCACATCCCATTTACATGGATTGGTCACATGATTAATATAAACCATACATAAACTATTAAAGTATCATTTAATATTTTCAAATTTATGCATAGTCTACAAATATTATTTTTCTAAAGATGTTCAAATAGATTGAGACAACCAAAACCGATCAATAAATTCATATCAAAAACCGAAAAATATACAATGAAGTGACACAAAAAAATCTAGATAAATTAAATAGTAAATTGAATTAAAAAATGTTATAGTATTCTATATTATTTACATTTAATTATATTTCATTATATTCCATGTCAACAGATATATAAAATCTGAGTCCCAAATCAAAAAACCAAATTAAAATTGAATCAACAAACATCATGTCCCTTGAGCCTATAAAATTTCTATAGAACATGTCCCTTTCAAAAAAATAATATTTCTATAACTACAACATCAAAAAACTTTTCATCCGACATAAAATTTAATTTATTCATATAAAAAGAAAATAACATTAGTAAACACAAATATAAATTAGAGGAATCCAAATTAATTAATGATATTTAATATATATCCTTTAAAGAGAATTGTCTATGAACATTATAGGAAAATTTGTCCTTTAACATATTTATAAGAAAAATTATTAATTAAATATTAAAATAATTTTAAATTAATGATTTGTATTTTTTTTCATGTAATCATATAAAGAAAATATTTTTTTAGAATAAACCAAAAAAATTTTGGTAATGAAATTATAAAAAATAGAACATATAGAAATATTAAAAAAACATTTATTATCAAAATATATGGTAAAAATTATAATATCCATGAAATACTCATTTCAAATTAATTTTCATCACCCAATTACTGTAGTTATTTTCTATTTATTTTTGTCATTAATTATTATTAAAAAACATCAATATAGTTCTGTAAATTACAAAAAAAATAATATAGATCATTGGTAATAACTCTACATATATGTTACGCTCTATGAATTCAGAACCATAATATTATAAGAGAATATAGATGATTGTGGGATATTAATTCATGGGAAGGTGTCCTAAAAAATTTTAAGGTATCACTAAACTCAAATTGGTTGGTTATGAATATATATGTTTGAAAAAAATATACAAATATTGAGAGATACCTCTTTAGTTTTAAAATAATAATAATAAAATTTTTTTGTACATAGATTTATTCTTTCTTGTTATGTCGGTTAACTATCAACAAATCCCTATTTAAATTTTTTGTAGATATTTATTATGTTATAAAATCAACAAAATTCTGAAAATATTGAAATAAATCATCCAACAAATTTTGAAATAATATTTACAAACGTAATAATTAGGTTTAATGAATTTGTAGTATATAATTATATTTTAAATTATTAAATACATTTCTTAATTGGATAGAAATGGAATAAAAAAATAATTGTAATTACTCTTATTGTGGAAAAAAGATCATATCATGGATAGTAAATAGAAATAAATAAATCCAATAGGACTCTCAAAAAATGGATATAAGCCATATGAAAATAAATAACCCTTATAAAAGTTTAAAAACTTACTTTTTTTGGAAAAAGACTATTATTATACAGGTATTTAGATTTATGAAATGTAATTTCAAATAGAAAAGGAATCATAAAAAAATATTTAATGATGTATAGGATTTCAAAAAATATCCATAATGAAATCCCAAATGAAAATAATAAAATACATTATACTCATTCTAAAATAATAAATCATTATTAAGAAATTGTGTTATGGTAATTATCAATCAAAAATATTTAAAAAAACAATTGTAAGTGTTTTTTCCTAACATAGTTACAAATCATAGTTGAACTAACAAATACTGAAATATAATAAAAAAAAATTTATTCACTCCAAGAATGTATATCTAGTCACAAAATTTAATATGTAATATTATCTAAACTTTTTTAACCATTAATACAACTATTAAACATCTCTATATAACCCTCACACCCATTAAATTATATGAGAAGGGATAAGGGAAAATGAAGGATCATACCTCGGCTTATTATAAATCATATTCACCATTAAATAATGTTTTTGTGGATAAATTTTAAATGATACCCATGTAGCGATTCAAACCCATTTAGGGAATTTCTTTTAGACCTTAATATCATTATTGATATAGATTTTATAGTTTTTATCGTAGTAATAATTATGTTATCTTTTAAATATATAAATTCTATATGATGTTGATGGAATCATGTGGTTTTTATGTTTCTATAGAAAATGGTTTCTATATTTCTTTTCCTCTTAGATAATATTAATTTTATGAATTAACACTATTCAATAACATTTTATAAGTAATTATAATTATTTAATGGAGGTAATTCAATAATAGTTATGATCACTAAGACTAGATGTCGATGTCTTTGTTTATGATTATTTTAAAATGAAAATTAGTCCTTAAATTTTATATGGATATTGATAAAATATTGGGTCTCTTATTACTAAATAAAATATTATTTTAATATCCATTTAAAATAAATTACATTAATATTTTATTGGGATATATACAATGAATTTAATTTTGGTTAAACATCACACAATACAAGAAAGGAATATTTGTGTGGAGTATTAAAAAAACAAATTTATCACCCCACATTTCATTGAAATTGTATACAAGAAATAGAAACAATCATGTATTTATTTTTTATATTTAATTATATTTATATATCATTTTTTTGGGAAACCCTATAAGATTTTATAATTGTTAATATGTTTTTTCATATGATAGTTGAAATGTTGGATGCATGTTTTTAAATTCTACAGGATCATTATCCAATATTATTTCTTTTATATTACATGTATATTGTGTTAGTTTTATAGTGATGAGTAAAGGAAATTAATCATAAATGATAATTTGTGGATAAAAGGATATATAATTAAATTCCATGAAAAACTATAACACTTATAATTAGGTCATGAAATATATTAAAAAAATAGATTCAGCTGAAAAAATTGATTTTAATTTTTGGAACCTAATTTCACTCATAAAAAGATTTTTTTCGATTTGAATATTTTCAAGTGACTATAAAATAACATTAAAATTGATTATTATCTATCGAAATAGACATATTATATTTAATTGGATAATGATAAATGGAGAGGAAGGTCGAAATTCTAATGAGTTGTCAAATATTTTTTATAAAATAATGAACTACAAATTTCATAAAAATCACTTTCATTCAATTAGATAAGGATATGGAATCAAAGAAGCTACATATAGATGTTAATTCAAGAAATTAAATAAGAATATGATAGTGTGTGTTGGAAAATTTATTATATATTTTTTTTAATAAGTGTGGATATTATTAATTTCTATGATGGATGAATGTGTTTTATCTAATGAATTAATTGAAAATTAAATATTCATGTAATTCAGAAAAATATAATTTATATTTTAATTATCTAAACTATAAAACAAGAATAATATGTGGGAAAAAATTTTCCATATATCAAATGTTGTTGAAAATGATCCTAGACAAAATGAATTTTATTCATTGAAGGAAATTATATCTTTCAATATATCTCCAATAAAGAAACATAATTTGATTAACAAAAATAAGAAAAATAAAAATGAAAAATATGAAGAAAATGATTATTATTAGAATGTAGTACTGGAGGATGAATATTTGATAATAGGATTATGTTTTCATTTTAATGATCTAGGTGTCATGTTGGTGAGATTTCAAATTGTAGTAAAATAAATTGAAAAGTAACCCATATTTATATTGAAAATTATGATGATAAAAAAATTTGATATGTGTCAATATTTTTATGATGGTAAGAACAAGTTAGTGAAGGCTAAATCAATATAAAATCAGAAGAATGATGTATATTCATAACTGTACGTGAAAACAATCCAAAATCAAAAAATTGTAATTAAAGAAAATTAATATATTAAAAATATCATGATAAAAATTTAATCACTAATGTATAAAATCTCAAGGAACATATTATAAATACTATATATTATTTTATATTTTAAGGGATAAATTTAGTGCTAAATTATGTTAATTTGATAAGTTGTTAAAATATAAATATCAATCAATTTTTAAAATTTTTTCATTGATTACATTGTATATTTTTCGTATTTTTATGGGAAAAAAAAGAAAAAATATGTTTTCTCTGTAAAAATTATTAAATAATTTTAAAAATATAAAAAAATTAATATTTTATAGGGGTACAGCCCGGTAAAATTTAAAATTTTTACTGAGATGATAATAATTTAAAAGTCAAAATAATGGAATTGTTTCAAGATTTGAATGATATTTATCGTAGATATGATTATCTTGGACACCAATAAATGAAATTCTTTATAATTTTTCTTGAGTAATTGGGTATGGATCATACTCAAATAATTTATAAAAAAATGAAAATTTAGGAAGAAATATTTATATAGAATTGATAAATGGAAATATATTATAAAATATGTAATATGAATGGAATTTCTACAATAAAATTCATTTAAAGATAAATATATATTTCATGACATATTGCATGTTATATGATGTTACCAAATGTATTTGTGATGTTTAAGGAAGGATAATAAACATTTATTAGAGATATATTAATTAAAATTAAATATTATGGATCGAGAGAGATTCATAATTAAACATTAAATTTTAATAATACATGTCACCTATGTCGGTTAAAAAAATTATTCACTTTTTAATAAAAATGTAACAATGAAATTTAAGTTCTTATTTAGAAATATGAATGTATGTTGATGGTTTTTGTAAAATGGATGTGTTATAAAATTATTAATTTAGAATAAAAGAAATCATTTTCAAGGTGGATATGTTAAATATTATTCTTTTGTGAGAATAATTGAATATAATGAGTTGTGGAATACAAATATTTTTCACAATGGCCTAAATAATAAAATGAAAATAACACATTTACGTAAATTTAATAACATTTCATTGGAAAAAATGGAAATAATTTTTTTTATAATATATGGAAAAATAGTGTTCTTGTTAAAAATTTCAATCATATAGATATTGAAAAAATTGATCCCCTAGATGATATACATTAGAATATATGTTGATTATTTAATAATAATTTAATGAATAAAGATAGATATTTATATTTCTTATTACTTTATTTACTCAAATATCATCTTTTTTTATGAGGCACGTGCCTAAAGTATTTGTGAAGATTATAATTTTCAAGAGTTATTATTAAAAATAAAGTGTTTATTCATTAATAAGTTCCCATTTAAGAAAAAGTGTTTAACATTATAGTTTATTTTTTGATGCATACATATATAAGAATGAAATTTTCAATGAATATAGTTTAAATTATACTCTAATATGAATATTATAACTAGTAGAATTATATGAAGTTTAATTGATATTGAAAAAACATGTTATATAGATATGATAGTTTTTATTTGGAATACTTTTATTGGAACTATAAAAACCCTATCCCTTTACACATATCATTACATTATTTAAGGATAATAAATCATCATATTATAATCCAAGGATCATAGAGTCAAGTGTCTTGGAAGACTAGGCACATAAAACTAAAAACATGGGACTAATTAATAAGTTTATTTATTTAATTTTCATAAAGAGATACTAACATCTATTGTTCTCTCGCATCTTCATGGGATAACTTTATGATATAATAATCATAGGGATGTCCTAAAAACCCAGTAAAGGAATACACATAAGAATAAAGATTCATCACGTGGGTTAGAAGACATGACATAACGGTATAAAAACACATAAAACATATAGAATCATAAAAAATAAACATGGGATCACATAAATATATAGTCATAGTAATTTTTAAACAACATAAAACACAAATTTATCATCATTCAAGGATAGTTTCACATAGAGGAGAACAAGTCATGGTAAACCACTAATATTTTTGAACATAGTAGCACGAGTCAAGGCTAACCACCAAGACCGTTGCCCATAACATCTCATGTGACTCAAATTTACCCAATGACATGAAGTGATATATGTTTTCACCCTTTATAAAATTTCCATTCTTATGATTTCCACATATATAATCATACATAATCAATCTTACATAAATATAAGGGTAACCCATGGTAAGAATTGGGTATCAAAATCATGTCAAAAATCATAATAAATAGAAGTATCATAAAAATGTCCATGAAAGAAAGGAATTAGTTCAATTATGGATAATAACAATTTATAATAGGAATATATCATGAAAATTGATTTCAACATGAAGTAATAACTTGTAAACATAGTACTTAATAACATTAGAATTAAAACATTTTAGTGCAGTTAAAGGAAAATACCAAAGGTCATTGTAAACATAAAAGAGCATAATCTTTCATATAAAACAAGAAGTGAAAAAGGTGATATTTATAATAAAAATATTGTTTTATAAAATTTATGGTGTCTTATAAACATATTATATAGTGTATATGAAACTGGGTAAAAATTCGTAAAGTTCTCTTAAAATGTTCTTTCTTATCAGGGAGAATTGAGGAAGAAATCATTTAAACACATTTATATCCCCTAAATAGGATGATGGATGGATATTGATACATGATTTTGTGTCATATACATATCATTAATAATATTTTCATAAAAAATTATATATTACTTTATTTGGGAAAAAAGAATGATAGAACAACCCAATATAATATTGGAGGTTTGTGTAGAATCCCTTACCCTATGTCTAATGGTGCTCTTCACATTATCTTAATATTATGGATATCCCAATTAGATTAATTAATTAACATTTATATAACCTATTATTCAGTTAATTTATTTAGTATAATCCTATTAAGTTAATTCATGCACTTTTTTAGGGGTTAAGAGGTTCAATTTAATTGTTTGATAGTGTTTATTTCCTTGGTTTTTCAGGATTGGATTACAAATATACATGTAAGTATAAACATGTAATATGATAATGGTTATCCATAATTGTAGTTTTATTTTATTTATGAATATCCTGAATATTACATGGTTATATAATTCATTTGGTTATTTTAATTTGCGATGAATCATTATATAAAACATTAATGATAATTGTTTTTGGTAATTGGTGGTTTTTTGTTCACAAATAACTCATTTTTATTTATAAATTAGTATTATGAGTAAAATATATTTTATAACCTTCCATATGAAATAATATATATACCATAGTATATTTATACTATAAAAATCATTTCCTGATCATAATTGAAGATGATAAAAGAATTTGGAAACCCGTAGTCTTTGAATGTGATAAGTTAACAAATCACTGATGGTGTATTTATTTCTAGTATACAATGAGGGGAAAGGAGATATGATGATGAAGTATTACATTATCATTAAAAAATTCCAGTACATATACGGTACAAGAGTAATCTTGACATTTGGTCTAAAGGAGGTGAGGAATGGGAAAGAAAGAAAGGAACTTGAAGGAACATAAAAGAAATAAAAAGCGGAATTTACGTTATGAATATATCTTCCTTTAGAACCACTTTAGGGGAGATGATTTGACATTTTGAAGATATAAAGGGTTTATATATGTGTTATTGGGGATTAGGTAGAGATTTGATTACAATTTGGACTGGGATCAAGGCTTGAGAAGTGTGATGGAAAGCGGGGTGAGGAGTGGGTTTTATAGTGGAGGAGAGGAGGGTTTTCTCATTATTTTATTTATTATTTTATTATTTTAATCAAGATAAGAAATTGAATTATTATTGTGAACAAATAGTAATATGTTCATCTGATTAAGAACATAAGGTTCTTACCTTAGTATAACATCATTCATGACTCAATAAATCATTTATTTAGATTATTCTGTAAATTATAGTATTTTACTATTCGCCAAAAATTATTTTATTTTATAAAAATACCAAAAATTCACCCCTAAATAATTTTTTATGGGTGGAATCCAAAAATGAACTCCATTTTCTGAAAATAATTTTCTAATTATGAGATAATTAATTTCTATTAAAATCATCATTTACTCGACAAAAAAATATTTTAAAATTATAACTTGTTTTATAATACTTTGAAAATTTAACTAAGCTATCATAAAATTATTCAATAATCATAATACAAAAAAATAATTTTCTTTAAGAATAAGTTTTATGAAAATAAATTTTCTTCTAAATGATTAAATTATTTATTAAGTTTTATTTAAAAATTTATGACTTATAAAAATTCCAACACTATGACACAATTATATGATATTGTCACTTATATGACTAATAAATTTTGTTTATACGTTCATTGGTAAGGTTTCATATTCACTAAGACAATTTACTATTCATAAGGGTTATATTACTATTCATAAGGGTAACATTACTGTTTATAAGGGTCTCTTAATATTCACCCAAATATGGGTTTGTCCTATCATATTCCTAACATCTTATTTATCACAACCGTGTATGTCAAATTTTCGATAGTTAAATAATAGAAGTAAAAATATTATGTTTAAAGGTCACATAGTATATAGTAGTTCATTGTGTTGTGATTTCATGTGATTATACTATATAAAATAATTATAAGAAGGTAATTTACATTGATAAAACATTGGGTCCTTAAATTCTTCCCCCCTTGAGAAATTTCTCTCTCAAATGATTGATTTTAATTATATACCATAAAAGGGTGTGGGTACTTTTCCTTCATTCCATCCTCTAGTTCCCATGTACCCTCTTTGTATTAATGGTTCGTCCATGGAGATTTTACCAGGTTATTTTTCTTTTTGCATAGAAATTTCTCTCTATGATACATGATCTTTACTGGCTACTCCTCATATGTTATGTCATTCGACAACTGTACCACCTTGGAAAATAGTACATGCGAGGGATCTAGTATGTACTACCTTAATATAGATATATATAAGACATAATGAAAAATAAACATGGTATGTGTAAGTGCTAGTTGATAGGCCATATCTCTAACACGATCAAGAATCTCAAAGGGGACGATGTACATAGGACTTAGATTTCCATTATTCCCAAACCTCATGACCTTTTTCCATGGAGATTTGCAGTGGAATACCATGTCTCTAACATTATACCCAATCTCTCATCGATGATTGTCTACATAACTCTTTTGTCAATTTTGGGATTCCATGATATGCTACTTAATGAATTCAACCTTCTACACTATTTCTACGACCATTTCAAGTCAAAGAAATATATGCTCACCGACATCATACCAACACACCACTATTCTGCACCTTTTCCCATAAACTACTTCATAGTGTTCCATTCAAATGATGGAGTGGAAACTGTTGTTTTAGGACAATTCTTCCAATGGAATATGTTGGTACCATCCCCCTTTAATGTCTATATAACATTCTTTAAACATGACTTCAAATTTCTAAATAGTATACTCATTTTTTCCATTATATTGAGTATGGTAGGACATACTGATGTTCAATTTAGTGCTTAGAGCATGATAGAGACTTTTCTAGTACTTTGAGGTGAATCATCGATCATGATTAGATACAACAGATAATGGTACCCCATACATCCTTACCACCTGTCTGATATATATCTGTTCAAGTTGAACCAACGATAAGTCCTCTCAAATGGTGATAAAATGAGATGTCTTTATAATATGACCTACAAGAACCCATATTACATTGTTTATTCTATATGTCCTTGGATGTCCAAATAAAAATTACATGGGGATTTTCTCCCAGTTCCATGTTTGAATTGGAAGTGGTTGCATCATCCCCTTAAATTTTTTCCTTTTAAACTTTACCTACTGACATACTAGGAACTTTGATGTATATATTGTAATCTCTTTCTTCATATTGTCCCAACAATAATTCTCTTAGAGATATTGATACATCTTTTAGATCTCTGGGTTCATATAGAAGGTATAGATCTATGTGCATCACTCAGAAGTGCCTTTTTATCTCTATATCGGATGGTACACATAATCGTGACCCAAATCTTACAACTCCTTCATTTTCAATCTTGAACTCATAGGATTTCCAATTTCTGATAGCTTCCATCCTGTTCTAAATTTCCACATCATTTCATGGAGCCTCCATTAATTTCTCTATAAGGTATGGTCTATAAATCATTTGATAATGGTTTGATAATGTTCCTCCTTTAAATATTCTTGTGTTCATCCTCTATAGATCAAATAAGACTGGTTTATTTTCAATTCTCATCATTGATAACGATGCTAGATCCTTCCTTCATAGAGCATATACCACCTTATTTTTCTTATTGGGGTGGTAGTTGATTAATTATTCATAATCCTTGATTTTCTCTAACCATATTCACTAGTTCATATTATTCTCTTTCCATGTTAACATATATTTGAGACTCTTGTGATTAGTATATATCTCACACTTCTCCCCATAGAGATAATGCATCTAGATTTTCAATAAAAATGTCACAACCACCAAATCTAGATCATTCATGGTATATTTTTTCTCATGAATTTTCACCTGAATTGAGGTATAGGCAATCACATTATCATTTTTCCACTAAACATATCCTAATACCATCTTTTAAGAATCACTATACTCTATAAAGAGTTCTCTACTTACCAGAAGTGTGAGTACTTGGGCAGTGATAAGCCATATTTTGATATCCTTAATGATTTTCTCACATAATTGAGTCTAGATGAACTTCACTCACTTCTATGTCAGCTTGGGAATTAGTTTTGAAAGTCGTGAGTTTTTCTTCAAAAATCGTCAATTATACTCTGCTAGACATAGAATGTTGCAGAATGCTGTTATAGATATTGGCCTAGACCACTCTTCAATTGCCTTTGTCTTAAAAGGGTCTACAGATATCCCTTTGTTTGGGAAAACATTCCCTAATAATGATACATCATCTATCTAGAACTCAATTTTACTATAGTTTGTATAAATTTAATCCCTTCACAATTTGATCAACATAGTATTCAAATTATCATCATGTTCCTCCTTTATCTTAGAGTATATCATAATATCGTTGATAAAGACTACAAGAAATTTGTTGAGGTAATATCTAAAGACTCTATTATTTAAATAAATTAACATTATTGAAGCATTAGTGATTCTGAAGGCAATCACTATGAACTCATAATTTCCATACCTATTTTGAAAGGAATTCATGGGAATATCATCCTTATTCACCTTTAATTGTTGATATCCTTACTAAAGGTCCACTATAGAGAAATAACTGGCCCCATATAGCTGATTTAACAACTCATCTAATTGAGGCAGGGAATACATTTTCAATATTGTGATTTATTGAATTCACAATAATCAATGGAGGGGCCCATTGATCTATAATTCTTCATAATGAAGAGGACTGGTTCACCCCATGGTAGAGCACTAGGCTGTTTAAAACCCTTCTCAAAATTCTATTGTAATTGTTTCTTCAGCTCTTCCATCTCTACGGTGGACATTATATAATATGTCTTAGATATAGGTAGGGATCCAAGAATAAGATCAATTTAGAACTCAACCTCTAGATAAAAAGGAATAATAAGAATTTATTCAAGGAATACATCAGTTAAATACTTAAAGATGGAAATATTTTTGAGAAATATCTTCTCTTTCAACTCAATCATTTGAGAAAGATATGATTTATCAAAAGGTAAGATTATCCACACATGAGATGGTGATTCTGAATGAGATTTATCTTCTTCCTTACACTTGTACATGATTGGCGGATACTCTAGGCTGTTAAGAGTGAACTCCCTTTTCTTGAAATTTAATATTGGATTTTTATAATGATATCCAATTCATGCCCAAAATATCATCAAAATCCAATAGAGGAGGTATGAAAGGATTTTCCTGAAGGTTCAATCCACAAAAATTTAATGTGGGGGAGTTATAAACCTTGGACACAAAATTTTTCCAATTTTTTGTTCTCACATATAACTCATCCTCAAAATATTAAGCTGCAATTTGAATAGTTCTACTAAACATATATGATATGAGAGAATCTATAGAACTAGAATCAAATAGTGCATTCTCTATCCCTAAATTAATAACTAGTGTACCTTTCACCATATTTCCTTCAATATCTACCTTAAAAGTTGTGATAGCATAAGCCCTTCCCTATTTCCTTGGATGTTGTTTTTGATTTCCTATGGTAACCCATGACTTAGGGAAATTTTCCGCATAATGCAAACTCTCCTTGAAGTTGCAAAACTACATTTCATGGTGAGTGTTGATATGAACCTTTGTTTATTCTTTGACATTAGTTAAATTCTTCATATCACCCCCCCCCCCCCCCACAAGATTTCATAGCTAGATGTAATATTCTTCCCCATTTGAAGAAATTCCTAGTTCCCTTTAGAGTGTTCCCAGGATTATTCTTCCCACAAAAATGACATGTGGGATGTTTGATCTTCTTTCAATCATGGAATTTATTTTAGGAACCACCCATATTACACTCAATTTTCTAGATATTTTCACTAGTCCCATGAGACCATTGAGAGCCTTCGATCTCTTTTTCATCCTTGGGGGAACAAAATATAATATCCTCTTAAAATTTACTGTCAGGAATCGCTAATGATTTTCATATACTCGACTTTAGTCCACTAATGAAGTGATCAAACTTTCTTTCGATGCTCATGAAAAAGACAATTGCATATCTTTCAAGCCTTGTTATTTTTTCTTCAAGTTACACGATTGACTCATCTTCCATCTAATTGTTTCTGAGTAACTCCCTTTCCATCATGACATGTAGGATTTTGGTAAAATATTTATTGAAATTTTTTTTCTTGAATTCCTCTCAATCCTTACAACAATTTTCCTCCTGGGAATTTAAATTATTGAAAAGTGTCCACCACTAATAATATTCCACATCAAAATGATAGACATCCATTGCGACTTTCGCTTCTTATAAGCACTTGAATATAAAGAATATTATTACAATGGAGTTAATCTGCTATTCCATGAGTAGGGGATCAGAAGATACACCAAATATAGGAGGCCATTTTTACATGAAGGATTTTAAATAAACTTGCACTTCCCTTACAGGAGGATGTATTTCCACATGATTCAATTTAGTATTAATATCTTGATCCATTTGAGCAAGTTCCATCATATTGATTTGAGCACCCGTTCCCATCATATCAGACATATCATTAGATAAATCATCACATTTTACTATCTCATTGATTGTTGGCACACATTCTTTTATTTGACAATGTTAACTAAGAAAAATACTATAAAATTAGTGGGCATGAATACATTGTTATTAAGCATAAAAAGGATACTTTAATCATAAAAGGATAAAGTCTTAAATAAAAATTATATCCTAACATGTGATTCCATAGGTTTCAATATATGTTACCCATGATAATTTTCTTCAAATTTATTCTTATGGGATTTTTTGATGTTCCCTTAATAATTTTTCATACTAAGATTTTGAATTTAACAAAGCATATCCCCCGAGAGTGTCAAAACTGGAGTGCAGCAAGGCCCGCTATCGTGTAACAATTCCCATTTCTATCTTTCTCAAAGTGATGTTTCTATGATTTACCCATAGATACATCTATAATAGAGCCACATCCACTTGTTCATATCCAAATAGGGATGTATTATTTTAATAAACCACTTACTCTATACTTACCAAAATATAGGGATGTTTTCTTATACCTTGTCTCATCCCTAAGGATTTTACTAATTTTATCTAATATAGGTCTCCAAAAATAAATAGACCATCCTATCATACAACCTATAAAAACCATAGAATTTGAGACATATCATTACATGATTTAAGTATAATAAATCATAGTATTACATGCCAAGGATCATAATGTATAGTGTATTGGAATACTAGGTACATAAAACTGAAAACATGGGACTAAATAAAACATTTCATTATTTAATATTGATAAAGAGATCATAACTTCCTTTTTCTCTTTCATATTCATGATATAACCTAAGGATAACATGAACAATTGGATGAGCTAAAAAACCCAGCAAGGGAATAAACATACGAATAAAACATTAGCACGTGGGTTGGAAGGCATTACATAATGATATAAAAAGGCATGGAACATATAGAATCATAACATATAAACATAGGATCATATAAAAATAGAGTCATAGTAATGTGGAAGAAATATAAAAGATTCATTTACCATGTGTCAAGGTGATTTTTACATAGTGGAGAACAAGTAAATGTTAACAACCAAGACCGACACACATAGTAGCACATGTCATGGCTTACCGCCAAGACTGTTGCACATAATGTCTGATGAGACTCAAATTTTTTCAATTCATTAGAGTGCTATATGGGCCTAATAATCATAACATGTTCATGATTGTCCTTTACACATATGAAATCATACATAATCAATCATATAGGAACATAAGGGTTATCCATGGTAAGAATTTGGTATCATAATAATGTCATAAAGCATAAAAAATGTGAGTATCATAAAAAATTCCATGAATTAATGAATTTGATCATGAATGGACAATAATAGGGTATAGAAGTCATATGGCTTGAAAATTTTTCTCACTTTGAAGTAATAACATGTAAAAAATGTACTTAAAAACGTTATAATTAAAACATTTTATTGTAGTTAATGGAAAATACCAAGGGTTATTTTATAAACAAAAGGGAATAATATTTCATAAAAAACCAGATGTGAACAAAGAAGGTTTTAATAATAATTTTTTTTATAAAAATAATGGTTCCTTAAATACATATTATACAGTGTACTTGAACATTGGTAAGAATTCGGAAAGTTCCTTTAAAATGTGTTTTCTAATCGATAAGAATTGAGGATGGAATCATTTACAAACATATATATCCCTGAAGGTGAATGATGAATGGATCCTGCTACATGTGTTTGGAGAATATAAAACTAATTTAGATGATTTTATTAAAAAATTATATATAACATCATTTGGGTAAAAATAAATATTGAACAACCTGAAGGAATAACGGAGGTTTCGGTAGTATCCCTTACCCTAAGTCTGATGGGGTCTATCACTTGATATTAAGCCCCTAGATAACCAAATTAAATTCATTCATTAATATTTCCAAAAACTGTTATTAATTTAATTGATTTATTATAACCATATTATCTTCGTTAATGACATTTTTTATGGGTTAAGAAGTTCGATTTAATTGTTTTTGAGTGTCTATTGCCTTGGTTTTCATGATTGGTTTACATATATACATGTAAGGGTAAACATGTAAGATGAGAATTGTTGTCCAAAATTGAAGTTGAATTTTATTAGTGAAAATCATGAATGTTATATGGTAATAAAATTAATTTGGTTATTTTATGTGATGATGAATCATTATATAAAACATTAAGGATAATTGTTTTGGGTAATTGTCCGGTTTTTGTTCACAACAAACTCATTTTTCATTATAAATTAGTATCATGTGTACCAAATATTATAGAACCTTAAATAATAAATAATATGTATATTATATTATGTTTCAACCATAAAAATGGTTTCATGACCATAATTAGAGATGATAAACATAATTGAAAACTCATTGTACTTGAATGTGATAAATTAACACATCTTAGATTGTGTTTTCATTTCAAGAATAAATGGAGGGGAAAACAAAGATGATGATGAGTTATACCATTATCAAAAAAAAATATAGTACATGTATGGTACTAGATTTATCATAAAATTTTGATGAATGGAGGTTAGGAAAAGATAATAAATAATGGGAAATGAAGGAAAATAAAATAAATGAAAAGAGGAATTTAGCTCTTGAATATATCTTCTTAAGAACCTCTTTAGGGGAGAGGATTTGGTATTTTTAAGATAATAGGTTCTATTTGATGTAAGATATGGACTTAGTGAAATATTTCATATGAATTTAGACTAGGTAAATTGCTTGTGAAATGTGAAGAAAAGAGTGGTCAAGGAGTGGTTTTTATTGTGGAGGAAAGGAGGGGTTTCTCAATATTTTATTCATTTTTTGATTATTTTTCTCATGGAAAAAAAATATTAACGATTCATGTAAAATAAATAGTAATATGTTCTTGTGATTTCAAAACCATTGTTCTTACCTCAGTATAACATCGTCTATGTCTCAATAAATCATGTATTTTGATTATTTGGTAAATTATCGTATTTTACTATTCACCAAAAGTTCACGTATTTCAGAAAAATCAAAAAAAATCACCAAAACCATTTTTAGATGTGTAGAATCCCAAAATTAAATCCATATTCTGTAAGTAATTTTCTAAATTTGATATATTTAGTTTTTAAATAAAATCATCTTTTACGTGATAAATACATATTTTAAAATTATAACTGAATTTATAATACTTTTAAAATGTAGATAAGTCTCGTAAAATTATCCAATAATAATAAAAAATAAAAAATATAACTTATGAATACATTTAAAGAAAAATAAAATTTCTTTTAAATTATTAAATTATTCATAAAATGTAAATTGAATATCTACGACTTATACAAATATCAACAATAGGATATAATTCTATCATATTTTCAAATATAAGATTGATAACATTTATTTATACTTTCATTAGTAAGGTTACATGTTCACTTGTACAATTTTCTATTCATAATGATCGTATTACTATTCATATGGGTGACATTACAATTCATAAGGGTCTATTACTATTCACCAAAAATTAAGTATGTCCTGTCAGACTCTAAACGACTTATTGATCGCAACCACGTAAATAATATTTTCAAAATTCAAATCACAGAAGTGAAAATATTTTGTTTAAATGTCACATTGTAAATAGAAGTTAATTTTGTTTTGATTTCATGTGATTATGCTATATGACATAATTATAAGAAAGGAATTTCAATTTATTAAACTTTGGGTTGTTATAGGAACATAATTTTTTTTATATTAAAATCATTAATATTATTTTTCAAACTATTACATGATATATTATTAGTTATATTTTAAAAATTCCCCTTTCTCTAAAGATTTTATTTTCTAAAAATAATTTTATTCATCAAAGTAAAGGGAACCATTATGAATAATATTGAACAAAATGTAGTTGATGTAAATTTACAAGGATATATAAAAATTCAATGGGGATGTCATTACAATAATATATAGTTATCAAATCTATTCATATTCCTATCATGAATTTATTGAAAAACTATTTAATGGGTGTAAAGAAAAATTTACATATCATGAATTTGATGAGGATGACGATGGGTTTCAAGAACATAATTTTTTAATTTTCTATAATGTCGATTATTCAAGTGATAATAATTATGAATATAATGATTATAAAGCATAATTTAATATATAAAAACTAAATTTACATTAAAAATTGATCGGGGAAACAGTTTTAGAACATCAATGTTCAACATGGTTTAATGGTTAATACAGGGCATCCTACAAGGGTTGCATCTCATACCTTGTTGATTTCTAAAAGTAAAACAAGTCATGTAAATAAAAAAATATTGAATTTTTGGTTGTCACATTCCCTAAATGCAGAACTGGATTATATTTAAAAGATTAAAACATGGTTTAATATACCAAATAAGATAAATAATTTTTTTATTTTGAACAAAGTGCTTATTATGAGAATAGTTGAAGAAGAAGAGATAAGTGATACGAAACAATTATATATTTCAATTAAAAGGTATCTTATAGATTGAATTATTTGACATTAATGACTGATTCTTGTAGGTTACTTATATAGAAAAAAATTGATATATCATTCTCTCATTTCACAATGATGATACTGGATATTTCAAACAGTTTTTTAGTGGCATTTTTGAAATAGTAAAGTTGGAGAGGATGCTCACACTAATATTACTGATGGAATTTTCATAGATCTTATAGAACATGTGTTTATAGATTTATGGAGATGAATTTTTGGAAAAAAACTCTCAAAGAATTAAATTAAAATATTTACACATATTTGAGGTGAATTATTTTCTGAAAACTGAGAGTCAATGATAGGTAATAAGATAAATATAGAATAGAAAAATGACCCATTATTATAATCTAAAATTATTATATTGTGTTTTATATAAATAAATAATTTGTTTTTATAAAATTTCCACCCACGTCAGGAGATTCTATTTGATATTAATGATCAAATACATGGAGTATTTCTTAGGAAATAAATTTTCAAAATAAAAATAATAAATCATTCATTGTCTTTAAAAAATTATAAGGAACATTTTCAGATATTTTGAATAGTGGGTGTTATGATTCTCTTCACAAAAATTCAAATTTCAAACAAACCCTTGAATAAAAATTCTCAAATTTTTTTTCCAAAATGATTTTATAAAAGTATCAATTATTTCTATTTACTAGATGACATTGAGTATATATGTTTTATATGAAGTTACATTGTGTCATAGATATCAAAGATCACGTAATGAGTAAAATTTCATATAATAAAAGAGAATTATAAGGTATATCCAATAAATTATAGTTTATGTGATAATTTATAATATTTAATAAATACATGGTTGCTATAGATATGATTATTTGCTTTGAGATGTATGTGATGATGGTAAAAATAATATATTAGGTGAAGTATGTTTCATCAGAAACAAGAATATGACATGCCATAAAAAATAGATTAATATAATTACATTGAGGATAGTGGATGTAGATTTTGTTTTTCAAATATATTTTTATACAAAGTATGTGAATGATAACATAATATGAATAAATTATGGTGAATGTTATGTTACACATATTTGTGTATTATCATATTTAATGTCCCATATGTCACAAATGAAAACTAGGTTAACAATATTGATCAAAGAATATTATATTAAATAATAATTTTGTCATGGAGAATGTGGATTAAGGATTCATAATGATGTATTATGATCCTATAGTAAGTTAATTTATGGATGTGTTTACCAAAATATTTCTTAAATAGGATTTTCAAAAAACAATAAAGATTATGGAAGGTCAAGCTCATCATTCTTCACAAAAATGTATGTTTCATTCATACCATCATTCACTTATTAGGTTGATTTTTTCACCAAAAGGTGTGTCAAAAACCAAAATAAAAAGTCATATATTTTTAATTATAATGATAATCCTATTGTAATATATGATATATATTTGATATGAAAATTTTAAATATCATTATACATTGATTTTTGTGTACAAATAAGGGTGTGGTTTTGTTTGTGATGTTATGATATCCATGTGTATATGTTTGATAGGATGGTTTTTAAAATATTTTTAATTTTTTCTGATGTGTGTAAGAAATATACTAGTAACAATTATTGTGGATTTTGATATGATGATAAATATATAATAAAATATGAAGTGAATTTTTATTCCTCGTGTTGATAGTAATGAATTTATTATTTTGTATTCTTATTTTTTACATTGATTACGGTAATTTGGGATTGATCTAATTTAAAATTGACAAATTTTAATGTTCATGGGTGGTTTATATATAATTATAAAAATTATAAAGGGGGAGTACTTCAACATAAAAAATTATGTTTTATGTAAATAGGATATAATTGGGATAATATTTTCATTGATTTTTTTTCTAAAGGGATTAATGTGGGTATAATTATTGGTATTAACTATGATGACTTACTACCAAGTTTTTTCATCAATTTCATAAATCACATTCTAAACATATTGATGTTAGGAAATGAAAATAAATTAAATATAAATGGTTGGTTCCATAAATTGGGATGTAATTGATTAAGGATAGTGGTAGTGGAGTTTGATGTTTTTAGTTTATTAAAGTGATATTAAAAACTTTTCTTAGCTAACCACATTATGGATTCTGATTTAGAGTAAATGATTAGGGTTATTTCTATAAAATTAACTATAGTGGAAAAAATAGGCCATAGAATTATTTATAAAACCCTAATATCATGTTGTTAACAGATCCAATAAATGGATTTCTATATTTTGGAATTTTCTTAAAAGAAACCATTCATCGATTTATGTAAAAACTTAAAAAAATATCTTTTAATATCCGAAACAATCTAAAATGTATATTGTTTTAAATTTTAATAAAACTCCCTTAAAATGGATAATGAAATTCTTTACAATCATAACGAGTATCTTGGGTGTGTCATGGGGGTGTTAGGAATAAGGAAAAGGGTGAATATGGGGCCATACAATGCATGTTTCATGGTTGAAACATGGTTGGTACTAACTATTCACATGAATCATGATCCTTCGATTATGGAGGTGTAAAATTCATATACCTTGTATGGGTAGTGTAGAAACTAAGATTCCTTGTATAAATACAACAAAAAAGTCTCCTCACATTTTGAAAAAACATCCAACTTTCTTAGAAAATGATGTGACCCATGCCCCTGTGATAGATGAGACCACACTGTTAGGGGATGGTTTTCCAATCCGTGTGGCCAAAACATGTGACCCTAAATTAATAGAAAATTTTCGATTTTTCCATTTTGATACTTAAGTTATCCTATAATATCATCATCCTCATTTCACCCACAACTTGAATGTGTGTGAACCAAACCCTCCCCCCTCATCCAAGGATCAATCTCCATCAATTATTATCTGTTTGGAATTCATTTTATTGAAAATTGGGGATCAAGGTATATCTATAATTCCTCAATCATGTATTTTTTAGAAGAAGATATGTTTTTTAATTATTCTTATTCCATAGTTCATTAACCCTATTATCAAAGGATTTATTCTCCTTGGGTTCTATAGATATATTATTTGTAGTTAGGGGATATTTTTGGATGAGTGGGTGTAAATTTGCATAAGGTATTGGGTTTAAAATATTTCAACCATATTAATTGATATTTTCATTTTTATGGGGTTTATACCTTATGTTTCATTTTTAATTATATGCATATATAACTATTAATATTTAATTGAACCTTTTAGCAATTCACTATATCTCCCAAAGAACATATTGAGTCATTTTACTGACTATGAGACTGATGTTTAGGACACTCATGGGATGTGTCGACTCCTTAAAACTGTTAAATGGGTAACAAATGATGGGATATAGTGTTTTGATGGAAGAATTGGGTTGTACATGTTTAATGAAAAACATTTCATGACAAAAGGGTTTTTGAAATAAATTATAAATTAATGGTGTTATGAATGGGAAATGGAAATATGGGTTAAATGGATGAATTAGATTGATTATTTGGAAATTTTGTTTTAATTAAGATTAATGGTTGTGTTAAATGAATAAATTTTTGAGAGAACTATGTAGGGATTTGGGGTTATATATGTTTAATGAGATAAATCATGTCAATAATGCTGAATGGAAGAGTTTTATTCATAATAACGTGATATGAGGAAGATTCCCCATAGGTTGGACCATGGGGATTGTGAAATGTTGAAATGGTTGGGAATGATGGACATGACATTCCAAATCTCCAATATGTGTATTGGGGACTATATGTTCCACACCCATGGGTATGAATTTTAGATATATTGCTCCATATTCCTTATGTAGGAATGATAGAAATGAAATTCATAATCTTTTAATAGATATGACAGACATGGAATTCTTTATTCTTATCTAGGGAGCAGGTATGATGATATAGGCAGTCATTCAAAAGTTATGGTATGAAAACTATATTTATTTCATCTTTTTATTTAAAATAAAAATGGCGAATGAATTGATATTTTAATTGTTTAATCATTTGAATTGATGGATCAGACTTCTCACAATGTCGAAGAAGTATTGGTAGATTGGGTTCATGGTATGATAAAAGGTACTATGTGTAAAATTGATTAAAATTTAACATTGAATTAGGATACTTTATTATATCAATTACTATTTACATTATCAATCGAAAAAAATTGATTTATTACAGATTATATACTTTATTAGATTCCGATAATGGAATTTTATAGAGTATTATTCACACTGTAAATGTATTTTCTTTGGTATGTAATAATATTTCATCATTGTACGTCAGTATAAGGGAAAATAACTCATGTTCAACGGTTGATTTGGGATATGGGATATAGAATGGATGAGGGGACTAGAGAGATGTAAAAACCAATTTTTAGGATTTTTCATGTGTCTTTTATTTTGGGATTACATTGACACTAGTCCCAAGTATGACATGACACATTTATAACATTTGTTATTAGAAATCATCAATTATTGGGAATTGATTTCATAATGGATGTTTAATTATCATTAATTCGTTCATTATAAATTGTTATTTTTTGAGAATTTTTTACGGAAACATGAGTACATTATAGACAACAGACATATAATAGCACTACTAGAGCCCCTGTTGCTTCCTAGTTATTGGGAGAAATACATAATATATAATAATATGGACTGTTCTATTTTAAATAATAGGACCTAGGGTTGGTTGGGGTATGAATTATAGACTTGACTAGAGTGTTTTCGCTACAACATACTTTGATGTTTTTAAAAAGTGTAGACCTGATACAATAGAGTTATAGATTGAGTCTTTGAAGATAATTTTGGATCACATAAATTCTCATCTAGAAAAGAGATTAGTTTTATCATATTATATGTTTCATATAATAAGGAAGTTCTGATTTTATATTCATGTTCAGGCTCAACGATTATAGAATATAGAATATAAGGACTTTGATGAAAATTTCTTGGATAATTTCTTCCCAGATCCCTTAAAGAGGAGAGGGATACAGAGTTTATGTGGTTGACCAAGGAGAATATGTCAGTGATGTATCATTTTGGACTCTTCACTGAATTAAATTTCATTTTCCTAGAATTATTGGAGGATTAGGATATTATAGGGAAATTTTTTCTAGATAGGTTTAGATTTTAGATTATGTTCTAGTGGAATATATTATATTTAAAGAATTTTGTAGTGGTGATGAATTGAGATCTAATTTTTGGGGGAATATGAAGGAAATATTTATTTTGGGTAATATAAGATCATTTGTGAAATATAATACTATGTCAACTCAATGTATATGGTGACATCATGAGAGAATTCACATTGTAGTGATAGGAAGTTTTCCTTGGAAAGAGGAAAACCCTCTTTGGGAGGTAGTCAAAATGATTGATATTATTGTGGTAGTCTGGGTCACATGCATAGTCAAATTCTTAGTCAATAATTATGGTATATAGATTATAACTAGATGGGGAACTTATAAAAATTATATAATAATCCTCAACAAGTTGATGGAGATGGAGGTTATCAACTGATGAGGACCACTAGTAGTGGAACTAATATAGTGTATTTGTTAGTTGGTTTGATTTTTACTAGATACACAAGATGATGTCAAGGATGAGGTACTCCTGGATTAGGAAAACCATAATAGTAAACATGTTCATTTAATAGGTCCCTTATGATAGATCAGGGTATTGGGAATAATTATATATATATATAATTTCCTAGACATAATGGATGCTAGGATAGAACAAGAAATGTTTGAGAATGAATCTTCTATTTTCTACGATGGAAAATGATTTATTTTAAATAGGATCCTCTAACACTTTATATCATCCCAACTTACGAATGGTTCAAGTGTAATAATGGAGTCGAAATTTTCATTTATGACCATTGACATTACATTTAGGATGCGTTAAGAGGGTATCTATATTTATAAGGTGTTCCCCCATTAGATGGAGGACTACCATTTTCCAGGGGACTTTTATATGCATGAGTTGTCAGGTTTTGAAAAGATATGGGGTATGGCCCAGTTGGTATCATATTGAGGTTGTATGAATTTCTACTATAAATAGTGACCTTCACATATCACGTGGGTGAAACATCTGTTTTTGATAGGGAATGCGATATCTAGACAGGACATGAGGGAATCATTCTTTTTTAACTATGTGATCTCACTACTCAAGTTTTGTGTCATTTGAAATAAGATGATGGAGTGGATAATGATCTCTTCTATCAAATGGTGGATTATTTTTAATATGTTTTTCTTCTAGTTTTTCAAGGATACCAACAGAGATAATGGTTTAGGTAATAATTGATTTAATACAAGTGTCTAAGATAGTTTCTATTCCAGCGTATATAATGGCAGCATTAGAGTATAAATACCTAAAAAATCAGGTGGAGGGTTAGATATTTTAGGGTTTTTTCAATGTTTCTCATCTTGGGGCTCACCAATATATTTTTCCAATAAGTCTAGTGGAACATTAGTTTTGTGTTTCTACAATCAGATGTTAAACCATGTGATAATGAAGAACTAACATCTAATCCCATGTCTTGGTGATGTTTTTAATCGTTTTATGTGTTATTTCATGTCCTCCATGAATTATTTGAGATTGTGGTACCATCATTTGAAAGTTAAGCCTTGTTATATACCATGAACTACCTTTAAATTACTATATTAGTTGTATTGATTTATTTAGATGTTTTTCATGATGATGAATTATCCTACTATTTTTATGGTTCTAATGAACTGATTCATTCACTTATACATTGATTTGTTTGTGGTATTCTTTGTTGCTGATATATCCATTTACTCACATACTCATGATGATCTTTTCAAGAATATTGTAATTTTCTTAGGTACAGTAATAATACCATGTATTATACACCAAGCTGTCTATGTTTCTTTTCTATAATAAAAAATTATATTTATTTGGACACATAATCATAGAGTAAGGAGAACCTTTGAACACCCTGAAAGTTCTTTTAGTTATTTCCTATGAGTATCCCGATAATGTTTTTAAATCCAAATATTTGTTGGGTTGAAAAGTTATTATCTATGTTTCATCAAATAATTCTATTTCTTGGTAATTCTACTATCAAGTATGACCAATAGTGGTAAAATTACTGAGTGGTATAAGGCCTATGATAATTACATCGAGGAGTTTAGGAGGTGTGTAACCATATCACTGATTTGGATCTTACCCAAATATTTGATGACTATACCTTAAATTATAATTCACATGATATCAGCCTTAGGTAATTGTTGGTGTAATATGAATAATTCATGGAATGTAGATCATGATTATTGTGTCCACGTGAATGAAAGTGTTTTATGCTTGACCTCTTGTTGGTCATAGTGGTTTATTCTTTGATGTGTTGGTAGTTTTATATTTTGGGTGAGAGTTTTATTGTTTATACTACTCAAAATATCCTTAAATATTTTTTTCATATAGGTATTTAAATATCATGTATCAAAGATGTGTTCAATTTATGAAATCATATGACTATGATCTAGACCATACTATGAGAAAATGAAATAGTTATTCCGAATTATAAGTCATAATACATTGACTCAAGTAGATCATAAGTCTAGTTATAAGTCTCAAAAGATGACATTGTTCGTTGACATGCATATTGGTGTATAGGAGGAGAAATAATAGATAAAAATGTTGTCTATATTGATTTTACCATCTCTTCTAAACCCTAAAAAGTGGATTCAGTTTGAGAGCTCATAATTTTTGTTATATAGAGAAATACAAGAAATGGTGGACATACATCCCTGTTGGAACATTGATAATGATGAGATTATTAATATTTATGAATGTGTTGTTGTACTAACTTTTATATGGGGGAGATGATGTTTGAATTTTATTCTTGGATTTGGGTGGTGCACTTCAGTCAGACAAAAATATATTGTGATCTTCATAAACAATATTAATGTTTGATATTGATAATGGATACTATACTTTTGTTATTTGATTCTAAACCTTTCAGTAGGAGAAGGCTATGAATATGTGACCTTTTGGTCTATTACATTGTTCTACCATTTTGTAATGGAAGTTGGATGATGTTACTATATGTTTGGGGTCTGTTATTCTAAGGAATCCCATGAATAATGATGTGATATTGGATATTTTCATTGGTTTTACCATGGTTTCCCATTTCATACAAATTTGGGTGACATACACCATAAATTAGTTTGAAAATATAATTTTTTAAGCTATATTAGGTCTATTACAGAACCTTGGACCATTTTTTCAGATAATGATTTTTATATTTAATCTAACTTTTAGAAATGATTGAAGAATATTCTAGGAACTCATGTGATATGGAAAAAATTTTCTATGTAACAAATGTATGCGAAATAGGAAGATACTATTGACGTGTTAAAGGATATGGCGAGAATATACAACATAGATTTTGGTGGATCATGGGAGAAACACTTAACTCTTATTGAGTTTTCAAGAAAAAAAATAACTCTTATGAGACATTTCATGGGGAACTATAATAGGTACTATATGGTAGGCTGTGTCAGTAATCATTATATTGAATGGAAGAAGGAAAGTTAGAGGCTTTTGGACCATGTATTTTTTAGAGAAATTATTTCATGTCTAGTTGATCTATAAGTTTATGAGTATGGGTAAAAATTTATACAATTCACATATTTATTGAAATAAAACATTTATTTTATATATAGTGGGTGACTGTGTGTTCTATCATGTTTCATTGAGGATGATTCACCATCATTTTCAGAAGAATGTTATGTTGTAACGTAGGTACATTGGACTAATTCAGATAGTGTAGAGGATTACAATATTTTCTTATTAGTTGACTCTTCTACATCAGTATAGGGTTAGGCATGATTTTTTACACGTGTCGCGGATTGGGTGTATAACCAAGTCCATTATCATGAGATTTATATTGATGTTTTTGATCATGATCTTTAGTGTAATGAGTCCTTTTAGGATCATCTAGATCATACTGTGGATTATAGTGAGAATACCCTTTGGTGAAAGATTGTACCATTAGATTGACTATTATGGTACCGTGGTTAGGTTTTTTAGGAATATTTGGAGGAGAAATAAAATATATTTTCCCAGTGGCCTAACTATTTTTAATTTTGAATCGTTTTGATTCTTGGTAGGTTATATTGAGGAAAATTTAACATAATATATGGTTGTTTTGAAGATCCTGAAATTGTGATGTGGTACATTTTCACTAAAGATTAGGTAAAGTCCACTAAAATGATTAATTGAATCCATTATGTGATTAGGGAAGGCCTGGGGAGTTTCTTAGAGTTTTGAAACATGAGAAAGGTGAAATATAGGTCCTTATAGTGCATAGCTCATGGTCAGAAAATAAGTTGTACTAATCTTGTTCCAAAACCATGCCCTATGGAGAAGGGAGGTTCAAAATTTAAAAATAATGTTATGCGATGGTAGAAAATATGTAACTTTGGATTGATAAAACACCATATACTATACATGGTTTGAAAAACACTGAATCCCTAATTAATAATGAAACCAATACCCTTATAGATAGTGGAGACCACATAGTTAGTTCATGGTGTTCCAAAACGTGAATCCATACCATGTAACCCTTTAATATTGGAAATTTTATAATTTTCCCCACCCAATACATATATGATCTAACTCAATTTTCATCCTAATTTCACCCCAATTTGGATGTTCTGAAATCCCCCATATTCTAAAGATCTATCTCATTAATTATAATTCTTATTTGAGTTTCATTTATTGAAAATAGATAGTTTGTGTATTTTTATTAGTCTGCATTCATCTGTTTTCTAGAAGAATATCTCTATGGTTTTTATTCTTATTCAAAACCCCTAAATCTTGTTTTCTATAGACATTATCATCAATATATTTTCATCCATTTTAGTTTAAATAAATATAAAATTTTTAACATGTTGGTCTCAACAGGAATAAGGTAAGTAGTTTAAATTATTTCTCATATAGTATTCACGTTTTCCATGTGTATGTGGTTGTTACATGGTGTTGTGTTGATGAATATCTCTATCATTAAATAATAAATGGATATTGAACCTTCAAATTATCCACTAGACTTCTCATCAACCCCACTAGGTCCATTGATGACTGTGAGACAATGCATAAAGACACATGTGTTATGTGTCATCGCATTGAAAGTAGTGATTGGGTTTTAAATAATATGATATAGTTTTTGGATGTTTAAACCATACACAAATTGTTTTTTGAATAATTTATCCTTTAAAAAGGGGTTAACATTATTAAATTTGGAATTGAGGGTGTTATGATATGGAAAGTGAAGCATGTATTAAATTGTTAAAGGAGTACAAATATATTTTTAAATTAATTTAAATAACCTTATTGTTAAAGTATTTAACTATGTATTTGAGGTAAATTATGTTTGATGATATAAAACTAGTGAATAATAGTGAATGGGAGTTCTGTACTCTTGATATTGTGATAAGATGAAAATCCCACATGTGTTTCTAATTTAAAATTGTGAGATGATAAAATGGTTGGGAATGATGGAATTGATGTTCCACTCTTTAGAGATGTGAATGGTGAACTACGTGCCTAATATCCATGGGAATGAATTTTTAGGGTTTCCATTCAATAACCTTTGTGTAATATGGGTAGAAATCATGTTCGATAACATTTACTTGATATGATGGAAAAGGCATTATTTTTTATCTTGGGTTTGGGATCAAAAATCAGAGAACCACTGCCTCTGATATGGTATGGAAAATATAATTTGTGTACCATTATATTTTTTTATGAATATATTTAATGATTTGCATATATATTTATTAATTTAATTTACTGTTTTCTATTGATGTCTTAGGATTCTTGCATGCATTAAGCAGGATTTGTGTGTTGCGGTTACGGTGTGACCAAATGGTCTATGTGGGAAATTGAAATTTTTTAAATTGTGATACATGATTGATTATTTCCTCATTTATTATTTCCTTTTTCTTCTATGTATTGTAATATTATTATATATTGGAAATTTCCTTAGTCGTTGTTAGTGGTGGCCAACTAGGTTTTACTTACACCATTCTTATGCCTCCATTGGTACCTATTAAGTTTTCGTATATGAATTTTAGAATAATAAAAAGTCTCTTTTGTGAGATGGATGATTTGCGATATGGAAAGGATTATGGAATAGTGGACTATACTTAGGTAAGGACACATTTTTGGGGATTTCGAGTATGTCTTTTATTTTTTTCCAATTCTTTCAAACAAGACACAAGTAAGACGTGATAAATTTACTACATTTGTTGTGCTTATTTACCAAGTATTGGCAATTAATTACATGATTCATGGTTTATTGTTATTTTATTTTTTTTCTTTTATCTTAATTTCTACTATTTTAATACTTTGGAAGAAAAAGTTATCATATTCCAACAATCCTTATTAGAATATCAGTTATAGTCACATGCCACTATCATATAGGGACACGTGCCTGATGTCGTGTGGGACATAAACATGGGGCACCCGTTTAGTTTTATTAATTCTACGATGTTACAACACCATTTATGAAAATATAAACAGGTTATGGTTTTAACAAAATGATAGAATATATAGGTAACATAATAAAACATTATCATAGTATTTAGTTGTTTTTTTGTTAAGAAGATTAATATTTTCCTATAAACTATGAGAATGAAATTAAAATGATAAATATTTTTATGAATCTTGCAGATATGAATCATTAGAATATAAATTCAATTACAATACTATGACAGTCTTTGGTTTCTAATTGAATGTAGTAGTTCAAAGCTGTTCGAACTATTGGGGGAAAATGTTTTATTTGACCAAATGAAGGAATGATTCATCATGGAAGGTATATTTATGATATTTTATTTTGGGTATTTATTATATCAATATAGTTATATTAAAAAAATTCTTATATCCCTTAATAAAATCTATTCTGAATTGATTGTTCGTATTGATCTTAATCAATGAATTTATATGGTACATGGTGGAATTTGAGATGCTACATTATTATTTTATTTTAATTAAATGTTCAATAAAAATCAATTTTATGTTTCTATAGAGGAATCTTAGGTGATTTATTATGGGAAATGTAGTTAGAATAATATATAAGTATATAAAGAATAAAAATCAACCATAAAAGTTTAGTATCAATAATATTATTTATCTACACAATTCATGATTGAGAAATCCATAAAATGTTAATATTTAGGGAACATATTATAAAAGATAGTCATAATGTTTATTTATACTAAGTCATGTGATGTTTATTCTTATTTATTAAGGATATAGTAACAATTTACACATTATGATCTATTTTTTGATGTACATGGATTATTATTAGTGATCAATTAAGATATATAATTCTACTCACAAAATTTCAAGAATATAACCATTCTTCTTTACAAATTATAATTTATTTTATATATTTTAGTGATGTATGATATTATTTTATTTTATGGAAATGGATATTATTTTATTGGGGAACCATTCACAATTATTTAATGATTTTTTGAACTATTGAGAGAGGTCAAATAGTAAAATTAATCATCTTCATTAAACCTCATTTTAAATAAGAGAATACTGAAATATGTTTTTTTATAATTCATCTTACCATGTGAAAAAACATTGTTTCTGATAACTTATAAATGATATATTTTCAATAACGACCCTCTACCTTAAAATATGCCCCTCCTGAGCTAGAAATGAAGGAAGAGGACCGATGAGCCCAAGTCCAACCTCCTGTAGGCCCTAGGGTGGAGACCACTCCAAGGGTAACAAATATCATAAAAATTAAATGAATTACCCTTTTTATAGTATAAAATATCATTATACAAGAAGTATCGACCTAAAAAATCAGAGACATATAAAAAAGAAAACCTAAATCTATCGGACATGCCTGTTTAATGTAAAAAATGTTACAAATACAATGGAATGTTATATTGTAAATACCCAAAAGTGAATCTAAAAAGAGAAAGAAAAATTTTCTTAAAATTCAAGATACTAATTCCTAAAATAGACCTGGTAGTCCTACTACAAACCTGAATGGAGTTTTGTAACATAGGATGAGTATAAAAGTATAATTAGTATGAAAACTGAACCCTCTCGTGCACAAATAGATAAGCATACTAACGCCCCTGTGATAAAAAAGAAGAAACAAACATCGCCTAATAGGGTACAGTAGACTCCTCGACCTCACTAAAGGAACTCTCACCAAATAACTCAAAGTTATGTAACGTAATATAGCGAACATCAATGATAGTATACCCCCCACCACATTCCCAGTGATTATCCGCTCTCACACCCTAATGGAAAACACCCTGGAGCTCCCACCTCTTCTGAAAGTATCACGTGACAACCCTCTTGCACACACCAGGTCCTCACAACCACATCCCACCTATAGACACCTGGTCCACATACCACATCACATCCCAAAAACTCCTAGTAAATAACAACACATCTCATCCCATAGGAATTTGGGAAACCAAAACTCATCTCATCCCAATGATACATGGAAAAACACATATCCCACTCACACACCTAGGACCCATAAAGCACATCCTTACAAAAGAATTAAGGGTTATCACCACATGTAAGAGAGAGAATGGAAGAGTGGGTGGCCATCCATCCATCCTCACAATGGGATGTTTGGGAAAGACACCCTTCATCGTGAAAATGGGGGTGTTCGGCACATAATACTCAACTAGGGTGGGATGTCTATAGAAAATTCATGGAAAATATTTGTATGTATATATAGTGTCAAACACTCAAATCCAACAAATGGGTTATCAATAAAACAACTAACCACACTATGACACCGCCAACTATATCGTTATCTCCAAATGTATAAAAACACATGAAAACCATAAACCCAACCATACCCCAGCCAATTTAACAAGTTATAATTATATATTAAAAAATCATTGATTCATTCCACCACTACCTGGGAAACTACAAATATTAGCACAACCCAAGCCATACAACATAAATAACTCAGAGGAAGAAGAAAAAATGTTAAAACTACCAACATCACATTTTCACTCCAATTAACGCCCATGCCAACCACTTCCATCAGCATCCTTCAAAGTAATTTTTTCCAATCCACCATCTCAACCATAAAAACCCACAAAATCACATGCACTACTATCAACTACCATTATCCAAATCATTTTTAGCCCCACTGCACAAACACAAGACACCAAGAAACACAAACAAAACCCAAACCAGTTGTAGTCCCACTACATAACACTACTCATCTAATCCACATTCAATAAATCACCCAAACCAAGATTTTAATACACCGCATGAACCAAAAAACCAGTAGCCCTATTCTTATTAGAAACACCGCACAACCATATAGGGCACAACTTCCGAATTTAGTAGGGTTCTGATTCATTTATTCTACATTTTAAATTCAGGGGTGATCACGTAACAAGAAAAAACCTAGGGCATCCATTTATTTAACCAAACATACATTTTTAATCAATTGAATAAATACTGTCATTCAACATATGATAAAAATCCATCACATATCATCATAGATGCGTACATAAAGGAAAATAATTACCGTGATTTTTAGTGTGGGACTAGCACATACAAATACATAATATCAACAACAAAATAATAAAACAAAAACATGTGCCACTTTTTTCAACCCTTGAATATTGATATTAAACACATTCTATTATCTTCATTTATTCATAATCTTGATATATTCACAATAGATACATTCATATTCCCACCCCACTTTATAAACAAATAAAAGAGAAACAAAGGTATCCCTACCTAGAAGCACTAATGATTAACACATCCTTGTTGCACCAAAACAGTGTGTGCAAGCAGTAGGACGAAGGCTCTAGGGGAACATGATCCAAGGACACGACCCATATTCAAAACTCCTAAAGAAAAAAAGGGTTGGGGTACACAAATAGAAAACTCACTAGGAATAATTAATTTCATCGATATAAATTCTAGATCATATATCAAAGGATGAAATGTTTTTTAAAATCTATTTAAATCAAATCCTGAGCAAGAGCGTGAGGTTCAGATATTTGGAAGTCTTTGAGACTTTTGGAAATAAAATATATGATCCATAACCCTCAAAACGAACTTAAAACCATTTGAATATGGAATTTAACTAATATTACATAAAATTAAATGTTAATGGGGAGAAACTGAAGCAAACAATAAAATTGGAGACATTTTGGAATTTTGAAATACTGATGGAAATGAATCTTTGTTAGGTGAGTTGACATCATGATTCATTGGTGGTTGAGGAACTATTAGGTTACTCAATATTAGAAGAGTCACTTGTGAATCCTAATGGTTAAAATCAACCGATGGCGAGTCGTCATTTGGAATGTAACTGTTTTGTGACATACCATTCATTGAGTCATCATTCGGTGAGTCAACATTTGGTGTGGTTCCACTCATTGAATCTCCATTCGGTAAGCTGCCATTTTATGATTCTCCATCGTGACTCACCATCATGACTAACCACTAGGATGACCTACCATTTGAAAAACCATAATTTTGGAAAACTACCAAAATAAGTCATTGTTAATTCCAGAACACATCAAACACTGGATTTTAACAATGTAATGGAATGTAGAGGTATGGAACATTACATTTGTTACATATAAAACGCTTCTAACCCTCTATGATTTAAAACCAAGCCATGAATAAAGAGTTGTCTAAACAACTTCCCTTTGAGATACCTCTCAAAGACCTCTCTTCACATGAAACACCTCTAACCACCAAACACATCATGGTTCAACGATAATACACTATGTTCTATTTGAATGATGGAGTAAAACCTAGAAATTCATGAACACCTCCTCTAACATCTTCTATCCTAACCTACTATAGGACACACCGCACATGCACAAAAACCACATTATTCAAACACATGTATCTGGGAGTACCTTTTCCCATGTCAGGATATTATCTGCTATGAGCGGTACTGACTCTCCTGAACGGGTTTAATTGCATCTCAATTAATGCATCTTTATTGTGAGTTATTTACTCATCTTTTTATGTGTATGGAATTTATCACACATTAGGAAACAAATAAAAAAATCATCTCATAGGAGAAAAGGTTCAACAATTACATCACATTGTAATACACAATAAGAAAAAACATAGAGTAACTTCATGTACTGGGTGCATATCTGCATTTGTCACACCCATGTACATTCCTACAGGATGCCATACATTCACAATACGTGAACTAATGTAATGGTTGATCCATGCAGAACCTTCTCCCGGTGATCTTGGATCTTTGTCGCCGCTCCATGTGCATTGTTTCATCTTCGATATCTTACTCTCCCAATTTGATGACATGGGAGTCATCATAAAGCTATGGAAAAAGATGATATATTTGAAAGACGTCATGGATCCTCCCTAAATGTTGTGGAAATTATATTTAGAATGTCACGTCACCAACTTGACTAAACACCTCAATGGGTCTGATGAACCTCGGAGAAATATTACTCCCTCTTCCAAACCTCTACTACCCACATCTAGTGGAAACATTAAAGAACATGTGGTCCCTAATCTCAAACTACCAAGGCCTCCTCCTATGATCAACATATGAATTCATCCATTTCTAAGCTGCTTTAATCCTTTTGTGAATGATATGAACCTTCTCTGTCATTCTCTTCACTACTTCGGGACCAAGAATAGAAATCTCTCCAACCAATATCCAGCATAGTGGAGAACGACATGATCTCCCATACAACAACTCAAATGGAATAATTCCAATGTAAGAGTGATAAATATTATTATAATAGAAATATACCAAGGGAAAGTGTCTACCTAAGACTAGCCAACGTCCATGACGCCTACTCGCTATATGTCTTCCATGATTTGTGTTGTCCATTTTGAAAACCCATCTGTAAGAGGGTGTAAGGTAGTGTAGATCCACAACTGAGGTCCATAATAATGGCACAATCCCCTCCATACTCATGAGGTAATACATGTATCCCAAACTATGAAAATGGATCTGTGAACTCCATACATCAGCACTACGTCATCCATATACCTATTTTCTAAGGCATTCACTCTGCCCGAATCCTTAATCGCTACGAAGTGGCCAATTTTCATCATTTGAACCACTACTACTCAGATACCATCATTTCCTCTTTCATCCCTGGGTAACCCCATGATGAAATTCCTCAAGATTTCATCCCACTTCTTCTCAAAGACATCAAAGGGATGAAAAAAACCACCAGGAACAACGCGCTCGTCCTTCAACTATTAGAAATCCATCAATTTCTCTATAAAATTTGCTACCTCCCTCGTCATACCAGACCATAAAAAATAATCTATCAAGACATGTTACATCTTATATACTCTCAGGTGTACCACTAATAGTGAGATGTGAATCTCACAGAGGACTCCCTCAGGCATTTCTACAATAAAAAACAACTTCTCACCAAATAATTTCTGATTCCATCCATCATCCAATCATCCCTTCAAAGAATCACCATGGTCAACTCCATTACGCATCACCTCTTACTCTAATTCCCCAAATTGATACTCCTCCACATGATGCATCAGAAAATACTACACTATCATCTGAAAAATATCCTCTATCCACTTCCTTCCAGAAATCTATGTGAAAGACCACCAAATCCTCCATCGCCTTCCAAACATCCATAGATTCCTAAAAAACACCCTATCTGACATCCTGGTCAATGAATTATCCACAATATTTCCCTTTCCTATGGTTTGGGATATTTAAAAATATTTATCTTAGAGAAAATCCATCCACCCCCTGTCGTAAGTTCAAATATCACTAGAGAAAGATATACCTCAAACTCTTGTGATCCATGTAGACTACAAAGCACTCCCAAATGAGGTAATGTCACCACAAATTCAGCACAAACCCGACTAATGCTAGCTCCATGACATGGGTGGAATGGTTATTCTCATGAGGATGTAACTTATTATACCCATAATAGATCAATCCCCACTATTACATCAGCACAAATCTAAATCCTAGATAGAAAGCATCACAAAACACTTTGAACATCACCCCTTCCTCTAGAAACCAGAGCACTGGAGAACTGACCAACATCCCCTTCAGGTAGCTGAATTCTGTGAGACAATTCACACTCCACGAAAATGCATAGTCTTTCTTTATAAAGGTTTAAACTGGTCCTTCAACTCGAGAGAAATCAGATAAAAATCTTCAGAGATTACCTTCCAGACCGAGAAAACTAAGAACCTCTGTCACATAGTTGGGTGATTTTCAAGAAATAACTGCTTAAACCTTAAAATGGTTCAGTGGTACACTCTATTGGGAAACCATATTCCAATGAATGTTCACCTCTTATGTCCAGAACTTTAACTTTGTTAGCTTCCTATAGAGACAGTGGCGTTGATGAACCTGCAACATGGTCCTATTATTCTCCATAAAAAAACTCATATGACATCGAGTAGATCACGATTTCATCGATGAATATGATAATAAACTAGTGAAATAACTCATGAAATCTGAAGTTCATAATATCCATGAACATGGCTGGGGCATTTGTAACATTGAATGACATGACCTTGAACTAAAAAATTCCCATACCTACACCTAAAAGTAGTCCTTAAGATGTCACCCTCTTTTACCCTAAACTATTGATACCCATATCACTAACTGTTCTTAGAAAACAAACTTTATCTTCTGAGTTCATTGATAATATATTCAATCCTTAGGATAGGGTAACATTTCAGTGTCATCACATAATTCAACCACTGGTAATCTATGCACAACTTCATACCACCATACATCTTCTTTGCGAACAATAGAAGAGCAGCCCATGGTGACACACTGGGCTGAATAAATACCTTTTCCATTAATTCATCAATCTAAATCATAAACTCCCAAAACATATATGGTTTAATTCAATAAGGACCCATCAAAACTAAAGATTCACCGGGCATCAGGTATATCCTGAACATGACATCACATAAAGGTGGTAGAGTTAAAACTTCCCTGAGAAAGACATCCAAGAATTTACCCCAATAGCCATGGGAGCCTCCTAAATCTCATAATGAATTGATTCAACTAACATATTAGTCAATAATGAAATAAGACGCTCTATAAACTAAAATCCCACCTGACATATTTGATCATAGACAAAGGCCCCATGTTGACTATATACGTGTAAAAACACGAGTCTTCTCCAGAATTTGTCGATAATGGGAAATATATAATTCAACCATTCGATGTAGAGAATGACATCATGTTGGTGAATCTGTAGAATTTAATGATACCCAAGGTATTGATGTGATCCCATAATCCTTCTACATCCCTAACACACTATAAAAAATCTAGTGAAGTCTCTAACTGTTGTACTCAACACTAGAGGAATGGGGAGCTTCCCTATTTCTAGTCCTAGATAATGGTCTATAGTAAGTCCATCAAAAGAGTGTGAAGTTCCGTAATCAAAAAAATCATAAGAAATGGAACCAGTCATGTTGATCATACCTAGAATGATCACTGGCCCTGCAAGAACTTCTAACTATATAGCATAAAATTGACCACACCCAACTCCTCTGCCTCCACTGATAACCATCTCCTAGACCACTCTTGGGTTGATGTCCTTGAGGAACCCTAAGGTCAGACACTATCTTCTCTATCTCTCATCAGTGGAGTAGGGTCTTGCTTTCCCAGCTAATAAAATGCACTAGAAATAAACTACTACAGAGGTGCATGATAAATCGACCAACCTCCACTATACTGAGATCGAACGACCATTGGGAACTAATTCTGAAGAAACTTATAAACTCCAAAGATGAATCACATCATCACCAATACCACAAGAAATTCCCAAGAACCCGATGGAAAGAATAGAAACTTCTAGGGTTCAGTCACCACTGGTTGGAACCTCAATGGACCTGGCCCCTAAGGGCTATTACTGGTAGGATTGCCTCTAGAAGAACCCTATTGGTTCCCCTCTCACGGTAGAACTCATCACTATTTCATCCTCAAAACTACCTATTCATTTTTTTAGAAATCCATATAGTTTGTAATGGTCAAGGGAGTAATTGTATAATGGAAAAAAACGATGATGTTTATCCCCTAGACATCTCACATGAGACTCCTCATATGGAAAAATATCCTAAAAAAAGTACCGGATATCCTTGAACGTAATTCCCAAATCCCATACCAAGATACTCCTCTACTAGAGAGAGAGTTGCTCCTACCTCTTCTTGGCCCTCATGGTTTATGAATGGAATTCTGCCCAGAACTCCTTCTCATAGTCCGATCACAAATCATTATCCACTTTACTCTCTCCCAGGTGAAACATACACCACTAATGTATGGATCCTCACATCTAGCTCACCACCAAAGCAACTCAGTAATTTATAAGAGCTCAGATCAAACTCAAGGTGATCAAAAGATCCTTGTGTCAACTCTATATCTCCATGTTTAAAACACTTCCCCCATACATTCTCAGAGTCTACTACTGGAATTCACGTAGAATCTTCTGTCACTGATGATCCTCCTCTAACCGATCAACCCTTTGTCGATCGACCATGCATTTCGGCTCAACAACCATTGTATGCACTACACACACACACAATGACTGGGTTCCATGGCTAAAAAGGTAAAAAATGTAATCATAAGACTAATTAGTATATAATTTTATTTGAGATTCATTTTAAGTAATTACTTATTTAAATTTCTATAAATTTCAAATTAAAACAAGAAAACAAGCCATTATGATGCTTGTACCTATCCTAGGGTCTCTACCCTAAAAACGATGTATCCTCACTTGGTCGTTCGGTAAACTAATGGTCCTTACATTGGTTCATGGCGGGCCCTAAAATCTTATTTCATATCAAGTCATCCCGGGACTATGTTACACACCAAGATCACAAGACATTGTCTCCATAACAACCCATGGAATATACAATCTCCCTAAACAAAAACACCATCATATCTCTCAATAATCATACTATGATACCATTATATCACAACCCCATTCCTCTAAAGATTCCTATCCTGAGCTTCCAAAGAAGGAAGAGGGCTAATGACCCCCAAGTCCCGCCTTCAGTTGGCCTCGTGGATGGGGACCAGAACCAAGTGTATAAAAATATCAAAAAATGGGAGGCTTTAAAATTTTTATAGTAACAAATATCAGAAGATAAAAAGTATCAACCTAAAAAAAACTCAATGATATATAATAATGAAAATAAAAAATCATCCAGCATGCATGTTTAAAGTAAAACTATTACAAATACAATGAAAATATCTAATATAAATACCCAAAAGTAAATCTAAGAAGTGACATAACAATTGTCTCAATGTTTGAGCTAGTAATTCCCATCAGTGTCCCCATAGTCCTCCTAGAAACCTAAATTTAGTTTCATAACATAGTGTGACATTAAAAGTATACTCAGTAGGAAATCAAAAGTCTCTCATGAATAAGTGGATAAGCATACTATGGCCTATGTGAGAAAACATTAGAAACCAATAGAACCTAAAACGGTAAACTAGCCACCCCAACTACACCATAGGCACACTCACCATATAAGGAAATTCATTTAAAATAATATTGATCACATCGAGGATACGGTATGCTTCACCACATTGCCACTGATTATCCAATCTCACACACTGAAAACAAATGTCTTAGCACTCCCAACACTTTCGAAAGTACCATGTCACATCTCACGCACACATTACTGGATCTCACAACAAGTCTTCTAACCTGGGAAAATGAAGATCATCACATGTCATCTGCACACACCTGGGCCTCACAAACATTTCCTTTCCACAGACACCTGGGAAACATACCACGTCACATCCTGAAAACACATGTGAATGCACAATTGATATCATACTGAAGACACATTAGAAACCACATCTCATCTCATACCAATGACAACTAGGAAAATAGAACTCTCCCTCACACAACTAGTCCCCACAAACCACAACCAGACTAAAGAATCATGTCCTTTCACCACCTTCATGAGGGGGCCAGGAAGAGCAGGTGGTCAACCCTCTATCTTATAACTAGGATGTTAGGGAAAGACTCCCTCCCCCATGAAAATGGGGGTGTTCAGCACATAGTTCTCAACTAGAGAAGGGTAAATATAGAAAACACAATGATAATACATGTATGTATATGTAGTATCAAACACAACCTATGGGTTCTCAGTTAAACAAAAAACTACACTATGATACTGCCAACTTTACTGCTACCTCTAAATATACAACCACACAAAATAACCAGAAACCCACCAATTCATTTAACAAGTTTTGATTATTTATTAAAAAACTATTTATTCATCCCACCCCTAACCGGGAAACTACCAAGATTAGTACAACACAATCCACATAAAATAAACCATAGAGATGAAGAATAAAAATGTTAAAACAACCCACTTCATGTTTCCTCTCCATATAACGCTTATGCCAACCACTACCATAATCATTATTCAAAGCCATTATACCCAATCCACCATATCAACTCGAAAAATAAACTTCTAAATGCTAGAAACTCCCATAAACTCCCCTTATCACAACCCTTGGTATCTACACTTCACAAACACACCACACCTAGTGACATAAACAAATCACAACACGGTTGTAGTCCCACTGCACAACACTGATCATCCATTCCATAATCAATCAATATCCTTACTTTAAATTCCGTTACACCATCAGAACCACCCCACACATATTGGTACCCTCAACAGTAGAACCACAAAACCATACAAGTCACAATATCTTGATTCAAAAAGGCTATCATTATTTAATTCCACCTTTTAAATTTAGGGGTGATCACAAAACAAGTTCATTCTTGGGGAATCCATCAAATTAGACGAACATAGGTGGTTAATCAATTTCATATATACATTATTCCAACATATAATAAAATAATTGTCACAAGACTTCACAGGTTTTGACAGAAGGGCCACTGATGACCACGATTTTCATTGGGTGACTATCCCATAAAAAAGACAATATCAACAACAACATAATAAATTAGAAATATGTATCAATTTTTTTCCTAGCACCTGTATATTGATATTAAACATATTAAATTATATTTATTTATTCACAATTATGCTGCCTTCATTAGAGATATATTAATATGCCCACCCCACATGATACATAAATTAAGGATATCCAATGGGGTCCCTACATAGAAGAACTAATGTTTATCACATCCTTATTATGATAAAATAGGGTGTGTGCGTGCAATAGGAAAAAGACTCCAGGGAAACATGATCAAAGTCCATAGATCCAACAAATGACTCCTCAAGGAAGAATGGTTCAGGGAACACCGAGAGAAAACTCACTAGGAATAAAGAATCACGACCTTATTAAATCCATATCATATATCAATGGAAGAAACAGTTTTTAAAATCCATTAAAATCAGATCTTGAGTAAGAGTATGTGGTTTGGCTATTTAAAAGTCTTCGGGACATTTGTAAAAATTAATAATATGATCCATAACCCTCAAAATGGACTCAAACCCATTTAGATATATCATTTAAAAAATTTTATGTCATGTAAAACTTTAATGGGGTGAAACTACAGAAAACTGTAAAACTAGTGAAATTTTAGAATTATTAAAAATTATTGGAAATGACTCGCTATAAATATACTCATCAATGTGATTAACTGGTGGTTGAGGGACCATTAGGTAAATCACTATTATAATAGTCATCAGTATAAGCTACTGGTGACAATCTACCAATGTTGAGTCACTATTTGGTGAGTTACAGTAGGAAGAGTCATTGTTTGGTGATCTACCCTTTAGTGAGTCACCATTCGTTGAGTCTCTATTTAGGGAAGAATCATTCTCTAAAAATTTGTTCTGGGGGGTTTCCATTTGGTGATCCATTATTTGGTGAGTCTCTTTCACGACTCACAATCCTGACTGATCGCTGGGATGACCTATCATTGGAAATACAAGAATTTTGGGAAACTCTTGAAATGGTTCACTATTACCTCTAAAACACCTCAAAAATATGATATTAAAAAGGTAAAGAACTATAGAGGTCCATGCCATTACATTTTCATTGATTCAGTCTCCGTCATGTGAATTCTTTTGGGACCTCAAAATAATATTTAGTTGTCATTCTACACCAGTGATTCCAGTAAATTAATCTATATTTATTATAATGATTACTGAACCAATATGTATATAATATTGGGTATTTTCAAAGGTATAGGTTGAAGTATCATTTATTACCAATTCATGATGATTATAAGTTTTTAATATTGATTTATTACTTTTTAACGGTGATGATTGTAATAGAAATAATATTGAAACATCATATATGTCATGCTAAAAATATTTAATTTAAATAATATTAATGTCAAATGATCATAATAATAAAGAAGAATCATTTTTGGTTTTTAAAAATGCCCAAATTATTAATAATTAGATGATATACATTTCATTTATTGAGTATTGGATTGTAATATTCTAGGATTTTCATAAAAAACGATTTCTATGGGAAGATTTTAGGTTTCTAACATAAAAATATGTGATTAGGGAGATGTTGGAAATAGTGTTTCAACTAAATTTGGTGTATAAATAACATTTAATTCCATTATGAAATGTGACTACTAATTATAGTTTCTCATAATTAGTTGGTCATTTTTCATAGTGAATAGGATATCTCTATAATTTATGGTATTCATTTCGTAGATTAATTTAGAAAAAAATTATTACAGTAACTCTACGTAGTTAAATTGTGTATGATATTTTAATAATATAATATAGGGTATTTCATTTTTTCATCAATATAAGGATATAGTTTTATATAACTAGTAATTTTTATTTATGCAATGCATGATGTTTTCAATAAAATTACACATATCATATTTTTTTCAATTTTATGTGGAGATTGATGATCCAATAGGTTCATTTAATATTGATGGATATAATATTTTAAACACGACTAGTTGATATTATCATTGAAATATTCTTAATGAATGGTATTATTGTGGATCATAATAGCTGTCGCATTCTAATATATTAGTAAGCAGACATCCCAATCATGTCTTTGATATTAAAAGGTATAGTGATGGATATTAATATTTAAACAGAAAAATGATGTGTGATTTTACCTATAAACACAACTTTCCACATAATACAATAAATATCATTAACCATGATATAATTTAGTATCATATAATATATAGTTCTATGAAAATATATGTCTGATAATTAATATGTAAAATATGTATACAAAATATGTGATAGAACCAATCAATGTATGTATTTTAATTTAACATATATATGTTTGAAAATACATCTCTTATAATTAATATGTAAAATTTATCAATCCATATAAAGACCTATATCCATTACATATTATATATCATATCATATACTAACATCCAAGACCCTCCCATATCTTCATCTATTAATCAACATGGTCAGAATATTGGGAAACTCATAATCTTCCTATATGGTTGATCAGGAATACTTATTATTATCACCCCAAGAGATGGGATAATCTAATTAAACCAATACAGTATATATTCATTGACAAAATAAATGTGTTTATAATGATAAAAATATTAAAATGATTACAATAAAATTCCAAATAATAATATTTCTTATTTATTATGAGATTCCCAAAACAAAGTATTCATATAGTCACCAAATAATAGTGTATATGTATGTATATAAATTGTCACATTATAATATTGGGAGAAGTTATTCCCTATGAAAAAATTCATGATAGTGGACCATCAAATACTCATATATTAACATAGCATATAGATAATCATAAAATATATATTTTTATAATAACCTTGTGATATGTATAATTAATATATAAATTTACCAAAGAGATTTTTGAACTCTATCACCGATCATTTTAATTATAATCACATAATGAAGAAAAATATCTTAACACTATAATATCATCACGTATATCATCAAAATATTAACACAAATTCAATCTCCCATGATGCACCATCATTATACGATAGATAATCATTTCTCTATTTAAATATGTCATTTTAAACATGGAGTCTCATCTTCATTGTACCCATAACCTCATAAGGTATATAAATACATAGTACTTCAATGTTTACCTCAATCTCAAATTTCAATGAGAGAACGATTATAACCAAATTATTGAATTATCATTTTTCTTAGTCCAGTTATAGTGGGAGATATTGCAATAAAAAGGTGAAGTTTATATTTAATATTCTCTATGGAATAATAATTTATATGAATATAATTAATTGATTGTTACAATCAACTTACACTAATCCATATTATTGGGTGAATATGGGTAAATTCCTTATAGTATACCATAAGAATATACGTCAATATATCATAGGGATGTGTCTCACTCACAAACTAAAGTCAGTGAAAAATGAAATTAATGATATTAACTAATTATTAATCCATAAGTATCATATAATCTTCCATTTAACAATTCATTATAATTCATAAAAAATTAAATATATTTCCTTATAATTGGTATATAAAATCTAATGTCCCTTTAGTGTAATAATGGGAACCATAGTTCTGATGTAAACATAATATTAATATCAAAATATATATTCTATCATCACATTCATATCATTATATGTGATCAAAATATTCATTATAATATTATCACAAAAACATTATACATTTCATAAATAATTTACCCAAGACACTCATTACATAAATTTTTATTGATCCCATTAATAGTCTTCCTTATCATCATAATATTGTTTTCCACCAATTGCCAACTCTTAAAATTATATCGGTGATATTATGTCACCATAAAAATATCCTATAATCAATGATATTAATCATCTTTACTTCATTGTTTATATAACTATAATCAAATATTTAAATCATTCATACGTATTCATCACATCTCACAGTAACTCAAAATAATATATTTTATTATATGAGGAATAAATGAATTCAAAGTACCCATCCAATGAATAAATATATTATATTTTTTTATCTCAATATCAAAATGTTATAAAAAATCTTATTAATTATTTTTAAAAGTTTTGGGCCGAAGCCTCAATTTATTATTAAATAAAAGACCACATTAGTGTTAGTATAGGGAGACCAATTACATAGCCCAAAGGCCCAATGCCATGTGTCTTGAATACAGGGCTTGAAAGCCCTTCTTTTGGACCAAAAGACCCCTCGCTGAATAATACTGCTACATTACTCACGCTGCTAAAGTACCTGCTACAGTAAATCCCCCGCTACAGTCCCTACTATAGTCTTTCGCCACTATAGTTCCACTGCTACTACAGTACTACTACAGCACCTCAAAAATTCATCCCAGCCCGGATTTTATCCTATATCTTTTGGATGCCAAATAGGATCCTGTACCAACAGGGTAGCGGCACTTTGGAACATCATATTAATTTAAATAAATATCTTATATATTATATATAACTATTTGGTTAAATAATCTCTTAAATAATTTCAACCTGGTTTAAAATTTTAAATTTAAAAACTCTATATTAGTAATTTTTGTCTTATATATTTATTTTATATCCCCCATTACAAAAAATCATATTAAGAACCTTATGTCTCAAAATAATTATCTATAAAAAATTAACTCATAATATGTTATTATAAAAGTTTATCATATTGACTTTTTTCCAATGAATTATTCATTAAATCCACTTTTATTTCCTAAACCATATATTATCTAAATATAATAACTATAATGTATTTATTTTCACCCCATTTTAAATTATTCAATGTCACCCCATTAACTCATTTCATCAAAGTAATTTAATAAATAACATCAAATTTATAATAATATTAGAAACTCATATAATAATTTTATTGTGATTTACAATCAAATTTATATTTTTATTTATGTTTTCTAGTATTAAAATAATGATTAATCACTATAATAACTAACTTCGAAACAAATAAAAGACTATACCAACAACGATTATATTTAATTTATTTATAGAAGAAATGAAACTCAACATTGTTGAAATCATACTCTTAAAATGATGTTAATAGGCCATATTTTCATTATTTTCAATGTGTTATTATTTAAATTATGACAAAAATCCTCTAGAAAATAAAATATTGATTTGATAAATTCATTATAATGATCAATGATGAAATATTGTGCAATATAGACCATCCTTTCATCGGAAACATCTTAAAAACATGTATTTTCTAGTTATACATATATATTAGTTTCAACATCATTAAAAAATATTTCTAATAAATGTTTTTATAATAATTAATACTTATTAGAATTTCTTAAAAAACCAATATAATTATAAATTAAAAAAATCTATAGCAATAAAGATATAACATTAAAAAATTGTATCAAATTAATTATTATAATATTTTAAAATTATTAAAATTATCTTTATTATTTTAAAAAAATTATATAAAATTATATTGATTTATAGGTGCAAGGAACTCCACATCCAATTTATGCTTGAATATTCACTTCTATATATAATTACAATTATATATGGAATTTAACAAATTTTTGTGGTAGATCTCTCTTCAATCAATCTGTAGTTTATATGTTGCTTTAAATTGGAATTATCAAATATTATAAAGAAATATATAGGTAAATATATTTTTTTATTGAAACTTATGAAACTTCTAGTAAGTTTCATCATGGATATTTATGAAACCATATCTCATTGGATTTCTCAACATGTAGTGATTTTTGAAATATAAATTTCATGACATATATTAAAATATGGAAGCAATAGAAGTTATGTAGAAATTTACAATGTTGAAAAAAATATCCCTAATATAAAATTAAATATATACATTAGATATTTAAATTTCAATTATCATTAGAAAGAATTATTTATAATAAAAAAATAAAAAATTCGTTTACTTCTAATTTTTTGATTTTTTAGTTATATTTTAGAATTCAATTAGTCTTATCTTTGAATAATTATTAAAAAAATTTATAAAGTCACAATCAAATTTTGAAAAAAAAATATTAGTATAAGTAATCCTAATATGTAAACCCTATAATATATGACGTGGTTAATTTTCATTAAAATCAGATTATATTTTTAGATTATTAAATATATCACAATGTATTGCTTCAATCCATATCATAGATAGATTCAATTCTAATTTTATTATATACATTATCGTAGATATATTCAATTGTAGATTCACCAGAGATAATAGAGGCACATATCATTTAGATTTTATCATTCTTATATGAATAGTGTTTGACTGATCTTGTACGATTATATTTTCTGTAACATAATCCATTATCTATTATTTTCTTGAACATCTTATTTTGGATTTTTTTTCTTCATCATTCCAGTTCTTATAAGAATTATTGACTCCCCTCAGAACTCTCCCAAACCCATTATATACATCAATTATTTCAAATTGAAGAACTATATAGTTTTATTTTTTCTCATGATCATTATAATTTAAATTCAATTAAGGTACCACTTTTATAGTATGTTTTTAAACTAAGACAAAATATATAATTTAAATCACATTTCCAAGACTCTGATTAAAGTATAAGTAGCTTCTAATATTTTATGAATACCCCAAAAATATTTCCATCTCTATGACCTTCAAAAATTATTTTCTTTCATCTGTTGATAATAAATTACTTAATTCCAATCACATTAATATATATATATATATATATATATATATTTGTATGCCTTATCCGATAACTGATTTTAAAGAGACCCTACCGCAGATATCCTATAGATGGTGTCTGTTATCAATTATGATGGCATGATTACATGTAATCAAATATCAATGGAATGAATAGCTTAGTAGTCTTGGTAAACCAGATACCTCAATAAGACCTTTATGACAAAATAAGACACATATTAAAACATAATTTTTCTTCTTCTTTCAATGTAAACAACATCGATGATAACTCTAATACATATAGTAAATCCATTCACATCTTTCATAGTAATATTCTTGGATTCTTGGGTAAAGATACAAAAAAGGGTGATCCCAAATGCATACTAAGGTAAAAATACAGAAAAAATAATAAATAGTCAATGAGAATAGTCAATATAGACATGTAAATAATTGAACACATATTCCATGAAATTAATTAACTGAATGAATTTGAATAAAAAATATGGAAAGTTAATCACTAGAAACACATTCCATCCAAATAAATATATATGGAAAAATAAATATTGCATGGTAAATAATAAATACACATTATATCAATATAACTGAAAATAAAATGTATTCTTAGATATTTGGAAGCAAAACCTCATGGATTAATAATAACGGAAACTAATTTGAAGGTAATTATTGATTACGGGATTACAAGTTTTCTAGGTACTTGGTAACTTTACTGTTAATACCTTTCTCAATATGGTTTTCAAAATATCTGGAAAAAACCCATCTAAGGTGGATAGCCAAATGACTCCTCCATGAGACTTCTAATGCATCGAGATGATATATATAACTTCACTCCAACCATATCATACCACTCGAAATCATTTCTCACAAATTGAATAATCTATTTAATAATGTGCCTTATAAAATAATCACATGGAGTAATAAATAACGATTTATCAATATTTACACAAATAATCATTTAACTTCCAAAGTGTACACCATATCAAAAATATTATACATGCAACACCCCAAACTTCCACGGTATGCTTCTCTTTGAATAATACTGTAGCATGTGTTGTACGCAACTTCGAGTTCTAACACACACCACAACCAATCAAACTAGCCGTTATGAATAGTAATACCCACTTTTTGAAATTTTATACATTTTATATTTAAAAATGGACTTCATTTTTGGATTTTGAATATCGAATTTATCATACGGTGATCTTTTGGTACATTTCTGATAACTTTCATATTTTGAGGAATAGTGAAAATTACTAAATTTTAATTAAAAATAACTTTTTTAATAGAAATAATTAATAGTGATAAATTATGAATTTTAGTGGTTTTAAAGTATATTTAGAATATATTTTTACCATTTAATACAATTTTGGTCATTGGACATAATTTCATATTTAAAACAAACATAAACAAGTTTCAATCTTTTGATAGTTATTATTTCTTAAAAACAAGCTTTTTGTTTTGACTACGGGAATTAATTTTAAATTAATTTATTCTAGTTATGTTTTTTGAATTTAGAAAAATGGATTCCATATTTAGAATCAGGAGGTCCAAATTGTGTAAATAGGTAACTTTTATTTTTATACATTTTGAATAATTGCTTCGAAAAATATTTTATTTACCATGGATAAAGGGTAAATCCATTAAATAAGGGTAAAAATTATAATAATAATAAATTACCATAAAACGTGACCTAACCCTATTGGTTGATACATGTCCGAACATGGGTATATTTGGGTCGATTTTGGGACCCCATTGATCCATTTGTAAATGATAATGACACTTTATATTAATTAAAAATAAATACAAAAATGACATAAGCATTTATCTTTTAGCAAAACATTTTTTTACATATGGTTATATATCATATATTTTCTTCTATAAATACTCATTAGAAATATAAAAATATTTCTTACATAATGGTAATTTATTTATAATTTTTATACATTGAATAACTAAATTTATTTATGACATAATAATGATGTAGTATTTTCTTTATTAATGAAAGAATCAAATAATTGGAATTATAAATGTTAAAATAAATATAATTTGGAAGTTTTGATGGCATATAAAAATTTTATGGGTTAATACAACATGTTATAATTTCTTAAATTAATTTTTTTTTCGAATTAATAATGTTTTTTTTTACTTCAACAAAAATAAATTATTAAATAGTGTCAAATTTGACATAAATGAGTTTTTTAAAAAAATTATATTATTAATTGATATTCTATTCCTAAAAATATAAGGATTGGACAAAGGACTTATATAATGATAGGTTTATTATTAATGGACCACTTTAGGGTCTCTTGAATGTATATTGTATGTTTATTAACTATATAATATAAACATACAAAGATACATTGTAAATGTCAAACTAATTAACTAAGAGTTAATAATAAAATATAAGGTTATAATGACCAAAACCTGTATAAAGCCTATTGGTTGAGTGGTTTTCGACCTATACCCACCTTAAAAATTAAATAATCCACTTTGGAGCCATTATAAACATAATATGAATTTATTATAAAATAATACTTCTAACTTTTCCGAAGGTGCCCCTCACCCCTCTTATAAAAGGGCACTTCCCCTTCCCTCTAATTCAAACCATTAAAGCCTTTTGGATCGGCCAACCCCTGCCCAAATATTCTCCCAACATACCTAACTTCAACATAGATGCCTTAGCTTGATCATAAATCCATCCTATGAAGCCCTTTTGATCAAATCAAAAGGAAGAACCCGAATAAGAGTTAATGTTTTCACTACCCTCTTTCATGTTCCTTTCTTCTTCAACTTCTTCTTTCTTTGTTATTTCCATTTTAAAATAATAACTCTATTATATACTATATAATTTTATTTTATTATAAATATATTACATCCATATTCAGTATTCTATCCATCCTTTGAATAACATGTCACCATACGTTTGTACGTACGACTTACCGTCTCCACATCGTGGTGTAATTGTTATTCAAAACATTATTATTTGGATGGGTATAACAATGATGTGTAATTCATTAAAATAATAAATATAACATGATAATTATTCTTTATATATTATACAACATCCAATTATATATTATTTTAAAATAAAAATAATGATATTGCCGCTCGTGCGTACGTACGGACTACCGTCTCCACGAACGTGATGAGATTCATTCCCCATCGTATCCATGCAAGTCTAATTTGCATTTGATGATTAAAAATATTTTTTAAGAACTTGATATAATTCTGTACATTAATAAGATACAACCTATCCATAACAAACACGACTTATCTAACCAAACATATAAAAGAAAATGAGTAAGTTAACACCCAAAACGACGAAAATAATAATATATTATTAACAAATCAATGTTAAAAGATCATATATGATATCATATTATTGTATATGATTCTTGTATAATTTAATAACAATTATTTCACCATTATACATGATGTTAACCTACCCCCAACCAATGAAAAGTTCATTGTAAGGGTTTATTTAAAAATCTCTTCATTATCCGAGGTTGTTTATTCGTAATTATCTACGCAGACCTCTTTATCTTCCTCATCCATTTTTCTTAAAAATTTATTTCAAAACATTATTAATATTTTATAAAATATGGGTTAATGTTATTTATACCCTTTTTTGGATTTTTATAAGATTTTTATAATGGAGTATTTCAGTCGTTTTCCAAATAAGGTCCTTTTTAACCTTTTCGGAAAAATTAAGGTAATAATGTCTTTTTTTAACTTATACGGTGGGAGTGTCTATTTTTCACAGTTATAAATACATCGAAGCTTCCCTTACAAATTTATAAGGATATTTTCAAAGTAAATGTTTTATTTTATAATTATGTAACTTTTAAATGATTTAAAAAAGATATATTTATCTCAAATAGTTTTGATTTCATCTTGTTCAACATCCATTGATGGATTTTAAGTTATTTGACGTTGATTCATTATGATACAAAACATCCATATAGTATTGATGGTTTTGTGATATGTTTGACTATGGATGTATTATTTTTATACCATTCATGGTTTATGGAGAAATTATTGACATTTCGTATGGTATTTTTGATACGAATGTTTATGTTATGTTTAAACCTATTCATATGAGGAATGCATTGGACTTAGTAAGTGACAGGTGGAGCCCGCTATAGCTCGTCGATGAATCGGTAGGTCTCATGAAACAAACTAGTGTCTTAGCACAAGTCCCTGACAAATTTTTATTTGTAGTCTTGGCACAAGGCCTTAACAATGTGGTTGTGATAGTCTGGAATTATGCATTCCATCATTAAGAAAGTGGTTATTGTTATAGCATGTGATTATTCGACTAGTAGAATATCCATTTGAATAAGTAAATGGAATTATTTGATTTTTTTCCATATTATGCTGATGTTAAAGTTTAAAAGGATTTTTTTTACTTATGTATTGCCTTAAATGTTTATGTTTATTTATGAAAGTTTCCTCTATATTGTTATCCTTACTGATCATCTGAGCTCACCCCTTTCTATGTTTTATTTTTTCCAATATGTGAAGAAGTATTTTATGAATGACTTGCAGGGATAGTATAAGGGGATATGAGTATGAATAAAAGATGTTGTTTTAGTTTTTTTAACTTTATGGTCTAATTTAAACTTTATGAATATATCTAGTGTTTTCAAGGCTACTAAACTAATCGGTCTTTTGAGATTTGATATTTCTTGTGATCATGCCAATGTTATGTAATAATGCACCGACTCTAGATAACTAGGGTCGGGGAGTTACAATATGGTTCATGAAATAATAATATACATGAAAACATATATTCATATTTGTGGTAATTTAAATATTAAATTATCATTGGGAATTGAATATTTCAAGGGGATAAATAGAATCAAGGAAGTGAATGTGAAAATTATCCTTGGCCAAACCAATTATAAACCATGCAATGTAAGATTAAGGATGGTATCAATACAGCATAACCCAGGTGGAGTAACATAAAGGGTAAAAATATCTTTACCAAATAAATTATATAAGTTTTTTAATTTTTTTTAATAAAACACAATTTTTAGAAGAAAATAGGTTCTCTGACTAAAGAGAGACATAGAGTCTGTTTTCCTGAAAATCATTTTCTAAAACATTTTTTGTACTAAAGAGTGAAAAAATTGTACTAATACATGGAAATAGTTATGAATAACCAGATGAGATATAATAAAAGATTTTATTGAAAAATTTTCTTATAATTTCCATTAATTTAAATACCATTTAATGATCAATATAGGTTTTTCTAATGAGAATAATCATTAAAAATTCCAAAGTGTCCTATATCGCTTTGAAACATTTTTAATCGTAAGCCTTAAGCAGGAATAAAATTTATTTAAATGTATAATATGATGAGATCAAGGATATTCATGAAAATTCCTTAAAAATGTAAACACATACAAAATATAAAAGAAACTAGGTGCATAACAAAAAATAAATCTCAAGGGAATGTAAATTGAGACGAAATCCCTTACCTTACATTTCCATCGAGTGAAATTACTTTAACATCATGAATAATAAACAAATGTTAATCGAATACTGTATTTAGAACATTTTTTATGTTTATTATTACTTTTATTTAACTTATTACAATTTTGTATACATCTATTTAAACAATTATGTTTACATTAGGTGTTTTTACCAAATTCAGTTAATGTGTCAAAAATAACTTTCTTAGGTCAACTATGTACAAAGGGGTCATTATATAACTTCTTCAGTGCAATAACACTAAAAAATTATCATATTTATAAAATAAATAAACTTTTAAAAACAACTATTACATACGGTTATGGAAAAAGAATCAACATTACAGTCACGGAGATGGTAAGCCTTACGTACGCAAGAGTAAGGTTCTTATTTTTCAATGATCGTTAAGGAAAGAGGTTAATTAAGACCATATCATTTCAGAATGATCATTATATAATACTATAATATTTTTTTAATCATATATACATTTATAATTATATTGTGATGAAAAAAAAACACATCATGTCGAGGAGGCAGTAGTCTACACGTCCCCGAATAACGTTGTCACTTTTTAAGTGTGTGAAAGGATAATAATGGAAATGATATATATAATGTATATTTACATAAAATTAATTAATTAATGAATATAATATAGAGGTTTTTCATTTCATATATTTTTAATTTAATACATATTTTATGTGTTCCAGGTATTTTGTGAAAGAAAAACATCACTTTGAGGGGGCGGTAGTCCAAACATCCTTAAATGATGTTATCATATTAATGTAAAATGCTAAGTATTAAAGGTATATGTAATAAAAGGATTAGATAAGTATAAATAAATAATATATATAGAATATATAATAAATAAAGAGAAATTTTATCATAATGGGAACCGTTAGAGGTAGTAAAGAAAAAACAAAATATCATCATTTTGTAAGGGAATAATTATCCATTCAAAAAATATTTGTTCATTACCAATTAGATAGTAGTGTATATTACTTTACTTATACCATTATAATTAAAAAAATCCCATTATATTTATTATATAATTTTTTTTATAAAAATGAAATATGGATATTTTAGATAGTGTAGAATGGAAATAAAACTAAAAATCATGAGAGAATATGTTACCTTTTAATCAGGTAACTACATTTGGTTAGCACCAAAAGGATTACTTGGAAGTAGTTATGAAAAATGTTATCATCCTTGTTTAAGGGTATATATTTTTTGAAACAATAAGTTTATATCTTTTCAAAACCTAAGTGGTTTGTGGGGTGTGAGTAATTGGGAGTGGGGGTGGCTTTTATAGGGATGGAAAATTAATGACGTAGATTTTTTGTAAACAAGTTAGGTGTGCACATTTTCATACCTAAAAAATCATAAAAACAAAATCAAACTAAATAATTTATTTTTAATGAAATATTTATGTCATCCAATGGTATTTAGACATGTGGATTGGTCATTTGGTCCCCTAAGATAATGGTTTAGTCCTTTAATAAGCTTACTTTTACCTTAAAAATTGTAATAAATTTTAATTACATTCACTAATGTTTTCGGTCAGAAAATTGGCCATATAATAAATTATAAATTATGTTGATTCAAATTATCGTATCCATTTTTTAAAATTCAACTGAATTAATTGTTCTTAATTTATTAAAATTTCATCTCACATGCGAGACGACAAAACATTGTTTGACGTAAACATTTCTTATAATTTTCAATGTTTTTATATTAAATTTCAAAGAGAAATTGATTAAAATAACGTAAATTGGATTAAATGATAAAGATATTATTTAATTAAACATTAGAACCAATATTCAATATAATTTAAACGTATAAATAAATCATATGAAAAAGCTGTTTTGAATTAAAATGTAGTATTTTTAACTATTCATTAAAAAATGATGTTTCTGAAAAGTATCAAAAAATCACCCTAACCTAATTAATATGTTTTTATTTAAAATATGAAGTTTATATTTACATATTAAATAATTAATGTGTAAAAAATAAAATTTATAATGTTCTCTCTATTAGAAGGCGTTAAATGTGCCTTTATAAAAATAAATGTTTCTAAGTGAAAAATAGATTTTATTTCTATGTTACGTCAATAAAAACTATTGGATGAATAAAAAAAATATTTCATTGAATATATAACATATAAATTTCATTAAAATTATTCAATAATTTTAATTAGTTATTTTTATTAAGTCAAAACTCATTTTCAAGCATAAATATAATAATATTTCTTTTTTAATCAAATTGGTTTTTATTTTCATTAGAAATTAATATGAAATAAATGAATTAATTTTATATTTATATAAACAATAAATTTTTATAAGTATGTTAATAAAATTAATAACTACTAACATAACACCTAGGTTACATCATATTATATTAAATTGTAAAATTTTAATAGAACATTATTGTTTGGTAAAACTCGGCCTTGCATATAACCCCATCCCTTGAGGAAGGTCACTCTTGCATGTAATGCCTGATATCTTAGTATTTCATGAATTTAAATATATAGAATATATTTTAAATATTAAATATATTATAATGTATCTAGATATTATATTACCTTACGTACTTGGTGTCTCATGTCATTCACACTATCAAATAAAAGTTTCTTACTTTAGATTTTTTGGGTGTCTCATTCTCCCCACCTTATTTTAATTGTGTCCTCACAATTTAATCTAGATCACGATGATTGTTTTTTTACTTTCAATGATCTAAATCCCACACGGTGATAAGGTTACATAATTAATCCTTTGTAAAATAGATAATGGAAATTACAAAGGTCACATGGAATACCATGTAACTAGGTCTCTATGTATGAGAACATCAGTGGAAAGTAGAAATACATACATAGAATAAAGGAGTACATATTTATAGGGATTAAATGAGATCCTAAAAAACAAACATGTTAATGATCAAAATAAGTATAGGGCCTCAGAGCCATAAATCTGAGATGATTTAGAAAACCATCGGTTTAATAGAAATTGAGGTATTATGACAAAATTTAATATTTAAGTCATTTTCCTAATGTTGGGTAATTCTTTTACTGACTAAGAATAAACTGAAATATTCTTACATTAAATGATTCAATTTCATACAATTATTCCTATCTTTTGGTTGTTCTTCAATCAAATTCTTATTCATTCCTTTACTAACAAAAATCAATAACAAATAAATATCTTTATTAGGCTTGAATCACAAAAAGAAACTTTTAAATATTCTTAAGGCATATAAAAGAGTGTTATCTCAAAATATTTTTACATAACGATCTTCCAAAACCAATATTTTCTATAGATTAATATCTAATCCTCGAAAGTGATATTAATAGTTTTTCATTAACATTTATTATTAAAATTTAATAACTAAATATAATGAAGATTTAACCAGGACATTGTATAAGTATGTGGTTGTCATGAATCCCTTATTGTCCTTCGATCATGGGATCAATACAATTGTACTTTCATGGTTTCATTGGTTATCAATCGACTTATATGATGTGATTATCTAAAACCAAGCTAATAACATTTCCAAAATAAATGTTATCGACAAACTTGAAATAGCCATTAAATAATGGTTTCAAATACAACCCTAATACATAAATACTTCAACAAATTATTTTCACATATATCCTTCCTTGGTCTAGGTTTATCCATTACATCAATTCTGGGATTTCTAGATCTTGTCAGTTTATTATCTCTTTAAAACACCTTAGGTTTAACTTAGGTAATTTATTTTAATTATCTATTAAAATTCATCATAATATTTTGTAATAATAATGATAATTATTTTAATCATATCCCTTAGGATTTTCTATCTAGGTGCGCATTAAGGCCCGTTTTCATGTACTAGGTCACACTAAGTCTGGCTCGAAAGACCTTTTTGGATTTACCAATACTATAAACATCTAAGTTAGAACCACATCCACTAATAGTATCATAACTGGGATATATTTCTAGAAATACCCACATAATCTCTACATTAACAAAATTATCAGATGTTATTCTATACATGTCGTCAATTTATCCCTTAGGGATAGGTTCACTAGCTGAGGTTTTCCGAAATATATTTCCCAAGGTTGCTAATTAATTTCTTATAATAAAAACTAAAGTGACCTGATCCCAGTTACCATGGATGTGGTGTATGATACTGATTACATTAGAATTATTACAAGGAATAACATTGTGAAGTACTGAATAGTTTAGTAGTCTTGGTAAACCAGATATATACATGAGACTTTAATTTCAAAAGATTACAATAATTACAACATAATAATTTTATTATTTCTTAGTAAATAACATTGAGTATAACTATAATCCATCTAATAAATCACTGGATTTATTTCATAGTATGATTTATGGATTCAGGGGGAATGAAACATAATAAGGGTGAGCTCAAATTTCTATTAAGGGAAACATAGTATAGAAGTAATTGAGAGTCTATGAGAATAGTAAATATGGAGATGTAAATAACTAAACACACATACCATGTTGTCAGCAAACTAAATGGATGTTCATAAAATATATGTCAAGGTAATAACTGGAAACCCATTCCACACAAATAACTAAATAAAGAAAAATAAATATGGTGAGGTTGGAAAATAAAACACATTCCATCAAAATAACATAAAATGAAATGTATCCATGTATATGTCAACGAAAAATATCATGGATAAATAAAAAATAAAAGTAATATGAGAGAAATTATTGATTATTAGACTCCATGTTTCCTAGGTATATGGAACATTTACCAACAAGTCCTTTCACAAGAGAATTTACAAAATATATGTTTAAAACTCATTTAAGGTGGATATCCAAATGACTCATCCCATGAGACTACTAATGCATCAGTGGGATACCTATAACTGAGTCCCAATTATTTCTTACTAGTCCAAAATATTCCTCATATATTTAAAAATATATTTAACAATATTCCTTATCAAATATTTTTATGTAATAATATATATAAATTTAACAATTTTTACCCAAATAATAAAATAACATAAATTGTGAACATAATATGAGAATTATTATGAGAAAAATGATAATTATATTTAGGGTAATGTCAATTTCAAATGAATATACAAAATAGAATATTTTAAGGGTACTAAAAGGAATCATGAAAGTGAATATGAGTACTATCAATGGCTAAATAAACCAAGAATCATCTAGTGTAAAATTAAGGATGGTATTGATAAAACATATCCCATTTGGAGTAAAATAAATGGGAAAACAATATTTTCCAAAAAAACGGAAAAAATTGAATTCATTTTAATAAAACATTATTTTTTACAAGAAAAAATGTTTATTTAAAATAGAGAGATAAAAAGTCTAGTTTATTGAAAACCATTTTCTAAACTATTTTAAGTACCAATGTGTGAGGAAAAGTGTACTAATACCTGAAAATGGACATGAATATCTAAAAGATATAAAAATAAAAGTCTTATTGAAATTTTTTCATATTATTCCCTCAATAGGAAATACCATTGAAATATCATTAATATTATTGTTGATGAAAAAAACTTTTAAACATTCCAATGTGTCCCATACCACTTTGAATCATTTTAAATCATAACACTCATGATGGAATAAAATTTAATGAAATTTTAATTATCATTAGAGTAATGATATTTAGGATATTTCCTGAAAAAATGAAGTACATAAACTATTAATTAAATTTGGTTCTTACCAACAAATAATCATGAATATAATGTAAATTGAGATAAAATCTCTTACCTTGTGCTTCCATTCAAGTGAAAATGGATTAACATAAAATATATTAAAAATATGTTAAATATATACTTTTTTGTGAAAACTTTTCATGTTTATCATTAATTTTATTTAACTTATTACCATTTTTATACAAAAACATTGGAAATTATGTTTACATCAAATGTTTTGACCATGTTCGGTTTATGTTTCAAAAAAAATTATGTCAACTATGGTGAAACAGGAAATTATATAATAACTAATGAATAATAAAAATGACATAATTATCATATTTATAGATTAATTATACCTTTAAAAACCATCATTATATTAGATTAAGAAAAATCAATCAATGTTATTATCATAGAGATGATAGGTCATATGTACACATGAGTAACATTCTTATTTTTCATTAATTGTTATGGAAATAAGAAAAGTAACACCATGTATTTTTAGAATTATAATTATATCATAAATACCATATTATTTAGTTATATATACATATATATATATGTATGTAATTCGTGTGAGGAAAAATGAATAACACTATGCTGAGGAGGAAGTAGTCCACTCATCTAGGAATTACGTTATGACTTTTTATGTGTGTGAAAGACTAAAATGATATGTTAAATATATATAGTATATTTATAGAAATTTTTTTATTTCATGAATATTATATAAATTTTTTTATGTCACATATTTTTATTTGAAAATATCCTTTATATGTTCTATTTATTGTGTGAACGAATCGCATTGCTTTGAGGGGGCAGTAGTGCACGCTTCCTCAAACGATTTAATCATGTTAATGTAAAATGGAAAATATTAAAGGTATGTATAATAAAAGGATAAAATAAGGATAAATAAATAATAAATATCATATATATAAAATATAAACATATTTTCCATCATAATGGCCACCATTAGAGGTGATAAAGGAAACAATGAACAATCATCATTTCGTGAGGCAGTAATTTTCCCAACAAAGACATAATATGTTCATTACCCATTATATAGAAGTGTTTGTATTTATCTGTAAAAAACATTGAATAAAGATATTATATTATATTTTTTATAATATTTTTTTATAAAATAATGACATAAATATTTTTTAGGGATTGGATAATGGAAATAAAATTAAAAAAAATGAGAGAAGATGTTACCTCTTAATTGGGTAACTACTTTTGGTTTTTACTAAAAGGATTCCCTTGGAGGATTTATACATGAAGGATGTTTTAAATTTATAGAGGTGGAATTTTGGGAAACTATACGGGTAGATCATGGCTGAACCTAAGTGGGATTAGAGGTGTGAGGAATGGGAAGTGGTGGTGGACTTTTACAGGGAAAGAAAAATACTCACTTAGAATTTTTGGAAATAAGATAGGTGTGCACATGTTTTTACCTAAAAAGTCATAAAAAACTCAATAATTGAATATTCATTGTGTAATTATGTATAAAATGGGTTTCTTACAAGTTTCTAGGTTATTCATGCCCCTAAAAAAGGGTTTGGCCCTTTATTAAGATTAATTTTTCCTTAACAATTGTAATTAATTTTCATTCCTTTCACTAATATTTTTGGAAAAAACAATGTTTCTCTTAATATAAATTATATATTATTTTTATACAAATATGAAATCCATTTTTCAAATTCCAGTCATATAATTGGCATAAATTATTTTAAAATACATCACGTAGGTGGGACAACAATGCGAGTTTTTAAAGTAATGAACCTCCAAAATTTTTATATATTTTTTATAATAAATAATAAATTTAAATTTATTCCTATAACCTAAATTGGATTAATATAAAAAAATATTTTCTAATTAAACATGAAAAAATTTAAACATAATTTATCCTTATAAAAAAATCTGATGAAAAAGCAGTTTTAAACTAAAATGTAGTATTTTAAACTATTCATTAAAAGATTATATGTTTTGGAAAAAATATCAAAAATTCACCCTAACCTAATTAATATGTTTCTATTTGAATACTTAATTTTATTTTGACACATTAAATCAATTAATCTTCCAACATTCGAATTTAAAGTTGTTTCACCATTAAAAGGCTTTAAAATTTTCATTTTAAAATATTGGATTTTATATTAAAAGTACTATTTGTTATTATATTATTTATATCAAACCTAATGGATGAATATAATTAATATTTTATATAATATATGACTAATATATTTCCTTAAATTAAATCAATAATTTTAATCAATAAATCATTTATTCTAATCTCCTTTTGAAGGAAAAATATAATAATATTTCTTTTTAAATCCAATTGGTTCTTATTTTCATTTGTAATTAATTGGATGATAATTAATTAATTTTAGATTTACATAAATCATAAAAAATAATAAGTTAGTTAAAAATATTAATAACTTCTAACATAAGGGATAGTTTATGTCATATTTTATTAAATAACAACATTTCAATAATACATAATTGTTTGGTAGAACTCGGTTTTTCATGTAACGCAACCCATCGAGGAAGATTTCCCTTTTGTGAAATGCACACTAACTTAATTTTTCATGAATTGAAATTTATAGAATCTATTTTAAATATTAAATATATTTTAATGTGTCAGGATATTATATTAACTTATTCATTTCATGACGTGTGTCATACAAGCTATCAAATAGAAGGTTCTTACTCTAGTTTTTTGGGGCATCATAGATTTCATAAAGAGTTCTGTATTATTTCAGATATAATAAGTCTCTATTGAAGATACAAATTATTGATTTCATTTACCCTTTAAAATATTTCTTAGGAAAAACACTGTAAATAAGTGTAGTATGAGAAATTTCGTTGAGGATGTGATTCTTTCTATCATATAAATTGTTCTATTCCGGAGTTATAAACACTGAAATGTTGTGTTAAATCACATTATTTTCCCGTTATTCTTCTATTTGGGTTGTTTTAAATTATGTACCATTGTTTCTATGAATATTTTTATTTTTTTACAACCTAAATATTTTTTGTTAGACATTGATATCTTGTGACAAACATAAAAACATCATATTTTTTAGTTGTAACCATATTCCATGTTATTCTATTGAAATCATAAATATATTATATCTACTTCATTTTTTGTGTATTTTAGTTCAGTTTCCCTAAATACATCCACATTAATGATCTTAATAAGCCATCATAACTTCTAATACATTGGTTTATATTATTTTTTATAATAAATCCATTTTTAAAAGAATCTTATATATGTGTGTCATCATATAAATTATTAAGGATTTATCCTGATACATTAGTATTTTTAGTATTTTACACAGATTCTTGGGTCAAATGTCTAGGTCATTGGATCCATAGTATTTTCCCATATTACATAGACATCATACACTAATTCTATTCCCTATCATGTGAATGATTCCATTTTCGTTCACACTTCATGAAGTGATAATCAATATCCTTCTATAACTGAGCATAACATCATTTTCAAATACAAAACTTGGTATGAGACACATAATTGATAGATGATAATATGATTATCAGTTATGACTTCAACTAATATAAAATCAATTAATTCAATATATTTACATCTAACTACAGCTTTCAAGTATTCAAAAATCTTGAGATGTTGATTGTTACCAAAATGAACATCACAATATATCATATATTTCATTCACAATATCTAGAATAAATTTATACTTATGTGAGATGTGAATCCACTATCAATGATCCCGAAAAATGACTTTTCTATTTCTCTAATATCAATCAATACCACACTAGCTATTATCCGACCTTATTTTCGTTTCCCATGTTTTTGGTTCTACCTATATTAAGGATGTATGGACTTTATTTCTTTATATCTATAATAAACCTTCTTTATATTTTAATATTAGTAATACGTATTTAAATTTCAGTTTGTCATATGAAAATTTCAATAGTTTTTTGCCACACATATTATAAAGACCCGCACTTATTTCATACATAATCTTGAATTTATTAAAGAAAACACTACCTTTTACATTGAGGATATTTTCAAGTTTATATCTTTAGATAATTAAGACAAAACATTCATAACATTACACATTGTTACATAGTGGATACCATAAAATCAGTTTCCATTTTCCTCAGAATATAAAACATTAAAACTTAAAACAAGATTCCTTGACAATTCTTCAACATTTAACATGTCTTCCTTCCTTGTATTACTCATCCATTAACCTGTGAAAAATCATTTAAAAACTTGGGATGAGCATAGAATCTCAGTAAGGTATGAAAAAGAAGGAAAAATCACATTAGTCCATGAATACGCAGGACGTATGAAAACATTTTCAAAAGACATGATTTCCACCCATAAATAATTACTTTGTGTAACATGAGATTTACACAAGATCCAAACAAACATAAATATAATCATAGAGGTATCTTGGGGCATTAATTACATAATCTTGTAACCATCTTGGCTACCTTAAAATTTGTAACCATCACAACTACCTTACTTTGTGTAACCATCACATTTATACATGGAGTAACCATATGGCCGACCTCCAACTTACTCATACCCAATGAATTGGAGGGAAATATAGGTCCCACCCTTCATCATAAACAATGCCCAATAACCAAAACATAATCATACAACATAAACAATAGCATAAAAACATTGCTTTTGAATCTTATAAAACAGAATTTTAAAAGAGGATTTTAGAAGAAAAGTCTCTTATAAACATCATATACTTAAAGTGAGACTTAATAGAGTGGATGGAATATGTATATAATCTGTAAATACACATAATTAAACATAATATAAACATAAACCATCACTCAAACAATTTAAATAGCACATAAATAATGAAGTAGAAGGTTAACCCAAAGAATGGAAATCGGGTTAAGAATTCCCTTACCTTAGGCTTGTCTTACTTCAAAATTGTTCAAACCTCCTGTATAATGGTTAAAAGTGTGTTATTATTATTTTACAGAAACATGTTAATTTTTATAACATCTTATATGGTCATTTCATAACCTCATTTCACCCCTTAATTGTTAGTATTTTGTTCCTTTCATTATTTTGGGTGAGTTCTTTTGTGATTTTCACGATCGGTTCATGATGAATTGTTCTTGTTGATTGGAAGTGAAACTCCAGAATTGTAATGTATTAGTATTTAAATATTTTTAGTACCATAAATTACACCATTTATCACTTTGATTTATTTATATGAGGATGATTCATTAGATAAAACATTAATGATGTTCGTTTAGATCATTTAAGTGGTTCTTTGATAATAACAACGTCATTTTGCCTTTTAAATTAGAACCATGAGTACAAAAGAATTCCAGAACCTTATATGAGTCATAAAACATATATTATAACTTGGTTCAACCATATAAATGGTTTCATGACTATACTTGAAAGAATTAATGGAAATTGAAAATACATCGTCCACGATATCGATAATTCAACAGAAATGGACAATGTTTTTTGATTCTTTAAATAAGTGGAAGAGGAGAAGAATACTGATGAGGAATTTTCCATAATCCTGAGAACATAATGAATATACATGATTCTGGATATTTCATGCCTCTTGGATAAGAGGGAGTGAGGAAATAAGAAAAACGAATCATGAAATAAAAGAAAATCTTGAGAAATTTCTCACGAAAATTCGGCAGCCTAATGACGTCCCTTAAAATTTCATAAAAACAACATTGATGAGAGGACTGGAATATATCATCATTCATAAAAGATATGGATAGTAAGGGGGGAATATTTAATGAAATACCCCAACACAAGAAAAAGGGAATGGAAGAGAATAACAAAAAATGAAAAAAAAGAATGAAAATAAAAGAGGTTGTTTACCTCTTGATCTCTTCTCCTTGAGATCCTTCTTAAGGGCTTTGATTTTGGTCTTTTGGTGAGACCAGCAGCTCTAGGACGTGGGGAAGAAGATTTGGGAGGGAATTTGGCATAAATTAGACAATGCTCAAGGCTTGAGAGGTGATGGTGATATTTATAGTGGAGGAGGGGAGGTATTTTAGATTAATTTAATTATTATTATAATATTTTAATCAAGACTATGAATAATCCCAAATAAAGTGGCCCTAAATACTGAAAATATCTTTTGAGTTCGAATCATGTGGCCTTGCATCACTTATGATGTCACAAATAGTGCATTGTTACTGATAAATTGATTATACGGTATTTTATCGTATTTCACTATTCACCGAAAATTCAAGAGTTTCAGAAAAATACCAAAAATTTACCCCAACCATTTTTCGACGTGTAGAATTCAAAAATGAACTTCATTTTTTAAAAATAATTTTATAAATATTATTAATTAAATTTTTAAATAAGGTTACAGTTATTTTGGAAAATAACAATATTGAAGTGCAATTAGTTTTATGTGACATTGGAAAATTAATTAAGATCCCATTATCATATTGCCTTGGGAAAATAAAATAATAACATTATTTACTATTCATGAGGTCATATTACTATTCATATTACTATTCATAAGGGCATGTTACTATTCACAAAAAAAAAGAAGTTTGTTTCATCAGACTCTAAATAACACACTGAAAACAATTGTAGAAGACAGTTTCTTGAAATTCAAAACATAGAAGAAAAACAATTATGTTTAAAAGATACATATAAATATATACCATAAACAAAATTTCAATAATTTTAAATTTATTTTTATAAAACCTTGGGATTTTACATTATCCCCACCTTCTTGAAATTGCATCCTCGCAATTTTATTAACTTGTTAAACAACTGAGGGTATTGTTCCCTCATAGCATTTTCAGACTCCCATGTTGCTTCTTCAACCATGTAGTTTCTCCAAAAAACCTTTACCTGGTGGATTACCTTATTCCGCAATACCTGTTCTCTTCAATCAAGAATCTGAACTGGTTTTTCATCATAAGAAAGGTTCTCTGCCAGCTGAACTGCTTCCAGCCTCAAGACATGTGATGAATCTTGAACATACTTTCTCAATATCGAAACATGAAAATCATTGTGTACATGAAATAAGCTCGGAGGCAAAGCTACGCGGTATGCAACTATTCCAACTTTATCCAAGATTTAAAAAGGACCGATGAACCGTGGACTTAGTTTCCCTTTCTTACCGAAACACATCACACTTTTCCAAGGAGAGATTTTAAGGAAAACATGGTCACCTACCTCGAAAGATAAGTATTTCCTTCTCTTATCTGCATAACTTTTCTGCCTGCTCTTAGCTGCCCTCATGTGTTGCTGGATCATCCTCACTTTCTCAGCCACTTCTTTTACTAATTCTGGCCCCATCAACTTTCTTTCACCGACTTCATCCCAAAACGCAGGAGTCTGACACCACTTTCCATACAAGTCATCAAAAGGTTCTATATGAATACTGGAATGGAAACTGTTATTATAAGAAAACTCAATTAATGAAATATGTTGATCCCAACTTCCCTGATAGTCCATTGAACAAGCTCGAAGCATATCCTCCAAAGATTGAATCGTTCGTTCTGACTGCCCATCTGATTGAGGATGAAAAGATGTACTGAAATTCAACTCTATGCCCAAAGACTTCTGAAGTCCCTTCCAAAATTTAGAAGTGAACCTGGGATCTCAGTCAGACACAATAGAAAGAGGAACTCCACGTAACCTGACAATCTCCTTGAGGTACAATCGAGAAATCTGATCTAATGTCATTTTATCTCGAATAGAAAGAAAATGAGCAGACATTATTAGTCGATCAACAATAACCCATATCACATTGTTACCTCGAGAAGTCTTTGGTAGTCCCACCACAAAATCCATGGATATATTCTCCCATTTCCATTCAAGCACTGGCAAAGGCTAAAGAATCCACTTTGGTAACTGCCACTCTTCTTTAACCCGCTGATATGTCAAACATTTCATTGTAAAATCAGCAAAATATCTTTTCATCCCATTCCACCAATAATACTCTCGAAGGTCTCTGTACATATTAGTACTTCCAGGATGAACAGAAAATGGAGAACTATGAGCTTCACACAACAATTCTTTATTCAGCTGGGAATCATAAGGCACACACAACCTCTTTCCAAATCTTAAAACACAATTTTTATCAAGATTAAATTCTGGAAACTTACCCATTTTAACCAATTCTACCTTTTTCTGTAGCTCATGGTCTTCCCTCTACGCTTTCAAAATTCTCTCTGACAATAAAGACTACACTGAAACCTGAAACAAAACAGATATATTCCCTGCACCAACAACTTCTAATCCAAAATTCATCAAATCATTAATCAAGGGATCATGTTCCAAACGTAGCATGGTTAATGATGCATGATTTTTCCGACTTAAGGCATCTGCTACTTTGTTTGCTTTTCCAGGATGGTAATTGATTGTGCAGTCATAATCCTTTATCAGTTCTATCCATCTTTTATGCATCATGTTTAATTCCTTCTGAGTGAATATATACTTAAGACTTTTATGGTCAATATATATTTGGAATTTGGTTCGGTATAGATGATGCCTCCATATTATCAAATCAAAAACCACAGTTGCCAATTCCAATTCATGTGTGGGATAATTTAGCTCATGAGGTTTAAGTTGTCTCGAAGCATAGGCAATTACCTAATCATTCTTCATCAAAACACAACCAAGTCCCTTCAAAGAAGAATCACTGTAGATGAAAAACTCACCATTCCGGGAAGGTAAGGCCAAAACTGGAGCATTCAACAATCTCTTCTTTAGTTCCTGAAAACAAACATCACATTCCTTTGTCCAAACAAATTTAACCCCTTTCCATGTTAACTTAGTTATTGGGCTAGATAACCCTCCAAAGTTCTTAAGAAACCGTCGGTAATAACTTTCTAAGACCAGAAAAATACGAATCTCTATAACATTTGTGGGTCTTTGCTATTTATCAACTACTTTTGTTTTGGCAGGATCAACTGTTATTCCATCCTTATTTACAATGTACCCAAGAAAATAAATCTATTGCAACCAAAAATCACACTTTCTAAATTATCCATACAGTTTCTTTTCTTTTAAAGTTTGTAAAACAACCCTTAGATGTTTTTCATGCTCCTATTTATTTTTAGAAAAAACCATAATGTCATCAATAAATACAACCACAAACTTATCCAAGAACTCATGAAATACTCTATTCATAAGATTCATGAATACAACAGGTGCACTAATTAACCCAAATGGAATAACAACAAATTCATAATGACCATAACTAGTATGAAAGGCTGTTTTTGGGATGTCATCCTCCTTCACCTTCAGCTGATGGTATCCAGATCTCAAGTCAATCATGGAAAAGTACTGAGCTCCCTGGAGCTGATCAAACAAGTCATCAATATGAGGCAAAGGATACTTGTTTTTAACAGTGATATTATTCAAAGCTCTATAATCAATTCAAAGTATCATGGAACCATCTTTCTTTTTAACAAACAAAACAGAGGCTCCCCATGGTGAAGTGCTAGGACGAATGATGCCCTTGACAAGCAAATCCTACAACTGAATTTTCAATTCAAGAAGTTCTATTGGAGCCATACGATATGGGGGTTTTGAAATTTGCTTAGCATCAAGAACTAAATCAATTGTGTATTCGACTTCTCGTTCAGGTATGACACTGGGTAACTCCTCAGGAAAAACATCAAGGTATTCATTTACCACTGGAACATCATTAATTTGAATAGTTCCCTTATTTTCAATAATATGAGAAAGATAACTTTCACTTACATCTTTCAGTACTTTCTCAGCTTCCTGATATGTTATCAATTTTATGGGTTCATTTTTGTATACAAACTGAAACTCTTTCTGAAAAATAGCTTCTTTAGCTCTACAGTCAATCTTAGCATGATAATCAGAAAGCCAGTCCATCCCCAGAATAACATCAAATTATACTAAGGGTAAAACAACAAGGTTTGTAGGTAATGTCTTTCCACATACCACAATAGAAATATTCTTATAATTCCTCTTTGCTATAACATTTCCCCCTGGTGTTTTAACAAATAGTTCAGGTCTCATTTGTTGAGGAGATATTTACAATATACCAAAAACTTTCTCAGAGATGAAGGAATGTGTAGACCCCGTATCAAACAAAACTTTAGCAAAATATGATTGAACAAACAAAGTACCTAATACAACTTCATTGGATGCCCAACACCTGTTGAAGTAGTCGCAAAGGATCTCACTACACCTTTCTGCTTGTAGTATGGATTCTTTGCATCATTTGGATCCCTCATTGGACAAGCATTTGCATAGTGACCCATCTCACCACATTTAAAACACTTTACAGTTTTCTTACAATGATTAGTATTTGGATCATTTTCATTTCAATCTCAGGCCATATGTCTAAACTTACCACATTTAAAACACTTCCTAGTTTTGATAAGACATTCCCTAGGGTGCTTCTTGCCACACTTTTCAAAAACTAGAAATTGGATTTTATTACCATCATATTTCTTTGGTTGATTCTTACCCATTGCTTGCCAACATGACCTCTTCTTCTCTTTGTTTCCAAAATTCATGTGATCGTCATCAAATTCCATCTATACCCTCTCAGCACATCGGACAAGTTTCTCATAACTTTTGAATTCATGGGAGGCCAACGCCCTTCGATACCTTGGTTTCAATCCTGAGTAAAAGTGGTTGATTTTTCTATCGAGATCCAGAATAAGATTTTTGAGAATACCTTGCCAGTCGAGTGAAGTTCGCTTCATACACAGAAACTGAATCTTCCTCCTTTTGTTTCAATTCAAGGAATTGCTTCTCCATTCTAAGTCGCACCACCTTAGGAAAATATTTTTCAAGAAAAAGACTTTTAAATTCATCCCACACTAAGGCATCAAAATCCTCTCTAACCCTGATATTCCTTACTATTTACCATGAATGATCATCTTCCCCTTCAAAACGATAAATGTCCAGACTTACCTTTTGATTGTCCGAACATCTGATAACATCAAATATCTTTTCAAGGGATTTAATGCATCCTTCTACTGCCACTAGGTCAGAAGATCCATTGAATGCAGGAGGATGTTGTCTCATAAAATTTTCCACCACTGTCATGTTCTTTTGGGGTACCTCAATTGGTTCTCTTGCATGTATTCAACCACCATTTATAGCCTACGTTAGCTGAGCCATTACTGTCACAAACTACTCGGTTCCAATCCCTACCATTCTGGGCTGTAGATCAGGAAGGATGTCATTTTGTCGGTGCCTCTCCTCTTCATAATCCCTGTTCCCTCTATGGACAAGCATTCTGAACAAACATTTCTTAGATGAAGCAACATGGTAATCTTTAAATTCTGTAACAAATTAAACATAGAGTGAAAACTATTTATGGTATTCTATTCGCATCACCTTAACCCCTAAAGTTATCTAAACCATCATTTGATACCAACTATAAAGACCCACACTTATTTCATACATAATCATGAATTTATTCAAGAAAACACTTACTTTTACATTGAGGATATTTTCATGTTTAGATCTTCAGAGAATTAAGACAAAACATTCATAACATTACACATTGTTACATAGTGGATACCATAAAATCAGTTTCCATTTTCCTCAGAATATAAAACATTAAAACTTAAAACAAGACTCCTTGACAATTCTTCAACATTTAACATGTCTTCCTTCCTTGTATTACTCATCCATTAAACTGTGAAAAATCATTTAAAAACTTGGGATGAGCACAAAAGCTCAGTAAGGTATGAAAAAGAAGTAAAAATCACATTAGTCCATGAATACACATGACGTATGAAAACTTTTTCAAAAGGCATGATTTCCACCCTTAAATACTTAATTTGTGTAACATGAGATTTAAAAAAGATCCACAAAAACATAAATATAATAATAGAGGTATATTGGGGCATTACCTACATAATCTTGTAACCATCTTGGATACCTTAAAATTTGTAACCCTCACGGCTACCTTACTTTGTGTAACCATCACAATTACACTTAGAGTAACCATATGGTTGACCTCCAACATACTCAAAACAAATGCATTGGAGGGAAATATAGGTCCCAAACTTCATCATAAACAATTCCCAATAACCAAAAAATAGTCATACAACATAAACAATAGCATAAAAACATTGCTTTGGAATATTATAAAACAGAATTTTAAAAGTGGATTTTAGAAGAAACATCTCTTATAAACATCATATACTTGAATTGAGACTTAATAGAGTGGATGGAATATGTATATAATCTATAAATACACATAATAGAACATAATATAAACAGAACCCATCACACAAACAATTTAAATAGAACGTAGATAATAAAGTAGAAGGTTAACCCAAAGAATGGAAATCGGGTTAAGAATTCCCTTACCTTAGGCTTGTCTTACTTCAAAATTGTTTAAACCTCCTGTATAATGGTTAAAAGAGTGTTATTATTATTTTAAAGAAATATTTTTATGTTTATAAAATCTTATATGGTAATTTAGTAACCTCATTTCACCCCTTAATTGTTAGTATTTTGTTCCTTTCATTATTTTGGGTGAGTTCTTTTGTGATTTTCACGATCGGTTCATGATGAATCGTTCTTCTTGATTGGAATTGAAACTCCAGAATTGGAATGAATTAGTATTTAAATATTTATAGTATTATAAATTACACCATTTATCATTTTGATTTCTTTTATATGAGGATGATTCATTAGATAAAACATTAATGATGTTCATTTAGATCATTTAAGTGGTTTTTGATAATAACAACGTCATTTTGTCTTTTAAATTAGAACCATGAGTACAAAAGAATTACAGAACCTTATATGAGTCATAAAACATATATAATAACTTGGTTCAACCATATAAATGGTTTCATGGCCATACTTGAAATAATTAATGGAAATTGAAAATACATCATCCATGATATCGGTAATTCGACACAAATGGACAATGTTTTTTGATTCTTTAAATAAGTGGAAGAGGAGAAGAATAATAATGAGTAATTTTCCATAATCATGAGACAATAATGAATATACATGATTCTGGAGATGTCATGCCTCTTGGATAAGAGGGAGTGAGTAAAGAATAAAAACAAATCATGAAATAAAAGAAAATCATGAGAAATTTCTCACGAAACTTCGACAGCCTAACAACATCTCTTAAAATTTCATAAAAACAAGATTGATGAGAGGAATGGTATATATCATAATTCATACAAGATTTGGACAGTAAGGGGGGAATATTTAATGAAATATCCCAACACAAGACAAAGGGAATGGAAGAGAATAAAAAAAATGAATGAAAAGAAAGAAAATAAAAGAGGTTGTTTACCTCTTGATCTCTTCTCCTTGAGATCCTTCTTAAGGGGTTTGATTTTGGTCTTTTGGTGAGACCAACAGCTCTAGGACGCGGGGAAGAAGATTGGGGAGAGAATTTGGCAGAAATTAGACAATTCTTAAGGCTTTAGAGGTGAGGGTGATATTTATAGTGGAGGAGGGGAGGTATTTTAGATTATTTTATTTATTATTATAATATTTTTATCTAGACTATGAATAATCTCAAATAAAGTGGCCCAAAATAGTTAAAATATCATGTGAGTTCGAAGCAAGTGGCCTTGCATCAATTATGATGTCACAAATAGTGCATTTTTACTGATAAATTGATTATACGGTATTTTATTGTATTTCACTATTCACTGAAAATTCAAGAGTTTCAGAAAAATACCAAAAATTTACCCCAACCATTTTTGGACATGTAGAATTAAAAAATGAACTCCATTTTTCAAAAATAATTTTCTAAATATTATTAATTTAATTTTTAAATAAGGTCATAGTTAATTCGAAAAATAACAATATTGAAGTGCAATTAGTTTTATGTCACATTGGAAAATTAATTAAGATCCCATTATCCTATTTCCTGGGGAAAATAAAATAATAATATTATTTACTATTCATGAGATCATATTACTATTCATATTACTATTCATAAGGGCATGTTACTATTCACCAAAAAAACATGTTTGTTTCATCAGACTCAAAATAACATACTGAACACAATTGTAGATGATAGTTTCTTAAAATTCAAAACATAGAAGAAATAAAATTATTTTTAAAGAATACTTATAAATATATACCTTAAGAAAAATTTCAAGCATTTTCAATTTATTTTTATAAAACCTCGGGATGTTACACATATGAGATTCCCTTAGCACCATTTGTATTACACTAGATGAACATAAGATAACATTGTTTCCAAAACCGTTAAAAGAAAAACTATAATTTTCAAAATCAAAAGAAATTTCATAGATCCTCCATCATTTTTTGTGACTCATTTTATAGAAGATATATCTTATAAACAGAGCACAATTGTTTCATGTGTCCCATCATTCCATAATATAAATATCTTATTAATAATATCTTAGTCATGAAATTTAATTGTCTAAAATATCCTTGTGGATTTCTATGATGATCCAATTTCTAAAAAGGTGATGATTAATGGGTTTTTTTAATATCTATTTCACTATTCATCATGGAACAATTCTCCAATGTTGATGTCCCAATTTCATTAAAGAATTTTATATTTGAAATGTAAAAATGTTCCTCGGTGGATTCCTAATAGAAATGATGTGAGAATGATTTTTTAGGTACTATGTTCCATATATGTTTTGAGAATATTATCTTGATCCGTATATTTACATTTATGTTCTATGACTTGTTTTAAATGATCTTGAATTATCATGGCCTTGATGTTCACTGAGATAAATATCTCGTCGATGCTTTAGAAATACTCTTCAAATTTATTTTTCAACTCTTCATTTTTCCCTGAAAATCTAGAAATTAATGATTTATTTCTCTACAATTTACATTTTTATTCTAATGTATCATCTTATTTTATTTGAATATATTGTTTATATTTGTGTACAACTTTACTAAACATAAATTTGGTCATGATGTACCCTGATATCACCATGAAGACCAAAGCTACAATCAACATAAATTTTTTATATCAAAATTATTGTATTATTCAATAGAATCTATTGAATCTTCATTGATATCCTTAAAATATTTATCCTCTTCATCTTCACTTAATAAGTGTTACATCATTATACAAGAGAAAAAGTTTCATAGAGAAGATGATTTTCCTTAACTTCACACCTTCCTCAAAATCCAATTGAAATTTTGTTAAAAATTTACCTTTATTATATCCACTTTTCGAATTTGATAATATAATTATCAATTAAAATATTAAACATTATAATTCCTTTACTATGTATAGAGAAATTAATTGCAACACTATGATTTTATGGAACTTTTTTTAATAAATTAAATTATCATTTATTTCATGTAATCTACTAAGTCAAAAATTCCTTTCACATAGCATGAACATTGTATACATTACATGGAACATAAAAATGGTGCATGTTACCTGGAACATCGACCTAGAATATGTTATATGCAACACTGATGTTTCTACGAAACATCCATTTATAGTTATAATTATTTAAATGACATAATTATAACCTATCTATTAAAAATAATAATATGAGCAGTAATAATTAATTTTAAAATTTTATTTATTATTGTTTTATATGAATAAAACATACTGATAATGAAATATGTGATTGTTCAAAATGTCTTTTTATGATTAGAAATACCATTTCTCGATTGAACTACTTTTAATATCCTTCTATGAAAAATAATAATATAAATTTTAGAAAAATTTAGATATTTAATTTTATAAAATAAACTTTATTTTTTAATTTATAATTTTAAAAATATTTTAGGGGGATTTTTTGGTATTTTTCTGAGAAACTCCATTTTTGGATGAATAGTAAAAAATACCAGATTTTAATTCAAAACTGCATTTTCATCTAATTTATTTTTATGGATAAATTATATTTCAATTTGGTATAAATGCATATCTATATTAAATGTTTATCACTTAATCCAATGTGGATAATTGGGAAAAAATTGACATTGAAATTAGATATAAAAACATAGCAAAAATTAGATTATTTTAACTTTAAAAACCTGCATTATCGACCTGACTATGGGATTAATTTTAAATTAATTTCTACCAAATTTGTGTTTTTAATTTGAAGAAACGGATTCCATAATTGTAATAATATTAATTTTTAATTTCTAAAAAGTACAAATAGTCTTTTACCAAAAAATACTGATAGTAATTTAAATTAATTACATCGCTTAAGGTAAAATTAAGATTAACTAAGGACTAAAAATTAACATTAAGACTTAAAACGGCCTATAATGTTTTTAAAAAGATATTTTATGGCCATATTTCAACCATGGAATCCCTTTTATAAAACTTTAATCATTATTGAATCGAGTTTCAATATTAATAACATGGGTGTACTTCTCTCTTCAAATATTTAAAAGAGTGTCACACTTCCTCCACTATAAAAATAGTTCATTCTTACCACTTACTCACACCTATCAGTCACTTTGGATCAAAAAAATTCTTCTCAAATATCTACCAAAATTCCCATTCTTCCTCTTTTAATCCTCTCCTTGGGAACAATGTCTTCCAATTAATCCTCTTGGGACAAACCAAAAGGAGTTGCCTAATTAAGAGGTAACACTTTCTCTCAAGATCCTTTATTTTATTTTCCTTATCTTTCCATCCACTATATTTATTCCATAACTATATAAAAACACCCATATATTCAATTTATTTTTATTTTATTATGATATTTGTTTAGCCTACACTTACACATACCTTCATCTAATTGGTAAAGATCATATTCTTTACGTGTATAGTGAACTACCGCCACATTAAATGATGGGGTTCATTTATCCTTTAACACCTCACATGGTGGAAATTATGATTGAAAAAATATTTATATATTTTATATATTATATTTATTATGTCTTTAATATTATTTATTCATTTTATAACACATAAAATTATACATTATATTTGGTTAAATACAATTATTACATTTGAGAAGCTCTAGACTACCTCCCACTCAAAGTGATGTGGTTCATTCACAGACTACATGGAATATATTAAGGATGGGTTTAGTAAACATATTTGATATATATTATATTATAATTCTAATTTAATTATATTATATACATATATACATATAGTTTTTTTCTTTCTTTCAATACGACAATATAATGGAAACAATGTTCATGCCTCTTACAGATTACTATCGCCATGAATGATGTATTCCATTTCATAATTATGTATTATATAGATTATTATATTTAAAATTTACTTAATATAAGTTATATATATATTGGTTTATATTTTGGAATCATTATATATGTATAAGGACCCAAGATATAACAAATTTAGAGACATGTGAAGAATAAAGTGAATATTATCCAAAGTGAAACATTAATATAGGATAGTTAACAATAGGTTAATATAAGGTAATCATACAAAAATATATGTATTAAATATAGAAATATGGTTTTGTGAAATAGGTATAATAAATTTATATTTATTATACATGTGATTTTAATGAGAACAAAGAGAATCAAGACAAAATATCGGGGGATTTCATATCACTTTTTATTTCAATGAGATACATGCATTATTCACCACCCATTCATTTGGTATAGTTTATTTACTGTCCATGAATATATTATATGTATTTATACAAAAACAATATCGGAATTTACATATCCAGTATATGATATTTCTTTCATGGGGTTTATGTTTCATAGGGCACCAAATTGGTAAAATATTTTTTCTTGATTATCAATCTTTAAGAAAAGTGTTTTGTTATGCACCTAAATTATTTTTCAAGGTGTATATAATTCAATTTTACATGTTATATATGGAATTTCTATATTTCATGAAATTTTAAGATTCATTTAATTTCCTTTTCTAATTTGGAGATTATGATTACATTTTAGTGTCTTATAAGTGTTTTTTGAGAAAATATCATCATTTTTCAAGATTCATTGTGTTTATGTTTAATTAGATGACAAATTATGATCCATATATCAATAAAAATCTTTATAATACTTATGAATTTTATATTCCATATATATCCATGTACTAGTACCATTTTCCATCCCTTTGGTACTTTATATAATAGTTTTAAGTAAAATATTACTCTCTATATCTACGATCAGAAATCTATTGTTTTCAAAAATAATATTTTAAAAAGTGTTCCCAAAAATATTTTCAAAAGGTATTTGTGGACAATTTTTTAGGAAAATCATTTTATAACATTTTAAGTTTTTTAATGAATATGTTATAGTTTTTAAAATATATTTCTTATAAAATATATTTTCAAAATGTTATATGTTTTAAAAAACAAATTTCAATAAAGAAATGATTTTTTTTAAGAAATGTATTTAAAATTTCTTTCATAATTATTTACCATATAAGATAAAATATTTTGGTGTTACTCCTGATTTTATAGGGAAATAATTCAGTGATTCCAATCATATTTGTTTTCTAAATGTATTAATTTTTTATGGCGTGATGTTGATGTAACCTATTTCTCTTTCAGGTTATATAAGATTTTTTAACTCACATATTTTCAAAAAGTTATGTTTATGATGAAATGATTATGATATATGTCTCTTTCTATATTTTATTATCTGATTACATTCATATAATACACATTTCATTTCATGGTTTATGATTTGATTATTGATGATCTTGTGGAACATGTACGTATGATTTCATTATGATATGGGTGGGACCCATATCTCCCTCTAATACATTAAGTAATGATTTATATGTCATGAGATAGACTATGATAGACTTGAGAATGATCCATGACTACTATTATGACCATTGGAGTGAACCATGACAACCATGATAAAATTTGGAGTGAATTAATGCTAGTAAGATGGCAATGGGAATGAACCATGACTACCAAGATGGTATAAGGAGTGAACCCATAATACCAATATGGTCATATCAGTGATTCCTTGTATACTATGTAAATCATATTATATATGCTTATGTGTTGGCCACAATTCCATTTTTTTATTACTATGTTATGATATTAGGGAATATGTTCTCTATTTCCTTATAGTTCATGTCTTATGATTTTTCCAATCTTCATTCTATAATTCATATATATGAAATTTTATTTTTATGGTATTATATTTTATTTTCATGATCACGTTTCTATACCCTTAGGCTCATGATTATTCTTACATATCTCACTTATTTTCCCTTATTGAGAATTTTAGATCACCCCTTTATAGTTTTCCTTCCATAGGTTATCATGATATGTATTATGTATTATGTTTATAAAAAGGGTGCTAGTCAAGAAGAACCAACTGATATATAATGTATCTTCCTTATGTATTAGTGTTTATGTTTCAATATTTCTACAGAAACTAGACTAGTACGGTATTTGAGAATTGTTTTGTATAATGTTTTAAATATTCCACAAATCCTAGGTAAAGTTAATTTATGAAAATTTAGGGTCAACATAGTTAGTATTATAGCCATGGTTTAGTTAACCATTGGAAGATAAGATGATAAATCCTTATTAAGAACCATAAAAACATGTCTTGGGATAATTCTAAGGAAAAGTAAAATTATAGGAAAATGACCTAGAATTTTTTTCAAGGATAGAGTGGGTGGTTTCATAGAAATAAATATTTGTTTGGATTATATAAGTTGATGTGGCTCTGGAAAAGATGTAACTAAGGGTAACAACTCTGAAAAGATGTTCGGGGCCTAACTCGGGGTAATCTGGTACACAATAACGGGCCTTGGTGCACACCATGTTTTACACTCCCATGGGATATGCTTTGGGAACTGCCAAACTCTTCATGAACCATCATAAAGGATTTAAAAATCAGTTAGCTTTGAATAACCTTATATAAACATAATTTTTAATTGATTAAGAAAGGTTGCAAAACGTTGATATCATATAGGTGACGTTTCATGATTATATGGTTCTTCCTTTTTATAACTATTTCATACTCTATTATTTTGGTTTTAGTAAAAGGATGGAACTCAAAGGAATCGCGTTAATGGTGATTGTGACATACAATGAAATTATTTTCCTCCTGGGTAACTAAATGATATTGGATCTAGAATGAAACACCTCATTAATATCTTCACATACATTTTTCATGCTAGGAATCATAGTGGACTTCCAAATTAGAAAAGGAGGGAACAAAAATCTGTTGAGTATTTAATAAGGAAACATCCACCTTATTTTAGAGGGTCTTATGATCCAATTGATTCTAATAAATGGTCTAGTACTACTAAATAATTATTATCTGTTCTTTAATTCTTCGATCATGAGAAATTCATTCTAGATTTCAATTTGTTATAAGGAAAAGAAAACTACTGGTGGAGTTTAATGAAGAATATGTGGAAACATGATGAGATTAAATCCAGGCATTGGGATGAGTTCAAGATCTTATTTTTCAATAATTACCTTCCTTATATTCCTTATACCATGTTGTCGAAAGAGGTCCTTAAGTTGAAAAAGTGGGATGAAGCATCTATTAGTTCTAACAAGACTAATTTCATGAGACATGAAAATTATACTTCAAGAATTATCATCCAACCTGAAAGAAAATATGATAGATTATTTAGTGGAATAAATCAATATCATAGAAGGGTTTTTTCTATAACATACTATAGAACCTATAAAGATATTGTGTGTTGAAAAATCAAGTATGAAATAGAGGTTGGAGTCACATATTATCCTCGTAGTTTTGACAATAAGAGGAATATTGAGTATAAAGGTAAATCTAAAAACCATTAAGAGAAGTATATTTTCATCCCTTTATGCTTTATGTGTGGTAAGAATCATGGAGAAAATTTCTTTAAGGGTTATAATAAATGTTTTATGTGTATAAGGGAAGGCCATAAGGTAATATAATTGCTAATGTGATGGGAAGAATTTAGCTAGCATTGTCAGTGGGGAAACCAGAACAAAATTAACCTCCAATTATTCATTGCTACAAGTGTAATGAATATTGTTATTATGTTAACCACTTCCCAAACACAATTTCTAGTGATTATGATCGACACCAAAAACATATTAAGTTGAGGTAAAAGGATAAATCTAACACAATAATTATTTCTGATGAGGTTTGAAATAACAACATAATGAAATTTACACATATAATCTACTCTAGAACTACTAATTTCATATTTGACCCTGGATCTACCACCTCTTTCTTATCTACATAATTTTCTAAGGGTGTTATGATTCTAGGAAAACTATTAAATGTGGAAATAGTAGTGAAAGCCTTTTATGTTGCGATTATTTCATCTTAAGTCTATGATTCTTCACTGGTTGATTTTTTTTGAATGTACCTCCTACAAATCATGTCATTATTATGTTGGTAGAATTTGATGCCACCGTAGCCATGGATTTTGTTTTTATGCATAAATAACATATAAAATGTCAATTAAGGGAAGTAACTTTTGAAATTTCTAACCCTCCAATGATCAACCATCCTTGTGATGATAAGTATGTACGTTATATGGATATTTCATCTAGTGTGTGGGTTTTAATTCACATTCAGAATCATTGTTTATCTCAATTGTTTTGGGAGAAAATTGACATAGATGATGCGAATAGTGTTTTGGATTTCATGTATTTATTTTGAGGAAGGGATGTATAGACTTACACAATGACATGAAGTTGAGTTCTCAATAGAACTCATTCCTTATTACACATCAATTTCAATGAATCCATATAGAATGGATGAGATTTTTTTTCATGAATTAAACAAGAAACTCCATGAAATTCTTTATAAGGGATTAATTAGTCCAAGTGTGTCACCTTCAGATGAGCATGTTATTTTTTGGTAAAAGAAATATTGATCAATGTGACACTACATTGATTATTGGGATTAGAAGAAGATCACGATCAAGAATAATTATCCCTCCCCCATATTGATGACTTGTTTGATCAACTTCATAGAGCTTAATAATTTTCCAAGATTGACCACCATTCTATATTTCATAAATTTAAGGTCAATTAATAGGGCATACAGAATATTACATTCTATATAAGTTATGGAAACTTGAATATATATTGATTCCCATTTTGTCTTACTAATTCCCCTGCTATCTTCAAATATTTAAGGAATAATGTCTGTAGAGAATACCTCAATCAGTTTGTGGTATTATTCATATATTATATTCTTATCTATTCAGATTGAAAGGAAGATCATGGAAATCACTTAATAATTGTACTAAATACCCTATTTAAGGATAATATATATGAAAAATTTACAATGTCAGAATTTTGGCTACAAAAGGTTTCACTTTTGTGTCGCATAATTTCAAGTGATGGTATAATAGTAGATCCATCCCTGATTTAGGCTATTGAATGTTAGTATATTCCAACCTAAAAGAATATGATTCATAGATTCCATGGTATCTGGATATTATCGAATGTTTTGGAGGATATATCCCGACTATCTCATCCTCTGACCATGTTAACTTAGAAGGGTGTCAAGTTCCTCAGGAAAGATGAATGGGAGGACAATTTCAAGGAACTGAAGGGATGTTCAGACATTTCACCTATGAATACATTCCCATATAGTGTATAATGGTTTATAATCTATTTGAATTCATCCGAGAAGGGATTGGGATGTCCTCTTTTGATAATAACATGGTTATCACTTATACCTTTTGGCAGTTGACGATTCCTAAGAAAAATTACCAATCTCGTGATTTGGAGTTAGAAGCGTTAATTTTGGCATTAAGGATAAGGATGAATTATATTTATAGAAGAAACTATGATATATATATATATATATTGATCATAATGTCATGAATTATATAGATTCAAATAGAAGTATTTGATCATGCACGATGGAATATGGTTAGAGTTGATAAAATATTATTACAGATCAATACATTACCACCCTTGAAAAGTGAATAAAGTGGCCAATGCATTGATTTGAAAGTATAAATCTATCTTATCCATGATGAGGATCACAAAGGATATAATATTTTGGAGTCTACAAAGGATGGATCCAGAAATCCTAAAGGAATGTTAAAAATCATATATTTCACAAATTAATTTTCAACCCCCTATCCATGTGAAGATTAAGGAGGCACAAAAAGAAGATGAAGAGATGTAAAAACAATGTTATAAATATTCCTCAGTTTAACCTGGATTGTTATGGAATGATATGGTTTAGGAACCATGTATGTACTACGCCATGTTTTTCTAGAAAAAATAAAAATTCATGGAACTTTGTTTTAAGTAGATATTTATTTCTATCCTTCAAAACATAATTATTCCACTTCTATGCTTTGAATTTCACGAAACTGTCGTCTACAATTGTGTTCAGTATGTTATTTACAGACTGTTGGAATAAACTATTTTTTTGGTGAATAGTAGCATACCTTTATGAATAAAAATATGAATAGTAATATGAACCTAATGAATAGTATGTTATATTATTATTTTATTTTTATATGGCTTTAAGATAATAACATGTTGGTTAATGTTTCATTGTGATATAGAATAGTTATAGATTTAGAATTGTTAATTTTTGAATTAAGTATGATTTTATTTAAAAAGTAAGTTAATATTATTTAGAAACTTATTTTCAAAAAAATGGACTTCATTTTTGAATTATACCCACCGAAAAATTGTGAGGTTAAATTTTTGGGATTTTTCTGAAATTGTTGAAATTTTTATGAATAGTGAAATATGATAAAATACTGTATAATCAAATTATCAGTAAAATACACAATTTATGACACCATATGTGATGCAAGGACAGTTAGTTTAAACTCACAAGACATTATTACTATTTTTTGACACATGAACTAATACTATTCATAATCTTGGGAAAAATATTATAAAAATGATTAAAATAATGAAAAATACCCCCTCTCCTCCACTATAAATACCACCCTCACTCGCCTCTTCTTCCCAAACCTGTCAACCCTTGAGATATGCCTATGTTTTTCCCTATAATCCTCCCAATGATCCTCCCCATGTCCTAGAGCTACGGGTGCCATCAAAACACCAAAACCAAAGCCCTTTAGAAGGATCTCAAGGAGAAGAGATCAAGAGGTAAACGTCCTATTTTATTTTATTTCTTTTCCTTTCATTTTATGTTATTCTATTCCATTACTGTTGTATTATGTATGGATATGTAATTATATATCCCACATTACTGTCCATATTATTTAAGAGTGATGATATTTCCCATTTCCCTCATCAAACAATTTTTATTAAATTTTAAGAGATGATGTTAGGCTGCCGAATTTTCGTGAGAAATTTCTCAAGTTTTCTTTTATTTCAAGATTCCTTTTTTGTCTTATTCATTCCTCACCTCCTCTTAAACATGAAGAATGAATGATCCAGAATGTTGTATATTCTGTATGTTCTCATGATCATCGAAAATTCGTCATCATTCTTATTCTCCTCTCCCACTTATACAAGGAATTAAAGACATTATCCATGATGTGTCGAATTACCGACACCGTGGACAATGTGATTTAATTTTAATTTATGTATTTCAAGTCGGGTAATGAAATCATTTTTATGGTATAAACGGGTTATAATATATGTATTATGTTCCATCCATGGTTTTGTAATTATTTTTTACACATGTTTTTAATTTATAAAATAAAATGAGGTTGTTATTATCAAAGAACCGCTAAAATGATCTAATTGAACATCATTAATGTTTTAAATTATAAATCATCATCATGTAATAATTAAAAATAATAAATGGAATAAATTATGGTAATGTAAATATATAAATACTTTTCCATTGAAATTCTGGAATTTCACATCCAATCAATAAGAACATCCATCATGAACCAATCGTAGAAATCATGTAAAGAACTCATCCAAAAATAGTTCAAGGAGAAAAATAATAACAATTAAAAGGTAAAAATATGTTATGAAATGATAATATAAGATGTTATAAACATGAATATGTTTCTATAAAATACTAATAAAACTCTTTTAGCCATTATATAGAATTTTTAAATATTCTTGAAGTAAGACAAACCAGAGGTAAGGGAATTCTTATCCTGCTTTCCATCCTTTTGGTAAACATTATTCTTCATTATTAATGTGTTATTAAAATTGTTTGTGTGGTTAATTCTGATTTTAATTATTTTAATTATTTATATTATAGATTATTTACATATTCCATCCGCTCTATTAAGTCTCAATTCAATTATATGATATTTATACAGGACTTTTCTTCTAAAATCCTCTTTTAAAATTCTGTTTTACAAAATTCAAAAGCAATGTTTTTATGATAATATTCATGTTGTATGATTATGTTCTAGATCTTGGGAATTTTTTATGATGAATATTGGAACCTATATTTTCCTCCAATTCATTGGGTATGTGTAAGTTGGAGGTCCGGGGTATGGTTACTCCAAGTATAACTGTGATGGTTACAAAAATAGTAAGGTGGAAGTGAGGGTAAAAAAATATAAGGTATCCAATAGGGTTACAAGATTATGTATTTAATGCCCAAAAATTATTTTATGGTTTTAGTTATTATCTTATGTATTTTGGAAATCTCATGTTTTACAACGTATATATGGGTGACTAGAATGTATTTTGAAAGTGATTTCATATGTTACAAGTATTCATAGAATAATTTGTTTTTTTACATCCCTAACTGAGCTTTTTGTGATTATCCCAAGTTTTTAAATGATTTTCAGAGATTATAAACATGTGTACGAAAGTGAAGGAATCCATGTTAATTATTTGAAGATCCATCAAAGAAATCATGTTTTATTTGGAATGTTTTAAATTTTGTAAGGAATGAGTACTGTTTTTATGGTATCTACTCTGTAATAATGTGTAATGTTGTGAATGTAATGTCCAAATTCTATAAATATTTAAGCATGAAAAGATCATCAATGTAAAAAGGAAGTGATTTCTTGACTAAATTCAATATTATGTAATGTAATAAGGTCGGGTCCTTATAGTTGGTATCATAGGATAGTTTAGATAACATTTGGGGATTGGATTATATTAAAAGAATACCATAAATGATTTTTACTCTATGATTAATTTGAAATAATATAGCATTAAATGATTACCATGTTGCATCATCTAATATATATTTGTTCAGAATGGTTTTCCATAGAAGGAACAGGGATGCTGAAGAGGAGAGGCATCGACCAAATGAAATCCTTCCAGATCTACAGCCTGAAATGGTCAGGATTGGAACTGAGATATTTGTGACGGTAATGGCTCAGCTAATGCGGGTAATAAATGGTGGTGTCATCCATGCAATAAAACAAATTGAGCTACCACAATGAAACATGATAGTTGTGGAAGATTTTATGAGAAAACACCCTCCTGCTTTCAATGGATCATCTGACCCAACAACAACTAAAGGATGTATCAAATCCCTTGAGAAGATATTTGATGTTGTGGGATGTTCATACAATCAAAAGGTAAGTCTTTCCATTTATCACTTTTAAGGGAAGCTGATCAGTGGTGGTCAATGGTAAGGAATATCAATGGTAGAGAGGATTTTTATGCCTTAGAGTGGGATGAATATAAAAGTACTTTCCTTGAAAAATATTTTTCTAAATTGGGGCGACTTGGGATAGAGAAGAAATTCCATGAATTTAGGAAAAAGGAAGAGGATTCGGTGGCAATGTATGAAGTGATCTTCACCCGACTAGCGAGGTATTCTCCAAATATTATTCTGGATCTTGATAGAAAAATCAACTGATTTTACTAACGATTGAATCCATGGTATCGAAGGGCATTGGACTCCCGTGAAATCAAAAGTTATGAGAAACTTGTATGATGTGCTGAGAGGGTTGAGATGGATTTTTCTAATGATTGCGTGCATTTTTTTGCAACAACGATAAGAAAAGGACTAGATGGAAATAAATGGGTAGTAATCAACCAAATAAATATGATGGTAAGAAAATCTAGTTTTGAGTTTGTGAAAATTATTGAAAGAATCACCCTGGGGAATGTCTTAGAAAACTAGGAAGTGATTTAAATGTGGTAAGTTTGGACATATGGCCTGAGATTGTAATAAAAATGATCTAATGAATAATCCCGAAAAGAAAACTGTAAATTGTTTTAAATGTGGTGAGATGGTTTATTATGCAAATGCATGTCCAAAGAGAGATCCGAATGATGCAAATAAGCTAGACTATAAGCATAAAGATGTAGTGATATCATTTGAGACTACGTTAGCAGATGTCAGTCCATCCAATGAAGTTTTATCAGGTACTTTGTTTGGTCACTCATATTTTTCTAAAGTTTTGTTTAATACAGGGTCTATACAATACATCATCTCTAAGAAATTTTTAGGTAAAATGAAAATATGACCTTTAAAAATGAAACCAGAACTTATTGTTAAAACACATGGGGGAAATGTTATTGAAAATAGGAAATATAAGAATCTGTCTATTGTGGTATGTGGAAATACTTTACCTAAAAACCTTATTTTTTATCCTTAGTAGAGTTTGATGTTATTCTGGGAATATACTGGCATTCTGATTATCATGCTACGTTTGAATGTAGAGAAGAAGAAGTTATTTTATAGAAAGAGTATCATTTTTTGTACAAGAATGATCCCACACAATTGACAACATATTAAGAAGCTGAGAAACTATTTAATGATGTAAATGATAGTTATCTTTCTCTTATTTTTGAAAACAAGGGAACTATTCAGATTAATAATGTGTTAGTGGTAAATTAATACCATGATGTATTTCCCGATGAGTTACCCGGTGTCATGCATGGTCGGGAAGACGAATTCATAATTGACATAGTTCCTGATGCTAAGACAATTTGAAAACCCCCGTATCATATGGCTCAAATAGAACTTATTTATTGGAAAAATAAATTACATTATTTTCTTGAAAAAGGCTTCATTTTTTCTACAACATCACCATGGTGTTCTCCTATTTTTTTTGTTAAAAAGAAACAAGGTTCCAAGAGACATTTCATTGATTATAGATCTTTGAGTAAAATAACTACTAAAAACAAGTATCCTTTTCTTCATATTGATGACTTGTTTGATCAGATCCAGGGAGCTCAGTACTTTTCTAAGATTGACTTGAGATCTGGATACCATCAGCTGAAGGTGAAAGAGGATGACATTCTGAAAACAACCTTTCATACTCGATATGAGAATTATGAATTTTTTGTTATGTCATTTGTATTAAATAATGCACCAGTTGTATTCATGAATTTTATGAATAGATTATTTCATGATTTCATGGATATGTTTGTGGTTTTGTTTATTGATGACATCCTAGTATTTTCAAAAAATAAAAAGAAGCATGAAAAACATCTAAGGGTTGTTTTACAAACCTTATAAGAAAATAAATTGCATGGAAAATTCAGAGAGTGTGATTTTTGGTTGCAAATGATTTCTTTTCATGATCACATTGTAAATAAGGATGGAATAAATGTTGATCCTACGAAAAAAAAAGTGTTTGATGAATGGCCAAGACCCACAAATGTTATAGTCATTCATAGTTTTCTTGGATTAGTAGGTTATTATCGATGTTTTGTTATGAAATTTTCCAGATTATATAGCCCGACAACCAAGTTAACATTGAAAGGGGTTAAATTTGTTTAGACATAAGAATCTGATGTTTGTTTTTATGAACTAGAGATGGGTGGGTAAATTCTCCAGTTTTGGCCTTACCATCCAATAATGGTATGTTTGTCATCTACAGTGATGCTTCTTTGAAGGTAATTGGTTGTGTTTTGATGCATAATGATCGCGTAATTTCCTATGAATTGAGAAAACTTAAACCTCATGACCTAAATTATCCAACACATGATTTGGAATCTACAGCTGTGGTTTTTGATTTCAAAATTTTAAGGCATCATTTATATAGAACCAAATGTCAAATATATATTGACCATAAATGTTTGAAGTATATATTCACTCAGAAGGAATTAAACACGAGGAAGAGAAGATGGAATGAATTGATAAAGGATTATGATTTCATGATCAATTACCATCATGGAAAAGCAAACAAAGTGGCATAAACGTTGAGTCGAAAACACCATGCATCATTAACCATGTTTTTTTTGAAATATGGTCCCTACATTAATTATTTGATGAATTTATTCTTAGAAGTTGTTAGTGTAGTGAATAAATCTGTTTTGTTTCAGGTTTTAGTGCGGTTTTCATTGTCAGATAGAATTAAGTGAGCATAGAAGGAAGACTATGAGCTACAGAAAAAGGTATAATCAGTTAAAATTAGTATGCTTCTAGAATTTAACCTTGATAAATATTGTGTTTTAGGATTTGGAAAAATATTGTGTGTGCCCTATGATTATTAGTCAAAGAATTATTTGTTGTGTGAAGCTCATAGTTCTCCATTTTGGGTTCATCCTTGATGTACTATGATGTATAAAGACCTTAGATAGTATTAATGGTGGGATGGAATGAAAAGGGATATTACTGATTTTTCCCTAAAATGCATGACATGTCAATAAGTTAAATAAGAGCAGTAGTTACCGAAGTGGATGCTTCATCCTTTTTCAGTACAAGAGTGGATGTCGGAGAGTGTATCCATGTAATTTGTGGTGGCACTACCTAAGACATCTCGAGCTAACAATGCAATTTGGTTTATGTTGGATATGTTGAGAAAATCTGCACATTTTCTTTCTATTAGAGATACAATTTCTTTAGATCAGCTATCTCGATTGTACCTCAAAAAAAATTTAAGTTACATGGAGTTCCTCTTTCCATTGTTTCTGACCAGGATCCCAGATTCACTTCTAACTTTTGGAAGGGACTTTAGAATTCATTGGGCATAGAGTTAAATTTCATTACAAGTTTTCATCCTCAATCAGATGAGCAGTTAAAATGAATGATTCAATCATTGGATCATATTCTCAGAGCTTGTTCAATAGACTACCATAGAAGTTGGGATCATCATTTTTCTTTATTTGAGCTTTCATATAATAACAGTTCTCATTCCAATATACAGATGGAACCTTTTTAGGCTTTGTACAGAAATCGGTGTTGGACTCCAGCATTTTGGGATGAAGTCAGTGAAATAATGTTTAAGGGGCCCGAGTCAGTGGAGGAAGTGGCTGTGAAAGTGAAGATGATCCAACAACACATGAGGACATCTCAGAGTAGGGAGAAACGTTATGCAGCTAACAGGAGGAAAGACTTCTCTTTTGAGGTAGGTGACAATGTATTCCTTAAAATCACTCATTGGAATAGTGTGATGTGTTTCGGTAAGAAATGGAATATATTTCAATAGATCATTGGTCCTTTTGAAATATTCGAGAATGTTGGAACAATGGAATACCTTTTAGCATTGCCTCCGAGTTTGTCGTAGGTACACAATGTTTTTCATGTTTTAATTTTGAGAAATATGTTCTAGATTCATCACATGTCTTGAACCTATAAGTAGTTCAACTTGAAGATAAAATTTCTTTTGAATAGAAACTATTTCCACCTCATAATCAAATAGAACATGTATTTTGGAATAGGTTAATCCACCAGGAAAAGGTTTTGTGGAGAAACCACATGGTTGAAGAAACAACATGGGAGTCTGAAAATGCTATAAGGGAAAAGTACGCTCTATTGTTTAATATGTTAATAAAATTGTGAGGATGCAATTTCTAGAATGTGGGGATAATGTAACACCCCATGTTTTTATAAAAATAAATATAAGCGCATGGAAATTTTTTAATATAGATATTTATAACTAGCCTTTAAAACATTTTTTTTCACTTATATGTTTTGAATTTCAAGAAACTGTCATCTATAATTGTGTTCAGTATGTTACTTGGAGTCTATTGGAACCAACGTTTTTTTGGTGAATAGTAACATACCCATATGAATAGTAACATGACCCTAATGAATAGTAAATTTTATTATTATTTTCTTTTCTTATGGATTTAAGATAATAACTTCTTGTATAATTTTCCATCATTATATAGAAGTAGTTATAAAATTATTATTGATAATTTATGAATTAAGTATAAATTTATTTAAAAAATTAAATAATATTATTTAAAAAAATTTCAAAAAATGGACTTCATTTTTGAATTCTACAATTTGAAAAATGGTTAGGGTAAATTTTTGGGATTTTTATGAACAATCTTGGAAATCATGTAAAGAACTCACCCAAAAACAGTGCAAGGAGAAAAATACTAACCATTAAAGGGTGAAATGATGTTATTAAATGATCATATAAAACGTTATAAATATTAAAATGTTTATTTATAATACTAATAATTATATTTTAACCATTATACATGTAGTTTAAACATGTTTGATGTCAGAAAACCCCAAGTTAAGGGAATTCTTAACCCAATTTACATCCTTTGGGATAAACTTATTCTTCATTATTTATGTGGTATTTAAATTTTTTGTGTGATTAGTTATGATTATACAAGGATTAATTATGTATATTTACAAGGAATATACATATTCCATCCACTCTCTTATGTATCACTTCAATTATATGATATTTATAAGGGACTTTTATTTTAAAATCAACTTTTAAAAACATGTTTCACAAAATTAAAAAGAAATGTTTTTATGCTTATATTCATGTGTTATTATTATGTTCTGGATCTTGGGAATATTTTATGATGAAGGATGGGACCTAAATTTCCCTATAATTCATTGGGTATGTGTATGTTTGTGGTTAGTTGTATGGTTACTCCAAGTGTAATAACGATGGTTACACAAATAGTAAGGTACCCATGAGGGTTATAAATTATAAGGTAGCTGAGGGGGTTACATGATTATGTACGTAATTCCCCAATATTACTTTATGGTTCTACTTATGTTCTTATTTATTATGTAAATCTCATGTTTTACAAAGTATGTATATATGGGTGACAAGTTTGTCTTTTGAATGTGATTTCATATGTTAAAAGTATTATTCGACAAATGTGTTTTTTATATACCTTACTGATCTTTTTTTTATTATCCCAAGTTTTTAAATGATTTTCATAGGTTATAAGGATGTGTAATATAGTGGAGGAATCCAGGTTAAATGTTTGAAAATCTATCAAAGAAATCATTATTTATTTGGAATGTTTTGAATTTTAGAAGGAATGAGTACTGTTTTTATGGTAGCCACTCTGTAATAATGCGTAATGTTATGAATGTATTTTCCTAATTCTCTAAAGATATAAACTTCAAAAGATCCTCAATGTAAAAAGGAAGTTATTTCTTGAATAAATTCAAGATAATGTAAAGTAATAAGGCAGTGTCCTTATATTTTATATGTTACTTCCATACGAGATTTGAAGAAGGATATTTTAGATGAATCTCATAGTTCTTCATTCTCTATTCATCCTGGAAGTATGAAGAAGTTTAAAGAATTGAATGAATACTTATGTTGGTATGGAATGATGAGGTTTAATTCATAGTTCATTTCTCGGTACATGTTATTCCATCAAGTTAAGGCTAAGAGACAAAATTCAAAGCGGGTGTTGCATCTATTACCCATACAACAATTTAAATGGGTGAACATCCCAATGGATTTTTTCATTAGACTACCCAAAACATCTAAAGTGTTTAATGCGACATGGGTAATATTCAATAACCTAACTATGTCATCACAAATAATCTCTATTAGGGAGGAGATATCTCTAGATCAACATTTTAGGATATACATTAATGAATAGGTAAGGTTGCATGGAGCACAACTTTATATTATATCATATCAGGATTTGAGTTTTACCAAAACAAAAAGAGAAGTCTTCGGTAATCAATTTAAACATAATTGAGTTTCAAGAAAACATATCATCCTCAGACAGTATTTAATAATTAAAGAACAATTCAAAACCTAGAGGTTATATTGAGAAACATTTCTTTAGATTTCAAAGTTAATTGGGATCAACACCTTCCTCCAGTTGAGTTTTCTTAAACCGGTAGATTTCAATCAATCATTCAGATGGAACAATATAAATTTTATTATAGTAATATATGTAGTTCCCTAATGTGTTTGAATGATGTTATATAAATAAATCTAGTGGGACTTAAGATTGCTAAAAAATGGTTCAGATGGTTAGAACCATTTACTAGCAAATCAAGGAAGCTCAAAGTGAACAAAAAAATTATTCTTATAATTATCGGTGTGATATGTAATTTGATGTTAGTGAAAAGGTGTTTTATGAGTCTCAACCTAGAATAAAGTAATGATATTCATGAGGAATGGGAATATAAGAACTAGGAATATAGTTCACTTAGAGATTCTTGATTGTTTCCGAACGATAGTATGTCACATGGAACTTTATCCTAAGCTCTCTCGTGTCCATGATGTGTTCCATGTATCTCCCATGAGGAAGTACATAACTGACCCTTCACATATACTAAACTCATAGGTCATACATTTGGAGTAGGATCATTCTTACAATGAGCTACATACTGAAATTATGGATCCTATAGAGAATGTTATATGAAACAAGACTATTCACCTGATGAATGTTTTAGGGAGGATTCACAAGTTATATGATGAAATGTAGGAACATAAAGATATGTTGAAGTAGAACAATCATCATTTTTGTAACCATTTGATGAATTTTGAGGGGGAAATTTATTTTTAAGGGGTTGAATCTAACACACTATGTTTTTATGGACCTTTTTTCTAAGAAATGAAATTTTCATTTATTTCTTGAAATAAACTATGTCAAAAAATAATTTCACATGGCATGAACATTTCATAAACTATAGGGAATAATGACTTGGAATATGTTACACAGAAGATCGACTACACATACATTACATACATCACCGATGTTTCTACGAAACAACATTTTATTTTTGAAATTATTTTAAAGAGATAATTATAAGATAGCTTATAAAATTATTATTATGAACTGTAATAACTAATTTTTGAATATTGTTTTTATAATTTTTTATATAAATAAATCATATTGTTAATGAAATAAATGATTTTTTGAAATGTGTTTTTATTTTTGATAAAATTTCTTTATCAAATGAACTTATATTAATGTCATTCTATGAAAAATAATAAAAATAATTTTATACAAATTTTCAAAATGAATTGTATCAAGTAAATTTTACTTTTTGAGTTTATAATTTCTAAATTATCTTAGGTTTAATTATTGGGATTTTACAGAGAAACATTATTTTCAGATAAATAGTGAAAATACCAGATTTTAAATCAAAAATTCATTTTTGTCTAATTTATTTATAAATATAAATTATATTTTAATCTTTTTTAAGAGTTTAGTTAAATTAAATTTATATCAACTAATCCAATTTGGGTAATTGGAACCAATTTCACATTGAAATTGGATATAAAAACATAGAAATATTTTGATCATTTTATCTTTAAAGACCTGCATTATCGACCCGACTATGAGATTAATTTTAAATTCCATTGTGCCACTTCTATGATTGGAATTTGGAAAACAATGCATTCCTTATTTGGGATCAAAATATTTTATATTTTTTAATATGTTCAAATTATTTTTTGAACAGAAATATTTTTGAATGGAATTGAAATTAGTTACACTGGTTGAGGAAAAATTAAGCTTCCCAAAGGACTAAGCCATAAATTTAAGACTCAAAAATACATATAATGTTCTACATGATCCATTTAATATACATACTTATACCTTATAATATTTTGTCTATAATTCTGATCATTATTGAATCCACTTTCAACATGAAACATGTGGGTGTAGTTCTCTCATCAAATCTCTACAAGAGTGTCACTCCTCCTCCACTATAAAAATGGATCCATTAATCCCACTTACTCACACCTATAAATCCATTTGGATAAAAAATATCATCCCAAATAGCCCCCCATAATCCCTCATATTCTATTCGAATAATCTCTTTATTAAAAAATTCTTCCAAGGAATCCTTTTGTCGCCAACCAAAAGGAGTTACCCGATTAAGAGGTGACACCTTCTCTCAAACTCATTTCTTTTATATTCCTTCTCCTCCACTCCACTCTATTTATTCCATGCTTGTATAAATAATTTATCCCCAAAATACTAATATGTTGTTATTCTAATGATCAAACCAACATTACACACACCTCCATCTAATGGGTAGCAAACATTCTATTTACTTGTGCGGCGAACTACCCCATCACTAAATAATGATTGTTCATTTTTTTAATCCATCTCATGGTGGCCATTATGAGGGACACTATGTTTATATATGTTATATATTTTATTTTTTTATGTCTTTTAGATTATTTATTTCTTTAGTAATACAAATATTTTTTCCTTTTATTTTTTCAAATATGATAATTTCGTTTGAGGAAGTGGACTACCGCCCCCTCAAAGCAATGAGATCCATTCACGTAATTCATGGAATGTATTAAGGATTGATTAAGTGAAATTATATGATATATGTACAATTATATATATATATGATATAATGATAATATATATATAAATAGTTCATTTTCATTTATTCTTTCAATACGATAATATAAATGGAAACAACGTTCATGCGTACATACGACTTACCATCTCCATGAATGGTGTATTAATTTTTCTAATTACATATTATATAAATTATTATAATATATATATAATGAATATATTTTATATTTATATTATTTTTTATATTCGGAACTCATGATATATGTATAATGACAAAATACATAACAAATTAAGACACATGTGAAAAACAAAGTGAATATTGTCTGATTTTAAAACATAACATAAGATGATTAATATATGGGTAATATAATTTCACGATAAAAAATGTGGTATTAGATATAAAAATATGGTTATTTAAAAAAATTATACTAAAATTATATTTTTTATATAGGTTTTTTTAATGATTATGAGAGTAGTTAAGACCCAAGGTAAGAGAATTTCATCTCACATTTTATTTCAGTGAGAAACATGCTTTATTCAAAACCAATTCCTATTATATGGTGTTTTTACTTCAAATGAATATATTATATGAATCTTATAAATAAATTTATGGGTATTCACATATCCATTTTATGAAATTTCTTTCATGGGGTTTAATATTCAAAAGATACCAAATCAGTAAAATAGTTTTTTCTTAAATTCAACTTCTTTGAGACTCATGTTTTGTTATGAACCTATATTCATTTTCAAGGAGTATATACTTCCATTTTACATGATATATCATGTAATCAATTCTTTTATTGATATTTTAAGCTTAATGTAATATCATTTTATTAAATGGAAAGATTGATCCCATGTTACCATTTTATAAGAGTTTATTGAGACAATCTCATCGTTTTATGAGATTGTTTATGTTTCTGATTCCTTTGATGAAATATTATGATCCATCTCTCATGAAAACCCATGAGTTTCTTTATGCTTTGTTTACTCAAGATATATCCATTTATTAGTACTATTTTTCTACACTTTGGTACTAAAGAAAACATTTTAACTAAAATATGACAATCTCTCTCTCCGGTCGGAAATCTATTGTATTCAAAAACCATGTTTTTAAAAATGTTTTCAAAAGGATTTTGTATCACATTTTCAAGGAAGAAAAGTTTAAAAAACATATTACTGTTTTCAGTGTTTCCTTTATAAATTTTCAAATATATTTTCAAATAATTATTTTTTTAGATTGTTTTATGTTTTAAAAATAATTTTTCTATGATGAAATTATATTTTCATCATAAAATATTTTCAAAATATAGTTAAAAATTATTTCACATCTAAGATAAAATTTGTTCGTATTACTTTTATCTTTGTGGGGAAATCATTAAATATTTACATTAATTTTATTTCTCTGAATGGATTATGTTTTTATGAAATGATTTTGATGAAACCTATTTGTCTTTCATAGGTTTTATACTTTTGAAACCCACTTCTTTTCTTAGAAAATGTCAATGATGAAATGATAATAAATACTATATATTTCCACATGTTATGATATGATTAAGATTTTATAATATATATCTGATTTCATGGATTATGATAAGATTATTTATGATCTTAAGACACATGGAGGTATGTCTTTGTTATGAGATGGATGGGACCTATATAACCCATTAATGCATTGGGTAAAGATTTAAATCTCATGATATAGACTAATATGGTTTGGAAATGAGCCTTAAATACTAATATGGCCAAGGGAGTGAACCATGGCTTCCAAGATAGTACGGGGAGTTTACTCATACTACTAATATGACCATTGGAGTGAACTATGACTATCAATATGGCATGCATAGTTTACCCATACTACCATGATGGTCTTATAAGTGATGCATTGGATACTATGGAAATCATATTATATATTCTTATATTTCTAACAAATTCATTTTTTATTCCTATGTGATGATTTCATGGCATATTCTATATATATACTAATGATTCATGACGTATGTGCTGCCATGGTTTATTCCATGATTCATGTAAATGATCTTTGGTATAAAAGGTATAATCTTTTATTGCCACGATCATGTTCTAATACCCTTATGCTCATTGTTATAAAAACATATCTCCCTTTTTACCCTTATTGAGAAAATTATATCATCCATTTTTAGGTTACCATACCCATATTTTGATGATATATATTATGTTTGAGGTTTCTAAAAAGGGTTCTAGTCTAGAAGAACCTATTTGTAAATAATCTATCTCAGTTATGTATCATTGTTGATTATTCAATGTTTCCAAAATCACTAGAAAAGTATGGTCTATGGGAGTTTATTTGTATAAGGTTTTAATTATTCCAAAAATGTTATGTAATTTTAATATATGAAAATATAGGTTTTCTATAAGAAGTGTCTCAAACTAGTAAGTAATCCCTCACACCATGACACCTGAGCTAGAACATACATTGCATGATGCGAATTCTGAATCCCCATGAGTTGGCGACTAGGGCCTACAATCATACAAGTATATATAGGGGATGGTTGTCTGAAAAAATAATGGATTAAAAAAAATACATGTCAGCATATCAACACTCTAAAAGGATAAATTATTTGAATTATTGAGAACAATTTGATAGATAAACCACTCAACTAAATATCAACCAAAAATGACATCAAGAAGCTATAAAATGTATTAAAACAATGTGTCACTTGTGGATATTTTCCCTACTACCCACCATCATCACCCAATAGTCCAAAGGATAAATAACACCAACCACCCCTATGTGGTTTGTTTACTTTTCTCATTCCCTAAAATCTACAAAAACATAAGGTAAAAGGTAGGGTGTGAGTTATAAAGCCCATTAAGGCCTCATGATGTGATCCTTAATTGATTATGTTATAATAAAACAATCACTCATTAAATTTTAATTATTCATGGAATGGAATAATATCTCATTTTCATTTCTAAAAAAATTATGGATAGAATACATTTCAAACATGGATTAAATAATTCAAAAGTGATACATTAGTTTTTTAAAATATTTCATGCATTTCAATACAAACCCAATAATTGGTTCCCATAATTTAAATATTAAACATTTTCTAAAAAAATAAAAATTAATTTAAATAATTTTTATATTAATTCATTATTTAAAAAATCAAATTTTCACTCTCAAATTTCATCCCACAGTTACAATTAAAAATGAATTGGGGGGATTCTTACTGAAAATATGGGAAATTCAAATTTCATAATAAAATCTTTTAGAAAATTGTTTTTATAAATCATATAAAATATATTTAAAAAAAATTTGTGAAATAAATCTTTTAATTGTATGTTAAATATAAAATGGAACCACATTACTTTAATCGTTGAATCAAATGATAAAAAAAACATTGGAAATTCCAATGACTATTGATGTTGAATACGATCCATGAATTGAATCTAAAATAAATATATATAAAATTTATATTAGATTAATCATAAATGTGATGATATATAAATATATAATAAGGAGGAAATATAATATTGGGTGGAACAATATGAGAGGAGATCCACTTACTAGAGTGCGATAAAATATTTCACCAACACATTGATTTTACATAGAACCATATGGAGGATGAAAAATTAATTCATGAGAGCCTTTATAGACCATGGGTTCACGTTAGGGTTGAATGGGTGAGATTATAATATTCAATGTAGGGTTTGAGATTTTTATAATAATATCTTTAGGAATTAATAAATGCATTCACAATATCTTGGGCAGGGTCACATTGTTTGAAAATCATGTTCCCTACCTGTATAAACAAAATATTCATATTTATTTGGGTTAATGGTTTGGATTCATTGTTAATCTAACCTTTCTCCAATAGAATATTCCACACTATAAAAGGTGTGTATGGTATGAAGGGGGTTCCTATATGGTTTTGAAAACTCTGTTCTTCTTTCTAGTGGCTTCTAATAATGTACAAATTTTTCTATCCCAAAATGATTGATTTTCTTTAAACATTTTCCAATCTCAAACATTATAATTTATTTAAAAAATTCTTCATATTTTACCTGAAACACCCTGAGTAAAGACCCAAAAAAAATTACATTAATACAAGGGTAAAGAAATACATTAAAAAATTAATTGTATTTTACTTCCCATTCCCCATAGGAAGATTCTTTCCCTTGAAAGACGATCAAGAAAGATCCATATAAAAATAGATGAGTCCACTAATCTTCCCAAATGTCTCAACAATCCCATGTATCATGAGAAACATAACCATAAATCCCTATAACACATACCTGAGGTATTTTCATACCACAAAGAACCCTTGTCTTTAAATCAACTATCCTAACTCGGTTCCTAGTTGTGGATAAATCAGGATCAGCATCAAGATCCTCCTAGCTCAAGACATGAGATGGACCAGAAAGATACTTCTAAAATAGTGATAAATTGAAAAATTATTTATCGATGTATACTTTTTTAAGAGTGATAAATTGTAAGACACTTACCCTACTTAATAACTTTAAAATTTCCCCCAAACTATGGTATATGATTTCCATATATTCCAAGATACTTGTGACTAAACCAAGGTGAAACTCTCAAGAACACCTAATAAACAAAAAAAATATTTCATCGATGATAATAAACATATTATTTATATCATCTCTTTATAATCTCCATTATTTGAGGAATCAAATGAACCTTATTCATCATCTCATAGGAAAAAAGTTTTCCAACCAAGGATGATTCACCAATCTTCAATAAGAACAATATAAAGATATATATATGATTGATAATCTATAAAAATAACCAAATAAAGACAAATGAATATATTAATGGTATATTTTGTTGTAAGAATACCAAAATAGTCCAAAGTTGCTATCGCAGACTCTAAAATTTGAGGATGCAATCCCATAGAATGTCTTCCAAAATATGTATTGTTTGTTCCATCAGGCCATCCATCTATGAATGATACATCATTCTTAGTATTATATTATATCCCAATACCTAATGGAGTCCTTTCTAAAAACTAAAATTGAACAAGGGATCCCTATAAGAGACTATCACATATATAACACCATGAAACCATATAACCTCATTTACGTACATGCCTCCCACTTCATAAACATTGGTTATATATCAAATGGGTATAAAGTGATCTGATTTTGTCAATACATCAATAAAAACTCATATTGTTTTCCTCTTCCAAATAGAATGAATAAATTCCACCATTAAGTATATAAAGATCATTTTCCACTTCCAATTTTGAACTAGAAGGGGATGGAAAAACACTAATTATTCTAGTGCTTGACCATGACGAGTTTTAAAGTTTAGTAGTGAAAAACAATTTCTGTGATTTCTTGTCTTATATCATGACACCAAAATCATCAGCGTATATCATATAACATCTTTTTGGTCCTCATGTGAAATGGCCTCTGAGAACAATGATAGTATCCCATATAAAAATATATCATATAATAAAGAACAACATATCGGTTATGAAAGCATATAATACGCTCTGTGGAGAAAGAAAACACAGCAACAACCTCCCAAAAATGATGATAGTAACTATTTTCACTAAACTAATCCCCAAGATGATGATCATTATGAATCATTTTGATAATATAGGAGGTCAACTTATATCTCAACAAAACAATCTTATACTCATTCTCCTAGACACCCAAGTGCAACTGATCAAACAAATCAATCAATTTTCTCTCTTCTAAGGACACATTGGTGGACTAAGTTAGACGACTCATTCTCAATGCATCAATAATTACAATCCCCTTACTTAAGATATAATAAATTTCCAAATCAAATGAATGCAGGTACTCCAAATAATGCCTATAACTGAGATTCGAGTATTTTTTTAGGGAAGATATAACTCATTAATTTATAACCAAAAAAAAGGTAAAATCTTTTTTGAAAATTTAATGCCTCTAAACATTAGGATCATGAATCATGGATGAAATGTTGAGATCATGGGTTTTATAATTCTTCTTGTGTGTCCTATTTTGTCTAGAGACATAATAACCAATTTGATCTCCCTATATAAAAGCACAATCTAAACCTAAACCTTATGTGTTATTAAAGACCAAAAATCCCTACTTGGCCTCTAGAAGAGACCACAATGGGACAGAAGTCCAAAGATTATTAATATAAATGAAATAAATCTAAACCTTATCATGAAAAATGAACACCACTCTTTTCAATGGGAGGGTGGTCATTCGAGAATCCATGTTTGATAAATCGTTGAAAAATAATCAGTAATACCTTGCTAAATCCATTAACCTGTGAATAATAATATTTTATGATGTTGATCCCATTTCATTACAGATTTATTCTTTTTTTATCAACTAAAATACCTTATTCTGATACAATGTGTCCTACGGAAGGAACTTAATAATTGTCGAAAAAGATTTTGAGAGCTTTTCATTGAATCGGTAATCTCCCAAATTTTCCATCATTGTCCTCAGATAACGTACATGATCCTCCTCAGTTTATAGTAATCTTGTATTTATTCTAATGATACTATAATTAATGTGTTGAGGTACTCATGGAAATTCATATTCATCAATCCCAAGAAAATGAAGGAGAATTGGTCAGACCATAATTCATAACAACATACAAATATTGGTCATTCCTATACAAAAAACTATCTTTGGAATATAATATTATTTAATTCACAACTGGTGATGTCCAGAATAATGATATATCTTTGAGAATCAATTTTCTCCATTAAAATAATTAAATTAATAATATATCAATGGATAATGTGAATTTTTGTTAAATGTAACTTGGATTATATTTAGATAATCAACACATAGTTGAAGCACACTATTTGCTTTCATTGGAAGGAGAATAGGTTTTTCCCAAGGTGATACACTCAAGAGTAAAATTACTTCCACATGAAAATAAACTAACTAGGTATTCAACTCTATCAACTATACTACTTCAATATAGTAAGAATGATTAGATAGAGGCTGGGTAGAAGGTGAGAGATCGATTGAAAACTCCATCTATATTACATGTGGAAATGAAGATAAATTATGGGTAAAATGTCACGAAACTCCTTGAAAATTACAAAGAGATCATAAATCAAGGATTATAAATACATGTAAAAAACAAACAAGAAAATTAACCTCCTCAAATCTAGAAAATAAGGTCAAACTCCACTCAATCTCATATTCCATTCTCACTAAATGACATGGCCAGCCCCATCGGGTGTGGTGATAGAGACTCACTGAAGACAATAGAAAGACCATTCCTAATGAGAGATCATCCAATCCAACCCAAGAACCATGTAAGTAGATTTTATATAAAGGCCTATAAAATATAGGTAAGCTAAATCTTTGATAAAGAGAAAACAGAAGTAGGACACCATAGACCGTTCGCTTTCATTATTTCAAGGAGCATAGGAATAACTATCATATAAGATAAAATCTCCATAACAAGGGACAAAATATCAATAACACAGTTAGATATGAATGTGTGAGTTGCACTAGTATCAAATAAATAAATCACTATAGATGAAGAAATAGTTATGGTACTACTCAGATCTATTGTAACGACATCAACCTCCTCTAGAGACTCTTCCACTGCATAAAAAATTTTCATTCTGGGTGTATGTGGATGATAACCCTTCATTTATGGAGCATATAATTTAACCACGTCACTTTTAAGTGATGATGACCCCCTTAAAATACATGGTATATAAGAGATAAAAAAGAATTTCTAAAAGCTACCTAAGCATCCACAATAACATTAGATCTTGGGTTCCTCAATGCAAACCTATTTTGATTATTCTTTCCTTCCACACTAGATGTAATTTGACATGCCACTACCTATCACTATAGGAGTTTTATAAGAATCATACAATTAAGATCCATAATGATACACATCACACATACTCTTTCTATTAAAGTAACTCACAGAAATTATACTTAGAGAAAGAGGAACTCCCAAAAACTCCGACATACTAGCTCGATCATTCTCAACCATCAATACAGTTTGTAGTACATCATTTTTATAATAGGGATTTTTAATTAAACCCGTGGATAGAATATAATGTTTATGTACCATAAAAAATCATTATTTCTTAATATTCTCATTAATCACAATCTTAGGGGAAAAATATTCTATTTCAATAGTTTTTTTGTATACTCAGTCGTGATATTTTCAATTTAATGGAGATGAAGAAACTCCATTTAGTTTTCTAAAACCATTGACTCTAGATAGAACTAATAATTAAAAATTACCTTGATGAATTTCTTCTCTTGGAATTCATTACTCTTCATTATCACCATCATATCGTGCCACCTTTTGCAAGGCCCCTCATTCTTAATGGTAGCACACAACACATAAATAAAATCTAGAATTTATAAGTACTAAAAATAGAGACCAATTAATTTCAAAAAATCCTCATATTATTTAGGATCATTATAGACTTTTAAATCTTATGCATTATGGTGAATACACTATAATGAAAAATCTATAGAGTCTCCCCTTTGAGGTTCCACAAATGGAACTTGAAAGGGAATGTTCAAGAATGATTGTATCAGTGTATGGAATACATGATTCACTATCCCCATGGGATTACATTCAACTTGATGGTTCTCCTAGTATATTTCATCATTACCCATCCTTAGTTTTGTTAAAACATCTTCTCAGTTTCATGATAATACACACTATAAATATAATAAATGTAAAACAATTAAGGGAAACATTTAGTTCAAAAACTCAAAAGAGAATGAAATGTTTCAATTACAACAAATGAAATTAAAGAGTAAAAGATTTAGAAAAATCTAATAAAATAGATAAAATACTATAAAAATATTTAAATAATCATCAAAGACACTCTTCCCCTCCCCCCACCCATGGAATCTTATAGCTCATTTTGTTGAGAGATGGATAAAACTAAATCATAACTACCTACGATGTGCCATAAATCTTACCTCTAGTATATAAGGATAAAACATTCTATATAGAGACATTAAAAATGATGATCAAACTACACATTTGATAAAACTTTGTCCCAAAATACCACGGATACCTCTATTTACTAACACCCAATATGACAATGATAGATTCATAAGGGAATTTAGGATCCCAGTGGGTTCTCAACTAGAACCTAGAATCATAAAATAATAAATTTGGAATTTATTTTTGATAAAATAGATGATGATAAATAATATACTTTTCTATATAGAAACACTCTTAATAGAGAGTTTACAATAAGTCAAACCAGTAAAATGGTACACAAGTATAGTGATAAAAAACTCAATGAATCAGTAACCCATACTGCCATTTGGAAACTATCAAAAGTATCAAAAACCATTGTAACAAGTGGAACTCATCGACACATATCACCATCATCACTCTACAGTCCCAATGATAATGTGTATCCACCAGATCAAAGTGGAAAATTTCTTTTTCTCAGTCCTATCAAAAATAAAATCTGCACACGCTATAGAGAAATGGTATTGTGTGAACTATAAAGCCTAGTAGGGTGAGAAAAAGTGTTCCATGATAGATTTCATAACAATTAACCAATTATTATTTTAATTTACATAAAATAGGACATTTAATTTCATATGAAATTAAAATTAAAACAAACCATTCTTTTATTTAAATGGATTGAAAATATTTCAAGAATACCTTAAATAGACTTTTTAAATAATAGAATTTATATAAATCACTTGGAATGAGTAAAACAGGTGAACAAATAATTTTATATATAATAAAATCCTACACAATGAGAACCATTGTTATCTTCCCAGAAGTATATTAGTTTCTGGACAAAGGTTCCCCACACTTCTCAAATATTTTATCATGACTAATCATGTGTGCCTACATCGCTCAGGATAAGGCCAAATAGGACTCATCAACATGCTATTAGGGTTATTAATGCTGAACTAGGCTTTTTATAGAGTTCTCATCATCATTTTATTACTAGGGGATCAATATCATTGTTTCCTTATGTGAAATAACCTACTAAATAACCAAGAAATCCTCTTCTCACTCAATAAATAAGTAAATGGAAAATCGTCTAATTTAAAATAAATACACATATATAATTCATTTTCCCAATTATTATTTTGAATATACAATTTCAATTTCCAAACCAAAACATATGTTTTGAACATTTCATACATTTTAAATCAAAAAACAATCTTTTGTTTTCCAAATTTCAATTGTATACAATTTCCCCAAAAAAATCAAATCGTTTATTTAATTTCATCATGTATTTTTTATTTCAAAAATCATTCCACCATTCCAAAAATTCCTCTAGTATTTCCAATTCCATTGGAATTCAGATTATTTAAAAAACATCCATTCTATTTATAATTTTATAATCAAAACATTTCTAATCAATTTTCTATAAATCAACTAAAATATATTTAAATAAAAGAAAATAAGTTTTTTAATTACAGAAAAAATATCAACTTGAACAACGTACCTTTGATAATAGAATCTAATAATCAACACCCACAATGGGAATACCAATGACAATCGAAGGATAATAAGATCAATGAATTTATTCTACAATCAAGATCCATAAAGTGTGATATTACATCCATAAACAATATGATGATCTAAAATTATATTAGAATGGGTGGAGAGAAGATTAGGAGAAACCATATGATAGGTGATCCACTTATTGGAGATGGATCATATATTCCATTGTCACATTAATACACCAATAGTGGAGGTTAGAGGATCCAAAATCGCATCATGAGAAAATTCGAGGACTAAGGGTTGGATTTTGGGTCGAATAGGGATGATTAGACTATTAAATGGGTGTTCAGGAATTATAAAATTAAATTTAATGGAATTAAATACTATGAAAATTTTTTCCTCGTGAGGGAAGAATATTTAGAAAAAATTTGAACTAGAATCCCTCTCCCCTATGTGTCATATGTTTGGGGTCCCTGGTTTGGTCACATGGTTAAACCAACCATTCTTTAAACGTGCATTCACCAATATCCAAGGCGGAATGGATTAGGTGAGATAGACACATGGTTTTAATAATTTTTTCACCCCATTCCAGTGTATTTCTATAACGAACACTATTTTTTAAAAAAAACTTCATGGTTTTCCGTAACAAAACGTCATCAGTTCAATGCCCAATTTTCATGAAACAATATCCTTCATTTACTAGAAACAACACAAAATAAGACCCAAACAAAATTGTATCAAAATAAGTATCAAATACCTAAATTGAGGTAACATGAAGTTATATAAAGGAAGTCATATCTTCAATTTCGTCGTAACAAATAAATTCACAGTGAGTTTCTTCGTTGACATAAAATCCACTTAATGATAATTTTTTCCAACCATTAAATCATTTCCTTCATTACCATATCATATTAAGAGGGAGTTTTATAAAATTTGTTCAAAGAATTTTATTTGGGTATTTTTCTTCTAAAACTAAAAACATTTTATTAAACCATAGAAGGCATATCTTAATGATTCTCATCCCAATTTTCTCATCCATGAGATATTCACTAAGACCATGAATTTATTCAATAATATCAAGTTTTTGATCAAAAATTGAATTAACCATAACACATAGAAACAATATAAAATCATCAAATTTATTCCAAAAAACCTATAACATTTACTATTGGACCACTGAATATTTTTCATATATATTAAGTTATTTTTTCTATGTGTTATGATAGAATTTACAAGACGTTACCTTGGTGTAAATGGAATAGTATCATTCACATCCTATATCATTAATTTATTATATGGATCATACAGCCTATGAACTTTATATAATTGAGCACCATATCCTATTGTTGCAGAAATACCATACAAAGATTCTACATACATTTCCATGCCAAAATAATAGAAATAATGTTGAATTTTTCTCTTCCATAACATAAAATTATTACCATCAAATAAATGAATTCCATTATGGCTAACCGTTGTGTCTTGATTTTGAGAGAGATAAAGAGATAGGGATAGGGGATATGACCCCTAAAAATAAGCCATTTGACGAATCTTATTTCCCGATTATCTTGTAACATACCCAATGAAGGGTGAATTAGGGTATTATAATATCATTCAAGATCATAAATTTTATTTTCTTACCATGAGTATTACTAAAATTTCTCTCTTTCCATTTCTCTAGAGAAAATAAAATATTAAATTCCAAAATAATATTACATGTCTTCCAACATTGGTCTAGTATGTGGAGAATGCATGAAAATGCTTCTATGAATGAAACATGATAAAAGATAAATCCTTCATTGTTTATATGTTTCGAATATTATCACAGGCTCTCTTGGTTACCTAATATGAAATGTTGGAAGCCTCACTACTCTAATACTAGTGAATAAAGGTTTTTTTCCATCAGTTTTTGAGTTTTTCATGTCAGTTTTAAGCGATGTGGTGAGAGGGGATGTAGTAAAAAAGGTCTTTCACATCGATTACATAAAACTGACATTATAAATAATTACTGCAGCTGATTTTTCTTGTTGGTTATAAAATAACAAAAATGAAAAACTAAATATGCACCATTTATCACATCGTTTATCTTTAATAACTGCCGTAATAAATTGGTTCTCACATCGGATATGTAATAAGCGATGTGAAATTTTTTTTGTCTCATCAGTTATGTGATAACCAATGTTAAAACCATGTGTAATATTTTTTTTCACATCAGTTATACAATAAACAATGTGAAAAAAGGAGTATGCACTAATTATCACTTCAGTTATTTTTAAAAACAAATATGATAAATTTATTTTCAAGTCATTTATTCAGTAAGAGACATGAAAAACCATGAGTAATATGCTTTTCACATCGGTTATACATTAACAAATGTAAACAAACACAATATTCACCATTTGTCAAATCGGTTATCCAATAACCAATATTAAAAACAATATTTCTTAAAAAAATGTAAAATGATTCCTCTCCTCCACTAGAAACATTCAGAAACATAAAGAAAATAGGAAAATAACATATACAACATAAGAGGTAGAATATATAAAAGAAAGAAAAATACTCATACCATTGAAGTTTCAAATAAATTGAAAACCAATGTACCATGATTCAACTCCCCCACCAATAACATTTAGAAAAAACCATAAGAGGTTGTCCAAACTCTTGAAAAATACATAATACATTGAACCTTAAACTAAAAACCTATAAATCCTGTAAAATGATTTACCTATTAAATTTGAAAATGCGTCACCTCCTCTACACTATTTGACCAAGCATCATCAAAAATCTAAAAATGTAATAAAAAACCCATTGACTTGAATTTTTAATAAAAAATATTAAATAATACCAAATTATTTATAATGAAATATAACCTTATGAAACTTTTTAACTTTGTTGGTTGAAATTATTTCATATATGAATCTTAAAACATTATATCCATATTCAGTTCCACATTGTTGTTTATGACACCGTATCAAATAGGTTTTATTTTGAGATAAATTTCTTGTTTAATATATCCAATATTTAGTAATTTTAAATGATAATTCACCATAGATTGTACATATATGTTCTTGATCCTATTATTTTTTCTTCTCTCTAGAGAAATAACATTCCCTTTTGAAAATAATTTCAAAATTATATAAAAAATTTAAAATTATAAAACATATGTGTTCAATATATTCTTAAAATTATCTCACACATCACTATGGATAGAGCATATACAATACAACGTCTTCTCTCATGAAAAAAACACCCAACATCCAATGACCACTGATATAGATGAAAATTTAACATGATTTGTTAATATTTTATGTTTTATATAACACTTTGTGACAAAATATTTCATACCATTCATGATATGGAATCATCTAGAACTGAATGATGCCATTATTCTTAAATCATTCAGCTATATAATATTTTCTTTGGGCATAGGTCATTGTTAAGATATTTTAGAAATAAACTATGGGTCTATAAATCAATACACATCTATATTTTCATACTCTGTAAAAATTTTACATAGATTCGTAATACAAATAATACCCATTTGAAAATTTTCATTAATTTAACGGAGCAATAAACTAATTTAAAAGTCTTACATGGAAAGAAATTATATCATGTTGATGCCCAATTTCTCTCCAGCTATAGGCTCCATGATATAACATTTCAAATGGGTCACATTCATTTCAAACCTATAAATAGAAGTATTAAATATAATCTCATAGACTCCCTATAAAAAATTTGTCTATGTTGAAAATTGATCAAGGCCATTGGAATCTTTATCTAAAGTCATGGCACATTGAATTTTTTATGTATATATATATTATTTCATTAGATTTAAAGTATTGCTAAAAAATTAAGGAAATATATAAACATTAAAATATGAAAACAAATTATCTAAAAAATGGAATTAAATATAATATATATACATACCTCTATGGTAATATGTCAAAGTATTACTAGTCTCCAAACCAAAAAATGATTGTTACTTTTTTCAACTATACTCACTTCATCTATAGGACATGGTATTTTTGTTTATCTATCTACAATATCCAAAACAGTGATGCTCTGATGCTATATATATATCTGGTGATACTGAATGGAATCACAGATATAATATATTATCCCATATAAAAAAATATAAAGAGTATCATCAACAAATAACGCACAATATCTTGGAAATTGTGGGGGAGGGGGTGTTGGGTTTGGATTAGAAGGAGTGTGATATACTAGAGGAGGGGGAGGAGTCAGATCGGTAGACCAAAACTATCCTTTGAAGTCTTCAAATATCGCTTATACCAAATCTCTGATCCTATCCTCTATAATTGGTTCAATATCTTGATCTTTGGCTTCTAATGATTCTATTTTTTTTATAATCATACTCTTTTAAAGAAGCATCTGAATGTGGAAATACTTTTCTTACTAAAACACCTATTGTTTATCCTCATACAAGACCTATGTGTTTATGATTTACCAATATTTTAGCTAAAATATCATTTCTACATGCAATAATAAAGACACCATGTGTGCTCTTGTCCTCAAGATAATCCTGTAAGAAATATTTGAAAAAATCAATAATGAATCCCAATATATAGAGTTGATTTAACATCAATAAATAAATAAAAATCTTATAATATTAGCGGCTACAAATCTAAACTCATCCATAATATGTTGTCCCTTTTCCCATTATATCCCTCTTTCATTGTTCATGTATAGAAATGGGTAAGGACGGGAATCGTCTCCAGATCCTGATTACCTGACTCCTAGTTTTTTATGATTTTCTTCTATCATGTGTTCTTCCAGAAACGTATACCCTCCCTGAGAAAACATATGATAGTATAAATTTTTATCATGAATCTTTTAATGATATATACTTGCTTCATATAAATTAAGAATTAAAAATAATAAAGTAAATAACAAGATCATTAATATAAAAATTATATAAAAAGGTAACATTGTACTTACCAAAAAATCATCTCGTCATCTACATTCAACAAATTATTTCCATGTATCTTCATCTATAAAAGGATATATATCACATGGATTTTCATGTTGTCTACTCCAAAAAACAAACTATGATGGGAGGGGTGATTTAGAATCCCACCATCTCCTAGCTACCAGTGGCATACATTTTCTCTTGACTCCTCTAGTCTTAGGTATATCATATGTCTTCTAATAACAAGAAAAAAACATATATTACTATAAAAATTAATTCAATATGATTAAAATAATAAACAAACAAGATTACCAAAATGGTCTCCTATAAAAGTGATAGTGTCATTTTTTCAACAATTCTCCAATCATCAAACTATATAATAACATTTCATTTACCCTGTACTGATACAAATTTTTGAATTGTATTTCCTTTGAACATTCTAAAACATAATTATCATCAATTTCCAATAGTATCCTCTATTCCAGGGTATGGGCAACTGCTAATTTTGATAAATGTTTGGTGCCACGTTTACCAAACCTCATACTCTTTTTTCCCATGTGGAAGTAGATGTCTTAGGTAATGAAGGATGAACATTCTCACCAATAGAAGCGTATGTATGTTCCTCCCTAGAGGTATAACTATGATCATATCCAGAAATATGTGGTGGGTCAGATGATTGATCTTTCATCCTAAAAATCAAATAAGCATCCATTAGTGAAAAAATGTATAAATCAAACAATTACATGAAAATATAAATAAAAAAATCACCAATTATCAAACAAAAAGAAAAAAAACCTAACACAGTTTTATTCATATTTTTTATAGTTAACTAATATATGAACAATATTAATGAGAAACTAAATGAATTAAATAAATGAAAAATAAAAATATTAAAATACATAGGAAATGATATAGTAAAAATTCACCAATCTCATAAATCCCTCTTTTAATAAAAAGAATTATTTTATAATATACACTTATACAATATATTTTTTATTTATTAAAAATGTTAAATTTAAAATAATTCGTTTTTCAATAAAATAAATTAGTTTATAAGATTTTTAAGGGAAAGAATGGGAATATATAGATAACTAAACTAATATAATACCAAAAATTTAACTTATTAGTTATAATACATGTTTTAATAAAGATAATCAATTTAAAATAACTAACTTATGAACTTTAGAAAAAGTAATCCATAATTAAACATATATTACCTATAATATAAGGAATGTACTTAAGATTATTTTCCCAAATTCCATCTCCATGATCATTCCGTAGGGAATAAACCATGTCTTCAATGTGTTCATCAATATTCTTTGAAAATCATTCCATGGATGTTGGGATCTCACATAAATTAGCATCTTCTTGAAGTTTATCATCACTAAAATATTGTTGTGTTCCTTATAAAAATAGAACACTACATATCAGATTGATAAATAAATTAGAAAATTTGTTTATCACATGTTTCCAATATAAAAAGATAATTTGGGTAATACAATTTATTCAGATTAACTTGTGTCATTTCAAATTCATCTTGTCAGACATTGTTGTTACAGATAAACCATTTACACATATACACTAGAACTTTAAATTTAATATAATAAACCTCCCATATTTAATCAATAAATCCATAATATAAAATTGATGTGGATATAGTATTTTTGTCTTTGGAACATGAAAAATTCACAGCATCTGTGAACTACTACACAGTACTATTCTAAACTGTACTATAATTGTCCTCGTCTTTTTTCTGAAAAGTATATCCATTAATGTCATACCCAGACCATGTTATCAAATATAATCTTGGACTACCCACTAACCATCTCAATTATTCTAATACATATGGTTTCATTTTCTCTTTTAAAAAAGGAAAAAATGTTTGGTTAGGATCAATCAAAATCCACATATCTTTCTTCTTTTGATAATATTTTTTCACCTCATTCATATGCAATGTTATATATAGTTGAGAATCATATATGTTATTCAAGATTTATAACAATATCTTTTTATTATATTCACCTATAAATTATTTTAATTTCATGACATGGATCCCTTTTACCCCAAAATAAACTCGTTGATGGGGAGATTTAGGCAAGACAATGTGATCCAGGTCAGATAAATATCTTATACAAAACACTGCATCCTACTTAGATATATTCATCTCAACAATGGATTCTTCTGGTTGGTATGGATTCTTAACATACAACATCAATAAATTCATATACCATTCAAAAGAATATAGCCAATGTAGATATGCAGTTCCTCATTGCTTTATTTCTCACACCAAATATACCATTAAATGCCCCATGATATCAAAAAAAGATGGAGGAAAATAAATTTCCAATTGAAAATGTATAGAAACCAATTTATTCTCTAAAATGATAATATCATTAATATCATTCACATTATTACAACTTGAATTAATAAATAACACACCTTCATGACAGTCATTCTAACTCATTTGGGAATTATTCCACACAATGCAACGGTAAGGACTAGTGGCATCATGACTTGTCATTAACGAGATTTCAAACCTGTCAACTTCAAATCCATTAAAGATGAAAATTTATTATATTTGAAGAATAACCATGTGTCACTTTGATATCACGAATACATTGAAAAAATATTGTATTCTCCCTCTTGTATACGGTATAAAAAGCTGGGGGTATGAATGTTCGTCTTCCATGTGAAGTGGGAGCCCAATCCAAACATATTCCCATTGAGAGAAAATCCATTCTTGCATTGAAATCATCATTATTATTTCCTTTAATATCTATCAATGATCCAATAAAACATTCATAGATATTATTTTTCATGTGCTTGACATCAATTTTATGTTTCACCTCAGGATATCTCCAATATGGTAGCTCAAAAAAGTGCTTTTCTTCCAAATATTTCTATTATTACCGGATTTATGTGTCTTTCTGAATGTCAAATCAATGTTTTTCACCCTATCAAAATACTGATTAATTGATTATGGCTTCTGAGTGATATCAAATTCTTGTGAGATATTAAAATTCATTTTTAATATTATATATGAGTGTTCCATATGAAAAAAAGTTCTATGCCCCAGGTATATTATTTTTCTCCCATGATCTAGATGAAAATATGAAGTCTTTTGTTAATAAATTGGATAAGATTTATTCCCCTTAACACTATATCTAAAAAAATTACATACTCTAGGAATTCATTTATAGTGAACATAATCATTTCATGCATTTAAAAATATTCTATTTTTTAAGAATCATACACACTTATACCATACATCCATAATAGTTTAAAATAATCAATTAATAGTTATAAGAAAACATCATTATCATTTCTAGGATATTTTGGTCCACCGATCATTAAATAAAATGTTACATGTTTTCTCTTCATAAAAAATCAAGAGATAAGTTATAAATTACCAATAAAATAGACAATGAACTATGTGTTCTACTAAGGAATTATATGGATTCATTCTATCTGTGCATTGTCCAAGTCAGAGATTTCGAACTTCATTTATGAATGTAGGAAACTAGTGATCAATGTTCTTCCACTGTAGACAATGAGCTATATGATGTATTCTTTCATCACATATCTTCTCATAATCATTACATCTTAACCTTATTTCATTATGTGAAATAGAAAATAAGCATCCCAAATGAGTAATTATAGGAAAATACCAAAATGATTTTATAGGAGTCTCTGGATCTTCTGAATCATCATGTTATTTTAATTTCTACTTATACCGTGATGTCCCACATTTTGGACACTTTGAATGATATTATTATTCTATCCTATATAGATCAAAATTATTCAAGAAGGAATGTATTTTCATGTACCCTAATCCCATTGGGAATAATATTTTCTAGTCCTTTTAATGTGAATCTGGAAGATCATTGTCTTTAGGAAGAATTTCTTTTAAAAATTGTAGCATCTTTTCAAAACACCTGTCACGTCATCCATGGTTCACCTTCAGGTTTATCAATCTCAACACCATAGATAAAAAAATATATTTCATACAACCTTGATACATTGTATTTACAGCATCACCATATAAACTCTTAATTTTCGTTTGTGACTCAATTATCTCTACTTCAATATCATAAATAATTTCATCAAGTTTATCAGATTTATCATCTTACATATAACCATCCTCATTTGATTTGAAATTATTAATTGTTTCATAATACCAACTCCAAGGGATATACCTCAAATTAAAACCATGAAAAATTAAATGAACTTTTATCTCTCTACTTTTCAACTGCCTCATATTTAATCATTTCAGATACTGATAGTAAAACATGTCATTTTTTAGAACATTTCTTTTAGTAAATTCGAAAAAAGCATCAACACCTTCCTCATATTCAACACTTATTCGTGGTGCATTAATTCAAATTCGATTCATTATCCATAAAAAATATAAAAAATTAATATAAAAACGTAGTTAATAATTGATTATATATTGAGATTAGAAATGAAAATTAAAATATATAGAAAAACTAGAATGGAAACATTAGAAGGAAAATAAAAAATTATAATAAAGAATATTCATTCATGGAGAACGAATTTCAAAATAGATTCCTTTAAAAATGTCTTAAGAAAAAAAATGAATATACTTTATAAAAGTATTAAAAAATATATACAATGACATCCATAAAACAATATCTATAATAAAAATATAAAATGTGAAAAACATATTCATAGTTTACTATTAATGAAAATAAATAATGTATTCTATATTGTAGTTAATAATATAATCTACTCATAAATTGAATCTTAGTTTAAATAAATGTCACAATAAATAAAATCAAGAACTAATTAACACATTATAAAATCAGAAGTATAATATACAGTCTCAATCATGAGAGGCATGTACTCAAAATTTACCTTTGACTTATTCCAACAATCTGCAGAACTAAAAAATAGTTACAACATTTGATTTTTATAATTATGTTAATTTTTTATAAAATTACATTATTATAAATGACTAAATAAACTGGGAAAAAAAATTAATTATAATTTGTAATATAATTTATATTACTTCGATCTCCATGCTAAAATTATTTCAAATTCTACATGTCATATCTCTTTCTATTTTCATTATATTTGGTTGTATGCTATCAAGACAACATTTGATACTGTAAACAATATAGTAGATGTCTATATAGAACATGAATATGGGTAGTGAAACCAATATAAGACAATAAGTTATTAGTGTTTTTAAATCAATTTTGGGATCAAACAAAGAATCAAATAAAAAAAATATTTGTTAAATGAAGCGACTTAAGAGTTTGATTTTATTTACAATGAAAATTTTCCAGGAAATCATATTCCATTAGTTGAGTCACTCTTACACATGGGCTACTGGTAGCTCTTATGAATCCCAATCCTTGTCAACTATTTCAAATTAAATCCTCTTATTATACCATCCAAAATGTTCTACCCCTTCAATGAAATGTTTTCACAAATTTTCTAGTGACTTATGAATTTCAAATATGCCATCACCTTTCCCAATTCATTGATCTTCTAGAATTTCATCACATTAAATAGTGAAATATCATCTTTTAGGTATCTTAAAATTCAGTAGACAAGATTCAATGTTTTGGATAAAATAAAGGATACACTAATTAATACCTCATTTAAGTACTGAATCACTTATTAGCATTAATATTTATATTCAAATGCCAAATCATTAAAGATAAAATCTATAAAAGGTAGTATAATAATTAGTATGTAAATATGTAATTACTAATAATTAATTATATAACAATTAATTAGTTAATTGTTATTATACTTATTAATTATATAATAATTAATTAGTTAATTAGTGATATAATTATTAATTATTTAATATATAATATATAATTATTAATTATTAATCAGTATTTTTATAGTAACTAATTAGTTAATTATTAATATAATTATTAATTATATAATAGTTGATTAGTTAATTTTTTGAGAAATATAGTGCCAAGGCCCTTTTTATAATTTTTTAATTAGTAATATAATTATAAATTATAATTATTAATTAGTATTTATTAAAATTTATTATATAATAATTAATTAGTTAATTAGTAATGTAATTTTTAATTATATTATAGTTTATTTGTTAATTACAAATATATTTATTCATTATAATTATTAATTTTTAATTATTAAAAATTATTACATAATAATTAATCAGTAAATTAGTAATATAATTATTCGTTATAATTATTCATTGTAATTATTCACTGTAATTATTAATTATTAATTAATTATATAATTATTAATTATATAACTATTAAATTTATAATAATTAGTTAGTTAATTATTAATTATTAATGATTAATTATATAAAAATTAATTAGTTATTTTTTAATATAATTAGTTAATTAATTTAGTAATTTGATAATTAGTAATATAATTATTAATTAATTAATAACTAATTAGTTACTTAATAATATAATTATTAATTATATAATAATTAATTATCTCTTTAGTAATATAATTATTTTTTATATAATTTTTAATTAGTTAATTTGTAATTATCAATCATTAATTATAAAATAACTAATTAGTTAATTAGTCGTATAATTATTAAATATATAATAGTGAAATAGTTAACTTTTTGAGAAAGATATTGCCAAGGATATTTTTATAATTAGTAAATTAGTGACATAATTATAAATTATTATTATTCATTATACTTATTAATTAGTATTTTTTAAAAATTATTATATAACAATTAATTAGTTAATTGGTAATATAATTATTAATTATATAATAGTTCATTAGTAAATAAGTAATATAATTTTTATTATAATTTTTAATTTTTAATTTTTAAAAATTATTATATAATAATTAGTTAGTTAATTAGTTATATAACTTTTCATTATAATTATTCATTATAGTTATTCATTATAAGTATTAATTATAACTATTAATTATTTTTTATTTATTATCATTAGTAATTAGAAATTTTAAATTAGTAATTAATAAATATTAATTAACTAATTAAATAATTTAATATATGTTTATTCAATGTTTTAAGTTTCATTTATATTGGTTTTATTATTTATTTTTTATAGGTTTTTAAAGGCACATACTTGAAACATTTTTACATTTCAAATAGTTGTCTTTGAAAGCATATAAATTAATTTGTATCAACATTTTTTTAATTTTTTTTATTTTCAACTATTTATTATATGTTTAATCCATGTTTTATGTTTCATTTATGATGAGATTATAGTTTTTGTTTTATAGACTTTCAGAGTCACGTACTTGAAACATTTATACGTTTCAATTAGGTGTCTTTGAAAATTTATAAATTATTTTTTGTCCACATATATTATTTTTTATTTTTTATTTTAACTATTTTTTATATATTTAATTCATGTTTTATGTTTTATTTATTTTGGACATATAGTTAATATTATATAGGCTTTCAATGCCTTGTACATGAATCATTTTTAAGTCTCAAGTAGATGTCCTTGAAACCTTACAAATTGTTTTCCATTAACATCATTTAAGAAATTCTTTTTGTTTTCCACTATTTTTTATATGTTTAATCTATGTTTTAGTTTTTATTTATATTGTGCATATATTTTATATTTTGTAGTCTTTCAAATACTCGTACTTGAAACAGAATCCCACATCAGAAAAGGGTAAGCCCTCATATAAAATGGATCCCAGGGTGAGAGCTTCTGTTAGAATCCAGACAGCTTTAATGGCAATACTACTGGATTTTAAATATCAGATATATTCTGATTTAATTGGGAGAATTTGAATTCTAGTTGGTGTGCTTGGTACATTCTTCATAATCCTACAAGACCGCACCACAAATAATAAAATATAGAAAAAACAACAACTTTGAACTTAATGATCATTTGTATCAATTAATCAAACATGTACTTAATCCATATCACTAAGGAGAAACATAAGGATTACACACTAGTAGAGTATCAATAGATCTTGTTAATATCATGATGTTATAGTAGGACATATATTAAACCATTTGATATTAGAACTGTATTTATGATTTTTTAGATAAATAATAGATCTATGTTTTTTGTTATGGTTATTTTTAATAATTATTTCATCTTTCATGAGGATAATTCCACAATATGTGGGTAGGTAATAACCTCATTTTTTTAATACATAATTGATGAGACATTTATTAAAAAACTATTAATTTAAAAGAACATTATAAATTACATATTGAATGTTTGAAATTCATATATTCGAAACATTATTGTGACTTTATGTTATATAAGACTGGTGAGCTGTAAATTAAGAAGGGGAATATTTGTTATAAAATATAATTTATAATTCAATTAAATGATATATTATGTGGTAACACTCACAATATAGTACCATCCTTAATTATTATATAATCTAGTTTTTATATTCTAAAGTTATATTTTTATATTTTTTGGATTTTATGGTTTATATTTTATTGAATTTTTATTAATAATTCATACATAAGACACATATAACAATAATAGAAATATTCTACTCAATATCCATTTATCCAAATATTCCATACTTTAAAAAATTAAATATTTTTTCTTTTCAGGAAAATATTCACAATGTTTAACTTGACATATTATTTTATCATACACATACTTAAACAATATGAATAAAATTAAAAAAATGGGATGAGAACAAAAATCATGGTAAGGTACCTTAAAGTATGTATTCTATAATTCTAATGATAAAAAAACAATAATGTTTTTAACAATTATCATAATTTTATTTTAAAAAATAAAACACATTAATTTCTCATGAAAACCGCTAAACCCAATAGATTGAAAATAGAACACATTTTAAAAAACAAAGTGGGTCATATTCATAACCTATTTTCACATATGTAAAGAAATAACTAGATCCTGGTTAAATCTAATGTGCAATCCAATCTGTTTAACTCCCTCATTCTTCCCACTGAAAATATGGAACATTACCAAATGATTTTGAGATCTTTATCAATATCACTCATACGTATAAGATGTATCAGTATCACCCATCTATATATATTGTACCAGGGTAAATCATTCTAAATATACTATTCACAATTACTATTTCATTAATAATTAATTTTATCCTTGCACTTTTTCATCATAAAACCCATAAAATTTTCTTCGAAAAACATTTACAGATATCAAATAACCCTTTCCATTTAGAATAAAAATTTCAAAACATAATATCTAGAATAAAGGGAAATATTGTTTTTCATTGAATATAAAATTAAATATTTTAAAAGTATCTATATATAAAACTATTTTTATGGTGGCAGGAAAGACTTTTGAAACTATAAATGTTACAATAGTATATTTATTTCCCATTTTTCACAAACTACCTAGTATAAAATTCCAAACAATATACCTTTTGAAGGAAATTCAAAAGAGAGATAAATTTTATTTATAATTCACTTATTTTCATATAAATACATCCAAAAATGAATTTTAAGAATGCGGTTGTGCCTGAAAAATATTTTGAATATTCGTACTTATAACAATTTAAATGTTGTTTTTAGTTAAAGTGTTGTATACCTTGAGTGTGATTTGTCATGTACATTCATTGCATTCTAGAATTGTAAACATATGTTAATTAAATAATTTTTTAATAAAAATTTTCTTGTTTTTAACTCCTTTTATTTAGTTTATCATCCTTTTATATGCAATCACTTAATCAATTATGTTCTCATCAGATGTTTTGATGATATTAAAATAATATATCAAAAATGAATTTGGAAAGATTAATTTGGTCAAAGAGGTCATCATTCCGTAATATCTATAATAATAATGCAAAATAATTTATTATTATTAAATATTAATTATAATATTAAAAACACCAATGACATATAGTTAGGAAAAATAAACTACATTTTGATCATAGAGATAGTAGGTCGTATGTATGCATGATTAACATTTCAATTTTTTAATTATATTAAGGAAAATATATTAAGTATTATTTTATATTTATAGAATTGTGATTATATAATAAATATAATATTTCCTAAATTATTTAAATTATATATATCATCTATATGATGTGGCGTTGAAAAAAAAATACAATCTCTTCATGGAGGTAGTTTTCCACATGAAAACATGAATGAAATTATCATTTTTCAATTAATGGAAATTCTTGAATGTTGATGATATATTATAATTCTAGTGTAATTAATATTTTATGAGTAATATATATATATATACATATTTAAATTAAATTAATAAATATAAATATCCTTGATATATGGTGATTAAAAATAAATTCCAATAGTTCATGTGGTAGTATTCCACCATACACATGAATGATAGTTTCATTTCCAATTTATTGGAAGGGGATATGAATATAGGTGATGAAATAATCATAATTACATATATGTTTATTGATGATAATATTTTTCTTATTTCATCGTTCTTGAAGAATATATTAACAGGACATAAGAATAAATAAAATGAAAATTATTGGATTAAAACAATACCTCTTATTTGGAAAACCACTTTAGTTTTATACTGAAGTCCTTATTAGGAAATAAATATGATCAATCATTGGCCTAAAATATTATGGGATGAATTTAAGGTTGTGATTTCAATAGTTATTGGAAAACATAGAGTGCTCAAAATTTGTGAGGAATATATGTGTGTTTCCTTTTATAAGTACTAAGTGAGGGATTCTCATAATATCACTAAATTCTAAATAGTATTTATATCATAATCATGATAATTGGATAGCAATAATCTTATATTATAAAATAATTTTAGATGGTGTAAAAATAAATCCATACAATCACATTTAAATATTTCTTAGAAACATTTTAATTTGTTTCTCCTAGTTAATCCCCTTTCACCTAATTTATTACTTCAATTTTTACCATTAAAACACAATTATATAAATAAATAAAAATTGTCTTTTTCTGTAAAATATTTAACATAATGATTAAAAATTGGAAATTAATTTTATCATGTTTAAATTCTATTTTTTTGGGAAATTTATTTTTACATAACAACATAAAATGCATAAATATAGATTTTAGGAAAATACATTATTTATGTAAATATATTAATTTTACATAGAAAAATGATAATAAGTTAATTTCCATTATTTTTTTGGATATATAATAAAAAATTTATTCTTTTATAATTTTGGAGCTATCACAAAAATAAATGTAATATTCTATCTATGTTGTTAAATAAAAAAAATCAAAAATGGAATAAAATTTCATCAAAATAAACTTTTTCTTCTAAAACATAAATTTTTCTTCTAAAAAAAATTAATCATTAAAAAAAAATTAACACATTAAATTGATATTTTTTTAAAAATAACTCAACAAATAGGTTATTAGAATGATTATAATTCTAAAATCATAACCCTTTGGTTTAACTCTCGGTAAACCTATTTTAACCTTAACAGTAGTAATAGGCATTTATTGTTTTCACAATTCATTATGACAAAAAAATTACCATATTAAATTATAATAATTATTCTGATACCAATTATTGAACTCATACAATGATATTTTAGTCGTAGAATTTACAAAATTTAATTCAAAATTAAACTCAAAAAATTCATTGAAAATTGGTTATCTAGAAACATTCCATTTGATTAAATTTTTTTTTACCAAATTCATGTCTAATGTTAATTGAAATTAAATTTACTAAATTATTATTAAAGAAAGTAACTTATTTAATTTTATAGCTAATCAAAAATTTAATATTTCCATGTAAATATTTAAAAAGATAAGATAGTTTTCCATAAAAATAAGTATTTTCAAAAATAATTAAAAATTTATATTCTTAGATAAATAAAAAACTAACAGTAAGAAAATTTTATATAAAATTTTTAAATAAAAATATATTTTTAAAATTTAAAATATATTATATGTAATAAATAAATTAACTAAAACAATATAATTCATGAAAACTCTTTTTGGTTAAAAATATATCCCTTTATATTTCATTGAAAATTTATAAAATATTCATGAAATGAGTATTAAAATATCAAATATGATTAATAAGACATAAAATTGATTTATATTTACAATAATTGTTTTATTGAATTCTTCAGTCAATTTTTAAATTGCATCCTAACAATTCTATACATTAATTAAATAAGTGTATGTATTATTCCATCATATCATTCTCAAATTCTCATGTTGCTTTATAAACCATATTTTTTGAAAAAATATCATGATGAATTAAATTATTCCACAAACTATGATGTCATGAATCTTTACTAGTTCTTGATCATATAATATTTTTGTCTACCAACTAAACTAATTCTGGGATCAAAAAATTATATGGATCTGGAATATGTTTTTCTAAAAAATATGAAATTAGTCATATATTTGAGATAAACATAACAAAAATTCTTCTTGGTATGTGTACAATAAAATATTATCTATAATTTCATATTTTCTAGTTAACTAAAATCATTTCTTCCTCTTTTTAACAAAAGATATAAAACATTATATGAGATAAATTTGATAAAATAATTATTAATTTCCGTGAAAGAAATATATTTCAACGAGTTACCCAAAAAACATTGCTTCCTACTCCAACCCTTATTAATATATTGAAAACTCATCTAGGCATTCTAATCCTTTTTATCTATAAACACTAGTCCAAAAAAATAAATTTTCCAAAATTATCCAATGAAGATAAAGTTTGGCATAGAATTCCATATAATTTATCTAATGGTGCCATATGTTTTCTGTAATGAAATAAATTATTATATTTAAATTCATAAAATGAAAGATGATGAACCAAGTTTACATTTTAATCCAGTTATAAACATTCGACTATTCCTTCCATGTCCCGATTCATTTTCTTGGATTATCCATATTATCAAGGATTAAAAGTTATAAAAAATTTAATTAATTTCCAAAAAACATTTAAAGGACCTTCCAAAAATTTGATTTAATGTTGAAAAAAAGGTAAAATATAATATAGCGTGAAACTCTGTAGAACATAACTATATACTTTGTTATAGGTGATAACGATGATATAAATATATAGTATCTCTAATGTGAAGTAAATGTGTATATTTAGTTGTTGGATTAATAAAAAACCCAAATTAAGTTATTACCTCATAATGTCTTTGGTAATCCCACAATGAAATCCACAGATTTGTTTTCCCATTTCCACTATGACACTACTTTTTTTTGAACCATTACTTTTGGAAATTTTTATTTATCTTTAAACAGCTAAAAACTAGAACACAACATTTTACACTATATAATATAGATTTTCATTATATCCCACTATTAATACACTTTATGATCTATGTATATCTATTTACTTCCATGGTGAATTTAAAATGGAAAACTATTAGCTTCACCCATTAATTCTCACTCTATATTGTAATCACATTCTATACATAATCTCTATGCAATTCTAAAAACACCTTCCTTATAAATCTTAAATTTAGATAAAATATCATTACATACCATTTCAACCACTCCATATAAATCACCATCCTCCATATTATCATTACAAACAATTCATGATGGATATGATTATTCTGATATCTAATGTTAAATAGTTTTTGTTCTTACACACACAATTTCAAGGCCATGATTCAAGAAATAATTTATGAAAGCACTGTGTTCCAAATTTTACATGGTTAATGTACCATTATCTTTCTGGTGAAAAGAACCAATTAAATTTATTTTATATGATGTTAATGAATTATGTAGTCATACTCATTAATTAGTTTAAAAATACTTCTCTACTACATGTTTAATTATTTATAAGTAAATATATATTTAAATAAATTATTGTCTATATATATTTTACACTTGACACATTTTAATATGATTTATTTATAAGGATATATTTTAATATAAATTGGTTTTAATGTTTAATAAGATAAACGTTTTATAAATTAATCCAGTTTTGATAATTTTAATCAATATCACTCTAAAATTGATTGTAAAACATATCAATCTTTCTGATGTTTTTACATTAAAAAACTCGCATTGTAGTACCATCTCCTAGGTTAAATTTAAATTAATTTATGCCACTTATTATATTTTAATATAAAAAATTTTATTCCATATTTTAATTAAAATAATTTATAATTTATAATAAGTACAAATTAAGTTTTTTACCAAAAATGTTAGTGACATTAAAAAAATTAATTACATCGACTAAGGTAAAGAAAATTATAAGGGACTAAACCTTAATCTCAAAGGGAAGATAACACATACACATATCCAAAAACTATATTATGGAAAACATTAGTCCCATAAACCACTAAAATCCAGTAATCATCCATTTGGACGCATTATTATCATGTAATATTTTGGGAACACATAATTATTTTCAAAAATAACAAGTGTGTCATTTCCCTCAACTATTAAAGGCACTGAAGACTCCCCCATCCTCACAAATATAAAGAAAAATTTTCTTGAACAATGTCTATAAAAATATCTCCTCAAAATTCATACCCTCATCCAATAATCCTCCCCTAGGTCCAGAACTATTCCATAGAAGCCTTTGTTACAAACCAAAAAGAGTTTCCCGATTAAGAGGTAATATATTTCTTAATGTTTTTCAGTTTAAATTCTATTCTAAACTCCCTGAAATTTTAACATTAAATGATTAAATAAAACAAATATTATCCTAGATATATTTGGATGTTGTTATTTTATAGGTTTGTCCTACTCTTACACACACCCCCATCTAATTTGTAACAAACATACTAATTATGTGAACTGTGAACTACCGCACAAGAAACGAGGATTGTTCATTATTCTTTTACCATTTCTCATGGTGATAATTATTATTTAAACAATATTTATATATTATATTTATTATATTAATAATTTCCCTATTCGTCTTTAATTATTTTAACCAGATACCTGTATACAATATTTTTTAAATACAATATCATCATTTGTGGATGTGTGTGCTACCTCCCCCTCAAAGTGATATGACTCATTCGCACTATACATATAATGTACAAATGATGGTTTTAATAAACATAGGTAATTTATAGTAATTATATATGATACTATAATTAAAATAAACATATATATTAATTACTTCTAATTAGTTTATAATGGAAAAGAAATGAATGTATTGTGCATGTGTATGTATGGACTACCATCTCCATGAATGATGCTTTTAATTTCTTATATCCAAACTTCATATATTTTTATAAAAACACATATACTAAATAAATATGATAATTATAACATGGTTTACATTTTATATATAATTAAATCATGTTTTATGTAATATGAGAAGAAAATAATAATTCAAAAATACATCAAAAAACTATATAATCCAGACCTAGAATAGTTAAAATAATTAGTGTTATCAAATAGGTAATATCACATTTTAGGAAGTTAATATATGATATTATAAAAATTATTATTGTTCTAGTATAATTTAGTAACAAATTTTAAACCACAATACATGAGAAAAAAGAAAACACAACTAAATGAAGGTTAATTTAAGGGATTTTCATCTCAATTGTTATTCCATTGAAACTTAATGAATTTTAAGCACCTATTTTATTTTATATAGTTTATATAATATCCCTGACATGTTATATTGGGAATATAATTATTCTTCTGATATTATATTGTTTATTTAATTTTAGTCCTCCAATTATATTATGGATATAAATGTTTCAAAGTGGTATGAGATACATTGGGATGTTTAATGGTTATTTTACTTAGGTCTATTTTAATAGTCTTTCAATGGTATCTACTTTTGTTTACTATCCTCCACTATAAATTTTTTAATAAATACATATATTTTATTCCGAGTAGTTATTTAAATATAATGCACATTTTTTAAAGTAAATATATTACTAAATTTGAGGAATTATTTGGACAGGTAATACATGGGTTGGGTAGAGTTTAAGGTGTGATATATGGGTTGGGTATAAGTTAATGAAATCCCATTGATGTATTGGTAGTCTAATGGGATGAAATTTGGTTGGAAATCCCTTCATGTTTGTTAGCAGTATTTTATAAGCTATTTTTCTAATGGTCTTGTCAATATAGTTAAGGTTGGACAATCAAAATTGTTTTATAACCAGTATGTTTTAAATCTTCTTGTGAAAGGTATTGACAGTAATGGTTACATGTACCTAGGAGACATGGATTCCAATAAATAAGCATTTTAATTTTTTAGAATTTTGTTATTATAATTATTCATCCATGACATTTTGTAGCGATATATCTAAGGATACCTTTCATTCTCATATTATTGATTTATATGGAATGATTTTTAGTTTATTACCTTTCCATATTAATATTTATATATATTTATTTTAATTCAATGTGTTATTAGTTACTTACCTTTCAATGTTAATTTATTCATATTGATTCAATATTTATTATAATTTACTAACCTTGCTTATCATTTGTGCTCACCCATAATATGTTTCATTTTCCTAGGTTATAAAGAAAAAATATTAGAATACTAATTTAATGATATATTTTATATAATTTTATTATTAATCATGTCTGTATTTACTATTTTCCAATGTATTATGGGTATAATATATGTAATCTGGCCTTCCAAGACTCCTAAAATGGTTGGTCCTTCCGAAGTTGATTCCATATAATCATGCCAATGTTAAAAAATAATGAACTGGATCTGGGCTATTGGTGTCAGAGTGTTAATGTTGGTATAAGAGGATGTTTAGCTGAAATCATGGAAACTAGATTTACAAAATCATGATTAAGGAGCATAACCCTGATAGATAATTTTAGGATATCTATAGAGGAACATCCTATAATTCTTTGTTAGGTATTGAATATGTTGGTATTCCTAGTAAAACATCTATGTTTGTATACTACAATTGGATGTAGTTCTAGCATAGATGTACATATAAGTAACAACTCTGATAAGGTTTTCACGGACTTACGTAGAATGACCAGATACATGATAATGGGCCTTACTGTGAACCTTGATTGACATTCATGGGGGATACTTTAAGGATAATGCACATTTTCTTTGCAAAATGTTTTGAAGGATTTGAAAATAATATTTGCCTAAATTAACCAATTATTATGATTCTAGGATTTATGATGTATAAATTAATGTTATGTTTTATACCAGATTTAGAGTTATACAAAGTTCATAATTTTAGGAGATAATCTAGTATATGTCATAGTTTTCAAATAGTGTCCTAATGGTATATTGGTTTCAATACTTGTAGAAAATGTAGTGATTTCTCTGTGGAGTAAGTCATTATAGTTAGTTTCATAACTGATCTAGTTATATATATATTAGGGTATCTTAGTTAGGTTTCGAAAAATAACATTTCCTGAATAGACAATCCTATTCCAATAGAAAATCACCAACAATGGATCACATTATGTGACAAAATCCCTCAATGTTTAGAAAGACTACTAATCCAATTGTTGCTAATAAATATATTCTCTCTCTCAAGATGATATTTAAGGAGTTAGGATGTAGTGAAATGGATAAGGTTAAACATTCTGTCTATTTCCTAAAATGTGATGATGATCAGTGGTGGTATTTTTTCTAAAATTAAAGCTAGAAATTAAAAATTAAACTCCTTGTGTGGAGGAAATTTATGAAAAAATTATTCGATAAATAGTTCCATCATTATCAACCAAATAAGATGAAGAGGAATTTCTATAGCTTAAAAAATTGAGGAAGAATGTGTTATGGAGTACAAATTTACCTTTACATGGTTAGAAAGGCATGTTGTGGATTTTATATGTATTATAGAGTGAAATATTGACAACCTATTTCAAGGAATTATGAAAATTCCTCAAAAGGTAGTGGTATCTCAAAAATATTCTTTCATATAATGAAGTAGTTTTATGTTCTATCAAGAAAGAGAAAAAATTATTTATGTCATATATCTTTATGATAAATAAAGTGAAGAATAAGTTTTTTGGACATGAGGAAAAAGGGAATGTGTCAAAGAAGCTGAAGGGAAAGTAGGGTTTTACAATATGTGATAAATGCCGAAGGAATCCCCCTTTAAAATGTTTGAATTGATTTTAATTTTGTAATATGTTTGTAGAGAAGTTTCACTAGGAAAAAACATCAAAGGAATTTTGTAAAATAGTATTATTCAATGTTAAAACTATAAGGATATAGGACACTATTCCAATGAATTCTCCAACAGGCAAGGAAATATACCTCCAAAGAAGCTAAGTGATCAAAGTCAAGAATATGATTTTGACATAACTAATGTGCAGTGATAAATGTAATTTTTTATTTGGATATAAAAAATATGTTCTAAATGTGTTTCATTTATGATGTTCAGGTCATATTATTTATGAAATATATATTGATTTTACTACATTACTTATTTGTTAATGATTTTAGATCATCAATTTAATGGTAATGAGAAACATTATTTAGTGGAATGTTAAACGTTTTTCAAAACACATGTTTAAGGGAAATAAAACCCTTAATATATTCTTGATGTTGGGATATTAATAAATTAATAATTGTTTCGGATAAACGATAACTACCATAGAACTAATTAATGAATTTTTGACAAGTGTTATAAGCTATCATTTATAGAGTTTTAAACATTGTATGATTTAGGAAATATATCCAATAACATATTTCATATATACAGACTAAGGAAGAATGCATGTTTCCAAAATGTTTTTATAGTAATTCAAGTTATTGACATATTTCAAGAGGATAAATGGTGAAGGTGTTCAAATATGAGATATTTTATTATAAAAGAGATACATCATTTTGATTGAATTATAATAAAAAGTTAATTTTTGTAAACTAAGTGACCTTCTTTATAAAGAATCAGATCATAATATTTTTTAAAAGTTAACAATTTAAGAAATTGATTAAGTTGAATGTTATATGTGGTTTTAGATATTGATATATTACATCACTATACGATGAATATTGTTCCATGAGAAAAAGTAGAAATATTTAAAGGAAGACCAATGGAAATTATTCTTCTTATAGAAATGTACCAAGTAAGTATAGTTATATATATTAATTAAGAGTGAAAGAGTTTCTAAACTCTATGGTCCTGAAACCAAAAATGTCGTCCTAGTACCTCCATTTCCATTGAATCAAATTAAACCTTAGATCCTGACTGATTTATGGCCTTGTAATTGTTAACTTTATCCAAATGATGTTCTCTAAAACTCTCCATTAGAACATGATTGTAAAAGTTTTCCTCTATATCCATATTTATATTTCCAACATATGTTTTCATATTAAAGAACCTATTTAAGTTCCCATTGTACATATATTTCTCTCTAATTAAGAATATTTATTATTAACCATATTCACAATGTAGGTTTTTTGACAATATTTTATTTTTAATCCATAAATTAATAGGATAATCATTAAATAGTGAGGATTCAATTTTATTAATGTGGGGAGAATGAAAAACCCCAAAATTATAAATAATGTTCTGTGTATTTGATATCATATATCACATGAATCACCAAGAATGTAATGGAATAAAATACCCCAAGAATTTAACATATATATAATATTTTAATTAAATTAAATCTATGTATCTTAAAATTAACGTGATACTAATTTAGCATAAGTCACATGCAATAATGAGTTTCTTCAAAGGATAGCATTACACGCAAGACCACATTTTTCCGAATAACGATATATTATTAAAATATTAATAATTATAATCTAGTTTTTAAAATATTAGTTCTGAAAATTGGTTAAATAAAGCATGAATATATATAGATTAAAAAAATATGAAATTAATTCATTGGTTAAAAATTAACTATAATTTAATATAAAAGTCAATTGAATATAAAAAACATTCTTTATTTTAATTCCCACAAAACTATTATACACTAATGAATTAAATTAATTACATTTTTTTGTGATATTAATGTGACAGAAAAACAATATATATTAAATAAAATATTGTTTATATGCTTCTAATGTATTTTATAGTATTTATAAGAAACTCATTTTTATGAAAAAAATACTCAATTTTTAGTAAAATATATCTACAGCCTTTTAGTGGCGAACTCATTTTAAATAAATTATTTTACCCATATATATATATATTATACATGAAAATGAAATTCTTATTTTAAATAATTACATAAAAATTATGTTATGGTATAGGTTGGGTATTTTTTCGTGGTGTTTTTATTTTTAATGAATAGTGAAAAAACTTAATTTTAGTTCAAAATTTTTTTTCCTCTATTTTATTTACAATGTAAAATTACATTTTTTATTGGTTTTAAAGTGTATGCAGATTAAAGTTTTTCAACAATACAATTTGTTTCATTGTAATTAATTTCAATTTTAAATTGACTATAACAACATAGCTAACTTTCAAATGTTCTTACTTTAAAAACTCGTATTTCCGTACTGTTTGTGTAACACCCCAAGCTTCCACGGTACGTTTCCCTTCGAATAATGCAATGGTGTGCATTGTACGCAACTTTGAGATTCTAACACACCACAACCAATCAAACTAACTGTTATGAATAGTAATACCTTATTTTTGAAATTTTATAAATTCTACCTCTAAAAATGGACATCATTTTTAGATTCAGAATATCGAATTTATCCCAGGGTGAAATTTTGGAACTTTTCGGATAACACTTATATTTTGATGAATAGTGAAAATTACTAAATTTTAATTAAAAACAACTTTTTAAATCAAAATAATTTATAGTGATAAATTATATTATTGAGTGGTTTTAAAGTATAATTAGAATATATTTTTACCATTTTATCCAATTGTGTTCATTATAATTAATTTCACTTTGAAATTGGACCTAAACAATTTTCAATCGTTTGATATATATTGTTTCTTAAAAACACGCTATCTGTTGTGACAGAAAATATTAATTATAAAATTAATTAATGCAACTTATATTTTTATAATTTTGTAAAATATACATAATTTTTGAATTTGGAATATCAATTATAGCTTAGGGTGAAATTTTTTCATTGTTCTGAAAAACATCAATTTTTGATGAATAGTAAAACTACTAAGTGGTAGTTAAAAAAACTGAATTTTTCATAAAACTTAATTTTAACGCTTTTGTGAATGGAATTTAGAAAATATGAGAGACATGTTTAATATCAAGAAGTAAAATGTGGTTAAATTAGATGAAAATAATTTTTGGTGAATAGTAACTTTTTACTTTTATTTACCACGGTTAAAAGTAAATCGGGTAATTATGGGTAAAAATGATATTAATATTACCCTAACACATGTCTTAATTCTATTGTACAAGTGTATCTCGACCAAAAACAACCTTATGAATAAAATTTTATCATTTAGGTCAACTTCGATTAGATTATGACATTTATTATTATTTAATTCAAAGAAGAGTTAAAAGATTTAAAATCAATGTTTATTCACTAAAACATTTTTAATATAGGGTTATATATAGGATAAATTAGATTGTAAATATTAATTAGGAAGCTAAAAATATTTCCTACATAATGGTATTTTATTTATAATTTCTAGACATTAAATAATTTAATTTATTTATGACACAATGATGATGCAGTAATTACCATAATAGTAAACAATTATAATAATTGATATTATAAATACCAAAATGAATATAATTTTAGCCTTTTAATAAATACAACTACTTTTATAGGTTTATATGACATGTTATTAATTATTTAATTAACCTTTTTTGAAGTAATAATTTTTTTATGAGTTTTAAAAAAAAATCAACTATTGAATAGTGTCAAAATTGACAAAAAAGAGGTTTTAAAACAAATATTATATTATTAATTGATATTAAATTTCTAAAAATCTATGGTTCGGCCAGGAGACTTATATCAAGATAGGTGTATCATTAATGGACCAATTGGGGGTCTCTTGGATGTATATAGTAATTTTATTAACTATATAATATAAAAATACATAGTAACATGGTAACTGTCAAAATAATTAACTAAGAGTTAAAACTAAACGATAAGGTTAATATAATGACCCAAACCTATCTAAATTCTATTGGTTGAATTATATTCGACCTATCCCCATCTTAACCTTTTAATAATCAACTTTGGAGCAATTAGAAACCGAATATGAATTTATTATAAATTAATATTTCTAGCTTTTCCAAAGGTGCCCCTCACCCCTCTTATAAAAGGGCACTCATCATTCTCATTTATTCACACCATAAAAGCCTTTTGGTTCGGCCAAACCCTGAACAAATACTCTATAAACTTCCCTCACTATAACCTAGAGGCCTTAGTTTGATCATAAAGCCAACCTAAGGAGCCCTTTTGATCAAATCAATAGGAAAAACCCGAAGAAGAGGTAATGTTTTCATCACCCCTTTCCATGTTCCTTTATTCTTCCACTTCTTCTATCTTTGTTATTACCATTCTAAAATAATAACTCCAGTATCTTATATATACTGTGATGTTATTATAAATATTGTAAAACAATATTCAGTATTCTATCCACCCTTTGAATAACATGTCACCATACGTGCGTACGTACGGCATACCGTCTCCACGTCGTGGTGTAATTGTTATTCAATATATTATTATTTTGGTGGGTATAATAATGATGTGTAACTAATGAAAATAATAAATATAACATGATAATTATTCTATATATATTATATACCATCCAATTATATATTATTTTGATATCAAAAGAATGATATTGTCGCTCGTGCGTACGTACGGACTACCGTCTCCACGAACGCGATGAGATTCATTCTCTATCGTATCCATTCAAGTATAATTATCATTTGATGATTTAAAAATAATGTTTAAGGACTTGATATCATTCTGGATATGAATATGATACAACCTATCCATGACAAACATGGCTTACATAACAAAACATTTAAACGAAAACGAGTAAGTTAACACCCAAAACGATGATAATTCTAAGATATTATTAACAAAGTAATGTTAAAAGATCATATATGATATCATATTAATGTATATGATTAATGAATAATTTAATAAAAATTATTTCAACATTATATAGGAGGTTAACCTACCACCAACCAAGGAAAAGTACAAGGTAAGGGGTTTCTTAACTCACTCTTAGTATCTTGATAATTCCATTGTTCACCACTTAATTATTGCATGTGGTGTATGTGTACTACCCATGATTGTATTTATTGTGTAATATAATTTAATTTATGGTTATTTACATCATCAGTGTATGATCCTTCTTTCATGGGTGTATGTTTCGTATGTTACCTAATCAATAAGGGAATTCAAAATTTCAAATTCCATTTATTCGGCTTTACGCAAACTTCATTGATTATTTTACTCTGAGATTATCTGTGGAATAACTATTCATTGGATTATGTCATAATTTCCACTCCCCTTTTCTGTGGATATACTTTTGATACACATAATCACTCCATTGATAATTTCCCAAGTCATCGATATGAATTTGATAAGAGTAATTTTAACTCATTCTTCATTTGTTGAGTTAAACATCCAATTCATTGGTGTTGTTTTTACAAGATTATGTGTGAATATCCTTTGATTGTTTTACACTGAATATCCAATCACATTTAGTGTATTTATATCTTTCACACATAACTATGTCATTGATTTATCCTTAACCTAAGGATACGGCCTTTATGAGAGATTTCATCTCAACTTAAATTCCATTGGGACTTCTTTGTTGTTATACACCAAATCACTTTTATGTGGTGTATATAATGTACTTTGAAATAGTATATCATGAATCCCTTTATTATCATGATATTAAAAAAAATTAATTACCTCAATTATTTTTTTTCAATTGTCTCTATTTTGGTTATAATCTCTAACTAAAATACTATTTTAAATGTTTTAAAGACTTATTCATCTAAATAATTCTCATTAATGTCCATGTTTTAAAAATGGTTTTAAGGATTTATTTATATGGACATTACTGTTTTAAAATTAAAACCCTTTTTAAAAAGTTTCAATGTTGTATGGGACACTTTGATTCAAAAATCTATTTTTAAATGGATTCTTGATAAACAGTGTGACTTTTAAATGATTTCAAGAAAAAGGGGGATATTTCTCTCAAATAGTTTTGATAATTATTTTCATCTATGTCAACATACTTAATTATTCTTGATTGAGGATAATGTGATACAATACAATATTTTATATTGTATCGAATGAGTTATTTTTGACTGTGGATGTGCTATTTTTATACCATTCATGGTTTGTGGTTAAAGTATTTACATTTCGTATGTGAGTTTTAATACAAATTTTTATGTTATGTTTAAACCTATTTATATGAGGAATGCATTGGACTTAATAAGTGATGAGTGGATCCTGCTATAGCTCCTAGATGTATCGGTAGGTCTCATGAGACAAACTAGTGTCTTCGCACAAGGCCTTGAAAAATCTTATTTGTAGTCTTGGCACGAGGCCTTGGCTATGTGGTTATGATAGTCTGGGATTATGCATTCCATCATTATGAAAGTGGTTATTGATATTTCATGTGATCATTCGACTAGTTGAATATCCATGTGAATAAGTAAATGACATTATTTCATTTTATCTTTTCCATTTTATGCTGAAGTTCAAGTTTAAAAGGATTTTGTTTTAGTTATAAATTGCCTTAAGTGTTTATGCTTATCTATGAATGATTTTGCTATAATGTTATCCTTACTGAGCATCTGATCTCACCCCTTTCAATTTTTTTTATTTTTCCCAGGATTATGAAGAAGTAATTTATGAATGACCTGCAGGGATAGTATGAGGGGATATGAAGACAAGATGTTTTTTTTATGTAATGTAAAACTTTATGAATGTATCTAGTGTTTCCAAGGATACTAAACTAATCGGTATTTAGAGACTTGATATTTCTTGTGATCATGCCAATGTTATGTAATAATGCACCAACTCGGGGTAACTGGGGTCGGGGCCTTACAGTTGGTATCAGAGGAAGTTTAGTACAAACCTTGGAAGGTAGATTTAGATAAACTCTGATTACAGCACGTAGACCTAAGATGAACTTTGATGATTAGTATAGAATAAATTCCTAGAATTTTGGTATTGTAGAGATTTTGTGAGTTTTCTGAGAAATACATCCCTGTCTGGAAACGAGTAGGTAGAGGCGGCTCTGGCACAGATGTACCTAGGGGTAAAACCTGAAAACACCGCTTTGAGCTAGACTCGAACGGGAACTGGTGCACGACAGTGGGCCTTGCTGCACTCTTGGTTACGACACTCCTAGGGGATATGCTTAGGATAATTTACATTTTCTTTAAAAACCGATTTAAAGTATTATATATATAAGATGGGAGTAAATGACCTTGGTTAATCCTAATGTGTTTCAAATTGAGAATATGGTGACATGTTAATCTCTAAATGATTGTATGAATACTATTACTCACACAATGGTTTCTAATTTTAGTCAATGGCTGGATTCCAAGGAAGTCATAGTGACTTTGAGAATTATGTACAAGGTGGGAATGGTGGTGGCAATGAGCAAAAAAATGGAATGTTGATAGGCGTAAAAGATATCGTCTTTATACCAAATAAATTTTCCAAAAATATGATCAACAATATATATATTAACCAATTACCGGACTCAACAAAGAAGAGAAAGGTGATGAATGATAAGAGCTCCAGTAGTGGAGACCATGGAGAAAGAAATCCTCAATTTCCATCATGCAGGAAATGTGGAAGGAGACACCCAGGAAAGTGTCTCAATGGGACAAAGAAATGCTTTACGTGCGGGAAGGAAGGATATAAAGTGAAAAATTGCCGAAGAAAAATGAAGAGTACTATGGAAGAAGATAAAAATGGTCCCAAGAATCCATTTACAGTCATTTGCCGTAAATGTAGGGGACCTGTCCATTACCTGAGTGAATGTCCTATTCTATAGGATATTTTCTTGGTTAGAGAAGAAGCTATATGGAAATAAATGGTTGGATAAATGTTAAAAAAATTATTAGTAATCCTTATTGAAGGGGTTACTTTGGAATAATTTTCTCTTATATTTGTAACCCTAACGTTTTCCATGTGAGAATGATATTTATGGAAGAATTATCTTTTCTCTTGTGGATATAGTTATAAATAACAATTTGGTTTTATATGATCATTGGGTTTGAGGAAATTACAAATTATTATAATTTTGGATGAAAATGCAATGTATGAGAAAACATTTGTGGTTAAATTATGTTATGGTTATTTTGAGGAATTTATATCATTTTGGTAATGCTATAAAATATAGTTTTTGAAAAAGGACAACACGTAGACCGTGTGACAACCCGTCGCATCGGACAAAGCTGTGGGAATCGAACCCACAACCAAAGTGCGATTGGGATTTATCGCCTACCACTGGACTACGTGGAGTCCCTGGATAGTGTGACTAATTATTTTTAGTTAAATGATTTTATTGATCAATAATAAGTTGATTTTGGTTCTTATGTATTATCAAATGAATACCCTTAGTATAGGAAAATGATTTGGTGATTAAGTGATAAATGTTATTTTGGAAGTTGTTCGCTTTGTTGAGAACACTATATGCCAAAGGAAAATAGATTAGTATGGGATTTCATTTGAGGAGTAATGGTGGATTTTTATCTTTGTTTTTATTGTGGATTTATAATGATTTGGGTTATTTATGGAAATGATTAGGTTAATTACATTTAAGTATGTGACTTTAAGAGTAATTAATGTCATTTTGAGATACAATTTAACTTGGAAGACTACATTCTTAATAAGTTTTGGTTTCCAATATTTGTTTTGATTATATTGAAGGATTATAAGGAAAATTGATTATTGAATGGTATTTATTTAACTTTGGGGTATTGTTGGTTTAATTTTGGAAATTAAGATTAGTATTCATTTATCTCAAGGAATATCCTTTTGGGGATCATTAGATCTTGTACTAACCATTTTGGTTTTGATTAATCTCTAAAGAAAATGTAAATATATAGTTCATCCTACATGGATCATGTGATTCTATAGAGGTTTTTTCTAGCTCTTCCAGTGTGACCAAGTCTTCTTGAATACTCATCATTTAAAAAAAATGAGTTAGTGGTGGATATTTATTAAGGAATGAAACTCTACTTAAAATGTAGGTATATATCATTATATTCTTAGTCAATATCATAAATAAATTCCTCATCCTTATGTAATGTAACTTAAAACAAAAAAATGTTGTCTGTTTACTTTCTGACTAGGAGACTAATGGCCATTTGTCCCAACACAAGTTTGTGGTTTTCTTATTGTTAACTTTTTCCTGATTATGATTTCTATCCCTCTCCATCAGAACTTAACACATAGTTTATCATCCATATCCATGCTTTCCTACATGGAATCCGAGTATGGGTTATCTTGGTTGACCTTTATACCTCTCTTTCTTTCTTTTAAAGTGATAGTTTTATTGACTCTTCTTCTCATGTGGGACTTTCCATTATATTCCCAAGCACAATTTTAAAAATTGCGAGGACGCAATTTATTGAAGGAGGGGAGAATGTAACACCCCAAGCTTCCATGGTACGTTTCCCTTCGAATAATGCAATGGTGGTTATTGTACGCAACTTCGAGATTTTAACACACAACAACCAATCAAACTAGCCATTATGAATAGTAACACCTACTTTTTGAAATTTTATAAATTCTATCTCTTAAAATGGACATCATTTTTGGTTTCGTAATATTGAATTTATCCCAGGGTGAAATATTTGAACTTTTCGGATAACACTTATATTTTGATGAATAGTGAAAATTACTACATTTTAATTAAAAACAACTTTTTAAATCAAAATAATTTATAGTGATAAATTATATTATTTAGTGGTTTTAAAGTATAATTATAATATATTTTTACAATTTTATCCAATGGTGTTCATTAGAATTAATTTCACATTGAAATTTGACCTAAACAATTGTCAATCTTTTGATATATATTGTTTCTTAAAAACACGTTATTTGTTGTGACAGCGAGAATTAATTATAAAATTAATTAATGCAACATATATGATTAGAATTTTGTAAAATAGACATCATTTTTGAATTTGGAATATCAATTATAGATTACGGTGAAATTTTGGCATTGTTCTGAAAAACATCAATTTTTGATGAATAGTGAAACTACTAAGTGTTTGTTAAAAAAAATTGAATTTTTCATAAAACATAATTTTACTGTTTCTATGAATGGAATTTCGAAAATCCAAGAGACACGGTTAATATCAAGAAGTAAAATGTGGTTCAATGAGATGAAAATAATTTTTGGTGAATAGTAACTTTTTACTTTTATTTACCACAGTTAAAAGTAAATAGAGTAATTAAGGGTAAAAAGGATATTAATATTACCCTAACACATGTCCTAATTCTATTGGAAAAGTTTATCTCGACCAAAAAAAACATTAGGAATAAAATATTATCATTTAGGTCCACTTGGATTAGATTAGGACATTTATTATTATTTAATTGAGAGAAGAGTTAAAAGAGTTAAAGTCAAAGTTTATTTACTAAAAAAAATTTAATATAGGGTTATGCATAAGATAAATTCTATTGTAAATATTCATTAGAAATATAAAAAGATTTCCTACATAATGGTGTTTTATTTATAATTTTTAGACATTAAATAATTTAATTTACTAATGACACAATGATGATGCAGTAATTACCATAATAGTGAACAATTAAAATAATTGATATTATAAATACCTAAATAAATATAATTTGAGACTTTTAATGAATTAAACTAATTTTCTAGGTTAATATGACATGTTAGTAATGATTTAATTAACTTTTTTCGAAGTAATAATTCTTTTATGAGTTTTAAAAAAATCAACTATTGAATAGTGTCAAAATTGACATAAAAGGGTTTTTAAAAAAAATATTATATTATTAATTCATATTAAATTTTTAAAAATCAATGTTTCGGCCCAGAGACTTATATCATGGTAGGTGTATCATTAATGGACCACTTGGGGGTCTATAATATGTATATAGTAAGTTTATTAACTATATAATATAAAAAGACATAGTGACATGGTAAATGTCAAACTAATTAACTAAGAGTTAAAACAAAAAGATAAGGTTAATATAATGACCCAAACCTATCTAAATTCTATTTGTTTAATTGTTTTCGACCTATCCCCACCTTAACCATCTAAAAATCAACTTTGGAGCCATTAGAAACTGAATATGAATTTATTATAAATTAATATTTCTAGCTTTTCCAAAGATCCCCCTCACCCCTCTTATAAAAGGGCACTCCTCCTTCTCATTTCTTCACACCTTCAAACCCTTTTTGTTCGTCCAACCCTGCCCAAATACTTTCTAAACATCCCTCACTACAAACTAGAGGCCTTAGTTTGATCATAAAGCCAACCTATGGAGCCCTTTTGATCAAATCAAAAGGAAGAACTCGAAGAAGAGGTAATGTTTTCATCACCCCTTTTCAAGTTCCTTTCTTCTTCCACTTCTTCTTTCATTGTTATTACCATTATAAAATAATAAATCCAGTATCTTATATATACTGTGATGTTATTATAAATATGGTACAACCATATTCAGTATTCTATCCACTCTTTGAATAACATGTCACCATACGTACGTACGTACGGCTTACCGTCTCCACGTCTTGGTGTAATTATTATTCAATATATTATTATTTTGGTGGGTATAATAATGATGTGTAACTCATGAAAATAATAAATATAACATGATAATTATTCTGTATATATGATATACCATCCAATTATATATTATTTTAATATCAAAAGAATGATATTGTCGCTCGTGCGTACGTACGTACTACCGTCTCCACGAACGTGATGAGATTCATTCTCTATCGTATCTATTCAAGTATAATTATCATTTGATGATTTAAAAATAATTTTTAAGGACATGATATCATTCTGGATATGAATAAGATACAACCTATCCATGACAAACTTGTCTTATGTAACAAAACATATAAAAGAAAACAAGTAAGTTAACACCCGAAACGACGATAATTCTAAGATATTATTAACAAAGTAATGTTAAAAGATCATATATGATATCATATTAATGTAAATGATTAATGGATAATTTAATAACAATTATTTAAACATTATACATGAGTTTAACCTACCCCCAACCAAGGAAAAGTACAAGGTAAGGGGTTTCTTAACTCACTCTTAGTTTCGTGAGAATTCCATTGTTCACCACGTAATTCTTGCATGTGGTTTATGTGTACTGCCCAAGATTGTATTCATTGTGTAATATACTTTAATTTATGGGTATTTACATCATCATTATATGATCCTTCTTTCATGGGTGTATGTTTCATATGTTACCTAATCGATAAGGGAATTCAAAATTTCAAATTCCATTTATTCGGCTTTACGCAAACTTCATTGATTATTTTACTCCGAGATTATGTGTGGAATAACTATTCATTTTCTTATGTCATAATTTCCAATACCCTTTTCTGTGGATATACTTTTGATACACATAATCACTCCATTGATAATTTCTCAAGTCATCGATATGAATTTGATAAGAGTAATTTTAACTCATTCTTAATTTGTTGAGTTAAACATCCAATTCATTGGTGTTGTTTTTACAAGATTATGTGTGAATATCCTTTGATTGTTTTACACTGAATATCCAATCACATTTAGTGTATTTATATTTTTCACACATAATTATGTCTTTGATTTATCCTTAACCTATGGATATGGCCTTTCTGAGAGATTTCATCTCAACATAAATTCCATTGAGACTTCTTTGTTGTTATACACCAAATAACTTTTATGTGGTGTATATAATGTACTTTGAAATAGTATATCATGAATCCCTTTATTCTCATGATATTAAAAAGTTTTTATTACCTCAATTATTTGTATTCAAGTGTCTCTCTTTTGCTTAGAATCTCTAACTAGAATACCATTTTTAAATGTTTTAAAGACTTATTCATCTAAATCTTTCTCATTAATGTCCATGTTTTAAAAATGGTTTTAAGGATTTATTTATATGGACATTACTGTTTTAAAATTAAAACTCCTTTTAAAAAGTTTCAAAGTGGTATGGGACACTTTGATTCAAAAATCTATTTTTAAATGGCTTCTTGACAAACAGTGTGACTTTTAAATGATTTCAAGAAAAAGGGGGATATTTCTCTCAAATAGTTTTGATAATTATTTTCATATATGTCAACATCCTTAATTATTCTTGATTGAGGATAATGTGATATAATACAATCTTACATATTGTATCTAATGAGGTATGTTTGACTGTGGATGTGCTATTTTTGTACCATTCATGGTTTGTAGTTAAAGTATTGACATTTCGTATTGGAGTTTTAATACGAATGTTTATGTTATGTTTAAACCTGTTCATATGAGGAATGCATTGGACTTAATAAGTGACGGGTGGAGCCTGCTATAGCTCCTCGATGCATCGGTAGGTCTCATGAGACAAACTAGTGTCTTGGAACAAGGCCTTGGCAAAATCTTATTTGTAGTCTTGGCACGAGGCCTTGGCTATGTGGTTATGATAGTCTGGCATTATGCATTCTATCATTATGAAAATGGTAATTGATATTGTATTTGATCATTAGACTAGTAGAATATCCATTTGAATAAGTAAATGGCATTATTTGATTTTATCTTTGCCAATTTATGCTGAAGTTCAAGTTTAAAAGGCTTTTGTTTTAGTTATAAATTTCCTTAAGTGTTTTTGCTTATCTATGAAAGATTTTTCTATAATGTTATCCTTACTGAGAATCTGAGCTCACCCCTTTCAAATTTTTTTATTTTTCCCAGAATTATGAAGAAGTAATTTATGAATGACCTGCAGGGATAGTATGAGGGGATATGAAGACAAGATGTTTTTTTATGTAATTTAAAACTTTATGAATGTATCTAGTGTTTCCAAGGCTACTAAACTAATCGGTCTTTCGAGACTTCATCTTTCTTGTGATCATGCCAATGTTATGTAGTAATTCACCGACTCTGGGTAACTCGGGTCGGGGCGTTACAGTTGGTATTAGAGGAATTTTAGTACAAACCTTGGAAGCTAGATTTAGATAAACTCTGATTAGAGCACGTAGACCTAAGATGAACTTTGAGGATTAGTATAGAAGAACTTATTCGAATGTTGGTATTGTGGAGATTTTGTAATATTTCCGAGCAATACATCACTGTCAGGATACGAGCAGGTAGAGGCGGCTCTGGCACAGATGTACCTAGGGTTAAAACCCGAAAACACCGCTTTGAGCTAGACTCGAATGGGAACTGGTGCACGACAATGGGCCTTGCTGCACTCTGGGTTACGACACTCCCGAGGGATATGCTTAGGATAATTTACATTTTTTTTACAAACCGATTTAAAGTATTATATATATAAGATGAGAGTAAATGACCTTGGTTAATCCTAATGTGTTTCAAATTGAGAATATGGTGACATGTTAATCTATAAATGATTGTATGAATACTATTACTCACACAATGCTTTCTGATTTTAGTCAATGGATGGATTCCAAGGAATTCATAGTGACTTTGAGAATTATGTACAAGGTGGGAATGGTGGTGGCAATGAGTAACAAAATGGAATGTTGATAGGCGTAAAAGATATCGTCTTTATGCCAAATCAATTTTCCAAAAATATGATCAACAATATATATATTAACCAATTACCGGACTCAACAAAGAATAGAAAGGTGATGAATGATAAGTGCTCCAGTAGTGGAGACCATGGAGAAAGAAATCCTCAATTTACATCCTGGAGGAAATATGGAAGGAGACACCCAGGAAAGTGTCTCAATGGGACAATGAAATGCTTTAAGGTGAGGGAAGGAAGGACATAAAGTGAAGAATTGCCGAAGAAAAATGAAGAGTACTATGGGAGAAGATAAAAATGGTCCCAAGAATCCATTTACAGTCATTTGCCGTAAATATAGGGGACTTGGCCATTACACGATTGAATGTCCTATTCTATAGGACATTTTCTTGGTTAGAGAAGAAGCTATGTGGAAATAAATGGTTGGACAAATGTTAAAAAAATTATTAGTGATCCTTGTTGAACGGTTTACTATGGAATAATTTTCTCTTGTATTTGTAACCCTAATGTTTTCCATGTGAGAATGATATTTATGGAAGAATTATCTTTTCTCTTGTGGATATAGTTATAAATAACCATTTGGTTTTATATGATCATTGGGTTTGAGGATATTACAAATTATTATAATTTGGGATGAAAATGAATGGTATGAGAAAAAATTTGTGGTTAAATTATGTTATGGTTATTTTGAGGAATTTATCTCATTTTGGTAATGTGATAAAATATAGTTTTTGAAAAAGGAAAACACGTAGACCGTGTGACAACCCGTCGCGTCGGACAAAGCTGTGGGAATCGAACCCACAACCAAAGTGCGATTTGGATTTATCGCCTACCACTGGACTACGTGGAGTCCATGGATAGTGTGACTAATTATTTTTAGTTAAATTATTTTATTGATCAATAATAAGTTGATTTGGGTTCTTATGTCTTATCAAATGAATACCCTTAGTATAGGAAAATGATTTGGTGATTAAGTGATAAATGTTATTTTGGAAGTTGTTCGCTTTGTTGAGAACACTATATGCCAAAGGAAAATAGAGTAGTATGGGATTTCATTTGATGAGTAATGGTGGATTTTTATCTATGTTTTTATTGTAGATTTATAATGATTTGGGCTATTTATGGAAATGATTAGGTTAATTACTTTTAAGTATGTGACTTTAAGAGTAATTAATGTCATTTGGAGATACAATTAAACGTGGAAGACTACATTCTTAATAAGTTTTGGTTTTCAATATTAGTTTTGATTTTATTAAAGGATTCTAAGGAAAATTGATTATTGAATAGAATTTATTTAACTTTGGGGTATTGTTGGTTTAATTTTGGAAATTAAGATTACTGTTTATTTCTCTCAACGATATCATTTTGGGGGATCATAAGATCTTGTACTAACCATTTTGGTTTTGATTAATCTCTAAAGACAATGTTAATATATAGTTCATCCTGCATAGATCATGTGATTCTATAGAAGTTTATTCTATCTCTTCCAGTGTGACCAAGTCTTCTTGAATACTCATCGTTTAAAAAAATGAGTTAGTGGTGTAAATTTATTAAAGAATGAAACTCTACTTAAAATTTAAGTATATATATTTATATTATTAGTCAATATCATAAATAAATTCCTCATCCTTATGTAATGTAAATTAAAACAAAAAAATTTTGTCCGTTTACTTTCCTACTAGAAGACTAATGGACGTTTGTCCCAACACAAGTTTGTGGTTTTCTTATTGTTAACTTTCTCCTGATCATGATTTATATCCCTCTCCATCAGAATATAACACTTAGTTTATCATCCATATCCATGTTTTCTTACATGGAATCCGAGTATGGGTTATCTTGGTTGACCTTTATACCTCTCTTTCTTTCTTTTAAAGTGATAGTTTTATTGACTCTTCTCCCGATGTGGGACTTTCCATTATATTCCCATGCACAATTTTAAAAATTTAGAGGATGAAATTTATTGAAGGAGGGGAGAATGTAACACCCCAAGCTTCCACGGTACGTTTCCCTTCGAATAATTCAATGGTGTGCATTGTACGCAACTTCGAGATTCTAACACACCACAACCAATCAAACTAGCCATTATGAATAGTAATACCTAATTTTTGAAATTTTATAAATACTCTCTCTCAAAATGGACATCATTTTTGGATTCGGAATATCGAATTTATCCCAGGGTGAAATTTTGGAACTTTTCGGATAACACTTATATTTTGATGAATAGTGAAAATTACTAAATTTTAATTAAAAACAACTTTTTAAATCAAAATAATTTATAGTGATAAATTATATTATTGAGTGGTTTTAAAGTATAATTAGAATATATTTTTACAATTTTATCCAATGGTGTTCATTAGAATTAATTTCACTTTGAAATTGGACCTAAACAATTGTCAATATTTTGATATATATTGTTTCTTAAAAACACGCTATTTGTTGTGACAGCGGGAATTAATTATAAAATTAATTAATGCAACTTATATGTTTAGAATTTTTTAAAATAGATATCATTTTTTAATTTTGGAATATCGATTATAGCTTAGGGTGAAATTTTGGCATTGTTCGGAAAAACTTCAATTTTTGATGAATAGTGAAACTACTAAGTGGTAGTTAAAAAAACTGAATTTTTCATAAAACATAATTTTACCGCTTCTGTGAATGGAATTTCGAAAATCCGAGAGAAACGGTTAATATCAAGAAGTAAAATGTGATTCAATGAGATGAAAATAATTTTTGGTGAATAGTAACTTTTTACTTTTATTTACCACAGTTAAAAGAAAATAGGGTAATTAAGGGTAAAAATGATATTAATATTACCCTAACACATGTCCTAATTCTATTGAACAGGTGTATCTAGACCAAAAACAACCTTAGGAATAAAATATTATCATTTAGGTCCACTTGGATTAGATTAGGACATTTATTATTATTTAATTCAGAGAAGTAGTCAAAGTTTATTTACTAAAACATTTTTAATATAGGGTTATCAATAAGATAAATTCGATTCCAAATATTCATTAGAAATCTAAAAAGAGTTCCTACATAATGGTATTTTATTTATAATTTTTATACATTAAATAAGTTAATTTATTTATGACACAATGATGATTCAGTAATTACCATAATAGTGAAAAATTAAAATAATTGATATTATAAATACCAAAATAAATATAATTTGAGACGTTTAATGAAATACACTAATTTTCTAGGTTAATATGACATGTTAGTAATGATTTAATTAACTTTTTTCGAAGTAATAATTCTGTTATGAGTTTTACAAAAATCAACTATTGAATTGTGTCAAAATTGACATAAAAGTGTTTTTAAAAAAAATATTATGTTATTAATTGATATTAAATTTCTCAAAATCTAAGGTTCTTCCAAGAGACTTATATCATGATAGGTGTATCATTAATGGACCACTTGGGGGTCTCTTGGATGTATATAGTAAGTTTATTAACTATATAATATAAAAATACATAGTGACATGGTAAATGTCAAACTATTTAACTAAGAGTTAAAACTAAAAGATAAGGTTAATATAATGACCCAAAACTGTCTAAATTCTATTGGTTGAATGGTTTGCGACCTATCTCCACCTTTACCTTTGAATAATCAACTTTGGATCCATTAAAAACCGAATATGAATTTATTATAAATTAATATTTCTAGCTTTTCCAAAGGTTCCCCTCACCCCTCTTATAAAAGGGCACTCCTCCTTCTCATTTCTTCACACCTTTAAAGCCTTTTGGTTCGGCCAAACCCTAACCAAATACTCTCTAAACTTCCCTCACTACAACATAGAGGCCTTAGTTTGATCATAAAGCCAACTTAAGGAACCCTTTTGATCAAATCAAAAGGAAGAACCCGAAGAAGAGGTAATGTTTTCATCACCCCCTTTCAAGTTCCTTTCTTCTTCCACTTCTTCTTTCTTAGTTTTTAACATTATAAAATAATAACTCCAGTATCTTATATATACTGTGATGTTATTATAAATATTGTACAACCATATTCAGTATTCTATCCACCCTTTGAATAACATGTCACCATACGTGTGTACGTACGGCTTACCGTCTCCACGTCGTGGTGTAATTGTTATTCAATATATTATTATATTGGTGGTTATAATAGTGATGTGTAACTCATGAAAATAATAAATATAACATGATAATGATTCTGTATATATGATATAACATCCAATTATATATTATTTTAATATCAAAAGAATGATATTTTCGCTCGTGCGTACGTACGGACTACCATCTCCATGAACGCGATGAGATTCATTCTCTATCGTATCCATTCAAGTATAATTATCATTTGATGATTTAAAAATAATTTTTATGGACATGATATCATTCTGGATATGAATAAGATACACCCTATCCATGACAAACATGGCTAACGTAACAAAACATATAAACGAAAACGAGTAAGCTAACACCCGAAACGACGATAATTCTAAGATATTATTAACAAAGCAATGTTAAAAGATCATATATGATATCATATTAATGTATATGATTAATGAATAATTTAATACAATTATTTTAACATTACATAGGAGGTTAACCTACCCCCAACCAAGGAAAAGTACAAGGTAAGGGGTTTCTTAACTCACTCTTAGTTTCGTGAGAATTCCATTGTTCACCACTTAATTATTGCATGTGGTGTATGTGTACTGCCCATGATTGTATTCATTGTGTAATATACTTTAATTTATGGGTATTTAAATCATCATTGTATGATCCTTCTTTCATGGGTTTATGTTTCATATGTTACCTAATCGATAAGGGAATTCAAAATTTCAAATTCCATTTATTCGGCTTTACGCAAACTTCATTGATTATTTTACTCCAAGATTATGTGTGGAATAACTATTCATTTGCTTATGTCATAATTTCCACTCCCCTTTTATGTGGATATACTTGTGATACACATAGTCACTCCATTGATAATTTCTCAAGTCATCGATATGAATTTGATAAGAGTAATTTTAACTCATTCTTCATTTGTTGAGTTAAACATCCAATTTATTGGTGTTGTTTTTACAAGATTATGTGTGAATATCCTTTGATTGTTTTACACTGAATATCCAATCACATTTAGTGTATTTATATTTTTCACACATAACTATGTCTTTGATTTATCCTTAACCTAAGGATACGGCCTTTATGAAAGATTTCATCTCAACTTAAATTCCATTGAGACTTCATTGTTGTTATACACCAAATCATTTTTATGTAGTGTATATAATGTACTTTGAAATAGTTTATCATGAATCCCTTTATTCTCATGATATTAAATTTTTTTTATTACCTCAATTATTTGTATTCAAGTGTCTCTCTTTTGGTTAGAATCTCTAACTAAAATACCATTTTTAAATGTTTTAAAGACTTATTCATCTAAATCTTTCTCATTAATGTCCATGTTTTAAAAATGGTTTTAAGGATTTATTTATATGGACAATAAAGTTTTAAAATTAATAATCCTTTTAAAAAGTTTCAAAGTGGTATGGGACACTTTGATTCAAAAATCTATTTTTAAATGGCTTCTTGACAAATATTGTGACTTTTAAATGATTTCAAGAAAAATGGGCATATTTCTCTCAAATAGGTTTGATAATTATTTTCATCTATGTCAACATCCTTAATTATTATTGATTGAGGATAATGTGATACAATACAATCTTCCATATTTTATCGAATGAGTTATGTTTGACTGTGGATGTGCTATTTTTATACCATTCATGGTTTGTGGTTAAAGTAATGAAATTTCGTTTTTGTGTTTTAATACGAATGTTTATGTTATATTTAAACCTATTCATATGAGGAATGCATTGGACTTAATAATTGATGGGTGGAGCCCGCTATAGCTCCTTGATGCATTGGTAGGTCTCATGAGACAAACTAGTGTCTTGGCACAAGGCCTTGGCAAAATCTTATTTGTAGTCTTGACACGAGGCCTTGGCTATGTGGTTATGATAGCCTGAAATTATGCATTCCATAATAATGAAAGTGGTTATTGATATTTCATGTGATCATTTGACTAGTAGAATATCCATGTGAATAAGTAAATGGAATTATTTCATTTTATCTTTGCCATTTTATGTTGAATTTGAAGTTTAAAAGGATTTTGTTTTAGTTATAATTTGCCTTAAGTGTTTATGCTTATCTATGAAAGATTTTACTATAATGTTATCCTTACTGAGCATCTGAGCTCACCCCTTTCAATTTTTTTTATTTTCTCCAGGATTATGAAATAGTAATTTTTGAATGACCTGCAGGGATAGTATGAGGGGATATGAAGACAAGATGTTTTTTTTGTTGTAATGTAAAACTTTATGAATGTATCTAGTGTTTCCAAGGATACTAAACTAATCGGTCTTTCGAGACTTGATCTTTCTTGTGATCATGCCAATGTTATGTAATAATGCACCGACTCTGGTTAACTGGTGTCGGGGCGTTACAGTTTTCGGGATTAAATTTAAATTAATTTATGCCATTTTTGTGATTGGGATTTGGAAACATTTATAAATATTTGGAATAATAATATTTTATAATTTATAGTATGGTCAAAATAGTTTTTTACCAAGAATATTAGTGAAATAAATTATAATTAATTACATCAATTAAGGTAAAATTAAGCGTAGCAGGGTACTAAACATTAATCTTATGGAGTCAAATGTCCTAAATAGATATAAAAAACCGAATTTACGACCATATATTCTCCAATAATGATATAATATTCAATAGTTATCCATTTTGACGCTTTGGGAATATGTAATATTTTGGGGAGCACACAATTCTTTTAAGAAATAACAAGTGTGTCCTTTCCCTCCACTTTAAAAATGTACTCGAGCTTCCACATTCCTCACACGTATCAATCCAAATTTTCATGACTACTCTCTACCCAAATATATCCAAAAAATCCATGTCATCATCCTATATGCCTCACCTTTGGTAGGAACCAATCCAAGGAAGCCTTTTGGTATAAAACAAAAGGAGTTACCAAATGAAGAGGTAACATTATTCCTTATGTTTTTTTGTTTTATTTCTATTATCCACTCCCTAAAATCCTATTATTCCAGGAATATATAAAAATTCCAGTATCCAAAATGTAATAGGATTTATTTATGTTTTTTTACCTACACATACACACACCTCCAACTAATGTGTCACGAATATATTATTTATGTGAACGGTGAACTACCGCCTCACGAAACGATGATTGTTCGTTCTTCCTTTACTACCTCTCATAAAGGTAATTATGATAGAAATAGTATTTATATATTATAAATATGATATTTATAAAATATTTATTCTAATATAATTAATTTATAACATATACCTTTGTATAAATTTTTTTGGAAATACAACAACATCATATGTGGAAGTGTGGACTGCGGCACTCTCAAAGTGATGTTACTCATTCACGCGATAAATGGTATGAATAAAGGATGGTTTTAATAAAAATATGTAATTAATAGAACATAGATATTTTAATATAATTTTAATATTCTTATTTATCTACTACTTTTATTTATTTTAATAAATCAATGAAATTAAATTATAGTTCATGTGTACGTGCGGCCTACCGTCTCCATTACGGTGCATTTCATTTATTATCTCCAAACATCATAGAATATTATAAACACATATGCACATAATATATATGATAATTAAATAATTTTTTATAATTTGGATATAATTAAATCATGATCAATGTAATTGTAGTATAAAATAATAATTCCAATCCTGCTTGAAAAAACAAGGCAATTAACACCTGAAATAGTTAAAATAATGAATGAGTGTTAGCATAGGGGTAATAAAATGTTGTAAAAAGTTATTAAATGATATTATAAACATGATTATTTTCTATTATAAGTTATTAAAATATTTTAAGACGCTATTTATGAGGATAAGTCCCACACAACAAAAAATAAGGCTAAGGTAAGGTATTCTCATCTCCATTTACATTCTATTGAGACTTAGTTGTTGTTATCCACAAAGTTTATTTTATATTATATATATTCTACCTTTTAAATGATATATCATAAATATACATATTATAATGATATTATATGATTCATTTATTTGTATTCCTCCATTGGTATTGTGGTTATAAATGTTTCCTTGTGGTATGAGAGACTTTGGGATGTTTAAATCTTATTTTACTCAAGAATGTTTTATGGTCTTTAATCGGTATCTAATTTCATTGCCTATAATCCTCTAGGAAAATTTTGATAAATCAATATCTTTTAATAAATTGTGTTATTTTAAGATAATTCGCATTTTTAAATTAAATTGATTACTCAATTTTAGGAGCACTCCTGACATGTAAGATAAGGGAATGGGACCATTTAAGGAAATCCCTATGTGTTGGGGACTAGTTAATGAAAGACCCTCAATGCATAGGTAGTATCATTGGACCAAATTATGTAGGAAAAACCTTCAAAATGGTATCCTTTATGATATAAACTATCTTTTGAATTTTTTTGATAGAGGAGTTAAGGTTAGACAAACAAAATTGGTTTGTAACCAGTATGATTTAAACTGTATTGTGAATGTTATTGAGGGTAATAGTTTCATGTAACTAGGAAACATGACATCCAATAAATAAAAATTTACATTATTAATAATATAGTTGTTATCATTATTCATCCTTGATATTTTTTATTTATATAACTATGGATACATTTTATTCTTAGTTTATTAATTTACATGGAATGAGTTATAATTTCTTACATTTCTATATTGATATTTTCATATCTAGTTATTTTAATTGATTGTGTTATCAATTATATACCATTCTATAAAAAAATTCCCTATTTATAAATTAATTTTCCCTATTTACTTACCCTTACTAATTATTTTATCTTTCCCTTATTATGTTTCCTTTCCACATGTTACGAAGAATAAATCTTTGAATAAGTGTTCAAGGATGTAGTTCATTTCATTTTATTATGTATTTGGTCTGTATTTTATATTTAAAAATGTTTTATAGGTATCATTCATATAATACATACTTAAACTAATGCTAAAATGATCAGTCATTCAGAAGTTGATTCCATGTAATCATACTAATTTTATAAAATAATACACCGACTTTGGGCTTCTGGAGTCGGGCCCTTACACTCTAACCTTTGGGTACTCACTACATTGCATGATTTGATCATATTATTATTCATATAATGGATAATTAAGAATAAAAAATAATTGATATTTCTCTTTAGAACGTTTTTTGAAAATTAAAATGATAAATTTAACTCTTAGAACACCAACATACTCATATTTTCCTACCTATAAGATATCACGAATCACCCCATACTTTATAGATATAAAAATTATTTATTTTAGTATCCATTTTAATTATATTTTTACCCTTGAATAAATTGTATCCCCTCGAAAATCATAACTATAATGTGAATTTATTCCATTCCATTGAATTAATTATGATTAATGCCTTCAAAAATGAAAAAATATCCCAATTAATTTATTATTTCAACTAATAAAAACACATTAATAAGAAATGTGTATTTATAATATTCACTATTATTAATTTTGATTCATATTTTAACACATACTGTTGAAAAAACCATTGGTGTTTTCTATAAATATGTAGAGCTCTAAACCCAATATAAACTTATATTAACAATTTTCTCAGTCAAACTTACTCTAATATTCATTTACTCTAGGGAGAAAATTCATATGAATATCTATACCTTGGCATGGTGGCCATTGAATTTATCCAAGAAAAACAACATCATATTTTAATTTATGTATATAATGTGTCTCCCCATGTATTACAGGTGTATTAATGGGACACTAACCATAATGAAATGGCATGGATGAATTTTCCTATCAATTTATCTCTCATAAAAGATTCCATAACACCCACATCGTACTTCAAAATTTCTCACATATGGCTTCCCATATCAAAATGTCATCAGTTGTATGTTTGGAAACCAAATCCCACAATAATAATCTTCCAAAGACCCTTGGTTTACTAATAATAGTGTGTTTTGAGACATATTAAATACATACCTCTCCAATTAGAACAAAACACTCAAAATATACTTTTTAGAACAAAATCATCTTTACAAAAAACAAAAGTCAACTAATTTATTGAAAAAACAACAAAAAATACCTAAGATTGTATCATTTATAACATAATCACTTTTAAATTTCAGTATAAGAATATTTTAGAAGGTGGAGAGTTCTACGGTTACTCTAATATAAGTCATTGGAGAGGACTATTGTCAAACCATGATTTCATTAAGGCCCTCATAACATGATCCCCAATCTAGAATCATAAACATAGATGTTTCATTAATTTTAGAGATGATATTATTTACAATAATTAGTTGAATAGATTATAATTTGTAGAGATAATTTGGAAGAAGAACATGGTATGTAATAAGATCACTAAGTCTTATAGTGACGTAGAATTTCTAAAAATGGGACTAGATAAGAATTTAGACAGATGAAATGACCATGGTTCAAATTTTATGATTACATCTAATGTAATGGCCCAGACCTCTCCGGCCAATTCCTTTTTCAAAAATAAGGACATGAAGTGTTCTGGAGGGTAAAATGGACTTTTTCCACACATTCCAGAATTTTGAAACTACATGCCATGTAGTTTGAGTACACGCTGTGTACCCCCTTGCCGGGTATACCCCGTGTTGAAGGTCGTGTCCTTGTCGTGTGAAATAAATGGGTGCATGCCGTGTACACCAAACTACACGCCATGTAGTCTCTCCCCGCGTACGCGTTACCGTGTTTTGACCAGTCAACGGTCGTGTGTCGTGTTGGAGCCGTGTGAAATAAATGGGTACACGCCGTATATCCAATACTACATGACGTGTAGTCCCTCCCCGCGTATGCGTTACATTCAAGCCGTGTGTTGACCAGTTAACGGCCGCGTTCCGCTTTGAAGGCTGTGTTGGAAGCCGCGTGGTGACCGTTTGAAATGGCCGAGTACACGTCGTGTACTCTAAAGTACACATCTTGTAATTTTGCTTTTCTCACCTATAAAAGGAGGGGTCCCCTCCTTTTCAAATCACCCCTCTCCTCCCCATTCCTCTGATCAGAGCTCTCTTAAGTGACTCAAAGGCTCCTTTTCTTCCATAACTTCTTCGTCTGAGCTCCGATTTACGTTCCGTCAGTGGCCACGGGATCGTAACGATGAGGTGGAACTTCCGAGCTTGGATCTTTTGTCTTTCCTTTGGCCTTTCCTTTCCGACTTCCACCTGAGGAGATTTTTTTGGGACCCGACAGAATTGACGGATGCCGACAGACGTCTTCTAAAGTTGATCCGGGGGAGAGTTGTGATCAGAACCTATTGAGGTGGGGATCTTACCTTCGTCTCTCTAATTATTGCATCATGTAGGGTGGGTATCCTCTTGTTTTCATGAGAAACAGTTGAACCATTAAATAAAGATAATAACTGGTTAAAGAACAGAGATGGAAAAGTTGTTATGTTTATCTTTATTTATCCTATTGATATGTTATGAATTGAATAAAATTATTCCTACTGAAAATCACAGTCGTTGGGGGCCTTTTCTTGTACAATTAACTGTTTCCCTATCTTCTAGACCTTTTTTGTGAGTGGAACTTTGTTAAATGTGGAATTTGGTTAATCACGTAAATTTGGATGATTTAAAATCTGGAAACCTTTTGTGATCACCCCGGTTGAATAAAATAGAATAATGAACATGTGGGTGTTGGCTCGGATACGTGGCATGCGATGGGGGTGTTTTGGGTTGTTGTGGATCAGGTGAGCAGTAGGGTTGCGGTTGACTTGGTTGTGGGTTTGTGTGAATGCTATGTTAGTTATGGGCAGCGGGGCTACGATAAATGGTATCAAGGGATGATGATGTATGGGTTTCGTTGTGTTTGTGGTTATTGTGGTTGGCAGCGGGGCTGCAGGGATGGGTTTAAATGTGAACGGACTATGGGTTATGAATAATAAATAATGTGTGGAAGAGTTAATGAATGGTGGGTCATGGTAATGAAATGGGAATAATAATCAATGGGGTTGGTTGGTTGATATGAATGGATTTGTTGTGCTTCTTGTGTTTTCATAACATGATTTGTGGATGGCAGGGATATGTTTCATGAACGATCAATATGATTGGTAGTGGATAGTTGCTCAGTAGATAAGGAACTAATAAAATAATTCAGTTGAAACGTGAAAATCAAAATGGGGTTGGGGTTGTTTGTTGTATGCATGATTCGTAGTAGCAGTGTCAAGGCACGTGGTCAGTTTCTCTATTTAGAATCCATAGGTTGGGGTGAGTGTTTGATATACATATATGTATCTATATCTTTTGTGTTTTATCGCACCCCACCCATATTGAGCAGTTAGTGCCGAACACTCCCATTTCATGGGAGAGGGTGTTTTCCCCTTAGTTACTAGCTTTTTCCTCCTCCTTCTCCCCTAGGATGTGATTTCTTGAGGAGACCTTACACCTAAGATTCTTTGGGTAGGTTTCGATTATGGTGGTTCTAGCCCGTGACTCTTCGGGCAGGTTTTACTGTTTCCCAATAATCTTCGGGATGAGGCCCAGGTGTGTGCGGGTGGGATATGTGGTTGTGAGGCCCAGGTGTGTGTGGGCGGGCTATGTGGTTTCAAGGCCTAGGTGTGTGTGGGCCGGATACATGGTTGTGAGGCCCAGTTGTATGCGGGCGGGATGTGTAGCCCAGGTGTGTGTGGGAAGGATGTGTGGCCCAGGTGTGTGCGGGCTGGGAGAGTGTGGCAGCATCAGGACGTTCTCCATTTGGAAGAGCAGCTAACTAATGGGTAATGGTGCGAGTTACCCAATACTCTTGTTCTTATAAACTACTACTACCTGTTGTGATTGTATTTTTGGTTAGTGTGGATGGTGAGTTTGGGTGGATAGAACTCCTTGCTGGGTTTCTTCTTTTGTTCTCACATGACATTAGGATGTCTCCCCATTTGTGCACGAGAGCTTTAGGTTTCCCTATTGAGTATACTTGTATTCTCACCCTACGTTTACTTTCAGGTTTCTAGGAGGACTACCAGGGTCGTGCAGGACCCTACTAGTCGGGACATTTGGTGTTGTTGCAGTTGTTGTACACTTGTTTTCTTTTGGTATTGTACTTTGAGCTTTCTTGTACTTATACCTTGTTATGAAATTGTTTAAATATGCATGTGGGATTGGTTTGGGTTTATTTCTATACACTTGTTCTTTTCCTTTTTGGTGGTTGACTTGTCCTATTTCTCGATCATAAAATAATTAAAAGGGTAATGTCTCCCATATTTTTCAAGACTCATACCCTTGGTGTTAGTCGCCACCCCGGGGCCTACTGGAGGCGGGACACGAGGGTCATTATCTCCCTTTCATCATTTCCAGCTCAGGAGGGGCATCTTTGGTGGGAGGGGGTCGCGACAGAATGGTATCAGAGGTGATGGTTGAGAGATAGGATGGAGTCTAGAGTTAGGCACAGTGAGAATTGAATGGGATGGAAGGGAAATACTTTTGGTTAATCTTGGTGCGTGACATAGGCTAGGGAAGACTGGCTAGGACACGGGATTTTAGGGCCCCCCATGATCCGATTCAAGGACTCTGAGCCTACCAAATGAACAAGTGATATTACATTGATTGCAGGGTAGATACCCTAGGGAAGGTACATGAATCATCGTGATTGTATTTTACATGATTTGGGTGTTCTGGGAATGAAATTAAAATAAAAATGATAAAATGAAACCCTGAGAAATTTCCTTACTACTTGGGATTAGGCGATCTTTGTTTACCATACAGATATGGCACCTGTACGTCGTCCCCAGGTGGCTCAGACGGCCGAGGCCCAAAAGATTTCAGGCGGTCAATCAGTTGAGGATTGACCGAGAGGAGGAAGATACCCAGTGGCAGAAGACTCTCTGTTCTTTCCAGTGGAAAACCCTCAAGAAGTACGAGGGTAGTACATAGGATACGGAGATGGAAGGGTGGCTTGAGGAGCTAGGGATCTCTTTTACCTTGATTCATGATCCGAGGGAGTATTGGGTTCCCCTAGATGTTAGTCAGCTGAGAGGTGCGGCGTGACAGTGGTGGACGCTCTACCTCAGAGAGAGGATAGTGGCAGAGGTTCCATGGGATGACTTTGAGAAGGAATTCCGAGAGGAAGTCCTTTCTTCCATGATCAAGGAGGAGAAGCGGCAGGAGTTACTCTCCCTTCAGCAGGGGAGTATGTCAATACGAGAGTTGGGGATCAAGATCAAGGATCTCTTGCACTTTGCTACGGATCTGTTTCCGGATGAGGAGTCTAAGGAGAGACATTTGGAGGAGGCGCTTCGTCCTTTTCTCTAGTATGTTGTTACCCCCTTCACCCTTCCAACGTACTTGGCGGTATAGAAGAAGGAAGAGGTTATAGAGAGGATGCACTCGCAGGGAGGTACACCATGTTAGGGGATCCAACCAGGTTCGTTGAAGGGGAAGGCAGTCAGCAGCAGGTCTCCTACGACGGGACCATCTAGGTTCAGGCTGGTGGGAAGCAGGCCCCAGCAGTTCCAGTTCAGATCTTCGGGTCCTCATCCCTTTTTCACGATCCGAGGGCCAAAGTGTTTTTATTGTGGATGTTTCGGGCATGTTCAGAGTTGGTGCCAGACCCGAGCTCAGTACGGTGGAGGTGGGCAGGTTCAGCGCCCACCTCAGCAGCACTAGTTCCTAGTGAGGCCCTTCCAGCAGTAGTAGGACCATGCTCCTCCAAGGCCAGACTTTGCGAGAGGAGGCCGACCTCAGGGTTCTCCTCAGGGACCTCGACCAGGGCGTGGTCGGGGAGGTGGACGACATCAGAGAGGTAGAGGAGTTGGGTGTGGACAGTTGCACGCGGCAGAGTTGGCAGCTCCGATAGGACCAGAGGTGGTGGGAGGTATGATTTGTTTGTTTAGAACTCTTGTTTCTTCTTTGTTCGATTCGAGAGCTTCGCACTCCTTTGATGCACCTGGTCTAGCCCATGCTTTGGGACTAGACTTAGAGAGACTTTCCGTACCACTAGTGCTGAGTACACCATTTGGAGGCCAGAACAGCGTATCTTGTGTTTGCCAGAGATGGGGCTGACATTGGGACCATATCAATCTAGTGGGGACCTTCTTCTGTAACAGATGCAGCCATACGATGTCATCCTAGTCATCGACTGGTTGTTTTCTGTTAGTTCCATTGTCAACTGCTTCTGGAGAAGAGTTGTGTCTCCGACGTGGATGGGCAGGGTGTATCTTTTGTTGGCGACAGAAGCTATTAGGTAGGAAGCCGGCATGTGAAGCCTCTCATTTCCTTGTTAGGCGGGTAATCAGTGGTTCCAGCTGATACAGAGATGATGGATGTCTCGGAGGTTGTTGGGGAGTTCCTCGATTTTTTTCCTGAGGAGGTTGTCACTCTACCCCCTCGACGTGATGTCGAGTTCGGGATAGACTTACAGCCGGGTGCCCGTCCGATTTCGATGGCCCCTTATCGGATGGCACCTTCGGAGTTGCGGGATTTGTAGATTCAGATTGATGATCTGATGGAGAAGGGTTTTTTTCGACCCAGCGTATCACCATGGGGTGCTCCGATTTTGTTCGTGAAGAAGGAAGATGGTGGTCTCAGGCTATGCAAAGACTACCGAAGGTTGAACCAAGTAACGATCAAGAACAGTTACCCCCTTCCAAGGATAGATGATCTCTTTGACCAACTGAGGGGAGCAGGTTGGTTTTCCCAGATTGATCTACAATCTGGATATCATCAGCTGAGGGTAAAGGACAATGACATCTCGAAGATGGCCTTTAGGTGCAGGTATGGGCAATTCGAGTTTATAGTGATGTCGTTTGGAGTTACAATGCATCAACATTGTTCATGGGACTTATGAACTTTTTCTTCTGAGAGTTTCTAGATCGGTTCATCGTTGTGTTTATCGATGACGTCTTGATCTACTCAAGATCAATGGAGGAGCACGTTGAGAATCTTAGGAAAGTCTTGGAAGTCTTTCGACACCACAAGCTTTACGGGAAATTGTTGAAGTGTAAGTTCTTGAAAAAAGAAGTACACTTCCTTGGGCACGTGGTGTCTCAGCTTGGAGTGTCAGTAGACCCGTCGAAGGTGGAGGCAGTTGTTTCTTGGGAAGCACCCAAGAGTGTGGCCGAATTTCGTAGATTCCTAGTGTTAGAAGGTTACTATCAGAGGTTCATTTCAGACTTCCCTCGTGTTGTTGCTCCATTGACAGCTTTGACTAGGAAGAAACAGGTCTTCCTATGGAGCGAGCAGTGCCAGAAAGCTTTCGACTACCTGAAGGAGAATTTGGTCAGTGCTCCTGTACTTAGGTTGCCAGAGGAAGGGTTGTTGTATGATGTGTTTTGTGATGCTTCTGGCCTTGGTCTGGGGTGCGTAATGATGTAGAATAAGGGATTGATCTATTATGGGTCTAGGCAGTTACACCCTCACGAGAGTAACTATGCCACCCATGACCTAGATCTTGCAGCAGTAGTGTTCGCACTAAAGTTGTGGTGACATTACCTCTTTGGGGAGTGCTTTGTGGTCTTCTCATATCATAAGAGAATGCGTTATATCTTCTCCCAGTGTGACCTGAACCTCTGGCATCAGAGATGGGTCGAGTTTCTCCAATACTATGACTTAGAGATCTCTTACACTGAAGGTAAGGGCAGCTTTGTGGCTGATGCCCTGAGCAAGAAGTCTCATAAGGAAGTGGTTCGGGAATCCACTGATGCTTGGAAAGCGATGAGAGAGTTCCCTTCCTTGCACTTGGATGCCAGGGTAGAAGGTGTTAGAGGCTATTTATTTCAGATGAAGGTGCAGTCCTCCTTGTTGCAGCAGGTGGAAGAGTCTCAGTGGGGGGACTCTGAGTCAGAAGTGACGTGGGATCATGTTGATCAGGGGAACGGTCTAGAAGGATGGTCAGAGGACAACCGACATAGGATGATTTTCCATGAAAGGTTGTTTGTCTCGGAGACAATGCATAAGGGAGTTCTCCTTTAGTTCCATAGCTCAGCCTTGGTGGTACATCTAGGAGTTTCAAAAATGTACTGACGCCTGAGGGAACAGTTTTGGTGGCCCAAGGTGAAACGGGCAGTGGCGGAGTTTGTGGAAAAATGCCTAGTGTTCCAGCAAGTGAAGGCTGAACCCCATGTTCCTGGTGGTTTGTTGCATCATTTAGATGTCCCTGAGTGGAAGTGGGATGACATCTCAATGGACTTCGTCACAAGAATACCCTGATCTCATGGTGGTTATGATTCTATCTGGGTAGTGGTGGATCGACTGACGAAATCAGCTCACTTCTTAGCAATTAAGGAGTCAGTCCTGGTGAGTAACTTAGCACATAGTTATGTAGACTGGGTGGTGCGTTTGCATGGAGTTCCAAAGACTATCATCTCAGATCGGGATACTCGGTATACCACACGAGTCTGGAGGGAGTTACAACATGATTTTGGCACCCAGCTACGCCTTAGCACTGCTTTACACCCCCAGAACGATGGATAGAGAGAGTGGAAAATCCAGACGTTGGAGGTCATGCTGCGAGCATGCGTTTTGTATTTCAGAGGATCATGTGTACGACACTTGCCTTTATTAGAGTTCACCTACAACAACAGCATCCACTCAACTATTGGAATGGTACCATTTGAGGCTTTGTGTGGAATACCATGTCGTTCACCCATTTTTTAGGAAGAGGGTGGTGAGACAGGTGCTCTTGGGCCAGAGGTAGTGCAGAGTACCACCGAGAAAGTCCAGCTTGTATGTGATAGGATGCAAGCGGCTCAGGACCGACAGAAGTCTTATGCTGATCGTCGGAGGAATCCCTTGGAGTTCGAGGTGGGAGATCATGTGTTATTGAAGGTTTTCTTTTTGACGGGGGAATCAGAGGTTTGGGAGAGGGAGAAAGCTCTCACCTAGGTTCATCGGACGTTTTGAGGAGCTAAGGCGAGTCGGCAAGGTGGCATATCAGCTGGCCCTGCCACCTTTGTTGGAGAAGGTTCATGAATTCTTCTAAGTCTCCCAGCTTTGTCGATACATACACGATGACTCCCATGTTTTTGACTGGGGAGAGTTAGATATAGGAGACGACACGACCTTTGAGGAATGACCAGTCAGAATCGATGACCGCAGAGTGAAGGTGCTATGTGGAGGAACCATTCCCTTGGTTCGTGTGTTGTGGAGGCATGGAAGCCTCGAGGAGAGCACATGGGAGAGGGAGACCCAGATGCACGCTCAGTACCCAAAGTTGTTTTGACTTGTGTTTTCCCTTTTTTATCTGAGCTTTGTGTTGATGTTATACTATGTACCTTTGATATATGGAATGCTTGACTTGTCGGTTGTGAGACCTTTTGTTTCTTTGTTCTCTGGAAGTGTTTAGCATGTCTGGATGTGTGGGAAAAAGGAAAAACCTTGATCCTTAATCGAGACGCATTAATGCGGATACGATTGAACCCGTTCAGGCGAGTCAGTGCTGCCTAAAGCAGATAATATCTCGACATTGGAGAAGGAATTTCCCCAAACCACATGTTCGGGAAGTGTGTTGGTTGTGTAGTGTTGGGGGTAGTGCATATTGAAAAATCCTATTGTGTGAAGGCGGGAAGACCCAATTCGTAATTGAGACGCATTAATGAGGATTCTATTAAACCCATGCAGGCGAGTCAGTGCCGCCTAAAGCGGATAATATCTCGACATAGGAGAAGGAATTCCTAACACATATGATTAGGGTTGTTGGTTGGGTTCCTGTTATAACGAGAACCCTAAGAGGTATCTTGTTGGGTTCATCTGGGATGGTTTTTGAATTCTCGAGGAAGAGAATGTTTTAAGAGGTATCTGATGTAATGGCCAGGACCTCTCCGGATCATTCCTTTGTCAAAAAAAGGCCAGGAAGTGTTCTGGAGGGTAAAATTGACTTTTCCCACACTTTCCAGAATTTTGAAACTACATGCCGTGTAGTTTGAGTACACGTTGTGTACCCCCTTGCCGGGAATACCCCGTGTTGAAGGCTGTGTCCTTGTCGTGTGAAATAAATGGGTGCACTCGGTGTACCCCAAACTACACGCCCTGTAGTCTCTCCCCGCGTATGGGTTATCGTGTGTTGAACAGTCAACGGCCGTGTTCCGTGTTTGATCCGTGTGAAATAAATGAGTACACGACGTGTATCCAATACTACACGCCGTGTAGTCCCTCCCCACGTATGTGTCACCTTTAATCCGTGTGTTTACCAGTCAACGGTCGTGTTCCACATTGAAGGTCGTGTTGGAAGCCGCATGGTGACCATGTGAAACATCCGAGTACAGGCCGTGTACCATAAAGTACACGCTGTGTACTTTTTCTTTTCTCGCCTATAAAAGGAGGGGTCCCCTCCTCCTTTTCAACTCACCCCTCTCCTCCCCATTCCACTAAGCAGAGCTCTCCCAAGAGACTCGAAGGATTCTTTTCTTCCATAACTTCTTTGTCTATGCTCCGATTTACGATTCGTCAATGGCCACGAGATCGTAGCGATGAGGCGGAACATCCGACCTTGGATATGTTGTCTTTCCTTCAGCCTTTCCTTTCCGACTTCCACCCGAGGAGGTTTTTTCGGGACCCAACAGAAGTGAAAAACGCCAACATACGTCTTCTAAAGTTGATCCGGGGGAGCGTTGTGATCAGAACTTGTTGAGGTAGGGATCTTAACTTTGGCTCCCTAATTTGTACATCATGCGGTGTGGGTAACCTCTTTTTTTCATGAGAAATAGTTGAACCATTAAATAATGATAATAACTAGTTAACGAACGGGGATGGGAAAGTTGTTATGTTTATCTTTGTTTATCCTACTGATATGTTATGAATTGAATTGGATTATACCTACTGAAAATCACGGTCATTGGAGGCATTTGCTTGTGAAATTAAATGTTAACCTATCTCTAGACCGTTTTTTTGAATGGAAAATTGTTGAATGTGGAATTTGGTTAATCACGTAAAGTTAGATGATTTAAAATCCGGAACCCTTGTGTGATCACCCCGGTTGAACAAAATGGAATAATGAACATGTGGGTGTTCGCTCGGATACGTAGCATGAGATGGGGGTGTTTTGTGGCTTTTTGTGGATCGAGTGAGCAGTGGGGCTGCAGTTGACCTGGTTGTGGGTTGGTGTGAATTCTATGTTAGTGATGGGCAGTGGGGCTGTGATAAATGGTATAAAGGGATGATAATGTATGGGTTTCGGTGTGTTTGTGGTTAGGGTGGTTGGCAGCGGGGCTGGAAGGATGGGTTTAAATGTGAACAGACTATGGGTTGTGAATAATAAATAATGTGTGGAAGAGTTAATGAATGGTGGGTCATGGTAATGGAACGAGAATAATAATCAATGGGGTTGGTTGGTTTATAAGAAGGGATTTGTTGTGCTTCTTGTGTTTTCCTAACTTGATTTGTGGATGGCAGGGATATGTTTCACAAATGATCGATATGATTGGATGTGGATAGGTTCCCAGTAGTTAAGAAACTAATAAATTAATTCTGCTAAAACGCGAAAACCTAAATGGGGTAGGGGTTGTTTGTTGTATTCATGATTGGTATTATCAGTGTCGAGGCACGTGATCAGTTTCTCTGTTTAGAAGCCATAGGTTGGGCTAAGTTCTTGGTATACATATATGTATCTGTATCTTTTTTGTTTTATCGAACCCCACTCATGTTGAGCACTTAGTGTCTAACACTCCCATTTCATGGGAGAGGGTGTTTTCCCCTTAGTTACTAGCTCCTTCCTGCTCTTTCTCCCCTAGGCTGTGATTTCTTGAGGCGACTTTACAACTAAGACTCTTTGGGTAGGTTTCGATTGGGGTGGTTCAAGACCAAGACTCTTCGGGTAGGTTTTACTATTTCCCAAGAATCTTCGGGATGAGGCCCAGGTGTGTATAGGTGGGATACGTGGTTGTGAGGCCTAGGTGTGTGCAGTCGGGATACGTGGTTGCGAGGCCCAGGTGTGTGTAGGTGGGATACGTGGTTGTGAGGCCCAGGTGTGTGCAGGCGGGATGTGTGGCCCAGGTGTGTGCGGGCGGGATGTGTGGCCTAGGTGTGTGCGGGCGGGGAGAGTGTGGATGCATCAGGACATTCTCCATTAAGAAGAGCAGCTAACTAATGGGGAATAGTGTGGGGTACCCAATAATATTGTTCTTATATACTACTACTACCTGTTGTGATTGTTTTTTTAGTGAGTGTGGCTTGTGAGGTTGGGTGGATAGAATTCCTTGCTATGTTTCTTCTGTTGTTATCACGGGACATTAGGATGTCTCCCCACTTATGCATGAGAACTTTAGGTTTCCCTACTTATTATACTTGTATGCTCACCCTACGTTTACTTTCAGGTATCCAAGAGGACTACCAGGGTCGTGCGGGACCCTACTAGTTGGGACAGTTGGAGTTTTTGCAGTTGTTGTAATCTTTTTTTCTTTAGGTATTGTACTTTGTGCATTCTTATATTTGTACCTTGTTATAAAATTGTTTAAACATGCATGTGGGATTGGTTTGGGTTTATTTTTATACACTTTTTCTTTTACTTTTTGTTGTTTCACTTGTCCTATTTCCCGATCATAAAATAATAAAAAGGGTAATACCTCCCATATTTGTGAAAAATCACACCCTTGGTGCTAGTCTCCACCCCGAGGCCTACTGGAGGTGGGACTCGGGGGGTCATTATCTCCCTTTCATCATTGCCAGCTAAGTAGGGGAATTTTTGGTGGGAGGGGGTCATGACATCTAATGTTGTGGATGATAGATAAACTTATTATTTATTGATCATGTACTGTGTTTGGTATGAAAGGAGGATATGAAAACATGGATTACTCATCCAAAAAAGGAATAAAGTCCAAAAAATAAGTATTATTGAAATCGTAGTAGACCAATAATAAATATATTATGTTGTAAGGGTATATTAATTATAGTTTTGTATCATTGGAATGACTAGAATAAATTTAATATATCCAAATGTTATTTAACATATATGGTGGAGGAAAATGGATCTGAACATTATCTAACTAACAATATTTGTGTCCAGGTTCTTGATGATAATAAATCCCCCATGGATAAGGATACAAAAAGTCATGGTTATGATTAAATACTAGATGGTAGGTCATTCAAGGTGATGACTAATTTAGAGAACATAATATCTAGAGATAGATCTAAATTCGTGTATCAATGGGATGAAGAAATAGTTTTAATCCTAGAAAAATAGATTCGCGATTAATCTATAGATAACCAGCCACCTATGGAAAACTTATAGACTTATGATCATATATATTACATATTTGTAGATTAATATTCATTACATAACATAAACACATGCCTGAGAACCATAAAGGTACAATTCCTTTTGAATATTAGACGCATAAAACATTGGTCCATAAGTGAGCTACGGGATTTAAAACTATATTCTTCATAAATACTACCCTTATTTGAAATATCATACATAATAACATTAATCATAACCTATGGAAAATATATTTTGTAAAGGGTGATATCAGATTAATGGTAATGGAAAATAAGGTAGATATGATCATATCTTGAGAATAAGGGTATTAGAACACGATAATGGTATTTGAGAAAAATAACATATATATCATAGATCAAAACTATTTTCAAGGAATAAATCATTGATCCTATAAGAAATGAATAATAAATAAATCAATGAACATGGACCCTAATATAATAACATTTACATAAGAATTAGATTTTTGGAATACACATAAGTATAGAAAATCATTTCCTTAGTAGATGAAGTATCATTTCTAGGACTATCATAGTGTAATGACTTCACTCCCCAAACCATTGTAGCAGTCAAGGATCACCCTCAATACTATCATCGGAGATAAATTACCTTATATAACTGGTTTCAATATCCAATCCTATCTTTTTTATATCATTATATATGAATTTTGACCCAATTCAATGGAGGGAGTAATACATCCCATTGTTCATATATTGAAAATCATATGTATATAAGCAACATGATAATAAAATATTAATTATATCAAAAGAAATGAAATTGGATTGGGTTCATAATTATTTAATGATCACATAACTTATGGTGATGAAACTAGATTCATTTTCCATTCATCATTTCATCAAAGTATAAACAATGGAAAAATAAGCAACCTTCTCAATCATTTTATCATTTTATAACCCTTAAAAGAGAAATGAGTTCCCTAAATATATTCTCATAATAAATATAAAACATTAAGAGAAATAATAATAATGGTATCCTTTTATAATATGACAAATAAATTAAATTCAACACCAAATGATATCATCTTATACGTAAAATGAATTTTATTTAAAAATATCATGGAAATTTTCACATAGAAATTATCCTTCATTAAAAATAAAATTTTTAAACACAGAAATTCATAAATTATTTGATGAGTCACTTTATTTAAAAATAAAATTTAAAAAATATAATGTAATCATAGATAACATTGTTTATTACATTGGGAAATTTTTTTTATTTTTGAACATGTTAAAAAACATTTCTTTTACATTTTCAGCAAAATCCAAATTGGCGTTGTTTTAAAATGACAAGAAGGTTCCATTCATAACATTTTTTACAAGAAAAAAATGTGTAAAAATGTATTTATGAAATAATTTTATTACTATTAAAAATATTATTTTTTAAAATTTAATATAAATTGTGGTTTTTTTACAAAAAAGGGGTTTTCAACTAAAGATAGAAATAAATATTATTTTTCATAAAATCTTTATTTTGAAATTTTAAATACATAATGAGATGAAAAGCAGTGCTAAAAATATATTCTCTCTAAATAAATAAATGATAAAAAAGGTAATTTGTATCATGAGATTTATATCATATTATTTTATCATTGTAAGCACAGTCCTGAAAAATCCTGAAAAATGATGATACTGTTACATAAAAACATTATATGTTTTGTAACGTTGAATCATAAGAAGTAAGAATAAATAACATTACATGAAACTTATAATGTAATGAAAATAAATAAATTAAATATAATAAATTTATAATATAATTTATATACACATTATAAATTAAAACACTATCATTACATAACATATGTCTTCAAGAACGAAAATTTAGATATAACCTCCTTAAAAATGTTTTTTCATCATTCATACATGTTAAAAAATTTTATATAATAAATATAATATTATTATAAATATATTATAGAACCATATATATGTGTTTTTTTGTGTCTGTACCATACTTTATATGATATAGTTATGACTATTCATTACCTTTTTATTAATAATCTCTTTTTAATTTCTAGTTTTGGGCAATGTCTACATTGGTTTTTGAGTATGTTTTGATTTTTCAATTTTCCCATAATAAATTGATCATGGATCCATGATATCTATAATATTAACCATTATATAAGTATAAAATATATTCAACATATAAGTATTTAAATTAATCCAAAAAAGTTATAGAGGGAAAATGAAATATTTCATTCATAGAGATGGTCGATTCGGTATAGGCCTCAATATTCTTTTTATTTTAATAATATATTGATGTAATTAAATAAAAATACTATATTACCATTTCTAATAATTTTTATTTCATATATTTCACATATTTTCAATAAAATCATCCTTATTACTATATGTGTATAGCATGAATAAATCACATTGTTGCACGAGGTGGTAGTCCTGTGTACACTTGATTGAGGTTATCATATTCCAAAAAAATGAAATGGACGGAGTTATATCTGATATAATAATTCTATATGTATGATAATATAATATATATATCATATATAAACATTTAATTCATCATTATACCTAGTCATTATAGGTTGTGATGATGGAAAACAAATAACATCGGTTCGTGAGATGGTAGTTTGTCGTACACAAGAATGATGATTTCATATCCCATTTTATGGAAATGGATATGGTTGTTGGCCATTAAAATAACATGAAAATATCATAATATATGGTTCGTATTGAGGTTATTATATCATCATTTTTTAATAATAATTGAAGGAGTTTGAGGAATAAAGAAAATAAAAACACTCGTTGAAGAAAATTACCTCTTCATGGGGTAACCTTCTTAGGGTTTGACCAAAATACTTCATAGGATGGATATATGAACAAAATAAGGAACATAGTAGTATAGAATGTAATTAGGGAAGATATTTTTTTAGGTATTTTCAAAAATATATTCATGGAAGTCAGAATAGGATAATAAAAGTGGGGCACTTTTTTAAGTGGGGGAGAGGACACAATTGTTATGTTTTAAATGTACAAATTGTACCCATTATTTTCTTACAAAAAAAGGATCCAAAATGTAAAATTAATGAAACATATATGTGATAAGGTTGAAATATGTCCATAAACAATGTTTTTAAAGTTTTGTGTCATTTTGGTACATAGATATTTAGTTTAAACCCCTAGAAAAACCATATTTACGTTAACTATGGTAAATAATTTTTACTGATTTTACAATTAATTATTGTTAAAATTTAATTTTATGTTATTTTAAAATATAAGATATTCTGATTAAAATCAGTTTACCCATGATTTTCTTATATTTTTTATTGTAACACATGTTATCAAATAAAATTATTTTTTTCGAAGATAATAATTTATTTTCTCTCTAGGTGTTACACTATATCCTGAATAAAATTAATTTCACACTCAAAATTATTCACTATAATACAAATAAATGACAAAACTTTTGCCTCATTATTTCCTCATGTTCGGACGTATCTTCTTTAGATTTAATTTTTCACCAAAAAACATTTTCCAGGTTAGTATTCTTGTTTCCTAGAACATTCACTATTGGATCCAGAATCTCCACCTATTATTCCCAATAATAATGAACATTATATAGTGGTAGGACCTCTGAGTTCAATTCTATGTGATGGTTTATGTATTAACTTCCCCATGAGAGATACATAGAGCACATAATGAAATTGAGACAGATTTGGTGGATGCCCCAACTAATTTTTAATTATCTCAATACGAAAAATAATGTCAAAGTGAATTGTATACCTAGGTATTAGTTTTACATTGCTTCAAAATATCATTACCTTATTCCATCAATATTTCCATAGGAACATATTTTTGCTAAAATAAAATTTCATATCATGTCAAATATTTTCTACATTAATTTACTATCAACATTGATCTTTAAATATGTGTTGTTCAGTGTTTATAACATTATATATCATTTTATCAACTATATTAGGTCCCAATAGCTTTCTATCTCTAACTTAATTCTAGAACATTGTATCTCTAAAATTCATTCAAAAGATGACTTTATAAGGATTCATCTACATACTCATGTGAAAGCTATTGTTGTATGAAAACTCAACTAAAAGAAGGTATTAATACTAAATAACAATTAAAGAAAATGAATTATATCAAAAAATATAATCTAGGATTTGAATTTTTTTCTTTAACTCACCATATATTTGAGGATGATATGTTGTGTTGAAACAAAACACTGTATCATGAACTTCCAAAATACGTTACAAAAAAATTGAGGTAAACCTACTATCTTGATCATACACAATTGAATATTTTTCTTCGTAAAACCTTACCACTTCCTTAATGAATATATTTGAAAGATAATACAACGATAATTATTCTCTAACAGAAATGATGTTTGCTCACTATATAAGTAAATCAACTATATCCTATAGAGAATTATTCCCATTAAACATTTTTGTGGTGTCCAACAACAAAATCCATGGGCATGTGTTCTCATATAAATTATGGTTTGGGTAATGGATGTAACATCCCCTTAGAATTTTATCTCTTGGTCTTAACATCCATATATGCCACACGCTATAAAACAAAAAATGGGATGTTGGTCTGCATTCCATCCTACCAGTAGTATGCATTCAAATCATTATACATTTTAATACATCCATGATTAATAGAGAATGAGGAAATATGAAATTCCCTTAACAACTCCATAAAATATGGTATTCATAAAATATATAAATGGTAATTGAACTATATCATTCCATTAGGATCATGATTAAAGTCTTGAATGTTTACAATACTATTTTTATCCCTATAACAGCTTTGTAGGCCTCTTTAATCATCACTTGAATAGATTTGTAAACATTACATTGAGAAATATAATATTTCTCCCGTTCATTTAGGGTTTCCTAATCCATACTATGAAAATAAAAAAATATTTAATCTTCTGTTACCCTTTTCATGGATACGATGGCCTGATCTTTTCAACTCAAATCATTGGACTCCCTATTTTCTTTCCCGATGTGAAAAATTGTTGAGAAGTCATAGTCATTAATAAGCTCTAACAATTTTCTTTAGTGAATAGTCAACTTGTTTGGTGTGAATATATTCATTAAAAATTTATGATCCATATGCACATCATAATTTTCATTGTAAATATAATTCCCCCATGTCATAAATAAAAAATTATCACAGTTAACAACACATCACATGTTTAGCTCGTTTTTCATCTACTATCAATTTTAATGAGGAATAAGCTATTTCCATGTAATTATACCTAAGAAAAAATCCAAATATATTTCATCATGAATCACTATAAAATATGAACCCTTATCCACTAATTATTTATTGAAGGAAAGGTAAGCTGACTAGTATTCTATTCACTTCCTTGAAATTTTCTTCACATTCATATTTTTAGAGGTACTTGGATCCATTGAATTTAACACTGTGAGTGGATTTCATAGTCATGAGAAATTATACACCAACAATCAAAAATATTCATCTAATCAAAGAAAAATAGGGATCTCGATCACCGTGGTCAGTCTAGGCCAACATTAAATAGCATCCTCCATCGATGGATCTTTAGATAGAACTAAAATTAAGATTATATGTCCCAAAAAGGAGAACCATTTCATTCTAAATTAGCAATTTATAAATGGTGAATATAGTTCATCCATCCTTGGGTACTTTAATTAAATTATCACTTGATCATGATGATCTTCCTTTATCTTTCCATACATAATAATTTCATCTATAGATACCACCAGAAACATAACAATATAAACTCTAAAGACTATATACATCAAATCTATCTAAATAGTGGGAGAATTATTAAGACTAAATGACATTAATATATATTCACAACTTCTATTTCATTTACCAAATTCTCTAAAGGGTATATCCATTTTCAAGAAACTCAATTAATGATAACCATAATGAAGTTCAATCTTTAAATAGTATTTAGCTCTATGAATTTGATCAAATAGGTCACCAATTTGAGTTGAATGATACTTTTTCATGATTATGATCATGTTTATCTCTATAAAATAAATTTATAACCACATAAATCCAACTTTTTTCTTATAAAAAAAGATTAAAATCACCCAAAGGTGACACACATGGAAGAATGAATCCATTTTCAAGTACATCCTTGAGTTTCATCTTTAATTTCTCCAACATAATCAAGGAAATTCTATAGTGAGTGTTTGAAATTATTGTGGAACCAAGTATGAATTATATTAAAAAATCAACATTATGATAATGTTTAACATTAGGAAACATTTATAAACAACATCCAAATATCTCCCATATTTAAGGCATATAATTGATATTGTTTTTCTTTATAACCATATGAGATAATTGACACTTATTAATGGGAATTAATAACATATAATGGATTTGATCCCCATTGTAAGTGTACCATTCACCTCATCATAAAATGTGATCACAAGAAATTTCTCCATGTCCCTCATCATAAGGGGTAACTAATTTCAATCAACAAGATTAATCTTCTGATTTTCCCCTGGTTAACATAATTCCTATGCTCCTTGTATTTAAAACACCATCGTGTCGGTGATGCATTCAATGTTTCATTCTCTCTATTGAAATCATTAGATGAAATATTCTCATCACATCATCAATCAATTTATCGAGGACCTTCTTTATGATAACTAAAACATTTACTAATCCTATTAATACAATTTATACAATGTTTCACTACACAATTAATGCATCAAGGAAATATATTATTTTATCTCTATGGTTTTTAGAGATTATTTTGAACTAAACCATCCTTTTCTTAGTGAAACCATGAGATTGGTAACTCAAATACATATATCCATCATGATATAACATTGAATGATTTCTTCATAAATACTAAGTCCATTATGGATAACATCTATTGGATATTTTTTCTATAATAAAAAATAGATAAACCTTAATTTATTTTAGGATTGTTATTCCACATGAATACATCAAATTTCATTCAAATGTTTTCTCATAAGAACCAATAGAATTATCATATTCCACTTTTAGCTAAAATAATTTCTTCTCTATTTATTGTGAAGAATACAAGGGATGTAATTATTGAAAAAAGCTCTATTAAATTGTTCCCACGCCACTAATTCATTTTCAACATTTTATCACATATTCTTGATGAAATTACCCCATTGATACACTTCAAATTCAAAATTATAAAAAACAAAAGTAGATTATTCATGATCTAACCCCAGGATAACGGAAAATAACTTTTCAATCATCTATTACATTTTTCATAAACTATTGGATATATGGAAACACCTAACAAAGATATAAGTCTCCTCATAAAGGACTTAATATAATATTTCTCCCTAATTTTATCATTTGGATGTTAAATATGATTCATAAATTGAGATATTTTTTATTTTCAAAATGATTTTTTTAATTTCAATGCCCATAATTTTTGGATACCCTATAATACAATCATAAAATTATATATTGAACCTAGTATTAACACAGTTCTATTGAGTCATATCCATTTAAAAATCTGAAATTCCTAGTGTATGAATAAATAATCAGAGTTGGGATCCAAATAATTATGAAAAATCACATATAGGATATCGAAATCAAGAAACATTCTTTTTAATCACTAATAAATTATGTTAGTTCTATTTCATATGTATTCATCACCTATATAAATCCTTCATGATGGATCCTTAAGTGGATGTGAATTTCCAAAGCATATCCCCTGATAGTGTCAAACTATGTGTTTATGAAGGCCCATTTTCATGCACCATGTAATGATAAAATCTATCTCAATGGACTATTTGTAGAGTTATTACCCATATGTAATATTGTGAAAGATCCAAATCTATTTGTACAATCCATATAGGGATATAATTTCATAGAAACCACTCATTCTATCCTTTTCCAAAATTTAATGACATGTTCTTATAATTTGAATCATCTATTGACTTATCATTAGGGTTCTCACTAATTTTTTATCATTATTTATTCCAAAGGTTAACTAATTATATCCTCTTATACCAACTGTAATGACCCAAAAAACTAAAACAATAATATTATTTTTCCTTATATGATAATTCATTAGATTACAAAAACATGTTCCTAGATATCGTAATGGTATAGTTCCATTGGACACTTGGACACATAAACAAATGTTCCATATATTAAATCTAACATATCCCATAGTTTTCTTCATAAACAGAACCCTCCATAGACATATCATTCATAATACAAGTCATCATACAATTAGGAAAATAAAAATTATAAACAGTGATGTTAGAATATTAGTTAGGGTAAAAAAGAGAAATATCAATATATCATGAGAATAAATGTATGAGAACAAGAGAATAACATTTTAAAACCATACCATACAAATAGTTTATCATTAAATTCATTCAGGTAATAAATTTTTAATGTTCATAAGACATGAATCACAATTTAATCAACTAACATGATCAATGAGAGCATAAAATTGGAATAATAAAAATATGTCACGACCCGTCCCTCAGGGCCCATGTTGTGACTAACCCAAGACTGCCTTCCACAGGCCAGGGGATGATGACTAGAAATGGAAAGGAGTAACCCTAAAATGGAAAGTAATTTTCTTTTAACCTATACATACACATAGTCCAAGAACACAACAAGAAGAAACCAAGAATTAAACTATTGTAGTAAAAGTGTGATGAAATTTAAGGGTCCAGAATAAAGGCCCAAATGAAAAGTAAAAGTACAACTAGAATCAGTAGTGTAGAAAATGTTATTTAGGTCGGTTATTTTTCATTTCTTACATCGGTTCATAGACTAATTTAATAGGGACGACATTATAAATAACGTTTTTAAGTCGGTTATTGAAAACCCGACATAAAAAACATAGCATCGCGGTGTTTATCGTGTCGGTTAATTAATAACCGACGTGAAAACCCGGGTGGGGGGGGGGGGGTTTATCACGTCAGTTATTATATAACTGCTGTGATAAACCGGGGGGGGGGTTATCACGTCGATTATATAATAACCGATGTTATAAACATGTGCGGGGGAGTTTATCACGTCGGTTATATAATAACCGACTTGCTAAACCAGTACAGGGGGGGGGGGGGGGGTTATCACGTCGGTTCATAAATAACCGATGTGATAAATCATTTCTTAGGTACTTTATCATGTCGGTTATTAAATAACCGATGTGATAAACCATGCCACAGTTGTTTATCACATCAGTTATTAAAAAAACCGACGTGATAAACCCATCACGATTTCTTTATCACATCGGTTATAAAAAAAACCGATGTGGAAGATAAATTTTTTTTAAAAAAATTAACTGCAGTCCTCTTCTCTCCCCCATAATCAACCAGAAACCAAATCAATAATTCATACCACAAAAACAGAAGGAGATCAAAACATGAACTAAAGAAAATTTATGCATTTTCATTGATAACATATAATACTTACCCCACTTGACAGCCCCCACCCTCATGTATACCCCCTGGAAAGCCCTCCCCCACCCATTGAAGCCCCCACCACACCCTTGGACTACCCCCGACCCCCTAGATAGCCCCAAACACCCCTGAACAACCCCCCCCCCCTCCTGTTCAGTACCCCCTCACCCTGTCACCCCACTTGACAGCCCCCACCCCATTGGAGCCCCTACCACACCCATGGACTGCCCCCCGGCGCCCTGGACAGCCCCAAACACCCCTCGACAACCCCCCACCCTCCTGAACAGCACCCCATCACCCCCTCACCCCACTTGACAGCCCCCACCACACCCCTGAACTGCCCCCCGACCCCCTGGACAGCTCCAAACACCCCGGGACAACCCCCACCCTCATGTATACCCCCCACACCCTGGACAGCCCTCCCCCACCCCATTGGAGCCCCCCACCACACCCCTGGACTGTCCCACCACCCTCCTAAAGAGAACCCCCTCACGTCACTTGACAGCCCCCACCCCATTGGAGCCCCCAAAACACCCTTGGACTGCCCCCCGACCCCCTGGACAGCCCCAAACACCACTCGACACCCCCCACCCTCCTGAACAGCACCCCCTCACCCCACTTGACATCCCCCACCACACCCCTGGACTGCCCCCCGACCCCCTGGACAGTTCCAAACACCCCGGGACAACCCCCCACCCTCATGTATACCCCCCCCCCCCACACTAGACAGCCCTCCCCCACCCCATTGGAGCCCCCACCACACCCCTGGACTCCCCCCCGACCCCCTGGATAGCCCCAAACACCCCTCGACAACCCCCCCCCCCCCACCCTCATGTAAACCCCCCACCCCCTGGACAACACTTCCACACCCCTGGACAACCCTCCCAGACCCCTGGACACCCCCAACCCCATTGAACACACCCACACCCTTGGATCCCCTCCCCCCCAGACCAGAATCCATACCAGAAAAAACATCATAAGTTGACCAAAACAAGAAGTAGAGAAAAATTAAACATTCACATATATAACATTCAAAACATACACTGTCAACTTCAAAAAAACTAAATCCAACCTAAACGACTACCAAATACACAATTACAATGACAATATTCAAAATTACATTTTACATTACAAACAACTAAAATTCAATCAAACCTGTAAAATAATTTGACCACTCCACTTGTAAGTGTTTGATGTTTACAGAAGTATAGGGTTGAGGGTCATCAAAAGGCTACAAATTAAAAGGATAGTAGTTAACGTGTATAATGAATAAATCAAATTGAAATATTATGGAAAAGTTTTAGAGGAAATATAACCAGTTCAAAATTTACAACAGTCCCCAGTTGTTATTATTTCATACATAAATCTTAACATATAATATCCGCATTCGATGTCGCCTTATTGTTCATGAAAATTCTGTTTGAATGAGTTTAAATTCAATATATTATTTTTATGTAATAAATAAAAAGGAAGAAATTATAAATGGATATTTACCTCAAATTTATATATTTGATCTTTGTACTCCATTTCTTTGTGTTTTTTCGAAAGTAGGCCCATGCCCTGTTAGAAAATAATACGAATGGGGTAAATTAAAAATTCATTATAATGAATAAAACTATTGAGAAATTGAAACATACTTTTCTAATATATTCTTAAAACATTCCCACACATCATCATGGACAGACCATATCAAATAAAGTGCATTCTCCCTTTGGAAAAAACCCCTAACATCCAATGATCACTGATAAAATGAAATTTAATGTTTGTGTTTTTTTATGTTAAAATATAATTAACTCTTTGAGAGAGATTTGTTTCATACCGCTCACAAAAAGGCATCATCCAACATTGTGTGACTATATTATTTTCAAGTCTTTCAGCAATATAAAACATTCTTTGATCCTAATCCAATGCACATGCTTCAAGGGAAATCAATTGTGGGTCCATGAATCCATATACATCTCTCAACTCATTCCTCTCAAAAAATTTATAAACATACCTAATAAAAAACATACATAATTATACATTTTTAATAAATATAACACAGGGAAAAGGTGCTAAGAATTACATGGAAAAAAAATTAACCATGTTGATTCCCAACTTATCTTCAGTAATAAGCTCCATGATAACCATTTTCATAATCCCCACACTTATTTCACTTCCACAAACATGAGCTTCCATTAGAAACTCATAATGACCCACCATCAAATTTGAATATCTTGACAATCTGTCAAGACTACTAGAATCTGTATCTGATGTCATAGCCATTTGTCTTTGTTATTTTCTATGCAGTATTTCTTTACCTTTGAATTATTCCTGTAGAAACAAATTAAAAATTATATTAGTTTTCGAATGATAAAACAACTTTAATAAAAAGAACAAAATAAAAGATATAACATTCATACCAATATGGTAATGTGTCGAAGAAGTCTGGATGGCCAAATTAAAAAATGGCCGATACTATGTCCAACTATCGTCACCTCATCTGTAGGTAATGGTTCCCAAGCTGATCTATCTATAATATTTTGTATAGTGACCCTTTGATTATCTACCTCTAATTGTTGATGATGAACTATATCTCCTATACAATAAACCAAACCATATTCTACTATATGATGTTGGGAATCATCAACATAAAACTCTCAATAAGTAGGAAGTTGTGGAGGAGGAGTAGGATAAAAAATGGGGTTATCATGCTGAGGTGGGGGAGTGGGAGCTACTGGTGGAGGTGGAGGATAAATAATGGGGTCTACAGGGGAAGGTGGAGGAGTGGGAGCTGCAGTTTGAAATTGTCTTTGCATGTTTTCAAACATAGACTGCACCGACGCTCTAATCTGTTCCTCCATCTTCACATTAATATTATGAACTTCAGCCTCCAAGGATTCTATTTTTTTAATAAAACCCCTCAATGTTAGAAGTTGAAGAACATGGAAACACTTTTCTTACCGATACACCTACCGGATATTCTCTTACATGACCAGAATGTTAGGTCCTTCCCAATGATACAGATAAAATATCTTCCCTCCCAGTAGCTGTAAATTTCCCCTGTGAACTCTGCTCCCAAGAAAGTCCTTTATTAATTAACTGAACATTTATGTGATGATTGAAATTATATGAATAAAATAGTTAACTTAAATAAATAAAATAGATATATTACAATCCTCTCAGTTATGATTATCGATTCTTCTGAAAGATATTTCCCTTTTTTCCCTTCCGAGCTCTCTTCCATTTTTCATGTCTAGATGGAGGGGATGGCGGGGCCACCTTTCCAGAGTTTGAAGACTCAGCTCTTAGTTGTTGAAATTTTTCTGCCATCATTTGTTATTCCAAAAATGCATAACCTCCCCGAGATAAACAATGAGGGTATACCTTTTTAGATTGGATCTCCTGATGACAATTCCTACTTTTCTATAAACTAAGAATAAGAAATCATTAACAAAAAATTAATAATATCATTTATAAAAGAAAGCTTATAAAAGTTTACATTGCCCTTACCAAAAATGACTCTTTTCTTCTACATTCAAAAAACTGTCTTCATGTGTCTTCATCTATAAAATGATATATACGACATGGATTGTCATTACTCCTATGAACATAAATGAAATCAGATGTGAGGGTTGATTTGAAATCCCTCCATCTCCTGGAATCCAACGATATGAATTTCTTCCTGACTCCTCCAGTGTCAGGAATATCACATTTCATCTGATAAATAAGAGGTTAAACATATTATATATACTTGAAACATTTAATGAATATTCAAACAATAGAAAAAGATCTTACCAAAATCGTCTCCCACAACTAAGAGATTTTCTCTTTATCCACACTTCTACGGTCATCATATCGAATGCATACTTTACTCATAGCCTATGTTTCTACACAACTCTTAAAATCATTTGCATTTTGACCTCTAGGAATATCATCATCATCAAATTCAACAACTATCCTCTGATCCTGCGTACGGGAAAGTGATAATTTTGGTAAATGTGTGCACCCACATTTACCTACCTTTGAACTCTTTTTCCTGATAGGAGCATGTGAATGTTCCTCTCCAGAGGTATGACCAATATCCTCTTCTCTAAAATCATGTGGTTGATAACCTGAACGATCTGTCATTATCCTTCAAATCAAAAAAAAAACAAATGCTAGTTCAAAAATATACAAATTCAAATATTTTAATACTACTATAATCAAAAAATATAAATGTGTACTAAGTTACATAATAGTAAACATTGGTAATATGGTAAGCATGTTAAACAATGGTAAAGATGGTAAAGATGGTCAAGATGGTAAACATGGTAAACATGGTAAACCTAGTAAACATGTTAAAGTAATTGTCACTGAACAAATATAATAGACATATAATTCATGTAATGGTAAACATGATAAAGTAAACTAAACAAAAACAAAAAAAAACAAAAACATATACATATTTTTTTTAAAACATGTTTTAATAAATAAAAAACTTACAATATCTAACATTTATGAAAAAAATAAATGTAAACAAGAAATAAACATATGTTACCTGTAATTTTAGGAATGCACAAATGGATTGTTTTCCCAAATTCCATCATCGTGCTCATTCCTTATGGCACAAACCATGTCTTCAACATGATCATCATTATGTTCTGTTAATCTTTCCATGGAAGTAGTTATCTCACATAAATCAGCATCTTCATCAAGTTCATCATTACCAACATATTGTTTTTACCTTGTGAAACAACATCCCACTGCATATCTGATTGATCCACTACATAGAATTTTTTTTGCATGTGTTTCCATTATAAAAGAATCAGATGTGTCTTCCAATCTATTCAGATTAACAAGTGTCATTCCAAATTCATCGTTTCTGACACTGTTGTTACCAATGAACCATATACAGTTAAAAACAAGAACATTAATTTTAATGTAATCAACCTACCATATGTCTTCAATCACTCCATAATATGAACTTGATGTAGAAATTGGGTTTTTTGTCCTTAGCACTCGAAAAATGCATTTCTTCTGCAAACACCAATACACCACTATTCCGAACTGCACTTCTGTTGTCCTGAGCTTTCGTATGAAATGTATAGAAATTAATATCATAACTGGACCGTGTTATCACATTTAAACATTGACCACCCAATATCCATTTAATGTCTCTGATATATCTAATCTACCAAGAAATGTGTTTTTAATCCATGTCAAAAATGTTTTGTTGTGGTCATTCAAAATCCACATTTATTTCTTCTTTGGATGACATTGTTTCAACTCATTAGTATTCCATGTGATATACGGTTGAGCATCAGCTATGTTATTCAAGATGTATGATTATAACTTCTTCATATATTCAACTGACAATGATTTGACATTCAAGCCACGAATCCCCTTACCCTCATTATTAACTCGTTCATGGAGAGATGGAGGCAAACCTATGTGTTGCACCGCAGCCAAGTAGTTTGTACAAAACTCTGCTACCTCCTCAGAAATATACTTTTCAATAATGGAGGATTCAGGTCGATATGGATTTTTAACATACCCCATTAATATTTTCATATACCTTTCAAAAGGATACAACCAACTAAGATATACAGGTACACAAATCTTTATTTCTCGAACCAGATGAATCATTAAATTCACCATTACATCAAAAAAAGTTTAAAGAAAATACACTTCCAATTGACAAAGTATAAAAATTGCATCCTTTTCCAAAATGTTCAAAGCATTCACATCAATCGCCTTGTTACAAATTGAATTGAAAAAATAACACAACTTCAATATAGTCTTTCTGACATGAATGGGAAATATTCCATGCAATGGAACTGGTATAATTTGTTGCATCATGACGTGACAATCATGTGATTTCATACTTATCAACTTCAAGTCCTTCAATGAGACAAAAATTTTTAGATTTGAAGAATAACCTTGAGGCACATTGATATCATGAAGACACTGAAAAATGCTAATTTTCTCCCTCTTCGATAATGTATGACAATCTAGGGTAAGAAATGTTCGTCTTCCTTTAGAAGTGACAGCTAACTCCAAACGTATTCCCATTGATAGTAAGTCTAATCTTGCATTCAACCAATATTTTGTCTTTCCTTTAATATATAACAATTTTCCAATCAAACAATCACATATATTCTTCTTCACGTGCATGACATCAATATTATGTTTAACTTCATGATTCCTCCAATATGGTAGCTCAAAAAATATTGACCTTTTCTTCCAAATATGTCTATCATTACCAGATTTCTGTGTCTTTACCAATGTCACATCAAGGTTTTTCACCCTCTCAAAATACAGATAAGGGGATAAAGGTTTTGGAGAAGTATCAAATTCTTGTGAGCCATTGAATACCTTTTTTAGTCTTTTAAAAGGGTGATCCATAGGCAAAAACTTTCGATGACCCATGTACACTATTTTCCTCCCATGATGAAATTGACAATATGACGTCTATTGTTCGCAAATTGGACATGCTTTATTCCCTTTAACACTGTATCCAGACAAATGTCCATATGCTGTAAATTCATTTATAGTGAATAGAAGCACTTCATGCAGTTTAAAATATTCCATTTTATAAGAATCCTACGCCCTAATACCATCATCCCATAGCAGTTTCAAATCATCAATCAATGGTGACAAGTAAACATCAATATCATTGTCGGGTTGCTTTGGACCAGAGATCATTATACTCAACATGAAATATTTTCACTTAATACAAACTTCAGTATAGAGTTTGAAAATTACCAATAATACAGGCCATGAACTATGTGTGCTACTGAGGGTTTGGTATGGATTCATTCAATTTGTGCACAACCACAGTCCGAGATTTCTAATTTCATTTCCAAATGTAGAATATTGCGCATAAATTATCTTCCATTGTGGACAATTAGCTGGATGATGTATTTTTCCATCACATACCCACTCATCAGCATGCCATATTAACCTTTCAGTATCATGTGAATTAGCAAATAAACTTTTGAAATGATGAATTATAGGAAGATACCAAAATACCTTTGAAGGGATATTTGTAATCTCTACATCAGCCTGTTATTTTTCTTTCACCTAATATTGTGATGTCCCACATTCAGGACACTTTGAAATAAATTCATATTCGTTTCTATATATAATGCAGTCATTCGGGCAGGCATGTATTTTCTTGTATCCCAATCCCATCGGGCATAATATTTTCTTGGCCTTGTAATGTGAATCCGGAAGATCGTTATCTTTTGGAATAATGTCTTTCATCAATTGTAGAAGCTCTGTAAAACTTCTGTCACTACATCCATGTTTCACATTCAGGTTAATCAATCTTAACACTACTGACAAAACCATAAAATTGGTACAACTAGGATATAATGGTTTTTCAGCATCACCAAATAGACGTGCAACTGTCGGTTCTATCTCAATTTGTTCTTCTACAATATCGCAAATCATTTCTTCAATTCCATCGGAGTTACCATCATGTGAATCATCATCATCAGTGACATTCCGTCTAGTTTCACCATGCCAAATCCAAGGGCTATAACTCAGATTAAAACCATGACAAATCAGATGATCTTTTATCTCTCTAATTTTCAACATCTTCATATTCAAACATTTTAGGCATGGACAGAAAAAAATGTCACTACTTGGAACATTTCATTTAACAAATTCCAAAAAGGCAACAACACCTTCCTCATATTCATTGCTCATTCGATGTGTTGTAATCCAACTTCGACTCATTATTACCTATAAAAAATTTCAAATATATATATATATATATTTAATATAAGACAAATATATGTTTATATGAAAAAAATCATAATTTGAATGTAAAACAATTTTGAAATATAAAACAACTCCATGCGTATTTAAAAAAATATGCTTGAATATTATTTTTAAAACAAAATATAGTTAGATATAACAGTTTTAAATTCCATTGAATAAAAGAAAACCATGGCGCCGACATGGTTGATGGAAAATTGGTGAAAATGGCATAAACATGAGAATTCAATCATATTTAAAATAAAAATTCAGATGGAGAAAATCACAATGTAAATCCAATCATCACGACACAATCATCATGTCATAATCTCAGAAACCATAAGGCATTAGTCAATCCCCCTAGACACCCCTAACCCTCTAGACAACCCCCCACCCCCTGGACAACCCCCAAGACCCTCTGGACAGGCCCCCACCCCCGTGGATAGCCACCCACACCCACCCTCCCCCTTGGACACCCCCCTAGACACCCCCAACCCTCTGAACATCCCCCACCCCTAGACATCCCCCCAACCCTCTACACAGCACCCCCACCCCTCCTGGACACCACCCCCTCCCCCTACCCCCTTGGACACCCCCTGGACACCCCCAATCCTCTAGACAACCCCCACCCCTCGGACAACCCCCAAAACCATCTGGACAGGCCCCCACCCCCTTGGACACCCCCCCCCCACACCCACCCCCTTGGACACCCCCCCAGACACCCCCTGCCAACCCCAAAAACCGTCTAGATAGGACCCCACCCCCTTGGTCAGCCCCCCACACACACCAACCCCCTTGGACACCTCCCTGGACACCCCCAACCCTCTGGACATCCCCCCACCCCTCTAGACAGCACCACCCGCCCCTCTTGGACACCACCCCTCACCCCCTACCCCCTTGGACACCCCTCTGGACACCCCCCCCCCCATCCCTTTGGACAGGCCCCACCCCATGGAAAACACCCCACCCCTCCAAGCACCCCCCACCCCTACTGGATAACACCCCCCACCCTCGACCCCCTTGGACACCCCCAACCCTCTGGATATCCCCCCCGGACAACCCCCAAAACCCTCTGGACAGGCCTCCACCCCCTTGGACAGCCCCCCAAACCCACCCACCCCCTTGGACACCCCCCTAGACACCCCCAACCCTCTGGACAACCCCCACCCCAGAAAACCCCCCTAACAATGGTTTACATATAAAAACTAAGCATGGTGAACAACTAAAAACACATGCATTTAATATATACTTCAGCATGAAATAGATGGAATTAAATATTATTAAATAAGGCTACTTAAATAATCATGTGATAATTAAAAATAACCATTGATATTCAACTAGTCAAATGATCACAAGTATTATCGATAACTAATATCATAATTAGTTAATGGATAATTCTAGAAATATTAAACATATTGTCAAGGCCTTGTCCAAGGCCTCAAAAAATAATACGGTAAGCCCTCAGTAGAACCCATTTTTATTTGGAATCATGAGAAATAGCGATGCATCAAAGGGCCATAGAGGTCAACAACCATTAAATTATATGTCTAATTGATTCTCATATAAAAGAGGATAAAAATAAGCAACCACAACACATGAAATATCATTTCTGAATTCGTACAATTAATCAATAACCATTCTATGCAGTAATATAGGTGAATGATATCATTAGTTGTCAATGAAAACAAAAATAACCAACAATGTCGGGCATTTGCGAAACAAAAAACAAACTAAATAGAAGTAGTTGAGGCTTATGTGAATATTTCAAGTCAATCTAATAGATCTGGGGATGATAAATAAGATGATGATGGAAAAAAGATGTAAGAGGGTTCGAAATCGATGAATCATACCTAGTTTAAACACAAAAATCACAAAACATAAATATAGACTATCCAGAAAAAAACGAACGAAATAAATTTGTGGAAGGCTTAGTTGAGTGTTGCAAGTTGAGATGATAGATCCGAGGAGAGTAAAGATGATAAACTATGAAGGCAAAATGAGTTTAACACATCGAGATCGACGAGCCGAGTAGGGTTTACCACACAAGAGAGATGACCCACTGAACTGTCGATCAAAAAATCGTAAATGACAATCCATAGGGCTTGTTAATTTTTTTAAATGTTTCATAACGTTGGTAATTTAAGAAAAAACGTTATAAATGTATCATATATGGATTTTTTACGTCGGTTATTATATAATAGACGTAAAAAATACATCATAAATCACAGTTTTTTACGTCGGTTATTGTATAACTGACGTAAAAAACTTATGCGGGTTGTTTTGTTACGTCGGTTATCAAATAACTCATGTCAAAAAGGCGTCAAAAGTCGCATTTTTTACATCGGTTATCAAATAACCGATGTAAAAATCCCCACACTTTGGTTTTTTACATCAGTTAATTTATAACCGACGTAAAAAATGAACGCGTGTGATTTGTAACGTCAGTTTTTAAAATAACCGACGTTAAAAATTTACTCACCGCATTTTTTACATCAGTTATAAAATAACAGATGTATAAAACCACATTTCACATATTATCACGTCGGTTATATATAACCGACGTAAAAAATGGTGACGTAAATAACGTTTTCTTCACTACTGAAAGTAAAAATACAATTTAAAAGTGAAAAATAGCTCTTGGCTCATCCACTGAGGATCTTACCTGAATGTTAGGTATAACTCACGATCAGTAGCCATGAGTCATGTCACACCAAAAGATCCACCTCTATGAATTGTCCAATGATGGCTCCCTCGGCCTCGATCAACATTTTACATCTTCTGGAAAAGACACAACAATGTGAGGGAATATCCCATTCAGGGGTGATTATAACAAAACATAGTAGGGACCCCAAGACCCCTGTAGGTCTCCAATTGTTCCGCAAAGGAAAATCCACAAAGCAAGATCTCCATCTCAAATCACGAAGCAATATACATCATCTCTACATAGGTACATGTTCATAAATATAACTAAGTTATCAATATATACTCATCTCATACATGAAGGGAATAATTCCACCCAGGTAACACCATGATGGTAGAAGTTCCACATAGGTAACACCATGAAGATATAAGTACCACATAAGTAACACCCCAAAGGGAACACCATGAAGGGATAAGTACCACACATGTTACACCACGATGATAGAAGTACCACATAGGTAACACCACGAATATAACACTACTAAGGTAAATGACTCAGCTCAAATTTAGATATAACATAATTATAAAAGTACAGATGATTAGTTGTAAGCTAGATAATATTGTTCTTTTAAGAGGAAATGCTTATGACCCACACAAGATCGATAGGTAATAACCTTCACTGACCTACATAGGATTTGACCCACATAGGATTTGTGTGCGCTGACCAACATAGGATCACTGAGCGTTGACCCACATAGGATATGATAGATGCTGACCACACAAGATTGGCAGATTTTGTCCAAATTATGATCGATGTTCTTTCTTCACATTACATCCTGCCATAGGATTCCTCACACCTGGTGAAATCGAGTTCCATAGAATCTACCCCCCAAGATATCAGTCATACATCGACCTCCAGTAATATCCACAAAGGAGTAACCCAAAGGACCACCATGTCATAAGGGTTCCAACACGATAGACGGTGCGTTAATCAGATGCTCGGTCTATGATTTATAAGTGTATTAGTTTCAAGGGCTTTGTTGGATTCAGTTTCGATCCAACCGAGTCATACAACAAATTTCTCCAAAACTCATAGTGGAGTATACCAAAAAGTATAGTCTTGATCTAAGGATCCCATCCCCACAGAAGGTTCATCAAATTGATGTCTGGTTCTCATGATATGACTCTTTAAGTATTTTTGGGTTCGGTTGGGCCCGGGTCCTGTTAGAACTGGTCGGACCGACCCGACCCGACCCAGCCTGGGCCGACCTCACCTAGCCTGGGCCGACCCTACCCAGTTCAGGTTGACCCAACCCAGTTTAGGTCTGCCTGGCTGGGCTAGGCTGCAACGAGTTTCAGCCCACTTGGTGGCGGTCCGGTCCTCCCTGTAGGGGGGTGACCCGTCTCGCAGGTGGCGGCCAAACCAGAAGGGGGTTTTGGCCCACTTGGTGTGTGTCCTAGACACATGAAGCATGGCCCGTGCGAGAGTGGAGCGGCCCGCTGGGGTGGGGCCCTCCCTGGCTACCACCTGGGGGAGTGACCCCGGTTTTCTTGAATGGCCATGACAGCCGTTTGGTTTCCTCAAAAGTGGTGGCGCCATGTACCGCAGCAAGGTGCCATGCAGGACCCGCATGAGCTGGTCCTAGCTCCCATCAAGGCTAGTCGATGGCGGCCACTGTCTCTAGTGGCACATGAAAACATGCTGCTTCGCCACCAGTGGTTGGCCAGTGTGCCAACCCCCTCTTTCAATCTGCCGCGACTGACGAGCCGCGGCCCATGTCCCCTGGAGGGGTGCTTGTCATGCCGCCATCCTCTTTCGCGTTTGTCCAATGTGTCAATCTCCTCTATCAACTGTCGCGGATGATGAGCTCCAACCAGTTTATTCGGAGGAGCGGTTGTGCCGCCTCCTCCATCGCAGCCGGCTGGTGTTGGCCACTACCTTGGTCCCCGCCGACACCAGTCACCGGTACCACCGCACCAATGGCATTCCATGGGTCACCATGTGAGTTCTGGTGACCCATTTTTTCCTTCTAAACGCGTCATTGAACATCCCAAGACATCATCGTTGGTTCTATCCCATCAAAATTGGGATCCGTCTATCCCGAAGAATTGTTTGCGCAGAACACACAAATTAATCAACATAGTGGAGGCACCAGGCCATGTTAATTTGGATCGCACCCACCACGCTAGCTTGATAGCAATAGAATGAAGAGATTGAATCATCCATACATTAAATTAAAGAATTTCAAATCCCTACCTCATAAATCTGTTGTAGAATGTCCACTCTTGAAGGTGGTTTAGTGTTCTTTGTTCCTATAACAGGCTTCTAACGACGTTGCTAGAATGGAGATCGACCGACCTTTCATGGTGGATCCATTCTTCACTGATGGATTCCCCTAATGTTCTCCTCTCTACATCTCCCCTTCTCCAATGAATTCAAGAATTCCACTAAGAGGAAAGAGGATCTCTCAACCATTAAATGGGGTGGTTCATTAATTTAGAAGTAATGAATCCTATTAATTGAAAGGATTAGTGGTAACATACATTGTGTAACTGGATATTTAATGCCCAACCTTAAATTCTCGACCTCCCTCTTATGGTCCCCACCACAAAAAATTAAAAGGAGAGATGGGAGGATATTATTCTTAAAAATAAAATATATTTATTTTACTTTATCCTCCACAAAAAACGCAAAAACTGGCTTCTTCTCTCGATCCACTACGGTTGAGGTTAAACATCCCTTATGAAAATCCTAGTGTTGTAGATTCAACGGTGCCCTGAGCTTTTTAATTCGAGCAACAGTTCAAATGTTAGAAAAACCCGATAGCATGTTTACTATACATACCTTAAAAAACGTTTCGAAATTCATTCAAGGCACACTGGGCCACGGAATAATGTGCCATAAATTCTTGTAGACTCATAATAATTCTAAACAATTTAAAAAAATTACATGGAAAATCAGGGTCTTTATATTCTCCCCACCTTAGTTATTTTTTTCCTCGAAAGCCATAACATAGACTAAAAATTTATTTTTTATTTTTTTTTATTTTTTGTTATATATATATATAAGCAAAACAAAAATAAAAACAAAAAAAAATTCAGAAGAATTTATCAACTAATTAAAATCCAGCAGTACTGTCATTGCAGTAGTCCGAATTCTGACATAATCTCTCACCCATGGCTCCCTTTTATAAAAGAGCTTACCCATCAAATCATTCTGCATTTCTGATGTGGGATTTTGGTTCTCACTTTCATGTGCAGAACATTCTTCATTTCTTATGTGGGATTCTGTTTCAAGTACATGAATTTAAAAGACTATAAAATATAAACTCTAAGACCAATATAAATAAAACACAATTCTTCTATTAAACATATAAAAAATAGTTGAAAACAAAAAGGGTTTCGTAATAAAAGATTATAAAAATGATTTATAAGCTTCCTAAACCACCTACTTGAAACAAAAAAATTGTTCAAGTATATTACATTGAAATCCTATAAAATATAAACTACAATACCAATATAAGTGAAACATATTACATGGATTAAAAATTTAAAAAATAATTGAAAATAAAAATAATTTCGTGAAAAATGTTGATGGAAAATAATTTATATGTTTTCAAAGACACCTACATGAAACTTAAAAATTTTTCAAGAAAGTGATTTTGAAAGACTATAAATTATAAACTATAAGAATGATATAAATGAAACATAAAAAATTGATTAAACATATAACAAATAGTTTAGAATTATAATAATTTTGTAAAAAATATTCATGAAAAAAAATTATAAGCTTTCAAAACCACCTACTTGAAACATAAGATGATTCAAGTATGTGGATTTGAAAAACTATAAAATATAAACTATAAGACCGATATAATTTAAATTTAAAACATTGATTAAACATATAATAAATTATTTAATTATTAAATTAATATTATTAATAATTAATTATATAATAATTAATTAGTTAATTATAAATTTTTAATAATTAATTATATAATAATTAACCAATTAATTAGTAATTTAATTGTTCAATATATAATAGTTAATTAGTTAATTAGTAATATAATTATAAATTATATTTATTCATTATAATTAATAATTGGTAATTATAAAAAATAATTATATAATAATTAATTAGTTAATTGGTAATATACTTATTAAATATATTATAGTTAATTAGTTAATTAGTAATATAATTATAAATTATAATTATTCGTTATAATTAATAATTATAATTATTCAATATAATTACTAATTATAATTATCATTATAATTACTAATTATATTTATTAATTATTATTGCTAATTAAAATTATTAATTATTAATTATTAATTAGTTAATTAATAATATAATTATTAATTTTATAAAAATTAATATTATAAAAATTAGTTAGTAAATTAGTAATTATTAATAATTAATTATATAATAATTAATTAGTTAATTATTAATTTATGATTAATTATATAAAAATTAATTAGTTAATTAGTAATATAATCATTAACCATATAATAATTAATTAGTCAATTAATAGTATATTTATTAATAATTTAAGTTATAATTAATCATTATTAATCATTAATCATTATTTTTATAGTATCTAATTAGTTCATTAGTAATATATTTATTAATTATATAATAGTTAATTAGTTAATTTTTTGAGAAAGATAGATCCATGACCCTTTTTATAATTATTTAATTAGCAATATAATAATAAATCATAATTATTCATTATAATTATTAATTAGTATTTATTAAAAATTATTATATAATTATTTTTTTCTTAATTGGTAATGTAATTATGAATTATATTATTTTTAATTAGTTAATTAGAAATATAATTATTAATTATAATTATTAATTAGTTATTATTAAAAATTATTACATAATAATTAATTAGTTAATTAGTAATATAGTTATTTCTTATTATTATTTACTATAACTATTCATTGTAATTATTAATTATTATTTAATAATATAATTAATAATTATATAATTATTAATTGTATAATAATTAGTTAGTTAATTATTAATTATTAATGATTAATTATATAATAATTAATTAGTTAATTTGTAATATAATTAGTTAGTTAATTTAATAATTATTTTATTAATAATATAATTATTAATTAATTAATAATTAATTAGTTACTTTGTAAGATAATTAATAATTATATAATAATTAAATATCTAATTAGTAATATAATTATTAATTATATAATTTTAAATAATTAATTTTTAATTATTAATCATTTATTATATAATAACCAATTAGTTAATTAGTTATATAATTATTAAATGTATAATAGTTAATTAGTAATTTTTTTGTGAAAGATAGAGCCAAGGCTCTTTTTATAATTAATTAATTAGTGACATAATAATAAATTATAATTATTCATTATAATTATTAATCAGTATTTTTTTTAAAAATATTATATAACAATTAATTAGTTAATCGGTAATATAATTATTAATTATATAATAGTTCATTATTTAATTAGTAATATAAATATTCATTATAATTATTAACTAGTAGATATTAAAAATTATTTTATAATAATTAGTTAGTTAATTAGTAATAAAATTATTCATTATAATTATTCGTTATAATTATTCATTATAATTATTCATTATAAGAAATAATTTGAACTATTAATTATTAGTTGTTTATTAAATTAGAAATTAGAAATTAGTAATTAACAATTATTAATTAGCTAATTAAATAATTTAATATATGTTTATTCAATGATCTATGTTTCATTTATATTGGCTTTCTTATTTATTTTTTATAGGTTTTCAAAGGCATATACATGAAACATTTTTAAGTTTCAAATAGGTGTATTTGAAAGAATATAAATTAATTTGCATCAACATTTTTTATGATTATTTTTATTTTCAACTATTTGTTATATGTTTAATCCTTGTTATATGTTTCATTTATGATTTCATTATAGTTTATTTTTTATAGGCTTTAAAGGTCACATACTTGAAACATTTATATATTTCAAGTAGGTGTCTTTGAAAACTTTTAAATTATTTTCTATCCACATTTATTATGAAATTATATTTATTTTCAATTATTTTTTATATGTTTAATTCATCTTTTATGTTTTATTTATTTTGGACTTGCAGTTTATATATTATAGGCTTCTAAAGTCACGTGCCTGAAACATTTTTAAGTTTAAAGTAGATATCTTTTAATCCTTATAAATTGTTTTACATCAACATCTTTTAAGAAATTATTTTTGTTTTCCTCTATTTATTATATGTTTAATCAATGTTTTAAGTTTCATTTATATTGTGATTATAATTTATATTTTATACTTTTTCAAAGCCACGTACTTGAAAAATAATCCCACATCGGAAATATAGAATGATTTATAGGGTAAGCCCTCTTATAAAAGGGATCCGTGGTTGAGAACTTATATAAGAATCCAGACTGTTGTAATGGCAGTGCTACTAAATTTTAAATAGCAGATATATTCTTTTGATAATTTTATTTATATTTTTCATTTGTTTTGTTTCTATATATATATATAAAAAAATCAAAACAGAATAAAAATAAATTTTTTATTTTTTATTTTTTTGGTTATAGGGGATGGCAGCATCGGCGATGCCACCATTCACCTGAGACCCAAAGGAACCATCAAAGATGCCCTCTTTGTTGAGTATTTTGAATAAAACTTTTAACCTAGTTTCTTTTTAAAAATTATTTTTAAAAAAACATATTTAAAAAAACTCATCGCTTGGGAGATGATGACAGGAGGATCAACGATCAATAGAATTTGAATTCCTGCAGGTGCACTGGGCACGTTCCCCGTAATCCTACAAGACTTCACGACAAATACTAAAATATAGAAGAAACAACGACTTTGAACATAATGGTCATTCATATAAATGAATCAAACCAGTATTTAATCCATATCACTATAGAGAATCATAAGGTTTACACACTAATAGAGTATCAATAGATCTTTGAAATATCTTGATTTCATAGTAGTAAATATCTTAAAACATTTGATACTACAATCGTGTTTAAGGGTTTTTAAGGAAATAAGATAACTATATTTTTGGTTATGGTTATTTTGAAGAATTATTTCATCTTTCAAGAGGATCATTCCAACAGATATGGGTAGTTATGAACAACATTTTGTTATACATAATTGATGTGACATTTATTAAACAACTCTAAATTTAAAAAACTTTATAAATTCCATATTGAATGTTTCAAATTCATATATTCATAACATTATTGTGAATTCATGTTATATATGATTGGAGAGTTGTAAATTATGACTGGGGATATGTGATATAACTTATAATTTTGAATTCAATGAAATGATATGTTATGAGGTAACACTCACAATACGGTACCATCTTTAATTATTATATAATCTAGTTTTTATATTCTAGAGTTATTTTTTTATATTTTTAGGATTTTATGGTTTATATTATAGATATTTTTTTTCATAGTTCTTACATAAAACCCATATAACAATAATCAAAAGATTCTTCTCAATATCCATTTTTCCAAATATATAATACTTTTAAAAAATAAATATTTTTTCATTTCGGGAAAAATATTCATTATGTTCAACTTGACTTATTATTTTTTTCATACACATACATAAAAACTATGAATAAAATTAAAAACAATTGGATACGCACAAAAATCATAGTAAATTACCTTAAAGTATGCATTCTTTTTGTCTAATGATAAACATAAAAACTCATAATGTTTTTAACTATTATCATAATATTATTTAAAAAATAAAACACATTATTTTCTCTAGAAAACCACTAATCCCAATAGATTGAAAATTGTAAACATTTTATAAAATAGAGAGGATCATATTCATAACCCATTTTCACATATGTAAAAAAAATAACTGGATCATAATTAAATCTAATGTAGAAACCAATCTGGTTATCTCCCTCATTCTTCCCACCAAAAATATGGAACATTACACAATGATTTTGAGATCTTTATCAATATCCCTCATATGTATAAGATTTATTGGTCTCACCTATCTATATATGTTGTATCAGGGTCAATCATTCTACATATACTATTCACATTAACTATGTCATTAATAATGAATTTTATCCTTGCACCTTTTCATCATAAAACCATTAAAATTTCCTTATAAATTTTTTTACAGATATCAAAAAACCCTTTCCATTTAGATTAAAATTTTAAAAAAAATATCTATAATAAAGGGAATAATTGTTTTTCATTTAATATAAATACAAATATTTTAAAAGAATATAAATATAAAAAAATTATTATGGTGGCAGTAAACACTTTTGAAACTATAAATGTTAAAATAGTATATTCATTTCCCGGTTCTCACAAAATTATCAGTATAAAATTCCAAAAAAATATTCTTTTTATAGGACATTGAAAGAAATTCAAAATAGAGCTAAATTTTATTTATAATTCACATATTTTCATATAAATACATCCAAAAAGTAATTTTAAGAATACATATGTGTATGAAAAATATTTTGAATATTCATCTTTAAAACAATTTAAATGTGGTTTTTAGTTAAAGTGTCATGTACCTTGAGCTTTATTTGTCACGTATATTCATTGTATTCAGAAATAGTAAAATTATGTTAATTAAATAAATTTTTAATAAATTTTTTCATTTTTATAATTAATTTTATTTAGTTTATTATCCTATTATATGCAATCACTTAATCAATTATGTTCTCATCAGATGTTTTGATGATATTGAAATCATATGTCCAAAGTGAATTTGGAAAGATTAATTTGGTCAAAGAGGTAATTATTCCATAATATCCATAATAATAATACAAAATTTTTAATTATTTTTAAATTTCATTTATAATATTAAAACCACCAAGGATAGAGGGTTATGAAATAGAACTACATTATGATCATGGAGACCGTAGGTCGCATGTATGAATGATTAACATTTCAATTTTTTAATTATATTGATGGAAATATATTAAGTATTATTTTATATTTATAGAATTATGACTATATAATAAATATAATATTCCCTACATAATTTAAATTATATATATCATCCATATGATGTGGTGTGGAAAAACTAATCTAATAACTTCATGGAGGAAGTTGTCAACACAAAAAAATGAATGAAAATATCATTTCTCAATTAATAGAAATGCTTGAATGTTGATGATATATAATAATTCTAGTGTAATAAATATTTTATGAGTAATATATATATATATATATTAAATTAATAAAATATAAATTTCTTTGATATATGGTGATTGAAAATAAATTTCAGCAGTTAGTGTGGTGGTAGTCCACCATACACATGAATGATAGTTTCATTTCCAATTTATTGGAAGGGGATATGAATATAGGTGATGAAATAATCATAATTACATATACGTTTATTGATTATATTATTTTTCTTATTTAATATTTCATGAAGAATATATTAATAGAGAATAATAATAAATAAAATGAAAATTATTGGGTTAGAACAATACCTCTTCTTCATAAAACCACTTCAGTTTTGTATTATAAGTCCTTATTAGGATGGAAATATGATCAAGCATGGACCTAAAATATTATGGGAGGTATTTAAGGATGTGATTTGGGTAGGTATTGGAAAATATAGAGAGCTCAAAATTTTTGAGTAATAGATGTGATTATCTATTTTATAAGTACTAAGAGAGGTATTATCATAATATCACTAAATTCTAAATCATATTTATATCATAATCATGATAATTGGAAAGAAAGAATAATATATTATAAAATAAGATGTGATAGCATAAAAATAAATTCATACAATCACATTTAAATATTTTTTAGCCGCATTTTAATTTCTGTCTCTTAGTTAATCCCCTTTAACCTAATTTATATCTTCAAATTTTCCCACTAAAACATAATTATATAAATAAAAAAAATTCTTTTTTTTTTGTAAAATATTGAACATACTGATTTAAAATTGGGAATTAATTTTACCATGTTAAAATTTTATTTGTGAGAGAAATTAATTTTTATATAAGAACATAAAATTAATGAAAATAGATTTTAGGAAAATAATTAATTTAGGTGAATACAATAATTTTTCCTAGAAAAATGGTAATAAATTAATTTCCATTATTTTTTTGGTTATATAATTAAAAATTTATTATTTCATAATTTTGGAGTAATCAAAAAAACAAATGTAATATCTAATCGGTGTTGTTAAATAAAAATTCCAAAAATGGAATAAAATTTGATCAAAATATACATTTTTCTCTCAAACATAAATTTTTCTTCCAAAATAAAAATTAATATTTTAAAAAAATTATTGAAGACATTAAATTTATATTTAAAGAAAACTAACTCATTAAATAGGACAGTGGAATGATTATTTGTAATTCTAAAATCTCATCCCTTTGGTTGAACACCCGATATAACTATTTTAAACATAACTGTAGTAATAGAATTTTATTTTTTTCACAATTCATTATGACCAACAAATTACCATATTAAATTATAATAATTATACTGGTACCAATTATTGAACACATTCAATGATATTTTATTCATAGAATTTACAAAATTTAATTTAAAATTAAACTCATAAAATGCATTGAAAAGTGGGTATTTAGAAACGTTCCTTTTAATTTAATTCTTTTTTCAAAATTCATGTCTAATGTTAATTAAAATTAATTTTACAAGATTATTATTAAGAAAAAATAACTTATTTAATTTTATAACTAATAAAAAATATAATATTTCCTTGTAAATATTTAAAAAGAAAAGATAGTTTTCAAATAAAAATTAGTATTTACAGTAATCATTAAAAATTTAAATGCTTAGAAAAATAAAAAAACAGTAAGAAAATTTTATATACCAATGTTTAAATAAAATTAATTTCTTAAAATTAAAAATATATAATATTAAAAAAATAAATTAACTAAAACACTATAATTCATGAAAACTCTTTTTGGTAAAAAATATAACCCTTTGTATTTCACTGAAAAATTTAAGAAATATTCTAAAAATGAAAATAACAATATAAAATATAATGAATAAGACATAAAATTGAATTATTTTGACAATAATTGTTTTATTCAATTCTTCACTCAATTTTTAAATTACATCCTAATAATATTATAAATTAATTAAATAAGTGGAGGTATTATTACTTCATATCATTTTCAAATTCTCATGTTCCTTCATAAACCATATTTTTTTCAAAAAAAATATAACATGATGAGTTAAATTATTCCACAAAACTGTAAATATGATGTCATGAATCTTTACTTGTTCTTGATCACATAAATTTTTTTCTACCAGCTAAACTAATTCTTCGATCAGAAAATTATATGGATCTGGTACATATTTTCTTAAAAAAATACTAAAAGAGTCATATACTACAGATAAATAAAAAGGAAATTCTACTTGGTATGTATACAATAAAAAATTATCCATAATTTCATATTTTATAATTAACTAAAATTATATCTTCCACTTTTTACCAGAAGATATAAAACATTCGATGGAGATACTTCGATAAATGAATTATTAATTTCCATAAATGAAATATATTGCAACCATTTATCCAAAAACATTGCTTCCTACTCTAATCCTTATTAATATATTGATAAATCATCTAAGCATTCTAATCCATTTTATCTATAAACTCTAGTCCCAAAAAATTAATTTTCCAAAATTATCTAATGAATATAATGTTTGACATAAAATTCCATATAAAGCCTCCAATGGTGCAATATGTTTACTGTAATGAAAGCTATAATTATATTTTAATTCATAAAATTAATGATGATGACCTTAGTTTACCTTTTAATCAAGTTATAAATAATCGACTATTTCTTCCATGTCGCAATTCATTTTCTTTGACTATCCATAATATCGAGGATTAAAAGTTATACAATAATTTAATTCATTTACAAAAAACATTTAAAAGACCTTCTAAAAATCTGTTGTAATTTTTCAATCAAGGTAAAATATAATATAGAGTGAAACTCTATATAACCTAACTATATACTTTTTATAGGTGATAAAGATGATATAAATATATAGTATCTCTAATGTGAAGGAAATTCATATATTTAGTTGTTGGATAAATAAAAAACCCAAATTATGTTATTAGCTCAGGATATATTTGGTAATCCCACCATGAAATCCATTGATTTAATTTCCTATTTCCACTATGACACTAATTTGTTTTTTGAACCGTCGCTTTAGGAAATTTTAATTTATCATTAAATAGATGAAAACTAAAACACAACATTATAAACTCTACAATATCTTTCTTCATTCTATGACACTATTAATACAGTTTATGATCTATGTATATCAATGTACATCCATGGTGAATTGAAAATGGAGAACTATTAGCTTCACCCATTAATTCCCACTTCATATTGTAATCACATTCCATACATAATGTCTTTGCAATTCTAAAAACACCTTCGGTGTCAATGTTAAATTTAGATAACATTTCATTACATACCATTTCAACCTCTCCATTTAATTCATGATCCTATATCTTATCATTCCAAATTCTTTAGGATGGATATGATTATACTAACATCTAAAGTTAAATAGAATTTGTTCCTACCCACACAATTTCAAGGCCATAAATCAAGAAAAAATTTATGAAAACACCATGTTCCAAATTTTAGTTAGTAAATGTTCAATTATCTTTCTATTGAAGAGAACTAGATACTTTTATTTTATATTATGTTAATGAATTATGTAGTCATACTCCTTAATTATATCATAAAAACTTCTCTACCACATGTTTAATTATTTATGAGTGAATGTATATTTAAATAAATTATGGTCTATATATATATTTCCCACATGACTCTATATAATTTACTCCCCCAAATTAATAAATCACAACAAACATTCAAGTAAATATAGTTCATTTTAGTATAATTAAACTCATGAGGATTCAGTTGACATGAAATATAAGCAATTACATGATCAATCCATGTCATTAAAAGTAAATTTTCTTTGATGACCCATCATTAAAGATAAAAAAATCACCATTTCGTTAATTCATGAAACAAAACTTATCATTCACTAATTGTGTTTTTAGTTCCTAGAAAATATCCTCAAAATATTTTATTGAGATGGATCTAACTCCCTTCCGAGATAATATTGTCATTGGGATGTATAACTAAACAATGATTCCAAAAAACCATTGGTACGAACCGGTTATTCTAATAAAAATAAAAAACAATATATATTTGTAGTAATTATACTTCTTTTAGAAACATAAATTTTATTAGGATCAATATTAATGTCATATTTCGCATGATTTTTCTCTAAAAATATTTTTTAATAGAATTTCACACATATAAAATTTTATATATTACTATTTTTATTTCAATTTTTGAGACGTAATCCATATGCAATTCTCTTGATTCTCATGAATTTTATTGTATAAAAAATATATCATCAATTAAAAATAATAAATATATTTAAAATTCATGTAATACACTACACATAACATCTATTAATACATATATTATATAATACATTCCAAGGGAATAACAAAAAACTTATAATTCCACAATCTAGTATGGAACACTATCTTGTGAATATATTCTTCCTCCCATTCAACTGATGGTACAATGACCTAATATCAATCACTAAAAGATAATTTACTCCATGAAGATGATAAAAAAATCATTTAAAATATGAAAAGGATAACTTATCTTGACATCTATGATATATAAGTCTTTATAATCAATGTAATGTCACATTGGATCATCATTGTATGTGAAAAATAATGTAGGAGAACTCGATGGTTATGTGCTCTAAAAAATGAAATCATTATCTAGAAACTCTTATAAATTATGTTTCAAATATAAATGTTTTTCTTGATCCATACGATATGGGATCTTGAAATAGTTTAGAATAATACATTATAATAGTACTAAACTGAACCACACATTCTTGAATAGAACTATGAAATTCATTACAAAAACAACATTATATTCATTTATTTACAGTATGACACTAATCTAAATAATTTATTTCATTTTAAAAACATGATCTACATAAATGTCACTATAATCATTTATAAATTTAAAATATTCATGATATATTGTTAATTGTATGAAATCCTGGAATATAACATTCAAATATTTTCAATAAATATTTGTATCCTAAATTAAAATCCAATATATACCACAAAGAATACAACGATATATTGTCAGTGGATTAATAATAACTGAAGTAAAGAACGTTCCATAGATAAAAATTAAAGTATTCTTATAAATCATGTATCCATTAATTCTTCCACATGGATTTTTCACTACAAGTTCTATAATCTTTTCAAGATGAGATATTTCTATTTTATGTTAAAATTTATCATAAATTAAGGAATGTGAAGATCCAAAATTAAATAGGTCATCTATATAATTTTAATTAAAAAGTAAATTTTTTTTCACCACTTCATTACACATCCCAACAACAACCATGGTAGTAGAAAAAAATTCTACACATTTTTTCATTTAATATTGTTGATATCCTCCTTGGGTCGCAAATATTAGATACATGTTAGAGTAATGCAATAACTTATTACAACTAATACATCTCAAAACTATTTGGCTATCAATTACCCATTTATTTGATTTTTTGGGACTCATTTGTTGGTATCATGATCCTTATGTCCAAACATATTACACTATTAATACATTCAATATCAATTCAAACATCCCCTGAATTTGTTTTTATAGACATAGAAAAATTTAGGAGCTTACCTATAGATTTATTAGTTTACTTCTTACATGTTTCATTCCTCCAAGACTAATTATTATAGTTTCTATCTATAAGAATATAAGTTTCAAAAAACACTCCCTCAACAATCCTATCACATGGAAAAAAAATCATAAATTTTAAATTCTCATACCACCAAATCTCTTTGTAAACATAGTTTCAATCATATTTAAAATATATTAATTTTTCGGTTAAAATTGAAAATACTTTTTTTTGTTCCTATAAAATCCTGTAAATAAATTCATACATATCAAAAGGGTGTGTTTTGATTGATATAACATTATTATTTATGTATATTCCAGACCCAAAGAATGTGCTTATATCAGATGAAATATAATTTGAATAAGACATATCTTACTATGAATATAATATCATGACTCTTGAAACTAAAGTAAAAATATTGAGAAATCAAATGAATCATGTATTAATGTTACATTAGAGAAATCATAAAATTGAGGAATTAATGTGGGAACCATATGATATAATAATAATGAACCACTTTCATGTTTCTAGAATATGATACCCATGAAATTTTGGAGGAAGAATATTTTTAGGAGGGAAGTATTTAACATCAATGAATAAAATATAGTATTTGAACGTACTATTTTAGTAATAATTTTGTAAAATTATCATTTTATTGCTTCATGAAAAAAAATATTTTTTTTATATTAATATTGATTTTTAACTGACTAGGTAAAAATGTGACAAAAATACTTTTTTTGGTTTCCATTAAAAAAAATATTTTCGGAAAAATTGAAACTGTTGTATTCAAATATTACTCAATTTATTTATAGTAATTAATTATATCTTTTAAAATTAACATATTATTTTCTATCAATTTCATAGAGATAAAGGAATGATCATTTGGAGGTAAAAAAGAAATATTTTCATAAAACTATATTTTAAGGCATAATATCTTTCAATATTAATTATTGAAAATAAACATTGATGATGAATTATTTAAACTAAATTTATAGATTATACATATATAAATTTTAATTCAAATCCCTCAAATAATTAATATTAGACATATAATAAATATAAGATCATCTAATTCGTGAAACATCCATTTAATGAAACCCAAGTTTTAGTTACATTTTGTGGGTTTATTTTTTAAAACAATTATTCCAATTCTATTAATTTAAATTGATAAAATTAAATAATTATTTAGAATCATAATAAATAATATTTTGTAATATGTTCAAATTAATTGTTTTCATACTAGATAGTAGAAATTTTAAAAATTAATTAATGTTGTTAACATTAAAAATAGTTTACCGGGGGTCACTCCAAAAAAGATAAGATACAAAAATTTCTACCTAATTTAGTAAAACCCTATTAGATAGTGCAATTTATACCTCATCATTCTAAACATACTATAATTTACATTATGTAACCATATGTTCAGGAATGCGTCTTGACATTATTGAAAAACATCGAAAAATATCAAGTGCACCACTCACCTCAATTATGAAAGGGAACATTATCCACTCACTAATTTACACATATCTACCCATTTTGAACGATTATCCCCTTATAAAATCTCCCACAAAAATCCTTATACATAGTCTATAGGTATTTTTATTCCATAAATACACACCCTATGATCCTTAATAAGAGATTTGAAGGAGGTTTCTGTAGATACCTGAAGCTTGACGTACATGGACATTACATTAATTTTTCATAATACTTAGTACATAACAAAAACACACACACAAGGACCATAATAGTTTAGTGTCTTTGGAAACATGGAACGTAATCTTTTAATCGTGGTGAAAGATCTTCAACATCTCCGATAAAGATCTTCCACTTTTTGTTTCCTTACCTAAAACCATTTTTTTAATCCTGGGGGAAAGTAAAACATAAAAATGGTGATCTCAAATGCTCCGTAAGGGTAAGCATGGATGAAATAAAACATACCAGACACATTTGAACTTAAAAACATGAACCTAATGTTTAAACATCAAAATCCTGAGCAACGACATAGAACATGGATGTTCATAAGGTATATATCATAATGGTACATAAATCATGATAAAATAGCATGGGAATAAAAAAAGTAATTGTGGTATCCATTAAGAACATGTAATGATTTCCATAGAAGCCAAGGCATTGCTGCCAAGACCATATTAGTGGACAAAGTCCCTTCATGAATCGAGTTCACTCCTCATTTCAGTCCTGTAACACTGAACCAGATTAACTTACCGTTCCAGCCATGTCTATATCATGAGATATAAATCTTTACCCAATGCATTAGAGGGAGATATAGGTCCCACCCATCTCATAATGAAATCATTCATACTTGTGCCACAAAATAAACATACGTTATTCATAATAACCCAATAAATAAAATGGGTTTCATAAACATCATCCCATCATTACATAATCCATATAAGGAAATGGATATCATTTCATAATATGGAAAGTGAAACCATGTAAATCATAGAGACATTATACTTGAAACATACACATATGAAATAATTTCATCTTAGATGGAAAATGGTTTTGATAAAACACTTGAAATGAACTCTTGAGGAAAATATCCTTTCTTATTCAAAATAATTTTCATTTCACAAAATGTCTTGTAATTTTTAAAGAAAAGGATTTCGTTGAAAACAGTCATGAAATCATTTGGAGGAAGCTTCATGAAAATAAGGCTTTACAAAACCGTAAAAATACTTTCATTCCGTATAAGTTAAAAAAACATTTTTCTCGTACTTTTGTCGAAAAAGTCAAAAAGTATCTTGTAGGGTAAAAAAAAGAAAGATTTCTTCCATACTGTAAAGACCCATAAAATTCAAGGAAAAATTTTTCTTAATTTTTTTTGGGATTTTACAAGAACGTAGTTTCTGACGGAACATGATTCTGAGACCCGGTGTGCCGGGAATTTCTATCTGATGTTTAGCTCGTGTACGTTCAGTGAACGAACGAGCAGGAATTTCTATCTTTTGAACCGGTGCTCGTAATCGAATTTCAAGGGAACCGATGGAACCATAGAGCCGGTAATTGCTTAGGAACGCCATTTCCGGAGTTGCGTTTACATGAGAGAAGTTTTTAATTTGTGGAAGGAAAAATAAAAATTATACAACAATTTTTATTTTTACTTTATGTGGATTAAGCTTTGGATGGAAGTTGGGAAAAACCACCCAACTTCCATTTGTAGGTTATGAACGTGGTGGGGCCCACACGAACCCTACCCCTTCACCTTCCCTAACATTTTATAACCCTTCATAAATTTTGACAACTTGTGTAATTTAATTTTTTCGTTTAATTCAATGTTATGAATTTCAAACCATGTTGTGTTAATAAAATATGTAGGTGTATTATTTTAATTTTGTTGGAGTCTTGTTGCCTCGAGAGCTTTGGGAGAAAAAGTTAAGGGAGTCTTGAGTTCATCATCCTCTTCGTCGAAGAACATGGAGAACGCAAAGAACGCGAAGAACGCCGGATTCCTCGGAGGTCGACGTCTCCTTCCACGACGTCTCCTTCCGTGATGCCTCTTCTCGCGATGGATAATTCTGCGACGAATCCTCGTTCGATGAACCTCCGTTCAAGCTACGCCCAAGGTAGAGGTTTATTTATTTATTTTGTTCATGATTACTACTTGACGTTCTTCATGGAATATGACCAATTGCTATCGATTAATGAGAGGGGGGCCGGACCACACAAACACCACCAACCCTCCTCCATTATCCACGTTGGTTTCTAATGTGGATTGGAATGGAATGGCGCGGTACCATCACACCGCGCAGGAGCGTGCGGCAAGAAATGCGCGGCACCATCGCGCCGCGCCGTGAAATAGAACAAGGACACGATGCTGTCGCGCCGCGTCAGAGAAACTCGAAGAAACTGCAGCAGGAGCAGGGACGCGGCCGGTTCCGGGCCGCGGCGGAGCACAGTGACCGGTGGCCGGTTCCGGGCCGCCGGCGTCGGAGTAGGGGGGACCGGCCATCGCCGGTCTGTGGCGGCAGAAACTGGCCGGGAAAGCGGGTCGGTTGGACAAAGGAAGGTCGGGGGTTACGAACCCTCGGTGTCCTGCTCAACGGCCCCCCTTAATTGGGGGTCGCGGTTACAAAACAAAGGGGGCACCCCCCCCCCCCCACTCAACGGCTTTCCGTTTGGTCGAGCGCTTGGCCAGCACGCCCAGCACGCCGCGCCCAGGCCGGGCCGCGCCACGTCGTCCGGGCCGGACCACGCCAGCCGGGCCGGGCCGCACCCAAGTGGGCCGGACCCAGACTCGGTTCTGGTCGACCCTGGGTGTATCGGGCCAGGTCAGACCGGGCCCGAACCCCTTAATACCGAATCTTTTCTGATCGGACGCCCATAACTTGTGCTACGGGCCTCCAATAGACGCACCGTCAGTTGTGATGCGATCCTTCGATTGAGGTGGTGTTTTCGGTATATCACACTCAAGGTTTCGTAATACTTTGGGTTCGGCTGAGTTGGTTCGTACACGAAACCAACCGGGCCCTCGGAGCGAAAACGCTCATATTTTGAGCTCCGGATGTCCGATTACGTACCGTCGACTTTGATGGATTCTTCTAAGTGAGATGGATCTTTTGGCTTACTCCGCCCGAGGTTTGGATGCAGGTGGAGTACGGTCGGGTTGGTTTTATCTTAAAAACCAACTGGGCCCCTCGGATGAGAAAGCCAATAACTCTCAGACCGAGCGTTTGATTGACGCGCCGTCTGCGAAGTTGAGTTCCTATTGACGATACGGAACTTTTGTATACATAAACTCTAGACTATGTGTCAGTTGATGTATCAGCCTCTCGGCTCGTGCAGCAGACCCTCCCGAACGAGCTTGCTGTGTGCGGGAATCCTAGAGCTAGCTGCGTTTGCGACTGTGACGACGATGACTGTACAGAGATCCTCAGTGGATTTGATGGCGACGACTACAGCACTCAGCGATCCTACATGGATCAGTGCTACCGATCCTGTGTGGGTCCGATCCTGTGTGGGTCAGCGCTCGGCAGTTCTGTGTGAGCCAGCGCCTACAGATCCTGTGTGTGTCCGATCCTGTGTGGGTCTTTGCATGAGTTAGTTACATTTCGATCCTTTGTGGGTCAGATCCTTTCTGAGTCATTGCGGGGGTTAGTACCTATCGATCCATTGTGGGTATGACGGCTTAGATGAATCAGTGGCTATATCTGATCATCTCTATCGTCATACGAAGACGTATACCTATGTGAGCTGAATCCTATTTTGCTTTCCTATGTGGATTGTGTTGTGCTATCCTGTGTGGATTTACGTTTTGCTTTCCTGTGTGGACTGGGTTGTACTTGGGCTTGGATGTTGGAGCCGAATGAGAATTGATGACTTTGGTATATGTATGGACATATACCTAATCAGTGTCGGATGATACTTCGTGATTGTATCTTTCCTTTGCAGATTATCCTTTGTGGATTCTGGAAGACCCTAGGGGGTCTTAGGGTCCCTATTGAGTATCTTATACTCACCGTTGCACGGGCTATGCCCGCACTACGTTGTTTTGGTTGCAGAAAACGGACAGCGCTAATCTTGGTTGAGGCTTGGGAGCCGGACAATACCTAGAGGTGGACCACTGGATAGGACGTGCTCAGAGCGGTCGGCTGGACTCGAGGAGAAGTGGAGGATATCTGTACCCACCCTTCAGGTGGGATTTCCAGTGGATAGCTCGACGTTGCATCTTTACTTTTCAGTTGCTGTTTTCCCTTCCAGTTGTACTTTACGTTTAGTTTGGGTTTGTATACTGGCCCACTTACTTTTCTGCACATACTGTTGTACTCAGTTTTACTTAGTGTTTACTTCTACTGCTTTCTTGCTCTGTGATGTTTGTTTACTTTACAAAGAAAATGCCTTCCCTTTTTACCGAGAATTATGCCTTGGTGCTAGTCGCCAACCCCTGGCCTATGGAAGGCGGGCTTGGGGTAGTCACGACACGGGCCCCGAGGACGGGTCGTGACAAATTGGTATCAGAGGAGTTCGGTTCTACCACAGAACATGGGACTCTAATCTTTTTCAATGTGAAAAAATAGTGTTAAGTGTATTGGGTGTGGTTATCAGTCCAGGGAGTCCAGTGTTGGTGCGGTGGCCGACGTATCTGTACACCAGGACCCTAACTTCTTATTCCGACTTAATGCACGAAAACATTGATTGCTTGTGTGTTTCATGTTTTCTTTGTGATTACTTTATGTCAGCTCACCAGGTATACTGATTGACCGTGGCGAACCTGTTTCTTTTCAGGATGGCCCCACGACGGCAGCCAGCTAGGGTTCCGAGTGTTGTGCGTGACGACAGCCCACCGAGTGACGAGGCCTCAGTGCAGGGCCCTTTGACAGCTGAGGCACCAGCGGTACCTCTACCCGCTGAGCCACCGATGCTTCCAGCCCCATCCGCTAACGATGCACGTCTCCTTAGTGCACTCCATGAGTTACAGCCCCAGTGACCACCCAGGTTCCATGGGGAGACGAACCCCCAGGTAGCCGAGGACCGGCTGGAGGAAGTGGTGAGAGTTTTTAGGTTAGTGAGGACACCAGCAAACCTCATGGTGATCCTCACAGCGAGCCTACTGCACGCGGAAGCAGGAAGATAGTGGAGCTTGATGCTCCAGGTGCATGATGAGCCATCTCTCCTCTGGACGGAATTTGAGATCCTCTTTCGCTCGGAGTTCGTCCCAGCCACCCTCTGTGTGGTGCGCATCCAGAATCTTCTTCAGCTGCGGCAGGGCAGCTTGACAGTCGCCTAGTACTCGGTGATATTTACCGCTCTCTCACGCTACTCGACACACATGGTACGAGACCCATTCTTCCGGGCCTGAACCTTTGAGCAGGGATTGAGACACGAGACCAGGGCATCGCTGATCTCCCTCAGCATTCCGACTCAGACACGAGTACTGGAGAGAGCCCTTTTGATCGAGATCTTTCTTGCTGAGCCTTCTTCAGCAGCGAGACCTATAGCGGGGCGTCATTTAGCAGAGTCTTCTACAGCAGGTAGTCGACGGATGACTCATGGGTTCAGGCAGAACAGACCCTCAAGAAAACGACCTCAGGACTCTGTCTCAGTAGTTCGGGGCACACAGCGCGGAGCCAGTCTTTCAAGAGGCAGGAAGTTCCACTCATGCAGCGGGCAGGGCCACATGGCTCGTGACTGCCCGAACTGCCGTGCTGAGGAGCAGCAGACGGTTGAGGGACCACCGAGGCAGAGGCAGAGGGTCGACCGTGGCGGTCCGCAGGGAGCAGGTGGACGAGGGAGAGGAGTTTTCCGAGCAGTAGGTGGTGGGAGACGCTTTGAGGCTCTACCACCACCACCACCAGGAGGTCCACCCCGGTCGTAGAGATTTGGCGAGCAGAGATAGGCATAGCTCCAGGCAGCGGAGGCCTACGACCACTACATGACCGAGATGATTCGAGGTGCTATCTGTGTCTATTCCACCCTTTCTGCAGTTCTTATAGACATAGGAGCGATTCATTCTTTCATAGCCACTACCCTTGTTCGGAGCTCGGAGATTCTGACAGAGCCGTTGGCTCGATCCTTACGGCTAGAGACTCTTACAGGAGCAGAATCGACGATTACGCACTGGTGCCGGTAGTGTGAGATTACTCTAGGAGGCAAGAGCTTTAGCTGAGATCTTCTTGTAGGGGCGTTGAGGCCTTATGACGTCATCTTGGGCATGGATTGGTTATCAATAGTCCATGCTCAGATTGACTGTATTAGGCGCAAGGTGCGACGTGTACGCACCAATGGGAGTAGGTTCACCTTCACCGGCGAGAAGGGAGCCTTTGCAGCATAGGATGGACTCTCACAGAGGATAGGACAGCCCATCACTCATCAGTTGGCTAGCCTTATCCTAGTATCAGTTGACGTGCGGAGTCCTGGTTTTCTTGCACTGGTGGATCAGTATGCGGACGTTTTCCCCGACGATGTTCCAGGGCTACCTCCTCGTAGAGAGGTAGACTTTTATATTGAAATATACCCCGGTACATCCCCGATATCGACTCCATCATATTGGATGGACCCCACTGAGCTTAGAGAGAAATGGGTACAGTTGGAGGACTTGCAGGGCAAGGGTTTCATCCAACCTAGTGTTTCACCTTGGGCTTCCCCGATTTTGTTCGCCAAGAAGGAGGATGGGAGCTTGCGACTTTGTGTCGACTATCGTCGCCTGAACCAAGTGACAGTGAGGAACAAGTATCGGCCACCGAGGATTGATGACATCTTCGATCAGATCAAGGGATCATGGCGGTTCTCAAAGATAGACCTCAGGTCAGGCTATCATCAGCTCAGAGTTCGGGACAAGGACGTGCAGAAGACGACCTTCAGGTGTCGGTATGGACACTATGAGTTCTTGTTTATTCCATTCGGCGTAACCAATGCTCCAGAAGTGTTCATGGACCTCATGAACAGGATATTTCAGCCATACCTCGATCTATTTTTCGTGGTCTTCATCGACGACATTTTTATTTACTCGACGACTGAGGAGGAGCACACCTACCACTTGCGGGTTGTACTAGACACACTCCGAGAGCACTGGCTTTATGGTAAGCTCTCGAAGTTCCAGTTCTGGATACATGAGGTACACTTCTTGGGACACATCATCTCTGAGGTGGTAGTTGTAGTGGATCCTGCGAAGATTGAGGCAGTGCTAGCTTGGGAGCCAACCAGGAGTGTGACAGAGGTGCGGAGTTTCTTGGGAATAGCTGGATACTACCGGAGATTCGTGCCAGACTTCTCTAGAGTTGCGGAACCACTCTAATCTTTGACGAAGAAGGGTAAACCCTTTTTATGGTCAGACAGATGTCAGCAGAGCTTCCACGAGCTGAGACAGAGATTGACCAGCGCACCTATCTTGAGGTTTCCTGAGGAGGGAGTAGGGTATGTAGTCTACTACGATGCATCAGGGACCAGACTCAGATGTGTCCTTATGCAGGAGAGGGCAGTGATCTCCTATGGATCACGTCAATTGAGGTCGCATGAGAAGAAATACTCTACCCATGACCTGGAGTTAGCATCAGTGGTCTTCGCTCTGAAGACATGGCGACACTACTTGATGGGTGAGCGCTTTACAGTCTTTTCTGACCATCAGAGTCTCAGGTACGTCTTCTCTCAGAAGGACCTGAACCTGAGACAGCGATGATGGCTCAAGTTCCTCCAGAACTGTGACTTTGAGATATTCTATACTCCTGGGAAGGGAAATGTAGTAGCCGATGCTCTCAGCAGGAGGACGAGCATACAACTACTTGAGGAGGCGACAGAGTAGCTAGACTCTTTGAAGATATCCTTTGTGGATAGAGATGGGGCAGCCTTCCTTCAGTCTCTCACAGTCACCCGTCCACTACTACAGCGGTTCAGAGAGGCACAGCGTGGGGATGCTAATTGTGAGATGTGGCATGTGCAGATATCCTCAAAACATGCACCTGATGGTTTCTCCTTTGGAGCAGAGAATGATGTCCTTTTCAGAGGATGTACCATGGTACCAGTTTCTTTACGGGAGGAGGTGCTGAGAGAGTTTCACACTTCTCCTTTGGCGGTACATCCTGGAGTGGCGAATATGTACCAGGATCTCAGACGATAGCACTGGTGGCCGGGCATGAAGAAGGTTGTGGTAGAGTTCGTTTCTCGATGCCTCACCTACCAGCAGGTGACGGCACAGCACCAGGTACCAGCAGGCTTGGTACAGCCCTTGGAGGTCCCGGAGTGGAAGTGGGACGGGATATCTATGGACTTCTTGACTGGACTTCCACGCACTTCCAGAGTTCACGACTCCATTTGGGTGATTGTCGACCGACTCACCATGTCGGCACAATTCTTACCCATCAGAGAGTAGGGCTCAGTGGAGAGCTTGGGGCGTCTCTACGTACAGGAGATTGTATGGCTTCACGGTGTGCCATCATCTATCGTCTATGATCGAGATTCTTGATTTACTTACCAGCATTGGAAGGGGTTGCAGGAGGCGTTCGGGATGCAACTACGTCTGAGCACAGCCTTTCACCCTCAGACGGATGGTCAGACGGAGAGGACCATTTAGAAACTCAAGGACATGCTCCGTACATGTGTCCTCGACTTTGGTCACGGCTGGGAGGACCACCTACCCTTGGTGGAGTTCGTGTACAACAATAGATACCACTCCACCATCGGGATGGAACCATACGAGGCGTTGTACAGCAGACCTTGCAGATCTCCTTTGTGCTGGATAGACCCTGGGGAGTCAGCACTTGTGGTACCGGAGATGGTCCAGGCCACGACAGAGAAGGTCCAGGTCATCTAGGAGCAGATGAGGACAGCTTAGAGCCAGCATAATTCCTATGCTGATAGTAGGCAGAGGCCAATAGAGTTCGAGGATGGCGACCATGTCTTCTTGCGTGTCTCACCTCGACATGGATTACAGAGATTTGGCCGAGGCGACAAGTTATCTCCATGCTTCATCGGACCATTCCAGGTCCTCAGCAGGATTGGCGTGGTGGCTTATCGCCTGGCTCTAAAACCTCAGTTGCACCGGGTGCACGACGTCTTCCACGTATCTCAGCTGAGGAGATATGTGCATGACCCGACACATATCATTGACCATGGGGAGCTAGATGTTGATGATTGGGCGACTTTTACGGAGGTCCCAGTGGAGATCGAGGATCGATAGGGGCGGGTCCTACATAGACGGTCGATTCCTCTAGTGCGCATTAGATGGCAGCACGGGAATCTCTAGGAGATCACTTAGGAGCGGGAGGCTCAGATGCATGCTCAGTACCCACATTTGTTTTCCTAGCTTATGATGTATCTTTACAGGGACGTAAATCCCTAAGGTGGGAGTAATGTAAAGACCTGTAAAATTCAAGGAAAATTTTTTTCTTAATTTTCTTTGGGATTTTAAAAGAATGCAGTTTCTGACGGCACTTGATTCCGAGGCCCGGTGTGCCCGGAATTTCTATCTGAAGTTTAGCTCGGGTACGTTCAGTGAACGAACGAGCGGGAATTTCTAACTTTTGAATCGGTACTCGGAATCAAATTCTGAGGGCTCCGATGGAACCGTAGTGCCAGTAATTTCTTAGGAATTCCATTTCCGGAGTTGCGTTTACACGAGAGAAGTTGTTAATTTATATGGAAGGAAAAATAAAAATTATGCAACAATTTTTATTTTTAATTTAAGTGGATTATGCTTTGGGTGGAAGTTGGGAAAAACCACCCAACATCCATTTGTAGGTTATGAAGGTGGTGGGGTCCATAAGAACCCTACCCCTTCACCTTCCCTAACCTTCCATAACCCTTCATAAATTATGTCAACTTGTGTAATTTAATTTTGTGGTTTAATTCAAACTTTTGAATTTCAAACCTTGTTGTGTTAATAAAATAAGTAATTTTCTTATTTTATTTTTATTGGAGTCTTGTTTCCTTGAGAGCTTTGGGATAAAAAGCTAAGGGAGTCTTGAGTTCTTCATCCTCTTCATCGAAGAAAACGAAGAACGCGAAGAACGCGAAGAACGCCGGATTCCTCGGAGGTCGACATCTCCTACCGAGACGTCTCCTTCCGCGAAGCCTCTTCCTATGATGGATAATTCCGCGACGAATCCTCGTTCGACGAACCTCCGTTCAAGCTACGCCCAAGGTATGAGTTTATTTATTTATTTTGACCGTGATTACTACTTGACGTTCTTCGTGGAATATGACCAACTGCTATCGATTAACGAGAGGGGGTCGGACCGCACAAACACGGCCAACCCTCCTCCATTATCCATGTTGGTTTCTAATGTGGATTGGAACGGAATGGTGCGGTGTCGTCGCACTGCGCGGGATCGTGCGGCACGAAATTCGCGGTGGCGTCGCGCCGCGCCATGAAATCGAACACGGACGTGACGTCGTCGTACCGCGTCGGAGAAACCCGAAGACACTATGGCCGGAGCGGGGCCACGACGGAGTGGCGTAGAACCATCGCGCCGCGCTGGACGAACCAAGGCTACTGCTAGTTCCGGGCCGCGGTGGAGCAGGGTGGCCGGTTTCGGGCCGCCAGCATCGAAGCATGGGGGACCGGCCGTCGCCGGTCCGTGGCGGCAGAAACCGGCCGACCAAGCGGGCCGGACGGACAAAGGAATTCCGGGGGTTACGAACCCCCGACCGCCAGCTCAACGGCCCCCCTTAATTGGGGGGTGCGCTTACAAAACCAGGGGGCAGGCACCCCCCCCCCCCCCCCGCTCAACGGCTCGACCGTTTGGCCGAGCGCCTGGCCAGCGTGCCCAGTGCGCCGCGCCCAGGCCAGGCCAGCTGTCGGGCCATGCCCAGGCCGTGTCGGGCCGTGCCCAAGGACCGGACCCAGACCCGGTTCAGGTCGACCTGGTTCGGGTTGACCCTGGGGTATCGGGCCAGGTGGGACCGGGCCCGAACCCCTTAATACCGAATCTTTTCTGGTCAGACACCCATAACCTGTGCTACGGGCCTCCGATCGACGCACCGTCAGTTGCAATGCGATCCTTGGATCGAGAAGGTTGTTTTTTTATATCACACTCAAGGTTTAGGAATACTTCAGGTTCGGCCGAGTTGGTTCGTACACGAAACCAACCGGGCCCTCGGAGCGGAAATGCTCATATCTTGAGCTCCGGACGTCCGATTGATGTATCGTCGACTTTGATGGATTAATCTAAGTGAGACAGATCTTTTGGATTACTCTACCCGAGGTTAGGACGTAGGTGGAGTATGGTCGGGTTGGTTTTTCCTTAAAAAAACCGGGCCCCCGGGACGACAAAGCCAATAACTCTCAGACCGGGTGTCCGATTGGCGCCCCGTCTGCGACGTTGAGTTCCTGTTGACGATACGGAACTTTTGGATACATCAACTCTGGAATATGTGTCAGTTGATGTATCAGCCTCTCAGCTCGTGGAGCGGACCTTCCCGAATGAGCTTTCTGTGTGCGGGAACCCTAGAGCTGGCTGCGCTTGCGACTGTGATGATGACAACTGTACAGAGATCCTCAGTGGATTCGACGGTGATGACTACAGCACTCCTCAATCCTACGTGGATCAGTGCTACCGATCCTGTGTGGGTCTGATCCTGTGTGGGTTAGCGCTCAGCGGTATTGTGTGAGCCAGCACCTACAGATCCTGTGTGGGTCTGATCCTGTGTGGGTCAGCGCTCAGCGGTTCTGTGTGAGCCAGCACCTACAGATCCTGTGTGGGTCTGATCCTATGTGGGTCTTTGAAGGGGTTAGTTACCTTTCGATCTTTTGTGGGTCAGATTCTTTGTGGGTCATTGCGGGGGTTAGTACCTATCAATCATTTGTAGGTCTGATGGCTTAGATGAATCAGTGGCTATATCTGATCATCTCTATCGTCATACGAAGAAGTATACCTATGTGAGCTGAATACTGTTTTGCTTTCCTATGTGTATTGTATTGTGATATCCTATGTGGATTTACATTTTTCGTTCTTGTGTGGACTGGGTTGTACTTGGGCTCAGATGTTGGAGCCGAATGAGAATTGATGACTTAGGTATATGTATGGGCATATACCTAAGCAGTGTCAGATGTTACTTCATGATTGTATCTTTACATTGTGGATTATCCTTTTTGGATTCTGGGAGACCTTCGGGGGAATCAGGGTCCCTACTGTGTACCTTATACGCACCCCTGCATGGGATATGCCCGCACTAAGTTGTGTTGGTTGCAGATGACGGACAACGCTGATCGTGGTTGTGGCTTGCGGAGCCGGATAGTACCTGGAGGTGGACAACTGGGCAGGACGTACTCGGAGCGGTCGGCTGGACTCGAGGAGAAGTGGAGGCTATTTTACCCACCGTTCAGGTGCGATTTCCAGTGGATAGCTCGACATTGTGGCTTTACTTTTCAGTTTCTGTTTTCCCTTCCAGTTGTACTTTACTTTCAGTTTGGGTTTGTATACTGGCCCACTTACTTTTCCGCACATACTATTGTACTCAGTTTTACTTAGTGTTTACTTATACTGCATGCTTGCTCTGTGGTGTTTGTTTACTTTACAAAGGCAATGTCTTCCCTTTTTACCGGGAATTTCGCCTTGGTGCTAGTCGCCAGCCCCTGGCCTATAGAAGGCAGGCTTGGGGTAGTCACGGCACGAGCACCGAGGACGGGTCGTGAAACATACCATTGGGTAAAAGTCAAAATGGGTAAAAAGGACATTAAACATACATGAAACCATTTTTAGGAAACATGGACATGGATGATAACAATAACCCCAGTAAATACTTACGAATAAGAAATCTCGGATTAAAATGAGATTTGCAAAATTATCCCTTACCTTAGTTCCGATATGCTTTGTATGTATCCAAAACTTTTGTATAATGATTTAAATAATGTCATTGAATTATTACAGAATCATATTCATTGTTATTATATCATATATGGTTCACTTATGACTTTATATTACCCGTTCTTTTGTAAATTCATGTTAAAGTAGCGTTTTGGGTAAAATCGTTTCATTTGTCTTTCGTGTTTTGACATGTAATTATTCATATGATTACTTAGATCATGATTACTTAATTCCAGAATATAAAACATGGTTTATTTATAATATATATTCAGAATATACATATATATAATAGATCGATAAATGGAAAGAAATACACCGTTCATGGAGATGGTAGGTCGTATGTACGCATGAACGTTGTTTTTGTTTCCTCATTGAATTGAATGAAATTAATTAGATGACACACATATATATATACATAAATCCAGTATCATTATTATGTCATATATTTTAGGATTACTTATTATATATACATTAAAATCATTTATGAATGGTTAATCATTGAGAATGAATCTCATCGCGTCGTGGAGACGGTATTCCGTACGTACGCACGAGCGATGATATCATTCCCATGATCGTGAAGTTTTATTGGAGTGTATGTATACTATTATAGAATCAATATCACTTTACAATAATCAAATATAGTTATTATTTAAACCATTATACCCATCCAAGTAAGGTGGTGGTTGAAAATAGATTACACCACGGCGTGGAGACGATATTCTGTACGTACGCACGCGCGGTGATTTCGTTTTCCGTATGATGGATAGATGGTGAAATAGGGTTGTTTCATACATATAATAACATATAAGTATATGAGTGATACTGATGTTATTACTTCATAATTAAAAAACCTAATAAGAAGAAGTGGAAGCATAAATAAAGTTGAAAGAATCGGTAACGGACATTACCTCTTCTTTGAAACGCCTCTTTGAGGCCTCCTCTTAGGGCACTAAAATTGGTGTTTGAAGAAGACCAAGACATCTAGGATATTTCTAGGGATGTGGAGAAGAGAATTTGTCAGGGTTTGGCAGATCCTGAAGGCTCAAAGTGGTGTGAGGAAGAGAGGGAGGAGGTTCCCTCTTATAAGGGAGGAGAGGGGCACCTTTGGAAATATAAGAAATATTAGTTTATATTAAATCCCAACCCCACATAAAAACTTCCAAAATGACTCATATTAAAATATTAGATGAGATAGGGTTTTAATATCATCAAAAAATAAAATTTAGACATGTTATGAATTTATTTTAAACATTATCAACTTGATTTATCCTTATTTAGTCAATTTAATTTAATTTGTGGTAATAACATTCTAAATTTTAAATTATAACAAATAATTACTTATTTGTTGTGAATTGTCCATAATTGGATAATATATTACATTTTAGACCATATAAATTTAAATGTATAATTTTAAAATATATTTGTGATTTTTAAACAATTTTATAATATGTTATTTTTATAAAATGACAATAGTGTCAATTTTGACACTATTCATTTTTTTTGAATTTAAATAAAATATAAACAGAAGATATGTTCGAACTAAAAGATTTAATAGATTTATAAAAGTTCGTATGTATCTAGAAAATTAGTGGATCATATTAAATAGTTCATATAATATTTATTGTATTATTTTTAAAACCATTTATTTGGTTTATCTCTTAATAAAATAATTACTACAAAATTTTTGTATAATTATTTAATATACATATTTGTTGCATGAAAATTAAAAATAAAATCCTATGATTAAGATAAATTTATTAAATATCAAAATAATACTTTTACTCTAATTTATCATCTTAAAATACCAATATTTAAATTGTTATATTTAATAAATTATGAAGGTGACAACTTTGGCATCATTTAAAATATAATAATATAAGTGTCATAATCACTTTTATAAGACTCCAAACGGTTATATATTAGGTCATTGGATTATTATGGTGTATATATAAACTACCAATATGTTTTGGTCAGGTTTGTGGGTCTTTTAATGGGTATTATTATTTCAATAAAAAACAATATTACTGGTTTTTCACTTAATAAATAATTTCTGCATCATTAATGTATCATTATTAATGACAATTATTTAATCCCTAAAAATTATAAATCAATTATCATTATGTAGATACTATTATTAGATTTCTATAGACTATTCATGTTCAAAGTTTTATGATGTTTATAACTAAATTAAAATTATTATACTTATAAGATTTAAGAGAGTGACATGTTGTCACTTTCTTTGGTTTTAATAATAATTAAATTATTTTCTTGGTCAAAAGTCCGTAAAATGAATCTAATCCGAACATTAAGTAATATGGGTATACTTTTAGCCATCCAATAGAATTTTGGAATGTGTTAGGGTAATTTTATAATATTATATTTATCCCTAATTACCTGATTTACCTTTAACTATGGTAAATAAAATTTACCGTAGTTACTATTCATAATTCCCAAAAATATAAAGTAGCCTATTAAAATAATTTGGACGCACTGATTCCAAATATGGAATAAATTTTTTTAAATTCAATTCATATATATTGCAGAAATTAAATTAAAATTAATCTCATTGTCGAATGAAAACAAGTTTTTGTTTAAAACATTGCAAAAGATTGAATTGATTTAACCTACGAATTCAATGAAAAATCAATGATAATGACATACATTATATTAAATGGTAAAAATATATTCTATTTATACTTTAAAACCATTAAATATTATAATTTACCCATATAAATTATTACGATGAAAAAATTTGTTTCAAATTAAAATATAGTGTGTTTTTACTATTCATTAAAATATGAAAGTTTTCAAAAAAATATGAAAACATTATCCAATGTAAATTTTTATATCCTGATTCAAAAGAAGAATTTTATTTTGTCAAATTGAACTTATAAACATGTCAACAACTAGATTTAATGTGGGTTCTCCATCAAAAGGCGACAAAACTGCATTTTTTGAAAAATACATATTTTACCTAAAAATTTTATTTTGTTATTATACCATGTTATATAAAATGTGTAAGGTGAATAATACTGTTATAAAATTCAAAATTTAGTTAATACTATTCATAACATCTAGTTCATAATAATATTATAATAATATATCATTGTTTAGTAAAACCTGGTATTGTGTACAACAGACGCTATCGAGGAAGGTCGTGATTGCGTGTAATGCAAGCCAGGTCAGGGTTATGTGTTGTGCAATAATCCTTTATTATTTCATATAACAGAATCCAACCATATTTCATTTATACATTTAATATATATATATATATACACACTCAATGTTGCGTAGAATGACTATTATAAAACGAACTTGAAATTGTGTGTAACATAATCTAAGAATAGTGTTGTGTATACTTCAAGCTAATACAGTGTGGCGTATAGCACAAGATAATCTTGTTGTAGCATAAAACACATGAAATCAAATAAATTAAAATATCGGGTTGTTACAGTTTCTCTAAGTGAAGTAAAACGTCTTCCCCTATCTTTTTCTTTTTTAATTATTCTTTTACCAAATTAAATTATGTACTAAATATTACATTAGTATAAAAATTATATTTAAAATTTAATTATATTATATTATGTTTATTTAATGATATTTACCCATCTCCTTCTCCATCAAATTGGAAACAAAATCAATGCACATGTGTTTAATCAACTACCCCCTCAAGAATCGATGTAATTAATTTTCCACCACTGACTCATATGGATAGAAATAATAATTGAAATAATAAATATAAAAGTTTAATATGATATTAATTTTATTATTTTTAATTATTATATCATCCACTACCTTTCCCATTCTCTAATTATTCAAATGATAACATCACTTTTTTGTGTGTACGACCTACTATCTCTAAGAAAATATATGATTGATTTTCAATGTCTTAATTTTAGGAAGATTTATAAAAATTTATCCATTAAATATATATATGATATTTTTAACTTTAATATAATCATTGATATGATGAAACTATTCCCCATATTGAAAAATGGCACTTCTATGAAAAATCATGCATTAGAAAATTAAGAAGTTAAGACTTGAAATAGTGGTAATAATGAAATATTATTAACAAACGATTGATAATATGATTTAATAATATCATAATTGATTAAATATATATGAATTTTTTTTTCAAATAATAACTTTTATAAAAACAATATGTAGGGGAAAAAATAATATTCCCATAATTTAAAGCACGAGGTAACATCTTTCATCTCAATTTCCTTCCATTAAGACATATATATCTCTCCATTGGCCCGAAGTCCTTAATTTTTATTTATTTTTGATAATCCATATTTTATTATGCACCAATTAACTTTTATGGGGTGTATATACCGAAACATTTATATATTTATCTTGAATGCCAATTTATTGGTGTTTATTAATGAATCAATTATTGTTAATTATTTTAGGTGTTTCAATAGAAATGTTTCCAAAGAGGTAATTATTAATTTTATAATGGAATTTTCTTTCAAGATTGTTATTATTTTCTTTGGTGGAATACTATAATTTACACTTTATATCATAAAATAAGTTTCTTATAATTTTTATATTTAATGAATTGAAATATCTTCTACCATGTTTTTAAATTTTTGTAACTTTATTCAAGAAATGAAATATTAATTATAATATGTTATTGTACTTCTATTTTAATTAAACATATTATTTTCTGTGTCTATATTATTTAAAAATTATTTCAAAAAATACTTATTATAACTTAGATTACTTATTAAAGAAATTGTCCATTATCCTTGAAATTTAAAATGTGTGAAAATAAAAATTTAATTTTTTTAAAATGGTATATTTTCAAATTCATTAAAAAAATTCAAAATGAATGTTTTTTAACATATAAGTCATTAAAAACATCCCTGACACCATAAGATTTTTTTAAAAAATTATCTTCTTATTTACGTCTTCAAATATTTTTCAAGGTAAAAATTTTAATGAAATATTATTTGAATATTTCACTTCCATTTTCAATATTCTTAAAAAGTATATAATATTATTACAAGAACAATAATTCATATGAACTTATGGTAATCTCTTATCCCTTGATAATTTCAAGGTTGTTAAATTATTCCTAAAAAATTAATATTATTTGGATCATTTTACATTTTATATTTCTTAATATCAATATTATTTGTATCTAGGATATGATTATTTCATAAATTGAATACCAGTTTTACATAATTTTTTGTATCTCAAGAGTTTATTGATTGAATAAAGAAAACCATTATAAGTCTATATTAATTAATCAATATATATTTATTCATATGGAATATTATTATCAATTTAATTGATCATTAATTATATTTAGAATTCATTGGACATGAAAATTATGGGTGGATACTTGTTATAGAAAACACCTTTATGCATCAATATATCTCATGAGAAAAATTGGTTGTCCAAATTAAAACTATTTTTTGTGAAAAACTACTTATAGTTTTATACTACATTGGTAAATGTTTTTCATGTTATAGATATCATGATGTATCATATCCTTATGTCCAGTATTATATATTTCCTTTATTAAGAATTTGGTTATGATTATCCCTGATATTATTACATTATTAATATAAATGGTTTCATTTTGTTCACATGGTTTTAATTAAATGGTTGGTGTTTTTAACTATTTAACTTGACATATTTATTGTGCCTTATTTACTAATGATAGATTTTGTTGTATGTAACCCTTATTCGTCATTTGAGTTAACCATTGTTTTTAACATTTACTCGGTATATGAAGAATAATTATTTAAATGTGTTAAAATATTTTGAATGTTTTACATTATTATGTTATATATATTATTTCGTATCTAAATTGGGTATCATATATATATCTATCAAGAAAAAACTAAAAAACTAGTCTATCCTTTTTGATGAGAACCCCTCTATCTATAACCATGAAATAATGTATCCACCATTTTTGGGTTATTAGATTTAAAATTCATTAACTTCTCACTCAATAAAAATGAAATGATGAACATCAGATATTTGGTGAGGCTTCAAGGAACACCCGTATCAATTATATTTTACCAAAATAAAATCTTTACATATATGTTTTCTAAAATTCAAAATAAATGTTATAAACACTAATTTTAACATTACTACTAATTTTCACCACTTAACAGATGGATAATCATAAAATACTATCCAGACACTGAAACTCATGTTTAGGGAATTCATGATAGACTTCAAAAGTGGATGGGTTCAATATCAAACTTTTATTGATTTATCTGATAAAAATATCTTCCCATTAAAAATTCAAATGGAACTTTATGAAGTCCATTATTATAATGACAGAATGTTTTTCAATGGAAATTACCTTCTTATATTTCTTTTATAAAATAACATGAAAACATAACATAATGAACTACTAAGTGATAAGTGACCTTTAAACATATGTTTTTCACTTTTGAGTTTGGAATTTCGAAAATCCAATATACACTGTTGTTTTCAAGACGTTTCTTGGAGTCTAATGACCCAAAAACAATTTTTGGTGAATAGTGACATACCTTATGAATAGTAACATATCATTATGAATATTAATATGACCCTTATGAGTAGTAAATCATCCAACATAAGAGTAACATTACCTATGAATAATTAAATAAAATTTACACATTTGAGAAAGTGACAATTTGACCTTAGTAAACGTTCCGGTATTTTGTAAGTCATAAATAATTAAATATAACTAATTAATTAATTTTAAAAAACTTTATATCCCTAATATGTATTTATAAATTATTTAATCAATGTCTTGTAGTTTTTAGATAATTTTTTAAGACCCTATGTAATTTTTGAAAGCACTATAAAATCAGTTTAAATCTTAAAAACTATTTTTTTAAGTAAATTATTTATTTAATTAAATATTTAATTAATAATATTTAGAAATTTTTTTTTAATTTTTTTTTTTCATTTTTGGATTGTACACGTCGAAAAATGGTTGGGGTAAATTTTTGGGATTTTTCTGAGATACGTGAATTTTTTATGAATAGTAGAATTTGATAATTTACAATAAATGAAAAATAATGGATTAATTGAGTCATCGATGATGCTATGATGATGTAAGCCAACTTGATTCTGGATCACATGATAAAAGTACTATTCTTGGTCATGGAATACTCACTATTCCTTTTCTAGTGATGAAATAATAAACAAATGAATTTTATTTTAAGGAAACACCTCTCCCCTCCACTATAATAGCCACCCTTCGCACCCTCATTTCATTACACCTGTCAAGCTCCAAACCTTCTCTAATATCTGGCCAAACACCTTCCATAGCACTTCCCCCTCGTCCAAGAGCTTCTGTTCTCACTAGAAGACCAATCATAGGCCCTTAAGGTGGTTCTCAAGAGAAGGATTCAAGAGGTAATTTCTCTTCCTCTTATCCTTTAATTTCCTTTCAAGTTCAAGTTCATTTCTTGATATCTCCCCACCTATATTCAAACAAATGGTATTTGAACTCCATTATTATAAAAATAATATAATTTTATGATTCTAATGGGATATTATATCATCCTACCCCTTTCCCTCTTCCTTTTATTTTATTAAAGAGAACGTTGTTCGTGAGGTGTTAATTTATCACCTTCCAGAATGACATGATTTCTTCTTCCATTTCTACCTTCAGATCTGGTCATGAAACCAATTTTATGTTTGAACAAGAATACTTTATATGTATTAGTTCCTATTTAAAGTTCAGAAAATACCCTATGGACATATTACTAAGTGATAAGTTAAAACAAGTTCATTGTGATCCAAAAATCGCCCAAATTGACCCAAATGACCATCATTTAATTATTATCTAATGATTCATCCACATAGATCTAATATAATTCATTATAATATCATTCAGAGTCCATTAATCTCATTAATAACATGTGATATCAGTTCTATATGTTTACCCATGTTCTACCTGAACTTCAATTTATGAATACAAGTGAACCACCCAAGAAAACCATAAAAACAAACATCCCCGAACAATGTTTTTAAACTCTATAAGTAATCCAAAGTAACATAAAAGGAAATAATAAAACCAGAAAGAACATAATTAATTTATAAAATTTAATTTATTTTCTAATTAATGAATTTAATGTCATTATACAGGACATTAAATAGAAGGAAGAATTCAGATACAAGGTAAGGGGAAATTCTCGAACCCAACTTTCATCCTTCGGGTTATTCCTATTTCACTCCATTTTTGATATGGTTACTACTATAAAATCATTTGTTCCTAATTGTATTTCCATTTTTGGGATATACATGTATGTCACTGGTATTTATGAAAAATCAAATTTTTTTCAAAATAACTCTTCTTCCAAGAATACACCTTTTACTTCTCATTCAAGACTGACAGTTCTTGTATCAAGTATGTTGTTCCCTCCATATTTTGGGAACCAAAAGCTTATGAATGAATTATTATGATATAAAAACCATTCCTTTACATGGGTTATTTATGTTCATTTTTTTATATGTGTTTTATGTGGCAATCATGATAATGATAATGTTATGATGTGACGGGTGCGCCAGGAATTATACAGCGCAATATGAATGTTTTAATGTGACGGGTGCACATGGAATTATAAAGTGCTTTAATGCATTGGGTAAAGTGATGAATCTCATGAGTAAATTTGAAATTATGTGTGAACATGATGATATCTTGGTTCACAAGTATGTGTGGTAGTTAACCACTATGAAATGATGTTTCATTTTTATGCATTGCCACATTTCAAGTCTTTTATTTATGATCCTCTCATGTTCATGATCTTTTTCCAATGTTATGATTATTCTCACCCCATGATATATTGTTCTTATCTATAATCTTACTAGGCTTATATCTGACCCCTTTTGATTTATATCCTCAGGTGGGTACATGTACTAAGGAGAGGAAAAGTTCCAATAAGAATCTAGAGAAGAAGAAATTAAATAAATGTTTATGATTGATGTTGTATTTGTTATGTGTGGTCCTAGTTTTCCCAAGACCCTAAACCTCTGTATCCTCTATGTGTAATAATATTATGTTTTTTATCTTTGAAATGATGTAATAGTATTGTACGAAAAGGCTGGGATGCTATAGTTGGTATCAGAGGCAGGGTTTAGTTAATTTAGGAATTAGGATTAGTGAACCGTGGAGAAAACCTCTAGTATAAGATTAAGTACAAATATGCACACAAGAGTAGTAACCTAGGGATCCCATATGTTATTTTTTCGGTATAAATCATTTAAATGAAGAAGTTATATATGAATTGTTTACTTATGTTTTGTTCTAACCATTTTATTTTATTAAATGGTGGGAACCAGGACAAATCATGACAACAACTCTTGCGAGGGCCAATGCAACGATTTCCCAAACGACATCTCCAATGATTTGGGAGGTGGAGTTCAAAAAATCATGGAGATGCTTACCAAATTATCTATGGTTTTGAATAATAACCATAATAATGGGAAACATCTTCCTTCACCAAAGAGGGATAAACTGGCTATCGAATGATTTATGCGGAAACGACCACCGAAGATTAGTGGATCTTCTGATCCACTAGTTGCGGAACAGTGAGTCAACTCTATGGAGAAGATCTTTTCTGTGCATCACTGTTCTGAGATGGAGAATGTGACTATAGCAATTTATCGACTAGATGGAGAAGCTGATAAATGGTGGGCTTCGATTAAGAACACCAATCAAAGGGAGAAAATTGAATAGATGGAATGGGAAGACTTTAAGATAATGTTTCGTAACAAGTATTTCCCAAGAACTCTTCGCACGAAGACGAAGAGAGAATTCATAGAGCTCAAGAAAAAATAATGAGAATCTGTCACATCCTATGAATCGAATTTCACAAGGCATTCAAGGTAAGATTCAGGTTTTGTTATCAGCAATGATATCAAAATTGATAGATTCATTAGTGGATTAAAACCACACCTTCGAAAGGCTCTTGAAATTCAAGACTTTGGGAGTTATGAAGAAGTTGTTCGGTGTGCTCTCAAAGTGGAGACGGAGTTTGGAGAATGCTCCCATGGCTATGGTGATAAGAAAAGAAAGATGTAGTTTATGATGGTGGATCTAATGACAAAGGTGGGAAGAAAAATCAACGACCCACATGCCAAAAATGTGGGATGTTTCGCCATGGGAACTGCATCAAAGGGATGTGGAAATGCTTAAAGTGTGGGAAAGAATGACACCATGCTCAAGAGTATAGAAATGACACGAAAAGGAAGGAGAATGTATCCTATGAAAGGAGTGAACCACTCATCATTCAATGCTACAATTGTAGGGAGATGTGGCACTATGCAAACCAGTGCACTAAACCTCATGTTCTAGAGGGTAATCCATGTCAGTAGCCACCAAATCCAAAGGAAAAAGGGAAGGATTATTCCATCACTACTATGGAGGTGGAGCATGATAATGAAGTCAAACAAGGTACACTTCCTATCCACTCAAGAATGGAAAAATTATTATTTGATTATAGTTCTACGAATTCCTTTATATCTTGCAAGTTAACTAGAAATATAGAATCGAAGCCCCGAAACCTTGAAGTATAGATATCTATAAAAACAACAAGTGGTACAATCATTGCAACCTAAGTGTGGAATCTTCTCCTATTTGTGTATGTGGGAATATTATTCCGGAAAATCTCATAATTCATCCCTTAGTGGAATTCTACGCTATAATGGGAATGGATTGAGTCTCCTTATATAGAGTACATATCAACTTTCGGGAAAAGGAAATATTTTTTCATATTCCGAACCATCCCATGATCCTCTATAAATTCAAGAAAGATCATGAATATCCTTTGAAAAATCCTTCAATGGTGTGGGTTTTGATTCCCTATGAAGAAGCATACCTCGCCCAAATGGTTGAGTCAAAGGAAAGTTCCAACCTTGAGGAAATTCCCATCGTGAGGGAATAAGACGATGTATTTCCCAAAGAGATTCCCGGAATTCCCCTGGATCGTGAGGTAGAGTTCTCAATTTAAATCATACTTGGAGCTACTCCTATCTCTATGTGTCCCCATAGGATGGCTTCTATCGAACTGGAGGAGTTAAAGAAGTAGCTACAATAGCATCTAGACAAAGGGTTCATACTCCCTAGTGCGTCACCTTGGGGTGCGCCAGTGCTCTTTGTGAAGAAGAATGATGGAACAATATGGTTGTGTATCGATTATCGGGAACTCAACAATATCACCATAAAGAACAAGTATCCTCTCCCATGGATTGATGACCTGTTCGACCAGTTAAGAGGAGCTCAATACTTCTCCAAGGTGGATCTTCATTCTGGATATCATCAGGTAAAGGTGAAGAATGAAGATATTCAGAAGACTGCCTTCCGTACAAGGTATCGTCACTATGAGTTTTTGGTGATGCACTTCGAACTTACTAATGCCCCTGAAATCTTCATGGATTTGATAAATAGAGTCTTTAGACATTACCTCAACAAATTTTTGGTAGATTTTATCGATGATATTCTCATCTACTCCAATAGAAAGGAGGAACATGAAGAACATCTAAGACTTGTGTTGGCGACATTGAGAAAGGAGAAGTTGTATGCCAATTTCAGCAAATGTGACTTTTGGATGAAGCAAGTCACATTCTTGGGACATGTGATAACAAGTTAGGGAATTTTTGTGGATCCTTCAAAGACAAAGGCGATCGAGGAATGGTCCATGCCTTCTAGTGTCACATGAATCAATAGTTTTCTTGGATTAGCTGGGTATTACCGACTTTTTGTGAGAAACTTCACATGATTTTCAAGCCCGCTAACTAAGTTAACAAGGAAAGGGGCAAAGTATGTCTGGATGGAAGAATTTGAGGGAAGCATCATGAAGCTAAAGAGAAGGCTGATCACTGCACCTGTACTCACACTACCCAAAAGTGGAGAATGTTTTTTGATATACCGTGATGAATCAAAGAAAGTTTTAGGTTGTGTGCTCATGAAAAATGATAGTGGGATAGCCTACACCTCATGACAATTGAAGATCCATGAGCAGAACTACTTGATGCATGATCTAGATCTGGAAGACGGGATTTTTGCCTTGAAAATCGGGTCGCACTACACTTATTGCTAGAAGTGTGACATATAAACCGACCACTAGATCCTAAATTATATATTCACACAAAAGGATCTCAACATGCATCAAAGGAGATGGTTAGAGCTAATCAAGGATTACGATTGATCTATACACTATCATCCTGGAATGGCGAACAGGGTAGCTGATGCTCTATATAGAAAAGAACCTACTACTCTATCCATGCTGTGGATTGAGAAAGACCATATCTTCATGGATATTAAATGAATGGATTTGGTAATCTTAAGGGCAGGGGATACATCCTACCTTTTCCAAATGATTCTGAAACCATCCATCCAAGAGAAGATTAAGGAATCACAAAGCGATGATGTGGAGACACAAAATAGGGTGAATGTAGTAAAGGAAGGGAAGCTGCAAGAGTTACATATTGACGATGATGGTGTGATTCAGTTTGGAACACAGATTTTTGTGCCTTCACCACCCGGGATAAAGAAGGAGCTATTGGACAATGCACAAAGCTCAACATTCTCTATCCATCTTAGGAGTACCAATATGTACCGTGATCTTCGAGAACACATCTGGTGGGATAACATGAAGAAGAAGATTGCAGAATATATATCAAGGTGCTTGGTATGTTAGCATGTTAAATATGAGCGACAAAAGTCCATGGGTATGATGTAGCCATTGCCTATACCCTATTGGAAATGGGAAAATGTTACTATGGACTTTTTCACGGGTCTCCTGATGACGTCAAAGGGAAATAATGTGATAAGGGTTGTGGTTGATCGACTCACCAAGACTAACCATTTTATTGCTATTCGAGAAGATCTCTTGCTTGAACAACTTGAAAAGATATATGTGAAGGAATTGGTAAGACTGGATGGTGTTCCACTTGCAATTTCCTCTGACCGTGATCCGAGGTTCACATCTAAATTCTGGAGGAGCCTTCAACAAGTTTTGAGCACTGAATTAAATTTCAGCAAGGCCTATCACCCCAAACTGATGGCCAGTCTGAAAGGAAAATTCAGACGCTAGAAGATATGCTAAGAGCCTGCTCACTAGAATTAAAAGGTGGATTGGATCAGCATCTCCCATAGGTTGAGTTATCATAATACAATATCTTCCACTCGAGGATTTAGATGGATCCATATGAAGCTCTTTATGGAAAGCGATGTAGAACTCCAACCTATTGGGATGAAGCTGGAGAAAGAAAGCTACTTGGACCTGATCTTGTTCTAGAGATGATAGAGAAGGTTCAATTCATCCAGAAACACATCAAAGTTGCTCAAATTCGGAAAAAGATCTTATACTGACAACCTTCGAAGGGACTTGGAGTTTGACGTTGGAGATAAAGTCTTCCTTCGAATATCTCCATAGAAGAGATTCATGCGATTCAGGAAGAAAGGGAAGATAAGCCCATGGTATATTGGACCCTTTGAAATCCTTGACCGCATTGAAGCTATGACCTATCGTCTTTCACTTCCACTGAATATGGATAATGATCATGATGTGTAACATGTATCACTACTAAGTAAGTACATACCAGACCACTCACATGTACTAAACTCAGAGGTGGTGTAGCTAGAAGATGATTTCTCTTATGAGGAGAAGCCAGTACAGATTCTGTATCGGAGAGATAAGGTTCTACGCAACAAGACAACCAACATTTTCAAAGGTTTTTGGAGGAAACATAAGTTTGAGGAAGAAACATGGGAACCAGAAGAGGCAATGAAGGAGAAGTACCCTCACCTACTTATGTAAAGTGAAATTTAGGTGGGAAATTTTCTTAAGGGGGGAAGAATGTAACCACCCAAAGTTTTTCAATGAAAATTCCCTTCTCATATTTATGTCATAAAATAACATGAAAACACAACATAATGAACTACTATGTAATAAGTGACCTTTAAACATATGTTTGTCACTTCAGTGTTTGGAATTTCGAAAATCCGACATACATGGTTGTGTTCAAGATGTTTTTGGAGTCTAATGAAACAAAAATAATTTTTGGTGAATTGTGACCAACCCTTATTAATAGTAACATAACCTTATAAATACTAATATGAACCTTATGAATAGTAAATCATCCAACATAAGAGTAACATTACCTATGAATAAATAAATAAAATTTAGACATCTTAGAAACTGACAATTTGACCTTAGTAAGCGTTTTGGTATTTTGTATGTCATAAATAATTAAATTTAATTAATTAATTTATTTAAAAGAAAATTTATTTTCCTAAAATGTATTTATAAATTATTGAATAAATTTCTTATAGTTTTTAGATAATTTTATAAGACTCTGGGTAATTTTTGAAAGCACTATAAAATCGGTTTTAATCTTAAAAACTGTTTTTTTAAGTAAATTAATATTTTAATTAAATAATAAATTAATAATATTTAGATTTTTTTTAAAAAAAAATGGACATCATTATTGGATTCTACACGTTTATAAATTTTTGGGGTAAATTTTTGGGATTTTTCTGAGATACATGAATTTTTTATGAATAGTAGAATCCGATAATTTACAACAAATTCTAAATAATGGATTAATTGAGCCATCGATGATGCTCTGCTGATGTTATCCCACATGGTTTGGGATAATATCATAAAATTACTATTCTTGGTCATGGAATACTTACTATTCCTTGTTTGTGAAAAAATAATAAACTAATGAATTGTATATTAAGGAATCCCTTCTCCCCTCAACTATAAAAGCCACCCTTCACACCCTCATTTCCTCACACCTCTCAAGCTCCAAGACTTCTCTAAAATCTACCCAAACACCTTACCTAGCCCCTACCCAACGTCCAAGAGCTTCTGGTCTCATCAATATACCACGCTTTGTCCCTTAAAGTGGTTCTCAAGAGAAGGATTCAAGAGGTAATTTCTCTTCATCTTCTCCTTTAATTTCCTTTAATGTTCAAGTTCATTTCTTAATCTCTCCCCACCTATCATCATACAAATGGTATTGTAACTATATTATTATACATATAATGTAATTTTATGACTCTAATGGGATATTATATCATCCAACCCCCTTTCCCTCTTCCTTTTATTTTATTAAAGAGAACGTTGTTCGTGAGGTGTTAATTTATCACCTTCCAGAAAGAATTGCTTTCTTCCTTTATTTATACCTTTAGATCTGGTCATGAAAACATTTTTGTGGTAGAACCTGAATACTTTATATTTATTATGTCCTATTTAATGTTCTGGAAATATCCTATGGCCATATAAATAAGTGATAAGTTAAAACAAGTTCATTTTGATCGAAAAACCGCCCGAATTGACCCAAATAACCATCATTTAATTCTTATATAATGATTCATCCACATGGATCTAATATAATTCATTATAAAATCATTAAAACTCTTGTAATATAATTAATAACATGTGATATTAGTTCTGGATGTTTACCCATGTTCTACCCGAACTTCAATTTATGAATACAAGTGAACCACCCATGAAAAACCATAAAAATGAACATCCCCAAACAATGTTTTTAAACTCTATAACTCATCCAAAGGAACCTAAAATGACATAATAAAACCATAATAGAACCCTATTAATTTATAAAAGGTTCTTTAATTTCTAATTAATTAATATAATTTCATTATACAGGAAATTAAAAAGAATGAAGCATTCAGATACAAGGTAAGGGGAAATTCCAAAACCCAACTTTCATCCTTCGGGTTCTTCCTCTTTCACACCATTTTTTATACGGTTACTCCTTTAAAATAATTTGTTCAAAATATTCTTTCCTTTTATGGGATACACATGTTTTCCACTGGTATTTATGAAAAATCAAATGTTTTCCAAAAGAACACTTCTTTCAAGAACACACCTTTTACATCTCATTCAAGATTGACAGTTCTTGTATCAAGTATGTTTTTTCCTCTTTCTATTGGGAACCCAAAGCTTATAAATGTATTATTATGAGATAATATTCATTCCTTTACATGGGTTATTTATGTTAATTTTTTATATGTGTTCTATGTGGAAATCATGATAATGATAATGTTATGATGTGACGGGTGTGCCCAGAATTATATAGAGCAATATGAATGTTTGAATGTGACGGGTGCATGCAGAATTATATAGCACTCCAATGCATTTGGAAAAGTGATGAATCTCATGAGTAAACGTGAAACAATGTGTTAAAAATTCTAGCTTGGTTCATAAGTATGTGTGGTAGTTAACCACAAAGACATGATGATTCATTTTTATGCATTTCCACATTTCAAGTCTTTTATTTATGCTCCTCTCATGTTCATGATCTTTTTACAATGTTATGATTATGATCACCCCATGCTATATTGTTCTTATCTATCCTATTACTGGGCTTCTAGATCACCCCTTTTTAGTTATATCCTCAGGTGTCTACATGTACTAAGGAGAGGACAAGTGTTAATATGATGCCAGAGAAGAATAAATTAAATAAATGTTTCTGATTGATGTTGTATTTGTTATGTGTGTTCCTAGTTTTCCCAAGAGACTAAACCTTTGGATCCTCTATGTGTAATACTATTACGTTTTTTCTCTTTGGAATAATGTAATAGTAATGTAATAAAAGGTTGGGATGCTATTTGTAATATTATTATGTTGTTTATCATTGAAATGACGTAACAGTAATATAATAAAAGACTGGGATGATATAATTATGTGAGGATACGAATAACACATACATATTATGATGAATTTAGCGAGAAAGAGTTATTGATACCTAAAGTAGTTTGAGAAATGTTATAATAACTCAAGATCATTCAACATCACATCGAGGCTACTCAAATTTAAAAAAAATATCTACACTGAATACAATTAATGAGACAAATATTTAGTGGTTGGAGATTATTTTTTCCACAATATATCTTTGTGGAATAGTTCTATGATATTTGTAAAAAAGCGTAATATATTTCCCTAGTACATTGTCCCCATTGAGATCCTTGATCTTGCTATAGGTGTGGCTTATTGACAAACAGTAACACCAATAATGTATCTAGTAAAAAAACATATTACAGAAATCTATATTGTGGGATTACATACTAGATCACACACATTATTTAATCAAGTGGTGGAACAATTGGAAAATTATATCTCTTATGAGGAGTATCCTATGATGGAATTGGACTATAGAGAAAAAAATTTATACAACATGAAAACTCATCTAGTTAAAGTACATTGGAATATCCATATGAAAAAAGAAGGCCACATGGGATGTAAGTAAATCTATAATGTAGAAGTACCCTCTCCTGATTCCACCTTTATATATAAATTTAAATTTCATGGGTAAAATTTATTATGGGTGATAATGTAATGACCTAAAATTTTATAAATATAATTTACATTTTTATAATTATGTCATTTTGGTAATGTAGAAAAAAACGCATTCACCATATGATGGAAAAAAAAATTTAGTACATCAATTTGATCATTATATTTAATAATAAAAATGACCAAAATAATTTTACGCATTAAAAATGGATAATAATAAGAAATAAGGCAATAATAATAGCAAAATTTGGATCTTCTCAAACCCATAGTATAATCTTACTCATAAAATATGTTGTTGAAATAAAGTATAATGTTAGTAATGAATGATCCATTTTGAGAATGAAAATATAATGTTGAGTAAAAATACAAGTGAATGAGGAATGAATGAAAGATGAGGTATTTATAGGAAGTAGGGATCCCATATGACCATTTCTAATATTACCTTTAGAATAGTAATCTGACCATTTGAATCAGTACATGACTTTTGGAATAGTAATTTGGTCATTGAAATAGTAATTAGATCATTGTAATTGTTCTGTGACCAATGGTAATAGTAACTAGATCATTAAAATAAAATCACTAAATTTAGACTCTAAAATAATGTTTTGTAATCTGATTAAATGAAAATATGATATATTTATGTCATGATATATGTAAATTAATGTATTAAAAATGATAAATTAAGTGTATTTATTTTTGTTAAACATTAATGTTTTAATTTTAATTTTATAAAAAATATAATGTATTCAGTGAAATGATATTTCTATAAAAATTATTTATACATTAATATTATTTTTTATATAATTATAAGATAATATTATTTTAATATAATTAATTTTTAAAAGGTAGAAATGGGATCATAATCTTAAAATTTTTATTTTAGAAACAAAATTATGATTTTAACTAAAATTAAATTTCTCATAATTATTAAATTACATTCAAAAAATATATTTACATTTTAAAAAATAATGAGTGATAAATTTTCTAGGAATATTTTTTGTTTTCTTTTTAAAAGGTTGAATTTAGGGTGAACAACAGAACTCTATAAAATATAGTATTTAACATTTTAATCTAAATTCATGAATTTTTTAGTCATGGATTATATAATAACCATTTTAAAAAAAAATACAATTCACTATTTATAGTTTATCATCATGATAATTAGTAATACTGGTCATTAGAATCCAAAATACTAAACTGCTGTACTTAATATTAGAAAACACTTTTACCCTACCTTGATAAATGAAATCCATAAAAAACCATTATTTCTAAAACATCTAAGCAATAGAGTCTACCAAACTTCATTCAATTTACTTTTCTAATAAATTCCCACATATATTAGTCCTACAGTATCATCCATAGAAAATTTCTAGGTTTCTTAAGGATTATTTCAAGAATATGAAATTTAAGAGGTCATAATCTCAATTTACCTTTTTCAAATTCATTTATTATAACAACCCATACTTTACATACATTGTTATTACTTCAGAATTGAAGCACACTTTTTATAACATATAAAAAAATGATGAAAGGACTGTATAGGTACAATTTCCTTTGAAATTGGGAAACATAAATAACTGGTTCATAAATCATCTAAACTGTCTCCCTTTTATTTTATCATATCTAGAGTCCCTTTTGGAATATCTTACTTAATATCCTTCTTCCTGACCTGGGGAAAAGAAAACATAGAAAAGGGTGATCTCAAATGCTCAGTAAGGTTAAACAAAAGAAATATCATTCATATCATATCCATAAGAGCATAACATTTTGAAAATTTTAACCTTCAAAAGAGATCATAATATCATAACATGGGATAAATCATAATAGTGAAATGTAATCCCAATAATCATAACTTAAAACATGAAACATTGTGTAATAGACACATAATCATAGATAATCATTTCTTATAAGTCAAGACTCATTTCCAAGACTATCTTAGCAGACAAAATCCATTTCTGAACCGAGTTCACTCCTCGTTTCAGTCCTGTTTCACTGAACTGGATTAACCTACCATTCTATCCATGTCTATCTCATGAGATATAAATCATTACCCAATGAATTGGAGTGAGATATAGGTCCCACCCATCTCATAATGAAACCATTCTTATGTGTGCCACAAAATCATAAATGATACCCATCTCATAATGAAACCATTCTTATGTGTGCCACAAAATCATAAATGATACATCATAGCATAACCCATGTAACAAAAATGGGATTCTTAAACATCGTTCCATCATAACATAATCCATATAATATAAAAGGACTTCATAAAAATAATTCCATCATAAAATAATCAAATAAATTTTAAAAAAATAGTGATAGAAACAGAACCATATATTATCTTAGATGGAAAATAAATTTGATAAAACGCTTCAACTCCATTCTTGAGGAAAATATAATTCTACTTCAAAAACATTTTTCCTTTCTTAACATGTAATACAATTTTAAACTAAAAGAAGTTGATTAAAAATAAACATGAAAACGTGTAAAGGAAGATTCATGGAAATAATGTTCTATGAATCCATTCATTCCTAATGAGTTAAAAAAACATTTTTCTCGTACTTTGGCCAGAAAAGTCAAAAAGTATCTCGTACTAAAAAAGACAAAAGATTCTGTTCATATCTTTTACTAAAAACTCACCTAAGGGTTAAATTGGATTTAAACAATTTTATGTGGATGGAAATAATATTACATATTGAGGAAACATGGATTTGGATGATAAATATTCCCCAGTAAATTCTGAAGTATAAACAATCTCAGATAAAAATGAGATTGCGAGATTTTCCCGTAAATTATGTCTGATTTTCTTTGTACATGTCCGAAATTCCTGTATAATGATTTAAATAATGTTAATGACTTATTCCAGAATCTTACTCACTGTTATGATATCATATATGGTAATATTCTTAGCTTCTTTTTAGTAATATTTCATTGTCACTTGTTATTCGGGTGTTTATTGCTTTTTGTTCTTATGCGTGTTTTGTCAAATAAATTTTTATTATTCTATTACGTTATAGATACCTCATTTCCAGAATGGTATTAGTATAATATATATCATATTTATTCATTAAATTCATTTATATAATCATTAAGAATATAAGATCATGTAAAATGAGTCGCATCACATCATGGAGACGGTATTCTGTACGTACGCACGAGTGATGATATTGTTCCCATGATCGTGTAATTGTATTGAAGTGTATGTATAATATTTCAGAATCAATATAACTTTACAATAATCATATATATCTATTATTTACACCATTATACCCATCCAATTATGGTGGTGGTGGAAAACAGATTACACCACGGCGTGGAGACGGTATTCTGCACGTACACACGTGTCGTGGTTTTGTTTTCCATAGGATGGATAAAAGGTGAAATAGGGTTGTTTTATATTTATAATAACATATCAGTATATTATTGATACTTATGTCATTACTTTATAATGAAACAACTAATGAAGAAGAATTAGAAGAAGAAATAAATTTGAAAGAATCGGTAAAGGACATTACCTCTTCTTTGAAGCGCCTCTTCTTAACCTCCTCTTAGGGAACTAAATATGGTATTTTAAGAAGACCAGGACCTCTATTATGTTTCTAGGAAAGTGGAGAAGAGAAATTGTCAGGGGTCGGCCGAGCATGAAGGCTCAAAGTGGTGTGAGGAGGATAGGGAGGAGGTTCCCTTTTACAAGGGAGGAGAGGGGCACCTTAGGAAAAACTTAAAATATAATTTTATTATAATGTCATATTCGGTTTTTAATAGCTCCAAATTGATTTATTTAGAGGATAAGGTGGGGATGGGTCTAAATCCCCTCAACCAATGGGTTTTATAAATGTTTATGTTAATATTTTAACCTTATCATTTAGATTTAACTTTATGTTAAATAATTTAACTTTTACCATGTCTTCTGGTTTTCTTACTCTATATGGTAAATAACATTACTATAAAAAGACAAACGAACCCCAAGTTTTTTATTATTAATACATATTACCTTATATAAGTCATTTGGCCGATCTGTATATTTTTAGGAATAAAATAACAATTAATAATATTATATTTGTTTTAAAAACAATTTTATGTCAATTTTGACACTATTTGGTAATTAATTTTTGTGAAACTCATAACAGAATTATTAGTTCGAACAAAGTTAATTAAATCAATAATTACATGTCATATTAACCTATAAAATTATTGGAATTCATAAAAAGCCTCAAATTACATTTATTTGGGTATTTATAACATCAATTATGTTAATATTTCATTAATAATATAATTATTGCATCATCATTGTGTCATAAATAAATTAAATTATTTAATGTCTAAAAATTATAAATAAACTACCATTATGTAGTAAATCTTTTTATCTTTCTAATGAATATTTATAGTCGAATTTATCTTATATATAACCCTATATAAAAAATGATTCAGTTATTAAAATTAGATTTTAACTATTTTAACCCTTCTTTAAATAAATTAATAATAAATGTCCAAATCTAATCCATGTGGACTTAAATGGTCATATTTTATTCCTAAGGTTGTTATTTGTCGAATTACACTTATCGAAAAGAATTAGGACATGTGTTAGGGTAATAATAATATCATTTTTACCCTTAATTACACTATTTAATTTTAATCGTGGCAAATATAAGTAAAAAGTTACTATTCATCAAAAATTATTTTCATCTCATTGAACCACATTTTAGTCCTCGATATTAACCGTTTCTCTCAGATTTTCTAAATTCCATTCACAGAATCGGTAAATTTATGTTTTATGTAAATTTTCAAATTTCTTAGGAGGTGGCTAAAAGACGGTGAAAAGTTCAATATAATTTTTTATATATCTAAAATTATTATAAAATGACTCCAATTAATTATATTGAACATATATAGGTATTATATATCAATTTTGACCTAAAATAAATTTATATAAAATAATTAATTATTTAAATAAAAAGTCGGTTTTTAAATAGTAACCCAGTGTTTTCACTATCATCAAAAATAGAATGTTTTCAGAAAAATACCAAAATTTCACCCTAGGCTAATTTCGATATTATGAATCCTAAAATGAAGTCCATTTTGAATGATAAATTTTATAAAATTTCAAAAAGTGGGTATTACTATTCATAACGGCTAGTTTTAATAATATTTTAATAGCATATCATTGTTTAGTGAAACTCGATATTGCGTACAATGCAAGCTATCAAGGAAGGTCGTGATTGCATGTAATGCAAGCCAAGATAATGATGTGTTTTGTGATAGATTCCTTTGATGATTTATATAACATAAAAACAAAATATTTCTCATAAAAGTCTTGGGTGTTACATTCTACCCCCCTTAAAATGAATTTCGCCCTCGAAATTCGTCACTTTTAAACAAACAGATGAGGATTCCTCTCCCTCATCATATCCTCATGCTCCAATGTAGATTCTTTTAATTGGTGGTTCCTCCATAAAACTTTCACCAAGAAAGTGGTCTGGTTCCATAGTACTTTTTCTCTACGTTCCAGAATCTCTATCGGCTGTTCTTCATAAGAAAGATCTTGCTCCAGTGGTACAACTTCTGAGCTGAGTACATGTGAAGGATTGGGTATGTACTTTCTCAGGAGAGATACATGGAGCACATCGTGAACTTGAGAGAGATTTGTTAGAAGCTCCAATTAGTAATCTACCTTCCCAACATGATCCAGTATTTCGAAACGACCGATATACCTAGGCTCAACTTTCCCTTATTTCAAAATCTCATTACTCTCTTCTAAGGAGATATTCGTAAGAACACTTTATCACCCACATCAAACTCTAAGTCTTTTCTTCTATTTTCGGCATAAATATTTTGTCGACTATGAGCTACTCTTATGTGTTGTTGAATAGATCTGACATTTTCTACCATCTCATCAACAAGATCAGGTCCTAATAGCTTTCTTTCCCTAACTTCATCCCAGCAAGTTCGAGTCCTGCATTTCTTTCCATAGAGATCTTCATAAGGATCCATCGGAATACTGGAGTGAAAGATATTATTATAAGAAAACTCCAGAAAAGGTAGGTGTTGATCCCAACCACCTTTTAAATCCATAGAGCAAGCTCATAACATATCTTCTAGAGTTTGAATTGTTATCTCAGACTGACCATCTGTTTGAGGATGATAAGCAGTGCTGAAACTCAACTCTATATCCAGAGTATGCTGAAGAATTCGCCAGAACTTTGAGGTAAACCTCGGATCCCGATCAGATATAAAAGAAAGTGGTACTCCATGAAATCTTACCACTTCCTTTACATATATCCTTGTAAGCTGATCCAGAGATATATCTTCTCTAATAGAAATGAAGTGTGCCGTCTTCGTAAGATGATCAACTATGACCCAGATAGCATTATTTCCTTTGGATTTTTTAGGATGTCCGGTGACAAAGTCCATAGTGATGTTTTCCCATTTCCATTCGGGTATGGGTAATGGTTGTAACATCCAATTAGACTTCTGTCTCTCAGCTATAACTTGCTGAAAAACCAAGCATCGAGATACATATTCAGAAATATCTCTTTTCATGCCATCCCACCAGAAATACTCTTTCAGGTCCTTATACATCTTCCTGCTTCCAGGATAAATAGAGAATGAAGAACTATGAGCCTCATCCAGTAGCTCCTTCTTTAATTCTGGGATGGGAGGAACACAAACCCGATTCCTGAACTTTATTTTCCCATCACAATCAAGGTTGAATTAAGTAACATTTATCACCTTCTATTGTAACTCTACATCTTCTTTCTGTGCCTCTTTAATCTTCACATGTATAGATGGTTGAATATTCATTTGAAAAAGATACAAATTTTCCCTTTCCATTATAATTCCAAGATCCATCCTTTGTAAATCAATAAATATTGGATCATTTGTGATCCTCATCATGGATAAGCTAGCATGGTCTTGTCGACTTAATGCGCCTGCCACCTTGTTTGCTTTCCTAGGGTGGTAATGAATTGAGCAGTCGTAATCCTTAATCAACTCCAACCATCTTCTTTGGTGCATATTCAGCTCCTTTTGTGTGAAAATATACATTAAACATTTATGATCAGTATAAATATCACACCTTTCACCATAAAGATAATGCCCCCATATTTTTAATACAAAGATTACGGAAGCTAACTCCAAATCATGATATGGGTAATTTTGCTCACGGATTTTCAATTGCCGTGAGGCATAAGCTATCACCATATTGTTTTGCATGAGAACACACCCCAATCCCTTCTTGGATGCATCACTATATATCACAAACCTTTCTCCACTACAAGGCATTGTCTGCACATGTGAACTGGATAACCTTCTTTTTAACTCCTTGAAATTCTCTTCACACTCCTCTGTCCAAGTGAACTTAACTCCTTTTCGAGTCAACCTGGTGAGTTGATTAGATAATTGTGAAAAATTATTCAAAATTCGTCGAAAATATCCATCCAAACCAAGAAAACATCAGATCTCAGTTACTATTGTTGGTCTCGACCATCTTTCAATAACCTCTGTTTTTTCTGGATCCACAGATATCCCTTCTTTTGAGATTATGTGACCCAAAAATTCAACTTTTTGAAGCCAAAATTCACACATGGTAAATTTTTCATAAAGCTTCTCCTTTATCAGGGTCATTAATACAATTCTCAAGTGATCTTCATGTTCTTCCTTAATCTTTGAATAGACAAGAATATTTTCTATAAAGACTACCATAAACTGGTAAAGATAGTCTCTAAAGACTCTGTTCATCAGATCCATGAAGATTGCAGGGGAATTAGTAAGACCAAATGGCATCACTATAAATTCATAGTGTCCATACCTTGTACTGAATGCCGTATTTGGTATATCCTCCCTTTTAACCCTTAATTGATGATACCCTGAATGATGATCAATCTTGGAAAAGTATTTAGCTCTGCGTAGTTGGTCAAATAAGTCATCAATGCGCAGGAGAGGATATTTTTTCTTGATAGTGATCTTGTTAAGTTCTAGATAATCAATGCAGAGTCTCATTGATCCATCTTTCTTCTTAACAAACAGAACTGGTGCTCCCCAAGGTGATGCACTAGGGCGTATGAATCCCTTATCAAGATTCTCTTAGAGTTTCTTCTTCAATTCCTGCAACTCAATTGGGGCCATTCTATAAGGTGTCTTTGAAATAGGCAAAGCACCTGGTACGAGTTCTATTGAAAACTCAACTTCATGATTTGGTGGAAGACCCAAAAATTCCTCTGGAAAGACATCATCAAACTTCTGTACAATGGTAATATTCTTAATCATGAGTTTCATTCCAACCATTTGAGATAAATAACCTCCATTTAGTGGAATCAAGACCCATAAGATGGGTGAAATTTCCACTGGAAGGTTATGTTCATCCTTGCATCGATAGACAATCATAGATTGATATGGAATATGAAATGTGGCTTCCCTTATTTGGAAATTGATATGAGATCCATATAAATAAAGCCAATCCATGCCAAGAATCACATCATATTCCATTATAGGAAGGATCACATGATTTGCAGGAAGCACTTTTCCACAAACTTCAATCGGAGAAGAATTATAAACTTTTGATGCGACTGTTGTGCCATTAGGGGTTGTCACAACTAACTAAAAATCTAATCGATGAGGTAATACAGAGATACCCATAGGAAATTCTTCAAAATTAAAAGAGTGGGTGGATACAGAATCAAATAAAACATTTGCTACTTTAGAGTGGATGGTAAGTATACCTTTCACCACTTCGTTATTGTACTCCACATCGCTGATAGAAATTTCATGTGACTTTCCTTTGTCTTTAGCCTTAAGAGTTTTTTAACATCTATCATCATCAACAACCCTTAGATTAGGGAATGTATTAGCATAATTCCCCATTTCTTTTCACTTGTAACATTGAAGTGTAGGAGGTGCACTCTGTGTAGCCTTTTCATTGTTTGCATCACTATACATCTTATTCCCATCATTGTAGAATTCAAATGCCCGATGACCTTCCATTCCAAATTTGAAACTTTTAATTGTCCCATTAAGACAACTCCCTCCATGTTTCTTTCCACACTTTGAGCATAAGGGAAAACTCATATTCATTTCAATGTGCTCTTTAGATTTTCCTTCGAATTCCATTTTCCTCTTCTTATCAAATGCATATGACTGATGGGTTACTCCAATCTCCATCTCAACCTTGAGAGAACATCAAACGATTTCCTGGTAGCTATTGAAGTACCTTATGGATAACGCCCTTAAAAGACTTGGTTTTAAGCTACTAATGAATAGATCGATCTTACTCTTAGGTTGGATAATAATCCCAGAAGCATACCTTGCAAGTCTTGTAAAATTTTCTTCATAGGAACCAACAGATTCAGCATCCTTTTGCTTTAGTTCTAGAAACTACTTCTCCATCTTTGTTCGAAGAAAACGAGGGAAGTACTTATTGAAAAAATAAGTTGTTGAACTCATCTCATTCCATGGACTCAATTTCATCTCTTGGCCTCGTATTCATGATAATATTCCACCATTGATCAACTTCACCTTCCAAACGATAAACTACTAAGATGACTTTATCATGTTCAGAACATTGATGAACTGAAAATATCTTTTCTGTGGTACTGATCCATTGTCTAGCCACTAATGGATCAGTAGACCCACTAAATTAGGGTGGATGCTACCTCATGAAGGATTCAACAAAATTTTTCTCCTTCCTTTTCTCGTTTGGAAGTCCTGCATGATTCATAGCTTGATAAAGTTGTGTGAGCATGGCTACAAGATTCTACATTCCAGCTCCCATAAAATTTGGTTGCTCAGGGGGACAATCATTGCATTTTATGTCACATTCAGTATTAACACGGTTCCTTCATGTTCTAGCCATTGACTAAAACCAAGAAGAATAGTGTGAGAAACAATAATTATAATTGGAAAAAAACATAATCAAGAATAAAATTTCACACTTAAGGTCTTATAAAAGGTTATTCATGGCCATTTCTAAAACAGTAAGATTGTGTTCTATGCTTAGAATTATCCTTATGGTTCTTACTAAGGATTTCACATCCTTGTTTCCAAAGGTTGACTATACCTTTCCTCTGATACCAACTATAACGGTCTGGAATTACTTCCAGTGGACTATAATTGATACCTATCAGGGCACTCCATGGGAGGCTACAACCCCTAGGCGGGACTCACCACCATCCCCAGTGGCATAAAAATCCTCATGAAGCCCTTGGGCAGAGATCCATGCTTCGTCCAACGCTCTCATGAGACAGTTCCCAATGATTAGATTCATTCCTACCTCCATTGCCTCTGATACCAACTATAATGACTCATAATTGACATACATTGTTATTGCTTCAGAATTGAAGCACACATATTACAACATATAACAAAAACATGAAAAGACCCTATAGGTATAGTGTATTTAGAAACTGGGAAACATAAACAACTGGTTCATAAATTATCTACATTGTCTCACTTTTATTTTATCATATCTAGAGTCCCTTTTCGAATATCTTACTTAATATCCTTCTTCCTGACCTGGGTAAATGAAAACATACAAAACGGTGAGCTCAAATTCTCAATAAGGGTAAACAAAATAAATAACATTCATATCATATCCAAAAGAGCATAACATTTTGAAAATGATAACCTTCAAAAGAGATCATAATATCATAACATGGGATAAATCATAACAGTGAAATATAATCCCAATAATCATAAATTAAAACATGAAACTTTGTGGCATACACACATAATCATAGATAATCATTTCTTAGTAGTCAAGACTCATTGCCAAGACTATCTTAGCAGACAAAGTCTATTTCTGAACTGGGTTCACTCCTCGTTTCAGTCTTGTTTAACAAAACCAGATTGACCTACCAATCTAGCCATGGAGATATCATGAGATATAACTCATTACCCAATGAATTGGAGGGAGATATAGGTCCCACCCATCTCCTAATTAAACCATTCTTATGTGTGCCACAAAATCATAATTCATACATCATAGCATAACCCATGCAATAAAAATGAGATTCTTAAACATCGTGCCATCATAACATAATCCATATAAGATAAAAGGACTTCATAAAAAAATCTATCATAACATAATCAAATCAATGTAAAAAATAGGGATAGAAACAAAACCCTATATTATTTTATATAGAAAATAATTTTGATAAAATGCTTGAACTCCATTCATGAGGAAAATATCCTTCCTACTTCAAAAACAATTTTCCTTTCTTAACATGACATAAAATTTTAAACTAAAAGATGTTGATTAAAAATAAACCTGAAAAATTGTAAAGGAAGCTTCATTAAAATAATGTTCTATGAAACCATTCATTACATATAAGTTAAAAAAACATTCTTCTTGTACTTTGGTCGGAAAAGTCAAAAATTACCTCGTACTAAAAACGACAAAAGATTCCTTTCATATCTTTTACTAAAAACTCACTGAAGGGTAAAATTGGATTTCAAAAATTGTAGGTGGATTTAAAAAATATTACATATTGAGGAATCATGTATGTGGATGAAAAATATTCCCTAGTAAATTCTGAAGTATAAACAATCCCGGATAAAAATGAGATTGCGAGATTTTCCCTTACCTTAGGTCTGATTTGCTTCGTACGTGTCTGAACCTCCTGTATAATGATTTAAATAATGTTATATACTTATTCCAGAATCTTAATCACTATTATGATATCATATATGTTCATATTCTTAGCTTCTTATTAGTAATATTTCATTGTTACTTGTTATTCGGGTGTTTATTGCTTTTTGTTTTTTTGCGTGTTTTGTCGAATAAATTCTTAATATTCTTTTAGGTTATAGATACCTCATTTACAGATTGGTATTAGTGTAATATATATCATATTTATTCATTCAATTAATTTATATAATCATTAAGAATTTAAGATCATGTAAAACGAGTCGCATCACATCGTGGAGACGGTATTCCGTACGTACGCACGAGCGATGATATCGTTCCCATGATCATGTAATTGTATTGTAGTGTATGTATACTATTTAATAATAAATATCAATTTATAATAATAATATATATCTATTCTTTACACCATTATACCCATCCAACTATGGTGGTGGTGGAAAACAGGTTACACCACGGCGTGGAGATGATATTCCGTACGTATGCACGTGCAGTGATTTGGTTTTCCGTAGGATGGATAGAACTCGAAATAGGGTTGTTTCATATTTATAATAACATATCAGTATATTATTGATTCTTATGTTATTACTTTAAAATGAAACAACTAATGAAGAAGAAGTAGAATAAGAAATAAATTTGAAAGAATTGGTAACACACATTACCTCTTATTTGAATGGCCTCTTCTTAACATCCTTTTAGGGCACTAAAGATGGTATTTGAAGAAGACCAGGACCTCTAGGATGTTTCTAGGGAAGTGTAGAAGATAAATTGTCAGGTTTTGGGGGAGATTTAAGGCTCAAAGTTGTGTGAGGAGGGGAGGGAGTAGGTTCCCTTTTATAAGGGAGGAGAGGGGCACCTTTGGAAAAACTTAAAATATTATTTTATTATAAAGTCATATTCAGAGTTTAATAGCTCCAAATTAATTTATTTAGAGGATAAGGTTGGGATGGGTCGAAATACTCTTAACCAAGGGATTTTAGACAAGTTTAGGTTACTATTTTAACCTTATCATTTAGATTTATCTCTAAGTAAAATAATTTATCTTTTACTGTGTCTTCTTTCTTTCTTACACTATACTGTTAATAAAATTACTATAACAAGACAAACAAACCCCAAGTTGTTTATTATTAATATATATAACCTTATATAAGTCATTTTTTCGAACCTTATATTTTTAGGAATAAAATAACAATTAATAATATACTATTTGTTTTAAAAACTATTTTATGTCAATTTTGACACTATTTGGTAATTGATTTTTGTGAAAATCATAACAGCATGATTAGTTCAAAAAAAGTCAATTAAATTAATAATAACATGTCATGTTAACCTATAAAATTATTTTAATTCATAAGAAGTCTCAAAATACATTTATTTGGGTATTTATAACATCAATTATGTTAATATTTCATTAATAAGATAATTACTACATCATCATTGTGTCATAAATAAATTAAATTATTTAACATCTAAAAATTATAAATAAAATACCATTATGTATTAAATATTTTTATCTTTCTAATTAATATTTATAGTTGAATTTATCTTATGCATAACCCTATATTAAAAATTATTTATTTATTAAAATTTGATTTTAACTATTTTAACCATTCTTTAAATAAATTAATAATAAATGTCCTAATCAAATGAAAGTCGACCTAAATAGTCATATTTCAGTCCTAAAGTTGTTTTTGGTCAAATTAAACGTATCCAATAGAATTAGGACACGTGTTAGGGTAATAATAATATCATTTTTACCCTTAATTACTCTATTTACTTTTAACCGTGGTAAATAAAAGTAAAATGTTACTATTCACCAAAAATTATTTTCATCTCATTGAACCACATTTTAGTCCTTGATATTAACCATGTCTCTCAGATTTTCGAAATTCCATGCACAGAAGCGGTAAAATTAAGTTTTATGTAAATTTGAAAATTCTCCTAGGGGGTGGGTAAAAGACGGTGAAAAGTTCAATAAATTTTTTTATATATCTAAAATTATTATAAAATGACTCCAATGAAATACATTGAACTTATATAGGTATTATGTATCAATTTTGACATAAAATAAATTTAAATAAAATAAATAATTATTTAAATAAAAATTCAGTTTTTAAATAGTAACCGAATGTTTTCACTATTCATCAAAAATTGAAATTTTTCAGAAAAATACAAAAAATTCACCCTAGGATAATTTCTAAATTCCAAATCCTAAAATGATGTTCATTTTGAAATTTAAAATTTATAAAATTTCAAAAAGTGGGTATTACTATTCATAACGACTAGTTTTAATAATATTTTTATAGCATATCATTGTTTAGTGAAATTCGGTATTGTGTACAATGCAAGCTATCAAGGAAGGTCACGATTGCGTGTAATGAAAGCCTATCCAGTGTTGTGTGTAGTGAAAGATTTTTTTGATGATGTATATAACATAAAAACAAATTATTTCTCATAAAAGTCTCGGGTGCTACATTTATTCTTCTACCTTGTTGTATCCACCCTCATCCAACATGAAATTATGACTCTAGTATCATATATATACTGATTTTTTAATGGAATGTATATCTTCTAACCTATTTACATTATATTCTAAAATGAAAACATTATTTATAACATGGTTGGTTCATTCACTCCATGAACAACAAACATCATTTTTCTCCCCTACCATCATGGTTGGTGAAAAAAAAATTATTATGGTTAAATATGATTATAATAATTAAAATATATACTAGTTTTTTATTTCATCAATTATAATTTAATTCAATAAAATTAATTTAGTTCACAAGTGTTTGTAGATATGCAAGATTGAACTATCTGATTACATTATAATTTTTACAAAATGAACCACACCTATGTCGGAACAAAAAATAATATTTAGTGCCATTTAATTTTTTGGAATTATATAAATACATTATTATTTTACATCAAGAGTTATAATATAACATGAAAAGAAAATCAGTAATTATTCTTTTGTGATATTACATTGAAACCATGAAACAAATGACCTCATAAAAAATAAATTATACATTATTAGTCATTGATCTGGTTATAAATAAACTGTATAAAATTATTTTAAATATAATATATAATGAAAATAGATTTATTTTCTTATTTAAAAAATTTATTTTGATTATTTGGTGTATTAGGTTTATCTATAGAATGATTCATGAACATATAGTACGATATCTCTCAACACCACCCATTTTATTTTTGTTATTAACCTTCTCCTTATAACGAAATTTTTATCTATATTTAATGTTATATATTTCTTCCATTGTCGAAATATATTTATTTCACAAATATAATGATCTTATTATCCAATATTTGATAGGGTAATAAGTTCATTATGTCAATTACTAAAATGAATTATTTTTAAATCTCCTTTTATTATGATATGAGAAAAGATTATGCAACCCATTTCTTTCAAGTGGCAATTAAAATGTTTTTTCCTTCTGATTTATCTTCTATTAGGAACAAATTTAAATATACATATACTGATGGGTGTTTCCATGTAATGTCCCAATTATTGGGGTAATATTTTTGTATTATGACACAATATGTATTAGATTATATAGTAAACAATATATGTGATGGGACTTTGTTCACCATGTGAATTTTTATTCATAGTTATATTTTGCTTCTAATTATGTCATGTTTTAGGTTTTTTCTACATTCTGATGTTTCTTGGTTCTTATTCTAAAATACTACATTTGTAATTCTCCCATTTGAGTATTCATGATCCTTATATTTTATCATATCATGTTATGTCATTTGACTCACACATTATTCCTCATTACCATGTTTATTTCCTCAGTGGGATTTATATCTCACCCCATTATGTCAGGTATTATATATGTTATCCTAAGTATTTTTAGGTTCTCAGATATATTAAAATGAAAATTATGGATATTATAAAAAAAATTATTTTATTTTCATGTTTTTGGTATTTGAACAAAGTAATCCAAATACACTAGGCCTTTCAATTATTTGGTTGTATTTTATGGATATTTATCATAAAAAATATTTAATAATTTGAGTAAAAGTCTTGGATAACAATACTGAAACCTTCCATTTTCTTTTAAATAGAACTATAACAAGGTATATTAAATGACACTGAGTAACTATAAATAAATTAATAATTAATTGAATAATTCCATGGATTTGTAAATGAAAATGAGGTATAAAAATTTATTTCTATAATAAGATATCATCATCATGCTACTACAAATGAGACATGGCTACATGATTTCAATATAGATGAAATCATTTTTATATATTATTTCTTGTTCATCAATATGTTTCCCTTATATTTTCATCATATTTTTGATGGTCACCTTTGAATATACACAAAATCCCTCTAATATTTAGGTTTTTTTCCAAATAAAAATGATTTTTTAATGAATGTATAAGAAACCCATATGATATACCTGGGTATTTATAATATTTAAATAAAAATGGTAACCCAAAACCCTATAAATATATCAAGTAGGGGTTCTCAAAAAAATAGGGTTTGTGTTTATGTTATTCTAAAATTCCCTCATCCATTTATAGATCTCCCTTTTCACTATATAACAATTCACTTTACACAAAATATTCATAAATCCCTTTATTTTAATGTAACGTTATAAATTGTTTTGGACACATATTCATCATAAACTAACAATATGGATAAAAATGACCCTATAGTATTTTACATGGTGGATACTCTGTATAATATCATTATAAAAAATTAAAAATGGAAAAATTTTACCTCTAATATTATATGTATGATTATTTTTAATTAACCAAATACTTGTATTGTTGTTCCTTTTTATAAATGACTCCAAAATAAGACACTTGAACTACTTCTATATGAAAAATGGGGATGATCAATGATGTTAATACCATCTATCCACATCATATCCTTTTGAGGATTCCTCTTATTTTATATCAAATTGGAGTTTCTCTTTTAGATTACCCCACATTCAAAAGGATACACCTATATATATTTTTTACTGAAATAATCTCCACTATCAGAATATCATCCATGCATGAACCAACCATCACATGTGATCATCAATCATTGTGTTCCCACTGTTCTACATGTTTTTTTCATTTGGTGATTTATTAATAAGAAAAATTATAAAAAAATCAATGTTATGAAATATAAATCATTGACCTTATTGAAATAAACATTTATTAGAGATCCAAAAATACAATATTATACATCCATTAATTAGTGGTCAATGATTTTCCAATGACTGGGGTAAGAAATAGGTTGTGACCGTAACCCTGGGATTTTCATAAGTATATAATTATGATTGCATTATAGGGTTTATTAGAGATATAAATATTCAGAAATATAAATTATGGAGGAATATTTTTTAAATGGGGATTGTGTGTTACATTCCTTCCTCTAAAACATCAAGAAGAATGTAACACACCTAGATGTTAGTTTATTATTTTAAATTGAATAAATATTATCCTTAAAATATTTAATCATAAGAAACTATGATGTAAAATGAACCATGATATATTTTATTATAATAAATAAAACTGCTCAATCTAAAAAATTGAGAATTGGTAAATCCATAGGGTGTGAAATATCTAAATACGTTTACTATATTATCCATAAAATAAAATTAATAAGAAGTTTTCCATGATCATGTAGATCACATGAGCCTCCTGAGGACAAAAACTTTCATTACCTTCATAATATCATGTGGATAGTAATGAGCAGAACATAACCTAAAAAAATCACAAGATGACCCTTTGAAATTCCATCTTAATATTTAAAATAAATATCATACATTCAATTTTGCTAGGATGTTTGTTATATAATTTCCCCACATCACATGACTTGTATGTAAGCAGATGTCAAACAACCCATCAAAAAATCCATGAAAAATATGAAGAAAAATATCAAAAATTAGGGAGCCTTTTGCGGTAAAAATAACTTCATATGATGATCCCATATAGTTCCAAAGGCACCATGGAAATTTTTGAAACATATCCTCCTTGATTTTCAAGATCCTACTGATGTGTCACCCACGTTACGCAATGAGATAAATAAATTTCATGGAAATAATGGGCTTCCCCTTCTGTCTCAGGAGACAAAATACAATATTTTCGTATTATAATACTCACACATTATTATAAGACTACTTTTTGTCACACTATTCATTTTTTATGGGGAGAGATGTTTTCTTTAACAACACTAATTACAACACATAATATTTCCAACCATTGTAAAAAAATAAGGAAATAAAAAGGGATATGATAAGAGATTCTTATGAAGGCAAGGTGCATTGTTCTTATTCAAGAGGAGTTATATGAACTATATGATCTCCACATGTCATGAGAATACTTCCATGGAAAAATAGAATAATCCCACAAGACCCCTTAGCATGTCATCTTTGTGTCATGAAGGCCTTCGGGTGTGCCACCTTCATCTCATGGAAGGTCCTAGAACAAATATCTTATATCTTGTGAAATCCATTATACATGCATTCATGTATAATGAGGCTTACTTGAAATTTGATCTTATCATGGTGAAACCCCCTTGGAAAGTAAACATTATTAGGGAAGACCTCATTGATCGGAAACAATCTAATATGTGGGGTGCTCAATGTATGGTCTATTGTTCACTGAAAATCAAGTGACACGTATGACACAAATTTGTGAAGTATGAGGATCTAAATCCCTCCTCCAACAATAGACTAAAGTTTAGAAATATACTCCATAAAAATCAAAATATATTATGAGTGGAGAGGCCTATAAACCCACCAACCCAGTATTAAAAATGAACCTTCATGGATCCATGCACTGCCACACCCAATCATCAAAGATGACTTCTCATAGCGGTCAATATTGGGATCACAAGGTCTTACACCATGTAAAAAATAAATGGAGTGACCTAGAGTATCAGGATACATACATATGAACTTCTTGTGATAACTCCTAGATCATGTGAAGGACTTCCTAATTTTTATCACAGTGGAACTCTATGAAACAGATGAATCACATGTAACTTAAACAAGCTAACCATGTATATGTCTATAGAACATATGCAATGAAAACTATAATAAATACTAAATATGGGAGAAATATGTGAAGAACATATATAATAATCCTCATGCACTTTTCATGAACCACACAGTTCATGTGAAGACTCTAGGATATGTTTCACATATCATGTAACCTACCCTTGACATACTCATGGGGTCATCCAATATCCTCTAGAAACATAAGACAACTAACACATTTCCCACCGATTAAGAAACCCAAGTCTTTTGATGTCCTCATGGATTTCCATTGAGAGACAGAAATTTAATTAATACATGCTTCTCAAGATATAAGGTGACACTAGTGTGTGTCAGCTGGGTCCCATGAAGCTCTCTAGTCTTACCATCCTGATCTCGCATCAACCTTCAAGCATATCAACCATGACATTTAATGGGGTTGGGACATTACAACAAGGATCGTGTGATGTTCTAATAAAAAATTAGGAAATATCATGTGGAATCCTTCAAATGAGTCAACCTAGATTATGAGACACGTGTCATTATTTTCATTCAAATAATGGGTCACCCTCCAACCATGGCAGGTTGCTTTCATGATGACGTCAGGCCATGCTAACATTGATCATGTGATAGTCTCTTGGAATGTTAGTATTATTGTGTGCTGTCCCATGAAAAAGGAAAATCGATTGTGTGATAATCATTTTTCTCAAACTCTATATATCAATACATGTCTAGAAATCATCAAGCATGTCAGGTAGGTAATCAATCAGGTCAAATAGACAACCGGGGTAGGCATAGCTGGGGTCCCCCGGACATGATAATCTTATCCACTATCCATATAATGGGAACACAAGTGTGTAATTTCCGATCTTCATCATGATATGAATACCTCTAAACTAGATAATCCCAAGTGTGTAATCCCCATTCAAATTTAACTATGTGAACTCGAATTCATTCCATTACAAGGATATATATGATGCATGCATATTGCCTAAGATATATATAAAATATCCAAAGGACCAACACATAATTTTAGTCTCACACTAATAAGAAGTGAGACTGATTACTCTCTGTCCCTTATTTCTCTTATAGAGCATATCTCATGTGGTCTTAGTGAGTTTTAATGATCATGTCACTAACATATTGTACATCTACCCGATAAGACAACCTCAATGTGTAATCCTCGATAAGTGGCACGGTATGCCTTCCCCCTTATACTAGGGAAATCATAGTTTGTAAAACCAAGTCAGTGGAAAAATATTTTATTTCACATAAACTAGTAAAACTCCTGGGTGTGAGACCAAATCAATTGAACTACAAGAACACTGATTCCATACAAAGACAAGATACGTAGGATACCTTTTCTGGGACCATTATCTATATTAAACATCCAATGGGTTGTCCTAGCACATAGGTCCCATATAAATATGAACTGAGACTAATTTCATGTTATTTGTTTTTTCTCACATAGAGCATGGATTACATCATCTTAGGGAGTTTAATTTTTTATATCATTTGGATCTTGAATATCCACCAATTTGGGGAAGTCTAGTGTGTAATCCGTGGAGAGTGGCATGACATGATTGTTCATCTACATTGGGGGTAGTCCCATTGGTTTGACTGAAATAGAATGAATCTAATTTATATCATAACCAGGATACATAGGAAATATCTTTAATAATCACGATTAAATATCAGGTTTTTATGTTCCCATATATATTTCATTCACACATATAATTAAACAGCATAGGTCTAATGAACTACATGGGTTTTGATTCTTACTATAAACTAAATATGTAGGATGCCTTATAATGGATCGATCACATCCTCGATATATTAAATACCTCACTGCATTGTAGAATATTCAGATGTTTCTATCTATAAAACAACAACACATAAACAACAAAACATCAATGAAAAATTAATAATAAACCTAAAATAGATATATATGGACCCACCAATATGATTCACCCTTTTTATATAAAATGATTTAACCTATGATCATTTTGATAGTGTAACTAGTCCCATATTATGATTTGGAAGAGATTATTGAGTATTTCTAAATTCTATATGAGAGTCCAAGAATATAAAATAATTTCCCCCATATGGGTGTAATGATCCCAACCTCTTATCCTCTTTAAAAATTTAAGTTACTAAGTCACATTGGGTTTGAAACACTAATTGACGGCCTTCCATTATAAAATGGTATATACCTAGTTATAGTCGTGGGAACACTTAGGAGATTCTAAGAAACGTAAATATGGATAATCACCAACAATATATATATCATTCAATTGAAAAAAATGGTGAATCCAATCTGAAATAATCTAACTATGGAATCTCATTCACAAGATAAAATGCATATATGGTCCTGTTATCATTTGAATATTTTGTTCACAATATATTCATGGACACCTCTAATATAAATCTATTTTAGTCAAACCAGATGGTGAAAAAAACATGAGACCATCTATCTATGGAATATCCTTTGTAAAAAAAGGATACACTATCCAGTTTTTATTTGACCATTTTTTCTAACCACATGGGTCATCACCAAAAAATGTATCTCTTTCAGTAGAAAAAAAAATGTAGAACCCAATGTTAATATCTAAAATAAAAAAATGATCATTTACCATATCTGAGGTCATGAACTAACATGAATCTTATGGATTATCCTTTGATGTTGGGATTCTAATGAAATAATATCATCCTCCCCTTGACATGTCGCATGAGAAAAATGGATAGACTAGGAATAATAAATGACATTTGTGGAACCCATGCAAATCTGATTGATCAACGAATATTCTTAAAATGATTCATAGAGCAGTGAAATTGTTTCTTTTTTTACATCATGAATGCAGATACTTCAACCACATACAACTCCATAAAATGAAATAATTCCTTCATCTAGTGACCGTTCTGGAAAACTAGTTATGGTTCCCACCCCTATAGGAGTTATAATGACCTCACCTTCCTGACACCATAAATATCAGGTGGAGAATGAAATATTATAGGAATACCATTGACATGGTACTATAATAACACTTTAGGCTTCCCATGAGGGTATCTCAATGATAAATCTTTTGGTTCGTCACCATCCAAAGAAAACTATAGTAAATATAGTTACACTCATCACCACATCCAAATGCTTTGGATGCTAATCCCTGAAGTGAAAAATTTAGAACCATAAATATTGGATTAATATAGACCAAGGAGTTAGCTAAAAATAAATTTAGGTTCTCGGGCTACTGAGGAGGTCCCTTTTCAATTGCCATCACAAGTTCCATCACACTAGTACCCTTCAGTCACCTGTTGAGGGTACGACCTGACATAATTCCCCCATTGATACCAATTCATAGGAAATGAGGATGAGACATCATGCATGGAATGATCGAGATAATTAAGAGTAGAATCATATACCTACTCCCTCTATGATGTATTTTGGCATATTCGTTCAGAAATTAGTGAGTGGGATCATATTCTTTATCACCCAGAACAAGTATACAAGCATAGTATTGCAACATTCATAGGAGATGAGCATATCCCTAACCAACACAAGAATCCTATCATAATATTCTAGTGGAACAAGGAGGAATAAAGTGGGATCATAATCCATATTCAATTGATGTTATCTCTAAGTATATTGTGGAGATATAAAATTATAAGGCTTACCACCCTTTTTACATTTCCCTAGTATCATTATATCTTAGAAACACATGATGAACTCTACCAGCATTTTGTAGCACTGGTATAGATATAGGGATAATATCATATTCATATCACTACATCCATGGCATAAAAACACACTGATCAGTATGAAAAAATAATTTCTCTAGAGTAAGAACACATTCATTCTCCCATCCAGGAGGATTGTCAGCATATTCTACTAAATAAGGAGGCATGATTACTAGATAATATTTTCATACCCACCAGGAGTCACTGAACAAGATAGGAAAATTCCTCATAATAAAAGAACATTCTTGTCAAAGAACACTAGTGACATATTTCGAAGACCTCAGATTTGGATAATATCCCCATTATAGATGGATATAACCTAGTGAGAAGAGAACATGACTCAGGATATTCTCATGTTCTTATCAATGAAGACCACCTGCATATTCCTAATTCTTAGGATCAAGCTTGTATCCCCATTCTATATAGTTTCCACAAAGATAGAATGACCCATTACTCAGAGAAGGTTCATATTCCTATCAGTGATTCTACTGAGAATACTTTAGAAGATCCTGGAATTAAAGATACTATCCCTACTTCTACCAAAAAATTACTACAACAACATCCTTATAATGCAATAGAGTAGGGAGATCATATATCTTCTCACAACCATGTTTCGTTTCATCACATTTTATGGGTAAGTAATATTTATACTGGGCTCGTATTCCTTCTAAAAATAGGTCTCACATAGTGAGAGTGTAACACACCTCATGAAATGCTCATATTCCTATTGAAAATGACCAGATGCATAATCCAAAGGCTTATTATTGGGATCATATCCATGTTTCGGCTGATGAACACCAAGTGGGAAGGACACGTGCATCAGGTATGTATCATTCTCTTTCCAATAATGATGAATCTAATTAGAATATTATTGAGTCTTTTTAGTAGAATAATCATACTCCCGTAACATTATATAGTTATCAAAAAACAATTCGTGTATCCATTATATAATAGGATCATAAATGAGAAAAAATTTCAATGGTTTATTGGAATATTCCAGTGACAACATAGAAAAAGACTCATATTTATAATACTTTAAATGATAGTGTTATTGAGGTTGTTTAGGAGACATTCTCAAAAGGCCAAGGGTTTTCCAAATCATGGAATAAAATAAAATGTGATCATTATTGTGATAGTCCTCTTTGTGTTAGTGTGGAGATGGATCAAAGTGACTCTTCTCCTGACATCCTCCTTTGTCAACCAGCACACAGTGATATCTCCCCAAGAAAAGGAAATAAACCCCTTACTCAGAAACTTCCATCATGAGAGGATCTCAGAACTATGACTTTTTTATATGAGTTCCTTAAAACATCGGTGTCAACTACATATACTTCCCCATCAACTTCTAGTAGCACTCCACTCTAGTTATTTTGTTACCCCAAGAAGCATATTTTTTTGTATAACTATATGGTGGTTTGTAAGTCTGATGATGAGAAGGAATATATTGAAATATGGAGAGATTTATCTATAAAAAACATCCCATATGTGTTGTATCCCCCCTTTCTCTTCTGACCATGATATCCTAGACATGATGGAAAAGGAATTGATGCCTTATCTATACCGAAATCTGTTTGATACTCACCAGTGACTAAATGATAGAAATATCATTTATCTAGGATAAGAGTATCTTTTTATGATCATCAATCCACTCTGAGATCTTTTGGATATGGATTCCAATTCCATAGACCATAACCCAAGAGTGTAAGATCTTGACAAACACATGCATAGTGTTTGACTCTAACTCACATCGAATCTCCACTTACTGATTTATAGTGAATATCTAGATGTACATATCCAAGGATAGGTGAAATATTGATCATTTTACTTCACCATATTCCTATAACAAAAATACTTCTCATATAAAACTATTGAAACCAAGGCCAGTATTTTCTGTAAATAGAGCATGATTTGTTTTTTTTCAATCATCACCTAGAAGATTAGGGTGTTTACAAGGAAGGAAGTCTTAAATTTCTTTTTGAAAACAATGTTGACGTTAGAGTTGTTTCCCAATGTTTTATAAATTTTTTCTCCCTAAAATTGGAGAATGAAGAAAAGTGTTTTGGAAAAACAAGTTGTACTCCAGTTTTAAGGAGGATTGAAAAGTTGTGCTCTTTGAAATTTTCAAGATTAGTTCATTAAATTATGTCATGGTAATGAAGGGTGTGCATGTTATTATTTGTCACCCAAGTTGAGTTGTGAAATAGAGGCTAAAGAAGTTGAAGCTTGCGCAGTCATGGGAAATTTGTGCGGCTCGCATGAAGCGTAACCAAAATACCTATAAATAGGTGAGTTCCCACACTCAAGAATTAATAATTTTTTCCAATGAAAATATTTTTCCTCTATATGCAAGGGAGTTTCAGGTGAATTACTTGCATGGAGTAAAAAATGTTCACATGTGTTCCTTTTATTTCTAAAAGAGGATGTGAAACTTATAGTGTAGTTATGCGATAGATAATGGTTGTACGACAAAGAAGGGTTTTACAAAATGTAAGGGGTTTAAAATAGATACGAGTAGCCTGAAATTTAAGGGTTTGAAAAAAGATATCTTCTAAAAAAAATCCCCATACATTGCACACCAGAAGTGATATTCGGTGAAAGTGTTGTGTTGAGTTTCTAACATGCTTCATTTATCTTATTTGTTCATTCAGTGATTTCAAGTTCATATTTTCTAACACATCGATGTGAGTAGAGTATAATGCTAGATAGATAAAAAATGATTCGATTAAAATCAATTGAAGAGAAGTTCAAGTAAATAAACTGAGTGAGACTTCACCTAAGGCAGTGAGCAAGGGGGAGTCAATATAAGTGCTCTAAGGGAAGTAGTGAGATATACCTAAAATATTGGAAAGGAAAAGTTCCTGGAATATAGTGATAGGTTTTAATTTTTTTACTCCATAACTAGTAATAATTGGAAAATTTTACTACAACTATCACTCTCTTGGCAATGGATCCTTAGACTAGGCCTTAGTAGTGACCCATGTAAAATTTCTGTGTCATCTATTTTCATGTGATTATTTGTTTTTTCACTTTTTCATCATGTTGTTTTAACTGGTTCCTACAAATGTGTGAACATGATATATCCTTTTTAAAATAAAAATTTGACACCCTAATCCCACCCTCAAGGTGTTATGAGGTCCTTCAAGTGGAATTAGTGGGTAAAGGTTTCTGGTGTTAAATCATTCCCTCTATTTTTTCATGGATAATTTAGTTAATGTAAGAGGAGTCACCCACTTTTATGGAAGTAACATTCAAATATGGAAGAAGAATATGATATCTAATATAAGATTTCATGGAATATATGTACTATTTTCACTTCACAAGGAATATGGGTCAGTGATCCAATGAGGATTTCTATGACTGATATAGATAATAAATCTTTTGATACAAATGCAAAAGCATATAATTCCCTCACTACATCTCTTTCAGATCAAATTTATCTAATGTTGATGATTTCTACCTCTTCAAAGTCTATATTCGAGAAACTAGAGAATATATATTAATGTGACAATTATGTAAAGGAGGAAAACTCTAGGATTTTCACAATTGGATTGATGATATAAAGATACACCCAGATGAAAATAATGATACATTTTTCATTCGAATTACAGAATTTATAAGAGAAATTCACGGGGTTGGTTAATAATTAAAATAAACTAACATTGAGAAATTTTCTTAAGAAGACATCAACCTATTTACAATCAAAAGGTGTTATCCCTTGAGAAAAGGGATTTGTCAAAAAACTATCTGGATGATTTTCTAAGAATTCTGGTGGTTCATAAAATAAGATTAAATCTAGATGATGCAACAACACATGTTAGCAAGCACATGAAATTAAATACTATGAAGAAACATGAAATTTCATTAGATAGCTATAATAAAGGTATTGAGGAAGATGAAAAACTTTCCATTTTCTACAATAAATTCAAGAGCGAAAAATAGAGATTTGAAGGAAGGTAAACCATAGCATGTTTTCATTGTGGTATAGTTTGGGAAATTGTCTCTCGGTGATCAAAGACATTAAAAAAAGATGGAGGTGATGTTGTAAACTCACAGAAGCCTCATAAATGGTTTCCTTAAAAGGGAGACATAAAATATGGAAATAAATTATAGAAAAATTGTTTTGAATTTGAATAAGAAGATAATTATATTGAATTCATTGAGGAATAAGAACCAGAGATGAAATATGAAACCTAAGCACTATGATGACCATAATTGAAAATTCATAATAATCAAAATATAAGGCTAGAGATAATCAGTTGATTGATGATGCTGATCTCAGGATGAAACATGAGTATTATCTTACTAATCATGGGAATCAATGTAATATATGTAAAAATTAGAGAGCAGTTGTTGAAGAATAATCAAAATAATTTGATCATCTTGAAGCTAAAATCGAATGACTAGAAGAAGTGGTTAACTAACAGTCAAAAACCATTGAAGTTAAAGAATATTTTGTGGAATAGAAGATTAGAATTGATTAATAGGACAATTTAATCAATGAAATTATATTCAGATTGTAGGATAAGTCAATGACTGTTGAGGGTCGTTATGAAGATGTTGTTACTATTAATAGTAAACTTGAAAGTGAAGAAAATTCAAAAGAAACAAAGAAGAAATTTCATTTTGGAATATTCTCATATGCTATGTTGGTAGAGATAGGGAAGCGTGGTTCTAAAGGATTAGATAAGGATTTTTATGATCAAAGATATGTGTGAATGGGAAAATATAGAATTGGTTTTGATTCAAAATCATTTAAGGCTATAAATAAGATAAACCAAACTAAAAGGAAGATGAAAGTTTAATATTTTGCAAGGTCACCTTAAGTATTAATAAATAATGCTTCAAATATAATTGAAAAGATAACAGAATCATATCCAAAACATTCTGAAAATTATAGTAAGGAAAACTATTTTCCATAATAATGAGACATGAGTTGGAACAGAAGTGAGAAAGTAGTCCCTCTTATGAAATGTCAATTATGCAGCAATCTCGGCCATAGCATGTCATACTTTGAAGATGAAAGGATATATTTTAAAGGTGAAGCTCTAGGAAGTAAATAATGTATAAAAACTCATATACTACTAATTATAGAAGAAATAATTTATATGGTTATTATTTTCATTTTTCAAACATTATTCATAATGTTTATCATTACAGGTAGAGGAATGAAATGAACAATACATACAAGAATAAGTGACAAGTCAATACTAATTAACCAGACAGTGTTGCTCTTACAAACATATTTTCTCTTATTTAATAATATCATGATTATAAATATCATGCTCACATGATAGATATACATGAAAGGTCATCTTTATCCTTCACTCAATCTAATATTTCATGGAAGGAAAATAAGAAAATTTAGAAATCTAACTTTATAGATTTATCCCTAAAATATATAAAGAGTATCAACACCGAGAATCATGATATTGGATTCTCATCCCATATGATGGGAATTCCGTACCAATTAATGAATGTTAATAAATGGTATATGGAATAGTAAGTTTTGGTAATGATGGTTCTCTGAAGATCAAAGGCATTGGAAGTAATGAATTGGCTAATGAAAATATGAAGAAATTTGATGTTCTTTATATGAACATTTTATGTCAAAATCTCTATAGTGTGATTCAACTCTGTGAAATAGGACTTATAGTGAATGTGAATCAAAATTTATGTACTATAAAAGGAAATATATGCAATTCAATGATGAAATTTTGTAGAATAGATGGAAACATATACCAGGTTGATAGTAGAGAGAATATTTTCTACATAACTGTTGTTGAATAAAACAACTTGTGGAACCAGATATTGGGGAACATTAATCAACCAGACATAGAAATAATATCTAAGATGAATATATTCATGGATACCCCCAATCTAATTTATGAACAAGAAAAGACTTTTTATTTATGCATACAAGGAAATTTGGTCTGTAGTTCATACCAGCCAAAGAAGAAAAGGGAATAAAATCATCTAAATATATTTCATATATATGTATGTGGTTTGATAAATGTTTATAGAACAAATTATGAAATGTAATTTATCCTTTTCATTGAATATTATAGTATAATTAATAGAGTGGTAGTTATACACAGGAACTGACATGTTCTAGATTTCATGAAAGCTTATCACTAAATTGCTGATAATGATAATGGAATAATAATAAAATTGTTATAGTCTAAAAATGGTGGGAAATAAACATCTAATATGTTTTAAAATTACATTGAGAAACATGGAATACAACATGATTGGCTACTCTGAGAACTCCACAAAAAAATGGAGTTCTTGAGCATAGAATCGGTAGGTGAACAATATGGCCCAAACTATACCGATCAGGAGTTTTATTTCTCACTATTACTGGAATAAGGTTGTTCAATATTCAGTGTATACGAAAAATCGAATGAGGATTTATATGGGAGAAATAAAGATTCAATATGAGTTGTGGTATGGAGGGAATCCCTCATTAAAAATTTTGTATTTTCAGAAGTAAATGTTTCATTAAAAAAATTATGGAAATTATGTTTATGTTTCTGATGAATAAATATTCCATGGATATTAAATTAATAGAAAATACTATAAATATTTCAATGATTTTCTTATAAGAATTGTCGGAAGATGTGATGATAAAATCATTGAAGGTAAGACCACAAATAAATTTATGGGATCTTATACTCATATAATTGAAGATGTTAAAGGCTTTGGACATGGATCAAATTCAAATGTAGAAGTAGAGGGAGGTGTGTAAAACATTCAGAAATAAAAAAATAATGTTGATTTAGAAGAAGAATCATAAGGGGAAACCACAGTTGAAGAAAATTCTTGTGATCCTCACAGGGGAAATTGAAGAGCATAAATTGATCAATATACTATCATTGGGGATTGGACAACACCCACACATATAATGATAATGATGAATAATGAACAAGAAATCATCTTATCAGTTGTGAAAACATCCTCATTTAAAGTAGTTGTGAATGATTAATCATGGGTTAATGCCATGAATGGAGAGTTGGATCAAATTGAAAAGAACTAAACATGAGAACTAGTTATGAAAACAAAAAATCACATTGTGATTGGTAAAAAATAAATTTAAAAAAAATCGATGAGCATGGAAATGTGATCAGAAATAAGGATCAATTGGTGTGTAAAGGATATGCACAGATTGTTGGACTTGATGTTGAAGAAATATTTTCTCTAGTGGTGAGATTGGAGTTAATCATGATTTTCTTTACTATAAAAATTATATTTTGATATAAATTATATCAGATGAACATCAAAAACCTCATTCATAAATCGTGTTCATAAATATTAAGTCTATATCGAACAACTAGTGGGTTTTCTAATTGGAAATGATGAAATAAAAGTTTTTAGATTGAAAAAGTCTCTATATGGGCTAAATAAGGTACCATGATCATAGTATTCTAGTTTGGATTCAAATCTAAAGAAGCTATAATATAAAAGAGGCGGTTTTTACCATAACCTCTATGTGATGATTCAAAGGAATATAAATTTATTGGGTTTGTGTATATGGATTATATTATATTTGGAGGAAGCATGCATAGATCAGTGGAAGAATTTTACAATCACATGAAATCAGAATTACAAATGTCTATGATTGGTGAACTCACATACTTCTTGGGGCTTCAAGTGATTCGGAAAAAAGAAGATAATTTTCGTTCATTGGAAAATTATACATGTGAGTTTCTGAATAAATTAAATATTCATGACTCCAACCCAATTTTGACTTCAATTTTGGTTGGAATAGAACTTCGAAAGCATGAGGATCGTACTTATGTGGATCCAACCATGTATAGGAGAATCATTAGAATCCTATTGCACTTTTCTGAAACGTGGATGGATGTCATTTCTGCAATATATCTAGCAGCCCTCATTCAATGTAATCTGAAGGGTGAACATATGGTGGTAGTTGAAAAAATTATGATGTAAATTCGAGGTAATCGCGATCATGGATGATACTTTTATATGGGAATAGATAATGAAATATCAATATTTTTATGCTAAAATAGATGGAGATGTGGTGGCCAGAAATACTAAAAGTTGTGGAGAATTCTTTATTTGAAACAAATGTTCAGGATGGTTGAGTAAGAAAGAAGAAAGAACATCCCTCTATTCTGCTAAAGCTTAGTATATATCCACTACAAATTCTTGAACTCATGTATTGTGGATGAAGAAACAACTGACCGATATTGGTGATGTAATGAAATAGATGATGGTGATTCACTATGATAACAGGAGCACAGTTAGTCTTATGAGGAATCTTATTTAGTAATATCGTAAGAAACACAATGAAATAAAATATATCATTATCATGGAAAATGTTGAATAAGGAATTATTAAACTAGATCATGTTGGAACTGATGATCAAGTGGCAGACATAGTTTCCAAGCCATTATAAGCACATGTGTTTAAGAAGCATCAGTTGAACTTCGGTGTTTAACCACCTCACAGTGTGTGCGAAGGTTATGTTTGGATGCCTCTCCCCAGTTGTATTAACTGTTGTGATTTTTTTGTGGAGTTGATTCAAGTTTATGGGGGATATATGATACAAGGGGAGTGTTTTTTACACTCTAAAAGTCAAAATCTGGTTCTTTGGGTTTTGTGCCAATGTAGGATATTGGACAAATTCAATGTAACAAAGGAGAGGAATTAATTTTTTTTCTATTTTTAGGAATATGTAAAATAAATAAATTATAAAAAATCTATAGTGGGATATAATTATGAGTAACAAAGGTGGAAAACAAAGGGATAACAGAAAATGGGGAAAATTATTCGGTTTTATGAGGAAATAGTCAGACATTAGCTAGGACATCATTACGAATTCCAAAACACAAGAACCCAATTCATGCTTCCTATCTTGTTTTCTACACTGAGCATTTCTCATGTAGACTTAGAGTGTTGGATGAGTTGTTTCTTATGTATTAGGATTTTATTATGATTGGTACTTCATTTAAGTTATCTACAAATTTCCAAAAAACCCATAGGGATAGATTGTTCGATCCAATACTGATCATTGTTACAATGGATCATGGTTTTTTTAATCCTCACATGGAATATTAGGGAGTTTGTTAGGAATGGGATATTATAGTCCAAAAAGACAACAATATTGAAGATGGAATTACTTCCCACCATTTGCCAAAATTTTTACCCCTAAAATTGGAGAATCGAGAAAAGTGTTTTAACAAAGGGTGTTGTGTTCCACTGTTAAAGAAGATTGATAATTTTTACATTGTGAGTTTTTCAATATCAGTTCATCAAAATATAAGAAAGGAATTAAGGGCATGAAGGTTATGATTTGGCGCATAAGATGTGTTGTGTGGTAGAGGCTAATGAAATTGAGGATTGTGCAGTCTGGGGAAATTTTCATGCCTCATATGCATGTTCACCAAAATGATAGTAAATAGGAGACAACCCCCACTAAATAATTAAAACGTTTTTTCTAATGATGATATTTTGTCTTCATGAGCAAGGGAGTTGCACATGAACAACTTGAACAGAGTAAAACATGCATGAAAATTTTCTTTTTGTCTCTAAAAGATAGAGTGAAACATTTTGTGTAACTACGTAATAGATATAGGTTGCATAAAAAATATGGGTTGCATGAAAATTAAGGGTTTATTGATAGATAATGTTTTCAAAAAAATAGGGGTTTCACAAAAGATATCATGCGTGAAAATCCCCATATGTGTGCACTAGAAGTGATGTTCCCCACAAGTTCAGCGTTGAGATTCTAACAGGCTTCGTTTATCCAATTTGTTCGTTCAGTGCATTCAAGTGCATATATTTAGGAATTAAATGCAAGTACAGTATCATGATGGATATAGATAAAGACTTTAATGAAAATATATAAAAGTGACCTTCAAGTCGATAAACTGAGTGAGACATCATCCAAGGAAATGAGGAAGGGGGATTCGACGGATGTAATCTAAGTGAGGTAGTTTGGTATCCCCAAAATATTAAAAATGGAGTGTTCCTAGGATAGAGTGAATATGTGTAAACTTTTATACTTCACAACTATTAAATATTAGTGGATTTTTGAATGACCGACCCATATAAATGTATGCACCTTGGACTAAACCATAGTGGTGAACTAATTAATATCTATGTCTCGTCTCTTTTAATGTGATCGTGTGTTTACTACACTCCGTCTTTAGGATAGTTTAACAAGTTCCTACCAACATCATAACAAGTTCCATACTTTCTAAAAGAAAAAGTGTACACCCTGATCCCCCCCCCCCCTCTAAGGATGTTCTGGAGTCCTTAAAAAACATCGGGTAATTTTATAGAATCCAGTAAAATCAGTGGGCCATGTAATGCATGATCTAGTAGTTCACTACAACAGAATTACCCCAATTTAATGGTTCCATTAAATAATGAATGGAATGAGTTGAAATTCCATGGGTCTTTAATATGTACCCTTTGAAATAATGAGAATTAATTTCAGACTTGAAGTCCAAAGTTGATACCAACTCTAAAACTTCCCATACGAACTAACTCCTATATATGGATACCATAGTTCCCACATCCTACACGAGCAAAAATTCAACACATCAAATATGTCATAGTATCATATGTCATATTACCCGTCTAGGAGAAAACCCATTTAACTAAGCTACGAGAATATCTTCCATTACCTCCCCCACTTGGATAGAAAATTCAAGAGATGATTTATGACTTATCAATAGAATATAAAAACATACTCCTGCTCAATGGTCTACAGGTATTTACATCTCAATAATCATCATGATTTTCATCATCCCAAAAGAGTTTCCTAGGTAAATCAATGTAGGTTTAAGATCAACCCAAGAACACTGGTATGGGGGAATTATATCTCTATTTCACTTATATAATTCATTAAATCCTTGACTGTAATCATTGAATCCCCAACAACAGGATCAACTAATGCCATTGGTGGCTCCGGATATACCACAAACCATAGGGTTGGAGTAATTTTCATCATAATCATCACCATGTAGGGAATCAATCTCCTCCAAATTGGGATGTGAATATCAATGGTCTGAATTCCACATGTTCCTCCCATCACAGAACAAACCTTTCCTATTTGGTTCATGTTCGACAGTCACAACCGAAAACTATATAAAGGTCACAACTCACAAGACAACAATAGAGGATAATACATTGAGGCGAATAAAAACCGAATAGGTTCTCAACTCAGAATGAACCAGTATTTATAAGGGTTCAAGGAATAAACTTAATATATGAAGTCAAAAATCATCAAATTGCCATGAAATTAATTAAACGAATACTTTTTCTCGATACACCTCTGTAAATTTCGTCACTGTCAATAAAAATAATTTGGATAATGACACATATGTAGAGGGACACAATGAAAAAAACATTCCTTGAAAGGAGGATTTGGATGCACCCACTAAGGCTGAACATACCTGAAATCAAAAGAGACTCTAAAATCTTGCACCTATATTTATCGAGTTTTCACCTCTGTGGAAATACACTGATAAGGGAAAATTGAATTCTATGACTAAATACTAATCACCACCTAGAATAATTGATATTCTATCTATAGGGAAATAGTTTCCATAATATGATAATGAGATTCAATCTCTCATAAAATCAATGAGGAGATACTCAGGGGAATTATTCTCACTGGGTTTTGTCTAGAAGAACATAAATATATTCTTCCTACTAGAGATTATCTTCTTGCAAGAGAGGATTTTGAGTTTTATGGTGGCTTCAGATCAAAGAATCTGGTCGACATAAATTAGCATTTCAAAAATGATCTCAAATTAACTCCATTATGGTGAAAAACTTTCCTTATCCATGGTTATCATTCATCATTTCGACAAATTGTGAACTGGTAGGAAATTAAAACAGTGCCACCTTATTAGGATATTCCCACTACCTATATATGGGAGATGGCCCAAATACAAGTACCACTCAAATTTCTCAACACTATCAAGACCCTAGCTACATGGATAAAATTTAGGGATGGGATAATTACATGGATGCAGCCTGAGAGAAATCTATATCCCAAATTGCGGGGTGAAATATCTCCTTCACAAATGTTTTCAATCCTAACTTCTCCTTTGAAAAAACTAGTGACCTTAAAAGAATCACACAATTCCTATCAAAATGTAGTCTAATGAGGGACCATTGATATCAGCATGAGGCAACGAATTTGAGGAGTGTTGTACCAAATTTAATAGGGATAGCCTTTGTGTGGAATTATAGTCTTCCAACATGATCGGTTATAGGAAGATATGACCTTCTTCATCCTTTCATTTACCAACTCATACCCATACTGAGGATAAAGACAGTCCTTGACCTAACAAACTACAAGAACTGTTAAAATAAGTGGGTTTCTAACATAAGATTCATATAAAATTTTCTAACCTATTCACATGGAATCCCTCTCTCATAGGAGTAACTACTTGAAATAATCATTTAAAATATCAATTATGAGTTATAAATTCATATGATTCTAATGTATTATCCATGTGAGTTTGGATAGTTTTCTAAAATTGAATAACATCTTGAAGAATCCATTCAATGAACCTGATCTATACCTCGAATCACTCCATCATCATAGTGTAAAAGGCTCTACATGGTATAAATAGCTGATGGTTCCAAAAAAAACATGAATAATTACCCATTCTAGAACCTATGCAATTCTTAAATAACATAACAATTCTTATCGATTGGAAACAACCAAAAAATCACCCTTAGTCAGAATACAATTGAGATCAAGGTCTCCATGTATTCGAGGAATGAATAAGAAATGTATTATCCTTCAAAAAAAGTATTCCCCCTGCTATTTACTTTCATCCATGGACAATAACAAGATCAAGCTACCATATCCAATGAAGCCTAATAAGTCCATTCTCACTGATCATCATGACTACATTCATTTTAACAAAAGAAGGGTTCATAACATCTAGTATTATTCATCCTAAAATATTTCCTCTATATCATGGTAGATTCTAAATTGGTGATGTTGGATATCTCCCCGGAATATGTGAAATGCATAACTATCACCTATTCAGAGAAATAAAGAAATTGGTAACAAATTTTCATCCAAGAGTGAGAAGAAGTTTAAAAACAAGGTGAATTGAATGAATGTTAACCCAACTAATTCCAACTAGAGAGCACAAATTTATAGACCCGCACATTTTATTCCACCCATGAAGGTGAAAATGGATATGTTCTTCATAGGTGGATGAAACCATTAGATATAGGAAGAGTAAAAAGAGGAAGAATCATATTCTACTCTAATGTAGGCACTGAATCTTATAGATTTCTTCTCTACAACATCTGAATGACAGTAACCTTCCTAATGAATTGAAACCCGATTGGATGAAGAGATCATATATGGCTCTTTATATGTGATACACTTATTAGAGAACCAATATAATTATGAATATTCCTATGAGTATAAGTTACCTATACTCGACTAGGGAACATGAGGCTTTGTGTGCTGGAACTGATGGAACAGGGGATAATGTGGGTGTGGTCAAACACAATTTTTCAGTAACATAGCCTCATAGGAAAAATATGTAGCTCAAAATCATGGTAATGTGATTCATGTATCTCGATGGAGACACAATGATCTCCCAGAATTCTCTAGTTGTAATCTTTACCTAATTTTCTTACATGAATTCCTAGTTGAGGTGCAATTAACTGATCATCCTAGGAATAAATTAAAGTTCAAATGACCTATTACACTAGTATTAGATTCCCCCACTATCTCTGCACAAGAAACATTACATTAAAACTCAAATTACTCATATATTATGCCACACAAAAAGGAGAAACACTATATTGGGAAGCATTGAACCCCAACACTAAACTATGACAATCTGAAAAAGCTGGTGGCTATTCTAGTCGTGATCACAAAAATAGATTTAATAAATATTTTAAAATAACATAGGGTGTCACTCATTGTAGACCTTCGAAGCCCAGCAGATTTTGAGATAAAAGTCACTATATCCATGTTCTATCAAGAGATCACCATTCTAGAAATATGTCAGGTCTCTATGTTGTACACTAACGAAGATTATGATGAGTTCATTTAGGTACACATCTGGCCCATATATATTTCTATAAGACTCCATAATGTTGATATAAAAAGGTCTATTATTAAAAATATTGTTATCAACCAAATCCCGATTCAAAACCTACAATGTATGGTGTATAATGAAGGTGATTTGTCTCCCACAAAGATGACAGTTCATGGGTATGATAAGCGTGAGAAAAGACCTCTTGGGAAGCTCAAGCTAAAAACCCAGTTCGGGGACCTCACATATAATTATTTTATTATTTATCTAGAAATTCACAACATATAATGTCCTCCTCATAAGTCCCAGGATCAATTACCATTTAGCAGTACACACAACATTCCATCAGTCTTTGAATACCCTGTCGATGGAAAGGTCATCATATTGCATGGTTGTGGTGTCTCTTTTTATAATTGTAAAGCCACATATAATTAAGAAGGTTTCAACAAAAAGGAAGGAAAACAAATAATGGTGGCTTAGGATATACATTTTTCATCCCCCAATGGCTTCGGGACCACCCCTAAAACTTTTAGGACTATTCTCCACATCAACTTTGTACTCTCTATAAATCAACATGAGGAAATAGATATGAACCCAGATGTGAAATCATAATTAATCCCCAAAAACAGTGTTAAGTAAAATCAACTCTATAATATATCTACAACAGAATATGATATAAGAGATGATAATGACTTCTCTTATGGATTCTCTCACCTTGATAGTGACAGGGATTCCCTCTGATTTTTGGATTCATCTAAAAAAGCATCCATAGACTCATAGGTCAAAGAAGACGATGATGACCACAGAAACACAATTCCTAGATTTTCATAAGGCCTCTCCACCACCATTGGTAATCTAATTCATTGAAATTTGGGAACATATGATGTCCCATGGCCTACATTAATAAGTATTTCCAAGCATTTGGATTAGAATGATATGTACATCACATTTCTAAATAAATAATTATGTTTTTTTTCCTAGATTTAAACCTAAATGAAACTTCTGAATCTATATGTGGCTATGAACCATCTCAATATAGACAATGGCCATATAGGTTTCAAGAAGGAATCCGCAAGGATTTACCCACTCATACTACCAATATTGAGGGGGAAGATGAAAAATTGATTAAAGTCATCTTTGATTGGGAATTTCACTACCCAAGATGAATCACCAACATCATCCCTATCAATAAGTAGAATTGAGATATTAGAGAATTAATAAATTTAAAATACCTTAATAAATAATTCATGAAGTAAAATTCCTTATTGCTAATCACATAACTCTTGATCGATGAAAATGATTCTTTTTTAGGACCTTTTCATTATTGATGGGTACTTATTGTATAATCAGATAATGATGGCACCTGAAGATGAGAAATCCATATACTTTAGAGTACCCCATGTGATATTTTTCAATCAGGTCGTTCTATTTGTATTAAATAATACTTGTGCTACATAAAAATTTTGTTATGCATCATATCTTTATTTCCTTATTAGGATAAATAGTTGAATGCAATGTCAATGAAATGGATGTGAAATAGTGACAGATATGTAATCACTTCATAGATATTCAAATAGTATTCAATAATATATGACAACACATTCTTAAAATTAATCCACTAAAATGTTCTTTTGGGGTGAAAATAGTAATTTCCCTTGTCATTTTGGTATACCATCGTAGCATTGAGTTTGGTCCTCATAAGCCTAGTGTTATTCTAGTAATGTCACCTCCCAAGAATCTCAATGAATAGTGGGGAATATAGGGTAAACTATCAAAAATTTATAGTTTCATAGACAAATTTCCTAGAAAATATATCCCCTTCAAGAAGATAATTTTTGAAGGGAATCACCTATCAATGTGATGATGACTTCTAGGAACCCTTCAACAGTCTCAAACAATACTTGTTGCACCAACCAGTCCTGATGCCATTGGTGAAGCGAAAGCCTCTCATCATATATATTTCCACTATAGATCTCCCACTTGGATCCCTTTGCAAATAGAAAAATTATCTGTAGAATGAGAATGGTATTTAAAAACTTATTTGAACAATTCTAGGTATCGAGACCGAAAATTCCGATTTCTAGAAGAACTTCCTCGTACTTATCTTTGTTGTGAAAAAAATATGAGGCATCACATGTAAAACCATGATGACTATATGGTATCTCATATCAATTTTCCCAATTACATCTTTATCTTTACCATATATAAAGTGCACTTGGATGGATGGGATGTCATTCTGTAATAGTATGACATCACATTTGCATCAAAGAAGTCAATGAATGGGAATGCCCTAGGTGATTTTCTTGCAAAAACTACCACACCAAAAAGTACACAAATGGACACTAAACCCCCAAATTAGATGTTTTCATATTCACATGAAACTCCTCTGACATATGATATGTATTTTATAGTTCCACCCAATGTTGAATCGACAAAAGGATGGAAAATAAAAAAATCATTGGGTTGGTTTAGAGATTATATTTATTTATCTCACAATAGTAATTCCCCACTAATCTTTTATTCTATTTGAAAGTTGCATGAATAATGATTTTGAATATAAATCCCTCATCAATGGTTTCAAATTAGCAGTACAGCTAACAAAGATCCACCCGAACATCAAAGGGGATTCATAGACAGTGATACAGATGATCAATGGAAAATACGCCATAAAAAAGGAATAACTAACCCATGTCACTAGAAAAAAATGGGACTAATGGAGTATCACCTTTTTGATCCCACATTTAATCATGTTCCCAAATCATAGAATAATATTGCTAATGAATTTTCCAATGCAACCATAGTCTCCGTCGACCCTAATTAGGATGAAGCAACCATATGAATCATGCACTAATGAATGGTCTCATCGATCATCCTCTATGATATGGAAGAAATCAATCCGGTCAATATGTCACTAGAGTGTGATGAACTGGTATCCACTCCCTAATGGACAGATCCTATAATGAACTACCTTTTTAATTTTACACTCATTAAATATCAAGTCATAGGGGAACATATTTGAGGGAAAGAAGAAATATTTACCTTGTGTGATGGTTAAAATGTGAATAAATCCCTCAAAAAGAAATTCATTGGTAGAATACTCTTTAGTTGCACTATAGAAAGATTAATTTCATCCATTAATGAAGAAATGCATAGAGTTGCTTATGGCACTCATTAGTCTGGGGCTAGGATGTCCCATCAAATAAGGAGGTTGGGTTACTGAGGGACAACCATGATACATGACTTTGTGGAATTTGTTATGAAATTTCTTACATTCCATATACATGGAAACATCATCCATAAAATCCTTGAATTTATAAAAATAATAATATTACTAGTCGTTTTATGTATGGGGAATTGATGTTGTGGGTCAATATCCCCGAACCAGAGTTAGGTAGTTCAAGTAAAACCTTTCTACTATCAACTTCTACTCCAAATGGGATAAGTAAATACTACTGAATAAAGTCAAGGAGAATAATTTTATCGACTTAATGAAGTCCCATTCAGGACTATGTTTGGATTCTATCATAGAATAATGATATAAAAGGACACCAATTTCAGTTCCACATAGTTGAATTAATTTTACTAAGAATGCAATATCAAGTCCAATCACCAATATCACTATTATATAGTTGTAAATGGATACATAGATTCCAATATGGCTCTACCAAATATACTCATGAAGATTCTTGATAAGGAAACAAATTATTTTAAAAAACATTCACCCCATATGTTACGGGAATACCATACAACCACATGTGCTGCTACATAGTAAATGTCAAATTCATTGGTTTATGGGACTGAGGGAGTGATACCCATATAATCCTAACTTCCTCCACTATGAATTACCATTTGTGGGACCCTATTTGATGATGAGAAATTGTAAAAGTGACCAGATGAGATTGAGTGGAACAATGAAAACATGTTGCACCAATTCCCCAACGTTGAAGATCAGTATAATCTGATCACATAGGCCTTTAATAAAAATGTATTTTTTTCATTCCTTCCTTCAAAGAGAACTAATATTGGATCTCAGAACCCCAATGACACTAAGAAAGGGGCATCTAATACTAGAAACCGAATTTGAAGGGGGTTTATATCATACATAGTTCCTATCATATTAGAGTTTACTTATTGTCAACCATGGATGGGAAACGTGTCAACCCCTCCCCAGAAAGTCAAGATTTCTTAAGAAATGCATTACACAGTTTCCATCAAGGGGCTACCATCCTGGAAGAAAGATTCTAAATTTGACAACATCTTATGTCCTAACCAAATAATGTTAAATTTTATTGAGCTCATCCTATTAACATGATTGTAAGATATAAAAAAGACATACATGGTGTATGACTTTAAAACTAAATTGCCTCTCAAATACAAACCACATGACATTAAACAATATGAAGAATGTCATCATAGGATGATGTCCAACCAAATGAAACCCCAATGATACATATTAATTCCTGTTAGGTAAACCACATCCTAACCACATGAATTTAAACTATACTGAGCTCATCTTGAAAGAAAGATGTTAAACTTCATAACATTCTCCTTTCCATATGACATTAAATTTCACAAAAAGTGTCCTTACGCATGACATTAAGCAACATAGATAATGTACACTATGAAGGACACTGAACTATATGTTTTCCAAAAACTATGTATGGATTGAGTTTTACCATTAAAGGATACATAGTGTCACCCAGACACCATTATTTGGCCCAACTAAAATATTTATCTTCATTCAGGTCGATTCTCCCTCATCCTTACTAGAATATTTTAATGTAAATGGATGATATCCTTTATTCATGAAATTATAATTCATGGGGTCCTAGAACTACATAATAATTGATTCTTATCTTAATGAGATATATAGGCACACTTGAATCTTATATCCTTTTTTAGCCACAACATGATACAAAATTCCACTATCTTTTCTCCAATCACATATATGTAATTATGAACCATTTAGACTCCTTGTTTCTCACACCAATCATAGATCACATGGGAATATGATATTTGGTGGTGGCTTCCCTAACTGAACAAGTCAAATTATCTTATGAAAGGTTTATCATGTTACTGATTCCTCTCCTCATGAAGATAAGCTACACAATTGCTATATCATTCATGAAATAAGAATATACATTCTTATAAACCTCTCTTGAGAGTAATAATACACTTGTTTTTGGTCTCCCACAACACCTATATTTATAAACTATATATGGATTTATTTTTAATATCATAGGATAAATAAAGACACCTTGTTCTCTAATACTAGTCCCAACCACAATAAATAAATATAACCCCCCCCCATAAATCCTAGCTATAATTGCATTAAGATATTTCATTTATGAAATATGTGTGGCTTGATTTATTTCATCATAAGATACGTAGTGACACTGGAAACGTCATTTTGGGGCACAACCATGACACTCCCTTTTCACACCATGGTGTCCACATCCTTTCTACATGACATTAAACTTAATGGTTCTTTATGAACTATGTGTTCATAGATTCCATCCATAATAAGATATGTGGTGATTCCTATATCACTAATCATAAGCCAATTTAAGATAAAAAATGAGAAAAATTCCCACCATTACATTTAGTCTAAACATACGTTGATTGTTTCCCATTCAAGAACAATGCTTGGAATTATTCATTCCATCACATGATGCATACAGATTCTTGGATCTATAATCACGAGACAATTTATGACAATAAATTGGACCAATTTACTAATTTTTGTATGGGTAAGACCTGCGTAGAGTGTTCTCAATTTAATAACATTGTATTTATTTATTGATGTCCTCATATGATATGTAGTGACACCCAGATCTCTAAACCACGTTCCCAAACAAGATATAACAAAATATTTCCCAAAATATGGACATGAATCAGTCCTAAAAATGGAACTTCTATACATCCTAGCCACATAAAAATTAACTTCATGAAAAAAATCTTATTCATTTTTCAATAGTGGGGTTTCTTCACACATGGTCATTTTTCTTACTTACAGGTCAGATGAATCAATATGTTATTTAATCACATAATAAGTTTCTTAAAATCTCTCACATGTATTCCCAAATCCTTAACACATGACATTAAACTTTAAGGAAAAAGATACATCCATATAGCTTGACCATAAACTACAAGGAAATAGATATATCTTTACTGTATGATGTTGAACTACAAAAAAATATCACGATCACATGAAATTTACACTTCAAAATAAATAAATCCATACTACATGATAATAAAATATGAATAAAAACACCTAATTTAGTCTCTCATCAAAGGACGACAAGATCCTGAATCAAATAAACCAGATCATGGGGGATTCTATCATCTTTGAAGCCCCTCAATTCCTAAATCAAGCTTCCTCTCTTGAGCACCTCTGGTTTACAGAAACCTTACATGGCCCTTGAGAAGGAAAATATATCTCTTTGCATGATCATGCTATAGATTCATAATGGATAAAACCTACAAACTTGAGCCATCGTGGCACTGTGTGAAGGGATTTCTGATACTTATGAGTCGGATGTCCCCATGGAAAACCCAACACCTAAGGTTGTTCTGGGACTTCCTCGGTATGATTTTCCCATATCATTAACCTCGACCTGGTAACCTCGATTTTTTATTTATAACATTTTCGTCTCCCACTCAGAAGGATATTGGAGGGATCATAAACATGGTTGTTCAAATTAAGCTATTCTGTAAAATAAATCTCATATTTGGTACATTTTCTTCAAAACCATAAATTTCATGAACATTGGTTACAGTTTTACAACCAAAAACTCTAGACTTTGGTAGACTAAATCATAATACCATAATTTACTAGTCAAAGAGACAGAAAACACGTCTCTTTGAAAACTCAGATATGGATGAATGCGAGAAATTCATGTTGTTGGATTCTAAAAACATAATCTCTAGTGTTTATGAAAAATTTACGGTGTAAATAAATAATGTATAAATATGATGGGGCCTACATTGTGGAATTATTAATAGTCGAGTTGTTCTCACTAGAACCCAAACTCAAGTAAAAAGATAGAGTGAGCCTTTTTCATTTACTAACTGAGATAACATATCCATTAGGCGGTGATACAAAATTTTGGGTTCTCGAACCACTCAAGAATGTTTCTTTTTCCATAAATCAAACATCCTGATTTGAGTGCCTCAGGTCATAATAAACCTTTCACAACCCTTGGAAAAGGATACCTTTGTTCCATTTATTCTTTTTTGACTATGAGTGTATGGTTATGGATTCTACATATGTCCATATGGTCTTCAACAAAATGTGTCACTTTAGAAGAAATTATTCTTGATTATTGAGAGCCCTAACATCACAATGGATGAACCTATCACCTCATTATGTTCAGCTCCAATCCTGACAGAATTTTCCCATATCATTTTCATGTCCCAGGCACTTTAGAAAATGATTTAAAATATTCATAATTGTACTATTCAAGTTGATATTACATCCTTTATGTTACATCACCATTTTTTATACCTTTTATCAAAGCATAAATTAAACACTCAATTCCTAAACAATTTTATACCCCACACCATGTGATTTGAAACCATGGGCCATAGATCCCAAGCTTCACATAATAGTTGAACTACCCAATGGTGCCAAAAACCCTTTTTGGATCACTCTATCCTCTGTACACAACTTCATCATATTGATTTTTTAATATTTGGAAATATATAATATACCTTGTAAAAGAATTTGAATTATATTTTTTGACCATGAAACTAACTTATAAGGACATTGACCTACCAAGTAGAAGTATCCCCTCCCTGAAGGAAATGAGATCTAATATTTGTTAGCTCATGTAAAACTACGGAAGAATCTAGAACCTTGTGGTGTTAAGGATCATTCCTGACATGTCTTCCCCATACCATATTCATCGACTCAAAAATTTGAGTTATGAATTAGATCACCCATACTCCTACTATCCAGGTGGTCATAACATCACTAGTATTTCACCATTGACCAATATTAAACACAAAAATCATCTATGACCCTTAGATAAGAGTGGTGACACCCTTTTTTGACCAAGATAATGGAGAATAATTGCTTTGACCAACCATGAAGAGGCATTACCTCCTTCTAAGAAAATAAATCCAATAATCTTGAGCCCTAAAAATACCACAATGATACTAATAACCTCTGGGTTTTATGGGTCATCCATGGAGTGTATTCTGTATATTCTATATCCATCATTCATGTCCTAGAATTTGAAATTTAACATCCACATAAGTTAAATTCCATGAGGTAAAACACCCTAATATTAATATATAAAAGGTATTGTCTAAAATACCTCAACTATATCAATATAAGGTCTTAGAAAAAAGACCCTACTATGCATCAATAAAACGTTTGACCCAAGACACCCAAAACTATTATTATTGAAGGCATGAGAAAAAGACCCTAAACTACAAAAATAAATTGTTTGAGCTAAAATACCCTACACTACAGCGAAAAAAGGTCTAATATGAAAGACTATAAACTAAAATGATATAATGTACGAGCAAAAAGGACTTAAAATACATCAATAATTTTCTAGGACAAATTAATCCAAATTACAAATTGAAAATTTTTTCATCTAAAAAATGTAAAAAGAATGTGACTAAAAAAACATCGTAAAAATCAAGGGATGATCACCAAGTCCATAAAATATTGAAAATTATTAAGATCTCTCCCTTTATAACTTATATTCTACCCAAACTATCCTTCTTTAAATCATGTTTTCTCAAGATAACTAGAGTATATACATTGGATAGGGATCTCATATTGGTGGTCGTTGATGGTATTTTCCCTTTCGAAATCTATTAATAATTTAAACATTTGAATCTTGGTATTTAGGTTAACTTGATATTTTTCAATGTATGGGTATCATTGATAATTGATACAAAATCAGCTTGGTGGAATTTATTATGCATCTTAAATGGAAATAAAACAATATAAAGACATATAATGATCATTAGATTCATTCATTGATAGCAAATATGAGTAGAAAATTCCATATGTTAGAGTCTCTCCCATGAATATACAATCTAAGGAAGAGATTAAAAATTAAAATTATGTTGTAACATGTGATCATAGTGAGAGGACCAGTTTGGGATATACCTAACTCTAGGAGGGGGGTGAATCAGTGTTGGGGACTTTTTAAACCAATTCCTACTTTTATCCCTGTACCTCTTGACCTATTAGGATATTGATTCTCTTATTCTCTTTTCCCTATAGCATACAATAATAGAAAGATGTAAAAATATGCAAACGTTATTTTTACAAGGTTCACCACTCAATAAGAGTTTCTACGTCCTTTCCATGCATGGGTATGACCACTGGATGGATTATCCACTATAATGTAAAATGATGTTACAATGGAGTGGCTTGGAATACAATCCTCTAGCCACTGTGAGTCCCTACACTTTAGAGGGGGTGGGAAACAATCCTCTTCCCTGGACTGGTGTTGACCTAGTCCAACTTGCAGCCTCTAGCTTGTTCTTTATACTCCATATGGAGACAGTCTTCTTCATTATTGATAAAGGTAGGTTCTTCTCATGGTATTCTTTAGTTCTCTTCACTTGATTACTTGTAAAGAAGTAGGCAAGCAATTCTTCCTTCTTTTCTTCTCTTCCTTTTCTAGTGCAATACCAACTGTACTAGACTTCTTCTTTCTTCCTCTTAGAGCAGCAACGGACTGCACTAATCACCTTCTTTATTTAGCTAGAATCACATACACCAATGTGATTATTCAAACACTGAAGATCCTCTCACATAGAATCATCTTAATTTGAATGCCCTAAACAATTGTTATCATTAAATTGGGCATACTTTGTTATTCTTCTTCTTCTCTCCTTTTTCTTTGACACAGTTAAATTTGGAATTGCACTGCAGTGTCTTAATCTCTTTCTTCTGTTCTCAATACCAACACGTAAGTGTGTCGGTATATGACCTTCTTCCTTTGTGCAGATATGAATTCGATTGCATGTCTAGTTCTTCTTTACTTTGCAATGTACAATGAGGGTGATAAACACCAGTCGTGTGAGTGCAGTTCAACTTCTCTTTGTGAAACCGAATGGTTCACAGTTCTTTCTTCATCGCAAAGTTACTTCGAGAGTGCTATGCAGCTATCGAATACCTGCAAGACCCCCAAATTTTTCGCGCAACCTTCTAGGTGGCTTGCGCGTAAAATCCAAGCCTTGCGTGTAAAAACACCTTTTGGCGCGAAAAACCCTTTTCACGCAGAACATCCATTTTTCGCGCAACAATTATTTTTCCGCGCAACACTTATTATTTTTCTGCAATACTCTATACGTCAATTTTTCTGCACACCAGAGCTTGGAATTTTTCTATGTGTCGGGTCTCTTCAAATGAGAGGGGTTCACTTCATATTATTAGGCATTTTTGACCTTGCGCGTAAAACCCCTTCTTGCGTGTAAAACTGTCTCTCACTTCTTCAGATTACGCGCACCTTCTTGGATATTTCGCGAATCTCATGACTTTTCCATTTTTCATAATTATAAGCATGAATACACTCTTGCGCGTAAAAAATCAAACCAACATTTTGCGCACAACCAATTTTCACACGCACAAGTCTAATATTTCGCGCACCTTGCGCAAACATCTCCGGTTTTTCGTGCACGTCTTCCTTTTTTCATTTTCCAACATTCTAATCACAATGCACTAATTGCACACAAAATTCCACACCGCATTACATATTTCATGAAAACCCATCCTTTCACGTGATATCATATTTCACGCAGTGATCCAATTTTTCACGCATCTCATGCCTTTGCAAATTTTTGAGATTCTGATCTCGAAACACCTTCTACGCAAAAAACATCATTCCTCTATTTTGTGCACCATGCCAATATATCATGCCACATTAATTTTTTTCACATCCCGCAGATATTATGCGCACAACTTTCTTTTCCGGCATCCCGCTGATATTTCGCGCATCCCGCTACTATTTCACACAGACCTTTATTTTTTCGTGAAACTCTCCAAGGTTTCTGCGCACTCCATGCCTTTGTTATTTTTCAATGTTCTGGCCTTGAATAATGCCTTGCATGCAGAAATATAACCCATCTACAATCTTACACGCAACATCCATTTCCAAGAACATTTCTTCATCTTCCAATTTTAATGCCCTAAAATTTGGCAAACACTCAAAAACGGCGCCACCTTAATCTGTGCTTTTGTACAGCCCCCAAACATTCCATTGCTTTGTCATTTCTCTCTTTACTGCTTCCCATAACCATTCTTTAGCATTCATCACGAACTCCAATATCATGACATATATCCTTTGATAGATCATCTTTAGCATCGTCAGAGTTGCAATGGGAAGTACTGAAACATCCCATCTTCCCGCAGCATCATTCCTTCCAATCAAAACTGTATATGATTAGCATCATCATTTCTCCCCATTTCATTTATAAGGATTGCATCACATGGTCTCCTAACTTATTATATTTGTGAAATACAAATCAGCAAAGCATCGTCTGATTTTGATATAATGCGAAATGCATGGCTACCTCAGTATGCCAAGCCCTTCCGCATTCTCTCTTATTCTTCAACCAACATTCTACACATTATGGAAATCATATGATTTTATTCTTCAAGTAATCTCTTTCATGTCTTTCTATCTTGATGAATTTCATGGTCTTCTTCAAATATTCATTGTTGTAAAAAATGCATTAACTTTGACACAAGTTCTTTGATAATAGGATCAATTCAACAATCGTATGAATTCCTTCATAGAGAATTTCCCATATATGAAATTCAATGCTATGATATCATTACAATTCTCCAGGCATCCTCACTTCATCCAATCTCTATTAACTTTGGAGTCCTTCTTTATCTCCTTCTTCATTTTGACCAGCATTGACAACTATTGACAACAAATACAATCTTCATACACAAAGTGGTCCCAACACATAGGATCACATGAGCTCTATATGACTTTGCAATATAAATTTAATGGATTGGTGTAACTGATCGAAAAAAAATTCATATGCTCTTCAACCTACTCCAAATCCTCTTCCCTATAAATGGAATCAATCAGGGATTTTTTTTTGTGTAATGAAGACCCAATTTTCTTATAACAAATTTCTCCCATATCTAAATAGCATTCAAAAACAAGGACAATTACTCTTGAAGAAGATCAATTTTAAACTAAATGAAATCAATATCAACAGTCCATGGGCTGGCCACATCTTAGTGAGCTTCCTCTAGTACTTCATGCTGGGAACATTCATGTATGGCCTTATCCCATCTTTTCTAGACTGAATAGGAATCCCCAGTTGCTACCACCCTCGATTCAAGGACCCTTTCATTATTTATTATGGAAGTCACTTCCTTCACCAAATAATGAAGGGATGAATATTGAAAACCCTCATAACCTCGTTTGTAAAACATAAATTAGATTTAAACCAATTATTCCCTCATCCCTTATAGAGGAGTCAATGAATCAATGTTTCAGTTCTCCCTCTATATCTATAATTTCATCAACTGATAAATGGTTCATACTCGGATCCTTGATCTACTCCCATCCGTAGAATAAGTATATATTCTAGGAATAGGTTGATAATAGAAGGAGACGTGCTCACAATCTTTGTCAAAAAAAGAAGGGATCCTACCTCTATATTGGATGACTAGTTGTTGGAATCTCCAAGGGAGATAAGATTGGATTATATGATCTTGGGGTGAATACTCTACAACAAGGGGTATATGTTTTTATCATCCAAAGGAGAAATGATATGACATCATTATGTAATAAATAAATATGACTGACGATTGAAACAAACCTTTTGCAGTTTCATTTTAGGACACATATATTTTCCCACCTCCCATCCATGGGTGAAGAGGTAATTCCATTTTTCAATGAGCAACTTCATGGGACTTTTAGTGATTTCACTGAAAACCTTCTTTTCTCTCCACCCTTTAGGAATATAGGAAGATAATTTAATTTCAAGAGACATGGAACATCGTAAAAAAAAGTTCACTATTTTTAATATGTATTCACCTTCTATAAATATCGCATCATACTAGGATAAGTTAATAGAATAATAGAAACTAGTATAAGTATCCTCCAAAATCATATTAGCCAGAATTAGGTCGAATGGCCCGACTACCGAGATATCTTTAGCAAGTAATATGAATAACTATGTCACCACCTCAGCTATCTCAACATATTGAGGGATGAGGTCGATTACGATGGGTCTCTTAAAGAAACCAAAGGCTTGACCACATCCTTAGGAGTGGATAAATTCCTCTCTACGTGGGATTAGTGTCCATACACCGATTTTTATAAAATTCGAAAGTACTACTAGGATAATCCCAAACAAGAGAATATTTTAATGCCACATGTAATTTATGATTATGGAGGACAAGACTCTAAAAACTAATAGCATTACTATTTCCCAAAACATTCAAGGAAGTTCCCCCATAAGGTATTGAAGCTACGTTCATTACTCTAGATATAGTAGCCACCAGCCTCATCATGGATAGTTAACCCGGGTAACCCTCATCACTAATCCCTTATTCATTACTAAATTCATCTCCAACAACCATACCCTGAGGAGAATCTATTGGCATTGAAGGGTTTTTCAATATTCTACAACCATCTAATGTATCGACAAAAATAAAAAGGACATTATTATGGTTACAATGGAAGAACATGCCATTAAACATACCAGTAATACCATAATTATTATTTCATATGTAAAGGATATCTATTTTCATCCATGACCATTTACAGCATACCCTGAACTATAATTTGGAAACCTATAGGTGACTAACAAACCCAACCATTGACAGTTTCTCACATTACATCAACGTCTCAGCAGGAGGCCTTGAGATTTTGGCTCGTTCTTTAAAAGTGATTCCTTGAGGGTCAGTGACATAGGAAAATCCTTCCAAATTAAGTTATACCAGATAAATTATTCTGTATAGCATATCCTACGAGTTCAGAATTCTTTAGGTTTTCCACCATCGAGATGTGATAGGAAATAGTAATACTGGTGAAACTTCACTCTCTTTAAACACACTTGTTGGGGCCAAATCAGTTGGTGTTTCTATCAGTAATAAGGGTAATGTCAACTACCTAATTTAATTATGGGTATCTTATAGGTTTGTTGCCTCTATCAAAACTAATTACATTCCATGAAAATGATTTTACATAGTAGCCGACGGTATTTTGATATTTCACTTACCAATTTCGATAACTTCAAATTAGGATATGAGTGAATAAAAACATCATCAAAATGTTAGGATAAAAAAAATTCTATCACGAAGAGAAATTTTTATCTCAGATATATTTTTCTACCTAGTAAGCATCATCCAAAATTGGAAATCCTCCATTATATTCTCCTTATATTGGACATGAATGGGGGGATTACATCTGGATTGGATATATAATAATTGGAATCTAAATTGGTAGGGTGCATACTACTCGTAGAGGAGGTCCCCATCAATGCGGGTGGAATGGACAACCTCATGAAGAGAAAACATATAGGTCAGGTCCTCAAGACAAGCCTCACTATTATCAACCATATTACCCATCAGCACTGGCCCATAAGGTCTAAAGAAGATACGATCATAGCGGTGCATGATTTCCTTAACCTACCAATACATTATTTTAATGGATCTTACCGTAATAATGCATTGTAAAAATGGTTGGAAGAAGAAATTTTGGATGCTCGGGGTGTTTAGATATTCATATCCTCCTATAAATTCCCCCATCCAACCCTATAATATATTAATGTGGATCAAGACTCTAACTCCACCTTTTTCCTTCATCACAAGTATGTTAACACTCACATACATAGAATAGAAGATGGCCAGCTAGACAGTCTGATCTATACCAGGGATGACCTCCCATCCCTAGCTGGTGAATATACCTTCTTCGACAATAGTCTAATAAAAAACCTCTATTCAACAGGATTCCTTCATCAGATAATCCTTTTCATTCTTATCATTTAGCTCATTAGGATATTTTTAGATATTATTTTTCAACCATTTTATATATGGGACAATGTTCCCAAGAAGAAGGTCCTTTTTTGGGGGTCCCTTTGGCCAACGTGATCTATTTCTGAGAAGGAGGGAAGTCCTCCCCACATCCTCCCACATAGATGATGAAGGGATAAAATCATCTAAAATCCCAACCAATATGGGTGCTCCAAATTTCTGCTCAATGTACCAGCAAATGGAACCCACATTTCCATGAAGGAGGTGGAAACTATTTTTGTCTAGACATTAGTGGCTGAAAATTTGTAACATATTGCCCTTATTGAAATAAAGACATTTTCAAGATCTTGAGAACCTCATCCATATGTCTTTTATTCAGGTCTGTGTAAAATTCAGAAGCAATATATTGAACCCAGAAGGTCCATCCCCAATTCATTTCATTGATTCCCCATGATCGATAATCCCAGTTGGAAATCCACTGATTCTCACTCAAATTTACCCAAGAGAAGAAGGTAAGATGGTCCTTGTAGTTTAGCTTGGGTTATCGAATCCTCAGAGACCTAAGAAGAAACCTATAGACTCATACATTCTATGGACTTTTTTTGGCTATGAACTGGCCAAATTGGGTAGATTTTATATGGTTTTAAAGTATAACTAACAGATTTATGTGAATTCAATTTAAAAGAATGAGTTGATCCTAGGTTATCGCTCGGGGTAGATTGGACGTATTTTCTTTTTAATGATTTCAATTTCTTAAATTTGAGATGGGTTCATTTAAGGAGATAAAACAACATCATCACTTACTGGTTTAATTCCTACACCCTTTAATACTAATCACCTATACACTTGAAGGATCAATGTTTTGAGCACTTCAAGGTAAAGGTTCGTATTTTCACTTGAAGTGTGTGGCCTTAAATTCAACAAGGACGATGGAGTTTAAAAATCATCAAATAAAAATCTCAATTAAAGAAGTGATTATACATTAATGAGGTGATAAATAACATCCAATCCAGCCCCTTTTTACTCTCTTGGATCAACCCATAAGTGGGTTTTCCCTCCATTGATTCTATGGTTTCAATGGAAGCGGAAAGTAGACTCATAAGGGAGGAAATGAAGAAGTAAAAAAAACGCAATTAAATAACAATCACTCCTCCGTTGTGTGATAATCTCACAAGGTTTGGTATGAACAAGTTCACACCTTGAACCGAACGTATCAAAGTGATAAGGAGAAGAATAGAATTATAAGAGAAGAAGAACTTTTATTAAGAAACAAGGATGAATTAAAACAACTTATATGTGAAGGAAGAACATTACAAAGAGAAATTGGCAGCATAACATTAAGATGAAAACAAGCTCAAAGATCCTTTAATAATCCAACACCACTTCCTTAAATAGGCATTTGTTATCCCTTGGTTCGAGCCTCCAATAGTCCAAGTCTCCTCAATTAATTGTGGTAGGCCATAGGTGGGTGTAAAGTAAGGGAGGGTTGATTTTTCCACCCTTGACCCGAGGTGGCATCCATCTTTCCTTCACTAAACAGACGCATCTGAAAGACCTTCTAGATGGCCGAATCCGAGTCGGCCATAGAAGAATAAAATGGAGCGCCGGATATCTTATAACTTCCTGTACAATTTGAGCCCATTTGGAGTTTCGGATTCCAAGATATGATAAAATTAGTGGACTGCTTTTCTGGGACGCAGAATCTGGCCCAGAATTGTATCTCTAACTTGGGCCGCCATAATTACCACCATAGAAGCCGCATTAGCATTGGATCATGAAGAGTTATTTGTTCCTATGTATTGTTTCTAGCGTCCCACAAAATTTGGTATTCATTGGGCCTGTATGTTTGTCCCCACAGTCTCATCAGTGGGCTAGTGTCCAATCTGCCTTCTCTAGAATTGCTTCCTTTAATCACAAAATATCCCCATCTTCTTCCTTGAATTCTCCATTGATCCCTGAATGAAACATGTTCATATTGGAGTGTAGATCAATTTCAAAAAATATCGAATTAAAATATGTATAATCAGATGAATCATTGGGTACTTCATATGATGTTCAAAAATGTACCACATAATAGTGCAATTTAAGAAGGTATTACAATCATAATGTGAAATGATGTTCAAAGTGTAAAATGAACTAAAATGGTGTTTTTGAATAATAAGGCACATGAATATTATATATATTAACAATGAATATTAGCCTCATTTAGTGGATAATCACACCCCCCAAGTTGGGTTATTCTAGTCCTGAGCAAAATATATCTCAACAATATGAAATTTGAATTCCCTTTTCCAAAAACATTTTAATACAAAACGATCACGAAAAAACCATATACCTAAAAATCATGAAACCCATCAAAATATTTTAATACAAGATAGTTTCATAAGAAGATCCCAATCCCAAGCCCATTCCTTTGTTCAAATTCATTGCCATATTTCATCCAATATTAATTAAGTATGAGGATGTGTTGTGCATCACAATAGACATGGGAGTTCATCTTTATTCAAGGGGGAAATTACGGAAGCACTAGGTGGAATCACATTTCAATATTAAGATGAGTATTCATTTTTTTGTCTTTTTTTTTGTTTTTTTGTTGTTGTTTTTTTTGTTTTTGCAATTTTTCCATGGTAATTGAAGTTGCACTCAAAAGAGTCAACCCCTATAGAGAGACTTTTCCGATGACTCCCAGGCTCAAAGACCTTAGGGAACCAAGTGAATCCCACATACTCGGGAATCATCTCGAGTTAACTCAGTCAAAAAACACATTCAAATTACCAAAAATAGAGATAAAATTACTAACTCTGGGCCAGAAAACCATGGAGTCACGATCCGCAAGTGCCGAAAGCCACGCATTAGGTCATTTCATTGCTCTACGCGCAATTTTTTTTTTAATTTTTTTAACATTTTTTGAATACTCATATTAAACTAAAATGATCACCAAACCTATTATATTTATTTAGTGGACCCCATGATCTTAAACTAATACCCCACTATCCAAAGGACGTGCATTGTGATTTTTTTTTATTTGGATGAAAATATAAACGATGAAATATCACATTGGACAGCCACACTTTCCAAAATCTATGCTCATGAAATTATTCAATGATTAAAATCAAAATCAGGGTATGCTAAATTATTTGATATTTAGTTTCAAAGTGTGAAATGTGTATTACCATGTTTAATGTTAAAGGAATTTTTCCTTCCATTTAATTTTTTTTCAAATCATTCATTTTTTTGGCACAAAAGCATTTTTTTATTTTATCTCTCCCCCAAACTTAAAACAACACTGTCCCCAGTTTTTGAAGAAATAAAAATTTAGAAAGAGTATAGGCAAATAATGGAAGTTCAAAAAGGAAATTGAAACTGAGGATCATGGAATGAAATCACCAGGTGGTTGAAGCTGAAGTTCTTGCTGCTCCAAATTAGTCATTTGATATCTTGGGGGATGTAGACACCTCCTTGATTGAACATGTATCACCCAAAATAGTACCTAAACAAAAAGAAGAACAAACCAGACAAAAAAAACAACACAACAACTTATTTAATTCCAAGTATCATCATTTTTATAGATTTTCTTCTTTTTATTTGTTATTTATTTAAATAAAACTAATGATACATTGTCTTCTTTTTAATTTTCTGGGTAAGGTATTACTCAGGGATCACACCACATGACACGAATGAATACGATGTTCCCCTTTCATACCCATCCATACTCATAATAGAAGAACAGGTTAATAGTCCTTTTTTTAAATGTATAAATGATTAATTAATCCTATTTAAAATATAAAGTTTATTAAAACAAAAAAAATGAAAAGAAACTTGAAAACCATTGGTTTCCTCTCATGCAGCGCTTTGTTTAACGTCATTAGCCCGACATGGACCCTAAATCTATCAATTTTTTCCTTGTTCATAGGTTGGCTCAGTTAACTCAACCTCTATTTCCTGTTTATTGAATGATTCAATGAATGTTTTTAACCTTTGACCATTGACCTTGAAAATGTAACCACTTGTGGGATCTTGAATCTCTACCACCCCATGGGGGAATACATGATGCACTATGAAAGGTCCTGACCATCTAGACCTTAACATTCCCAGATGTAAATGAAGTTTTGAACTATACAAGGGAACAAGTTTTCCCGGTTCAAAATGTTTGACCTTGATATTCCTAGATTGGTAGGCTTGAACTCTAGCTTTATTGATCCTTGAATTTTCATAAGCCTCCATCCTTATTTCCTCCAGTTCATTGAGATCTAATTTCCTTTTTGTTCCGGCCAATGAGAGATCATAATCCATTTTCTTGATTTCCCAAAAGGCCTTATGTTCAATCTCCACTGGAAAATGGCATGCTTTACCATAAACCAACCTATATGGGGACATCATAAAATGGTTTTATATGCGGTTATATAGGCCCAAAGAGCATCTAAGAGTTTCTCAGACAAATCTTTCCTAGAGGGGTTGACAGTTTCTTCAAGAATTTTCTTAATCTCCATATTCGCTAACTTAGCTTGACCATTGGTTTGAGGATGGTATGCAGTGGACACTTTATGAGAAATATCATACTTAGACATGAGTGAAGAGAATGGGCGGTTGCAGAAATGGGTTCCTCGATCACTGATTATAGCCCTAGGAATTCCAAATCGAGAAAATATGTTCTCTTTCAGAAATCAAATCACAACTTGATGATCATTGGACTTAGTGGGAATGGCCTCAACCCATTTTGAGACATAATCAATAGCTAAGATTATTTAGAGGTATCCCCAAGAGTTTGGGAAGGGACCCATGAAATCAATTCCCCAACAGTCAAATATTTCGACCACTAAGATGGGAGTGAGTGGCATTTGATTCCTTTTTGTGATGGACCCTACTTGTTGACACCTAGGACAGCTTTGACAAAATGTGTAGGAGTCCCATGAGAGGGTGGGACATAAGAGACCACATTGAAGAATCTTAGCAGATGTTTTCTAGAGTAAAAGTGACCTCCACATGCCTCACTATGACAGAATTTAAGGATGGAATCTTATTCAGATTCTGAAACACACCTCCTAATGACTTGGTCAGGGCAGAACTTATAGAGGTATGAATCATCAAACACATAGTGTCTAACATCAGAAAGGAATTTCCTACGAGCTTGATTCCCTAAGAATTTTGGAATGACTCATGTCACTAAGAAATTTTCTATGTCAGCATACCAAGGGTAGTCACTCACAAAGTATAGGTGTTCATCAGGAAACGAATCAGACACAAAAAGGTGATTTTAGTTTCCTTTGAATTCCATCCTAGAGAGGTGATCAGCTACAACATTTTCAACTCCCTTTTTATCCTTGATTGTGAGGTCAAATTCTTGTAAGAGAAGTACCCAACTAATCAGTCCAGCCTTAGCATCTTGTTTTTGGAAGAGGTATTTTAGTACATAATGGTCAGTGAACACAGTGATAGGGGATCCTAAGAGGTAGGACCTAAACTTATCTAAAGCAAACAAAATAGAAAGTAACTCCTATTTAGTAGTGGTGTAGTTTATTTGGGAATCATTTAAAGAATTTTCTTGCATAAGCAATGACATAAGGAGTTTTATCACAACTTTTTCCTAACACGGATACAATAGTAAAATCACTGTCATCACACATAATTTCAAAAGGAAGGTTCCAATTTGGAGATTTCATAATGGGAGGAGAGGTGAGAGAGGATTTGAGGGTTGAGAGTGAACCCTCACAGCTTTCTGTCCAAACAAATGGAGCATCCTTTACTAGGAGAGCACAAAGGGGACGAGATATTGAACTAAAGTCCTTGATGAATCTTTTATAGAAACTAGCATGTCCTAATAAAGACCTCACTTCCTTGACAGTTTTGGGTGATGGAAGGTGACGAATGATGTCAACCTTTGCTTTATCAACTTCAATCCTCCTACTCGAGACCAGGTGGACTAGAACAAGTCCCTCTTTAACCATGAAATGGAATTTTTCCTAGTTTAATACCTGATTCTGTTCTTTAAATCTTGACAAGACTCTCTCCACATTCTGCAGACATCCCTCAAATGTATCCCCAAACACAGAGAAGTCATCCATGAAGACCTCTAGAAAATCCCCTACCATGTCTGAGAAGATTCCCATCATGCACCGTTGGAAGGTTCCAGGGGAATTGCATAACCCGAAGGGCATGAGTTTGAAAGCAAAGGTTCCGAATGGACATGTGAATGTCGTATTCCCTTGATCCTCTAGGGAGACCTCAATTTTATTGTACCCCGTGTACCCATCTAAGAAACAGTATAAGGCATGACCTGCCACTCTCTCAAGGACTTGGTCAACGAATGGTAAGAGGAAATGGTCCTTCTTGGTGAATGAGTTTAGCTTCATGTAGTCAATTCAGACCATCCATCTACTACTCACCCTTGTTGGAAGAATCTCTCCAGCCTCATTGGTTATCACTGTGATTCCGGCCTTTTTTGGAAGCACTTGGATTGGGCTCACCCACTCACTCTCAGCTATAGGATATATGATACCAGATTTTAACAATTTCAGAAGTTACTTCCTTACTACCTCCATGAGATTAGGATTGAGTCTCCATTGAGGTTGACGACATGGATTTGAATCAGATTCCAGAACAATCCTATGAGTCCCGATAAGTGGGCTAATCCCAAGAATATCAGAAAGGGTCCAACCAATGGATTTCTTATGCTTTCTAAGGACATCTATTAGTATCCTCTCATGATTGGCTTCAAGAGAAGAATAAATGAAAATAGGATGTGTTTGATTTTCCCCAAGGAAGGCATACTTTAGTGCAGTAGGAAGTTCCTTCAATTCAAGATCAGGTTGGTTCAGAATTTCAGCAGAAGATTGGGACATTGGATGAAGTTCAATTTCTTTTTTTAGAGTTTCAAATAGGATTGATTCCCCACATGTAGAAGTTTCAGCGACTAGATTGGCTTGATCATATTTAGGGAAGGAAATTGGAGTGGTCTCCATGAAAGTGGTTTCTTGAAAGGTTTCACTGATTATTGGACCTAAGACATCATCATAAGAGAAATTTGAAAATGATTCAAGCGAAGGAGATAAACATCCTTCATATGAACAAAGGAAATCAATCTCATTATGACTTAAATATTCATCAAATATTCCTTGATGTTCCATGGATTCATTATCAATTCTTCGTACCATGTTTACTTTATGAATGTCCTCATCATCCCCTATTTGTGATCTTTCATTATAGATGTTCAAGTCTACACTCATATTCCCAAAGGTGATTGTCATGTTCCCATTTCAGACATGGATAACATAGTTGATTTTTGCAAGTAAAGGATGACCAAGGATGATTAGGGTTTGATCCTTATTTCCTAAGTTTGGATGGTTGTCAATGACAATGAAATCAGCAGGGTAGATGAGGTTTTCAACCTTTACCAGAAGGTCCTTTAAAATCCCCTTTGGAACCCTAATGCTACGATCAACAAGTTGAAGGGTGACAGATGTGGGTTGGAGTTCATCTAGGCCTAACTGGCAGTACACAACATATGGGATGAGATTGAAACTAGCACCTAGTTCACACAAGGCCTTGACAACTTTTCTTTCTCCTAGTTCAACATTGATGTAAGGGAAACCTGGGTCTTTCAACTTAGGAGGAATGGTCCCTTGAATGGTGGTACTCACATTAGCAGCCAAAAGGCCCTGGTTTTTATGTGAAAATTTTCTTTTAAAATTGCACAAGTCCTTAAGGTACTTTGAGTAGGTAGGTATGGTTTGGATGGCATCGAGAAGGGGAATGTTCAGCTTGACTTGTGAGAAGATTTCCCTCAATGTTTCACTCGGTCAAGGCCTGGGTTTCCCCCTCTTGCGTTGAGGAAATGGTGCAGGTTGTGGGGTTGTTTGTTGAAGAGTTGTTTCTTTCACATTGTCATCAGTTTCCTCAGTTTAATCCTGTGGTTCATTTGAATTTTCATTCAAGTTTGAATCTTCTGGTGGGTTCTGAATTAGTTGTTCAGGTTTCTCAATTGATTTCCCACTTCTTAAAACAGTCACAGCCTTTAGTTGTTCATGAGTTGTTTGAGCACAACTTGACTCTCCCCTTGAAGTTGAGGATGGAACCGCCTGAGTAGGCATGGTTGCCTTTCCAGTTTTTATGGTTTGAAGTTCTTGTTTAAGGGAAGTGACTTCTGAGTTCATCCTTTCCATTTATTTGCACAGTTGTTCTAGTAGGATTTGTGGAACAATTTGGGTGGGTGCTTGAGTAGGTTGGTTTATCCCAGGGGGATATTTTGGAGGTGGGAAGGTTTGTTGAAAATTGACCGGTGGCTATTGGTATTGGATAGGTTGGGTTTGGAACTGGTTATGGGTTTGGTAGTTCTGATTGGGGTAAGGATTTTGTCCCTGTGGTTGGCTAGTTTGTTGGTTATCTTTCCAGCGGAAGCCTGGGTGGTTGTTATACCTAGTATTGAAGTTGTTTTGGTATTGAGGCTTTTGAAAGTTCAAGGCATTTACTTCTGCTGGGGGTCCCCCTAAAATAACATCCTTGATGGATGGAATGGTTGGGCAGTTGTCTGTCTTATGGTCATTTTGTCACAAATTGTGAAAACAGGGTCAACAGTTTGGATTTCATGGACTTTCCTAAGGTCTATCTATTCAACCTTCCAACAGAGTGTTGCGAGTTTAGCCCTAAGGCTTTCCTCTTCTCTAATTGTATTAATTCTAGTAGTTCTTTGTGGCTTTTCAGAATAAGGTGAAGTTCCCCATGTTTGGTTTTGTTCAGAAAGTCTTTCTAGATACTCATAAGCATCATTTGGGGCTTTGTTTTTAAAGGTTCTATTACACATCATGTCAATGAATTGTTTGTTCCCCGGACCCAAACCTTCATAGAAAATTCTCACTTGTTCAGGAACAGAAAAACCATGGTTTGGAACCATGTTTAGAGTGTCTTTGAACCTCTCCCATGTTTCATAGAATGTCTCTTCCTCTTTTTCAAAAAAGTATTGGATACTCTTTTTAAGTGCAATTGTTTTATGGTGGGGAAAGTATTTTTTGTAGAATTCTATTTGTACTTGGTCCCAAGAGTTGATGGATGATGGTATCAAATTGTTTAGCCAATTTTTAGCTTGATCCTTTAAAGAAAAAGGAAATAGCCTCATCTTATATGATTCTAGTTGATGTGGGGGACACATGGTTTCTACAATTTCATTAAACTCCTTAATGTGCAGGTAGGTCATCTCGGACTCAATTCCATGGAATGTGGGAAGGTGGTTTAGGACGTGGGGTTTAAATATGTAGTTTGAATCTCCTAGGGAATTGTGTCTAATGAATGAGGGGGCATTGGTCTAGGAAGGTGTGAGGTAGTCATTCATGGTTTGATCAATTGCATTCCCCAGGTTTGGGGCTGCCTCATTTGGGTTTCCATTTTGGTTCCCACCCGGGATTATCAGTTGGTTTCTTTGAAGACCTTCCATTGAAATTGGCTCAATTTTGGACTCTAGAGTATTAGGAAGATTAGGGTCTAATGGAGTGAGTTCCCTTGGTGTACTTGACTCCCCAACCCCAGGACTATCCACCCTAACTAGACGGTTTGATTGATCGTGGGTGTAGGCGGACATGCGCCAAAAGAAAATAAAAAGAGAAAGGGACAAGATAATAGAATTTGGATGAGAAATGAAGAAATGGGGGAGAATAGAATGGGTGTTTAGATGACTTACTTGGGTCCCCGGCAACGACGCCAAAATTTGATTCTCACTCAAATTTACCCAAGAGAAGAAGGTAAGACGATCCTTGTAGTTTAGCTTGGGTTATCGAATCCTCAGAGACCTAAGAAGAAACCGATAGACACGTACATTCTATGGACTGATTTTGGATATTAAGTGGCCAAATTGGGTAGATATTATATGGTTTTAAAGTATAACTGATAGAATTAAGTGAATTCAATTTAAAAGAATGAGTTGATCCTAGGTTATCACTCGGGGTGGATTGGACGTATTTTCTTTTTAATGATTTCAATTTCTTAAATTTGAGATGGGTTCATTTAAGGAGATAAAACAACATCACCAATTACTGGTTTAATGCCTACACCCTTTAATACTAATCACCTATACACTTGATGGATCTATGTTTTGAGCACATCAAGGTAAAGGTTCCTATTAGTACTTGAAGTGTGTGGCCTTAAATTCAACATGGACAATGGAGTTTCAAAATCTCAATTAAAGAAGTGATTATACATTAATGAGGTGATAAATAAAGTCCAATCCAGCCCATTTCTACTCCCTTGGATCAACCCATATGTGGGTTAGACCTCCATTTATTCTATGGTTTCAATGGAAGTTGAAAGTAGACTCATAAGGGAGGAAATGGAGAAGTAAAAAAACGCAATAAAATAACAATCACTCCACCGTTGTGTGATAAAATCACAAGGTTTGGTATTAACAAGTTCACACCTTGAACCAAAGGTATCAATGTGATAAGGAGAATAATAGAATAATAAGATAAGAAGAACTTTTATTAAGAAACAAGGATGAATTAAAACAACTTACATGTGAAAGAAGAACATTACAAAGAGAAATTGGCAGCATAACATTAAGATGAAAACAAGCTCAAAGATCCTTCAATCCTCCAACACCACTGCCTTAAATAGGCATTTTTGAGCCCTTGGATCGAGCCTCCAACATTCCAATTCTCCTCAATTAATTGTGGTAGGCCATAGGTGGGTGGAAAGTAAGGGAGAGTTGATTTTTTCGCCCTTGACCCGAGGTGGCAGCCATCTTTCCTTCACCAAACAGACGTGTCTGAAAGGCCTTCTAGATGGCCGAATCAGAGTAGGCCATAGACTAATAAAATGGATCTATGGATGTCTTCTAACCGCCTGTAAATGTTTGGCCCATTTAGAGTTTCGGATTCCGAGATAAGATAAAATTAGTGGACTGCTTTTCTGGGCCGCAGAATCTGGCCCAGAATTGTATCTCTAACTTGGGCCACCTTAATGACCACAGTAGAGGCTGAATAATCATTGGATCATGAAGTTTTATTTTTTCCTATGCATGTCTTATAGCATCCCACAAATTGTGGGATTCATTGGGCCTGTATGTTGGTCCCCACAGTCGCATCAGTGGGCTAGTGTCCAATCTGCCTTCTCTAGAATTGCTTCCTTTCATCACAAAATATCCCCATCTTCTTCCATGAATTCTCCATTGATACCTGATTGAAACATGTTCATATTGGAGTTTAGATAAATTTCCAAAAATATAAAATTAAAATATGTATAATCAGATGAATCATTGGGTACTTAAAATGATGTTCAAAAATGTACCACATAATAGTGCAATTTAAGAAGGTATTACAATCATAATGTGAAATGATGTTCAAAGTGTAAAATGCACTAAAATGGTGTTTATGAATAATAAGGCACATGAATATTATATATATTAACAATGAATATTATCATCATTTAGTGGCTAATCATCCATCGAAACATCTAGAGAGATGTGAACTTCTGTGTTATTGAGTGGTACATATGAACTTCTAAATCAGGTTCAAAATTATTCTCGTAGATTTATATTTGAATTAATTTCATTATGTTCCCATATAAACACTCTCCATCTATAATAAAATGGCCCACATGAGAGATGTTAAATCGAAAGTTGTTATGGTTTTTCCAAACTCATGCATGAGTTTTGGATGGTGACTAAGGTGAAGTAATTGGAGTGTCATTGGTAAGAAAAAACCAGTGGAGGGGAAGAAAATTTAAAAGAGTATATTCCCCATGATTCACTCCCATGAACTCTAATAGACACCTCTGACATGACCTAATAACATGACATGAATTATCTAATGCACTTTTCATGATAGAATCCTAGTGATCCATCTATTCATTAGCTTTGTTATTTGAAGTATTCATGGATCATTGAGGGTATCTTGAGTCCATATGAGAACAAGTAAGTTGAATATTTTAGATAGATGAAAACAAAATATACTCAAAGGAAATTCTCAACTTTAGGAGTATCATGTGCATCACGTGTATGATCAAATGACTCCATGATCACATAATAGAATCATGAATCACCTAGTTCATAAATATCTCATAGACTTCATAAAACTGTAGAATATAGGGTATCCATTCAAAAAGTCTCAGGACACATGATGGTGTGAACATGATTTGGTCACATGATTCACATAGTAGTCGAGATGATCATGGGATCGAATGAGAAGATCCCTTGAAACCACTATAGAGAACCATTCAGTACCTATGTATAAGGCTTAAAAAATTAATAAATATATGTTCATGGTTTATCTGAATATGGTCATGGTCAATGAAATTCTTCAAAATGAGATCTCACCAAATAGTCTTGTTATGATTTCTCATGGTAATTTCTTATGGGAGGCCTTGTGAATGGGTTATGTGGTGGAGGTAGAAGGAAATATATCTGAGAGGTGGGAATACAGTGAATAATAATCCCTTAAATCCCCTATTTATAAGGTCTTACATGGAATAAAAAACCTCACCTGGATGACCAAGCATCGTCGAAGATGCTGATTAGCAATGGCACTAAAGACATAAGAGATCTTTCACTTTCCTCAGAACCGAGACCATTTCCCATATAAAAATATTCCTAGGAGTGGAATGTTTTTATTCCCACCAAATGAGTATCAAAAAAATACCCAAGGGAATAAATACCCTAATTTGTAACTTATTTTCTCCAAAAAAATTCAAGAAAATGTGGACAAGCTAACATTGATCACATAAACCTCGAGAAGAAACTAACTGAAAATTATTTTTTTTATTATTCAATAACTTTTATAGAAAATTTAAGAAACCATACATGACTTCAAACATATAAAAAATTCAAAGCACCACGATAAAAAAGTTTAAGATCAAAAAACTCTTTCAAGACTACAGAGAAGAGCTCCACCTAGCATCATTACCATTAAATCATGTAGATATTCATGCATAGAACATAACATATGGGAGATATCATTGATCCCATTTGACAAGTCATCTATATTATTGAAAAGTTATATGATATATCCACTGGTTTTGCCAAAATTTTTAGATTATTTCTTTCAGATCATGCCACTTTTCAATCAGTGTATACCTGGAAACCCATCGCAGAATCCTTGTAAAATAAGTGGAAATTTCAAAAAATGGGGACTTTTATGGTCATAAACTTCATGAGGTACACCCATATAGTTTGAAATACACCCTAGAAGACCTGGAGACATGTATATGTTTTCTCACATGAGCCTGCTAGCATGTCACCCTCATTACGTGAAGAATTTCCGACATGGCCAAACAATCCTACACTTCCCCTTCAGGCTTCATATACATATATAATACTTTCCCATGATAATAATAATGAAATAACATAAGAACCTTTATTGGTTAAACTATTTATCACTAATGGAGATAGTGATTTCCCTTTATTACAGTCATGTCAACATGCAAGATCCCCAACCCGTGTAAAATAAACTAAGAAATAAAAAAGAGAAATGATTGGAGATTCTTTCAAAGGGAAGGTATAATGATATTTTGAGAGTGGGGTTATACACCCATGAAAATAACTATTGGTAATGTTAATCCCAATGAAAAATAATAAAAATCCTACAAGACCCCTTATCATTTCATATTTTTCTCACAAATTCCCTATAGAGAGCCACCTTCATCTCATAGAAGGTTGGGAAAAAACATTTAATATCACATGAAATCCTATCAAAAGGCATTACAATATTGGAAATTCCCCCATACATATCAACATGAAATAGTAAAATCCCCTTGGCATGTACATATGATTAAGAAATACCCCTTCAACCATAAAAAATTCCAAAAACCTGGGCATTGATGGGATGGTATGATGGTCATTGAAAATCTAGAAACATTGAAGGCTCGATTAAATGAAGCACATAACGCCAAATCCCTCCACCGAATCTAAAAAAATATTTCCAAAATTTGAATAAAACAAAGTGGAATATAATATGGGGTTGTGCAGTCTATAAATCCCCCACCACAAAATGAAAAATTTCATCTTCATGGCTTCACCCAGTAACACAGCCAAGCATTCGAATGGGCTTCTCAGAGCGGCCAATCTCACGATCATAATGTCTTCAATCCAGTAAAAATAATGGGATCAACTTAGTGGATCATGTGATGAAATGATGACCTCTAGGTATTCAAGGTTACCTTATTTGACACTCATCAAAAATTATAACAAGATTAAGTGATTTTTATTGTATATTTCCTCTATATATCCTGACATGTACAAACATCTTAAAATATTTCATTCAAAAACTCAAATCATGTCAAGAAATAAATCAATAAGGTCAGATAGATGAACCATTCTAGGTCAAGAAGGGATCCCATAAACATGATAATCTTTTCCATCACCCATATAAGGGAAACCTCACATTGTAATACCCTATTGATTACATGATATGACGACCTCAAACTAAAGAATCCCTAGTTTGTAAGACATATTCAAATTGAACTATGAGAACAAAAATTCCTTCCATAATTGGGTTTCATAGGTTTCTTCTTAAGAAATGATCTCTATTTTAATCCGTTAAGGGGATGTCCCATGTAATGACCTGAAATTTCGGTGGAATTTTTTTTCTTAAATGCATGGGAATTATACGAGTCTGTGAAAAATTTCAGAGCAATATTCTAAGTCCCAGTGTGCCCGGAATCAATTTCTAAAGTTTTGTTCAGGCACGTTCAGTAAACGTATGAGAAGGATTTTATAACTTTTGAACAGGTGCTCGGAACTAAAATCTGAGGTCACCGTTGAACTCACAGTTCCGGTATTTTCTTAATAATTCTTTCACCTCAATGACAGTTAGTCGAGAATTGAAGTTGGTTTTTGGGTTTTCTTAAAAAAATAATAAAATAAAGTGATCTAGCACATTATTTTATTGAGCTTCCATGTGGGTGACTGGTAGTTAAAAACTCCTCATTAGAGTTGGAGGTGGTACCACCACACCATAACCTCCCATGAGATGTTATGGTGGTGGGTCCCTCCCGAACATAACCTCCCATGAGAGGTTACGATGTGGGGTCCACACAGGGCTTAACCCCTATTGATGGTGGAGGATAAAACCTCTCAAATATCCCTCATTAATCATGGAGAGCCTCTCGACCTCCCCTAATTAATCTGTGACAACTCTCATGCATTAATTCGATGGATCCACTTAATTTAATTCTACAAATTCAATTTTTATGCTAACTCCACCCCATTAATTAAATGAGTAATCTCATTTAATTAAATCACTCAACTTGAATTTATGCAAATGAACATAATAGATCCTAATCTATTATTTGGATATGAATTTTATTTTGGGTGGAGTGGAGAGAAAGGAGGTACTTGGGAGAAATATTTGGAAAAGGCTCCCAAAGAAGAACGCTTCCAACAAAGAACACATTTGAAAACGAAGAACTATCTTCCTTGACTTTCTTTCCCGGAACCCCGTTCGACTCGGGACATCTTCGACCAATCTTCCCTCCTCATCATTGTCAATGAAATGATGCACTTTCTTGGATTGGAAGTGTGTGGAGGACATGATGAACGATGATAACATCATCTTCTTCCTGTGACTTCATTGTCGAGAAACGATCAAATGTTGGGGGTTTACTTTGAGTATTATTCTTATATTTTTATCATATTTGTTTAAAAGGAATCGATGTGATGTATTGTAAATAATTTATGTTCAACTTTCATCCTCTTTGTTGAACCAATTGTTATCATCCCTAAACGCGAAGGGTGCGGGCCAAACTAGCATTTCCTTACTCCGTCCGTTGATCTCTTTGTGACGTTTCTTTCGGCATGGAGACGAAGCGGCAACGAGGCGATGAAGGCACCAACAACAAAGGTCATGCTACTCGCGGCATCCATGAACCGCGCCGCCCCCGCGGTGCACCGGTGTTCCCAGCCGAACACCTCCAGCCCGTGTTCGCCCGTGCTATGCCAAACCGGCCTACTCGGCTGCCACCGACCACCTGCCTGCCTATCCGCGGCCTGCCCGCACGCTTCCCGGCCCCACGCAGGCATGCCCTTGCACTTCCCGCGTGCTGCCCGACACCCATCCGGACTACCCAATTCCCTTCCGGCCTTTTTCGCGCCCTGCATTGCCTTCTCTCTCCCCTCCCGGTGCCCCGTCGGCATGTTCGTGCCTTGCTCGGCCTCCCGGTGCACTACCGACCACTCAGGTCGAGCCGCAGTGTCGGGCCCCTCATGGCGAGGGCCGAACCAGCCTCCGAATCCGGGACAAAATGTCCCCACTATCTGTTGGGCCAGGCCTGGCAGACTAGGCCAAACCAAGTGTGCTGACCAGGTCGGCATAGTCTGGGTTGGGCTGAGTCGGTCTGACCGGGTCATACCGGGCCCAGGCCCATTACCGACACCCTTTACATTGGCCATATATTTGGAACTGAATGTCTGTTTGATGAACCATCAGTGGCTCTGGCTTTCTTGGAGCACAATGGTCCCTTTGAGTATTCCCCACTTGATTTTTGGATTTAGTTCAGTTTCGGTCAGGTTGGATCGTAAAAAAATCCAACCGGGCCCCGGGGACTAAAAAGCTAATAACTCACATACCGGGAGTCTGATTGATGAACTATCTATTGTGTTCAGACCTCTATGACATGGCAGACCTTTGAGATACCTCTACGGGGAAATTCGTGACAATTGGAGTATCGACCAGTATCTTGTGTAGCGGATCTTCTAGAGAAGAGCATGTATTTGTGCAGGAACATTGTAGCGGGCTGAGACTGGACAACTGCTGACCGATTAGACTCTATGTGATTAGCCTAACCCAGTGGGGAGCACCTTGGTGTTGCGGTATACCCACGGTGTGGAGTGACTCTGTGTGAGTGCGGAAAACCAACGGTACTCAACACGTGAAGTACCTTAGTAGGCTATGAGGGGGAGCACCTATATGTGAGCGTAGCAGACCCACAGTGGGGAGGGCCTCTGTGTGAGTGCATCAGATCCATGATACTCGACAGGAGGAGTACCTCAGCTGTCCAAGTTAGTGGGAAGAGCCTCTGTGTGATGCATCATTACCACTGTACTTGATAGAGGAAGAGTTCACCTGCAGCTGAGGGTTGGGATAGATACTATCCCTAGAATAATATCATGGTTGATTTGAGTATGTAACTGCTGTGTTTACTTAATGATTGAGATAGATTACATGATAACTTAGGTATTTGTGTGGGAATACACCAAAGTGGGGTTATCTGTTGATTTCATACTCTCTGTTTTATCCTTGTTGGATTTTGTGAGATCTTCAGGGTCTCTAGTCTCTACTAAGTATTGTTATACTCACCCATGCTCGGGCTGTGCCTGCACCTCGTTCTGTTGGTTGCATATGATGGAAAACGTTGATTTAGGATCAAAGTAGTAGGACTGGACTGACTCGGAGGTAGACCTCACGACGAGTTGGCACACGGAGGAGACTGACAGACATGGAGTACTGAGGAGGATATATGTACCTACCCTTCAGGTAGGATCTGTGGTGAATGATCTAGGATCTTCTTTCCATATTTTATTTACTTGTACTTGTTTTTCAGTTGTAATTGTACTTTCCTGTTGGGCTTGTATTTCCGGCCCCTTTTACTTTTTAATACTCCTTTGTATACAGTTTTTCATAGTGTTTTACTTCCAGCTCATACTCTGTTGTGTGTGTTTACACTTCATGAAGGAAATCCCTTCCCAACATATGGATTTATGCCTTTGGTGCTAGTCGCCAGCCCCTGGCCTATGGAAGGCGGGCTTGGGGTAGTTACGGAACGGGCCCCGGGGGACGGGTTGTGACAAATTGTTATCAGAGGAGCCGGTTCTACCGCTGTACATAGGACTCCAATCTTTCTTTTATATGAAGCAATAGTGTTAATGGTCCCATATTTGGTTTTTGGTTCAGGGAGTCCTTTGTTGGTGTGGCGCCTGATGTATCCATACACCAGGACCCTGACTACTGATTTCCGAATCAGTGCACGAAAACACAGATTGCGAGCATGTCTTCAAAAGTTTTCCATTATGTCAGCTCAACCAGGTCTTCTCCCTAGGTATTATATTTGACCGTGTTACGTCTATTTCTTTCAGGATTACTCACCATGGATGACCAGCTAGAGCCCTGAGATTTATACACATAGATAGCCAACCGAGCGACGAGGCCTTGGTGCAGGTCCCTTTACCAGCAGAGGCACCAGCGGTACCAGTACCTGTTGGGCCACCGATGCCACCAACCCCAGCAGTAGACGATGCATGCCACTTGAGCATGTTTCAAGAGTTTTAGTGCTAGAGGCCACCCAGGTTTAGGGGAAAGACAGACCCACATGCGGTTGAGGATTGGATGGAGGTTGTGGTGAGATTCTTCACATTGGTAAGGACACCAACAGACCTGATAGTGATCCTTGTAGTGAGTCTCCTTCAGGTAGCAGCAGGAAGAGGGTGGAGCCTGATGTTCTAGGTGCATGATGAGATGACTCTACTATATATAGACTTCAAGAGCCTGTTTCATGTAGAGTCTGTCTCATCCACCCTTTGTGTGGTGCAGATACAAGAGGTACTACATCTACAGAAGGGTAGCATGATGGTAGCTTAGTACTCAACGAGGTTCACCGACTAGTCACGATACTCCAAAGATATGGTACATGACCCATTCTTTAGGTCCTGGAACATTGAGTTGGGACTTAAGGTGAGTATCAAAGCTTCAATGATCTCGCTCAGCAGCTCGATGCATGCAGGGGTGTTGGAGCGAGCCCTTTTAGTGGAGAGTTTCCTTGCTAAGCAACCTCCAGCAGGGAGACTCACCACTAGTCAACATGTAGTGGAGTCTTATGAAGCTAGCAGTAGACAAATGACACAGAGCCCCATGATGACTAGACCCATGGGTGGACAACTGCATGACCCAGGATCAGTTGTACAGGGCACCCGGGGCAGAGACACACATGCGAGGAGCGGGCAATGTTACTCATGTGGCAGGCATGGTCACATGGCTCATGACTATCTGACCCGTCGTTCATATGATCAGCAGCATATTGATGGACCTCACATCCATAAGTATAGGTTCAGTCGAGGCATTCCACAGGGAGAAGGCAGATGTGGAAGAGGAGTTGGTCGTGCAGGTGGTGGTGGATGAGGTTTCGAGGTGTTACCACCACCAACACCAAGAGGTCCACCCCAACCACAGGGAGCAAGTGGACATGAGAGAGCTCAGCTCCAGGTAGCTAAGGCCTATGATCACAACACTCTGTAGATGATTCGTGGTATGATCTGTGTATACTCCACCATAGATGCAGTTATTATAAACACTGGTGCTAGTCACTCTTTCATTTCCACTGCCCTCGTTTGGAGCTCAAAGATTTCAACAGAGCCATTGGATTAATCCTTATGTCTAGAGACTCCTACGATATTAGACTCGATGATTATTCACTGGTACCGGAAGTGTGAGTTTACTCTAGTAGGTGAGAGCTTCGGTTGGGATCTCCTCATAGCGGTTTCGAGTCCTTATGACGTCATCATGGGTATGGACTGGTTATATATAGTCCATTCTCAGATTCACTGTATTTGGCACTATGTACGGTGTGTCTGCACAGATGGGACAAGGTTCACCTTCACCGGTGAGAAGGGAGCCTTTGCATCACATGAAGGACTTAATCGGAGGAGGGTGTAACTGATCACTCATTAGTTAGCATGTCTTACAGTCAGAGCAGTTGATGTGGAGAGTCTGATCTATCCTATAGTGGTGGACCAGTACGTGGATGTTTTCCCTGATGACGTTTTAGGACTACCTTCTCGCAGAGATGTGGACTTCTATGTTGACCTGTACCCTGGGATGACACTGATATCTACACCAATATATTATATGGCTCCCGCTGAGCTTTATGAGCTGGGGGTACAGCTAGAGGACTTTTAGGGGAAGGGATTCATCCATGATAGTGTTTCTCTCTGGGATGCCCCGATTCTATTTGCCAAGAAGGCGGATGGGAACTTGAGGATTTCTGTCGACTACCATTGCCAGAACCAGGTGACTGTGAAGAAAAAGAACCCACTCCCAAGGATTGATGACCTCTTTGATCAGCTCAAGGGATCATAGTTGTTCTCAAAGATATACCTTAGATCCGTCTATCACGAGCTCAGAGTTTGAGACAAGGATGTGTAGAAGACAGCCTTCAGATGTTGGTACAACCACTACGAGTTCATGGTTATGACTTTCGATGTAACCAATGCTCTAGTAGTGTTCATGGGACTCATGAACAATATATTCCATCCATAAATTGATCTCTTCATCAAATTCTTCATCGACAACATTCTGATCTACTCGACAACTGAGGAGGAGCATGCCTACTATTTGCGGGTAGTACTGGACACACTCTGAGAGCACCAGCTTTTTGGTAAGCTCGCTAAGTGCCATTTCTAGATCTGAGAGGTTCAATTTTTGGGACATGTCATCTAGGAGGCTATATTTATAGTGGATCTAGTGAAGATTGAGTCAGTACTTTCCTAGGATCCACCCAGCAGCGTGACAGAGGAATAGAGTTTCCTGGGTTTGGCTGGGTACTAACGGAGGGTTGTACTAGACTTCTCCAAAGTTAGAGCACCACTATCAGCCTTGAGGAAGAAGAGGAAACCCTTATTGTGGTTGGAGAGATGCCAGAAGAGCTTTTAGGAGCTGAGAAAGAGGCTGAATAGTGCCCCCATATTGTGGATTCGAGAGGAATTTGTAGGGTACGTAGTTTACTGCAACGCATCAGGGACCAGACTCGGGTCTGTCCTGATGTAGGAGTGAGCAGTGATCGCATATGGTTCTCAACATCTGAGACATAATGCATAGAACTATGCTACCCATGACCTGGGGATAGCAGTAGTGGTCTTCACCTTGAAGATGGGGCGACACTATCTTATGAGTGAATGTTTTACTGTATACACTGATCACAAGAGTCTCAGGTATATCTTCTCTCAGAAGGACCTGAACCCGAGACATCGAAGTTGGCTTGACTTCCTCCAGGAATATTTCTTCGAGATAGTATATACTCCTAGGATGGGGAATTTTGTTGTGGATGAGCTCAGAAGAAGATTTGGTATATATCTGCTAGGAGAGGCGATAGAGCAGCTGGCTGCTTTACAGGTTTCTTTTGTGGACCGAGATGGAGCAGCTTTCCTTCAGTCTCTTACAATCCCTCCTCTACTTATTCAATGAGTCAGGGAGGAACAACATGGGGACTTTGACTATGAGACACGATGTGCTCAGATATCCACAGGGCAGGCACCTGATAGATTTACTGAAGGTTGGGAGCACGCCATCCTCTTCAGAGGACATTATATGGTACTAGTGTCACTTTAGGAGGAAGTGTTGAGGGAGTTCCACACATCCCCATTAGCGGTACATCCAGGAGTGGGGATGATGTACCAGGACATTTAGCGAAAGCACTGGTGGCCAGGTATGAAGAAGGAAGTAGCAGATATTATCTATCGTTGCCTCACTTGTCAGCAAGTGAAGGCGGAGCACCAGGTACCACCAAGCTTGGTCCAGCCTTTAGAGGCCCCAGAGTGGAAGTGGGATAGGATAGCCATGGACTTCGTGATGGGTCTTCCACTTACATACAGGGGTCTTGACTTGATTTGGGTGATCATTGATCGACTCACAAATTCGGCCTACTTCCTACCCATCAGAGAGAAGTTTTCAGTAGAGATCTAGGGATGCCTCTACGTGCAGGAGATTGGGCGGCTACATGGTATAACTTAGACGATTGTCTCCGATAGTGATGCACAGTTTAGTCCCCCACTATGGAAGTGGTTGAAAGAGGCTTTCGGGACACAACATCGTCTGAGCGCTGCATTCCATCCTCAGACAGATGGTCAGACTGAGAAAACCATTCAGACTCTCGAGGACATGCTCTGTGCATGTGTCCTTGACTTCGGTCGCAGTTGGGAGTATCACTTACCTTTGGGGGATTTTTCCTACAACAATATAAATCTCTCCACCATAGGGATGGAACCTTTTGAGGCATTATAGGGTCGACCTTGCAGATCACCTTCATGCTAAACTAACCCAGGGGAGTCAAAACTAGTGGGACCAGAGATGGTATGAGCTACAAATGAGAAGGTGAAGATCATCTAGGAGAAAATGATGGCTGCACAGAGTAGATAGAAGTTTTATTCTAATAGGAGACGGAGGCCTCTAGAGTTCGAGGATTGTGACCATATCTTCCTATGGGTATCACCTCGACGAGGTCTACGAATATTTGGCCGAGGAAGCAAGTTATCTCCGAGAATCATCGAACCTTTCCAGGTCCTCACCGGAGTAGGCGAGGTGGCTTACCGCCTGGATCTTTCACCTCAGTTGCACCGAGTGCACGATGTTTTCCACATATCTCATCTGAGGAGATACATGCACGACCCTTCCCAAATCATCGACCATGGAAGTCTAGACGTCAATGAAGGGTCAACTTTCATGGAGGTTCTAGTAGAGATTGAGGATCAACAGGAGTTAGTTCTACGTGGATGGTCGATACCTCTGGTGCGCATTCGTGGGTAGCACGAGAACCTCTAGGAGATCACATGAGAGAGAGAGGCTCAAAATAATGCCCAGTACCCCCTTTTGTTCCAATAGTTCAAGTTGTAGCTTATGGGGACGTAAAGACCTAGAGGTGGGGAGAATTTAAAGACTCGGAATTTCCGAGGAATATTTATTTCTTAAATACAAGGGGAATATTACAAGTCCGCGAAAATTTACGGTGTATGATTCCGAAGTTCGGTGTGCCCGGAATCAATTTCTAATGTTTTTTTCGGCTACATTAATTAAATGTATGAGGGGGAATTTATAAAATTTGATCTGGGGCTCAGAACTGAAATCCAAGGGCACCATTGAACTCGTAGCACTAATATTCTTTTAATAAGACTTTCTCCTCGACGACAGTTGGTCGAGAATTGAAGTTAGTTTTTGGGTTTTCTGAAAAAATTAATAAAATAAAGTGAGCTAACACATTATTTTATTGAGCTTCCATGTGGGTGACTAGTAGTTAAAACATCCTCTTGGGAGTTGGAGGTGGTACAACCACACACAAACCTCCCGTGAGAGGTTTTGGTGGTGGGGGCCACATGAACATAACCTCCCATGAGAGGTTACGACGTGGGGTCCAAAGGGGGCTTAACCCCTATTGATGGAGGAGGGTAAAACCTCTCAACTCTCCCTCCTTAATGAGGGAGAGCGTCTTGACCCCCCCTAATTAATCTATGACAACTCTCAAGAATTAATTAGGTGGAGCCACTTAATTTAATTCTCCAAATTGAATTATTATTCCAACTCCACCACATTAATTAAATGAGTCATCTCATTTAATTAAATCACTCAATTTAAATTTATGCCACCAAAAATAATAGATCCCAATGTATTATTTGGTTACGATTTTCATTTTTTGTGCAGTGGAGAGAATGGAAGAACTGGGAGAAATATTGGTAGAATGCTCCCAACGTAGAATGCTTCGAATGAGGAATACCTTTGAAAATGAAGAACGATATTCCTTGACTTTCTTCCTCAGAACCACCTTCGACCCTGTACATCGTCGACTGATCTTCCCTCCTCATCGTCCTAAACAAACTAACGCACGATCATGGATTAGAAGTGCGTGGTGGACATGAAGAATGACGACAAAATCATCTTATTTCCATGACTTCATAGTCGAGCAACAATCAAAGGTAAGGGGTTTACATAGAGTATTATTTCATTCCTTTTTCTCATCTTCATTTAAAAGGAATCGTTGCATTGTATTGAAAACAATTGATGTTTAAATTTCTTCCACTTTATTGAACCAATTGTTATCATCCCAAAACGTGGAGAGTGCGGGTCAAACTAAGATGGCTTGAGTCCCTCTACCGATCTCTTTGTGAAGTTTATTTTGGCATGGTGACGAAGCAGTAACCTGGTGACAAAGGCGCTGACGAAAAAGGTTGTGCTATCCACAACCTTCGTGAACCGCGCCGCCCTTGCGCCTCACCATTGATCCCGGTCGAACACCGCTGGCCTGCGCTGCACCAAACCAACCTGCACGGCCACCACCGGGCACTGGCCCACCTGCCCGTAAAATTCCCGGCACCCCATCGGCCTACCCGTGTGCTCCATGTAACACCTCGAGATTTTATGAAAAATACTCTTTTTAATTTCATTAATGTCTTGTGTTGTACGCTACACCAAAAGGAGGTTACACAACACGCATCCTTGACTTTCCTTTCATTACACGTAATCACGACCTTCCTCGATAGCGTGTGTAGTACGCAATACCAAGTTTCACTAAACAACGATATGCTATTAAAATATTATTTAAACTGGTCATTATGAATAGTAATAACCACCTTTTAAAATTTTAGAAATTTTATCTCTCAAAATGGACTTCTTTTTTGGATTTGGAGTATCGAATTTAGCCTAAGGTGAAATTTTGGTACTTTTCGGATAACTTTCATATTTTGATGAATAGTGAAAATTACTAAATTTTAATTAAAAACAACTTTTTTAATCGAAATAATTAATAGTGATAAATTATTAATTTGAGTGTTTTTAAAGTATATTTGGAATATATTTTTACAATTTAGTACAATGTTGTTCATTGGATGTAATTCTACATTTAAACCAGACATAAACAAGTGTCAATCTTTTGATAGTTATTATCTCTTAAGAACACGCTATTTGTTTTGACAACGAGAATTAATTTTTAAATTAATTAATGAAACTTATATTCTTTGAATTTGGTAAAATAGACATCATTTTTGAGTTCATAATATCAAATATAGCTTAGGCCTAATTTTTGGTATTTTTCTAGAAACTTTCATTTTTTGATGAATAGTGAAACCACTAAGTGGTAGTTAAAAAAATGAATTTTTTATAAAACATAATTTTACCGCTTCTGTGAGTGGAATTTCAAAAATCTGAGAGACACGGTTGATTTTATTAAGTAAAATTTGGTTCAATGAGATGAAAATAATTTCTGGTGAATAGTAACTTTTTTCCTTTTTTTACCACGGTTAAAAGTAAATAGGGTAATTAGGGGTAAAAATGTTATTATTATTACCCTAACACATGCCCAAATTATATTTTATAAGTGTAATTCGACCAAAAACAACCTTAGTAATAAAATATGATCATTTATGCCCACTTGGATTAGATTAGGACATTTATTAGTAATTTATTTAACGAAGGGTTAAAATAGATAAAATCAAAGTTTAATAAGTAAATCATTTTTAATATAGGGTTATACATAAGATAAATTCGACTATAAATACTCCTTAGAAAGATAAAAATATTTCCTACATAATGGTATTTTATTTTCAATTTTTAGACGTTAAATAATTTAATTTATTTATGACACAATGATGATGCAATAATTATCTTATTAATGAAATATTGACATAATTGATGTTATAAATACCCAAATAAATGTAATTTGAGACTTTTTATGAATTAAACTAATTTTTTAGGTTAATATGACATGTTAATATTGATTTAATTAACTTTTTTCGAACTAATCATTCTATTATGATTTTCTCAAAAATCAATTACTAAATAGTGTCAAAATTGACATAAAATTGTTTTTAAAATAATTATTATATTATTAATTCTTATTTTATTCCTAAAAATCTAAGTTTCAGCCAAATGACTTAGATAAGGTTATATATATTGATAATAAACAACTTGGGGTTCGTTTGTCTTGTTATTGTTAGTTTATTAACCTTATTGTGTAAGAACACAAGAAGACATGGTAAAAGTAAAATTATTTAACTTAACGTTAAATCTAAATGATAAGGTGAAAATAGGAACCTAAACTTGTCTAAATTCTATTGGATGAGAGGCTTTAGACCCATACTCACCTTATCTTCTAAATAAATCAATTTGGAGCTATTTAAAACCGAACTTTACTTTATAACAAAATAATATTTTTGTTATTCCAAAGATGCCCCTCTCCTCCCTAATAAAAGGGAACCTCCTCCCTCTCTTCCTCACACCACTTTGAGCCTTCACGCTCGGCCAACCCCAACCAATTTCTCCTCTCCAATTCCCTATAAACATCCTAGAGGTTCTGGTCATCTTCAAAGACCTATTTTAGTGCCCTAAAATGAGGTCTCAATGAAGCACTTCAAAGAAGAGGTAATGTCCGTTACCGATTCTTTCAACTTTATTTCTTCTTCCACTTATTCTTATTAGGTTGTTTCATAATGAAGTAATAACATAAGTATCCCTCATATAATGATATTTTATTATAAGTATGAAACAACTCTATTTCACAATCTATCCATCCTACGGAAAATGAAATCACCGCGCGTGCGTACGTACGGAATGCCGTCTCCACGACGCGATGAGATTCATTCTCCACATTAACCATTCATGAATGATAATAAAGTATATATAATGAATAATAATGAAATATATGACATTTTAAATCTACTGGATTTATGTATATATATATATATATATATGTATTTCATCTACTTACTTCCATTCAAGACAATAAGGAAAGGAAAACAACGTTCATGCGTACGTACGGACTACCGTCTCCATGAACGGTGTGTTTCATTTAATTTATCAATCTATTATATATATATATATATATTGAATATATATGATATATAAATCATGTTTTATAATCTGGAATTAAGTAAATCATGATATAAGTAATAATAATGTCAAGAACAACAAGTCCAAACACCTACGATAAATGAAACGATTTTACCCAAAACACGACTTTAACATGGAATTTACAAAAGAAATGGTAATATAAAGTAATAAGTGAACCATATATGATATAATAACAATGAATATGTTTCTTTAATAAGTTAATGACATTATTTAAATCATTATACAGGAGGTTCGGATACGTACAAAGCATATTGGACATAAGGTAAGGGAAATATCACAATCTCATTTTTATCCGAGATTGTTTATACTTTAGCATTTACTGGGGTGTATTTTATCATCCACATCCATGTTTCCTCAATATGTAATATTATTTCCATCCACCTACAATTTTTTAAATCCAATTTTACCCTTCGGTGAGTTTTTAGTAAAGGATATGAAACGAATATTTTGTCGTTTTTCGTACAAGGTACTTTTTGAATTTTCCGACAAAAGTACGAAGAATGTTTTTTTTAACTTATACAGCATGAATGGATTTTTAAAACATTATTTCCAAGAATCTTCCTTTACAATTTTTCAATTTTATTTTTAATCAACTTCTTTTAGTTTAGAATTGTATGACATGTTAAGAAAGGAAAAGTGTTTTTGTAGTAGAAAGGATATTTTCCTCAAGAATGGAGTTCAAGTGTTTTATCAAAATTATTTTCCATCTAAGATAATAAGGGGTTCTGTTTCTATCCCTATTATTACATGGATTTGATTATGTTGTGATGGAAATATATTTATGAATTCCTTTATCCTATATGAATTGTTTTATGATGTCATGATGTTTGAGATTCCAATTTTTATTACATGGCTTATGCAATGATGTATGATTTATGATTTTGTGGCACACATAAGAATGGTATCATTATGAGATGGGTGGGACCTATATCTCCCTCCAATGCATTGGGTAAATATTTTATATCTCATGAGATAGACATGGCTGGAATGGTAGGTTATACCAGTTTAGTGAAACAGGACTGAAACGAGGGTGACTCGGTTCAGAAATGGACTTTGTCCACTAAGATAGTCTTGGAAATGAGTATTGACTAATAAGAAATGATTCTCTATGATAATGTGTGAATTCCAAAAAGTTTCATGTTTTATGTTATGATTATTGGGATTCCGTTTCACTACTATGATTTATCCCATGTTATGAAGTTATGCTCTCTTTTGCCGGTTAAGATTTCCGAAATGTTATGTTCTTATGAATATGATGTGATTGATTTTTATTTTGTTTACCCTTACTGAGCATTTGAGCTCACCCTTTTATGTTTTCCTTTCCCCAGGATATAATGAAAGGTTTTAGGTAAAAAAAAGGAAGATCTTTATGGGAGATGTTGAAGATCATTCACCACGATTAGAAGATTATATTCCGAGTTTCCAAAGACACTAAACTATTACGATCCTTGTGTGTGTGTTTTTGTTATGTACTAAGTATTCCGCAAAAGTAATGTAATGTCCATGTACGTCAAGCTTCGGGTCTCTACAGTTGGTATCATAGGGGGGTTTAGTCAACCTTTGGAAACTAGGATGCGAGAACGTTAGTGAGATCCCTAGAGATATTTCTAAGGTATGTCTAGGGATGTCCCTAAGGATAAGTATACATATAGGATATAGTCATAGAACTATGGTGACGATATTAGATTAAACCAAAGATGTTAGATATTGAAGTTACTCCCCCTTTATTATGATTTTTCCTCTCACACTATTCTTTTCAGGTTTTAGGAAATGGCTGGAAACAAGATGATTCACGATAATGGAGGATATGATGGACAATGGAATGATATTCTTCATGAGAAACCAATTGAAATGGGATTTGGAAGTCCAAACATCATTATTATGCCGAATCAGCAATCTCATAATATGATCAATAATGTAAAATTTGGTAAGTTTCTTGACTTGTCTAATAAGAGAAAGATGGAGTTTCATGATGATCATAGAGGAAAGAAAGTTCAATTTCCCCTATGCAAATCATGTGGGAAGAGGCATCAAGGAGAATGCTTCAAAGGAACTGGAAGATGCTTTGGGTGTGTAAAAGAAGGACACAAAGCCAGTAAGTGCAAAGGAAAAGGTTCATTTAACACCAAGGATGAGGATAATGGTATTGCTACGACATCAACAATAGTTAAATGTTTTAAATGTGGAATGTACGGGCATTATGCAAACCAGTGCCATAAGGGAAAGTCTCATGAAGAGAATCAGTATGGTCGTATGGGTAGTATTTATGTTGATGATGATGAAGAGACTACAAATGATATGTGAGATGAAAGAATTGTTGAAGCTCAGTCAATGTTTTAAGAATGTAGTGGAATGATTACATGTTTATCATGTGTAATGTTGTATAATTAATCTCGTGGTACTATGGAATAAAGAGACATCTAAGGATTGTTACACTGTTGTCTTTCCTTGAGTTTTGAAAGTGTATGATTAATGGTACCACTATCCATGAAAGGTTATTCAGATATTTTCGGAATGTAGATGATATGCACATAATGAAGGTATAAGGAGAAAATTAAATGTTTGATAGTATTCATGATCTCATGACTGATATAAGGACTAAGTGATATCATGGTTTTAGTATATAGAATTTTGAGGATTTTGGTATGTGGAAAGTGTTAACTTTTAACTGCATTCATGTTTTCACTAAGGTTCAATGGGTATTCAAGAGAATACATGATTAAGGCCTTTGAATGTTTGGAATGTGACCAACAATACATATCATATGATATATGGGGATCAACGATGGTATTAAATCTATGGTAATCGTTTTCACTATATTATGAGAGTGGAATGCGGTATTATAGATAAGCCAAAAGATTGGAATGGATTATGTTGGACATAAGTTAGTATTGTTTAAGGGAAGAAGTTTTTTTGATATTATTTTTGGGATGTTATAGTAATACAGTTTTAGAAAAAGGACAAGCTGCAGGACGGGCGACATGCCATCGCGTCGGACAAGGCCGTGGGAATCGAACCCAGAACCGAAGTGCGAATGGCCTTTATCGCCTAACACTGGCCCACAGGAAGTCCCTGTTTAGTAGAAACTAGTTTTATTATATTAAGAAGTATGATATATGATGTATAAGCCCATTTTAGGAACCATATATGATTAATCTCACTATAAATGGACTTATGTATTTTTGATGATTTTTATAACCTTTTTTTAGACAGATAGAATGACCCATCATTCAATCACATGATCTGCTAACACTTCACGAATGAAAAATTCAACTTCATTTCTTTAAAAGATGAAGTAGAAATTGTCCAAAGAACGACCAACAGTGAGACTGTACCAAAATCACGAAAGTATTTCTTCTAATTCTAATTTCCTCAACTTTAGGGAAATGATCTTGAAAACCAAAAATGTTGTCATAGTGCCCTTATATCTGATAAATCAGATGGTACCTTAGATCATCACAAATCTATGGCTTTATGATCGATGGATTTTTCATAGCCATGTTCTCTACCACTCTCCATCGTAACTTGATGGTTAGATTTTTCTTCCATATCCATATTTTCACCTATATTCTCCTACGTGGAAACCCAGTGATGCGTTACATTGGGTAATCATTAGGTTTCATACTTTAGTTTTTAAAATTAAGTTTCAGTATTCCTTTTTACGATGTGGGATTCTATGAATAGTAAACGATTTATAACCCTGACGAATTTCGAGGGCGAAATTCATTTTAAGGGGGGTAGAATGTAACACCCCGAGATTTTATGAAAAATATTCCTTTTAATTTCATTAATGTATTGTGTTGTACGATACACCAAAAGGATCTTGCACAACACGCATCCTTGACTTGCCTTTCATTACACGCAATCATGACCTTCCTCGATAGCGTGTGTAGTACGCAATACCGAGTTTCACTAAACAACGATATGCTATTAAAATATTATTAAAACTAGCCGTTATGAATAGTAATAACCACATTTTAAAATTTTAGAAATTTTATCTCTCAAAATGGACTTCATTTTTGGATTCGGAGTATCGAATTTAGCCTAAGGTGAAATTTTGGTACTTTTTGGATAACTTTCATATTCTGATGAATAGTGAAAATTACTAAATTTTAATTAAAAACAATTTTTTTAATCGAAATAATTAATAGTGATAAATTATTAATTTGTGTGGTTTTAAAGTATATTTGGAATATATTTTTACAATTTAATACAATGTTGGTAATTGGATGTAATTCTACATTTAAACCAGACATAAACAAGTGTCAATCTTTTAATAGTTATTATCTCTTAAGAACACACTATTTGTTTTGACGACGGGAATTAATTTTTAAATTAATTAATGAAACCGATATGTTTTGAATTTGGTAAAATAGAAATCATTTTTGAGTTCATAATATCAAATATAGCTTAGGCCTAATTTTTGGTATTTTTCTGGAAACTTTCATTTTTGATGAATAGTGAAACCACTAAGTGGTAGTTAAAAAATGAATTTTTCATAAAACTTAATTTTACCGCTTCTGTGAGTGGAATTTCAAAAATCCGAGAGACACGGTTGATGTTAGTAAGTAAAATGTTGTTCAACGAGATGAAAATAATTTTTGGTGAATAGTAACTTTTTGCTTGTTTTTACCACGATTAAAAGTAAATAGGGTAATTAAGGGTAAAAATGTTATTATTATTACCCTAACACATGTCCTAATTCTATTGTATAAGTGTAATTCGACCAAAAACAACCTTAGGAATAAAATATTATCATTTAGGCCCACTTGTATTGGATTAGGACATTTATTATTAATTTATTTAAAGAAGGGTTAAAATAGTTAAAATCAACGTTTAATAAGTAAATCATTTTTAATATAGGGTTATACATAAGATAAATTCGACTATAAATACTAATTAGAAATCTAAAACAATTTCCCACATAATGGTATTTTATTTGTAATTTTTAAACATTAAATAATTTAATTTATTTATGACACAATGAGGATGCAGTAATTATCTTATTAATGAAATATTGACATAATTGATGTTATAAATACCCAAATAAATGTAATTTGAGACTTTTTATGAATTAAACTAATTTTTTAGGTTAATATGACATGTTAATATTGATTTAATTAACTTTTTTAGAACTTATCATTCTGTTATGAGTTTCTAAAAAATCAATTACTAAATAGTGTCAAAATTGACAAAAAATAGTTTTTAAAATAAATATTATATTATTAATTGTTATTTTATTCCTAAAAATCTGTGGTTCGGCCAAATTACTTAGATAAGGTTATATATGTTAATAATAAACAACTTGGGGTTCGTTTGTCTTGTTATTGTTAGTTTATTAACCTTATAGTGTAACAACACAAGAAGGCATGGTAAAAGTAAAATTATTTAACTTAACATTAAATCTAAATGATAAGGTTAAAATAGGAACCTAAACTTGTCTAAATTCTATTGGATGAGAGGATTTAGACCCCTACTAACCTTATCTTATAAATAAATCAATTTGGAGCTGTTTAAAACCGAACTTGACTTTATAATAAAATAATACTTTTAGTTATTCCAAAGGTGCCCCTCTCCTCCCTTATAAAAGGGCTCCTCATCCCTCTCTTCCTCACACCACTTTGAGCCTTCAAGCTCGGCCAACCCCTGCCAATTTCTCCTCTCCAATTCCCTATAAATATCCTAGAGGTTCTGGTCTTCTTCAAAGACCTATTTTAGTGCCCTAAAAGGAGGTCTCAAGGAAGCACTTCAAAGAAGAGGTAATGTTCGTTACCGATTCTTTCAACTTTATTTATTCTTCCACTTATTCTTATTAGGTTATTTCATTATGAAATAATAACATCAGTATCACTCATATACTGATATGTTATTATAATTATGAAACAACCCTATTTCACCATCTATCCATCCTACGGAAAACGAAATCACCGTGCGTGCGTACGTACGGAATACCGTCTCCACAACGCGATGAGATTCATTCTCCACATTAACCATTCATGAATGATTATAAAGTATATATAATGAATAAAAATTAAATATATGAAATGTTAAATCTACTGGATTTATGTATATATATATATATATATTTATGTCATCTACTTACTTCCATTCAAGATAATAAGGAAAGGAAAACAGCATTCATGCGTACGTACGGACTACCGTCTCCATGAACGGTGTGTTCCATTTCATTTATCTATCTATTATATATATATATAATGAATATATATGATATATAAATCATGTTTTATATTCTGGAAGTAAGTAAATCATGATATAAGTAATAATAATGTCAAGAATAACAAGTCCAAACACCTACGATAAATGAAACGATTTTACCCAAAATGCGACTTTAACGTGGAATTTACAAAAGAACGGGTAATATAATGTAATAAGTGAACCATATATGATATAATAACAATGAATATGATTCTTTAATAAGTTAATGACATTATTTAAATCATTATACAGGAGGTTCGGATATGTACAAAGCATATCAGACATAAGGTAAGGGAAATATCACAATCTCATTTTTATCCGAGATTGTTTATACATTTGTATTTACTTGGGTGTATTTTATCATCCACATCCATGTTTCCTCAATATGTAATATTATTACCATCCACCTACAATTTTTTAAATCCAATTTTACCCTTCGGTGAGTTTTTACTAAATGATATGAAAGGAATCTTTTGTCATTTTTCGTACGAGGTACTTTTTGACTTTTCCGACAAAAAGTACGAAGAATGTTTTTTTAACTTATACGGAATGAATGGATTTTTAATACATTATTTCCAAGAAGATTCGTTTACAAGTTTTCAAGTTTATTTTTAATCAACTTATTTTAGTTTAGAATTGTATGACATGTTAAGAAAGGAAAAGTGTTTTTGTTGTAGAAAGGATATTATCCTCAAGAATGGAGTTCAAGTGTTTTATCAAAATTATTTTCCATATAAGATAATAAAGGGTTCTGTTTCTATCCCTATTATTACATGGATTTGATTATGTTGTTATGGAAATATTTTTATGAATTCCTTTATGCTATATTAATTGTTTTATGATATCATGATGTTTGAGATTCCCATTTTTATTACATGGCTTATGCAATGATGTATGATTTATGATTTTGTGGCACACATTAGAATGGTATCATTATGAGATGGGTGGGACCTATATATCCCTCCAATTCATTGGGTAAATATTTTATATCTCATGAGATAGACATGGCTGGAATGGTAGGTTATACCGGTTCAGTGAAACAGGACTGAAACGAGGGTGACTCGGTTCAGAAATGGACTTTGTCCACTAAGATAGTCTTGGCAATGAGTCTTGACTAATAAGAAATGATTCTCTATGATTATGTGTGAATGCCACAATGTTTCATGTTTTAAGTTATGATTATTGCGATTCCGTTTCACTACTATGATTTATCCCATGTTATGAAATTATGCTTTCTTTTGCAGGTTAAGATTTCCAAAATGTTATGTTCTTATGAATATGATGTGATTGATATATATTTTCTTTACCCTTACTGAGCATTTGAGCTAACCCTTTTATGTTTTCTTTTCCCTAGGATATAATGAAAGGTTTTAGGTAAAAAAAATGAAGATCTTTTTGGGAGATGTTGAAGATCATTCACCATGATTAGAAGATTATATTCCGAGTTTCCAAAGACACAAAACTATTGCGATCCTTGTGTGTGTGTTTTTGTTATGTACTAAGTATTCTGCAAAAGTAATGTAATTTCCATGTACGTGAATCTTCGGGTCTCTACACTCCATGGGCACCCCGCCGGCCATTCCACGCACCCCACCACTATTTTTGTTGCTCTGCTGGTCTACCCCTCTCCCCGTGTGGCTTGTCCACACCCTACCTGGTTCCCTGCCAACCTACCGGGCCGATCCACCGACCGGCAACCCTTGCGGCGCTGGCTGAACTGGTCTGGGACACCGGGATGAACCATCCCCGCAGTCCGCTGGGTCGGGCCCAGTGGACAGGGCCGAACCGAGTGGCCGGACCAACCAACTGGGCTTGGCCAAACCCGCTGGGTCCGACCGGGTCAGCCCAATCTGGGTTGGGCTGAGTCGGTCTGACTGGGTCGGACAGGGCCCATGCCCATTACTGACACCCTTTACATCCTTTGGCTATATCGTTGGAACCAAAAGTCTGTTTGACAAACCGTCAGTGACACTGGATTTCATGGTGCACGACAGTACCTTTTAGTATACCCCCCTACAGTACGGGGTTTAGTTGAGTTTCTATTAGGTTTCATCATACAAGAATCCAATCAGGCCCTAGGACTAAAAAGCTAATAAATCACAGACCGGGCGTCCGATTTATGCATCGTCTATTGCGTTGAGACCTCTATGACATGGTGGACCTTTGAGATACTTCTATGTGGGACGTTGTGATAGTTAGAGTATCGACCAGTAGCTTTTGGAGCAGATCTTCTAGAGACAAGAAGGAATTTATTCAGTAACCTAGTAGCTAGAAGAGACTTGATGACTCTTGACCAATTCGACTCGGAGTGATTCGACTAGCCCAGTGGGAAGACCCTTGGTGTATCGGAAGACCCATAGTGGGAAGAGCCTCTATGTGAGCATAGCATAACCACAGTACTCGACACATGGAGTACCTTAGTAGGCTACGAGGGGGAGCGCCTCTGTGTGAGATCAGTAGACCCGTGGTGGGGAGTGCCTTTGTGTGAGCGTGGAAGATCCATGATACTCGATATGAGGAGTAACTCAGTAGTTGAAGTTAGTGGGAAGTTCCTTTGTGTGATGCGGCATGCCCGTTGTACTCTATAGAGGAGCAGGTCTCTAGAAGATGAGGGTTTAGATTGATACTATCCTTAGAATAAAATCCTAGTTGAGCTGAGTGAGTAACTATTATGTTTACCTCATGATTGAGATGGATTACTTCATAACTTAAGTATTTGTATGGGCATATACCTAAGTGGTGTTATATGTTGAATTCATACTTTTTGATTTATCCTTTTTGGATTTTTTGAGACCTTGAGGGTCTCAGGATATATACTATGTATCGTTATGCTCACCCCTGCCCAGGCTATGCCCACACCTTGTTGTATGGGTTGCAGATGACAAACAGTCCTGACTGAGGATCAGAGTAGTAGGAATGGACAGTACCCGGAGGTGGACCTCCTGACGAGTTGTCACATGGAGCAGACTGACAGAAGTGGAGTGCTGAGGAGGCTATCTGTACCTACCCTTCAGGTAGGATCCATGGTGGACGATCTAGGATCTGCTTTCAATATTTTCTTCATTAGTACATGTTTTTCTATTTTACCTATACTTTTCTGTTAGGATTTTATTTTTGGCCCCCTTAACTTTTCAGCACTCCTTTCATTACAGTTTTTCTTAGTGTTTTACTTCCAACTAGTACTCAGTTGTGTGTGTTTACACTTTATATAGGCAATGCCTTCCCAGCTTAGGGATTTACGTCTTTGGTGCTAGTCGACAGCCCTTGGCCTATGGAAGGAGGGCTTGGGTTAGTCACGACACGGGCCCCAAAGGACGGGTTTTGATATCCCAACATGTAAGCATTGAATCCATATGTATTGAGTCATTTCATTCTATATGCCACGTTTTTTACACTAATCATTTCTCATGTGTGCATTGGGAGTTCTAATGATCATGGAACTCGCATCTTGAACTTCTAGAAGATAGGTTAACATCAATGTGCCTACCCCAATCAACAACATTGTATGACCAGCCTCCCATATTAGGGAATCCTCAATGTGTAAGACCTAATCACTAATATAATATGTTAGGACCCATATACTAGGGAAACCATAGTGTGCAATCCTTGATCATTTGAACTATGTGAAATTTTATTAATTCCATAAACAAGATATGATGAAATCATTCCTAATCCCCAAGATCCATATTAAATACCTAAAGGGTTTTCCACGTACATTGGTCCCACATTCATATGCATTAAGATAGATTTCCTTCAATCCCTTATTTCTAACACCGAGCATGGGTCATGTGGGATTACAGAGTTACAATGGTCATATTATTTTCATCATGAATATTCTCAAGCTAGGGAAACCTCAGTGTTTAAGATCCAACGAGTGGCATGAAAAGATTTACATCATATAAGGTAATATACCTTAGGGCCATTCCCAAGGGCATGGTTGAAATATGATAACTTTGATTCCTACCATAACCAAGACACACATGATGTCGACCTAAAACTCTAACTCAAATATCTAGTGCTTATGTTCCCATATATATGTCATTTTCACATGATGTTAAACTGTATAGGTCTGAAGAACTACATGGGTTTTTATTCCTTCCATAAATAGGATACCTAAGATGACCCATAAGGGATCTATCCCATCCTTGACATATTAAATACTTTCCTACATTAACGAAAATTTTGAAGTGCCAGACTATATGGATTTAATACATAAGAATCTACCATTTAACAATATACCAATGAAGAACCTTGGATACAAACAGTTTAATCCACCAATTATATTCCCCACTTTTCATATTAATTGATTTATTCTATGGTCATTTTTTTAGATTAACCAGCTATATATTGGTATTAGAAATACTTTATAAAAATATTTCAAATATATAAGAGTGTCTCAGAGTAAGAAACAATCCCAAAATGGGTGTGATGAGTCTGACCTCCCATCTTCTCATCCAATGTGTGTTCCTATCTTCCATTATTTATAAAGCTGAAATTGATCGGATGACTTTGGAAAGTAGGTTTTTACACAGTTATGGATGTGGGAACCATTGGAAGTTTCTATGAAAGGTTAACAAGGATGATCACCACCAACATGTATCTCTTTCGGAAGAAACAAAAATGGGGAACCTGATATGAAATAATATAACAATAGAATCTCCCAAAAAAGTTAAAAAGGATATATTTCCCAGTTTTTAGCAGAATAGTTTGTTCTCACCACATGGATGATCTCCAACAACATTTATTGCTTTTAGTAAAAACAAAAATTATGAGACTAACTTAAAATCAACTGATTACTGAATCTCCTTCACTAGATAAATAGAACAGACATCCTAGTTCTCATCAAAAAAATGTTTTCTCGCAAATGGATTGTAGAGACCCAAAACATGACGTACATGGACATTACATTACATTTTTGGAATACTTAATACATAACAAAAACAGACACAAAAAGACCATAATAGTTTAGTGTCTTTGGAAACATGGAACATAATCTTCTAATCGTGGGGAAAGATCCTCAACATCTCCCATAATGAACTTCCACTTTTTGTTTCCTTACCTAAAACCTTTATTTTTGTCCTGGGGGAAAATAAAACATAAAAAGAGTGAGCTCAAATTCTCAGTAAGGTTAAGCATGGATAAAATAAAACATACCATATACATTTGAACATAAAACCATGAACATAATGTTTAAACATCAAAATCTTGAGCAACGACATAAAACATGGATGTACATAAGGCATAGATCATAATGTAACATTAACCATGATAAAATAGAATGAGAATAAAACATGTAATTTTGGTATACATTAAGCACAATTAATGATTTCCATAGAATCCAAGACATTACTTCCAAGACCATCTTAGTGGAAAAAGTCCCTTTTTGAATTGAGTTCACTCATCGTTCCAGTCTTGTAATACTGAACCGGATTAACATACCATTGCAGCCATGTCTATCTCATGAGATATAAATCTTTACCCAATTAATTTTAGGGAGATATAGGTCCCACCCATCTCATAATGAAATCATTCTTAAATTTGCCACAAAATAAACATACATCATTCATAAAAATCCAATAAATAAAATGGGTTTCATAAACATCATCCCATCATCACATAATCCATAAAAAAGAAATGGATATCATTTCATAATAAGAAAAGTGAAACCATGTAAATAATATATACATTATACTTGAAGAATTCAATATGAAATAATGTTATCTTAGATGAAATAAGGTTTTGATAAAACACTTGAAATGAATTCTTGAGGAAAATATCATTTCTTCTTCAAAATCATTTTCTTTTCACAAAATGCCATGAAATTTTAAAAGAATAGGATTTTGTTTAAAATAGACATGAAATATTTTGGAGGAATATTCATGAAAATAATGCTTTATAAAACCGTAAAAATCCTTTCAAGCCGTATATGTTAAAAAAACATTCTTCTCGTACTTTTGTCGGAAAAGTCAAAAATTACCTTGTATTCTAAATAATATAAAGATTCATTCCATATCATGGGGTAAAAGTAAAAATGGGTAAAAAGTAAATTAAAAATACATGAAAAATCATTTATAAAACATGGACTTGGACGATTGCAATAACCCCAATAAATACTTACAAATAAGCAATCTCAGATAAAAATGCTATTTGAAAAATTATCCCTTACCTTAGGTCTGATATGCTTCGTACGAATTCAAACCTCCTGTATAATGATTTAAATAATGTCACGGATTTATTAAAGAATCATATTCATTGTTATTATATCATATCTGGTTCAATTATGACTTTATATTACTCTTTCATTTGTAAATTAATTTTAAAGTATCATTTTGGGTAAAATCGTTTCATTTGTCGTTCGTGTTTTATATTATAATTATTCATATGATTACTTAGATCATGATTACTTGCATCAAGAATGTAAAAAATGATTTATATATAATATATATTCAGAATATAAATATATATAATGGATCGATAAATGGAAATAAATACACCATTCATGGAGACGGTAGGTCGTACGTACGCATGAACGCTGTTTTCGTTTCCTTATTGAATTGAATGGAATTAAGTAGATGACATAAATATATTCATACATAAATCCAGTAGCATTATTATTTCATATATTTCATGATTACTTATTATATATACTTTATAATGATTCTTTGATGTTTATCATGGAGAGTGAATCTCATCGCGTCGTGGAGACGGTATTCCTTACGTACGCACGAGCGATGATATCATTCCCATGATCGTGAAATTGTATTAAAATTTATGTATAATATTACAGAATCAATATCACTTTACAATAATCATATATATTCATTACTTTCACCATTATACCCATCCAGGTAAGGTGGTGGTGGAGAATAGATTACACCACGGCGTGGAGACGGTATTCCGTACGTACGCACGCGCGGTGATTTCGTTTTCCGTAGGATGGATAGATGGTGAAATATGGTTGTTTCATACTTATAATAACATATCAGTATATTATGGATACTTATTTCATTAGTTTATAATGAAACAACTAAATAAGAAGTTGTGGAAGAAGAAATAAAGTTGAAAGAATCGGTAACGAACATTACCTCTTCTTTGAAGCGCCTCTTTGAGACCTCCTCTTATGGCACTAAAATTGGTATTTGAAGAAGAACAGGACCACTAGGATGTTTCTAGGGAAGTGGAGAAGAGAATTTGGCAGGGGTTGGCCGAGCTTGATAGCTCAAAGTGGTGAGAGGAAGAGAGGGAGGAGGTGCCCTTTTATAAGGGAGGAGAGGGGCACCTTTGGAAAACTTACAATATTTTTTTATTATAAAGTAATATTCGGTTTTTAATAACTGCAAATTTATTTTTTTAGAAGATAAGGTGGGTCTGGGTCTAAATAATCTCATCTAATATAATTTGGACATGTTTTGGTTACTATTTTATCCTTATCATTTAGATTTAACTCTAAGTTAAATAATTTATCTTTTACCGTGTCTTTTTTGTTTTCTTACACTATATGGCTTGTAAACATACTATAACAATCCAAAATAACCCCAAGTGGTTAATTATTAGTATATATATCCTTATCTAATTTATTTGTCCAGACCTTAGATTTTTAGGAATAAAATAACAATTAATAATATAATATTTGTTTTAAAAACTATTTTATGTCAATTTTGACACTATTTGGTACTTGATTTTTGTGAAAATTCTAACAGAATGATTATTTAGAGAAAAGCAAATTAAATAAATACTAACATGCCATATTAGCCTAGAAAATTAGTGTAATTCATAAAAAGTTTCAAATTACATTTATTTGGGTATTTTTAACATCAATTATGTAAATATTTAATTAATAAGATAATTACTACATCATCATTGTGTCATACATAAATAAAATTAGTTAAACTCTAAAAATTACAAATAAAGTAAAATTATTTAGGAAATCGTTTTATCTTTCTAATTAATATTTATAGTTCAATTTATATTCTTTATAGCCCTATATTTAAAATGGTTTAGTTATAAAACCCTGATTTTAACTATTTTAACCCTTCTTTAAATAAATTAATAATAAAAGTCCAAATATAATCCAAGTGGGCCTAAATGGTCATATTTTATTCCTAAGGTTGTTTTTGGTCTAATTACACTTATCCAATAGAATTAAGACTTGTGTTAGGGTAATAATAATATCATTTTTACCCTTAATTACCCTATTTACTTTTAACCATGGTTAAAAAAAGTAAAACGTTACTATTCACCAAAAATTATTTTCATCTAATTGAACCACATTTTAGTCCTTCATATTAACCGTGTCTCTCTGATTTTCGAAATTCAATTCACAGAAGTGGTAAAATTTCATTTAAATGAAAAAGTCAGTTTTTTAACTACCACTAAGTGGTTTCACTATTCATCGAAAATTTTAGTTTTTGCAGAAAAATACCAAAAATTCAGCCTAAGCATTATTTGGTATTTTGAATTCAAAATTGATGTCTATTTTTCCAAATTCAAAACATAAAAGTGGAATTAATTAATTTTAAAATTAATTCCCGTTATCAAAACAAATAGCGTGTTTTTTAAGAAACAATAATTATCAAAAGATTGATACTTGTTTATATGCAATTCCAAAGTGAAATTAATTACAATGAACAACATTAGATTAAATGGTAAAAATATATTCTTATTAAACATTAAACACAATTAATAAGATAATATAACCATATAAAATATGGCGCTGAAAAAAGCTGTTTTTAATTAAAATATAGCGTGTTTTTACACTACATTAAAATATGAATGTTATCAGAATAATATGAAAAAAATATCCAAAGTAAATTTTTATATCCTAATTCAAAATAATAATTTTACTTTGTCAAATTTAACTTATAGACATGTCAAAAAAAAAATTTAAAGTGTGTGCTCCATCAAAAGGCGGCAAAACTGCATTTTTTGAAAAATACTTATTTTACCCGAAAAATTGATTTTGTTCTCATACCATGTTCTAGAAAATTTGTAAGATGAATAATAATGTTATAAAATTCAAAATGTAGTTTATACTATTCATAATGGCTAGTCCATAATAATATTAGAACCATATATCGTTGTTTTGTGAAACCTGGTATTGTGTACAACACACGCTATCGAGGAAGGTTGTGTTTGAGTGTAATGCAACCCATGTCAGGGTTGCATATACTGCAAGCTAATACGGTGTTGCATATAGCGCAAGATAATCTTGTTTTAACATTCAATAGAATACAACAGTGAAATTAAAATGAATATTCTTCATAAAATCTCGGGGTGTTACATTCTTCCCCCCTTAAAATGAATTTCACCCTCGAAATTCGTCGGGGTTATAAATGGTTTACTACTCGAAAGTTTCTTTAATAGAAACCCAAATAAAAAAAAGAATACCAAAACCAATATTTAAAAACTAAAGTATGAAACGTAATGGTTACCCAAAGTAACTCATCACTAGGTTTCCATATAGGAGAACATAGGTGAAAATATGGATATGGAAGAAAAATCTAACCATCATGTTTTGATGGAGAGTGGTAGAGAAAATGGATAAGAAAAAGCCAAAAATCACAAAGCCATAGATTTGTGATGATATAAGGTACCGTCTGATTCATCAAATATAAGAGCCTTAGGACAACATTTTTTGTTTTCAATATCATTTCCCTAAAGTTGAAAAATTTTAATTTGAAGAAATAATTGCTTGATTTTGGTACAATCTCACTATTGTTCGTGCTTTGAACAATTTTCACTTCATCTCTTAATGAAATGAAGTTGAATTTGTTATTCGTGAAGAGTTAGTAGATCATGTGATAGAATAATGGGTCATTCCATCTTTTTCAAAAAAAAGGTTAGCATAAGTTATCAAATATACATAAGTCCATATATGGTGTGGTTAATCATATATGATTTCAAAACTGAACTTATACTTCATATATCATAAAATAAAAATAGTTTCTACTAACCAGGGACTTCCGGTAGGCCAGTGGTAGGCGATAAAGTCCATTCACACTTCGGTTGTGGGTTTGATTCCCACAGCCTTACCCGACGCGATGGGTTGTCGCTTGTACTATAGGTTGTCCTTTTTCTAAAACTACATTACTATAACATCCCATCAATAATATAAAAAAAACTATCCTTAAAAAATACTAACTTATGTCCAACATAATCCATTCTAATCTTTAGGCTTATCAAAAATACTTCGGTCCAAGCTCATAGTATAAAGAAAATGATTACATGAAATGTCACATAAAAATCACATGAATGCCATAATTTATCCCCAATATATCATAATATATATCTTGTTGGTCAAATTAAAAACATGTGAATACATTAATCATGTATTCTCTTGAAGAAGGAATACCCATTGAACCTTAGTGAAAACATGAATGTTGTTAAATTTTAACACTTTCCACATACCAAATCCAAAAAATTATATATACTCAAACCATAATATCACTTAGTCCCTGTATCAGTCATGAGCTCATGATTACTATCATATTATTTTCTCCTTCTCCCTTCATTATGTGCATTTCATCTGTTTTCTAAAAATATTTCAATCACCTTTTCATGGTTACCAGTACCATATAATTATTGAAAACCAATACATAGATATTACAAAATTCCACAATACCATAAATGAGATTCCATGATACTATTTTGAAATCCAATTACATAATAACTTAATCACTACACAACATCATTTTCATACTCAACATCAAAAATAGTGATCGCATGAGACTTCCCTTTATCCTTTTCCTTAAGTGGTTGCTCATGTTTATCATCATTAACCCATGGATTAGGGCATTTATTAGCATAATGCCCCATTTCCTTGCACTTGAAGCATTGAAGTGTTGGTGGAGAGTTATCTATAGTATTTTCTCTATTCAAATCATTAGAAACCTTTTTCCCATTACTTCGACAATCAACCGCTCAATGACCTTCTTTTCTACACTTAAAAAATTTTCTAGTACCTTTTAGGAAATATCCAACATGCTTCTTTCCACACTTTGAGCATAAAGAAACATTAAACTTCTTTTCACCATTGTTATGATTTTTCTCCTTGAACTCCATCTTTCATTTCTTGTCAAAACCATGAGATGGATATGTTACACCAACTTCCAGTTCTACCTTGATGGCACAATGAAAAATTTCTTCATAGCTACTGAAGTCTCTTATAGCTAATTCCCTTCGAAGACTTGTTTTTATGCCACTGAAAAAGTGATCAACTTTACATTCAGGTTAGATGATAAAGCCAGATTCATACCTTTCAAGTCTTGTAAAATTATCTTTGTATATACCAATAGATTCATCATCCTTATGCTTAAGATCAAGAAACACCTTTTCCATCTTTGTTCAAAAAATACGAGGGAAGTACTTACTAAAAAAAAGTTCCTGAACTAATCCCATTCCATGGACTCAATTTCATCCTTTTGCCTGATATTCTTGATAAGCTTCCACCATTGATCAGCATCACCTTCCAAACGATATACTGCAAAGATGACTTTATCATGCTCAGAACATTATAGAACTGAAAATATCTTTTTACTAGTACTGATCCATTGTTCATCCACTATGGGATCATAAGACCCGCTGAATGAATGTGGACGCTGCCTCATGAAGGATTCAACAGAATGTTTCTCCTTTCTCTGCTCATTTTGAAATCCAGAATGATTCATAGCCTGTGTAAGTATAGAAATAAGATCGTGCACTCCATCTACCATGACATTGGTTTGGTCATGAGGAAAATCATTGCATTGTCCATTACATTGATCAACACGGTTCCTTCAGGTTCCATCCGTCATCTAAAACCCAAAAATAATAGTGTGAGAGGAAAATACCATTCTAGGGAAAACAACATAATAAAGGGGGAGTACCTTCAATATCTAATATCTTAGGTTTAATTCTAAGACCGTTAGTGCAAATCTAGTACTATAACCTATAAGTATACTTAACCTTAGGGACATCCCTAGATATACCATAGAAATATCTCTAGGGATCTCACTAAAGTTTTCACATCCTAGTTTTCAAAGGTTAACTAAACCTTTCCTATAATACCAACTATAGAAACCCAAAACTTTCCGTACATGGACATTACATTAATTTTATGGAATACTTAATACATAACATAAACAGACACACAAGGACCATAATAGTTTAGTGTCTTTGGAAACTTGGAACATAATCTTCTAATCGTTGTAAAAGATCTTCAAAATCTCCCATAAAGATCTTCCACTTTTGGTTTCCTTACCTAAAACCATTCTTTCAATCCTGGGGGAAAATAAAACATAAAAAAGGTGAGCTCAAATGCTCAGTAAGGGTAAGCATGGATAAAATAAAACATACCATATACATTTGAACTTAAAAACATGAACATAATGTTTAAACATCAAAATCATGAGCAACGACATAAAACATGGAAGTACATAAGGCATAGATCATAATATAACATAAACCATGATAAAATAGCATGGGAATAAAACATGTAATTGTGGCATCCATTAAGGACATGTAATGATTTCCATATTAGCCAAGGAATTGCTGCCAAGACCATCTTAGTGGAAAAAGTCCCTTTCTGAATCGAGTTCACTCCTCGTTCCAGTCCTATAATACTGAACCAAATTAACATACCATTCTAGCCATGTCTATCTCATGAGATATAAATCTTTACCCAATGCATTAGAGGGAGATATAGGTCCCACCCATCTCATAATGAAATCATTCTTACTTGTTCCACAAAATAAACATACATCATTCATAAAAACACAAAAAATAAAATGGGTTTCATAAACATCATCCCATCATCACATAATCCAGATTAAAGAAATGGATATCATTTCATAATAAGAAAAGTGAGACCATGTAAATCATAGAGACATTATTCTTCAAACATAAACATATGAAATAATGTTATCTTAGATGAAAAATGGTTTTGATAAAACACTTGAAACGAATTCTTGAGGAAAATATCCTTTCTTCTTCAAAATCATTTTCTTTTCACAAAATTCCATGCAATTTTAAAAGAATAAGATTTTTTTTAAATAGTCATGAAATATTTTGGAGTAAGATTCATGAAAATAAGGCTTTATAAAACTATAAAAATCCTTTTAATCCGTATACGTTAAAAAAACATTCTTCTTGTACTTTTTTCAGAAAAGTCAAAAAGTACCTTGCAGGGTAAATAAAAGAAAGATTCCTTCCATACAATGGGGTAATTGTCAAAATGGGTAAAAAGGACTTTTAAAATACATGAAAACACTTTTATAAAACATGGTCATGGAAGATTTCAATAACCCTAGTAAATACTTACGAATAAGCAATCTCGGATAAAAATGAGATTTGCAAAATTATCCCTTACCTCAGGTCCGATATGCTTCGTATGTATCCAAACCTCCTGTATAATGATTTAAATAATGATATTTAATTATTATAGAATCATATTCATTGTTATTATATCATATATGGTTCACTTATGACTTTATATTACCCGTTCTTTTGTAAATTAATGTTAAAGTAGTGTTTTGGGTAAAATCGTTTCATTTATCGTTCATGTTTTAACTTGTAATTATTCATATGATTACTTAGATCATGATTACTGACATAAAAAATGTAAAACATTATTTATATATAATATATATTCATAATATACATATATATAATGGATCGATAAATGTAAATAAATACACCGTTCCTGGAGACGGTAGGCCGTACGTGCGCATGAACGCTGTTTTCGTTTCCTTATTGAATTGAATGGAATTGAGTATATGACATAAATATATATATACATAAATCTACTAGAATTATTAATTCATAAATTTCATTATTAATTTTTATATATACTTTATAATGATTCTTGAATGGTTATCATGGAGAGTGAATCTCATCGCGTCGTGGGGACGGTATTCCGTACGTATGCACGAGCGATGATATCATTTCCATGATCATGGAATTGTATTAAAATGTATATATAATATTACAGAATCAATATCACTTTAAAATAATCATATATATTCATTACTTTCACCATTATACCCATCCAGGTAAGGTGGTGGTGGAAAATAAATTACACCACGGCGTGGAGATGGTATTCCGTATGTACGCACGCGCGGTGATTTCGTTTTCCGTAGAATGGATAGATGGTGAAATATGGTTGTTTCATACTTATAATAAAATATCAGTATATGAGTGATACTTATGTTTTTAGTTGATAATTAAACAACTAAAGAGGAAGAATTGGAAGAAGAAATAAAGTTGAAAGAATCGATAACGGACATTACCTCTTCTTTGAAGCACCTCTTTGAGACCTCCTCTTAGGGCACTACAATTGGTCTATGAATAATCCCAGGACCTCTAGAATGTTTCTAGGGAAGTTCAGAAGAGTATTTGTCAGGGGTTGGCCGAGATTGATGGCTCAAAGTGGTGTGAGGAAGAGAGGGAGGAGGTTCCCTTTTATAAGGGAGGAGAGGGGCACCTTTGGAAAACTTAAAATATTATTTTATTATAAAGTCATATTCAGTTTTTAATAGCTCCAAATTTATTTATTTATAATCTAAGGTGGGGATGGGTCGAAATAATCTCATCCAATATAATTTGGACAGGTTTTGGTTACTATTTTAACCTTATCATTTAGATTTAACTCTAAGTTAAATAATTTAACTTTTACCGTGTCTTTTTTTGTTTTCATAAACTATATTGTTAATAAACATAAAATAACAAGCCCAACGAGCCCCAAGTGGTTCATTATTAGTATATATATCCGCATCTAAGTCATTTTGATGATACTTATATTTTTAGGAATAAAATTACAATTAAAAATATAATATTTGTTTTAAAAACTATTTTATGTCAATTTTGACACTAGTTGGTACTTGATTTTTGTGAAAATCCTAACATAATGATTAGTTCTAAAAAAGTTAATTAAATAAATACTAACATGTATTATTAACCTAGAAAATTAGTTCAATTCATAAAAAGTCTCAAATTACATTTTATTGGGTATTTATATCATCAATTATGTCAATATTTTATTAATAAGATAATTACTGCATCATCATTGTGTCGTACATAAATTAAATTATAAAATGTCTAAAAATTAAAAATAAAATACCATTATATAGGAAATCATTTTATCTTTCTAATGAATATTTATAGTCTAATTTATCTTCTGTATAACCCTATATTAAAAATGATTTAGTTATTAAATGTTGATTTTATCTATTTTAACCATTCTTTAAATAAATTGATAATAAATGTCCTAATCTAATCCATGGGGGCCTAAATGGTCATATTTTATTCCTAAGGTTGTTTTTGGTCGAATTACACTTATCCAATAGAATTAGGACATGTGTTAGGGTAATAATAATATCATTTTTACCCTTAATTAACCTATTTACTTTTAACAGTGGTAAAAAAAGTAAAAAGTAACTATTCACCAAAAATTATTTTCTTCTCATTGAACCACATTTTAGTCCTTGATATTATCCGTGTCTCTCAGATTTTTGAAATTCAATTCACAGAAGTGGTAAATTTTCATTTAAATGAAAAAGTCAGTTTTTTAACTACCACTAAGTGGTCTCACTATTCATCGAAAATTGCAGTTTTTACCGAAAAATACCAAAAATTCAGCCTAAGCATTATTTGCTATTCCAAATTAAAAATTGATGTCTATTTTTCCAAATTCAAAACATATAAGTGGAATTAATTAATTTTAAAATTAATTCCTATTATCAAAACAAATAGCATGTTTTTTTATGAAACAATAACTATCAAAAGATTGATACTTTTTTATATCCAATTCCAAAGTGAAATTAATTCCAATGACCCACATTGGATTAAATGGTAAAAATATATTCTAATTACACTTTTAAACCCAATTAAAAAGATAATCATACTATATATATTATTTCGATGAAAAAAGTTGTTTTAAATTAAAATATAGCGTGTTTTTACTATTCATTAAAATATGAAAGTTATCAGAATAATATGAAAAATTTATCCAAAGTAAATTTTTTATATCCTGATTTAAAATAAGAATTTTATTTTGTCAAATTGAACATATAGACATGTCAAAAACAAGATTTAACGTGGGTGCGCCATCAAAAGGCGGAAAAACTACATTTTTAAAAAAATACTTATTTTACTCGAAAAATTTATTTTCTTCTCATACCATGTTCTAGAAAATGTGTAGAATGAATAATAATGTTATTAAATTCAAAATGTAGTAGATACTATTCATAACGGCTAGTCCATAATAATATTATAACCATATATCATTGTTTAGTGAAACCTGGTATTGCGTACAACACACGCTATTGAGGAATGTCATGATTGCGTGTAATGCAAGCCAAGTCAGGGTTGCATATACTGCAATCTAATATGGTGTTGCGTATAGCGCAAGATAATCTTGTTGTAGCATACAACAGAAGACATCAATGAAATTAAAAAAAATATTTTTCATAAAATCTTGGGGTGTTACATGGATGATCGCCCCCAATGTATATATTTGAGTCAAAATATTTATATAATAATACACATTAAGAATATAATTTTAAGTATTAGTATAAAAATAATATGAAACATAAATTTTCAAGTATAAAAAAAGATATTAATTAATTGAATTTATTAATTATAAAAACATGTATCTTAATATTTTTTATGATTAACATGATTTTTTATAACACCAATAAATTAATGAAATTTAAGGTATAGAAGATATATTTTTTTATGTGATTTTGATAGGGTAATTTAATGTTGATAAATTAAGTAATATGGAATAAAAAAATTATGTGTTGTGTATTTTTTATATCGCCAATTAAATTTATAAATTTTAAAATATTATTCTCTTTAAATGGATAAAGTTATAAAAATTGGAATAAAAATAATTTAATGAGTAATTTATATTATCTAACATTTTAAAAAATTATTCTTTAAAAACTTTTTTATATTAACATTTTTTTAATTTCATAAAAAGAAAAGTTTTAGTATTATTGAATTTTAATTTGATAAGGAAAACTTAATATTAATTTTATCATTTAAAAATTATCATACTTTAATTTTTCATTTTTCTTTTTTTGAAAATGATGATATTTTAAAAGAGAAAATACGTTTTCATAAGTACCATCACTTTTAAGATGTCATAATTCTATACGAATAACATAAAAATTTAGAAACCCATTTATATTAGTTTTATATAAATAGTAAAATATTGAATTCAAAAGTACTATGTGGAATGTATACAACAATTTTTGATATTTTTGAATGTATTTTATATTCTATTCAAATAAAAAAACTTTTTACTTTATATTTGAATTTAGTATTCATAAGATTCCATTTTGTTTTGACATTGCTTGGAAGAATATTTAATTTTTGTTGTCTAATCATAAGAAAATAAATTTTATGGGAATCAATAATTTTTCCATAAATACGATTAAATTGAATTTTATTCTTGAAAATAATTTTTTTTCTATGATTTCTTTTCCCATTTTATTCTTATTATATTGAAATTTTTGTACAGTATATAAAAATTTGGATATATTAATTCTAATATAGTATTTTTAATATTAATTTCTATATTATGTAATTTATTAAATTTTATTTTTATTCATAAAAATGGTTTACTAAAGAAATTGTTTTCCACTATAGTAAGGGATAAAATAAGGTCATGTTATAAAATCCAGTTGTAAAGACATGAAATTTCATAAAACATATTATTAAATTTTTGGATAAGGGATTTCATAACCTCACATCAAATTTCCATTTCTATTTATAATATTTGGATCCACTATCCTTGTAGATTACTAATATTTTTATTTTATATGATGAGTATATAAAATAAATAGCACTCATAAAAATTATAAAATTACCTCAACAACACACACAAAAATCCAAGAAACGAAAAATTCACACTTTACGGTCCCATATTTCCTTCCATAATTAGCCTCTCACTTAATGGGTATGTTTTTATCCCAATATTTTTTTAATATATAAAGGTTTCATAGAAGATATTTGGTATCTAATTTATAAGTAATAATGAATTATAATTCTTTTTTATTTATCTTTATCTATCACCTTTTATAATTTCTTATTTATCTATTTAATAACATAAAAGTAAAATTATTATTCGTTTTTGTTGAATATATTTTAATAATATCACATAAAAATTATACTCACATATTTTTTATAACATTTTATTATATTGGTCAATTTTACCACCTATATGAAAGATGCTATTATTTTTTTGTGGATGGTTATAGAAACATAATTAATTTCATCATATTATATTAATATGTAGTTAATTTTTTTTACTTCTAGAATAATAACTTAATGATTGAACACATTATTAATCAAAAAAATGTTACCTGTAAAAATTTAACTAAACATGCACATTACAAATTTAACTCTAGGAAAAATAACTTAAACACCATTGAATGATCCTAGAATAGAATAAATCACTATGGAACATAAATTCATGTAAATTTTACCATTATAGATAATGTGTATTCATAAATGAGATAATGAATACTATTACACCAAAACAGACAATGGATGATTTAATCTTCTAAAAACATACAATCAAATTAACTAATAAATAGTGATGAAAGGGAAATAAATGAATAAAAAGGATAATATATAAGTAATTAACATAAATCAATTAAATAAATAAATGTTTGATTAATACATTTTTATTATATTGGAAGTTAATTTATGTCTATTCTCGAGGGGATCAATGATAAAAGTGTTCTTCCTCTCAATTTCCATGAATTAAAAATTATTCAAAATGATGAACCTATAATATTTTAATATGGGGTACTTAATATCAATTTAATTATTGTAACATAAATATACATTTATTCATGTATTTTAAATTTATATTTTACGCTCTCTTTCAATATTTTTTTATTCATTTCTAAATTAAAAAATATTTGATTAGATAAATTTTTCTTTTATTGGGTTATTTATATCCCCATTTAATTATGTGATTCATTAAATACATGAAATATAACATCTTATTATTTTACAAAATATTTAAACATCTATAGTTTTATTTAAATTTGTACCCAAAATTTAAATGTTTTTATATTCTCAGTCCCCAAGATAAATTCTTTATAAGTTTTTACATTCCTTATCTCCATACATTTAATTTAATTCCCATGAATTTGATATTTTATGTTCTATGAGTGAAATTCACTTTCATGAATGTTTATATTATTTTCTAATTTTATTTTTACTGAATGTATGTTTTTATTTACATCAAAATGAATTTATTAGTAATACCTTACCTTCTTCATAAGGATTTTCATTCAAGATCACTCATAATACAAAATTATTTATGAATATATTTCTATAATGTATAATTGATTGAAATTTCCCTCCTAAACACTATATAATTTTATTCTTCACTCATATTTCATAGTGTTGAAATGTATTTTTAACCTAATAGTTCCCCTAGTTTCACAAGGCATCCAAAAGGATTCATGTATGTGTAGTAGAGTTTCTATATTAAATGTAATAGAGAATAATTTTTCATAATGTACTTAATATTTATAATAATTTCAAAATGATATTTATAAACATCAATGATTAATTGAGGTTATTTTCTAGTATCATTTCCTTTAATGAAAAGGGATTACATGGTATCATATGGGTTATTATTTACTATTGTTACAAAAAGTTTCAATGGAATAAAAAAATTTGATCATTTACAACATTAGTGAATTTTTCCAATGTTATATCAATTTTTTTGACAAATCAACCTCATTAATATTTCAATATTTCAAAAAGTAATTTTTATTCCAAATGTTTTTTGAATGTTATATTTTTTAAAAAATAAATAATTATATTAAATAATAAATAAATTTATTTCATTATATTGGTATATATTTTTATCTTCAAAGTGAAAATTAATATATTTTATTTACACTTATTTTGGATATTTCAAAATTTTGGATTATTTTAATTTAAATTCTTTCAATTTCCACTTTTGATCCATTGAAATTTGTTTTTAAAATTACATAAAATTTTATTTTTTAAAAATATTTTATAAAAGACATATTAAATTTCAGTTTATATTTTCTCATCCATTATCCTATAAATCACTACTGGATATTTATCCTTATTATTTTTGTTTAATTTATTACCCTTTAAATGATCTTATGATATTTTTACGGTGAGAGAAAACTCTATAAAAAATCATCCAAATCTTGATCTCTTATTATCTGATCTCATTCAAAAGTGTTATGTAATCTATATTATTATAAAACTATTATTAATCTATTTCAATATTCTCAAATCATTCATAATATTCACAAGGTATATAAATTCATAATATGAGATATATACTACTTATAGAGGGATTGCTATTATTTTTTTGAAAAACCTCAAGGGAAAAATTTCATTATCAGGTTAATTAGGTATAGAGGAAATTATTAATTTCTGATATATATAACTCATATGTATGTACAAATTATTATATGAAATGTCATATTGGAATTATATCTACCTACAATACATTTAAAAATGTTTAAAGTCTCATGAAATGATATATACGAGAATATGTAGTAATCCCAAACCACCATCTGACTCTATCTACTATGTAATTTTTTCTTATAATTGATCCTTGACTTGTTCTTATAGTTTTATGTTATATATTGTGGGAACATTCTTATGATTCAATGATACAATGATATCTAATTATTTAATAATTAATGTATAATGTTATGATTCTGAAAATATGATCTAATTTTTTACTAGTTATGATTCTATAATGTTATTTTATTTCACCATTATTTTAATCTTATACTGAATATTTTATATTTTTCTCCCTTATAATCATTCTTTTTTTTCTTATGTTCAACCTTACCCATCTATTGAGATACCCATTATATTATTTCAATTCCACCAGAATATCATGAAATGAATAATATACACCTTGTCTTGATGAGTATAATTTGTGGTGAATCTTTTGGAAGATGTTAAAACCATTTTTTAAAATAATGAGTTCTCTGTTAAGTGGTAAAAATGTATATTTTTTGGGAAAAACATGGGTTCTATTAATCATTTTTTTCTTAAATCTAACAAACACTAAAATTAAAATGTATCAATTATTCACATTATGAAATATTTTATATTGATATTGTAATTATGGATGATTAATTTTGGATTTCTTCGGTTGGAATCATGTACATTTTTATAGAATATGTCTTTAACTCTGAATTTAGATGTGCAGTTCTAGGGAATCTCAGTTTATATAAGATATGGGTCTATAAATTAGTATAGGTAAAGAAATTATTAACTGAAAATATTTTAAGAGTTATGGATAAAATTATGGGTTAATAATTTTATGGTTTCTCAAACAATTAAAGGAATTGATACAACATGGTAGTTCATATGGACTACAAAAAAGTGACCTTTACCAACAGAAAATTACTAATAGATAATATATCTATTGGTAAAAATAATTAATTCTAATAGATATTAAATTATGTTGATATTAATTATAGGTATCAACAATTATTTTTACCATCATATATGTCTATTTATATTAGTTCTTTAATACCAAACAATATTTTACTAACACTTACATCTGTTGTCTTAACATAATAATACCAAAAAAAAATTACTGATAAATGAATATGTTGTTATTAGTTATTGTTACCGAAATGTTTTTTTTCCATTAAGACAGTCCATTACCAATAAATTATTCAATAATATATAATATTTTACAAAAATTGAATATATTTATATATATTACCCACTACATGAAAATAATTTTGATAATAAATATATATAATTAATTTAAATATTGAAAATTCAGTAACATTTATTGTTGATATATGTATATATATAGATACATACATAAATAATCCTAAAAAATATAATTTTTTATATAAATTCAAATCATTTTTTATTACACACACACACACACAGATATATATATATATATATATATATATATATATATGAAAATAAGGAAAAAGGAAAAACCCCTAATATGACCAGACCCACTGCAGATCCACAGACCCTCTCATCCCTTCTTCTGCCTCCACCATCCCCTCCCACCCCAGAGCCACTCCCCGTACCCTCCTATCCCTTCTTCCGCCACCCGCCCCACTTCCATTCTCCTCCCCCCTCCCATCCCTTCATCCACCACCTTCCACCCATTCCATTCCATTATCCTCTTCCCTAGGGTAATCCCTCAAATCCCAGGGCTTGGCCAACCAAGTGGAAGGGGAAACAAAACAAAAAATTCTCCCAATTACTCTTCCCAAAACCATTACAACTATAGCTATGACATCTACCCCACCTTTCATTTCACTTGGCCTGATGATCCTCTCCCTTTAACGGTGCCTCCCATTCATGTCGTCTTCTAGGCGCAGTCAGATGTTTCTCACGTTGTTAGCAATGCCACCTCCCCCCCTAGACTCACGCTACCCATTAAAATCCTAGATTTCCAATTCTATGAAATGTTTTTTCTAGAAATTTATGAAGACCAACTTGTTGGTATGATATATAATTTTTTCTCCCATATTAATTTTACATGCAGGTGATTGAACAATTAACATGTCTCTAACAATATCTATCACCATGGGTGTAGAATTTATATCTAAAAGGCCAAGATTTATGAAGTTTAGTATCTTAATAATAGTGATTCATAACTAACATGTAATGTTATAGATTCTATTATACCATCTCCTCTAGGTGATATTGAAAATTATAACCAGTTGATTGGGGTTCTCCAAAATATTGAACTCGATGAGGGCGCTTTACTGGTGACTAACATAAAGGAATTGATAGATGTTGTTTAATATATAGAAAGTGTACAACATAGGAAGATTCATTATTCTATTTTTTGAATGAACATGTGGAACCATGGGTTTTATGTGTTGGATTCACTGGTGGAACTTATTAAATTCTTGGTTGTGTCAAATGTATTTTTTTGATTCATGCATGAGGATTATTCTAAGAAATTTCAAGCCACATAATAGTGTCATTTATATTTTATATCAGCCATGTCATTTTTAAAACATGAATCGCGTTCTTTCCTGGGATCATTCTCCTTTACCTCCATTGTTGACCTAGGGGGTATTTCCCAATTGTTCTTGATGAAAGTAATTACTCAGTGAATGCCAAATGTTTTATGCAGGGACCCCAAGGATGCAGTTGTGATATATGTAGAGAAAGTATTAAGGTTAGAGATTATTGCACTTGTTGAAATTTTTGGGAGCATCATGAAAAAGGAAATGATTTATTTTCTGGTGTATTTGGATCTAGAGATTGGTTGGGATGACATTCTAAAAAACGACCCTAGTAAAGAAATTTTCCAGATGAAGCTGTAGGAGTTGGATGGGGCCTCTAATAAAGCTGAGGACGACGATGATGATGTTGAGATTCACAATAAATGTTTAATTCAAGGAAGTTTATAGAAAAAAACTGTCACAGATGGATTAGATTGCTTAACAGTGGTGATGTTTGAGCATCTTCTAATATGTGTTGATAATGGATTATTAATAGAGGTTTTTTTTAACTCCTTTTCTTTCATTCCAAACAAGTGTTCTATCTACATAAAAATATATATTTTATTAGTTTCTGAATCTCTATACTAGCTCCTTGGATCCTGAAAATTTTGGTGTTAGATTTCCCATGGTGCTTGCAAATAATTTTATATGCAGATCAAACCCCCTTGAAAATTCTATTATCAGCATTGCTTATTTAGCCACTTCTCTCGTGAAAAATTTTCACCATCTTCTAAAATTATCACCATGTTGAATAGGATGGTTGACCGGTGTGTAGAGTATTATGAAAGTAATAATATTCACATAGTTCAAACGAACCATAAAGTTTACTATTCTAGATACCAGGACATAATTTATGTGATATGCTTCTATATGTGGTTGATGATGGATGTTGCACTTCTCAGATCAAAGCTTATTCTAATGCCCATAGAGACTATTTTAAAGAACTCAGTAGATAAATTAAAGGTATGTCTTCCATTCATAGTAAAAATGTTTCTTGAGAAATAGTTGAATGAGGGACTCTATGATTTTAGAGACATTTGTGATCTTTTATGCATCAATCTAGGAATTCAATATGGTGCTCACTGGTTAGGATTCAGGCCCTATCGGTGGACCAAATAGAGGTTGGTTGTTGTTACAAGGTTGTATTAAGGCTGGTTGGTGTTACATGGTTTGGATTCAATCCATTCAGATGGAACTGACATTCCTTCAATCCCCTTTCAAACCCCACCACCAGCCCAATTTCCCACAAGCCCACTCCCCAAATAACTAGGCCCACACTAGCTTGAAAACATCTCTACACCTTCCTACCTAGAACCTTATCCTCTCCAAAAACCCAGCCAAACCAGGTCCACTCCACAATGATAATGACATCCTAACAACATGAAAATCAAGCCCAGTTGAAGGATAATAATTATCCTAATACCACATTGATAAATGGGTAACAAATTCTCTCTCATCCTCTTTTAAACTATTAATATCCCCTATATTGAATTTCATTTATATTTTGTACATAAAAATGATATTTTTATGGGATTATGAATATATGTTTATTCATTTTAATGAATTATATTTTATTTTAGTATTTAAAAATAATTATAAAAGGTGTTATTTGAATGTTATCTTCTTTTTTAATATTCATTTATGAGTTTTTATTAACTGTGGAGCAATGTTACACTCATTCTCACTCAGAAACAACACTATTTTCTACTCAAAATACATTATTTTTTTTCAAATTTACAGTTATGCCTTTTTATTAATTTTTGAGACAGTTTACACTCTTTTTCTCTAATCAGTTTTGACTCAAATAACATATTTGTGTGTCATTGATGTGCACATTTCTGAAGAGAAAACGACTGGATAGATTTCTTTCACTAGAGATGTGTTCATGATGACTTACATGGAAGGTAACACTCAATATATCTCATAAACAACATAATTTTTTACTAAATTTTTATATTTTATATGGTACTTGTAATCCTTAAGTCACTGAAGTGGATTTAACTTTTTTGGTGTGCTCTAGATATTTTTTTCAAGCACAACAAAGAATATTTAGTATGCTTCTTGAGTAGATCAAGCTCATTCTCAATAAAAATTGAATATTGTTGGCCTTCCTTCACTGTTTTTCTGCTAGATTATTTTTAGTTGTATTACTTGGTTAAGTTTTTGGACTATACTTTGAAGACATCATGGTGATCTATAGGATCTTTCTTGAAAATTCTTTGTTACATTTTTATATAGATCACACTAGGACTATTTTTCTGCAGATATTTTGTTCATAGTAATGCTTTCTATTATTAATGTGTTTGTTTGTACTACATATCATTATGCTCTGTCTTCTTGGGTACATGGAGTTTTCACTGTTTGGATGCCCTATGACTAGATTCCACTGCATAGTTTTTTTATCTTGATGTTTTTCTACATATTGAAGAATGAAAGAGGGAAATCAATCTCAAGTTTAATTTTGGTCAGTATTCTGAATATGCAATGTAGATTATAGGATATCCGTATTCTCAGCATGAAATATGCATTTTATTCTATATGTAAGATACATATACATGATATAAAATATTTATTATGGAATTTTTATACTTTATACTATGAAATCCTGCTTCATCTATTACTCTATTTCTATATTTTTATTCATACAGAATATAGGAAGAAATATGATGATCCACAATTATTACTAGTTTTTTATTTCCCACTTGGGCTCAACCAGGAAAAAATATTCTACCTAGGGAAAATATTTCAGTTTTTCGTGATGGAAACACTAACATTTTTTTGTGAAGGGAAGTTATATGGCTAATTTCACAATTTATGTGGTGGATGATATGTACACACTTAATAATGTGTTTAATTTGAGCCCCTGGTAATATTTGTTTCATGAAATTACAGGATGATATTTGGGAGGGTAATATTTGTAAGAAGGTATAAATGATATACATACTAGAAGGAAATCATCTCAAGGAAATACAATTTTTTTTTGTTTTGGGTGGTGTACATAGACTCCATACCCCAAACAACATGAATATGGATTTAATTTATTCTTCCTTCATGAAAGGTGACCATACCTATTTAATAATCGATCCATATAGTGCAATGGAAGGTTCACGTCTTTATCCCCATCTAAAGTATACCACTGTAAATGAATAATTGGATAAACTATTGTAATTATGCTATGCGGTTGGATTTTATATATTTATGCACGGTTTCACATATATTTATTCTTCTTCCGGATGATTATTTTCAGTGATTTCTCTATACTATTTTTCTTTCAAACATCTATTTTGTAACGTGTTTCTATACCTTTTTGTTTTTCTATGCTCAATTTTTATCCCTAAATTGTTTCCAATAATTATTAAGTATTCATTATGGTATACATGTAATTATATGATTCTAAATGAGTATTGTATTTAAAGATCAAGATGGTTCTTGCATTCCACATTTAAGGTTTAGAGGATTAATTCAAAGCATTTATTTTTCAACGAAATGTAAAGAGAAAATCGCACTATCCCTGAGGTGTAGCTTGAAGGGGTTGACGATAACTATGTATGTTGTTCTCCTGAGTAGTATGGGATGGACAGTTGACTACCAAATCAAATGTGTAGAGATTTGGTTTCATGTTCTCGAAGATGATTATTAGAAGGTGGGTTATTAATATTTTTAGGCCCACCGACTAGTAAAATCTGATATCATGGTTACTTTTCAAGTTATTATTTCAAACTAAATTCCATGTAAATAATTTTTATAAATAAAATGTTGTCATTTAATGTTTATTTCTTTTTTTTCTAGGTAATACCTCTGTTGAAAGTCAAAATGAAGTTCATCACAGATGTAAGATGTTCAACACAAATGTTTATTTCTTTTTGTGAAGATAATACCTTTATCCCAATTGTGTAAGCGTATTTATTTCAATTTTTTTGAACCTCCCTCAATTCCATATGAGGTATTTTCTCATCTGTTTACTGATATATTAGTGCATAAACTAGAGCTAGCATGAATAAGGCTGGAACCAGAGTTATTATATTATAGTGTTGGTATGGATGGGCTGGATATGGAGGTGGAATAAACAGGAGCATGCATGGATGGGGCTGGAGATGGATGAGCTGGAACATACTGGAGCTGGCATGGATGGGGCTGGAGGTGGCATGGATGGGTTGGGGTTAGAGCTAGCATTGTTGGGTTGGGGATGCTAGTGTTGTAGTTGCTAGTGATGATGGGTTAGAGTTGTGGTTGGGTGAGGGTTAGGGTATTCGAGCAATAGAATTGTGGAACCAAATTGGGGGGGATGGGCTAGGTTGTACCATGATAGAATTGTGGAACAATCCTATTGGGGATCTAAAAGGTTCTGTTTGTTATTAATTTCATGATTAAAATAATTAATTATTTATAATTTTAAACATGTATTAAAATCATCTTATTTTAATAATTAAAACATATGCATTATATTTAATAAATTAATTAATATATATATATGAATTTTTAGTTGTAATAAAAATTTATAATATTTATTTAAATGTAATTTATAATCAAATATTATATATTCATAATTATTTTATCAACAGATAAATTAGTCACCAGAACCTATTGTTAAACACTTTTAACAACATATATATTATCTTTTGGTATTATTATAATTGCTATAAAACTATTTTATCTGTTGCGAAACCAAATAGGGACAGAGTTTTTACCAACATTGTAGTAACAGAGACATAGATGTTGGTAAAATTTTTTACAAACATAAAATGCACATTTTCCAACAGATATGCCCCTGTTGGAAAATTTGAAATATTTTGAAGTGATGTGATAGCATTTTATGGTACTTTATGTTATTTCGGATATTTTTTTGTTTTTTTAAAATTCATGAATGATATATTGATAACCTTTTGGATGATTTTTAATTTGATAATTAGGTAATTTTAGTAAATTAGGATAACCAGTTATTTGATATTTGTAATATATGTTGAGAAATATAGATATAATTGAGGTATGAAAAGTTATTTTATGATAACATAATTTACGTATTTATGAGAAAAGATTAATTTAGTTTTATGAGTATATTTTATTTTGGTTCATTGATTGGTATCTGATTAATTTTTTGGGTGAAAATTGTTATATTGTATTATGGAAGAAATGATTTCTATAATTTTTGGTGTTGGAATATTTTAGATTATTTTATAATTTTGTTTGGGTTAATTATATGTAGGTATTATGTTATTGATATTCAAAAAATAAAACATAGAGAAATATAGGTTTAAGTGAAGCAATAATAATTTGAACCAATATTTTAACTAAATTTATTTGTGTTTGAAATGTTGGTTTCAATGGATTGGATAGTTTTTCATATTAATATATTAATTGATTTTTGTCCTTTCATTTTCATTTTTTTTATTTTTTTGACTGAAAGGATAGAAGATAGTATATAAAAAAGTTTTTTATCTATAAAATTCTATAATTATATAATGAGTAATATTTTGAAAAAATTACTTTGTCAAATGAAAAAATGAACACATGCATATGAAAAGGAGAAAATTAGTATTTTAATATTATTGATGATAGAGAGATTTGATATCTCATTTGGATTATATCATGATTAATTATAATATTAATAAAACTCGCATACATTTTTAACTGTGATATATATTTAAATTATAATGATGTAATTTCTTTAAGGTTGTAAAATGTAACACCCCTATATTTTATTATTTCTTTATTTCGTTAAATAAATTATCTATCTAATATATTTTATCAAATGAAACATTTAAATATAATAAATCATGATGGTTTTTATAAAAAAATAAGATAATCATTAATACCATTTGAGAATAAAATATGAAATATAATTTTAAAATTTATATGAAGAGTAAAACATTGTAAAAATAAAAGACAGTAATTAATTAAAAAAATTTGTTATGGAATTTTGAATTTTAATGTTATTATTAATTTTTTATAGAATAATGTGATGTTTTATAAAACTTATGAATTTAATAAATGTAATCATCATATGATAAATAATTAATTTTAATTACATGTGAGAAAAATCATTTATTTTTTATAAAATAGCTATTAAAAAGAAATTATTATACATGTTTTGTTTTCGTATCATAAATGAAATGTTTCTCTTTTATAGGATTACTCAAAGAACCATTTAAATAAAAATAAAATATAAAAAATGATTAATATTAATTTAATTAGTTATATTTATGAAAAAAATATTAATAACAAATAATAATTAAAATATAATTTTCTTTTTTTAATATATTTTTACTATTTTCTTCTAAAAGATAATTCTAGAATTTTTTTATTTAAATGATAAAAAAATAATATTTATTTTTGGATTCAAATTTTGAAAATAATATTTTAGTTATTTTATGAATTATTTGAAATGGTGTTTTTTTATTATTGATATGAAATTTTTACAAACACGAGAGCTTTTTTTGATATCATCGTGATACAATAAAAAGATAAAAATTTATTAAACCATTTAATAGAGAAAATATGTATTTACATATTTAAATAGTGGATTTAAAAATTATTTGGTTCATTTGGAAACATTTTTTTGATTTATTGGAATGAAATTTAAATTATATTATAATAAAACATAATTTTGGCCCCTTCTACATTAGTTAAGTATTCATATGATTCCATTTACTTTTTTCTTGGTTTAAATGCTAAAAACCTACAATTTACAAATTAAAAGAATTTGTAGAAATCATAAGTAGTTTTGTGAAATAGGAATCAATTACTTTTAGTGCTTTAAATATATTTTTCCCTAAAAATGTTCTTTCCCACATAATATCTTTTATACTAAAAAAATAATATACATTTTAGAAATGGAATATAATACAATGGATTTCATATTTATATTCAGAATTTATAAATTGGGATAGATGTTTAAAATCAATTTTTTTTCATAAAAACAATATTCCTAAATAAATTTTAGTAGCAGCCATAAAGGCTATAATAAATTAATGATATTAAATAAAGTGATATATACCAAAAATATCATAAAATGTAATAATTATATGAAAAATTTGTCCATTGTAGAAATATCATTATCTTATCTTCACTATTTATAAAATCTAGATGTAACGCCCCGACCCCAGCTACCCAGAGTCGGTGCATTGCTTCGTAACATTGGCATGATCACAAAAGATCAAGTCTCGAAAGACCGATTAGTTTAGTAGCCTTGGAAACACTAGATACATTTGTAAACGTTACATTACATCATAAAGTGAAAAACTACAATAACAAAGTCTCCATAGTCCACACTCATATCCTCTTCTGACTATCCCTGCAGGTCATTCATAAAATACTTCTTCACATCCTGGAAAATATTAAAACATTGAAAGGGGTGAGCTCAAATGCTCAGTAAGGATAACAATAATGCGGAAGCTTTCATAAATAAACATTAACATTTAAGGCAATGTATAACTAAAACAAAAGCCTCTTAAACATGAACTTCAACATAATATGGCAAAAGTAAAATGAGATAATGCCATTTACTTCTTCACATGGATATTCTACTGGTCGAATAATCACATGTAATATCAATAACCACTTTCATAATGAGGGAATGTATAATGCCAGACATTCTGAAACACTTTGTCAAGGCCTCGGCCAAGACATCTAAAATGATTAAGGCCTCGGCCAAAACCATAAATCAAATTGGGAAAGGGCCTCGGCCAATTCCACGTCTAGTTGTCTCATGAGACCTACCGATGCATCGAGGAGCTATAGCGGGCCCCACCCGTCACTTATTAAGTCCAATACATTCCTCATATGAATAGGTTTAAACATATCATAAACCATAACATAATCATATCACATAAAACATGCATAAAGGAAACATAACATTTCCACATTCCAATCACAAGATATCAATACAACACATTGATATAATAAAAACGCTTTCGAAACCATTTTCAATACCAAAATAAAAGTAAGTTAAAACTTTGTATTTATTTTTCATTAAAAAAAAGTGATGGCTTGTAGAGGAAGCCGAAACTCAAATAATGGTCACGGCGGCGGAGAAGTCGTTGTCGCCGCATAAGTACGGAAAGAAAAACATTCCCTTTTGTCGTTTAGTAAAACGCTTCGTGTAAAAAGATTCCTTTTGAATAAATGTAAAAGTCAAAGGGGTTTATACACCGTATAAAAGAAAGTTGTGTATAAAATAAAATATGCCTCAACGAAAGGAGATTGAGACGAAGTCCCATACAAAGATCATTTTTAAAATAAAATAGATATATTATGTGTATTCACTATAGGTACACATAAATAACATAAAAATACAAAATAGGACATAATAATATCATGACATAATTTGAAAGTAGGAGATTAACCCAAAGAATGGAAGTTGGGTTAAGAAGATCCCTTACCTCGTGTCTGACTTGACTCAACCGTTCTTTAACCTCCTGAATAATAAACTAGAGTTAATATATACCTTATTAAGAACCATTTTCAACTTCATTATCCTTATTATATCACTTATTACAATGATATGAACATTATGTAATTATTTAAGTTAATAATGTTCATTTTGTCGGTATTTGGTTCTTAAGTCAAAAATAGGCTTCTTACACTTACATGTTGTTAATTTGGTCAAAGGTTCATTATATCCAGAATGGTATTCATGATGTAGATATCATATATGTCATATATATCCAGTACATACATTCATTTATAATATTACATCACATTTAGAGGTAAGAAATGAAATGCACCGTTCATGGAGACGGTAAGCCGTACGTACGCATGAACGCTACTTCCATTTCTATTTCATATTTTCTGGAATGGAATCATAATGATATGAGAGTATATTATAATTCCAGTATAATAACATATATAATATCATTAACTTTATCCTTCACACATCCCACATATGGTATTAACGAATCAAATCACTTTCAGGGGGCGGTAGTCCGCGCTTCCTAAAATGAAGATATCGTGTTTTACCCATAATGGAAACCATAAAGGTATGCCCAAAATGAAAAAAACAGAAGCTTAAGGAAAACATAAAAATATTATATATCATATATAAAAATAGTGACATCATAATGGCCACCTTTGAAGGTGTTAAATGAGTGTTGAACAATCATCGTTTCGGGAGGCAGAATTTCGCCATCCACGGAAACCTTATGTTCTTTAACCATTTGATGTAGTTGTGTGGAAGTGTAGCTCAAATAAATCTTATAACAACATCCTAGTATATTTAAGATACTGGTGTTGTTACAAAAGAAGTAAATAAAAAGAGTTTAGGGGGTTGGAGAAGCAAAATAAAACAAAAGAACATGAGAGAATGAATTACCTTAAAAAGTGTAACTCCTTTTGAGTTGAGCCTAAAGGCTTCCTTTGAAAGGATTCTGCCCAAAGGGAATCCTCTAGGATGAGGAGAGGGATGTGGAGAGAGCAAATGGGCAGGGGTTGGCCGAGCCAATGGCTTGAAGAGTGTGTGAAATGAGGTAGAGGTGGGGGCCTTTTATAAGAGGAGAGGAGGGGCACTTTTGGAAAGTAAAGGAACATTACATTATTTGAAAATGTGTTTCGGTTTTAAAAGGTCCCACATTGATAGAATTCATGGATAAGGTGATAAGGCATCGAAATCCACTCATCCAATTGGTTTTGGCCATGTGTAGTTCATAGATTTTATATTATCTTTCCATTTTATTTAAATCGTCAAATAATGATGTCATCGCTGCATCATTATTATGTCATAAATAATTAAATCTATTTAAGGTCTAAAAATTATAAAAAAATACTATGATATAGGAAATCTTTTTATCTTTCCAATGACTATTTATAATCAAAATTTGGACTTGTGTAACCCTACTTAAAAATTGTTTTAGTAAAACACTTTATGTTAGTGTCATTTTCACTTTAACATTAAATAAAAAGTAATTTATGTTATTTCCCAACAAAAGTGGATCCATGGGGTCCCCAAGTTAGGCCATGGCTTGTCTTGGTCGGCCATGACACAACCAATGAGGTTGGGACATGTGTCTAGGTCATTTAATATTATTAAAGTATTATTTATACCTTAAACTACCCTAATTACCACTAATCGCGATTAAGAACTTAATGAGTTACTATTCACCAAAAAATTATTATAATCTCATTGAACCACATTTTACTTCTTAATGACAACCATGTATGTCGGATTTTTGAAAATCAAAACACAGAAGTGGTAATATTTCATTTAAACGAAAAATCAGTTATTTAACTACCACTTAGTGGTTTCACTATTCGTCAAAAATTGAAGTTTTTCAGAATAAGGCCAAAATTTCATCCTAAGCTATAATTGATATTCCGAATTCAAAAATGATGTCTATTTTACAAAATTCCAAACATATAAGTTGCATTAATTAATTTTATAATTAATTCCCGCTGTTACGACAAATAGCGTGTTTTCAAGAAACAATTTATATCAAAAGATTGGCAATTGTTTATGTCCAAATTCAATGTTAAATTAATTCTAATGACCACCATTGGATAAAATGGTAAAAATATATTCTAATTATACATTAAATCCACTCAATAGTATAACTTATCACTATAAATTATTTTGATTAAAAAAGTTGTTTTAAGTATTTTTCACTATTCATAAAAAAATTAGAAGTTCTCAGAAAAATACCAAAAATTCAACATAGGCTAATTTCGATATTACGAATACAAAAATGAAGTCCATTTTGAAATATAAAATTTCTATAATTTTAAAAAGTGGTTATTACTATTCATAACGGCTAGTTTGATTTGTCGCGATGTTTTAGAACTCGAAGTTGCGTACAATGCAAGCTATTGTATTATTGAATGAGAAGCGTATCGTGGAAGCTCGGGGTGTTACATTCTCCCCTCCTTCAATAAATTGCGTCCTCGCAATTTGAAATTTTTCTTGGAAAATAAAAGGTTGAAAAGGGAAAATACCTTTGTGGAAAACCCACATCGGAAATAAGATTAATAAAATTTAGCCTTAATAAGAGGTAAATGGAAATAAGAAAGTCACCACCAAATTATAATCTTGATAAGGAGAACATTGGTGGCAATTAGAGACATATAATTGGAGGAAAAACGTAAATATTTGTAGGGAGTGATTGAGGTCATCAATAACAATCAACTGTCAAATTGAGGGCCTCAAAGCCTTCAATCTATATTGATTTAAAATATCATCAGTTCAACAAGACATAAGGTATTAGGATAACACATTTTTTTGTTTTAATATCCCTTTACTAAAGTTTAAGAATTAATTTATTCATTGAATAAGAGATAGGTATATATATATTTATGCTTGACAATTAGAGTTTCAACCTTCAACTCATCTTTCACTCAAAAAGATAATAGAACTCAAAAATATCATACTTATCCTAATTGTATAAGGTTCAAAATGTTAAAACATACCATTTAGATTAGTAATATTATTTTGTAATAACCAGGGACTTCCTGTAGGCTAGTGGTAGGAAATAAAGGCTTGTCGCACTTTGATTGTGGGTTCGATTCCTACAGCTTTGTCTGACGCGACGGTTTATGCCCCACCCTGCAGGTTGTCCTTTTCCTAAAACTATAGTATTATAATACTCCAAAAACAATCTTCATTAATTTTTTAACCTTAAACCATACTATCCAAAGATCAACTTAATCCACTCCAAAATAACTCTGTCCAGACTTTCTCTAAAATGTCTCTTAATTCCAAAATCAATTGTAGCATCAGATTCCCCATAAAAAGAAAAGTTTCTCTTATTGTCACATACTAAAAATATGATTACCTTAATCATATTAAAACCTTACTGAAATCAAAAAGTAATGCAGTACAATCCATATATATATATTACATTATTCTTATAACCAGAATATAATCCTTGAGTCCAAAAGCACCAATACATTAGTTATTCTGCTTCAACTGTAGTAATAGCATAAGATTGTCCTTGATCCCTTGTCCTTTTCTGAGGTAAGTTTCCTTGACGCTTAGGACATTCATTTGCATAATGACCCATTTCTCTACAATTGTAGCATTCAACTTTGACAGCCTCTTTCTTTCCCTTGCAATCACGTGCCTGGTGACCTTTTTCTCCACATTTATAACAGACTCCCATTCCTTTTAGGCAAGTACCAGGGTGATTCTTCCCACAATTATCACATAATGGAAAATCCTTCTTTCCCTTTTTCCCTTTATCTGTCTCTTGTTCCACCGTTCTCTTCTTCTCTTGCTTTACTTTGTTGTCATAAGACTTAGAGAATTCCTTTTCTGTCTTGATAGCACACGAGACAATATCTTTGTATGATGAGAAGGATTGTGATACCAAAGCTCGACGGAGAAATGGTTTTAACCCATCAAAGAAACGATCAATCTTACTCCTTGGGTTACGTATATAATCGGCAGCATGCATCGCTAACCTTGTAAAGTTAGCCTCATACTTTGCGACATTCTCATCCTCCTTCTGCCTCAAACTCAGAAATTGCCTTTCCATATCTGCTCGATGGTCACGAGGAAAGTATTTTTCTAAGAACAACTCTTTGAACTCTCTCCATTCCATATTCGATACGTCATCATCTTCCTTTGTGTTTTGAATCAGTGACCACCACTGATCGGCATCTCCAGTGAGGCGGTAAACTGCCATGACAACCTTCTCCCTTTCACTACTCCCCAAGGCATGGAATATTTTCTCTAAGGAATTTATCCATTGCTCAGCTATTGTAGGATTTGTACTCCCATTGAAGGTTGGCGGTTGTTGCCTCATGAAACGGTCTAGCATTGATCCTCCACGTTGCGGATCAGGGTGCTCCATACGAGTAAGGTTGTTATTCATAACCTGCGTGAGTTGTCCCAGTATGGTAATAAGTTGATCAGCACCAGTTGTATCTCCAGGTCCACAATAATTATCTTGAGCAGGAGGGAAATCCCTACACGGAGTTCGTGCATTGATACAGTTTCCATTCCTTCTACTAGGCGCCATTTCTAAACAATGGCATAAACTAGATTAGTTTATGAATCAAAATACATAATTCCATACTTGTAAAATACTTAACATAAATTGAACTATTTATGGATATAATCCATAATCATAAAAAGAAATGTTTTCTTTGAGTAAGTATGTACTCATAACCCTTCATAGTGGTTTGTAAGTAAAATGAGAATTATCCTAAGCATATCCCCCGGGAGTGTCGTAACCAAGAGTGCAGCAAGGCCCGTTGTCGTGCACCAGTTCCCGTTCGAGTCTAGCTCAAAGCGGTGTTTTCGGGTTTTACCCCTAGGTACATCTGTGCCAGAGCCGCCTCTACCTGCTCGTATCCAGACAGGGATGTATTGCTCGGAAAACTCATAACATCTCTATAATACCAAAATTCTAGGAAGTTCTTCTATACTAATCCTCAAAGTATATCTTTGGGCTATGTGCTCTAATCAGAGTTTATCTAAATCTAGCTTCCAAGGTTAGTACTAAACTGCCTCTGATACCAACTGTAACGCCCCGACCCCAGCTACCCAGAGTCGGTGCATTGCTTCGTAACATTGGCATGATCACAAAAGATCAAGTCTCGAAAGACCGATTAGTTTAGTAGCCTTGGAAACACTAGATACATTTGTAAACGTTACATTACATCATAAAGTGAAAAACTACAATAACAAAGTCTCCATAGTCCACACTCATATCCTCTTCTGACTATCCCTACAGGTCATTCATAAAATACTTCTTCACATCCTGGAAAATATTAAAACATTGAAAGGGGTGAGCTCAAATGCTCAGTAAGGATAACAATAATGCGGAAGCTTTCATAAATAAACATTAACATTTAAGGCAATGTATAACTAAAACAAAAGCCTCTTAAACATGAACTTCAACATAATATGGCAAAAGTAAAATGAGATAATGCCATTTACTTCTTCACATGGATATTCTACTGGTCGAATAATCACATGTAATATCAATAACCACTTTCATAATGAGGGAATGTATAATGCCGGACATTCTGAAACACTTTGTCAAGGCCTCGGCCAAGACATCTAAAATGATTAAGGCCTCGGCCAAAACCATAAATCAAATTGGGAAAGGGCCTCGGCCAATTCCACGTCTAGTTGTCTCATGAGACCTACCGATGCATCGAGGAGCTATAGCGGGCCCCACCCGTCACTTATTAAGTCCAATACATTCCTCATATGAATAGGTTTAAACATATCATAAACCATAACATAATCATATCACATAAAACATGCATAAAGGAAACATAACATTTCCACATTCCAATCACAAGATATCAATACAACACATTGATATAATAAAAACGCTTTCGAAACCATTTTCAATACCAAAATAAAAGTAAGTTAAAACTTTGTATTTATTTTTCATTAAAAAAAAGTGATGGCTTGTAGAGGAAGCCGAAACTCAAATAATGGTCACGGCGGCGGAGAAGTCGTTGTCGCCGCATAAGTACGGAAAGAAAAACATTCCCTTTTTTTGTTTAGTAAAACGCTTCGTGTAAAAAGATTCCTTTTGAATAAATGTAAAAGTCAAAGGGGTTTATACACCGTATAAAAGAAAGTTGTGTATAAAATAAAATATGCCTCAACGAAAGGAGATTGAGACGAAGTCCCATACAAAGATCATTTTTAAAATAAAATAGATATATTATGTGTATTCACTATAGGTACACATAAATAACATAAAAATACAAAATAGGACATAATAATATCATGACATAATTTGAAAGTAGGAGATTAACCCAAAGAATGGAAGTTGGGTTAAGAAGATCCCTTACCTCGTGTCTGACTTGACTCAACCGTTCTTTAACCTCCTGAATAATAAACTAGAGTTAATATATACCTTATTAAGAACCATTTTCAACTTCATTATCCTTATTATATCACTTATTACAATGATATGAACATTATGTAATTATTTAAGTTAATAATGTTCATTTTGTCGGTATTTGGTTCTTAAGTCAAAAATAGGCTTCTTACACTTACATGTTGTTAATTTGGTCAAAGGTTCATTATATCCAGAATGGTATTCATGATGTAGATATCATATATGTCATATATATCCAGTACATACATTCATTTATAATATTACATCACATTTAGAGGTAAGAAATGAAATGCACCGTTCATGGAGACGGTAAGCCGTACGTACGCATGAACGCTACTTCCATTTCTATTTCATATTTTCTGGAATGGAATCATAATGATATGAGAGTATATTATAATTCCAGTATAATAACATATATAATATCATTAACTTTATCCTTCACACATCCCACATATGGTATTAACGAATCAAATCACTTTCAGGGGGCGGTAGTCCGCGCTTCCTAAAATGAAGATATCGTGTTTTACCCATAATGGAAACCATAAAGGTATGCCCAAAATGAAAAAAACAGAAGCTTAAGGAAAACATAAACATATTATATATCATATATAAAAATAGTGACATCATAATGGCCACCTTTGAAGGTGTTAAATGAGTGTTGAACAATCATCGTTTCGGGAGGCAGAATTTCGCCATCCACGGAAACCTTATGTTCTTTAACCATTTGATGTAGTTGTGTGGAAGTGTAGCTCAAATAAATCTTATAACAACATCCTAGTATATTTAAGATACTGGTGTTGTTACAAAAGAAGTAAATAAAAAGAGTTTAGGGGGTTGGAGAAGCAAAATAAAACAAAAGAACATGAGAGAATGAATTACCTTAAAAAGTGTAACTCCTTTTGAGTTGAGCCTAAAGGCTTCCTTTGAAAGGATTCTGCCCAAAGGGAATCCTCTAGGATGAGGAGAGGGATGTGGAGAGAGCAAATGGGCAGGGGTTGGCCGAGCCAATGGCTTGAAGAGTGTGTGAAATGAGGTAGAGGTGGGGGCCTTTTATAAGAGGAGAGGAGGGGCACTTTTGGAAAGTAAAGGAACATTACATTATTTGAAAATGTGTTTCGGTTTTAAAAGGTCCCACATTGATAGAATTCATGGATAAGGTGATAAGGCATCGAAATCCACTCATCCAATTGGTTTTGGCCATGTGTAGTTCATAGATTTTATATTATCTTTCCATTTTATTTAAATCGTCAAATAATGATGTCATCGCTGCATCATTATTATGTCATAAATAATTAAATCTATTTAAGGTCTAAAAATTATAAAAAAATACTATGATATAGGAAATCTTTTTATCTTTCCAATGACTATTTATAATCAAAATTTGGACTTGTGTAACCCTACTTAAAAATTGTTTTAGTAAAACACTTTATGTTAGTGTCATTTTCACTTTAACATTAAATAAAAAGTAATTTATGTTATTTCCCAACAAAAGTGGATCCATGGGGTCCCCAAGTTAGGCCATGGCTTGTCTTGGTCGGCCATGACACAACCAATGAGGTTGGGACATGTGTCTAGGTCATTTAATATTATTAAAGTATTATTTATACCTTAAACTACCCTAATTACCACTAATCGCGATTAAGAACTTAATGAGTTACTATTCACCAAAAAATTATTATAATCTCATTGAACCACATTTTACTTCTTAATGACAACCATGTATGTCGGATTTTTGAAAATCAAAACACAGAAGTGGTAATATTTCATTTAAACGAAAAATCAGTTATTTAACTACCACTTAGTGGTTTCACTATTCGTCAAAAATTGAAGTTTTTCAGAATAAGGCCAAAATTTCATCCTAAGCTATAATTGATATTCCGAATTCAAAAATGATGTCTATTTTACAAAATTCCAAACATATAAGTTGCATTAATTAATTTTATAATTAATTCCCGCTGTTACGACAAATAGCGTGTTTTCAAGAAACAATTTATATCAAAAGATTGGCAATTGTTTATGTCCAAATTCAATGTTAAATTAATTCTAATGACCACCATTGGATAAAATGGTAAAAATATATTCTAATTATACATTAAATCCACTCAATAGTATAACTTATCACTATAAATTATTTTGATTAAAAAAGTTGTTTTAAGTATTTTTCACTATTCATAAAAAAATTAGAAGTTCTCAGAAAAATACCAAAAATTCAACATAGGCTAATTTCGATATTACGAATACAAAAATGAAGTCCATTTTGAAATATAAAATTTCTATAATTTTAAAAAGTGGTTATTACTATTCATAACGGCTAGTTTGATTTGTCGCGATGTTTTAGAACTCGAAGTTGCGTACAATGCAAGCTATTGTATTATTGAATGAGAAGCGTATCGTGGAAGCTCGGGGTGTTACACTAGATCCACCTTCCAAAAAATTAATTTACTATTTATATTATGTTATAAGTTATTAAAAAAAACAACTCATGTCACTTATAAATTTACCCCTCTAACACCCCTTTAAATTCACACATAAAATTGTAATTCCAACATATATTTTTTCATATTTCATTGTGTAATAATCATCTCTCATGTTAGGTTTCTTATTGTTATAAATATCTCCCATATTTATTTAAAACCACAATATTCTCCAAGATCATCTTAAATTTCTTTATAGTGATTTATTATTTCCTATTTAACTTTTACATTCAAATTAATCCTCAAAAAATTATTAATTTTGATTCTAATAATTAAGAACCTCAAAATAATACAAATATTCTTCTTGAATGAAATTATTATAATAAAATAACTTCAAATTTATAACAATATATTGATTATTGTATTTTCTTGTTACGATTGTGTTAATCACCAACATAGGTGACGCTATATAGTTTCCTCTCGGATGGTTATGGTAATATAATTTCTAGTATTATATCATATAAATATTTATTTTTTATCTTTTTTGTGGTAATATTATGAGTAGTCTAATTATTAATTGAGCACATTGAGATGATCAATAATTACTGAACCACGAACCTTATGGGCTTCAACAGGAGGGACACTACCCAAAAATCCCATGGGATAAACCTAGAAATGAATAAATCATTTGGGAACATATATTTTAGTATCAATAATATTATGGGGTTAAATAACTCATGATCATGAATTCATGACCATAAAATATACACTAAAAAAAATATGTTAGGATTCAAACTACTAAATTCCAAAAATATTTTCAAACTAATTATCAACTGAATGAGGATAAAATTCATTCTTAATATGTAAGATATTTATGTGCTTTATTTTTCATAAACACCCTTTTAGTTCTTTTTACACATTAAACATTGATTAACATTATGTTTTTAATTCACTATTAAAATGCACTATTTTGTGGTACATTTTTGAACACCTCATAAAATAAAAATTGGACTTGATTTTATTTTAATTTTTAATTATAATTTTTTTAATTTCATTGGAAAAAATTCATACTTTATTATTACTTGAAGATTAATATTGGAAGACCCCCATAGTTGGCCTTGAACAAATAACATTTTGGGTGAAGTGAACAGAACAATAGCCCGATAAAGCTAATGTAGTGGCCAATATCCAAGCTCAATGATTGTAAAATTTTAAATGAAAATATCGGAAATACTTTTTAACATTTAATACAATGGTTACAAGTGCTAATTCATATGTTTTAAGGTAGTTACAAGATGCCCAAGTTAGAGATAAAATTCTGGGCCAGATTTTGAGGCCCAGAAATACATCCCACGATTTTGATAATATATCACAACCCAAATTTCAATTAGGGATGAAATTGTACATGCTGTTAGGAGACATATGGTGCTCCATGTGCTTCTTCTATGTCCCTTTCTAATTATCCAATATAGAATCTCTTTTATACCCGTCTTTTAGGTGAATTCAAGCTGGATTCTACTTCTAGTCATGTGTGGAAAAGTCTAAGTTCCACAAGCTTTTCACCACCCTAATCATACTATACTCAAGTGGGTTGACATTCAGTATTGGAGGCTCGAACAAATTATACAAAAATGCTTATTTATAGCAATTTTGTTGGAAGATTTAATCATCTTGGATATTTTCATTCATTTTAATGTTATACTGTCACTTTTCCTATGTAATGTTCTTCCTCAATTGAAATTTGTTGTAATTCATCAGGGTTTCATAATAAAATATCATATTATACTATTATTCTTTTCTTCTACATATCAATTTGAAACCTTTTCCTCAAGGTGTGAATTTATTCACACAGAAACTTATAAAATTATTTACAAAATGGTAGAGTGATCATTTTCCTTTTATTGATTTCTTTACTTCTTCAATTCCTCCCTCATGAGTCTACTTCCAGCTTTCGCTGAAACCATAGCATCAATAGAGGGATACCCCACTTATGGGTTGATCCAAGGGATTAAAAATGGGCTGGATTGGTTGTATTTTATCAACCCATTAATGTATAATCATTTCTTTTAGTTGAGATTTTTATTTGATGATTCTAAAACTTCTTCATCCTTGTTAAGGCCACATATTTGGGGTGTTAATACAAACCTTTACCTTGAAGTTCTCATAAATTTTATCCTACAAGTTTATAGGTGATTAGTACTATGGTGTGTTGGTATAAAACTAGTAATTGATGAAGTTGTTTGATCATCTTGAATAAACACATCTCTAATATACGAAATTGAAAACATTAAAAAAGGAATTTATCTAATCCACCCTTTATAATAACCTAGGATAAACCCTTCATATAATTTTATTTCACTTAAGTAACATAATTTTCTCTAAAAACTATATATATTCAACCCAATGTTTTCAACTTAATAGGAAAAATCACTCTATATAATGTGCGTGTCGATAGGTTTCTTCTTAGGTCTCTAAGGATTCAACAACACAAGCTAAACTACATGTGACCGCTGAAACCTAATATCAGGGCTAAATTTGGGTGATACCCAATATTTGCGTCATTGCTGGGAACCCAAGTAATTCATCTAAAAACCATTTCAATTCTCCCCCATTTCTTCTATTGACCTCACCTGTTTTGATAATCCCAATCATGCTTTTATATACTTTGATAATCTCAATCTAATGTTTTTCTATATATTAATTCTTTCAATCTATGCTCAAGAATATAATAATATTAAAATAATCCCTAAGATGGTATAATATATGTTTCTCCATGTGTATATAAGTTCTGAAGTAATTCTAACCCATTCGGATATGTTTTTCATAAAACTGATAAGTATTCACTGGTCTGCGTTTAGCTAGAGCTACCTGTACTCAGTCTACCGATAGACTTAGTCTACCGATAGCCAGAGTCACTGATACACTATGTTCACCGATATGTACAGAGCTACCGACAGACAAATAGACCAGAGCTACCGATAGACAAAAGTCTACCGATAGAACCAGTTCACAAATAGTTACCGATACAAGTATAGTCACCGATATATCGAGCTACCAATAGAAGTCTGCAGATAGTTTAAGTCTACCGACACATTCAAACAGCTACTGATGCAAAGAGCTACCGATGGAGCAACAACTATCGATGGAGCAAAGACTACCGATGGAGAAACAACTACCGATGGATTAAGAGCTATTGATAACAAGAGCTACCGATGGGACTAAAGTCACCAGTATATGAGCTACAGATGCAAGTTCAAAAGAGCTACCGATGGAAGGTTCTGCGACGAAAAGTCCACCGTACACATTTACCAACACGATCTAATAATTGACCAACCAGTCAAACTCTATACTCTCAATACTATTTATTTATTAAGATAATGGTTACATTTGATGTATTTAATGCATTCAATGATATTTAATGAATTCTGTTGTCATGTCAGGGAACCGTACCTAGTACCCATGCAAAAACTAATCATTCCATTTTTCCGAAGCTGAAAGTTACAAAAGGGAAGATAAAGACCTAGATGATATGTGGGGAAGTATAGAACACTGAGTGTGTATACAATAAGCATCAAGGAACTAAGAAGGCACACTGGTGAAAAATAAAAGAGCTGAATATCATTCAAACGTGGTGCATTTGTGAAAGAAGAAAAATCTATACTCTAAGAACAATGGACATATACAAAGCTACTCGTTTTTAAGGACAAAACAAGCTGAAACTTGAGTGAAATACAACAAACACTTCATGCACTCAAGCTGCTAAGCTGGACCAAGAATCAAAGAAGAAAACGATACTCTGTTTTCTGAGCAGAAACTAGAGAAGTACTCAGATGTTTTTCTGACCAACCAAATGAGTCAAGAGTTGCACTGCCAATCACTAGAGATTTTCTAAACTCTTTCTCATTTCCTCTAGGGATTCTATCTTTACATTTTGAGAAGTTTTTGTACCCTGTTTATTTTACACACACACTATCTCATAAGCTAAACCGGAGGATTCTTAAATCCTCCCTCAGAATTCATAACCCTTTGTTTCCCATTGTGGATAGTGGTTGAGGTTGAGTAAGACCTGAACAGCCTGTGTGCTGTTGTTTGTTTTTCCCACGAAGAACTGTGGTAGAGGTATTTGGACCTGGACAGTAGTGTACTGTTGGTTACCCCTGATCCAGGGCGTGGATCAATTTATATAAATTGTTGAGAGGACTAAGTCTCGGATTGATACTGAACCTCTTAGTTAACTTTGTTGTGCATTTTAATTTATGTCTATAAGTTTACTATATATTTATTTCATATTTTGCTGCTATTACATTCAAATACAAAACTATTATAAATCTACTTTCATAGTTAAATTATCAAGTGTTTATATTTATTGTAAACCACTAAGTTAGTTTCAAAAGTTAATTTAATATTCAGATTAAGTAATCTGAGACCTAATCATTCTTTGAGAAACTGATTGAACATTTACACTTTGTATAGATTCACTACAGTTTAACTTTGTTTTTACCTTGGGGGATTTTAAGAGAAATAATTTTAATAGAAATTTTTATAGGTACTCAAGTCACCCCCACCCCCTCTAGAGTATCCACTCCAACCAACATTTGGTTTCAGAGGATGTTTTTGTTAAAGGATTTTTGATATACTATGTTTTTCAACTGTGATTTTAGTTGCACCTTTAAAGATCCTAAATTTCTGTTAGTTCTAATTTTTACCTATTTTAAAACTATTTTCTAAAATCTACTTATGGATAATAATCTTGAGGGTGCTGCTACTAACTGGCCACCTTTCTTCAATAGCACAAACTATTCCCAGTGGAAACTGAAAATGAAAATTCATTTAGAATGTATGGGTTTTGATATTTGGACTACTATAGAATCTCAATATAAAATTCCCTTAACTGGAAGAACAACTTGGGATAAACCTATAAAGACTGCTTACAATAATAACTGTAAAGCCATGAATGCCATGTACTGTGCTTTAGGACATGAAGAGTTTAACAGAATTTCTTCGTGAAAAACTGCTTTTGAAATATGGGATACTTTGGGTGTTTCTCAAGAAGGAACAAACAATGTTAAAGAAATGTGATTGAATACTTATACTATTAAATATGACACTTTTAAAATGAACGCTCATGAACATATTTCTGATATGTATCTTAGGTTTAATGAGATAGTCAATACAATGAGTTCACTTGGAAAAACTTTTCCAACTAAGGAATAGATTACGATGATACTAAGATATCTGGCAGAACGATGGAGGGGTACTTCTGTTTCAATCAGAGATTCATGTGACACTGGAGCACTTCCATTAAAAGAGCTTATTGGTAAATTAATGATGTATGAGGAAGAACTTAAGGAGAATAAAGAGGAAGATGATGAACCTAAGAGAAAATCCATAGCTTTCAAGTCTACTGGCTCTAAGAGTAAAGACAAGGAGAAAATTCAAATACAAACTGAGAGTTCAACCAATGAAGATTATGATTCAGATAGTGATGCTGAGATGACTCAAATAGCCAGGGGATTCAAGAAGTTTTATAGGGAGAAGATATTCTTCACGAAATTTAATTACAAAGGAATGTATGATAACGAGGGATAGTAGAAAAAGGATTGAAAGAAAGCTGACAAGAATGATGAAATAGTCTTCTATGAGTGTAAAAGGAAATGACACATCAAGGCTGATTGTCCAAAATTAAATGTCAAAAAGAAATATGATTATAAGGACAAGAAGTAAAAGAAAGCTATGAAAGAAACTTGGAGTGCTTTAGAGGACAACACAAGTGAATCTGAAGTTTCTGATTCTGAGAATAATCATGCCAACATGTGTTTCATGACCAACACATCTGAGGTAACTTTAGATACTCCTATTTTAAATTCCTATTATTCTGAAGATGATGCAGAATATGATTTTGATTCTGAATACATGACTAGTAAGGAATTATTTGAATACTGTAATATGCTGGAAGAGACATTCAATGAGCTTAAGGATAAATACAAATCATTTAAGAAACAGCATGCTCTCACTACTACTATTAAAACCGAACTTACTATCAAAAAAGAGAAGAATGCTCAAATGTTAAAGGAAAATACAGAACTAAAAATGTCCAATGAGATACATAGAAAAGACTTAGAGAAGTTTACAAATGGAATGGATACACTTACTCAAATACTAGGAAAGCAAGTGGAACCAAAATACACTAATAGAATAGGCTACAGACCTGGATAGAGACAGCTTATTAAGAATAGATTTATTCCTAAATTTGGACAGAATACTGCTAGTTCAAGTTTTGGAAATTTCTATGCTTCAACCTGTTATTCATATGGTCATAGATCAAATAAAGTTTATCTTTCAAAATCTATTGATTCTATAAATTATATGAGACCCATAAGACAAAAATGGGTACCTAAAGCTTTGATTGATAACCTTTCTGGAACCAAGAAGATCTAGGTAACAAAATCATTTTTTATCTAAATCTGTTTTGTAGGAAACATGCTTAAAGAGTTCTCACAAGAAGGTATGGTACTTGGATAGTGGGTGTTCAAGACATATTTCTGGAGATTATTCATGTTTCAAATGTTTAATAAAGGTTTATGGAGGCCATGTCACCTTTGGTGATAATTATAAAGGAAAAATCATCGTTTTGGACTAGATTGGTAACTCTAATTCAGTTTTAATTTCAAAAGTTTTATTTATTGATGGACTTAAGTATAACTTGTTAAGTATTTCTCAATTGTTTGATGATGGATTTAATGTCAAATTTGAAAAAGATCATTGTAATGTTTTTAAATCTAAAAATATTTTAGTCTTTTCTCAATTAAGAAATGAAAATGTATATGCAGTTGATTTAAATTCTTTAGCTACGAAAAATGTTACTTGTTTAAATTCTTTTCATAAGGAATCATGGATTTGGAATAGAAGATTAGGACACTACAACATTTATTCACATAAAAAATTAACTATGAAGAACACAGTTAGAGACCTACCTAAGCATGAATTCCCAAATGACAATGTTTGTAATCCCTGTCAAAAGGGAAAGCATCATATTGTTTCTTTTAAATCAATGAAAGAAGTTTCAACTTCTCAACCTCTCGAGTTGGTTCACATGGACATGTTTCGACCATCAAGAGTTTCTAGTTTAAATGGGAAGCACTATTTCTATGTTCTAGTAGATGACTTTTCTAGATATACTTGGGTATGCTTCTTAGCTCACAAAAGTGAATCTTGTTCTTACTTTGTTAAATACTCCAAATCTGTAAAAAAAATATTAGTGGAATTATGATTAAAACCCTGAAAAGTGATCATGGTCGTGAGTTTGAAAATCATGAATTTGAATCCTATTGCACACACAATTTCTATATTCATAACTTTTCTGCTCCTAGAACACCTCAGCAGAATGGTGTAGTAGAAAGAAGAAATATAACCCTTCAAAAAATAGCTAGAATCATGCTTAATGAATATGACCTTCCTATTTAATTTTTGGTTGAATCTATAAATAAAACTTGTAATATTATTAATAGAGTCTTAATTAGACCAAATCTTATGAAGACCCCATATGAGTTGTGGAATAATAGAAAGCCTAAATTTAATTACTTTAGAGTCTTTGGCTGCAAAGTTTTTATTCTTAATACAAAGGATAATCTGGATATGTTGGCTTCTAAGAGTGATGAAGAAATTTTTCATGGTTATTCTTTAACTAGAAAAGATTGTAGAGTCTTTATTAAAAAATAAAATGTGTGGAAGAATCTGTTCACATTAAGATTGATGAAACTGATCCACATGAGCCTAGAACCTCTCTTGAAAATCATGAGGAAATTTTGAGTGTTCTGAACCTTAATGACAAATCTAAATAACCTGCTATAAAAAAAATCTAGTTCTGGAAATATTCCAGAATCTACTGATATGGAACCCGAACCTATAGATGAACCTAAAATTTCTAGTCCTACCTTTACTATATCAACAAGGATTCTAAAGAATCATCCTTTGGATGCTCTTTTTGGTAATCTTGAAAGAGGGACATAGACTAGAGCTTATCTAAGAAATCAGGTTGAACATCAAGCCTTTCTTTCACAGCTAGAACCTAAAAATATCAATGATGCTATCAATGATGAATTTTGGGTAATGGTTATGCAAGAAGAGTTAAATCAATTTGAAAGAAACAAATTATGGGAATTAGTTCAGAGACCTAAGGACACTTTAACAATAGGCAGTAAATGGGTTTTTAGAAACAAAGATGATGATTCTGGAAACATATTTAGAAACAAAGCTAGGATATTTGCACAAGGATATAGTCAAGAGGAAGGTATAGACTATGATGAATCCTTTGCACCTGTATCCAGATTAGAAGCCATTAGGATCTTACTTGCCTATGCTACTCATCTGAATTTCAAGTTATATCAAATGGACGTCAAAAGTACTTTTCTAAATGGTTTTATTGTTGAAGTTGTTTTTGTTAAAAACCACCTGGATTTACTAATCCTCATTTTCCAAATCAAGTGTTTAAACTTCCTAAAGATTTATATGGTTTAAAACAAGCTCCAAGAGCTTGGTATTATAGACTAAGTAATTTTCTTATTTCAAAATTTTTTACTAAAGGAATTGATGATCCAACTCTTTTTATTAAAATAATTCCAAAATATGTATTAATTGTACAAATCTATGTTGATGATATTATTTTTGGGTCTTCCAAACACTCTTTATGTACTGATTTTTCAAAATTTATGAAAAATGAGTTTGAAATGAGTTTAATGGGAGAACTTAAATATTTTCTTGGATCTCAAGTGTTTCAAAATAAAGATGGTATTATTTTGAATCAAAGTAAACATGAAAAGGATCTTTTAAAACGTTTTGGATTGGATAGTATTAAGGAAAGTGAATCTCCTATGAGTACTGTTTTTAAATTGGATGCAGATGAAACTAGGAAACCAGTGGATCCAACAAATTACAGAGGTATGATTGGAAAATTACTTTACATTACTTCTAGCCAACCAGATATTATTTTTAGTGTGTGTATGTGTGCAATATTTCAAGCTAATCCAAAAGAATATCATTTACTTGATGTTAAACGAATTTTTAAGTAACTTAAACATACTGCAAACTTAGGTTTGTTTTACCCAAAAGGAAAACCCTTCGAGTTAATGAGTTATTCAAATGCTGATTTTTCTGGTTTCAAGTTGGATATAAAAAGTACTTCAGGAACATGTCACTTATTGGGAAAATCCTTAGTATCTTGGTGTAGTAAAAAGAAGAATTTTGTAGCATTATCCACTGCCAAAGCAGAGTACATTGCTACTGGTAGTTGCTGTGCATAAATTCTGTGGATGAAACACACTCTTCTGGACTATGGATATGACATTAAGCATGTTTCAATCAACAGTGAAACACTAGTGCAATAAATATCTTGAAAAAACATGTGTCTCACTCTAGGACCAAACACATTGATGTGAGGAACCATTTCTTGAGAGATCATTACCAAAATGGTGATATAATTCTCGAGTTTATAGGCACTGAACATCAATTAGTTGACATTTCCACTAAACCATTGAGTTCAGATAGGTTAAGTTACATTAGACATGAGTTAGGTATGTTTAACCCTGATCGATAGCTAATCTCACCGATGTAAAATTCTCACCGATGTAAAATTCTCACAGATGTGAATCCTCACCGATGTAACCTCAGTGATAGGAATTCTCACCGATGAATGCACTGTTTCAAAACATCTTTCTGCCGCTAGAATCTCAATCGTTTTTACCTTATTTCAATTTATTTATTTATTTTATGATTCTGAAATGATAAAACTAAAGGCCGAGCTACTTCTCAATCCACCGAGCCTCGACCCTTTACCCCCAAAACTTAGCTCCTGGATCATTAGTGAACCCTAAATCCTTTGAACCAGCAATGGAAAAAACAAAACTTCCTACCGTCATAGATGACTCTATTGATCTGAAAACAAAGAAGCAGAAGACCGATCAAGAAGCAAGTGGTAGTGGCAGTGTTTCTAGAACTAGGTCGGGGAGACGACCAGTGAATCCTCATCAAAAAAATCGAGTTATTTTAATTGAAAAGGAGTTGTGTGTAGAATTGCTGCTGCCTAGAAAATCCTTAGTGCTCGAAGTACACAATGATCAAAAATGGGTAGAGTGTTTTTCGAACAACAATGTTCCTTACTTTCCAAAATTAGTGAAACAATTTTATGATTTTGTAACCTTTGAGAAATTGGAGAATAAAAATCGAGTGACCTATTTTATGAATGGAAAGGAGATCTCATTTTCATATTTTGAATGTGTTGAGTGCTTGAAAGTTCCACATGAAGGATTATCTGGATATGTCTCAAGATCAATGCCACATACCAGTGACATTTTCGACTATGAGACAACTTTGGAAGAGCTGACTGGTGATGGAAGTCAAAGACAAGTAGTTATTGTAGAAATGGATGGAGAGAACAGATTGCTGTTCTAATTCGTTCAACATGTCTTGATACCGAGGAGAGGAGACTTTTCCAATTTGAGATATTAGGATATCTATCTCATGTACCTCTTAATAAATTGTGTAATGATTAATTTGTGCAGATTGCTGATGATCCAAATAGAAGATATGACAAGGCTGAAATCAAATCCAAATGCCATATTCTTTGCTAAGTTGATCTCTGTGATGATCAAGGTAAAAGGGGTTGTTCAGTCTCAAGATGAGACAGTGGTACAGAAGAATATTTTTTGTATCACAAATACATTTTGTAAGTACATTAAAATCAATTGGAACCATTGCAGAGGAGAATAGTTCAATGATGACCAGAGGGTGTATGACAAGTTTAATCTTGTGGATCATCCTTCAAGACCAAGGGATGTGAGGGATCCAGGTCTGGGACCTAATGAAGAAGAACCAGAATACAGTGATGATTCAGAAGATGAAGATTCCTCTGATGATGAAGGAGGAGATACTATCTTACCCCCTAGTCCCGCTCCTGAAAATCTAGATCAACATAAATCAGATAAAGAAGAAGCTGCTTTAGAGGATGTTGAAGTGGCTGCTGTAGAGAATGAAGAAGATGTTCATGAAATTGAAGCGTCTCTGTCAATAGATTTGAGACTTAGTCCAGTGATTGGACAATATTTAGTACCTACAGAGGAAGCAAATGAGGTTGATGTACCCTTACATAATCCAGAAGATCCTCCTACTGTTGCAGAAGAAGAATTGATAGTGGAAGATTCTACTCAAGATGAAAGACCTACTGAGAATGCTACTAAGAATGATGTTGTGAATGATGTTATCCATTTTGAGGATGCACCAGTTGAGGGGGAGCATCAAACTAAGTTTGGAAGTGTTACAGTGGCTGTTGGATTTAATGATTGGGCAGAAGACCCTGGTTTTGTAGTCTGTGGTTTACACTATCCTGATTCAGATAATAAAGCATCTCTGAATAGACCAAAAATTGTTTATGATGTTGAATCTGAATTTTTTCCTGAAGATGTGGTTAGAATACATGATCTAGAGAACCTAAAGAAAAACCTTAAGGAATGTTTTGTGGAAGAGGTAATGAAAATGGAATTTTCTATGGTATCTTCAATTCAATCAGTTATGACTGACTCTATAGTTTGTTTAGCCTTTGAAAGAGCATCTGTAGCAGTTGCACCTACTGATTAGGTTACCAAGGCTGATATGGATATCTTAAAGGATGAGCTAAAAGAATCTTTTAATACCTCAGTTGCTGGGATGAAGCAGATTTTTTCTGAAGAGATGAGGATGTTGGAAAGATCATTTGAACTCTCTCTAGGTTTTAATTTGTCAACCTTCATGGCAGAAATAGTTCAAGATGTTAATGAATGTCAGGCTCAAGTTTCTAGACTTGAATCAGATCTTTAAGCTTTAAAGAAATTGGTTATTTCTTTAGACTCTTACACGAGCTCCAAAACCCAAGCAGATAAGGACTTAGCTTATGTGAAGGGTGTTGTAAGCCAGATGGTTTCAGTATTTGAAGGTTTCAAAAATTCTATGAAAGATCATATTAAAACCCAGGATTCCCAAATTCAAAATCTTATCAGTTGATAGACCAAAAGATTCAAAGAGACTATATCTTTCTCTGTTGGTTCTCTTGAATCTATGCCTTCCGTGGATTTGAATCAAATTCGAGCTATGATGAAAGAGGAGCGTGGTTCTGCCTCAACCAGTAGCTCTGTGGACTCATCTGAACTGAGCAGAGTTGTGCTTTCTACCAGAGATTCATCCAAAGAAATTATGAAGATAGACCAAGACTACATGATAGAAGCCTATGCCTCTCAAAAATAATTGAAAGAAAAGGTGGACTCCTTTTTCTCTGAAATTTACACAAAGACCCAAATGACCAGTCATTTAAAGCTTCTATTTGAGAATATGAAAATGCCTACTTTCAATCAAGCCTTAATAGATAAAGTTAGAAAGCTAAGAGAATTGACTCCAGCGTTGGACAGGTTTATGGAGAACAAGGATGACTTTATTTATGCTATGGAGAGAGGAGGAGGAATCATTATGGATTTCAGAAATCTGTTGATGCCTTTTCAGCATGTTGATTCTAGTACAGTGATTGTCCCTCCTGCTTTGCCTGCCTCTGCCTCTACTGCTTCTCCAGTTTAGATGACCCATGCCCAAGCCATTCGAAGCCTCACACCTATGATCACACAAAGGACTACTCAATACAGGCCCAGCACAGTGTCAGTTGCTCAGCCTCCTGTGGCAATTTCCGGAATTCCTAAGCCTTCACCAACATTCTCACCCCCTGAATCCTCTTCTGATCCCAAGAGAAAATCTCTCATTGAGGATGTGAATTGATCAAGAGGCTGGACTGTTTGATAGGAATCCATTGTATTTTGTTTATTTCTTTGTACCTTCTCTGGAAAATGGAATGAAACTGTTTTTATTTTCATCTGTTTTCTCATTTTTATTTTTATTCCTCTTCTCTTTAGTTTCCAAATTTATTATTATCATAAAGGGGGAGAAATATTTTACCAATATTTTACAATGGGGTCGAAATACTCTCTAAGTATCAAAAAGGAAGGCATTTTAACCCACGGGGGGAGATATTAATGAATGGGGGAGAAATTTTATCTAAGATCTATCATGCTTTTCCCATTTTGATACCTCTGAATTTCATCCTCTAATACCAGTGCCTTTACTCTTATCCTCTGAAATCATCTCATTTAGTTCTCTGATACCACTAAATTTGACCTCTGATATCATGGTTTTTTATTTTATCTCTGATACATTTAATTCCATCTTTGATAAATTGTGTTTTATAACATACTGTTTTCTCTGAGAAAGTTGAGCTTAATTATATATCCTATGATACACGTTTTATATGATAATATCATAAGTTGTGATTATCAAAAAGGGGTAGATTTTTGACCTAACCTGTTTTGATAATCCCAATCATGCTTTCATATACTTTGTTAATCTCAATCTATTTTTTTTATATATATTAATTCATTCAATCTATGCTCAAGATGATAATAATATTAAAATAATCCCTGAGATAGTTTAATCTTTGTTTATCCATGTTTATATAAGTTCTGAAGTAATTCTAACCCATTCGGATATGTTTTGCATAAAAAAGATATGTATTCACTGGTCAGCGTTTAGCTAGAGCAACTGGTACTCAGTTTACCGATAGACATAGTCTACCGACATCCAGAGTCACCGATACACTAAGGTCACCGATATATACAGAGATACCGACATACAAACAGACCAGAGCTACTGATAGATAGAAGTCTACCGATAAAACCAGTTCACAAATTGTAACCGATACAATTATAGTCACCGATATATTGAGCTACTAATAGAAGTCTGCTGATAGTGTATGTCTACCGACATGTGCAAACAACTACTGATGCAAAGAGCTACCGATGGAGAAACAACTACTGATGGAGCAACATCTACTGATGGAGAAACAACTACTGATAGATCAAGAGCTACCGATAACAAGAGCTACAGATGGAACAAATGTCACCGGTATATGAGCTACCGATGCATGTTCAAAAGAGATACCGATGGAAGGTTCTGCGACACAAAGTCCACCCTACACATTTACCAACACGAGCTGCTAATTGACCAACCAGTCAAACTCTATACTCTCAATACTATTTATTTATTAAGATAATTGTTACATTTGATGTCTTTAATGCATTCAACGATATTTAATGAATTCTGTTGTCATGTCAGGGAACCGTACCTATTACCCATGCAAAAACTAATCATTACTTTTTGTCGAAGGTGAAAACTACAAAAAGGGAATATAAAGACCTAGCTAATATGTGGATAAGCAGAGAACATTGAGTGTGCATACAACAAGCATCAAGGAACTAAGACAGAACACTGGTGAAAAAGAAAAGAGTTGAATATCATTCAAACGTGGTGAATTTGTGAAAGAAAAAAAATCTACACTCTAATAACACTGGACATATACGAAGATACTCATTTTTAAGGAGAACACAATATGTATCTTGAGTAAACTACAACAAACACTTCATGCACTCAGGCTGCTAAGCCGGACCAAGAATCAAAGAACAAAATGACACTCTGTTTTTTGAGTAGAAACCAGAGAAGGACTCAGAAGTTTTTCTAACCAACCAAACGAGTCCAGAGCTGCACTACCAATCACTAGAGCTTTTCTAAACTCTTTCTCATTTCCATTAGTGATTCTATATTTACATTTTGAGCAGTGTTTGTACCCTGTTTATTTTACACACACTGTCTCCTAATCTAAACTGGAGGATTCTTAAATCCTCACTCAAACTTCATAACCCATTGTTTCCCACTATGGATAGTGGTAGAGGTCGAGTAAGACCTGAACAACCTAAGTTTTGTTGTTTTTTTCCCACGAAGAACTGTGGTAGAGGTATTTGGACCTGGATAGTAGTGTACTATTGTTTACCCCCGATAAATGGTGTGGATCAACATTTATAAATTATTGAGGGGACTACGTCTCATCTTGAGACTGAACCTCTTTGTTAACATTTCTGTGCATTTTAATTTAAGTCTGTAAGTATATTATATATTTATTTCATATTCCGCTTCTATTACTTTGAAATACAAAACTATTTTAAAGCTACATTGATAGTTAAATTAGAAAGCGTTTATACTTATTGTAAACGAATAAGTTAGTTTTAAAAGTTAATTTAATCTTCAGATTAAGTCAACTGAGACCTAATAAATCGTTGAGAAACTGATTGAACATTTACACTCTATATAGATTCAATATAGTTTAACTTTGTTTTTAAATTGGGTAATTTTATGAGAAATAATTTTAACAGAAATTTTTATAGGTACTCAATTCACCCCCCCTCTTGAGTATCCACTCCGGCCAAAATCTTCTTTTCTCACCTTATATATCTTTTCTCATCCTTGATTTCACACCAATGTAAATCCCTTTAGAAAAAACACAAACATGGGGAACCTCTCCCTAATTTGAATACCCCACACCATGTGTGTTGTACAATGAACATCCTATTTTATATTTTTGGAATTATCAAAAACCTATTGAGACACAATGTTTTAACTCCTATTATCCACAAAACATTCCATCCTATATTAAATTCAAATCCTTACAATGTTTATCTGAACATCTTCTTATAGAATTACATCAACTTAATTATCCTCCTTGAATAGATCATTTATCTCACCTCCATGACTATCATGATCCAAAATAATTACTTGGGATGTTGTGTCAACATATAATGATAATGAATTCTGAGGTTTCATATTTGAGATTATATCTACAATTCATTAATATATGTGAGGAGCTCATCACTACATCGAAAATCCCTTCCATAACCTTACGTGAAGTGTCTAGTTTCTCAAAATCCTCTCATTAATTAATGGAGAACCAACCATTGGATTTGGGGTTGTGGAATAAAATCAAGAAATTGTTTAAGGGTATTTTAATCAGGAGGAAATTGATATCACGTATCCACAAGAGGGAAATTTTGACATCATGGATTGAGTATCCCTATTAGCTCCATTGATGATTTTTTATAAACACAAGTAACTAAAAAATTAAGTGAAATAAAAAACATTTAGTCCTTACCCATTTTAAACACTGATCTATCCAATTTTTGTGGTTGAATATTCAGTTCAAAAGGAACCATTTCTGTTGAGAAATTTAGAAAATGAAACTCAGTTTGATTCAAAATCTAAACCTATGACTGAATAACTTATCCAAACTAAGATCAAAATTATTATGCTTCCTTCCACAATCAAGTATCCCTTCATAGGTTATAACGATGAACTTTGTTTGGATTTCTTTCTTCTAATAAAACCAAAAAAAATTGGAATGGTCATTTTTTTATTATGAAAGACTGCAGAGGAAATTGGATCAACCATTTCTAATATTCCTTGGATTTTCCCACACATGGTAGATCATAAGATTGAACATGACACAGATTATAAACAAATAATCAATATCAATAATGTATAATTGGTGAAACATGTATTCTTTAAAATGTTTAAAGTTGGTATTGGGTATGATGAGGGTTCAAGTCGAGCTAACGACATTAAACAAAAGCGTTTCATTGGAGGAAACCCATGGTTTTTAGGTTTCAAATATTTGTGCATAATATTTATTTTTCAAATAGGATTAATAAATCAATTATATTATTAAAAAATATATTTAACTCTCAATATGAAAGTACCATATACTATTGACTTATTTAACTATTATGAGTATAGATGGGTATGAAAGGGGAGCACCATATTCATCTGTGTCACGTAGGGTGACCCCTGAGTAATACCTTACCGAGAAATTTAATAATAAGATAATGTATCATCAATTTATTATTATTTTTATTCGTTTTTATGTTAAAAAAATAAATAAATATATATATATATATATACATATAATAGAGAAATTGAAAGGACACACTTTAGGTCATTGGTAAAACCCCGTAACAACCGGTGAAGTCGCGGGGACTCGAACCCGTGACCGAAGGGAGACAGGGGCATGCACTTTCAAATGACCTATAGATTATCGTGCTTCGTTATTCTGTAATTTTTAAATATATACTTATATTTTACTTATATATTTATATTATGGGATTCTAGTGTCGGTCATTGGTATGCCAAAATAAATAGTTTTGTTTTTTGTCTTTGTCTGTTTTTAATTAAGGGATCCTCTCAGGGTTTTGATGGCTTCTAATTTAGTTTGTGAGTGAGAATCAGAGGATATTTAGGTGAAAGTGTTTATAAGGAAATCAACTATATCCATAACTTCCAAAATTTTCTACCATCTTCCATTGGGAATCCATGAGTAGCCTAGAGATCAAAGGAATAATCAGAAGCATCATAAACTTTAACATCAAAAACGAGGAGATTTTATTTCATGATTATTTATTTAAATTCCATTTAGAAATCCTCTCTTCTACCTATAACCCCCTTATAAATTTTATTTTCTTAAAACACTAGGGACAATGATATTTTATGTTGGGGGATATGAAATAAAAAAATTATTTTATGTGTAAAAAATGATTTTAAAAAGTGTGCCTTAATGAAAGGAAAAGTTACCTTAACCTTGAACATGATAATACATATTTAATAATTTCATATTTAATGTCAAATAATATTTAATTCCTTGATTCTTATTTTAATCCAAGTATAATTTAATGAGCATAGATTTTGGAATGTGTCGCTGTCTAATGTGATATTTCATCGTTTATATTTTCATCCAAATAAAAAAATCACCATGCATATCCTTTGGATTTAGGGGTATTAGTTGGAGTTCATGTGGTCCCACCAATAAATATCATAGGTTTGATGATTATTTTTTATTTAATATGAGTATTCAAAAAAATAAAAAAACAATAAATTTGTGCATAGAGAAATGAAATGACCTAATGCATGGATTTGGGCACTTGGGGATAGTGACTCAATAGATGTCTTTCCTAGAGTTATTAATTTTATATCTATTGTGGTAATTTGATTTCTTTTTTGACTGAGTTAACTTAAGATGATTTCTGAGTATGTGGGCCTCAATTGGTGCCCTAAGGTCTTTGAGCTTGGGAGTCTTCGATAATGTCTCGCTACATGGGTTGAATATTTTGAGTTCAATTTCAATTACATTGACAATATTCCAAAAAAAACAATAAAAATATTTTTAATACTGAAATTAATATTGAAATGGGATTCCACTTAGCACTTCCGTCATTTCCCCGTTGAATAAAGATTAACCCCCATGTCTATCACGAAGCCCAACACATCCTCACACTTAATTGATATTGGATGAAATATGGTGATGAATTTTAACAAAGGAATGAGATTGGGATTGAGATCTTCTTATAAAAACTATCTTATATTAAAATATTTTGACCTGTTTCATTATTTTCCGGTATAAGGTTTTTTTTATGATCAATGTGTATTAAAATGTTTTTGGAAAAGGGAATTTGAATTTCCCATTTTTTTGATATATTTTCCTCAGGACTAAAAAAAATCAAGTTGGGGGGTTGTGATTAGCCCCTAAATAAGGATAATATTCATTGTTAATATGTTTTATAGTCATTTTATTTATTATTCATAAACACCATTTTAGGTCATTTTACACTTTTAATATTGATTCACATTATGGATGCAATTCCCTCTTAAAATAAACTATTACATGGTACATTTTTGAACACCTCCAAAAATAAAAAATTGTCTTTATTTTATTTTCATATTTAACTTTTCTAGTTTATCATTAAATTGGGAAAAATTAATACATTTTGATAACTTGAAGATTCATATTCAATGACCACCAAACTTGGCCTTGAACAAAACACATTATTGGTTAAGTGAACTGAACAATAGCCCAATAAAATTACTTTTGTGGCCAAGTTCCAAGCACAAAGATTCTAAAATTTCAACTGAAAATATAGGAATTCATTTTGTACATTTCATCCAATAGTGATAAGGGATAATTCAGATGTTTTAAAGGATTTCCAAGTGGCCCAAGATGGAGATAAAATTCTGGTCCAGATTCTGGGGTCCAGACAAACATCCCATCATTTCGATAATATATCTCAAACCAAACATCCATTTGGGCTGAAATTTTACATGAAATCAGGATACATCCAGAGATACATTTTCCTATTCTATGGAACACTATAATTTTTCCATATAGAATTTCTTTTATACACGTCTATTTTGTGAATGCAAGTTGGATTCCACTTCGGGTCAGGAGTGGAAATCTCTATGTTCCACAATCTTTCCACCAACCTAAGCCTTCCATACACAAGTGCGATGACTTCACTATTGTAGGATCAATCCAAGGCTCCCAAAATTACAATTTAAGGTTATGGTGATAGAGGATTTAATCATCTTTCATACTTTATTTCATTGTATTGTTATGCTTCAACTTTTCTTTTGTAATGTTCTTCCTCAAATTGTATGTTGATTTAATTCATCCTAATTTTTTAATAAATGTTATTATTATCCTATTATTTCATTATTCTCCATCCCACTTTGATATCGTTTCCTTAAGGTGTGAATTTACTCAAACTGAACCTTGTGAAATTATTCACACAATGGTGGAGTGATCATTTTATTTTTATTGTTTTATTTACTTCTTCAATTCCTCCCACGTGAGTCTACATCCTACTTATATAGAAACCATTGAAAAATTGGAGGGATAACCCTCTTATTGGTTGGTCCAAGGTAGTTAAAATGGATGGATTGGATTTTTTATCACCCCATTAATGTCTAATCACTTCTTTTAATTGAGATTTTTATTTGATGAATTTAATAGTTCTTCGTCCTTGTTGAATTTTTAAGGCCACACAAATTAAGTGTTAACACAAACCTTTACCTTAGAGTGCTCATAAATTTGATCCTACAAGTGTGTAGGTGATTTATATTATAGTGTGTTAATATAAAACCAGTAATTGATGAATTTGTTTAATCATCTTGAATAAACCCATCTTGAATATAAGAAATTGAAATCGTTAAAAAATAATTTCATTCAATCCACGCCTTGTAATAACTTCCGATCAACCCGTCTCATAATATGATATCACTTAAGTCATGTAGTGTTTGCTTAAAACTATCTAAAATCAACCAAAATTTGGCCACTTAAATTCCAAAATCAGTCTATAAAATGTATGTGTCTATAGGTTTTTTCTTAGATCTCTAAGGATTCGACAACCCAAGCTAAACTAAAAGTGACTGCTTAAACCTAAAATCATGGGTAAATTTGGGTGAGTCCAAAAACGTAAAATATTTTATTAATATGTTATAAATGAATATAGAAGAATAATATATAATTTATTATATATAAATAATGTTCTAAAATAATATATTTATCAATTTTTTATTCATTATTTTAATATATTTTTGAGAAAAAAAGAATCATAGGTAAGGGTTATTATTTTCAATATCCCTCCCTTGATCTATATTTCCAATTATGAACCTATTATTAATTGAAATTATTTAATTTAAATCCATTTAATTATATTATCACAAATCAAATTTTACTTAATTTATCAATTTCATTTTCCCATTACATTTTCATATAGTTCCCTACCAAAATACTAAGGGGATTAGAAAATCAATATAATTTCATTAAATTATATCCCTTAATCAAATATATTTTTAGTCTAATATTATGTAAATTATAACGTATGATTTTTTAATATTTTATTTCCCATTTTTTATGACAATTTAAATTAATTTCATATAATATCTTCATTGATATATTCTTATTTCCCCTATTCTGTTTTTGGAAAATGTACCTTTTCCTAGTCTCCACTCATTTAAAATTATGTCCTTAAATTCTGTATTTTCACTTCTATGATTTAAATAAAAATTAATCATTGTATTATATATTAAATTTTTTAATATATTATGAACTATTAGTCTCGTGTCTATATCTTTGGAATTTATTTCTTACCTTACATTGTTTGTTGGGTGTTTCATTCCAAACAATCTATTAATTAAATATTTTTTACAAAAAAAATAAATATTTTTCAAGGAATTACATATATTTTCATTTATATTTGTTATTAATGGGGTTATTATGAAGTATTACCATTTCACTTCACTTTGGTAACAGTTGAACCAAAATTTATTTTTTAAATGGATGTGAAATTATATGTAAAATATGGTTAATATCTTTTCATCTATATTTCCATATTAATTTTCATTTTTTATTAATTTTATTCAATATAAAAAATCATTATTTAAATTCATTTTCAACTTACTTTGACATTATTTATAGTGGTTAAGAAATAATTGTCATAAACTATTTTTCTTAGATAGAATTTATAATTCTTTAAAAAAGTGTGAAATGAATATAAGTTTTTAATGTTTACATCATGGGACCCATTTCATGGTTTTTATGGTTTTACTTCCTGAGTTTTTCATTGAATTTTTCAATAGTTATAAAAATTAATTTTCTATTATAGTTCATTTTTTGATTTCTAATGAAAAAAATAATTTTTATTGATTTTAAAGGAAAAAAATCGTATTGTTTCCTATTTTTTTAATCCTTTATCATCAATTCCAAATTTCATTCCATTATCGTCATAATATTTATGGGTCTAAATATTTTTAATTAATTTAACAATAACGATTTAAATTTTCTCCATTAATAAATTTAAAATGGAATTTTAGGGACTTTAATGATTATTTTTTGAAACATGTTACAAAATATTTTTGAAAATTATTTTCATAATTTGACTTATATATTTAAATTATACAACAAAATATTATAAAAATTATATTTTTAACTCTTTTAGATATTAAAAAAAAATATTCTTAATAGCATATGTGAAATTGATAAACCTATTTCATACATATATTTTATAGTATTTTTGTGACATCCCAAGTAAGTAATGAATAATAGATATTTTTATCTATGTCTATTAATGAATTAGATAGTGTTTTAGAGGCTTAAAATGAAAATAAATACAATCTTAAGCATGGAATACACTAATATTTTTAAAAGATTATTTTACTGCCTTTTGATGGAAAACCATTTTTAAATATATATTTTGACAATTTTATAAGCTATTTTTGTCAACATAAACTTATTATTTATGATTGGGACATCAAAATTTACTTTGTGTGAATTTTTGGTATTTTTCTGACAAAATTCATTTTTTTAATGAATAGTAAAAAATACTGCATTTTACATCAAAACTGCTTTTTTATCTAATTTATTTATATGATTATATTCTCTTTTGAATTGGTTAAAAAGTGATGTTAGAATATATTTTTACCATTTAATACAATAGTGGTCATTGGAATTAATTTCACTTTGAAATTGGACTCAAACTAGTGTCAATCTTTTGATACTTATTGTTTCATAAATACACACTATTTGCTCTGACAGCGGGAATTAATTATTAATTTAATTAATTCAATTTATATGTTTTGAATTTTGTAAAATAGAAATCATTTTTTAATTCATAATATCAAATATAGCTTAGGGTGAAGTTTTGGTATTTTTTTGAAAAACTTCAATTTTTGATGAATTGTGAAACCACTAAGTGGTAGTTAAAGAAACTGATTTTTCGTTTAAATGAAACTTTGCCACTTATATGATTTGATTTTCAAAAATCTGACATAAATGGTTTTCATTAAGAAGTAAAATGTGGTTTAATGATATTAAAATAATTTTTTTGGTGAATAGTAACTTATTAAATTTTTAATCGCGATTAGAGGTAATTAGTGAAATTTAAGGCAAAAATGATATTATAATAAAATGAAAATACCTAGAAACATGTAATACCCTCATTGTATGTGTCATGGACTACCAAGAAAATCCATGGGTCAACTTGGGGACCCCATGGAGCCACTTTGGTTGGGAATTGACATAAATAACTTTTTATTTAATGTAAAAGTAAAAATGACACAAACATGAGATGTTTTACTAAAACAATTTTTACATGGGGTTATACAAGTCAGATTTTTGATTATAAATATTCATGGGAAATATAAAATTATTTCCTACATCATAGTATTTTTTTTATAATTTTTAGACTTTAATGAAATTAAATTATTTATGACATCATGATGATGTAGTGATTACCTCATTAATAAAGGATTTAAATAAAATGAAATGATAATGTAAAATCTATGACCTACACATGTCCAAAACCTATTGGATGGGTGGATTTAGAACCCTTATCACCTTACCCTCGAATTATATCAATATGGGACCTTTTGAATCCGAAAATCATTTTAAAATAAAGTAACATTTCTTTAGTTTCCAAGAGTCCCCTCCTCTCCTTTTATAAAAGCCCCCACCTCTACCTCTTTACCCACACTTATAAAGCCTTTGGCTTGGCCAAACCCTACCCATTTTGTCTCTCCACTTCCCTGTTTTACTCCTTGAAGCCTCACTTTGGGCAGAAGTCTTCCCACAGAAGCCTTTGAGCTCAAACCAAAGGGAGTTACCTGATTTTAAGGTAATGTCTTCACTTGAGTCCTTTTGTTTTATTTTGGTTCTCCAACCCCCTAAACTATTTTTATTCATTTATTTTTTAACAACAACAGTATATTCCATATAATAGGATGTTTTTATAAGAATGATTCAAGCTACACATACAGACACCTACATCTAATGGTTAAAGAACATACTGTTTCCGTGGATGGAGAATTTCTGCCTCCCAAAACGATGATTGTTCAACATTATTTTAACACCTTAAAAGGTGGCCAATAAGACGACAATATATTTATATATGATATATAATATGTTTATGTTTTCCTTAAGCTTCAGTATTTTTCATTTTGGGAATACCTTTATGGTTTCTATTATGGGTAAACACGATATCTTCATTTAAGGAAGTGCGGACTACCGCCCCCTCAAAGTGATTTGATTCGTTAAATACCATATGTGGGACGTATAAAGGATGGAGTAATGATATTATATATGATATTACACTGGAATTATAATATACCTTTATATCATTATGATTCCATTCTATAAAATACGAAATAGAAATGAATGTAGCGTTCACGCGTACGTACGGCTTATCGTGTCCATGAACAGTGTATTTCATTTCTTACCTCTAAATGATTATGTAATATTATAAATTCATGTATATACTGGATATATATGATATATATGATATATACATCATGATTATAATTCTGGATATAATGGATACATGAACAAATTGTAATTATAAAGGGTTTATTTTTTACTCAAGTACCAATGATCATTAAAACGACCGTTATTAACTTAAATAATTACATAGTGTTCATGACATGGAAATAAGTGATATAAAAGGAATAAATAACTTGAAAAAGGTTCTTAAACAAGTAGAAATTAACTCAAGTTTATTATTTAGGAGATTAAATAATGACCGAGTCAAGTCGGACCCGAGGTATGGGACTTCGTCTCAATCTCCTTTCATTGAGGCATATTTTCTTTTATACACAACCTTCTTTTATACGGTGTATAAACCCCTTTTACTTTTACGTTTATCCAAAAGGAATATTTTTTATATGAAGCGTTTTACTAAACGAAAAAGGGAATGTTTTTGTCGTACGTATGCGGCAAAAATGACTTCTCCGCCGCCGGGACCATTATTTGAGTTTCGGATTCCTCTACAAGCCATACCTTTTTTAAAATAAAAATAAATACCATGTTTTACTTTTCTTTTATTTTGGTATTGAGAATGGTTTTCATAATGTTTTTGTATCAATGTGTTGTATTGATATCTTTTGATTGAAAGGTGGAAATGTTATGTATCTTTTATGCATGTTTTATGTGATACGATTATGTTGAGGTTCTTGGGAATTATTATGAAGACGGGTGGTTCCGTGATAAACTAAGGGCGGGTGAGCCTGATATAGCTCTCCAATGCATTGGGTAACATGATGGAGTGAAACATTAAGGTTTCTCTGAAGATATTTAGGGAATATACTGTGATGGGTATTCCAAACGTAACCAAGAGGGTTACTCCCTACGTAAGAATGTTATGAATGCCTCAAGTTACCTTTATGTCTTATGATTTCTATGATTTATTAATGATTTGATGAGGTATGTTAAAGTGCTTATGTTTTATGGGTAAATTATGATTTCATTATTATGTATATATGTACCCATGTTTCCTTTCCATATTTTTATATCCCTTACTGATCTTTTTATGCTCATCCCAAGTTTTTTTGAAATGTTTTTCACAGGTCAAGGTAAAGGTACATGATATGATGATAGTGTAAAGGAAGTGTCAAGAAAGAATCCCTGTTTTATTTTAAATATGTTTCCATTGATGGGAAAGAAGAATACTATATTTATGTAACCAATTTGTTTATATGTGTAATGTAATGCAAGTTTAATGATCTAATTCTCTAAAACTCTAAACCCGAAAAGATCCTCAATGTGTAATCTTGTATTAACTCAATATTAAGTAATGTTTAAGGTCGGGGCCTTGTAGTTGGTATCAGAGGTCGGTTTAGATAACTTTAGGAGTTATAATTCTATTAAATTATTATCAAAAAATATTTTTTTATGGTCAAATTGAAATGATATAGCATTTGAAGATTACCATGTTGCTTTATCTAAGACATGTTTGTTCAAAATGATTTTCCATAGTGGAAATAGGGAAGCAGTGCTAGGAAGGCATACAGAAGGAAATAAACTTCCGAATCAGTATCCTGAGGTGATCGGAATTGGAACTGAGCAGTTTGTTGCAGTAAAGGCTCAGTTGACTCAAGCGATAAATGGAGGTGGTATCCATGCACGAGATCAGCCAGATCAACTGCAGAGGAACATGTTAGTGGTGAAACATTTCATGAGGCAACATCCCCCATCATTCATAGGATCATCTGACCCAGTGCTAGCTAAAGGGTGGATTAAAGCACTAGAGAAGATTTTTGATGTCATGGGGTGTTCAGAAAATCAAAAGGTTAGTCTTGCTATTTACCATTTGGAGGGTGAAGTAGATCAGTGGTGGACGATGGTTAAAAATATCAGGGACACTGATGAGATTGATGCTCTCGAATGGGATGAATTCAAAGGTATGTTTCTTGAAAAGTATTTTCCTAAGGCTGTTCTACTTAGGATGGAAAAAAATTCTTGGAATTGAGGCAAGAGGAAGACTCAGTGGCTACCTATGAAGAAATGTTCCCTCGATTGGGAAGGTATGTTCCAAATTTTATCTGAGACCTTGATAGTAAAATCAATCGTTTTTACTCAGGATTAAAGCCAAAATATCGAAGGGAATTAGATTCTCGTGAGTTTAAAAGTTATGAAAAGCTTGTTCGATGTGCTGAGAAGGTGGAAATAGAGTTTGCCGATGAGAAAGTGTTCTATAACAACCAGCAGAAGAAGAGACCGAGGTGGCATGAGAAAGGGAATAATTCTTCAAAAAAGTCTGATGGTAAGAAAACTAAGTTTCCAGTTTGTGATAAATGTGGAAAAAGGCATGCTGGGGAATGTCTTTTGAATTCTGGAAAGTGCTACTTATGTGGTAAGATGGGACATAATGCTCGTGATTGCACTGAAAAAGAGCAGGGTGATGGTAAGACCAAATTTGTTTTATAGTTAGTGAAATGTTTTAAGTGCAATGAGATGGGTCACTATGCAAACGAGTGTCCAAAAAAGAGCTCGAGTGATGGGAAGCAGTTAGACTACAAGCAAAAAAGGGGTGGTGAAATACTTTGCAACTACTTCAGTAGATGTCGGGTTATCAAATGAAGTTGTATCAACTCCAAGGAGCTCAGTATTTTTCAAAGATTGACTTGAGATCGGGGTACCATCAGCTGAAGGTAAAGGAAGCAGATGTTCCGAAGACTGCGTTTCGTACAAGATATGGCCATTATGAATTTATAGTAATGCCTTTTGGGCTAACCAATGCACCTGCTGTATTCATGGACTTAATGAATAGAATTTTCCATGAGATCTTGGATAAGTTTGTGGTGGTTTTCATTGATGATATTTTGGTGTTTTCTAAAAGTAAAGATGAGCATGAAAGACATTTAAGGGTTATTTTGAAGACCTTAAAAGAAAAGAAAGTGTATGGGAAATTCAGCAAGTGTGAGTTTTGGTTGCAACGAATTTCCTTCCTTGGTCACATTGTTTCTAAAGATGGGATAACCGTTGATCCTGCAAAAACAAAGGTTGTTGAAGAATGGCCAAGACCCACAAATGTAACAGAGATTCGTAGTTTCCTTGGTTTGGAAGGCTATTACTGAAGGTTTGTTAGAAATTTTTCACGGTTATCTAGTCCAATGACTAAGCTAACTCGGAAGTGTGTGAAGTTTATGTGGACAAAAGAATGTTATGACTGTATTCAAGAGTTGAAAAGAAGATTGGTGAATGCTCCATTTTTGGAACTACCTTCCAGGAATGCTGTTTTTGTTATATATAGTGATGCTTCATTGAAAGGACTTGGTTGTGTCCTAATGCAGAATGATCAGGTAATTTCTTATGCTTCAAGTTAGTTGAAAAATCATGAGGTAAATTACCCTACACATGATTTGGAATTAGCTACTATTGTTTTCGCTTTAAAGATTTGTAGGCATCATTTGTATGGAGTAAAGTGTGAAATATATACTGATCACAAAAGTTTAAAGTATATATTCACTCAAAAAGAATTGAACATGATACAAATGAGATGGTTAAAATTAATCGAGGATTATGATTGTACAATTCATTACCATCCGGGAAAATCAAATAAAGTGGCTGATGCTTTGAGTCGAAAAAGTAATGCTTTCTTAGAAATGTTGCGTTTCAAACGTGATCCTTTGGTTAAGGATTTGATTAACATTGGCATAGAAGTTTTTGGTGCAGGATGTTCTTTTGTTTCATTTCAGGTATCAGTGAAATCTTCTCTATCAGATAGAATCAAGCAAGCACAGAAGCTAGACAGTGAGTTGCATAAAAAGGTAGAGCTGGTTCAGAAGGGCAAGTTTCCTGAATTCAACATTGATAATGATTATGTTTTGAGATTTGGGAAGAGATTGTGTGTGCCTTGTGATTCACAGTTGAAGAGAGAGTTGTTATGTAAAGCTCATAGTTCTCCGTTTTCAGTTCATCCTGGCAGTACTAAGATGAACAGAGATCTGTGAGAGTATTACTAGTGGGATGAAATGAAAAGAGATATTGCTGATTTTACTGTGAAGTGTTTGACTTGTCAACAGGTTAAAGCAGAGTGACAGTTACCGAAAGGGTTGGTTCAGCCCTTACCAGTGCTAGAGTGGAAATGGGGGAATATATCCATGGACTTCGTTGTGGGATTGCCGAAGACCCCTCGAGGTAATAATGCAATATGGGTTATTGTTGATCGCTTGACTAAATCTGCTCATTTCCTTCTATACGAGATAATTTTTCTCTAGATCAAATTTCCCGTTTTTCTCTTAAAGAGATTGTCAGATTACATGGAGTTCCTCTCTCCATTGTATCTGACCGTGATCCCAGGTTCACTTATAACTTTTGGAAAGGCCTTCAGAAGTCGTTGGGTACTGAATTAAATTCTAGTATAGATTTTCATCCATAATCAGATCGGCAGTCAGAACAAACAGTTCAGACCTTGGAGGATATGATACGAGCTTTTTTGATGGATTATCAGGGAAGTTGGGACCAACATATTTCTTTGGTTGAATTTTCATATAATAACAGTTTTCATTCCAGTATACAGATGGAACCATTTGAGGCGTTATATGGGAAGTGGTGTCGAACTCCAGCTTTCTGGGATGAAGTGGGTGAAAGGAAGTTGATGGGACCATAATTGGTAGAAGAGATGGCAGAAAAATTTCAGCTGATTCAAAAACACATGAGAATAGCTCAGAACAGGCATAAGAGTTATGCAGACTATAGGAGGAAGGATCTCTCTTTTGAGGTAGGTGATCATGTTTTTATCAAAGTATCACCATGGAAAAGTGTGATGCAATTTGGTAAGAAAGGAAAGCTGAGTCCAAGGTTCAATGGACCATATGAAATTATAGAGAGAGTTGGATCAGTTGCTTACCGAGTGGCTTTACCTCCGAGTTTATCTCAGGTACACAATGTTTTTCATGTTTCTATGTTGAGAAAGTATATGCCAGATCCATCTCATGTTTTGAGTCCAGAGGTAGTTCAGCTGGAAGAGAACCTATCATATGAGGAACAACCAGTCCAGATTCTTGACCACAGGGAGAAAGTGTTACAGAAAAAGGTGATTAATCAGGTAAAGGTTTTGTGGAAAAACCACATGATGGAAGATGCAACATGGGAATCTGAAAATGCAATGAGGGATAAATACCCCCATTTATTCGATAAGTAAATAAATTGCGGGGACGCAGTTTTCTAATGGGGGGAAGGATGTAACATCCCAAGTAAGTAATGAATAATATATATTTTTATCTATGTCTATTAATGAATTAGATAGTGTTTTAGAGGCTTAAAATGAAAATAAATCCAATCTTAAGCATGGAATACACGAATATTTTTAAAAGATTGTTTTACTGCCTTTTGATGGAGAACCATTTTTAAATATATCTTTTTACAATTATATAAGCAATTTTTGTCAAAATAAACTTATTCTTTATGATTGGGACATCAAAATTTACTTTGAGTGAATTTTTGGTATTTTTCTGACAATATTCATTTTTTTAATGAATAGTGAAAAATACTGCATTTTACATCAAAACTGCTTTTTAATATAATTTATTTATATTATTAGATTATCTTTTCAATTGGTTTTATAGTGACATTAGAATATATTTTTACCATTTAATCCAATAGTGGTCATTGGAATTAATTTCACTTTGAAATTGGACTCAAACTAGTGTCAATCTTTTGATACTTATTGTTTCATAAAAACACGCTATTTGCTCTGACAACGGGAATTAATTATTAAATTAATTAATTAAATTTATATGTTTTGAATTTTGTAAAATAGACATCATTTTTGAATTCATAATATCAAATATATCTTAGGGTGATGTTTTGGTATTTTTCTGAAAAACTTCAATTTTTGATGAATAGTGAAACCACTATGTGGTAGTTAAAGAAACTGATTTTTCGTTTAAATGAAACTTTGCCACTTCTATGATTTGATTTTCAAAAATCCAACATAAATGGTTGTCATTAATATGTAAAATGTGGTTCAATGAGATTAAAATAATTTTTTGGTGAATAGTAACTTATTAAGTTTTTAATCGCGATTAAAGGTAATTAGTGCAATTTAAGGCAAAAATGATATTATAATAAAATGAAAATACCTAGACACATGTCCTACCCTCATTTGATGTGTCATGGCCGACCAATACAATCCATGGGTCAACTTGAGGACCCCATGGAGCCACTTTGGTTGGGAAATGACATAAATAACTTTTTATTTAATGTAAAAGTAAAAATGACACAAACATGATATGTTTTACTAAAAAAAATTGACATGGGGTTATACAAGTCAGATTCTTGATTATAAATATCCATTGGAAATATAAATAGATTTCCTACAACATGGTAATTTGTTATAATTTTTATAAATTAATGAAATTAAATTATTTATGACATCATGATGATGCAGTGATTACCTCATTAATAAAGGATTTAAATAAAATGAAATGATAATGTAAAATATATGACCTACACATGTCCAAAACCTATTGGATGGGTGGATTTCGAAACCATATCACCATAACCTCTAATTATATCAATGTGGGACCTTTTGAATCCGAAAATCATTTTAAAATAATGTAACATTTCTTTAGTTTCCAAGAGTGCCCCTCCTCTCCTTTTATAAAAGGCCCCCACCTCTACCTCCTTACCCACACTTCCAAAGCCTTTTGCTCGGCCAACCCCTGCCCATTTTGTCTCTACACTTTCCTCTATTACTCTTTGAAGCCTCACTTTGCGCCGAAGTCTTCCCAAGGAAGCCTTTGAGCTCAATCCAAAGAGAGTTACCTGATTTTAAGGTAATGTCTTCACTTGAGTTCTTTTGTTTTATTTTGCTTCTCCAACCCCCTAAACTCTTTTTGTTCATTTCTTTTTTAACAACACCAGTATATTCCATATACTATGATGTTGTTCTAAGAAGTATTTGAGCTACACTTACATACACCTACATCTAATGGTTAAAGAACATATTGTTTCCGTGGATGGTGAATTTCTGTCTCCCGAAACGATGATTGTTCAACATTCTTTTAACACCTTCAAAGGTGGACAATAATATGAAACTATATTTATATATGATATATAATATTTTTATGTTTTCCTTAAGCTTCAGAATTTTTCATTTTGGGAATACCTTTATGGTTTCCATTATGGGTAAACACGATATCTTCATTTAAGGAAGTGCGGACTACTGCCCCCTCAAAGTGATTTGATTCGTTAAATACCATATGTGGGACATATAAAGGATGGAGTTATGATATTATATATGATATTACACTGGAATTATAATATACCTTTATATCATTATGATTCCATTCTATAAAATACGAAATAGAAATGAAAGTAGCGTTCATGCGTACGTACGACTTACCGTCTCCATGAACGGTGCATTTCATTTCTTACCTCTAAATGATTATGTAATATTATAAATGCATGTATATACTGGATATATATGATATATATGATATATACATCATGATTTTAATTCTGGATATAATGGATACATGAAAAACTTGTAATTATAAAGTGTTTATTTTTTACTCAAGTACCAATGATCGTTAAAACGACCGTTATTAACTTAAATAATTACATAGTGTTCATGACATGGAAATAAGTGATATAAAAGGAATAAAGAACTTGAAAAAGGTTCTTAAACAAGTAGAAATTAACTCAAGTTTATTATTCAGGAGATTAAAGAACGACCGAGTCATGTCGGACCTGAGGTATGGGACTTCGTCTCACTCTCCTTTCATTGAGGCATATTTTGTTTTATACACATCCTTCTTTTATACGGTGTATAAACCCCTTTTACTTTTACGTTTATCCAAAAGGTATATTTTTTATATGAAGCATTTTACTAAACGCAAAAAGGGAATGTTTTTGTCGTACGTATGCGGCGACAACGACTTCTCCGCCGCCGTGACCATTATTTGAGTTTCGGCTTCCTATACAAGCCATACCTTTTTTAAAAGAAAAATAAATACCATGTTTTACTTTTCTTTTATTTTGGTATTGAAAATGGTTTTCATAATGTTTTTATATCAATGTGTTGTATTGATATCTTGTGATTGAAAGGTGGAAATGTTATGTTTCCATTATGCATGTTTTATGTGATACGATTATGTTGAGGTTCTTGGGCATTATTATGAAGACGGGTGGTTCCGTGATAAACTAAGGGCGGGTGAGCCCGATATAGCTCTCCAATGCATTGGGTAATGCGAAGGAGTGAAATGTTAAGGTTTCTTCAAATAGATTTAGGGAATATACTGTGATGGGTATTCCAAACGTAACCAAGAGGGTTACACCCTATGTAAGAATGTTATGAATGCCTCAAGTTACCTTTATGTCTTATGATTTCTATGATTTATTCATGATTTTATGAGGTATGTTAAAGTGCTTATGTTTTATGGGTAAAGTATGATTTCATTATTATGTATATATGTACCCATGTTTCCTTTCCATATTTTTATATCCCTTACTGAGATTTTTATGCTCATCCCATGTTTTTTTGAAATGTTTTTCACATGTCAAGGGAAAGGTACATGATATGATGATAGTGTCAAGGAAGTGTCAAGAAAGAATCCATGTCTTATTTTAAATATGTTTCCATTTATGGGAAAGAAGAATACTATATTTATGTAACCACTTTGTTTATATGTGGAATGAAATGCATGTTTTATGATCTAATTCTCTAAAACTCTAAACCCGAAAAGATCCTCAATGTGTAATCTTGTAATAACTCAAGATTAAGTAATGTTTATGGCCGATGCCTTATAATTTTAATGTGATTATTTGTCTATATCAATGATAAATCTTTACAAAATTGGAATGAAATGACTTGTTTTATATTTTATGGACATAGAAAAAAAATTCTCAAAAAGTAAAAAATGCGGTGAAAGTATGAACCAAAGGTCCCTTCATTCCACAAGATTTTCTAGTAGTGAAATAAAATATTTTTGAAGGAATAGTAGAAATGGAAAATGGATCTAAAATATTTCATGATGTGTAATGTCATTACACGTCATGGCTTCATTGGGGAGTAAAGTCACTACTAGACAAGTTGGGATGAGGTTACAATCAATGAAGTATAGTTACATATCATGAGTCAGGCTTTCAAGACATTACCAGAGTCAATATCATCAAATGGTATTCAGGCGATATTTCTGTGGATTCAGAAGACTCGAAAGAAAAATCGTGGGATTACACGATTTGAGTCTCCATTTCACATCGTGACGATGAAAATCGGATGAAAATTAGAAGATGAATATGTTGGATACATGATGGAAAAATCTTATAAATAATACCTCCATCCACCTTCCAACTCATTTTGGGATCAGTAGGAGAAAGTATGAGATCAAGGGAAAACCACTAGACAATATGGAATCTCGCTTCGCCGCCTTTCTTCTTTGGGTACCAATAATGCTCATTCCCACCATGCCTAGATTGAGCGAGTAGTCCAATTAGTTTTGGGTGATGTGATTGTAGGGGGTTTGTGATGCTAGGGATTATTAATTTTTTATTATTCATGTTTTTGATTTCTATAATCTACTTATTCAATTCTAATCCCTCTTCTTTGCATAATACATGATCATTTCTGTGGTTTGAAGTTTAATTTATTACATCAATTAATCGTCTTAGTTTGTGTATGACCATTAGGCAACACTACGTCAGTTATGGTTAAACAGGGTTTTGGGTCATCTATTTATATTATTAAACCTATTATATGGCCATTCTGGAATTGCGATCATAGGATTAGGGCAGGACACTTAGACCAAGGATCCCTGCTAACCCAATTCCAACACCAAAAATAGAATAAACTGATAATAAATTGAATCCATAGAATAAGAATATAATAATCACAAAACATGGAATGCCCCCATCATCTTGATTCAAACCCCAATCTTTTCTACCATTTCCCTTTTCACCAAATGAATTAAATAGTTCAAATTTCAATTTCCTAATAAATTTAGAACATATGATCTACCCCTATCAGTTTGACACATGAACTTTCTAGATACTACATGTTTTCGTAGGTTTTCTGAGTTTAATATAAATTACTAAATTTGGTTAGACATATAGGTATTAATGACACCCCATGAACTGTCAGAAACACAACACCGAGCTTTATTGAACCGTGCAAAATTACTATTTAAATATGACTATTTTAACCTAGACTCTAAATTAATTTTTATAAATATAATTAAATGGGTTATAACACACACACACACACAAATACACACATATAGTGATATATATATATATATATTTCATACTTAATATAAATTTATTGATATATTCTTTGAAAATGGTCACTCAATTTCTAGTAATGTCATTTTAATCATCAAATATTCATTTCCTTTAGAAATTACCTTCATAAGATTTCGTGATAAAATGTTATAATTAATATCAATAATCATTTTTAAAATTTTATATAATAAATACTTTAAATTTTTAGAAATTATCAATTAAAAATTATTTTATGATTAAATATTCATATTTTTTAAAAATGTATTATTTTTCATTTAATAGTGAAAACTAATGTTTTTTATTGAAAACTGTACTTTATTTTTCATTATGTACAAACTCAATTTATATTTTTGATTATTTTTATGGTATATTTTATAAATTTTTATTTAAAAATAATATTATGTTCTTTGGAATGAATTTTATTATTATATATACTGTAAATCATTCTATACAAGAAAATCATTTTTTCTGAAAAACATTTTTGTCACATTTTGCGAGTCTAGTTTGAAATTAAATTATTCCACTTATAAGAGATTATTACTAAAAATTAGATGCCATATTTGGGATCGATATTTTCAAATTTTTTAAATTTTCACATTTTTCATTAAGAATGGAAACTATTGTAAATAATTATCATAACAATAAGGGTAAATATTGTAATTAAGGATAAATTTAATATTATAAAACTTCATATTTACCCGAATAGTTTCCTTTATCCTATCAGATGAGTGTATTTTTTCATTTTCTATATATATATAATATATAGAAACTTTTATCTTTATTTATTTTATTTTTATTATTATAATATTAATATTAATTATAAAGAACAAGCATCAATTTATTTTTTTAATAACTATAATTTTTTGTGACATGGATAAAATCACTATCTGTTTGGTTCAAAAAATAGATTTGAATGATTTTTTTATCAAGTTAATTAATTTATTGTTTTTATTAATGAAATAATAACCTTAAATTCATATAAAACTCTACCATACTATTTATTCAATTAATAGAAAAATAAATAAAAATCAAAAATAATATATTTAATATAAATTTAATCAATAATTATTCCTCAAATAATTAGATAAATTTACATTTTTTGTTATGTTTTAATTGATTTTATTGTAATTCCATATCTTCCATTTTATTTTGAATGTTAAATTAAATTAATAGATCATAAATTAATTAAATGATATTTTATAATAAAAAATTATTTATTAAATGATCTAAAATTACTAAAAATTCTATCTCTATCCATGTTATTGGTATATGGTATAAAATATCATCCATTGTAGATTTATTTACCAACTATACTTTTATATTAACTATCATTACACCTAAAGAGTAGAAAACATTATTACAACTATAATTGTTAAGAAGGATTAACACAGGCTAAAAAAGGTAAGTATAATAAACTAATCAAAGCTAGTGCAAATATTATTAGATGATGGTATTTCAAATCAACCTCACCCAATATTAAAATAATATTCATTTTGATCATTTTTTCATAAAAACTATTTTTAATTGATTTTATATTTTTAGGAAATTCTAAAAGTATACCTCCCCTAATTTATAAATGGAACCTCCTCTCCTATTTTGATCAAAAAAATATTTGTTGTTTATCCATTACTATAAAAATAACTTACTTAAAACATTTTCAAAACCCTAGATTCAATGATTTCATTCCAAAACTTTTTTATGGATGATATTAGTATATTCCTTCAGAGGTTGTCCGAAGAAGTGGTATCATTACTAATAGATCATTTTTTCTTTATTTCATCTAAAACACTATCAAATATTATTAAAACCTGATTATAAAATAATATTAGTATATCATATATAATAATAATTTTTTTAATTAATGTGATAACCAACATCATGAAAATATAAAATAAAATAGGAAAGAAAACTGGCATTCATGTGTACGACTAACTCTCTCCCTACGAACCGATGTTATTCATTTTCTATCATCGCCTCTCATGTAAAATTATTTTCAAGGATTTAATTTATATATGTTATATTCATTAAAAATTTATAATTCCTTAAAATCAATACATTATTTACATTCATACCTTTCCATTCATCAAAATATGATAACATTGTTTGTATGTATAGGAAGATTATCACCTCCACAATGCGATGTGAATCATTTTTCATAACTGCATGACATGTATTGTATATATAAGTGTATTTAAATAAGTAATAATATATTTAAGTAAAAATTATCATTATTGAAAGATAAAATAACACTTAAATTATTTCCATCATGATATTTGAGTGATGGAAACGTTACTCATGCGTAAATACACACTGCATCTTCCATGATTTTAACAATGACCATTTTTCATAACCATATGTCATGGTTGTTTATAAAATTATAATTGATGTAAAAAAATAATATTATTTCATGATTATTATACTAGAAATTATGGATGAAATAAAAACCTCATTCAGCCTAGTCAGCCCAGCGAATTCATTTTTGACTTATGGGATAAATATCATCAATATGATTGGCAAAAACTTAAATGATTTCATAATTGAATATAACACGATAATAAATAAAATTTAAGGGATACTAAAAATGAAAAATAAAATTATTAATAAATAAAATAATAGACATAATTTTACTATTTAGGTAGATAAATAATTCTAGTGACTAATCAAACGTGAGGTAATAGACATTTTTTAAAAAAATCATTTTTTAATGTTACAATTCCATATCTATTTCTTCCATTTACATTTTTTAAAAAATGAGTCAAAAAAATTATTTTTCTTCAATGGATGTTAAAGGACATTTTTACCATATTTTACTTCAGCTAAAAATCTTTTGAAAATGAATCTTTTAAAGTTTTTACTCAAGGGACACTTTACATTAAAAATATCTTGTTAATATATTTAATGATTTATTATCAATAACGTCATATTCAATATCCATATTCTTAAAATTATTTTATTAATTTATTTATATTGAAATGAATTTATAATTAAGGAAATTATATGTCGCTTTTCTAATTTTTCAAATGCTTTCAAATAGAATATTTGTACATATTTTATACTATTTATATAAACATTATTTAAAAAATACAAAAGGAATGTTGTATTGTAATGTATACATCTTCAAAAAAATTAGTAGTTGAAAAAATTATTACATATATTCACTTATTTATTATATTCCTTTTTTCAAAAGTAAAAACTCATATCCCTACATTATATGTATTTTCAAAAAGGGTCTTAAATGGAATGGATACTTTTATATCTGGATATGTTTTTCCTATAGGTGTAAGGGATCATTTTTAATCTCCCTTTTTATTCGGTTTCAAAAAATGTTTCTCTTATTGATAATATATATTTCTTTAATGATATGAAAAGCTTCTAAACTATATATATATGTCCTTCACATATATATATATTATTCTAACTTCATTTAATTGGGTAATACAGGGCTTATAATCAATTATTAAATAAATTCTTTAAGACATTAATATTTGTTATGATACAATATAAGATTATATATTCAATTTTTTTCATTGGGTATTTCTTATATTTATTCAATGTTATTGATTTCAATTTTTTGGCATACATAATCAAAAACATTTTATAATGGGTCTTCATAGATAAATCTTCAATGAATTGGGTAATGTATTTGTCTCAAGAAATATTATTTATATTATATGGGATTATACTTAAAAAAATGGGACTCTTTGCACCATGTTATATGTTTTTGTAATTATTCCTTGAATTATTCTGAAGTCGTGTTTTTTCTACCATTATTACTATGTTTCCCAGATCTTATGATACCATGTACATTATATTATGATACCATATGATTACTCATGATCTTATGATTAATTAAAATTATTTCTTAATTTAAATGTGTGAAATGAATAATTTTATATAAAATGATATTTTATGGTTTTTATGATTTTAAAAGAAGGTTTTTATTTTTTATTTTTTATTTTTTTTTCCATTAAGACCTCTAATTAAAATTTTAATGATAATATTTTTCATAAAAATATTATTTCTTAGAATGTAAGTGTCTTATTTTATGTATATTTTTTTGAAGGGAAATCTCTTATAAGTATCCGTTAACTAATGAGATTCATCATTTTTAAAACATTCTCCCTACTGAGATTTTTGTGATCATCACAAATTTTAAATAAAATTATACATGTTTTAAAGATTTTAGGGACAAGGATAATGTTAATATGATTTTTTTTTCTTTTTCATGAAATGAAAAAAAATATGAATTTTTTTTTGTTTTTTTTTAAAAAAATTAATACTAAGAAGAAGTTCACAATTTGTGATGTAATATTAATGTATGAATTTATTACTTCTTAATTAAATAAAACTATAGATCATAAATATCAATAAATGATGTAAAAAGAATTATTTAGATAAATCTCAACATTATGTAATGTTTATGGTTTGTAAAATGTAATTGGTACTAGAGGAAATGTAACACCCTGAGTTTTTATAAGTAATTTGTTTTGGAATAAATTAAAATACATTAATGTCTTATGTTAGACTCTCCACCATGTTAATCATTATTTTTGAGAAAAAATCCCTCAAGGTATCATTGAAGAATTTTTGAGGTGACTGTGTTTGTTGAAAAAGTGGACATCTGTGTTGTGATTGTTGACAAATTAAACAATGATGTGAAAATTTGTTGACAAATGAGATTTCATGGAGGAATGTTGAGTTCAAGGGATATAGTTAATGATCCATGTTTGATTCATGAACTTTGACAAAGTGATGGATGATCTGAAGGCGGTATAAAAAAAGAAGTTACAAGGTGGCGCCGTTTTCCAGTGTTTGCTAGATTTTTGGGCCTGAAAATTGACAAATGGAGAAAAGTGGTTTTTGAAAAGGGACTTTCAAGCCATTGAATTGAAGGATAGGAAACTTGCATGCCATATATTTTTCAGAATCAGAGCATCAAAATATGGCAAAGGGATAAGGGGTGCCCATGTTTTAGAGTTGGTCACGCAAGTGACTTGCGTGGTAGACACTTGCACACAAAAACTTGCGCACCGAAGGGAGACTTGCGCGGCGTCACGTAGGGTGTCCAAATTCATATAAATACAGGTCAACCCATCCTCATTCTGCATGAGTTCAACACTTAGAAAAAATCAAATCTCCCATCGCGCAGGTGTGGTGGTCGCGCAAGTGGTGGTGTGGTCGTGCAAGTAGAAGTTGTGGGCTAGTTGTTTGTTGCGCATCCAGGGTGGTTTGGGCAAGAAAGAAAGGGTGTCGCCCGAGTTTTGAGTTATAGAAAGAGGTGTCACTCAAGTGGTTTGGTGACACTTGTGTGCCATGTTTAGGAGAAGCACGATAGTTGGTGGTTGCACAAAAATGATGGTTTGGGCGTAAAAGTGTGTGAGTTGCGCTAGTTTGTAGTTGCAGAAGCTTGTGTCACGTAAGTGGTTGAGGTGGACTTGTGCGCCAGTTATAACTTGTGCACCGATAATTGTGTGTTGTCTTAGAGAAGGGCTCTAGGTAAGGTTGATTCACAGTAGTGATTCAGGGCTGCATGAAAGTTGGAAGATTGCTCGATACCTTCGGTGAAAATTGAGATTCATCTATAGGTGAAAGATGGACTTCAACAGAGAATCAACATTCAATATAGGATGTATTCATTATTGATAATGAAGAGACCTACAGGTTTATAAACTATGAGTGGATCATTTCTAGATCAGTGAGCAAGGGAAGAGGAAGAAGGTGATCCTCTACAGCAGCAGTGAGCTAGAGAGAGAGAAACAGGGAGTGACCCTTGGGAAACATGTGAGTTTACCTTAAACCTTGTAAAGGCAGTGAGCCTCGAAATAGAGGTGATCTATCCCGAACCCTATAAACAGTAGTGCGCTTATAGTGTATTTGGTACATCGGCACATTGTCATTGTACGCTCCTTGGATGTAGCCCAGTAAGGGTGCACTAAGTAAAACTTTTTATGTCCTATGCATGCTTTACTTTCTGTTTATATTGTTCAACGGGAATATGAGGGAAGAGTGTTTTTATTAACATCGAATCTAGATTAGAACGGGCTTTAATTTTAAATTATTCATACCCTGATTCACCCCCCCTGGGTATTCATCCTTGTGGACCTAAAAATTATTTATATGCAATAAAAAGAAATCCCAAACTACATGTAACTCATATATTATATTTTGGTAAAAGAAATAATGTGTTCGACTGGTGTTACATATAATATCAACTTACTTCATTGGCTTGTATTACATGCAAAACCATGTTTTTTCAAACTACAATATACTATTAATATTGTAATTTTATATCATCATTATAACATCATCGTTAGAATAGAGAGAGTTAATAGGATTTTATATTTCTTAAAAATATTTAGTTTCACATTTTAATTAGTTATCTATTTACTATAAATAATATAATAATCATTTAATATAAAACTACGTGTTTTCTAAAAACAATATCTTTTCTAAAATTTGGTTTAATCATCCTTAGTGAACATAATATAAAATTTAATTTTATAAATTTGGATAATTTATTTTCAGAAAACTTCATTTTTGAAATAAAATTATCAAAATTATATTAGGATGATTTTTTTTATTTTTTTGAGATTTTTTATTTTTTTGATGAATAGTGAAAAATAATAAATTTTAATTGAAAACTACCATTTATCTTAAAAAAACATCAAATAAATATTTTTAATTGGTTTTAAATTTATTTCTTTTCTAATATATATATATATATATATATATATATTAATCTAATTTAGTACATTTTACCCATTTTCATATTGAATTGAAATGTAAAAACATTTTAAACTTCTGACCATTTTCACTATGAAAACATCATTTTCTAATCATTTATGTCAGATTAATTATAAATTAAATTATTCAAATTCAATAAATATAATTTTTAAAAATGGTTCCCATATTTGTAATAATAATATTTTATATTTTAAAATAAATACAAACCAATTTTAACAAAATTGATTATTGAAAATAGTAAAAATTAGTTATAGTGATTATAGTAAAAATGAGATTAATTTGTGGTTAAACATTAAAATAAGGTGTACAATGAAATAAAAAAATTTCCAACAGACATCAGAAAGAAATAATTCTACAACTACCACCTTATTATATGCTTTTATGTAATGTTGTCATACTATTCCATGAAAGGTTCGAATGTCGGTATTCGTCGGAAGGGAACAATTACTCACCTCAATGCTGATATGGATGCTATATCGGAAGGACATTATTTGGAAGAACACTCAATCATTTCCAGAATGATCTTGACAAGAGGCTTTCTGCCATGGAAACATGAGCATATGATACAATTTATTATAAATGTATTGGGTTTTTCCTCATGGATGTGTGTCTCTTTAGGGAAAAGATACTACCATATCTTATTCCCATCTGAAGACCTCAGGATATATGCTTGGGGTCATAACAATATCTCTTTCAAGCCTAGACCACAACACATCAAGGAACGGGATACAATGTTAAACCCTCTAAAAATAGGTAACACGATGGTTCATACTTGGGTGAAGGTCTTCAGTTTAAATTGGATCCTTTGGCGTCCTCGTATTCTTTATGAAACTACTTTAGAATTGGGAGTTCTGATCAAATTAGATATAAAAATTGAGGTTTCCAGGTGTGGACACTATGTCATATTCTTAGTTAAAATTGACCTTTTTTATACATTAATTGATAAAATCCATATATCGACGGATGTTGATGAACTGGAAGTAAAAATAGAATAGGAAAACCTCCCCATGTTTTGTCAAGACTGTAAAACATTTGGTCATGATTCTGTAAACTGTAGAAGATCACTTGTGTGTGCATTCTATGTTGTTCGTAATCATGATATACATTCCTATTTTAAAAAAAACACACCCTTAAAAGGATGATACCTCTGGTATTACACAATATTTTGGTTTTTATGTGGAGTTATTGGCTTCTGTTAATCCTTCTCAGAAGAGGTATATTTTTGATGTCCAACTCGAATTTGGGAAAAACCAAGAGACTATTATTTCAACTCATCCTACTACTGTGAATAATACACTGGCTGAGAGAACTAAAGGTTCTTTTATGAACCCCCCTAATTTTCATTCTCAACAGAAAAATACCTCTGGCCAATATGGCACTCAGTCATGGGAAGCTATTGTTGAGCAGGGGGAGGGGCTTGTGAGACCCACATTGCTAAGGTCCTCACTCAAGATCTTGAAAAGGTGGGTCTCACTCCTCAATTGACATCTCTAAACCCCTTTCCTAGTGTTCAAGAAGTTTCTTTTGTGGTAAATGATATTTCATATACCTCATCCACACATCTTTGTGATGATAAAAGTGGTAGGGAAAAGCCTTTCTCCCCAGTTCCTGATCGCAACACTGAGGTTCCACATAATTCTGATGTGTTTCCCTCAAAGGAATTACAACCTCCTAAGGGTGATGTTGGGGATTCAGTCACCTCACCCATGGTTCCCTCACCTGGAAATGCTGATTTTTAATCTTCTCCTAATGTGTAGGTGCCGACTACTAATGCAATTAATTTTCTTGGCAGTGTTGCAGGTCATTTAGAGGTTGCGACTTTTGTTCCTCCTCAGGAAGTGGTGTAATATTTGGACTTGACTCTCCCACTCACAGCTGCCAGAACTACATCAGATGATAGAGGTTCCCCCCATGACATACTTGCCTAATTCATAAGAGAATGTCAGCTCTTGGCAGTAAGCCAAATCAGTGGAGCGCGGATCACTCCCTAGAAATCATGGGCGAGTATGAGGTCGAGTGGACTTGAGCTCAATGCAAGAAGAATTACACTCTATGGATTCAAATTTTGATGAAGACATTGAAATCCTTCTTCAACAATAATGGAATCTTGAAGTGCTTCACTCCAAGGGTCGGAGATGTGGGAGAGGTTATGGATTTGATTTGGGATCCTTGCGGGATACATAACAAAAGATTGCAGATAAGATAAGAAAACAATTTAGCTCTCGTGATGAGGGCTAGCGACTTGTGTGAAATGACCTGATTCACTCATACTGTACGCTTGATTTTGTTTTAATAAAAAGGGCCTTATACCTCTCCATTACTAAAAAAATATGTTACATAAGGAAAAAGAAAAAAAAGTACCATTGTTCCTCTTTAAATTATATAGATATTTTGAATGGGGATAATAAAATTGGTAATGTTATAATTTTATTAAAAAATATAAATGTGATTTTTTCCATAAAAATTTATCAATAATTTTGTGATATTAATTTTTTACATAAAATTTGTAAGAAACACCAACAATTTGTTTATTTATTTAATAATTAAATAATAATTTTGACTGAAAATATTCAAAGCGATGAAAATTGAGGAACTATTGTCTAAAAATAATAATTTAAATGAATATATCATCATTCAGATGATTTAACCTAATATAGTATAATTACATCATTATATTAATGTTCTCAAATTCAAATTAATTAAATAATTTCAAAATTGACATTAATTTTATTTTATAATAAATGATATTTTATTAAATTATATAAAATCACTAAAAATAATAAATTATAGAAAATGATTTTAAATGATATTAAATATAATATATGGTTTATTAATGGTCCAATTAACCTTTTAAAATAAACATATTCACCCACAAATAGTAAAAATATTGTTAGTGTTGTAAGGGTGAAAACAATATATTCTTGTGCATTACATGCGCTTCTGTTAAAATAAATATCCATCACATATGGTATTTATTTAAATAATATTTCATATTTTCAAATCATTGGGCATAAATTCTAAAATCTATATCACTTTAATATAGAACTAATGGAAAAACTATCGATGTCATAAAATTTTTAATCTTAATAAAAACCCAAAATGGTAAAAGTAGGGAAACATAGAATTTAAAAATAAAAATTAAAAAATATATTTTTTTATGTGGTAGAGTTTTTTCTCAACCCAATAAACTCTCCCATCCATTATTTTCCAATTTTTTAGCCATAATATGTACGTTTGACCTCCCAACGGTGTATAGTTTTTTGTATTTTCAAAAATGTCACTCCTCAAATATAAAAGGTAACTTACTCCTCCCCTAATTCACAACTATAAATAAATTTGTATTGAAAACACCATACCAAAATAAATTACAAACATCCCTAAACTAAGCGTAGAATTTGTTTTGGGTCATAAATCCATCCTTTGATGGTTATAGATCAACCCTAAGGAGGATGCTCGAAGAATATGTAATGTTATTCTAAAAGTGTTTTTATTTTATTTCCTTCTCCAAATCCTTAAATTATTATTATTAAATGATTATAATTTAATTTTATTATATTTAATATACTGATATTTTTTATGTTTTTATGACCTAAAAATTCACACACTTCCATAAAATTTGTACAAAATCATCATTTGTGTATACAACAGACTTCTGCCTTACGAACCAATATTGTTAATTTTTATGTTTCCACCATAAAATAATTTTAATAATAATTTAAATACTATTTATATGTGATATATATATATTTTTTTATATATTTATGCTTCATGAATTATAATATATCACATACCTTCATGATTTTTATTTTTTGGGAATACGATAATGTCGTTCATGTGTACAGTGAACTACCACCTCATGAAGTGATGTCATTCATTTGTGATTTACATGGAATGTATTATGGATGGGTTTAATAGACCTGTGTGAAATTTGTGACATAAAATATATAATCTAATTATAATATATATATATATATATCAGTTATGTTTCATTCATTTTATATGACAAGAAAATGCAAACAATGTTTATGCATGTGTACAACCTACCATCTCCACAAATGGTGTATTTCATTTCCTATCACTGAATTTTATATATTGAATTAAATACATATATAATTATAAAATATGATATTTATATCATTTTTATAATTATTGAGATTATAAGGTAAATATCTAAGTATTAGTACCATGAATGAAAAGCCAAAACATGTATGAAAAACCGAGTAGTTATTACTTGAATAAAAAATTTAACATGGATATTTTAATAAACGGGTAATATAAAGTCATAAGTATATATTATATGGTATTATATATATTAATATGGTTTTTCTATTTATATATAATAAACATATATTTTTTTACATGAGCTTTAATTGAGTAAAAAGAGTCAAAACTTAAAGTAAGGGATTTCTACCTCACTTTTTACTTCTGTGTGACACATGCTATATTCAACACCTCTTACTTCTATGTGGTGTATATAATTCATAGGAATTTATTTTATGATTATTCTATTAAATTTAATTTTTATTTACATATACATCATATTATATCTCAATCATGTGGATTATATTTCAAAAGTTACCAAATCGTTAAGGGAATTTCTAATTTTCCTTCTTTGAGAAACATCTTATGTTATGCACCTATATTATTTAATGAGTTATATATAAGTAAATTTTTTGTAAGATCATGACTTTTTATGTTTAAATTAATTTTATTCCTTCATGGGCCTTATGATTCATAGTTACTAATGTTTTAATAATTTTATATTACAATCACCCATATAATCAAGATTGTTTATGATTTTGCTTCCAATGAAAAAAATCATATGATATATCTATCAATAATTTTCATTAATTTTATTATCATATATTTATTCAGTATATCATCATGTAATGTTACTATTTTTCCACTATTTTGTTCTTAATATAATTAGGATTGTTTTTGGGGAAATCAAAAATTATTTCTCTATTTGGTTTTAAATATGATTTACTCATTAACCATGTTTTCTAAAATTATATTAAAAATGTATTTTAAATGAAATTTTGAACTCATTTCCACAGAAATGGACTTAAAAAATGTTTTATTTTTTTAAAAGTGATTAAAATGGGCTTCAAAGAAACTTTTATAAGTTTTCAGTTTTATTTTCAATGAATATGGTTTAAAAAATGTTATGTGTATTATAAAGATTTTTTGAAAGAAAAAATGACATATTCCTCATTAAAAATTTTAAATGATTTTAAATCATAAATTATTAATTTTGAAAGTGTATTTTAAATAAAATTATTTTGGAAAAGTATTATTGCTTAAAAGATATTTTCAAAGAAATGTTATTTACCTTAATAAATTCTCCATGAGTTCTTTCAAAATCATTCCCCATATAAAATGAAATTAATTGACTTGTTTTATGATTTAATGGGGATATTATCCAAGGAAACCATTATTTTTATGTCTTGATATTTTTTTTTCTAATGATGAAAAGTTATTTATAAAACCCATTTGTATTATACATGTTATATTCTTGTGGTAACCGCATCTTTTCTTAGGTTATACTATGATGAAATTATTATGCAACATGTATCTTTTAAATATGTTAATATATGATGAAATGTTTATAATATTCACTTTATTTCATGTCATATGATATTATTAATGTTTATTTTATTTAAAACATAAATATATTATTCATTATTTGATGGGTTAGACCTATATCACCATCCAATTCATTAGGTAAATATATTTAAATCTCATAAGATAAACATCGATGGATTGTCATGTGAACTTCGTACATCAATGGAAATTTTCCACTATGAAAATTTGGGGGGTAAACACATTCCACTTTAAGTAATAGTCTGTGACTGTTGATGGTGGTATGTCCCACCCAGTAGGTGTATCTCCCAGGAATTTCCCTAATATGTTTTGTCAATTAGCCTTAAAATCTATGTAATTATTATATATTATTGTGTGTATTAAAAAATCTATGTCTTATGGTGATGTTTTGATTTCATGGCTCATGTTATATTTTTATTTTTTTCATTTAAATGAAAATGAATTCAAATAATAATTCTATGACTCATGCTTATGATCTTTGATATAAAGTGTATTTTATTCAAATGATATTCTCTTGATCTCTTATCCTTATATTCATGTTTATCTTATGTATCTCCTCTATTTCAACTTAATTTTAATCTAAGACCCCCTTTCTTATATTTTGTTTTTCCAAGATTAAATGAAATGTTTTAAGTAGGAGTAATAAATATAAAGATATTTTTGGGTAGCTTTGAATATCATTCACTAGAATAGGATATTTTTATCCATGTTTCCAAAGGAAATAAACTATTATGTTCATTGAGAATTTGTTTATTGAATGTAATGAATATTCATTTAAAAATATTTAATATCCATGAATGTTAATATATGTTTTCTATAGTTGGTATTAAAGTAATGGTTTAGATAATCATTGGAAACTAGGATGAGAAACAAATAGTGAGTCCCTAGGTATATTTATAAGGACATGCCTATGGATGTGTCTAATGATAAGTCTAAGGATGGATAAAGGTATAGGAAAATGTAATTGGATTTTGGTATTGGATAGAGCGAGTGGTTTCAAAAAAATTTCATCTTCCAATGAATAATATAAATTGATGTCTCTCTCATACAAATGTACAGAGGGGTAATAACACCGAAAACACCATATTGAGATAGACTTGATCTGGAACTGGTGCATGAAAATGGGCCTTTTTTCCACATGGTTTTACACTCATGGGGATATGATTTGTAAATTCAAAAACTATTTAACAACCATCATGAGGTAATTAAATATATAATGATCATTTCTGTCCTAGTTTAATGTAATATGTTAGGGAAAATTTTATGATTTATAGTAAAATGGGATGATGACTGGAGTGTAGAATATTTTGATTAATACTTATTATTTTTCAAGGTAAAAGATTAAAAATGTATAACTTAATAAACTCTAAGTCTCTTCAAATAATAGAAGGGATGTTTTTTGCTTAATTTTTGGGAAGTTGATACTATGGAGGAAAGAAGAATAATTGTCATATATGTCAATATTGTGGGAAGAAACACCAATGTGAATTTATCATAGGTATGAGAATTTGTTTTAAAAGTGGAAAATAAGAACACAAAGCATGTAGCTACAAAGGGACAAATAAAATGTTCATATTACGTAACGGATGGAAATGTTGTCCTACCTAAGATATCATCAACAGTGGAATTCCTATAAATATGAAAATTACTCGAATTATAAAAATTTATTTCTTAAAGGGAATGATTGTGAGGATAATCAACATGGATGTACTATTAATGGTTATATTTCTAATGATGAAGATACTAGAAAGTAAATTGTAAAGAATATAAGTCTTAAAGATTATGATGATGCAGTTCATTTAAATATCTGAGAATTAAGTGGGATGAATAAAGTATTTACCTATAGTAATTCAATGATTTCATTATCTAAAGTGTGAAAAATATAAGTATTTTTTTGTATATTTTTTCAATATGTATTTGAAATAAATTTTGTAATTTTACTGATGAAAGAGAAATGTAATTTAATTTAATGGTTTTATTTTCTAGAAAAGACAAGATTAAAGGAAGGTAATACTTTTATGTGATCATGATGTTGAAAAATGTTGTTTATTTGTAATAAATATATGAATAACATGGTTAAAGTACATTAAATAGTATTAATAACATCATAATGGATAAAGGATTTATTGAAAAATTGGTTTATGATATCATTAAATATTTTTATAACATTTTTTATTTGAACAATATATCCAATAATATTGGGTCTATTCAATGAATAATGAATAATGAATATTTTAAATAAGTTTTATGGTAATTCATGTAATTATCATGTTTTAATTGAATAAATGATGAATTTATTCCCATGTTTCTCATGTGAAAATAAAGAGAAACATTATGATATATGGGGAGTTAATTCAATGTTTATTTTGAGAAATTTAGTCACCTTCTTTCCCATGTTTTTGTTTTTAATATTTTGGAAGTGTTATAAGGATGACCATTTATGAAATGGTTTATGTGGATAATTGAATGTGATTTTAGAGATTAGTATATTATTCCCCTATATGAAGATGTATGCATATTAGATGACCTATTAAAACCTTTTTGTTTTGATGATATATATAGGTATACAAAATGGAATATCATTTTATTTATGGATCTTATGATCTTATAGTGATTTAGACACAATGAATTCACCTGAATTTGTTTGACTAAGATACGAAGTGAAAATTGATCTAGGAATAACTATTCAATCAAATTGTTCTTGTGAAATGGAATTAAATCAAGTAAATAAATAATCTTGAGAAAATTATTCACCTTAAAAAAAGGGTATTCAATTTTTTTTTTTCATATTCTCATTATTTTTGAGGTTATCAATAACTTTTTCAAGCCTCTTTGGGGTATGGAATTTTTATCACCAAATTTAACTTGACAATGTTCCATATCCCTATACATTAGTATTTTGTGTTGGTTGTCTCTTTTATTTTTATGTTTTCACTTTCCACCTATGTTCTCCTTTTTAGAAACCATGTTATAAGTTACTTTGGGTAACTGTTATGTTTCTAACATTCCATTTTTAAAAGAAGTTTTTATTATTTATTTTTATGAGTTAGGTTTTAATGAAATTAATATTCATGTATTAATTATTTGATTAACAAGAATAATTTAGAGGGATAAATTCATTTTTAATGGTCTTATGATGTAATAACCCATGTTTTTATAAATTATTTATTTTTTGATTAAATTAAAATCTTTAGATGGATTTTTGTTGAAAAATACACCATATTAATCTTTCTTTGTAAAAAATATAAAATTACACTGATTAAAACACGGAAATTATTTTCAGTTACATCAAACACTATGTTTGGCTTGAGTTTCACTCTATACAAAGTTCATTTGATAGTTTGCATTAGATGCAAAACCGAGTTTTACCAAACTACAATATACTATAAATATTATTATATAATACTATTGTAATTGATTAGATATTATAATGGAACAAATGAATATGATTTAAAATCTTATGAAAATATATAGTTACATATGTTTATTCATTATTTATTTGTTATAAATAATAATAATAATAATGATTTTTTTTCTGAAAAAGAATATTTTCTAAAAGATTGTTTAATCATTATTCAATAAAATAATTTAAAAAAATACTAATTTAAAAAAAATATTCATAAAAAATATACTTAAAATTTTAATTTGGAATATTAAAATAATTTTAGGGTGAATTTTTTGTTATTTACAATAAGTTTCAATCTTTCAGATGAATGATGAAAAATTATAAATTTTAATTGAAGACAACATTATTTTAAATAAATTTTATGTTAAACACTATTTTTAATTGGGTTTAAAGTAAAAAAATAGTTCAATAATACATAAATTAATACTATTTAGGTCATTAGACTCATTTTCAAATTTAATTAGGAGGTATAAACATTGGAAGGTTTTGAACATTTTCAATTTCGTAACCCACTTTCTCATCACATTTACATGATTAATTTTAAATTAAATTCATCCACTTATGTGAATTTAATTTGAAAAAATGGATTCCATATTTTTTATATTAAAAATTAATTATTTAAAATTTGGAAAACATTCTTTTTAACAAATAGATTTGTCAAAATAGATAAAATTAATAACAGTGATTAAGATAAAAAAACAAATTTTTTTGTGGTTAAATTTATAATATAAGATATAAAATGACCTATGAAAATGTCCAAATGAAATTTGATGTACATATGTAGATTCTTACCAACATATTAATGATTTTTCTAATTTCTGGGATAATATTCCATGAACCTGTCCTGTATAAAAAGTTAAGTATATAAAATAACAAAAAATTCACATTTTTTCATTTCATTTCTATAGTGATTTGGAATAAGGGGGATTAAAAATGGTTTGGTTATACATATTATGATGAAATATAAATAATTTTTTGTTATAAAATTAATTTATGATTAATTTTTGGAGATGAATTAGTAACATAAAACTCTTATGAAATTCCAAAACAATAATTATTTAGTAAAAACTTAACTAAAATAAATGATATTAACAATATTAAATGTTAGGAAAATTCAATGAATTAATATATAATATTAATTTTTAGATGAATATGTCATTTTTATGGGGTTTTAACCAAAATATTTAAACTATATCATTTTACCAATATTTTTAAATTTACATTAATTAAATAATCTCAAAATTGACATTAATGTTATTTTATAATAAATAATACTTTATTAAATTATTTTAAATTAATAAAAATCATATCTACCAGAACATATTTTTAAATGATAATAAATATAATATATGATCCATTAATGTACCAAATTACCTTTTATAATGAAAATATTTTCCCTTAAATAGTAAAAACATTATGAGCATGGTAAGGGTTAAATTAGTGTTTTTAGGCATTATGTGTTTCCCTATTAAAATTAATTTCCAACACATATGGAGGTTGTATATAAAAAATAGAATACTCTATTTTAAAAAAATTGGGTATAAATTTTCCATTTATTATAACTTCAATTAATGTATAATTAATAAATTACCTAATTTATAGAATTAGTTACCTAAATAAAAAAACAAAACTAGAAAAGATTGAGAAAATTAGAACATAATGAATTACAACATAAAAATGATTTTTTGGGGGGAAGTTGTTTTGACCAAATTAACCCTGCCCTCCATTATTATCAAATTTATTATCCATATTAGGTATGTAAAACCTCCCAATAGTGAAAAAATTGATTATTTAATATAATAAAACTCCTCCTCAACTATAAATGGGCACTCACTATCCCCCTTCATACACCTCTCAATACATTTGGATTTAAATAAAAATAACAAAATAAACTTTCAAATTCCATAAATGTACCCTATATTTTGTTGTATGGTATTATAGAAAAACATTGGATGTTTTAGTGAAACCCATAGGAGGATACCCGATGAAGAGGTAATGTTTATAATACATTTTAATTTTATTTACATCTATACGTCATTGAATCCTAATTATACAATGGTAATATCATTAAATCAAAACATTCAATATAATAATATGTTTTTATGTTAATTTTATGACCTAAAACATCACATACTTCTCTAAAATGAGTTCCAAAATCATCTTTTTTTGTTTGGTGGACTACCACCTCGTGAACCAATGTCATTAATATTTCTATTACCACATTTCAAGGACGGAATAAATAATGGTCATAATATTCATATATGATATATATGATATTTATAATTTCTATATAATTATTTAATTATTATATAACACATAATAACATGCTTTCTATTTTTTGGAATATGATAATGGAATTCATGTGAATGTAGACATCTCCTACACAAAGCAATATGATTCATTCATTGATTACCTATAACGTATTAAGGATCAGTTTAATAGAATCATGTGATATATAAGAAATAATAATTCCTCTGGGATGATAATATATATATATATATATCTCATATACATTTCATTATTTAAATATGACAAGAGAATCGAAAAACCATTATTGTGTATGTAAAATGAACTCTCTCCATGAAAGATTACCTTTATTTCCTATGACTAAATTTTAAAGATTACATTATATATATATATTGAATATATATATATATATATATATTAGATTTATATTATGGTTATATTTTTGGATATGATGAAATCATTATCTATATAGGATGACTGAGAATAACATGTCAAAACTTGTATGGAAAACCAAGAAGTTATTACTCAAAGCATAACTCTAACATAGATTTATTATTATAAGGTTAATATGAAATTATATATAAATAATATATGGTATTTTATATATTAATATGGTTATGTTATATATTTATAATGAAGTAAAATTATAATATAGGAGGTTGGAATAAGTGTAACGAGAGTGAAAACTTATGGTAAGGGATTTCCTTCTCACATGTTTCTATTGTGAGACACATGCTACATTCACCACCTATTTCTTATTTGTGCTATATATAATTCCCATGAATGTATTTTTTGAAACATTTAATAAAATCATTTATATTTACATATTAATTTTATGATATATATTTCATTAGGTTCACATTTAAAATGTCACCAAATTGGTAATGCAATTTTGTGTCAGTTTTCCTTCTTTCAGACACATGTAATTTTATTCCCCTATATTCTTTTATGAGGTATATATAAAGACTTTTGACATTTAATATCATGAATTTATCTATCCTCATGATATTTTATGTTCAATTTTATGTTAATAATTTATTATTAATATAATTCATGGTTACTAAATTGGTAATAATTTTATATTACAATATGATCATTTATGGGGATTTTTTATGATTTTGCTTCCAAGGATAAAATATTCTGATCTATATTTTACTAATTATAATGAATTTTTTATCCTATGTTCATTTATGTTATATTCAGGTAATTGTACCATTTTTTACTCTTTTTTTAAAAAAGGTAATGCTTTGGTCAAAGACCAAAGTATATTTTATTGATAGGCAGAAAACAAATTACAAAAAGCGAAAGGATGGGATTTTTTAAAACTCTCTATCAAAAAGATATAAAATGTCAGAAGGGACAGCATCCATCCAAGTCATGCCTTGATGTACCCCTTTGTTGGCTAGAGCATCAGCAACGAAATTTGCTTCGCGGTAGGCATGAGTAGCTATATAGTCAATCCCATGGAGCAAATTAAGGCAGTTCATCCAACGAGCAGTGAGAGACCAGGCTAGATGAATGTTTCCATTCCAGATTGCATGAATTATAGTGGTTGAATCACATTCAATCCATAAGTTTCTCCAGCCTCTCTGAAGAGCAAAGTCAACAGCATGAATGACAACAAGAATTTCTACCTCCAAGGATGAGGAGTGACCACAACCAACAAAGAAGCATCCCTGACATTGACCAGCTGAGTCTCTGATGGTAGCACCACAACTGGCAGGGCCAGGGTTGCCTTTGGAAGTGCCATCAACATTCACCTTGATCCATCCTGGAATTGGTGATTTCCAGAACACTTCAAAGGATCGTTTGGGCCTTGGGAAAATTCCAGGAACATGAAGCTGACGGAGAATCGTAAAATATCCAACAGAGTTGTTGCAACAGTACTTTTGAATTGAGGCCGCTTCATGAATCGCAATAAAAATTCGAGACTTTCCTACATTAAGTTTTAGAGAATGATTATTGTGAAAGAGATCATTTCTAACATACCAGAGTACAAACAGGTGCTCCGCCACTGCTACAAGAAACAGATTTTTGACCTGCAGGGAAGCATCATGTCTAGTGCAATTAATTAGAAACAAAGAAATAGAGTCATCAGTGGGTCTTCTACTATTAAAAAGATCAAAGATGTAATTCCAGAGAGCAAAGGCCGTCGCACAAGATAGAAAAAGATGATTAGCATCCTCCCTATGTTGGTTACACAGAAGACACTCAGAACAAAGAGAAATTCCATGGATTTGAAGACTAGATTCAGTAGGTAATCTATTATGCGCAATGCGCCAAATAAGGGTAAGCCAAGAAGGTTTAATCCAGGGTTTGTTAAAATGATTCACCTAGGAAAAATTAGATACATGGTCAGAAAAATTATGATTATAAAAGCTTTTAGAGTCTAGAATTCCATTAGAAGAAGGTTCCCAAACAAGAAAATCACCAACAGAAGAGAATGTATAATTCTCAATAGCTTGCATAATAGAAATAGGGAGATCACAATCGGGAGATTGCAAGAATTCTTTTATAGATTGATTAGTATCTATAGAAAGATTAACATAGGGTAACAAAGAAATCAGAGTTCTACCACACCATTTTCCACACCAAAAATTAATAGAAGAATCAGCATTAACAATTCACCTAGAATTTTGAATGATTTTGTGATAAGAGTCCCGAATGGAAGTTCATATGGAAGAGTTAATGAAATTCAGGTTACCTTTTAAAATCTTTGGAGAAAACCTATGTTTAAGGAAATCAGTAGCTTTAGAAGAAGAGTTAATGATGCGCCAATTAAGGCGAGCCTCAAGAGCATCATTAAACAACTTTAAAATTTTAATGCCAATTCCACCATTAGCAATGGGTTTAAAACAAGAATTCCAAGGAATTGTGACAAGCTTCTTTTCAAAAATACTTCCATACCAAATGAAGTTTTTAATGTAAGTAGTACTTTTTCTAAGAATACTAAAAGGCCATTTATAGATCATAAGGGAATAGACCATTTTAGAAACAATGGTCGATTTAACTAAACAGATTCTCCCATCCATGGAGAGGGACTTCCCTTTCCAATTAGCTAGTTGATTTGTGATATGAGAGGTAATATTAGAAAAATAGGTAGCTCTGGGGAAACCACAAAATAGAGGAACCCCCAAATAAGTGAAAGGTAAAAAGCCCTCTTTAATACCCTGGTGGTTTATAATACCAGTTTTTCTTCTTACATGAAAATTCTTGCCAAAGTAGATATATGATTTATTCCAAGAAATTTCTTGTCCAGAGACATCCTCATAATGAGATAAAGTTTGTTTGAGAACTTGAAGATTTCTTTGATCCCCTTTTATGAATAGGATAATATCGTCAGCATATAGGAGATGTGTGGGGGCGTTTAAATTCCTGGCCACTTGAATAGGTTTAATCAAATTTTGATCAACCTGGTGGTTTATGAGTCTGCTAAGGTAATCTTCAGCAATAACAAAGAGAATGGAAGAAAGAGGGTCACCTTTCCTGTCACCTTTTGTACATTTAAAGAAACCACAAGGGGTACCATTAATCAGGACAGAGATATGAGCAGAGTGAAAGAGGGTCCTGACTCTACCAATGAAGGAGTCATTAAAACCAAAGATTCCAAGAACTTTGTAAATAAAATTCCAATCAATGGTATCAAAAGCCATCCTAATATCCAATTTGATGGCCACACTACCACCTCAAATTTTTTTTCTTAAAGCATTCGTACATTCAGAAGCAAGACAAATGTAGTCCTGAATAGATCTACCTTTGATAAAACCAAAATTGATTCCCAGAAACAATTCTATTGCAGATAGGCCCAAGTCTATTGGAAATGATTTTTGTAATGATTTTATATATAGTGTTAATCAAAGCTATAGGTATGAATTGGTGTATCTCAGCATCATTCTCAACTTTAGGAATTAATGTTATAAATTGAGCATTGATACCATGAGGAAGAGATCCATGGGTGAATAATATCCTCACGAGGTTACAAACGTCATTATGAATAATATCCCAATGATTTTGGAAAAAACCATTATTAAAACCATCCGGGCCAGGAGCACTATCAGGGTTTAAACCAAAAACAATGTCTTTGATTTCATGATCGAGAGGAATGCTTAAAAGGGACTTATTATCTTCTTCATCAACCAGCAAAGGAATGATGTCAGGTTTAATATCAATGTTTCTGTCAGGACCATTTAGAATGTTATGGAAATAAGAGGTAACATGATCCTTAATGGCTTCTTCAGAATCAATGACAAATTCATTATGAATGAGCATCATAAGGGGACGGCTGTTATTTCTAATTCTGTGAAGAAAATTATAAAATTTGGTATTACGATCACCATTAGTAAGCCATTTAGTTCTAAAAGTCTGTTTCCGAATATTGTCCTTAAAATAAAGTAAGGAATTTAATTTAGAAGAGATATTAGCCTCCAACTGAGGATCCACATTAAAATCAGAATTAGTGTTCTCAGTTTGGAAGAGACTGAGTTCATCCTCAAGGCAGGAGATGTCAAGGTCTATTTGTGAGATAGAGTTTTTACACCATCCTTTGAGAGCTTGCTTAAGGACTTTAAATTAATGCAAATAAGAAAAGGAATCTTTATGATGCTTCAATGAATTCCAAGTGTTAAAAATAAATGTGACACAATCAGGATTTAAAGACAATGCATTGTTAAACATGAAGGGAAAGATAGGTTTTCGATCATTCATAAGAATATTGACAAGAATAGGATGATGATCAGAATTAATCCTAGGAAGAGTAATACTAGATATTTTTTCCCAAGTGTCAAGAGCCTTTATACTGATAAAAGCTCTGTCATGTTTACTAGCAACATTCTTATTATAATGTTTTCTGTACCAGGTGTATTTTTCACCAACAAGATTGATCTCAAATAGTTTACAGTCATCAACAGTAGATTTAAACTCTCTAGTAGAGATGGAAAGATGAGAGGGACCAATTTTTTCAGATGGGTTAAGAATGGCATTGAAATCTCCCAAAACATTCCAAGGGTCTTGAATATGACTAGCAATATCAAGGAGTTCAAGCCATAAAGCTCTCCTATATTGATACCTGTTTTTTGGCATAAACCATAGTGCAATAGATGTGCTGACCATTCCATAAGAAGTCACAAGTCAGATGTTGATCAGAAATTCGAAATATGTTAATATTATTTAGAGAATTGTGACAAAAAATCCACATAGATTCAAAAATAGAACTGTTATTGCAATAACCCAGAAAATTGTAATTTAAAGCTCCAAATCTCATAAAGTTCTATTTAAAATTGACCTTAGGTTCAGCAATAGAAAAAAGATGTGGTTTATGAGTGTTTAGAAACCTCCTAAGAGAAGTGGAGGTGTCATTTTTGGCCACCCCTTGATAGTTCCAGAAGAGAACATTCATTTTTAATTTTGTTTTGGGTTATCACCCTTATTCTTTTCTGATTTACCAGATCCCTTCTTTTTTTGAAATCTCGTAACAATTGAGGTAGAGTATAAATTATGTTGACTCTACTCAGACTCAGAAATGTGAGGAAGATTAGAATTCAGGTCAGCATTAGGAATAGAAACAGAATCAGAGGAACACATTGGGGCAGAACTGTCCAGTGTGCGAGACTGTTCATCCTTATGAGCAGAGACCTTTTCAGTAGGCAGAATAGAGCTGTTCAGGTTGTTTTTAGGAATTAAATAATGATCAAGAGATTGCGTAGGTTGATGATCAGTCACATTCTGGGCAGTTTCAGCAGTATTTGTGTGTTTAGAAAAAGGAGGAGAGTTATGGTCTATGATCAGATTATCAAGAGAAGAAATAGGAACCATTCTGCTAACCAAACAGAGAGTAGGGTCCTGGAAAGATTCATGAATATACTGTGAATAAGGTTTAGAGATTCAATTCAATTGAGAATGAGCAGGATTATCATTATCAGCATGTGTAAAATTATTAGAATTTTCAACAAGAGCAGCACTAGCAATGTTCAAATGGTTCTGCAAAGGAGCATAAATTTTTATAGAAGTCAGAGGATGAGTCTCCTCCTTCTGAACAGGGAGAGATTCAGTATGTACATTCAGGGGAGGATCAAAGGTGATAGAAAAGGTGTGATCATCAGAAATTCCAGAAGATCCAATAATAGGTAGAGACTTAGATGTAGGAACTATAGAAACAATAGGATCACTATTAACATCAGAATTAAACAAGACAGTGTTACCTGGAACTGCAGAATTAACATTATTACCATGAACCAAGTTGGAAGCATCAGCATTCTCCTTAGGAGAAGATATTGAGCCTTCTAGGTTCCTATACAAATTGTCAATTAAGCATGAGGTACCAGAGGAAGAGGAAATATTAATAGAATTGGGAATAGAGTTGGGGAGGCCCTTATCAGAATAAGTTCTGTTACAGTTATCAACAGAACCATTTAAATTAATAGGTTTCTCATTATTTTTAGGATCAACCTCTTCTTCAACCAAAAAAGCCCATGATTTCCCTTCTAAGTTAGAATGATCCTTGAATTTCTTGACCCAAGTATCATTCTTTTTTGTTGGGGGGTCAGATTTTTCCATTTTATTTTTACCTTTTTTGTTATGTTTAACCTCTTTCCAATAATTTTTAACTGGAGGATCCAGTTGCTTCCTAGAAACTCTAGAAGTGGAAAAACTATGACCAATTAGTTTGGAAAAATCACAGAATGGTGGTCTCTTTTCATACTCAATATTAAGTTCCACTCTGTGATCGGGGGCATTAAAAAGTATGGTAGATGGAAACTCACTTGCAAGGTTGACCTCCACCATAATTCTAGCATATAATCCAAGATCCCCATTCAAGGTTTTGTGATCAATTTTAATAGGGGGTCCTAAACAAGAAGCAATATCATTTAAAATCTTCGGATGCCAAAAGAACTAGTTAAGTCTATGAATTCTTACCCATACATGTGCCAAATTATTTTTACGAGTGTAAGGATTAAAGGAAGGATCCCAATCAGATATTCTAAAATAACCAGGCTAAATATGTAAGTTGCCAATCTTCCATACCTGCTCGAGATCGGTTTGAGAGCTAAAGAGAATGTGATAATATCCTTTACCTAGTGGTACCATCTTTCATTTTGAAGAGCTCCAGCAATGAGCAATCGTATTCCTTAATTCAGAGATAGTCCAAGGCTTATCAACTGTGTTATAGGAAATTCGGCCAAGAACCGAATGCTTGAATAACTGTTCTCTCTATTTCAGAGCTTCCGGATCAGCATCAACCAAGAAACCACCATCATCCAGTTTTCTAAAGCAAGGTTGCTTGTGATCTTTCTCGCTACTAATTAATAATTCTTTTTATGAAAATATAATTTTATTTATCTATTTGATTATAATTCTATTTTTTTAAACCATGTTTTTTTTAAAATGATTTCAAAAAAGTATTTTTAAATGATATAATAAAATAATTATCAAGGAAATGGATTTTAAAAATATTTTACGTGTTTTAATGTGTTTAAAGTGCTTTTTAAAGATTCATATATATGTTTTAAAAGTTATCTTTAGAGAAACGGGTTTTCAAAATGTTTTATGTTTTAAGATAAATCGAAGTGGAAATGTTATTTTCATCAAGAAATATATTAAATTATTTTTAATGCCAAAATTATATGTTTTCAATGTGGTTTAAAAAAAATTATTTTTAAAATTTTATATGTCTTGAAAATTTATTTTCTAAGAAAGGATATTAACCTTATTAAATGGTCCAAGTGATATGTAAAAATATTTCATTATCTAAGATGAAATAATTTGATATAGTTTATTCATTATTAGGGATAGTATCCATGTAAACCATTATTATTAATTATTTTTATAGTTTATTTTTATGATGAATAGTTTTTAATGATACTTGTTTCTATTCTATAGGTTATATACTTGTGAAATCCACTTCTTTTCACAAGTTATTCTATGATGAAATGATTATGAAACCTGTCTCTTTTTCATAGAGTAAGATATGATGAATGTTTTATGATACCCATTTTATTTCTTGGGTTATTATATGATGATTTATTATAAAATTTTGTAAAATTTAAATATGGTTTTCATTATTTGATGGGTGGTATATATATCTTCCACCAATTCATTTTCTAAAATCTCATGACATAGAAATGGATGGAATAAGAAGTGAACTGGTACAATACAGGGATTTTTCTATAATGTATTATTGGGTAGTGGACCAATTCCACTATATGAAAACGGTAGTGACCGGGTATGGTGGAGTGTCACACCTTGTAGGTGTATCCCCTAATAAGTTCCCTAATTTATTTTGGTAGTGAGCCATGACATATTGGGAATTATTTCAATCACTTACATGTATTCCAAATATTTATGTCTTATGTTTTTATTATGCTCTCATGGCTCATGTTCTTTTATTATCTTATCATTAAAGTCTTATGAACTACCAATATTTATTCTACGACTCATGATTATGAAATATGATATGCAAGGTATTTTTTTCAAATGTTATTCTCATGTTCTATTACCCTTATGTTCATGTTTCGATTTTGTATCTCCTTTATTTACCTTTACTATGGATTTTAAATCAAACATCTTTAAGCTTCCTTTACCCTTGTTATGAATAATGGATTAATTTAGGTTTACTAAAGGGGATGATCTTTCTGGGAATTTTTTAAGATTATTCAATATACTATTAATATTATTCATGTTTCAAAATGAACTAAAAACAATATGTTCCTTGGGTATTTTTTTTGTAATGTAATGAATATTTATTTAAAAAGATTTAAAATTAATGATGATATCATAATGTTTTGGAAAGATATATATTGTGTTTTAACCAATAAATACATCCTATTTGGATTCTAAAAGTGGATTTAGTTTTGGAATAGAAGATTATAAGGGAAATATGCTTGAAATTATTTTTACATGTATAGCTTATCCATCATTCTAGATCATTGTTAGTGTGCTCCAACTGTGAACTGGGTTTGAGAATCCATAAATATATACTTGGAATAATTCAGATTAATCATCATAAAAGATTTTAATTTATAATGATATTTTATTCCCTTGGTTAAACCAAAGGTGTTATATATAAAAAATATCTTTTGGCATCTTATAAATTATTTTTCATAAATATCCTTAATGTTTCTCACACATTGGTTTTTGGTTTTATTAAATTGATAAAACCCATATGAAGGATATTAACACAGTTTATGTCAGAAAATATAGTTATTCATGGAAAACAAATGTGATGATTAATTATTTGAAGGAATTCATATTTAGACATAACCAGTTATCATGATATATGATTAAGAACATATACCTTAACTAACTCTCATACATTCTGAAGAGGAGAAGGATGGAGTCTTCTATGTTCTCAGGTAGTGGATACCATAGAGGAATAAATTCCCAATTTCCTTGATCTCAAGAATTTGAAAAGAGGTCCCCAATATATATTTTTCAAAGGAATAAAAAAATATTTTATGTATTGAAAAGAAGGGAATAAATAGGTGAATTATGGAGGAAAATGAAAAGTTTAATGGAATGGAATAAATTTTTATTCTATAGATCAATGTGTAGTTCATTGTAACAAATGTGTGTAATGTGAGAATTATTTAAGTCAATTACCTATTTAATAGGATAACACCAAGACCTAAGAAGTAAGTTTGTTTTACTAGTCATTTGAGTGATAATATTGAAGAATTTATGCAATGGGTTTCATGAATTATGTTATAGAAATATCTATAGAAATGATATTTTTGTAATAAGAATGAATAAAATTATATTGATGGATCAACAATATTTTTTTTCATGGATTTGAAAAAAATAATTAAATGGAATTGATTACCATGAAAAGTGATTAATTATTAAGGAGATATTTTTGGATAATACATGAATAATGGAATGATAAGCCTTAATATTTTTTTTGATGTTTTAAAAATTATGGTGGAAATAAGTGATTGTAATTGACAAATTAAATAAGATATTATTGGTAACCATGAAATTGATTAGGGATTTTAAGACTGTGATTTTGTTCATCATTAATCATGTTTATTGTATTTTTAAATTTCTAGAATATATCCAACAGTGTATAATTATTAAGGATTATTTTATGTTCGGTATGTATATACATGTTCCTGGGAGGTTAAATTATGAGATATAGAGTATATAATTGTTTTATAATTTTATGTTTGATCATATGATCCACTCTACCGATTCCTCTTTTGAGGTTTTAAACAATGGTATTTTGAGGTGACTTGAAACTTTTACTATGTTTTGGGAAGAATTATTTGTTAAGGTTTAAATATCAATATTAGTTTTTATGGGTTTTGATGTTATGTTAATTGGATATTGAGACAGTTATAATCATGGTGGTTGAATGAAAGGATTCATTTAATATGATATATTTTCATATATATTTATGGTTAAGTGGAGGATTTCCATTCTAGTATGTTTCTAAATATGATTCAAGATATTTTAGTGATTCTATAGACATTTTAATATTATATAGTTATTTATCCTAATGATTAATGATATTTTCTGAGATGATTCTTTATGATTTGATATATGTAATAATTATGTTTAATATGTAATTTAATATTAAATAATATTTGGGATGAATGTAGATAAATTGTTTTTGAAAAAAATAAGAAACATATTCGGTCATCCTTGATGATAAAATATTATTCAACGCTGAGGTTATTAATTTTTTTAGAAAGTGGTGTTATTTGTGAAATGATATTCGTAGAACTGTTTTTATTATTGTGGAAATTTTGGAGTTAATTGAATTATTTAATCATATAAAGGATTCAAAATTATATATACTATCTTAACTGATGAAAAAATTTAGTTTTATTTAATATAAAAAGAATATACGTATATATTTATATCAATTTTGTGTTGTATTGATTATTTTAGTGCTTCAGGAATAAAAAATCATCTTGAATACTTATCATTTATAGAAAAAGATGAGGTTCTTGTGGAAATTGATGAAAGGATTAAATTCTACTTATCAAATATAAATAAATCCTTATTTTTCATTTATATGTTAATAGTGTTTCTAAAATATTTGGAGAGGATATAGAATTATAAATTATCATCCTATTATCATCATATTTTTTTTGAATTGATGATAATTTTTACACATCAATGGTTTTTCATTTTTTTCATTAATATAATCTTGAACATTCACCTAATTCTCATAAATGATATCAATCACTCTACATAAGTATTTGGAAATTATTTTTTTCTACCTAAATATTTTTTGACATCCCATTACAATTATTCTATTTGGTAACATATTTATTTATAAAGCATCACATTTTTCCCACTTTTCAAGAAGATATTTTATTAAACTTTTTTACAATGTGGGATGTTCGAAAAGGTATTTTCATATTTTAAAACCTTTTTTACTAAACCATAGTTAGAATAACAATGATTGAATTTATTAAATGTGGATTAATGTAACACTGTGATATTTGGAAAAGGAAAGCATTGTTCAATAGCTTATTCAACACACAATACTAAGCCTAAATTAGATATGAAATATTATATAATAAATATGACTATTAGAAATAAGTTTCTAAACCTGATCATATTAATAGAACTATGTAATTTTTTAAACATATATAAACTTATAACTCATTATAAATGTATTGATAAACTCTTCATAATTAATCACTGAAATTTATTATAAAGATATTTTATTCTTGAAAAATACATTTTCTTCAATAATGGAATTTGATCATTTCACAAGAAAATAATATAATTAATTTTTATATATTTTGTAAATAAGAAATGATAAATAGTATATATTTTTTAAAATCCAAAAGTAAAAATTATCTTATGAGGAAATTTTTTTTTCTGAAAACATTTATTTTCAAATGTATAGTGAAAAAACACTTGTTTTTATCAAAATCTATATTTTTTCATGTATTTAATATGTAAATTTATTTTTTTGGAATAGTTTTAAAATATAAATAGTTTCACTATATTAAATATAATATAATTATGGTATTTTTAATTTATTTTATACTTGGATATAGTATAATACATTTTATGCTTAAAATTCATTATTTTTTGAACAATAATTTTTCACCAAGTCTGGTAGGTAAAATTTCAAATTAAATTCTAAAAAATATGTGAATTTAATCTTTCTAAAGTGTATAATTATTTAAAAATAGGAGGTCTAAATTTGAAAAAATGATTCTTTTAGTCTAAAATCCTTATTAAGAGTAACTATTTTAATTGATTATAATCACGTTATGGGATAATCTAGAAATTTAGGATAAAAATAATAGAAATGGTATAAAAACTAATAATAACTATTTTATGTATTCTATTGGATGGGTGGAGTTCAAAAAATTATATTTTTGCCTCAAATATATGTCCACATGGTTCCATAATTCACCAATTTTGACAGATTTATTATTTTTGTAAATGATAAAGATAAAAATGTCACTTTCTTCTTATTATTATTAAATGTAATATTTTGTGATAGGGACAGAAAAATTATATTTTATTCTAAAAACTGATTCGATATATAAACAATTTATTTATCCAGTTAAATTATTTTTATTATTTTATTAAATTAAATAATAATAGAAAATTTCCATGTAAACAGATAAAATATTTGTTAAATTTATTGAAAATAAAATTAATGATATTAAAAATATTAAATGTACCATTATTTCAATTATTTATTATGTTACATGAATTTTTTAGAAAAATATAACATGTTAGTGGTTTGGAAATCAATTGTATTTTTATTTCATTATGGTCAAATCATTTTCCATGTCAAATTAGATAAGTAGTTCCAAAAATGATATGATTGATATTTTATAATGAAATATATTTTATTAAATTATTAAAAATCCCAAAAAACACTTATCATCATCCAAGCGATTGTGGTATTGATTAGAATATCAACAATGGTCTATTTATTTTCTGATTTTCCTTTTATAGTAACTATATTGACCCATGAAGAGTAAAAACATTATTAATAAGATACCTTTAAAAAAATGTTTAACACATGTAAAAAAATAAGCATGGGTAAAAACACAATTTGAACTTTCTAAATATTATTTTATGATAAAAATTTAATCCATCCTCATCCTATATTCTAATTAAATCACATTTGATAATTTTTCAATGAAAATTATTTTTTATTAATTTTATATTCAAAAAATCCTAATGCGACCCTCCCCACATTTATAGTAGGGAACAATCTCTTTTATTTTATTTATATATAATAATCCTTTTCTTTTGAGACCCTTACTACAGAAAAACAGATTCAGTTCCTTCTCTATTATATTATTATAGATTCAATCTGTCATATCGCAAATGGATGACCATATTAGCAGTTTTGTAGAACTATATACCTATTTGATACCCATTTTTAATTGGGAATAGAAAATAGAACATAAAATTTGAGAAAATAAAATGAACCACATCATTGAAAACTCATTTAAATTTTTCGTTTTTATATCCTAGGGAAAAGAAACAAAATAAGGGTGCGCTCTAATACTTAGTAGGGAATTGTTTACAGTAGATGTTCTTATGTATAAATAAATAGTAATCAATATAATATATAAAATATCTAAGAAACATTAATTTGACAAATAACTTGTATATAATAATTTTATAATTCACAATTAGTATGGAAATGTAATTAATTGAAAAAAACAGGACATTTAATTAATAACATAGTATTAAATGAATACCGAGATAAAATCATAGAGAAAATATCATGGATAATAATAATAAATGAATTGTCAATGATTTAAATTCATAATTATTGTATGTCATTATATTAGGAATCATGATACCTTTATCATCATGTTTTTCAGAAGATTATTTAAAACAATAGTTTTAATATGGTTTAATACGGCTATATGAATTGTCTCATCATACTTGTCAATCTCTTGAGGGAACATTTACACTCAGGCTCCACTAGTATCAATATGTCCATATAATTACTCATGTATCAAATAATTGATTTAAATTAATTATTAAATATCAATTATTATCAAATATCAATACTTACTAAAGGGTATAGATTTGTCAATATTTTTGCAGATAATTGGATAAAATTCAAAGTCTACACCATATCTAAAAAAGGTATTTATTTTAGGAAATAATAATTTTTATCATAAAAATATATTTATATTAAAGGGAAATTTAATTTAAAATGAAATTTTATAACAAGGGATTATTTCATGAAAAATGTAACAAACACAAAAGAATTTCAAACTATACAATAACTTTTACCACATCGTAATTTTCATGAAAAATACCCATTATAAAATAATTCAAATTCAAACATAATTAAAATTAATTATTACGGAATAATTATATTACATATAAAATGGTGAGTATATACATGATATAAAATAAATCAGGTGTATAATAGGACAATATTCCTCAATGAATAGAAATTGGGACAAAGTCCCTTACCTTAAGTATGACTCTTCAAGTACATTATTCATTATCCTAAAAAATAAAATTATATTAATTATTTAATTTCATAGGATCATTTTTCATGTTTATTTTTCCTTTTATTTCACAAATTTCCAGGTCATATAATATTACTCAATAAATTATTCTTTTTTCCAGTGTTTCGATAATATTTGACGTATGTCTCAAAAATGACATTAGAAAGAGATTATTGAACTAAAAGGTCATTATTTTAACTAATCTAGAATAGTAATAATGAAATAATTATCATATTTTTACATTATTTATAATTTAATTATGAATAAGGAAATATGGTTTTGATAAATTCCATTTGTTACAGTCATGGAGGAGGTTGACTGTATATACGCATGAGAAATGTTTCTATTTTCGAATGATCATTATGTAAATGAGGTATGTAATTTATTATCATGATACACTGATCAAAATATCGTAAATATAATATTATTTCTTTAAATATACTTATGTATATAATCCATGTGGAGTGACAATGATAAGATATTCACATTGCTTTACGAATGTGTTAGTCCATACATACAAGAACAACATAATCATCTTCTTGTGACTTAAAAGGAAAGAGATAATATTAATTATTACCTTTAATTAATAATAAATATGTCATTATTATCATAATTTTTTCATATATAGGACAAATATTCATTAAATATATCCTATTTACATTCCATGAAAATCATTAGTGAAAGGTGAATCACAACGCTTCGAAAGGAGGTGGTCCTCAATACACAGAAGCAACGTTATTGTATAACCTATGGAATGTAATGTAAAAAATTTATATATGATATAATGAATATATAGGTATAATTTTAACACCCCAATATTTCATAGTACATTATTTCATTAAAGTAATCCAATAACTTGCACTACACGCAACACTGTGTTCTAACACACCACGACTTACCAAACTAGCCGTTCAAAAGCGGCTTTGAATAGTATTAATTGAATTTTTAACATTATATAATCCTTATAATTTTAAAATCCATATTATAAGTTTTTAGACATAATTTAAGAACATATTCAGTATTTTCAGATAAAAGAAGTATTTTTAAAATGCAATTTTACCACCTTTTAATGGCGAACCCTTTTTAAATCTAATATTTGAAAATTTTATATATTCAATTTGGAAAAAATAAACTTATTCTTTAGAATCAGTACATAAGAATTTATTTTCAATAAATTTTTGGTGTTTTTCTAATCACTTTCATATTTGGGTGAATAGTGAAAATACTATATTTTAACTTAAAATAACTTTTTTAATCAAAATAATTTATAATGTTAAATTATACAATTTAATGGGTTTCAATTATAAATAGATTACATTTTTACCATTTAATCAAATTCTGTTCATTGTAATTAATTTCAATTTGAAATTGGACATAAACAAGTGTCAATATCTTGATAGTTATAATTTCTTAAAAATACACTTTTTGGTTTTGACAACAGGAATTAATTTTAAATTAATAAATCAAATTTTTATGTTTTGAACTTGGTAAAATAGACTTCATTTTTGAATTCAGAATATCAGAATTAATTTACGGTGAATTTTTGGTATGTTTCTGAAAACTTTCAAATTTTGATGAATAGTGAAAAATCATGCGTTATTGGTTAAAACTGACTTTTCATTGAAATAATTATTTATTTAATTTAAATTTATTTTAGGAAAAATTAAATACATAATTACTATATAAATTCAATGTAATTTATTGGAGTCATCTTATAATAATTATAGATGTATAAAAATCTTATTGGACTTTTTTATTGTCTTTTACCCACCTCCTAGGAGCATTTGCAAATTTGAATAAAACATAATTTTACCACTTTTGTGAATTTAATTTCAAAAATCCAAGAGACACAGTTTATATCAGTAAGTAAAATTTATTTCAATAAGATAAAAATAATTTTTTTTGTGAATAATAACTTTTGACTTTTATTTTCCACGATTAAAAGTATATTGGGTAATTAAAGGTAAAAATGATATTATTATAACCCTAAAACATTTAATAATGCTATTTTATAAGTGTAATTTGACCATGAATAACCTTATGAATAAAATATGATCTTTTAGGTCTACTTGGATAAGATTAGGACATTTATTTTTATTCAATTCAAAGAAGAGTTAAAAGTGTTAAATTCAAAGTTTAATAACTAAACCATTTTTAATATTGGGTTACCCATCAGATAAATTAGACTATAAATATTCATTATAAATAAAAACATATTTCCTACATAATAGCATTTTACTTATATTTTTTTGACATTAAATAATTTAATTTATTTATGACACAATGATGATGCAGTAATTAACTAATTAATGAAATATTAATACAATTGATATTATAAATATCCAAATAATTTTAATTTTAGAATTTTTATGAATTAAACTAATTTTATAGGTTAATATAACATTTTAGGGTTGGTTAGATTATTTTTTTAGAATTAATAATTATGTTATGTATTTACCAAAAACAAAATACCAAATAGTTTTAAAATTGACATAAAAGAGTTTTTAAAACAAATATTTTATTATTAATTTATATTCTATTCCAAAAAAAATATATGGTTCGGCCAAAATAATTATATAATGATATCTGTATCATTAATGAACCACTTGGGGTTCTCTTGGAAGTTTATAATATTTTTATTAACCTTATAATATAAAAATACAAAGAGATGTGGTAAATGTCAAACTATTTAACTAAGAGTTAAATCTAAAATATAAAGTTAATATAGTGATCCAAACCTGGATAAAACCAATTTGTTGAGCGGTTTTTGATCCATACCCACATTATCCTTTAAATAATTTATTTTTGAGCTATTATAAACTGAAAATAAATTTATTATAAAATAATATTTTAGGTTTTTTCTAAGATACCCATCACCCCTCTTATAAAAGGGCACTTCCCCTTATCTCACATTAACACCTCCAAATCCACTTGGCTCAGAAAAACCCTTCCCAAATATCCTCCCAACTATACTAACTTCATCCTAGATGCCTTACATTGGACGAAAAGTCAACCTTAAGATCCCTTTTCATCAAATCAAAAAGAATAACCCGAAGAAGAGGTAATGATTTCACCACCCTCTTTCAAGTTCATTTTTTCTTCCTATTACTCTTTCTTTGTTATTACCATAAAAAAATAATAAATTCAGTACCTTATATAAATTTTGATGTTATTATAAATATTTCTTAACCAAATTCATTATTATATCCATCCTATGAATGATAATTTCACCATGCGTGCGTACGTACGGCTTACCGTCTCCACGCCGTGGTGTAATTTTTTATTCAACACTATGTTATTTGGATGGATATAATGATTATTAATATGTATATAAATAAGGACAATAACATGCTGATGTCTCTGTAAAATTAATATACCATCCAATTCGACACCTTTAAGAAAATGATATTGTCACTCGTGCGTACGTATAGATTACCGTCTCCACGACGCGATGAGATTCATTTTCACATTCACCATTCATCGATGATTATAAAAATATAAATTAATAATAAGTATTTAATATATGAAATAATAATTATACTGGATATATATATGTATGTATTTATGTACTTACAAATAACTTATTCACTTACTTCCGTTCAATATGATATGAAAACAGAAACAACGTTTATGCATACGTACGACCTTCCATCTCCATAAATGGTGTTTTCTATTTCATATATATATCTGTTATAAATATTTATATTATAAATATATATTATATAATAATTAGGTTTTTTATTCTGGAAGTATTTAAATCATGCTCTAAATGATACTGTCAATAATAACAAGTTAAAATGAATATGATAAAGAAAGCGATTATTACCAAAAATGTTAATTTAACATAAAAATCATTATTAAATTGGTAGTATAAAGTAATAAATGAATATTTTATGATATAATAAATATGAATATGGTTCTGGTATAATTTAATAACATACAATGGTCATTATACAGGAGGTTAAACGTATCCAACCAAAGGAATGTGCACGGTAAGGGGTTTTCATATCACTCATTATTCCCGTGAGATTCATTTTATATTACCACTATTTCATTTTTGTGGTGTATGTACTACCCATAATTGTATTATTTTTGTAATAAATTTTATTTTTTTTATATTTTCATCTTCTATGTGTGGTACTTCTTTCATGGTGTGTATGTTTCATAATTTACCAAATTGGTAAGGGTTAATTTCTCAATCTCATTATTATTCGAGGTTTTTTATTGGTAAGTTTTTATAGGGACATATCAATTAACCATTTCCATGATTCCTAAAAGAGTTTTCAAATGGATTCTATTTATGGGAATATTTCACTAAAACTTCATTTTAAAATGTTTTAAATATTTATTCTTCTAAATCATTCTGATTAATGTCCATGTTTTCAAATTTGTTTTTAAGGATTTATTTAAATGGATATAAATTCTTTTAAAATGTTAATTCCTTTTATAAGATTCAATGTTGTATGGGAAAATTTGATTCAAAAATATATTTAAATGTCTTCCTTACAAAATGGTGTGACTTCTAAATGTTTTCATGTAAAGGGATATTTCTCTCAAAGAGTTTTACAAGTCATTTTCGTCTATGTATGTTGGATTTTGATTTATTAAGATAAAAATCTTTCATATTTTATTGAAGGTTTTGTGATATGTTTGACTATGGATTTTTTATTTTTATACCATTCATGGTTTATGGATAAAGTATTGACATCTCGTATACTAGTTTTAATAAAAATGTTTATGTTATGTTTAAACCTTTTCATATGAAGAATGCATTGGACATTGTAAGTGACTGGTGGAGCCCTCTATATCTCCTCGATTCATCGGTAGGTCTCATGAGACAAACTAGTCTCTTGGCACAAGGCCTTTGAAAAATCTTATTTGTAGTCTTTTCACAAGACCTTGACTATATGGTTATGAAAGTCTGGCATTATATATTCCATCATTATGAAAGTGGGTATTGATATTGTATGTGATTATTCGATTAGTAGAATATCCATGTGAATAAGTGTATGGAATTATTTTATTTTATTTTATCTTTTCCAAATTATGTTACATTTATGTTTAAAAGGATTTTGTTTTAGTCCTATACATTTCCTTATATTTTGATGCTTATTTATGAAAGATTCAGCTATATTGTTATCCATAATGAGGATCTGAGCTCACCCATTTCTATGTTTTATTTTTCCTAGGATTCCAAGAAGTGTATTGTGAATGATTTGAATGGTTAATCTAAGGGAATAATGGAATTCATAAAGGATTTTTTATGTTGTGTTTTATGTTATAAAGTGTAATTTAACATTCATGTATGCAATCTATTTTCCAAGACTACTAAACTGATCGGTCTGTTAGGACTTGATTCAATGTAATCATGCGAATGTATTAAAATAATGCACCAACTCTGGGTAACTGGGGTCGGGGTGTTACAATAATTTTAATATTAAGATCATATATATAATTTAGATGCAACATTATACCCAATTGTGAGTGTTTTTTATGGAAAATGCATCACTACGGTTTGTGTGGTGGTATTCTTCCGTAAACATGACCGATGATATCATTTCCCATTTGGGGGAAGAAGAGATTCATATATTTCATGAAATTGACATAATAAAATCTTATTATATGGGATATAATATTATTATTATATAATATTAAATTAAAAAAAATTATGTATGTGGAAGAAGAAATGAAACTAAAAATGCATACTTAAGAATTTTACCCCTTCTTTGACCACCTCTTTAGGATTATACATAATTCGTCACTTGAATAGACTTATCACCAAAAAAATTATTCTAGGATCTTTCAATTGAATTTTGGAATTGATTTGGGTAGTTCTAGCTAAGCCATAATGGGTTGATGGTTTGACGAAGAGTGGGGAGGTGGTGGCCTTTTATATATGAGGTGAGTGGAACACTTTAAATATTTGAAAATAAGGTTTACCAATATATTTCTCATTCCACAATGGTCCAAAATAAAATATTCTCTATAAATATATATAATGCATTCCACATACTCCTTAAAATACATTTAAACACTTTCTATGTTATTCTAACCCTTATCGTTTTTGTCTAAATCCCATAAACCTATTTTAACATAATAATGATAATTAATTTTTACTGTTTTCACTATTAATTAGGAAAAAAAATTAATTTGAACATATTATATAATATAAATTATTATGATTTTTAATATTGAATGCTTTTTTACAAAATCAATTCGTAGATGTGGAAAAAATTATCATGATATTAATCTCACATATGAGTCGAGAAAGCCTATTTTTAATGGGAAAATGATCGTTTGTTTAAAATGATTTAATACAAAAATGAAAAATGAAAATGATTTTACTTAAATATTAAATTATCAATTTCTAGGATTTTAAATTTATTTCATTATTTGTTTTTAATATTATATACCGATTGGGTTACAATTCACCCTTCATTTTTTATTATTATTAAAATGGAACATTTTTAAACCTATTTGATATTCATCTTTCAGGACCATAAATGAATAGGAGGGAATTCAATTGGAGGGGAAATTAATAATATGAAAAACCAATTTATAATCATAAATGGAAGGTGAGTATGATTATACAATTCATTATTTTAACTGATAAAATTAAAAAACTATTTTTTTCTTTTTAGTTAAAAATTGTACACCCTTCACTGATTCAGGATTTTTTTAACCATACTTAAGGAAATAAAATTTATTAGTATTATTACCATTTTGTGTTTTCAAATATAATTATTCAATAAACATGTAAAATAAATATGGTTAAAAATTAGTAGAGATATATTGATGGTTTTTGATTCGAAAAACCATGATTAAGGGTATCTATTTGATTTTTTTCAATGAAATTTCTCTAAAAATTATCATGTAATTAATTTATCATATTTTAATTAATTGGACAAATTATTATAATGTGTTAAGCTGAATAAATATGAAATCCAATCTTATTATTCCCAATATATTCTATAATATTATACTTCCCACTAATTCTATAGTATTTTTATTTAGGGACTCAGGCATGTTCTCTTATAGACTTTCTTCACATCATATAAAAGTAATAGGGGAAAAAATAACATTTAATATGATAAATTCATTTTTATTAAACACTTTATCCTTTATCCCACCAATAATTAATCTATTTTATGCCCATATAAGCTAGAATGACCTTATTGAGAAATAAAAAATGATTAAACCCAATTTTTTCCATTCCTACCCAACTCTTACTATTATGCATGCTATATAAAAGAATAAGTGTGGGGGAAAGAATTCCCATGATGGACGGGAATAAAATACATTGAAGGTATTTTATAGGAGGTTTGTATTGTTATATTGGGAGAGTCTATGTTGTCATTCACAATGCTTTATTTTCTTTACCTCTCCTATAAAGAAAAAATAGGGGGTGTCTTTGGAGCATAAATAATTATTATTGCAGGACCCCTAATATTTTAATAGTATTTGGTTTTTATTTGATGTGAAATTTTGAATAAACATAAATTTATGAAAAAATAAATATATAGTGATTCATTCATTATTTTTGTTTATATTAGGGGCCCACTTGAATAGTTTTGGTTCAAAGAGGGAGATAATATCTATAAAGGTATATTTATATTAGGATTATATATTTCTAATAGGCATTAGGATTTAGATTCCAAGATCCTTTTGAAAATTTTTAAATCAATTAAACTACTTCCCTAAATATTAGATTCATTTGACTCTAATTATTAATCAATCGTGATTATTTTTAATTATTCTGTTATGCAGTGGATATAGTAGATTCTTTTCAAGGCTATGGTATGTGACATTTTTTGAGTTATGATATAAAATTCACTGAAACATGTTTCCATTATGATGAATGGAAAAATTATAAGTGAGTTAAATTAAAAATCGAATTCATATTATTAAATAATTAAAAATGGATAAATCAAAAGTTATAGCAATTTTAAATGAAGAAAATTCAAATATTTTTATTGATTTTTTTCTCCAAAATATAGAGGCACTGTTTAAATATTTTTATGTGATTCTCAAAAATCTAAATATAAAATTTATGAAATTTCATTTATTCTATTAGAATTTAAAAAAGGGTAGTGTGAGCCTACTTTGTAGTAAATGCAGAATCCATCCTTAAAGAAACGTTTGAAAACAATTATTTGGGATTTGGTACTAACATTCCATGAATTATTTTTAATAAAAATGAATTTATTTTATAGTTTAAATGAATAAAACATTACTATTTAATTTATGGATTTTTTTTAAATGGAAGGAGGAAATGTTATATGAAAAATTAGAAAAATAACATGAAAAGATAATGATTTCCATCAAAAGATGGAAATTGGTGATAAAGAGTGATCATAGAAATATTATGGGGTTTAAAAATAAAGAAATACAGAGAAATGTTTTTTATTAGGATAGAAATAACTTTTTAAATTGTGAATATTTAAATTATGAAGTAAAAAAATTGGGAAAAAGTAATAAATACACAGCATAAAGATAGGGAATGCCTGAGAGAAGAAGCATATGCATCATTAAGTCACACATTTGTTTTCCAACATGAGACACCCCAATGATTTATTGTTATAAATAAATATTTTAAACTCACTTACGGGGAGCTGGTCTATGAATACTTATGATATAAAATCATGTTAATTGTTTAAAATTCTCTAATGGGTCTAGAAAAGGTCAATTTTGAAGAGTTTAATTATGGGAGACCTCCCATTGTGACCTAAAATGACCCAATACAACCATTTAGGGATGTATATTTTTTTACACATATGTTAGTGAATTTAATACATACCAATACCTTCAAAAGATATATAAGTAATAGTATATGGTTCTACTCTAATGATTATTTTATTCATTGGGACATTTGGACTAGTGGGATGTTTTTCTGGTGGGAGGGAATAACTACTACTACATATAGATTATGGACTTTGTTTTCCTACCCCCTCATAGATATCACGCGGGGTAGTTTTTTTCATTCATGATGAAAGGGTATTTATTGTATATGGTATTTTATTTTTACATGTAATTAATTTTGGGATTTCACATTTTCTCTAAATTTCTATCAATTCCTTAATTCATTATATATGACCATTATAAGAGGGGAATAATAGTGTGATTTAATTTTTTTCTCACTTTCATCAGGAATATTTCCTATGTTTGATTGATTATTCTTCAGTTAAAGTAAGATATTTGGTTTGTACTGCCACCGTGAACATCGGGCTAGTTCTTTCCTTATATTAATATATGGTTTATAGAACCCATTCACTTCCAAAATGAAGTACCTAATGCTAAGAAAATAAAGATTTAGTATGGATATATTTTCCCAAAACAATGGAATATATATTACTAGATTCCAATAAATTGATGAATTAAAATTATTTATTCTATTCCATGTATTTCCATGAAAAAGGATACTGTAACGACTCAAATAGTTATAAATAAGATTCCCATTGAAATTTAATTAAATATATTATCATGTAATATCATTAAAGAAAAAATGCACTTCATTGGTTTTATCCTTGTTGGTTTAAATGATAATTATGTATCATTACTGTTGATAATATACATATTGAACAGTGTTGTTATGATTAATTTAAATTTACGTGTATAACAAATACAATTAATATAGAAAAAGAAAGTAATGTCATTACCCACTATGATCATACACTACAAAACCCATTTATTAGAGCTTTTGATGGATATATAATCTCTATTATTTTCCCTTGACCAATCCCAAGCTTAGATTCAAAGACATAAGTATGAGAAAAACCATTTACTGGAGAAGTTCAAGCTCCTCGAGATCACAACACAAACCATGTTATTTGAACCACCTTGTGAATGTCCCACTGCCATACAACTTACTTATATGGAGTTTGATGGATTATTAATGTGATAAGTATCAATACCCAATAAAATTTATTGTTTATATATTTTAATATATAAACGTGAATATATTTGCATATCATTATAAAGGATTATAAATTTGATACTAAAGACTTGAATAATATTTTTAGGCAATATTAAAATTCAATTAATGAATTTATTTTGATGAATTATTGTATTTTTGAAATAAATGATATTTTAATTAAATTATTAAATTATTTTTATTTAATATAAATGATCATATAATTTTTATGTTGTCAAATATATATTTTATAACTGTTCAAAAAAAATTATTGTCCAAAAAGCCATCATTTCTCAAAAATTGTAGATACATATTTTAATAGTGAGAATAAGCATATTTAGAATATGATTTTGATATAATGAATCATTTTTAGGAATTTGAACATTGAAGTTGTCTAATTTTTAGTTTTTCATAGTTTTCTAATACAGTCGAATTCTGAGGTAAAAATTAAATACCATATAAATATACAGTGTGTATAATGACATCATAATGACCCAAAAATTATGTCATATATATTTTGACGGTTATCGAAGTCCTAATACATGTATCCCCTTCAAATAATGACATTTATTGTTTATTTTATTAATGTTATAAAGCCATTATGTATCCTCCAAAACATATAATATATTATAAGAGTTCACATTCATTTATTTAGGATTGTGACTCACCTCAACATAAGAAAAGTTATTATTTTAATATGTTTAGATATTTTACTAATAAAATATTCAAAAACACTCTGATTATAATGAAACTAGGGTAAAACCATTGGACGGTTTTTGGTTTCGGTTATTTTATTATTTTGAGTCCAAAACCTATGTTTGTGAAATATTACATAATTCCCCACTCTTTTCCTATATAAACCCATCGTGATATGATTTCTTTTCACCAAAAATATTTGGAGGACGTCCTTACTCTACCATCCCCTCTCTAGAATCCTCCCAAGGCACCCCAAGCTCTAAATAATCCCCTTTCAAGATTTTGGTTTCGTACTCTCAAGATAAGGGTTCTTTCTTTTCTCCTCTTTATTCAAATTTCATTTTATGTTATGTCATCTATTAAAAATTAATAATGTTGATATATGTCATTAACTATACCTATTAATTTAAAATTTATATTAATATTATGAAATAACCATTTCTCTTCAATCAACCCATTTTATGAATTTTAAGCAATGTTGTTATACTGTCGAAATTTCACTATGATTTTCCATTCCAGAAATAATTGTGTAGTGAATACCATATCCATTTTCTATCAAGGGTATTCAACATTTTACCCTTATACCTATTTTAATTTGGAATTTCATATATATATATATTACACATAATATTATAAGGGTATAAATTATTATGATGAATGTTTCAATGTTTTATGATATATATGGAACACGTAAGCATGATAATGAAATGAAAGTGACAGCAACAACAAGAATTATATAACACTCTCATGAATTTAATAATTTTTTGTATCATTATAAGTCATGTTGGGATAGGGAGTGAACTCGGTATCTTTATGGGACATTTTCTATTATGATGTATCAGAAGATATCCTGGACTTATGTTTATTATGTAGTGTTTTAATATGTTACTACATTTCCCATGTTTCATTTCTGATTATCAAACTATATCATTACTTATTATTCATATACTATTTATGCCCCATTGATATGCCAATTTTTAACATGTTTTAAATTCATTATTTAACTTTTTTTATTATTTTACTTGGCTTTATGTCTCACCCATTTCATACATATGTCCCTATGTTATCCCGTGTAGTTTTATGTGTGATAATGTTAAATAAGTTTTCAATCAATATGATGTTTTTTTAACATTTTAAATTTTTCTGTAATTTTCCGAATTCCAAAAGACACTTGACCTATCAACCTTCTTGGTTGTGTTATTCATAATCTTATTTAATAAATCATATATTAATTTGAGATAAATAGAATGATTTGTATATATGGTTTCAAAGGAAAATATTATTTACTTTTGGGATTATGATTACAAAACTCTAGTGAAGTCCTTATTGATAAGGCACTGTATAAGAAAACATCCCTAAATTTTTTTAAATATATATTATGTTTTTTCATAAAAAAACAAACACGTATAGATAATACAAGTGGATGTGGTTCTAGAATATATGTACCAAGGGTTACCAACTTTGACAAGGTGTATCGGCCTGAAATCGATGAAATCTGTACAAGAAAAGTGGACTTACTGCGCTCCGGGTTTGACACTCCTTAAGGATATTTTTTATTAAATTCATAATATCATTACGAGTAATTCATAAGGGATAAAAAAAATTCCATAAGAGTATATGGTAGAAGATAGATCATGGATAACTAATATTGAAGCCTATAAATTCATAAGTGAAGGATATGCATGTAAGTTAAACGTTATCACTTTAATTTCCTTAAATTCCCCTATATGTGTTCAATAGTTTAAAAATAATCATTCCCATTTTCTCTTTTATTCTAGACAATGGTCGTAAATATGAGGAACTTGGAGAAAAACCAATGGGATGGGTAATGTGATGACCGCCCCCAATGAGATTCCCAATATGATGAAGGAAGGAATCATAAGATTTTTGATGATACCCCCTCATCTGAAAAAGTTTATGAAAATAAAAATGAATTAATCAGATTTTTTAAATCCCCATAAGAGTGGACATGTTGTAATTGAGAGCTTCATTTGACAAAGGCCTCATACTTTCAATGGATGATCTGATCCATTAGTCTTAGAACAATGAACCAATTCCATCGAGAATATCTTCTCTATAATTTAATGTTCCCATAAAGATAAGGATCTACTGGTTGTTTATAATATAGAGGGTGAAGTTGACCAGTGGTGGAAATTTATCAATAATGAGAAGTATAAGGAAGATATTGAAGAGATGGGGTTGAATTATTTCATGAAAATAAATTGATATATATTTTCCCCACACTCTTTGATATAAAATGGAAAGGTATTTATTTTACATCATGAAAAAAAGATAAATAATCTATAAATGAGTATGAGTAACACTTCACAAGACATTCATGATATTCCTTTGGAATTATCATAACCTCTGAATGCTTTTTTGACCACTTATTTAGTGGGATAAAACCTACTATATCGAAATCCCTAGGGATCTGAGACATTGATACCTATGAGTAAATTGTCTTATGTTCCCTCAAAGTTGAAATAGAAATTAAAAAATCTCATAGGTATCATGGGGAAATAATAAAAAATTTGAGTTTAATTTTGGTTTTCTTTGGTAGAAATTTAATGGTTCCAAAAAAATTCATCATCCTAGTTTCCAATGGAGTGGGAAGAGACACCCTCAAAATTTATTAAAGGGGGAATGGAAATGATTTTAGTGCTTAAAGAAAGGGAACCTAACTAGTGATTGCCAATATGAGAAACCCGCTAATGACATGAAATAAAAGAAAGATATAGTAAACCCTAGATGTATTACTCACTTAATCATTTTAAAGTAACCTAGTAACTTTTCAATTCAATGCAATAAGACAAGGGGTTTTAGATATAACCAAAACCTCCATGGAAGAAAAGGTGAGATTTTCCCCTAACAACCACCTTTCTCGATCCTGACAATAAAATGGTGACATGTAAGCTAGTTATTAATTCCATAATAGTGAAAATAATTTTTGATTATATTTCAACACATTCCTTTATTTCATGAAAGTGTATTAGAACAATCCAAACACCACCACAAATCATAGATGTAGAGAAGTTGGTGTAAATGGAAAATGGGGAAATTAATGAATCCCAAGTATATAACTCCTCCTATGTCAAGGTTTTTGGGCTGAATTTCCCAGAGAACCTTCTTATACCCCCTTTTGTGGTATTTGATGTGATTCTATGTATAGATTAAATTTTCCTATGTAAATCAAACATAAATTTCTACAAGAATGCAATCACTCTCTATAATGTGAATTTACCCCCAATTCTGTACATTTGCAAGGAAGTTTATTAATCTTCTATAGCTCCAAAATCTCATCCATGGATATTATTTACCTATGAATAAGTATATCTATCTCAAAACATTGATTCTAAAGAAATAATTGTCATTTAATACATTCTCAATTTAAAGGAATATATTGATGTGTTTCCTAAGGAATTTTTTGGTCTTCCTCCATGATGAGAGGTTGAATTTTCAATTGATCTTATACATGGGGCCTTTCCATTGTCCAAGACTCCATATTGAATGGAAATTGTGGACCTTGAAGAGCTAAAGAAACTAATATATGATAGTATGGCTTAAGGGTTCATACTTCCAAGTACTTCACCATGGGGTGGACAAGTCCTTTTAATCAAGAAGAATGATGGGTTACTACACCTTTTCATCGATTATCATGTGCTCAACAAGTTCATGATAAAGAAGAAGTACCCTCTTCCAAAGATTAATGACTTGTTAAATCAACTACATGGAACACAAAACCTCACCAAGGTTGATGCATGGTTGGGATATTACCAAGTTATGGTGAATAAGGGGGATATCTCTAAGACTAATTTTTGTACATGGTATGGGCAATATGAGTTCATAGTAATTATTTTAGGACTTACAAATTTTCTATAAATCTTCATAGAATTGATTTATAGAGTCTTTATATATCACCTCCCAAACATTTCAGTAGTATTTATAGATGTTATTATAATATACTCTAAAATAAAGGCGTGTCATGACGATCATCTGAGTACTGTGATAAATAATATCCAACAGGAGAATCGTTATGCAAAGTAAAAAAAATGTGAGTTATGATTGAAAGAAGTATCATTATTAGGGGATATCATCATACTCAATGGAATTTCTATGTACCCTTCATATAATGAATCAGTTGAAGGATAGATAAGGCCAGTATTAAGGATAGATATTCATAATTTCCTTGGTTTAGCTGGTTATTATCACCAATTTGTGAGAAATTTCTCATATTTGTCAAACCCACTTACCAAGATAACTCATAAGAGTTTCATGTTTTCTTGGAATTATGAATTTGAAGAGAGATTCATGGAGATAAAAAAGGAGTCTTATCATTCCATGTATTAGTACACCACCCATAAGTAGAGAAATGTTCAAACTATTCAGTGATGCTTCAAATAAGGTATTAGGCTATGCATTAATGAAAAACGACAATGTCATAGACTATGAATTAAGGAGGTTAAAAATTCAACATCAGAACTACCCAAATCAAGGTCTGGTGTTGGCTGTTGTGATATTCACTTTAAAAATTCGATGAATTAACTATTTGGTGAGAAGTGTGAAATATATACAGATCACAAAAGCCACATGTATATATTCACACAAAAATAGCTATATATTCACCACCAAAGATGGTTAGAGCCAATCAAAGACTATCAATGCACAATTCACTACCATATTTGGAAACCGTATAGAGTGGTATACATAGTTAGTATAATGGATATAGAAATTCTACCATTGATTATAATTGAGAGGTATCTAATCTTCCTAGATTTGGAATGAATAGACTTAGGACTCATAAAATAAGGGGAATCATCAATCCTTTCACAAATGATTTCTCAACCCACTATTTTGGAGTGGTTTAAAGTAGATTAAAGAAAATATGTGGGAATTCAGAATAAATTGGAAATAATATGAAATGTAAAATCCTGGGGGTTCATTGTTAATGAAGAACGAATAATAGGATTTGGGTCATAACTATGTTTACCATTAAATCAAAAGTTAAAGAATGATCTATTGGATGAATCACAAAGATTGAACTTCTCTATCCATCCTTTAAGCATGGAGATGTATCAAAATATCCAAATGCACAATTATTGGGTCAATATGAATAAGGATAACATAGACAATACATCACGATTTCTTATATGTAATTATGTTAAAGTGTAGTGAAAAAATTATAAGGGTGTGATGTAATCATATGCCAAACCTACATAGAAATGGGAAACCATCACCATTGACTTTATCACCAAACATCCAAAGACATCCAGTGTAAACAATTCTATCTGGGTAACGGTGGATTGTCATATAAATACTTCATACTTCACTTTAATTTAGGAGGAATTCTCACTATATACACTTTCAAGGATGCACATCAATGATATGGTGTGGCTTTATGGATTATCACTATCAATTGTATCAGATCGAGATCCGAGATTCACCTACATGTTTGAGAAAAGTCTCCAACATGACCTTAACACATAGATGAAATTCAACATGGCTTATCACACCCAAACTGATATCCAGTCAGTGCAGACTATCCAGACACTTGAAGAAACTTTTAGAGAATGCTCAATTGACTTAAATGGATAATGGGACCAATATCTTCCTCTGGTTGTGTTATCTTACAACAATATTATCCACTTGAGCATCAAAATGGCTCTCTTTATAGCCATTTATGGGAAGATGTGAAGAGAACTTGCTTGTTGGGATGATGTTTGGGGGACACAAATTTCTATGTTCAGAAATGGTTGGGGAAATGGTTGAAACGATTAAGACCATTTAGTATCACATCAAGCCTGCTCAGAGTCGACAGAAGAGCTATGCTGACAACCGTCGATGAAACCTAGAGTCTGATGTTGGATAAATTATATTCCTATACATGTATATATGGAAGAATTTAATGACATTTGGGGAGAAGGGAATTTTTTTCCAAATTAAATTACCCGCTTTGATATCCTTGATTGCATCAGAGTGGGGGGATATTAATATGCACTCCCACCTAGACTATCTCAAGTACATGATTTAATCTATGTATCAATCTTGAGATAGTAAATTATAGACCTGCCATATGTTGTTAATCCATAGGTAGTACAATTAGAGAATTACCTTTCATATGAAGAGTAGACGATGAAGGTCTTAGATCACATATTCAATGTTCTATGGAATACGACAATGTAGCTGGTCAAAGTGTTGTGTAGAAACAAAAATATTGAAGAAGGATTGAGAGAACTAGATGAGGTGATGAAATAGATTTACTAACAAATATTTTAGTGTGGGAAAATAAAATTTCAAAGTTTTTTTTCCTAAAGGGGTGAGGATTGTAACAACCTAAACTATTATAAATTAAATTCCCCTTGCAATATAATTAAATGTTTTATCGTATAATAATATTATATAAAACACATTCAATTTTATTTTGTCCTAGATGATTTAAATGATAGTTATGTATCATTAACATTGATAAAATATAATTTTAACAGTGATCCTATTATTTTTTTTAAATCTAGGGGTTTAACAAATCCATTTAACACAAAAAAGTAAGTAATAGACTCAACTTGTTAGACTATATCCAATGAATCCCATTTATTAGAGCCTATGAGGGATATAAAATATTTGGGGGTTTCCCTTGAACAAGCCCAATCTATTTTCTAATAACTTATTCATAATAAAAATCACTAACGGGAGAAGTTCTAGTTCATCAAGATCGCATCCCAAACCATGTTCACTGAACCACCCCATGAAAGTCGTACAAAAAACTACCATGGTTTTAAGGAATTTTCCAATATATTAGAGGGATATGTATCAAGATCCTAGACATTTGATTATTTAAATTAGTTTTGTATATAATAATTAATATATTTTCATCACAATATAAATGATTTTTTTTAAACTAGAAAACATGAATAATATTTTTGGGTAATATGAAAATTCAATTAAGGAATTTATTTTAGTGAATTAATTTTTTTTTGAAATAAGTAATATTTTAATTCAATGGTTAATTTAATATTATTAAATATAAATTATCATATATATTTTTTGTTTTTAATTGTAATTTTTATAATGGTTTAAAAACTATTATTGTCAAAAATCATCACATTTATTAATAAATATCGGTTCTTATTTTAAAAGTGAGAGTAAAAATATTTAGAAAAATATTTTGATAAAATTGAATATTATTTTTGAAATAAAAACCTAAAAATTATCCATCATTTAATTTTCATTTTTTCAATGAAAATCAAATTTTTGAGTAAAAAAATAAATTATGTATAAATATACTATATGTATTATGACATCATAATGATCCAAAAATAATGTAAATATAATATACTGGGAATAATATTCTAAATATATATTTCCCCTAAATATAATGTGATTTTAATTTTGTTGGATTAAATTTATAATCCTTTATGAATCCACCAAAACAAATAATATATTTTATGAATTTAAATTCATTTCTTTAAAGATGTGACTTAGATATACCTAAGAGAATTAATTATTTAAATATATTTGATACTTTAACAAACAAAAAAAAATTAGAAACACCCCCTATAGAATAAATGAATGTAAAAAACCATGCTATGGTTTTTGTTTTTTTATTTTATTATATAGATTTCGAAACCAATGTTTGTGAAATATTAAATAATTCCCCACTCTTTTTTGATATAATCCCAACAAGATCCCATTTCTCTTCACTAGAAATCCATGGATACTTACTTACTCTTACTTACCCTCTCTATAATCCAACAAGGTTCCCCTAAACTCTAAAAAAATACCTTTTAGGATTTTGGTGTCGTACTCTGAAGGTAAGTGTTCTTTCATTTCTCCTCTTTATTCATGTTTCTTTATTATGTCATTCCTTTTATTTCTAATTCCTAATGTTTGGATATGTCTACACATGCCCCTATTACTATAAAATTTGTTTACAAATGATGATATAGCCGTTTTACTCTCATCAATCAATTTTATGAATTTTTATGTAACGTTGTTATGTTGTTGAAATTTCAATGTGATTTTCCAAGATAACACTTGTGTAGTGAATACCATACCCATTTATATCAATCTTATTAACTGTGTTACACTTATAACTCTTTGAATTGGTACTTTCATGTATGTATTCCACACTTCTTTATCATGGAAAAAAATTTATGATGAATGAATCTGTGTATTATGATATATGTAGCACACTTAAAAATGAGATTGAAATGAAAGCGGCGGGTGCACCCCAAATTATATAGCGCTATGATGAAATGAGTAATGTTTGTTATCGTGATATGTCTTGTTGGGACAAGGAGTGAAAATGATTCCTTTATGGGACTTTTTCAATCATGATTTCATACCATTTATGATAGACCTACGATATGATGCAGTGTTTTAATTTGTTTCCACACATAACATGTTTCATTTATGATTATCAAGATATAACATGCCTTATTGATCATGTCCCTTTTATTCCCCATTGATATGAATGTTTTATAACATGTATTATTTTTTGCATGTTAATATTTTTTTATTATCTTTTTATGATTTATATCCCACCAATTTCTTATGTATCTCCCCAATATATCCCTTTATGTTTTTTGTGAAAGCATGTTAAGGAAGTTTTCAATAATTATTTTGTTTTTTCATGTTTTAAATTGTTATGTAATGTTAAAAATTCACAAATACACTAGAATTATAAATATTTAGCAATGTATTATGTGTAATATTAAGTAATAAATCATGTATTAATGTGAAATAAAAAAAATTGTATAGAGTCATTACTTCTTGACACCCTTTTCCAATGTTCTTCTTCGACATTCTTCAAAACCTACATGGTGCATATTTTCGATTTAAATTATTTAAATCATTAAATATATTATTTCCTGGTTATTGACCTAATATTTTCTCTAACCCTATACATATAGGTATAACCTCATAATTTTATTTCTTATATTATTCTATAGTTTAAAAAAAATAGTGATTTCAATTTGTTAATTCAGTAAACCAATAAGAATTAACAATATCCCCATGGATATAAATAAGATTTATTCATTTCTATTAAAAAATAAAATTTATATTCTATAGAATATGAATTCATAACATATAGATAAATTAATTTTTCCTAGAACACCGTTTTGGGGTGTTTAAAATATAAAAATCTATGAAAGTATATCCTTAAATCTCTCAACATTTTCCTATTTTATGTTATGTGATGCACTAGTGATTATAGACTATGTTTTCTCCAAGGATTCTGTTTATGGGATTCACTATGATGAATATTATTCCACTTTCCATTTTCAGTTTATAGTAGTGGAATTTATACTAATGATGGGTTATATTCAATGTTAGATTATTTTTACCAAATATTACAAGGGATAAAGTTTATATATAATTGCACAAATGATTCTTGGTTTTATGGAGATTTATTTCACCTAATGTTTATAAAATTTATGATTGTACTACATTAACCAAATATTGATGGGGGTTGAGGTTGTACTGCATTGATCAATACAAATTGGTGTAATGTTTTGTCTAGTATATAAGGAAATTTTACCTGATGTAACTTTTTGCACATTATGGTTAGCTCAAGTAAAACCAGAATTGGAATATTTTATTATTTTACATTCATAATTTTCTTTCCAATTAATGTCTTCTTTTGGTTTCAAAAATTTTACCAAAATATGGGCTCTTACATATAGTAAAATGGTTATGGTAAATACAATGTATATGAATAAAATAAAATAACATTATACACATCCTTTGATGGAGGTGTCTGTAGTTTAAGGTATTAGTTGTCTAGTAATGGGGTGATTCTACCCGAAATGGGACCCATGATCCTATATTGTTTAAATAACCATGACCAAAGGAAGAGAATATTTTAATCATTAAGATAAATTATTTGAGTAAAAAATAATTAGTTTATTAAATCATATCAAGTATAACCATATAAAAAAATTGGGTTATTGGTTTTACTAAAATAGTTTTTAGAACCAATAGGATAGGATTATATTCACCTTAGTACAAAAACATATATCCAGTTTATTACAGATGGGTTGGAAACATGGGAAATATGATGATAAAAATTATAGGGGGATTTTTAGATTTACATATACTCAATAAAAAGAACTATGACTGGGTTTTACTGACTTATATTACTTGGGAATAATGTATCATAAATCATAATCATTCATTTAGAAGGTGATTAAATAAATTTTATTTAAAACTAGCCGTTTTTTGTCTTGGATGAGTTGTTAGAAGGTAATAAAAGTGTATGTATATTTCTGTAAGGGACCATGTATAGTGATCCTAATGTGACTACATATGTTGAAATTATATGAATGAGTGAACACATATTTCCTAAAAGAACATATATATAATCCTTGTATATAGTCAACATTAATTGAAAATTTCCAATACAAATATAGAACACAATTCATTAGGAGAAGGGATTGGATTGGAATATAATTTTTAAATAAGACCGTGATGGATTATTTTGAAGTCAATATGTATTGTTAAATAAAATTAATGGAACCAAAAATATTTTTTTGTTAATGATAGGAAAATTATAACTATTTTATAGGGTTAATTGAGAAAAACCAAATGTGAATTTGGAGGAAAAATTACAATAATGGTGGGTAGAAATGGGGTGTATATTGTTTTAGATAATGCATCTTGGATAAGAGATCTTAATCTCACTATATATTTAGAAATAAAAGTAATCAATCCACACACAGTCCTTAAAAATTCATTTCCAAAAGCTATAGAATTATTATCCAGGTATATGATTAGAGTTGTAATCATTTTTTGAAGGTATGCAATATAGGTTTAACTATATAATATCCCAAACTATATAAATTGATGAAAACAAAACATTATGGTGTGTAGAATACCTAATTATAGTTTATAAGAATAAAAACTTTATGATTGAGTCTAAGGCCAGTGATCCAGAAATTGATTTTTATCCTATATGAAGACGAATGTATCCTCATATTGGTCTTGGAAGACATTATTTCAAATATCATTCATTTACATAGTTATAAATGAGTGTTATTCAACCAAGTTACAGGCGTTTGTGATATAACTAATATAAATTAGTTAGATCCAATAATCGAGGGTAGAGGTGATGAGATATGTTACTTTCTAAGAAATAAAAATCACATGCATCATTACTTCTACTATATAAATAGAAATAAACAAAAACATAGTTCATGGATGGTGGGAAATTTTTATCATAGTGTTTTATTATATAAATTTAATTCTTTATACCAAGTCACTTTCCTTTAATGGGTTAACACCATAATATTTTGATTATATATTACACTTTCATAATCTAAATGATTGATAGCTTTATTTTTTCGAACCCTTGAGTTTATATGACCCAAATAATTTTATTGAATGTGTATCCTTAAGAATAAGAAAATTCAATTATATATTTTTTAAATTATTTATAAATTGAGATAAATTCTATTAAATGTAATAGAGATATTTTTCATTAAAAGAAATTTTGTGCAAAATAGATTTTTATCTTAATTGATATAATTAATAACTATTGATCAACGGTTAAAATAAAATTAATGTATTATATATAGTCTAAAAAATTAAAATTTATTTAATTGTGGTAATTAATTATGAATCATAATATAGTAATTTTATACATAAATTTTAATTTTCTTGAAAAATATATTTCATTGAAATTTGCTAAATATTGGTATAATTAAATATTTCCACCTCTAAAAAGTATATTTATTAAAATGAAAAATATTTTTCAAATTATTATTTCAATATAATTTTATATTTATGATTTTTTATTGTCCTGAAAAGATACATTTTTTTTATTTCTAAAAATTGTTGACTCCAAAAAAATCGTCATTTCTCATTAATTAAAAAAATTCTAAATTAACGTTATAATTTAAATTTTCTTTTGATGAAACATAAGATAAATTTTATAAAACATAGTTTATTTAATTCATTATGTAAACAATTTTTTAATTTCTAAGTAGGTTTGTATTTATGATTAAAAATTATATTTCCTAAAACCCGTTCTTCATTTCATTTTATGAATTTATATCAATATTAATTTATACCAATACTATAAATATAATTTTTTTAAAAATAATTTCATATCTATAATAAGGGGTTTTAAATTTCATAATTAGGTAAATTAATTTTTTTATTTATAAATAGTATATATGATAATAAAATTCACCATGGTAAAATGATAAAACATGTCAATTAAGGATAACACAATGTTAAAATTTCAAGAAATATAATCTAAATTCTTATTTTAGGATTTTTTTACCCTTACCATATTAAAATTGAAATTTACTTTTTTTAGTGAATGTATTACAAGATTAAGAAACTTATAGTATTTAGATGTTATGAATATTTATAAGAGTTACACTCCCATAAAATAAAAAAGTGAACCATATTTTATCAAATACACACACCACATGATCACTTGAGCTCACGAAATATCTAACAAAATATCCTTCCATACATTATCCACATCACCTAATATTACTTCTCTCATATAAATATCAACTAACAAGTTTTATAATTAATGATAATAATGGTTTTCTATTGAAGTTGTATCACTCTTACACAAGTTCATTAATAAATATTTATATTAATAAATCATTCAAACCCCACACAACCTTTATGAAATATTTACCACATATGTATAATATAAAAATTTTATTATTGTTTCATTCAACCATTTTCAATCTAATTTTCTATCCCATTTGAAATAGAATTATCACTCGTGGTATAAATGTACTACCAATAACAAAAATTGATGTGTTTATTTTTCATCACCATATATGATTTATGGTAATATATATTTATTTAATGCATATATTATTAATTTATAAATTATTCATCATTTTTTAAAAGTATAATATAATAGTACTTCATACCCACTATTATATTGGAAAGTGATAACATCACATATGTGAATGTGTAAACTACCACATCCATGAAGTGATGTGATTAATCTGTCATTTCCAATTTACATTTATTATAGTAACTATATAACTAATGAATATATATGATACATATGATATATTAACGATTAAATAGAGGTTAATTATTTTTTAACTTTCTATTATACAAAGACTTTTAGAATGGAAGTATGACTCAAGTGTATGTATGGAATACCATCTCCTTGAAGGGATGTGATAGTATTTTCCTCACTAACCTATAAAAATAGTTACAAAATATCGTACAATGAATAATAAGATTTTAATTTCATGGTTGATATTTTGGATATTATGAACCCAAGAAAATGAATCATGTACCACAACCATTAAACTAAAACATGCATGAATGTACGATAGGTTATCCCATGAATGTTCATTTTAATATATATTTTTTATTAAAAGGTTAGGTGTAAATTATAAGTAATATAAATTAATATATATATATGTGTGTGTGTGTGTGTGAATATGATTTTAAAATTGATTCATAATATATATATATATATTATTTTTTAAAATATTGATGAAGCAATACAGGTCTTGAGGTAAGGGTTCTTTATATCAATTTTTTTTATTTAGACATGTTTAATTTTATGATGTTATTTGTGATTATATAGTGTATATACATTACTTGATATGTTATATCATTAATCTCTTTAAATTAATTATTTTTAAGGTTCTATAGCAATATTCATGTTTCAATGAGTTAATGATTCAAATCATACCAAAGTGGAAAGTGATTATATTACAATCACATTTCTATTAATGAATATCTGTATTAAATTTGTTATAAGGAAGATTTTATGATTCTTATCCATTAAAAAAATATTTATTATTCTCTATTTGTTAATTCTGGATATCAAAATTATTTTTACCAATTTCATCAATTTTTTCTCATAAAAAACCTAGATATTATTTTATTAAAAAAATTACCTTATTTATCAACCTTTGGTCATAATATTTTCCTTCCACATCCTTGTATAATTCTTAGGAATAATTTTCCTATAAATAAACTATTAAAAACCCCAAATTCGATGCTTCTAGATGATTTTGTTGAACCTTCAAGGAATTATCAAATTATAAATTCAGGTGAAACCCAAACCAAACTAACTATAATTGTGAAGTATAGTGGAAGCACAATGTCGATCAAATAAATAGTAGGGAACACAGTGATGGAAACTATCAAACTATGCTCAGGTCATTCTATTTTGAATTAATACAAATTTTTTAAACTAAATATATGATTAAAACTGAATAATTGAAAAGCATATATAAAAAAGAGAGTAGAGAACCAGTTTCCAATTGTAATTTTTCCAAAAAGAAAACATGGTCTCACTCATAAAATATTAATACTCAATCGATAAAAAAATAATATTAATTGATAGAGATATGGTATAATATAATAAATCTACTATATAATATAAATTCATGGTGGCATGAAAATTTTAATAATTATAATTCATTAAGATCAAATTATAATTATAGAAGAATAATCACATTCGATGGTCGTGAATTGATTATCTTAATCGTGTTTGGTTTCATCCAAAAATAAAAATTCATGGTCTATGATTTAATAATAGATATTACAAAATTGAATCCCTATATAATAAAAATTGAAAAAAATCATCATTCATGTAAATAATTAAATAGAACAATTTGGTATGCACCCATTTCAACTTCTTCCACTCTCACTAATAGATTTAGAAAATCATTATTGGGTGATCTCTAATGATGAATAAACCATATTACAAAGGGAAGAGATCAGGAAAAAATTATTGAGAAATAATGTAAATAAAATAAACTAAAATTAATATTATGATAATACCAACAATACATAAAATATGGAAAAAGTAATTAAAAGAAAAATAGAAACCTATATATGATGAACTTCGTGTTAGAACCCTATAGAAGCCTTTTAAAAAATGAGTCTCTCCACCACTAGAATGTAATATTGAATATATTTCTAAAACCCATTATTTATTATATTAGATCTTTTGTTTGGTCTTTCCATGGCTATAATATCATAAAATGGTTGTTTTGATGTCAAGAGTATGGTGCCCCATCGATTGATATTTAAAAATAACCATTTTTTCATTCTGAGGTTTTAATATTGCGTAATGTTTAAATGAATTGTAATCTATGAGATGAATTTTCTTCTTCTATTTACCATTAAATTTGTCTACTGATATCATTCATTGTTTAATTTACATGAATTGTACATGATACATGATGTGAATCATTTGTTTCCCACACTCGTAAACTCTTTTTATCTCGTTCTTCAGTTTTATGCCTCCCATAAATCCCTTGAACATAATTCATTAGGGAAAGCTATCATTTAATGGGATTCTTGATCCTTTTTGATTCAATATTCAATCTTAGCTTCATCATAGTTCAATTGTCGGGCCATATAACGTTGCTGCTTGGCCAAATTTAAATTTATGATCATTAATTTCCTTGGTTTCAATCATATGTTCCAAATAAAGTTCATATATAAGAATATACAAAACATATATATATATATATAACATGAAAATAAAAAATGTTCTATTAATATTCAACATAAACAGATATAAAAAAATACAATATAGATATAATATTGAGATTTCACATTCTACCACACTCAAATATTTACACATCCTCAAGAAAAATATCAACATTGAATCATAAATGATCTATACATCAACAAGGTAATTTTAAAAATATGATGCTAAAAAAAGATATTCCTAAAGATTTAGAAGACACAAATCATACCACATAATGAATCCAAAAATCATGATTTATTTATAATTCTAAATTCAATTCATTTACCCCTTTTCACTTATTGATTTCAAAGTTTTATCAACAACCATACCATTTATGATTTACCTCAGCCTATATTTTTATTCCCATCACCCAAAATCACAATTTAATTGCATTTATACTCAAACCTGATGTACATTCTCTTAGCTATAGGATTTTATTGAGTCTAATTTGACCACCTTTTAAAGATAAATATCACAATTAATCATGATGGGTATACAATTTTGATCGAATACGTCTGAGGTTGATGGTAGGTATGCAATAATGTTTAAAATCAATTATGGAACATATAGGAGGATAAACTATAATGTAACTCATGATATTAAAAACAAAATCTCAATTACATTCTACTCATCAATATGAAATTACATCTCACACCTTAAAGGGAAATGTATAGGATCAAAGATGATGTAATCATAATGAAAAATAACCCACTATTGTTGTTATATGTTTTTTTATATCTCTTTCATTGTTTCCAATATTCATGGATATAATTAATCACTCATCCACAACATAACCACATATGATGAAAATTTCAGTATGAAAATAGAAATTTTAAATTATCCCAAGTCACTACCCATTTTTATTTATTTTTCATTCATAGTTATTCATCGTTATTTACAATGGGAGGAATAGATAATTAGTTACAATGAATTTAAATATGAACATTATCCAAAAATCAACTTAAAGGACTATAAAATATCCTCTCAAGATATAATACCACATATGAGACCGGAATAACCCATACCTGAACTCATTTTATTGAATATCATGTAATATACAATGGTTATAGTATGAATGGAAAATAATAGTGTTTCTTTCTTCCCTCGGAATGTGTGTTCTTGTTAAGAATCACTACTCTTGAGTAGTTTCTATTAGATTATTTAAGGAACCTGAAACATCAAATGGTTCTTTATCCAGAGGGACCTACATTCCAAAGGCAATCATTCATTATGTTTGAACTTACAACACTTAAGAACATGGATTGGTCGAGAGGATGGATGGTTATACTCATCACACCCTTTTGGGGGGAATTATTTCCTACTCTGGGACTCTATTATATTTCACATATTTTCATGAATACATATTAATTCACCAAGTATCAGTTTCCCTTAAAATTTGAAATCTTTTATTCAAATGAATAAAATTTAGAATCATCCATATATATTCAATTTTATTCATTAATAGATATATCTATATGTTTTCACGGTTCTCCATCAATGGTATCCTCTCATATAAAATTTATGGATTCTTTTAAGCATCTTTTTGATAATACTAGTTTTTTAAGCCACTCAATGGGGAGCTCTAAAATTTATTGTCATCCAGGGAGATAGATGTTTGTTTTGATGTGGGGATCATAACCATAAATGGGCTACCTAGGTATCCTTGATAAAGGAATCAAAACCCTCGTAGTTTGGTTCCACTTAATGGGACACATCATACCTTTAAGGTCATTTGATAATGACCTGTCTGTACAATTTAATGTCATATAGTAAGGACATCTAAGAGAAAGGTGATCAGTCAAGGTTTTGTGTTGAACTTATTCCTAAACATCCCAAGGAACTTGGAAATATTTTTGGTTTCCAAGTTAGATTAGAACCTCTTGGAAAATGTATCACAAGAAGAACATGTTTTATTTGAAGTGTTGCGTTTTAACCTTAGTGAGGCTTTCTCGTATTCCATTCGGATGGGAATCAAAGCCCACATAGTTTAATGAGTCTCATAGGAGAGTGTAGACCTTTGAGAAAAATTAGTTTGGGCTTACTTCTTTAAACTGATGCCTTAATTATTTGGGGATTACTCATAATGAAGATTCTCATTTGTGGATGATTAATGGGATGGATCTTGGGCCTTAGGAAGGATTCCTATTTATTCCAATTATGGTTGGAATCAGAGCTCTCATATTTCATGAATTGAGGTGTATGTGAAAATGTTTTGATCATGAAAAATCTACACGCCATCATGATTCATACTCGGTGTGAGAAAAAATAGTATATCAAATATTCAACAAAGGCACCCACACTTTTCCTCCTCCAATGGTTGAAGAGGATAGGCCTACGGCTGTGATGATGGAAGAGGTTGAGGTGGCCTTATAATAGGGCAGGGCAACGAACAATCCATCTATTCTATTTACATTAAAGAGGGGTACAATAAAAAGAAAGGGTGAAGGTGAAGGATGAAGAGAGGAGAAATATTTTAACCTCCTACTTGAAATGTTTGGGGCTTACACAAGGATGGATGACCTAACATTAGTCTTGGTTGGGGAGGGAGATATTTCATTTATTAAAATGGAAAAGTAGGTGTAAAATGTACCTTCCCTACCAGAGACCTATGGTTTTAGGTTTTAGATATTAGAAGGGGAGGACATAACCTAAACCCTAATCCTCCTAACTGGGAACTTCCCAACACTATTCCTTGGAAAAAGGTCCATGTGACTATGGATATACAAACCCATAGACACTCCATGAATCCTAACCCCATTTCAGAAAAAAAATGTGGTAAACAACGGACAACAGATATACAAACCCAAATAAGAGAATTGCTGATATGAAGTTCCCAATGTTTTGAGAAGTCGGGTGGTTTTAATGGCAGTTTAATCATAATCCCTTTCAGACAAGGAATCCAATGAAGAAGAAGCCTTCCCATGAATGGATTTTAAGAAGCCTTGACGAAAGTATTTTTAGACTAATGGGATTAGGTGAATCAAAAAAGTGCACCCAAGTAAATATCTAGTGCATAGGTTTGGGCGCGCAAGTACGCTTGGGCGACCATATGAATACTTAAGTAGTGAAAATCTTAGATGTTAATACTTGGGTGAGACTTGACTCAAGAAATCAAGAGTATTCATCAGTATTCCCAGAAGTGTGGCACTCAAGTACCTTTGAGTGGAATATGTGTCATGAAAGTGTTTCTGATTTAGGGATGTTGGGCGCTTTAGGCGTGCAAGTGTTTTGTATTTGAAACACTAAAAAGACTTAAGTCCTATGATCCTCCTTATATTATTCCACTCTAGGTGTTAAAGAACTACCCTAATGGTTTCAAAAGACTTTACGGAATCACTAGGGTGACCAGAGTAGAAATTAGGCATCAACAAAATATTTATATACAAATAATGGCCCCAAGGGTCAATTTAAATGAAAATAAGCGACCCTATGGGAAAATGGTGGTGGGGTACACAAGTGGGTTGCGTTCCAGAATGTTTTTCACAAGTACCTTGCACATTGACGGATCCGCAGCTTGACTCAGGAGATATAATATTCAAGCCTTTACAAATCTTTATTTTATTCATGTGGGTTATCCGATTTTTTCTTAGGTATTTCCCTTTGACTATTTTTAGATTCTATGATGGAAAAAAGTATCAATAAAAGCCCCCCTATAATTGGATCCAAAATTAAAAGAGAATCCTATACTAAGGTAAGTTTTATTAAAAGGGAAAAAGAGGATTATATAGTGCGCAAGTGGTAGTGTGTGTGGGAATGGGTGTGAAAGGTCATGGTACACATGGTAATATTCAGTGATTTTATATAGTGGCTTCACTTCAGAGAAAATTATAATGAAATATGAAAATCCAACTCTCAGTTCGCAAGTGTTTTCGCTCAGACTCTCCTATTGGCCGCACTTCTTACTTATATTTCTGATTTGTGCACCAAAACTATGGTTTCATACTTGTGCATCAGATAAATAATTACACGCCAAGTCCATACTTGTGTTCCTTAATACCTTTGTCAAATTTTCTTAATTACATTGTAAAAAACATCCAAAATGAGCTTACTTTTAAAGATGAATTTTGGTCTCTTCTACAGGTTCAATGGATCCTAAGATAATTTGAACTACTAATGACTTGGCCTGTAATAGAATATAATATATGATAAAAAATTTATATCATGATTACATTGATGTTTGTGACACTGATCTCCCAAATCTGGAAAATCCTTTGGAGAAATATCACTTCAATTTTCCCAGAAGCACCTATTTTCCTTTGTATCGTTATGGCCATCTATAGGATGGCAACATACAAGACCAGAATAATTATATTCCAATTTCAAGGATTAAAGACTACACCATTTTATTGTCTTATAATATTTCTATTGTGAACACATATATCAATAATGGGACAACAGATAAGTCCCATTTAATGCATCATAGCCCGTGTGCTCAAGATTTGAAAGAACATACCCACAAGCTACTGCCACAGAGTTATTCTTACCCTCATTAAATATTCTTATAAAAATCATTCAAAATTATAGAATAAAAGTTAGGATTTCCTTCTAGGGGGGTGTTAAACCTGCATGGATGTGGGTTTATTGGGTGTGAAAGACATGTGTGTAGTTTATGGATGAATTAAAAGCTGTTGGGATTTACAAGGCAGTATGGGTAAAAAAAATCGATGTAGATAGGAATGCTGATTTTGGTCCAAATTTTCTAAGACAATAGAGTCTAGAGACCAAATCCTTCTATTTGACACATGTGAAGTAGGCATCAGTTTCTTGGATGTCTACATGATCTATGGAGCTCCAATCCTTGGAGATATGTATGATGAGTTTATTCCACCCAAGTTGACATGGAATTACTCAGAAAAGACACCATCCATTGTTCATGAGTTGATGAAGATATTTTATAAACTAAAAAATTTGAACTGAATAATGTCTCGCACAAGAAGGGATATTCACCCAGTGGGGTGGATGGAAATATTCTTGGTAAAGAAGAAGGATAAGGATCCCACTTTCACGTGTCTAACAAGATGTTCAACGGTAGAAAATTGAGGTACACCAAACACGTTTTGGAAAAAAATATAGAATGGAGAGTTTGAAATGTGGGTGTAGGAATTGAACTCCAAAATTCCTATGAAGACATCTCTTTCAAGTTTCCTAGACATGTGGCATAGCTTGTATCTGTTACCAGTTCGAGATTCTAAGGGAGGAATAAGGCCTAGATCTTTTGTTATTGTGTCCAAGATGGCCGAGAAGAGGATGGTAGGATTGGATACCCCTATTTGGGAAAATATTCATAGGAGATTACCGTATATTTATAGAGGGATATCTGCTTTCAGAATATATGGAAAATTCTAGGTGTTATGGGGGTGTATCACCACTCATTTCAGAACCTATGCTATGAAAATTGGGGGTAAAAGTCTTTGGAAGTTTCTTCCAACCATTTTTTTGGATTTCTCTAGTATTTCACCTTTTTCTATGAATGATTATGATAATAATGATAGTTTGAGTATGTAAAAAGAATTTTATCTTTTTCCCTATGGGAATCATTTTACGGGGAAATTTGTTGATGATGGGACACCCGACTAAGAGATAAGTGAATATTTATTAGTGTGTAGGGATGGCATATTGGCCTCTAGGATTGACTGGGAAATCATATATGAGCCTTATGATATTTATATATTCACGCTGAAATTCAATTTTCTACAAAAAATTACTATATCTCCTCTAGTGCATGTTAGATTAAAGAAACATATGATGGTAGCCTGAAAACTATGGTTGCTGACAACTGTAGAGAATACTGGGGAAATATTCAATTTACCTATCACTAATGAAATATGTAGATTGACTTTCTGGTATACTGAGAAATGGGTTGCATCATACCGTGAAGGGGTGTTAAACCATGTTATCCCTCAAGTATGGATAAATAGAAGTAGGAAGGAAGGAACCTTCTCATTTGGAAGGAAACACTTCATCATCAGGGGATGATTCATTGGAGTCAGAGGGTGGAGGTGATGAGGCTACAAGCTCACCAAAGTGGCATCGTGAAAGATATAATCCACCTGTCAGGGTCAATAGAGACACCATCAGTCTCTACTAAATTTGTACTGAGGCAGTCTAGTCTCCATCATTCAGAAGGGAAAGGAGTGCAATTTTCTCATCCCCCAACAGTGATACACTACTAAAAAAATGGCATATACCCACAGTTTAAAACCGTTGGTATAGCCACCAAAACCGTGGGTATAGGCTATACCCACAGTTTTGGGAACCGTGGGCTGGGATGACGTCGGTATAGGTCCCCAACATATACCCAAGGTTTTCGAAAACCGTGGGTATAGGTGTTCTGCCACCATGTTAACGAAACATATCCAATTTCCACGGTGTCCAAGGCTTTTACCCACGATTTCAAAACTGTGGGTATAGATCCTAAAATAATACATGCGGTGGGTTTTGATCTCGTGGCCTCTTCGCTGCGAACACCGTGTCTAACCACTACCATAACATCACTTAGGTGTATATATATTTATATTTAGTTAAATATAGTTATATAAACTGTGGGTATAGAGGGAAGAACCATGGGTATAGGACTCCCGCCAAAAAAAATTCCTTCCCGCGGAAAAAAATTTCTCGTGCACACATGGGAGACCTATACCCACAGTTTGTCATAACCATGGGTATAGGTATTTTATCCCATACCTATGCCCACATTTTTGGGGGAAACTGTGAGGGTAGGTACCCCTATATCCACAATTTTCCAAAACCATAGGTATAGGTGACTTTTCAGGACCTATCCCCATGGTTTTGGAAAACCGTGGGTATAGGTCTTGATAATTGAAATATACCCACAGTTTTCAAAAAACATGGGTATAGGGGTACCTATCCCCACGGTTTTGGGAAAAATGGTGGGGAGTGGTCCATTCTCCAATAGTGATTATAAGAATTGGGAAGAAAATAAAATCTAAAACTAAAGGATCCCCTTTAAAACTCTGTGGAATGTACTTTGAATATATATGACTAGAGGCTTTTCAAACATGGAAAATCCTGTATTATAATGATGAAACCAGATGGATAGATTTATGTGAAGGGTTGCGTATTCCAGGGATAAGGGATTTATGATCCACTTTTTATATTCCCTTTATGAACAACACTAATGAAGTGAGAACATATATATGAGAACTGTAGATGCTCATATAAGCAACTGATGAATCAATTATCCCCACAAAGCGAGTAAAAGAAATGATAGATCGTGGTTCCAATGAAGGGATTGACATTTCGTTAGATGAATAATGGCATTGTTTTTTTGATCTTAGAGATGTAAGTTTCATTTTTCTCACATTATTTTCTGATTTTCAATTTTAATTTAGTCAAACCATTTTTAGTTAGCAGAAATATCATTTTAAATTGCATCTATCTAAATGAAAATCGACTGATGTTCCATCACCGCAATATATCCCTGGTGGTACTTCTCATGGAGCTACTAGATCACACAATGAATTGGGTGAGATATCTCCAGGACAACAGGCCATGGAGGATGAGATAGAAAAGGTCTTCTAATATCCAATACCTGTTTTTGTAGATAATGATGCAATTCTTCCGAATAAGGAGAAGAAACAAAAACACTTATGAAATAAAACCATGGTTAAATGTTTTCTTAGTAGTGATAATAATTTTTGGAAACATGAATTTTAGATTTATTTATAAAAACTGTTTGAACCTCTTGGATCTACATGATCTTCTTATGTTTCTTCTCTTAGAGAAATCACTAATGAGCTTCGAGGAGCTATGGAGGGTGATTCTGAATAGGCACAAATTCTTGATAACCTTGTGATTCATGAAGAGGCATTTAGGCCAAAGGAACCAATGTTTGTTCTAAGAATTGCTCTTATTCCTACTATCAAGAGAGAGAAGACATCTGGTAAATCAAAAGTGCTTCACAAGACACTAAATGTAACAATAACTGACATCCTATGATACTTTAGGTTCATTGCATGCTCCATAAAATCATGCAACAAATGATGTGGACCCCTTAACTATTACTGAGGAAGTTGTTCAGCATCCAAAGTTGACCGTGGAGGGTCCTGAAACCACCACTATGAATGCTCCCATAGGTGAGACTAACATGAGATCTTGGATATCAATGGATTCTACAATGAATCTTGACATGCCTTTTGAATAATTATTAGAACACATTAATATTCCAAATACTTTAGAAGATTATGAAGTTCCTTGTATAGAACCAAATGGATGTGAGTTTTCATTTTTCACCCTATCAATCATCTTATGACTAATTTTCCAACCAATATTGGTTGAAATATTCAGTTCCATCTAAGTAAACCGTTGCAGTGATGATGCCTAAAGGAAGCTTCAACATCACTTTCAATCCCACCACTTTGGAGACATTGGATCAGGTGAATATTGAGACAGAAAATCATCCTAATATTCATTTAGAAGATCCTCATCATGTTAATGAAAGCATTCCCCACCAAGAGACTTCAACCAAAATTATTGAAATTTTTAGGAGGAGTCTTCTCAAGCTGTCGACCTATTGTTAGGTAAGGGACACTGATATTTTTATTATGCTCACTCTTGTTATCCTTTAAAACTAACCTTAACCATAATATTTTACTACACCATATAAGATTATCAACTTCATTACCTAGTTCTGGCGGTGAAGCTTCTGCATCAGCTCAAACAGTATAAGGAAGTGACACAACCACTATCAAGGAAGGAGTATAACATGGCACTTATTTAAGTGCATTAATTTCGGAATGCATTCCTTATTATGAATGTGATTCTAAATCAGACCTGGAACTACAAAAGGCTCTTTGTCTTGCATGTCGCAAGGCATGAAAACATATATAGTTGATAATATATAAAATTACCCTTGAGGAACTTCCCTAAAAATTCTCATTACATTCAACTCAGTTCATTACGCTGGGATTTTGCAGTTTTTAATACCATGAAATTCATACTATAGAGAAAGAGATTATTTGAAAAAGGAAGCAATATCAGAATCTTTGGAAAGATCTGATAAAAACTAGACTATTTATCCAAACTGATAAATTCAAAGTAGCATTATCTCCATATAAGGCCAATCATGCTACAAATTTTAAAGAATTGAAGAAGAAAATTAAAGAGAATATTTTTCAGTATTTGAGTATTTAACAAGAATTAGACATTGTTATAGGGGAGCTTGACCAAATTTATGAATCAATAGGAGAAGTCCAGAAGTATGGTGAAAAGTCCATTACAGATGCTAACGAAGCACTTCATTATGTTGATGTTACTGAGACTGGTAGGATAAACTAACTTCAATAGGAATATGACGGGGCTCAAGAGTCCACTAATCAAATGAGAAGTTGTGTAGAAAATATCTTCTGATTTATGATAGATAGACTCTAGTTTGTGGATGCTCCTCTATGAATTTTTTTACTGACAAATGAAAAGAATTTTTTTATTAATCATATATGTCTTAATCCTTTCTATCTTTTCTTACCTATGATAATTGTCTTAGTAAGTGTAGTATGATTTTTACTTGGGTTATAATGACCACCAAACAAAATTTTTATCTTTTTTTTTATTTTTTTACTTAATATTTCTTAAACCATAAAAAAAATGTAAGTCTAGAGATCTGAGACTTGACTTTTGTCCTGAGTTCCCAATTCTTGTTTTTTAATATGGTGAGTACTACGTCTCTTGGATATTGGTAGTTTACATTCATGAATCTTAGACTAAAAAGACTAGTGTTTAAGGCCGAATATATTTGACTATAAATTTTGAAATTATTTCCAAAAAAAGGCTCAATGGCTATGAATTGCTCTAATATTCTTTAAATACATCCAAGGGGAATCTTGAGTAATAATTTTATAGTCACTAAATAAAAGGCTTGTATAAACATAAATAGGGTCATCTCTAAGAATGAGGTTACCACTATTTGATGAACCCATTATGGGGGGTGTATTATGCATGACCAACTAGGTAATATGGTGCATACCCAAATAGTGGTATCTTTTGGCTGACAAGCCTATTATATATGAAAATATTATGAATGGACACCTAGGGGAACGTACTTCATAGTCCGGAAAAAGATCTCTGCAAAAGTTAACATTTTAATATTGATAGACAATGGGAAATAAGATTTAGGTGACTCAAGACCAGAATGGGTGGTTTTTCCAGGGAAATGAATTTTAAGAATAAAGGGTTATCTGTGATGACATCTTTCATTAATAGGAAAACCACTTTTACACAAATTTTGTGTACGAGGAATGGTTAAATTTTTTCAAAAGGGGGATTTCTAATATCTTTCCATGCAGTTTTAGAGTCATGTAGTGAGGAAATTATATTGTGCAGTTTTAAGTCATGTAGTATGGAAATTGTACTGTGCACCTTTAAGTCATGTAGTGAGTACATTGGATGGCTTTAAATTAAGGTCTTTAGATTTGAACAATGGTTTGAGATGCTCCAATTTCTTGATAATTTGTTAGAAACATACTACCATGTTCATGTATAGAAAGGAAGAATTGTAATCTATGATTTAGGAATTTAAGAATCTAAAAATGATATGGGAAAAGGGTTAAAGGAATTATCGGAAGTCTTTCCTATGAAAGAAGTTACCATTATTGGATGAACCCATTATGGGGTTCGTATTTTTCTAGGTCGGCTATGGAAGAAGATGCATAGCCATATAGTGTCATCATTTTACTAGGAATCCTATTATATAGGCAACTTTTGCAAGGCCACCTAGGGGAACGTACTAAATAGTTAGGTAAAAGAACTCTCAGTGGCTTGGCATTCTTTTTTTAAAAGCTGAAGAATCTTTATAGAGATTCATATTTTCTAAATCACAGTGTTCATTTTAAAGAGAAAGGTACCCAAATACAGAAAGAGTATTTCCATTAATTATTTCCGAAGAATTAGAGGAGTATGATTTCTACATAGTTCAGATCCATACATTGGAAGTATGGTGTCTGTAGTTGTAGGTCATGTGACTAGGACCAAAACGGAAATAGTAGATGATATGTGGTAAAATGATTCAAGTTTATTTCATATTTCATTGAACACATGCAAAGGGAAATATATAAAACATGGTCTTGAATACTTTCATATTGAGAGAAAGTTCATGGGAAAAATATATATGGATGACTTCATTAAGATACAAATTCATGTATATTGTTTATCAAAGTTTGAAGGGGAGAAAATACGCTTTAACCAAGAATGAAGTTACCATTATTTTAAAAACCTGTTATGGGGATTGGATTATGTAGGGGAAGCTACAACATATGCTACATATCCAAATAATGGTATCTTTTGACTGAATGGATCGTTATTTAAGAAATATATACAAGGCCTTATGGGGGCACATACTGCATAGTCAGGAAAAAGAGTTCTTAGATATCAAAAACTATGCCACCAAAAACTGTAAGAAAGGTTATAAATATATAAAAATATTCATGATTAATAGTGTGAAATATGAATGGGGGTAGTTCTCAATGCACAGGAGAAATTTTTGAATCAATATTGGCCATGAATTTGGACTCACTTATATAGATCTGACTCATATGTAAAATGGGGACATTTCTTATTTCCTTGGTGGGATCTCTAAGGAGAGGACCCAAAATAAGGACTCTAACATATATTGTTAATTATATTTGGAAGGGAGATAAGACATTATCCTGTGGCAGGGACTAGGATCTAAGGCCATGCTTTCAATATGTATCTCAATGGGATAAAAATGATAATATATGTAGTTCTTTGGGAGATTTTTATTTTAGTGTCGTGCAACAATGAATATGCTTTGTAGTTTAGAGTCTTGTTGCGAGGAAATGAAGTGATTCAGACATAAAAAAGGAATATTGTGGCTGGACTAGAGGATTGAACATGGGTTTCAGTACATATCTCATATGGGTGAGAATCAAGCCACACATAGTTCTTTGGAACATTCTCTATACAGGTTTGATTCACACACATAGGGAAGAAAAAACGGTATTTTATTGTGGTTGGTCCCAAGATTGGAGATCTAGGGTTCTCTACATATTACACATGGATGATAATTAAGTCATACGTAATTTATGAAAAATAATTTTCCACACTAATTGAATTTTATGTGGGAGACAGGGGATTTTAAGACATTCTGGAAGAAGAATGGTTAAAATTAAGGCACAAAATTGTATAAAGATCAAACTATGTATCTTGAAGGAGAAATCTATATAGATCTCATTTATATATAAGAGGATAAGGGGAAATAAAAATTTTGGTGGTTGTGGATGGGCCTAAGATTGGAGATATAGATGTCTCTACCTATCACATTGAAAATGAGAATCAATCCATATGTAGTTCTTGAAATGAGGTCTCTATGCAGATATGATTCAAACATTGGGAGAAATAGAACTCATATGCCACTAAGGAGTATCAATGATGTTCGTGAAGCTTGCACATGAAAACTCATAACATCAAATAAAGAAGAAATTAACTGTATAGTTCGATGTCGTGTATCACGGACATGTGATGTCATATCATTTAACATGATATAACAAGGACAAATATGATAGACATTTTATCATTATGCAGCATAGACTCTTATATTTGTTATGAAGTTTAATGCCTTGAAAACTAGGACTCTATGTTGGGAAGTTTAGAGTCTTTTAGTGAGGAAAAATGATGTTAAGTTACACAAAGTACTTCTTCTAAAATATTGCATTTGTTAGAGTTGTCATAAGTTCTCCATCCATTGATTTTATAAAATAAGCTCCATTAGAGTATACATTGTGTACAATGTAAGGTCCTTCCCACTTTTGCTCAAGATTTTGTGGCTTCTTTCCCTGTATCATTGGAATCCTAAGAACCAATACCAATTATCCTTGAAAAATGAGAAGAGGCGAACTTTCTTATTAAAATATTGTGCTATTTTATTCTTGATAGACTTCTAATTGATGAAATGTATGTAATATCTTTTTATCTATTCATTACAACCCATCAAATCACTTCAGAGACTATTCATCTATAGATAACTAATCACATATTTTAACTCAGAGTGAAGAAAATTAAATTCTAATTAGAAAACCTACTTTTGATCTATACACCAACGAATATGGAGTTGGTTAAGTGGCAGTATGGGTAGTAGTTCGATAATCCCATAAATCATTAAAAAAATTATTAAGCCCAAATTTATCATCTTTACCCATAATGTTTTAGAGTATATTTGATATGATCTTATTGAAGGCCTCAATCTAACCATTGGTCCCCACATGATTGTGAGATGAATCATTGGAATTGATATTGTGTTCTTGATATAACTTCTTTACCTCAACAGAACCGAAATTAGAGCCGTTATCCGTTAATATAGTATGAGGGAAACCAACGCTAGTGATGATATTTGCCTTGATGAAGCTATCAATGTTGTTGGATATGAATTCATTGATAGGTATTGCCTAAACCCATTTAGAGAAGATATCAGTAGAAGTATGAATATTCATGAACTTCTTAGCTGTAGCTGGAGGATAAGGTCCTACTACATCCATTCTCCATGTGACAAATGGCTCAAAGTATTTAGCGGTATGTAGAATCTCCAGGGGTTGATGAATGAATTTTTCATGCCCATGGATGATATGACATTTCTTGGTGAAATGTTTTCAATCCTACATCATTTAATGACATAAGAATCCAATCCTTCGGATTGGAGCATAAAACCTATACCCAGACAGGTGAGCACCACAATATCCTGCATGTTCTTCTTTCATGACAGTTGTAGTTTCTTCTCTATCATTTTATCAAAACATGAATCCATAAAATCCTATTTTCTAGAGGATCTTCTGGTGATCTAGACTATCATAAAAAGAAAAATTGTCCACTAGTCATTAGATATGTTCTTTTTCAGCTCATTCTGGTGAAATTAATCCATTTTGAAGGTATTTCATGATGGGTGTCATCCATCCTGTTGTATGACCATATGTCTCATAAATAGGGATAATTACATTAATTTCCTCTATTCATGATTGAAAAAAAATGTGAAACCACATGATGATGTGAAATATTGAAGATTGTCTCATCCCAATTTGGATCTGATAGGTCTGTGACTGCATTAGCCATGGCATCATCTTGGTCATTTTGTGATCGCAGAACATAAGAAAATTTTGGCTCTGAGGGAAATTCATCAATTAACCCTTTGACGTAATCACATAAAGGGATTAACTCGTCTTTTTAGATAGCATAATCCTCTCTAATATGTTTGATTACCAACTCTGAATCACCCTTCACATTCAGGTTGTTCACTTATTCCTGGAGTGCCAATTCTTGGCCTGAAATGAGAGCTTGATATTCTACCTCATTTTTGGTAATGCCTTCTGAAAATAGGAACTAATATGGAAACACTATATTTTCCAAGGAAATAAGATAAATTCCTATCCCATCTTTGTTGAGTTTAGGGTTTTCAATTATCATCCTCATTGGAATTTTGGAGCACCGTCAAAGTAAATTTCCCATAATTGGGGGTTATCTTTAATAGATAAAATATCTTCATGTGGAAGTTCTTTATTCAAAGATTTATCTTCTTCTGATGGATGATCAATAGGGAAATATTCCAAGTATAATACTTTTACTAATTTCTAAGTTTCAAACTCGATATTATATTGTTCCAAAATAACTGCCCATCGTGCCAAATGTCATATAGGCATAGGAAGACGGAGGATAAATTAGAGAGGGTTATTGTGAGATACAAAGTGGACCTCATGATGTTGTAGGTAGTGCCTCAGTTTTTGAACTGCATATATTAATACTAGAAAACACCTCACGATAATTTAATATTGATTATCTGTTTCATTCATAGTTCGACTGAGATAGTAAATGTTATTTTCATTCCCAACAAAATTATTTTGGGCAATGAAGGCACCCAATGATCACTCTAAAGATGTTACATAGAGAATAAGTGGCTTTACTTTAATTAGTGGAATTAATATAGTTGGATTCCATAGATATTTCATGAGGGTATAAAATTCCACATGATAGTATTCAGTCCATTGATATGAGACTCCCTTCTTCATTAGTATGGTGAAGGGTAAACAATTTCCAGCCAAATTGGTGATAAAGCACCAAATATAGGCCAAGTGTCCTTGAAGTCCTCTTAACACTTTCAAATTTCAAGGAGGGTACATACCAAGGATTCCTTTTTTCTTCTCAGGATAAACATTCATTCCATGATGGAGTAAAATGAATCAAATTAATTTTCCCCAGGTTACCCTAAAAGAACATTTCAAAGGATTTACTTCAAATTATGTATCCAAATATTATTGAATATGGTCTCTAAATTAGACAGCTGATTGGAATTTTTTATTGATTTAACAACTAGACTCTCCGCATATAATTAAAAAAATCCTAAGAAGGGTTTGATGATATGGTTAATGGCACATTGATACATCGCACCTGTATTCTTTAATCCAAAAGGAATTACACAATAGAAAAAACAAACCGTGCGAGATCTGAAGGCATTAGACTCCTCATTCTATTAGGACATTCAGATTTTATTATACCTACAGTAGCCATCCATAAAGGATATATTATCATAGAATATTGTTTCATCAATTAAATTTTATGTGATCATAACTAGAAAGTCATTTTTAAGACAATTCCGGTTATGATCTGAAAAATCAATGCAAACTATGATTTTACCATTCTTCCTTTTCACTGGGACAATGTTGGTCAGCCATTTGGGATGGTTAACCTCCCCAAAAAAGTTATCCTTAATAATATTGTTGAATTAAACTTCAATTTTAGAGGCATGAGTTGAGTGAATTCTTCTTTCTTCTTGTTTGAATCCTCGATGATCTTCTAGAAAACTCAAATGATGAGTGTCTACATCAAAATTAAGTCCTGGAATTGTTATATAGTTCCAAGAAAATATATCTCGATGTTGATTTAGAAATTAATTATACATACATTTAACTTAATAAGTCAATGAAACCATAATTATAGTGGGGCATGGATATTCTTTTGTTACTATATTTATTTCTTTGAGATCATCCTCGGTGGTGGAGACACCTTCCACAAATAATGGAGGAGCGTCCCTGAGATCTTCTTATGCGTCTTCTTTACATGTCACTTCTTCTGTTTCTTATATCATAGTAGGTGGTGATGAAAAACATTCAAATCTAGGGGAGGACTAAGTATTTAAACATCCTACGAAATTGAAAACCATTACTCACCCTACTGATGATGAAGGGTCTTCCTAGAACATTGAAGAGGAGATGATAGGTTGGAAATCAAGATCCTTGTCTTCCTATAGTACTGTGACAACTTCTTTAGCATGGTTGATGAAGCAGAGACTTACTGATGTTCGGTGGATGAAAAGAAGACATATCCATTTATGGTTTTACCAATTCTTGATAAATCAAAAATTTATCTCATGTTTTCAGGCTCAATTGTCGTAATTGACATTATGGATTTCACTGGATGAGTATTTGGATTTGGGTCTATCCTTTAAATTAAATTGATTGGTTATACATAATCTATACTCATATGTATGAATGGGATATCTAGGGTATTTTTTAGGCCATTCAAAGAATTGATTCTTGTTACCTCTTTTTTTCACTGACCTTGTTCCCTTTGTGTGGTAGACTTCTCCATCATTATATTGAGATTCACATTTGTTGAATGGTGATTTTTCACCATACAATATCCTAATTTTAACATTAATAAAATACTTGAGACATTGGTGGTATAAATATGGAATGGTTGCACGTTGATGTTTCCAGGGCCTTATAAGAAGTATGTTAAAAGCTATATCCATACGGACAACCATAAAATCGGATTTAGATATAAGATATCCAAATTCAGTTTTGAGGGTAATATCGCCTAGAGGTTCTTGCTCATTCTTATCATAACCATGATACATTAATGTGGAAGGAGATAAGTTATATTTAGTGAGACCCCAACAACAAAGTGTATTGATAAGAATGAGGTTGATTCCTAAGCCATTATCAATGAAGGTTCATCGGATTTCTATATCAATACCCATTCAAGATAGATACAAGCGCCTGATGTTTCCATGTACAATATAATAGTTATCTTTATTCTTAAAAGATATGACTGCATGAAATTATACAGATCAAAATCTATATGGTAAACCACAGTAGCAACAACCTGTGTTTTAAACTCTTGAGGACTTGACAAAGCCTCAATAAGTGCTTCTTGGAGATATTTTTACAAATTCAAGTCTTCCAATATTGACAACATGACTAGTACCTAGGCCAAATGTTTCAAAACAAAATAGTTTTGGTCAAGAGATCTATGTTTTCTAGAATGGACATGCGAATTTGTTAGTGTCATGGAAGTTGATGCTCCTGATGTAGATATTCTCTGTGTTGGGGCATAAGTAGGAGATACTTCTAATTTTGTTATATAAGACTGAATAGGTCTATCTACATGCTGAGAGAATGATTGTGTAACCTCCAATCGGTCCTCTAAGATAATCATGTAAGGACTGATCTTGTCATGCATGAAAGAGTTTCCTTCTTCTTGTTGAGCCCACTGAAGGGCTCTGCAACAAGATTTTGACTCATGTACATTTTGAGAAGAGGGAGAATTAAAATAGTGGTTTGTAGCATATCCACTTATTCCCATGTATCCTCTACTTTGTCTTCTTCCTCTAGTTCCCTAGTTAGGTAAAGGAAATTCTAGTTCATCATAACCTAAATCATCATTTGAATAGGGATCTGTTAAGTGGATAAGTTTAATGGAACCAAAGATAAATTCTTTATCTGATGAAGATTCTTCTTGAGAGGTCGGCTCTGGTTGTGTTATTTGGCGGGGTGGTTTCCGTTCATTTGAGACAGATGAAATGAAATCAACCAAATTCAAGGAAAACATTGTCTTTAACACGAGGTCATCCTCTTATTACTACTCTTTATCTTCTTGATCAAGTCGCTTCTTTGAGGACTAACCTTTGGATGATTAATCTTTTGATGAAGATGGATTTGCTATAGTGGAAGTGGAAGAAGACACAATTGATTGTTTCAACTATGTGTGTAGAATGGCATAAGTTTGATTAATCATTTTCCTAATCATCCAATCATCACATTTCTTTATATTTTTTCTTTTGACTTCCTGCCATTCTTTTTTTCTCTTGATTAGTAGTAGTAACACATGCTACTTGGGATAATGAACATTCCAGTTTCAATTTTCATAAGTATACAATTTTTTTCATGAGTTTATTGATAAAAAAACTCATAAATGACATTCCCCAGCATTTGATTAAAGGGGGTGTAATTTGAAATATCTCCATATTATTATTTTTTTGGTTTCTTCGGCCTTGGAAACTGAACCAAGTTATTCTCCAAAGCTGAAATGAAGTAATAAGCTACCTATTCAATCTATCTAAAATTAATTTTTTATTAAAGGATGTTAGAAAACCCACCAAAATATATGGATCGCAGAGGTTGAAAGTTGTGAAGTCCAAGGGAATCCCCCCAGAAAACATCCTTACATTCATGTGGAAGAGATCAAATAATAGAGTAAATCACCAATGGTTCCTCCTCTCTTCCTGCACGATCAAGAACATCCGAAATGATATTAGCTTCTCTCCAAATATGATGAAACTAACAACCTTCATTGATTTCCTTAGAAAATCTTCTAATGAGATAGATCAAATTCCATAGAGGATTTCTTTACCCTTGTATAGACTGCACCAATATTTCAGAATCAGATTATACCTCACATACTGGTAATTCAAACCATTTTCACAGAGAAAATCATGTGAGAAAAGCCATCACCTCCACGCATAAGGAATCCCTATGACCATAGTACATGCTGAAAGCAAGAAACACTAGCCCATTTGAATCCCTGAGCAGACTACCCCCTTGCATGCATCCATTCAGGAAAGAACCATCAACATTAAGTCAGTTACTATTATTAGGAGGATTCAACTTTACCCACTAACCTAGATAACTATTAGATTAAATAGGTCTATTAAAGAACCTGTTAAGCTCCTGAGAATTCTGCCCACCCATTAAACATAAATCTAACTCATAAATGAGTACATTCACCTTTATAAATAGACTAGACAGTTCAGGTCACTTGTCCCACCTAGCTGTATTCCTCAACACCCAAATAATCCAGCAAATGGCATTGAAATCTAGAACTCTATCATTCTATCTTTGTTTTCAATTTGTGAGATCAATATTATCATCTTCAGCAACGTTGAGCTGAATTGGATGAGGAATTTTTGATGGAGTACTTCCCATCTAGTAATTGATCGAGAATACAAACTTTTATACCAGACAAAATTTGGCCCATGTAATTATTTCACAAGGATTATGAGTGTTACTGCTTCTTGTTGTCGAGGGGTCCCCATCCTGGGATCACAATGTGAATATAATGAATTATGTTCTTCTCCAAGTCTATTAAACCATTAAAGATTGTAAATGTATCATTCACAATGTTCAGTGGGTTGGGATCCGATCAACTCATTCAAGGTAAGATTTCTTTTTTGACTATACTGGTGCACTCCATTCTTCCATAGCTTCTAATCAGGTTGTTAATGCCTCAGTTTTGTTCATAAGAATTTGGGGAATATCTCGATGAGCTGGGACCTATACACGTACAATAGATAGGGCTTGAATCGGCACAATGACTGGAAAACCATTCGTAGTGTTGCTACTGGTATTTTTCTTGAATGACCCTTGGGAACATGCTTATAATGATGTGTCTGATCCTACCCGAGTTGTGAACCCAATGGAGGGAATTCTTTATCTATATCTATTGTTGTATCAAATACTTTTTCCTAAGGAGTTATTATGGGATATAAAAATTAAGGATCTACTTGGAGAGAATGTCTAGCATAAATTCTTATTTAAAGTAACTCTACATTTAATCTTTTCTACTCCTTCATATCCTCTACTTGATAAGAAAATCTGACTTCAAGAAAAAGAGATTGACCTTCCCCAATGAAAATGTGAGATTTGATATGACCTTTAACTTTTTCCCTTATTATATGACATTTAAAGGGGAGGGAGTTAGTTACTTGAAGAAATACCCGAATTCTGAGTAAGCCTCTAATTTTGGTTTCATACACCTCCTCTATTTTCTTCAGTGTATACCGTATTATGGATAAGAACTTCATCTTCTGACTCCCCGGAACTGGATTGACTCTCTGTTGGATTTTCTATAATGGAATTAACGACATTCACTAATGCATAATTCATTAATGGCATTCTGTCAGAATCTTTGTAAGATCCTATAATTCCTCGACCCGTGTTACTTAGAGTCTATGCATTATTACAGAACATTGGAATGATATAAGAAATAATGTCCCAAAATAGTGATCAGTTTAGTATCCTTGGAAGTACAAGATACATATATATGTTTTACATTACATTATGAAATAAAAAACAATATTCTCTCTCCGTAGAACACACTCATATCCCTTAGCCTGTCCGAACTGGTCAGTCAAAATATAATTTTTCACATCCTATGAAAAATAAATCATAATAAAGGGGTGAGATCAGATGCTCAGTAAGTATAATAGTATAGTGAAAACATTCATAAATACTCATAAACATATTAAGGAAATGTATAATACTGAAACATAATCCCTTTAGACTAACACTTTTGTATAATATGAAGAATATAAATCAAATAATGACATTTACTTATTCACATGGATATTCATCAAGTAGAATAATCACATATAATATCAATAAATATTTTCATAATGATGGAATTCATAATGTTGGACATCCTGACCACACAGTCATGGCCTCCTTCCAAGACGATAAATAAGTTTTTTTCAAGGCCTTATACCAAGACACTACTTAGTCTCATGAGACCTACAGATGCATAAAAGACCTATATCAGGCTCCACCCATCACAGACTAAGTCCAATTCATTCCTCATATGAAAATTTTGAAACATAATATAAAAATTCATATTAAAACTAACATATAAAATGTAAATACTTTGACCATAAACCATGAATGGTATTAAAATAGCACATCCATAGTCAAACATATCACAAAACCTTTAATACAACATAGAAGATTGTATCATAATAAGTCTAATTTAAAAAAAACGTAAAATCCAATGAAGGATGTTGAAATAGATGAAAACAATCCGAAAGATATTCGAGTAAAATATTTCATTCTAAATTGAAATCATTCAAATTTAATGAAACCATTTATTTTGAAAATATTATTATAAGATTTTAAGGAATGATTTGAAGGTGTGATAATAGTGGAAAATAGCTTCACCCTCCTTATAAGTTAAAAAAACATTCTTTTCTAAATTTGTCAAAATGGTCATATAGTACCATCTTTGGAATGAAAATAAAAGATTCCTTTCAAATAATTTTTTGAAAAGTCAAACAAGGGTATAAATGAATTAAACCCATAGTCTAGTAAATATTAAAAATGTTTTGAAATGAGTTTTTATGAAACACAGATGTGGATGATAAAGAGGTCCGAGTAGATACTCACGTATAAATAACCTCAGATAATAAATAGATTGTAAAATTAACTCTTAACTTGCACATTTCCTTAATCGACGGTAGGTTAACATCCTTTATAATGGTTAAATAATTTTTATTAAATTATAAAATAATATGCATACATAAATATGATATCATACTTGACACTCTAATATTTCTTTCTTAATAATTTTTCTGTTGTATCATTGTTTTAGGTGTTAACTAATTCATTTTCCTTTATATGTTTTGTTTTGTTTGTTTTGTTTTTTCTAGATAGGATGTTTTTGATTCATTTAAAGAATGATATTAAGTTACTAAACATTATTTTTAATCATGTGAAAGTTATTCTTGAATGAACTAGTAGAATAATGGTTTTTAACATCGTTAGTTTGACATTGTATTCATATTAGTTGAAGTAATATATGTTTATGGAGAATTTTTTGCATCATTTTATTTAAAAACTAATGCAAAAAAAATTGGCCGTTATTTTATTTACAAACCGAGGCCAAAAATTTTAAAAATATATGTTTGGTTTTGGGTTTTACAAAACCCGAAGAAAAAAATTAGATTTATTTTCTATGTTTTATATTATTTACTAAGATTCGATTTTACTTATCGTGGATCAAAAATGGAGTTACAGACTAAATGTTATGGTTTTCGGAAGTTTATCTTCTCTAATATAAGTCTTAAATAAGTCCATTTTTTAAATACCATAACTTTTAATCCGTAACTCCATTTTAGCTCCACAACCAGTCAAATCGAATCTTAAGAAATTATCTACAGTTTTGTAAATTTCTTTTCTCATTTTTTTCGTCATTTTTCATAAAAAACAACGCCAATTTTTTTTTCTCATCGGTTTTTTTAAAAACCAACGCGAAAACATTTTTTTAGTTTTTGGTGTTAGTTTTTAAAAAAAATTATGCAACATGTGTTTTTTGATAATTTTCATGTCGGTTTTTTTAAAAACCAATGCCAAAATACCAATCTAAATCCTATTTCATGTTGGATTCAAAAACAATAGATGGCAAAGAGTATTCGCCAATATGCGGGATCAAAATTTCAATTTTTTCATGATGCACATTTAACTTTTTAAAATCCCACCTACATTTCCATATGACGCTATCGAAAATATTTTCTTTTACTATATATAAATGCATTTCATCCTTTGTCCAAAAATTTCATCGTCTTCTATTCAATAAATGTTTACAACGTGGCTTCAGTCATTAATTTGAACACATTACTTGTTCTAATCATTTATTTTCTTTGTTTTTCTTTTCCTTCTTTTCAAAATAGCTCGATTAGTTTTCTTATAGTGATGATTTATTATTAATATTGAGTTAAAAATATAGAAAATTTGAATAATATTTTCCAACTATGGTGTAAATTTTATTATCTATCACTATTTTCATTTGGTGTATGTGATTTTAATTTATGTTTAACAAAATTTATTTGAAACGAGTTGTACCAATCGAAACTTTGACAAGTTCAACATCTATCGACCCAAATGTTTTATATGTAACATTGCATTTTCTCCATGACCTGTCAAAACGATGCTTTGGAAATTCTCTTAAACATGGAAGAATAAAAAGTTACTTTTGGGCAACGGAGTTTTTAATAACCGATGCTGAAACTATTTTTTTAATATTTTTTGGCCTCATTTTTTAAGGAAACTGACGCCAAAAATGAAACGGATGGATTTTTTTGACATCGATTTTTTACTAAACCAAGGATTAAAACAATTTTATTTCAATTTTGACATAAATGTTCAAAAACCAATGTAAAAAGTCATATTTATTACGTTGGTAGCTTCAACATCAGTTTAAACTCAATTTCAACAATAAAAAACCAACGTTAAATACCATTTTTCTACTAGTAATGGTTATGATGGGGAACAAAATATCAGCGCATCATGGATAGGGTAAGTCGTACGTATGCATGAGCGATAATATCATTCTATTAGGGGTGAAAGAATATGTAATAGGATGGTATATTATATTTAAAGAATCGTTATAATGTAATATATATTATTTATCAATTATACTCATTATTATACCCTTTCAAATAATGAAGTGTTGAATAACAAACTACACCGTGACGTAGAGATGGTATGTCGTACGTACGCACGTATGGAGTATTTGTAATTAATAGGATAGATAAAATAATTAATATGGTTTTACCATATTTATAATTACATCACAATATTTAAGTGGTATTGGAGTTAATATTTTGTTATAGGAACAACAAAAAAAGAGGAAGTGGAAGAAGAAAAGAACGTTGAAAGTGGTGATGAAATAATTACCTCATCTTCAGGTTCTTAATTTTTATTGGAACAAAAGGGATCCTTATGTTGGTTATCTAATCAAATTAAGGCCTCTATGTTTAATTGAGGGTAGTTGGGACGATATTTCAATTAGGTTTGGCCAAACCAAATGGATTTGGAGGTATAAAATTAAGAGAAGCGGAAGTACCTTTTTATAAAATAGATGAGGTTCACTTTAGGAAAATCTTGAAATATTATTTTATTATAAGATAAGTTTCAGTTTATAATAGCTCCAAATGGATTTATATCTTGGATAAGGTTAGTATGGGTCTAAATAGTCTCAACTAATAGGTTTTAGTCAATTTTTTGTCACTGTATTAACCATATCTTTTAGATTTAACTATTAGTTAAATAGATTAACTTTTACCATGTCTTCATGTATTTTTATATTTTATGGTTAATAAAATAACTTTAAAATTCCAAAAAAAACATCAAGTGGTTCCTTAATGATATATATATATCAATATTTAATTCATTTGTCTGATCCTTATGTATTTAATATTATTATATCATTTAATAATATAATATATTTTTAAAAACTCATTTATGTCATTTTTGACACTATTTAGTTTTTGGTTTTTGTGAAAGTCAAAAAACATGGTTACATCTAAAAAATACATTAAATCAACCCTAACATGCCATATTCACCTATAAAATTCTTCTATGTAATCTAAAGTCTCAATTTACATTTAATTTGATATTTATAATATCAATTATTTTAATCTTTTTTTAATAATGCAATTACCGCATCGTCATTGTGTCATGAATAAATTTAATTATATAATATCTAAAAATATTAAATAAAATACCATAATGTAGGAAATATTTTTCGATTTATAATGAATGATTATAGTTGAATTTATCTTATGTATAACCCTATATTAAAAATGGTTTAGATATTAAACATTGAATTGGACACTTTTAACTCTTCTTTAAATAAAATATAAAAAATGTCCTAATCTAATCCAAGTGGATCAAAAGGTGTCATATTTTATTCATAAGGTTGTTTTCGGTCGAAATACACTTATCCAATATAATTAGTACATATGTTAGGGTAATTAAAATATCATTTTTACCTTTAATTACACTATTTACTTTTAACTGTGGTAAATAAAATTCAAAAGTTATTATTCACCAAAAAATATTTTCACCATATTGAAAAAAAAATTACTTACTGATATCAATTGTGTTTCTTGGATTTTTGAAATTCAAATCAAAAAATATGTAAAATTATGCTTTATGGAAATTTGAAAATGTGCCAAGAAGGTGGGTAAAAGAAGTTAAAAAGTTCAATAAAATTTTATATATCTAATCTTTTTATAAAATGACTCCAATGAATAACATTGGACTAATATAGGTATTATATATCTATTTTTAAATTAAAATAAATTTGAATAACAATTATTATTATTTAAATAAAAGTTAGTTTTAAACACAAATGTAGTGTATTTCACTATTCATCAAAAATTGAATTTTTTTCAACAAAAATACCAAAACATCACCCTAATCTAAATTTGATATTCCGAATCCAAAAATTCTGTCCATTTTGAAAACAAAAATTATAAAACTTCAAAATTTTGGTATTATTATTCATAAATTCTTTTTAAAGGGCCAACTTGATTGTTCATGGTGAGATCTAACTAATTGGTGTGTACAACGCAAGCTATTTCATTATTCAAAGAGAAGCATACCATGGAATCTTGGGGTGTTAAATTATACCCACCTTCAAATAATTTCATCATCAAAATTTCTAGCATATTACTATATAAAATGATTTGTGTGGTTATTCATCATAATTTCCTCAAGTTCACACATTGCCTCTTCCATTTTATGGTTTCTCCAATGAACTTTTACTAGAAGAGTCATCCAATTTCTCAACACTTACTCTCTTGTATCAAGAATATTAATTGGCTCTTCACAATAATACAGATTGGCTTTCAGTTCTAACTTTTTTAAAAATATTTTCATATCTATAATAAGGGGTTTTAAATTTCATAATTAGGTAAATTAATTTTTGTATTTATAAATAGTATATATGATAATAAAATTCACCATGGTAAAATGATAAAACATGTCAATTAAAAACAACACAATGTTAAAATTTCAAGAAATATAATCTAAATTCTTATTTTAGGATTTTTTTTACCCTTACCATATTAAAATTGAAATTTACTTTTTTTAATGAATGTATTCCAAGATTAAGAAACTTATAGTATTGAGATGTTATGAATATTTACAAGAGTTACACTCCCATAAAATAAAAAAGTGAACCACATTTTATCAAATACACACACCACATGATCACTTGAGCTCATGAAATATCTTATAAAATATCCTTCCATACATTATCCACATCACCTCATATTCCTTCTCTCAAATAAATCTCAACTAACAAGTTTTAAGATTAATGATAATAGTGGTTTTCTATTGAAGTTGTATCACTCTTACCCAAGTTCATTAATAAATATTTATATTAATAAATCATTCAAACCCCACACAGCCTTTCTGAAATATTTACCACATATCTATAATAGAAAAATTTTATTATTTTTTATTCATCCATTTTCAATCTAATTTTCTATCCCATTTGAAATAGAATTATCACTGGTGGTATAAATGTACTACCAATAACAAAAATTGATGTGTTTTATTTTTCATCACCATATCTGATTTATGGTAATATATATGTATTTAATGCATATATTATTAATTTTTAAATTATTTATCATTTTTTAAAAGTATAATATAATAGTACTTCATACCCACTATTATATTGGAAAGTGATAACATCACATATGTGTAGGTGTAAACTTCCACATCCATGAAGTGATGTGATTAATCTATCATTTCCAATTTACATTTATTATAGTAACTATATAACTAATGAATATATATGATACATAAGATATATTAACGATTAAATAGAGGTTAAATATTTTTTAACTTTCTATTATACAAAGACTTTTAGAATGGGAGTATGACTCAAGTGTATGTATGGACTACCATCTCCATGAAGGGATGTGATAGTATTTTCCTCACTAACCTGTAAAAATAGTTACAAAATATCATACAATGAATAATAAGATTTTAATTTCATGGTTGATATTTTGGATATTATGAACCCAAGAAAATGAATCATGTACCACAACCATCAAACTAAAACATGCATGAATGGACGACAGGTTATCCCATGAATGATCATTTTAATATAGATTTTTTATTAAAAGGGTAGGTGTAAATTATAAGTAATATAAATTAATATATATATATATGTGTGTGTGTGTGTGTGAATATGCTTTTAAAATTAATTCATAATATATATATATATATATATATTATTTTTTAAAATATTGATGAAGCAATACAGGTCTTGAGGTAAGGGTTCTTTGTATCAATTTTTTTATTTAGACATGTTTAATTTTATGATGTTATTTGTGATTATGTAGTGTATATACATTACTTGATATGTTATATCATTAATCTCTTTAAATTCATTATTTTTAAGGTTCTATAGAAATATTCATGTTTCAATGAGTTAATGATTCAAATCATACCAAAGTGGAAAGTGATTATATTAGAATCACATTTCTATTGATGAATATCTGTATTAAATTTTATTTAAGGAAAATTTTATGATTCTTATCCATTAAAAAAAATTATTATTCTCTATTTGTTAATTCTGGATATCAATATTATTTTTACCATTTTCGTCAATTTTTTCTCATAACAGACCTAGATATTATTTTATTAAAAAATTACCTTATTTATCAACCTTTGGTCATAATATTTTCCTTCCACATCCTTGTATATTTTTTATGAATAATTTTCCTATAAATAAATTATTAAAAAACCCAAATTTGATGCTTCTAGATTATTTTGTTGAACCTTCATGGAATTATAAAATTATAAATTCATGTGAAACCCAAACCACACTAACTATAATTGTGAAGTATAGTGGAAGCACAATGTCGATCAAATAAATAGTAGGGAACACAGTGATGGAAACTATCAAACAATGCTCAGGTCATTATATTTTGAATTAATACTAATTTTTTAAACTAAATATATGATTAAAACTGAATAATTGAAAAGCAGATAGAAAAAAGAGAGTAGAGAACCAGTTTCCAAGGGTAATTTTTCTAAAAAGAAAACATGGTCGCACTCATAAAATATTAATACTCAATCAATAAAAAAATAATATTAATTGATAGAGATATGGTATAATATAATAAATCTACTATATAATATAAATTCATGGTGGTATGAAAATTTAAATAATTATAATTCATTAAGATCAAATTATAATTATAGAAGAATAATCACATTCGATGGTCGTGAATTGATTATCTTAATCATGTTTGGTTTCATCCAAAAAATAAAAATTCATGGTCTATGATTTAATAATAGATATTACAAAATTGAATCCCTATATAATAAAAATTGAAAAAAATCATCATTCATGTAAACAATTAAATAGAACAATTTGGTATGCACCCATTTAAACTTCTTCCACTCTCACTAATAGATTTAGAAAATCATTATTGGGTGATCTCTAATGATGAATAAACCATATTCCAAAGGGATGAGATCAGGAAAAAATTATTGAGAAATAATGTAAATAAAATAAACTAAAATTAATAATATGATAAAACCAACAATACATAAAATATGGAAAAATTAATTAAAATAAAAATAGAAACCTATATATGATGAACTTCGTGTTATAACCCTATAGATGCCTTTGAAAAAACGAGTCCCTCCACCACTAGAATGGAATATTGAATCTATTTCTAAAACCCATTATTTATTATATTAGATCTTTTGTTTGGTCTTTCCATGGATACAATATCATAAAATGGTTGTTTTGATGTCAAGAGTATGGTGCCCCATCGATTGATATTTAAAAATAACCATTTTTTCATTCTGAGGTTTTAATATTGGGTAATGTTTAAATGACTTGTAATCTGTGAGATGAATTTTCTTCTTCTATTTACCATTAAATTTTTCTACTGATATCATTCCTTGTTTAATCTACATGAATTTTACATGATACATGATGTGAAACATTTGTTTCCCACACTCATAAACTCTTTTTATCTCGTTCTTCAGTTTCATGCCTCCCATAAATCCCTTGAACGTCATTCATTAAGGAAAGCTATCATTTAATGGGATTCTTGATCTTTTTTGATTCAATATTCAATCTTAGCTTCATCATAGTTCAATTTTCGGTCCATATAACTTTGATGCTTTGCCAAATTTTAATTTATGATCATTAATTTCCTTGGTTTCAATCATATGTTCCAAATAAAATTCATATATAAGAATATAAAAAACATATATATATATAACATGAAAATAAAAAATGTTTTATTAATATTCAATATAAACACATATAAAAAAATACAATATAGATATAATATAGAGATTTCACATACTGCCACACTCAAATATTTTCACATCCTCAAGAAAAATATCAACATTGAAACATAAATGATCTATACATAAACTAGGTAATTTTAAAAATATGATGCTAAAAAAATATATTCCTAAATATTTATAAGACACAAATCATACCACATAATGAATCCAAAAATCATGATTATTTATAAATCTAAATTCAATTCATTTCCCCCTTTTTCACGTATTGATTTCAAAGTTTCATCAACAACCATACCATTTATGATTTACCTCGGACTATATTTTTATTCCCATCACCCAACATCAAAATTTAATTACATTTATACTCAAACATGATGTACATTATCTTAGCTATAGGATTTCATTGAGTCTACTTTCACCACCTTTTAAAGATAAATATCACAATTAATCATGAGGGCTGTACAATTTTGATCGAATACGTCTGAGGTTGAGGGTAGGTATGCATTAATGTTTAAAATCAATTATGGAACATATAAAAGGCTAAACTATAATGTAACTCATGATATTAAAAACAAAATCTCAATTATATTATACTCATCAATATGAAATTACATCTCACACCTTAAAGGGAAATCAATAGGCTCAAAGGTGATGTAATCATAATGAAAAATAACCCTCTATTGTTGTTATATGTTTTTTTATATCTTTTTCATTTTTTCCAATATTTGTGGATATAATTAATCACTCATCCACAACATAACCACATATGATGATTATTTCAGTATGAAAATGGCAATTTTACATTATCCCAAGTCACTACCCATTTTTATTTATTTTTCATTTATAGTTTTTCATCGTTATTTAGAATGGGAGGAAAAGATAATTAGTTTCAATGAATTTAAATATGAACATTATCCAAAAATCAACTTAAAAGACCATAAAATATCCTCTCAAGATATAATACCGCATATGAAACCCGAATAACCCATACCTGAACTCATTTGATTGAATATCATGTAAAATACAATGATTATAGTAAGAATGGAAAATAATAGTGTTTCTTTTTTTCCCTCGGAATTTGTGTTCTTGTTAAGAATCACTACTCTTCAGTAGTTTCTATTAGATTATTTAAGGAACCTGAAACATCAAATGGTTCTTTATCCAGAGGGACCTACATTCCAAAGTTAGGCATTCATTATGTTTGAACTTACATCTCTTAAGAACATGGATTGGTCGAGAGGATGGATTGATAGACTCATCACAACCTTTGGGGGGAATTATTTCCAACTCTGGGACTCTATTATCTTTCACATATTTTCATGAATACATATTAATTCACCAAGTATCAGTTTCCCTTAAAATTTTAAATCTTTTATTCAAATGAATAAAATTTAGAATCATCCATATGTATTCAATTTTATTCATTAATAGATATATCTATATGTTTTCATGGTTCTCCATCAATGGTATCCTCTCATATAAAATTTATGGATTCTTTTAAGCATCTTTTTGATAATACTAGTTTTTTAAGACACTCAATGGGGAGCTCTGAAATATATTTTCATCCAGGGAGATAGATGTTTGTTTTGATGTGGGGATCATAACCATAAATGGGCTACCTAGGTATCCTTGATAAAGGAATCAAAACCCTCGTAGTTTGGTTTCACTTAATGGGACTCATCATACCTTTAAGGTCATTTGATAATGACCTATCTGTACAATTTAATGTCATATAGTAAGGACATCTAAGCGAAAGGTGATCAGTCAAGGTTTGGTGTTGGACTTATTCCTAAACATCCCAAGGAACTTGGAAATATTTTTGGTTTCCAATTTATAATAGAACCTCTTGGAAAATGTATCACAAGAAGAACAGGTTCTTTTTGAAGTGTTGCGTTTTAACCATAGTGAGGCTTTCCAGGTATTCCATTCAGATGGGAATCAAAGCCCACATAGTTTAATGAGTCTCATAGGAGAGTGTGTACCTTTGAGATAAATTAGTTTGGGCTTAATTCGTGAAAATGATGCCTTAATTATTTGAGGATTACTCATAATGAGGATTCTCATTTGTGGATGATTAATGGGTTGGATCTTGGGCCTTAGGAAGGATTCCTATTTATTCCAATTATGGTTGGAATCAAAGCTCTCATATTTCATGAATTGAGGTGTATGTGAACATGTTTTGATCATGAAAAATATATACGCCATCATGATTCATACCCGGTGTGAGAAAAAATAGTATATCAAATATTCAACAAAGGCACCCACACTTTCCTCCTCCAATGGTTGAAGAGGATAGGCCTACGACTGTGACGATGGAAGAGGTTGAGGTGACCTTATAATAAGGCAGGGCAACGAACCTTCCATCTATTCTATTAACATTAAAGAAGGGTACAATACAAAGAAAGGGTGAAGGTGAAGGATATAGAGAGGATAAATATTTTAACCTCCTACTTGAAAAGTTTTGGGATTACACAAGGATGGATAACCTAACATTAGTCTTGGTTGGGGAGGGAGACATTTCATTTATTAAAATGGAAAAGTAGGTGAAAAATGTACCATCCCTACCAGAGACCTATGATTTTAGGTTTTAGATATTAGAAGGGGAGGACATAACCTAAAACCTAATCCTTTTAACTGGGAACTTCCCAACACTATTCCTTTGAAAAATGTCCATGTGACTATGGATATACAAACCCATAGACACTCCATGAATCCTAAACCCATTTCAGAAAAATGTGGTAAACAATGGAAAAGGGATATACAAACCCAAATAAGAGAATTGCTGATGTGAAGTTCCCAATGTTTTGAGAAGAAGGGTGGTTTTACTGGCGGTTTAAACATAATCCCTTTCAGACAAGGAATCCAATGAAGAAGAAGCCTTTCTATGAATGGATTTTAAGAAGCCTTGATGAAAGTATTTGTAGACTAATGGGATTAGGTGAATCAAAAAAGTTCACCCAAGTAAATATCTAGTGCATAGGTTTGGGCGCGCAAGTACGCTTGGGCGACCAGATGAAAACTTAAGTAGTGAATATCTTAGATGTTAATACTTGGGTGAGACTTGACTCAAGAAATCAAGAGTATTCATCAGTATTCCCAGAAGTGGGGAACTCAAGTACCTTTGAGTGGAATATGTGTCATGAAAGTGTTTCTGATTCAGGGAGGTTGGGCGCTTTAGGCATGCAAGTGTTATGGATTTGAAACACTAAAAAGACTTATGTCCTATGATGCTCCTTAAATTCTTCCACTCTAGGTGTTAAAGAACTACCCTAATGGTTTCAAAAGACTTTGCGGAATCACTAGGGTGACCAGAGTAGAAATTAGGCATCAACAAAAATTTTATATACAAATAATGGCCCCAAGGGTCAATTTAAATGAAAATAAGTGAACCTATGGGAAAATGGTGGTGGGGTACACAAGTGGGTAGCGTTCCAGAATGTTTTTCACAAGTACCTTGCACATTGATGGATCCTCAGCTTGACTCAGGAGATACAATATTCAAGCCTTTACAAATCTTGATTTTATTCATGTGGGTTCTCCCATTTTTTCTTAGGTATTTCCATTTGACTATTTCTAGATTCTATGATGGAACAGAGTATCAATAAAAGCCCCCCTATAATTCGATCCAAAATTAAAAGAGAATCCTATACTAAGGTAAGTTTTATTAAAAGGGAAAAAGAAAATTATATAGTGTGAAAGTGGTAGTGTGTGTGGGAATGGGTGTGAAAGGTCATGGTACACATGGTAATATTCAGTGATTATATATAGTGGCTTCACTTCAGAGAAAATTATAATGAAATATGAAAATCCAACTCTCAGTTCGCAAGTTTTTTCGCTCAGACTCTCCTATTGGCCGCACTTCTTACGTATGTTTCTAATTTGTGCACCAGAACTATGGTTCCATACTTGTGCATCAGATAAATAATTACACACCAAGTCCATACTTGTGTTCCTTAATACCTTTGTCAAATTTTCTTAATTACATTGTAAAAAACATCCAAAATGAGCTTACGTTTAAAGATGAATTTTGGTCTCTTATACAGGTTCAATGGCTCCTAAGATAATTTGAACTAGTAATGAATTGGCCTGTAATAGAATTTCATATATGATAAACATTTTAGATCATGATTATATTGATGTTTGTGACACTGATCTCCGAAATTTGGAAAATCCTTTGGAGAAATATCACTTCAATTTTCCCAGAAGCACCTATTTTCCTTTGTATCGTTATGGCCATCTATAGGATGCCAACATACAAGACCAGAATAATTATATTCCAATTTCATGGATTTACGACTGTACGATTTTATTGTCTTCCAATATTTCTATTGTGAACACATATATCAATATTGGGACAACAGATAAGTCACATTTAATTCATCACATCCCGTGTGCTCTAGATTTGAAAGAACATACCCACAAGCTACTGCCATACAATTATTCTTACCCTCATTAAATATTCATAGAAAAATCAATCAAAATTCTATAATAAAAGTTAAGATTTCCTTCCATGGGGGTGTTAAACCCGCATGGATGTGGGTTTATTGGGTGTGAAAGACATGTGCGTAGTTTATGGATGAATTAAAAGCTTTTGGGATTTACAAGGAAGTATGGGTAAAAAAAATCGATGTAGATTGGAATGCTGATTTTGGTCCAAATTTGCTAAGACAATAGAATCTAGAGACCAAATCCTTCCATTTGACACATGGTGAAGTAGGCATTAGTTTCTGGGATGTCTACATGATCTATGGAGCTCCAATCCTTGGAGATATGTATTATGAGTTTATTCCTCCCAAGGTGACATGGAATTACTCAGAAAAGACACCATCCATTGTTCATGAGTTGATGAAGATATTTTATAAACTAAAAAATTTTAACTGAATAATGTCTCACACAAGAATGGATATTCACCCAGTGGGGTGGATGGAAATATTCTTGGTAAAGAAGAAGTATAAGCGTCCCACTTTCACGTGTCTAACAAGATGTTCGAAGGTAGAAAATTGAGGTACACCAAACACATTTTGGAAAAAATTAGAGAAAAAAGAGTTTGAAATGTCTGTGTAGGAAGTGAACTCCAAAATTCCTATGAAGACATGTCTTGAAAGTTTCCTAGACATGTGGCATAGCTTGTATCTGTTACCAGTTCGAGATTCTAAGGGAGGAATAAGGCCTATAACTTTTGTTATTGTTTCCAAGATGGCCGAGAAGAGGATGGTAGGATTGGCTACCCCTATTTTGGAAAATCTTCATAGGATATTACCGTATATTTATATAGGGATATATCCTTTCAGAATAGATGGAAAATTCCAGGAGTTATGGGGGTGTATCACCACTCATTTCAGAACCTATGCTATGAAAATTGGGGGTAAAAGTCTTTAGAAGTTTCTTACAACCATTTTTTTGGATTTATCTAGTATTTCACCTTTTTCTATGAATGATTATGATAATAATGATTGGTTGAGTATGTAAAAGGAATTTCATCTTTTCCCTTATTGGAATCATTTTACGGGGAAATTTGTTGATGATGGGACAACCGACTAAGAGATAAGTGCATATTTATTAGTGTGTTGGGATGGCATATTGGCCACTAGGATTGACTGGGAAATCATATATGAGGCCTATGATATTTATAGATTCATGCTGAAATTCAATTTTCTACAAAAAAATTACTATATCTCCTCTAGTGCATGTTAGATTAAAGAAACATATGATGGTAGCCTGAAAACTATGGTTGCTGACAACTGTAGTGAATACTGGGGAAATATTAAATTTACCTATCACTAATGAAATATGTAGATTGACTTTCTGGTATACTGAGAACTGGGTTGCATTATACCGTGAAGGGGTGTTAAACCATGTTATCCCTCAAGTATGGATAAAGAGAAGTAGGAAGGAAGGAACCTTCTCATTTGGAAGGAAACACTTCATCATCAGGGGATGATTCATTGGATTCAGAGGGTGGAGGTGATGAGGCTACAAGCTCACCAAAGTGGCATCGTGAAAGATATAATCCACCTGTCAGGGTCAATAGAGACACACCATCAGTCTCTACTAAAGTTGCACTGAGGCAGTCTAGTCTCCATCATTCAGAAGGGAAAGGAGTGCCATTTTCTCATCCCCCAACTGTGATACACTACTGAAAAAATGGAATATACCCAGGGTTTAAAACCGTTGGTATAGCCACCAAAACCGTGGGTATAGGCTATACCCACAGTTTTGGGAACCGTGGGATGGGACGACATCGGTATAGGTCCCCAACATATACCCACGGTTTTCCAAAACTGTGGGTATAGGTGTTCTGCCACCATGTCAATGAAACATATCCAATTTCCATGTTGTCCAAGGCTTTTACCCACGATTTCAAAACTGTGGGTATAGATCCTAAAATAATGCAGGCTGTGGGTTTTGATCTCGTGGCCTCTTCGCTGCAAACACCGTGTCTAACCACTACCCTAACATCACATATTTGTATATATATTTATATTTAGTTAAATATAGTTATATAAACCGTGGGTATAGAGGGAAGAACCATGGGTATAGTACTCCCGCCAAAAAAATTCCTTCCCGCGGAAAAAAAATTTCTCGTGCACACACGGGAGACCTATACCCATAGTTTGGCATAACCGTGGGTATAGGTATTTTATCCCATACCAATCCCCACATTTTTGGGGGAAACTATGGGGGTAGGTACCCCTATACCCACAATTTTCCAAAACCGTAGGTATAGGTGACTTTTCAGGACCTATCCCTAGGGATTTGGAAAACCGTGGGTACAGGTCTTGACAATTGAAATATACCCACGGTTTTCAAAAAACGTGGGTATAGGGGTACCTATCCCCACAGTTTTGGGGAAAATGGTGGGGAGTGGTCCATTATCCAGTAGTGATTATAAGAATTGGGAAGAAAATAAAATCTAAAACTAACGGATCCCCTTTAAAACTCTGTGGAATGTACTTTGAATATATATGACTAGAGGCATTTCAAACATGGAAAAGCCTGTATTATAATGATGAAACCACGTGGATAGATTTATGTGAAGGGTTGCATATTCCAGGGATAAGGGATTTATGATCTGCTTTTTATATTCCCTTTATGACCAACACTAATGAAGTGAGAACATATATATGAGAACTGTAGATGCTCATATAAGCAACTGATGAGTCAATTATCCCCACAAAGCGAGTAAAATAAATGATAGATCATGGTTCCAATGAAGGGATTGACATTTCATTAGATGAATAATGGAATTGTTTTTTTGATCTTAGAGATGTAAGATTCATTTTTCTCACATTAATTTCTTATTTTCAATTTTAATTTAGTCAAACCATTTTTAGTTAGCGGAAATATCATTTTAAATTGCATCTATCTAAATGAAAATCGACTGATGTTCCATCACCGCAATATATCCCTAGTGGTACTTCTCATGGAGCTACTAGATCACCCAATGAATTGGGTGAGATATCTCTAGGATAACAGGCCATGGAGGATGAGATAGAAAATGTCTTCTAATCTCCAATACCTATTTTTATAGATAATGATGAAATTCTTTTGAACAAGGAAAAGAAACAAAAACTCTTACGAAATAAAACCATGGTTAAATGTTATCTTAGTAGTTCTAATAATTCCTAGAAACATGAATTTTAGATTTATTTATAAAAAGTGTTTGAACCTCTTGGATCTACAAGATATTCTTATGTTTCTTCTCATAGAGAAATCACTAATGAGCTTCGAGGAGCTATGGAGGGTGATTTTGAATAGGCACAAATTCTTGATAACCTTGTGATTCATAAAGAGGCATTTAGGCCAAAGGAACTAATTTTTGTTCTAAGCATTGCTCTTATTCCTACTATCAAGAGATAGAAGACATTTGGTAAATCAAAAGTGATTCATGAGACACTAAATGTAACAATAACTGACATCCTATGATACTTTAGGTTCATTGCATGAATCATAACATCATGCAACAAATGATGTGGACCCCTTAACTATTACTAAGGAAGTTGTTCAGCATCCAAAGTTGACCGAGGAGGGTCATGAAACCACCACTATGAATGCTCCCATAGGTGAGACTGACATGAGATCTTGGATATCAATGGATGCTATAATGAATCGTGACATGTCTTTTGAATAATTATTAGAACACATGAATATTCCAAATACTTTAGAAGATTATGAAGTTCCTTGTATAGAACCAAATGGATGTGAGTTTTCATTTTTCACCCTATCAATCATATTATGACTAATTTTCCAACAAATATTTGTTGAAATATGCAGTTCCATCTAAGTAAACTGTTGCAGTGATGATTCCTTAAGGAAGCTTCAACATCACTTTCAATCCCACCACTTTGGAGACATTGGATCAGGTGAATATTGAGACAGAAAATCATCCTAAGATTCATTCAGAAGATACTCATCAAGTTAATGAAGGCATTCCCCACCAAGAGACTTCAACCAAACTTATTGAAATTTTTAGGATGATTCTTCTCAAGCTATCGACCTATTGTTAGGTAAGGGATACTGATATTTTTATTATGCTGAATCTTGTTATTCTTTAAAACTAACCTTAACCATAATATTTTACTACACCATATAGGATTATCAGATTCATTGCCTAGTTCTGGCGGTGAAGCTTCTGCATCAGCTCAAATAGTATAAGGAAGTGAAGCAACCACTATCAAGGAAGGAGTATAACATGGAACTTATTTAAGTGCATTAATTACGGAATGCATTCCTTATTATGACTGTGATTCTAAATCAGACCTGGAACTGCAAAAGGCTCTTTGTCTTGCATGTCGCAAGGCATGAAAACATATATATATGATAATATATAAAATTACCCTTGAGGAACTTCCCTCAAAATTTTCATTACATTCAACTCAGTTCATTACGCTGGGATTTGACAGTTTTTAATACCATGAAATTCATACTATAGTGAAAGAGATTATCTGAAAAAGGAAGAAATATCTGAATCTTTGGAAAGATCTGATAAAAACTAGACTGTTTATCCAAACTGATAAATTCAAAGTAGCAGTATCCCCATATAAGGCCAATCGTAGTACAAATTTTAAAGAACTGAAGAAGAAAATTAAAGAGAATATTTTTTAGTATTTGCGTCTTTAACAAGAATTAGACTTTGTTATAGGGGAGCTTGACTAAATTTATGATTCAATAGGAGAATTCCAGAAGTATGGTGCAAATTCCATTGCAGATGCTAACGAAGCACTTCGTTATGTTGAAGTTACTAAGACTGGTAGGATAACCTAACATCAATAGGAATATGATGGGGCTCAAGAGTCCATTAATCAATTGAGAAGTTGTGTAGAAAATATCTTCTGATTTATGATAGATAGACTCTAGTTTGTGGAAGCTCCTCTATGAATTTTTTTACAGACAAATGAAAAGATTTTTGTCTTTAATCATATATGTCTTAATCCTTTATATCTTTTCTTACCTATGATAATTGTCTTAGTAAGTGTAGTATGATTTTTACTAGGGTTATAACGACCAACAAACAAAATTTGTATCTTTTTTTTTATTTTTTTACTTAATATTTCATAAACCATAAAAAAATTTAAGTCTAGAGATCTGAGACTTGACTTTTGTCCTGAGTGCCCAATTCTTGTTTTTTAATATGGTGAGTACTACGTCTCTTGGATATTGGTAGTTTACATTCATGAATCTTAGACTAAAAAGACTATTGTTTAAGGCCAAATATATTTGACTATAAATTTTGAAATTATGTCCAAAACAAGGCTCAATGGCTAGGAATTGCACTAATATTCTTTAAATACTTCCAAGGGGAATCTTGAGTAATAATTTTATAGTCACTAAATCAAAGACTTGTATAAACATAAATAGGGTCCTCTCTAAGAATGAGGTTACCACTATTTGATGAACCCATTATGGGGGGTGTATTATGCAGGACCAACTAGGTCATATGGTGCATACCCAAATAGTGGTATCTTTTGGCTGACAAGCCTATTATATATGAAAATACTATGAATGGCCACCTAGGGGCTCGTACTGCATAGTCCGGAAAAAGATCTCTCTAGAAGTTAACATTTTAATATTGATAGATAATGGGAAATAAGATTTGGGTGACTCAAGACCAGAATGAGTGGTTTTTCCAAGGAAATTAATTTTAAGAATAAAGGGTTATCTGTGATGACATCTTTCATGAATAGGAAAACCACTTTTACACAAATTTTGTGTACGAGGAATGGTTAATTTTTTTCAAAAGGGGGATTTCTAATATCTTGCTATGCGGTTTTAGATTCATGTAGTCAGGAAATTATATTGTGCAGTTTTAAGTCATGCAGTATGGAAATTTTACTATGCACCTTTAAGTCATGTAGTGAGTACATTGGATGGATTTAAATTAAGGTCTTTAGATTTGAACAATGGTTTGAGATTCTCCAATTTCTTGATAATTTGTTAGAAACATAATACCATGTTCATGTATAGAAAGGAAGAATTGTAAACTATGATTTAGGAATTTAATAATCTTAAAATGATATGGGAAAAGGGTTAAAGGAATTATAGGAAGCCTTTCCTATGAAAGAAGTTACCATTATTGGATGAACCCATTATGGGGTTCGTATTTTTCTAGGTCGGATAGGGAAAAAGCTACATAGCCATATAGTGTCATCATTTTACTGGGAATCCTATTATGTAGGAAACTTATGAAAGGCCACCTAGGGGAACGTACTAAATAGTCAGGTAAAATATCTCTCAATGGCTCGACATTCTTTTTTAAAAGATGAAGAATGTTTTTAGAGATTCATATTTTCTAAATCACAGTGTTCATTTTAAGGAGAAAGATTCCCAAATACAGAAAGAGTATTTCCAATAATATTTCCGAATAATTATAGGAGTATGATTTCTACATAGTTCTGATCCATACATAGGAAGTATGGTGTCTGTAGTTGTAGGTCATGTGACTAGGACCAAAACGGAAATAGTAGATGATATGTGGTAAAATGATTCAAGGTTATTTCATATTTCATTGAACACATGCAGAGGGAAATATGTAAAACAAGGTCTTGAATACTTTCAGATTGATAGAAAGTTCATGGGAAAAATATATATGGATGACTTCATTAAGATACAAATTCATGTATATTGTTTATCAAAGTTTGAAGGGGACAAAATACGCTTTAACCAAGAATGATGTTACCATTATTTTAAAAACCTGTTATGTGGATTGGATTATGTAGGGGCAGCTACAACATATGATACAAATCCAAATAATGGTATCTTATGACTGAATGGCTCGTTATTTAAGAAATATATACAAGGGCTTCTGGGGGCACATACTGCATAGTCAGGAAAAAGAGTTCTCATATATCAAAAACTATGCCACCAAAAAATATAAGAAAGGTTACGAATATATAAAAATATTCATTATTAATAGTGTGAAATATGAATGGGGGTAGTTCTCAATGCACATGAGAAATTTTTGAATCAATATTGGCCATGAATTTGGAGTCACTTATATATATGTGACTCATATGTAAAATGGGGACATTTCTTATTTCCTTGGTGGGATCTCTAAGGAGAGGACCCAAAATGAGGACTCTAACATATATTGTTAATTATATGTGGAAGGGAAATAAAACTTTATCCTATGGCAGGGACTAGGATCTAAGTCCATGCATTCAATATGTATCTCAATGGGATGATAATGATAATATATGTAGTACTTTGGGAGATATTCATTTTAGTGTCATGCAACAATGATTATGCTTTGTAGTTTAGAGTCTTGTTGTGAGGAAATGAAGTGATTCTGACATAAAAAAGGAATATTTTGGCTGGACTAGAGGATTGAACATGGGTTTAAATACATATCTCATATGGGGGAGAATCAAGGCACACATAGTTCTTTGGAACATTCTCTATATAGGTTTGATTCATACACATAGGGAAGAAAAATCGGTCTATTATTGTGGTTGGTCCCAAGATTGGAGATCTAGGATTCTCTACATATCACACATGGATGATAATTAAGTTGTACGTAGTTCATGAAAAATAATTTTCCACACTAATTGAATTTTATGTGGGAGACAGGTGATTTTAACACATTCTGGAAGAAGAATGGTTAAAATTAAGGTACAAAATCATATAAAGATCAAACTATGTATCTTGAAAGAGAAATCTATATAGATCTCATTTATATATATGATGACAAAAGGGAAATAAAAATTTTGGTGGTTGCGGATTGGCCTAAGATTGGAGATATAGACGTCTCTACCTATCACATTGAAAATTAGAATCAATCCATATGTAGTTCTTGAAATGAGGTCTCTATGCAGATATGATTCAAACATTGGGAGAAATAGAACTCATATGCCACTAAAGAGTATCAATGATGTTCGTGATGCTTGCGCATGGAATCTCATAACATCAAATAAAGAAGAAATTAACTGTATAGTTCGATGTCATGTATCACAGACATGTGATGTCATATCATTTAACATAATATAACAAGGACAAATATGATCCACATTTTATCATTATGCATCATGGACGCTTATATTTGTTATGAAGTTTAATGCCTTGCAAACTAGGACACTATGTTGGGCAGTTTATAGTCATTTAGTGAGGAAAAATGATGTTAAGTTACACAAAGTTTTTCTTCTAAAATATTGCATTGGTTAGAGTTGTCATAAGTTCTCCATCCATTGATTTTATAAAATAAGCTCCATTAGAGTATACATTATGTACAATGTAAGGTCCTTCCCACTTTTGCTCAGGATTTTGTGGCTTCTTTCCCTGTATCATTAGAATCCTAAGAACCAATACCAATTATCCTTGAAAAATGAGAAGAGGCGAACTTTCTTATTAAAATAGTGTGCTATTTTATTATTTATAGACTTCTAAATGATGAAATGTATGTAATATCATTTTATCTATTCATTACAACCCATCAAATCACTTCAGAGACTATTCATCTATAGATAACTAATCACATATTTCAACTCAGAGTGAAGGAAATTAAATTCTAATTAGAAAAAATACATTTGATCTATACACCAATGAATACGGAGTTGGTTAAGTGGCAGTATGGGTAGTAGTTCGATAATCCCATAAATCATTAAAAATTTTATTAAGCCCAAATTTATTATCTTTACCCACAATTTTTTAGAGTATATTTGATATGGTCTTATTGAAGGCCTCTATCTAACCATTGGTCCCCACATTATTGTGAGATGAATCATTGGAATTGATATTGTGTTCTTGATATAACTTCTTTAGCTCAACAGAACCGAAATTGGAGATGTTATCCATTAATATAGTATGAGGGACACCAACTCTAGTGATGATATTAGCCTTGATGAATCTATTAATGTTGTTGGATATGAATTCATTGATAGGTATTGCCTAAACCCATTTAGAGAAGATATCAATAGAAGTAAGAATATTCATGAACTGCTTAGCTGTAGCTGGAGGATAAGGTCCTACTACATCCATTCTCCATGTGACAAATGACTTAAAGTATTTAGCGGTTTGTAGAAACTCCAGGGGTTGATGAATGAATTTTTCATGCCCATGGAAGATATGACATTTCGTGGTGAAATTTTCTCAATCCTACATCATTTAATGACATAAGTATCCAATCCTTCAGATTTGAGCATAAAACCTTTACCCAGACAGGTGAGCACCACAATATCCTGCATGTTCTTCTTTCATGAAAGTTGTAGTTTCTTCTCTATCATTGTATCAAAACATGAATCCATAAAATCCAATTTTCTAGAGGATCTTCTGGTGATCTAGACTATCATAAAGAGAAAAATTGTCCCCTAATCATTAGATATGTTCTTTTTCAGCTCATTATGGTGAAATTACTCCATTTTGAAGGTATTTCATGATGGGTGTCATCCATCCTGTAGTATGACCATATGTCTCATAAATAGGGATAATTACATTAATTTCCTCTATTCATGTTTGAAAAAAAATTTGAAACCACACGATGATGTGAAATATTGAAGATTGTCTCATCCCAATTTGGATCTGATAGGTTTGTGACTGCATTAGCCATTACATTAGCTTGGTAATTTTGTGATCGCAGAACAAAAGAAAATTTTGGCTCTGAGGGAAATTCATCAATTAACCCTTTGAAGTAATCACATAAATGGATTAACTCATCTTTTAAGATAGCATAATACTCTCTAATATGTTTGATTACAAACTCTGAATCACCCTTCACATTCAGGTTGTTCACTTATTGCTGGAGTGCCAATTCTTGGCCTGCAATGTGAGCTTGATATTCTGCCTCATTTTTTGTAATGCCTTCTGAAAATAGGAACTAATATGGAAACACTATATTTTCCAAGGAAATAAGATAAATTCCTATCCCAACTTTGTTGAGTTTAGGGTTTTCAATTCTCATCCTCGTTGGAATTTTGGAGCACCATCAAAGAAAATTTCCCATAATTGGGGATTATCTTTAATAGATAAAATATCTTCATGTGGAAGTTCTTTATTCAAAGATGTATCTTCTTCTGATGGATTATCATTATGGAAATATTCCATGTATAGGCCTTTTACTAGTTTCTAAGTTTCAAACTCAATATTATATTGTTCCAAAATAACTGCACATCGTGCCAAATGTCATATAAGTATAGGAAGACTGAGGATAAATTAGAGAGGGTTATTGTGAGATACAAAGTGGACCTCATGATGTTGTAGGTAGTGCCTCAATTTTTGAACTGCATATATTAATACTAGAAAACACTTCACGATACTTTAATATTGATTATCTGTTTCATTCATAGTTCGACTGAGATAGTAAATGTTATTTTCATTCCCAACAACATTGTTTTGGGCAAGGAAGGAACCCAATGATCGCTCTAAAGATGTTACATAGAGAATAAGTGGCTTTACTTTAATTAGTGGAATTAATATAGGTGGATTCCATAGATATTTCTTGAGGGTATCAAATTCCACTTGATAGTATTCAGTCCATTGATATGATACTCCCTTCTTCATTAATATGGTGAAGGGTAAACAATTTCCAGCCAAATTGGTGATAAAGCACCAAATATAGGCCAAGCATCCTTGAAGTCCTCTTAACTCTTTCATATTTCAAGGAGGGTACATACCAAGGATTCCTTTTTTCTTCTCAGGATAAACATTCATTCCATGATGGAGTAAAATGAATCCAATTAATTTTCCCAAGGTTACCCCAAAAGAAAATTTTAAAGGATTTACTTCAAATTATGTTTCCAAATATTATTGAATATGGTCTCTAAATTAGACAGCTGATTGGAATTTTTTTATTTTTTTAACAACTAGATTCTCCACATATAATTAAAAAAAATCCTAAGAAGGTTTTGATGATATGGTTAATGGCACATTGATACATCGCACCTGTATTATTTAATCCAAAAGGAATTACCCAATAGAAAAACAAACCATGCGGGATCTGAAGGCATTAGACTCCTCATTCTATCAGGACATTCAGATTTTATTATACCTACAGTAGCCATCCATAAAGGATATATTATCATAGCAGATTATTTCATCAATTAAATGTTATGTGATCTAAACTAGAAAGTCATTTTTACAAAATTCCGGTTAAGATCTTAAAAATCAATGCAAACTATGATTTTACCATTCTTCCTTTTCACTGGGAGAATGTTGGTCAGCCATTTGGGATGTTTTACCTCCCCAAAAAAGTTATACTTAATAATATTGTTGAATTGAACATCAATTTTAGAGGCATGAGTTGGGTGAATTCATCTTTCTTCCTGTTTCATTCCTCGATGATCTTCTAGAAAACTCAAATGACGAGTGTCTACATCAAAATTACGTCCTGGAATTGCTATATAGTTCCAAGAAAATATATCTCGATGTTGATTTAGAAATTAATTATACATACATTTCACTTAATAAGTCAACTCCACACTAATTATAGTGGGGCATGGATCTTCTTTTGTTCCTATATTTATTTCTTTGAGATCATAGTCGGTGGTGGAGACACCTTCCACAAATAATGGAGGAGCATCCCTGAGATCTTCTTCTGCGTCGTCTTTATGTGTCACTTCTTTTGTTTCTTTTTGCATAGTAGGTGGTGAAGAAAAAAATTCAAATCTAGGGGAGGAGTAAGTATTTGAACATCCTAAGAAATTTGAATACAATTATTCACCCTACTGATGATGAAGGGTCTTCCTAGAACTTTGAAGAGGAGATGATAGGTTGGAAATCAAGATCCTTGTCTTCCTATAGTACTGTGACAACTTCTTCTAGCATGGTTGATGAAGCAGAGACTTACTGATGTTCGGTGGATGAAAAGAAGACATATCCATTTATGGTTTTACCAATTCTTGATAAATCACAAATTTATCTCATGTTTTCAGGCTCAATTGTCGTAATTGACATTATGGATTTCACTGGATGAGTATTTGGATTTGGGTCTATCATTTCAATTAAATTGATTGGTTACACATAATATATACTCATATGTATGAATGGATTATCTAGGGTATTTTCCAGGCCATTCAAAGCATTGATTCTTGTTACCTCTTTTTTCACTGACCTTGTTTCCTTTGTGTGGTAGAATTCTCCATCAATATATTGAGATTCACATTTGTTGAATGGTGAATTTTCACCATAAAATATCCTAATTTTAACATTAATACAATACATGATACATTGGTGGTATAAAGATGGAATGGTCGCACGTTGATGTTTCCAAGGCCTTATAAGAAGAATGTTAAAAGCTATATCCATATGGACAACCTTAAAATCGGATTTAGATATAAGATCTCCAAATTCAGTTTTTAGGGTAATCTCGCCTAGAGGTTCTTGCTCATTCTTATCATAACCATGATACATTAATGTGGAAGGAGATAAGTTATATTTAGTGAGACCCCAACAACAAAGTGTATTGATAAGAATGAGGTTGACTCCTATGCCATTATCAATGAAGGTTCATCGGATTTCTATATCAATACCCCTTCAAGATAGATACAAGGGCCTGATGTGTCCATATACAATATAATAATTATCTTTATCCTTAAAAGATATGACTGTATGAAATTCTACAAGATCAATATCTATACGGTAAACCACAGTAGCAACAACCTATGTTTTAAATTCTTGAGGACTTGACAAAGCCTCAATAAGTGCTTCTTGGAGATATTTTTACAAATTAAAGTCTTCCAATATTGACAACATGACTAGTACCTGGGCCAAATGTTTCAAAACAAAATAGTTTTGGTAAAGAGTTCTATGTTTTCTAGAATAGACATGCGGTTTTGTTAGTGTCTTAGAATTTGATGCTCCTGATGTAGATATTCTCTGTGTCGGGGGATAAGTAGGAGCTACTTCTGCTTTTGTTATATAAGACTGACTAGGACTATCTACATGCTGAGAGAATGATTGTGTAACCTCCAATCGGTCCTCTAAGATAATCATGTAAGGACTGATCCTATCATGCATGAAAGAATTTCCTTCTTCTTGTTGAGCCCAGTGAAGGGATCTGCAACATGTTTTTGACTCATGTACAGTTTTGAGAAGAGGAAGAATAAAAATAGTGGTTTGTAGCATATCCACTTCTTCCCATGTATCCTCTACTTTATCTTATTCCTCTAGTTCCCTATTTAGGTAAAGGAAATTCTAGTTCATCATAACCTAAATCATCATTTGAATAGGGATCTGTTACGTGGATAAATTTAATGGAACCGCAGATAAATTCTTTATCTGATGAAGATTATTCTTGAGAGGTCAGCTCTGGTTGTGTTATTTGGAGGGGTGGTTTCCGTTAATTTGAGACAGATGAAATGAAATCAACCAAAGTCAAGAAAAACATTGTCTTTAACATGAGGTCATCCTCTTATGACTACTCTTTATCTTCTTGATCAAGTCGCTTCTTTGAGGACTAACCTTTGGAGGATTAATCTTTTGATGAAGATGGATTTTCTGTAGTGGAAGTGGAACAAGACACAATTAATTGTTTCAACTATGTGTGTAGCATGTCATGAGTTTGATTGATCATTTTCCTAATCATCCAATCATCACATTTCTGCATATTTTTTCATTTGACTTCCTGCCATTCTTTTTTCTCTTGAATAGTAGTAGTAACACATGCTACTTGGGATAATGAACATTCCAGTTTCACTTGTCATAAGTATACCATTTTTTTCATGAATTCATTGATAAGAAAACTCATAAATGACATGCCCCAGCATTTGATTAAAGGGGATGCAATTTGAAATATCTCCATATTATTATTTTTTTGGTTTCTTCGGCCTTGGAAACTGAACCAAGTTGTTCTCCAAAGCTGAAATGAAGTAATCGGCTACCTCATCAATCTATCTAAAATTAATTTTTTATTAAAGGATGTTAGAAAGCCCACCAAAATATATGGATCACAGAGGTTGAAAGTTGTGAAGTCCAAGGGAATCCCCCCAGAAAACATCCTTACATTCTTGTGGAAGAGATTAAACAGTGGAGTAAATCACCAATGGTTCCTCCTCTCTTCCTGCATGAGCAGGAACATCTGAAATGATATTAGCTTCTCTCCAAATATGATGCACCTAACAACCTTCATTGATTTCCTTAGAAAATCTTCTAATGAGATAGATCAAATTCCATGGAGGATTTCTTTACCCTTGTATAGATTTCACCAATATGTCAGAATCAGATTATACCTCACATACTTGGAATTCATACCATTTTCACAGAGAAACTCAGGTGAGAAAAGCCTTCACCTCCGTGGACAAGGAATCCCTCTGACCATAGTACGCGCTGAAAGCTAGAAACACTAGCCCATTTGAATCCATGAGAATACCACCCCCTTGCATGCATCCATTCAGGAAAGAACCATCAAAATTAAGTCAGTTACTATTATTAGGAGGATTCAACTTTACCCACTAACCTAGATAACTATTAGCTTAAATAGTTCTATTAAAGAACCTGTTAAGCTCCTGAGAATTCTGCCCACCCTTTAAACATAAATCCAACTCATAAATGAGTACTTTCACCTTTATAAATAGACCAGACAGTTCAGGTCGCTTTTCCCACCTGGTTGTATTCCTCAACACCCAAATGATCCAGCAAATGGCATTGAAATCTAGAACTCTTTCATTCTATCTTTGTTTTCAATTTGTGAGATCAAAATTATCATCTTCAGCAACATTGAGCTGAATTGGATGAGGAATTTTTGATGGAGTACTTACCATCTAGTAATTGATTGAGACTACAAACTTTTATACCAGACAAAATTTGGCCCATGTAATTATTTCACAAGGATTATGAGTGTTACAGCTTCTTGTTGTTGAGGGGTCCCCATCATGGGATCACAATGAGAATAAAATGAATTATGTTCTTCTCCAAATATCATAAACCATTAATGATTGTAAATGTATCATTCACAATGTTTGGTGGGTTGGGATCAGATCAACTCATTCAAGGTAAGATTTCTTTTCTAACTGTACTGGTGCACTCCATTCTTCCATAGCTTCTGATCAGGTTGTTAATGCCTCAATTGTGTTCATAAGAATTTGGGGAATATCTCGATGAGCTGGGACCTATACATGTTTAATAGCTAGGGCTTGAATCGGCACGATGACTGGAAAACCATTGGTAGTGTTGCTACTGGTATTTGTCTTGAATGACCCTTGGGAACATGCTTATAATGATGTGTCTGATCCTACCCGGGTTGTGAACCCAATGGAGGGAATTCTTTATCTATATCTATTGTTGTATCAAATAATGTTTCCTGAGGAGTTCTTATGGGATGTGAAAATTAAGGATCTACTTGGGGAGAATGTTTAGCATAAATTCTGATTTAAAGTAACTCTACATTTAGTCTTTTCTACTCCTTCATATCCTCTTCTTGATAAGAAAATATAACTTCAAGAAAAAGAGATTGACCTTCTCCAATGAAATGTGAGATTTGATATGACCTTTAACGTTTTCCATTATTATATGACATTAAAAGGGGAGGGAGTTAGTTACTTGAAGCAATACCCAAATTCTGAGTAATCCTCTGATTTTGGGTTCACACACCTCCTCTATTTTCTTCAGTGTATACCGTATTATGGATAAGAACTTCATCTTCTGACTCCCCGGAACTGGATTGACTCTCTGTTGGTTTTTCTATAATGGAATTAACGACATTCACTAATGCATAATTCATTAATGGCATTCTGACAGAATCTGGGTAAGATCCTATAATGCCCTGAACCATGTTACTTAGAGTCTATGCATTATTACAGAACATTGGAATTATATAAGAAATAATGTCCCAAAATAGTGATCAATTTAGTATCCTTGGAAGTACAATATACATATATAAGTTTTACATTACATTATGAAATAAAAACAATATTCTCTCTCCGTAGAACACACTCATATCCCTTAGCCTGTCCGAACTAGTCAGTCATAATATAATTTTTCACATCCTGTGAAAAATAAAACATAATAAAGGGGTGAGCTCAGATGCTCAGTAAGTATAACAGTATAGTGGAAACATTCATAAATAATCATAAACATATTAAGGTAATGTATAATACTGAAACATAAGCCCTCTAGACTAACACTTTTGTATAATATGAAGAATATAAATCAAATATTGACATTTATTTATTCACATGGATATTTTTAATGTAGAATAATCACATATAATATCAATAAATATTTTCATAATGATGGAATTCCTAATGTTGGACATCCTGACCACACAGTCAAGGCCTCCTTCTAAGACGATAAATATGTTTTTTTCAAGGCCTTGTGCCAAGACACTACTTAGTCTCATGAGACCTAAAGATGCATCATGGACCTATATCAGGCTCCACCCATCACATACTAAGTCCAATTCATTCCTCATATGAAAATTTTGAAACATAATATAAAAATTCATATTAAAACTAACATACAAAATGTAAATACTTTAACCATAAACCATGAATGGTATTAAAATAGCACATCCATAGTCAAACATATCACAAAACCTTTAATACAACATGGAAGATTTTATCATAATAAGTCAACTTTTAAAAAAAACGTAAAATCCAATGAAGGATGTTGAAATAGATGAAAACAATCCAAAAGCTATTCGAGTAAAATATTTCATTCTACATTGAAATAATTCAAATTTAATGAAACCATTTATTTTGAAAATATTATTATAAGATTTTAAGGAATGATTTGAAGGTGTGATAATAGTGGAAAATAGCTTCACCCTCCATATAAGTTAAAAAAACATTCTTTTCTTAATTTGTCGAAATGGTCATATAGTACCTTCTTTGGAATGAAAATGAAAGATTCCTTTCAAACCATTTTATGAAAAGTCAAACAAGGGTATAAATGAATTTAACCCATAGTCTAGTAAATATTTAAAATGTTTTGAAATGAATTTTTAAGAAACACAGATGTGGATGATTAAGAGGTCCTAGTAGATACTCACGTATAAATAACCTCAGATAATAAAGAGATTGTAAAATTAACTCTTACCTTGCACATTTCCTTAATTGACGGTAGGTTAACATCCTTTATAATTGTTAAATAATTTTTATTAAATTATAAAAGAATATGCATACATAAATATGATATCATACTTGACACTCTAATATTGCTTTCTTAATAATTTTTTTGTAGTATCATTGTTTTAGGTGTTAACTAATTCATTTTCCTTTATATTTTTTGTTATGTTTGTTTTGTTTTTTCAAGATAGGATGTTTTTGATTCATTTAAAGAATGATATTAAGTTATTAAACATTATTTTTAATCATGTGAAAGTTATTCTTGAATACACTAGTAGAATAATGGTTTTTAACATCGTTATTTTGACATTGTATTCATATAAGTTGACATAATATATGTTTATGGAGAATTTTTTGCATCATTTTATTTAAAAACTAATGCCAAAAAGAAAAAAAATAATTGGGAGATAGTTTATTTACAAACCGAGGAAAAATATTTTAAAAATATATTTTTGGTTTTGGGTTTTACAAAACCCGAAGCAAAAAAGTAGATTTATTTTCTATGTTTTATATTATTTACTAAGATTCGATTTGACTTGTCGTGGAGAAAAAACAGAGTTACAGACTAAATGTTATGGTTTTCGGAAGTTTATCTTCTCCAATATAAGTATTAAATAAGTCCGTCTTTTAAAGACCATAACTTTTAATCCGTAACTCCATTTTAGCTCCACAACCAGTCAAATCGAAGCTTAAGAAATTATCTAAAGCTTTGTAAATTTTTTTTCTCATTTTTTTCTTCATTTTTTATAAAAAACAACGCCAATTTTTTTTCTCATCGGTTTTTTTAAAAACCAACGTGAAAACATTTTTTTTAGTTTTTGGTGTTAGTTTTTAAAAAAACATATGCAAAATGTGTTTTTTGATAATTTTCATGTTGGTTTTTTTAAAAACCAATGCCAAAATACCAATCTAAATCCTATTTCATATTGGTTTCAAAAACAATAGACGCCAAAGAGTATTCGCCAATATGCGGGATCAAAATTTCAATTTTTTCATGACGCACATTTAACTTTTTAAAATCCCACCTACATTTCCATATGACGCTATCGAAAATATTTTCTTTTACTATATATAAATGCATTTCATCCTTTGTCCAAAAATTTCATCGTCTTCTATTCAATAAATGTTTACAACGTGGCTTCAGTCATTAATTTGAACACATTACTTGTTCTAATCATTTATTTTCTTTGTTTTTCTTTTCCTTCTTTTCAAAATAGCTCGATTAGTTTGCTTATAGATATGATTTATTATTATTATCGAGTTAAAAATATATAATATTAGAATAGTATTTACCATATATGGTGTAAATTTTATTATCTATCACTATTTTCATTTGGTGTATGTGATTTTAATTTAACTTTAACAAAATTTATTTGAAACGAGTTGTACCAATCGAAACTTTGACAAGTTCAACATCTGTCGACCCTAATGTTTGATATGTAACACTGCTTTTGCTCCATGACCTGTCAAAATGATGCTTTGGAAATTCCCTTAAACATGGTAGAAGAAAAAGTCACTTTTGGGCATCAGAGTATTTAATAACCGATGATGAAACTATTTTTTAAATAATTTTTGACCTCATTTTTTAAGGAAACTGACGCCAAAAATGACACGGATGGATTTTTTTGACATCGATTTTTTACTAAACCAAGGATTAAAACAATTTTAATTCTATTTTGGCATCAATGTACAAAAACTAATGTAGAAAGTCATATTTATTACATTGGTAGCTTCAACTTCAGTTTAAACTCAATGTCAACATTAAAAAACCGACGTTAAAACCCTTTTTTCTACTAGTAATGGTTATGATGGGGAACAAAGTCTCAGCGCATCATGGAGACGGTAAGTCGTACGTATGCATGAGCGATAATATCATTGTATTAGGGGTGAAAGAATATGTAATAGGATGGTATATTATATATAAAGAATCATTATAATGTAATATATATTATTTACATCAATTATACTCATTATTATACCCTTTCAAATAATGAAGTGTTGAATAACAAACTACACCGTGACGTAGAGATGGTATGTCGTACTTATGCACGTATGGAGTCTTTTTAATTCATAGGATGGATAAAATAATTAATATGGTTTTACCATATTTATAATTACATCACAATATTTAAATGGTATTGGAGTTAATATTTTGTTATGGAAACAACAAAAAAATAGGAAGTGGAAGAAGAAAATAACGTTGAAAGTGGTGATGAAATAATTACCTCATCTTCAAGTTCTTAATTTTTATTGGAACAAAAGGGATCCTTATGTTGGTTATCTAATCGAATTAAGGCCTCTATGTTGAATTGCAGGTAGTTGGGATGATATTTCAGTTGGGTTTGGCCAAAACAAATGGATTTGGAGGTGTAAAATTAAGAGAAGGGGAAGTACCTTTTTATAAGAGAGATGAGGGTCACTTTAGGAAAATCATGAAATATTATTTTATTATAAGATAAGTTTCAGTTTATAATAGCTACAAATGGATTTATATCTTGGATAAGGTAGGTATGGGTCTAAATATTCTCAACAAATAGGTTTTAGTCAATTTTATGTCACTGTATTAACCTTATATTTTAGATTTAACTCTTAGTTAAATAGATTAACTTTTACCATGTCTTCTTGTATTTTTAAATTTCATGGTTAATAAAATAACTTTAAAATTCCAAAAAAAAATCATGTGGTTCCTTAATGATATATATATCATTATTTAATTCATTTGTCCGAACCTTATGTATTTAAGAATATTATATCATTTAATAATATAATATATTTTTAAAAATTCATTTATGTCATTTTTGAAACTATTTAGTTTTTGGTTTTTTTGAAAGTCAGAAAACATGGTTACTTCTAAAAAATACATTAAATCAACCCCAACATGCCATATTCACCTATAAAATTCTTCTATGGAATCTAAAGTCTCAATTTACATTTAATTTGATATTTATAATATCAATTATTTTAATCTTTTATTAATATGTAATTACCGCATCGTCATTGTTTCATGAATAAATATAATTATATAATATCTAAAAATAATAAATAAAATACCATGATGTAGGAAATATTTTTAGATTTATAATGAATATTTATAGTTGAATTTATCTTATATATAACCCTGTATTAAAAATGGTTTAGATATTAAACTTTGAATTGGACACTTTTAACTCTTCTTTAAATAAAATATAAAAAATGTCCTAATCTAATCCAAGTGAATCAAAAAGTGTCATATTTTATTCATAAGGTTTATTTTGGTCGAAATACACTTATCCAATATAATTAGAACATATGTTAGGGTAATTAAAATATAATTTTTACCTTTAATTACACTATTTACTTTTAACTGGGGTAAATAAAATTCAAAAGTTACTATTCACCAAAAAGTATTTCAATCATATTGAAAAAAATTTTACTTACTGATATCAATTGTGTTTCTCGGATTTTTGAAATTCAATTGAAAAAATATGTAAAATTATGCTTTATGGAAATTTGAAAATGTCCCAAGAAGGTGGGTAAAAGAAGTTAAAATGTTCAATAAAATTTTATATATCTAATATTTTTATAAAATGACTCCATGAATAACATTGGACTAATATAGGTATTATGTATCTATTTTTAAATTAAAATAAATTTGAATAACAATTATTATTATTTAAATAAAAGTTAGTTTTAAACACTAATGCAGTGTATTTCACTATTCCTCAAAAATTGAATTTTTTCAAAAAAATACCAAAACATTACCCTAATCTAAATTTGATATTACGAATCCAAAAATTCTGTCCATTTTGAAAACAAAAATTATAAAACTTCAAAATTTTGGTATTATTATTCATAAATTATTTTTAAATGGCCAACTTGATTGGTCATGGTGAGCTAGAACTAATTGGTGTGTACAACGCAAGCTATTGCATTATTCAAAGAGAAGCATACCGTGGAATCTTGGGGTGTTAAATTATACCCACCTTCAAATAATTTCATCATCAAAAATTTTAGCATATTACTATATAAAATGATTTGTGTGGTTATTCATCATAATTTCCTCAAGTTCACACATTGCCTCTTCCATTTTATGGTTTCTCCAATGAACTTTTACTAGAAGAGTCGTCTAGTTTCTCAACACTTATTCTCTTGTATCAAGAATATTAATTGGCTCTTCACAATAATACAGATTGGGTTTCAGTTCTAATTCTTCATAGGTGAGTACATGGGATGGGTCAGGCATTTATTTTCTCAACAGTGATACGTGGAACACATCGTGAACTTTGGAGAGACTTGGAGGTATTTCCAAACGGTATGAAACAACTCCAATTTGTTCTAGAATCATGAATTGTCTGATGTACCTAGGACATAATTTTCCATTCTAACTAAATCGTATAAGATCCTTCCATGGAGATAACTTCAAGAAAACACAATCACCTACTTGAGATTTCAAATCCTTCCTTTAGTTATGGGCATAGCTGTTTTTCCAATTTTGATCTGATTAGATGTGAGTTTGGATAATCTTCACCTTTTACATTACTTCCTCAACAAGCTAAGGGCCTACTATTTTTCTTTCACCAACATCATCCAAAAAAGATTGTGTGTGACATCTCTTTCCATATAATGCTTCATATTGTGCTATCTAAATACCTGAATGGAAGCTATTATAATAGGAAAATTCCACTAGAGGTAAATACTGATCCCACATACCTTCAAAGTCATGTGAAAAAGATCCCAACATTTCTTCTAAGGCTTGAATAGTCCATTATGATTGTCCATCAGTTTGAGGGTGGTAGGTAGTGCTCAAAAAAAGTTCAATATCAAGGTATTTCTGAAGACTTTTCGAAAATCGTGATGTAAAAGGGGGATCACGATCCAAAATAATTGATCGGGGTACACCATGAAGTCTTACAACTTCATTAATATATATTCTTGATAAATATTCTATTGGTAAATCTTCTCTTATATCAAGAAATGTGCTAACTTTATAAGACGATCAACAATGACCCATATATCATCATTCCTTATAGGAGTCTTTGGTATCCCCATGACAAATTCCATCATAATATTATCCCATTTCCACTCAGGTATGGGAAGAGGTATCATGACTCCTCTAAGATGTTTTCTTCCAGCCTTCCCCTATGAAAAACGATACATCTTAACACAAAATCATAAATCTCCCTCTTCATGTTGTCCCTCCAAAAATGTTCCTTTAAATCACTATACATCTTAGTTCTACAAGGGTTTATAGAGAAATTGGAGCAATGAGCATAATCCAATAATTCCATTTTTATATCAGGTATATCAAGAACAGAAAACCTTTTCCCAAATTTCAAATTTCCATCTTCATATACGAAGTCGATCAATCTCCCATAATTCATAGTATTAATTTTCCTTTGAAACTCCTCTTCATCAGTCTATGAAATTTTTATACATTATATTAAAAATGTTTTGGCAACTATTCGAAAAATTATTGTTGTTTCACCTTTCATGATTATTTCCATGTCCATATTTTCTTGATCCATTAACATAGGATCCCTTTCAAATCTCATCTTTTTCAGAACACCATGATCCTTTCCTCTTAAAGAATCTACCACCATATTTTCCTTCCCCAGGTGGTAGTGTATAGTGAAATCATAATCTTTGAGTAGGTCAACCCATCACTTTTCCCTCATGTTGAGTTCTTTCTGTAAGAAAATGTAATTAAAACTCCTTTGATTAGTATATATCTCACATTTTCTACCATAGAGATAGTGTCTCCATATCTTAAAAGGAAATATTACAGCTTCTAACGCAAGATCATGAGTAGGATAGTTTTGTTCATGAATTTTTAGATGTCATGATGCATAGGCAATAACTTTATCATTCTTCATGACGAAAAAACCAAGTATATTCTTTGATGCATCACTATAAATAAGAAACCCATCATTCCCCGATGGTAGATTCAAGATATGAGTATTGAATAATATTCTCTTCAGTTATTCAAAAAATTATTCACACTGTTTTGTCCAAACAAATCTAACCCCTTTACATGTGAGCTGGGTTAATGGGTTAGCCAATTGGGCAAAATTCTGGAAGAAATGGTGATAATAACCAGCTAAACCAATAAAACTGCATACCTCAATTATACTCATTTGTTCTGGACATTCTGGTATTTCTTTTGTCTTATAAGGATCAATGGATATTCTATCCTTAGAGAAAATATATCCAGGAAAATAAATCTCCTATATCCATAATTCACACTTTCTAAACTACATATAAAATTCTTTTCTTCAAAGATTCATTAGAATAGTGCGTAAGTGATTTTCATGATCATCATAGATTTTTGAGTATACAAATATATCATCAATAAATACTACTACAAAGTCATCAATATATTCATTAAAAAATATATTAATTAGATCCATGAAAACATAGGATGTATTAGTCAGTCCAAAAGGAATTACTGTGAACTCGTAATGCCCGTACCAAGTTTGAAATTATGTCTTAAGAATGTCTTCCTTTTTCATGCACAACTGATGGTATCAAGATCGAAGGTCATTCTTTTAAAATATTTATCTCTATGAAGTTGAACAAATAAATTATAAATTCTAGGTAGGGGATATATTTTCATTATTGTTAAAGCATTGATCCCCCCTAGTCAATGAAAAACCTCATAGATCCATCTTTCTTCTTAATAAACAGAATAGTGTCTCCCCATGAAGAAACACTAGGGAGAATAAATACCTCATTACTCAATTACTCTAGTTGTTTATTTAGTTACACTAATTCCATAGTGTCCATTCTATAAGGGGTATTCGATATGGGCCTTGAATAAGGAATTAAGTTAATGGAAAACTCACTTTATCTTTCTGGAGGATGTACAAGTAAATCATCTCGAAACACGTCAACATATTATTGAACAATAAGTATATCCTCTATTTGAACATTCCTTTCCCCACCCATAGTTATTTGACTCCCCTACTCCTCATTAATTAAATTTAATAGAGCTACTTGGGGTGGATCTTGATAAGAATCAGATGGTGATGTTTTGGCACTAAAGATAAGGTATACCTTATCATCATTAAAAATTGTAACCTCCTTCTTCTTAAAATAAATTTTTATATCATGTTCTGAAAGACAATCCATACCAATGATTATATCAAATTTAATCACTTGTATGACAATGATATCAATAAATAAAGAACATTTAAATTCTATAATGGTAACTGATTCACAAAACATTATTGCAATGATACTTCCCTTAGGAGTTTTTACTGACAACTCCCATGTTAAATAAAACTGAAAATATCTAATTTTCTTGGAAAACTAGGAAGATATGATAGAATTCAATAATTCATAATGAAATAAATCATTGGCTAAATTTGAGGAAACGAATAAAGTAATTTCTTCCAAGTCATTGAAAGCATCGACCTTAGTAGTAGTGATTTAATAACCTTTTTCTTTCTCCCTTGTCCTTTTCTATGTTAAGTTTCATTGGAACTTAAGAAATTCATTTTCATAATTCCCCATTTCCATACAATTTTACTATTCAACATTGACAACCTCTTTCTTTCCCTTACAATCACGAGCTTGGTGGCCTTTTTCTCAACACATGTGTCAAACCCCCATACCCTTCAGGCAAGTACGTGGTGTTTCTACCCACATTTACTATAGTGTGGAAAGTCAACTTTTCCCTTCTTTCCCTTATTTACTTTTTAGAGTGTTCGAAAGATCTCTGCATCTCTTACTTTGCTTTAAATCCATAAGACTTATAGAATTCCTTTTTTGTCTTGATATCACATGAGACTATATTTTCTTATGATGAGAAGGATTGTGAGACTAATGGTCAATTGAGAAATGATTTTAACACATCAAATAATCGGTCTATCTTACTTCTTGGATTATGTATATAATCTGCATCATGTCTTTCTAAACTTGTAAAGTAAGACACAAAATTTGTGACATTCTTATCCTCCTTTTTATCAGACTCAGAAATTACCTTTCTATATATGCTTTATGGTCATGAGGAATTCATTTTTCTATGAAAATTTCCTTAAACTCCCTATATTCCTTATTTTATACTTCAACATCTTCATTTGTGTTTTGAATCAATGAAAACCATTGATCTGAATCTCTTGTGAGGTGATAAACTTACAGGAATACTTTTTCCATTTTACTACTCCTCAAATCATTGAATATTTTCTCAAAGGAACTTATCCATTGCTCAGATAAAAATGGATTTGTAGTCCCATTGAATGTTGGTGTTTTTTGACACAATAATCATTCTAACATTGATTGTCCAGGTTGTGGATCAAGGGGCTCCATATGGGTAAGGTAATTATTCATAACCTGAGTGAGTTGTCCATATATGGTGATGAGCTGATCAACACAGTTGTATCTCCAGATCAACTATAATTATCTTGAGTAAAAGGGAAATCCTTACATGGATTACGTACGTTGGTTCAGTTTACATTCCTTCAACTAGGCACCATTTCTAAACAATGGAATATACTATATTGGTATGTGAATCGAAATAAATAATTCTAAAATAGTAAACTACATAAAATTAATTGAACAGTTTATTCATATAATCCATAATCATAAAAAAATTTCTTTGAGGAAGTATTTACATATAAATCCTTCATAATGGTTTTAAATGAAAATGTGAATTATCCAAATCATATCCCCCGAGAGTGTCATAAACAAGAGTGTAGCAAGGCTCGTTGTCATGCACCAGTTTCCATTCGAGTCTTGCTCAAAGTGGTGTTTTTAGATTTTACCCATAGATACCTCTATGCCAGAGCCACCTCCTCCATCTCTTATCCAGATAGGTATGTATTTGTTCAAAAATTCACAAAATATCTATATTGCCAATATTCTTCGGTGTTATTCTATATGAATCCTTAAAGTCCATCTTAGGGTAATGTTCTCTAATCAATGTTTTTATAAATATAACTTCCAAGGTTTGTACTAAACTTACTCTAATACCAAATATAATTTTCCAACCCTGGTCACCCAGATTCAGTGCATTATTACATAAGATTGGAATGATACAAGAAATCATGTCCTAAAAGGCCGATCAGTTTAGTAGCCTTGAAAGTACTATATACATACCTATGTTTTACATTACATTATAAAATGGAAAAAACAAGATTGTGTCTCCATAGAACACACTCATATCCCTTATCCTATCTCTACAAGTACGTCATAATATACTACTTCACATCCTAGGAAAAATAAAACATAAGAAAGGGATGAGTTCAGATGCTCAGTAAGGATAACAGTATAGCATAATCTTTCATAAACAAGAATAAACATTTAAGGAAACAGATAAGATTAAAACATAATAATGTTAAACAAAAAATTATGCATAATATTGAAAATATAAATCAAATAATTCCATTTATATATTCCCAAGGATATTCTACTAGTCGAATGATCACATGTAATATCAATAGCTAATTTCATAATGGTGGAATGCATAATGTCGGACATCATAACCACATAGTGAAGGCCTTGTTCCAAGACTACAAATAATTTTTTTTTCAAGGCCATGTGATAAGACACTAGTTTTTCTCATTAGACCTACCAATGCATCGAGTGGATATAACGGGCTCCACCGGTCACTTACAAAGTCCAATGCATTCTTCATATGAAAAGGTTGAAACACAATACAAACAGTTGTATTAAAACTAGAATTCAAAATGTAAATACTTTAACCATAAACCATAAATTGTATAAAAATATCACATACATAGTCCAACATATCACAAAACCTTAAATACAATATGTATCATTGTATTATAAGAAATAAACTTCAAGAAAACGTAAAATCCAACGAAGGATGTTGACATAGATGATATCAATTCAAAATTTATTTTTTTGAAAAAATTATTTCTACATTGAATTCATTCAAAAGAAAAAAACTATTATTTTGAAATTATTTCTATAATCTTTTAAGGGTAGAAAAAAATGTGTTATAATGGCGGAAGATAGCAGCACCCACCGTATAAGTTACAAAAACATTCTTTCCTTAATTTTTCGAAAAGGTCATAAAGTACCTTGTTTGGAAAGCGATGGAAAGATTCCATTAAACCAATTTATAAAAATTAAAACAATGGTATAAGTTACTTTAAACCATAATCTTGTAAATTGAAAAAATGTTTTGAAGTAAATTTTTAAGAAATCTGGATGTGGAGGATAAAGAGGTCCCAGTAGATACTCACGTATAAACAACCTCAGATAACAAAGATATCGTAAAATTAACCCTTACCTTGCATTTTTCCTTATTCGAGGTTAGGTTAACCTCCTATGTAATGGAAAAATAATTGTTATTAAATTATACAATAATCCACATACATAAATATGATATCATACATGATCCTATAATAATGCCTTATTGATAATATTTTAGTACTATCTTTGTTTTAGGTGTTAACTAATCCATCACCCTTTATATGTTTTTTATGTAAGTTATGTTTTTTATGGATAAGAGGTATTTGATTCATATCCAGAATGAAGATAAGTTCTTCAAAATTATTCTTAATCATCAAATGAAAATTATTATTTAATGGTTACAATGGGGAATGAAATCTCATCACGTCGTTGAGATGGTAAGTCGTACGTACACACAAGCAACAATATCATTCTCATAGTGGTTAAACTGTTTGTAATTGGATGATATATTATATATAAATAATAATTAACAAGTTATATTTATTATTTACGTCAATTATACTCATTATTATATCCTTTCAAATAATTATGTGTTGAATAACAAGCTACACCACGACGTGGAGATGATAAGCCACACATACGCACGTATGGTGACTTTGTCATTCATATAATGAATAGAATAATGAATATGGTTGTACCATATTTATAATAACATAACATTATGTAGTAGGTACTGGAGTTATTATTTTGGTATGGAAACAACACAAAAAGAGGAAGTGTAAGAAGATAATAACTTGGAAAGAGATGATGAAATAATTACCTCTTATTTGGGTTCTTCCTTATGATTTGAACAAAATGGATCCTTAGAATGGATTTATGATCAAATTAAGGACTCTAGGTTAATGTGAGGGTATTTGGGAGGATATTTTAGCAGGGGTTGGACAATAGAAATATATATGGATGTGTAATATTAAGATAAGGGGAAGTACACTTTTATAAAAGAGGTGGGGTCACTTTAGGAAAAGCTTGAAATATTATTTTATTATAAACTAATTTTATGTTCCTATGGCTCAAAATGGATTTATTTCTAGGATAAAGTTTGTATGGGTTGAAATATTCTCAACTAATATGTTTTAGACAAGTTTAGTTCACCATAATAACCTTATATTTTAGATTTAAGTCTCAGTTAAATAGTTTATCTTTTAAAATGTATTATTGTATTTTAATATTACGTGATTAATAAACATACTATAAAATTACAATAGAAACTCAAGTGGTTCATTAATGATATATCTATCATTATATAATTTCTTTGTCCAAACCATTGATTTTTTGGAATATTATATCATTTAATAATATAGTATTTGTTTTAATAACTCATTTATGTCAATTTTCACACTATTTAGTTTTTGGTTTTTTTGAAAGTCAAAACAAACATAGTTACTTCGATAATAATAAATTAAATCATCACTAACATGTCATATTCACCTATAAAATTCGTGGACGGAAACAAAATTCTCATTTTAAAATTATTTTTATATTTATAATATCAATTATTCTAATCTCTTATTAATAAGGTAATTACTGCATCATCATTGTTTCATAAATAAATTTAATTATTTGATATCTAAAAATTATAAATAAAATACCATGATGTAGAAATTTTTTTATATTTATAATGAATATTTATAGTTGAATTTATCTTATTTATAACATTATATTAAATATGGATTAGATATTAAAATTCAAAATTGACACTTTTAACTCTTCTTTAAATAAAATATTGTAAATGTCCTAATATGATCCACGTGGATCAAAAAGGGTCATATTTGATTCCTAAGGTTGATTTTGGTAGAAATAAACTTATGAAATAGAATTGGAACATTTTTTAGGGTAATTAAAATATCAATTTTACATTTAGTTACCATATATACTTTTAACTGTGGTAAATAAAATTCAAAAGTTACTATTCACCAAAAGTTGTTTTCATCCTATTGAACAAAATTTTACTTACTGATGTCAACCGTTTCTCTCGGATATTTGAAATTCAATTCACAAAAGTTGTAAAATTAGGTTTTACGAAAATTCACAAATGCGCCAAGAAGGTGTGTAAAAGATGTTAAAAGGTTCAATAAAAGTTTATATATCTAATCTTTTTATAAAATGACTCCAATGAATTAAATTGGACTAATATAGTTATTATTCATATATTATGACTTTATAATAAATTTAAATAAAAATTATAATTATTTAAATAAAAGTCAGATTTAAACAATAATTCAGTGTTTTTCTCTATTCATCAAAAATTTAATGTTTTCATAAAAATACAAATAATTTACCCTAAGCTAAATTTGATATTTCAAATCTGAAAATGAAGTCCATTTTGAAAAATAAAATTTATAAAATTTCAAAAACTAGGTATTACTATTCATAATTTTTATTAAACGACTAGTTTGATTTGTTGTGGTGTGCTAGAACTAGATGTTTCATACAATGCATGCTATTGCATTATTAAAAAAGAAGTGTACCATATATGATTGGGGTTTTACAGATCGTCTCCTTCTATATCTTCCATCATATTCTATTCTCCTATAATCTGAATTCCCAGGAACTGTTTCACAAATAGAAATTGGAAGGGAACCCTTGGATAGTTTAGTTTTGCATTCACTTTGTGGCTTCTTCCCTAATTAGGAAAAAACTAACATCCATTGAGGAGGGGATTATAGATGTAAAAAATCCCCAAGCCCTATAGGATGGGGTTGTTCTTGTTCTTCATCTTCATCAAACCTTGAAAAATTTTATATTGAATTTCAAGGTTAAATTAAACATGCCTCTAGCCCTAAAGGTTGGGGTAGCTCCTAAACTGTTATAGTTGAGTTTTGCGAAGCTTCTCTTGTGATTTAGAAAATTTTGGTCTGAAAATGGTCTGAGTGTGTTATTCAACATCTTAAATCACTTGTTTTAGAATACTATTGATCTATTTCAGACATGTGCACCATCTGATTGATGTCATCCTATAAGTAGGAGGTTTGGATAATTTTCTCAGATGCATGAAGAAAAAGTATCTCAATAACATTCTCTCTTTGTTCCAGACTCTAATGAGAGCTAGTCGAGGATTGTTCTTGAGCATATCTCTGATCACACCCATGATGTATTGATTGTAACCATCCATGGGAAATAACATTGCATGAAACCAATTTTTGGGGGATTTACAGATTTTGGAGTGCAATGAAATGCAATGCTCTATGTGCACCACATCCTCTGATACGAACACCAGATGGGGTATCCAAAATTAACTATTGTAGCCTATTTAGTACAGTGAGGCATGGACGTTAAAGGGTTCTCTTCTTATTCTCAACCTTTGGATGTCGGGAAACTGAGAGAGATACCAAGTCAATTTGGAATTGTAACCCGTATATTACCTTTACATGACTTTGATATTCATCATATGGTAATACGTTTTCATTCAAATGACGAAGACTTATCCATAATTTGAGGTAGATATCTTGAATACAATCTTCTTCCATCAATCCTGAAATGATGTATTGAGAGGTTTCCGGAGGCCATAACATGACTATTATTTCACCTTTAGCCAATTTTTTCTAATATTTAACATATATTCATTATATTTTTCTATATGTTTCTCCACTTGGTATGACCAGAGTGGACACTTCTCGACTATTTAATTATAAACAGTGGAATCAGACATTTATTCCTCTACTTTATTATAAGAAAAATGACCCGAGGGAGGTTCGGAGAATGATCATTACCTTAGGATGTCTTCTGGTTGAGAAAGTATTTATTTTTTTAGTGAAAAGGCATCATCCATGACACACCTTATGTTGGAAAGTGCCTTGGGATAAGAGGGATTTCTCATTACTACATTTCCAATTAGAACATTATCCTAACAATGGAAAAAACTACTGTGGAGATAAATTTCACAGTGAATTTCATCTTGGGGAGGACCACCACGGTGGATTATAGCAAGGGATGAATCCTCTTTCTCCTTGGTCTTCTATACATAGGGAGGGTTGTCGTGGATCTCATAGGGAGATATGCTCTCTAGATTGACTGAATTTTCATGATGAAATCCTACATGATAAAGAGTCTAATTGGGAGATTCATAATTTTTCCTAATACTCCCATAATTTTGAAATGATAGGGTAGGATCGTGATTTTCAATAGATAAATGTATGAGGGCTTCTGGAACTCCAACATTTAGTGGAACCAGATCGCATATTGGGTCTTGATTTTTCAACTGTGTTTGGAAAGACTTATTCCTAGATTCTATTTTACACGTAGTTGGGGCCACATGCTAGGAGAAGTAGTTATCATGACCAGGTGTATGTGCTTGACATGTAATGGTAATCATTATGTGGAGATTATCTCTTATTGGAAAAGGCGTAAGTTCCTGATCCAATTGTCCGTATGATACGGGGGAGTATGCTGTATAACCCTCTGGGACTGAAACAGAGGTTTGTATCTACTCAGGGATGGCATGTTTATGAGTCATCCAAGGTGTGGGAATAGAATTATTTATCTATTCCTTTGATACTACTGAATTTGTGGTAGTGATATTCTGGCATTCTTCTAGAATATGGGTAGGAATTTGTGTCTACCCTTTCACCGTGGATAAAATGTCTTTGGTGACTTCAGCATCCAGAATAGGAATATACGTTCATTATATATTTTTATTAGGTGTATGTTCATGCTCCTGTTTTAACATCTCAAGCTTCCACGGTACGTTTCCCTTTAAATAATGCAATATATTACTTTGTACGCAACTTCGAGATTCTAACACACCGTGACCAATCAAAATAGCCGTTATGAATAGTAATAACCACTTTTTGTAATTTTATAAATTTTATCTTTTAAAATGGACTTCATTTTTGGATTCATAATATCAAAATTAGCCTAGGGTGAAATTTTGGTATTTTTCTAAAAACATTCAATTTTTTGATGAATAGTGAAAATTACTAAATTTTAATTAAAAACAACTTTTTTAATTGAAAAAATTAATAGTGATAAATTATGAATTTGAGTGGTTTTAAATTATATATAGAATATATTTATACAATTTAATAAAATGATGGTAATTGGACATAATTTCACATTTAAACCGGACATAAAAAAGTGTGTATCTTTTGATAGTTATTATTTCTTGAAAACACGCTTTTTTTACAGCGGTAATTAATATTAAATTAATTTCTAACACTTCTATGTTTTGAATTTGGAAAAATGGATTCCATATTTGGAATCAGGATTTTTAAATTGTGTAAATAGTTAACTCTTATTTTTAGACATTTTGAATAATTATTTCGGTAAATATTTTTTTTACCATGGTTAAAGGCTAAATCTAGTAACTAAGGGTAACAAAATAATATTATAAAAATATTAAATTACCCTAAAACGTTTCCTAAACCTATTTTTTGATACATGTCCGGTCATGGGCATCTTTGGGTCGATTTTGGGACCCCATGGAGCCACTTGTAAGTGATAATGACACTTTATATTAATTAAGTTGAAGTAAATAAAAAAATGACAAAAACATATATCTTTTATAAAAATAAATTTTACATAGGGTTATATATGTTATATTTTAGAATATAAATATTAATTAGAAAGCTAGAAATATTTCCTACATAATGGTATTTTATTTATAATTTTTAGACATTCAATAATTAAATATATTTATGACACAATAATGATGCAGTATTTTCCTTATTAATGGAGGAATCAAATAATTGGTATTATAAATGTTAAAATAAATATAATTTGAAAGTTTTGATACCATAACCTAGTTTTATTGGTTAATATGATAGGTTAGTATTTCTTAAATGAATTTTTTTATAATTAATAAATTTTATAATACTTTATCAAAAATTAATTATTGAATTGTGTCAAAATTGACATAAATGAGTTTTTAAATCAAATATTATATTACTAATTTATATTATATTAATAAAAATCTAAGGTTCAGACAAAGGATTTATATAATGATAGGTGTATAATTAATGGACCACTTGGGGGGTCTCTTGTAAGTATATAGTAAGTTTATTAACCATATAATATAAATATACAAAGTGACATGGTAAATGTCAAACTAATTATCTAAGAGTTAAAACTAAAAGATAAGGTTATTAAAGTCACCAAAACCTATCTAAAAAATATTGGCTGAGTTTATTCCTACCTATACACACCTTATAATTTTATTAATCTACTTTTTATCCATTATAAACCGAATATTAGTTTATTATAAAATAATATTTTATGTTTTTCATAAGGTGCCCCTCACCCCTCTTATAAAAAGGCACTCCACCTTCACTCTAATTCACACCTTATAAGCCATTTGGATCTTCCAACACATGCCAAAATACCCTCTCAACTATCCTAACTTTAAAATAGAGTCCTTAGTTTGATCAGAAAGCCGACCTGAGGAGCCCTTTTGATCAAATCAAAATGAAGAACCTGAAGAAGAGGTAATGATTTCACCACCCTCTTTCAAGTTCCTTTCTTCTTCCACTAAATCTTTCTTTGTTATTTCCATTATAAAATAATAACTCCAGTATATTCTATATACATTTATGTTATTATAAATATGGTATAACCATATTTAGTATTCTATCCATCCTTTGAATTACATGTCACTATACGTGCGTACGTGCGGCTTACCGTCTCCACGTCGTGGTGTAATTGTTATTCAAAACATTATTATTTGGATTTGTATAATAATGATGTGTAATTCATGTAAATAATAAATATAACATGATAATTATTCTGTTTATATTATATACCTTCCAATTATATGTTATTATAATATCAAAAGAATGACATTGTCGCTGGTGCGTACCTACGGACTACCGTCTCTACGACGCGATAAGATTCATTTCCACGTTCACCATTTATCGACGATTATTAAAATATATATTACTAATAAGTATGTAATATATGAAATAATAATGCTACTGGATATATATATATGTGTGTGTGAGTGTGTGTGTGTGCGTACTAACATTTATCTTATTCACTTAGTTTCGTTCAATACGATATGAAAACAGAAAAAACGTTTATGCGTACGTACGGACTACCGTCTCCATAAATGATGTTTTTTATTTCATATATATGTCTATTGTACATATTTATATTCTAAATATATATGATATAGAAATAATTTTTTATATTCTGGAAGTAAGTAAATCTTGATCTAAGTGACACAATCAAGAGTAACAAGTTAAAACACGTATGGTAAAGAAATCTATTATTACCCGAAATGTTAATTTAACATGTAAATTATTATTTAATGGGTAGTATAAAGTAATAAATGAATCATTTATGATATCATAAATATTAATATAGTTCTGTTATACCTTAAGAACATACTACGATCTTCATACATGAAGATAAATGTACCCTCAACTAAAGTAAAGTTCAAGGTAAGAGGTTTTCATCTCACTCCTTATTCCCGTGAGATTGATGCCATATTGCCACTATTAACTTTTGTGTGGTGTATGTACTGCCCATAATTTTATTCTTTGTGTGATAAACTTTAATTTATTTGTATTTACATATTCATTGAATGATACTTCTTTCATGGGGTGTATGTTTCGTAAGATAAAAAATTGGTAAGGGTTAATTTTACAATCTCATTATTGTCTCAGGTTTTTTATGTAAGTATATACTGGGACATATTTATTATCCATGTCTATTTATTATGAAAGTGTTTTAAAAGGGATTATTTTACGGGACTTTTTTTACTAAAAAATCATTTCAAATGTTTTAAATATTTATTCTTCTAAATCTTTCTCATTAATTTCCATGTCTTCAAAATGGATTTTAAGGATTTATTTTTATGTATATGAATGTTATTAAAATGTTAATTCCTTTGAAAAATTTCAAAGTTGTATAGGACCCTTTGATTCAAAAAATGACTTTAAATGTCTTATTTTTTAAATTGTGTGACTTTTAAATGTTTTCAAGAAAAATGGATATTTTTCTCAAAGATTTTTACTCATCATTTTCATATATGTCAACATCCTTTGATGGATTTTAAACTTGTTTGAAGATGATTTATTAGGATACAAATCTTCCTTATTGTATTCAAGGTTTTGTGATAGGTTTGACTCTGGATGTGTTATTTTTATACCATTCATGGATTAGGAATAAATCATTGACATTTTGTATGCTATTTTTAATACGAATGTTTATGTAATGTTTTAACCTTTTCATATGAGGAATGCATTGGACTTAGTACGTGACGGGTGGAGCCTGCTATAGCTCCTAGATGCATCGGTATGTCTCATGAGACAAACTTGTGTCTAGGCACAAGGCCATAACAAAATCTTATTTTATGTCTTGGCACAAGGCCTTGACTATGTGCTTATGATAGTCTAGCATTATGAATTACATTATTATGAAAGTGGTTGGTGATATTTCATGTAGTTATTCGACTAGTAGAATATCCATGTAAATAATTAAATGGCATTATTTCATTTTATTTTTCCATATTATGCTGAATTTAATGTTTAAAAGGATTTTGTTTTAGTTATACATGGGCTTAAATGTTTATGCTCATTTATGAAAGTTTACACTGTATTATTTACCCTTACTAAGAATCTGAGCTCACCCCATTCTTATACATTATTTTCCTAGGATTACAAGAAGTTTATAATGATTGATATGTAGGGTTAATCTAAAGGGTAAAATGGAATTCTCAAATAACTATCTATACTATGTTTTATGATTCATGTTTTAATTTAATGTTAATGTATGTAATCAATTTTCCAATATTACTAAACTGATCGGTCGTTCAGGACTTGATTACTTGTAATCATGCCAGTGTATTAAAATAATGCACTGACTCTAGGTAACTATGGTCGGGGAATTACAGTTGGTATCAGAGAATGTTTAGAAATAACCTTGGAAGCTAGATTTAGATAAACTCTGATTAGAGCACATAAACCTAAGATATACTTTGAGGATTAGTATAGAATAACTTCCTAGAATTTTGGTAATGTAGAAATTTTCTGAGTTTTCCGAGCAATACATCCTTATCTGGATACGAGCAGGTAGAGGCAGCTCTGGCATAGATGTACCTAGGGGTAAAACCCAAAAACACCGCTTTGATCTAGATGCGAACGGGAACTGGTGCACAACAATGGGACTTATTGTACTCTTGGTTACGACACTCCCAGGGGATATTCTTAGGATAATTTTCATTTTCGTTACAAAACATTATGAAGGGTTTATGAGTACATACTTTATCAAATAAGACATTTTTATGATTAAAGATTATATCCATAAAGTGTTTAATTTATGTTAAGTGTTTTACAAGTTTTGGATTAGGTATTACTATTCATAAACTAATCTAGTGTATGCTATTGTTTAGAAATGGCACCCAGTAGAAGTAATGAGAACTCCAGCAATACGCATGATCTAAAGAGTATGAAATATCATATCTTTCATGGTCTGAAGCCAGAATTTAGAAGGGAAATAGTCTCCCACGTATTATCATCATATGAAGAAATAGTATCATGTGTTGATAAGATAAGTAAAGAATTCTCAGAGTCTTATGGCTTTGAAGGGATTCCAAAGAAGGAAAGGATGGTAGAGAGAAGGACAAGATAAAGGGAAGAAGGTAAAGAAGGATTTTACCATATGTGATAATTGTGGAAAGAATCAGCTTGGAAAATTCTTGAAGGGAATGGGAGTATGTTATATATGTGGAGAAAAAGGATACCATGGATGTGACTTAAAGGTTAAGAAAAATGTTTCAAATGTACAATTCTTCATCTGCAAGGAGTTTGGACACTACGCAAACCAATGTCCAAGTCATCAGACTATGTCTCAAATGATGCTATTGGACAATAATCAAGTTATGATACTACCACAGATGAATAGGAATGACTAGTGTTCTTATGTTGTTATTTTGGAATTATTTCATTGAAGTGTTATATCAATGATGTATAGGAAAGAAATAAGGATTGTACTGCAGTACTATTTCATTGAGGATTTGTGATTTTATAGTACTAAGAAAATTGACTCTTCAGCGAGTTAAAAATTTTGGAAATTACATGGTTGAAGGAAAGATAAACCTTAATATGGTCCTAATTTTGATGTACTAATTTTGGAATAAGATATGGTTGATTTGGGTAAATTATATGGGATATTCTTGACTTCCTTGAAACTGATTAAAGATTTGTATATTCCATCATTGTTGGAGTTTAAATTTTTTTTTGATGGATGATGTATATCCCTTATTCTATAAAGAATAAGGGATCATGAATGTAATCAATAAGGTAATATGGTAATTAAGGATGTTTCAGTGTTTTAAAAGAATACATGATGAAGGTATTCACATGCTATTACGGGGTAAAAAGGATCTACATTATGTTTACCTTTCATATAAATTTTGGACTGAGAGTTTAGATAATTATTTTTTATAAGTATAAAGGTTGGAATGGATTATATTTTACATTGGATACTATTGTTAAAGTTATTTTTTGGATATGAATAAAAATGACAACACACAGATCGTGTGACAACCCATCGTGTTGGAAAATTCTTCGGGAATAGAACCAAAAACATAGTGCAATTGGGATTTATCGCCTACCACTAGAATACATGAAGTCCTAGGAGTGTATAATGTACATTTCTTTTTTTTAAGTTCTGATAGATGAATGATAAATTTATTTTTGGAACCCGATACGGTTAGGATAAATAGATTATATTTGAGTTCTATTCACTTTTAGAGTGAAAGAAGGGTTTTTGGTAAACATTTATTACAGAATGAAAGTCTACATGACAAGTAAGTATATTTCCTTACGTTCTTAGAAAATATCCTAAATAAATTCCTCAACATTATGAAAGTTAAATTAAAACAAAAACATTGTCGGTTAACTTTTCCTATTGGGGAATCAAAGACTGTTTAACCAATCACAAGTTTGTGATTTTCATGTAGTTAACTTTCTCCTAATACTATTTTCTACAACTCTCCATCCCACCTTGATGAGTTTTTCTCCTCCATATCCATTTTTTAATAGAATCATAGTATGTGCTATCTCGGGTGACCTTTATACTTATCTTTCTTTCATTTGATGTTATATTTTTGTTAACCCTATTTTAGATATGGGGTTTCCACGAATGTATTTTCTATTTTCAACCTTTTATTATCGAAGAAAATTTTCAAATTATGAATAAAAAATTTATTGAAAGAGGGTAGAATGTAACACCCCAAGCTTCCATGGTATGTTTTCCTTTGAATAATGTAGTAGCTTGCATTGTACGCAACTTCGAGATTCTAACACACTGTGCCCAATCAAAATAGCTATTATGAATAGTAATACCCAATTTTTGTAATTTTATAAACGTTATCCTTCAATATGGACTTCAGTTTTGGATTCATAATATCAAAATTATCCTAGGGTGAAATTTTGGTATTTTTCTGAAAACATTCAATTTTTGATGAATATTGAAAATTACTAAATGTTAATTAAAAACAACTTTTTTAATCAAAATAATTAATAGTGATAAATTATGAATTTGAGTGGTATTAAGGTATATTTAGAATATTTTCTTACCATTTGATACAATTTTGTTCATTGGACATAATTTTACATTTAACTAGACATAAACAAGTGTCAATCTTTTGATAGTTATTATTTCTTAAAAATAGGATTTTTGTTTTAACAGTGGGAATTAATTTAAAATTAATTTCTGCCACTTTTGTGTTTTGAATTTTAAAAAATGGATTACATATTTGGAATCAGGATTTCCAAATTGTGTAAATAGGTAACTCTTATTTGAGGATATTTTGAATAATTACTTCGGTAAATATTTTATTTATCATGGGTAAAGGGTAAATCTGGTAACTAAGGGTAACAAAATAATATTATAATAATATTAAATTACCCTAAAATGTGTCATAACCCTATTGGTTGATACATTTCCTATGATTTCCATCTTTGGGTCTATTTTGGGACCCCATAGACCCACCTGTAATTGATAATGACACATTATATTAATTAAGTTAAAGTAAATACAAAAATGATATCATCATATATCTTTTAGAAAAATAATTTTTACATAAGGTTATATGTCATATATTTTTGAATATAAATATTAATTAGAAATCTAAAAAAAATTTCCTACATAATGGTATTTTATTTATAAATTTTATACATTGAATAATTATATTTATTTATGACATAATAATTATGTAGTATTTTCCTTATTAATGAACGAATCAAATAATTGGTATTATAAATGTTTAAATAAATATAATTTGAAAGTTTTGATTCCATAAAAGAATTTTATTGGTTAATATGACATGTTATTATTGTTTAATTGAATTTTTGTCTAATTAATAAATTTTTTAATACTTTAACAAAAATCAATAATTAAATAGTGTCAAAATTCAGATAAATGAGTTCTGAAAAACAATATTATATTATTAATTGATATTCTATTCCTAAAAATCTAAGGATCTGCCAAAAGAGTTATATAATTATAGTTGTATCATTAATGGACCACTTGGGGGTCTCTTGTAAGTATGTAGTATGTTTATTAACCATATAATATAAAAATACAAAGTGACATGGTAAATGTCAAACTAATTAACTAAGAGTTAAAACTAAAATATAAAGTTATTAAAGTGACCCAAACCAGTATAAAACCTATTAGTTGAGTTTTTTTATACCTATGCCCACCTTATACTTTCAATAATATACTTTGGAGACATTATAAACCGAATATTAATTTATTATAAGATAATATTTTAAGTTTTTTCTAAGGTGCCCCTCACCCCTCTTATAAAAGGGCACTCCCCCTTCACTCTAATTCACACCTTATAATCCATTTGGCTCGGCCAAACCCTGCCCAAATACCCTATCAACTATAATTACTTCAACTTACAGGCCTTAGTTTGATCATAAATATAACCTAATCATTCCTTTTGATCAAATCAAATGAAGAACCCAAAGAAGAGGTAACGATTTCACCACCCTCTTTCAAGTTCCTTTCTTCTTGCACTTATTCTTTCTTTGTTATTTCCATTATAAAATAATAACTCAAGTATATTATATATAATGTGATATTATTATAAATATGTTATAACAATATTTAGTATTCTCTCCATTCATTGAATGACATATCACCATACGTGCGTACGTACGGCTTACCGTCTCCACATGGTGGTGTAATTCTTATTCAAAACATTATTATTTGGATGGGTATAATAATGATGTTTAATTCCTGTAAATAATAAATATATCATGATAATTATTCTCTATATATGATATAGAATCCAATTCTATTTTATTTTAATATAAAAAAATTATATTGTCACTTGTGTGTACGTACGGACTACCGTCTCCACGACGCGATTAGATTCATTTCCACATTCACCATTCATCGATGATTATAAATGTACATATTACTAATAATTATTTAATATATGACATAATAATGCTACTGGATATAGATATATATATTTATGTATTTATTGACATATATCTTATTGACTTAGTTCCGTTCAATACAATATGAAAACGGAAACATTGTTTATGCGTACGTACAGACTATCGTCTCCATAAATGGTGTTTTTTATTTCATATATATGTATATTAAAAATATTTATATTCTAAATATATATGATATAGAAATAATTTGTTATATTTTGGAAGTTCATAAATCTTGATCTAAGTGATACAATCAATAGTAACATGTTAAAACACATACGATAAAGGAAGTGATTATTACCCGAGATGTCAATTTAACATGTAAATTATTATTAAATGGGTAGTATAAAGTAATAAATGAATTATATTTGATATCATAAATATTAATATAGTTCTGTTATACATTAATAACATACTACGATCTTCATATAGTAGTATTAATGTACACTTGACTAAAGGACAGTGCAAGGTAAGGGGTTTTCATCTCACTCCTTATTCATGTGAGATTCATGCCATATTGCCACTATTACCTTGTGTGTAGTGTATGTACTGACCATAATTTTATTCTTTTTGTATTAAAATTTAATTTATGTGTATTTACATATTCATTGTATGATACCTCTTTAATGGGGTGTATGTTTCGTAAGTTACCAAATTGGTAAGGGTTAATTTCACAATCTATTTATTATCTGAGGTTGTTTTTACGTAAGTATCTTCTGGGACATATTTATTATCCACATCCATAAATTATGAAAGTGTTTTCAAATGGATTATTTTATGTGACTTTTTTTACTAAAACATCATTTCAAATGTTTTAAATATTTATTCTTCTAAATCTTTCTCATTAATGTCCATGTCTTCAAAATGGTTTTTAAGGATTTATTTATTTGGATATGAATGTTTTTAAAATGTTAATTCATTTTAAAAGATTCAAAGTGGTATGGGATACTTTGATTCTAAAAATATCTGTAAATGTCTTCATTTCTAAATTGTGTGACTTTTGAATGTTTTCATGAAAAATGGATATTTCTCTCAAAGAGTTTTACTAATCATTTTCATATATGCCAACATCCGTTGATGGATTTTAAACTTGTTTGTAGATGATTTATTATGATACAAATCATCCATATTGTATTGAAGGTTTTGTGATAGGTTTGACTGTGGATGTGTTATTTTTATACAATTCATGGTTTAGGGATAAATTATTGACATTTTGTATGCTTGGTTTAATATGAATGTTTATGTAATGTTTAAACCTTTTCATATGAGGAATGAATTGGACTTAGTAAGTGACAGGTGGAGCCCAATATATCTCCTTGATGCATTGGTAGGTCTGAGGAGACAAACTAGTGGCTTGGCACAAGGCCTTGAAAAAATATCATTTTTAGTCATGGCACAAGGCCTTGACTATGTGGTTATGATAGTCTGGCATTATGCATTCCATCATTATGAAAGTGGTTAGTGATATTGCATGTGATTATTCGACTAATAGAATATCCATGTGAATAAGTAAATGGAATTATTTAATTTTATTTTTTCCATATTATGCTGATGTTAAAGATTAAAATGATTTTGTTTTAGTTATACATTGCTTTAAATGTTTATGCTTATTTGTGAAAGTTTCCACTGTAATATTTACCCTTACTGAGCATCTGAGCTCACCCCTTTCTTATGTTTTATTTTCCCAGGATTCGAAGAAGTGTATTATGATTGATATGTCGGGTTATGCTAAAGGAGAAAATGGAATTCTCAAAGAACTATCTATGATATGTTTTATTTTTCAAGTTGTAATGTAATGTTACTGTATGTAATCTATTTTCCAAGACTGCTAAACTGATCGGTCCTTCGAGACGTGATTATTGTAATCATGCCAATGTATTAAAATAATGCACTGACTTTGGGTAACTGGGGTTGGGGTGATATGTATGCCCTCCTTTTCCAGTCAGTGGATACTGATAGTACTCATGTATGGGGGAAGAGAGTTGAGTCTGCTCCAGGTTTATTGTTGGAGCTTTTTGGTAGACTTCTTTGGGTGCTGCCGAATGAGACTATTTATAGGCTAGATGAAAGATGGAAGGTATATGTGCATGTTGGCTATTTTAATCCAATAATGGTTGAAATATTTATCTTAAAGTTTAAATATGAGACTTCTGGAAGGATTGGTGAGTGTAGGTAGGTGTGTGTTCATTCTTACCAGTTTCCACCACATTTTATTGGTGGGCTTCCTTGAATGCAGTCAGACGAGCCTGATAACTGGATGATAGTTTTTAAGTAGGTGTATGTTCCGGTACATGTTACTACATCAGATTTAACTAACAGGATTGGTGGGTTTCTTCCAGATGAGTATGTCTTCCATCCGAATTGGGACAGACGGTTTTATGTGCTCGTTCATTGTTTGCCAACAAGTTAGGTTGATGGACTTCTATGGAGGGGGAAAGGTAAGAACCTTCTCCCTGTTGGAATGACTTTTTCCCCAGTGGTTCATCTTGTGGTCCTAGTTCTAAGGGACCTGGGATGTAGAACCAAAGGAAATACCCCCATCATGTTTGTGGTTCACTGCCACGTAACTCTGTTGATGACGATTGTTGGTGGGATCCAACAGAAGGACCCTTTAATCTTTGATTTGAGGCCATGAGTGAGCTCTTGATCTACATACATATATTATGGGAGGGACTCGTAGTTGCATTTCAGGGATAACGACCTAAAATGGTTGAAGATGGTGTTTGGCACAATCTACTTCTTGACCAATGGTCATCGCTGACTAGACGATTGAGGGTTGTTGTTAACATAGATAGCCTGTCAGGAAGCCTCCAAGGTTATGATAATACTGTGTTGATAGTATTCCCTTACAAGTACATTGGGCACCCATCATTGAAGACACTGAGTTGGTGATGAATTCCTTCTAGAGGATGAGGATCTAGCTTGAGTAGCGGTCATGGAATTCATGGCTGCAATCATAAAGGAATCCATTTGGATTGACTGGAGTTCTAAGAAAAATTGAGAAAATAATGAACTATATTAAATAAAAATCATAAATATGGATTCATTTTTTATTGATTACTTTGTATGGACTTCCTTTATCAATTGATAGGGGCCTGACAGATGGGTAGCACAATTAACATGGTTTAGGATTCTCGTTCGGTTCACCATTTTGATTCTTCTGTCCCTCGGAACATGTGTCCTGGTAATGAATCACTACTTCCGAGCGGTTTCCATTGATGTATTTATGGAACCCGAAACATCCAACAACTATTTTTCTAAATAGACCTACATTTCAAAGGTAGGCATTCGTTAATTTTGAACTTATGATACTTAAGCGCCCAAAATGGTCGAGAGGATGATATTTTAGACTCATCACAACCACATGGGGGAATTATTTCTTAGTCTTGAAATATTTTATATTTGATATATTTTCATGAATCCTTATTAATTCACCAAGTATAAAATAGTTTTCTATTGGAATTTTTAATTAGTTAATAGTGTGTATGAAGTTTAGAATCATCTATATATATTTGAGGTTCTCCATTAATGGATATATCTATATGTATTTGAGGTTATCCTTCAATTGTATCCTCTCTTCCATTTTATGGTCTCTCCAAAGAACTTTTACTAGAATAGTCATCCAGTTTCTCAACACTAATTATCTGGAATCAAGAATATTAATTGGATCTTCACAATAAGATAGATTGGGTTTCAGTTCTAATTTCTCATAGGTGAGTACATGGGCTAGGTCAGGAATTTATTTTCTCAACAATGATACGTGGAACACATCATGAACTTTGGAGAGACATGGTGGTATTTCTAAACGATAAATAACAACTCCAATTTTTTCTAGAATTTTGAATGGTCTTATTTACTTAGGACTTAATTTTTCCCTTCTTACTGAATCGTATAACACCCATCCAAAGAGATACCTTCAAGAAAACACAACCACCTACTTGAGATTCCAAATCCTTCCTTTAGTTATCGGTATAGATCTTTTTCCTAATTTGATCTGATTTGAGGTTCATTTTGATAATATTTACCTTTTCCATTATTTCCTCAATAATATATGGGCCTACGAGTTTTCTTTCACCAACATCATCCCAAAAAGTTGGTGTGTGACAACTATTTTTATATAATGCTTCATATGGTGCCATCTGAATACTTGAATAGAAGCTATTATTATAGGAAAATTCTACTAGAGGTAAATACTAATCCCACATACCTTGAAAGACATGTGAAAAAGATCCCAACATTTCTTATAAGGATTGAATAGTCTATTTGATTGACCATCAATTTGAGGGTGGTATGAAGTGCTCAAAAAAAGTTCCATATCTAGGTATTTCAGAAGACTTTTACAAAATCTTGATGTAAAATGGGGATCACGATCTGAAATAATTGATAGGGGTACACTATGAAGTCTTAAAACTTAATTAATATATATTCTCTCTAAACATTCAAGTAGTAATTCTTATCTTATAGCAAGAAATGTGCTAACATGGTAAGACAGTCAACAATGACCCATATTGCATCATTCCTTCCAAGAGACTTTGGTATCCCCATGGAAAACTCCATCATTATACCATCTCATTTACACCCAGGTATGGGAAGAGGTTTCATGACTCCTCTAGGATGTTTTCTTGAATCCTTCACCAACTGAAAATCCATACATCTTGACACAAAATCAGCAATCTCCCTCTTCATGTTGTCCCTCCAAAAATCTTCCTTCAAATCACTGTACATATTAGTGCTATAAGGGTGTATAGAGAAATTGGAGTAATAAGAATCATCCAATAATTCCATTTTTATATCAGGTATATCAGGAACATAAATCCTTTTCCCAAATTTCATATTTCCATCTTCTTATATGAATTAGATCAATCTCCCATCATTCACAGTATTAAATTTCTTTTGAAACTCTTCTTCATCAGTCTGAGAAATTTTTACACATTATATAAATAATGGTTTGTCAACAATTTGAAAAAGTATTGATGTTTCACCTTTCAAGATTATTCCCATGTCCATATTTACTAGATCCATTAACATAGTATCCCTTTCAACTCTCATAATGTTCCGAACTCCATGATCCTTTCTGCTCAAAGAATCTACCACCTTATTTTTCTTCCCCATGTGGTAGTGTATAGTTAAATAATGATCTTTGTGTAGTTCAAGACATCACCTTTTCTTCATGTTGAGTTAATTCTGTAAGAAAATATAATTAAAACTCTTTTGATCGGTATATATCTCACATTTTTCACCATAGAGATAGTGTCTCAATATCTTCAAAGGAAAGATTACAGCTTCTAACTAATGATCACGAGTAGGATAGTTTTTTTTTGTGAATTTTTAGCTATCATGATGCATAGGCAATATCTCTATCATTCTGCATGAGGAAAAAACAAAGTATATTCTTCGATGCATCACTATAAATAACAAACCCATCATTCCTCGATGGTAGAGTCAAGATAGGAGCATTCACTAATCATATCTTTAATTCTTCACAAACATATTCACATTATTTTGTACAAAAAAATTTAACCCCTTTACATGTGAGCTTGGTTAATGGGATAGCTAATTGGGAAAAATTCTGGAAGAAATGCCGATAATAGCCAGCTAAACCAATAAAACTGTGTAACTCAATTATACTCATTAGTTCTGGCCATTTTGGTATTTCTCCTATCTTGGAAGGGTCAACGGAGATTATATCCTTAAAGAAATTATATCCAAGAAAATAAGTCTACTAAATCCAGAACTCACACTTTCTAAACTACCCATATAATTCATTTCTTCAAAGAGTCATTAGAATAGTGCACAAGTGATTTTCATGATCATCATAGATTTTTGAGTATATCAATATATCATCAATAAATACCACTACAACGTCTTCTAGATATTCATGAAAAACTCTATTCATTAGATCCATGAAAACAGAGGATACATTAGTCAGTCCAAAAGGCATTACTGTAAACTTGTAATGCATGTACCTGGTTTAAAATGATGTCTTAAGAATTTCTTCCTTTTCATGCCAAACTGATGCTATCGAGATCGAAGGTCATTCTTTGAAAATATTTATCTCTGAGAAGTTGATCAAATAAATCATAAATTAGAAGTAGGGGATTCTTTTTCTTTATTGTAATAGCATTGATCCCCTTATATCCAATGAAAAACCTCATAGATCCATCTTTCTTCTTAATAAATAGAATATTGTCTGTCCATGAAGAAACACTTGGGTGAATAAATACCTTATTACTCAATCCCTCTATTTGTTTATTTAGTTACACTAATTCCATTGTGGGCATTCTATAAGGGGTATTATATATAGGCCTTGAACAAGGAATTAATTCAATGGAAAACTCACTTTATCTTTCTGGAGGATGTCCAGGTAAATCATCTAGAAACACATCAACATATTATTTAACAATAGGTACATCCTCTTTTTGAACATTTTTTCCCCACCCACAGTTTTTTCACTCCTTTCCTCCCCATTAATTGAATTTAGTAGAGCTACTAGGGGTGGATCTAGATAAGAATCAGATGGTTTTGTTTCATCACTAAAGATAAGGTATTCCTTATCATCATTAAAAATTGTAACCTCCTTCTTCTTACAATAAATATTCATATCATGGTCTGAAAGACAATCCATACCAAGGATTATATCAAATTTTACCATGTGTATGAAAATGATATCAATAAATAAAGAATGTTTATATTCCATAATGGTAACTGATTCACAAAACATTGTTACAATGATACTTCCCTTAGGAGTTTTGACTGACAACTCCCTTGTTAAATCAAATTGGAAATATCTAATTTTCTTGGAAAACTAGGAAGATATGATAGAATGTGATAATATAGAATGAAATAAATCATTGGCTAAATTTTAGGAAACGATTAAAGTACTTTCTGCCAAGTCATTCAGAACTTCAACCTGAGTAGTAGTGATTGCCTATTCTTGGTCTTTCTCCCTTGGCTTTTTCTAAGGTAAGTTTCATTGGTACTTAAGAAATTAATTTTCATAATGCCCAATTTCTCTACAGTTTCACCATTCAACATTGACAACATCTTTCTTTCCCTTTCAATCACGAGCTTCGTGGACTTTTTCTCAACACATGTATCAAACTCCCATACGCTTCAGGTATGTTTTGAGGTGTTTCTTCCCACATTTACTGCAGAGTGGAAGGTATACATTTCCCTTCTTTCCCTTATTTCCTTTTTAGAGTGTTCTAAAGATCTCTTCATCTCTTAATTTTCTTTAAATTCATAAGTATTAGAGAATTCCTTTTCTGACTTGATAGCACATGAGACTATATCTTCTTATCATGAGAACGATTGTGAGACTAATGGTCAATTGAGAAATTATTTTAACACATCAAATAATCGATCAATATTACTTCTTGTATATGTATATATTCTGCATCATGACCTTCTAACCTTGTAAAGTAAGCCTCAAACTTTGTGACATTCTCATCCTCCTTTTTTCTCAAACTCAAAAATTTCCTTTCCATATACGCTCAATTGTCACAAGGAATAAATTTTTCTACGAAAATGTTCTTAAACTCCCTATATTCCATATTTTATACTTCATCGTCTTCATTTTTGTTTTGAATCAATTAACACTATTGATCTGCATCTCTTGTGAGGTGATAAACTGCCATGAATTTTTTTTCCCTTTTGCTACTCCTCAAAGAATGAAATATTTTCTCAAAGGAACTTATCCATTGCTCAGATACAAATGGATATTTAGTCCCAATGAATTTTGGTGGTTGTTGAAATAAGAAGCATTCTAACATTGATCCTCCATGATGTGGATCAGGGGGCTCCATACGGGTATGGTAATTATTCATAACCGGAGTGAGTTTTCCAAGTATGCTGATGAGATGATCAACACCAGTTGCATCTCCAGCTCTACTATAATTATCTTGAGTAAAATTGAAATCCCTACATATATTATGTACGTTGATGCAGTTTACATTCCTTCCACTATGCGCCATTTCCAAACAATGGAATATACTATATTGGTATGTGAATCGCAATAAATAATTCCAAACAAGTAAACTACCTAACATAAATGGAATAGTTTAATCATATAATCCATAATCATAAAAAAATGTTTTCTTTGAGGAAGTATTTACTCATAAATCCTTCATAATGCTTTGTAAAGAAAATGTGAATTATCCAAATCATATCCCCTGAGAGTGTCATAAACAAGAGTGCAGTAAGGCTCATTATCATGCACCAGTTGCCATTCGAGTCTAGCTCAAAGCGGTGTTTTCAGGTTTTACCCCTAGACACCTCTATGAAAGTGCCACCTTCACCTTCTCCTATCTAGATATGGATGTATTTCTTGGAAAATTCACAACATCTATACATTACCAAAATTCTTCTAAGTTATTCTATATGAATCCTCAAATTCTATCTTAGGGTAATGTTCTCTAATCAATGCTTTTCTAAATATAACTTACAAGTATTGTACTAAAATTCCTCTAATACCAACTGTAATGTGCCAAACTTGGTTAGCCAGAGTCTGTACATTATTACAAAACATTGGAATGATAAAATAAATCATGTCCCAAAAGACTGATCAGTTTAGTATCCTTGAAAGTACTATATACATACCTATGTTTTACATTACATTATAAAATAAAAAAACAAGATTGTTTCTCCATAGAACACACTCATACCCTTAGCCTATCTCTACAATTCAGTCATAATATACATATTCACATGATTGGAAAAATAAAAATAAGAAAGGTATGAGCTCAGATGCTCAGTAAGGATAATAGTATAGCAGAAACTTTCATAAACAAGCATAAACATTTAAGGCAATGGATAAGATTAAAACATAATCCTCTTAAACATAAAATTCAGAATAATATGGAAAATATAAATCAAATAATTCGATTTACTTATTCCAAAGGACATTCTACTAGTCAAATGATCACATGTAATATCAATAGCTAATTTCATAATGGTGGAATGCATAATGTCGGACATCAAAACCACATAGTAAAGGCCTTGTTCCAAGACTAAAAATAATATTTTTTTCATGGAAAGGTGCTAGGAAATTAGTTTTTCTTATGAGACCTACCAATGCATCAAGTGGCTATAGAGGGCTCCACCTGTCACTTACAAAGTTCAATGCATTCCTTATATGAAAAGGTTGAAACATAATACAAACAGTCGTATTAAAACTAGAATTCAAAATGTCAATACTTTAACCATAAACCATGAATTGTATAAAAATATCACATCCACAGTCAAACATATCACAAAACCTTCAATACAATATGGATGATGGTATCATGAGAAATAAACTTCAAAGAAATGTAAAATCCAACGAAGGATGTTGACATAGATGAAATCAATCCAAATAATATTTTTGTACAAAAATTATTTCCACATTGAATACATTCAAAAGAAATGAAAACATTTATTTTGAAATTATTCTTATAATATTTTAAGGGTAGCATCAAATGTGTTATAATTGTGGAAGATAGCCGTACCCTCCATATAAGTTACAAAAACATTATTTCCTTAATTTTTTGAAAAGGTCATAAAGTACCTTGTTGGGAAAGCAACGGAAAGATTCCATTCAAACCATTTTATAAAAATTCAAACAAGGGACTAAATTACTTTAAACCATAGGCTTGTAAATTGTAAAAAAAAAATTGAAATACATTTTTAAGAAATCTGGATGTGGAGGATAAAGAGTTCCCAGTAGATACTCACATATAAACAACCTCGGATAACAAAGAGATTGTAAAATTAACCCTTACCTTTCACTTTTCCTTAGTCAAGGGTAGTTTAACCTCCTGTGTAATAGATAAATAATTTTTATTAAATTATAAAAAATCCACATACATAAATATGATATCATACATGATCCTTTAATATTTCCTTGTTAATAATATTTCAGTACTATCTTTGTTTCAGGTGTTAAGTAATTTTTCATCCTTTATATGTTTTGTTATGTGAGTTATGTTTTTTATGGATAAGATGTATTTGATTGATACCCAGAATAGCGTTAAGTTCTTAAAAATTATTCTTAATCATCAAATTAAAACTATTATTTAATAGTTATTATGGGGAATGAAATCTCATTGTGTCGTTGAGACGGTAAGTCGTACGTACGCACAAATGACAATATCATTCTCTTAGTGGTGAAACTCTATGTAATTGGATGATATATTATATATAAATAATAATTAAAAAGTTATATTTATAATTTACATCAATTATACTCATTATTATACCCTTTCAAATAATGAAGTGTTGAATAAAAAGCTATACCACGATGTGGAGATGATAAGCCATACATACACACGTATGGTGACTTTGTCATTCATATGATGAATAGAATAATAAATATGGTTGTACCATATTTATAATAACATAACAGTATGTAGAATTTACTAGAGTTATTATTGTGTCATGGAAACAAAAAATAAATAGGAAGTGTAAGGAGATAATTACTTTGAAATAGGTGATGAAACAATTACCTCTTCTTCAGGTTCTTCCTTTTGATTTGAATAAAGGCATTCTTAGGGGGAATTTATGATCAAATTAAGGACTATAGGTTAAATAGAGGGTAGTTGAGAGGATATTTGGCCAGGTTTTGGCCAAGGGAAATAGATTTGGATGTGTGAAATAGAGATAAGTGGGAGTACACTTTTTTAAAAGAGGTGAGAGTCACTTTAGGAAAAGATTGAAATATTGTTTTATTATAAAATAATTTTCTATTTATAATGGCTCCAAGTGGATTTATTTCGAGGATAAAGTGGGTATGGGTTGAAATCTTATCAAATATTAGGTTTTAGACAAGTTTATGTTCCCATATTAACCTTATATTTTAGATTTATGTCATAGTTAAATAGTTTAACTTATACAATGTCTTCTTGTATTTTTATATTACATGATTAATAAACATTAAATAAAATTCTGAGAGAAACTCAAGTGGTTAACTAATGATATATCTATCATTATATAATTTATTTTTCCAAACCATATATTTTTAGGAATATTATATCATTTAATAATATTTTATTTGTTTTAAAAACTCATTTTTTTCAATTTTGATACTATTTAGTTTTTGGTTTTTGTGAAATTCAAAAAAACATAATTACTTTGATAATGATGCATTAAATCAACACTAACATGTCATATTAACCAATAAAATTCATGGAAACCATCAAAGGTCTCAATTTATATTTATTTTTATATTTATAATATCAATTATTATAATATTTTATTAATAAGGTAATTACTGCATCATCATTGTTTCATGAATAAATTTAATTATATGATATATAAAAATTATAAATAATATACCATTATGTAGGAAATATTTTTAGTTTTATAATGAATATTTTTAGTTAAATTTATCTTAGGTATAACCCTATATTGAAAATGGTTTAGATATTAAAAGTTTAATTTGACACTTTTAACTCTTCTTTAAATAAAATATTATAAATTTCCTAATCTAATCCAAGTTTATCAAAAATTGACATATTTTATTCCTAAGGTTTATTTTGGTCAAAATAAACTTTTCCAATAGAATTAGAAAATATTTAAGGGTAATTAAAATATCATTTTTACCTTTAATTACCCTATTTAATTTTAACTGTGGTAAATAAAATTCAAAAGTTACTAGTCCCCAAAAGTTATTTTCATCCTATTTAACAACATTTTACTTACTGATGTCAACTGTCTCTCTTGGATATTTCAAATTCAATTAAAAAATTGGAAAAATTACTTTTTATGCAAATTTAAAAATGTGCCAAGAATGTGGGTAAAAGACGCTAAAAATTTCAATAAAATTTTATATATCTAATATTTTTATAAAATCACTCCAATGAATTACATTGGGATAATATAGGTATTATGAACCTATTATGACTTCAAAATAAATTTAAATAAAAATTATAATTATTTAAATAAAATTCGGTTTTAAACAATAACGCGGTGTTTTTCTCTATTCATCAAAAATTGTATGTTTTCATATAAATACTGAAAATTAAACCTAAGATAATTTTGATATTACAAATCTGAAAATAAAGTCCATTTTGAAAAATAAAATTTATAAAATTTCAAAAACGAGGTATTATTATTCATAATTATTGTTTAAACGACTAGTTTGATTTTTCGTGGTGTGCTAAAACTCGATGTTGCATACAATGCATGCTATTGAATTATTAAAAAAGAAGTGTACCATGGAATATTGGGGTTTTACATATCGTCTACTTTTGTATCTTTCATGATACTCTGTTCTCCTATAATCTAAATTCCTGAGAACTGTTTCACAGATAGAAATTGGAAGGGAACTCATGGATAGTTCACCTGTGTGTTCACTTTGTGGCTTCTTCCCTAATTATGAAAAAACTAACCTCCATTGAGGAGGGGATTATAGATGTGAAAAATCCCCAAGCCTTATAGGATAGGGTTGTTCTAGTTCTTCTTCTTCCTCAAACCTTGAAACATTGTTTATTGAATTTGAAGGTAAAATTAAACAAGCATCTAGACATGTAGGATAGGGTTGCTCCTGAACTGTTATAGTTGAGATTTGGTAAGCTTCTCTTATGATTTAGGAAATTTTTGTTCGACAATGGGCTGGGTGTGTTATTAAACATATTAAATCACCTGTTTTAGAAGACTGTTGTTCTATTTCTGACATGTGCACCATTTGATGGATGTCATCCTCTATGTAGGAGGTTTGGCTAATGTTCTCAGATACATGATGCAAAAGTATCTCAATAACATTCTATCTTTGAGCCAGACTCTAATGAGAGCTAGTCGAGGCCTTTGCTTGACCGTATCATTGATCACACACAAAATGTATTGATTGTAACCATCCATGGGAAATAACATTGCATGAAACCAATTTTGGGGGGATTTACTGATTATGGAGTGTACTGAAATGCAATGCTCCGTGTGCACCCCATCCTTTGATACGAACACCAGATGGGGTATCCAAAACTAACTAGTGTAGCCTATTTAGTACATTGAGGCATTCATGCTAAAGGGTTCTCTTCTTCTTCTCAAACATTGGATGTTGGGAAACTGAGAGAGATACCAAGTCAATTTGGAATTGTAACAATTCTATTACCTTAACATGACTTTGATTTTCATCATATGGTAATAATTTGTCATTCAAATGACGAAGAGTAATCCATATGTTGAGGTAGATATCTTGAATACAATCTTCTTCCATCAATTCTGGAATGATGTATTGAGAGGTTTCCATAGGCCAAAACATGACTATTATTTCACATTTAGCCAATTTTTTTCTATTATTTAACATATCTTCATTATATTTTTCCATTAGTTTCTCCACTTGGTATGACCAGAGTGGACACTTCTCAACTATTTTATTATAAACAGTGGAATCAGTCATTTATTCCTCTACTATATTATAAGGTAAATGACCCAAGGGAGGTTCAGAGAATGATCGCTGCCTTAGGATGTCATCTGGTTGAAAAAGTATTTAACTTGTTAGTGAAAAGGAATCATCCATGACTTACCTTATGTTGGAAAGTGCCTTGGTATAAGAGAGATTTCTCCTTACTAAAATGTCAATTATAACATTATCCTGACAATGGGAAACACTACTACGGAGAGAACATTCACAATGAATGCCATCTTGGGGAGGACCACCATGGTGGATTATGGAAAGGGATGAATCCTCTTTCTCCTTGGTCTTCTAGACACATGGTGGGTAGTCGTGGCTCTCATATGGAGATAGGCTCTCTATATTGATTGTATTTTAATGAAAAAAAACCTTCACGATGAATCATATAATGGGGAGCTTCATAATTTTTTCTAATACTCCCATAATTTGGTAATGAGAGGGTAGGATCATGATTTGCAATAGATAAATGTATGAGGGCTTCATGAACTCCAACATGAAGTGGAACCAGATTTCATATTGGCTCTTGATTTTCCAACATTGTTTGGAAATACTTCTTCCAATATGCTATTTTACACATAGTTGGGGCCACTTGCTATGAGAAGTGGTTAGCTTGACCAGGTGTCTATTCTAGACATGGAATAGTAATCATAATGTGGAGATTATCTCTAATTGGAAAAGGTGTATGTTCCTGATCCGATTGTCCATATGATACAGGGGAGTATGCCGCATAACCCTTTGGGACTGGAATGGAGGTTTATATCTACTCTGGTATGGCATGTTTATGAGTCATCCGAGGTGTGGGGATAGAATTATGTGTCTATTCCTCTGATACTACTAAATATGTTGTTGTGATATTATGGAATTCCTCGAGAATATGGGAAGGAATTTGTGTATACCCTTTAACAATTGCTAAAATGTGTTTGGTGACTTCAACGGCCGGAATGGGAATATAAGTTCATTCTATATTTAGAGAAGGTGTATGTGCCTACTCATGTCCTCATTTTCATGTCAGTGGATACTGATAGTACTCATATATGGGGGTAGAGAGTTGAGTCTGCCCCAGGCTTGTTGTCAGAGCTTTTCGGTAGACTTCTTCGGGTGATGCCAAATGAGACTATTTATAGTCTTGATGAAATATGGTAGGAATAGGTGCATGTTGGATGTTTTATGCCAAGAATGGTTGAAATATTTATCTTAATGATGATAGATGAGACTTCTGGAAGGATTGGTGATTATAGGTAGGTGTGTGTTCCTTCTTACCAGTTTCTACCACATTTGATTGGTGGGATTCCTTGAATGCAGTCAGACGAGCCTGATAACTGCTGATAGTTTTTAAGCAGGTGTATGTGTCGGTTCATGGTACTCCATCAGATATAACTAGCACGATTGGTGGGTTTCTTCTAGATGAGTATGTTTTCCATCCAAATTGGGATGGACAGGTTTATGTGCCCGTTCGTTGTTAGCTATCAAGTTAAGTTGATGGACTTATCTAGAGGGGGAAAAGGCAAAAACCTTATCCCTATTGAAAATATTTTTTCCCTAGTGGTTCGTCTTGTGGTCCTAGGTCTGAGGGACCTAGGCCGAATAACCAAAGGAAACACCCCCATCATGTTTGTGGTTCACTGCCATGCAATTCTATTGACGATGATTATTGGTGGAAGCCCTACAGAAGGACCCCATAATCTTTGAGTTAAGTCCATAAGTGAGCTCTTGATCTAAATCCATATAGTATGGGAGGGTCTCATAGTTGTGTTTTTTGGATAAGGACCAGAAACGGTTGAAAATGGTGTTTGGACCAATCTACTTCTTGACCACCGGTTGTCGCTAACTAGATGATTTAGGGTTGTTGTTAACATAGATAGACTGTCAGGAAGCCTTCGGGGTTGGGATAATACTATGTTGATAGTATTCCCTTACTAGTACATTGGAGAGCCATCATTGAAGACACCGATTTGGTGATTAATTCATTCTAGAGGATGAGGATCCAGCTTGAGTAGCGGTCGGGGCATTAACAGGTGCAATCTTGAAGGAATCCATTTTGATCAAATGAAGTTATGAGAAGAATTGAGAAAACAATGAACTCTATTAAATAAACATTTTAAATATGGATTCATGTGTGATTGATTCCTTTGTCTGGACTTCCTTTACCAATTGATAGGGTCCGGACAGATGGGTAGCACAATTAACATGGTTTAGGATTCTCATTGGGTTCTCTATTTTTGATTCGCCTATCCCTCGGAACATGTGTTCTGGTTATGAATCGCTACATCCGAGCGGTTTACATTGAATTATTTATGGAACCTGAAACATCCAACAACTATTTATCCAAATATACCTGCATTCCAAAGGCAAGCATTCGTTAATTTTGAACTTACGATACTTAAGATCACACATTGGTCGATAGGATGAGATTTTAGACTCATCACAACCTTTTGGGGAATTATTTCCTACTCTTGAAATCTTTAATATTTGAGATATTTTCTTCAATCCTTATTAATTCACCAAGTATAAAATCGGTTTCCTTTGGAGTTTTTAATCAGTTATTAGCATGTCTGAAATTTATAATCATCCATATGTATTAGAGGTTCTCCATTAAGGGGGATATCTATATGTATTCGAGTTTATCCATCAATCGTATCCTCTCATATACTAATTAGATGTTTTTAAACAATCGTCATAATAGTACTTGTTTTTTAAGCCACTCAGTGGGGAAATATGGAATGTATTACCATCTAGTTAGATGAAGGATTGTTTTTTTGTTGGGATCGTACCCATAAATAGGCTACCTACATATCCTTGTGAAAGGAATCATAACCCTTGTAGTTTGGTGGCTCTTAATGGAACACATCAATCCATTTAAGGTCATTTGATAAGGAACTTGTCGTATAGTTTAATTTCAAGTGGTAAGTACATATCAGTGAAAGGTGCTTAGTCAAGGTATGGTGTGGGAATTATGCCTATGCAGCCCAAGGAACTTGGAAAGAATATGTGTTTTTCAGTTAGATTAGAAACTTTTGGGAATATTTCCTGGGAAGAATAGGGTTGATTTGAAGAGTTGGGTTTGAACATTAGTGTAGCTTACTAAGTATCCCATTTCGATGGGAATCAAAGAAAATATAGTTAGATGAGTCTCATAAGAGAGTGTATTCATTGAATTTAATGATTTTGTGCATAATTAATAATAATGACACCTCAATGATTTGGAGGTTTAATTTGGGGATTACTCTTAATGATGATGCCCATTTGTGGATGAAAAATGAGATAGATCTTGGCCAATAAGAAAGCTTCCTATGTATCCCAATTATGGTGGGAATCAGAGTTCTTATAGTTCAAGAAATGAGGTGTTTGTGAAAATGTTGTGATCATTAAAAAATCTAAGCCCACATGAGTCATGCTCGGTGTGAGAAAGAATAGGATGTCAAAGAATCAATAAAGGAACCCACACTTTTCCACCTACGCTGATGGAAGAGGATGGGCCTATGATGGTGACAGTGCAAGAGGCTGAGGCAACCGAGAAAGATGGGAGGTGATGAGCCATCCCTCTATTCTCTGTACATTAGAAAATCATCCAATGTAAGGAGGGAGTTCAGGTGAGGGAAGTAGAGAGGAGAAAGAATGAAACTTCCTACTTGAGATGTTATGGGATTACATGAGGATTTTTGCACTAACATTGGTCTTGGTAGGTGAGGGTGATTTTTCATTTGTTCAAAAGGAAAAGTATGTGTAAATCGTAACTTCATTACCAGAGACCTGAGGTTTCAGGTTTTAGAAATGAGAAGTGGAGGACAGAACCCAAACCCTAATCCTCCAAAACAAAAACTTCCAAACTTATTTCCTCAGAGAAAGGTCCATGTGATTGTGGATATACAAACCCATAAACACTCCATGAATACTAGCCCCATTTAAAAAAAAAATTGGGAAATCTCTGACTGCGGATATACAAACTGAAATAGGAGACACATTGATGTGAATTTTCTAAAGGATTGATGATTTAGCAGGTTTTGGTGGATGACTCAACATAATCCCTTTCAGATAAGGAATCCAATGAAGAATAATCCATGACATTAATGGTTTTGAATAATTCTTTATGAAAGTATTTGTAGAGCAAAGGGATTCGATTAATCAAAGAAGGGAACCCAAGTAATATCAAGTGCACGGGTATGGGTGAGAAAGTAGGCTTGGGAAAACTGATGTCAATTTAAGTAACAAAAACCTAGATTTTAATACTAGGGAAATACATGACTCAATCCTTCCAAATTATTAACATTTATTCCCAGAAGTGGGGTTCTCTAGTTCCTTTGAGAGGAATAGGTGGTGCGCATGCGTTTCTGATTTAGGGATGCTGGAATCTTTAGGTGCACAAGTTTTATGGATTTCTAAAACTAAAATGAATTAATTACTATGATCCTCCTTCAATTCCTCCACTCTAGATGTTAAACAACAACATTTAACATTTCAAAAGACTTTGGCGAAGCACTAGGGTGACCAGAGAATTAATTAGGCTTTAGGGAAATTTTTCGGTTCAAATAATGGCCCCAAGGGTCAATTTATAAGAAAATTAGTGAACCTAGGAAAACATTGTGGTGGGGTATACAAGTGGTATGCACGCTAGAAATTGGCGTGCATGTACCCTGTGAGGCATTGGATCCTCAACTTGACTAGGGTGATCCAATTTTCAATCCTATTAAAATCATCATTTTCTTCAGGTGTTTTATCCACTTTTTTCTTTGGAATTTCCCCTTTTTAGTTTTTATATTTTGTGGTGGAAAAAAGTGTCAACAAATGGATTCTAATGTGGCTCATTCATAACAAGGACTTTAGAGGTTTTTATATGATAAGAATGAAAAAGTTTCAGATGGTTCTTTGAAAAAATGGATTCATCAATAAAATGCCTAAATTATTTTAAATGTGAACATGTTCACACATTTCATTGACAATATATCAATGCACACTCACGTAGGTTTACATGACCCATGTTTCACTTAATAAATATTATATGAGAATGAAATATTGGTTATTGATTTCTCTTAGTAATGGGAACTTAAAATATGTCAATCATGTCATTAAATGAAAATCAATAATCATTTTACTCAACACATTATTCTACGAATAATCATCAAGAAATCCAATCATATCAATAATAATTTTTTAAAAAAATCAATATTAAAGAATGAATTTTACTCTTAAATTTCCATTTATATCTTTTTCATTTATTGGAATTATATGTATATTTTTTTACATGTCATAATATTTCTCCAATGTGATGAGGTCTCATAGATCAAATAGCACATGGAAATAAAATCATGTATTTTTATGCGTGAAAATAATTCAATTCTTTTCATGAGACAATTAAATTCATTTTCATTTTAGTTAATATTTTAAAAATGTACTAGAAGAAATATGGGTTAAAAAATGTAAACAAATAAAAAGTAATCCCCTTCCAATGGGGATTTTGAATTATTTTCCCATGTTTTATCTAACCTAGTTTCACGACTTTTACTATGACATCAAAACCTAGATTGATATTTTATGAAACATTTCTCTTTCTTCCTACTTTTTACTACAATGGGACTAAAAAATTTATATACATATAGTGAAAGTAAAGCGAATTTTAAATTCCATTATATTTAGCTCAAAAAAAATATATCACCCATGGGGGATTTATAAAAAGATAATCTAAAATAAATCTATATCATAAAAATAAATTTTAAAATATGGGTTTTTGCCTAGTAGATTATCTTTTTATGGTTGTTTATATTGAAAACTAACATTGATAGAAAATTGGAAAAATATTTAGAGCTAACCATCATGGATTTGAAAACAAATGTCGTTTTTGTACATTTGAGGTAGTCCTTTATTCCTCCTCCATTAGTTCCTATGATTGGATGTTGTGGTGGGATGCATATTGTGGATATGTTTGATGAATATTCATGGAAATTGAAACCTGAATAAATTTTTCTTTCCTCCTTCTCCACCACTTTTTTTCATCATGTTGGTATATTTTTATTGGTTCTTCATTCTTTACTTCTTCAAATACGGTTTCTATAATAACATATGTTTTCTTATTCTTCTCTTTTATCACATCGATGACATCATCCATGGTCTTCTATTTTTCATTGTGTATTATTAGTAGAGATGTGTCAGGTTTTGAATAATCGTCATCATAATCCATAGGTTCATCACATTGAGATTTCTCAACCTTCAACAATAATTTATCCTTGGTAAAGTCATCTATTTTCAATCAATTTTGTTTTCATAAATGGAATGAAATTCCAAGAAAAATTCTTGACCATATTCATATTCTTAAAATTATATATCCTCATTAATAATTAATGGTATATTTTTCAGAATGGCATTATAATTCTAAATAAGTTGAGAATGTTGATTAGTCAATTCTCAATGATATTTTAGCTTTTCTTCTTTTTCATCCATCATTTTATTCAATCCTAAAATGCATTTTTCCAAAATTTGTCTAGTATTTCAACCAAATTTTTCACTTCATATTGTTAGATAGAATTTCATAATTAAATTTACAACTATTGAGGTTCCTTTATTTCAACATCTTAGTATTCCTTGACCAGTTCTTCTTCTAGTTAAAACCAACATGTATCTACATTAGAAAATATACGTAGGCTACTAACTAGATAATTTACAATATAAATTATTTGACATGTGTGATTCTTCAATTCTCATTGGTCACTGAGGTCATACTCATTATTGTCTGTCTATTTTACCATCCCTTCAATGTACTATTTGAGTAACATAGCTAGTCGATATTTTGGGTGCTTCTCGGCCAAGGATCTACCTTGGTAGTTTTGAATATTGGGGACTCCTCTACAGGATTTCTAATAGGTTTTCCCAACTATTTTTGTTGGAAATCATTATATATAAAATAATATGAATCAAACCTCCTTTTTTCCTGATTTGAGAATCCTTCAGAATTCAATTCAACTCATGTAGTAAGATACTCCTAAAATGTAATGTACTCCAATGGTGGGGAAACATAATAATAATGAGATAAGTCATACATTTTAAAAAACTCCAAAAACTACAAGAACTATAATTTAAAAATAATTGAATATAAAATAATGAAATAAAAAAAATAAACTAAAATTAATAAATAGAAATGATATAAGAATAGTCTTTGGTAAAATAAAGTATTCTCGAGTTATATGTATTGCTTCACTAATCCATGAAAATAGCCCTAATAATTGATCTGTATTAAGAAAATAATCAAATCATTAGTGTGTGATCATATTATAATTTTTTATAAAACTTTCACCATATAAACTAAAAACGCATAGTACAGTGGATGCATGGGGTCAATTCCGTAGAGAGTGGGGAAAAAGTGACGGAATCTCCCAATAAAATTTCAAGAAACCCCAAGTTCAATTTAATTGATTTATTTAAATTATTTAAATGTTGAAAAATGAATCATTAAAATGTATAAAAAAGAAGAAGAGAGGGGAAATAATTTCAATGGGCAGTTTTCCTAAAAACAAACCATTACCATCCTGAAAAAATAATAAAAGTCATTAGTTGTGAAATTAATCAATATTAATTGATATGAGAGACTATCAAAACCTAACAATCTATCATATAATCTCAATTCATGGATTTGTGGAAAATTAAAATAAATTTAGTGCATTAAGATCAGATTGAAAATGAAGAATAACAATATCATTCAATTGTCACAAATAAATTATTTTTATCATATTGTGTTTCTTCAAATATTAAACATAATTGGTCAATGATGTAATAAAATATATGATAAAATTTAATTAGAACATGATACCAATTGAAAAAAATCATCATCCTAGTGAAGAGTGAAATATAATATTTTGGTAGCCTCCCAATAGTTCATCCTCTCCACACATGGAATAGAATTATCATTATATTATTAATAAAATTTATTTATAAAAATACATATAGTATTTGTTTTTAACCTATTTACATCATCAATAAATGGTGGTTTTTGTTTTATCTCCTGGGGCCTCATTGATTGATATGTAAAACCATCATTTTTTGTTTTTGTCTGAGGTTTAAACATCATATAATGTTTATATGATGTGAAATTATGGGGATGGGTTTTTTGATTCTTTTACCACATCATGTTTTTACTTATTACATATCATGTATATTTGACATGTATTGTACATAATACATGAGGTGAAACATTTTTTCCCAACACTGGAAAAATAATTTTTCTTTGTTTCTTCAGTTTTGAGACCCCGTGTATCCCTTGATTATCCAAAATAATGGGAAATTTTCATTAAATGACTGTATTGATCGTTTTTCCTTCAATAATCAATCTAATATTCATAATATTTTGGTTTTAATGTCATGACCCTTTATCACTTGACACAATGTACCTTTATATTCCTTTATTTCCCTATTTTCTACCATTTGTTCCAAATATCGATACTGCATAAGAATAATAAATATATTAAATGAAACTAAAATTTAATCAATTTAAATTAAATTAAAACACATATAGAAACACATGACAATACATATATAAAATATAGATATTTAGTTCCATTTTGTCTATTTATAAATTATTAAATTGAATCTTTTTAATAGTTTTTATATGACTTAGTTTTGATGTGTTACAATATCTATGAAATGAGTCCTGATTATAAATTTTAAAAAATATACTTATTTTTCCATAGTCAATTAAATAATTTTAATTTGAGGATCCTTTTTAATTTTAAATGGGTATTTACAAAAAAAATATCAATAATCTTGAAATTAAATTTTTTTTAATGATACTTATTGAAAATTTTAATTTACCATATTTCAAAAGAAATGTTAAAATTATCTTTTAAACTCTTTAAAATAAATTTTAATATCTTTCTATGTTTCAAATTCACCAATGGAGATATGTTCTATTGATACCATCCATATTTCATCTCTAGATGTATTTTTATGGTGATGTATTTTAATGTTATTATGAAACTCATTTCTCTCACCATGTCAATTCCGATATGATAAAATAACGATTTCTCTTTCTATAATATCCACTTATTCTCTCTAGATTCTGTAATCTTATGTGATAATGAAATATTTATGAGACCCATTACACTAACATGTTTTAAATATGCTAATATGAAATGATGAATTTTTTTTTATATTCTTTCAAACTTTTTTATAGTTTTCAATATGTAATGGGTGGGCCCAAAATCATATAGACCACTAGTAAATTGGATAAATATTAGTATCTCAAAATATAATATGAACTGGAATGGAATGGTAAAAAATCACATTAAGGGGTTTTTTTGTATGATTTTCATGGCTTTGATCCTTTAATTAGGAAATTATGGAGCTTGGGAGTGAACTCAATCTAATATAAGAATACATACACTATGATAATCATTAATGGTATACTTGACTACGAAAATTATGGTAATGGTGACTGTTCGAATTCTATTATGGGAATCTATCCTCTATGATATACTTTTAACTAGATTTTCAATAAGAATATGATTTTCAATTAAAATGTGTTTTCCAAAAAATTAAATCTTATAATTTGGATTATTTTCCATGGATCATTATTGATTATTGACGATTTTGACGTCTTATGACTTATGTATATTATTATGTATAATCCTTATTTCATGACTCTTTATTAGTATCATTTATTGATTGGGTATTACATTAGTATATAATGATCATGTTATCAAACTCTTATGATTATTTTATGATCACTTGCGATAAATGGATTATATATAATTTTTTTTTCGTTATTTAGCATAAGTCCTCATCATTTGTTATGTTTGTTTTTCCATTGGTTATGAAGTGTAACATCCCAAGATATCATATTACATTAGTTCTTCAAAGTAATTCAATTACTTACACTACACGCAACATCGAGATCAAGCGCACAACAACATACCAAACCAGTCGTTCAAAAGTGGTTATGAATAGTATTAACTGAATTTTTAATTATATATAATCATTATAATTTTAGAATCCATATTATTAGTTTCATAGAAATAATGTAAGAACTAATTCATTTTTTCAGATAAAAGATATTTTTTTCAAAAAATATACTTTTACCACCTTTTGATGGTGAACAATTTTTAAATCCAATATTTGAAAGTTTTATATATTCAATTTGACAAAATAAAATTCTTCTTTAGAATCGGGTCATAAGAATTTAGTTTCAATAAATTTTTGGTGTTTTTCTGATAACTTTCATATTAGGTGAATAGTAAAAAAATACTATATTTTAACTGAAAACAAATTTTTTAATCCAAATAATTTATTGTGTTAGATTATAAATTTAATGGTTTGGAAGTATAAATAGATTATATTTTTACCATTTAATCCAATGCTAGTCATTGTAAGTATGTTCACATTGAAATTGGACATAAACAAGTGTCAAACTTTTGATAGTTTTTATTTCATAAAAATATGCCTTTTGGTATTGACAGCGGGAATTAATTTTATATTAATAAATGAAACTTATATGTTTTTTATTTGATAAAATATACTTCATTATTGAATTCTGAATATCAAAATTAGTTTAGGGTGAATTTTTGATATTTTTCTTAAAACTTTTAATTTTTGATGAATAGTGAAGAACATAGTGTTATAGTTTAAAGCCAAATTTGTATTTAAATAATTATTTATTTTATTTAAATTTATTTTAGGTAAAAATAGATACATAATACCTATAATAGTTCAATGTAATTCATTAGAGTCAGTTTATAATAATTTTAGATATATAAAAATGTTATTGAACTTTTCACCGTCTTTTACCCACCTCCTAGGAATATTTGTAAATTCACATAAATCATAATTTTACCACTTCTGTGAGTTTAATTTTGAAAATATGAGAGTCATGGTTAATATAAATGAGTAAAATGTGGTTCAATAAGATAAAATTAATTTTTGGTCAATAGTAACTTTTTACGTTTATTTACCATAGTTAATAGTAAATTGGGTAATTAAGGGTAAAAATGATATTATTATTACCCTAACACATGTACTAATTCTATTGTATAATTTCAATCTGACCAAAAACAACCATATAAATAAAATATTACCCTTTAGTTCCACTTGTATTAGATTAGGGAATTTATTATTATTTAATTTAAAGAAGAGTTAAAAGTGTTAAATTCAATGTTTATTAATTAAACCATTTTTAATATAGGGTTATACAAAAGATAAATTAGACTATAAATATTCATAAGAAATATAAAAATATTTCCTACATCATGGTATTTTATTTATAATTTTTATACATTAAATATTTAAATTTATATATGACATAGTGATGATGCTGTAATTACCTTATTAATGAATGAATCAAACAAATGCTATTACAAATATTAAAATAAATATAATTTCAATGTTTTTCTGACATCCAAGAATTTTCTAGGTGGATATGAAATATTAGGGATTATTCAATGTATCATTTTCTATGTAATAAAATTTTCATGACTTTCACAAAAACAAAATACCAAATAGTGTCAAAATTGACATAAATTAATAATAAAAACAAATACTATATTATTGGTTGATATAATATTCCTAAAAATGTAAGGTTCATCCAAAGGGCTTAAATAATATTATATAATCATTAATGAGCCACTTTAGGTTCTCATTGAAGTTTAGAGTATGTGTATTAACCATATATAGTAAGAATACATGAAGAGACGGTAAAAGTAAAACTATTTAACGAAGAGTTAAATCTAAATGATAAGGTCCAAATGGTAAACCAAACTTGTATAAAACATATTGGTTGACAGGATTTCAACCCATAATAACCTAAATATCGAAATAAATTCATTCTTTACCCTTATAAACTGAATATGATTGTATAATAAATTAATACTTTAATCTTTTCCTAAAGTGACCCTCACCCGTCTTATAAAAAGGAACTTCCCATTCTCTCAAAATCACACCTCCAAAGACATTTAGCTCGGCCAACCCTGCCCAAATATCCTTCCAGCATCCATAATTTCAAACCAGAGGCCTTAGTTTTATCATAAATCCAACCTAAGGATCCCTTTTGATCAAATCAAAAGGAAGAACCCAAAGAAGAGGTAATGATTTCACCACCCTCTTTCAAGTTCCTTTCTTCTTCTACTTATTCTTTCTTTTTTTCCATTCTAAAATAATAAATCTAGTATAATCTATATACTGTGATGTTATTATAAATATTTCACAACTATATTCATTATTCTATCAATCTTACGAAAGATAATGTCATCATGCGTGCGTACGTACGGCTTACCGTCTCCATGCCATGGTGTAATTTGTTATTCAACACTATGTTATTTGGAAGGATATAATGATGAGTAATATGTATATAAATAATGAAAATAAAATGATAATGTCTCTGTAAAATTAATATACCATCCAATTCCACACATTTAAAGAAATGATATTGTCGCTCGTCCGTACATACGGATTACCGTCTCCATGACGCGATGAGATTCATTTCCACATTCACCATTCATCGAGGATTATAAACATATAAATTACTAATATGTTTGAAATATATGACATAATAATTATACTGGATATATATATATATATATATACTTACATATATTTTATTCACTTAGTTCTGTTCAATACGTTTTGAAAACGGAAACAGCGTTTATACATACATACGGACTACCGTCTCCATAAATGGTATTTACCATTTCATATATATGTATATTATACATATATATATTCTAAATATATATGATACATAAATCATGTTTTATATTTTGGAATTATTTAAATCATGATCTAAGTGATACAATCAAAAGTGACATGTTAAAATATGTACGATAAAGAAAGTGATTATTACCTGAAATGTTAATTTAACAAGGAAATTATTATTAAATGGGTAGTATAAAGTCATAAATGAATAATGTATGATTTCATAAATATTATTATGGTTCTGGTATAATTTAATAACATACTAATGTCTTCATACAAGAGGATAAACGTACCCTTGACTAAAGGAAAGTTCAAGGTAAGGGGTTTTCATCTCACTTCTTATTTCCGTGAGATTTGTGCCATATTGCCACTATTACCTTTTCTGTGGTGTATGTACTGACCATAATTGTATTCATTGTGTAATAAAATTTAATTTATGTGTATTTACATATTCAATGTATGATACCTATTTCACGAGGTGTATGTTTTGTAAGTTAACAATTGGTAAGGGTTAATTCCTCAATCTCATTATTATCTGAGCTTTTTTTAATGTATGTATTTACTGGGACATTTTTATCATCCCTGTACATTTTTCATAAAAATTATTTCCAAATGAATATTTTAATTATTTGTGAAAGGTAATTTTTATCAAGATCATAATTTTAAATGTTTTAAATATTTATCATTCTAAATATTTTTAATTAATGTCCATGTTTTGAAAATGATTTTAAGGATTAATTTTTATAGACATGAATGTTTTGAAATTGATAAATGTTTTCAAAAGTTACAAAGTAGTATGTGACACTTAGATTCAAAAATATATTTTAAATTACTTCCTTTATAAATGTGTGACTATTAAATGATTTTAAAAAAAGGATATTTCTCTCAAAATGTTTTACTCATCATTTTCAACTATGTATGCATCCTTTGCGGGATATTATTTTTCATTGAGGTTGATTTATAATAATACAATATTCCTTGTTGTATTGAATGAGTTATGATATGTTTGACTGTGGATGTTCTATTTTTATTCCATTCATCATTTATGGTTAATGTAATGACATTCCGTATGCTAGTTTTAATACGAATGTTTATGTTATGTTTCAACTTTTTCATATGAGGAATGCAGTGGAAATAGTAAGTGACGAGTGGAGCCCGCTATAGCTCCTCGATGCATAGGTAGGTCTCATTAGACAAACTAATGTCTTGGCACAAGGCATTGACAAAATAAATTAGTCTTAGCACAAGGCCATGACTATGTGGTAATGATGTCTGGCGTTAGGCATTCCCTCATTTTGAAATTAGTTATTACAAGTGATTATTCGACTAGTAGAATATCCATGTGCATGTTAAATGGTAATGTTTGATTTTTTTTCATATTATGTTCAAGTTTATGTTTAAAAAGCCTTTTTTATCACACATCTTTCCTTAAAAGGTTATAGATTCTGCTAAATTATTAACCCTTACTCGGCATCTGAGCTCACCCTTTTCTCATGTTTTATTTTTCCAGGATTGCAAGAAGTGTATTACAATTGATATGCAGGGTTAAGCTAAAAGGAATAATGGAATTCTCAAAGAACTATTTTTTTTTGTATTGTATGTTATATATTTTAATGTAATGTTCATGTATGCAATCTATGTTCCAAGACTGCTAAACTGATCGGTCTTTCGTGACTGGATTCCTTGTAATCATGCTAATGTATTAAAATAATGAACTGACTCTGGGAATCTAGGGTGGGGGTTTTATAGTTGGTATCAAAGGAAATTTAGCAATAACTTTGGAAACTAGATTTTATAATGACCCGTAAAATTCAAGGAAATTTTTTTCTTAATTTTCTTTGAGATTTTACAAGAACGCAGTTTCTGACAGCACCTGATTCCGAAGTTTATCTCGGGTACATTCAGTGAATGAACGAGCGGGTTTTCCTAACTTTTGAATCGGTGCTCGGAATCAAAATCTGAGGACACCGATGGAATCACAGCACCGGTAATTTTTTAGAAACACCATTTCCGGAGTTGTGTTTGCTCAGGTGGAGTTTTACTTAATTGGGTTAACTAAAGAATAAAATAAAATATTGTGCAACAGATTTTATTTTTTTTCAAGGAAGTGTTAACCTAAGATAAGTGGTTGAGTGGGACCCACATCCTAACTAATCCACTTGGTAGGATATTAGTGGGGTGGGGTCCACACGAGCCCCACCCTTTAAACTTCCTCAACCATTTTTTAATTAAGGTAACGCACCTGCACCCCCCCTTTTTAAATAAAGTCAACTCGTGCGTTTAATTAAATATTAAACACCTCTATTAAATTGGGCGGTTTAATAGTTGAAATTAATTCAATTAATTTTTTGATTCATTTTTGAATTTCAAAACGCATGTCTTGAGAAATAAAATAAGACAAACTCTTATTTTGTTAGAGTTGTTGGGTTGTGAGAGGATTGGGAGAAAAAGCTCTAAGGCTTGAAGTTCTTCTTCTTCGTGAAGAACGCACCGCCGCCAACGAAGAACGCCGACTTTCGACGACGAACGACGGTGAGAGATGCCTTCCTCGGAGATCGACGACCCGACGTGCATCCTTTCGTTCCTTCTTCCCGCATCAAAGGAAGGGAGACAACGTTCCTCCTTGGACGATCTCCATCAATGTGTACGGAGCCTTCTTCCACGACGTTCAACTCCGCGACGAGCCTTCGTTCAACAAACGCTCGAGGTGGGGGATTATTTTAATTTTTTGTTCATGATTACATCCACCGCCATTCTTCATTTCAAATTGGGTCGCCTGTAATCGCAATAATAGGAGGAGGTCAGAATGCACGAACACGGTCGACCCCCCTCTGCCCTTTGCTGTTTGAAATTATTTGCAGCACGATCAAGGAAACGCGGTGTCGAAGCACCGCGCAGGAAATATTTAAGGAAGGGCGCAGAAGCGTGGCGCCGTCGCGCCGCGCCGTTGAAGACGAACTAAACTGTGGCGCCGTCGCGCCGCGCTGGAGAACCCCAAAGGCACCGAGGCCGGAGCGGGGCCACGACGGAGGGGCGTGGCGCCGTCGCGCCGCGCCGGATGGACCAAGGCCGCGGCCAGAGGCCGCGGAGGAGTAGGGAACGGCGGCCGGTTTCCGGCCCCCAGCGTCGGGCCGTCCGGTTAGGGGGAAGTGCCGAGGGTCGTAACCCCAGGCTGGCCAGTAGGAGCGGCCCCCCTCATGGGGGCCGTGGTTTCAAACTGGTGGGGGGTAGCCCCCCCGCACCCCCTATGCTCGGCCGTTACGGCAGAGCGACCTGGCCACCGGGCCAGGCTGAGCGCGCCCAGGCCGGGCTGGACCTGGACCTGGTTTGGGTCGACCCGGTTTGGGCCGACCCAGGGGATATCGGGTCGGGTCGGACCGGGCCCGAACCCCCTAATACCGAAACTCTTTCGGTCTTTTGCCCATAACTTGGGCTGCAGACCTACGATCGACACACTGTTAGTGGAGATGCGATCCTTGGATCGAGACGGTCATTTTGTTATAATACACTCAAGGTTTCAGAGAACTTTGGGTTCGGCCGGGTTGGTTCGTACACGAAACCAACCGGTCCCTCAGAGCGGAAACGCTTATAACTTGAGCTCCGGACGTCCGATTGGCGTTCCGTCGACTTTGATGGATTCCTCATAGTGAGACGGACCTTTTTGTATTATTCCACTCAAGATTTGGACACAGTTGGAGTATGGTCGGGTTGGTATTGACTTAAAAACCAACTGGGCCCCTAGGATGAAAAAGCCAATAACTCATAGACCGAGCGTCTGATTGACGCGCCGTCTGTGACGTCGAGTTCCTATTGGCGATACGGAACTTTTGGATACATTAACTCCGGACTATGTGTCAGTTGATGTATCATCCCCTCACCTCGTGGAGCACACCCTCCCAAACTAGCTTGCTTTTTTGCAGTAACCCTAGAGCTGGATGCGACTGTGACGACGATGACGATTGTACAGAAATCCTCTGCGGATTCGACGGCGACGACTACAACACTCAGCTATTCTACATGGATTAGTGCTACTGATTCTGTGTGGGTCAGGTCCTGTGTGGTTCAGCGCTCACTGGTCCTGTGTGGGCCAGCGCCTACCGTACCTGTTTGGGTCAGATACTGTGTGGGTCATTGTGGGGGTTAGTTACATATCGATCATGTGTGGGTCAGATCCTATGTGGGTCATTGCGGGGGTTAGTACCTATCGATCCTGTGTGGGTCCGACGTCTTAGATGAATCAGTGGCTACATCTGATCATCTCTATCATCTTATGAAAATTATACATGTGTGAGCTGAATCTTGACTTTCAATCATTATCTTCAATATGATTGACCTGCTTTCCTATGTAGATTGTGTTATTCTATCCTGTGTGGACGTGATCGAACTTGGGCTCGGATGTTGGAGCTGAACTGGAATTGATGACTTAGGTATATGTATGGGCATATACCTAAGTAGTGTTGGATGTTGCTTAGTGAATGTATCTTTTATTTGTGGATTATCCTTTGTGGATTCTGGAAGCCCTTCGGGGGTCTCGGGGTCCCTACTAAGTAGCTTATACTCACCCCTGCATGGGCTATGTCTAAAGACCCGTAAATTCAAGGAAATTTTTTTCCTTAAATTTCTTTGGAATTTTATGAGAACGCAGTTTCTGAGGGCACCTGATTCCGAGGTCCGGTGTGCCCGGAATTGATTTCCGAAGTTTAGCTCGGGTACATTCATTGAACGAACGAGCGGGTTTTTCTAACTTTTAAACTAGTGCTCGGAATCGAATTCCGAGGGCACCGATGGAATCACAGTGCCGGTATTTGCTTAGAAACTCCTCTTCCGGAGTTGCGTTTGCTCGGGTGTGGTTTTTAATTTTTGGGCTTAAGGTTAAGAAATAAAATAATTTGTACGACAATCTTTATTTTATTTCACTTTAATCCACTAAAAATCCACTTTTAGCTGCTTAAGATGAGTTGAAGCGGATAGGGTAGAACCTGAAATATCCTACCCTCCTGGTAAGATATTTGTGAGGTGGGGCCCGCACGAGCCCCACCATTTCTTTTCCGCTAAGTAACGCACACGCAAAAACCCGTTATTATGAAAGTCAACTGACGCATTTTCTTAAATTCATAACGCACCAATTAATTGGGCGGTTTTATTCGTTTAATTAATTCTACGAATTAATGGGTCGTTACATAACTTATTTTTTTTTCGTTTGTTGGCATGATAATAAAATAAGACCAATGCTTTTTTTCTTAAGTGTTGTTCGTTGAGAGGATTTGACAGAAACCTCAAGTTCATCCTCCTTCTTCACGAAGAACGTGAAGAACTCGAAGAACGCGATGAACGCTGGCCATCGACGAAAGGCGACGAAGAACGCCGAACCCGCGGAGATCGACGACGTGAATCCTTGTACCGCGACGCCGACGAATCTCCCTTCGTGACGCTTCTTCCGCGACGATCCAACCCCGCGACAACCTTCGATCGACAACGACTAGGTAGGGGGTTGCACTGATTTTTAAATTCTTTGTGGATTATAACAACAACATGGATTTAATTATTATTAATTAAATCTGAATGTTCTCGATCCTCAGAGTTCGTCGACACGACGCCAAGTACCGCACGACAGCGATGCCCTTCCGCGACGCGGCGACCCTTTCTTCCGTGACGGTCAATCTCGCATCCGACGACGAAGTTAAGGTAGGGGTTCTTTTTGAGAACAATCTTTATTTCCGTGGTTGTTTCCTCCTAAAAACAAAGAACCTAAATCAAGAGAATTTTTTTTTTATTAAAATTGTATATTGTTTTGTTTTCCATGTGTGGATTATCTTCTTCCGATTGTTATCACCTAACGCGGAGGGTGCGGGCCAAACAAACACGGCCCAACAACCCTCCGCAGTTCTTCATTGATGCGCGTATTGGAGTGCGATGACAAAACATGCCATAGGGGTGATTCATTGATTCCGTAGTGAAGAACGGGACCCGGGAGGAGCTACGACGCAGACGGGAGTGGAATCGGACCACCGGAACAACCCCGGTGGCCTGCAGAAACCACCGGTGGCACCCCGGCGTGCCGCCGGACAGAGCCGCTGCGGCTTAAGCCATGACTGCAGCGGCCCCAGCGGACCCGTGACCACGCGGGTCCGGCGCTTACGGGACGCGGCAATGACGCGTCCGCTGACCAAGGGCGGCCCCCACGGAGGGGGGCCGCGGTGTTCACACGCGGGGGCAGCGCCCCCCCCCCCCCCCCCGCCCCCGGACACCGCTCGCTCGGCAACTCGGCCGAGCGGAACCGGGCTGAGCCGACCCGCCGGTCGGGTCGGGCCGGGTCGGTCCGGGACCAGACCCCCCCGTCTTCGGACCGTTTTCGGTCTTTTTCCCGTATCTTGAGCTACGTGCCTCTGAACAACGCGCCTTCAGTGGCGAAATGATCCCTGGATCGAGACGGTCATTTCGGTATACTACACCCAAGGTTTCAAAATATTTTGGGTTCGGCCGGGTTGGTTCGTACACGAAACCAACCGGGCCGTCGGAGCGGAAACACTCATATCTTGAGCTCCGGACGTCCGATTGACGTACCGTCAACTTTGATGCTTTACTCTAAGTGAGACGGATCTTTTGGCTTACTCTGCTCGAGGTTTGGACGCTATCGGAGTGCGGTCTGGTTGGTTCACTCACGAAACCAACCGGGCCCCTGGAACGAAAAAGCTAATAACTCACAGACCGTGCGTCCGATTGACGCATCGTTTGTCTCGTTGATTTCCTCTTGTTGGGACGGAACTTTTGGCATACTTCGCCCGAGTTTTGGATGTAGTTGGAGTTTGGGAGAGTTGGATTATACTCGAAATCCAACCAGGCCCCTGGAACGGATAAGCTGATATCATTCAGACTGGACGTCCGTTTGACGAACCGTCAGCGACGTTGGTGATCACGTTGAGAAACAGTCCCTATGAGTATACCCTATGAGAGTTCGGGGTACAGTTGAGATATGGCCGGGATTGGGTCGCTCACAAAACCAACCGGGCCCCTGGGACGAAAAGGCTAATAACTCACAGACCAGGCTTCCGATTGACGCGCCGTCTGTTGCGTTGAGACCCCTATGACGAGGCGGTCCTTTGAGATACTTCTTTGTGGGACTTTGAGATACATGGAGTATCGACCTGTAGCTCATGGAGCGGACCCTCCCGGAGATGAGCGTGCGGAGTACGGAGACCATGTAGCCGACTGAGACCTGACGACTGCTTGACCGAATCGACTTGGAGTGAGTCGACTAGCCCAGTGGACGGAGCACTAATTTGCGAGGTTCAGACCCATGGTGGATGGAGCACTACCTGTGTGACAGTGCAGACCCACGGTACTCGTCCGGAGAGTACCTCAGCAGGCAACTAAGGGGTGTGCACTACTGTGTTTGGGTGACATACCTCAGCGGGAAGAACTACTCTGTCTGGGTGGCTGACCCGTGGTACTCGACAGGAGGAGTACCTCAGTAGTCTTAGGTTAGTGAGAAGTACCTCGGAGTCGTGACAGGACCACTGTACACTACAGAGACGGAGCTCTTCAGTAGTTACAGTTTCGATAATGAAAAATCCTGGTTTGAGCTGAGTCTAAGACCATTTTGTTTCCTCATGATTGAGATGAGTTACTTGATAACTTAGGTATATGTATGGGCATATACCTGGGTAGTGGTTATCCGTTGATTTCAAAATCCTTTGTGTTTCATCATGATTGAGATGGGTTACTTAATAACTTAGGTATATGTATGGGCATATACCTGGGTAGTGGTTATCCGTTGATTTCACAATCCTTGTGTTTCCTCATGATTAAGATGGGTTACTTGATAAATTAGGTATATGTATGGGCATATGCCTAAGTAGAGGTTATCTGTTGAGATCTTCTTTGTGGTTATCCTTGTTGTTTTTAGTGAGACCATGATGGTCTCGGGGTCCCTACGGAGTATCGTTATACTCACCCCTACACGGGCTATGCCCGCACCTCGTTGTGTTGGTTGCAGATGACGGGCAGTACTGACGGAGGCCGAGTGTTCGAGGACTCGACGGTTCCCGGAGGTGGACTACACGACGAGTCAGTACCCGGAGGTGGACTACATGACGAGTCTGTACCCGGAGGTGGACTACACGACGAGACAACACACAGAGGAGGTTGACGGGCGAGAGTGTTCTGGAAGCTATCTGTACCTACCCTTCAGGTAGGATCCGTGGTGGATGTCTAGGAGCTATGCCATCTATACCTACCCTTAAGGTAGGATCCGAGGAGGACGACCCAGGAGCTGCTTCCTTTCTTCCAGCTGTTTGTATTTTTCTGTTGTATTTTCGTTCAGTTGTAGTTGTACTTTCAGTTGGGTTTGTATTCTGTCCCATTTACTTTTCAGTACATTCTTTTGTACTTGTGTTTTACTTCCTCTTGTACTCTGTGGTTTTTTGTTTACTTTTATAAAGTCAATGCCTTCCCAGTTATCGGGATTTATGCCTTAGGTGCTAGTCGCCAGCCCCTGGCCTATGGAAGGTGGGCTTGGGGTAGTCACGGCATGGGCCCCGAGGACGGGTCCTGACAAATTGGTATCAAAGGTTTGGTTCTACCGCATAACATAAAACTCTGATATTTTCTTTCTGTAAAGCAATAGTGTTAAGAGTACTGAGTGTGGTTTTCGGTTCAGGGAGTCCAGTGTTGGTAAGGGCGGGTGACGTATCCATACACCAGGACACTGACAACTAATTTCCGACATTGTGCATGAAAACACTGATTGTGTGTGTGTTTCCAGAAGTTTTTAAATGTCAGCTCAAACCAGGTCAGCTCACCAGGTATAATCGTTTGACAGTGTCACGTTGTTTCTTTCAGGAGGCCTTTTCTCGGACGACCAGCTAGAACCCAGAGGGATGTGCGTACTGACAACCTATTGAGCGAAGAGGCTTCCGTACAGTTCCCTCTTGCAGTTGAGGCACCAGCGGAGGCACCAGCGGTACTACCATACGTTGGGCCACCGATGCCACCAGCCCCAGCATTAGGCGATGCACGCCACTTAAGCGCACTGCGTGAGTTCCAGCGCCAGAGACCACCCAGGTTCCGGGGAGAGATGAACCCGCAGGTGGCTGGGGATTGGCTAGAGGCTGTGGTGAGAGTCTCCAGGCTAGTGGGGATGCCAGCAGACTTCATGGAGATCTTTGCTGCTAGCCTTCTTCAGGCAGCAGCAGGCAGGTGGTGGAGCCACTTGTTCCAGTTTTGCGATGGGATGACCTTCACATGGGAAGACATCGAGACCTTCTTCAGGGTGGAGTTTGTGCTAGTAGCTCTACACCCCGAGCGTGTTCAGGAGCTGCTGCCTTTGCCACGTGCTTCTCGATCAGCAGCTGTGTCATCGGTGGGCAGTAGACAGATGATGCAGAGGTCCAGGAGGACCAGAACAGCAGTTGGACGATCTCGGGTTTTAGGACCGGTGGTGCGGGGCACCCGAGGTGGGGTCAGAGCCAGGCGTGCCAGAAATAGACAGTGTTACTCCTGCGGAGGAAAGGGTCACCTGGCACGTGACTGTCCGACTCCTCATACAGTTGATCCACAGGCTTTGGAGGAGCCACCGAGGCAGAAGCAGCGGCGGGTGCTTGAGCAATATCCGAGTAGTGGACAAGGTAGTAGAGCTCCGAGAGTAGGTGGACAGGAGCGGAACTAGTGGATACGTCCCTTGTACTTCTAGTTCCATTTTGTTGTTGTATTCGTGTCTTTGTACTATGAGCTGCAATAATAAAAAGACACTTATCTCTGTGATGTTTTCTTTCCTGTCCTTTTTGTTTGGTTGATACTGAGTGGTCCTGGTTAAGACTGTTGACTTGACCCTCACTTTCGATATTCCTACTGGAGGAGACCTAGTGACCTCACACTGATGCTGAGAGTGTGACTCGACCCTTGGAGGCAAGAGTTACAGTTGGATCTCTTAGTAGTTACGTCGAGGCCTTACGACGTCATCCATGGCATGAATTCACCCTTCATGTCAGGATTCACTGTATTAGGAAATGGGCGTGGTTCATCCAGGGGGATGAGATTGGGTTTCTCTTTTCGGAAAGGGAGAAATTTTAGCATCTCTTCCAGATTGTCGGCAAAGGAGGTGCAGATCATCCAGGAGCGGATGAAGACTGCACAGTGAAGTAAGAAACAGGAAACCGATGCCAGTCTTAGAGACTTGGGCGTGTTTAATGTTTCACGAAGGGGAAGCTTTAAAGAGAGATGAGTCTACGAAGCGACAGATGTGGAGGCAGAGCTAGGAGAGTAGCATGAGGTGGTGTGCATCTTAACATGCTACAACCACCCGCCTTAGTTATCCCCGACAGGCTCAGGGAGCTAGAGGTCAGAGGAAGAGTGTGGCTACATTCAGTCAAGAAGTGTGACCCAATGGCTCTAAAAATGATTCAAGGGACAGTCTGTGTCCACTACTAGCTGCTGTAGTAACAGACGTCGATATGAATCATTCCTCACTTTCACAAATATTGTCCCAGACCTAGAGTTTCCGGTAAGCCGTGGACTTGACCCTCACGTATGGAGATACCTTGGCAGGAGACTCGATAATCACACTTACGCCGACGGTGTGGTCAGACCCTCTATGCGAGAGTTTCGGTTGGAATCTCTTGGTGGCAGCATCGAGGCCTTATGATGTTGGTTTGAGTATGGACTGGGCAAACACAGTTCATACACAAATTGACGGTATTAGGAAAAAATGTTGTGGTTTAACTATGACGTCGGGATGGGTTTTCCTTGGTCGGCGAAAAGGAAACCCCAAGTAGAATAGGATAAACTCATGCTCAGGAGGGTGTGACCGATCACTCTTGAGTCGGTCAACCTTACCCTCATGGCATCAGTCGTTTTGAGTTTCAGTTCTAACAGTAATTGGAGGCCTCATGAGTTCGAGGATGACGATCACGTCCTTATATGGGTCTCACCTCAACGTGGTTTACGGAGATGTGGCCACGGCTGAAAGTTATCTCTGAGGTTCAATAGAACTTTCTAGGTCCTCAGCTGGGTAGGCGGGGTGTTTTACCGCTTGACCCATCCACCTCAGTTGCACCAGGTGCAAGACGACATCCACATATCTCAACTAAGGAGATACGTGCTCGACCCTTCACATATCATTGACCAGGAGGAGCTGGACGATGGCGATGAGGTGACTTCCATGGAGGTTCTGGTGGGGATCAAGGATCGACAGGAGCGGATCCTAGGAGGACGGTCGATTCCTCTTGTGCACTTTATTTGGCAGCACTGGAACCTCCAGGTGAGCACATGGGAGCGGAAGGCTCAGATGTGTGCTCAGTACCGCTTTTGTAACCCTAGTTTGTATTAAAGCTTTACGAGGATGTAAAGCCCTGAGGTGGGAGTGATGTAAAGACCTGTGAATTTCAAGGAAATTTTATTTTTAATTTTCTTTGAAATTTTACAAAAACGCAGTTTCTGACGGCGCCTAAATCTGAGGTCCGGTGTGCCCGGAATTAATTTCCAAAGTTTAGCTCGGGTACGTTCAGTGAACGAATGAGTGGGTTTTTCTAACATTTAATCCGGTGCTCAGAATCGAATTCTGAGGGCACCGATGGAATCGCAGCACTGGTATTTGCTTAGAAACGCCTCTTCCGGAGTTGCATTTGCTCGGGTGTGGTTTTTAATTTTTGGGCTTAAGGTTAAGAAATAAAATAATTGGTACGAAAAACATTATTTTATTTCACATTAATCCACTTAAAATCCACTTTAAGCTGCTTAAGATGAGTTGAAGCGGATAGGGTAGAACCCGAAATCTCCTACCCTCCTGGTAGGATATTTGTGAGGTGGGGCCCACACGAGCCCCACCGTTTCTTTTCCGCTAAGTAACGCACCGGCGAAAACCCGTCATTATGAAATTCAACTGACGCGTTTTCATAAATTCTTAATGCACCAATTAATTGGGTGGGTTTATTCCTTGAATGAATTCTACAAATTAATGGGTCATTACTTAACTTATCATTTTTTCCTTTGTTGGCATGATAATAAAATAAGACCAATGCTTTTCTTCTTATGTGTTGTTCGTTGAGAGGATTTGACAGAAACCTCAAGTTCTTACTCCTTCACGAAGAGCGCGAAAAACCCGAAGAACGTGAAGAACACCGGCCTTCGACAAAAGGCGACGAAGAACGCCGAACCCGCGGAGATCGACGATGCGAAGCCTTGTACCGCGACGCTGAAGAATCTCCCTTCGCGACGCTTCTTCCGCGATGATCCAACCCCACGACAACCTTCGATCGACAACGACAAGGTAGGTGGTTGCGCTCCTTTTTAAATTCTTTGTGGATTATAACAACAACATGGATTTAATTATTATTAATTAAATCTGTATGTTCTCGATCCTCGGAGTTCGTCGACGCGACGTCGAGTACTGCACGACAGCGACGCCCTTCCGCAATGCGGCGAACCTTTCTTCCGCGATTGTCGATCTCGCGTCTGACGACGAAGTTAAGGTAGGGGTTATATTTGAGAACAATATTTATTTCCGTGGTTGTTTCCTCTTAAAAACAAAGAACCTGAATCAAGATCAATTGTTTTTATTAAAATTGTATATTGTTTTGTTTTCCATGTGTGGATTATCTTCTTCCGATTTTTATCACATAACGCGGAGGGTGTGGGCCAAACAAACACTGCCCGACAACCCTCCGCAGTTCTTCATTGATGCGTGGATTGGCGGGCGATGACAAAACATGCCGCAGGGGTGATTCGTTGATTCCGCAGTAAAGAACGGGACCCGAGGGGAGCTACGGCGCAGACAGGATTGGAATCGGACCACCAGAGAAACCCCGGTGGCCCGCGGAAACCACAAGCGGCGCGGGCCGCCGGACAGAGCCGACGCGGCTGAAGCCGCGGCGGCGGCGACAATAGCGGACCCGCGGCCGCGCTGGTCCGGTGCTCACGGGACGCGGCAATGCCGCATCCGCTGACCAAGGGCGGCCCCCGCGAAGGGGGGCCGCGGTGTTCACACGCGGGGGCAGCGCGCCCCCGCCCCCGGACTCCGCTCGCTCGGCCACTCGGCCGAGCCGAGCCGGGCCGAGCTGACCCATCGGCCGGGTCGCGCCCAACCGGGTCGGACCGGGCCCAGACCCCCCGTCTTCGGACCGTTTTCGGTCTTTTGCCCGTATCATGAGCTACGGGCCTCCAAACGATGCACCGTCAGCGGTGACACGATCCTTGGATCGAGACAGTCGTTTTTTTATACTACACCCAAGGTTTCGGAATACTTTGGGTTCGGCCGGGTTGGTTCGTACACGAAACCAACCGGGCCCTCGGAGCGGAAACGCTCATATCTTGAGCTCCGGACGTCCGATTGACATACCATCGACTTTGATGCTTTCCTCTAAGTGAGATAGATCTTTTGGCTTACTCCGCTCAAGGTTTGGATGTCTTCGGAGTGCGGTTGGGTTGGTTCGCTCACGAATCCAACCGGGCCCCTGGAACGAAAAAGCCAATAACTCACAGACCAAGCGTCTGATTGACGCACCGTCTGTCTCGTTGATTTCCTCTTGTTGGGACGGAACTTTTGGCATAATTCGCCCGAGGTTTGGATGTAGTTGGATTTTGGGCGAGTTGGATTGTACTCGAAATCCAACTAGGCCCCTGGAACGGAAAAGCTGATATCTTTCAGACCGGTCGTCCGTTTGACGAACCGTCAGAGACGTTGGTGATCACATTGAGAAACGGGCCGTATGAGTATACCCTATGTGAGTTAGGGGTACAGTTGAGATACGGTCGGGATTGGTTCGCTCACAAAACCAACCGGGACCCTGAGACGAAAAGGCAAATAACTCACAGACCGGGCGTCCGATTGACGCGCCTTCTGTTGCGTTGAGACCCCTATGACGAGGCGGTCCTTTGAAATACTTCTTCATGGGACTTTGAGATACCTGGAGTATCGACCTGTAGCTCGTGGAGTGGACCCTCCCAGAGATGAGCGTGCGGTGTACGGAGGCCATGTAGCCGATTGAGACCTGACGACTGCTTGACCGACTCGACTTGGAGTGAGTCGACTAGCCCAGTGGACGGAGCACTAATTTGTGAGGTGCAGGCCCATGGCGGACGAAGCACTACCTGTGTGACAGTGTAGACCCACGGTACTCGTCTGGAGAGTACCTCAGCAGGCTACTAGGGGGTGTGCACTACTGTTTTTGGGTGACATACCTCGGCGGGAAGCCCAACTTTGTCTGGGTGGCTGACCCGCAGTACTCGACAGGAGGAGTACCTCAGCAGTCTTAGGTTAGTGAGCAGTACCTCAGAGTCGTGACAGGACCACTGTACACTCCAGAGACGGAGCTCTTCAGCAGTTACGGTTTCGATAATGAAAAATCCTGGTTTGAGCTGAGTCTAAAACCTTTGTGTTTCCTCATGATTGAGATGGGTTACTTGATAACTTAGCTATATGTATGGGCATATACCTGGGTAGTGGTTATCCATTGATTTCACAATCCTTTGTGTTTCATCATGATTGAGATGGGTTACTTGATAACTTAGGTATATGTATGGGCATATACCTGGGTAGTGGTTATCTGTTGATTTCACAATCCTTGTGTTTCCTCATGATTGAGATGGGTTACATGATAACTTAGGTATATGTATGGGAATATGCCTAAGTAGAGGTTATCTGTTGAGATCTTCTTTGTGGTTATCCTTGTTGGTTTTAGTGAGACCATGAGGGTCTTGGGGTCCCTACTGAGTATCGTTATACTCGCCCCTGCACGGGCTATGCCGGCACCTCGTTGTGTTGGTTGCCGACGACGGGCAGTACTGACGGAGGCCGAGTGTTTGAGGACTGGACGGTTCCTGGAGGTGGAATACACAACGAGTCAGTACCCGGAGGTGGACTACACGACGAGTCAGTACCCCGAGGTGGACTACACGACGAGTCAGTACCCGGAGGTGGACTACACGACGAGTCAGTACCCGGACGTGGACTACACGACGAGACGACACACGGATGAGGTTGACGGGCGAGAGCGTTTTGGAAGATATCTGTACCTACCCTTCAGGTAGGATCCGTGGTGGATGTCTAGGAGATGTGCCATCTGTACCTACCCTTCAGGTAGGATCCGAGGAGGACGACCCAGGAGCTGCTTCCTTTCTTCCAGCTGTTTGTCTTTTTCTGTTGTACTTTCGTTCAGTTGTAGCTATACTTTCAGGTGGGGTTGTATTCCGGCCCATTTACTTTTCAGCACTTTCTTTTGTACTTGTGTTTTACTTCCGCTTGTACTCTGTGGTGTTTTTTTTACTTTTATAAAGGCAATGCCTTCCCAGTTATCCGGATTTATGCCTTTGGTGCTAGTCGCCAGCCCCTGGCCTATGGAAGGCGGGCTTGGGGTAGTCACGACACGGGCCCCGAGGACGGGTCGTGACACTATGCCTGCACTACGTTGTGTTGGTTGCAAACGACGGACAACACTGATCGCGGTTGAGGCTTGCGGAGCAGGTCGGTACTTGGAGGTGGACCACTGGGTGGGACGTACACGGAGCGGGCGGCTGGACCCGAGGTGATGAGGTGGCTATCTGTACCAAACCTTCAGGTGGGACTACCAGTGGACAGATCGACGTTGCGGCTTTACTCTTCAGTTGATGTACTTCCTTTTTCAGTTGTACTTTAATTTAGTTTGGGTTTTTATACTGGCCCACTTACTTTTCCACACTTTCTATTGTACCCAGCTTTACTTAGTGTTTACTTCTACATGATTGTTTTCTCTGTGGTGTTTGTTTACTTTCTAAAGGAAATTCCTTCCCTTTTTATCGAGAATTATGCCTTGGTGCTAGTCACCAGCCCCTGGCCTATGGAAGGCGGGCTTGGAGTAGTCACAGAACGGGCCCCGAGGATGGGTCATGACAAATTGGTATCAGAGGAGTTCGGTTCTACCGTAGAACTCAGGACTCTGATCTTTTTCTATGTGAAGCAATAGTGTTAAGAGTATTGAGTGTGGTTATCAGTCCAGGGAGTCCAGTGCTGGTGCGGCGGTCGACGTATCCATACACCCGGACCCTGACTTCTGATTTCCGACTTAATGCATGAAATGCATGTGTGTTTCATGTTTTCATTGTGATTACTTTGTGTCAGATCACCAGGTATACTGTTTGACCGTGGTGCACATGTTTCTTTTTAGTATGGCTCCACGACGACAGCCAGCTAGGGCTCCGAGCATTGTCTGTAACGACAGCCCACCGAGCGACGAGGCCTCAGTATAGGGCCCTTTGACAGCAGAGGCATCGGTGGTACCTATACCCACCGAGCCACCAATGCTACCAGCCCCAGCCGCTGATGATGCACGTCGCCTTAGTGCACTGTATGAGTTTCGGCATCAGCAACCACCTAGGTTATGCTGGGAGACGGATCCTTAGGCAGCCGAGGATTGGCTGGAGGCAGTTGAATGAGTTTTTCGTTTAGTAGGGACACTGGCAGACCTCATCGTGATCCTTGCAGTGAGTCTCCTGCACGCGGTAGCAGGAAGATGGTGGAGCTCGATGCTACAGGTGCACGACGAGGCATCTCTCCTCTGGACATAATTTGAGAGCCTCTTCCACTCGGAGTTCATCCCAGCCACCCTCCATGCGTTGCGCATCCAGGAGCTTCTATAGCTGTGGCAGGGCAGCTTGATGGTCGCCCAGTACTCGTCGAGATTTACCGATCTCTCGCACTATTCGATGGACATGGTACGGGACCCATTCATCTAGGCCCGGACCTTTGAGCAGGGATTGAGGCATGAGATCAGGGCATCACTGATCTCCCTCAGCGTTCTGACACAGGAAGGGGTACTGGAGCTATCCCTTTTCATCGAGAGCTTTCTTGTTGAGTCTACACCAGCGGCGAGACCTACCACAGGGCAGCATGTAGCGGAGCCTTTTGCAGCCGGCAGTAGACAGATGTCGCAGTGGTCTAAGCGGACCAGGCCATTAGGCGGACGACCACATGATACTGGCTTGGAGGTGCGGGGCACACGCAGGAGAACCAGTCTTACAAGTGGAAGACAGTGCTATGCATGCGGCGGGCGGGGCCACTTGGATTTTGACTTCTTGACACGCCATGCAGAGGGGTAGCATATGGTTGAGGAACCACCCAGGCAGAGGCAGAGGTTCGACCGTGGCGGTCCGCAGGGAGCAGGCAGACGAGGTCGAGGAGCTGGTCGAGCGGCAGGTGGTGGATGATGTTTTGAGGCTCTACCACCACCACCACCAGGAGGTCCACGCCGACCACAGGGGAGAGCACAGCTTCAGGTAGCTGAAACATACAATCATGGAGCTCCGGAAGCGGATGGACCAGTGCAGGACTAGCTCCAGGCCTAGAGGCCCTTGACCATAATGCCTCTAGCTTCTTTTTTTTGTGTTTCCTTGTGTCCTTGTACTTTGAGTTGAAGTAATAAAAGACATGTGCAATGGTGACGTTTTCTTCCTTGTCTTTTTTATGTTAATACTAAGAGGTACCTATTAAAAACCGTTGACTTGACCCTCACTTATGAGATTCTTACTGGAAGAGACCCAGTGAACACACACTGATGTCGATAGTGTGACACAACCCTTGGAGGCGAGAGTAACGGTTGGATTTCTTGGTAGCAGCGTCAAGGCCTTACGAAGTCATCCATGGCATGAATTAACTGATCATGATGGGATTGACTATATTAGGCAAGGAACGTGGTTCATCCAGGGGATGGGACCGGATTTCTCTTTTCAGCAAAGGACAAATCTTTGCAGCTTTGCAGAACGTTAAGGAGGAAGGGGAAACCCTTCGTGTGGTCAGAGAAATATCAGCAAAGATTCCAGGAGCTGAGACAGAGATTGACCAGCGCACATATCTTGAGGCTACCGGAGGAGGGAGTAGGGTACGTAGTTTACTGCGATGCATCAGGGCCAGACTCGGATGTGTCCTAATGCAGGAGCATACCGTGATCACCTATGGATCATGTCAGTTGAGGCAGCATGAGTAAAAATACGCTACCCATGACCTGGAGTTAGCAGCAGTGGTCTTCGCATTGAGAATGTGGCGACACTATCTGATAGGCAGAGCACCAGGTACCAGCAGGCTTGGTATAGCTGTTGGAGGTCCCAGAGTGGAAGTGTGATGGCATATCTATGGACTTTGTGACTGGACTTCCACGCACTTCCAAAGGTCACAACTCCATTTGTGTAATTTTAGACTGACTCACCAAGTCGGCTCACTTCTTACCCATCATAGAGCAGGGCACAGTGGAGAGCTTGGGACGATTCTACAGTCATGAGATTATACGGCTTCATGGTGTTCCATCATCTATCATCTCCGATCTAGATGCTCACTTCACTTCCCGGATTTGGACTGGGTTGCAAGAGGCATTCGGGATACAGCTACGTCTGAGCACCGCCTTTCACCCTCAGACATATGGTCAGACAGAGAGGACCATTCAGACTCTCGAGGACATGCTTTGTGCATATATCCTCCACTTCGGTCGCCGCTGGGAGGACCACCTACCCTTGGTGGAGTTCTCTTAAAACAACAGATACCACTCCACCATCGGGATGGCACCATATGAGGCGTTGTACGGGCAGCCTTACAGATCACCACTATACTGGACAGACCCTAGGGAGTTAGCACTTTTGGGACCGGAGATGGTCTAGGCCATGACAGAGAAGGTCCAGGTCATCCAGGAGCAGATAAGGACAGCCCAGAGCCGGCATAAGTCTTATGATGACAGGAGGCAGAGGCCACTTGAGTTCAAGGATGACGACCACGTCTTCTTGCGGGTCTCACCCCGATGTGAATTACGGAGATTTGGACGAGGCGGCAAGTTGTCTCCACGCTTCATCAGACCATTCCAGGTCTTCATCAGGATTGGTGAGGTGGCTTATCGCCTGGATCTACTACCTCAGTTGCACCGGGTGCACGATGTCTTTCATGTATCTCAGCTGAGGAGATATGTGCACAACCCGACACATATCATTGACCAAGGGGAGCTGGACATTGATGATGGGGAGACTTTTGCGGAGGTTCCAATGGAGATTGAGGATCGACAGGAGCAGGTCCTACGTGGATGGTTGATTCCTCAAGTTCACATCAGATGGCAGCATGGGAACCTCCAAGAGAGCACTTGGGAGTGGGAGGCTCAGATGGGTTCTCAGTACCCAAATTTGTTCCCCTAGTTTATGATGTTTCTTTACAGGGACGTAAAACCCTGAGGTGGTAGTAATGTAAAGACCCTTAAAATTCTAGGAAATTTTTTTATTAATTCTATTTGGGATTTTTCAAGAATGCAGTTTCTGAAGACACAGATTCTGAGGCCCGGTGTGCTCAGAATCATTTTCTGAAGTTTAGCTCGGGTACGTTCATTGAAAAAATGAGTGGGTTTTCCTAACTTTTGAATCGGTGCTCGGAATCGAAATTCGAGGACACCGATGTAATCACAGCGCTGGTAATTTCTTAGAAACACCTTTTCCGGAGTTGCGTTTCCTCGGGTGGAGTTTTACTTAATTGGGTTAACTAAAGAATAAAATAAAATATTGTGCAACATATTTTATTTTTATTCAAGGAAGTGATAACCTAAGATAAGTGGTTGAGTGGGACCCACATCCTAACTATTCCACTAGGTAGGATATTAGTGGGGTGGGGGCCACATGAGCCCCCCCCCCCCTTTAAACTTCATCAACCCCTTTTTAATTAAGGCAACGCACTCGCACCCCCCCCCCCTTTTAAATAAAGCCAACTCGTGCGTTTAATTAAATATCAAACGCCTCTATTAAATTGGTCGGTTTAAACGTTGCAATTAATTCAATTAATTGTTTGATTAATTTTTGAATTTCAAAACGCATGGCTTGAGAAATAAAATAAGAAAAACTCTTATTTTATTAGAGTTTTTGGGTTATGAGATGATTGGGAAAAAAAGCTCTAAGGCTTGATGTTCTTCTTCTTCGTGAAGAATGCACCGCCGCCGACGAAGAACGCCGACTTCCGACGACGGACGATGGTGAGAGACACCTTCCTCGGAGATCGATGACCCGATGCGCATCCTTTCGTTCCTTCTTCCCGCGTCAAAGGAAGGGAGACATCATTCCTCCTCGGATGATCTCCATCAACGTTGACGAAGCCTTCTTCCGCGACGTTCAACTCCGCGATGAGCCTTCGTTCAAAAAACGCTCGAGGTAGGGGTTTATTTTAATTGGTTGTTCGTGATTACTTATGCCGCCATTCTTTATTTCAAATTGGGCCGCCTGTTATCGCAATAATGGGAGGAAGTCAGACCGCACGAACACGGTCGACCCCCCTCTCCCCTTGGTTGCTTGATAACGTTTGTGGCACGAGCAAGGCAACGCGTTGCCGAAGTACCACACGAGAAATATTAAAGGAAGGGCGGAGAAGCGCGGCGTCGTCGTGCTGCTTCGTTGAAGACGAACTAAACCGCGGCGCCATCGCACCGCGTTGGAGAACCCCAAAGGCACCACGGCCAAAGTGGGGCCGCGGAGGAGGGGCACAGAACAGGCGTGCCATGCCGGATGGACCAAGGCCGTGGCGGAGCATGGAACGCTGGCCGGTTTCCGGCAGCGGCGTCAGAGCAGGGGGACGTGACTGCCCCAGTCCCGTGGCGGCAGCAGCCCAATGGTCGGTGCAGGCCAGCCGGTCAGGGGGAAGTGCCGGGGGTCTTAACCCCCGGATGGCCAGCAGGAGCGGCCCCCCTCATGGGGGCTGTAGTTTCGAACTGCCCCCCCCCCCCTGCACCCCCTAAGCTCGGCCGTTACGGCCAAGCCACCGGCCGCCTGGCCACCTGGCCAGGCTGAGCGCACCCAGGCCAGGCCGCGCAGGCCGGGTCGGGCCGCGCCCAAGCGAGCCAGACCCGGACCCGGGTCAGGTCCACCGGTTTCGGGCCGACCCAGGGGATATCGGGCCGGGTCGGACCAGGCCCGAACCCCCTATACCGGACCTCTTTCGGTCTTTTACCAATAACATGGGCTGCAGACCTCCGATCGACGCACCGTTAGCTGTGATACAATCCTTGTATTGAGACGGTCGTTTTGGTATAATAAACTCAAGGTTTCGGAGATCTTTGGGTTCATCCGAGTTGGTCCGTACACGAAACCAACCGGGCCCTCGGAGCGGGAACGCTTATAACTTGAGCTTCGGACGTCCGATTGGCGTGCCGTCGACTTTCATAGATTCCTCTTAGTGAGACGAATCTTTTTGGCTTACTCCGCTCAAGGTTTGGATGCAGTTGTAGTACGATCGGGTTGGTTTTGACTTAAAAACGAACCGGGCCCCTAGGACGAAAAAGCCAATAGCTCATAGACCAGGCGTCCGATTGACGCGTCGTCTGTGACGTTGAGTTCCTATTGGCGATAAAAAACTTTTGGATACATCAACTCCAGACTATGTGTCAGTTGATGTATCAGCCCCTTGGCTCGTGGAGCAGACCCTCCCGAACGAGCTTGCTGTGTGCGGGAACCCTAGAGCTGGCTGCGACTGCGACGACGATGAAGACTATATAGAAATCCTTTGTGGATTCGACGACGACGACTATAGCACTCAGAGGTCCCACGTGGATCTGTGATACCGATCCTGTGTGGGTCAATGCTCAGCGGTCCTGTGTGGGCCGGCGCCTACCGATCTTGTTTGGGTCTGATCCTGTGTGGTTTATTGCGGGGGTTAGTTACCTATCGATCCTGTGTGGGGCAGATCCTGTGTGGGTCATTATGGGGGTTAGTTACCTATAGATCTTGTGTGGGGCAGATCATGTGTGGGCCATTGCAGGGGTTAGTACCTATCGATCATGTGTGGGTCCGACGGCTTAGATGAATCAGTGGCTACATCTGATCATCTCTATCGTCTTATAAAGACTTATACTTGTGTGAGATGAATCTTGACTTTCAATCATTATCTTAGATATGATTGACTTGCTCTACTATGTGGATTGTGTTGTGCTATCCTGTGTGGACGTGATCGAACTTGGGCTCGGATGTTGCTGCCGAACTGGAATTGATGACTTAGGTATATGTATGGGCATATACCTAAGTAGTGTCAGATGTTACTTCGTGATTGTATCTTTCCTTTTTGGATTATCCTTTTTGGATTCTGGGAGACCTTAGGGGGTCTCAGGGTCCCTACTGAGTATCTTATAGTCACCCCTGCACGGGCTATTCCCGCACTATGTTGTGTTGGTTGCAGACGACGAACAACGCTGATTGTTTTTGAGGCTTGTGAAGCAGGTCGGTACCTGGAGGTGGACCACTGGGCTGGACGTACACGGAGTGGGCGTCTAGACCCGAGGAGCTGAGGTGGCTATCTGTACCCACCCTTCAGGTGGGACTACCAGTGGACAACTCGACATTGTGGATTTACTTTTCAGTTGTTGTACTTCCTTTTTCAGTTGTACTTTAATTCAGTTTGGGTTTGTATACTGGCCCACATACTTTTCCTCACGTTCTATTGTACCTAGCTTTACATAGTGTTTACTTCTGCTTGCTTGTTTTCTCTGTGGTGTTTGTTTACATTCCAAAGGCAATGCCTTCCCTTTTTTATCAGGAATTGCGCCTTGGTTCTAGTTGCCATCCCCTGGCCTATGGAAGGCGGGCTTGGGGTAGTCATGGCACGGGCCCCGAGAACGGGTCGTGACAAGATGTAGATAAAATTTTATTAGATCACATTACCATAATATAGACTTTAAAGATTAGTATATAATAACTTCCTAAAATTTTGTTAATGTAATGATTTTGTGAGTTTTCAAATAACAATATATCAATGTTTGGATACGAGCAGGTAGAGGTGGATCTGGCATAGATGTACCTAGGGGAAAGCCCGAAAACACTGCTTTGAGCTAGACTCGAATGGGAACTGGTGCACGACAATGGGCCTTGATGCACTCTTGGTTATGACACTCTTGGGAGATATGCTTAAGATAATTCTCATTTTCGTTTCAAACCACTATGAACGGTTAATGAGTATATACCACCTCAAAGAAAACAATTTTGTGATTATGGATTATATCCATAAACTGTTTAATTTATGTTAGGTATTTTACATGTTTGGAATCATGAATTGTGATTCATAAACTGACCTAGTGTATGCCATTGTATAGAAATGGTGCCCAATAGAAAGAATTTCAACTCCAGCAATATGTATGATCCAAAGAGTATGAAGGATCATATCTTACATAGTATTATGACAACATTTATATGGGAAATAGTCTCCCATGTATTCTCAACATATTAAGAAATAATATCATGTGTTACTACGATAAGTAAAGAATTCTTTGAGTCCTATGGCTTTGAAGGGAAGCAAGACAAGAAAAAGATAGAATAGTGAAAGATGGATAAAGGGAAGAGGGAAATGAAGTATTTTCCCATATGTGATAACTGTGGCAAGAATCACCAAGGTAAATGATTGAAGGGAATGAGAGTTTGTTATAAGTGTGGAGAAAAAGGACACCAAGCACGTGATTGCAAGGGAAAGAAAAATTTTCAAATGTACAATGCTTCATCTGAAAGCTGTTGGTCTACTATGTGAATCAATGTATCAGTCATCAGAGTATACCTTAAATGATGATATTAGATAATACTCAAGTTATGATACAACCTCATGTAAAGAGGAATGACTAGTGTTCTTATGTTGTTAATATATAATTATTTCATTTGTGTGTTGTATCAACAATATACTGGTTATATGAATTTTGGAGAAAAATAAGGATTGTACTGCGGTACTATTTTATTGAGAATTTATGATTATATGGTTCTATGAAAAGTGACTTAATAGTAAGCTACACTTTTTTGGAAAATACATGGTTGAAGGAAAGCTAATCCTTAATATGGTCCTAATAATGAGGTGCTTATTTTGGAATAAGATATGGTTGATTTTGATAAATTATATTGGATATTCTTGACTTACGTGAAACTGATTAATGATTTGTATATTCCATCATTTTTGGAGTTTACAGAAAATTTTTGGATAGAAGGAGTATATCCAGTACTCTATAAGGAATAAGGGTGTATGAATATAATTAATAAGGATTTATGGTAATTCAGGATGTTGTGGTGTTTTAAAAGAATACATGATGAAGGCGTTCACATGTTATTACCTAGAAAAAAAGATCTTCATTGTGTTTAACTTCCTTATAAATTTTGGACAGAGAGTTTGGATATAAGTATTTTGGATAAGTCTAAAGGTTGGAATAGATTAATATTGAAATAGGCTATTATTGTCAAGGTTATTTTTGGATTGTTATAAAAAGGACAACCCCGAGGTCTGACGACTACTAGTCATGTCCGGAAAGGCCACGAGACATGAACTCACAACCGAAGAGTGACAAGGTTGCATCACCTATGACTGGACTAAGTGATGTACTGGTTTTTATAATTTAGTTTTTTTTAAATAGTCTGATAAATGAATTTTAAATTCATTATTTTTGGAACCCTATACGATTAGGATAAATATTTATTTTGAAATATTTTGGAGTGAAAGATGACTTTGTGGTAGGAATTAGTTGTAAAATGAAACTCTACTTGTCAAGTATACATATAAATATATATATAATTTTTTTTCCTCTTATTAAGACTAAATTTTATTAACCCAATTTCTGATATGGGTTTTCCCACAAAGGTATTTTCTATTTTCAACCTTTTATATTACAAGAAAATTTTCAAATTGTGAGGATGTAATTTATTGAAGGAGGGAAGAATGTAACACACCAATATATCATATTTTGTTAGTTTTTCAAAGTAATTCAATAACTAATACTACACACAACATCAAGTTCATGTGCACCACGACTTACCAAACTAGCCGTTAAAAATCTGTTATGAATAGTATTAACTAAATTTTGAACTATATATAATCCTTATAATTTTAGAATCCATATTAGGAGTTTCTTAGACATAATGTAAGAAATAAATCATTTTTTCAGATAATAGATGTTTTTTAAAAAAATATAATTTTACCTCCTTTTAATGGTGAACCCTTTTTAAATAAAATATTTTAAAGTTTTATATGTTTAATTTGTAAAAATAAACTTCGTCTTTAGAATCAGGACATACAAATTTAGTTTCAATATATTTTTGGTGTTTTTCTGATAACGTTCATATTTGGGTGAATAGAAAAAATACTATATTTTAACTGAAAATAAGTTTTTTAATCAAAATAATTTATAGTGTTAAATTATAAATTTTAATGGTTTGTAAGTATAAATAGATTATATTTTTACCATTTAATCCAATTCAGGTGATTGTAAATAATTTCACTTTGAAATTGGACATAAACAAGTGTCAAACTTTTGATAGTTATTATTTCATAAAAATACACCTTTTGGTATTGATAGCGGGAATTAATTTTAAATTAATGAATGTATCCTCTATGTTTTGAATTTGGTAAAATAGAATTCATTACTGAATTTGGAATATCAAAATTATCTTATGGTGAATTATTGGGATTTTTCTGAGAACTTTTAATTTTTGATGAATAGAGAAAAACACTGAGTTATATTTTAAAACCGAATTTTTATTTAATTAATTATTTATTTTATTTAAATTTATTTTAGGTCAAAATAGATACATAATACCTATAAAAGTTCAATGTAATTTATTATAGTCAGTTTATAATAATTTTTGATATATAAAAATTTTATTGAACTTTTCACCGTCTTTTACCCACCTCCTAGGAGAATTTGTAAATTCACATAAAACATAATTTTACCGCTTCTGTGTGTTGAATTTTGGAAATCCAAGAGACACGGTTAATATCAAGGAGTAAAATGTGGTTCAATAAGATAAAAATAATTTTTGTAAATAGTAACATTTTACTTGTATTTATCACAGTTAAAAGTAAATAAGATATTTAAGGGTAAAATGATATTATTATTATCCTAACACATGTCCTAATTCTATTGGATATGTGTAATTAAACAAAAAAACATTAGGAATAAAATATGACCCTTTAGGTCCACTTGGATTAGATTAGGACATTTATTATTATTTAATTTAAAGAAGAGTTAAAAGTGTTAAATTTAAAGTTTATTAAATAAACCATTTTTAATATAGGGTTATACATAAGATAAATTCGACTATAAATATTAATTAGAAAGATAAAACGATTTCCAACATCATGGTAGTTTATATAAAATTTCTAGACATTAAATAATTAATGTTATTTATGACACAATGATGATGCAGTAATTACCTTATTAATGAAAGAATGAAATAAATGGTATTATAAATATTAAAATAAATACAATTTCAACGTTTTGATGACATCCACGAATTTTCTAGGATACTATGACATGTTAGGGGTTATTCAATGTATCTTGTTCGAAGCAATCAAGTTGTTATGACTTTCACAAAAACAAAATATTAAATAGTGTCAAAAATTGACATAAATTAATATTAAAAACAAATACTATATTATTGGTTGATATAATATTCCTAAAAATGTAAGGTTTAGGTAAAGGGATTAAAAAATATTATATAATCATTAATGATCCACTTGAGGTTCTTTTGTAAGTTTAGGGGATGTTTACTAACCATATATTGTAAGAATACAAGAATACACGGTAAAAGTTAAACTATTTAACTAAGAGTTAAATCTAAATTATATGGTTAAAATGGTAAAATATATTTTGTATAAAACCTATTGGTTGATATTATTTCGACCCATAACAACCTATTTATTGAAATACATTCATTTTAAACCATTATAAATCGAATATGATTGTATAATAAATTAATAATTTAATCTTTTCTTAAAGTGACTCTCACCCCTCTTATAAAAGGGCACTTCCCCTTCACTCAAAATCACACCTCCAAATCCATTTGGGTCGGCCAAAACATGACCAAATATCATCCCAACATACCTCACTTCAACCAAGTGGTTCTATTTTGATCATAAATCCAACCTAAAGAGCCCTTTTGATCAAATCAAAATAAAGAAAACGAAGAAGAGGTAATGATTTCACCACCCTCTTTCATGTTCATTTCTTCTTCCACTTATTCACTCTTTGTTATTTTCATTCTAAAATAATACCTCCAGTATATTCAATATACTATGAGGTTATTATAAATATTTCACAACTATATTCATTATTCTATCCATCTTATGAATGATAATATCACTATGCGTGCGTACGTACGGCTTACCATCTCCACGCCTTGGTGTAATTTGTTATTCAACACTATGTTATTTGGATGGATATAATGACAAGTAATATGTATATAAATAGTGAAAATAATATGATAATGTCTCTATAAAATTAATTTACCATCCAATTCCACACCTTTAAGGAAATGATATTTTCACTCGTGCGTACGTACGGATTACCGTCTCCACGACGCAATGAGATTCCTTTCCACATTCACCATTCATCGAAGATTATAAAAATATATATTACTATTTTTTTAATATATGAAATAATAATGCTACTAGAGATATATATATATATATATATGTTTTTACTTACATATATTTTATTCACATAGTTCTGTTCAATACGTTATGAAAATGGAAACAATGTTTATGCGTACGTACGGACTGCCATCTCCATAAACGGAGTTTTCCATTTCATATATATGTCTATTATAAATATATATATTCTAAATATATGATACATAAATCATTTTTTATATTCTGGATGTATTTAAATCATGATCTATGTGATACAATCAAGAGTAACAAGTTAAAACTTGTACGATAAAGAAAACAATTATTACCCAAAATGTTAATTTGACATGGAAATTATTATTAAATGGGTAGTATAAAGTCATAAATTAATACTGTATGATATCATAAATAATAATATGGTTCTTGTATAATTTAATAACATACTACGGTCTTCATACAAGAGGTTAAAAATACACTTTACTAAAGGAAAGTGCATGGTAAAGGGTTTTCATCTCACTCATTATTCCCGTGAGATTCGTGCCATATTGCCACTATTAACTTTTGTGTGGTGTATGTACTTCCCATAATTGTTTTATTTGTGTAATACACTTTAATTTATGTGTATTTACATATTCATTGTATCATACCTCTTTCATGGGGTGTATGTTTCGTAAGTTACCAAATTTTTAAGGGTTAATTCCTCAATCTCATTATTATCCGAGGTTGTTTTTATGTAAGTATTTAGTGGGACATTTTTATCATCCATTCCCATTTTTCATAAAAATGATTTCAAAATGAATACTTAAAGGATTTGTGAAAGGTAATCTTGATGAAGACCAGAATTTTAAATGTTTTAAAGATTTATCTTTCTAAATCTTTTTAATTAATGTCCATGTTTTCAAAATGATTTGTAAGGATTTATTTATATGGACATGAATATTTTGAAATGATAATTGTTTTCAAAAGTTTCAAAGTGGTATGGGACACTTCTATTCCAAAATATCTTTTAAATTACTTCATTTATAAATGTGTGACTTTTAAATGATTATACAAAAAGGATATTTCTCTCAAAAAGTTTTACTCATCATTTTCAACTATGTCTGCATCCTTTAATGGATATTATTTTTGATTGAGGTTGATTTATTATGATACAATCATCCATGCTGTATTGAATTAGTTATGATATGTTTGAATGTGGATGTTCTATTTTTATACAATTCAAGGGTTATGGTTAATGTAATGACATTTCGAATGCAAGTTTTAATACAAATGTTTATGTTATGTTTGAACTTTTTCATATGAGGAATGCAGTGGACTTAGTAAGTGACGGGTGGAGCCCGCTATAGCTCCTCGATACATCGGTAGGTCTTATGAGTCAAACTAGTGTCTTGGAACAAGGCCTTGACAAAAAAAAAAATTAGTCTTGGCACAAGGCCTTGACTATGTGGTATTGATGTCCAGCGTTAGGAATTCCCTTATTTTAAAATTAGTTATTACATGTGATTATTCGAATTATAGAATATCCATGTGCATGTTTATATCGTAAATTTTGATTTATTTTTTTCATATTATGTTCAAGTTTATGTTTAAAAAGGCTGTTTTTTATCACACACCTTGCCTAAATGTTTATAACTTTCGCTAAATTATTTACCCTTACTGGGCATCTGATCCCACCCCTTTCTCATGTTTTATTTTTCTAGGATTCTAAGAAGTGTATTATGATTGATATGTAATGTTATGATAAAGGGAATAATGTCGTTCTCCAAGAACTTTTTTTTTGTATTGTATGTTAGAAAGTGTAATGTAATACTTTTGTATGCAATCTATTTTCCAAGACTGCTAAACTGATCGGTCCTTCGGGTCATGATTCCTTGTAATCATGCCAATGTATTAAAATAAATCACCGACTCTGGGAATCGAGGGTGGGGGAGGAATATTTGGTATCAGAGGATGTTTTGTAATAACTGTGGAAACTAGATTTAGATAAAATCTGATTAGGGAACAATACCGTAAGATAGAATTTGAAGATTAGTATTGAATAACTTCCTATAATTTTGGTAATTTAATGATTTTCTGAGATTTCCCAAGCAAATGCATCCCTGTCTGGATACGAGTAGGTCGAGGTGGCTCTAGCACAGATGTACCTAGGGGTAAAACCCAAAAACACCGCTTTGATCTAGACTCAAATGGGAACTGGTGCATGACAACGGGCCTTGTTTCACTCTTGGTTACAACACTACCGAGGGATATACTTAGGATAATTATCATTTTCATTACAATACACTATGAATGGTTTATAAGTATATACCTCCTCAAAGAAAACAATTTTGTGAGTATGGATTATATCCATAAACTGTTCAATTTATGTTAGGTATTTTACATGTTTGGAATTATGAATTGTGATTCATAAACTGACCTATTGTATTCCATTGTATTGAAAAGGTGACCAATAGAAGGAATGTGAACCCCGGAAACACTTATGATCCAAATAGTAAGAAGGATCTTATCTTTCATAGTATTAAGCCAACATTTAGAAGGGAAATAGTCTCCCACGTATTCTAAACATATGAAAAAATAGTATCATTTGTTACAAAGATTAGTAAATAATTATATGTGTCCTATAGCTTTGAAGGAAAGCAAGACAAGAAAAGGATGGAATAGAGAAAGATGGATAAAGGGAAGAAGTAAAAGAAGTATTTTCCCATATGTGATAATTGTGGAAAGAATCACCGTGGTTAATGTTTGAAGGGAATTGTAGTTTGTTAAAAGTGTGGAGAAAAAGGACACCAAGTATGTGATTTCATGGGTAATAAAAAATTTCAAATGTACAATGCTTCATCTGAAAGGTGTTGGGACACTACGTGAATCAATGTACCAGTCATCAGAGTGTACCTTAAATGATGCTATTGGATAATACTCAAGTTATGATACAACCTCATATGAATAGGAATGCATAGTGTTCTTATGTTGTTAATATAGAATTATTTAATTTGAGTGTTGTATCAACAATATACTAGTTATATGAATTATGGAGATAAATAAGGATTGTACTGCAGTACTATTTTCTTGAGTATTTGGGACTATATGGTTCTTATGAAAAGTGACTTAATAGTAAGTTACACTTTTTGAAAAATACATGGTTGAAGGAAAGGTAATCCTTAATATGGTCCTAATAATGAGGTAGTGATTTTAGAATAAGAGATGGTTGATTAAGATAAATTATATTGGATATTCTTGACTTCCTTGAAACTGATTAATGATTTGTATATTCCATCAATGTTGGGGTTTGCAACATTTTTTTGATAGAAGGATTATATCAAATATTCTATAAGGAATAAGAGAGCATGAATATAATCAATAAGGTTTTGTGGTAATTCATAATGTTGCGGTGTTTTAAAAGAATACATGATGAAGGCGTTCACATTTTATTACCTGAAAAAGAGGATCTTTATTGTGTTTAACTTCCTTATAAATTTTGGACAGAGTGTTTGGATATAAGTATTTCTGTTAAGTCTAAATATTGGAATGGATTAAGTTTGAAATTGTATGCTATTATTAAGGTTATTTTTTGATTGTTATAAAAAGGACAACATAGAGGTCGGGCGACTACTAGTCGCATCTAGAAAGGCTGACAGACATGAACCCACAACCGAAGAGGGACAAGGGTTCATCACCTATGACTGGACTACGTGACGTACTGGTTTGTATAATTTAGTTTTTTTAAATAGTCTGATAAATGAATTATAAATTCATTATTTTTGGATCCCTATACGATTAGGATAATTTTTTTTTGAAATATTTTTGAGTGAAATATGAGTTTGTGGTAGGAATTAGGTGAATAATGAAACTCTACTTGTCAAGTATATATATATATATATATAATTTTTTTCCTCTTATTAAGACTAAATTTTATTAACCCAATTTCTAATGTGGGTATTCCCACAAAGGTATTTTCTATTTTCAACCTTTTATTTTCCAAGAAAAATTTCAAATTGCGAGGATTCAATTTATTGAAGGAGGGAAGAATGTAACACCCTAAGATATCATATTACGTTAGTTCTTCAAAGTAATTAAATAACTTACACTACATGAAACATCGAGTTCATGTGCCCCACGACTTACCAAACTAGCCGTTCAAAAGCGGTTATGAATAGTATTAACTGAATTTCGAACTATGTATAATCCTTATAATTTTAGAATCCATATTATGAGTTTCTTATACATAATGTATAAACTAATTCATTCTTCCAGATAAAAGAAGTTTTTTTCAAAAAATATACTTTTACAGCCTTTTAATGGTGAACCATTTTTAAATCCAATATTTGAAAGTTTTATATATTCAATTTGACAAAATAAACATTGTCTTTAGAATAGGGACATAAGAATTTAGTTTCAATAAATTTTTGGTGTTTTTCTGATAACTTTCATATTTGGGTGAATTGTAAAAAATACAATATTTTAACTGAAAAAACCTTTTTAATCAAAATAATTTATAATGTTAAATTATAAATTTTAATTGTTTGTAAGTATAAATAGATTATATTTTTACCATTTAATCCAATACTGGTCATTGTAAGTAATTTCACTTTGAAATTGGACATAAACAAGTGTCAAACTTTTGATTGTAATTATTTCTTAAAAATATGCCTTTTGATATTGATAGTGGGAATTAATTTTAAATTAATAAATGAAACATATATGTTTTGAATTTGGTAAAATAGACTTCATTATTTAATTCAGAATATCAAAATTATCTTAGGGTGAATTTATGGTATTTTTCTGAAAACATTTAATTTTTTATGAATAGTGAAAACACTAAGTTATAGTTTAAAACAGAATTTTTATTTAAATAATTATTTATTTTATTTAAATTTATTTTAGGTCAAGATAGATACATAATACCTATAAAAGTTTCATTTTATTTATTAGAGTTAGTTTATAATAATTTTATATATATAAAAATTTTATTGAACTTTTCACCGTCTTTTACCCAACTCCTAGGAGAATTTGTAAATTCACATAAAACATAATTTTACTGCTTCTGTGAGTTGAATTTTCAAAATATGAGAGACATAGTAAATTTCAAGGAGTAAAATTTGGTTCAATAAGATAAAAAGAATTTTTGGTGAATAGTAACGTTTTACTTTTATTTTCCACGGTTAAAAGTAAATAGGGTAATTAATGGTAAAAATGATATTATTATTACCCTAAAACATGTCTTAATTGTATTGGATAAGTGTAATTAGACAAATAACAACCTTGGGAATAAAATATGACCCTTTAGGTCCACATGTATTAGATTAGGACATTTATTATTATTTAATTTAACGAAGAGTTAAATGTGTTAAATTCAATGATTATTAACTAAATCATTTTTAATATAGGGTTTTACATAAGATAAATTAGACTATAAATATTAATTAGAAAGATAAAAAGATTTCCTACATCATGGTATTTTATTTTTAATTTTTAGACATTAAATAATTAAATTTATTTATGACACAATGATGATTCAGTAATTACCATATTAATGAAAGAATCAAATAAATGGTATTATAATTATTAAAATAAATATAAATTCAATGTTTTTATGACATTGAAGAATTTTCTAGGTGACTATGACATGTTATGGATGATTCAAAATTTCTTCTTTGAGGTAATAATGTTTTCATGACTTTCAAAAAAATAAGATACCAAATAGTGTCAACATTGACATAAATTAATATTAAAAATAAATACTATATTATTGGTTGACATAATATTCATAAAAATGTAAGGCTCTTCCAAAGGGCTTAAATAATATTATATAATCATTAATGATCCACTTGAGGTTCTCATTGAAGTTTATAGTATGTTTATTAACCATATAAAGTTAGAATACAAGAAGACACGGTAAAAGTTAAACTATTTAACTAAGAGTTAAATCTGAATGATAAGGTTAAAATGGTAATCTAAACTTATCTAAAACAAATTGGTTGATATTATTTCGACCCAAAACCACCTAAGGATCGAAATAAATTTATTTTGAACCATTATAAACCGAATATGATTTTATAATAAATTAATACTTTAATCTTTTCCAAAAGTGACCCTCACCCCTCTTATAAAATGGAACTTCCCCTTATCTCAAAATCACACCTCGAAAGCCATTTGGATCGATAAAAACCTGACCAAAATATCCTCCCAACATCCTTAACTTCAACCTAGAGGCCTTAGTGTGATCCTAAAGACAACCTATGGATCCCTTTTGATCAAATCAAAAGGAAGAACCAGAAGAAGAGGTAATGATTTCACCACCCTCTTTCAAGTTCCTTTCTTCTTAACCGTTTTCATTCTTTGTTATTTCCATTATATAATAATAAATCCAGTATATTCTATATACTATGATGTTATTATAAATATTTCACCACTATATTCATTATTTTATCCATCTTATGAATGATAATGTCACTATGCGTGCGTACGTACGACTTACCGTCTCCGCGTCGTGATGTAAATTGTTACTCAACACTATGTTATTTGGATAGATATAATGATGAGTAATATGAATATAAATAATGAAAATAACATGATAATGTCTCTATAAAAGTAATATACCATCCAATTACACACTTTTTATGAAATGATATTGTCGCTAATGCGTACGTACAGATTACCGTCTCCACGATGCGATGAGATTCATTTCCACATTCACCATTCATCGAAGATAATAAAAAAATATTACTAATATGTTTGTAATATATGAGATAATAATGATACTGAATATATATATATATATATGCACTTACATATATTTTATTCACTTAGTTCCGTTCAGTACGTTATGAAAACAAAAACAGGGTTTATGCGTACGTACGAAGTACTGTCTCTATAAACGGTGTTTTCCATTTCATATATATGTCAATTATACATATATATATTCTAAATATATATGATACATAAATAATGTTTTATATTCTTGACGTATTTAAATCATTATTTAAGTGATACAATCAAGAGTAACATGTTAAAACACGTATAATAAAGAAAGAGATTATTACCCGAAATGTTAATTTAACATGGAAATTATTATTAAATGGGTAGTATAACTTCATAAATGAATAATTTATGATATATTAAATGTTAATATGGTTCTGGTATACTTTAATAACATACTACGGTCTTTATATGGGAGTTTAAATTTACCCTTGACTAATGTAATGTGCAAGGTAAGGGGTTTTCATCTCACTCCTTATTCCCGTGACATTCGTCCCATATTGCCACTATTACCTTTTTTGTGGTGTATGTAATCCATATAATTTTATTATTTGTGTAATACACTTTAATTTATGTGTATTTTCATATTAATTCTGTGATATTTCATGGGGGGTATGTTTCATATGTTACAAAATTGGTAAGGGTTAATTCCTCGATCTCATTATTATCTGAGGATGTTTTTACATAAGTATTTACTGGGACCTTTTTATCATCCATGTGCATTTTTCATAAAAATGATTTCAAAATGAATATTTTAACGATTTTTGAAAGGTGATCTTTATTAAGATCATAATTTTAAATGTTTTAAAGATTTATCTTCCAAAATATTTTTAATTAATGTCCATGTTTTAAAAATGATTTTAAGGATTTATTTATATGGACATGAATGTTTTGAAATGATAATTGTTTTCAAAAGTTTCAAAGTGGTATGGGATACTTAGATTCAAAAATATCTTTTAAAATACTTATTTTATAATTTTTTTAATTTTAAATGATTTTACAAAAAGTATATTTCTCTCAAAAAGTTTTACTCATCATTTTCAACTATCTCAGCATCCTTTAATGGATATTATTTTTGATTGAGGTTGATTTATTATAATAAAATCTTCCCTAATGTATTGAATGATTTATGATATGTTTTACTATGGATCTTCTATTTTTATACCATTCATGGTTTATGGTTAATGTAATGACATTTCATATGCTAGTATTAATACGAATGTTTGTGTTATGTTTCAAATTTTTCATATGGGGAATACAGTGGACTTAGTATGTGATGGGTGGAGCCTGCTATAGCTCCTCGATGCATTGGTAGTTTTAATGAGACAAACTACTATCTTGGCACAAGGCTTTGAAAAAAAAATTATTTTTAGTCCTGGCACAAGGCCTTGACTATGTGGTAATGATGTCCGGCGTTAGGCATTCCCCCATTTTGAAATTAGTTATTGCATGTGATTATTCGAATAGTAGAATATCCATGTGCATGTTTATATGGTAATGTCTGATTTGTTTTTTTTCATATTATGTTCAAGTTTATGTTTAAAAAGTCTGTTGTTTTTATCACACATCTTGCCTTAAAATTTATTGCATCCGCTAAATTATTTACCCTTACTGGGCATCTGAGCTCACCACTTTATCATGTTTTATTTTTCCAAGATTCCAAGAAGTGTATTATGATTGATATGAAGGGTTAAGATAAAGGGATTAATGGTGTTCTCAAAGAACTATTTTTTTGTATTGTATTTTAGAAATTGTAATGTAATGATCATGTATGCAATCTATTTTTCAAGACTGCTAAACCGATCGGTCTTTCAGTACTTGATTTCTTGTAATCATGCCAATGAATTAAAATAATGCACCGACTCTGGGAATCTAGGGTCGGGGCATTATAGTTGGTATCAGAGGATGTGTAGAAATAACCTTGTAAACTAGATTTAGATAAACTTTGATTAGAGCACATTACCGTAAGATAGCCTCCAAATATTAGTATAGAAGAACTTCCTAAAACATTGGTAATGTAATGATTTTGTGAGTTTTACCAAGAAAATACATCCCTGTCTGGATACGATCAGGTATAGGTGTATCTGGCACAGATTTACCTAGGGGTAAAACCCGAAAAAACCACTTTGAGCTAGACTCGAACAGGAACCGGAGCACGATAATAGGTCTTGCTACACACTTGGTTACGACACTCCTAGGGGATATGATTAGTATAATTCTCATTTTCATTACAAAACACTATGAACGGTTTATGAGTTTATACCTCCTCAAAGAAAACAATTTTGTGATTATGGATTATATCCATAAACTGTTCAATTTACGTTAGGTATTTTACATGTTTGGAATTATGAATTGAGATCCATAAACTGACCAAGTGTATTCCATTGTATAGAAATTACGCCCAATATAAGTAATGTGAACTCCAACAATACGTATGATCCAAAGAGTAAGAAGGATCATGTCTTTCATAGTATTAACCCAACATTTTGAAGGAAAATTGTCTCCCATATATTCTCAACATATGAAGAAATAGTATCATGTGTTACTAAGATAAGTAAATATTTCTTTGAGTCCTATGGATTTGAAGGGAAGCAAGACAAGAAAAGGATGGAATAGAGAAAGGTGGATAAAGGGAAGGGGGAAAAGAAGGATTTTCCCATATGTGATAACTCTGGAAAGAATCACCATGGCAAATGATTAAAGGTAATGTGAGTTTGTTTTAAGTGTGGAGAAAAGGGACACCAAGTACGTGATTTCAAGGGTTTGAAAAAATTTCAAATGTACAAGCTGTAAGGTTTTGTGAAACTATGCAAATCAATGTATCAGTCATCTTAATATACCTTGCATGATGCTATAGGATAATACTGAAGTTATGATACAACTTCATGTGAAGAGGAATGACTAGTCTTCTTATATTGTTAATATAGAATTATTTCATTTCAGTGTTTTATCAACAATCTAATAGTTATATGAATTATGGAGATAAATAAGGATTGTACTTAAGTAGTATTTTATTGAGGATTTGAGATTATATGGTTCTAAGAAAAGTGACTTAATAGTAAGCTACACTTTTTGGGAAATACATGGTTGAAGGAATGGTAATCCTTAACATGGTCCTAATAATGAGGTAGTGCTTTTGGAATAAGAGATGGTTGATTTGGATAAATTATATTGGATATTCTTGACTTCCTTCAAAATGATTAATGATTTGTAAATTCCATAATTGTTGGAGTTTACACCATTTTTTTGGATAGAAGGAGAATATTCAGTATTCTATAATGAATTAGGGAGCATTAATATAATCAATATGGTTTAATGGTAATTCAGGATGTTATGGTGTTTTAAAAGAATACATGATGAAGGCATTCAAATGTTATTACCTGAAAAAAAGAATCTTCATTGTGTTTAACTTCCTTATAAATTTTGGATACATAGTTTGGATATAAGTATTTTAGATAAGTCTAAAGGATGGAATGGATTATGTTTGAAATTGGATGGTATTGTTATGGTTATTTTTGGATTGATATAAAATTTACAACTGGTCAGCCGACTACTAATCGCATTCGGCAAGGCTTCGAGACTTGAACCCGCAACCGAAGAGCGACAAGGGTACATCACCTACGACTAGACTATGGGATGTACTGGTTTATATAATTTAGTTTTTTTTAATATTCTGATAAATGAATTATAAATTCATTATTTTTGGAATGCTATACGATTAGGATATATATTTTTTTGGGAATATTTTGGTGTAAAAGATGAGTTTCTGGTAGGAATTAGTTGAATAATTAAACTCTTCTTGTCAATTATATATATATATATATATAACTTATTCCTCTTATTAAGACTAACTTTCATTAACCCAATTTATGATGTGGGTCTTCCCACAAAGGTATTTTCTATTTTCAACCTTTTATTTTCCAAGAAAATTTTCAAATTGCGAGGAAGTAATTTATTGAAGGAGGGAAGAATGTAACACCCCAAGATATCATATTATGTTAGTTCTTCAAATTAATTCAATAACATACATTGCACCCAACATCGAGTTCAAGCGCACCACGACTTACCAAACTAGCGATTCAAAAGCGGTTATGAATAGTATTAACTGAATTTTGAACTATATATAATCCTTATAATTTTAGAATACATTTTATGAGTTTCTCAGATATAATTTAAGAACTCATTCATTTTTTCAGATAAAAGAAGTTTTTTTCAAAAAATATACTTTTACCGCCTTTTAATAGTGAACACTTTTTAAATCCAATATTTGAAGGTTTTATATATTCTACTTGAAAAAATAAACTTTGTCTTTATAATCGAGACATAATAATTTAGTTTCAATAATTTTTTGGTGTCTTTCTGATAAATTTCATATTTGGGTGAATAGTGAAAAATATTATATTTTAACTCAAAACATCTTTTTTAATCAAAATAATTTATAGTGTTAAATTATAAATTTTAATGGTTTTTAAGTGTAAATAGATTATATTTTTACATTTTAATCCAATTCTGGTCATTGTAAGTAATTTTTCTTTGAAAATAGATATAAACAAGTGTCAAACTTTTGATAGTTATTATTTGTAAAAAATATGCCTTTTTGTATTGATAGTGGGAATTAAATTAAAATTTACAAATGCAACTTCTCTGTTTTGAATTTTGTAAAATATACTTCTTTATTGAATTCGGAATATAAAAATTAGCTTAGGAGGAACTTTTCGTCATTTTCTGAAAACTTTTAATTTTTTATGAATAGTGAAAAACACTAAGTTATAGTTTAAAATAGAATTTTTATTTAAATAATTATTTATTTTATTTAAATTTATTTTAGGTCAAAATAAATACATAATACCAATAAAATTTCAATTTAATTCATTAGATTCAGTGTAACACCCCAAGATTTCATAGTACATAATTTCTTCAAAGAAATTCAATGACTTGCACTACACACAACACCGAGTTCAACCGTATCATTACTTACCAAACCATCTCTTCATAAGTGTTTATAAATTATATTAACTTAATTTTGAACTTTATATAATCATCGTAATTTTAGAATCTATATTATTAGTTTTTTAGACTTAATGTAAGAACAAATACTTTTTTTTAGATAAAAGAAGTATTTTTCAAAAATGCAATTTTACCGCCTTTTAATGGAGACGCCTTTTTAAATAAAATATTTGAAACTATTATATATTCAATTTGTAAAAATAAACTTCTTATTTAAAATCGGGACATAAGAATTTAGTTTCAAAATTGTTTTGGTGTTTTTTGATAACTTTCGTAATTTGGTGAATAGTGAAAAATACTATATTTTAACTGAAAACAACTTTCTTAATCAAAATAATTTATAGTGATAAATTATAAATTTTAATGGTTTGGAAGTATATTTAGATTATAATTTTACCATTTAATCCAATGTTGGACATTGGAAGTAAATTCAGTTTGAAATTGGACATAAACAAGTGTCAATCTTTTGATAGTTATTATTTATTAAAAACACGCTTTCTATTTTGACAACGAGAATTAATTTTATATTAATAAATGCAACTTCTATGTTTTTAATTTGGTAAAATAGACATGATTTTTTTATTTTTAATATCGAAATTATCCTAGGGTAGATTTTTGGTATTTTTCGGAAAACGTTTAATTTTTTATGAATAGTGAAAAACACAGAGTTATAGTTTAAAACCAAATTTTTATTTAAATAATTATTTATTTTATTTAAATTAATTTTAGGTGAAAATAGATAAATAATACCCATATAAGTTCAATTTAATTCATTGGAGTCTGTTTATAATAATTTTAGATATATAAAAATTTTATTGAACTTGTCACCGTCTTTTACCCACCTCCTTGGAAAATTTGCAAATTCACATAAAAATTAATTTTACCACTTCTGTGAGTGAAATTTCGAAAAAATGAGACACACGGTTAATATCAAGGAGTAAAATGTGGTTCAATAAGATAAAAATAATTTTTGGGGAATAGTAACCTTTTATTTTTATTTACCACGATTAAAAATAAATATGGTAATTAAGGGTAAAAATGATATTGTTATTACCCTAACACATGTTATAATTATATTAGATAAGTGTAATTAGACCAAAAAAAACCTTAGGAATAAAATATTACCCTTTAGGTCCACTTGTATTAGATTAAGACATTTATTATTATTTAATTTATAGAAGAGTTAAAAGTGTTAAATTCAAAGTTTATTAACTAATCCATTTTTAATATAGGATTATACATAAGATAAATTAGACTATAAATATTTATTAGAAAGATAACAAGATATTCTACATCATGGTATTTTATTTATAATTTTTAAACATTAAATAATTAAATTTATTTAGGACACAATGATGATGTAGTAATTACCTTATTGTTGAAAGAATCAAATAAATGGTATTATAAATATTAAAATAAATATAATTTTAAAGTTTTTATCACATCCACATATTTTTCTATTTTATTATGACATGTTAGGTCTTATTAAATGTATCTTGTTCGAAGTAATAAATTTGTGATTACTTTCACAAAAACAAAATATCAAACAGTGTCAAAATTGACATAAATTAATATTTAAAACAAATATTATATGATTAATTGATATTCTATTCTTAAAAATATAAGGTTCGGCCAAGGGACTTATATCATTATATATGAATAACTAATGGACCACTTTAGGGTCTCTTGGAATTTTATTGTATGTTTATTAACTATATAATATGAAAATACAAAGAGACATGGTAAATGTCAAACTAATTAACTAAGGGTTAAAACTAAAAGATAAGGTTAATAATGTGACCCAAACATGTATAAAACCTATTGGTTGAGTGTATTGAGACCCATCCTGACATTATACTTTGAATAATCCACTTTTTAGACATGAAAAACTGAATATGTATTTATTATAAATTAATACTTTTTGTTTTTCCTAAAGAGACCCTCCTCCCACTTATAAAGGACTCCACTTCTAACCAATTCCTCATACCTTCAAAGCCTTTTGGTTCAACGAAACCCCACCCAAATATTCTCTCAAATATCCTCACTTCATCCTAGAGGCATTAGTTTAATCAGAAATCCAACCTATGGATCCTTTTTGATCAAATCAAAAGAAAGAAGCCAAAGAAGAGGTAATGTTTTCACTACCCTCTTTCAAATTCCTTTCTTATTCAACTTATTATTTCTTTGATATTTCCATTCTAAAATAATAACTCTAGTATATTATATATAATTTGATATTATTATAACTATGTTACAAGAATATTCAGTATTATATCCATCCTTTGAATGACATGTCACCATACGTGCATACGTACAGCTTACCGTCTCCATGTCGTAGTGTAATTGTTAGTCAAAACATTATTATTTGGATGGGTATGATAATGAAGTGTAATTCATGTAAATAATAAATATAACGTGATAATGATTCTGTATATATGATGAATCATCCAATTATATATTATTTTAGTATAAAGAAATGATATTGTCTCTCGTGCGTACGAACGGATTACCGTCTCCACGACGCGATGAGATTCATTTCCAAGTCCACTATTCATCGACGATTATTAAAATATATTACTTATAAGTATGTAATATATGAAATAATAATGATAATTTATATATATATATTTATTTATATATGTGTATTTATGTACATACATATATCTTATTCCCTTAGTTCCGTTCAATATGATATGAAAACGGAAACAACATTTATGCGTACTTACAGACTACCGTCTCCATAAACCGTGTTTTCCATTTCATATATATGTATATTATACATATTTATATTCTCAATATAGATGATATATAAATCATTTTTTATAATCTAGATGTATTTAAATCATTATCTATGTGATACAATCAAGAGTAACAAGTTAAAACATGTACGATAAAGAAAGCGATTATTACACAAAATATTAATATATAATGGAAATTCATATTAAATGGGTTGTATAAAGTCATAAATGAATAATTTATGATATAATAAATATTAATATGGTTCTGGTATAATTTAATAACATACTATGGTCTTCATACAAGAGGTTAAATGTACCCTCAAATAAAAGAAAGTGCAAGGTAAGAGGTTTTCATCTCACTCTTTATTCCCGTGAGATTCATGCCATATTGCCATTATTACCTTTTGTGTGGTGTATGTACTGCCCATAATTGTATTCATTGTGTAATACAAATTAATTTAAGTGTATTTACATATTCATTTTATGATACTTCTTTCATGGGGTGTATGTTTTGTAAGTTACCAAATTGGTTAGGGTTAATTCCTCAATCTCATTATTATCCGAGATTATTTATGTGTAAGTATTTACTGGGACATTTTTATCATCCACGTCCATTTTTCATAAAAATTATTTCAAAATGAATATTTTAAGGATTTTTAAAAGGTACTATTTATCAAGATTATAGTTTTAAATGTTTTAAAGATTTATCTTTCTAAATCTTTTTAATTAATGTCCTTGTTTTTAAAATGATTTTAAGGGTTTATTTATATAGACATAAATGTTTTGAAATGATAATTATTTTCAATAGTTTCAAAGTGGTATGAGAAAAATTGATTCAAAAGACTCTTTTAAATTACTTTCTTTATAAATGTGTTACTTTTAAATGATTTTACAAAAACGATATTTCTCTCAAAAAGTTTTGCTCATCATTTTCAACTATGTCAGCATCATTTACTGGATATTATTTTTGATTGAGGTTGATTTATTATAATACAATATTACCTATTCTATTGAATGATTTATGATATGTTTTACTGTGGATATTCTATTTTTATACCATTCATGGTTTGTGGCCAAATTATTGACATTTTGTATGCTAGTTATAATATGAATGTTTATGTTATGTTTCAACCTTTTCATGTGAGGAATGTATTGGACATAGTAAGTGATTTGTAGAGCCCATTATAGCTCCTCGATGAATCAGTAGGTCTCATGAGACAAAGAGATGTGGAATTGGCCGAGGCCCTTTCTCAATTTTATATATGATTTAGGCCGAGGACTTAATCATTTTTAGACGTTTTGGCTGAGGCCTTGACAAAATGTTTTAGAATGTATGGAATTATAGATTCCCTCATTATGAAAATAATATTGATGGTTCATGTGGTCATTAGACTAGTAGAATACCCTGGATTATGTTTTATTATGTAATTTTTTACTGAACTCATATTCCTGCCATAAAATTATTCATGTTTATTATTGGTAAAGTAATTGGTTTAAATAATTCACCATGATTAATATTTATGTTATCTTCTACTGTATTACATACCCTTACTGAGCATTTGAGCTCACCCCTTTCTATGTTTTATTTTTCCCTGGATTCCAAGAAGTTTATTTTGATTGATATGCAGGGTTAAGCTATGGGAATTATAGAGTTCATAAAGGATTAATTATGTTGTGTTTTATGTTATAAAGTATAATGTAACATTCATGTATGTAATCTATTTTCCAAGACTGCTAAACTGATCGGTCCTTCGAGACTTGATTCCTTGTAATCATTGTAATGTATTAAAATAATGCACCGACTCTGGGTAACTGGGGTCGGGGCGTTACAGTTGGTATCAGATGATGTTAATCAAAAACCTTGGCAACTAGATTTATATAAACTCTGATTAGAGGACATTACCTTAAGATAGAATTTGATGATTAGTATAGAAGAACTTCCTAGAATTTTTGTAATGTAAAGATTTTGTGAGTTTTCCGAGTAAATACTTCCCTGTATGGATACGAGCAGGTATAGGTGGCTCTATCATAGATGTACCTACGGGTAAAACCCGAAAACATCGCTTTGAACTAGACTCCAATGGAAACTCGTGCATGAAAATGGGCCTTGCTGCACTCTTGGTTACGACCCTCCCCGGGGATATGATTAGGATAATTATCGTTTTCTTTACAAACCATTATGAAGGGTTTATGAGTATATACCTCCTCAAAGAAAACATTTTTGTGATTTTTGATTATATCCATAGACTTTTCAATTTCTGTTAGCTATTTTAAATGTTTGGAATTATGAATTGCGATTCATAAATTGACCTAGTGTATGACATTGTTTAGAAATGGCACCCAGTAGAAGGAATGAGAACTCCAGCAATACGTATGATCCAAAGAGTAAGAAGGTTCATATCATTCATGTTATTAAGATAAAATTTATAAAGGAAATATTCTCCCATGTCTTATCATCATATGAATAAATAGTATCTTGTGTTAATAAGATTAGTAACTAATTCTCTAAATCCTATGTCTTTTAAGGGAATCCAGAGAAGAAAATGATGGTAGAAAGAAATATTGATAAAGGGAATAGGGGAAAGAAAGATTTTCCAGTATGTGATAAATGTGGAATGATTCACCTTGGAAAATTCTTGAAGGGAATGGGAGTTTGTTATATGTGTGGAAAAATGGGACACCAAGTACATGATAGCAATGGTAAGAAAATGTTTTCAAATGTAAAATGGTTCATCTTCAAGGCATTGAGACACTACGCAAATCAATTTCCCATTCATAAGAGTATACCAAAAATGATGTTATTGGATAATAATCAAGTTATGATATTACATCAGATGAAGAATAATGACTACTGTTCTGATGTTGTTATTATAGAATTATTTAATATGAGTGTTTATTCAACAGTATACTGGTTACATGAATTATTGATATAAATAAGGATTATATTGTAGTACTATTTCATTGGGAATTTGAGGTTATATTGTCTTGATATTAAGGTAGTAATTTTGGAATAAGAGATGGTTGATTTTGGTAATTCAGGATGTTGCAGTGTTGTAAAAGAATACATGATTAAGGCGTTCACATGTTATTACCTGGTAAAAAGGATCCTCATTATGTTTAACTTCCTTATAAACTTTGTACTGAGAGTTTGGATATAAGTATTTTCGATAATTCTAAAGGATGGAATGGGTTAAGTTTGAAATTGGATATTATTGTTAAAGTTATTTTTGGATTTCCATAAAAAGGACAACCCAGAGGTTGGGCGACAACCCGTCACGTCCGATAAGGCCGCAATAATTGAACATACAACCGAAGGGAGGTAAGGGTGTATCACTTGCCACTGAACCACGTGATGTCCTGGATTGTATAAAGTATTTTTTCTTTAAAAGGTCTAATAGGTGAATAATAATTTCATTTTTTTGGAACCCCATATTATTAGGATAAATAAAATATATATTTTAAATCTTTTGGAGTGAAAGATGAGTTTGTGGGTGGAATTAGTTAAAGGATGTAACTCTACATGTCAAGTATATAGTTTTCTTCTTCACTTATTCTATGAAAAAATTAATTCTTATAATTTAGTGAAATGATCTTAAAACAAAAAATGTGTTATCCTAATACCATATGTTTTGTTGAAGCGATGGTATTTTAAATCATCATAGATTGATTAATTTAAGGCCCTCAATTTTACACTGGTTTGTGATTGATGACCTCAATCACTACTAATAAATATTTACGTTTTTACTCCAATTATATGTCTCTAATTTCCAACAATGTTCTCCTAATAGAGATCATAATTTAGTGGTGACCCTTTCATTTCCCTTTTCCTCTTATTAAGACTAAATTTTATTAACCTAATTTCTGATGTGGGTTTTCACAAAGGTATTTTCTATTTTTAAACTTTTATTTTTGAAAAATAATTTCAAATTGTGAGGACACAATTTATTGAAGGAGGGAAGAATGTAACACCCCATGATTTCATAGTACATTATTTCTTCAAAGTAATTCAATGACTTTCACTACACGCAACACCGAGTTCAAGTATATAATGACTTACCAATCTAGCCGTTCAAAAGCGGTTATGAATAGTATTAACTGAATTTTGAAATTTATATAATCCTTGTAATTTTAGAATCCATATTATGAGTTTGTTAGACATAATGTAATAACAAATACATTTTTTCAGATAAAATAAGTATTTTTCAAAAATACAATTTTACCGCCATTTAATGGTGATGCTTTTTTAAATCCAATATTTGTAACTTTTATATGTTTAATTTGAAAAAATAAACTTCTTCTTTAAAATTGGGACATACTAATTTAATTTCAATAAATTTTTGGTGTTTTTCTAATAACTTTCATGTTTGGGTGATTAATGAAAAATACTATATTTTAACTGAAAATAACTTTTTTAATCAAAATGATTTATAGTGTTAAATTATAAATTTTAATGGTTTGGAACTATAATTAGATTATATTTTTACCATTTAATCCAATTTTGGTCATCGGAAGTAAATTCACATTGAAATTGGACATAAACAAGTGTCAATATTTTGATAGTTATTGTTTCTTAAAAATACTCTTTTTGTTTTGACAATGGGAATTATTTTTAAATTAATAAATGAAACTTATATGTTATGAATTTGGTAAAATAGACAACATTTTTGGATTTGGAATATCGAAATTAGCCTAGGGTAAATATTTAGTATTTTTCTGAATACTTTTAATTTTTGATGAATAGTGAAAAACACTGAGTTATTGTTTAAAACCGACTTTTTATTTAAATAATTATTTATTTTATTTAAATTTATTTTAGGTAAAAATAGATACATAATATCCATATATGTTCAATTTAATTCATTGGAGTTATTTTATAATAATTTTAGATATATAAAAATTTTATTGAACTTTTCACCGTCTTTTACCCACCTCCTAGGAGAATTTTCCAATTCACATAAAACATAATTTTACCACTTCTGTGAGTGGAATTTCTAAAATCCAAGAGACAGAATTAATATCAAGTAGTAAAATTTGGTTCAATAAGATGAAAATAATTTTTTGCTGAATAGTAAGTTTTTACTTTTATATACCACGGTTAAAAGTAGATGAGGGTAATTAAGGGTAAAAATGATATTATTATTGCCCTAACACATGTCCTAATTCTATTGGATAAGTTTAAATCGACTGAAAACAACCTTAGGAATAAAATATGACCCTTTAGGTACAGTTGGATTAGATTAGAAAATTTATTATTATTTAATTTAAAGAAGAGTTAAAAGTGTTAAATTCAAAGTTTATTAACTAAACCATTTTTAATATTGGGTTATACATAAGATAAATTATACTGTAAATATTAATTATAATTATAAAAATATTTCCTAAATCATGGTATTTTCTTTATAATTTTTAGACATTAAATAATTAAATTTATTTATGACACAATGATGAGGCAGTAATTACCTTATTAATGAAAGAATCAAATAAATGGTATTATAAATATTAAAATAAAAATAATTTTAATGTTTTTATGACATCCATAAATTTTCTAGGTGAATATGACATGTTAGGGCTTATTCAATGTATCTTTTTCGAAGTAATCATGTTTTGATGACTTTCACAAAAACAAAATATCAAATAGTGTCAAAATTGACATAAATTAATATTTAAAACAAATATTATATGATTAATTGATATTCTATTCTTAAAAATACAAAGTTCAGCCAAAAGACTTATATAATGATAGGTTAATCATTAATGGACCACTTGGGGATCTCTTGGAAGTTTATAGTATGTTTATTAACCATATAATATAAAAATACAAAAAGACATGGTAAATGTCAAACTAATTTACTAAGGGTCAAAACTAAAAGATAAGGTTAATAATGTGACCCAAACCTGTCCAAAACCTATTGGTTGAGTTTATTTCTACCGCTCCCCACATTATACTTTTAATAATCTACTTTAGAGCCATTATTAACCGAATATGAATTTATTATAAATTAATACTTTATGTTTTTCCTAAAGAGCCCCTCCTCCCCCTAATAAAAGGACACCACTTCTAACAAATTCTTCATACCATAAAAGCCTTTTTGTTAGTCCAATACCTACCCAAATATTCTCTCAACTATCCTAACTTCAACCTAGAGTAATTAGTTTGATCATAAAGCCAACCTATGTATCCCTTTTGATCAAATCAAAAGGATGAACTCGATGAAGAGGTAATGTTTTCAGCACCATCTTTCAAGTTTTTTTCTTCTTAAACTTCTTCCTTCATTGTTATTTATATTCTAAAATAATAACTCCAGTATATTCTATATACTGTGATGTTATTATAAATATTGTACAACCATATTCAGTATTATATCCATCATTTGAATGACATGTCACCATAAGTGTGTATGTACGGTTTATCGTCTCCACGTCGTGGTGTAATTGTTATTCAAAACATTATTATTTGGATGGGTATGATAATGAAGTGTAATTCATGTAAATAATAATTATAACATGATAATGATTCTGTATATATTATACACCATCCAATTATATATTATTTTAATATCAAAATAATGATATTTTCGCTCGTGCGTACGTATGGATTACCGTCTCCACGACGCGATGAGATTCATTTCCAAGTCCACCATTCATGGACAATTATAAAAATATATTACTAATAAGTATGTAATATATTACATAATAATGATATTGGATATATATATATATATATGATTTTTTTTACATACATATATCTTATTCACTTAGTTCCGTTCAATACGATATGAAAACGGAAACAACGTTTATGCGTACGTACGGACTACCGTCTACATAAACAGTGTTTTCCATTTCATATATATGAATATTATTCATATTTATATTATCAATATACATGATATATAAATCATGTTTTATATTCTGGAAGTTTTTAAATCAATATCTAAGTGATAAAATCATGAGTAACAAGTTAAAACACGTACGATAAAGAAAGCGATTATTACCCGAAATATTAATATAACATTGAAATTATTATTAAATGGATTGTATAAAGTAATAAATGAATTATGTATGATATAATAAATATTAATATGGTTCTGTTATAATTTAATAAATTACTATGGTCTTCATACAAGAGGTTAAATTTACCCTTGACTAAAAGAAAGTGTAAGGTAAGGGGTTTTCATCTCACTCTTTATTCCCGTGAGATTAAGGCCATATTGCCACTATTACCTTTTGTGTGGTGTATGTACTGACCATAATTGTATTCAATGTGTAATACACTTTAATTTATGTGTATCTACATATTCATTGTATGATACTTCTTTCATGGGGTGTATGTTTTGTATGTTACAAAATTGGTAAGGGTTAATTACTCAATCTCATTATTATACAAGTTTGTTTATGTGTAAGTATTTACTGGGAAATTTTTATCATCCATGTCCATTTTTCATAAAAATTATTTCAAAATGAATATTTTAAAGATTTTTAAAGGTAATATTTGTTAAGATAACAATTTTAAATGTTTTAAATATTTATATTTCTAAATCTTTTTAATTAATGTCCTTGTTTTCAAAATGATTTTTAGGATTTATTTATATGACCATGAATGTTTTGAAATTATAATTAATTTCAAATTTTTCAAAGTGGTATGGGACTCTTTTACTCAAAAATATATTTAAAATTACTTCCTTTATAAATGTCTGACTTTTAAAAGATTTTACAAAAAATATATTTCTCTCAAAAAGTTTTACTCATCATTTTCAACTATTTCTGCATCCTTTACTGGATATTATTTTTGATTGAGGTTGACTTATGATAATAAAATATTCCATATTCTATTGAATGAGATATGATATGTTTGACTGTGGATGTTCTATTTTTATACCATTCATGGTTTATGGTTAAATTATTGACATTTCGTATGCTAGTTCTAATATGAATGTTTACGTTATGTTTCAACCATTTCATATAAGGAATGTATTGGACATAGTAAGTGACGGGTGGAGCCCACTATAGATCCTAGATGCATTAGTAGGTCTCATGAGACAACTAGATGTGGAATTGGACGAGGCCCTTTACCAATTTGATATATGATTTTGGCAGAGGACTTAATAATTTTTAGACATCTTGGCCGAGGCCTTGACAAAATGTTTTCGAATGTCTGGCATTATACATTCCCTCATTATGAAAATAATGTTGATGGTTCATGTGGTCACTCGACTAGTAAAATACCCATGATTATGTTTTATTATGGCATTATTTACTCATCTCACGTTCCTGCCATAAAAGTATTCATGTTTATTATTGGTAAAGTCATTGGTTTCAATTATTCACCATGCTTAATATTTATGTTTTCTTCCATAGTATTTCTTACCCTTACTAAGCGTTAGAGCTCACCCCTTTCTATGTTTTATTTTTCCCAGGATTCAAAGAAGTGAATTTTGATTGATATGTAGGGTTAAGCTATGGGAATAATGGAGTTCATAAAGGATTACTTATGTTGTGTTGTATGTTATAAAGTATAATATAAAATTCATGTATGTAATCTATTTTCCAAGACTAATAAACTGATTGGTCCTTCGTGACATGATTCCTTGTAATCATGATAATGTATTAAAATAATGCATTGACTCTGGGTAACTGGGGTTGGGGCGTCACAATCATTTTATAATAATTTTAGATATATAAAAATTTTATTGAACTCTTCACCGTCTTTTACCCACCTCCTAAGAGAATTTGTAAATTCATATAAAACCTAATTTTACCACTTCTGTGAGTTGAATTTTAAAAATCCGAGAGACACAGTTAATATCAAGGACTAAAATGTGGTTCAATAAGATAAAAATAATTTTTAGTGAATAGTAACTTTTTAGTTTTATTTACCACGGTTAAAAGTAAATAGGGGAATTAAGGGTAAAAATGATATAATTATTACCCTAACACATCCAAGAATTTTATAGGTGACTATGACATGTTAGGGATGATTCAATGTATCTTGTTCGAATTAATCAATTTGTGATGACTTTCACAAAAACAAAATACCAAATTGTGTCAACATTGACATAAATTAATATTTAAAACAAATACTATATTATTGGTTGATATAATATTCTTAAAAATGAAAGGTTCGGAAAAAGAGCTTAAATAATATTATATATAACATTAATGAGCCACTTGAGGTTCTCTTGGATGTTTAGAATAAGTTTATTAACCATATATAGTAAGAATACAAGAAGACAAAGTAAAATTTAAACAATTTAACTAAGAGTTAAATCTATATGACAAGGTTAAAATGGTATCCTAAACATGTATAAAACGTATTGGATAAGAGTATTTCGACCCATAACCACCTAAGGTTATAAATAAATGCATTTGGAACTATTATAAATCGAATATTATTGTATAATAAATTAATACTTTAATCTTTTCCTAAAGTGACCATCACCCCTCTTATAAAAGGTCACATCCCCTTCTCTCAAAATCAAACCACAAAATCCATTTGGAAAGGACAAAACCTGCCCAAATATCCTACCAACATTCCTCAGTTCAACCCATAGGACTTTTTTTTATCAGAAATCCAACCTAAGGAGCCCTTTTGATCAAATCAAAAGGAAGAACCTGAAGAAGAGGTAATGATTTCACCACCATCTTTCAAGTTCCATTCTTATTTCACTTCTTCTTTCTTTATTATTTCCATTCTAAAATAATAAATCCAGTATATTCTATATACTGTGACGTTATTATAAATATTTCACAACTATATTCATTATTATATCCATCTTATTAATGATAATTCCACTATGCGTGCGTACGTACGGATTACCGTTTCCACGCCATGGTGTAATTTGTTATTCAACACTATGTTATTTGGATGCATATAATGACGAGTAATATGTATATAAATAATGAAAATAACATGATAATTTCTCTGTAAAATTAATATACCATCCAATTCCACACCTTTAAGGAAATGATATTGTTTCTCATGCATACGTACCGATTACCGTCTCCACGACGCAATGAGATTCATTTCCACATTAACCATTCATCGACGATTAAAAAAAATATATTACTAATATGTTTTTAATATATGACATAATAATTCTACGGGAGCGATATATATATATTTACTTATGTATATTCTATTCACTTAGTTTCGTTCAATAATTTATGAAAACGGAAACAACGTTTATGCGTATGTACGGACTACCGTCTCCATAACGGTGTTTTCCATTTCATATATATGTCTATTATACATATATATATTATAAATATATATGATACATAAATCATGTTTTTTATTCTGGAAGTATTTAAATCCTGATCTATGTGATACAATCAAGAGTAACAATTTAAAACACGTACGATAAAGAAAGAAATTATTACATGAAATGTTAATTTAACATGGAAATTTTTATTAAATGGGTAGTATAAAGTCATAAATGAATAATGTATGATATAATAAATATTAATATGGTTTTGGTATAATTTAATAACATACTATGGTCTTCATACAAGAGGTTAAATGTACCCTCGACTAAAGGAAAGTGCAAGGTTAGGGGTTTTCATCTCGCTCCATATTCCCGTGAGATTCGTGCCATATTTCCACTATTACATTTTGTGTGGTGTATGTACTACCCATAATTGTATTCTTTGGGTAAAACACTTTAATTTATATGTATTTACATATTCATTGTATGATACCTCTTTCATGGGGTATATGTTTCGTAAGTTGCCGAATTGGTAAGGGTTAATTCCTCAATCTCATTATTATCAGAGGTCGTTTTTACGCAAGTATTTACTGGGACATTTTTATCATCCATGTCCATTTTCAAAAAAATGATTTCAAAATGAATATTTTAAGGATTTGTGAAAGGTACCCTTTATCAAGATTAGTTTTTTAATTTTTTTAAATATTTATCTTTCTAAATCATTTTAATTAATGTCAATGCTTTCAAAATGATTTTAAGGATTTATTTATATGGACATGAATGCTTTGAAATGATAATTGTTTTCATAATTTTCAAACTGGTACGGGACACTTCGATTCAAAAATATATTTTAAACTAATTCCTATATAAATGTGTGACTTTTAAAAGATTTTAGAAAAATGATATTTCTCACAAAGATTTTTACTCATCATTTTCAACTATGTCAGCATCCTTTACTGGATATTATTTTTGATTGAGTTTGATTTATTATAATACAATCTTCCATGTTATATTGAATGAGTTAGGATATGTTTGATTGTGGATGTTCTATTTTTATAACATTCAAGGTTTATGGTTAATGTAATGAAATTTCATATAATAGTTTTAATACGAATTTTTATGTTATGGTTCACCTTTTTCATATGAGGAATCTAGTGGACTTAGTAAGTGACAGGTAGAGCCCTCTATAAATCCTCGATGAATCGGTTGGTCTCATGAGAGATACTAGTGTCTTAGCACAAGTCATTGAGAAAATTTTATTTTTATTCTTGGCACAATTCCTTGAGTATGTGGTAATTATGTCCGGCATATGGCATTCAATCATTTTGAAATTAGATATTACAAGTGATAATTCGACTAGTAGAATATCCATGTGAATGTTTATATAGTAATGTTTGATTTATTTTTTCATATTATGTTCAAGTTTTTGTTTAAAAAGGCTGTTGTTTTTATCACACATCATGCCTTAAAAGTTTATAGCTTTTGCTAAATTATTTACCGTTACTGGTTATCTGAGCTCACCCCATTCTCATGTTTTATTTTTTCAGGATTCCAAGAAGTGTATTATGATTGATATGCAGGGTTTGCTGAATGGAATAATGGAATTATAAAAGAACTATTTTTTTGTATTGTATGTTATAAATTGTAATGTAATGTTCATGTATGTAATCTATTTTCAAAGACTGCTAAGCTGATTGGTCTTTCAGGACATGATTCCTTGAAATCATGCTAATGTATTAAAATAATGCACCAAATCTAGGAATCTAGGGTTGTGGAGTTATATGAAGTATGGTTTTATATAGTGTATGTTTAAGAGGTGTAATATTATAAAAGAACATTTTATGATATGTTTAATATTTTTATTTAAATTATATGATAATATATATTGTATCAAAATACCCGAAACCATTAAGGATTTGTAGTGTATATTATAGAATGGTATATTGAATATTAATCTAAAATGTAATTATATTTATATATAAAATTCGGGGTTTTCAAAAGTTGGTATCATTATAGTGTATAAATATTATTAGAGACTTTGATTTCACAAAAAATGATGAAATACCTATTGATAAGCCTTTTTATAGGATAACAGGCCAAGGTTTTGGTAAGGTAGAGATTATGTGGTCTCCTAGAAATGACATACATGTCTAGATACAGATATGTGGATGAACGATTTTATATAGATAAACCTACAGGGTAATAACCCTAAAAATTATGGTTGGGTATTAATTCAATATTCCCCTAGTGAATAACAAATAGGCTTAACGACAGACCTATTTTTACACTCACAAGGGATATTCTATGGTTATTTCACATTCTCTTTATGGACATTTTTTAATAATTTGAGAATAGATACTATAAAAACATATGATAATTCAATGTTATGTAAGATGAACCTAAAGTATCCTAGCCTGGAGTTAATTTTTCATAATGAAGGATTACATAGAAATTATTTTCCATATCATATAATTTAATGCTCTAAAAAATTATTATTGATACTCACAAGGAGAGTTTTTGTTTTATTTAATAAATGGAATAAAGAATATTAATGTTAATAATTTAAGTGACAAGAAATATTGATACCATTATAATGATAATTAATATTAACTAGAACCTAAGATGATAAATCTTCTACATAATCATAGTCACCAATCTTGATTTCTAATTGAAAAAATGAACCTTATTGAATTCCCAAAGAAGTGAAAATTTTAGTTTTTGGAAATATATGGTGATAAATACCATAAAATAAAGTATAATAATCTTTTTTATGTTTTAATAATGTTTGAAGAGACACCTATGAAACTATATGAGTTAATGAAAAGTTTATTTATGTGTTAAAAAATTGAATAGAGAAACTATTTTCTAAAGAAAAACAGTTCTTTTGATGAAAGAATAAAATATTCTGCTTATGGAACCACATCGATTTCAAAATATAAAATGTGGGGATCTCGGTATTTATATAATTCAATTCCTTAATACAAGGGGTAATAAGTGTGATATTTATTATAAAATCCCATGACTAATGGAACAAGGTAAATCCAATGAAATCATAACTTCTAATGTGTTCCATGAAAAAGAAGTGGAGTGCGATGCACTAATCATTCCCTGAAGAACTATTAGTGTTTTATTTGATTCTTCCTCAGGACACCCCTTTTTTAGCTATAATTCATTATAAAAACATAAATTTTCCATTTTTATGACTATATAATGAATTATTAATTAAAAAATTACATGTTATGATGATTGTATCATTGGATTATAGGTTATCTCTATTATAAGATTCTTCAAATATGCTCCCAAATAATCTACTTATTCTGCCTATATTATAAGTTTTGTAATATTTTACAAGTTTTGGATCTCCTAGTCTATTTCCCATATAAATTTCCATTGTATAGATGTCATAATTGATATTGGGAATAAATATATTATCATATATAGTTACAATGATGAACATGTACTTCCTAGGGAAATTAATTCCATTATGTGGGTCTTACGCCAATTCTTGATGGGTATATAACTCAAATGGTAAGGTATAAATTAAAAATTGGAGCTATTAGTCCATTATCTATAAGTTTAATATTATGATATATTTACTAATAATAAAATCATTGATTATATATTACCATCAGTTGAAAACATGAAAAAATTGATGTTTTTAATTTATTAAAGAATGTGACTTCTCAATATCTTATCACCATATGGTGGTGAACAATTTGTAGAAAGAACTGATTCAGAGGAACCATGCTAATTTTTTTATAATTATTATTGGAATAAATATAATACATATGAATTTATTGAACATGGGCCCTTAAATCATATCAAAAGGGTAATGATCATATCTTTCATAGATTAATGTTGGACAATCCATTCACATTAATATTAAATTGGAAAATATGGAAGATTTAAATCTAAAATGGTATCTATTTTTAAAGAGTTAAAAATTATACATGATAGAATTATTAGTTTTATGAACCATGTATATGCCACTTAAATATTAGGCATGCAGAATGAGCTATCAGATGAATCACATATTTCATCAATCTATATTTATATATTGAGTACAATGATGTATATAGATTTAAATAATTATTTATAATGGACAAACATAAATATGGTTATGTAATAATACATATATCTACAACTATTATACTAGAAAGTAATATTTGAATGAAAATTATCTGAGTGGACATTTACACAATTACCCATAGTAGAATAAAAATGGGAAAACATCATCCAGAATTTCATCATAAGACTCCAAAAGACATCTACATTCCATAATAGTATTTTCATTGTAATAGATCTCCTTTTTAACACAAAATATTTTATTTCTCATTGAGAATGACTCTCTCTATATCAACTTAACTAGGTAAGCATTATTGAATTTGTATGGTTTCATGGAGCTTGAAATTATATTGTATCTGATATAGATATGTGGTTTAGATTCACATTATAGAGGATTATTTTATCGGTGTTTAATATGGGACTGATATATATCATTAAATTTCATCCATAAATATATGGTTATTCGTAAAGTACCATTCAAATCCTAGAAGACAAGCTGTGATAATCTTCTATATATTTAAATTATTTTAGAGATCAAAACAATCTTCTAGTGGATTTTTATTATAGCAATATCTTACACATGAGAATTCGAATAACACATTATGAGTCCCTCTTGAAAAGTAGTGAAGAACTAAAATCTTATGAGATGATGATGTGGGGAAAAATAAATTGGGACCTTTCATATAAGAGGAAATTTTAAAGAAGGTTAGATCCATTTGGAAACATATCCTGTAATATCATAGTTGAAAGAATATTTATGATGACACTAATTCAGATGATCAGTAAATCAATGTTTAATTCAAGGTATTAGTATCAATATCTCCATATATAAGGGTTCTGCGATTATTAATGATGTGATTGTTGAGACATAGATATGATGGAAACTTATAAGTTGTTTTTATCAAATCTAGATTATTTCTTATCTCATTGAAATTATATTAAATTTTTCACACATTATAGACATTTTCCATGTATCTCACATAGGGAAGCATATACCGAATTTTTCATATTTTAGGAAAATATAGGTTTTATAACTTGGGAATAATAATTTCATTGAGAAAAATACCATTTAAGGTTATAGGTCAAATAGATAAATTGCTACAAAACAAAACAACTCACCTTGATAATGTTTTGTGGTGAATCCATATATTTGTGAAAGATATGTGGGACCAAAGTATTTGAAAAGGAAAAAGGGACATCATTTTTTATATTATATTAATAGAGTTTAGATTTATAAATTTTTATTGGGTTTATAATTTAACAACCATAGATTTTGGAATTATATTTCACATTATTATATAAAAAATCATGATAGTTATCTTCATATACAATCTTTAGTGTATATAAACAATGTTTTAATATTTCAAGATATTTAAAAAATTTAAACATAATTACATGGAATAAAAATTATAAATTTATTATCAATTTGAATGAAATGATGATAAAATATTTTAATGGTAAAAGTTATATTAAAAAAAAATTTTATATGCTCAATGAATATTTATCATAATAGATTAAATTTATCATTATTGATATATGATTCTAATGAAATGTGTATATTATATCAATTCTATTGAAATAAAATAATCTATGCATGGTTAATAATCATGTATTTAAATTTTATATAATACTATGATTCAAAATTTTAATTTAATAAATAATTGTTTTTTTGAACATTGAATGTGAATATAATAAATAATTTTTATCACTTTAAAAGATCCAAAATTAAAAAAACATAATTTTGAATATCATAATATAAAAAACATGCTACAGTGTTGTTTAGAATTTTTTTTGAATACATTATTGTTTTTGTGAATAAATAAAAATGTTGATTATTTCATGAAAAAATTCATTTCATTAAATAACATAATATAAATGTAACATTCTATTTTGGATTTTGTTCTAATGTAAGATAAGTTCCATATGATTAAAAATATAATAATTGTTGTTATACGAATCATTATTTTTTTTATAATTTTATATTTATATATAAAAATATCATTCAAAAAATAATTTTTCTTTTATTCCCTACATAGATTTTGAAATTTATTTCATGCACTTATAAAAATAAAATTTTTAGAAAATGTGTTTCTTATTTTAATGAGGATGTTATAAATTATTCATTTGATCAATTTTAATTTTTTTTATTTATTAATAGTAACCTTTATAAAATTTCATTGTAATGGTAAAAGGGTAAAACATGTTAATTATGATTTAAAATTTGGGAAATGGTCACTAAATAAAAATATTTTTCTTATCGGATGAGTGTATTAATAGAATTATCCCAATGTATTTGAATTATAATTATCATAGCACCACTTGAACATGTGTAAACCCCATATAATATGGTTATCAAAGTAGTAAAAATGCATTTATTTCATTTTTAACAATTATAACCCCCCATCTCAGAAATAGTCTCACAAACTCAATAACCAAATGTTTTCTGTCTTTTAGAAATAAGAAGATCAGAAATTAGTTTGTTGAAATTTTCAATATCTCTCCCTTATTAAACCACACTATAATCACTTATAGGTATCTAATATAATATAATCATAATAATAACATAAGGAAATGAAAACATAATATTGGTATTAGGTTAAACACTAAGTAAGAGTAAATATATATATCATTTCAATAAAAGAAAATAATTGAGCATAATTTGATATAATGGGTTAAATCATTATAAATAAGAAATTTAATCCCAAAAAATAATAGATCATAAATCATGGTGTAATGATTTGGATAAAATATTTTATTCATAAAAAGAGTTTGAAACATGAATTTATAACTGATATCTTGAATATTATAACATAAGAATGACAAAAATAATAAAAAACTTCCATAATATGGAATTATTTAATATCATATAATTAATGAAATCATATAATTTTATACAACCGTAAGCATATAATATCATGTGAAAAAATATGTCCTAATCATGTTCACATAATAACTTATGTAAAATGATTATTACGTCTCATTCAGAAAACAAACATATGAACAAATCTTCCAAAATGTCATTCATGAAAAAAAACATGTGAATAAATATTCTTTCACCTTATTCACATAACATTTGATAATATCATGTTTTCTGAACCCATAACTAATGCACTGGAGGGTGATATATGAACCCACATTACATTTTCAATACATATGAGTTCCACATAAAATAAATTATTCATCACATAATAAATAACATAATGAAATAAAATTGGTTTTATTAACTACAATACAAAAAGCCATGAATTTAAAATTGTTGCATAACCTTATTAATGAAGTAAACAATTAAATGAACATACATAACATGATAAACCTAGGGAAAATAAATTACTATCATATGATATTTGTTAAAACTATAAGTAGATACCTTTAAATTAATAAGACATGGTAATTTTTATGATATGAACATATATAAATGAAATTGCCTTTTTTAAAAAGTAAATTCTTTATTAAGAATTGAATTTATTGAAAATGCATTCACTATATTGGTTATTTTGGTCCATAATATAGTTTTTAAAATTTAATAGATATTGAAGCACCATAAACATTGATAATATAGCTTGTTTATAGTTCCCATTAAGATTAGTATATTAACAATTATGTTAAAGTCCATTTTTCTAATACAAAGGAAGAAATTGTGTCAAAAAGTAGGATCATAACATTTTAATCCCTTTTGTTGGTGTTTTGGAGGGATTTATCATCACTCTAATTTATTCATAACAAAGATCAACATGAGACTCTATAATAAACTCCTAAGTGAAAACATTTATGTTAGACGTTCAAGATCATTGAGATTATGACCCAAATTTTTTTTAGCCAAAACACCTTATGAAAATCTCAACATCAAACACCTAATCCTAACGGATTTCATTGGTTTAATAAAGGGATATGTATCTAGACCCTAATAGTGTAATTTATTTACTTTTTTCTGATAAAGTATTATTTTTTAATCCTTTTAGAAATAAATTTTAATATATTAAATGATGATTTTGATAGAAATTAGATTTTTGATATGATGTAAAATAACTTGTATTTTCATAAAATATATAGTTTAAGTCAATACACTCTTTCAAGAGAATTCAACCATTTTGGAAATAAATTATAATTAATAAACATTCATATTAAATATTATTTTATAAATATAAATATAATTTTATGAATTAAAAGGTAATTTTTATAATGGATATAAAATGGTTATTATTAAAAAACGATAATTTTTAAATAAATGGGATTTTTTGATATATATGTGAAAATTTTAATTTTTAAAAAATTATTTTGATAAAATGAATATTATTTCTGAAATCAACATGTTGAAATTTTCCAATAGTGATTTTTTCATAATTTTTTGAGACATTTGGATTATTGGGTAAAAATTAAATATGGTATAATTATACGGTATGTATTATGACATCATAAAATCCCAAAAGATATTAAATAAAAATTATAAGGAGTATCTTAGAAAGAAATTATGTTTCCCCTTAGAAATAATGTGTTCTTAAACAAATTTTATTAACTTTATAAACCATAATTGAATCATGTAATACATATAATATATTTTAAGGCGTTAAAAGAAATTGTATATAAAAATGACACACTTACCCATTACGAAGGGTATTATTTCATCTAATTCAATTGTGATCATTATTAAATAATTTTAAAAAATACATGTTGGTAGAAATCATTGGATGGTTTATAGTTTTTAATACATTATCATATAGGTTCTAAAACCTATTATTTCAAATTAACAGAAAATTATCCTCTATTATACAATATAAACCAACCTAACCAATCATTAAAATTCACTAAAAACATTTGGATCATGAAGTTACCATACCATTATATCTATAGATTCATGATAAGGTTCCCATATTCTCTTAATAATATCCTCCCATGCTTCTAGAATCTCCCCCTCAAGTTAAGTTATCGTCTCCATCAACTCTTGTATCAAACACCTTATTTATGTCATCTATTATAACTTACAATTGTTCTGGTTGAGATATGATTTTCCACTTAACTCATATGGTATTTATGATTTGAATGTAATGGTTGACCACTTTTACTATCATCCACCCCTTCAATAAACATTCATGCAAAATAATTTTGATGTTTAATTTATCCTGCGATTTTCCATTCCAAATATTTATTTATTAATTTATGATCTCTATTTTGACTAACAAATATTCACATGGTTGTACTTATCCTTCATATATTGTTGATTTACATGTATTTAACTTACACACTTTTATCATTGGTTTAAAATTGATAAAATACCTCCTTATGTTTCATGATCTTCATGGGACACTTTTGTATGTACATGATATGAAAGTGATGGGTATGAATGGAATTATGTAGCCCTCCAATGCATTGGGTATCTTTTTTAATTAGATTTCATGTATGGTGCATTTCAGGTTATCCTAAGAAAACTATGTTATGTTTTATATATGTTTAGCCTTGACATTAATTTATGATTTCATGTTTTATTCTGTTGTCACATTCCTATGTTTCCTTTATGTTATTATGTTATATTAGGCCTCATTGTTCAAGATTCTGATTCTCACCTCTCATATGTTACCATGATATGACTCTTGGATCACTTGTACTACATATCCATATACATTGTTATTTATTTCCTTAATGGGATTTATATCTCATCCATTTTTTATGTTTTTCTATAGGTTAACACATATAGTTTTTGAAGATTCAAGGAATACAATTTCCTGTTTGGGATTTTTTTAAATAATTATCTTATAATGGTGTTTCAAGTTAATATTGTATTTGCTTAATTTCCCAAATACACTAGGACTCCTAATTTTATGGGGTTATATTATGTTTATCTCTACTTAATTATCATGAAATTAGGTGTTATAAAATATTGGTTGTCATAGTTGATATTATAGAAAACAATATTTATTATTGAGGATTTACATTATAAATACCTAGTTAAAACCTTATGGATAAGATAAAATAGATGAACAAATTTAGAAAATTTCGTAAACTATAGAGAAAATGGTCTCAAAACAATTTATCCCCTTATAGATACTTTATGTGCATGTGGATTTGGTATATTTTTCCCTAGGGGTAATAACCCAAAAAATGGGCACATTGAGCTCGACTCTATAGTTAACTTGTGCATGAAAAAATTCTATCTAGAACACCTATTTTGACCCTCACATGGTATATTCTTTATTAAATTCAAAACATCATTACTATCTACTATTAATTGGTAAAAATATATATATGAAATTATTTTAGGAAATGTGTCATGGATATCATAGATTAAGACCTATAAATAAATAAGATAAGAAATATATTTCTTTTATAATCTTTCTATTCAATTTTCATAATTTCCATTATATATAAATAATACATAAAAAATTATCATCCCTGTTATTATTTTGGGATATAATAAATTATAAGAAAAATAATCAAATAGTTAAACTTAGATTAATCATGTAATCATAAAACATATGTGTCTTATATGAGTATGGTTCTACGCATTATTATTCATAATGCATGTTTAGTAGAAAAATTAAATTCCACACCATAACATATAAGTCAAGTTACCTATGAATATAATAAATGGGTCAATTATTGCATACAAATAATGTAACTCATTGCTTGTCTAAATTAATGGGATGTATTTCCTAGAAAATGTTGTGATACAGCTTTTGTATAATTTCATTCTATTTCATGAATATATTAGATTTCATTGTACAAATACAACCTAAAAATCCAAAAACAATTATATCATACTCTATAAAAAAATATCCATTGATTCTATACAAGTGAGCGGAGAAGGATTAATCTTCATTCATACCATCACTACATGCATGGATATTATTTCCATGAGAGAAATATTATATAGATAAAATGATCAAAATTAAATAAAACATCATACAAGATGAAATTACCCTTGTATAGTAACTTTTTGATGTGTTTACTTAATAATTATTGGGTCTTTATTCTAGTTGTGAGTTTGAGTTCTAAATCTAAATCATACACAGAGTTTTTCTAATATCTAAGAATTTATATGGAATGTCTATTTTTGAACATTCAGAACTGAAAAAACAATGAAATGAGAATCTGTATAAAGGGATTATATACCTAAGTGCATCATTAAGGAATCCCCTAGTCCATTTATTTAAGGTGTTTTACATTTCATAATTCCTCTATATTGATTATTATGAGATCAACAATATAATGATAAATAAAAAATATCCTCTCCATTGATTGATGAGTTTTTTAATCAGCTAAATAAAGGCCAGTACTTCTCTAAGGGGGGTCTTGAGTTGGGATATTTTCATTTAGACGTAGAGAATGAGGATATCCCAAATATTGATCACCGTACATGATATTTTCACTATGATTTCATAGTTATTCCATTTGTAATAACTAATGTTATTTCAATAATCATGGACTTCATGACTATTGTATTTAATAATTACCTTGATAAACTTTTCATATTCCTTATATACAATATAGTTATGTCATATAAAAGAAAAGAGGAAATTTTTTATCACATAAATATAATGCTAATGACATTACAGAAGAAAATTTTATATGAAAAGTATAGTAAATGATTGTTTGGGTTGGATCATGTAACCTTATAGTGCATGTTATCACATAGAAATTCATATCTATCGATCTATAAAAAATATAGGTAATAGGAGGATAGACCAATCTAACATCTATTAGTAATATCCATATTTTCATTGGATTAGCTGGGTATTATCACTTATTTGTGAGAAATTTCTCATTACTGTCAATCCCAATGACCAATATCACTTAGAAGGGATTAATTTTTATCAAGATTGTTGAATGTGAATAAATATTTATTTATATGATAAATTTCTTAATCATTTCACATATGGTCACATTACCCACTAGTGGGGAAGGATTTATGATATTAGGTGATGCATATAAAACTATATTGGGTTTCATACTTCTAAAATATGAGAAACTGATTACCTATGTCTCCCTTTAGATAACGATCCTCGAGAAGTACTACCCAACACATGATAAAGAATTTGATGTAGATATATTCTTGATGAATATTTGAAAACATCATTTATACTATAAAACGTGTGAAATTATACAAATCACGAGATCGTAAAGTGTATAAATTCACACAAAATGTGATAAATAAGAACTAATTAAGTTGTTTATAGATAATAAAGAATTATGATTTTTTAATCCACTACCATCCTGATAAGTAAAATAAAGTTGTAGATTATATGAGTAGAAAGGATATTACAACCCTATCATGGATGATAATAGAAAGGGATCCAATATTCAGAGACCTGTAATAATTCAATAAGGTAATAATAAAAATATATTTATAATACTTTTTTAAAATAACTTCTCAAATATCTATTCTTAATTGTATAAATGGGGCTTAGAAATTTCATGATTTTAAATTGATGATGTTAGGTAATATTCAAGAGTTTATCATTATTTAAGATAAAGTTATATGGAAAGAAACCTAGATGTGTATCCCATAAAAACAAAAAATAAAGAGTAATCTTTTGGATGATGTACACAGCTCATCCTTCTCAATTAATTGAGGATGCAGTAAGATTTATATGAATGTGATGAAAAACTACTTGTGGAATAACCTAAAGGGAATGATTGTTTATTATATATCATGATTATTTTTATTACATAAGATTTATGTCAAAAAAATGTCTATGGGTATGATATAACAATTACCCATACCTATTTGAAAATTATAAAATTTAATGTTTTATTAAATGAACTCAGATATATAGTTCATTTCATAGAAATCAGGGAAGATTTATCTCTAGGTTAACTCTCCAGGATATTTATAAGGGAAGTGGTAAGACTACATGGAGTTCCACTCTCTATTGTAATTGATCGAGATTTGAGGATTTCCTTGAGCTTTTGGAGATGACATTCACATGAATTGGATATAAAACAGTGAATTTTCTCTTCCTATCACACTTAAGAAGATGGTAATTCTAATAGGAGAATTTATACTTTGGAAAATATATTGAGACAATGTTTAATGGATTTAAAAGGTTGTTTTTACTAGAATCTTCCCAGGTGCAGTTCCCATTTTACAATAGTTTATATTCAATCAATAAAATGGAACCTTATGAGGATCTGTAAGAGGGAATTGATTACACCAATATGTTGGTATGGAGATAGATAGTGGATTCTTATGGGACATGATATTGTCTAAGATATTACAGAGAAAATTCAAAAAATTCAGTGGCATATGAAATCTGTAAAAGGTAGACATAAGATATATTCAAACAGACATCGAAAAAACCTAGTTATTGAGGATTGAGAAAATTTTATTCTTATATTATGACCATGAATGAAATTCAAGAGGATTATGAATAAGTTAATTCATAGTCCTAGATTCATCATCCCCTTTGAGATCCTTTGTCACATCAGAGTGATTTCCTATTGACTAGAACTTCCACCTAATATATCTCAAGTACATGGTGTGGTCCATGTATCCCTGTTAAGGAAGAACATCCCAAAACCCTCAGATATAATAAATGTAGATTTTTTATATTTTTAAATTGAAAATTCAAATGAGGATAAACTAATGATGATCTTATAATTTAGAGACAAATTTCGCCAAAATAAGATAACTCACCTAGTCAATTTTTTTTTGTGGAACCAAAGTTAGGAGGAAGTGACATGGGAAAAAGAATAAGTGATGAAACTAATGTACCGTCATCAATTATATTATATAAAATGAAAATTTTTATGGTGATATTTTTATTGGTTAGAATAATTTAGTATCCCAAGACATTAATAAATGAAACTAATTTTTCAAACTGAAAAAATGGTTTGTTTATAATTAAAGGGATAGAAAACACATGAAATAATTTGGTTATATTGGACCGTTATATGTTTTGTAGAATTTAAACTTCCTTTATTACATATAACCATATATAATATGGGAATCTCATAGTGACAATTATTATTATTATATTTAGGGTAATGCTAATTTCTATTTTACATAGACAAAGGATGTTATGGCCTTGACCTGTAGGATCGTACCTTATCAAAGCATCTGAGAGAGATAGAATCATTGGTATTTTCCTTTTAACAATTCCATGATAAGACTAAACAACTAAGTCTTGAGTGAAAATATATAAGGGCGAAGTTCAATATCATTGATGTAACAAACTGACACAATGAATCATGCCAGGCTAGAGGAAGGCTGAGCCACCACTACCTTAAGCCCACCTCCAATGTTATAGGGGATTGAGACAAGTGTCAAGTAATCATATCACAAAAAATGGGGGGGGATATATTATGGTTCTTATAAGCATGAATATATATATATCTTCATGATAAAGTTCATATATAATTAAAAAACTCTTATGAAATTACATTTATACATATATATCCCAAATAATCAGTATAATAGTAATAGAAAGTGTAAACTAGAAGAACTCATTCCCTAAAAAACAATGAAAATATTTCATGAATATTAGAATGAGGGGGATATAGTGAACAACGAATACATGGATTAGTTTTTCTAGCTAGAACTATTCTCCCCCAACTACTAGTCCTCAAAGAGCACTGCTAGAATACTTATCATATTCACAAGACACAACATGTCAAGGACGAGCCTTTTAGGGTTGAGTATAAAAATACCATATATGTTCCCTAGAATCCCAATATAAAATTGATCAATGTAAAGGAAGTTTTTATCTTGACTTAAATCAAGAAGAAAAAATAAGAAAGAGAGAACAAAAAACTATATCATGACCCCTCTTTAGCTGTTATTCACTATTTATATCATCACTTCCTGATATGTAAAACTAAATGAAACATACCAAAAGCTCTCTCAAAATATCCTAGTTATACACATAATAGTCTCCAAGACTCATGGTGTTAACCATAGATTCAGCCACATAAACCCAGTCGATGCTCTAAGATAATTCTCATATATAAAATCCCAATCCACATGCCTCTCCATCCATGATGGTTCTCAGCTTAGATATATCATTTGATTGGGTATCACTAATTTGATGTAACATCCCCTCCATACCAAATGGCATACATCTAAGTGAAATTTATTATTCGGCCATTCCAAGAAGAAAACAAAGTGGACTAAACTGACATACAAACATGATCGAACTAGTACCTCATCAAAATGATCGGATCTCTGTGTCCCTCAAAACATGTGTTCCAGTTGGGAATCAATTCTTTTAGATGGTTTTCATCATATTTCTTTATTTAATAATAAATAGACAATAGTTATTTATCCAAATGCAGTTACATTATAAAGGTAGGTGTTCATCGGTTTTATTGACCTACGATACTTAAGAATTCATATTGGTCGAGGGGATGGGAGGTCAGGATCATCGTACCCTTTTGGGGGAAATTATTGCATGATCATGGACTAACATATAGATTTAAGTTTTGTTCATTAATCCTTATTAATGTACCTAGAATAATGTATTTTTTCAATGAAATTTCAAATCAATTATTTAGCATGTGTGGAATTCAAAAACATCTATATATGTTTGAGGGTCTTCATCAATGGTATCCTCTCATATAAAACTTATAGATTCTTTATTCATTGTTAGAATGATTCAGGTTTTTAAGCCACTCAGTGGGGCACTCTGGAATGTGTGGTCATATAGGTAGACAAAAATTATTTTGATGTTGAGATCATACCCATAGATGGGCTACCTACGTATACTAGGGAAAGGAATAAGAACTATCATAGTTCGGTTCTACTTAATGGGACACCTCATACATATTAAGGTTATTTGAAAAGGACCTAACCATACTATGTAATGTCATGTGGTAAGGAAATCTAGATCGAAGGTTCATAGTCAAATCATGGTGTGGGAATTATGTCAAAACTATAACACCCCAAGCTTCCACGGTACGTTTCCCTTCGAATAATGTGATAGCGTGTGTTGTACGCAACCTCGAGTTCTAACACACACCACAACTAATTAAACTAGCCATTGTGAATAGTAATACCTACTTTTTGAAATCATATATATTTTATATTTCAAAATGGACTTCATTTTTGGATTCGGAATATTGAAATTAGCCTAGGGTGAAATTTTGGTACTTTTCGGATAACTTTTATATTTTGATGAATAGTGAAAATTACTAAATTTTAATTAAAAACAACTTTTTTAATCAAAATAATTAATATTGATAAATTATGAATTTGAGTGGTTTTAAAGTATATTTAGAATATATTTTTACCATTTAATTTAATGTTTGTCATTGGACATAATTTCACAATTAAATCAGACATAAACAAGTGTCAATCTTTTGATAGTTATTATCTCTTAAAAACACGCTTTTTTATTTTAACAACGGGAATTAATTTTAAATTAATTTCTGCCACTTCTGTGTTTTGAATTTGGAAAAATGGATTAAATATTTGGAATCAGGATTTCCAAATTATGTAAATAGGTAACTTTTATTTTTACACATTTTGAATAATTACTACGGTAAATATTTTATTTACCATAGTTAAAGGGTAAATCCGGTAAATAAGGGTTAAAAAATAATATTATAATAATACAAAATTACCCTAAAACGTGTCCTAACCTTATTGGTGGATACATACCCGACCATGGGCATCCTTGGGTCGATTTGGGACCCCTTGGAGCCACTTTTATGTGGTAGGGACACATTATATTAATAAAGTTAAAATAAAAATAAAAATGGCATAAGCTTACATCTTTTAGAAGAACAATTTTTACATAGGGTTATACATTTTGGATTTTCGATTATAAATATTCATTAGAAAGATAAAAAGATTTTCTACATAATGATATTTTATTTATAATTTTTAGACATCAAATAATTTAAATTATTAATGACACAATAATGATGCAATGTTTACCTCATTAATAAATCATTTAAATAAATAAGATAATAATGATTACAATATTATCTAAAACCTGTCCAATTCTTATTGGTTGATGCTATTTAGAATATTAGTCATCTTATCTTCGACCTCAATGATTTTTGGACCATTATAAACCTAATATAATTATATTATAAAGTAATACTTTCACTCTTTCCTAAAGAGCCCCTCCTCTCCCTTATAAAAGGAGACCACTTCTACTCATTCCTCACACCTCTCAAGCCACTTGGCTCATCCAAACCCTGCCCAAATAAGCTCCCCACATCCCTCTCCTCCTCCTTGAAGCTTCCCCTTAGGCAGAAAGCATTTCAAGAAGTCCTTTGGTTCCAACCAAAGTGAGTTACCTAAATTAAAGGTAACAATTTCTCTTAAATTATTTTCATTTATTTTGCTTCTCCAACCCCCAAACTCTTTTTATTTACTTTATTTTGTAACAACAACAGTATCCAAAATATACTAGGATGTTTTTATAAGAAGGATTCAAACTACCCATACACACAACTCCATCTAATGGATGATGAACATAATGTTTCTGTGGATGGAAAACTAACGCCTCACGAAACGATGATTGTTCAAATACATATTACCGCCTCTCATGGTGGCCATTATGATGGCACTGTAATTAAATATGATATTAATGATATATATTTTATATATAAGCTTCTGTAATTCCATTTTATTTCATACCATTATTCATTTCATGTTGTATATACATACGATAATTTCATTTGAGGAAGTGCGGACTACCGCCCCCTTAAAATGATATGACTCGTTCATACCACACATGGAACGTATAAAGGATGATGTTAATGAACTTAAGTAACATATATAAAATATTATATTATACTTTAATAGTAATATACCTATGTATCATTTGGATTCGATTCTATTAAAATAAAAATTAAATGGAAGTAGTGTTCGTGCGTACGTACGGACTACCGTCTCCACGAACGCGATGAGATTCATTCTCCATCGTATCCATTCAAGTATTATTCTCATTTTAGGGTTAAAAATAATGTTAATATAATTCGGATTATGAATAAGATATAATCTATCCATTACAAACATGTCTTACGTAACCAAACATTTAAGAAGAACGAATCGATTATCACCCGAAACGACGATAATACTAAGATATTATTAATAAAGCAATGTTAAAAGATCATATATGATATCATATTAATGCATATGATTCTTGTATAATTTAATAATAATTATTTCACCATTATACAGGAGGTTAACCTACCCCAACAAAGGAAAAGTACAAGGTAAGGATTTATTTCACAATCTCTTCATTATCCGAGATTGTTTATACGTAATAATCTACTGGGATCTCATTATCATCCACATCCATGTTTCTTAGAAATGTATTTCAAAACATATTTATTATTTACAAGAATATGGGTTAAAGTCATTACCCTTGTTTGTCTTTTTATAAGAGGTTTATAAAGGAATCTTTCCGTCGTTTTCAAAACAAGGTCCTTTTTAACCTTTTCGACAGAATTAAGGTAAGAATGTTTTTCTTAACTTATACGGCGGGTGCGGCTATTTTCCACCGTTATAAAATCTTCAAAGCTTTACTTAAAAGCTTATAAGAATATTTTCAAAGAAAATGTTTTATTTTATATGTCTCTTAAATGATTTCAAAAATAGAAAGAGATATTTCTCTAAAAAGTGTTTTGATTTCATCTATGTCAACATCCTTTGATGGATTTTACGCTTATTTGAAGTTGATTTATTATGATACAAAACTTCTATATTGTATTTAAGGATTTGTGATATGTTTGACTGTGGATGTGCTATTTTTATACCATTCATAGTTTATGATGAAATTATTGACATTTCGTATGCTAGTTTTAATACGAATGTTTATGTTATGTTTAAACCTTTTCATATGGGAATGCATTGGACTTAATATGTGACGGGTGGAGCCCGCTATAGCTCCTCGATGCATCGGTAGGTCTCATGAGACAAACTACTGTCTTGGCACAAGGCCTTGGAAAAATATTATTTGTAGTCTTGGCACGAGGCCTTGGCTATGTGGTTATGATAGTCTGGCATTATGCATTCCAACATTATGAAAGTGGTTATTGATATTGCATGTGATTATTCGATTAGTAGAATATCCATGTGAACAAGTAAATGGCATTATTTCATTTTACTTTTGCCATACTATGTTGAAGTTCAAGTTTAAAAGTCTTTTGTTTTAGTAATTCATTGCCTTAAATGTTTATGCTTATTTTTGAATGTTCCGCTATATTGTTATCCTTACTGGGCATTTGAGCTCACCCCTTTTCTATGTTTTATTTTTCCCAGGATGTGAAGATGTATGTTTTGAATGACCTGCAGGGATATTATGAGGGGATTATAGTGTGGACTTTGGAAACATTATGTTGTTGTAGTAGTTTTCATTTTATGATGTAATGTAAAACTTATGAATATATCTAGTGTTTCCAAGGCTACTAAACCAATCGGTCTTTCGAGATTTGATCTTTCTTGCAATCATGCCAATGTTATGTAATAATGCACCGACTCTGGGTAACTGGGGTCGGGGCATTACAGTTGGTATCAAAGGAAGTTTAGTACAATCCTTGGAAGCTAGATTTAGATAAACTCTGATTAGAGCACGTAGAACTAATATGAACTTTGAGGATTAGTATAGAAGAACTTCCTAGAATTTTGGTATTGTAGAGATTTTGTGAGTTTTTCGATCAATACATCCATGTCTGGATACGAGCAGGTAGAGGCGGCTCTGGCACAGATGTACCTAGGGTTAAAACCCGAAAACACCGCTTTGAGCTAGACTCGAACGGGAACTGGTGCACGACAACGGGCCTTGCTGCACTCTTGGTTACGACACTCCCGGGGGATATGCTTAGGATAAATCTCATTTTCATTACAAATCATTATGAAGAGTATATGAGTATATATTTCCTCAAAAAAAACATTTTTAGGATTATGGATTATATCCATAAATAGTTCAATTTATGTTAAGTGTTTTATAAGTATGGGATTATGTATTTTGATTCATAAACTGATCTAGTTTATGCCATTGTTTAGAAATGGAGCCTAGTGGAAGAAATGGAAACTGTATCAATGCACGCACTCCATGTAGGGATTTCCCTCCTGCTCAATATAATTATAGTGGGGCTGGTGATGCAACTAGTGCCGATCACCTAATCACCATACTGGGACAACTTACTCAGGTTATGAATAATAACCTTACCCGTATGGAGCACCCTGATCCGCAGTGTGGAGGATCAATGTTAGATCGATTCATGAGGCAACAAACACCAACGTTCAATGGGAGTACAAATCCCTTAGTAGCTGAGCAATGGATATTTTTCCTAGAGAAAATATTTCAGGCTTTGGGGACCAGTGAAAGGGAAAAAGTTATCATGGCAGTTTACCGCCTCACTGGAGATGCTGATCAATGGTGGTCATTGATTCAAAATATGAAGGAAGATTATGAAGTATCAAATATGGAATGGAGGGAGTTCAAAAATCTGTTTTTAGAAAAATACTTTCCTCGCGACCATCGAGCAGATATGGAAAGGAAATTTCTAAGTCTGAGACAGAAGGAGGATGAGAATGTCACAAAGTATGAGGCTAACTTTACAAGGTTAGCAAGGTACGTTGGTGATTATATACGTAACCAAAGAAGTAAGATTGATCATTTCTTTGATGGGTTAAAACCATTTCTCCATCGAGCATTAGTCTCACAATCCTTTTCATCGTACGAAGACATTGTCTCATGTGCTATCAAGACCGAAAAGGAATTCTCTAAGTCTTATGACTTTAAAGCAAAGCAAGAGAAGAAGAGACCTGCTGATCAATCTGGGAATGGAAATAAGGGGAATAAGGGAAAGTTTGAATATCCATCTTGTGGTAAATGCGGGAAGAAACATCCTGGTACTTGCTTGAAGGGAATGGGAGTCTGTTACAAGTGTGGTGAAAAAGGCCACCAAGCTCGTGATTGCAAGGGGAAGAAGGAAGCTACCAACGTTCAGTGCTACAACTGCAGGGAGATGGGACATTATGCAAATGAATGTCCTAAGCGTCAGGAGAACTTACCTCAAAAAAGGGAAAGGGATCAAGGTCAGGCTTATGCTATCACTACTGCTGAGGTAGAAGCTCCGAAAGACGTGGTGGTAGGTAATTTAATGGTTTCCTCAAGTTTAGCAAATGCATTATTTGACTCTGGATCGTCGCATTGTTTCATATCTTCCCAGTTTGCTAAGAAAATTAGATATTTCCAATTTGATTTAATAAGGGAGTTGTCAGTTAAAACTCCTAAGGGAAGTATCATTGCAACAAAGTTTTGTGAATCAGTCCCCATTAGAGCACATAAATTTTCTTTATCTGCTGATATCATCGTCATACCTATGATTTAGTTTGATATAATCCTCGGTATGGACTGGCTTTCGGACTATGATGCGAAGATTTATTGTAAGAAGAAAGAGGTTACGATTCTGGATGATAATGATAAGGAACACCTTATTTTTAGACCAGAATCGTCACCACCTAATTCTTATTTAGATCCACCCCCAGTAGCTCAACTTAATTCAATTATTGGGGAGGAAGAGAATGAAATAACTGTCGGTGAGGAAAGGAATGTTAAAATAGAGGATGTACCTGTTGTGAAAGAATTTGTAGATGTATTTCCGGAAGATTTACCTGGACATCCTCCAGAACGAGAAGTTGAGTTTTCCATTGATTTGATTCCTGGATCAAGGCCTATATCGAAGACCCCTTATAGAATGGCCACTGTAGAATTAGTCGAACTAAAGAAACAACTAGAGGAATTGATTAATAATGGATTTATTCGCCCTAGTGTTTCTCCATGGGGAGCCCCTGTTCAATTTGTTAAAAAGAAAGATGGATCTATGAGGTTATGTATCAACTACAGGGAGATCAATGCTATAACGATAAAGAACAAGTATCCCCTACCTCGTACTGATGATTTATTTGACCAACTGCATGGAGCTCAATTCTTTTCAAAGATTGACCTTCGATATGGATACCATCAGTTGTGTGTGAAGAAGGAAGACATTCCGAAGACAGCATTTCGAACCAGGTACGGGCATTACGAGTTTACCGTAATGCCGTTTGGATTGACTAATGCACCCTCTGTATTCATGGATCTGATGAATAGAGTTTTCAAGGAGTATCTTGATGAATTTGTGGTTGTATTTATTGATGATATCTTGGTATACTCCAAAACCTATGAAGATCATGAAAATAACTTGCGCATTATCTTGAAGACTCTAAGGAGGCATGAATTATATGGGAAGTTTAGCAAGTGTGAATTCTGGCTTCAGGAGATTTCTTTTCTTGGCCATATTGTCTCTAAAGATGGAATCTCTGTTGATCCTTCTAAGACCAAGGCAATCCAAGAATGGCCAGCACCTATGAGTATAACTGAGGTACGTAGTTTTATTGGTTTGGCAGGTTATTATCGACGTTTCGTCCAGAATTTTGCCCGATTGGCTAACCCATTAACGAAGCTCACACGTAAAGGGGTTAAATTTGTTTGGACAAAAGAGTGTGAAGAATGTTTCGAAGAACTGAAGAGAAGATTAGTCAATGCTCCTATATTGACTCTACCATCGGGGAATGATGGGTTTGTTATTTATAGTGATGCATCAAAGAAAGGACTTGGTTGTGTCCTTATGCAGAATGATAGAGTTATTGCCTCTGCATCACGACAGTTGAAAATTCATGAACAAAACTATCCTACTCATGATCTTGAGTTAGCAGCTGTGATCTTTTCTTTGAAGATATGGAGACACTACCTCTATGGTGAAAAATGTGAGATTTATACTGATCACAAGAGTTTGAAGTATATTTTATCACAAAAAGAACTCAACATGAGGCAAAGGAGATGGCTTGAATTACTCAAGGATTATGATTCCACGATACACTACCACCCGGGGAAAGCAAACAAGGTGGCAGATGCTTTGAGCAGAAAAGACCATGGAGTTTTGAACATGATGAGAATTGAAAGGGATCCAATTTTCATGGATCTAGTGAAGATGGACATGGGAATAACCAGGGAAGGTGAAACATCAATGATTTTTCAAATGGTTGCCAAACCATCTTTACTAGAAAGGATTAAGAGTTCTCAGACCGATGATGAAGAATTTCAGAAGAAGATTAAAGATGTGAATGATGGGAGATTGAGAGACTGTGTGTATGAAGATGGGATTTTGAAATTCGGGAAGAGACTTTGTGTTCCCGATTTACCTGATCTAAAAAGGGAATTGCTGGATGATGCTCGTAGTTCCAATTTCTCTATACACCCTGGGAGAACCAAAATGTATAGAGATTTAAAGGAACATTTTTGGTGGGACAACATGAAGAGAGAGATTGCTGATTTTTTGTCAAGATGTATGGTTTGTCAACAAGTGAAAGCTGGAAGGCAACAGCCTGGAGGAGTCATGCAACCTCTTCCCATACCGGAGTGGAAATGGGACAATATTACGATGGACTTTTTCATGGGGCTACCAAAGACTCCTAGAAGGAACGATGCAATATGGGTTATTGTTGATCGTCTTACCAAGTCAGCACATTTTCTTGCTATAAGAGAAGATCTACCCCTAGAACGTCTAGCAAGACTATACATTAATGAAGTTGTGAGACTTCATGGAGTACCCCTATCGATTGTTTCTGATCGTGATCCCTGTTTTACTTCAAGATTTTGGAAAAGTCTTCAGAAATCCCTGGATACTGAACTTCATTTGAGCACTGCTTACCACCCTCAGACAGATGGACAATCAGAACGAACTATTCAAACCCTAGAATACATGTTGAGATCTTGCTCACTTGACTTTCAGGGTATGTGGGATCAATATTTACCACTGGTAGAATTTTCCTATAACAATAGCTTCCATTCGAGTATTCAGATGGCACCATATAAAGCATTATACGGAAAGAGATGTCGTACACCAACCTGTTGGGATGAGGTTGGTGAAAGAAAACTTGTAGGCCCAGAACTGGTGGAGGAAACGGTGAAAAAGGTGAAGGTAATCCAAAATCACATCAAAGCAGCTCAATGTAGGCAGAAAAGCTATGCCGATAATCGAAGGAAGGATTTGTAATTTCAGGTCGGTGATCATGTTTTCCAGAAGGTATCTCCATGGAAGGGAGTCATACGTTTTGGTGAGAAAGGTAAATTGAGTCCTAGGTACATCGGACCTTTCGAAATTCTAGAACGAATTGGGACTGTAGCTTACCGATTGGCAATGCCGCCAATTCTCTCCAAAGTTCACGATGTGTTCCATGTATCTCTGTTGAGGAAATACATGCCTGACCCAACGCATGTACTCACCTATGAAGAATTAGAACTGGAACCCGATCTGTCTTATTGCGAAGAGCCCGTCAAGATTCTTGATACGAGAGAACAAGTGCTGAGAAACCGGACGACGCGTCTGGTAAAAGTTTTGTGGAGAAATCATAAGATGGAAGAGGCAACGTGGGAACCCGAAGAACTTATGATGAAGAACCACCCAAGTCTTTTTATGCAGTAATACCCTAGAAATTGTGAGGACGCAATTATTTGAAGTAGGGGAGAATGTAACACCCCAAGCTTCCACGGTACGTTTCCCTTCGAATAATGCGATAACGTGTGTTGTACGCAACCTCGAGTTCTAACACACACCACAACTAATTAAACTAGCCGTTGTGAATAGTAATACCTACTTTTTGAAATCATATATATTTTATATTTCAAAATTGACTTCATTTTTGGATTCGGAATATTGAAATTAGCCTAGGGTGAAATTTTGGTACTTTTCGGATAACTTTTATATTTTGATGAATAGTGAAAATTACTAAATTTTAATTAAAAACAACTTTTTTAATCAAAATAATTAATATTGATAAATTATGAATTTGAGTGGTTTTAAAGTATATTTATAATATATTTTTACCATTTAATTTAATATTTGTCATTGGACATAATTTCACAATTAAATCAGACATAAACAAGTGTCAATCTTTTGATAGTTATTATCTCTTAAAAACACGCTTTTTTATTTTTACAACGGGAATTAATTTTAAATTAATTTCTGCCAATTCTGTGTTTTGAATTTGGAAAAATGGATTACATATTTGGAATCAGGATGTACAAATTATGTAAATAGGTAACTTTTATTTTTATACATTTTGAATAATTACTGCGGTAAATATTTTATTTACCATGGTTAAAGGGTAAATCCGGTAAATAAGGGTTAAATAATAATATTATAATAATACTAAATTACCCTAAAAAGTGTCCTAACCTTATTGGTGGACACATACCCGACCATGGGCATCCTTGGGTCGATTTGGGACCCCTTGGAGCCACTTGTATGTGGTAGGGACACATTATATTAATAAAGTTAAAATACAAATAAAAATGGTATAAGCTTACATCTTTTAGAAGAACAATTTTTACATAGGTTTATACATGTTGGATTTTCGATTATAAATATTCATTAGAAAGATAAAAAGATTTCATACATAATTATATTTTATTTATAATTTTTAGACATCAAATAATTTAAATTATTAATGACACAATAATGATGTAATGTTTACCTCATTAATAAATCATTTAAATAAATAAGATTATAATGATTACAATATTATCTAAAACTTGTCCAATTCTTATTGGTTGATGTTATTTAGAATATTAGTCATCGTATCTTCGACCTCAATGATTTTTGGACCATTATAAACCGAATATAATTATATTATAAAGTAATACTTTCACTCTTTCCTAAAGAGCCCCTCCTCTCCCTTATAAAAGGAGACCACTTCTACTCATTCCTCACACCTCTCAAGCCACTTGGCTCATCCAAACCCTGCCCAAATAAGCTCCCCAAATCCCTCTCCTCCTCCTTGAAGCTTCCCCTTAGGCAGAAAGCATTTCATGAAGTCCTTTGGTTCCAACCAAAGTGAGATACCTAAATTAAAGGTAACAATTTCTCTTAAATTATTTTCATTTATTTTGCTTCTCCAACCCCCAAACTCTCTTTATTTCCTTTCTTTTGTAATGAAACCAGTATCCACAATATACTAGGATGTTGTTATAAGAAGGATTCAAACTACACATACACACAACTCCATCTAATAGATGATGAACATAATGTTTCTGTGGATGGCAAACTAACGCCTCACGAAACGATGATTGTTCAAATACATCTTACCGCCTCTCATGGTGGCCATTATGATGGCACTGTAATTAAATATGATATTAATGATATATATTTTATATATAAGCTTATGTAATTCCATTTTATTTCATACCATTATTCGTTTCATGTTGTATATACATACGATAATTTCATTTGAGGAAGTGCGGACTACCGCCCCCTTAAAATGATATGACTCGTTCATACCACACATGGAACGTATAAAGGATGGTGTTAATGAACTTAAGTAACATATATAAAATATTATATTATACTGTAATAGTAATATACCTATGTATCATTTGGATTCTATTCTTTTAAAATAAAAATTAAATGGAAGTAGCGTTTGTGCGTACGTACGGACTACCGTCTCCACGAACGTGATGAGATTCATTCTCCATCGTATCCATTCAAGTCTTATTCTCATTTTAGGGTTAAAAATAATGTTAATATCATTCTGATTATGAATAAGATATAATCTATCCATTACAAACATGTGTTACGTAACCAAACATTTAAGAAGAACGAATCGATTATCACCCGAAACGACGATAATACAAAGATATTATTAATAAAGCAATGTTAAAAGATCATATATGATATCATATTAATGTATATGATTCTTGTATAATTTAATAATAATTATTTCACCATTATACAGGAGGTTAACCTACCCCAAAAAAGGAAAAGTACAAGGTAATGATTTATTTCGCAATCTCTTCATTATCTGAGATTATTTATACGTAATAATCTATTGGGATCTCATTATCATCCACATCCATGTTTCTTCGAAATGTATTTCAAAACATATTTATTATTTACAAGAATATGTGTTAAAGTCATTTATACCCTTGTTTGACTTTTTATAAGAGGTTTATAAAGGAATCTTTCCGTCGTTTTCAAAACAAGGTCCTTTTTAACCTTTTCGACAGAATTAAGGTAAGAATGTTTTTTTTAACTTATACGGCGGGTGAGGCTATTTTCCGCCGTTATAAAATCTTCAAAGCTTCCCTTACAAGCTTATAAGAATATTTTCAAAGAAAATGTTTTATTTTATATGGCTCTTAAATGATTTCAAAAATAGAAAGAGATCTTTCTCTAAAAAGTGTTTTGATTTCATCTATGTCAACATCCTTTGACGGATTTTATGCTTATTTGAAGTTGATTTATTATGATACAAAACTTCTATATTGTATTGAAGGTTTTGTGATATGTTTGACTGTGGATGTGCTATTTTTATACCATTCGTAGTTTATGATGAAATTATTGACATTTCGTATGCTAGTTTTAATACGAATGTTTATGTTATGTTTAAACCTTTTCATATGGGAATGCATTGGACTTAATATGTGACGGGTGGAGCCCGCTATAGCTCCTCGATGCATCGGTAGGTCTCATGAGACAAACTACTGTCTTGGCACAAGGCCTTGGAAAAATATTATTTGTAGTCTTGGCACGAGGCCTTGGCTATGTGGTTATGATAGTCTGGCATTATGCATTCCAACATTATGAAAGTGGTTATTGATATTGCATGTGATTATTCGATTAGTAAAATATCCATGTGAACAAGTAAATGGCATTATTTCATTTTACTTTTGCCATACTATGTTGAAGTTCAAGTTTAAAAGGATTTTGTTTTAGTAATTCATTGCCTTAAATGTTTATGCTTATTTTTGAATGTTCCGCTATATTGTTATCCTTACTGGGCATTTGAGCTCACCCCTTTTCTATGTTTTATTTTTCCTAGGATGTGAAGATGTAAGTTATGAATGACCTGCAAAGATATTATGAGGGGATTATAGTGTGGACTGTGGAAACATTATGTTGTTGTAGTAGTTTTCATTTTATGATGTAATGTAAAACTTATGAATATATCTAGTGTTTCCAAGGCTACTAAACCAATCGGTCTTTCGAGATTTGATCTTTCTTGCGATCATGCCAATGTTATGTAATAATGCACTGACTCTGGGTAACTGGGGTCGGGGCGTTACAAAAACAACCAAAGGAACTTAGAAAGGATAAGAGTTTCCAAGTTAAATTAGACCCTACATGGAGTGTGGACTAGAGAGAATAGAGTTTTTTTAGAGTGTGGTTTTTGAACCACAGGGAGGATTCTTAAGTATCCTACTTGGAGGGGAATCAAATACCACATAGTTCAGTTAGTCTCATAAGGAAGTATTGACCTTTTGAGAAGATTATGTGGGGGATTTATCCTAAAATGGATGACCTTATAATAAGGTCCACGAGAGGTTCCATAACTCATGGAGATTTAGGGTGGATTAATTTGGGGCTTACATTTAAGGATAATTTTTGGATTAAGGGAAATAGTGTTGGATTATTTATAATTATGTTCAGTGAGCTCAGGCCCTAAGTGAATTCTTCTTATGTATCCTGGTTATGGAATGAATCAGAGTTCTCGTAGTTCAAGATATGAGGTGGATTGTGAATATTTTGTGACCATAGAAAATATTTAATCCCACAATAGTCATTCTCGGTGTGAGAAATAAGAGGATGTTAATGATTCAATAAACAACAGTCTTTCTCCTCTACTGATGGAAGAGTTTGGGCCAATGGGTTACGAAAATTGGGTGATAGTTGATAAGGGTGTCGAGTAATGAACCCTTTAATGTGAAATGATGGTGAAGTTTATTGGGTCCGGCTTAAAAGTCTAGGGGATAACTCTATGAGGGATTCCCCCTAGAGCTCGGATGCCGTATTATTCTAGGAGGATACCTATTGAGCTTTGGTTGGGTTGGGTCTTAATCCAGTAGAGGAAGCCCATTGAGCTTTGGTTGGGGATTAATCCATATAAGGATGCCCATTGATCTTAGGTTGGGTTGGGACTTTCTCATGTGGAGGATTCCCATTGAGATTGGGTTGGGGCTTCCTCCAAAGGAGGATTCCCATTGAGCTCTGGTTGGGTTTTACTCTTAATGAGGATGCCCATTGAGCATTGGTTGGGGATTACCCTGAAGGAGGATTACTGTGGTAGATCATATTGTTAGCTTAGGATATACTTAGATGAGGTCCTTGTATTAAGTGCTTAGTGTAGATCTATAGCACACGTCCGCAGTGCAGGTTTATAGCATAGGTCCACAACGTAGGTCCACAGTGGAGGTCCACTACACAGGTCCCCTGTGCAAGTCCTTGGCACAGGTTCTTGGATCAAGTTTCATGTTCTATAGCCTAATGGTACTAAAATCCAACTTGTACCATTTAATTATCTTTTCAATCATTTTTAAGAGAGCTACGTGAGAGTTTTTGAGGACCATGGTGAAGGGTGCCGTGCAATTAGAGCTTTGGGGCTTATTTTGAATTTTTGACCTGTCAAATAAGGATCCCAAGGGTCTTATTTGTAGGAAAATAGGGATCCTTGGGTGGAGGAGTTACTCCACATAGGTCCTATATGTTGGTTTTCATGTAGGTCCTCAATAAGGGTCTTGTCCGCTAGTCCTCAGCACACGTCCTCTACGTAGGTCCTCCATAAAGGTCTTTCATACAGGTGAGAAAAACCCCTTTATAATGTAATCTATCTTCTAAGTGCCATAACATTTCATCCATAAGTAATTTTGGGCTCTATTACTAGTCAATTCGAAGATCTCTAAGAGGTATAAACTCCTCATTATGGTGAATACATGAAATATTATCAGAAAAAATAAAAATTAAATTTAATGTGTTTCCATTTCTTTCATCAATCTTGGAAATTCTTGGCCTACTCCTTGAGATGGGGGGATATTTTTCATATCCCTCATTATTGATCAGTATTATAGAAAATTGAAATACAAATATTAATTCTACGGAAAGGTACATGAAACACATTCTATGGTGTCAACGAAATCCCCCCTTGGAATTAGATTTGTTCATAATGAAAAGGAATCTGGTTCTAAGGTAATAATAAGTTACATTAACGCTCTCCAATATCATTTAGTGGACATTGGAGCTATGTTAAGCATGGAAAAATGCTATAACTTTTTCCTAAGCCATGAGGCCTAGCAATAATAGTTTTAATATTACAAGGGTCATATGTACAACCCTAAAAACATTATTTCTTTTGACTTCTATTGATCAGTATTTCCTTAACCATGTAGATTATTGGTCTAGCAATCTGAGACTCAAATTTTGTCCAGAGTTCCCTTTGTGGGTTATCATCCCGATTAGTGATATATCTATTTTAATGGGAGTTTTAATGTCATGAATGTCATACAAATAAATATAATGTTTTACGTCTAATAGCTTTGACCATGAATTTGGAAATTAAAATCCAAACAAAGCCATATGGCTAGGAAGGTCCCGATATTTTCTTAGATTCTTCCAAGGGGATTCTTGAGCCCTGATTTTTATAGTCAACAAATATAAAAATTGATAAATCATAATAGAAGATTTATCTTCCAAGAATGAGGTTACTGTTATTTCATAAACCCTTTATGGGGGATGTATTATGCATGGCCAGCTAGGGAATATGATGCATAGCCAAACAGTGGAATCCTTTGGTTGACATGCCTGTTATGAGGGGGAATTATGAAAGGCCAACTAGGGAATGTACTTCATAGTTAGGTAATCAATTTACTAGTAATTTTGATATTCTTTTACTAATATAAAATTGTTTCTACGATTTACATGTCTCAAGACCAAATCGGGTGGCTTTTCCAAGGAAATATGTCTAAGAATAAAAAGGATCTATCTATACCGACGTAGTCCATGAATGAGAAACCCCTTATATATAGATTTTATGTGTAATGGAAGTTAAATTTTTAAGAAATGTAATTTATGATATTATACAGTATAGTTTCAAGTCTTGTAACAAGGAAATTATGTTGTACAGTTTCAAGTCGTGCAGCAAGGACATTATTTTGTGCAGTTTCATGTCATGCACTAGGGACATCAGGGGATTTTTTAAAATATGATATGAAATTTTAAGTTTTTTGGTAAAGATATTATGTTGTGAAGTTTAAATTTAAGAATTAATAGCATTATTCTATGTAATTTATAGTAATACAGCTGGGACATTTGGGTGTTGTGTAGTTTAAAGTAATGGAAATAGGACATAATGGGGGATGTACAATTTAATATCATAAAACAAGGATATTATAGATATTTGATTTTAAGGTATTTAGATTTGACCTAATATATTATGGTTCTATAATTATTGATAGTTCTTATATAAATATTCTACCATATTCTATTAAGGAATGAATAAATGGTAAGCTATGATTTTGGAATTTCTGAATTTGAAAAATGAAATGGGAAATGGGATAATTGAATTTATAGGGGGTATCTTCCAGGATAGAAGTTACCACTATTTGAAAAACCCATATGGGGGATGTATTATGAATTTCAAAATAGGGAATGTGATTCACGTCAAAATAGTGATATCCTTATGTTGAAAAGAGGATTATGTAGGTGAATTTTATGTCTGGGAAACTAGGGAACATAATGCATAGTCAGGTAAAGGAGCTCTTGAGAATGTTGACATTCTATTGTTAAAAACTGAATAAAGTTTATGGAGATTCCGATTTTCCCAAACATAGAGTTTGTTTTATATAGAAAACATCCAAATATAGAAAGAGTATTTCCAATTGTGATTTCAACGGAATCATAGAAATATGATATCTACGAAGTTTTGATCCGAATGTAGGAAATATGGCCTATGTAGTTTCTAGGTTATATGACTAGGACTAGAATATTATGGAAACAATGGAAGAAATTTAGTCCCATAAACCATGGTTATTTTAGTATGCTTTTAACAAGTGAAGGGAAGATGTTTAAACCACATTCTTCGAGACATTCAGGTCAGGGGGAAGGATATGAAAAAAATGCAACAAATTACCGCTTTAAAATATGGGTTCATGCATACTGTCATCAAATATTTAAGGGGACAGAATAGGTTTACCCCATTAACAAAGTTACAATTATTTGAAAAATCTCTTATAGGGGTTGTATTATGAAATTCCAACTACGGATTATGATATATAGTTAAACATTGTCATCTTTTTGCTGACACGTCCATTATATGGGTGACTTATGAATGTCCACCTAGGGTCACGTATTGCATAGTTGGGAAAAATATCTCTCAGGTATCTAATATTCCATCACTAAAAATTAAAGAAGGATTATGAAGATTTGAAATTATTCAATATTAGGACTATGAAATATGAAATGGCTAATGTCCAATGTAAAATAAAAATATTAGGATCAATAATTTCCATGAGTTTGGAGTCCCTTACATAGATTTGAATAATATATATAATTATGATATATTTTGTTTCCTTGATGTTTTCTTTAAATAAAGGACTCAAAATAAGGGATCACGTATAGATTTTAAATTGTATGTGGGAGAAAGGAATGTTTTTTTATCCTATGTATGGGGCTAAGATCTATTTCATAGTTTTCAATATGTATCTCAATAGGATGATAATAAAGCTACATATAGGTACCGTGAAGTTTAAAGTCTTGTAGAAAAGAAACTATGTTGTGCCGTTTAAATTCATACGACAGGGAAATTATGTTGCTCTACATGAAGAGTAATAAGATAACACAACTGAACCAGGGAATAAAGACCATGAATAACTACTTATCTTGGCAGATCAAGAATCAAACCACATATAGTTTTATTAGATAAGAGTTCATGTGTATGGAGAGAAAATTTATTGAATCTCCTTATACATATATTATTCCTACATAGGGTAAAAGAGGCTCTTTTTCTGGATTCTGAGGCTTGGTCATAGAATGAATGTTTGGAAATCACTATGTATATCATATTGGATGAGAATCAAGTCATATGAAGTTCTTGAGAGAGTTTACCATGAATGTATGATTCAAACACATGTAGTGGACGATTTTTCATAATTATGGCTAGACCCAAGAAAGGAGATTTGGGTTTCACTACATATCGCAATAAAATGATAGTCATGCTATATGTAGTTCTTTGTAATTCCATGCAGTTTAACATCATGCGATAAGGACGAAGATGAAGAGATGTGAAAAGATGGAGATATTACAGATATGACTAAGTCAAAACCCAAGTTTCACTACGTATCTTGTTGGAGGAAAAATCATGACATATGTAGTAATTTAAATAGTCCCTATGTAGGTTTGATTCGTACACATAGGCAATGAAGGATCTTTTTGTGGTTGGGCCAAAAATTGGAGATCTAGGAATCTCTATGTATCTTGATATGATGAGAATAAATCCATATGTAGTTATTGATAAGGTTACTCACTCCAACTATGTTTTGATGCGAGAAAGGGGTTATTATTGTTATGACTAGACCCTATATTGGAGATCTGGGTGTCACTACATATCTCATTGGAATGAGAATCATGCCAATAATAGTTCTTGAAATGACTGTTCCCCATACCAATTGAGTTCGATGTGAGAGACAGGTGGATTTTAATACATTCCAAAATAATGGTTTAGGTTACGACACATGATGGTATAAAAATCAAACCATGCATTCTTGATGAAAACTATATATAGGATTAGTTCATATACAGGAAAAAATGGGAAATAAATTTATTTATGGTTGTGGTTGGGCCCATAATTGGAGATCTGGGTGTCACTACATATCTCATTAGAATGGGAATAAAGCCCCACATAGTTATTGAATATGTTATTCTATGTGCAGATCAAACTAATAAACACAAAGAATGGGGTATTTTTATTTTTCCATGGTTGGGCCCAAAATTAGAGATTTGGGTGTCTCTACATATCCCACTAGAATGAGAATCACGTCAGGTATAGTTCTAGAAGAACCGTGTATTTTAACATCTTGTAGCATGGATGTAAGTCACATAATGTGAATGGAACATTACATATGGACTAGGGTATAAGACCCAGGTGTCACTACGTGTCATTCTAGGGGCATGAATCAAGGCACACATAGTTCTTGAAAAGGGGTCCCTATGAAGATCTGATTCAAACATATGTAGAAATGGGGCTCATGTGCCACTAGGGAGTTGTAATTATGTGTGTAATAGTTGCACATAGATTTTAATAAATTTTTAAAGAACCACAGGTTATGATGATTTTTCATATCTTTTGGGATTTCATAATTTCAAATGTGGGATACATTAACCATATAGTTTACTGTCAGGTAGAGAGGAAAAATATTGGCGTCTAGTTAATGTAAAGAAACATGGAAAAAGATGCTACACATTTTAATGTTTTGCAGCATGTAAGGATATTGTTGTTATGTAGTTTAATGTCTTGCAACAAAGACATAACTCTATGTGATTACCTAAAGTAATTATTCATGAATCTTTCATTGTTTTGAGTTGTAATAAGTTCTACATCCACTGAGATTAAGGAATAAGCTTCATTAGAGTGGACCTTATGTGTGGAATAAGGTCCTTCCCACTTTGACTCAAGATTTAGAGGTTTCTTTCATATTATCAACATAGTCCAAAGGACTAATACTAATTCTCCTCGATGAAATTATTATAGGACAAATATCTTGTCACAATACCATGTTATTCTATTCTGATAGACTTCCAAGTGATGAGAGGTATGAACCCACTTTTTTTCTAATCTTTATAGATCATAAAATTCCTTCTAAGACTATTCATCTATAGATAACTTAATATATAGAAACATATAGTGAAGATAATTGAATTTTAATAGGCAGAAATTCATCTGTCCCATACACCAATGAATACACAGTTGCCCATGTTTCAGTATGGGTAGTAGTCTGATAAGCCCAAAAAGGGCGCAAGATCTTATCCAGCCAAAACATTTTCTATATCCACCATCTTTAGAGTATATTTGATAGGGACTTATTGAAAGCCTTTATCTATCCATTTTCCACTACATGGTAGTGATATGAATTGTTATATTTGATATTGATCTCTATATATAGCTACATAAACTCAATAGAATTGAAATTGGTGTCACTGTCTTTCAATAAGGTATGAGGGACACCAAATCTATTAATTATATTATCTTTGAAAATGTTAACAATGATTTTGGAACTAAATTTCTATATTGGTATTTCCTCTTCCCATTTGTAGACTAAATCCATTTTAGTAATAATATACATGAAATACTTGGTTATTTCTAGAGGATAGGGTCATACTATATCCATTCACCATGTAGTAAATGGCTAGGATTATTTAGTTTTATTTAGAAAATTTGGGGGGTTATAAATAAAATTGGAAATCATATGGAAGCGATGACACTTCTTACTGAAATCTATCCAATCGTGTATCATTTAAGGCCAAAAGTATCAAATAATTTAGATTTGATTAGAAAGACAATGCACAGACTGGTGAGCACCACACGCTCTTTTATTTACATCTTTCATGAAAACCGTGGTTTTGTCCCCATCAATTCATCTGAGATGAATTCCCTAGAAGCCTCATCTATAAAGGATATTATGGTAGTATGCGCCATCATTAATAATGAAATTAACAATTTGTTTCTAGATATTTTCTCTTTTAATTATATTTGGTGGAAGTACCCCATTTTAGAGATATTCTGTGATGGGTGTCATCCATTCTCTGGTATGTCCATTTGGCTCATAAATGGGACTAATTTCATTACTAACCTCTATTCTAATTGGAATAAACGGTGAACCACTCAATAGTGAGAAATACTAATGATTTTTTCCCCAATTTGGATCTTCCAAGGTTATAGATTCATTTTCCAATGCATCACCTTGGGTATTTTGTGACTATGGGATATAATAAAATGTTGGATCTAAGGGAAATTCAACCATTAATCCTCTAACATAATCACACTGGGGAATTAGTTCTTCTTTTATAATGGTTTTGATCCACGTTGATTTGTTTGATTACTAATTTTGAATCACCTTTCACCTCTTGTTAATCCACTGGTACATGGAGTGTTAATTCCTATTTAGTAATGAGAGCTTGATAGTCTACCTCATTATTGGTACAACCTTCTAATAAATGAAAATAATATGGAAACAGAACCCTCTTTCGGGAGATAAGAACAATTAATAACCCAACATTTTTGAGTTAATTTCTTTCATTTCCTTCCCTATTGGACTTCTAGAAGACCCATCAATGTACATTTCCCATAATCAGGGAAATTCTTGAATTGAGAAGATTTCTTAATCATGAAATTCAGTATTAAATTATATATCTTCTGTAGACGGGTGCTCAAAAACAATCTACTAAATATTGACCTTTTACTTCTTTCTGAGGCACAAACTATATATCAAACTATTGCGGAATAACTGCCCACCATTCCAGACATCCTATATGCATAAGATGACTGAGGATAAATTTGAGTGAGTTATTGTGAGAAACTAAATGGACCTCATGATACTGAAAATAGTGTCTCAATTCTTCAACTGGAAAGATTAATTCTAGGTAGCTTTTCTAAATATCCAAATATCAATTCATTTTGTTTATCGTGGATTGATATAGATAGAAAAGGTTTTTTTCATTCTCAGTATCATTCTTTTATGAATGTAAGTTGCCTAGTGATCACTCCATGGCAGACACATAAGGAATGGGTGGATTTTGTTCAACAGGTGACATCAATACCAGTGGGCTCTATAGACATTTCTTGTGGGAATCAAATGCATCTTGGAAATCACTGTTACACTGATATGTGACCCCCTTCTTCATCAATTTGGTGTAGGGTAAACACTTTCCTTACAAATTGGATATGAAGCACCAGATATAAGACAATTGTCCTTGATGTACTCTAAAATATTTCATGTTTTTAGGAGGTGACATGCCATGTATAGACTTAGTACTATCAGGATCAACTTTTATTTCATGATGGCATATAATAAAACTGAGAAATTTTCTTAGAGTTACCCAAAAAAGAAATTTCAAGGAGTTCATCTTTAAATTTTGTTGTCTAATCTTGTTCAATATTGTCTCTAGATCAAACAAGTGGATGGAAGATTGTCTAGACTTAACCACTAGATCATCCACATAGAATTTAATAAATTTCCCTATGAATGTTTTGAAAATATGGTTCATTTCACATTGATATGTCGCACCAGCATTCTTCCATCCAAAGGGCATTACCTTACATAAAAATATGACTCGAGGGGATCCAAAAGATATATATTCCTCATATTTAAGGGTCATTCGTATTTGTTTATACCCAATGTATCAATCCATGATGTAGATAGCTTCGTAACCAGCTATTACATCAATCAAAAGTTCTGTTATTGGAACTGAAAAGTCATCTTTGGGACAATACCAATTAAGACCTCTAAAATCAATGAAAACTATGATTTTTCCCTTATTTTTTTAAATGGGAATATATTGGGCAACCATTAGGGATATTTCACCTCCCTGATAAAATCAGATTGGATAAGCTTGTCTAATTCATCCTCAATTTGGGTGGCATGAGTTTGTTTCATTCTTCTTGTTACCTATTTAAATAATCAATGCTCTTCTAGAAAACCCAAATGACGGGTTTCTATGTGGGGGTCAAGGCTTGTAATTTCTATATAATTACAAGTAAACTCATCATAGTGTTTTTTTATAAATTAATTATACACATATTTCTCTTTAGAATTTATGGATGCACTAATTAGAGTAGGGTGTGGATCCTCCTTCTTACCCACATTTATTTCTTTGTGCTCAACTACAGTGCTGGAGACACCTTCCTCAAATGATGGAGGGGAATCCCGAAGCTCTTACTCTTATTCATCTTCCTCAAATGTTGGTTCATCTATCTCTAATTAAAGGTCATGTGATGAATCAAGACATTCAAAGCTAGGGGAGGAGTTGATATTTGGACATCCTAAAGAAAAGGAAACCATTTTTAACCATAATGACGATGAAGGGTCTTCCTAGAGCATTGAAGGTAAAATGATTGGTTGGTAATCTGTATCCCTATCATTTTCCATTAACATGATGACTTATTTCGACCTGGATGATGGAGCAGAGACTTGATGAAGTTTAGGTTATGTAATGAAGATGCTTTCATCCAAGATTTCATCATTGCTTAGAGAATTAATTACTTCTCTTGTGTTCTCAGGTTAAAATGCTATAGCTGAAATTATTGAGGATACTGAATGAGTTCCTTGATTTGGGTCTACCCTTTTAATTTTATTGATAGGCATCACATAATATTTACTGCGATGCTTGAATGGTTTTTCAGGGTTCTTTTACAGACTACTGGGAGCATTGATTCTTGTTATATGTTTTGTCATAGGCCATGTTCACTTTTTGTGATAAAACTCTACCTCAATATAGTAATATTGACAAGTTTCTAATGGGTCCTTATAACCGTAAAATGTACTAATTTTACCATTAAAGTAATACTTGATACATTAGAGGTATGAATAAGCAATTGATGCATATTTATGTAACCAAGGCCATTCAAGAAAGAATGTTTAATGTTGTGTCATGTCAGACAACCATGAAATATGAATTAGATACAAGATCCCCAAATTGAGTCCTGAGGGTAATCTCTCCTATAGGTTATTGTTCATTTTTATCATAAACTTGAAACATAATAGTCGAGGGAGATATGTCAAGTTCAGTGAGACCCAACCAACAAATATTATGGACGGGAATGAGGATGAATCCTGATCTATTATAAATGAAGGCTCGTAGAATGACTGTATCTTTAACCTTGGTAGATAAATACAAGGGCATGATGTGTCCATGTACAAAATTATCTTCATCTTGGTTCATGAAAAATATAACTACATGACATTATACATGATCATTATCTATATGGTAGACCTAAATAGATGTAACATCAGTTTCAAACTCTTTAGGACAAGAAGAAAACCTCAATAAGTGCTTCCTGGCAATCTTTTGATAGATTCAGAGCATCTGGGATTGATAATTTGGCCAATACATGGGCCAGTTGCTTCAAAATGTCATACTTATGGTCCTAAGGTCTACATTTTTTAGCATAGAGATTTAATTATATAGGTTCCTTGGATATCGATGATCCTGATGTATATGGACCATGTGTTGGGGAAAAATCTAGAAGTGCTTCTACTCTTGGTGGATTAGGCTAACAAGGTCTGACCACCTATTAAGAAAGTGGTGGTATAGCCTCTAATAAGTCTTCCAAGATGATCATGTTGGGGTCAACCCTGTCATGTGTGGGTGAATTCCCTTCAATTCCTCAAGCCAATTGATATGCAATCACAGTCGGCGGGAGGAGGATGTTTTTCTGCTTTAGAGGGTATTCTGATTGGGGGAACTGATGGATTTCAAAATTTTGGTCATGTGCACATCATTGAAAAATGGGGAAGTGTCTCTGATAGTGACAAAGAGAACTCTAATGATGTTTCCAGAATATCCTATAGTGATATTGTTCAAAGTGAAAAGACTAAACTGTCTGCATTTGAAGGTGGTATGAATGCTCCAAACCGAGAAAGGATTACTCCTACCTACCGAACCTAGTTACCACCAGATCATCCTTCAATAAGGGGAATTTTTCAAGGTATGTTAGTGGTGTGAAGAAGGTAATACAATCTCCCACGGTGTTTCTCTCGTTGGAAAAGTTGAATCTGAGAAGGAAGTATGCTAAGGTTCTGAATCAATATGAAATCTCAGAGTGGGAATCAGCTACTACGGACGAAACTTTTCATCAAGAATATGATGATGGGGATGATTTTTATGATTTTTAGTTGTTTTCCTTGTTGTTCTTTTCCTGCTATCTGTACATTTTCTTTTTATTAATAAATGGTCAGAGGTTTACCTCTGGCTGAGCTTTTCTGGTAAATGGTTCCCATGGGGGTGTAATTAAAATATTGGCTTTAATCATATCCATTTATTTCCATGTATCGTCAACCATGAAAACTTCTTTCCCTAGTACCCCAATAAACTACAGAGAATTAAAGTTCATAGTTAAAATCATCATTTGCATAGGGATCCATTAAGCGGATAATTTTTATGAAATGGTTGATCAACTCTTCATCTGATGAAGATTCTTCCAGCTAGGTCAATTCTTGTTATGTCATTTGGTGGGGTGGTGCTCATACATTTGAGATAGATGACATGAAATATTCCATAGTTAAGAACAACTTTGGACTTAACATGAGATCATATTCTTTTGACTGCTTTTTATCCTTCTGACCATGTCACTTTCTTGAGGATTGGCCTTTAAAGGACTGAACTTCTGATGAAGATGTCTTGGTTATAGCAGAAGTTGCAGGATGAATAGTTGGTTATTTCAATTGCATTCATATAATTACTTGATTTCGATAGATCATTTTTCTTACCATCCAATCATCAAACTTCTGTGTATTCTTTCTTTGGACATTCTTCCAATCACATTCTTCCTCTGGATCGGTAATACTAACACTTGATACATGGGATGATGAACTTTTTAGGTTCACTTTCCCATATTACACTATTCTTTGAATAAGATATTTAAAAAAAACACTCTTATATGGGTTTCCCCAACATTTTATGGAAGAGGCAATATTTTGGGAGGTTTTTATATCGTTATTTGTTTGGTTTATTGGGCCTTAGTTACTGGACTAAGTTGGTTTCCAAGGAAGAAATGAAGTGAACGGGAACCTGTCCATTTGGTAAAGAATATACTTTGTTCTTTAACTCCTTAAATTGTCTTTGAAATTGATATTTTTGATCATATTGATGAGGCAATCATTGTTTCAGATGCTCGGGAGGATCCCTAAGGTATGATGAAGAATTTAATGTAGAAGAAGGTACATATACTTTCTTGACTGTAACTATAGTAGCCTCTTATTTTCCTGTTCTTCTTCACAGAGATGATGAGATTACATGAGACTTATCTTGGTTTCCATGATGGAATTATCCACTTTTTGGGTGATAAAATCAAGGTATAGAAACCCTTATATGTATTTCATTGGGATTTGTGGTGTGAAAAAATCATCACAGGGATTTGACACACATATTGGAAGTAAATATTCTTGAGGGAGTGGTAGGTTTAAGGATTATATTAGTCATTTCCATCAAGTAATGAAATCTGAAACTCTTTCATTAACCGTTTTTTTGCAGTTACTCAGTTCAAAAAATGTTTCCTTTTACAACATTGTGTTGAATTGGAAAATTAATATTGGATGTAGGTTTTATTATCTAGTAACTGATTGAAACTGCAAACTTGTATACCATAAAAATTTTATACCCTACTATGATTACACAAAACATCTATGTTTTACTGCTTCTGGTTGATTTGGGGTCCCCGTCATGGGATCACAGTTAGAAACGAAATGTTTCAAGTGCAGTTATGGATCTCCCAAGCCATTAAAAATTGGAAATGTGGTATTCACAAAGATTGGGGGGGGAGAAGAATCAGATCTTCCCATTCGGGGTATGTCTTCTTTTCCAGTTATACCGGTGCTCATCACCCTTACATAGATTCCAATAGAGTTTTTAATGACTCAATTGTATTCAAAATAATTTGGGAAACATCCTATTGAGTCGGGACTTGAAAAGGTGCGACTGTTAGAGCCTGAACATGTCTAATGATTGGAAGGACCACTAGTGGGGGTACTATTAGTACATTTCTGGGATAACACATTGGGATATTCCTATAAGGATGCACTTTACCATATTCTAGTTATGTACTCGATAGAGGGAATTCATTATCCATATGAGTTGTTTCAATAAATCATCTTTGATGCGGATTTCCTACTGGAAGTGCAAGGTGAGGATCTTATTGTGGGGAAAGTGTTGTAGGAATACTACTTCAGAGTAACTCTGCATTGAGTCTTATCAACTAAATCATTTCCTCCTCTTACTAAGAAAATATTTCTTGAAGAAAAATAGATTTACCTTATCTAGTAGAAAAGTGATACATGATTTAACCTTTACCATTCCCCATGTTAGGTTTCTTTCAAAGTGGTTGAAGTTGATTATTCAAGGGAATACCTAGAATTTTGTTGGCCTCTGATTTTGAGTATGTACACCTCTTACATTTACATTGGTGTGTACCACATTATAAATAATAACTTCAGCCTCTAACTCCCCGAAACTATACTCATTTTCTAGAGGGTATTCCAGGATGGTGTTAATGGAATTCCCTGACGCATAATGGATTGATGACATTCTATCCATATATTTGTGAGATCGCCATCTTATGCACCCTCCATGAGGTATTTTTCTCCTATGTGTGGGTTCCCCATAAACTGTTTGGTGGAGAGTAATATTAAGTGAATTATTGGATAATTATGTTGTGAGTTCACTTTGATGATTTTTTCCTAACCAAAAGAAAACTGACTTCTGCTGAGTAGGGGATTGTAGATGTGAAAAAATCCCCTAGCCTTGCGGGCTGGGGCTATTCCTGATCTTCTTGAAAAACTCTTCTGGATCTGTTTTTTAACTATAAATGTTGGGGTTAAAAATGCCCCAGCCTTGAAGTATGGGGTGGTTCCTAAACTGTTATGGGTGATATCAGTGCATCTGCTCTTCTGATTTTATGAATTCTATTCTAATATTTGGTTTGGTTAATTATCTGGAACCCACATAAATTTCTTGTTTCAGAAGACCATTTTTCGATTTCAAATATTTGTGTGATATGATGGATAATTTTCTTTAAGTGGGACTCCTTCACATTATTTTTATACACTTGATGAAAAAGTATCTCAATACCTCTCTCTCTCTCTCTCTCACTATAGTCCTAACTTTTGTGAAATCTAGTCAAGGCCTGTTATTTTTGAACATCTCTTTAGTTATGAAAATATTTTGTTTTTGGTAGCTAGCCTAGGGAAATAACATTGCATGAGACCACTTTCAACGAGATTTGTTGTTTTTAGAGTGCAGTAAAATTAAATGCTCCATGTGCACCCCATTCTCTTATATAAACACCATATTGGGTTTCTATGATCAATTATCACATCCTGTTTAATGCATTGAGCCATGCATATTGAGGGTTCTCCTATTTTTTCTCGATATTTGGATGTCGGGAAACCTAGAGTGATGCCAAGTCAATTTAGCACCGCAACCCTTCTATTACCATGAAATGAATTTTATATTCATAATATGGTAATACATTAGATTTTAGATGATGAAGTGTATTCCATATGTTGATGCATATATCATGAATACAATCTTCCACCATCATCTCTATATGTTGTTTTCAGAGGTTTCCAAAGGCTAGAACATGACTGTTATTTCACCCTTATCCATTTGTTTTCTCATATTCAACATATCATATTCATTGAGTTCAAGATTTTTTTTCAACTTGGTCCAACTAGAGTGGATGCTTCCTCATTACATTATCACAAGAAATGGGATTAGTTTTTTTTCCTCTTCTATATTTGTAGTAAAATGACCCAAGTTAGGTTCGGAGAAGAACCATCGCCTTGGGATGTCTTCTAGGTAAGAAATTATTTCACCTTCCAGTAACTAGGAATCAAACATCAATGGACTTATGTTTTCAAGTGACTCAAGATAAAAGGTCTTTATCATCACATCATTGTCAATTGGATAATTTTCTTGAACGTGGGAAACACTACTATGGATATAATGTTCACAGTGAATGTGAACATGGGGAGGAACAACATGGTGGATTATAGAAAAGGATAAATCTGCTAACTACTTTGTCTTTTTTCCACATGGAGGTTTTATTGGATCTCATCCCAATATTGGTTCTATTGATAGACCGGATTATTATGAAGAAAGCCATCAAGATGAATTTTTTGATGAGGAACTTCATAATTACAGCTACTACTCCCATAATTTGGTAATGAGAGGGTAAGATATTGATCTAAAATAGATAAATGTTTGAGGACTTCAAGAAATACAACATTAATAGTTTCTAGATCACAGATTGACTCTTTATTTTCCATCTACACTTGGTGAAACTTCTACTTAGATGTTCTACTTCTTGTAGTTAGGTCTACTTTTGGGGAAAAGTGGTTATCCATAGTAGGGTTATGTGCCTGCTTTGGAGTGTCTATCAGAATAGGCCGATTATCTCTAATTAGAATGTGTGGATGTGCCAAATCTGGTTGTTCATATGTTATCAGGGAGTATTCCCCATAAACCCATAGACTAGAATAGAGGTGTGTTTCTACTCTGGGATGGCATGTTAATGAGTCATCCCAGATACAGTGATAGAATTATGTGTATTCCCTTCTGGTAATACAAAAGTTTACATTTTGATATTTGAGAAAGCTTATAGGATATGGGTAAGGATTCTCATTTTCCCTTTCACCATTTCCAAAATGTGCTTGTTGACTTCAGCTGCTAGAATAATAATATAAGTCCATTCCATATCTGGATTCGGTGTATGCACCTGCTCTTGTCCTCCCTTTCCTTTCATTGGATACTGATAGTACTCGTTTACGGGGGAAGAGTGTTGAGTCGTCCATAGGTTTGTGGTTGGATAATTCTGACTAAATTATCTTGGTGCTACCAAACAAGATTTTTGGAAATCTTGATGGATGATGGAAGGTGTATGTATATTCATTCTAGATAATTTCTGCTACATTTTTTTGGTGGGATCCCTTGAATATATCCAGACAAGTCTGCTAGATGATGGAATTAAGGAGGACATGTGTATGTGATTGTTTGTTGTTTTCCACCAAGCTAGGTTGCTAGAATTATATAGAGGGGAAAAGGTAAAAAACTACTCCCCATAGGCCAACTATTATCCTCAAAGGTTCATCTTGCATGCCCATGTCTGAGGGACATGGGTTGGATACCTGAATACAGCACCCTCATCTTGTTTAGGGTTTACTATCTCATGGCGTTGGTGGTGTTGATTGTTAAAAAAATCCTTGGGGAAGGACCCATGTGTCTTTGGGATGAGTAAATGGGTGAATTATTTGTCAACATCCCTAGAATAGGGGAGGTATTGGTAATTATGTTATGGGGATAAAATCCTGAAATAGTTGAAGTTGGTGGTTGGTTATGTCTACTTCTAGACCACCTATTGTCTTCGACCAAATGACGGGGTTTATTCTTGATTTAGAGGGCCTATCAGGTAGCCTCCAAGGTTGGGATAGTACCAAGTTGATGTTACTCTAGAAAAAATTCATTGGAGACATAGTATTGAAGATGCGGAGTTGGTGATGATTTTCTTTGAGTGGGCGAGGATCCTACTTGAGTAGCAACCAATGCATTCATAGGTGAAAACTTGATGGAATCCATTTTTAATGAAGGGAGTTAATGGAAACAAAGTGAATGAATTTATGAAAAATAAATACAATCAACTCCATCAAAATTAAATATTTTAGATGAACATATGTGTGATTGATTCCCTTTTATATCCCCCTTTCATCAATTGATAGGGGCCTAACAGATGGGTAAGATTATCATCTTGGTTAAGGATTCACATCGGGTTCATCATTTTTTGATTGTGTATGGGAGAAAACAAAATGGTCGGATGAAGAATAACAAACTAGATATTTTTATAGAGGGTTTTTTTATCATTGAGATAACCCATCACCTTAATAAAGGATTCATATTGGGTTCACCATTTTTTCTTTCCCCCAGAACGTGTGTTCTGGTTGGGAATCACTACTTTTAAATGGTTTCTATCAGATTTATTTATGGAACCAAAAACACCAAATGATTCTATATCCAAAGAGACCTACTATCCAAAGGCAATCATTCATTAGGTTTTTTGATCTACAATAAATAATAAATCGCATTAGTGGATGGGATGGGAATTTGGGATCATTAAACACTTTGGGGGGGGGGGATTATTGCCTACTCCTGGAATCTCATATATATATATATATAAGATATATTCATGAATCCTTATTAATTTACCAAGAATAATTTATTTTTCCCTTAAATGTTTCAATCAATTAAATAGCATGTCTAGAATTCAGAATCATCTGTATGTATTTGAGGTTCTTAATTAATGGTATCCTCTCACATAATACTTAGATATTTCTTAGTTGTTGTTACGATGAAGCTAGTTTTTAAGAAACTCAGTGGTAACTCTTGAATTTAGGGTCTTCCAGGTAGATGAATATTGTTTTGATTTTGGGATCATACCCATAGATGTGCTACCTACATATCCACAGGAAATGAATCAAAACCCTTGTAGTTAGGTGATTCTTAATGGGACACACCATACATTTTAAGTTTGTCTAATAAGGACCTAACCACACAATTTAATTTCATGTGGTAAGGAAATCTAGGAGGAAAATTCCTATTCAAAGCATGGTGTGGGAATTATGTTTAAAAAAACCAACAAACATAGAAAGGATATAAGTTTCCATGTTAAATTATACCCTATTGGGATGGTTGCCGAGAGATTTCAAGGGTCTATTTGGAGGGTTGGTTTTGAACCTCAAGTATACTTGCTATGTATCCCACATGGATGGGAATCAAATTCCACATAGTTATGTTATGCTCATAAGGGAGTATAGACATTTGGAGGATTATGTTTGGGCTTAATACTAAAACATATTCCCTTCTAATAGGATCCATGAGAGGTTTCCAAATTCATAGAGATTTAGGGGGGCTTAATTCAGGGCTTACTCTTAAGGAGGATTCCTAGATTAAGGGAGTTAGGGTTGGATTCCTGAGAAGGATGTATAGTGAGCTCAAGTGAAGGTTTTTTTATGTATGTTGGAAATGGTAGGAATCCAATTTCTCATAGTTCAAGATATGGGGTTTATTGTGAGGATGTTGTGACCATCACAAATCACTAACCCCACATGATTCATCGACGATATGAGAAACAAGATAATGTGAAAGATTCAACAATCCACACACTTTCTCAACTTCTGATGGAAGAGTTCGGGACTACGATTAATGAATCCAGGGTGACAATGGACGAGGGATTGGAGCAATGAACCCTTCAATGTGAAATAAAGGTGACGTTCATTGGGTGTGGTCTGAAAGGCTAGATGATTACTCTATGAGGGATTCCATTTGAATCAATTTTGGGGATTACTCTTATGGAGGATGCCCATTTGTCTTTGGTTGGGGCGGTGATTACTCTGAAGGAGTATTCCCATTGAGAAGTGGTTGGGACTTACTCTTAAGGAGGATGCTCATTAATCTTTGGTTGGGTTTGGGCTTACTTATAAGGAGGATTCCCATTGAGCTATTGTTGGGTCTTACTCCTAAGGAGGATTCCAATTGAGCATTAGTTGGAGATTACTTTTTTGGATGATGCCCATTGATATTTTTTTGGGGATTACTCCTACGAAGGATGCCCATTTTAGATAGGGTTCTTAGCTCAAGTCCTTAGCCCAAGTTATTATCATAGATATGTAGCGCATGTTTAATATGTTAGACCGAAACATAGTTCTGGTGTGCAGGTCCACTGTGTAGGTCCTTAGGGCAGGTCCTTGGATCAAGTCCTTTGCTCAGGTGTCAAGTTTTAGACCCTTATGGGACTCTTACCCAACCTCTCCCCTTTAATGTTATATTCACTCATGTTTAAGAGAGCTATGTGTGGGGTTTGGAGGACTTGGGTGAAGGGGGCAGTGCAATGAGAGCTTTCTGGCTTCTTTCTAATTTTCAACCTATCAAATTGGGACCCCAAGGGTCCTGTTTATAATAACTAGGGAACCATGGGTGTAGGAGTTACTCTACATAGGTCCTCTATGAAGGTTCGTTGTGTAGGTCCTCTGCACAAGTCTTGTGTGTTGGTCCTCGGTGTAGGTCCTCATCGTTGGTCCTCCGCGCAGGTCTTCCGTGCAGGTGAGGCAACTTCTTTTTTAAAAGTATCTATCTTCAAAGTTCCATAAATTTTGATCCATAAGTCGGTTTGGGCTCTGAGACCATTAAAATAGAATATCTCAAATAGATATACACTCCTTGATATGTTGAATAAATCAGGTCTTCATAGAAAAATATTGTAAATTGAATTTAATGTGTCGACAATGTTTTTATCATCAATATTTAAAATCCACGACCTACTCCTAGAGATGGGGTGTCTTTATGATTAACCCTAATTGTATATAAGTCTCTCAAAATATGTAAAACCAACCATTAATTTTAACAAAAAGTGAATGAAACACATTTTTTGGTGTGGGCAATATTAATACATAGATATATGTTTAATTCCCTGTTATGACTAATGGTACTACATACCCTATGTGAAAACATTGTTAGTATAAAGAGTATCACTACACAACCCAAATATGGAAAAACACTATAAGTAAGTTATTTACACCTGCTTAGTGTTATTCACACCTATTTAAAAAAACCAGACTATGGAAAACAACATGGTAGAACAATGAATATATCGATACACAGATAGGGGTTGATACCAATTACTCATAAGGGGGCTTTGTCCCCTATGTGATTAATCATGTATGATAGGGGATTAGGACCTTATCAATACTGGCCAGGATAATTATAAAAAACCCAACCTACAGAGCATGATGGGGAAGAATATTATTCCTAGACTCTAGAAATAATAAATTCTCTAATCAAATAAGTTTACTAAGACTGGATGGGTCTAGAATATAAAACACACCCATGCTACACAATCATGGGGAATACATATAGGGTACATGATCCTATGATGTGGATGTGATGACACCGAACAATTATTGGAAAAGAACATGGGAACTCACTCAACCATCACTTTTCTAAACATCTCTAAAAAAAGATACCCACATCATCATCTCACATCACATCTTGAATGCAAATACCATGGCCCACAGCACATCCTATATGGAAAACTACTCAGGATAGGTTACTCGTGGGCCTTCATTCGATTCCTTTGTAGGGATATGTGTGGAGGGAACATATCCAATGGATATACACAACATGTAACTCATGTTAATAGAACTTATATTAAAAAATCCCTAAAATAGGTTCCCAATAAACAATTTATGTTTAATGAAGTTTACAAGGCATATACCCATGTCACATAGCATGTCACCTTGTCTAATGCTTTGGGAATGTACTTGCTCGCACACGGCCTGGATGTCCATGTCTCCACACATGGTGTGTACCCTTCATAGAATGTGAGTTCATATTCGTTATTCCCTATCCAGTTTCTATATTCCAAGACCATGTAACCCAAAACATGCCAGTGTCCTCTTGTGGTGTACTACCACATTCTCATGTCCCTTGACATGTTGAGTCTGGCATGGTCCATGGACATGGAACCTGGGCTAACTAAATGGAAATTAGTATTAGTAAATAGTGTCTAGTCTACGAAGATATTATTTCCCAAATGGTAGGAACATTGAAAATGTGCTAATATTCACTACACATTGTGTGATTGGGAGTTATGAATAAAAATTCCCTCCATGACTCCTGAAACCCCCAATTTTTATAGATCCAACCCATGTTGACCCTCATTGGGTCTCTATTTTAATAATATGTGATATAAAGCCTTAAAACAATTAATTTAAATGGATTTTGATATAAAGACCATAAATACACCTACCTTATAGTGAAACTCTAATGCTTTTGTTAAAGATTCAGTCTCCAAAGACACTACAACATGATCTGGGGGAAATATTCATCAAGATCATATTCTAGGGGAACATCCTCTCTCCTCAATTCATCTATCAATACAAAAGATAAAATATCACCTCCCATTATGATTCTGGGTTCCAAAGAGGGAGGTTTTAGTTTAGTGATTTAAATTAAATTAAATTAGATATCCACTATTTAATAACCTACTAACGTTTTCCTCCAACCGGGTTCCATATGCTGACTAGTTTTATGGAATGTCTATGGTAAACACCATGTTCAGAACATTATCACAGACATATATGTTTAGTCCAATACTCTTATAGGGATTTATTCCATACTAACAGAAAAAGTGACCATGATTATAAGATATATTTAATATTATTAATATCACTCCAGAGGGATATCTAGGACCAGGAATCCAATGATGACTCATAAACTTCCTATGAAAGTGTTACTAGAAATAATCTAATGTCTTATATGGAAAAACCAGGGAAACTTCAATCTCCCCTGATTCAATTATTTATATCATAAAAAGAGAAATCTTATTCATAAGGGATAAGATTGGTCTCTCGAATGTATCTCTAACACCAACATGCTATCTAGAAGATTAATCTGTTATAAACAAACATGTAACAAGAGGAACTGCATGCCCATAAAGGGTCATCTCATGTAATACCACAAATTCCAATGGGTACTTTGGAAAAATGACTCCACACACAATATCCAAATCATTAATGTCGTCGTTGTGAAATGATTAAAGCACACACCTAATCAAATGTGATAGGTGGAAAACACACAACACTTGATATAACTATTGATTAAGGATATAGAAGTACACTACATATATAACCCATATAGATACTTGAAAATTGTATACAAACCTTTCAAATATCCTTATCACCTCTCAACATATTTGTAACCCTGAATAGGGAAAGATCTCACCAAACATGAGACCTCATCATCGAACTCCAAGGCCAACCATTGTTTTTCTAAACTGACCACTTACATTTCCAAGTATACCTCATCCACCTATGGATGTTTGGAACCAAAAAAACATCAATAGAACAATCCCTATGTTGAAAATAACTATCTCATACAAGTTCCAACTAGTATGTCTATTACCTGAAGTGCCCCTATCTCATTGAATCTGAAGGTTCTATTTCAATGGAATAATGGAAATTTTACCAAACCAACATGAAAACGTGAAGCATGTTATCCAAAACATAAATGGTTCCCATAACCTAGCACAACCACCCCTCTATTGGGAGATCCACCAAAGGCAGAATACCATTCAATACCACATCTCACCACATGATAGGTTCCATCATCAATCCTTGTAAGGGTGATGTACTCCCCATCATTAGAAAATCCATCAACAACATGTAAAGTGGGTATCTCATCATGTGATAACTTGAAACCTAAAAATCCTAGTTGTACCTACCTAACATAATGATAAACTGGATAGAAACAATTCAACAGGATATACAATGCAGTGAGATAAAACTCAGGGGTCAACAAAAAAAATTTAAAATCTCTATCACCTTGCTCACAAAAAATGGTTAGATATATTTTTTTGAGCACATTCTAATACAACCTCTCCCTTAGTTACTTTTCATGTGATAACTGACAGAACCCTTTCCAAGGACTACCATCAAACATGTATCTAATATGATTTAAAAAGAGAACTACCTAGATTTGATCTCATAAAGGTGTTAAAGATCATGTTCATATGCCTCACAACACTAATAGGTTTTAAAAAACACCAAAATGTTTCACCATAAACTCACACAACAAAATTTCATTTTCAATCCAGCATCGAGAGAAAAAACTCTAAAAGCCTGAGCTAGTGATGACTTCACCTATGAAAAAATGTTGAGAACTATCTCAGCTCTAGACACAAGGAGATGAAGACATTGATTCTCTGGTGTGGGTACTCTTCAATTACACTCACCCGGGATGGGTGATATCAAACGCACTTAAAACTAGGAAAAATTCCAACTCCAAGGTGAAGAAGTGTTTCCAATGTGAACACACATGATATTACAAACCCTCCAAAAGCATCAAAATGATCCACAACTCAAAAAACCATGTAGAAGATAAATGTCTCACTGAATGGTCTAGAAAGGAACCATTGGTGTCACTAGTCCTTGAGAAGGGGATATACTCTGAGAAAAAGTAGATCATGAATCTTTGTACCTTTTATATCAATATTAAATTCAACATTTGTTACTGGAACCCCACTAGTGACTCCTGGTTGGAAGCCTCTTTTTCCAGATGTTCATCATTTCACTTGGCCACCAGTTCACTTCAACTAGGTCCTACTCTTACACCTCTATACAGTAACCCACCTCGGACACAGAATTCAATGGAAAAAACCATCTATATATTTGAACATTAATATTTGGATGGAACTAACTATCTTGTATGGGTTTTTATCACTTCACGTGAATTCCTCTTAGTGGGGGAATCATCACTATTTATTGTGAGTCTATATCCATTCCATAAATCACCATAAATGGGTTCACTGATTCCTTAAATTTCCATGGATAGGCCTGAATCGTTACATGTAATTGGAATGCTACCTCACACCAATATCTAACAAAACTACTATAAAAGTAAAAAATGATATAGATCCTTCCTTGAAACACTCTGAAATACTCTTGGTAATGAGACTCTAATTCCTTATACCTCCATTGTCTATGTCCATCATATCCCTGATCCAAAATTGGCCCACCTAGAGTGTTTTATGGAAAAAAATCAAAGCTTCATCTACCAATGGTTTCTCATACATCTATAATTCTATAATCACCACTCTATGGACCACCATGCTGAAAATGTTTCCTCTACCCTGGTCATCTATCCACTATATTTCTACTTATAGATATATAGTTAGGAAAAACCCACTTGTAGTATCCATTCATGTCATATTAAAAATAATTCCACTTCCTCAGTAGACCAATATAACCACAATACCTATAATGAAACCTTCTATTTCATGAAATATGTCCCACACATGCTATCTATGAGTCCTACTTAACCTAGACCACTTGTGATCCCTTTATCAGAAGCATACGATACATTCTCGATCCCTGTGTATCATTATCCAAATACTTAGAATAAATCCATGTATCAGTATGAAAATTCACATCCTCCCAAACACTTGGAGGATGTTCAACAAATCTAAATGGTTTAACATCTACTAGCTATGAACCCGGAAGAAAAACTACCTCATGAAAAGGTCTGTTCATGGAGGCCTCATCGCTCACAAGGTCACACCCACAAACCCTATTATGGAAACCCAGAATGATACATTCATAGAAACATATTTAAATAAGATTAGGTGTTCCATAATCAGAGAGTATATTCATGGAGATGATTAAAGAAGGATATGGAAACCAAAAACTTGTCTTATATGATGAATGTGCCAATTTTTCCCTACAACCACTACCTAAATGTTCCAAGTGATCAAGAATGATAATTTTCCTATTTAATGGATACATCATCCACAACAATAATGATGGAGTCTCTAACCTAAATCCAAAACTTGTCACACTTCAAAACACTCTCCATAAAATCCAAACAAAAATTAAAAGTTGAAAAATATTTACTTCTTTCTTATAGATGGACCACCTATGATACCACTCTATAAAAAAACCCACATAGACCCACCTAGATAGAATAATAGATAGTTAACACTACACCAAGACTATTTAAAATAGGATAAGGGTCGACGACCACCACTAAGTAGGCATATCACACACATTGGAGGAATTGGATTATGTTATCTATATACACAAACATATATTCATCTCCATGATACAATTTAGATATTATAAAAACATATAAAAATGAATAAATGCATTTATATACCACTAACACAATATTAAGGTATTTTAATGAGTGAAAAGGGAAAAATAAAGGCCCACTAAAAATTATAAAGGAGTGAAACATTCTCATTAAAAGGGTAAAATTTGCAAATGCATGATTGGTACATGGATTGGTAACTGTGGCCCAAACCTTTACTCCACCTTCTCCTGATCCACCAAGAACACCACTAATATACGTTTCATCATCAAAAGACAAGGCATGTGTAGGAAGATCCCATGAATGAGTTAGTATAGAAATACCATGTAGGAACCGCAAAACCCAAAATAAAAGGTAGAAATTCCACATAAACTATTATCTTGAACTAAATACAAAGTAGAAACCCCATGAATGAGTGAATTTGAAAATCCATATTGACCACTACATTAGTATAAATGACTTAAAAACTCGTCACCACCTAGTATTTCAAATCCAAATTAATCATATTCTAAGGTCTCCCAAAATTATCCCATATAAACACATAACAAAATCCCCCAAGGGATATCAATTGATTGGGTATCATTAAAATAATGGTACATCACCACCATCCTAGATAGATCACATAAGGGCTAAAATGATTATTAGGTATCTCTGAGAATAAAAATAGGGGGAATTATCCAACATAGGGGTTTCAATTCCTAGGGCTCACTAGGGGGACTTCATAACCTACTAGAAAACACTATACATAAAAAAGGGTATTACACCAAAACATAAATATAGAAAAAATAACTAAGGAGGGGATAGATTCCCATGTTTTGTTGGTCATGATATTACCATGAACCTTACCTATGAAAAAATTAACTTTAGAACACAAAATTTAATGAGACACAGATAGTGGGTCAATTCCCAAGCCACACTGGTGGGACTCTGTACCCTACTAGATTTATCACGCTAACAGGTGATCAAAACACATGTAAATATTCTTCTTAAAAATTAAAACTACCCTACCTAGGGAGATTGTATGAAATGAGAACCATTCTATGCCTCTCTGAGTGATTCATTATATAATCCACTCTAGGGACTAAGACTAACTCACTATTGAATCAAGGAGCACAAACATTTTTCATAATCATGAAAAAGACCTAGAGGGGCCATGATCCTATGATGAGGATGTGATGCCACAAAAACATCTTATGAATGGACCAAGGTAACTCACTCAACTATCGCTATTCTAAACATCACTAATACAATATATTGACAATTTTATCTCATGTCAGATATCGAATTCCAAAACCTTGGCCCCTATTGAATCATCTAAAAAAACTAATCAAGACAAGATATGCATAGGCCCCCATCTGAGTCTATAAGATGGATATACATTAGGGGTATATCTCTCAAATGATGCACATAATGTTTACCCTCCAATAATGGTGTATCGCATTCAACTACCTCCTGGATTTGTTCCCACTCTATAAATGTCATGTAAAGAAGAAAACATGATGTGTACCCATGTCATAAAATGTGTGACTTCAACCCATGGTATGGATATTTCCTCCCCCACTCACAATCGTGATAACTATGTCTCGACACAAGACTTGTAACCTTCATACAAAATGTGTTCATCATGGTTGGTCCATATCCCATGTTCTCTGGCCCTGTTTGTGTAACACAACCTATGCCCATATCACATGTCCATGTACTAACACATGACCATGTCACATGACAAGACAAGTATGGCCATTTCCATGGCCACATGACCAATACTAACTATACCACATGTACTCCTAATACACAACAAGTAGTACCCAATTTTTAAATTCCCAAAATTAGAATAATGCACCACATGTCCTCCTCTCCATTATAAATCATGTTATCAATTATTATGAATTTTTTTTGAGCCTCCTGAAACCCCTGATTTCTCTAAATCAGACCCAGATCATCCCTCACGGAGTCCTTTGTAGTATTTTAAGGGATATAAAACCATAAAAAATTTTAAATATATATTAGGACATAATGCTCTCAAATCATCCTACCTCTTAATGAAATGTTGATAATTCGGATCTAGATTCATGCACTGAATCCAATACAACACAATATTAGAGTGATCACCATCAAGATTGTAGTGCAATGGCCCATCCTCTATCCTCAGGTTATCCATTTCCATAATTGATAAAAACACTTTCCCTCTTTCAATTTTTGGTTAAAATGGGGGAGGGTTGTTTTAGTGATTTAATTTTAATTATATTAGTAAACCCCCACATAACACCAAACCAATAATCATATCCCATGGGGAACCCAATTCTAAAAATATTTATATCGTGGATTTCATAAAAACTATGTTTTGGACTCATCCATCGTCTCTAATTTTTGATATGAGAGTCTAATAAAGATTTATTCCATATTAACTAAAAAACTAAATGTGTTTGATAATATGTATATGAAATTATTAATATCACTGAATTCATCCTCTCCAAACCCCATAATCATTAATAGACTTTGTTCCTACCTCCTGAAATATTCCTTGAAAAAATTATAAATCCCTTTATGAAATAATTGTAGTCTCTTCAATTGTGATCTTGGACAAACCATTTTCACATAACAAAGTCTTGAATAAGACACCATTTCACACATAAACCCTAAGGAATTCGATGGTGTAATAATGATATATGAATCTACTACCAAGAATTATTATGCTGTATGTTTTATCTTACTAAAATAGGGATTATATTTTTCCATTTTAATTATTAATTGATAAATGGCTATTTAATGAGATTGATAAAAATTAGATTTTGATATGATGAACCATATATTATATTTTAGGGAAATATATAGTTTCAAATAAGACACTATGTCTGAAAAATTCATTAATTTTTAAAATAAATGATATTTTTATAAATTATAATTATTAAATATTATTTATCAGATAAAAATAATAATCTTATGAAGTAAAATGTAATTTTTATAAGTTCTAGAAAATATTTATTATCAAAAGTAGTATTTTTAAATAAATGAGTATTTTTTATTTAAAATATAAAATAAATTGTTTTAGATAATTATTATGATAAAATAAATATTTTTTTAAATAACCATGATATAATTATCCAACGATGAGTTTTTCATAATTTTTAATGATTGTTTATTTTTTGGGTAAAATTAAATATCAAATAGTTTTACTATATGACTTATGACTTCATAAAATCCCAAGGTTTGATGTAATAGATACTATAAAGAGTATCCATGACCTAAATTTAATTTCCTCTTTCATAAAAAGTTTTTGATGTAATTTGATTATACTAATAAACCATTAATTATTCCTTAAAAACATATATAATATTTTAAGGCTTTAAAAGTAATTCTTTATAAAAATGACTCACATCCACATTATCATGGGTATTATTTTAAGAATTAATTTTCATATCCTAATAAAATAATTAAATAAAAGTCTCCTTTGTAGAAATAATGAGATAAAACCAAGGTATTTTATTGTGGTTTTGATTACATTATCATACATATTACAAAAACCTATATTTGGAAGCCAATATTGAAATATACACTACTTTTTAATATAATCTCACACACACTCTCATTACTATTCACTAAAAACTATTTGATCATGAATTTAATCATTCTTTGCCTCTATTAATCTTTCCCATTGTTTCCCTAAGCTCTGATGAAAATCTTACATTGCATTTAAAAAAAACCTCTCGTGGTAATGGATCCTCTCCTTTCATCAATATTCGAGAACCTTATTTATTCCATGGCTTTTTATTTCTAGTTTTTTAAATTGGGATATTATTATAAATATAAATATTACTATCATTATGATTCTCTTTTAATTAGATATCCATTTTGTCTTATTAATCGCTTCTATAAACATTTTTGTACACCATTTATGCTGTGGAAATTGTCCTACAATTTTTTTTATGACAATTACTTGTGTAGTGAGTACCCATCTCTATTTACACTCATGTTTATTAATATAGGTGTACTTATTTGTAATTGATTATGTATTTATATATATTTACGTCTTACTCTTTAATCCTAGTGTTATAATGGATGAATTTAATCATTAAGTATAATGATCTATTTGCACATTTATATGCATGTATATGATATTAATGTGATGGGTGTACTAAGAATTATATAACCCTTCATTTATTGGGTATTTTTTATCTAATGAGATTCCATGTATGGTGCATTGTATGATATCCAAATAACATTATTTTATCTTTTCTTTGTGGTTAGTCATAACATAGATTTATGATGTCAAGTTTTATGTTGTTGTCACATTCTTGTGTTTCCATTATGTTTACCTATTATATCATTCCTCTCTGTTCAATTGTATGGCTATCTCCCCTATTATGGTAACATGAAATTACTATTATCTCACATTTACTTCTTAACCTTATTTTATGTTTTTATTATTCGGTTAATGTTCTTTATAGCTCTTCCCTTTATTATTTTTTTCCCCATGTTATCCTATGAAGTTGTATATGATCCAAGGAATATAAGGGAATATTTTAGAGTATTTATATAATAATTTTTGCACCCATGATTATGAATAATTTTCTATGTACCTAATTTCAAAAATACACTAGGACTTATGATGAAATGGAGTTTTCTTACGTATATCAATATGTAATAAATAATGAATTAATATCTAATGAAATATGTATTGTTATATCATAGGGTGTCTACAATATATCGATAAAATGTATATGGAATAGAAAATAAGTTTTCACAATAATTATAAGTATGTAATCTAGGTGAAATCAAGTAATTTAAATAAATGGATAACATGGTATTCACAAATAAAAGTATTGGAAGGAAATTTATTCCTATTCATGGGGGTGGTTAGGTAGTGCAAAAGGATGTTCTAAATCATTTCACAAATAAACAATAACCTTTCATAATAAATATAAAAGAAAATTTTTTATTGTATCATTTTAATAATATTAACAGCCAATAATATTATTTGATATATGATAATGACATTTTTGAACAAAATATTTTTTAGAGAAACTCTGTTTGAAAATCAGAAATACCCTTGATATTTTGAACATATTTTTGAAAACCTATTGTATAATACAAGGAGAAAAGTGATTCCAATTTGGAAACATGATAATGTATATATTAATCATAATATAAAATAAAAATCCTTAGGAAATATATGTTCATGAAAAAAATGTGAACAATATATTTTTATTCAATAATATCTTAAAAAGGAAAAATAAATGATTTTCAATCAAAATAATTGAAACTATTATTAGAATATTGTAAAAATACCCTTTAAATTTTCCAAAGAATAATTATGTATATCTCAGAAAACATATATTAGCATAAAAATAATTCCATTCATTTTCTAAAAGCCGCTTCTCTTTATAATAATATAAAACATATATTTCAAAATAATCTAATGAGAAGAAAAATATCATAATAGATAACCATATGAGATTAAAATGATTTTTATATATGAATGAAACATTATAAAAAAATACCTTGATGTGTTATTTAATTTCAAAGGCCAGAATTTTAATGGTCAAAAATAGAAAACTTATAGATTGAGTGACATTAAATAAAAACACTTTAAGGGGGAAAGATCTTAAAATTGTACATAAAATATCATGTATAAAATATTATTTTAATTATATGACAAATTGTCATTATATACACCATATAAAATAAATTAGTGCATAATATCATGTATGCCTTGAAAAAATAGGATTGTACAAAATGAAACCATTAAAAACATTATATTCTGGTGGTAATAGACTTTTGATAATGAATTCATATGGAAAATTTTTTGGACCCTATAAAATGGGGAGGAAATGAAATATAAATTATTTTTTATATAGAATAAATATAACATGAATTAATATAGTTCAATAAGAATGATCGTAACTCAATGGATGAAAATTAAGATATCATAAAGCCTTAATACTTATGAATCATTCTAAAGAATTGAATTGAAAGAGAGTGAGTATTAATTTGATGTTCAAAGAGCATAATTAATGATAATTGATGATATTATATTTAAAATAGATATTACACACACTACTTACATGAAATCAGGTTCATAAAATAAAATGTTTCTCAATAATGGAAATTTTGAGACAAAACCATTACATTTTTCTATTTTGGTATTATGCATCCATCGAACATCCAAAATTTTAAAATTAACTTTTTTGGGTACCTTATAAATAACCTTACTCTTCCATATTTTTTGGAATATTTTATTCTTATTATAATTTTTTTGGGTTATGTTTTAGTGAAAATTTAATTACAATCAATTTATTTTCAAACATTTAATGATAAAAGAAGATATTTTAATAACAATTAAAATAATTAATTTAAGTTATAAATAACCATTAACCAATCATGATTTTATTTTTGAATTATTATAAAATTTTAATTTTAATTTCCACAGCCTTCCACAAAATTGTTTTACAACATTTTTCAAGTATGTGGTTAAAGTAATTCCAAAAATGAACAAACTATATTTGGATTGGTGTTTATGGTTTTGTAAGATAATAATATCACTATAAAATAATAACAATAATATGGATTTTTTTATTTTTATTTTTTAATTAAATTTAATTTGTTTTATATAAGAAATAAATTAATATGAACAATTTAAAAAAAAACTATACTTTTTGGAGGTGGTAGTCTGCAGAACACACTATTATAATATTTTTTTATATTTCCTGCTAGATATTATTAAATAATGATTTTTTCAATAACTTTAATAATAGTTAAATATAACAATTATACTAAGGATATAGTTTTACTAAGGTTTAGATATGTTTCGAAGAGAAATATTATGAAAAAAAATTCAAGATTACCTTGTTCTCACTTTGGGACATTAAACATTATCATTATAACCACCATATAAATAAAGGTATTCTAATTAATATTAAAGAACTGGGGAAAATAAACATGATATATTATTATAAGATTAAAAATATTTCAATTATTCTATAATTAATTTTATGTAATTGGCATGGAATGAATGGGTGGAGGTGTCCAATTTTATAAGTGTAGGAAATGAAACTTTTGATAATATCATCTAATTTTAATTTACATCATTACACAATCCAATGTTAAAAGAATCAAAATGATTGAAATAATGGATTTTTGGGTGATAAAGGGTCTTTAAATCCTCATCCATGTATTTCCATGCATGTTATAAAACTGTTGTAATTTATTAGTTATTTGGTCTTTACAAGTTCCTTTATTTGGTTTTTACCTTCGTTACTCATTATTAAATACGTAATTTATTATTTAATAAACATATTAAAAACCCTATTTTACCAAATTTATATTTGACTAACCAAATATATAAATAAAATTACATATATATATATAACATAATATTTACTTTTAAATTAAAACATATGATATATAGTTAAAATGTTTTTTAGAAAAATTGGGTTTTGACAATTATGTGGTCTTAATAAAATTTATCAATGCCTACAAAATTAATTTTTGTTAATATATTTTTTTGAAAAATGGGGGTTCAAAACCCATTGGACGCAGGTACTATAGCGCACTGTAGTAGTGGCGGTACTGTAGCAATGGCAGGTTCTGTAGCAGCGGCAGGGTACTATAGCAGCAGAAGTACTATGCAGTACTGTAGCAGCGTAGGTACTGTAGTAGTACTATTTACAGAATGGGCCTTGGGCCAAAAAAATGGGCATACGGGCCATGTAATGGGATAAATACCCACTTGACCTTCGGGCTATGTAATGCGTCTCCCTCTACCCAGTTAAAGAGGTCTTTTATTTCCTTTAATAATAAATGAGGCTTCGGTCCCAACGTTTAATAAAAAATTATTAGATTAATAATTTAAAATATATTTATTTATTTTTTAAAAAAAATTACAGAATATTAATAAATATATTCTTATAATATAACAATTTTACCATTATAAAGATCATTTATAGTAATCTTAGTAGTCATAATTTTTTAGCATAATTGAAATTTTATTTATTAAACAATATGATCATGATGTCTAATATATTAAAAAAAATTCTATATTTAATTCCTATATTTTATGAAATGTAATTTTTAATACAATTGAATAAAAATTGTTTTTTATAATAATAGAATTATTAAGTTTATGAAAGGTTTAACATGGGTTTTATAATAACAAATTTTAATTTATTTATTTTATACAAAAAAATTTCAAAAAATAGTCATTATTTTGTTATGATTATTTCATAAAACTGTTGTTTTATAACTATATATATATATTATTTAAATAGATACCCATTATTTTATAATCTTCACAAATAAATATCATTAGATAAATTATGATTCAAAGTACTAAAATTAATTATGATAAATCTATTTTATATTATCAAATTTATAAAATTAATTCCTAATTGAAAATAAACAATATAATTAAAATAGATTTTATTGAAAATGACCCTTTTAAATATTACATCTGATGTAGACCCAACACCAGAAAACAAGATATGGGGCTCTCGAGAGCGCTCTGTAAGGAGACTTGGTGACTGAAAACCCTATTTTCTTCCTTCAATTTTGCATGAGATTCATTGATGGCTGGTTTTGATCCGTAGTGGGAATTTACTTCCCTTGTTACTCTTGCGTCTATAGATTCTAGATCTCCCAATATAGAAGTTGTAAATCTCGAAGTACCCCTTCGAGCACTACTTGTCTCCTTCCGCGATGCGTTACAAGGATCAGACCTAAGTAACGTGAAGGAGTACAAACCTCCGCTCTTCAAAAATATTGAGGATGGTGGCTTCACAGTAGATGCAGATCCAGAAGCACTGAATCAAAGAGCACAATTGTGCAAATACTCAGTACTTGACTGAGTTTCTTACAACACGGGTGACCTACCCTGGCCTCTAATGGAACTCAAGAACAGAATAGCACATTTCTAGGGTACGAAAAGATGGAAGATGGTTCCCATCGGCAAAGGTTATTATCATATACTCTTCAACTCGCAGGAATAGCTTGACCAGATATGGAGATTCAGTAATTTTCATCTTAAATCGGGTTTCCTTAGAAGTTATGACTAGGATGTATCCTTTAATCCATACACACACAGAAATTCCATGGGACATGTATGGGTTAGGATTCATGGTCTTAATTGGTTTTACTGGCATCCAAAAATCATAAATGACATTGACTCCTGTATAGTAACTCCTATTAAAATTGATCACAGAACATTGAATGGAGACCTTGGGATATTTTCTAGAATTATGGTCAAGGTAAACCTTGCTATAGAACATCCATCAGTTATAAACTTCAATGCTACTGACTATAGAATTGATATCATAATTGAATATGAAAAGAAACCTCCTTTTTGTTAAGTTTGCAAAATTATAGGACATAACCTCTCTAACTGTAGAGTGGTTAGAAAACAAGTTGACCCTCCAATAACTAATGATTGGAAGGAAAATAAACAAAGTAAGAAGAAAAAGAATATTCTGGATAAATCTGAATTCCCTAAAAAGAAACAGGATATATGGGTTAAGAAATGTAATGACTTTTCACCCCTAGATGTTAAATCATGGGGGTACATGGTTGATGAGGAAGAGGCATTTCAAATAGATAGAAAAAATTAAATTGACATTGAAAATATGTTTTCTAAAATCTTTCAAAACCCTGGTGATAATGGATATAAATTGGGTGGGAAAAATCCCTCTATTATTTCCAATTTTGCTACCAATGCTTATGTACCTGGTGCATCAGTTTCAAATGAGCTTGTATGCAGGGACATGCGGAACTCTATTATGGCTTCTATATTGGATGGCACAGGTGTAGTTCCTAAGACACTGTATGGCACAGAGAGTCAGCAAATTGGGATCTCTTCCCTCAGTGATTCTAAAAAGATACAAGGCAACATGGACAAAATCCCAGAATCAGGTAACTCAGTAAATCCTTCTCAAATAACTGCGGATAAAAACTGTGTTTCTGCTACTGAAATCTCTACTATAAGTGCTCATGTTGATAAATCATATTAGTAGCTTGCAAGTTCATGATGATATCACTACTACAACTCCTGATGCACACACCAAGTTACATATGATTGATTCTATTACTGTTGATAAAGATGTTCCTGCTCTGCTTTCTTCTGACTATTCTGTAAATAGTGTAGTTAACACACCTCTTATTGGGAAACATGATTCTGTTTTAATGCAGAATCACCCTAATACTCCTATTTCAACTTTTGAATTATTGAAAACTGATGACACCCATACTGTTTTGATTAAAAATTCTGAACAATCCTCACCTGAGCATCAATCTGTTTGGGATTTTACTGGGGAACAATTACAAGAAAACATCACCCTGCCCTCTACCCCTGCAAACATAATTGTCTACTTGTAGGATAATTCTTTGACTAGTGTTGTCTCTACAGAGGATTTTCCCTCTACCATGATTAAGAATACTATTCAATCCTCAAATGAACATCCACCTGTTAATGATTTGAGATGCATCATCCCCACGATAGTACTGCCCTGCCATCTCCCCCTTTAAGCACATTTGTCTCTATTCCTATAGAAGATTCTACTATGATTAATGTTGTTTCTTTAAATGATAATGTGAAAACTAATGAGAATAAAACAAAACCTACTTCCTCTCCAAATGTTAGGAGATCTCAAAGGAAGAAACATTCTAGGAAATCCAAAAAAAGGGGTTCTAACCCAAAACAAAAGTATAAATGAATTTTCTCTTTTTGAATTGTCAAGGTATAGCTAATAATGATACCTCTGCAACTCTTAGGTGTTTTTTAATCACAAATAAGCCTCATTTCTTTTCTATCTATGAACCTAAAGTTAAATTCAGTATGAACTTCATGAGGCTTGTCTCTCTAAATTTCAACTTCGTAGGTTCATGTAAGAATGGTCCCTAGACTAATTCTATGTGAATTTTTTATCACTCTTCTCTACAAAACGTTAACATTTTTAAAAATACTGAACTACAATTTACCTGTGATTTCTCATGGAATGGTCGGCATATGTATTGTACGATGGTTTATTCCAACAATAGATATCATGAAAGAAGGACATTTTGGCATGATCTATCTGACATGGCCAACTCCATTCAGGACCCTTGGGTTGTTATGGGAGATTTCAATGCCATTCTTAAATCTTGTGAAAAAATTGTCCCCTCGCATCTCTCCATATCCACAAGATAATTCAGATCCTCTATTGAGGATGGTAATCTTTTTTAAGTTACCCTTACTGGTGCTAAATATACTTGGTACATAAGGCATTATAATAAAACTGTTTCCAGTAAGCTTGATAGGGCATTTGTTAACATGAAATCACTTGAAATTTGGGATAATGTCTCTAGTATAACTCTACCTAGACTTAACTCTGATCATCATCCTATTTTTTTTAGCTCCCTCATTAATGAACGTAAACTTACCCTTACTTTTAAATTTATCAATGCTTGGTCTTTGGATCCTGACTGTGTCACTTTTATTAAAAACACATGGAATACTATGAAGCATCATCATGATTCCTTTGCATGTATGTTCAAGCTTAAAACCTTTAAGAATTCCCTCAAAGGTTGGTGTAAAACCAGAAGATCTCAAATGGATTTAGACATATCCACTCTTGAAAATAAGATTAGCCAAATCCAAACCCATAGTACCAACTCAGACTTTAATGTAGACCCTCAATTGGAGGATAATATTTCTTTAATACTCAACTCTTTACTCACCTTTAAGGATAATATTCATAAGAAAATTTTTTAGAAAAAATGGCTTACTGATGGGGATTGAAATACTAAATTCTATATCTCCCTCCAAAGAATCAGGAAAACCAATCGTCCTCTTACTAAATATATACACAATGATTTGATCATTGACACTAAAGAGGCCATCTCAGAACATGTTATATCTTACTTTAATAACATCTTTAATGGTCTTGAGAATAATATTGATCTTAGATTTGATATTATACCTTTAATAGTGGATGAAAAAGATAATGAGTCTCTCTTAAGTAATCCCCTTGAGCATGAAATCATAGATGTTGTCTTTAGTCTAAAACTGGACAGTGTTCTTGGATCAGATGGATTCAATAATGGTTTCTACCAAAAACATTGGGATGTCTTACATTATGATGTTTGTAATCTTGTGAGATCATTTTTTAGTCATGGATCTCTTCCTCACCGAATTAATGCTCAATTGTTTATTTTAACACCTACGGTTGAAAACGCTTCAGAGACACATCAATATAGACCTATTGTGCTGATTAACACTCTTTACAAGATCATTTCTAAAATTATTTCTAATAGACTTATCCCTATATGTAATTAAATCATCTCATGGAATCAGTTTAGTTTCATTAAAGGATGGTCTATTCAAGATTGAATTTGTCTTGTCTCCGAATGTACTAATTGCCTAAATAAAAAACCCAAGAGGGTGTAGTGTTTCCATAAAACTTGACATTAGAAAAGCTTTTGATACCATTGATTGGGATTTCATTTTCAAAGTCTTAAAAGACTTTGATTTTCAAGAGACTTTAATTGGGAAAATTAAAACATTATTTCACTAAAATCATATCTCCATTTTTCATCAATGGCACCCCCCGTGGTTTTTTCAAATGTTCTAAAGGTGTTATGTAGGGAGAACCTCTTTTGGCCATTATTTTTGTTACTGCTAAAGATTACTTAAGTAGACTCCTCAGTAATCCGGTTGATCAAAATAAGCTTAAGCCCATAAAAGATGCCATAAACCTAAATGTTCTCACTCACCTTCAATATGCAGATTATATCATCTTGTTTATCAAAGGGGACCAAATAAACATTCAAGTTCTTAAACAATCTATTTCTCATTATGAGGAAATTTTAGGTCATGCCATTTCTTGGAATTAATAGCATATTTTCATTAGAAAAAACATCCCTACAAGAAGAAAAACTATCATTACCAATACTCTTGGAATTAAAGAAGGTCTTTTTTATGTCCCTTACATGGGTGTCCTGATATTTTGGGGGAAACCTAAATCTTGCTAATTTTCGAATACTATTGATCAAATTATAAATCAACTCTCTACTTGGAAGGGGAAATCCCTCTCCATGGACGGTAGAATATTCCTTGTTAAATCTACCATTTTCTCTAAAATGATTTATAATCTCATGATTTATAAATGGCCCGTAAGTACCTTCAGGAAAATTAATACACTTATTAAAAATTTTGTTTGGAGGGGAAGTATTTTTGAAAATAAGCTTGTCACCATCCCTTAGAAGACCTGTTGTAAACCTCTTAATAAAGGAGGAATTGGTATCAAAAATTTAAAACTTTTTAACGATGCTCTTCAAGCTATACTCACTTGGTGTCCCATAAATTGAACTTCTAATGCTTATGAATTTTTAAATCATATATTATTTAATAAACTTTTAAAAAAGAATTTTAATTTCATTAACTCCTCGATCTGGCCTTCCATTAGGGACTCATATCATAAGATTATGGAAAACTCTAGATGGATGGTTAGGGCTGACTCGTGCATTAATTTTTGGTGTAAAAATTGGATTGGTAACCCCTTAATATCTTTGTTACCTCCTAATAATACTCCTGAAGATACTAGTCAAACTATCAAGGATGTTTTACAATCGCATAGGCATGATCTCCCTGACAACATTGCACAGATCATTGATAATTATCCATTTTCTACTTCTGGAGATTTCATTGTTTCGGAACCTGCTGCTAATGGTATTCTTGATTCAAAAAATTTATTCAAGCATCATTTCTTTGGAAATGAATCTAATCATTAATGGGTGAGTACCTTTCACAATACTTGGATCAAACCCTCAAGGTTCACTCTTATTTGGCGTATTCCGCATAATAGATTGCCCACTGAAATTGGCCTACAAACTTTTGGCATTTAGCTATGCTCTAAATTCCATTTGTGTAATCAACACAGGGAGGATTCTGATCATATGTTCTTGTATTTTGCTACAGCCTCTGGTTTATCTAATTATATTTTCTTCTTATTTAATTGTAGTTGGTCCTTATCTAACACGATTTTTTTGTTCTTGAAAAAATGTACTAGACATGAAGCCTCTAAACAAGTGAAAAATATATTTCTTGTGGTAGTGGAAGAACTCCTGCACGAGATTTGGTACATTAGAAATGATATTATTCATAATAAGAACTAATTTAGTCTCAATGCTGGAAAAAATAAAATTCTAATTGCAATCCATGAAGCTACTTTAATTCCAAAAGACTTTTGCAACAACTCTGTTGTTGACTTTGAGATCCTTCTACATATCCGGGTTCTGGGTATTTTTCCACATCCCAAACATTCCTTTGAAGTTTTCTGGAAATCACCGATTCTAGGATGGATCAAACTGAACATTAATGGTGCCTCAAAGGGCAACCCAGGCCTTTACATTTGTGGGGATATCTATAGAGACTCCGCTAGCCAGTGTCAGGATTGCTTCTATGGTGGATGTGGTCTTTCTTCATCTTTGGAAGTTGAAATGCTGGGAGTCATCCACGCAGTTGATTTCACACTTCAAAGAGGATGGAGAAAGCTTTGGATTGAAAGTTATTATACCTCCATTGTCCATGCCATTTGGAATTGTGTTATTCATCTCACCTGGCTGCTTACTACTCTCTGGATGAATTGCCTGAAATCGCTCCATGGGATTGACTACATAGCTACTCATGCCTTCTGTGAAGAAAATGTTATTGCTAATGCCCTTGCCAACAAAGGTGTTCATCAGAACATGACTTGGCTAGATACCCTGTCAACTAATTTATTTCATCTTTTTTTATAGAGATTGTAAAAGAATCACATCTTTCCCTCTTCTCTAAACTTTTGTTTCTTTAATTAATAAATGGTGCTTTGGTCTTGGATCAAGGAATTTCCTTTTCAAAAAAATATTAAATCTTATTATTCATTTATCTTCTAAAGATAATTTTTTTAAATGAATTATCATCAAAAAGGTATTAACATTAATTTATTATTTATAATCATCCAAAAACAATTTGGGTGATTACATTATGTTTCTTCTTTATAGAAACTTACAAAACATATAATGGATTTCAAGGGATATAAAATCTCATGTCAGAATATATAATATTTAAAAGTTAAAAATAATAAGAAAAATTAAAGTCCCCTAAACTATTAAAGGTAACCCCACTTCTAAAGTATCCACACCACTTTAACACATTATAATCACAACAATCTACACAAATACCTTACCAAACATCTTCCCCCTATCCTGTAGATCTTGGTCTCCTAAAAGTCCCATCCTAAAAGCCTTAAGAAGTAATCCAAAGGCTTTTTCAAAGAATTGGTATAACTATTATCTAGGTTTAATCATGTTTATTTTATAATGCACCCACCTTAGTTACCCAGAGTCAGTGAATTATTACATAACAATTGCATGATCACAAGAGATCAAGTCTCAAAAGACCAATCAGTTTAGTTTCCTTTGAATAACTAGATACATTCATAAGTATTACATAACATTATGAAATGAAAAAAACAACAACATTGTGTCCCCTTTGAATACACTCATATCCCATAGCATATTCCTATAGGTCAATCATAATATACTTATTCGCATCTTGGGAAAAATAAAATATCATAAAGGGGTGAGATCAGATGCTCAGTACAGATAACAATATGGTGGAAACTATCATAAATAAGCATAGACATTTAAGGAAATGTATAAGACTAAAACCCAAGACTTTTAAACATAAAAGTTAGCATAATATTTAAAATATAAATCAAATAAATCCATTTACATATTAACATTGATATTATACTAGTCCAATAATCACATGTAATATCAATAGCTAATTTCATAATGATGGAATGCATAATGCTGAACATCATAACCACATAGTCAAGGCCTCTTTCCAATAATACAAAAAAAAATTGTCAAGTCCTTGTACCAAGAAACTAATTTTTCTCATGAAACCTACCAATACATCGAGGGGCTGTAGTAGGCCCCACCGTTCACCTAATAATTCCAATGCATTCCCCATATGAAAAGGTCGAAACATACACTAATGGAAAAATGATCTATAGCCATGTATCTATAGCCATAGTTTTATAAACCCGTGGTTATAGCTTAATTTATAGAAACACCTCAATTATAATCATCGATATATGGTTATTTGAAGCAACAATTATGTGGCACCAACTTCATTTCATTGTGGGATTCCCTTCTTCTCCATGACCCCACCTCATTACCCTAACGACCTCTCCCTGCAATGACCGTCCTCCACCCCGGTGACCTCTCCTCTCTCAGCGCTCCTCACGTTACCCTCACGAGCTCTCCTCTTTGCGGCCATCCTCCACCCTCCTGACCTCTCCTCTTGGAGGCCCTCCTCCCCCGAAGCTGAATCCCAATGCAGTCACACCTCCGTGAGCTTTCCTATCTGCGACCCTCCCCTGCCATTTTCATACAACATGGACTCTGCACCTCACCACCAATGCTACTCCTAGGAGGCCTCCCCATCTCATCCTTCAGCACGCCGACCAATCTATCCGAACGAAACCCTAACACAATTTCAACCAACTTCAGTTCATCGCAGATTTTTATTCCATCCCATCGACATGTCCTCTTGCATAGAAGCATCCACATCATGAAGTGTTTCTATAGATATCTCCTTTATTAGGACATCGATGGATGGGAAATAATGTTATGTCAACTATTAGGTTCATTAAATGCTTCGAGTTCTTATATCATATTTCATAAACAACATAAATATTAGATTTTTCTCTTCAGTTCAATGCTACAATGAATGTGCTTCATATTTTAAAACTAAGGAGATATATACTTGATCCTAATCATGTTATTCAATATGATAATTTTGACTTGGAAGTTATTTGTTCCTATATGGAATGATCATTTTATATCATCAAATAATGTGAGAAGGTTTTATAAGGGATTCTCATATTGATAGTTAAAGAATAGTGATTATTTTCATAGCTTCATAATGAAAATTATAAACATATATTTTTAATTATTTCTCAATGTACAATGTTTTTTGTCTTAGGAATCTCATTAATGATTCTTGGTGTGGGGAAGCCTTGTGGTGAAAAATTTATAAGGAATATCATCATTATGAGTTATTAATTCCATTATTTTGAAGTGTGATATTATTAAAATGGGTAAACATAGAAGTTTAGGGGGTTTAAGAAGGATCTCATAAGGGAAAAATGAATTTTGTGTAGAAAAGGTAAGGTGTTTGTTGTAGGTGTAGAAATAAATACCTAGTTTCCTGGTACCGAGTATTTAGCGATGTTAGGTATAATCATTGGTAACTACTACTGTAACTACTATATACCTAGTGCCTTATACTAGACACCTAGTAAGACACAGCTAAGTTCTTTTAAATAGGGGTTTAAAAAGTAATTTTATATTAGATAATTAACCCCTAAAACACCCTTTATTGGGATTTCATTGTGATTCTCATTTTGTAACAACCTTGAGGGTCTATCCTTCATCGATCTCCATCTCCCATTGAACCTACCTTTTATTCTTATCTAAATTCATCGATGAGTTTCTGAAAATCCAATAAAATAATATATCTGAAGTTGGGAATCCATTGTTTTCTTTATTTTACTACGCTTCATGTGAACTGAGAGTGAGTCCCTAAATTCCTCAATAATCAAGGTTTTGAATTCTTGTTTTCCTTTCATCATTCTTACACTGAATGGTTGGATGGGATGTAAATTCATAACCTTAAGGTAAGGAAATAATCTAAATTTAGATTTTTATTTCTTTAATATATAATGGGTTAAATCATAGATTACATTTTTCATAGGTTTTCTAAATACTATCAAGAGTTTCATATCCTCATCATGATGATGCCTGAGTTGTTCTATCATGTTTGAAACATCATAATGCTTAGTTAATCCTTGGTCCAAGATTTTTTTGAGTAAAATAAAATGAAAGGGGGATAATAATTTCACGAGGATAAAAATTTTGATAAATGAAAGAGCCTAATGATTTTTCCCAGAATAGTGTAGATGAAGTTGTGTTGATGCTTGAGTTACTAAGACTAAATTATTGAGATTGGAGCTATTTTTGTGAGTCATTGATCTTAATGACTGAGACAAAGAGAACATGTTATAGAATTCTAAGAATTAACTCAAGCCTGAAATGAGAGGTATTATAATTCTCTTAAATATAGAAGTGAAGAATTTAGAGGATGCATATGCTAAACTCTAATGATCAATAGATCACAAAAGAACTAGTAATTAATTATTTAGAAGAAGGATGAAGTGATGATATGGGAGTGATGCAGTCTATGAATAAAAACAATTATTGTTTTGAAATTAAAATCGCATCAAATCCAAAATGAGGAGATCCTATCTACTTAAAGATACTTCATTTTAAAATATCCAATAAGATTAATACGAAGTTGTTTTATATAGAGTATTTTGAGACAAAGAAATAATTGATCTCACTAAGAGACATAATTAACCAAGAAGAGAATAAAATTAAATAGAAAAGGGTATTTGTGTAAACCTATTAGAGATAACCATTAAAGAAATAAAACAACAAATAAATTGGGTTAAAATAGTTTCATGAGAAGACATAGTTTGTGTGCCAAGTTATACCCGATTTTTTTCAGATTATAGTATAGTGGGAACGGGTTTGAAAATATATTTTTCTATTTAAGGTAACAATGATCTTGATAGTATAAGAAACTACTAAACAAAAAAATGGATTTATTGGTTTGGTGTGATAAGTGAGTAGTGAGACGAACCAATAGTGTTGTAGAAGAGTTGGTTGAGTGAGTTGAGGATTTTGAATAATAAGAATAATGATCCACTATATACTATATAATGTAATAAGAAGAGTGTGTTGAGAGACTGATGATGAGTTAAAACCTACCTTGTTTCGATGAAGAAGATAAAGAGAATAAGAAATATTAGAGGAAGCTTTCCATTGAGTTAGATAAGCCATTGAATAAGTTTTAAAGATTTGGTAAGTGAGAATAAAAATAGAGACCAAGTATCAAGTGTTTCATTATGATTAGTTGAAGACATTGTTTGTAGAAGAAGATTATTTTTGTGATATAGTGACATCTTGGAGAGTATTTGTGATCTAATACTAGGATAGAAGGAATATGAGATGATGAGCAAGTATGATGCTAGTTTGAAGAATGTGGGATGCAGTATAATGGTTCGTTCACTTGTGTTATGGAGCATATTATGTTTTTTATAGGAATGGAAAATACTTTAGATTGTGTTTTTATCATCTTTTTGATCATTTACATCTTTTGGGAATTTTGGATCTTTTAAAGAGATACAACTTTGCTACTGTAGCAACTCATAATGTGAATGAGAGGTTCATTCCCTGAATGCTCATGGATTCTCAAGACAAAGAGCCCCAAGTTAGGTAACCTTGGTATCAAAGCTTCTTTAAACTTCCTCATTCATGCCAATAATTAAAATCAACATCTCCCACTTAATGTACGAATTTGATTTTATAACTCATGAATTAGAGAATATGAATCCATAACATTTCAATGAATCTTTTCAGAGCACCGTCTAGAATTATGATTTACATGATTTTAATAGGTTATGGTAGCTTCTCAAGGTTTTTTGTACCTTTATCCCCCACAAAGAGAAATTTTAAATTATCTTCATCAATGTGGATCTCTTCTATAGATAGATTTTAGGATATACCAAATTAATATTTCACTAAAATGGATTACTTTAAGTAACCTTATACACAATATAGCTTGTACAATTTCTTGAGTTCTCTTTGATATCTAGCTTCACCTTCAATTAAATTCATGGTTAGAACATAAATACAATATGAAATAGAATAAGGTGTTACTATTTGTTCATTAGTGTGAACAACAAGGATGAGAATGTTTTCTCAAACAAGTTTCCCCTTTCTAAATGCTTGGTCATTTTTATTTGAGATTTGTTTTTTTTCTTTTTGGATCAAGGATTTATTCACAATCAAATTATTTATGTGATATGTTCTTATTTTCATAAACCTTTAAGGTACATGCATCAGATAATGTAATATTTATCTTCTTTAGGGATTTTTCTTATACCAGTAACTTGATTATGAAATTGTTGGCACAATATCTATCCATATTAATTATTCTGAAATGTTTTAGACAGCCTTTTGGGTTTTTATTTATTGAACACCTCTCAAGAAATTTGACTTGTTCAAAAGGAATTTCATAATTTAATTTGGAAACATCTTTTATATGTGCATCCTTTATAGTTATTTCTTTTTTACAAATAGAAGGGACATACTACCATTAACTCTTTATGTAAACATTGGAATTACCACATGGCTTCTTATGATTTATTTTCACCAAACAAGTTCATGGGTATTCTCCTTCGACAAATCTTCCATTATGCTTTTTCTTGCCTCTATTTTCATGTACAAGAAAGGGTTGTTTACATGAATCTATATTTTTCTCATTCTTCCATGATATATGAACTAATTCTTTTTTATTTAGAACTTTTATTAGACTTCTTAGGTTTATTACACAAGGAATTATGATCTTATTTCTTTAAAAACTTCTTGGGAATAATGTTTCCAATTTATTTTTTTTTAAATTTTAAAAGGTTGTTTTCATCCATTTTTCATCATAAGTGGTCTTCATTATCCAACTGTTTTTAACTAATTAGTAGTTTATCATGCTCTATTATAGTGACCATACTCAATTAAAATACAATAGCAATCCTAAAGATGTTTAAGTATGTTATAGGTAGATAAATACATTAATTTTAATTTATATATTCTGAAATGATCTTGATTTTATCCCCCCTTGACTTAGGAACTTTCAAATTTTCAGGAATTGATAGATTATACGCATAATATAATGATCTATTCCTAAACATGTAAAGGGGTCTTGGGGCATTGTGCAGTGGGGGTGGTGGGGTTGCATGTGGTGGGGATAGTTGGGGTGCATTTGAAGGGGGGTAGTGGGGGTTCAAATGAGTTGTTGTGAAGGGTGGAGGGGGTGAGTGGGGGTGCATTTAGGTGTTGGTGGTGGTGGGGGTGCAGGTGGTGTGGGAGGTTGGGGTGCATTTGGGGGGCAGTGGGGGTTCAAATGAGTTGGGGAGAAGGGTGGGGGTGAGTGGGGGTGCATTTAGGGGGGTGAGTGGGGTGCATTTGGGGGGGGGGGTGAGTGGGGGTGCAGGTGTGGGGGCTTTCTAGGGGGGCTATAGTCTTGGTTTCACAACATTTATCAGAACGAGCAATATGCACTTGTTTTATTACTTTTTTTCTCAGTTGTATTATTTTATGTTAATCTCTCATTTCACCAATGCATTCGCGTGACACTGTGTTGACTTTAACAAGATATTGTTTTCCCAATGTCTTAATCTTGTTGATGATGTTGCATGTTGATATTGTTATCGTCATCACCAGTTCTATTATTTACTTTCTCAATAACAATGTTCCTCCCACTTCAATTTTTAGGTTCAATTAATGATGATTCATCATATCACTGACATTTTGTTGAAGTCTCCCAGGACCTGTTCATTTGTGTTGTGGCAACCAGAGTTGAAGGAGACTCACCGCGTATGCATAGGTAATAATATATATAATAAGTTCACATATTTTATGTATATTCAGTCATGGCAGTGTGATTACATATAAGGGGATACCTGTGCTTATTTATATATAAATGGAAAATTCATACGTGTGTGGTTGATAATGGTCTTATGCATGTTATCCTATATATAAGGATCATCTTTTGAATTTTCTAGGCCATGTGGGCACGGTCATAGGGGTTAGGGAATACTTAGGTATATACAAAGGTGCATATGCCCATAGGATAGATGAAGCATCTTAGAGTTTTCACTTATCAAAGTTTCAAGCACCGAGTGTGGCTTGGCTCCTTTGAGGTAGGGTTCCTCTTCTAGCCTCATTTATTAAAGAATGTTTTGAATTTCATTTAGTTTCCTTCTTAATTCTTCTTATATTAAATTGATATTCTTGAATAAGTGTTAGTTAAGATAATTGTTTTGTTTGATAAACAAGTCATAGTATTGTAAAAAAATCCCTTCAACGGAGGTGCACTGTCTGCGAAAACTCACAGCGGTATACCTTGTTTGACATTATTGCATCGATGTTTTCCTTATACTTAATGTTTTTTTAGTTGTAAAGCAAACATTTTACTTTACCATTTTTATATCCATGTAGGGGGATTCCCTCTTTTAAGATGAAGAGCAGTTCATGGCAAGCCAAATCCCCTTATTTTTAGAGAAAGGTCTTTGAAAAATGTTTCCTCTCCTTTCTATTCACTTTTCATTGAAATTCATGTGTCACCAGTTAGGTGGGAAGAACCACTATCAAGAATCCATGACTCGGTTCTCTTGCAGGCCTTTAATGAAAACCTCAGTAAAGTAAGACTTCCACTCCTTTTCCTTCTGAATTATATTTCCTTTCTAACCATAGGAAATATGTTCAGGTAGGCTAGTCATGTAATTATCAACACAATCACCCGGTTGATCACATATACCACAAAATTGTTCTAAGAAATCAAATTGGTTATGTGTTTAAAGAATAGATGATTTCATGGTCACAGTTTGCTTCATTTGAGAGTCTCTTTCCATTTTCTCAGAGTAACTCTCCCTAGATTCATGCCACTTCTGTAGGAGTAAAAAATTGAACCAGAATGAGTAGGATTTGTGTCCAAAATCACCACAGTGCTAGCAATAGTCTCTAACCATGATCTTCCATAATGATAATAATTTTTTCCGGAATATTTTTGACGATGTCATGCCACCAACCATGTATGTCTTAAATTATATAGAAGTGATATTCTTGAGATATCCTTCTCTTCTTTTGATGAAAACAGGGTTTCCCATTAGTATTTCTAGTCCAAACTAGTCCATATTTGGTTTTAGTACCTGCATTATTAGAGACAACCTGTTTATTTTGAGATTTATTAGGAGATGAATTAACCTGCCTTTTTGGACCCTTCATTTCACTAGAAACATCAACTACCTTGTTTCTCATATCTTTTTCAAATCATTCTAAACTTCAAGATACATTAATTGTTCCTTTCTTAGTACTTATTCTCTCAATGAATGTTTCTCATCAAGGTTACTCACCATATTATCCTCATCAAACATGTTCAATTTGATTTTTTTGATTTCATTAATGTAAGTAGATTCCCACTTGATATACTCCTTTCCTTAGATCATATTTTCAAATTATTTCATTAGCCAACACTTCTCCTTCATGAGTGTTGTGTTCTTCTCAATAAATGCTTCCAATTCATCCTTCAGAACGTGTTTTAGATTTATTGGTTCATTTTTATCTTCCTCATTTCTTGAGGTTTAAACACCACTTTTAACATGAGACATATAATTAGTGATCTTTTCAACTGATTCATCTTCTTCCTTGTCTTCAAATTTACTTGAATATATCTTCATCTTCTCTAAAATTGGATTTTCTAATATCCTCAAAATCCATTTTAATATTTGATATTCTTTTTAGAAGTTATAATTTTTCTATTTAATAAGCAATAATAGAATTATGTAATTCATCAAGGGTAAGATCATTTTTGCCTTTTAAAGATTAAATATTATTATCAAACTTGTCAAGAAATTTTCTCATCAACTTTTTGAAATTTTTTGAACCATCCGACTTTTCTCCATACCCTCAAATATTGTTGACAATTTCATTAAGTCTTGTGAAGAACTCGTCAATTTTTTCTTTATCATCCATAATTATGATAGGTTTGAGAGAGAAACAAAGAATTATAATGATATTAATAGCAAAAATAACTGAAATTTCAGTATAACAGTGTGGAAGAAAAAGAAAAAATGAAGAAGAAAAGGGAAGAAGTATAATCACCTGAAGACGTTGTAATAAGAACTTGAAGTTGCAGATTCCAATTTACACATTAGATACAGCTTCAAAACATCTACAATCCCACTAACCTATATCCTTCCTCTATTAAACACCCCATCCAACCCCAACTGACCTTCTTTAAACAACATTCACCTAACTGTCCCTAGTTGTTATTATACACTCAACTTGCTCCGAAGAATGTAACCACCCCTGACCCTTGCAGGGTAGTCACAATATCCCAATATCATCACCATCACATCAACCACTTTTGAGGAAATAAATCTAATTCTTGACCATCTTCCAAGACTACTCTAAACTTCATATTAGTTTCCACTAGTCATTAAATCATTACTTGTATTATGTGAGGGAGTACAAGAGGATTAGTCCCCTTATGTTATGAGCATAAGGGGACTAGTCCCCACTAGTTCTCTTATAAAAGATAATAAAGTGTATGGAGATTTGATTATGAAGTTACAAAAGGGATACGAAGAAATTTTAAAATCTCTTGAATATGAAATATATTATCTAAATCTATATTGACTGGAGTAAGAGGTGAAATTGATAAATCAAGAAGTCACCTAAGTTTAATCATTACATGTATTTAGGAAAATAAGAGTAGAAACCACCCAACCTAATGATGACAATATTACTAACAAAAAGACTCATAATTTTTTCAAAATATCTTTAATTGATCCACTAATTTTTTCACTGTAAGATCTTGCAGGAATGTGATAGACTATCCTGATAAATCTGTTGTTACTCATGTATATTTATCTATTACCCATGGTTTAAAAACAAATTCTGTAAAAATATGGGTGTGATTAAATAATGTGAATCCATCCATATAATCCAATGTGTCTATGATCATGAATAAAATACTTGGATCTCTAAATAAAGTTCAATATAATATTTTTGTTGTCCAAAAATAGAAGTCAAGAAAAACTAGATATACTACATACAATAGAAATAGAAGGTGGTTTATTTGTCAATAATAGTGATACTAGACATTTGGACAGAAGTATAGTGAATGTTGTCATAATAACGTCATTACTGATGGAAGTGAATAGGATGTTGAAATAGAAATGAACTACCTACACTATGGAAGAGTTTTCCAGATCATGGACCATTGAAAATTGGACATTAACGTCATGACCGGTGGAAGTGAGCTAAAGTAACAAATAGAATCAATTCCGGAAAGGAATCATAGAATTCATTTAATTAAATATATCCTAGTAGAAGAAGATTAATATTGACTTTTAAATAATACCAATGATATCCTAGAAGAAGAAGAGTAATACTGGTGCAAGAGGGGGTGTTGGGGGCTGGGGGAGTGGTGCAGGGGGGCCAATGCTTGGGGGGGGGGGGCTGGGGGTAGTGCGGGTGAGGGGGGAAGGGGGTGGTGCATGTGGGGCTAGTGCTGGGGGTAGTGGGGCTGTAGGTGGGGGTGTTGGGTGATAGGGGAGTGGTGTAGGGGGTGTTGGTGCTGGGGGCAGTGCGGGTGCAGGTGTGTGGGGGGATGAGGGTTGTGGAGGGCCTGAGGGGAGTGGTGCAGTGGGGTGGGGGTGTTTGGGGGTGTGGTGGGGGTTTGTAGGGGGGAGTGGGGGGGGAGTGGGGTCACAGGGGGGGAGTGGTGCAGGGGGGAGGTGCAGGGGGAAGTGGGATGTGGGGGGGGGGGGGCTGGTATGATGGGGGCTAGTGCAAGAGGGGGGTGTTGGGGGCTGGGGGGAGTGGTGTAGGGGTGCTGGTGTAGGGGGACTGGTGCTGACTGGGGGCAGTGGGGGTGCATGCTGGGGTGGGGTATGCATTATGGATGTGTTATTTATATTGTTTATGCATGTACTAATACCATGATTATTGATATTATAATAAACAATGAGTATGTTTATAGCTGTTTTGTGTTGAAATGACGAATAATGTGTGTGTTTGTAGCTTTTGTGTATCATTTATCATCACTAATCACATATATATAAGAAGTTGTTATATCTCATTTATTTTCCCCCTATTTTCTTACAGGATGTTTCTAATGATGAGGCTGGTTCTATCCACCATGATTGACGACATTGAGTTCAAAATCAGATTTGGGTAAGATTTCATTTTTATTCTTTGGCCAAATTTTAATTAGCGCTTTTGTGATTTTTGGGTTATTTATATTTTTGTAGTGCTTTCTATATCTCGTTGAGGTGAATTCGAGTTGTCATTAACAAAGGGTTACATGTATATTCATAGGTAGGAATATAAATATATAAGTTCCCCCTTTATATATATATTCACTTATGGCAGTATGAATATATATATTAGGGCTAGGTGTGCTTATATATAGATATGAAAAATGCATACATGTGTAAGTGTAACGGGGTATATGCAGGTATAAACATATACCTAAGGACCCCTTTGTGTATATTTGGCCTGGAAAATATGTACATAGGGGCTAGGTGTCCTTATATATATGTGAAGTTGCATATGCGTGCAAGCGGAGAAAAAGGAAGATTCGAGTTGTCGTTAAAAACAGCGCCTCGAGGTTGAGTTAAGTCTCCTCTTCCTAGCCCTTTAATTTGAATTCTATAATTTCTCGAGTATTTTAAAAACTTTTTTTCATTATTATATAATGTGTATATGCTATTCAAATTATTTTTGAATCTTTATAATGTCATTTTCACATATTTTACATGATTTCCCTAAGCCTTCAATGTGGACTAGTAGAAAGTTTCAGCCTAATCAATAGTAGAAAATGAAATTTCCTTCATATTAGAGATGACAGTGTCATCATTTCAAGAAAACATAAACCGACCATTCTTATTAAAATCAAAAACTTAAATAAAATCTATGTTTTCATTTCATCAAACACAAACAATCAGCTTTAAAAACTTGATACTTTTTTCAGTAACATATCTGTGAAACACTTGACCTAGAAAAAGACATAATTTGACCTATTAAAATAAATCCACCTAGTAATGATTCACAGTGTGACCAGGGGTTTCATGCCATGAATCCCTACCCCTAGGAATTTAATGGATGGAACGGAGGTTCACAACTGGAAATGTTCTAGATTGGGGGTTCACCCCTCAAATAAACATAATGGTGCTCCTAACTATATAAATTTTCAATTGAAAATGATCTTTCAACAATCTATCGACCTGGTAACTGGATTTTGGAAAATGATCTCAATGGGGTTTTCAGCACACTGCATCCAGCCCCAAGAAAAACACCAGTTTGTTCTCCTCTGGATGAATTTTCCTGAAATTTCTTCGTTTCACCCACTAGTGTTCTATCACATCTCTCATTCAATATTAGATGATTCTCTATGGAAATATTAAATCCAATATCCATCTATGTATTGAAAAAAATCTTGTAGCATATCCTCCAATATATGTATCATCTACTCTTAGTGTCTATCTATATATTGATGGTACATTGTTCTCAATATTAGATGATTCCCTAAGTACCTATTAAACCTTTCCCAAAAATCCTAGCATAATATGTGAATCTCTCTTGTATATAATTATTAAGGGAACTCCATGATATTATTAGTCTTCATAGATATAAAACATTCATATATTCTCTACTAGGTGAGTATCATTGATATATATGCTATGAGAATCTTTCTTCATCTAATAAAAAATCACCTATACAGTTTAACGACTACATAGGGTCCTTAGTGACCCTATTATGAAGTCCATCATGATTCACTCCCCCTTCCACATAGGAACTTGAAATTCCTAGAGTATATAATGGTGATTCTTGTGTATAGACTTTATCATCTGATAGGAAAGGAATCCCGAAACAGAATGAGTATTTTTTTTAATCCATCATTGGCCACTAAAAAACACCCAAATTCATTACCCATATTTGTCTCTCTAGGATTCAAAAACCACAGAGGTATGATAGTCTCTCATCAACTATTCACCTAATGATTTAAGGACTATAACTCTTATAAAATTATAAGAAATCATCATTAAACAGAGAACACACAAGTGTCAGTTTACCACTTTCTAGTTGTTCTCATATCACATTAAACACGGGGTTAAATTCTATAATAACTTTCCCCCAACATATATGGGATGATATGGTAACTAACGGAGAAAAATAAATTCATTCCTAGTCATTAGAATCATCCATCCTCCAATTAGCATACATGATGATAATGTGTTATTGTTCTACAAAAGGCTTTTATCCAGGTTCTAATGGGGGGAGGGGGAAAGGGGCAGGGGGTGTGCTGGGTTCTTTTGCAAGGGGAAGGGGTAGGGTGCAGGGGGTGTGCTGGGGGGGTGTGCAATGGGCTGGTGGGGGTTCAGTGGGTGTGTATAGGGGGGCAGGGGCAGGGGGCAGGGTGAGGGGACAGGGGGAAGTACAATGGGATAGGGGAAGTGCAGTGGAAAGGGTGTGTGTGAAGGGGGGTAGGGGGCAGGGGGTGTGCAGTGGGCTGGAGGGGTGCAGTGGGTGTGTGTAGGGTGGGGGAGGGGTAGGGGAAGGGGCAGGATGAGGGGGAATGTGCAAGGGGGAAGTGTAGTGGGCTGGGGGGGAAGTGCTGTGGGCAGGGTGTGTATGCGGGGGGGGGGGGGGTGCAGTGGACAGGGTGAGGGGGAAGGGGTGGTTTGCTGGGTGGAAGGGGGGAGGGGTGTAGGTGGGCACGGGGCAGGGGGAGGGGTGCAGTGGGGAAAGGGGCAGGGGGGGTGCAGTGGGCTGGGTGGGAAGTGCAGTGGGTAGGGTGTGTGTGCAGGGGGAAGAGGATTGGGGAAGGGGGTGTGCATGGGACAATGTGAGGGGGAAGGGGTGGTTTGATGGGGGAAGGGGGAGGGGTGTAGGGGGTCAAGGGACAAGGGGTGGTGCAGTGGACTGGGGGGGAGTGAAATGGGCAGGGGGTGCGTGCAGGGGGCAGGGGGTGTGCAAGGGACATGGTTAGGGGGAAGGGGTGGTTTGCTGGGGTTTGGGGGGAGGGGTGCAGGGGTGCAGGGGGGAAATGGGCAGGGGGGTGTGATGGGTTCTTTTGTAAGGGGGAGGGGGAGGGTGCAGGGGTGTGTGCTGAGGGGGGGGGTGTAGTGTGCTGGAGGAAAGTGTTGTGGGGTGGGGGTGTGTTCTGGGGGTGTAGTGGGATGGAGGGGAAGTGCAGTGGGTAGGGTGTGTGTGTAGGGGGGTAGGAGAAGGGGGGTGTGCATGGGACAGGGTGCGGGGGAAGGGGTTGTTTGATAGGGTCAAGGGGAGGGGTGTGAAATGGGCTGGGATGTGTAGTGGGATGGGGGGAAGTGCAGTGGGAATGGGGTGTGAGCTGGGGGGTAGGGGATAGGGTGAGGGGGAAGGTGTTGTTTGCTGGGGGGAAAGGGGAAGGGGGTGTGTAGTGGGATAGGGGGAATTGCGGTGAGCAGGGGGTGTGTGCAGGGGGGCAGGGGAAGGGGGTAGGGGTGTGCAGGGGACATGGTGAGGGGGGTAGGGTTGGTTTGTTGGGGGAAAGGGGTAGGGGTGTGTAAGGGATAGGGTGAGGGGGCATGGGTGTTTTTCTGGGGGGAAAGGGGCATGGGGTGTGCAGTGGGCTGGGGGGAATTGCAGGTGGTAGGGGTGTGCTTAGGAAGGGATAAGGGGGTGTGCTGGGGGCAGGGGGTGTGCTGGGGGGTGGGAAGTGTGTAGGGGGGTGTGCTGGTGAAGGGGGTAGGGGGCAGTTTTTTTATGGAATGGGGGGCATATATCCATGGTTTTAAATCGAGTCTATAGGGATATAGAAAAGGTTTAAATTCGTGGCAAAAGGCATATATCCACGATTTAAAACTATGGCTATATGTATTTCCTGACAGAGGATTCTTCCACGGTTTGGAAACGTGGCTATATGGTTTTTCCACGGTGTCAAAACATGGCTACAGGTTTTCCCTATATCCACGCCAATACCACCCACAGTTTATGAAACTATGGCTATAAGCGATTGCCACGGTTTTTGGGCCTATAGCCACGGTTCCAAACCGTGGCTATAGCCTTATTTGTAGTTGTGATAACATAAAAATTTGTATTAAAACTACAATATGAAATACTATAATGCATGAATGGTATAAAAATATCACATCCATAGTCAAACATATCAGAAAACCATCAATACAATATGGAAGATGGTATCATAATAAATCAACTTTAGACAAGCATAAAATCCAACAAAAAATGATGACATAGATGAAATCAAAAATATTAGAGAGAAATATCTCTTTCTATTTTGAAATCATTTAAAAGTAAAGAAAAAATTTATTTTGAAAATATTCTTATATATATGTATGGGATGATTTTAAGGTTTTATAATGTTGGAAAATAGTTTCACCCATCGTATAAGTTAAAACAAACATTCTTTCATTAATGTGTGAAAAATTTCATGAAGTACCTTGTTTGGAAAACAATAGAATGATTATTTTAAATACTTCTATAAAAAGTAAAACAAGGGTATAAATGACTATAACCCATATTATAAGAAATATTAAAAAATGTTTTGAAATACATTTTCAAGAAACATGGATGTTGATGATAAAGAGGTCCCAGTGAATACTCACGTACAAACAACCTCGAATAATAAAGAGATTGTAAAATTAACCCTTACCTTGTACTTTTCCTTAGTTGAGGGTAAGTTAACATCTAGTATAATGGTTAAATAACTGCTATTAAATTATCAAGTAACCAAATAAAAAATATGATATCATATAAGATCCTCTATTATTTATTTATTAATAATATTTTAGTTGTATCATTGTTTCTGGTGTTAAATGATTCATTTTACTTTATATGTTTTGTTATGTATGTTTTCTTTGTTATGGATAAGATGTATTTGATTCATATACAGAATTATATTAAGTACATAAAAATTATTTTTAATCATTAAATGAAAATTTTTCTTGAATGGTTGCGATGGTGGTGAAATCTCATCGCGTCATGGAGACGGTAAGTCGTACGTGCGCACGAGCAACAATATCATTCTATTTATGGTGAAATATTATGTAATTTTATAGTATATTATACATATATATTAATAACATTGTTATATTTATCATTGAAATTAATTATTCTCATTATTATACTCATCCAAATAAAGAATTGTTGAATAAAAAACTGCACCACGACGTGGAGACGGTAAGTCGTACCTACGCATGTATGGAGAATTTGTCATTTATAGAATGGAAAGAATAATTAATATGTTTGTAACACATTTATAATAACATCTTAGTATTTATAATATACCGGAATTATTATTTTGGTATTGAAACAACAAAGATTTAGGAATTGGAAAAAGAAAAGAACGTTGAAAGAGGTGATGAAATAATTACATCTTCTTCAGGTTCTTCCTTTTAATTTGAACAAAAGGGCTCCTTACGATGGGTTTATGATCAATGTAAGGCCTATAGGTTATATTGGGGGTATTTGATAGGATATTTGATCAGGGGTTGGATGAGAAAAATGTCTTTGGAGTTGTTAATTTGAGATAAGGTGAAGTATCCTTTTATAAGAGAGGTGAGGGGCACTTTTGGAAAATATTGAAATATTAATTTATTATAAAATAATTTTTGGTTTATAAAAGATTCAAATAGATTTATTTAGAGCCTAATGTGTTTATGGGTCTCAATACTATCAACCAATATGTTTTAGACATGTTTAGGTCACCATATTAACATTATCTTTTAGATTTAACTCTTTGTTAAATAGTTTTACATTTACCATGTCTTCTTGAATATTTATATAACATGGTTAATAAACATACTATAAAATTTCAAGATAACCTCAAGAGGTTAATTAATAAAATATATATCCATATCGATATACTTTGGCCGAATATTTGATTTTTATGAATATTATATCATTTAATAGTATAGTATTTGTTTTAAAACCCCATTTATATCAATTTTGACCCTATTTAATATTTGGTTTTTAAGAAAGTCATAAAAACTTTATTACTTTGAAAAAAATACATTTAATCAAACCTAACATTTCAAATTCACCATTAAAATTAGTGTATGGCATAAAAACATTCAAATTATATTACTTTTAATATTTGTAATATAATTTATTTGATTCTTTCTTTAATGAGGAAAATACGGCATAGTTATTGTGTCATAAATTAATAGATTTATTTTATGTCTAAAACTTATAAATAAAATATAATTATTTAGAAATATTTTTAGCTTCCTAATGAATATTTATAGTCTAAGATATCAATTATATAACCTCATATAAAAATTGTTTTACTAAAAGATACCTGTTTATATTATATTTTCCTTATCTTTAAATTAATTTTATAGTGTCATTTTCACTTACAAGTGGCTCCATGGGGTCCCAAAATCGACACAAGGATGTGAATTGTTGGAAATGTATTATCCAATAGAGTTAGGACACATATCAAGGTAATTTAATACAATAATAATATTATTCTTTACCCTTATTTACCGTATTTACACTTTAACCATGGTAAATAAAATATTTACTAAAGTTACTATTCATAATGCATAACAATAAAAGTAACCTAGTTACATAATATTTAACTCATTATCATAAATATGCAATACATTTTTCCAAATTCAAAAAATAAAAGTTTTAGAAATTAATTTAAAATTAACTCTCCTTATCAAAACCAAAAAGTAGGTTTTTAAGAAATAAAAACTTTCAAAAGATTGACATGTGTTTATATACAATTTAAAAGTAAAAATAATTCCAATGACCTAAATTAAATTAAATGATAAAAATATAATCTAATGATACATTAAAACCACTCAAATGATTAATTTATCACTATAAATTATTTTACTTAAAAAGTAGTTTTTAATTAAAATATAGAATTTTTCATTATTCATCAAAATAAGAATGTTATCAGAAAAGTGCTAAAAGTTCAACCCGATCTAATTTTGATATTCTAAATCCAAAAATAAATTCCTTTCTAAAAAATAAAATTTATAAAATTTCAAAAATGGGTATTATTTTTCATAACTACTCTTCCAAACGGCTAGTTTGATTGGTCGTGGTGTGCTAGAACTCGAAGTTGCGTACATTGAATGATATTGTATTATTCCAAGAGAAATTTATTGTGGAATAATGGGGTGTTACATTATTCCCTCCATTAAATAATTTCATCCTCTAAATTTATAGAATACTACTGCATAAAAAGATTCAGGTGGTTCTTCATCATAAGTTTCTCAGGTTCCCACGTTTCCACTTCCATTTTATGGTTTCCCCAAATAACATTTACTTGACGAGTCATTCGGTTTATCCACACTTGTTCTATAGTATCAAGAATCATGATAGACTCTTTAGAATAAGATAGACCAGGTTTCATTTCTATTTCTTCATAGTTGAGTACATGTGTTGGGTCAGGCATGTATTTCCTCAACAGTGATATGTGGAACACATCATAAACTTTGGAGAGACTTGGTAGTATTTCTAAATGGTAATCTACAACTCCAATTCATTCTATAATTCTGAAAGATCTAACATACCTGGGAATCAATTTACCCTTCTTAACCAATCATATAACACCCTTCCATAGAGATACTTTCAAGAAAAAAAGATATCCTACTTGAAATTCTAAATCCTTCCTTCGATTATCGACATTGCTCTTTTGCCTACATTGAGCTGCTTTGATGTGGACTTGGATAATCATCACCTTTTACACTGTTTCTTTAACAAGTTCTAGGCCTACATGTTTTCATTCACTACCACCATCCCAACAAGTTGGTGTTTGACAACTCTTTCCATATAATGCTTTATATGGTGCCATCTGAATACTTGAATGGAAGCTACTATTATAGGAAAATTCTACTAGATGTAAATACAAATCCCACATTCCTTGAAAGTCATGTGAGAAAGATCTCAACATGTCTTCTAATGTTTGAATAGTCTGTTCTGATTTTCTGTTAGCTTGAGGGTGGTAGGCAGTTCTCAAACAAAGTTCAGTATCCTTTGATTTCTGAATACTTTTCAGGAATCTTGACGTAAAATGGGTATCACAATCAGAAACAATCAACAGGGGTACACCATGAAGTCTTAAAACTCCATTAATATATAGTATTTCTAAACACTCAAGTGTTAAATCTTCTCTTATATCAAGAAAATTTTCTGACTCTATAAGACGATCAACAATGGTCCATATTGCATCACTCCTTCTAGGAGACTTTGGTAGCCACATGATAAATTCCATTGTAATAACATCCCATTTCCACTTAGGTACGGAAGAGGTTGCATGACTCTACCAGGATGTTGACTTCCAACTTTCACCAGTTGACACGTCATACATCTTGACACATAATCAGTAATCTCCCTCTTCATGTTGTTGCACCAAAATTGTTCCTTCAAATATCTATACATATTAGTGCTACTAGGGTGTAAACAATTCCTATTTTAGATCAGGTATACCGGGAACACGAAACGTTTTCCCAAATTTCGAAATTTCATCTTCATATATGAAGTCAATCAATCTCCCATCTTTCACATCTTTAATTTTCTTTTGAAACTCTACATCATCAGAATGAGAACTTTTTATCCTTTCTAGTAAAGATGGTTTGGAAACCATTTCAAAAAGTATTGATGTTTCACCTTCATTGATTATTCCCATATCTATATTTACTAGATCTATGAATATAGGATTCCTTTAAAATCTCATCTTGATCAGAACTCCCTATTCATTTCTACTCAATGCATCTGCCACCGTAATTTCCATTTCTGGGTGGTAGTGAATATTGAAATCATAATCCTTGAGTAGTTTAAGTAATTTCATTTTCATCGTGTTGGGTTCTTTCTATGAGAAAATATATTTCAAACTCTTGTGACCAGTATATTTCTCACATTTTTCACTATGGAGATAGTGTCTTAATATCTTTAGATAAACTATTACAGCTTCTAACTCAAGATCATGAGTCAGATTGTTTTTTTCATAAATTTTTAGTTGTTGTGACGAATAGGCTATAACTCTATCATTCTGTATAAGGACACAACCAATTACTTTACTTGAAGCATCACTATAAACAGCAAACCCATCATTCCCCGATGGTAAAGTCAATATTGGATCATTGAATAATCTTATCTTCAGATCTTGAAAAAATTCTTCACACTCCTTTTTCTAAACAAATTTAACCCCTTTACATGTGATCTTCGTTAACATGTTATCCAATCGGGAAATATTATGGACAAAACACCAATAATAACATGCTAAACCAATAGAACTACATACCTTAGTCATAATCGTTAGTGCTGGCCATTCTTGGATTTCCCATATATTTGAAGGATCAATGGAGATTCCATCCTTAGAGACAATATGGACAAAAAAAGAAGTCTCCTTAAGCCAGAATTCACACATTCTAAACTTCTCATATAATTAATTTCTTCTAAGAGTCTTTAGAATAGTCCGCAATTGATTTTAATGATCTTAATAGATTTTAGAGTATACCAATATATTATCAATAAATACCACTAAAATTGCATCAAGATATTCTTTGAAAACTTTATTCATTAGATCCATGAAAAAAAGGGTTCATTATTCAGTCCAAAAGGATTTACTATAAATTTGTAATGCATGTACTTGGTTCGAAATACTATTATTGGAATGACTCCCATTTTCATGAAAAACTAATGGTATCCAGATTCAAGTTCAATCTTTGAAAAATAGTGAGCTCCATGAAGATCATAAAATAAATCATCAATGTGAGGTTGGGGATACTTGTTCTTTATTATTATATCATTGATCTCCTTGTAGTTAATACACAACATCATAGATCCATCATTCTTCAGAACAAAAAGAACAAGGGATCCCCATAGAGAAACACTGGGAAGAATAAATCCCACATTACTCAATTCTTATAGTTGTTTCTTTAGATCCACTAATTCCACAGTATTCATTCTATAATTGGTCTTTGATATGGGCCTTGAACCAGGAATTAAATCAATGGAAAACTCAATTTCTTATTCTAGAGGATGTCCATGTAAATCATCTAGAAACACATAAACATATTCTTGCACAATAGGTACATCATCTATTTGAAAATTCATTCCCTCACCTATAGTTATTTCAGTCCCTTTCTCCATAGTAATTGAATTTAGTAGAGCTAATGGGGGTGGATATAGATGATAATTAGATGGTGATGATTCTTCTCTAAAGATAATGTATTTCTTATCATCATAAAAAATTGTAACCTCCTCCTTCTTAAAATAAATTTTCCCTTCAGGGTCCAAACACCAATCCATACGAAGGATTATATCAAATTCGATCATGGTTTTGTTGATGATATCAGTTGATAAAGCATGTTTAATTTTTATAATGGTAACTGATTCACAAAACATTATTTCAATAATACTCCCCTTAGAATGTTTGAATAGAAAATCCCCTATTAAATCAATTTTGAAATATCATATTTTCTTTGGAAAACTGGGAAGAAATAAAAGAATGCGTGGATAAGGAATCAAATAAAGAATTTTCTAATTTTGTGAAAATGAATAAAGTACCTGCCACCACATCATTAGAGACTTCGACCTCATCCTTTATGATTGCATAAGCTTGTACTTTCTCCCTTGGCCTTTTCTGAGGTACGATTCCTTGGATCTTAGGAAATTCATTACATAAATTCACCATTTCTCTACAATTGTAGCATTCAACATTGACAACATATTTCATTCCCTTGTAATCAGGATCCTGGTAGCTTTTTTCTCCACACATGTAACAAACTCTCATCCCCTTCATGTATGTACTAAGGTGGTTCTTCCCACATTTACTACAGGGTAAAAAGTCAATTTTTCCCTTCTTCCCCTAATTTCTTTTTCCAAAGTGTTCAGCTGATCTCTTATTCTCTAGATTTTCATTAATGTCATAAGCCATAGAGAATTATTTTACTATATTGATAGCACATGAGACTATATCTTTGTACGAAGATAAGGATTGTGAGACTAATGATCTATATAGAAATGGTTTTAACACATCAAATAACCAATCAACATTACTTCTCGGGTTATATATATAATCTGCAACATGACTAGATAAATTTGTAAAGTTAACCTCACACTTTGCGATGTTCTCATCCTCCTTTTTCATCAGACTCATAAGTTTCCCTTCAATATCTGCTCGATGATCATGAGGAAAGTTGATTTCTAAGAGAATATCTTTAAACTCCCTCCATTACATATTTGATACTTCTTCATCCTCCTTTGTGTTATGAATTAATGACCACCAATTATTTGCATCTTCTATGAGGTTATAAAATTTCATGAGAACTTTTTCCCTTTCACTACTCTCAAAAGCAAGAAATATTTTCTCTAAGGAACATATCCATTTATCACCTACAAATGGATTTGTAGTCCCACTGAATGTTGGTTATTGTTTCTTCATTAATCGGTCTAACATTGATCCTCCGTATTTTGGATTAGGGTGCTCCATATAGGTATGTTTATTTTTCATAACCTGAGCGAGTTGTCTCAGTATGGTTTTAAGTTGTTCAGCACTAGTTTCATCACTAGCTCCACTATATTAATCTTGAGTATGAGGGGAATATCAACATGGATTATGTGCATTGATACAGTTTTCATTCCCTCTACTAGGCACCATTTCTAAACAATGGAATTCACTAGATAAGTTTATGAATCGTGATATATAATTCTAAACCAGTAAAATACCTAACATAAATTGAATAGTTTATGCATATATTATATAATCATAAAAAATGTTTTCATTGTGGATGTATTTACTCATAAACACTAAATAATGGTTTGTAAAGAAAATGTGAATTATCCTAAACATATCCCCTGGGAGTGTCGTAACCAAGAGTGCAGCAAGGCCTATTGTCGTGCACCAGTTCCCATTTGATTCTAGCTCAGAGTAGTCTTTTCAGGTTTTACCCCTAGATACATCTACAACAGATCCACCTCTACCTGCTCGTATCCAGACAAGGATTTATTTCATGGGAAATTTACAAAATCTCAACATTACCAAAATTCTAAGAAGTTTTTATACTATATGCTCAATGTTTATCTTAGGGTAATTTTTTAAAATTAGTTTATTTCTAAATATAGTTTCTATGGGTTGTTCTAAACTTCCTATAATGCAATCTATAATTTCATGACCCTAGATACCCAGAGTTGGAGCATTATTACATAACATTGGCATGATCACAAGAGATCAAGTCCTAAAAGACCGATTAGTTTAGTAGCCATGGAAGTACTAAATATATATATAAGTTTTACATAACATTATGAAATTAAAACAAAAAAAAATTCCCCCATTTAAAACACACATATCCCTTATCCTATTCATGCATCTCAATCATAATATACAACTCCACATCCAAGGAAAATAAAATATAAGAAATGGGTGAGCTCAAATGCTCAATAAATATAACAATACAGAAGAAACTATCATAAATAAGCATAAAAATTTAAGGCAATGTATAAGACTAATACCCAATCCTTTTATTCTTATACTTTAGAATAATAAGAAAAATATAAATCAAATAATTCCATTTAATTATTCACATGGATATTCTACTAGTCTAATAATCACATGTAATATCAATAACTAATTTAATAATGATGACATGCATAATATCGTACATCAGAAACTCTTAGTCAAGGACTTGTGCAAATAAAAAAAATAAAAAAAATTGTCAAGGTCTTTTTCTAGGACACTAATTTGTCTCATGAGAGCTAACGATGCATCGAGGGGCTATAGCGGGCCCCACCCATCACTTATTAAGTCAAATGCATTCCTCATATGTAAATGGTCGAGACATAACAAAAAATAATATTAAAAATAGAATAATAAATACCATAAAACAGGAATGGTATAAAAATAACACATCCACATTCAAACATATCACAAAAAATTCAATACATTATTGAATATTTTAACATAATAAATCATCCTCAGCCAACCATAAAATCCAACAAAGTATGTTGACATAGATTAAGTCAAAGCTAATTGAGAAAAATATCTCTTTCTATTTTGAAATCATTAAAAAGTAAAGAAAACATTTATTTTTAAAATATTCTTATAAGCTTGTAAGGGTATCATATAAGGTGTTATAATGGCAGAAAATAGTTTCACCCGCCGTATATGTTAAAAAAACATTCTTTCTTTAATGTTTCGAAAATGATATAAAGTAACTTATTTGGAAAATGGAAGAAAGATTCCTTTCAAAACATTTTATAAAAATTAAAACAAAAGGTATAAATGACATTAACCCATAGTTTAGTAAATAGTAAAAAAAATTGAAATACATTTTTAGGAAACATGGATGTGGATGATAAAGAGGTCCCACTAGATACTCACGTATAAACAACATCAGATAATAAAGAGCTTGTAAAATTACCCATTAGCTTGTAATTTTCCTTAGTTGAGGGTATTTTAACCTTATTTAAAGAGGTTAATGATTTTTTATGAAATTTTACTAGAAAAAAATACTTAAATATAATACCATATAAGATCCTATAATATTTATTGGTTAATAATATTTTAGTATTATCATTTTTTCAGTTGTTAAGTGATTTTTTTCCTTTATATGTTTTGTTATGTAACTCCTATTTCTTATGGATAAGATGTATTTGATTATTATCCATAATAATATTATGTTCTTAATCCTTTTTTTAATCATAAAATTAAAATTATTCTTGAATGGTTATGATGGGGGATGAAATCTCATCACGTCATGGAGATGGTAAGCCGTACGTACACACGAGAAACAATATCATTCTATTGAGGGTGAAATCGTATGTAACTGGATGTTATATTATATATAAAGAATCATTAACATGTTATATTTATTATTTACTTCAATTATACTCATTATTATACCCATTTAAATAATGAATTGTTGAATAAAAAACTACACCACGACGTGGAGACGGTAAGTCGTACATACGCACGTATGGTGACTTTGTCATTTATAGGATGGATAGAATAAATAATCTGGTTGTAACATATTTATAATAAAATCTCGGTATGTAAAAGGTACTTGATTTCTTAATTTTGTATAGAAACAACAAATATAGAGGAAGTGGAAAAGGAAAATAATGTTGAAAGATGTGATGAAATAATTTCCCCTTCTTCGTGTTCTTCCTTTTGATTTGAACAAAAGGGATAATTAGGTTGGTTTTAGGATAAAATTAAGTCCTCTATGTTGAATTGAGAGTAGTTTATAGGTTATTTTATTAGGTTTTGGCCGATCCAAATGGATTTGGAGGTGATCATTTGAGAGAAGAGTAAGTACCCTTTTATAAGAAATATGAGGTGCACTTTATGAAAAGGTTGAAATATTAATTTATTACAAAATCATTTTTTGTTCATAATAGATAAAAATGGATTTATTTAGAGACTAAGGTGGGTATGGGTCTAAATACCCTTAACTAATATGTTTTAGACAAGTTTATGTCACCATATTGACCATATCTTTTAGATTTAACTCTTAGTAAAAGAGTTTAACATTTACCATGTCTTCTTGTATTTTTATATAAAATGGTTAATGAACATACTATAAAATTCAAAGAGAACCTCAATTGTTCCATTAATAAAATATATGACCTTATATAAGTCATTTTTCCAAATCATATATTTTTTGTTATGTTATATTACTTAATAATATAGTATTTGTTTAAAAACATATTTAAGTCAATTTTGACACTATTTAATATTTGGTTTTTTTGAAAGTTATAACAAATTAATTACTTCGAAAACAATATATTGAATCAACCCTAATATTATATATTCACATATAAAATTCGTGGATGGTATCGAAGCTTTCAAGTTATATTTATTTTAATATTTATTATATCATTCATTGGATTCTTTCCTTAATAAGAAAAGTAATGCATCATTATTGTGTCATAAATAAATATATTTATTTTATGTCTAAAAATTATAAATAAAATGTCATGATATAGAATATATTTTTATATTTTTAATTAATATTTATAGTCAAATATATAAATTATATAACCTCATATAAATATTGTTTTACTAAAAGATATTTGTTTATGTTACATTTTCCTTATCCTCAACTTAATTTTTATAAAATGCCATTTTCCCTTACAAGTTGCTTTATGGGGTCCAAAAATCGACCCAAGGATTCCCATGGTAAGAAATGTATCATCAAAAAGAAGTCGAATACGTTTTAGGGTAGTTTAGTATTATTATAAAATTATTTTATTATCCATATTTACCAGATTTACCCTTTAACCATGGTAAATAAAATATCTACTAAAGTTACTATTCATCATTTCTAAAAATTAAAGTTACATATTTACACAATTTAGACCTCCATATTCCAAATATGGAATCCATTTTTTCCAAAGTAAAATCACAAAAATTGAAAAAATTAATTTAAAATTAATTATCGTTGTCAAAACCAAAAGAAAGTGTTTTTTAAGAAATAAAAACTATCAAAAGAATGACACATGTCTATGTAAAATTTAAATGTGAAATTACATTCAATGACATAAATTAAATTAAATGATAAAAATATATTCTAATGATACTTTAAAACCAATCAAATTTATAATTTAACATTATAAACTATTTCGATAAAAAATGTTTTTTTTATTAAATTTTATTATTTTTCACTATTCATCAAAATAAAAACATTATCAGAAAAGTGCTAAAAATTCACCCTAAGAGAATTTAGATATTATGAATTAAAAAATTATTTCCATTCTGAAAAATAATATTTATAAAATTTCAAAAAGTGGGTATTACTATTCATAACTGCTTTTTAAATGGCTAGTTTGATTGGTCGTGGTGTTCTACAACTAGAAGTTGCGTACATCAAAAGCTATTGTATTATTCAAAGAGACATTTTCCATTGATGTTTGGGGTGTTACATATTTCATCATATCCCTCTTTCAAATCTAATATAACCATGTTGGTATAATAAAATAAAAATCTAAAATATAATAATATTTTATTATGTTTATGTTACACTCCATTATTATCTCATTTTCCATCATATGAGAAATGAAAACATCATTCATGTGTACATGTGGACTACCAATTTCAAGAATAAATGTGTTTTTTCTTAACTGTATCACATGGATGGTTTTAGAAATGGATTTCATGGATATATATAATTTTTATACAAAAATTTTGATTCTTTAAAAATAAAATATTACTTATATTAATACCCTATCATCAATTAGAAAATGAGATTGTCAACAGTGTGTACATGTGGACTACCGCCTCCAAAAGTGATGTGATTAATTTTTAATATCCACTTTTTATGAATGATTATAATGAAATATTTAATGAATATATATTATAATTATCATATAATATTTATTTTATCCAATTAAATTTTTATTTTCTTTTTTTTAATTACATCCATTTAATGATGGATACATCAATTGTTTTCATGTATGGACTATCGTCTCCTCGAAGTTATTTTAGGATCTGAATTGGGTCAACCCTAAATTGGCCACTTAATCTAGCTTGTGAAAAAACATGAAGAGAATTCCTAATTTCCAAGGGATGGAAACAAGAACAAATATAATCAATGAGAGACAATGGGAATGATTTTTACCAATATAAATAAACAAACACTTCAGAAACTAAATTATTAGCCCAATATAAATAAAATACCTGACCAGAACAAGAATACATCACTAAAAATCAAATCCAAACCAAAATTGAAAGCTAATAGATCACAATGTGACTTATAGGGTCACTCATCAAACCAAATACCCAACATCATACCAATTCTACAGGGATCGATTCTTAACACACATGGACATTACCTCAGTTTAGATGAATATTCATCACATTATAAAAGTACATGTATGAGGACTGTAACAGTTTAGTGTCTTTGTAAACATAGAAACATAATCTTCTATCTTGGTTAATGTTCATCAATATCTCCCTTAAGTATCTTCTCCTACTTAAAATATTTTTTCACAAACTAGGGAAAGGAAAATTAATTAAGGGGTGAGCTCAGATGATCAGTAAAGTTAAAAAACAGATATATGTAAGTATAACATGAGAACAAGTGTATAATAACAAACACATATAATTATAAGATCATAACCATCATACCAAATCTCATAATCAAGAGTCATTTCATATACATAATAATTTCCCAGTATATTAATCATCACATAATCGAGATCATAGTTTTTTAATTCATAACATAGGAATAAGACATGGAATTTTGGAAATGCACATAAGCATGTAAAATCATTCCCTATAAGTCAAGCCACATTATAAAAATATATCACGGTACTTCATGGGGGATACACATATAGTTTGGGAAACACCACCATCCCAAGTCATAGAACTTTTGTATAGTTGATTAGGTTAATACTTATTCCCATATTGGGTCAAGCACCTTCACTAGATTCCCATATTTGTAGTCAAGGTTAACTTCCAACACCATCTTAGTATTCAAGGTTCACTAAAAATACAATCATAGTAGGGAAACATTCCTTACTGAACTAGTTCCTCTCCCTGTTTTATCCATGTCTATCCCATGATATATAAATCATTACCAAATTCATTGGAGTGCTATCTAGGCCACCCATCGTATAAGATATAGAAATATTACCTAATACTATTTGGCCCACCTCATTTTATTATCCATAATTTTCTAAATCAATACTATCTAGGTCACACCATTATAAAATACATAATAGGAAAACCCAACGTATTATGGGCCACCCCATCATATATGCTATAATGGTATTACTCAGTGCTATTTGGGATACCACATCATATATGAAACATCCATGAAACACAAAATAAATAAAGAAAAAATAGATTTCATAGCATCATAAAAACACATAAAAACAATTATTCTTTCATAACATGTTTAACCTGGGGAAATGAAATGGGATTCATGTTAATCACTTTTAAACCTGACATACTTGTGGTAAAAAAATAGGTTCCATAAACATCATTTCATTAAAACATAAACCACTAAAATAAATGATATTAATGGTATACATATATCCCATCCCTACTGGAGAATAAAATATATCAAATGTTGCCATATTAGATGTTGAAGCATTTGGAAAGATAATTTGGAATCGTTCTTAAGGAAAATAAATTCTCTTTGAAAATCATACAACTTTTTCCCAAAATAATTTTCCATGAAACCCACATTTAAAACTTAATAAATAAGCTTAAAATATCATTTAAAAAAAATTTGAGTAAAAATTTATTTCCTCTTATAAACAAATACTTTTTACAACATAAATCATTATGAAATAATTTTTATTAATAAATTACATTGAAAACATAAAAAGGTTGTTTTGAGAAACATTTTCAATTTTTTTAAGATATAAAAATAATAAAATCCTTTTACATGAAAATTTCCTTAAAATCCCATTTTAAAAAATTAATTTTTTTATAAAACATGCCTTTTGAATAAAATATATTTCTAAATGAGGAGAGAAATAAAGTCGTATTTTCATAAAAATATGAATTTATTGGTATTAGGTACCAATGATTAAGAAATGGTTCCATTAAATTAATATATCATTAATAACCATAGTATAATAAAATGATTGATTTTTCTTGAGGTATGGTCATAATATTTCATCAATAGAAGAATAATAATAAATAATCTTAAAAAATGATGAGATAATATAAATACACTTCTACCACTTTGGTATCATTAAATCATAATACCTATGAAATAGTAACATTAAATGAAGCTTAAAATATAATTTAAATAATTATATTCATGATATTATATTTAAAAGGGTAGTATATAAACCGCATAGAAGAATATAGGTGGGAAACATGGGATGTGTCTCAAAGAAGAAAAATTAAGACAAATAACTTTACCGGTTTGGTAACTTTTGAAGCATACACCCCACGAAATTGATATCATTAAAAGTATACATAAATAACTATAAATTTGTGGATAATAATAATAAAATCCATTCATTGGTATTATATTCACTAAAAACGAAAATTAGTGGTGAATATGGATTAAGGCTCACATAAATAATGGTGAGACTATAAATCCCATTATTATTGGAGTTACGTTTCAATCGTGAGATCCATGAAAGAATAAAATCAATTGAAACATTTAATATAATTATGTAAATTAAATTAATAATATAATATTTCATATGGATGTATAGACACCACGCAACACGAATTAGTGGTTAATATAGCATATATCTCATCAAAATAAAAGTGAGATGAGAAATCCCATACCTCGGGTCTTGAATTTATTAATACACATTATAACCTCGTATATAATAAGTAAAATTTATTTATAAATATACCAAAGAACAATATTCTTGTAATGTCCCTGACCCAAGATCCACTAAACCGGTTCCCCAAGTCGAGTTGTCACATGGCCTCAAGTGTGCCTCCCGTATGCTAGGGGATTCCAACTAGCAGGGAGGATCTGTATTTGTCACGTAGGGAGACTATACACTCTTAATTAGAGTAATCCATTTTATAAAACAATATAAATAGAGGAATATGTATGAAACATCCAATAACATGCATAGCCAAACATATCCCAAACTAGGTACAAACCAAAAGCAACAGTAAATATGTCATGGCATGCTATAGTTCCATGTAAAAAAACCAAAAATAAAGACAATAGTGGAATCCCAAAAACATTCATGACTCTATGTCAGGAACCTCATTCATGCACGTTGCATGTCCAACTCAAATCCCTATCATAAGTCCCTTATCCTTGTATTGACCTACAAGCACGAAATCTTATCGGGTTCCCAGTAGAGGATGAACTTGGTGTCAGTACAACTCAGTTAGCCACCACCAACGATGTTTAAAAAATATCTAGTCTTATAGATAGAGAATACAAATATAAATAAATGTAAATGAAAGGAAATAAACTTTGGGTGACCCTCTTTAACCTTAATGTACTTTTCTATTACTTTTAGGATTGTCGATCCATGTTCATTATGTACATCATCTCATCATTTAATTCATCATCATCACATGTTCCATGAGTTGTGCATTTACCTTATTCACAAAATATTCATGTCATTTATCATTCCTCATGATAGAATGAGTTATGTACATATCTCATTAGGGATTAGAATATCAATTAATCACCACACATACAATAAAACCTCGGTCTATGTATTTTCATTGAATAATAACATTAGGGGCATAGAGCATCAACCTGACTCCCCATCCCATGCATTCCTAGGTAGGTTAGAGAATCAGTCCAACCCTACCTGTGGAAGAACCATTATTCCTTAATCCCACCACCAAGACATGTGGGAATTCTTATTTATCCATTCACCACATTTATTCATATCACAACCAGTACAACCAATAATGATTATAATCATTATTCACAATAATTGACATGGGATTCGATGTTATGTTGTAGCCCATTCACAGTGTCATTTTACACTACACAACCCATTTTCCCAATTCTATTCCCAAGTCTTACCCAATTAACCATACTCATAAATTCACAATCTATTACCAATCAAATGTTTCAATATTTCACACACACCCACCCTCCTAGGGTTTTAAACATAATTAATTATCCATAAGGTACAATCCCCTTTTAACTAATTTAATACATTTTTATTACCATTCCAGAAAATCACTTAATCCATTACTAACCATAAGAACATTCCAATAATTCATTTTCACTCCTCTTCAACATTTCAACATGCTTATCAAGGGCTCTACAATATCACAAGGAAACCATGCTCATAGTTAGATTACATCTAAATCCGTAAAGTATCAGTGCACCCTATGGGTGGCCCTATAAATGTCAATTCATCCTACATGTATCGCATGAGGACCATGAGGGTTTGAATTCATTATTTAGACACCCATCACTTCAAATATTAACAAAGGATCAAACACACATCAAAAGGGTAACCAATAAATAAACCCTAGTATGCAATAATCCCAAATGAAATTGTGGGATATAATTTGTAGACAACCTACCATTGATCTGTTGATGAAATCACACCTAATAAAGGCCTTGGATCCCAATTCAATACCAATTTTATGTATAAACCTATATCTCACTTGAAAATATGGGTTTTAGAGCTTCATAAGGAGACAAAAAAGAAAGGTGAACTATAAACCAAAAAGAGAAGTAAGAGGGGGATTAGCCATACTCTGATCTTTGATTTACAACCCAAGACACTCCAAACAACCTTTAGATTAAGAAGAATCACCCATGGAAGCTCTTGTGAGATTTTTTTTCTTCACTAGGGTTGCATGGGGGAATAAAGGAGTAAATCCCGAGATGGGGTTTAAACCCCCTTAAAGTCATCTTCTTAAATTTCTCTACATTACTGGGTTGTATAGTTTACCCGCATGATTTTCCAAACCATGCGCAAACTGTGAAATAGATACTATCAATAATCAACCCCTTCACAAAGTTTCTTGGCAATTCCACATGGTTTCCTTAACAATGTGAAAAATATATGGAAGCCTCTATCCAAGGCTGTAGGATTATCTAGGATGATCCACACTTTTTGCACTAACCGACTGAAAACCATTCAACATGCCCAAAAACATATTTTTCCTCAATTTCCATGTCCTGAACCCCTGGTACACTCAGAGCCTTCTCGTGAACCTTTGAAATAGTAATTAAACTAAAATAATGTAATTAAACTAAAACATAACAAAAAAATAACTTACGAAAGATCATATATCTTACAACCTCCCTACCTTAGGACTACTCATACCCAAGCCTCTCTTCCCAAGCATCATTGAGTTCCCAAAGCAAGGAGATCGGGAGACTATGCCTACATATCTTACTCATGATCCTATGTTTCTTCCTGAACATTTCATGCTACCACAGAACCCCGACCAAAGGTACAACTTTTCCACATAAAACCTTATCACTATGATCCTCAAATTGAACCAATTGCTCCTCAAATGATGGGTTAGGATCAAGATCAACATCATCAACGTTTGTCACATGAGATGAACCTGGATGATACTACCAATGTTTTGAATCATTTAAAGCATCGTGAATCCCACTATACTATTGTAGAAGATCCAATCAGTAATCCACTAGTCTGATCCTCTCGATAATCTCTAATGGCCCCACATACCTAGGAACCAACTTTCCCTATCTCCAAATTCGATAGTGACCCAAAATAGGAAATACCCTAAGATATACTTTATCCACCACCAAAAACTCATGAGTACTACAACGTCGATCCTCATATGACTTCTTCCTATTATGGGCTGTCAACATTCACTTTTAAATCTAAAAAACTTTATCAACATCTCTAATACGATACTCAGTTCAAAAATCATAGATTCCCTAGCCTCTAACCAACATGAAGAATATATATATGGACACTAATAGAGTTCTGCAAAAGGCACCACCTGAGTCATATCCTGGAAAATTTTATTGTATGCGAACTCAATGAATGATAATTTCTTTTCCCATGAACAACCAAAATCTTGGACATATGATCTCAAAATTTCTTCCATCACATGGATCGTATGGTCAGAATGCCCATCCATTTGACGGTGATAATCTATACTCAACAAATCCTAGGTACCCAACACCTTCTATAATCCTATATAGAAGTGCAATGTGAAATGTGGATCATGATCCAAAACTGTGGTTCTCAGCACACCATGAAGTCGCACTACTTATCAAACATAAGACTCACCCAAATGATCAATTATGAAAGTCTCCTAGATCAGCAAGAAATGAGCCACTTTCATCAAACAATTCACAATGACTCAGATTTCATCATTCTTACAAGGTGTCCTTGGAATTACCATAAAAAAGTATATCATTACATCATTCCACTTCCATTATAGAATTGGAAATGACCGTAAAAACAACTCAAAAATTGATGTATGGCCTTGACCTATTGAAAGGTAATGCATCATGCAAAGAAACCCAAAACATCCTTCTTCATCCTTGGCCAAAAAAATTCCAATGAAGATCTTGATACTTCATTGTCAAGTCTGGATGCACTGCCCACCTCGATGTGTGTAACTCAGATATCAAATCTTCATGAAAACACATTTGTACCACCACATGACCACTAATAGGGACAATTACATCACCACCCATGGACCAACTAGAAGGTACCTCCTCAAGATTAAAATATTCCTTCATAGCCAAACACTAGCTATCCTCCAGCTGTCTCTCTTTCACCCATCTCAAAAGCACAGACTCAAATGATAAATATGAAAGGGCCATTTTTTGTGTCTGTCTTACACCTCCATGTGAATATCTCAAAACAAAGACATCATTTTCCATTCAGATTTGGATTCCTGAACCACTTGATTCATAGTCATCTGGTTCAGAGCATCTACATCAGTATTCCCTTTTTTAGTGGGTAAACTAACTAATAATCAAAAGGATTGTAGGTACTCAACCCTCCTTCACTGTTGAATATTTAAATCCCTCTAATAGAAGATATAATTCAAACTCTTATGATAAAAAAACACAATGAATCAATCTCTCAACAACTATTTCCCCAATAATTTTAGGCATAAACTATAGCAACTAGCTCAAAATCATGGGTATTGTAGTTTCTTTTATGCGGTTTCAATTATCTCGACTGGTAAGATAAAACATGATTATTCTACATTAACATTACCCCAATTCCAACACTAGATGCATACAAAAAAGTTTACTTCTTACTAGGTTTAGGTATGATTTGAATTGGTGTGGTAGTCAACCACATCTCCAATTCTTGAAAAGAAATTTCACACTTCTTTGACCACTCAAACATTACACCCTTATTGGTAATTCTTGAGAGTGGTTCTACAAAATGGAAGATTGATTTAATGATCATCTGATAATAATCAGAAAAACCTAGAAAACATCAATATTCGAAAACACTTTTGGGATGATCCCAAGACCCAAAACCTTCACCTTCTCTAGATCCACTAACACACCTTACTCAGAAATGATGTGTCCAAAGAAATGTACTATATTAATCCAGAACATTCACCTTGATAAATTTCCGTAATTCCTTTGTGCGCTTAGTGAACTCAAGATGATGTCAAGATCTTTGTAACGATCATCAAGAGTTCATCAGTACGAAAATATTTCATCAATAAATACAACCACAAACTAATCTTGATAAGGGTGAAATATCCAATTCATTAGCTCCATAAACATAGTTGGTTCATTGGTTAACCCTAAAGGCATCACTAAAAATTTATAAAACTTATACCTACTCTAAAAAACTATTTGTGGTATGTCAGAAGGTCTCACCATCAACTGATGGTATCCAGATCTCAAATCAATCTTGGATAACACTGTGGAACCCCTCATTTTTTGAAAAAGGTCATCAATTTTGAGAAGCGGTTATCATTTTTAACCATCATCAGATTAAACTTCTTATTATCAGCACATAATCTCAACGAACTATCATCCTTTTTAGAAAATAACATTGGTGGTCTCCATGGAGATGTACTTGTTTGAATGAATCCCTTCCACTCCAAATTTCTCAACCGAGCCTTAAGCTCATGGAGTTCTCCCAATGCCATTCGATATGGTGGAATGGAAACTAGTTCTTCCCCTGGCAGAAACATGACCATAAACTCAACATATCTCTTAGTTTGTATCCCTAATAATTCTTCTGGGAACACATATTGGAACAGATCCAACTCAGGAGGAAGACATGTTGCTCCACTTATCCATCATTAAGAAAAATTCATGCCACTTGGACTGTAAGCTCTCCCAACTTCAAAAAAATGGACCCTCACGGCCTTCTAAAACACCTCAATCCCCGCGAAGGACATAAGTGTTTACATCAAGAGATGAAAATGTTACATGATGTTGATAACAGTCAATACGGGATTGATACTCCACTAACTAATCTATTCCAAAGATCAAGTCAAAATCTGACATCTCTATAACAAACAGATCCCATATGAAATTCTATCCACCAACCTCTAAGGAACAACCTTTACACCACTTTATATTCTTAACTCACACCCCCAACAGAGTATCAAGTGACATAACATCGCATTCACTTTCTACAATTAGTCCCAGAACTACAACTAACTGTGAAGAAATAAAAAAATGTGTGTCACATGTGTCAAATAGAGAATTTGTAAGTGTGGAAGCTACAAGAATCGTACCTCAAATCGTATAAGGTGTAACATAACCTAGTCATGGTGAATAATGAACTAACTGTAGGTTTCCTATCCCTATACCATGTGATACAACCTGATTACCTGAAGATATACTTTCCTTCTGATAAAAATTGTCTCTTCCAAGAGTTACATGTCCACCAACCCTACCAGTACGGCCTCTAAAGCTCTAACTACCTTCCTGATATGGGGTAATCAATCCACTTCATGCACTCTTCACTGATATCTATCCTCCAACACTTTCTATCTTCCATGAGTTCCTGTAGAACCTCTTCACATGGCTAATTTTTTAACATGCTCTACACTCAATAGGCGGTTGGAAAAACTAACTTCGCACATGTCCCAACCTTTCACATGGGTAGCAAAAAATATGATCACTAACCTGAGAGACTGATTCCTTTTTAATGTTGTGTTGTACACTCTTTCCCTAGGGGAAATTCTCAAAATGAAGCTTCCTACTATCAGAATTCAAACTATTAGTTCGCCCCATCAAAACTACATGTCTACTTCTGGAGGCCTATTGAGGTTTCCTTATGAGATGAGGTCTTGGTCAATCACCTCAATAGACCTCTTCAGCCATAATATATTTACTTGTGATGTAATATCATGAAGAAGTCAATCCTAAAAGATTTTTTTCATAGTTTCCTCATCTCCCACTAAAGTAGGAACAAAATTTTCCATGCCCAGGAATCGACCTGCATACTCCATTACAAACCTCATCCACTACGTCAAACTTATAAAAATTACATCTTTCTCCTACCATAATTTTTTTGGCTAGTAATTCTCTAGAAACCTTTCTTGAAAACTTTCCCACATCATTCCCTCTATTTTTTCTGTCTGAGCTAGGATATACCATCAATACTTTTCCAGGCCTCACAACTTGTTTGCATCGATCTTAAATCACTTCTCGGAAGGAGTATCTAGATGTTAAAGAATTTTATGGATAGATTCTATCTAGATCTTAGATGCCTCAATCCCACCCTCTCTGATAAAGGGTAGTGGCTTTTGTAGCTGAAGCTCCCTGGTCAACTCGAACATACTTGGTACAGCCCACCCTGGGTCTCATTCCATCATCTGCATAAAACTAGTAATGTTCTCAAGAAACTTCTCTTCCCAATAAACATCAACCATAGGGTATTCTGGATCCACTGTTGGGTGATCTTTCTTGGAAGCATCCTATTATTTCCCAACCATCACATGACTTCGTGGAAACGTTTCTCTTTAGTTTCAAATATGAACTTTTCATAGAAAAACCATGATACTTTCACAAGGATTTAGGAAAGGATCATCACAATCCATAAATAAACCATTTCGCATACACTTCCCGTTGGTATTTATTATATATAGAACACTACCCCCAACAATCATTTTTTAAGGTCATGGCTAACCCAAGGTAACTAACGCACATTGTGATAAGACCTACCTTATACACCTTTTAAAAATGAATTTCACCTCCCAATTTACTCCCAAAACATTCTAATTCACTTACGGCACTCTATCAATAATCATTCTATAATTATTAATAATAATTATCATTTACCTTTTTACCTGATTATATCATCCCATTAGAAAACATTTCACTATTTTTAAGAATTTAAATTTCATTCTACCCAAAATGTACCGCATAGCCATCCCATGTGTGTGTACCTACTATGAATTATGTCACTTATATAATTTGGTGCCTAGAATGATGCATGAAGGCAAAACCCCATGCCATTCCATCAACGAGAATAAAATTCATAAATATGTCACATCACACCAATGTGTATTACACAATAATGAAATATCATCAAATGTAACAACAAAAAACAAGAACAACAATTCCCGCCCTAGGTAACTTGGGTTTTCCTCCATACATGGGTTAACAACTCCCAAGAATGAGCTCATTTCCAAGGCCTGAAACTGTCTTAATCTCCTTTATTCCATCCCCAAATTGTAATAAAGAGAAAATAAGTCCTCTAATACCACTTTGTAACATCCCCGAACAGAGATCCACTAAACAGGTTCCCCAACTCGAGTCGTCACCTGACCTCAAGCAAGCCTCCTTGTATGCTAGATGTTTCCGACTAGTAGTGAGGGTCTTGATTTTTCATGTAGGGAGACTATACCCACTTAATCAGAGTAAGCCACAACAGATCATAGTATAAATATCAGAATCAATATGAAATAACCAATAACATTCATAGCCAAACATATCCAAAACATGGTATAAACCACAGGAAATAGTAAATATTTCATGCAATTCTACAATGCCAAGTGAACTAAACCCAAAATAAAGACAATAGCATAATACCAAAACCGTTCTAAATCCAATTCAGGAACCTCATACATGCATGTCCCACATCCAAATCAACTTCATAACATAGGACCCTTAACCTTGTCCTGACCTGCAATCATGAAATATACTCAGGTTCCCAATGGAGGCTCAAGCAGGGTGTGAGTATAACTCAGCAGGCCACCACCAACTTTGTATAAGAAGTATCTAGTCTAACAGAAAGTGAATGCAAGTTGAAATAAATGGAAAGTAAAGGAAAGACAGTTTGGGGTCCACTTGTTAATTTTTCTCTACTTTTCTATTACCATTTTTATTAATGATGAAAGTTTTTATGTATATCATCTCATTATTTAGTTCATCACCAACATGTTTTCCATGAGTCATACATTTACCTTATTCGCACAATATTCATATAATTTATCATTCTACATATTAAAATGAGTTAATTATCTATATCACTAGGGATGATCATATCCTGTAATCACCACACTTAACTGGGAACCTTATTCCACATATTTTAATTGAATACAACCATTGGGGCCATACAACATCAGTCCAAATCCCCAACCATTGAATTCCTATGTAGGTTAGAGCATCAGTCCAACCCTACCCATGGGAGGAACATTAGTCCTTAATCCCACCACCAATTCATGTGCACATTCTTATTTATCCCTTCATCACATTGACTTATAGCACAAACTGTACAACCAATAAAGATAACGATCATGATTCACAACAATTAACATGGGATTCAATGTTATGCCACAGCCTGTTCACAATTCCATTTTACAATACATAACCCATTAGACCAATTATCTTCCCAAGTCTCATCCCATTAACCATACTCATCAATTAAAAATCCATTACCAATCCAATGTGTCAATATTTCACATACACCCACCATCCTAGGGTTTTCAACATAATTCAATATCAACAAGTCACTATCCCATTTTATCAAATTTAACCCATTTTTATTACCATTCCAAACAATACCTTAATCAATTACTAAGAATACTCACATGATAATAATTTATTTTCACTTCCATTCAACATTCCAACATTCTTATAAAGGGATATACGTTGTCACAAGGTAACCTTGTTCATACTTAGCTAACTTCTAAATTCAGAAAGTATCGGCGCACCCTATGGGTGGCCATCAAAGTTCAAGTCATCCTCCATCTGTCCCATAATGACCATGAGGGTTTCAATTCATCATTTAGACACACATCACTTAAAATCACATCAAAGGATCAAAATCACAAAAAGGGGTAACCAATATATAAACCCAAGCATGCACAAATCCGAAACAAAACTTTGGGATATAACATATAGGCCACCTACCTTGGATCCATTGATGAACACACACCTAATCGAGGCCTTAGATCCCAATTCAATACCCCTTTGAAGGATAAACCTATATCTCAATGTAAAAGAAGGGTTTTTGAGCTTTGTAAGAAGACAAGGATGAAATGTGAACCCTAAACCAAAAAGAAATGCAAGAGGGGGATTTTCCTTACCCGGATCTTTGAGTCGCAACTGATGGAACTCCAAATGACCTAGAGATAATGGATAGTCACCCTTTTATGCTCTTGGATGTTTTGGTCCATCACTAGGGTTGCAAGGGGGAAGAAAGGAGGAAATCTATATTTGTGGTTAAAAATCCCATAATGGCATTTTTATAAATTTCTCTACTTTACTAGGCTTCACCGTTTACTCACATGGTTTTCCAAACCTTGCACAAACCGTGCAAGATCTACTATCCGAAAATCACCCACTTTGCACAGTTTTCTAGGAATTCAACATGGTTAGCTTAACTATGTGATAAAAATGCCCATGACTCTATCTAAGGCTTCATGTTTACCTAGGATGATCTGTATGGTTCGCACTAATAGTGAAAAAACTATGAAACATGCTCAAAAACTCATTTTCCCTCCATTTTTATATCCCAAACCCTGGGAACACCCCAAGCCTTCTCATGAACTTTAGAAAACCCTTATTTAACTAAAATCAATGACTTAAATAGAAAAATAACAAAACATATATTAAGAACAATGCATATCTTACAATTATTATAAATCGTACTATATATTATTTTATTATGATATTATATTACCAGATTATTAACAATTTCATGTTAATGTTGTGTTTCGGGTAAGAATCACTTTTTTTGTATATGTTTTGACTTGTAATTCAGGATCCTCTAACAAAAATTATGAATTATTTATTTTTAAAATGTAAAAAAGATTTAAATATCATTTATATTAAGTATATAATAGTCATTATTAATCTAAAAATGATATAAATTTTAAATGAAATACATTGTTGATGGGTATGGTAGGCCGTACATATGAGTGAACATTGTTTCTCTTTTTTTGTCATATAGAAAGAAGGAAAATAAATAGAATATATCAATATATAAATTATAATTATAGTCGAATTATTATTTCAAATATATAATATACATTTATTGAACCAATCCTTAATACATTCTATGTAAAATGTGAATGAATCAAACTGGTTTGAGGAGGAAGTAGCTGACATGTCCACAGATGAAATTATCATATTCTCACATAAGGAAAAGCATGAAAGTATGTGTTATATAAAAATTTTATAATCCTTAAGGAATAATAAATATAATATATATCATATGAAAAAATTACTTCAGTCATTATTCTCATCCTTGAAAAGTTTTCATGGAATAAAGAATGGCATTGGTTCGAAAGATAGTGGTCTTCCACACACAAAAATGATGATTATGTTACCCATTTTATGGAAGCACATATGATTATAGGTCATATCCATAAAAATTAAAAAAATAAAAGTATGTTTAGGATACATATTTTATATATAACAATGGAATAATAATAATTGAGGAGTTGGATAAAGAGAAAAAACAAAATTGCTTGCTGAAGGATGTTACCTCTTCTTTGGGTTACTCTATTGGTTTACACTGAAGGGATTCCTTGGTTGGATTTATTCCCAAAGGGAGGATTTTAGGATTAGAATATGTAAGGTAAGAGATTATTTTTGTTGGTATTTAATGAAAAAATGGTATTTATATGTTTGAATAAGTTAAGGGATGATTTCCCTTTTATAGTGGAGGAGGATTTTTATTCTTGTAAATACAAAAATATAAACAATATTGGCATGTATCCCTTACATAATGTGCCTACAAAAGTAGTCTATTTTTGATAAAACAATTTGAATAGTCTAAATATTAGAATCCTGTGGATTTTATGCATGTTTCATGGTTTCTTGGCCTTATAATGTAAATGTTTAACCACTATGTAATTTTGTTTTTACATTAATCATTGAAATTAATTTTAATTTCTTTCAATAATATTTTTTATAAAAAGAACATTGGAATTATTACACATTATAAATTATTCTTATTAAAAATGTGTAATCCGATTCTATCGATTCAAATAATATAATTTATAGAATTTAATTTAAAAATATTCTTATAGACGAGATGGAAAAACAAGTTTTTAATGTAAAATTGTTCAAAAGATTGAATTGTATTTATATCCAATTTCATTGTAAATTTTTTTCAAATGATGTAAATTGTATTGATATATGTATAATTTAACTAATTATAAATTAAAACTAAAATAATATATAATATATAAATATAAATAAATTAGATGAAAATGAAATTTTCAATTAAAATTGTGTGTTTTCACTATTCATCAAAAAAATAAAACTTCTCAGAAAGGTAAATTTTTTTACCCAAAGTAAATTTTTATATTCATATTTAAATAATAAAATTATTAATGTTTCAATAAATATTTTTTTTAAAAGTATCCCATTAAAATAATGAAAAATAAGTTTTAGAATAAAAAAACATTTGTGCAAAAAAACTAGATTTATTCTTATTTTAGTCCTATTAAATATATTTGGTGAATGTCAATAAAATTGGTTGATTGTATAATATATAAATTTTATTAAAAAAATTCCTCAAAATATTTTTTAAATTTATTTATATAAAACATGTTTTTACATTGAAAAATTGTTTTCTTTGAAAAGGAATTTATTTATTTTCAAATAGTTCATACTTTAATTTCTATATAAATTATAACCAAATGAATAATTATTTACACATGTGTAAAAAAAGTAATATTTAGTAATTATTTTATATAAATTATATTCCAATGGCTAGGTGATGAAAATAATAAAATTTTAATATTAATAATAATAATATATTGTAGTTTAATAAAACATAGCATTACATGTAACCCAAATTATCAAATGAACTAGGCATTGTGAGTAACACAATATATATGTAGTTTTTCATACACTTAAATCTAATATAACTATTTCTTATAGAATAATATCAATTTGTTTATGCATAAAAAGAAAGAATAACATTGTTGATTTATATAATAAAAGATTTATTCAGTGTTGTATGGAATGTAAAAAATAAAAAAAATTAATTAATTAAAAAAATATATTTCAAAAATTCTTGTGGTGATATATTTTACCCCCCATAAAAAGAATCTCACCCTAAAAATTCATCTGGTTTATCAAAGATTCAATACATGAAAATTCCATTCATAGAAACACACATAATAAATTTGAATAAAAAATATCCTTTAAAATGAAATTTTTTTATCATAATAGTTACCCAAAGAAACACATAAGTATGTTTACACATAGGATAAAATATGTGAATACTTGAACATGGGAGAAATTAATAAATAATCATAGAGAGTTATAAATATCTGAGATCACAAAAAGTGGGTGATCTAGAGAAAGTTAACAATAACAAAACAAAAAAACAAAGTATCATGAAAGTGATAATTGATACCATAAAAAATAATGATAATAGAGAAAAAATTTATTTCAATACAATTTGTACTAAAATTGAAGAATCTTCATTAGAAATTATACTTAGTTTCTTTCATTCCTATTCATATGCACAATTAAACCCCTGGGTTATTCCTTGACCAATTTTCACTTCATTTATTGCTCTAAGAAATGAATATGGATTTTTTATGCCTAATTTACTAACAGATCATGAGATCAGTAAAAATAATGATAATTAATTTCATCTATACTTAGTTATAATCACAAAAATCGGTTATCATATATTATCCAATATTCATAAATCCTTATGTGGAGAGATAATACATTAATCTCTAAAAACCTCTTCTGAAGTTTAAATAAACCATTCCATAAATGGTTTACCATATAAACCTTCAGAAATATGAAAGTAAAAAAAATTAAATAAGGTCACTAAATTTCTCAAAAATACATTTTCATTGATCCCCCCTACATAATAATGTATAAATTTGTTGTCAGATACTAAAATTGTGAATATATTTATAATGTTTTCTCTTAAAACATTGTAATAACAATAATTTTAAAAAAATATTATAAAAAATCATTCTTTCTTATTCAAAATATTATTGGATATATTTTTTATGTCCAAAAAAATTGTTAAGATCATCCATAATAAGAAATACCACACTATAAAAAAAAATCAATTATCAGCTGTCGGGTAATCTATATTATCCAATTTACATTATCCATATCAATCATATCTCTATCCATGATAAACACATAATCTCAGCATCTGGAACACATTAAGGGTTACCTTATCCTAATAAAACTATCACCCTTCCATTAAATCATATTTCTATGTCACCATCATCATTTAATATATTTTTTAAAATACTCTATGTAAAACCTATACTTAATGATTCATATAGCACAATTCAAAAATTATTATACATATACACTTCAATCTTCCAAATTTATTATTAATCTATTAATTAAGCTTCAAAAATCATAATCCTTAATACCCCTTTACTAAAATATGAAATATGAATCATTTATTAAGATTCATCAGCCTCTATTTAATAAATCAAATTATGTTTAATGTAAAAAATATATTAGAATATCCCATACTTTTCACATGTCATTCATGGTCTCTATATATTCATTAGTATAACTTGTACTCATGCCACATTCCTAATTCTCTTAATGAGATTTTCACTTATTAACTAGATTTTAATAATGTCCATACGTTGCAAATCTGAAAAATTCAATGCTAACCTAGTTCTTTATAGTTTGTAATTTTTAATAAGACCAGAAATAATAGTGTTAGAAATATGTATCATAGATAAAACCTTGTAATATTGAAAAATTACTAATAGTTTGCCTAAATCATGACACCTTCTTTTAAATATATGAAACCATAGGCTTATTTTTTCATCAATCAATATAAATATACTTAAAAATATCCTTAGGTATGTCACTAATGTTTTCTCAACCTTGTTTCCAAAGTGTTAGTAAAATTTTCTTTCAATACCAACTATAGCGTCCCTCGATTAACAAACATGGATTTTACATCATTTTAGATGAATATTCTAAACATTAAAAATAAATTCATAAGAACCATAATAGATTAGTGTATTTGGAAATACAAAATCATAATATTCTATATTTTTGAAAGATATTCAACATTTCCCTTAATGATCTTCCCCTTTAGTTCTCATACATAAAACCATTCTTCATAACATGGGGAACAGAAACATAAGAAAGGGGTGAGATCAGATTCTTAGTAAGGGTAAAAAAGTGATATTTATTCATAACATGAGAAAAAGGGTCTGAGAACATGATTGTATCATTATAATATCATAACCTTTATATCAATGATCATAATCAAGAATCTTATCATAAATATTAGTAGTTCATAAGACATAAATCATAATGTAGTTGAGATCATTATCAATAAAAAAATAGCATAATAATGAGACATATAAAATGTAAAATAATTCCCTATAAGTCAATGATCATTACCAAACCTTATCATGGAACTTCATATGGGAAAAACCTAAAAGAAAAGACACACTACCATCCCCAGTCACAACCCTTTACTTTTAGTGGATCTGGTTACGCCTTCTTCCAATTTTGGTTCATTATTGTTGACTTTTTCCCCAATATTGTAGTTTAGGGTCACTTACAATACCATATTAGTATTAAAGGTTCACTCCCAAGACCATCTTAGTAGAAAAATTCCCTCACTAAACTAGGTTTACTCCCCATTTCATCAATGTCTATCTCAAGATATATAAATCATTACACAAATTGTTAGATCATTATATGGGATACCCAATATTATAATATATATTGGTATTACCCAGTTCTATCTGGGATACCCTATTGTATCTTCTATAATGGGATTACCTGGTGATATATGGGACACTCCATCGTATAATCTATAAAGGGCTCAAACAGCATTGTCTAAGACACCCAATCATATAATTATAAAGATATTACCCAATACTATTTTTCACACCACATCATATAATAAATTTCCATGAATAATCATGAATAAAGTACAAAGATTTTATTTATCATCATAAATACAAATAAAAATAATTATTCTTTCATAATTTGATTAACCCATTGAAAAAAATCAATTTCATGTCAATAAGTTTGAAACATCATTTAGTCATGGAAAAGAAATAAGTTCCATAATCATAATTTCCAAAAAAACATAAACCATTAACAAAATGATATAATGGTATCCTCAAATCAAATCCACATTAGAGCATAAACAATATCAAGAATGTCATCTTAGATTGTGAATTAATTTGAAAGACCAATTCAAATAGTTCTTAAAGAAAATAACCTTTCATTGAAAATATTAAACCATTTTCTAAAACCCATTATAATTAAACCCACATTTAAAACATATGAAATAAGCTTCAAAATCAATTTAAACATTTCTTAGGCAAATTATTTTTTTATTTGAAAAAATTTATTTAAAACCATGAAATATTTAAAAACATTTTTCATTTAAAATAAATTTCAAAACATATAAATTATTATTTGAAAAAAAATTTATTCAATTTTTAAAGAAAAATAAAATATTAAAAATATATTCCCTTTGAAATTATCTGAAAATAATTCCAATACATTTTCTGGAAAATATTTTTTGAAAACATGGTTTTTTAATAAAAAATTTTCCAACTCAAGAGAGAAATAAAGTCAGATTTTATTAAACAATTATTAATTATCATAAGTACCAAAGCATGGAAAAAATGTTACTATTACATGGAGATATCATGAATAACCATATGAAAATAAATTTGAGAGAGTTATTGAGAGATATATTATAATATTTCATCAATGGATGTATAATTATAAATAATCTAGATAAATTTTGAGAGTGTAGCAATAAACGGTTACCACATCTGTATACATTGAATCATAATACCCATGAAATAATAATAATAAATTAAGCATAAAATATAATTAAAATCATTATATTTATGATATAAAAAGTCAAAGGTTATTATATATGCCTTTTATTGGAGTATAGGTTCATAACATGGAAACTGTCTCAATGAAGGTAAATAGAAACATAACTACTTACATATTTGGTAACATTTGAGCCATAGACCCCATGAAAGAGAGATCATAAAATGGATATTTAAATACCCATAAATATGATTATATGAATCATAGAATACATTCATGGGCTGAATATACACCACATAAAAAAATTAATATAGAATATTGTATAAGACTCGTCAAAATAAAAGTGAGACTAGAAATCCCTTTACTACTTGAGTATATATTAGATCATGAAAACCATGAAATAATAACAAAAAAAGAAACATTAATTTCAGTAAATAAATAAAATTCAATATAATAATTTTCATATGTAATTATACACACCTTGGAATAAGAATTAGTGGTGAATATAGCATATATCTTATAAAAATAAAAGTGAGAAGTGAAATCCCTCACCATAATTCTTAACTTTCTTCATACATCTTCAAACCTCTAGTATAACAAATATAAGTTTTTTATAAATATAAAATAAACCATATTATTAAATATAATATAATATATTATTTAATTATGACATTATATCAATTGTTTATTAATAATTCCAGTTTAAAGTTATGTTTCATGTAATAATTACTTTGTTTTTTTAAATGTTTGGATTGGTCATTTGGGATTCTCTTACATAGATCATTATTTTTTAATTTGAATAATTGAAAAAAATTACTTAAATAAAATATATATTCATTATATAAGTATTTATAAAAATTTATATACTGTATAAATATGAAATGGATGACATCGTTCACGGAGATGGTAGGTCATACGTACACATGAACGTTGTGTCTGTTTTCTTGTCAAACTGAAAGAAATAATTTAAAAATAGATGAATGTATATATATATAATCTCATTCCATTATAAATATTATTTCATATATATATTTATACATATAATAAACCCATAATTAATATATTCTATCTAACATGTGAACGAATCACATCGCTTCGAGGAGGCAGTAGTCCACCCGTCCACAAATGAAGTTATCGTATTCTCACATAATAGAAATCATGTGTATATAGGTTATATAATAAATAAAAATTAGTAAATAAATCATTAATATAACATGAAAATATTAATTACTTTATTATTTTTATCCATTAATAGTGGTAATGGAAGAATGAACAATGTCGTTTCGTGAGACAGTAGTCTGTCGTATAAAAGAACGATGACTGGGTATCCCATTTGAAGGAATCGTGAGTGAGTTTGGGTCATACCATTAACATAAAAATTTCTTATTATATTTATAATAATGAGTTTATTATATATTCATCGAATAATAATAATTGATGGGGTGGAGAAATAAATAAATAAAAATTATTTTTGATGGATGTTACATATTCTTTGTGTAACTCATGTTGTTTTTCTCAAAGGGATTCCTTGGATGGATTTCTGCACAATGGGAGGATTATAGTATAATTTTAGAGAATTAATTTAGTTATTTTGGTATATTTTGGGTAGAAAAATGAATTGAGATGTGTATAGAAGTGAGGGGTTGAGTGCCCTTTTATGGTGGGGGAGGAGTGGTATTCTTGTAAATTTAAAAATGTAAAAATGATTGGGAGGTCTCCATTTCATCATGTGCCTCAAATAAAAATTATTTTTTCATAAAATTGGTTAAATGTTAGATATTTCTGCATAAAAATGTTTTTTTACAATTTTCTGTCATTTGGCCGCTTAAGAATAATGTTTAACGACTAAGTAATCTAGATTTTACATTCATCGTTGTAATTAATTTTAATTGCTTCAACAAAATTTTACTATAAGAAAATAATTTTATCATATTATATATTATAAATTATTTTTATTCCAAATATAAAATCTTTTTATCCAAATTTAAATCTTAGAAGTGGAAGCATATGATAAATAATTAATCCAGTAGATGAGATGAAAGAACATGTTATTAAAAGAAAAATGTTCAAAAGTAAGAAGTGTCTTTATATCCATTTTCAAGGTGAAATTGATTCCAATGACATAATATAGATTAATATATGTATATATAATTTATATTAAATTTAATATATAAATTAAAAATATAGATAAATTATAAAAAATTCATTTTTCAATTAAAATTTGGTGTTTTCATCATTCATCAAAAAATGAAACCTCTCAGAAAGATACTAATATTTTAGTAAATGTAAATTTTTATATTCCTATTTCAAAAGAGTAGTTTATTTTTTAAAATATTTGTTTTGAAATGTTTATAAATTATTTTAAAATGAGTCTTATATTAAATGTCCCTAAAACATTCTTTTAGAATAATACATCTTTTTATCCCTAAACCTATATTTGTTCTTATTTTATGCATATGAAACATATTTTATGAATTTTAAAATGTTAATTTGAATTAATAATATAAAATTTCTATTAAAAATTCATCAAAATTTGGTTGGTTTAATTTATTTTAATAAAAAAATAGTAATTTCAAAAATTGTTTCTTTAAAAACAGAATTTCTTTATTTTAAAATAGTTATTACGTTAATTTCAAGCTAATTAATAAACGAAATATTAATTTAATATATATTTTTAAATCATATTTTCAAACTTTAGATGATATTATTCAAAATTAATATTCCAATATCTATGTGATAACTGTAATAATATTTTAATTATAATACTAACAATATATTGTAGATTGATAAGACTCAATCTTGAATGCAACATAAATTATTGAAGGAAATCAACATTGTTCATGGAAAAAATAAAAATCATTTCGTGTAACAAAAGCTAATATAAGTCTTACATAGGGAACATTATCATCATGGATATGCATACAGAGAAATGATGACTTGGTAATTTCATAGAACACAAGCTATATTTATTTTATCTTGAAATGGAAAATATATAAAAGATTAAATTAATTCAAAAAACATTACTTCACAAATTGTTAGGGTGTTACAGTGGTGGTCAAAACCATACTAGAACCATGAATGAATACTAAAAACTATAATTGAAGTATAGTTGTGGGTATTAAAACTCATTTTGTGTTCAAAAATAATCAATTCCCAATGAATTTACTCTTAATAAAATATTCAATAACTACATGATTAAAATAAAATATAAACAAAATGGTTTTAAACATATTTATTATTAAAAAATAATGATCCATTGTTTTCTTCATTTAAAAGATGATTCATTACAAAAATGTGATATTTAAACATTTTATAGAGAATATGGAAGGAGAAGAAAAGAAAATGGAAGATACAATAAAGAATTGTTTTTTAAAATATTATTTAAAAAAGCATTAGGAAAACCATACATTCACATTTACTTAAATGACACACACAAAAGTGAAGAAAATAAACATCCACACAGTAAGGGAAATGGAAGACCACACACTTTTTACTGAATCAGCTGAGGCACTGAATGTATCCACCGCAGATAAATAGGTTCTAGTGAAACAAGATAATTCTTATGAAATTTGGGGGTAATATATAAGATATTTTCCTTGATCAATCATTACAGTGTGCCTAGTGAAATCAATAACCATCATGATCAATTGTACTTGACCAGGCCTAATTAAGGGGTATAATCCCAACCCATATAAAGTCTATAACATCAGCCACTATATAGTGCATAATCCTAAACTAGTGCAACATTCATTCACGAATAATCATATAGCTATTATAGGTTCTCATGACATTTATTATGTTGGGGAGATCCAAGCAATGCCAAACAAACTATTGTACATATATAAAATATACATATGAATCACAAAAAACATCACCTCCAAACACCACCATATGGAATACTCCATTTCCATCCAAAAGTAAACTCACAAGGGAATTATCAAAATAAGGACCTCCCAATTACATTTACGTGATCAAGGTAAGAAATGGATATCCCATGCTCTTTTTCCATGAAAAACTATTTTCAAGGTTTCTGACCATGCTTCAAATATCGTTTAAATGAAAAATGATTTCAAAGAGATATCAACACACCCCTTATAACTTCTTTAGTTCTATAAAAAAAATTTATAAAACCAACGAACCATTTAGAAACCACAAACCACTTAAAAAGGCCAACTGAGAATTTTATGAAACACTTTGTGTGAAAGGCCACATAAAACAATTCCAAAAATTTAATTTCAATGGGAAAACAGTAATATTTTATTTCAAATAATTATTCTAAACACCACATATCATTAACATTCACCAAATATTGGTAAAAAATCAAACATTCAATTTTTCTTAAATTAAAAGGGTGAATGGAATAGGAATTCTACTTCGAACTCACAACTCTTTGAAAATGGTAGCCCAAAACAACTCCACAGATGTCCAAAGAAAAAAGATCATCTAAGAGGAACCTAAATAATAGAAAAATCATATATAAAAAATATAAATTAACCCTATTCATGTGGTGTCAAGGAATAAAATAAAACAAGGGGAAAATGAAAGAATAATGAAGAGGAAGATGATTGGAGAGAATTACAATGAGAAATCACCTGATAACATGAATAAATCAACATGGAATCTCCATGAAAGGAGGTGGGAGGTGTAAGAAGGATGTTAGGATCCTATCTATATCTCACAAGACAAATGAGGGGGTGAAAGGGTGTTTTAGGGATAAAAAAAGAGTTTAGGCAAAGTAATATGAAATTTTAAAAGTATCTGGAAACTACAAACAGTTTTTTCACATTATTTGATAAATTGTACACCAATCATACATATCTTACTAGACTCATAGGAAACCCACATTATTTATCGACATGGTCTGGGAAACAGTTAAAAACCATATGTTATGGTTCTGTTAATATTTTAAGAACCATGATAATACTTATCATATAGTTATTACTAACCATGCCCATGTTTTACACCCTCATCTAGAATCACCGATGACCCACACGATTACACTTAGGATCCAAAATGTTTGACCGAAACCATTTTCTAACCATGAAACATAAACCATACTAGATGAAAAAAGAAATAAAAAGTGGGAAAGAATATGAGGTGACATTGTACCCCTTTAACCATTAATAAAAACCATGAAACTAATGAAAAATATTTTGAAACTCAAAACTTTTTTTTAAGACACCTGAGATATAATAGAAAATCTACAGACTAAATGATTAAAAAAAATAATAGAGGAAAATGAAAACTGGGGTGTGAAAATTCTCTCCACTGTAATTCATTATTCCCCCAGAAATCCCCAATGTTTCTAGTAGATCATGTAAAAGAAAAATCCTTACTCGCATTCACAGTTTAATTCCTTAGGCTGAAAGACACCTTAACCACCACTAGTATGAATACATGAACATATACTCCAAATAAACCATTTTAAACTAATTAATTACCACTGAAAAAAATCACAAGTCAAAACCACCCACTTTACCATCACCACAACCATCGGTCCTGCTCTAAGAAACCAATTTATGCTAGAAGGGATGGAAAATTTGTGGATTAATAGCCTAGGAAGTCCAGGAATTGATTATAAAAACTTTTCTAAGCTAGAAAACAAAACGAATAAGAGAGAATATAATGGGTTTCTATTTGAAAACATCATATAGTTATGGGGTACTCCCGATCATATTAGGATTATAGGTGGATTCCTAACAAACTCCATTCATCAAACACCTCACCTATACACTAGTAAAACTATACATATTCTCAGAATGATCTATGCAGTAAGAACAAAACACATAATAGAAAACATATCCACTTTATGATAAAAGACATAAAATTACTCAAAAAGTGTTCCCATTAAAATATAATTTCACAGTAGATACACAACATCCCTTAACATTTCAAAAAAAAGACAACACGACAAGAGGAAACCAATATAATGAATAATTATTTACATCAAAATCCCCAAAAATATCTTGCACTAGAACCACATTCATCCTATAGAACTGCATGCTTCTCTAAGGGATTGGATCTTTCTTCACTGTTATTTTTAGAAACCCCCATGTAGAATTTCATGATATGACCTAAATGACCACAACCACGATTGGTATACAAATTATATAGACATAAAGGGTTCATGTGACCTGACGTACTACATTGATGACACACTAGGGTTCTATGCCTAGAAGAAGTTGATGTAAGATCTTATATCCTCTTAGGTCCACCACTAGAAGATGTAACCTCCAGCTGCTTTACTATCTTTTTACTATAATTCCCTTCACATTCTATAGGGAATTAAAGTGGGTTGTATACCTCGATACCCCTAGATAACATGGCTCTGAAAGTCATTAAATTCCTCATTGCATCATCAAAAGATTATAGACTGAATTTTGACACCCTCAACTAAAGATCTAGATGAAGACCATTCTCAAAATGTTGTAATTTCATAGAATCATCCTCTACTTACTTTGAGAGATAGGGATGTAGATCCAATAGGAAATAGACAAATTCAAATACTAATCTATCACCGTGCTGAAAAAAATACGTCTTTATTTCCCTCAACACCATCATAGCCATAGAGTAGTACTTTTGTATGAATGATCTCTCAAAGAACTCCCATTATATGTATTCATGAGGATTGGAAGTAATGATTACCATCCACCACATCTATCTTAGACTAATAAACATAAAGTAGTGAACCAAACCATTATAGACTTAAAAAATCAATGAAACCAAGGATCCATTAAATATTCCACATCCACTCTTCCACTTTGGGGGGATATTTTTAAACATAAAAGATAAGAGGTTACATTATATATAACTCAACAATGATGTCTTTAGATTTATCAATGGGAACGTCCACTAATGGCGAACCACCCATATATTCTCCTTTAATCTCAATCAAATATTTAGTAGGGCGTACTATAAATAATAATGAACCAAAAACTCAATTAAACCCTCCCATAATAAATAAATAATCACAATTAAACCAAAATTAAAAAATAATACTAAATCACAAATTTTAGGAAATTCATTTCAAAAAGATCACTAAACACCACATTAATTCCATTTACTACCACACAAAATTCCAATGAATTCTTTTAATAAATCTCACCCTTTTCCATTAATAATAATTACCATTTTCAAAAATACTTCATTTTATTAAAAATAATAGAATTAAAAAACCATTTTATGGGAAGTAACTTTTTTTTAATCCACTTTTTGAGACTTATTTAAAATAAATTTGAGAACTCATTCATAATTTCCAAAAATCAAGACATCAGCACATGGAATCTGTTTTTTTACAATTCAGAACAAGGGTTTCAAAATTTGTTTTTAAAATTAATAGCTATCGAGACCAAATTACTAGAGGGTACTTGTGGCAATTGATGATTTTTAAATATTGTTGGTGGCCATATTTTGATCACAAAACTTATATAAAGAGTCATTTATGGCCATGTCCCCATGTTCTACATGGATTTCCAATCCCTACAAGGTCACATAAAACCACTGGATCAAATCTATTTTCATTCCCCAAACACAAATCAACCCATAAAAATCAAAGAGTACTCAATAACATAAAAAATTTCAACCATATCCATTAAATAATGATAAAAATAATGATAAACAATATAAAAATACATAACTCAATACCCAAATTCTCATGGTTACCCATGGTTTAACATTTCATGTGTTTTCCAGAATCCTACCCATACCTATACCCCATGATACGACAATACTACTTCATATACCTTCAAATACCAAATGAAAATGGGTTTTGTGAATGATATGTCCTCTAAAAACATAATCTCTAATAACATATTTTCATGAACCAATCTAGGTAAACCATCAACTAGTCACTCAAGCTAGCATGTGACACCTCTGAGGCACATTCCCAATCACCTTAGGGTGGTTATAAGAATAGAGGTTACCAAATATATATAATGTGAATTATTTCTCAAAATAAAAATAAAAACAAACAATGAAAAAAATGATCATACCATTGTAAATAAAATAAAAAATGAAAAAATTAGTACATGACTTAAAATAAAAACATTCCCAAACTAACAACTAAAAGATCTCCATGTGATCCCATGGTCACTCCGTAAACCCAAAACCCAACAGTGCATGACAAAGATCAAAACCAAGCTAGAACCTAAAATTGAGACTAGAAACTAGAATGAATGTGTAAAAATGTGTATTAAAACATAGTATAGGTTACCAACTAATGTATTCCCAATGAATTTCCTTTTAATAAAATATTCACTAAATATATGATTGATATTAAATAATTGAACACATTTTTACAAAAAAAAATCTTTTAAAAACAAAACATGATCCACTTACCACTTAATAGAAAACGGGTTTCAGTTAAAAAAGTGTATATTTGATCATTAATGAGATTAAAGGTAAAGGGATATAAAGAAAATAAAATATATCTTGAAACATTTGAGTGCAAAATACTATTTATGAAAACCATATGCAAAACAAATCAATCAATTTTACAAGAAATACCCACCATGGAAAGGGGAAGAAGTAATATCCAAAAAATAATGGTAATCGAAGACAACACACATGTAATAAAAATTTAGGAGGAAGCTAAATTATCCACCATAGATAAATAATTTATAGGTAAACTTGAGAATACATAGGAGATGAGGGGAAAATCTTGAACAAATTATCCATAATCTATAATTTCAGTGTTCTTGATGTAATCAACAACCCTCGCACTAGGTCATAACCAACCTGGTTTATCCAAGGGGAATAATCCCAAATTAAGGAAATTTTATACTGAGTAACATTATCAAGAGTGTAATAATAAACTAAAAAATAATACTTTCTTAGATAATCCAATATTAATTATAGGTTCACATGTCATGTCTTATGTGTGGGTTATCCAAAAAAGTCAAAACAATAGACTATATATAGAGGGATTAGAAATAAGTACTACACACGAACATCACCCCTAGACACCACTCTAACAAATAAAACATTCCCTACCAAGCATCATTTTAGAATTTAATTCCCTTACCAAGGGCTTCCCATTTATTTCAACCTAAAAAACACAAGAAGTTGATATCCCATAGAGATTTTTCCAAGAGAATCCATTTTCAATGTTACCAACCGAGGATTACTTATCCATTAAATGAAAAATCATTTCAATTATATCCCATAACACCACATATAAACTCATTAATCATTAAAATAAATTTATAATACAAAATCACCATTTTGAAATCCCAAAATACATAAAAAATAGAAAAAGGCATTTTATAAAAATTGGTGTGAAAGGAAACATAAAACAATTCCACAAAGGTTAATTTCAAGATGAAGAAAACATGATTTAATTTAAAATAAATTTTATAAACATCAAATATCACTAATTTTCATAAATAAAAGGCTAAAAAGTCAAGAAATAAATATTTAGTAATTTTAAATGGTGAATGAAAATGGTAACCTACCTCAAACTCATGACGCTTAGACAATGGAAACCTGAAAGAACTCCACAGAGTTACCAAGAAGAAAAAACATACATGAGAAACCATAAAAAGAAAAACAATAATAATTTAAAACCAAATAAGAAATATTCACTGAAAAATGGGACAATGGGAGGAAAAACAAGGAGAAAATTAAAATCAAAGAATATGAGGAAGATATGAGGAAATCACCATGATAAATAACACCAAAACATGAAGGAATCCACTTAGAATCACTATGGATTATGGTGAGAGGTGTGAGGATGAAGGAATTAGCCTCCCTAGGTATTATGATCCAAATAAGAAGGGATGGGTGATTTCTAGTTAAACCCTAAGAGGGGAAAATGTAATTTCAAATTCTTAATAGATATAGTCATTTCACACTCTTTGGATGCACGGTTTGATAAATTTTGTGATTACCATGCATTTTGGTTCTGTCAAAAAATTTCCCAACCATGGACGTGGTTCTTTAATTATTTGGACTAAACATTATAAAAAGTGTACATTAAAATATAATCCACTAATAAAATCATGTTTATAACTCAGAGTATCACTGTTTTACACCAACTCTGTGAAACCCATGCAATAAAAACTGTGCAAAATGGTAAGAAAAAAAATGGGCTCATCAACATGAGGTTACATAGTTTCCCCTCTACCATGTACAAAAACCATGAAAGAGAGTTAAAAAAACATGAAATAAAAAATTTTGATCTGAAACACCAGCTACATAAAGTAAAACAAAAATAAAACCAAAATAAAAAATATATAAACTATAATAAAAGAGAAAAATAAAAACTAAGTTGTGATGAGTGGTGTAATTCATTTTTCATCACCATACAATATTTCTCATTATGAGACTATATATAAATAATTTATATTATATTAATTAAAATATATTGATTCTTGAGAAAATTAAACCAACATCATATTTCATAGAACAAAATCATCAAACAAAAACATACAAGAAAAGAGACCATATTCACCCAAATGATCATTTTAATGAAGAAATTAAAACATAAGGATAAATAAAAATAATATTGAAATAATATATTGTATGATATAATTTAATATAGGTTTTTAATATATTGATACATAATTTACATTTATTATATATGATATATGAATCCATATGAAGGAATACAATACTTGAGGTATGAGTTCATCTCTATATTATTTCATTGGGTCATTTTTATTATTGTGACCCTATTTGTATTCATATACTGTATATAGTTAAAATTTGAAAACAAAATTCACACTTGTATTAATATTTATTGAACATAATTATCAATTTAATATTATTTCAATAAAGGGATGTTTGATTCAAAATTTACCAGTGTAGTAAGAATTTCTGTTTTAATCACTATTGGTTTTGATATTTTCTATGAAAAATTAAAATTGGGGGAAATTATTTGATCTGTGTCTTATAAAAATGATCTATTTTCTTCTCAAAAATTTATTTATTTTAATCTCAATTATTTTTACGTTTTTTCTCCCTTTTTTACTCAAAATGGACTTAATGGTTATATTTAATAAAATTTTACCTAATATCACTTCTTATGGTCAGGAATCATTATCTTCTATATTCATGTTCATTAAATTTTGAATGATTATTTTTACATATAAATAAATATTTTGAAAAAGAAATTTTAACTATTATATACTTTCTCTACAATTAAATAAAATAATTTTTTTAAAAGTTTTAATATGTGACTCACTTTTGACTTCTTACAAAAAGTGTGAAAGGAATAATTAATTTAACATATACTAAATGAATGTTTTTCATTTTAATTGTGACCATTATTTTCAATGAGTATTCCTTCATATATTTTCATGGTGATTTTAAAATAAAATATTTTTTTTAATATTCATGAAATATTTACTTTTCAAAGATTCCAATGGAAAATGATATTTTACATGGTTTAAAATAGTAGATTAAAATACATATTAGATGCCTTATTCAACTATTACAATATCCTTTGATATTTCATATGAACAACTGGGGTTATGTTATAATGATACCATCAATATTTTGTTTTTGTTTGGATTAATGTTGATGTGTTAATAATATTACAATCAAGCCTTTTTATCTATGCCAATAAATTAGGCTATGATGAAATAATTATAGTTTTGATAGTACCATCCAATTACATTATCTTGATAGGTTATGACTATGTGATTAAGAAATATTTTTGTGACCCATTTCTTAACCATAATTTAATTACTCTATGATGAAATGATGAATGTTTTTATTATATTTATTAAAACATTTGTATGATTTCCATAATGTGATGGTGGGAATGTAATTATATAACCCTATTATGTATTAGATAAATATTGATATCTCATATGATAATATTAAATATAATGGGTAGTTATCCCCTTTTGTTAAGATACTTTTTCCATAATTATAATATTTTATGTGAACCTTGACTAAGGAAATGATGGTAATGGAGTGTGAACCAAATGAAATCTGGAAATTTTTCCACTATCATATTTATTTATGTGAGTATTCACTAATTAAATAATGGGAATAAATAGCTAATCTAATCTATTATGGTACTCTATCCACCATGATATTCATATCATTTAGCATTCACTATGAATATGATCTTCTATCGAAATGTTTATTCAACAAAATATTTTTTTTGATTTTGGTATGTTCTCATAAATCTTGATTAATTATTGTTTATTTTACACACTTTTAAATTATTTATTTATTTATGATATATTCTTCTTAGATGAATCCTAATTTGTGATATTCAACTGAATTTTTATTAATTTTTTAATTTATGAACAAGTTATCCTACCATTATTCATATTTTATGATCACATATGATAATTGATTAGTATATACTATGTTTTCCATTTATATGAATATAAGATAAAAATTTATTATTTTTATATTTAATAAGGTTATAAAGAAATGATTTAAATATAGTATGTATAATAAGGGTACAATGATAGAAGGGAGTTTTTGGAGATGTTGAAGTCCATTCCATAAATTACAATCTTATATATCTAGTCTCCAAATAGACTAAATATTTATGTTTCTAGGGTATTAATTTTTAGGTTATATATTTAATATCCATATAAAATGAAGTATAATTTATGTATAAAACTATTTTATCTCCTTAATCAAGAAATCATTTATGGAATGTTAGTTTTAGATAAATGAAAGCTTCATGAAACATAAAGATTATTTGGCGTTAAATATATATTGTAGTTTACTACCATGTGAAAATGAATATATGATATATAGTATGAATTCATATAGTAATGTTATTATTGAAAAGTAATATATATATATAGAACTATTTTATACTAATTTCAATGTAAGATAAAAGGGGTCAATTTTATCCTATTATAGAGTCATTAAAGGAGAAATTAACTTGAACTATTGAAATCTATAATTCTGATATCAAATGGGAGATTGATTGAAATCTGATTGGTTTTGGGGTTATATATAGTTGACCATGATATAAATAAATGTCCAAAAAAATATAAATCAGGAGTTCAATTATTCTCATGTATGGGTACAACATTAGTCTTGGGGAAGAAATATGAATATAGGGACTAGAAACTATGATCCATTGATTCGATTGATCTCTCATTCATGAAATTAGGTTACAAAAAATGGCTATTATAAGAATTTTATCAATCATTATAGGTCAACTAAATATTTTTTTTACTTTAATATCCTTAATAAAGAATATTGTGAAATTCATTTTTGGGATGTATTTCAAGTTACTGTTCCTTGCTTTCTATAGTCATATGTCATGTATAGTCATCTAAAATAAAGAAACATACATTTTGAGAAACCTTTCATTGGTAGTGTTCATTATATGCTCCAAAATATTTTAATTAGAGATTAATCCCCATTTGACTAGTCCATATCTATTACATAAGTCCCTTCCCATCTCTACAGAATCTTCAAGGGATTCTTTAGAAGTATCATTACCATCATTAAGGAAAATTACATTTCTCATTTAATCAGTGAGTTAAAGAATAAATTATTCATAAATTATGTGGTTATATTCCTTTTATAAACATCACTATCATGTAGTGTGGACTAATTTTTTTTCATTAATATATATCAATTCATTGAACCATATAAGATATTTTACATATATAGTTTTTTGATATCATATTAAAAGGAAATTTCAAGGATATTTATCATTAATTGGAAAAATTTATTCTTTATATATAATAATGAGGATGGGGTATCATGTGTGTCAACCTGGTATGTGATACGATAATAATATAATTTATATAGATGTATATTTTGAAAATATATCCTTCGCATATCCCAAATATTATGAAAAACATTTGATAGAGTTTTATTAAAGGTCTTTATATTTCATCTATTCATAATGTGATACTAGGATAAGTGGTTGAACTTTATGGTGTAAATATATAGACTATCTAAATCTCAGATTAACAATGATTCGATTCATTTTATGTCAGAATTATTTGAGTAAATACTAATTTGGTAATTATATTAGGATTCTTATAGTTTATCTTATTCTTTATACTTGACCCCTTTAGGGGAACCACTTATTCATATTAAGAAAATAAATTAATATAAGTAAAAATGATCATAAACAAAAAAACTATTGATAGATGTTATGAATATGTGACACATATCACTTTTAAGGAAAATTCACCAGAATAGTGATTTTTTTCAAAATATTCTATGGGTTAATGAATGGAATTTTCATTGACAATTCAGGCGGTAACTTCTTTAGAATCCCATATAATATTTTGTCATTGATGAATGAAATTATCCTTTCCATTAATTTATATAAAATTTACCATAACGGATTTTATTGATGACCATGAAAGAACTAGATTAATTCTAAGGGGTCAATGATTGGAACGAAGGTGTATTGATTTATACATCCTCTAAATTATTTTTCCTGATTATTTGATTTTCAAATATGATTAGAGCTTCTCACATAATGATATATGTTTTTATACAAAGGATAAAATATATAGGAACCATTTTAATTCAAAATTAAATGAAAAATTTAATGAAGGTCATCATTAGAAACCCAATGTTATGAGAACTAGAATGAAAAATTGCATTGAAATGATCACACAACATTTTGATTATAACACCCTGATATTTTATGAAAAATATTCTTTTTAATTTCATTAATGTCTTATGTTGTACGCTACACCAAAATGATCTTGCACAACACACATCCCTGACTTTTCTTGCATTACACGCAATCGCGACCTTCCACGATAGCGTGTGTTGTATGCAATACCGAGTTTCACTAAACAACGATATGTTATATAAACTAGCCGTTATGAATAGTAATACCAACTTTTTGAAATTTAATAAATTTTATCTTTCAAAATGGACTTCATTTTTGGATTTGGAATATCGAAATTATCCTAGGGTGATATTTTGGTATTTTTCTAAAAACATTCAATTTTTGATGAATAGTGAAAACACTCGGTTACTATGTAAAACCCAACTTTTTATTTAAATAATTATTTATTTTATTTAAATTTATTTTTGGTCAAAATTGATACATACTACCTATAGAAGTTCAAAGTAATTCATTGGAGTCATTTTATAATAACTAGTACTCCGCTCGTGCAAATGCACGAGACTATTCAATTTTCTTTCAAATCTTCTAGTCCTGCGTCATTCAAAAAAATTGTAATTTCGTTGTAGTAAATATAGGGTTTAGAATAAATTTATGATGTTGAAGTGAATGGGATACCCGTGACATGAGGAAATAAAGTGAAAACTAATTCCGATGGAGATGTAACATGATTGAATGAAAGAGTTGGAGATAAGATAAAAAGATGAGACGAAAGGTGGAGGTGAAGGGGAAGATGGAAGAAAGAGGGCAGATTTTGATAAATGGTGGAAGGCATCGTAGAGATAGTTTAATGGTTTATGGATTTTTAAAATATATGATGGTATTGAGAAGATGTTACAGTGAGGATTAGTAGGAATCGTGATTTCGTTCGGTGTGGTTTCTTTAAAAGCTAATAAAGTTGGGAGTTCATATTTTAACCAATTATCATCGTAAATAAATTTCACATTATGATGAACATATTATAACACACCCTTGATTTAAATGCATACATTCTATTTATTATATATATGAATCAAAATTCATAAAATATGAAATAGATTCATATAATAAAGAAATGTAATCCATAAACTATAAATGTTAAATTTTAAAATAAATCTAATGGAGAATAAGAAATTGTAATAGAAAAAACAAATTTCAAGGATAATACAGTACACTGCATAATATTTTTATGATCCATGTATATAAAAACATTAGAAATTAAATTTGGGTGAACTTATTTTTTTTTTGAGGATGTGGAATACATATGGAAAACTATCAAACTGTTAAAATATGTTGAAATAAAAGATGGGTAAACTCAAATGTATGTTTACGTGAATAATAAAAAATACCACTGATCACATGCACCCTTTTTCCTAGTTAATTTCCTTTTCTTCATCCACATTTCATAGAATATTTATCAAAATCCCTCTTTCAATAAACCCATAAATTATAAGGGGTTTCATGCATCTGTGCAAAAACCATATAGTTTGAAAATATTACAATGACATAGTTTTATCAATGCTTTTACCACATGCTCAAACCATCTAAAATCTAGAGCATCATTATCATGTAATTTATTCACTTGAAGGACATGACTAATCCACAACTCAGCTCTATAAACGACTCCATGGCATCCCATTCCAACATATTATTTGAAAACAAATTTCTATGTGGATTTAACCATTTGCTCATAAACCATCACACCATCACACTTCAGTGTTAAAATAGGATTTTCATTTACTGTTCCATGCAACTGAATATTCAAATTTATTCCTCCACTTCTTCCTCTCCCTTTATAGCTTCTTGGATCTGCCAAATAAATGAGAAAACGGCTAAAAACGCGACTTTTAAATTGAAACCAAAGATTACCCAATTGTCGCATTATATTTCTTGAATTATTCTTCACATAAACTGAGAAAGTAAATGATAATGTTATACAATACAAAACTTTGTACCATAAAAAAAGAATTGAGGGAATATTAAAAGAACAATAGGAAAAAAGATAGCATGTATTGTTTCAGGGTGTAAGAAGTCCCAACAAATTTTTTATCACCTATTTCACCCTGACTGCATCAAACTAGAAAATATTAATGAAGAAGGAGGAAGAGAAAAATGTATATATACGGGAGAAGAAGGGGTACTTTACAGACACAGAGATTATTTGTCTTAGTATCAACCTGGGTCATGGGTGGGAGAATAGAGGGGGACTCGATTAATTTTCTTCTCCACATGTTCTCCTTCCTCCAATTTCAATTATGGACAGTTCATGTTCAATATATAAAAAATCAACCCACTCTAGGGGAACATATGATCTGAATTTCTTATCAATTAGTCCAACCTGACAACCTCACCCAACTACAAATGAAAAATGACAACTTATTTTCAGTTTGAAACAATAAATTCAATACAGAATATTTTTTGTGTATATTAACTAATCAAACGACAATTGAACACATGTTTTATTTTTTATAAAGAAAAACTTCATTAAAGAAAAAAAAATTAACATTGAAACTATTCATAAAAAATGAAATGATATTTTCAATTTTAAATAAAAACCAAAAACCGAATGCATGTTCAATGATAATTAAGTCAACCTAATAAATTAAAAACTCATACACAATCAAATGAAAAATAACAATGTGTGGATAAATTGAGTAAAAAAGCCTCCATGGAAGAATAACCAATGATCATCAGCATCCAGAAAATAGAACTCAAGTGGGTGCTGTCAATCATAGAATGGATCATATGCAATAACTAATGATATGCATCATCCAATGAACTATTGTTATTGGAATTCTTTTCCAAAGACTGTAATAGTAATGGGTTGTGTTATTTTCATAAAATCATTATCCTCGACATTATAATTATCTTTATTATCATCAAAATCAATATTCTGCAGTAAAAAAAACAAAAATCCAATCCAAGGTTTGGCCTAATACCAAGGTTTGGAGTAAGCTCATTTGATATTCAGTGAGAACCTGATTATAACCATCTTCCTCACTATGCTCTTCATTATCAACCTGGATCTAATTATCTCTATACTTTTATGCACCTTCTTTTCATTCGGTCTATCAATATCTTTCCCCTACCAAATTGGAATTATGAAATTAAACCATGAAAAATAAGATAATATTTAAAAAATCGCAAAGAACTTATGGTAATATTTTGAGAAAGAATATTGATATGGAAAATTTTGACCTTATAAAATCAATGAAATCATTACGTCATAATTAATTTATGGTCCTATTTATATCTAGAGTGACTAAATAGATAGTTTGTGATATTAATTTTCTAGATGCTTCTGTTCCAGCTTAACAAACATATCAAACATTATCAAATTTATAACTAAATCACTCCAGTTAGTAAATTTGAATAAAATATAAAAATTTAATCCCAAAATATATTTTCAATGTATCAAAAATATCCATAAATCTTCATCCACATATTAAAATAAAAAACATGGAGTTAAACCTGAATCAGGATTCCACTTTACTAGTTATTTATTTCATGTTTGGAGTCTGCATCAAATTTCAAAACCACAATAAGATAGAGCATTAAATAACTATATAAAGGAAAGATAAAAACCAAAAACACCACATGAAACATATAAATCAGTTATTCAACTACCGATATTCATATAACCTTCCGATCACATACAAATGAGTTCAAGAAGAATGTTGTCCTTAGTAAGCTCCAAATAACCCGAAGGAAATGTGGGCCACTTTTTTCTCCCGGTCATTCCTATCTATGAACCTCTGTATTTTAGTGTCATGTTCATCTGATATATCATGTAGATTGGCATATTTAGAGAAAAATTTGTATAAAAACACTTGATTAAAAATACACAAACATATAATTATTTTTCATACAACATTTGATATATATACAAAGCAACCACCATATACAGATCATGTTATCAAATCCAAGATCAACCCAAAAAAATGATGATTGTCCAATGGAATTTTAAAAATATGGGAAAATAGTCAAAAATACTGAATGATCACCTTACAGATCGTAAAAATGATTAAAGAAAATAACCATGATAGTTTGAAATTTACAAATATATACAATTTCATTAAAATTATTATGAACTGGAAAATCTGGGTATACCAACCGTGTTAAGCTAGTTCAATTTATGCTGGCAGAAAATAATAAAATACCGAAGGAAATATGAGAATTTAATTTTGAAGATTCAAAAGGAAACATTGCTCACTGAAAAAAAACATTAGGAATTGAACATGTATGTTCGTGAAAAAATAACCAAACCAAATCATACCATCCCATTGATGCCAAATTAAATTAATGTCAAGTAAAACTCAAGAATCACATGATTATCGATGTATCATTAACCCAATGAGTTATAAACAATATAAAATTGATGAGTTCATAACCATAATTCAAATCGAGATGAAGCATTAGTTGCTAAAAAACGATAGGATCAAACCTCCTTGAGCCAGAAACTATATGTGTCTCTTATGTTTATCCTCCTACATGCATGTAAATTGAAGACATTTATTCCATAAGCCCATTCACATTCCTTAGGATTTAACTTCTCCACTATGAGAGGATGATAAAGATTGAAGTATAGTAAATAGGTTAATTACATGTGGATTTAGAAACTAACATTGTATAAATATAGTGAAGTGTTTTCAGGTACCAATATCAACTGAACCATTACTTTCCCAGGAAAAAACTAGGTCATCGATGAAAACTTGTCTCCTAAAATCAATAGAGTCTACAGATTAGTTACCACAAAATGGGAAACATCCAAGTAAGTAGGCATTTGAGAACAAAACAATTGAAAAATCTAGTATGAATTTACATATAAAACCGGGAGCTAAGCAAAGAGAGGTGTCTAATAAAAAAATTATTAAAATAATATTCAGTCTAGAAGATTAAGGGAGCATACATATGAAGTATTGATGGTCCCAGCTGAATTTCTAGGTACCGATTTAATTGGAACTGATACCTTCCCATAAAAATACTTGTTTTCGATGCGAACCCAACTCGTGATATCAAAAAAATCAACACATAAAAAGCCTGACAAAGTAAAAATCAAGTGAAATGGTTGGAAAATTTCTGAAGCAGCAAGCAAAAAAACTCTAACATTAGCTTAGATTTTTGGATAGAAATTCAGATCATGAGGATATGGTCATAGGAGATATCTCAACCAAATATTAACCTTGGGAGAGAAGTTAATTAGGTACATCCAAGTCGAACCACTTACAAGCTTCGAACTAGAGCCTTAATTCAATTTTAGTGGGTTGTCGCTTCAGACGTCTTTGTATGGGTAAGGGTTCTGAACAATGAAAACCCTATGAAGTTGAAGGAGTAGCCGATATATGATTCAAAAAACCTATGAATAGTCGATGATGTAGACCGAGTCGGAGGTGCTTCACTTAGGAGAGATTTGTGGAGACGAAATTGACTAGGAATTGTAGGAGTCGGTGAGGAGAATCTTGAGCGGGAGTTGTGCGGGATGGAGGGGATAATCGGGAAGGGGGCGGGAGAGGGTAATCAGGTAGGAGAGTGGGAACCCTAGGGGGTTTTAGGAGTGGTATGGGAGCCAGAGAATTGTGATAGGGGATTTGTGGAGGGGAATCGGGGAGGGGTGCAGTTGAAAGAGTAAATTCCCATCTGGAGGCTACATAGGGGGAGATTTCTTAGGGATTGGAGGGAGGAATAGTGAAATAAGGGTGACGTGGAATAATGGGAAGGTGACACGTTAACATGGAGAAGGCAAGTTTAGAATAGATAATAGATTATGGAGAATAAATAATCTAAGTAACAAAAATGTAACCTGATTTAAAAATAAAATATAACAATTTTACTATTAATAAAAAACAATAATCGAATTGTTAGTTGAAAATCAAGTAACAAAGATGTGAACAACTTCATTAACAAATAAATTATCTACTAATCAAAAATTACAACTGATTTTTAGTTTGAAACAAAAAAAATCAAAACATAAATTCTGTTGTGTATATCAACTAAAAAAAGTAAGCAGAACACTTGTTTTTATCAATAAATTAAAAAAAATCATTAATACAAAAAAAGTAACAGTTCAACTAATCTTATACAAATGAAAAGATATTTTCAATTTAAAGGACAAAAAAATAGAAAGCATGTTTTATTATGCTGAATTCAACTTCAAAAATAAAAACACACACATAATAAAATGAAAAATAACAATGTGTGGATAAACAGAGAAAATAAACCACCATGGTAGAACAACCAATGATGAGAATCATCCAGTGAACAGAACTCATGTGGGTGCGATCAATCATAGAACAACTCATCTGCACAAACCAATGATCAACATCATCGAGTGAGTAGTTGTTATTGGAATTCATTTACAAAGAATGTAAAAAAAAATTAAAATTATTTTCATACCATCATTCTCATAAACATTATAATCATCTCCATCATCCTTGAAATCAACATTCTGCAGCAAAAAAAGTAGAAACCAAATCAATGGTTTGGCCCAATACCAAGGCTAGGAGGAAGATCGATTGATATTTAATGAGGACCTGATTATAATCATCATCCTCAATGTTCTCTTAATTCACATCCTAGTTCTTATCATATCCCTCCTCATGCATGCCTTCTTTTACTTTAGTCCTTCACCCTCATTCCCCTAGCCAAATGGAACTGGGAACATGAACCAAGAAAAATAAGATAATATTTAAAAAATTTCAATGAAATTATGATAATTTTTTTAGCAGGAATATTGATATGTCATAGTTGAAAATATTAAAACAATGAAATCAGTACTTCCTAAATAATTTATGGCCCCATAATTATCTAGGGTGAAAAATAGATAGTTTGTGAACTTAATATTGTACATGATTTTGTACTATCTTCTCAAACATATCAAAATTTATCAAATTTATAACATAATCACTCAAGTCAGTAAATTTGAATACAATCTACAAATTTAACCACAAAAGACATTTGCAATGTATTTAAAAGAATAAAAAAATACCTGTAAGTAGACATCTGAGAAAAAACAAATAAAAAAATACAGTATGCATTTACAAAACATTTCATTTATTCGAAAGTAATAAAAGCATCGTACAGTTTACCTATGAGACACATACCATAAATAACTGCTTCAAAATACAATTGTTGTTGAATAGAAGAATAAATTACTGTAGAAAGATAAAAAATATTGGGGAAAAATCTAAAGAAACCATAAAATTATAATTATATACAACTATGGAAGAACAAATTACTGTATCCTGAATGACATGTCGCAGTGATAGTCTGAATTTCCAGGTACCGATTGCATTTGATCCAATACCTTCCAATAAAAACCATGATTTTAGATGCAATTACATCTCCATAAATAAAAAAATCCACACATAAATAACCATACAAAGAAAACATCGAGTAATGTAGGGGAAATTACTAAAGCAGCGACCCAAAAAGTACTGACCCTAGCATAGTTTTTTGGAAAAAAATCTAATCAGGAGGATAGGGTTAGCGGAAATATTTCAGTAAAATCCAAACCTTGGGAAAGAATTTAATGAAGGATGTCCAAGTCAAGAAAGTTCTGAGCTTCGATGCAGAGCCATAAATCGATTTATTTGGGTTGTCACTATAGACGCCATTGTATGGGTAAGGGTTCTGAATAAAAGAAAACATAAGAAGCATACAGAGGAGCCAAGCTGGGCTTCGATTACCGAAGTTGGGAGTATACAATCATGCAAACTGGGGATGACGTATCAGATTGTTTTGGGGACTAATTGGCGGATGATATGTGAGGGGATATTAGAGGAATCGAATAGTGGTGTATTGAAGTGCGCTTCTCTGAAACTGTAACCGTCACTGGAAAACTAGGTCTACTGAGCGAGCATAATGGAAGGTTTCGTGCTTGTAGTGATGATTTAGGATGATGTCCTCAAATTAACGTAGCTCATTCGAAACCCTAAGCCCGGATAGAGAAGGAGATAAATAGGGCAACGCGGAAGGTCAGCCTCCAGCTTAGTGAAATATTTTTGGAAGATCAGCCCGATACGTTGGGGGTAATTGCGGGAACTTTTTTTTTTGGTGACGTGTCTGCTTTTGGAGGCCACACGTCAGGCTGGAGGTACCCAGGTTTAGTATACATAGTGGATTTTAGATATATAAAAATTTTATTGAAAGGTTCACCGTCTTTTACCCACCTCCAAGGAAAATTTTCAAATTCACATAAAACTTAATTTTACCGCTTCTGTGAGTGGAATTTTGAAAGTCCAAGAGACATGGTTAATATAAAGGACTAAAATTTTGTTCAATAAGATGAAAATAATTTTTGGTGAATAGTAACTTTTTACTTTTTTTTACCACGGTTAAAAGTAAATAGGGAAATTAAGGGTAAAAATGATATTATTACCCTAACACATGTCATAATTCTATTTTATAACTGTAATTCAATCGAAAACAACCTTAGGAATAAAATATGACCATTTAGGCCCACTTGGATTAGATTAGGACATTTATTATTAATTTATTTAAAGAAGGGTCAAAATAGTAAAAATCAATGTTTAATAACTAAATAATTTTTAATATAGGGTTATACATAAGATAAATTCTACTATAAATATTAATTATAATGATAAAACGATTTCCTACAGAATTGTATTTTATTTATAATTTTTTAGACATTAAAAAATTTAATTTATTTATGTCACAATGATGACGCATTAATTATCTTATTAATAAAATATTGACATAATTGATGTTATAAATACCAAAATAAATGTAATTTGAGACTTTTTATGAATTACACTAATTTTATATTTTAATAAGACATGTCATTATTGAGTTTATTAACTTTTTTAGAACTAATAATTCTTTTATGATTTTCATAAAAATCAATTACCAAATAATGTCAAAATTAACATAAAATAGTTTTTAAAGAAAATATTATATTATTAATTGGTATTTTATTCCTAAAAATATATGGTTTAGACTAATTACTTAGATACGGTTATATATATTATTAATAAACAACTTTGGGTTCGTTTGGCTTGTTATAGTAAGTTTATTAACCTTATAGTGTAAGAAAACAAAAAGACACAGTAAAAGAAAAATTATTTCACTTAAAGTTAAATCTAAATGATAAGGTTAAAATAGAAACCTAAACTTGTCTAAATTCTATTGGATTAGAGGATTTAGACCCATAACCACCTTATATTATAAGTAACACAATTTGGAGCTCTTAAAAACCGAATAGGACTTTATAATAAAATAATATGTTTAGTTATTCCAAAGGTTCCCCACTCCTCCCTTATAAAAGGGATCCTCCTACCTCTCTTCCTCACACCACTTTGAGCCTTCAAGCTGGGCCAAACCCTGAAAATTTCTCTTCTCCACTTTCCTAGAAACATACTAGAGGTTCTGGTCTTCTTCAAAGACCAATCATAGTGCCCTAAGAGGAGGTTTCAAAGAGGCGTGTCGAAAGAAGAGGTAATATCTGTTACCTATTCTTTCAATTTTCTTTCTTCTTCAACTTCTTCTTATTTAGTTGTTTAATTATATTGTAATAACATCAGTATCAATAAAATACTGATATGTTATTATAAATATGAAACAACCCCATTTCACATTATAACCATCCTACGAAAAACGAAATCATCACGCGTGCGTACATACAAAATACCATCTCCACGCCGTGGTGTAATCTGTTTTTCCACCAACACCTTACATGGATTGTTATAATGGTGTAAATAATAAATATATATGGTTATTATAACATCATACTGATTCTGATATATTATACGATCCACTCCAATTCTATTCAATAATTATGGGAACGATATCATCACTCGTGCGTGCGTACAGATTACCGTCTCCACGACGCGATGAGATTCATTCTCCATGTTAACCATACATGAATGATTATAGAGTTTATATAATGAATAATAATGAAATATATTCCATAATAATTCTACTATATTTATTTTTATGTATTTTTATGTCATCTATTTATTTTCATTCAATTCAATAAGGAAACGAAAACAACGTTCATGCGTACGTACGACCTACCGTCTCCATGAACGGTGTATTTCATTCCTTTAATAGATTTATAATATATATGTATATGATGAATATATATTATATATAAATCATGTTTTACATTCTGGAATTATTTAAATCAGGATATGAGTAATAATATCAAGAACAACAAGTCGAAACACCTATGATAAATGAATTGATTTTACCCAAAACACTGCTTTAACATGGAATTTACAAAAGAACAGGTAATATAATGTAATAAGTGAAACATATATGATATCATAACAATGAATGTGATTATTTAATAAGTCAATGACATTATTTAAATCATTATACAGGAGTTTTGGATTCATACGAAGCATATCAGACCTAAGTTAAGGGATAATTATTCCAATCTCATTCTTATCCGAGATTGTTTATTCATAATTATTTACTAGGGTTATATTTATCATCCATGTCCCTGATTTCTAAAAATGGATTCATGTATTTTTAAAGTCCTTTTACCCATTTTTTTACTTTTACTACATGGTATGTAAGGAATCTTTCTTTTGTTTACGTTACGAGGAACTTTTTTGACTTTTCTGGAAAAAGTACAAGAAGAATGTTTTTTTAACTTATACAGCATGAAAGGATTTTTACAGTTTTATAAAGCCTTATTTTCATGATGCTTCCTCCAAAGGATTTCATGACTACTTTCAACAAAACCATTTTCTTTTAAAATTGCATGAAATTTAGTGAAAAGAAAATGATTTTGACGAAGAAAGGATATTTCCCTCAAGATTTCATTTCAAGTGTTTTATCAAAACCATTTTCCATATAAGATGACATTATTTCATATGTGTATGTTTCAAGTATAATGTCTCTATTATTTACATGGTCTCACTTTTCTTATGATGAAATATCCATTTCTTTTATATGGATTATGTGATGATGGGATTATGTTTATGAAACCCATTTTATTATTTGGGTTATGATGAATGTTTTATGTTTATTTGGTGGCACAAGTAATAATGATTTCATTATGAGATGTGTGGGATCTATATCTCCCTCCAATGCATTGGGTAAGGATTTATATCTCATTAGATAGACATGGATGGAAGGGTAAGTTAATTCAGTTTAGTAATACAGGACTGGAACGAGGAGTGAACTCGATTCAGAAAGGGACTTTGTCCACTAAGATGGTCTTGGAAGCAATTCCTTGGCTACTATGGAAATCATATCATGTGCTTAATGTTTTCCCACAATTACAAGTTTTATTTACAAGCTATTTTATGATGATTTATGTTCTATTTTGATCTATGCCTTACGTACTGCCATGTTTTATGTCATTGCTCAAGATTTTGATGTTTAAACATTATGTTCATGTTTTTATGTTCAAATATATTTAGTTTGTTTTACTTTTTCAATGCTTACCCTTACTAAGCATTTGAGCTCACCCTTTTTATGTTTTCGTTTCCCCAAGATATATAGAAAGGTTTTAGTAAGAAAAAAAGGGAATGATATTTATGGGAGATGTTGAAAATACTTCACCATGATTAGAATAATACGTTCCAAGTTTCCAAAGACACTAAAATATTATGGTCCTTGTGTGTCTGTTTTTGTTATGTACTATGTATTCCGAAAAATTAATGCAATGTCCATGTATGTCAAGCTTTGGGTCTCTACAGTTTTTATCAGAGGAAAGTTTTAGTCAAACTTTGGAAACTAGGATGCGAGAACTTTAGTGAGATCCCTAGAGATATTTCTAAGGTATGTCTAGGGATGTCCCTAAGGTTAAGTATAAGTATATGTTATAATCCTAGAATTATGGTAACGATAATAGAATTAAACCTAAGATGTTAGATATTGAAGGTAATCCCCCTTTATTATGTTGTTTTCCCTAACATGATTTTGCATCTCACACTATTCTTTTTGGGTTTTAGATTATGGATGGAACCCGAAAGAACCATGTTGATCAATGTAATGGACAATGAAATGATTTTCCTCCTGAACAAACCAATGTTATGGGAGATGGAGTTCAAAATCTAATTGCTATACTTACACAAGATATAAATCATTCTGGACTTCCAAATGAGCAGAGAAGGGAACAATATTCTATTGAGTTCTTCATGAGGCAACTTCCACCTTCATTCAATGGGTCTTCTGATCCACCTGTTGTTGAACAATGGATTAGTACCACTGAAAAAGTATTTTCATTTCTTCAATGTTCTGAACATGATAAAGTCATCTTAGCAATATTTCATTTGGAAGGTGAAGCTGATCAATGGTAGAATATTATCAAGAATATGAGGCCAAGAGATGAAATTGATTCCATAGAATGGGATGAGTTCAAGAACTTATTTTTCAATAAGTACTTCCCTTGTATTCATCGAACAAAGATAGAGAAGGAGTTTCTTGAACTAAAGAAAAAGGATGATGAATCTGTTGGTATATACGAAGCGAATTTTACAAGGCTTGCAAGGTATGCATCTGGATTTATCATCCAACCTGAAAGTAAATTTGATCGATTCTTCAGTGGATTAAAACCAAATCTTTGAATGGAATTATCTATAAGAGACTTCAATAGCTATGAAGAAATTGTGTGTTGTGCTATCAAGGTAGAAATGGAAGTCGGTGTTACATATCCATCTCATGGTTTTAACAAGAAATGAAAGATGGATTTCAAGGAGAAATCTCAGAATAATGGTGAAAAGAAGATAAATTTTTCCTTATGCTCAAAGTGTGGAAAGAAGCATGGTGGATATTGTTTTAAAGGGACTAGAAAATGGTTTATGTGTGGAAAATAAGGTCATTGAGAATCTGAGTGTCGAAGTAATGTAAAACGGGTTGCTAATGGTGTGAATAAAGAAAATACTGCAGATAACGCACCACCAAAACATCAATGCTTCAAGTGCAATGAAATGGGGCATTATTGGAGATGTTGAATACGACAACGATGGTGTTGAATTATTAAGTGTTTATGTAATGGGATTCCAAAAATAATGTTGTATATAGTATCGTAGAATATTGGAATATTTATGTATTGGTCTATTATGGTTTTCTATAATTTTATGGCACCGTTAACCATGGAAAGTGATTGAGATATTTTTGGAAAGAAGATGATATGCGCATAATGAAGGGATAATGAGAAAATGAAGTGTTTGACAGTATTCATGAGCTCATGACTGATATAAGGAAATAGTTATATCATGGTTTGAGTATATAGAATTTTGGGGTTTTGGTATGTGGAAAGAGTTAAATTTTGACAGCACTCATTTTTTCACTAAGATTCAATGGGTATTCATTTTTTCAAGAGAATACATGATTTAGGCCTTCGAATGTTTAGAATGTGACCAAAAAACCTATCTTATGATATATGGGGATCAACGATGGTATTAACATGCTTGTTATATAAAATATCTGGTAATAGTTTTCACTGTAATATGAGAATGCACTGCAGTATTTTGGATAAGCCTAATGATTGGAATGGATTATGTTGGACATAAGTTAGTATTGTATTTTTAGAAGAAAAAGGACAACCTGCAGAACGGGCGACAACCCGTCACGTCGGACAAGGTTGTGGGAATTGAACCCACAACCGAAGTGCGACAGGCCTTTATTTCCTACAACTGGCCTACAGGAACTCCCTGGTTAGTAGAAACTAATTTTATTTTATTATGCAGGATGATAGATGAATTATAAGTCCTTTTTGGAACCATATATGATTAATCTCACCATAGATGGAATTATGTATATATCTTTTTCTAACTTATTTTTGAGACAGATGAAATGACCTATCATTCTATCGCATGATCTGCTAAAATTTCACGAAAGACAAATTCAACCTCATTTCATAAAGAGATGAATTTGAAATTGTTCAAGGCACGAACAACGGTGAGAATATACCAAAATAAAGTAAGTATTAATTCAAATTCAAATTCTTCAACTTTATGGAAATGATCTTGAAAACCAAAAACGTTGCTATACTGCCCTTATATCTGATGAATCAGATGGTACCCTAGATCATCACAAATTTATGGCTTTGTGATTGTTGGATTTTTCATAGCCATGTTCTCTACCACTCTCCATCAGAACATGATGATTATATTTCTCTTCCATATCCATATTTTTACCTATGTTCTCTTATGCAGAAACCCAGTGATTAGTTAATTTGGGTAACCATTACGTTTCATACTTTAGTTTTTAACGTCATGTTTTGGTATTCCTTTTTACGATGTGGGTTTCTATTAAATGAACTTCAGAGTAGTAAACCATTTATAACCCCGACGAATTTTGAGGGAAAAATTCATTTTACGGGGGGGGGGGTAAAATGTAACACCCCAAGATTTTATGAAAAATATTCTTTTTAATTTCATTAATGTCTTGTGTTGTACGCTACACCAAAAGGATCTTGCACAACACGCATCCCTGGCTTGGCTTCCATTACACGCAACCGCGACCTTCCACGATAGCGTGTGTTGTACGCAATACCAAGTTTCGCTAAACAATGATATTTTATATAAACTAGCCATTATGAATAGTAATACCCACTTTTTGAAATTTATTAAATTTTATCTTTCAAAATGGACTTCATTTTTGGATTCAGAATATCGAAATTAGCCTAGGGTGAAATTTTGGTATTTTTCTGAAAACCTTCAATTTTTGATGAACAGTGAAAACACTCGGTTACTATTTAAAAACCGACTTTTTATTTAAATAATTATTTATATTATATTAATTTATTTTCGGTCAAAATTGATACACACTACCTATATAAGTTCAAAGTAATTAATTGGAGTCATTTTATAATAATTTTAGATATATAAAAATTTTATTGAACATTTCACCATCTTTTACCCACCACCGAGGATAATTTGTAGATTCACATAAAACATAATTTTACCGCTTTTGAGAGTGTATTTTCTAAAATCTGAGAGACATGGTTAATATCAAGGAATAAAATGTGGTTCACTGAGATGAAAATAATTTTTGGTGAATAGTAACTTTTTACTTTTTTCTCGCGGTTAGAAGTAAATAGGACAATTAAGGGTAAAAATGATATTACTACCCTAACACATGTCCAAATTCTATTGGATAAGTGTAATTCGACCAAAAACAACCTTAGGAATAAAATAGGACCATTTAGGCCCACTTGGATTATATTAGGACATTTATTATTAATATATTTAAAGAAGGGTTAAAATAGTAAAAATCAAAGTTTAATAACTAAATCATTTTTAATATAGGGTTATACATAAGATAAATTAGACTATAAATATTCATTAGAAATATCAAATTATTTCCTACATAATGATATTTTATTTATAATTTTGAGATATTAATAATGTAATTTATTTATGACACAATGATGATGTAGAAATTATATTATTAATGAAATATTGACATAATTAATGCTATAAATACACAAATAAATGTAATTTGAGACTTTTTATAAATTCCACTACTTCTATAGGTTAATATGACATGTTAGTATTTATTTAATTAACGTTTTTTGAAATAATCATTCTGTTATTATTTTCACAAAAATCATTTACCAAATAGTGTCAAAATTGACATAAAATAGTTTTTAAAACAAATATTATATTATTAATTGTCATTTTATTCCTAAAAATCCGAGGATCGGCCAAATGGCTTATATATGTTTATATATAATAATAATAAACAACTTGGGGTTCGTTTGTCTTCTTATAGTAAGTTTATTAACCTTATAGTGTAAGAAAACAAGAATACACGGAAAAGAAAAATTATTTAACTTAAAGTTAAATCTAAATTATAAGGTTAAAATAGAAACCTAAACTTGTCTAAATTCTATTGGATGAAAGGATTTAGACCCATCCCCACCTTATATTCTAAATAACACAATTTGTAGATATAAAAAAACCGAATATGAATTTATAATAAAATAATATTTTTAGTTATTACAAAGGTGCCCCTCTCCTCCCTTATAAAAAGGCACCTCATCCCTCTCTTCTTCACACCACATTGAGCCTTCAATCTAGGCCAAACCCTGAAAATTTATCTTCTCCACTTCCCTAGTAACATCCTAGAGGTTTTGGTTTTCTTCAAAGACCAATCTTAGTTCCCTAAGAGCAGGTTTCAAAGTGGCATGTCGAAAGAAGAGGTAGTATTCGTTACCGATTCTTTCAATTTTCTTTCTTCTTAAACATATTCTTATTCAGTTGTTCCATTATATTGTAATAACATCAGTATCAATAATATAATGATATGTTATTATAAATATGAAACAACCCTATTTCACCTTATATTCATCCTACGGAAAATGAAATCACCGTGCGTGCGTACGTACGGAATACCGCCTCAACGCCGTGGTGTAATCTGTTTTTCCACCAACACCTTACATGGATGGGTATAATGGTGTACAAAATAACTATATATGGTTATTATAACATCATACTGATTCTGATATATTAAACCATCCCCTCCAATTCTATTCAATAATTATTGGAACGATATCATCGCTCGTGCGTACGTACGGATTACCGTCTCCATGACACGATAAGATTCATTCTCCATGTTAACCATACATGAATGATTATAAAGTTTATATAATGAATAATAATTAAATATATGACATAATAATTCTATTGGATATATTTTTATATATATGTACGTCATCTATTTAGTTTCGTTCAATTCAATAAGGAAACGAAAACAACGTTCATGCATACGTACGGCCTACCGTCTCCATGAACTGTGCATTTTATTCCTTTTATCGATCTATAATATATATGTATATGATGAATATATATTATATATAAATAATTTTTTACATCCAGGAATTATTTAAATCAGGATATGAGTAATGATATCAAGAACTAAAAGTCGAAACACATACGATAAATGAAATGATTTTACCCAAAACGCTACTTTAACGTGGAATTTACAAAATAACAGGTAATATAAAGTCATAAGTGAAACATATATGATATCATAACAATGAATATGATTATTTAATAAGTCAATGACATTATTTAAATCATTATATAGGATTTTCGGATCTATAAGAAGCATATCAGACTTAAGGTAAGGGATAATTATTCCAATCTCATTCTTATCTGAGATTGTTTATTCTTAAGTATTTACTGGTGTTATATTTATCATCCATGTACCTGATTTATAAGAATGGTTTCATGTATTTTTAAAGTCCTTTTTACCCATTTTTTACTTTTACTACATGGTATGTAAGTAAATTTTATTCTCTTTACATTATAAGGAACTTTTTTGACTTTTCCAGAAAAAGTATGAGAAGAATGTTTTTTTAACTTATACGGAATGAAAGGATTTGTACGGTTTTATAAAGCCTTATTTTTATGATGCTTCCTCCAAAATATTTCATGACTATTTTCAACAAAACCATTTTATTTTAAAATTGCATAACATTTTTTGAAAAGAAAATGATTTTGAAGAAGAAGGGATATTTTCCTCAAGATTTCATTTCAAGTGTTTTATGAAAACCATTTTCCATCTAAGATGAAATTATTTAATATGTTTATGTTTCAAGTATAATGTCTATATTATTTACATGGTTTTACATTTCTTATGATGAAATATCCATTTGTTTTATATGGATTATGTGATGATGGGATGATGTTTATGAAACCCATTTTATTCTTTGGGTTATGTTGAATGTTTTAAGTTTATTTTGTGGCACAAGTAAGAATGATTTCATTATGAGATGGGTGGGAGCTATATCTCCCTCCAATTCATTGGGTAAAGATTTATATATCATGAGATAGACATGGCTGGAATGGTAAGTTAATCCAGTTCAGTAATACGGCACTGGAACGAGGAGTGAACTCGATTCAGAAAGGGACTTTGTCCACTAAGATGGTCTTGGCAGCAATGCCATGGCTACTATGGAAATCATATCATGTGATTAATGATTATCCACAATTAAAAATTTTATTTACAAGCTATTTCATCATGATGATTTTTTATTTTGATCTATGCCTTACATACTACTATTTTTAATGTAATTCCTCAAGATTTCGATGTTTAAACATTATTTTCATTTTTTTATGTTCAAATGTATATGATTTGTTTTACTTTCTACATTATTACCCTTACTGAGAATTTGAGATCACCCTTTTTATGTTTTATTTTCCCCAAGATATAAAGAAAGTTTTTAGGTAAGAAAAAACAGAACGATCTTTATGGGAGATGTTAAAGATCTTTCACCACGATTAGAAGATTACGTTCTAAGTTTCCAAAGACAATAAAATATTACGGTCCTTGTGTGTCTATTTTTGTTATGTACTAAGTATTCTGAAAAAGTAATTTAATGTCCATGTATGTCAAGATTTGGGTCTCTACATTGATTCTCTGAATCATATTTAACATCAAAATATTATAAAAGTTAACAACATTTTGTTGAGTTTTTTATGAAGATAAATCAACCCCATTTTATTGGTTCCACTAATCCACTTGGCACTGAGAAATGGATCAATACCACTGATAATATATTTTATATTCTCTTCTGTTTCAAGAATTATAAAGGAAATTTGGTTGTCTTCTTTGAAGGAGATGTTGACGAGTGGTTGAACCTTACTATAAATAAAAGTTTAGAGGATGTAAGGAACTTAATAGAATGGTATGTGTTTAAGAGTATATTGTTTAGTATATATATACATCATATTATAAACAACGATGGGGAAAGAATTTCTCAAGATCAAACAAATAGATGTTGAATCTCTTGGTACCCATGAACCTAATTTTACTATAATTTCATGGTATAGTTCTTTTTTGATGATCATTGAAGAAATAAAATATAATCAATTCTTTGTTGGTTCAAGAGATATTATTTGAAATTCATTGGCTATAAGAGATGTTAGAATCTGTGAAGAATTCATTTGATTTACACTGAATGTAGAAATGAAAATTATAGATTCTAAATATTTATATAGTTTTGATAATAAAATGATGAAATAGTCTATGGAGATCCAAAATTAATCACATTTTGGAAATAAATTCTAGTCAACTATATTCTTGTAATGTGGGATTAACCACTTAGGTGTACCCCTAAAAGGAGAAAAGATGGTTTTCCAATTGTAGTATGCTTATCAATTGATAAAAATAATTTTGAAATTATATGAGAAGGATATTTAATGAAATTAATGAAGAGAGTGTTCAAAATAATTCACCACCCACACTCTAGTGTTTCAGGGTCATGGATTTTGTCCATTATTAAAATCAATTCCCCAATCAAAGGGATAATATGGATGATGAGACACAACATTCTATGAAGAAAAATTAAAAAGGAAAATATTTTCTAAACATAAATGATGAGTTAAATCATGATAATTAAAAAATATATCCCCTCTCATCCATAGTTGGTAATATTATATTCTATTTTGAATGAATATGTCCAATAAAAATATTATCGTTCATCCTTTAGTGAAATTTCATGTGATTATCTCCCACTAAATGGATTTTGGAATAATTAAATCAAATTTTATATTCTATTATACATGGATGAAACTAAGATTCCAATTAAAATTATTTTGTAAAAGATAAATTCTAATGTAAGGAATAATGGGTGATTTATATTTTGGAATCATCTATTTATCCATATAATATTAACATACAAGTTATAGATATTGTCATTGTTTTATGAGTTTATAATTTATTATATGCTCAATTTCATTAATAACCATTTTGATGGTTCTTATTGGATTCTTATTTGATTAAATATATTTTAATAGGATTATATGTAAATATAGACATTTGGTTTTGTATATGTTTTAGTGAATATGTTATTTAATGAGTAATTAATTATCACTTTGTGCATATATGATCAAATGTATTGGTAACCTTTATGGTTTATCCTATCATAGATGTTGAGTTAATTATGGGTTTTAGTTGATCACCTTATGAACTCAGCACACTTCATTGATATTTGGGAAGATTTATCTTTTGAACCAATAATTGGAATATACATTAACAAATTGGTAAGTTCTCCTAGAGTAAAAAATTCAATTTTAGCTTATAATGATCCAATGTTTGCCTTAATTTTTCGTGAACTCTTCAAAAATCACTTTATACGTAGTTTAGTTTTACCACTAAGTATCATCCTCCAAAACATAGTAATTCTAATAGAAAAGTTAAACCCCTAGAGGATATGATAAGATCATGTTCTATGGATTTAAATTGTGTTTAGGATCAAACACATTCATCTAATAGATTATTCATACAAAAATATATTTCACTCAAGTATTTAGAGGGATATTTATGAGGATCATCAGGGAAATATGTTTTAAACTCCAACTTACATGAATGAAGTTACAAAAAGAAAGCTTTCGGGAACTGAGAAAACTGATCAGTTGGAAAATATAGTTAATAATATTTAGCAACATATAATGAAAACTCATTGTTGACTGGAATTTTATAATGGTAATCTTCATCATGATCTATAATTTGAAGTTAGTAATAAGGTAATTATATTAATTTCTATGTGGATGAAATAAGGGATAACTGAATTTTGGGTAAGTTTATCCCATTAAAATAATTGATAATATCAGGATATTTGATTATCTTTTGGCACTTATACTGATCCTCTCTCATCTTCATGATGTTTCCCATGTACCTCTCTTAAGTACATTCATACATGATGCATCAAATTTACTAAACTCTGAGGTTGTATCAGTAGTAAATGATATTTTATATAAGGAACAATTGGTTGAGATTATGGATCATAGAATTAATGTTCTACAAAACATGACCACTCACCTATTATATATTTTATGTAAAACCAACAATATTGATAAATCTATGTGGTAACATTAGGATGTAACTAGGTAGAAATATATATATAGTTTTTTGTATTTAAGTGATGAATTTTGAGGCTGAAATTCATTTTATGGGTGGTGCATTGTAACACAATGATGCTTTTTGAAATTATTATATAATGGAATTTACTCTTTTTGATAGTTTTATTACATTAAACAGTGAGTTAATATTTTGTGACAAGAAACACTATGTTTAGCTTGTGTTACATGCAACACTATGTTTTAACATATCGTGAAGTATTATAAATATAGTTTCACTAAAATGACTATTACAACCTAGATATTAAAGTTAGTGATGTTAATAGTAATAAGTAATTTCTAAAAATAAATTATAATCTTTTTATATATGAAAAAAAGTTGACAAAAATAGTTAATTTTTTAAAAAGTCATCATATGTTTGAGAAATTCTATTTTATTAAAAAAGTTAGTGCTAAATTTTGAGAACAAATAACAAAACAATTTTTTAAAATTTTTAGAAATATATTTTTGACAAACTAAATATTCTTTTATAAATCTACATGTTAAATTTATCTTGGATTTAATTTTTGGGAATTTTCAATAAAAATTCCCCAAATAGTTAAAGCTTTTGTTTTTGTTATGAATTTTCATTTTTTTAATGATTTTAAAATTATTAAAATTATTTTAATATGTTTATAAAAGTAAAATTAGTTTAATTATATATTAATTAATCCAATTCAGTTCATTTTATTTATATTCATATTTAAATATTATATAAAATATTTGTAAGCATTTGAAAAATTTATCTTTTAAAACTCGCTTTCTCATCGCTTCTTCATAAAAAATTATAAGTTACATTTTAAAAATTCTATTATTTGGATTTATAAAAATTGATTCCAAAATGGTAATAATTATAATATATATTATATAATAATGGAAATTAGTTTTTTAATATAATGAGTAGTAAAATAGTAAAAATTATTTTTTATGGTTGAGTTAAAGATGGGTTTAGTGGTATAAAATTTAATTATAAGGTGTAGAATGACCTATAAACATTTCAAACACAAATTTTAATGATGTATATTTACTTATTATCAAGGTTTGATAATGGACAATTTTGGATCCTTTTTTCATGTAGAACTTTCAGGTAAACCATTTTCTTTTCAAAATATTCTAGGTGTATGACACACCTCACTTGAAAAAGTTCAACCACTATACTATCCTCCCCACATCTTCCCAGGCCTTTGGTTTATCCAACACCAGACCAAATCACCTCCCTAATTATTTATTATCATCGTAAAATCCATATATTGTTCATAACTCTATTATAAGAATCATCTTTGTGGAAACTAAAAGAAATTGTTCGAGGAAGAGGTAACATCCCTAATCGAGTATTTTCTTTTTTTTCATCCTCCACCTATTTCAATTGTTATTAATCCATTAATATATAATAAAAATAGTATATTCTATATAATTATTGTTTGTTTGTTAATTTAGTAACCTAAATAATTCTCCTATTTCATCAAATTGGTTACTGGATTATCATTACTATTTATGGCAATCTATCACCTAATGAACTGATGTTATTGATTTTCCCAATCCACCTACCATGGATGGATATAATTATGGATTTATTATTTACATATGATTTTAGTGAAATTATTATTCTTTTTTAAACAAAATATAACATTTTCCTTCTTAATTTACATTCCTTGGGAATATGATAACATCGTTTGTGTGTGCAGAAGACTATCACCCCTCGACGTGATGACATTCATACACACATTACATAAAAGGTAAAAATGATTGTTTTATAGAAAATAAGTGATATATATGATGTAAAAATAATTTTCTAATAGTAATATATTATACACCTTTCTCTTTTTCAACTAGAAAATTGGAAATATCATTCATGCGTACGTACGACCTACTGTCTCCTTGAACGATGTGTTTCATGTTCTATCTCTAACTACTACGGATTACTCTAAATACAGATATAATGAATATATATGATATTTATGTCATTTATAAAATCCTATATATAATGGAACCATGATCAAAATATGATAATAAATAAAATAAAAAAAATATAATAAAAAGAATGTAGTTATTTCCCAAAATGTGACATTATCATTAAATTGTTAATAAATGGTTAACAAAATTGTGTAATTATATCATATATGGTAGGATATATAAGAATATGGTTCGTTAATTTATTTATAATAAAATTATATATATTTTACAATAGGGTTTAATGTGTCTTAATGAAGTCGAGATATATGGTATGATATTTCTATCTTAGTTTTTACTTCAATGAGACATGTTCCATATTTATCACCTATTTATTTTATGTTCTATATAACTTACCATGAATTTATTTTATGATTATTCTCTAAAAATAATGTTTATTTATATATCCATTTTAATACCACTCTTTCATGGGTTTATGTCTTAAATTTTACTAAATCAATAAGGGATATTTGTCTCAAATTTAATTTTATTGAGACATATTTTAGGTTATGCACATATATTATTTTATAAAGAAAATATAAAAACAATTATAGGTGATATCATTAATTTACTTATTTTCCTGATATTATACATTTTATTTAATATTCTTTTTTGATGTGGTATATGATTCAATATTAAAACTTTTGTGAGGATTTTACGTTATAATCTCATTGTTTATAGGGTTTGCCCATGATTATACTTACAATGATGAAATATTAATATATATATATAAATAAACTCATGTATTTTCTTCTTCTTTATCTATTTAATTAGAATACATGTTTTACATTAATTTTTCCTTCTTTAGGTATGCAATAGTTCAAAATAATGTAATTAATAAAAATTAATTTTATTTCTCTCTTCAGCTGAAAATTGTTTTTCTCCCAAATCCATGTTTTCAAAAAAAAATCACAAATATATTTATCACTATCCAAATGATTTTTAAAATACATTTACATAATTGTTTGGCATTCATGAAATTTTATGGAAGGTTTTATTCTTATCATTTAACAAATAATGACCATTTGGCCTTTACTAATAATGTGAAAGGAATATTTGTTTTAATGTGTACACCATGTACAACATTTTATACTATCATGACCACACAATATTTTAAAGATTAGATTACATGATTGAATGTTTATTTTAAAGTAAACTAAATTTTGAAATTGTTTCTTTTATAGAAAAAAAATCAATTCTCAAATGATATTTTCCTTAAAAAAATTAAATGATTTATAAAGATTATTTTATAGTTTATCATGTTTATTTTACAAGTATAGGAGTTTCATATTATATTAATAATTTATAATTTAGGAAAAGTAATTTTTAAAGAATCTATATTTTCCTCATAAAACATTCGATGTTACTTTTTTTCCAAATATTTTTCTATCTAAGATGAAGTAGTTTTACTATACTTATGAATTACTAGGGATGTTATCCCAGGATACCATTATTATTATTTATATGGATGTTTTTTGTTAATAATGAATGTTTATTATTAAAACCCATTACATTTATTTGGGCAAGAAAATGATAAAATTATTGTGAAACCCACTTCATTTTTCATCAGTTATGTTATGATTAAATGATGGATTGATTATGGAAGATGTTTTCCATTAAGTTATTATATGATGAAATGTCAATGATATTCATTTAATTTCATGGGTTAGGATATGATGAAAATTTTATGTTATTTTGGAATAAGTATATATGAATTTATTATATGATGGGTGGGACCTATATATCCCTCCAATGCATTGGGTGATGTGTAATGTTATATGATCTCAAAGGGTACATGGGAGGTTATCCCATGCTCAAAATATGGTACACGGGAAGTTATACAAAGCCCCTAAGAAGGTACAAGGGAGGTTATCCCAATCTTGATGAAAGTATATGGTTGTTTAGCCTATGATTAACATGTTAGGAATTTCATGGTGGGTAGCCTTGACATAATATTCTATTTTCTTATGTGCATGCCAAAAATATATATCTTAATAAAATGTTATGTTATCCAAACTTAAGTTATTTTAATACTTTTTGAATAATGTATTATGAATTAAAAATAATTATTCCAGGACTCAATATTTTGATCACTGATATGTAAGGTATTATTTTAAAATATTATTCTCATGTTTTCATTCCCTTGGTCTCATGTTATACTTACATATCTCTCGTGTTTACCAATAATGAGAATATAATCTCACAATTTCCTATGTTTCTATTCCCTTTTTTATCATGAATGGTTTTAAGTACCTGATGTATCATAAGATTACTATGTGAGAAGATCTTTTATAGAAGATGATAAAGATCATTCAATAAATAAAATTATTTTGTGTCTAGTCTATAAAGTAACTAAAACATTATTATCCTTTGGTTTTTGGTTGTGTAATCCAATTAATACACATCTAAAATATGTAATATCATTTTATGAAACTATTTTGTTGCTATATGTATTCATATAACCACTTTTTCATTTGAATAATTGGGTATATTTCTTATAAAATTCAAGTGTTGCGTCAATCAAACTACATGGGATAAGGCATTTATAGAAATAATTGATGATATAATGGTTGAAATTGAACATGATTTAATTGAAGCAATGTAAATGGAATAGGAGGTTCAATTTATATAGCTTTCTAATTTCAATAAATAGTGGAAATGAAGAAATGGGGATCACTTCCTTTCCCTAAAAATAAAAAATAATTTTTGTTTAATAGGCATTAGATGATTATCCACTTATCGAATTTAAGTGTTATATTATTTTATATGAATATATATTATCAGGGAATATGAGATATATTGCACATATTTCTATACAAAATTATCAATTCAATAAATTACTAGTAAATAGAAAATTATATTATTCAATTTGAATTATGGTAGTTTTACAATTAGGTATTTAAGTAAAAATTAATAAAACCATCAAAATTAGATTTTCTATTTCAGTAAAAAAAAATACGAATGAAAATATATTTTATATATTATTTTCCAAATATTTTATTCATGTCCTAGTTTTCACAAATAATAATGTAGGATCCTTATAGTTTATAATTTACTACTTTACTAATATATATAGTAAAACATGACTATTTTAAAAGCATGTGGATTGATTTATTTAATTTGTTAATAAGTTTTAATTCCATGAGAGATATGAAAGGGATCTTATATTTTCAATATAATTAAATAAATAGATAAATTATGAATTTATCTAAAAATTGTATAGTGGTGAATAAATGTTAATAAAATTTGGAGGTAGGATGAAAAGGTTGTATAATTTGAAATTGAAAGGGTATTGCATGTTAACGTTGATATTTTCATAAAAAATTATCATTTGAGAATTAATTGATCCAAGGATTTAATAAGGGTTTAAATGAATTTCTATTGAATATACTTATTGAGTGGAATTCCTTGAGGATTTGAAATAATTCATGTGTAGAGTAGTGGTTCGACCATACTTTTTTAAATCTTTTTATATACTGAAATTATAAATAAATCAATTGTTATGTTAGGTATATAATATAATGATGTCTTTATTTCTTACTATAAATATTGATAATAATGTTAAGAAAACCACAATTATTATTTTTAGTGGTTTTATTATTACACTAAATTTAATTGGATAATATGGTTAACTAAGTAAACAAATTTAGGTTCTTTGAAAAAAATCATAACATAGAATGGACATCCCATGAAATGTAACCTTTTTTTGGGCATAGAAACTATCATCACCTAAAAAACAACAAAAATACCAAAATTGTTTTGTTATCATTCCAAAATAGCCTCAATACAAAACATATATGATGAAAAGTTTTTAATGAAAAGTGTGTATTGATACTATGTCAAACTGAAATATTTAAGTTTTATAATGAATGATCTATAGACCACTAACAATATTTCAAAAAAAACTATGGATTCATCTACCACTACTCGATGAATTGTCAAAAAAGTGAAAAGAATCATATTTTTTCAACACTATGTAAAATTGAACTATAGCATAACCATTTTCACAGACAACGTTTTCTCATAATCCACCCTCAAAACATTCAATGTTGGTGATATAATCTCATAAACAGATCTCAATTTCTATTCACCTCATAAATCCCAATTGATTAACCTAATGAAGCAAACATTTCTCTACATTGTAATATCATCATGAAATAGAAGCATTGTCTCCCTTAAGATAATTTAAATATACCGCACACCTAAAAACAACTCAAATAAAACAATAATGGAGTGAAATCAAGTATAATATACATGGAGATTAAAAAATATGATATATTTCCATATAATTCATCAGTAACACATGTGGTCTCCATTGATAATAAGTCATACATTACAGAATATTTACATTCATCTTGTTCTTCCAGGATGGTCAATTCCTCTCCTAAATTTCCACATGGCTTCACAATTATTAAATGGTGAGATAATGGATCATGGGGTCATTTTTTTCAAATAAAAAAAACTTTTAGAATGATCAATGATAAAATTTCCTAGAATCAACCCAAATCGTAGATCGGGTTTATATAAAAACCAATCATTCCATATATAAGTACATAGACCCCAGTATCCTAGATCCAGTGACTTACTTTATTATATTGGCATAATAAAAAAATAATTCACATCCCGATAGACCATATAGTTTAGTAGCTTTGGATAAATAGATAGAATAATAAGCATTGTATTATAACTTGATATGAAATAAATCATAGTAACTTTATTGGATGCATCCATATTCTCCTATATTATCTCTGTATGACAATCATAATTTATATCTTAAAATTCTAGGAAAAAATAAAATATATCAAATGGGTGACTTTATATGATCAGTAAGGGTATGTATTTAGAGGAAGATGTCAAAAATCAAAATAAACAATAAGGAATTGTGAATAACTAAAAACACATTCCATTAAAACATAATATTTTGAATAATATGGTACGAATAAAAGTTAATAAAATAATTCCATATAAATAATAACATGATAATGATACAAAACTAGGGATATTTTATAAGACGAATAATGGCATGTATTCTCATGAGCCTTATCCCAATTGGTGAGGACACTCTAAGTGCATCTAAGAGTCCTAAGGCCAAATCCGAATGAAGCTATATTTTCAGGTACTATAGAATAAATACAGTAGATAATTAGTAGGAACATTAGTAGATATTTTAGAAGATATTATAGTATATATTGTAGAAAGTACTATAGAAGGTATTGTTATGCACTGTAGCATCTAGAATTATTCACCCATTTTGGCCTTCAGCCCACTAGTTTGTTCCTCGAGTCCTTCAAGGCCTTCAAGACATCCAAGGACATTAAAATAGTAAAGATTTTGGGCCACCTCAAGGACTTTAGGACACCTCAAGTCCTCTATGACACATTCAATTTAGATGAAACCAAGCATAGTTACATCGAAAAAGGCTTCAAATGAGGTTTTTTAGTAGGTGCAGTCACCATTGAAGAGATAACCGAACTTCGAAGAATGAGAGAGTATGGAATTACCATCGGTACTAGGCCTCTACATCTCTATATAGGATATCTAGCTGACTAGCCTTTCTATGGTGGAGATATGACATCATGATATTTTTTGGGAGGGGATGTTCAAAGTAGTCTTGTTTGGGATGAATTCATCTAAAACCTTCGGGTCATATAATGTTTCACTAATCCTATGTTCCCTATAAGGGTTCCCCCTCAACCCTTAACAACGCGATTATCAAAAATAAATAAATATTTAAATCCTTCAGTCCATTTAGGTAGGAATAAATACCTGTATTATAAACAACTAATATCATAATGAGGTAATGTATAATGTGGGACATAATAATCAAATAATCAAGGACTCAACTAAGAAGTCTACATAAATGGGTATGAACTTAGCCAAAACCCGATCTAGTTTGTCTCATGATACCTATTGATGAATCTGGGGGTTATAGAGGTCCCCTATAGACACATATTATGTATGATGCATTCTTCATAAGAAAGGGGAGAAACATAATCAATATAAATATTCATTTTGAAACTAGCATATGAAATGTAAATAATTTTCCCATTCATTCAATATAATACTAAAAAATCGTGAGTTAAATGATGAATGGTATCAAGATAGTACTTTCCCAGTCAAAATGATCATAACCCATAAAAAAATACGGTAGATGATATCATAAGAGATAAACCTCAATTAAGTATGAGACTAAATAGAGGGTGTTGACATATATGAAAATACTCTAACAAAATGATTGAAAGATTCTTGAGAGAAATACCACATTTTCTTACTTTGGAATCATTTAATGAAAAAGAAAAAAATTATAAAAGAAAATATTTTCTATAGAAATATAATTATAAACCAGTAATGGATTCCTTAAATCATTAATCCATCATGAAAGAAAGAGAATCCCCTCATTCCGTACAAGTTTTAAAAACATTACTTGTAAATTTCAAAAAATGGAACATTTAAATGAGTATTTTTATAAGAATCTATGAGAGTTAAGTAAATGAATCAGTTATGTATATTAGATCTAAATGTTCAAAAAAGTTAGAAATCAAATTAATATAATCAAAATTAATTTTACTCGTAATCATAACATGAGATAGTAATTGGAATAGATATTTAACCCAATAAATGGAAATTGGGTTAAGAATTCTCTTACCACTATGAAAATAGCTGAAATATATTCCTTATTTAATTAGTTCTCATCAAATAAAATATTAAATACATTTAAGATATTGATATTCATGATATTTTATATCAAGGTGAACTATATATACACCACACAAAAGAAATATTTAGTGAGTAAGGCATTTTTCATAGAAATAAAAGTTGAATGACAAAACCAATACAAGGATCATATCATTGGAGTGAGGATAAATCAATGAAATAGCTATGTTTAAAAAATGAAAATCAAAAAAATAAAAGTGGAAATATATTATAAAAAAATAATATTGTATATCACACATATTTTTTTCATAACCTAATAAATTATATAGATGTTTAACCTAATGAATGAAATTTTATTTATAAATTCCCTTACATTATGTCTGAACATGTTTAGTACTTGTATTTAATGTCCATGAAAGTCACATTAGATTCATTAATTAAATTAATCACAACCTTTTATAAATATATTTAACTTATTATAATTATATTAATCTTAATTATTTCCTTTTTTATGTGTTATAAGATTCATTTTTGTTTTTCTTGGGGTGTTTGTTTTCCTGGTTTCAATGATCTGTTTGTTTACATACGAGTATGGATGTTTGTGAAAATTTGGAATATTTCTCCAAAATTAAAATTTTATGTAAACAATGAACATATATAATTTTAAGTTATGTAATATATAATTTTATTATATTTTATAATTATGATTCATTAGATAAAATGGTAATGAAAAAGATTTAATTTATTTTTGATGTTTTTATGACCATCACAAACTTATGTCATTTATTTTTATATCAATATTATATATTTGTTCTAGAACATTACATAAATTATAATATTTATAATAAAATATTATTTAACCATAAAAATGGTTTCATTACCATTCGTGAATGTGGTAATGTAAAATTAATATGTGTTCCTATGATGGCGGTAAATGGACACATCTGAGATGATGTTTTTGTTTTTAGAATAAAAGGGATAAAAGAAGCGGATTGATAATAGATATTCCATTAAAATAATAAAATTAAATTATATATAATATAATTTATTTTTCAAGCATTTTTTTATATAGGAGGTAAGTATAAGATAATAAAATAAAAAATTTTAAAAAATAAAAGATAATGGAAGAGGATTTTACTTCTTGTGAAGCATCTCCTTGAAAATCTCGTTAAGGCACTTGGTATTGGTCTTTTAGTGAGACCAGAAAGAAGAATATGTGGGTAAGAGGTATAATAGAGTAATTTTGTAGAGTATTAGAAATCATTAAGTCTTATATTTTGAGAGGAGAAGATGTGGAAAGGGGTGGTATCTATAGTAGAGGAGAGCGATATGTTTTTATTATTGTATTCATTAGTTTATTATTTTCACCCAATACTATCAATAGTATATCTTTTTGTGACTAAATATAGTAACTAGATCATTTTATTTTCAACTAATGAGTTTTAACCACATTTATAAATCATCAATGACTTAATAATTTAATTATTTACTTATAATGTTAAATATCATAAATTACTGTAGATCACCATTCAACAAAAATTCAACTATAATAGAAAAATATAAAAAAATCACCCTAAAATTTTCCATCTTGTGTATTTGGAAAATGGAATCCATTTTCTGAGAATATTTTTTAAAATATTTGAATTTGTTTAAATAAAATCACAATTTATTCTAAAAATTCATATTTTAAAATTATAACTACTTTTCCTACACATTGAAAAATTGATTATGGTTTTATAAATAATAATATAATTATAATGAAACAGACTATAAATTTTTGAATATTATTTTATGAATATAAATTTTCCTTTAAATTATTATATTAATTATTAAATTTTAAATAAACATTTATGATTCACAAAAATACCAACATCCAATTTATAGCTGAAAATTAAATTTTTATTTCAAAATCACTTTTGATGAAAAAGCGGGAAATAGAAAATAAAATCACACAAAAATAAATATATATCAAGACTACTAGGAACTACCCCTCCCTAGCCACTACATCATTATGGATATCCTTCATCCTATATGACTGCTCGAAAAGCTATCACTTGTATGGTTGGATGGGCCTGGTACCGATGGCAAAGCCATGCCCTCTCATTCTACCAAGTCCTAATGACTATGTACAGATGAATGCTTCATGCTCTGTAACCTAATCTAGAGATGATTCTTATAGAATACTAGTTTCTTACACCATAAAAATCAAAATAAAACCATGTTCCAAAAACTACCTCATATCCCATCCAATTTGAATTTCTAAAATTTCCACTGAGAATTTTCCAAATAAAATCCAAAAGTCACAAATTAATCCAACAAATCAATAAACATCATCGATCTCCGTAAAATGACTACTCGAACTCAAATCCCAAAGGACCAAGAAGACCATAGTGCTTATTCACCTCATAGAGAATAGAGGAATCATAGAACCAGAGTAGATAACCAAGAAAACAGAGACAGAACGAATCCTCGGCAATACCATGTCTTGGCACCATCCTGTCACCTTCGTTGATCTAAACCTAGACGTCAGTACCGCTATCTCCATGCGAGCATGAAAAACCATGATCTTTATTTTGAGGGTTTTATGGGATAAATAATTATTTATATATTCCATGATATAATAAATCATATATTCATTTATGAGATGCCTAAATTTTATTTATACTTTCATATATGAGGTTATTATCCTAATGGCCACATTATTATTCCAAACTTTTACATTAATATTCTTATGGTCATGTTAATATTTAATAGCGCAACATGGTTCATTTAATCATAGTGTTGGGTAAAACATAAGCTATTGAAGATGTTAAATTTAAAAAGAGATATATCATAAAATCATGGGGTGTTACAAAAACTGAAGAATTTCACTTTACCCATTTAACTATCCTCGCTCACCACATATAACTAGATCAAAACATTGTCCTCTTTCTTTGATTGATAGAGTAATATATATTTTACATTCCCTTCATATAATTTTTAGATTTTGTATATATATATTAACAATTTTATTTATAGTATAATTCTTAGTCTATTCTTATCTACTTTGTTCATGGGCTTTCACCCTCCATCTCTCTACAGACCATATATTTTTTGTAACAGACCCCCGTTTGGGGATTATAGAAGTCCTTAATCATCACTCCTATTTAGAGTAGTTTTACATCAATTTATAGTGCAGAGGGAAGTGTTTTGTGTTTTTTTTGTGATGATTATCATCCATCTATGAAATCACCACTACCTCTTTCCATTATATAGACATTAATTCTCCCTCCATATCCCATATTCAGATTATATAAAATCAAATGACATGGTATAATAAAGTTAAAAAGATTTAGGGGTTTCAGGGGATTTTTGTGAATGCATTAACCTTTTTTTCACCACTCTCCCCTATCTACAAGGTGTGTTTTGGTATGTCTTAGTGTTCTCAAAAGTCCACTATATTTCACAATTTAAGTTGAAAATGTTAAAAAAAATGAATGATATTTGTTTAATTATCAATATGATGTTAGTTGAATTAAAATACTATGATGGAACCTATGTATTCAAACATATATTTATCTTCCATTCAACTTATGAGTTTAAGTTGGATCATTCTGGAGGGGTACCTCATGAAGTTATCATGTAGGAAGTCATTAATGCTTATGTGACACCCTATCAGCCAACATCACTTGAGATTTATCTTCCTCAGGGTGAAATTACCACTGTGTGCGATCAAATGGATTCCAGAGGGATTGCTTATCCTACCCAATAGAATGATACCATGGAGAAGAAACATGGGATTCATGATTCTATATTTATTATTCCTAAAATTCCAAATTATTTTTCTGAGTTATTAAAATCAGTTGGTAATTTTATACATGAGAAGACAATAGTGGATTAGGAGGCTCAGTTGGAGACAACCCTGCTTGGTACGAATGAAGTAATTGGTTCATTATAGTACAAGAATTAACCGAAGGTCACTAATTTATTCAAGAATATTAAGACTTATTTGGGTTCCCCTTCTATAATTGTTAGTGTTGATAATTTTGATGAGGTAGTGAAATCTGGATAGGAACTAATCCCCATTTTTTAAATCGTGAGAATGAGGTGACAGAGACACTGAAGTAAAGGTCACCTTTCCCAGTTAGGTAACACCTAGATCATAATGTAACAAATCCATAGGACATGGAATCTTATGGGGAGTAGGATTCCTCAAGTACTCTTGTCACCCATAAGTGATTTATGTCTTTATATATAATTGAGAATGTTGTTCTAGATCATGAAGGGTGGTAGAAATTAATTCCTAAAAAGAAAAATACATGGGGTGAATCAATGTCTATTGAAAACACTGAGATGAGTGATGGAGATAGTGTCTACCAAAAAGATATAGATTATGAGGAGGACTCCTTTGAGGATATGAATGCTGGATCCAAACCTGGAAAGGGAAAACATGGAAACCTTAAATCAAGGAACTTCCCAATTTTGGCAGGAGGGAAGAAATATAGAACCTGTACAAATTTCTTTTACCTCCATAAAATAATTTTTACCAGATCTTTTGGTAAGTCTAATAAAGGAGAAGAAAAAATAGAAGAAACTAAGTTAGAAACCACTAAAAGAAAGATGGAAAGTGGTGAATGAAGCAATGTATTTGGAGCTAATACTTCATTATAAGGAATATGTGCTTTAAAATTTCATTTGGGTCAACACCTCCAAATAAGAGGATAAAAAATATATGAATAAAGGTTGTGAGTTGATACCAATGAGGAGAAAGAATGGTGGATAACCAAGCTAGACCAAATACTAGCATGAAACTTCAATCAAGGTAAAATCAACATGGAGGAATTTATACAGACAATAGAAAAAATGGTTTATCGCTTTGAATATCTGCTCATCAGGGAACCTATTCTTCAGGTTAGTTCACTTTAATGGGAGTTATATAATGTTTAGAATTCAAACAATATTAGTCTTGTTTTAATTAATTTGGTAGATACATTAGTATGTAGTGGTCTTCATCTTTGTGGACTGAGGTTTCTCACATCACCTCAAAGTGGATTTTAAATATAAAATTATATTTGGTGGTAACCATGTTTGTCTATGATGGACATGGTGCACTCTTGGTTATTGACTTTGGTATTATAATATGATACATCAGGTAACCTTTCTTACTTCTTCATTTCCACTAGTGAACATGGTTCTCATATGTTCCAATCCAAGGGTTCCATGTTTTATCTATATAGGTAATATTTCACTCAGGGTTCATCAGTCTGGTCAATTAGTATAAAGCACCAGTGTTTCCTCCTTTCTCACTCAAGTCCACTAGTACACACATTCCTTTTTCAACAATCTCATCCACCAATTTCATAATTTTATCTATAAATAGGATCAAAGGGGCCTCCAATTACATATTTTAAAGAGGACAATGAGATCTATTGACCTCCCATGTCTCCTGTCTCTATATCCAATTGAGGTAGCCACTAATTCATAACATAAAATGGGATTGAAAAACCAATTAGTGTAATTTTATTACCTGAAGGTTTAAATCATTAAAACCATCATGGAATTCAACTTATACATAATTTACTCAAATTTTATTCCAATGGGGCCAAATTGGGTGACATAGTTGGGGTTACATTCACTTTAAAGAGTTAATATAGACCCCATCCAAATAAGGAACTTATGTGTGCACCATGGTGATCATTTATCCCATTGATAAAACTATTCTTGGGAATTTCCCTAAAAAATAAGTCAAACCCTCAAGATGATCAAAATAATATTTTACATTAATAAATAGGTATTATATCATGATGAAATTAATGTGGTATCAACTTTCTAGACATTCTCATATTGGAACATAATTCCAATTAATGATCTATATATCATTGTGTTTAATTTATATATGTAATCCTTTTCCATGTTACCATTATTGATTTCATCACCATTAGACTATAATGATCTAAGAACCCCCACCTAAAAGTATCACATACTTAACAATACACACCACTCGTGGCCACCTTGTTCCTAAGTAGCATTTTTGGCCTTTATCTAAGTGAAATACCCATACATGAACAAATTGATGTCCCACTGCCCCTAGTCCGTTAAGTGATCCATGATCACCAAATAGAAAATATCTTTTGTAACTCCCTTATCTTCATAAGGGGACATATCCACTATGATTCCACATGCCCTTACTTGACCGATTAGCAATATATGAGATATGGAAATCTCTATAATGACCTCCTCCCAATGATTATTCCCTAACTCATTCTCTAAATGGGATATATCCCTGGATATACTCATACATAGACAACCTAATGCATTGGACCTTATCAATATTCTAGCTTCACTTATTTCATGATATGGATGTATTGATCATAAATAGTTAAATAAAATGGAATCATTCTAGTCCTATGATGTAAAACTAAATAGAAACATCCTTATTACTTTATATTAAACTTCAATGTATATTCCCGGCACACAATGTTAAACTATGAATCTCAAAATATATGGGATATGATTAAAATATATCAAGATACATATTTACCTCTTTGAAGATCAAACCCAAGAACAAAATTCCATCATCATGTGGCCAAATTATTCATGAAATTACCTACAAAATTCCTTACATAGACATATTCCCCATGATCCCATAAATCCGAGCTCATTGGTCTATATTACCTCTATGATCCTTATTCTCCTCCATTATTCTATATTACATTTAAGAATAATTTTCTTGGGTAAATATTCCTTATGAAATAATCTAAATTTCCCATCACTATCCAATATTACTCAAGAGTTTTTATGACCCTACTAATTGGGTTCGGTACCCTCTGTAATCCCAATTTTTCTTCACTGGGGATATTTTCTAAAGAACACATTTTAATGGAGCCAAATTCATCATCAAATCACCTAAAACCTTCCTAATAATGTTTCATTGTCTATTATCATGGGATTTTATTCATTGTGTATATATTCTATAGGATCCTTTATCATAGATCTATATTCTTGAAGTGGCCATGTCATTCCACATGGGTCATATCCAAAAAAATCATCCGAGTCACAAATCACATGAGGTTATAATTCACATGAACCATACCAATTTTCATCGGATCATGTTCTAATTGAGTTAATAATAATAGTTATTCTCATTAATAGGTCTCATTATAACTATTACAAGGCATACTTCACCTAAAATTACACTCCTAATCACATTATATTTCTCAGTAGATGTCCTCTATACATAAAAATAATTGAAACCAATATGTCCCTTTTCACATAACCATAAAAGTTGTGATGTCTCACATTAATTGGCATAAAACTATGTGATTTATGATTTCATTCATAAGGATATGTAGGAATCCATTCACCTGAGTCTGACCCTAACACGATAAGTAGATAATGCCTCCCTGGATTTAATTAAATTTCGATGTTCCTGGAATTATAGATTTAAACCATTCTCGAATTACCATAGTATCACTAAATAGTTAATTTAAAAATGAAGATAGATTATGATACACACAGAAATGTTAATTTCAATGTATAATTTAAATTAAATAACTAGTATAGTGGTATATAGTCTAAGACTAGGATTTTGGAAGGATCCACGAATATATATTAAATATTTTATAGAGTCCTAGAGTGGGAATTAATTCTCCCTTAAATAGTATAGGTGAGCCTAAACAACTATAATATCAAAAAAATTTACAGTATATAATTCTAAAATTAATTTATTAGTGACAATCATCTATTTAAATGTAGGTCTACAATGACTCAAAACAACATGTTTGAATAGGGGTAGAGGTTCACTCTTATAATAAATGGAGAACACAATGTGAGGTTTTTTATTCTAAATTTGATTAATCAATCATGTTCTTTTATGAGATATCACACCAAAGAGATTCTCATTTATGTCTATTCATATTCTTACAATACCTCAAACCCCTATCAATAACTCCTTTAGACTATATAAATTATATACTCTGGCTCATCTTCACCCCCAAATATGTCAAACTGAGCTGAAAAGAATTGTGGAGTATCTCATGCTACTTCTCATTGGAAATTTTACCTGGCGAATGTTATAAATAGATTAAATAATGAATCATAATAAACCATTAGAATGTAATCACTCACTCAACTCAGTCACCACCATGTGAACAATACTCTACTTTAGGGATATAATAAATATCATATTATACCATATTCAACAATTTCTCATGAGAGACTCTAGGAAATTAATCCTAATAGGATGAATATTATAAAAAATCAAAACATATTAAAAAACGTTCTTATTACCCAAAAACATGACTTTAATAGGAAATTATTAATAAAAGGGTAATAAGATGACCTAATTAACTAATATATTGTATGATATATATATATATATATATATATTTGTGTGAGTGTATGGTTCAATAATATATTTATAATAAACATATATTTATTATATAGGAGGGTCAAATGAGTATAATAGAAGTTAAGACATGTAATAATGGGATTTCTAGTCTCATGTTTTTGTCGGACTTATGGTAGATTCACCACTCATATATTTTGAGTGGTGTATATACTAATCTATGACATAACATATCACTAATATTCCCCATTTAATTATAAAATAATTTTTCTAATGATGTTATTCTATCACAAGGCTTATGATTCAAATGCTACTCAAGAAGTAAAGTATTTTTGTCTCACATTTCTTTCATTGATAAGTAAATTATTTTATGAACCTATATTCATTCAGAAATTTTATATTACACCACTTTTTCATATAATATATTGAATTTATTTAGCATAATTATATTTACATTTTCATTTAATGTTATTCCATAATGGGGTTTATGAATCAATGTTACCAAAGGGGATATGATTTTTTATTATAAACTCATCATTATCATGATTGTTTATGATTAGGTCTCCAATAATGAAATCACATGATCTACCTATCAATATTTCCTATTAAATTTCTTATCTTATGGTTATTGGTTATATATTCTTTTAATCATACCCTTTCTCAACTCATTGGTACATAAAATTATTAATAAAATAATTTAATGAAAATACCACTTTATTTATCTCTTTAGTCGAAAATCTGTTCTCTTAAAAAACCATATTTACTAAAAATATTTTCAAAAACAATTTATTATTCTCATATTATTTTTAAAAAACAATATTATCCATGTTTTTTCTTTTAAAAAAATGTTTTTTAAACAAATATGAATGTCAATTTCCAAAAAATACCTATTTTTATTTTAAAAAAATATGAATGGAATATTCTTTTTAACCTTTATATAATTAAAAAAATTAAAATTCATGACCAATCATTTTATTAAATATTCCAATATAGTTTTCATATTTATTTCCAATGAAACATGTTTTGAAACAAAAAATTTGTATTAAAATGTGTTTTTCAAATTGGAAAGGATATTTTCCTCAAGAAATATTTTAAATCATCTTTAAAACCCATTTTCCTTTTAAGATTTAATCCATTGATGTTAAATGTTCCATACTATAGATTTGATCATTATATACCATTATAATTCTTTATTGTAATGGTTTATGTTGATGGTGAATTTTCTTTTATTAATCACAATTCTCTTTCATAGATTATACCATGAGGTATCACTTATGAAACCAACTTCTTTTCATGGATTATTATATTATTAAATGATTATGAAACCTCTCTCTTTTCATTAGATTATGGTATAATGAAATGTTTATGATAACCATTTAATTTAATAGGGTATGATATGATTATTTTTTATGATCTACTGTCACACATATGTGTAGTTTCATTTTGTTATTAGTGAGGATAATATCTCACTCAAATACATTCAGTATATATTTATATCTCATGAGATATAAAGGACTGGAAAGGGGATGGAACATAGTTTAGTAATGTAGTGCTGAAATGGGTTGTAAACTCAGTTCAGTAAGATAAGGCTAGAATTTTTAGGGAAGATAGTTATGTAAGATAGGGATGAAACAAGGAGTTGACTAAATTTAGAAATGGAAAATTTCTACAAAAATAGAATTTTCAATGATCTTTGACTAATATAGAAATGAAAATATATTCTTATTTGTATAGAAAAAATTCCATGTCTTATGGAAATTTTATTCTCTCCTAACCCTTTATATTTTATTATCTTATTATTTATTTTCCATGAATGGGAAATATTTATTCCATGAATGGATATTATGATCTTGGATATGAGCATTATCATTTTCAAATGTGATTCTCATGTTCTAATACCATTATTTTCTTGTTCTGAATTTGTATCTCCATTGTATTCCCTTACTAATCATTTAATCTCACCCTATATTATGTTTCTTTTTCAAATTTTATTAAGAAATATATTGTCTATTATATGCCTAAGAAGGGTTTTAGTTGGAAAAAATATAGTAATATATAATTTATCCCACTTAGAAACCATTTTATATGTTTCCATTTTTCTAAAGGTATTAAGCTATTATGGTCAAAATGCAAGTGTTTATGTATTGTAACATATATTCATAAAAAATGATGTTATATCTATGCCTATTAATCTTGGTCCAGTATAGTTTGTATCAGAGGATTATTTTAGTAATCCATCGGAAACTAGGATTTGAAAGAATTAGTGAGATACCTAAGGGAATGTCAAAAGATAAGCCTATGTATGAGTAAATTTATAGAAAAATTTCCTTGAATTTTGGTAAAGGATATATAAAGTGGTATTCTAGAAATATATCCATGTTTAGATACTAAAAGTTAATGTGTCTCTAGAAAATATGTACCTCATTGTAAAAACCCCAGAAAAATATATTGAGTTAGACTCTATCTAGAATTGGAGAAAGATAGTGGGCCTCATTACACACCTAGTTTGACACTCCCTCTGGATATTCTTTAAAAAATCAAGATCTATTTCTGAACCATCATGAAGTATTTAAATATAATATGTCTTTGGATAACATAGGATAAACCTTTGGAACCAAATATTAAATATATTATTTCATTATTTGGACTTCGTATAAGTGATTTTTCAGGTTAATATGGTTCTCTACAATGATTTTTATTTATTAATCATTGATTTAGGTGTTAGTAAATGGATGGAACCTGATGAATTTTTTATATTGATGTCTATTATAGAAAATTATATGTTCTTACTCCAAATATTCTAAGTGTTTTTGGATTTGGAATGTAAATTCTCATCAAAATGGTCATACAACTTTCACAAGCTATGAATCATGTCATACTTCAATAATAACGAATGATGGAACAATATTATATTGATACCATAATGAGGAAACATACAAATTATTTTAGTGGGAATTATGATCCACTAGTTTCTGAAAAAATGATCATTACCACTAAAAATATATTTTCTATTCTCTAGTGTTTAGATCATGAAAATATTATTTTTTTATCTACCATTGTGAAGGTAAATAATATTAGTGTTTTAATCTTATCAAGAATAATATAAAATTGAATAAAATGGACTCCATTTATTGGGATGAGTTCAAGAATTTAATTTTCAAAAATTACATTCCTATTTTAAGCCATAAAAAATAGATAAGGAGTTCCTTGAGTTAAATAGAAAGGATGATGAATCCATTGGCACCTATGAGGAAAAAATTCACAAGACTTACTTAGTAGTCTTTAAGAATTATCAGTCAACCTAAATGTATAGTTGATTGATTCATCAATTTATTAGGCATATATTTTTTGTTGTTTTATCATGGTGAAAATGATGTTGTCAGTTATGTGTCAATCTCATGTTTTTTAAATGAAAAAAAAGATGGAGTTAAAAGGAAAATCTAGAAACCATGGAGGGAAGAATATGTGCATTGCATTGTGCTCAAAGTTTGGAAAAAAGAATAGAGGAAATTGTATTAGGTGGAATAGTATATTTTTATGTCTCAAATGGAATTAAATCATTAAATTAATTATTTATATGATGGAATAAGTTATAAAATTATGAAAATATATAGATAGAAGTTCAAAATGAACCTCCCATGCTTTTGTGCTTCATGTGTACAAAGAATAGTCATTATGCTAACTGGTTCCCAAACCCAAGGGTTAATGATGATGATCGATGTTAAAATTCTATTAAGATAAGGGATGAGTTTAAATATCTTGAATTCACTATTTTATGATGCGGGGTATGATAATTACATGGTTGAAGGTACACTAACCATCTAAACAAGAAATGATAATGTACTATATGTTTCCTGATCTAGCCATTCATTCATATCTAAATAATTTTATATAGGTATCAAGATAACACCCAAATTATTTGATATAGAATTATAAGTTAAATTCTCTAATGGTGTTTTGATCATATCTAAATTTTATGATTCCACTCCATTTGAGGTTTGTGGAATTGTGCTTCTTACAAATCATTTCATTCTTCCTATAGAGGAATTTTATTTCATCATAGGAATGGATTGGGTTTCTCTACATAAATCCCATATCAATATTTGAGGAAGTGATGTCATGCTTGATATTTCAAACCAATATATTATCATTTATATGCTTATACATAAGTAATAATTTTTGGTTGATATTAATTCTATCGTAAGGGTATTAATTCCCATTCATAACGGGTGATTCTCTAAAATGGTTTGGGAGAATCATGACATTGAAGATATTCCTATTTTTTTGTAATTTTTTGATGTTTTTATAGAATAATGGGAAATAATTCCACAAAATTTGAACATTATTTCTCAATAGAACTCATATCTCAGGCCACAACCATTTCAAGGATTCTATATATAATGGATTCTGTTGAGTTGTATGAATTGAAGAAGAAACTCTTATGAAAATATTGACAGGGGATACATTCAGACAAGTGTGTAACCTTGGGGGTACACATTTTTTTGTTAAAAATAAATATGGATCCATGAGAATATACATTGTATACAGGTTTTTGAACAAGATCACAATTAATAACAAGAATACTCCTCACCATATTGATGAATTGTTTGATCAACAGCATAGAGATCAATACTTTTTCATAATTGACCTTCATTTTGGATATCATCAATTATGGTTTAGGAATGAAAATATACCTAATAAGTTATACCTTAAAAGTATATAAAATATTAATATATAGTGATTCAGTTTATTATTACTAATTACTTATCTATCTTTATGGATTTAATGAATATAGTCTTTAGAGATTACATAAATAGATTTGTAGTAGTCTTTATGGATGATGTCACTATCTATTTAAAAAGAAAGTAAAATAAATAATATCACTTGATAATTTTAATAAATATCCAAAAGAATTTTAAAATATATAAAAAATTTACAAATTAATAAATATTACTGTGAAAGGATTAATTTTTTCCATAAAATATCAAGATATGGTACATTAGTAGATCCATGAAAGTTAAAGGCTATTGAATGTTGGCACAAACCAACCACGGTGAAAACGAACTATAGTTTTCATGGTTTAACTTGATATTATCCCTAGTTTGTTGATAATTTAACATGAATATCTAATCTACTCACCAAGTCAACTCACACTGGGGTCGTGTTCCACAAATAGACGAATATTAGGAAAATTTCAAAGAACTGAAAGGAAGATTAACTGGTGCACCTATGCTTACATTACCCTATTGTGTAGAAGGGTTTGAAATAAAAATCGATACATACCAAAAGGGATTGGTAAGTGTTATTAATGTGTGGATATATTTCACATGTTTACTATCCAAACATTCAATGCTCTAATAATGTGTATAGAAAGTATCTGGTTGAATCCACGGTGATGGTACTTTTTAATAGATGAGTTTTTTTAATTTCGTTTTTAATGGGTGGTTTTCTTACAGATTTTAGATGAAATTATTTATTTATAAAGATTTATTTAACAATTTAATAATTATTGGGGTGATTATATCAATTTAGAGTTAATATTCTAATATCCTTGATCTTTGATATATATTTCACTAAATTAACACCCATATCACAATATGATTTTATGTCTGAATTCCCAAATATTTTTGCTTTAATCCAACTCTTAACTAGGTAATTTGTCTAAATAAATCATTATTGATGGATGTTTAAATATTTAACTAACCCATGTGTACTTACAGTTCCACTAATCCATGAAATCCACATGTCAAACAAAATAAGTCATTATTCCATGAAATTTTAAGTTCAACAAACACAATATCAATTTAAAGTATATTAATAGATCGAAAGATGTCAATCACTTTACATACCCAAATAATGACTCTACTTATTGGTATATTCACTCAGCCATTGAGATAATTATTAACATATTTTATGATATATATGGTTATGTGTTAAAAAATGAAGAAAAATAATGGGACAAGATATCGGTATTGCGTTGAACACACACATGAATGGTGAAGGGAATTAAACACGCACTAATGATTGATTAAACAAGTGAAATAATGGATTGATTTTCCATTGAATTTTAAAAAATAAATAAAATTAATATTACACAGTAAAGGGTGGATGATAATTATAAATTATGATGATGAAACATGCTTTAATAATTATTTTAAATGAAAAAAACAACTTACATTATGATAATTGAAAACACATAATGTCTATGCAAAGATAACATGGAGGAATGGTATATAAAGTCCAAATATGATTTTGGAAGTTCCTCAAAAACCTCTTTCAAAGATATGGTCGTGAAAACCTATCATCATGTGTTCTAAGATTCGAACCCCTTATAAGGTGATGTGGGGAGTGAATTAATAGCCTACGGTGGTGGACTGTTTAAATTTCAAAGCTGACCTTCCATATGGATCTCTAATTATGTAATATAGATAGTTGAATCTATAGATATATTATTATATAAATTTTTATGTATGGATTTGAAAATTGAACCCAAATTTTTATAATCTATTGGACTTTTGATGCCAATATATGTATGTTTTACTAGACACATTTCTAATGATCATTTTATTCTAGACATTTTCAAAAGACACAATGTGGATGGGTTTTTAGATTGTAATATTCCCTCAAACATATACCATTTATTTTAGAATGTTTTGTTCCTGCATATTTTCTTTGAAAACAAAACATATTAGCATAATTTAAGTTCAATATTGTGATAAAAGTTATGTATTCTATGCTTCTTTTAGATGTCAGACTGGATTGTGGTTGGACATGCATGCACCAATTAGGCCCCTTATTGGTTAAGTTGGGACTTTAAAGTTTTATACAAGATGTATTTTAATTTCATAGAACACAACATGTTGTTTCTCAAATTTGGGCTTCTGTATTAATCCCATAAATTCTATCATCCTAACTAGTCTAGTTTTCATCCCAAATTCAGTGTGTCATCTTGTGTGGTCTATATGGCCCCTCAAATAGATGAATTATCCAAATGTTCAGTTTAATTATTTATATTTCTTTGAATAAGGAACCATCAAAAATAGGAACCAAATAATTTAGATTAGTAGGAAGAGATTTATGATTTAAATAGTTAATATGTCTGAATCTATATTATTTTAAACAATACTAAAAAATTATATTTAATATTACAAAATTTACATTTCGAACCAATTATGTAAATTTCCTTGAAAATCATTAAGGGGATTAGATAAAAAATTATTAATGTGTGAATAAAATTGAATCCACACATTTAGTCTTGAGAATGTTCTCATGTACATAAAATAAAAAAGAACTAAATAATTTTCACCCACAAAAAAATATTAATTTTTATTTTCTCCAATCAGGGGGTCTAGAATAGTTAACTCGTCCAAATTGAATTTCACAAAACAAATTAAGAACATTAATTTTCAAAAAAAATCTCTTCTTGATTGAAAATATAAATGTATAATATTGGAACTCAGAACTCACTCCTCTCAATATGAAAAAACTTTATTTATGGAGGTTCACTCATTCCCCGACCAAAAATGAAAATCATAAAGTTTGAAAAATCTCTAAACATATAATCCCTATTCTAAATAGAAAAATAATCAAAGATAATTTATTAGTGGATTTTCCATTGATATGGGATGGTTGGAATATAATACCCAAAAGATAGGAAAATAGGTGGAAACACCAACAAGGAAAAATCAATGCACATTTTTTTGTGAAATGAGACATGGAAGAAAATGCAAACACATATTTAGAGGGGATTTAATGTGTTAAGGAAAAAAATTGTTGGAGAAAATTTTATGTGGGAGAAATGATGAAATATTTATAAGAAAACATATCCCAAAAGAATAAGAAAATATGATGCAATGTTATTTTTTTCACTTTTATAGAAGTTGAATATAGAAAAAAGTCTTGGTCTAAAATTTCCAGACTTATTTGATATCAACATGAAACTATTTTGAATAATTATAACAGGATCAAATTTTGAAAAATAATTATTTTTTCCCTTCTCAAAGGATGACACATTATTTTTTCATGTTTTTTTGTTTTTTTAGGTTTTTTTTGAACACTTTTCAATAACATGTACAAAATTATAGAAACATGAATCCATTACCAAAACTCACAAAATTAAATCCTCTCCACACACTAAAATGGACTATTTCCCTAAATGATATGATGAAAAGATGAAAATAATTTAAATAATACCCAAATTGAAATTTATTCCAATGGAATTAAATTGCTCAAAATTATGGAATGAAAATCCATGTAGATGTTGGATGAGACAAGGTTTTATTATTATAATTTAGATATCAATAAGCTCGAAGGGGACATAAAAAGGGGGATAAATTTAAGGTTAATGAGGTTCTATATGGATATTGTGATTCTTATGTAGATCATAAAATTACTCTATCATATTTATGTATGATAAAGTAGAAAATTTAGGAAAAGTTCCACAAACTCAAGAATCAAAATCAAGGGTGGAAAACATATTATATTAAAAGACAATTGTAGGTGAACTTGGCATGGAAGATAATTTTTTCCCTCAAGGTTGTGGATAATAATTTTTCATATAAAATATTTTCCATTAAAAGTTAATTGGCCTTGAAAAACAATCCCTTATCAAAATTAATAATAAAAATATAAAACTTTTCAGTTGCAAAAAAATCAATAGACTCCCCAAAATTCCTGAATAAAATATGAAAATTTAATGGTGAGTAATTATGATTATTTTTATATTTTTCACATTTTTCAATTTTTCTTGGTTTATATTAAAATAAAAACTGACAAAAAAATAAAATATAGAGAAAAGGTTTTATTAAGAAAGAAGTTAAAAAATGTGAGAATGTGATTGGAAGAAGAATAATAATAAATTGAAATAGAGATATAGATTTAAAGGTAATGTGTTTCCCCTGGTTTGATTTAGTGGGTCATCTTATCCATCTACTAGTGGGTCAATTATAGTGGTTGGGGATTCTGTGGAAGACGATGTGGTTCTTAGAGTGTGTGGGTCCCCTCATGGTGTTACATTAACTGATTTCCATTTACTTTGAATGTCATTTTTTGAAGAAGGTTCTTTGACATCTACTACCCCAGTTTGGAAAACTATAGTAATAATAAAAAAATCCCAATGAGAATTAATCATACCTAGTTGAATCTGAAATCTTGAATTGAATATTATTACATTTTACCTTCATGGAATACCTTCCAATGATGTGTTTTCATGGAGTAGATTATATTATTATTTATAGATATTGGAGTTATCATTAGAATAAAGTAAAATATCCTTTAGTTAATTCAACTTTAATAATCTATTTTACTTATATTTTTCATAATCAAAAATAAATTTTCTTCATAACCCAAAATGACTTATATAGGATTCCAACTGGTATGTGAAAATCTTTACTAAAAACTAGCCTAAAAGTAGAAATCCTAATGGGTGTTTTTTAGGAATTTTTCTATACCCAAAGTACTTCACCTAGTATTTCAGACCAGCCTTTTCTTATAGTATTAAAAATTATATCAATAATTATTTTTTACTTATTTATTAGATTTTCAACCATACCATTTGGTTTGGGGTGATATGAAGCTAATTTTCTATATAAAACCCCATTATTTTTCAAAAGATATTCCATATTATGATTACTCAAATGGATTCTTATGTAAATTATCAAGGCATGTGGTGTTCCAAATTGATGGAATTTGTGGTATTTGAGGAACTCACTAATAGTTTTTGTATCGTCCTTTCTAGTGGTTTTGGCCTTGAACCACCTATAAACATAGTCAACTACAAGAATAATTTAAAATAATTCATTATAATGGAAAAATATTCCTTGAGAATATAGGGCCCAAACATGTAATATTTCACAAAATATTAATCTATTTTAGGGAATTTCATTTCTTTTGGAAATTGTGCTAAATTTTGGAAAGTGGGACATGATTTTCATAACACATGTGATTACTTGAAGAGTTAAGGACAGAATAGTCCAGATCACATTACCTTTCAAGATATCTTATATGGCCCAAATTTCCCACCTATGGAAATTGAGGGGAAGAATTCTGATATAGAGTAATGTTCATCTTTATCAAAACTTATTCTAATTACCATGTTAGTCCCAATTTCTCAATATTTATTATCTTCATGAAAATATAATTTTGAATCACTTTTTATGTTCACTTTTTTTTAATTTGAAAAAGTTTCATGAAAACACTAGGAACCCAGTAATTTATAATTGAGTAATACCATGGTTAATTCGGATTGAGATAAATAAGTGCTCAGTGGGAAATTTAAGATCGATGATTTTGGAATGATATGAATTAGAAATTCTAAAAAATGTAATCTACCATGGGGTTTTAATTTCTAGTTCTATAATTGAATTCAATGTTAGAAACTTGGAGAATTAGAATCCATATTATTATCCTCAGTTAAGAATCACTTTTATTGAGTAATAACTTTAAATCCAAATCCTCCATAAATATGATGATTTTGGAACCTATGAGATAGGGTCAAAATTTTACAAAGGAAAAACCCACTGTTAAATGTTCCTTTTTAGTGATAGTGTAATGATTTTGAGTTTAACATAGTTTTTATGAGTTATAATATATTATATGAGTAATTTTTCACTTCTTGGACTAAGAACAGCCCGAATGGACCTATCAGAAGCATAACAAAACAATTCAAAGATTAAGGACCAATCATGGGGTTTTATTAATGGGGTAGTTGTATGAATATATTTAGGTTCAAGAAAGGCTCTCTTTCAATACTCATAAAAATGGAATGTAACATCATTTGAGAGTAGATGAGTGAGTGGGAGGGAAATCCTACTTATATTACAGATGAGTCGTCAATAGAATCCGGAATAATTAAGTAAATAATAGATTTATCGAATTGATGTGGGTTCAATAAGTGATTGGATCACCTCAATTTATGGAGGGATAAACCTTAATACCCTCTTGAGAAATTATGTTCCCTTGAATAATCCAATTATTAACCATGACGTGAAATTTTTCAAAATTCAGTATTAGGTAAGATTTTACACACTTTTGAAGGACTAGATAGAGTTATTTCAATATGGATTCAAATGAATCATCATAAATGGTAATTTAATCCTTGAATACATTTTTGAAAATCTCATTGAATTTAGAAACGATACTCCTCACACACCTTCAAAATGTTGCAAGAGCATTGCAAAATTCAAAAGGCATTCTCATATATGCATATGTTCAAAAGGGGAAAGTGAATTTAGATTGTTCTTGGTACTGAGGTGAGATTGGTATTTTTTAAGTTCCTGATGTATCCATCAAGACAGAAATAATGTGACCATCATACTTATCATTAATGAATTTTATCAATGAATGGAATATGGTAGAGATCATTTCATGTTTCAAAATTTAATTTATGATAATCAATGCACCCATTCCATTTTTATTTTACTCTATTTGAGATAACTAATTATATTTTTAGTTTTTACAATAGTTATCCCACACTTATATGGTACTAATTGAAGCATACTGACCCATTCACTATCTTAAATTTGGTAGATATTACCATTTTGAGAGGCCTGGTAATATCGTCCATAAATACCCAAGGTATGAGTTAATTCATCCTTTATTGATTTTATTTGATTAGGTTTTATCATTCTTCTATATGGATATGATACGTGCAAAGTGTAGGGTTGAATCCATGTATTTCATCTAGGTTTCTACCTAGGGAATTTTAGTTTTCCTCTAAAACCTGAACATGTTTGGACTCTTATTTTATTAATGGAAGTATACATAATTATGGGATAAGTGTAATAATGGAAAAGGAATTCATATTTCATTTGTTCATGAAGGTGTATTAGATAAGTTTCATCCTTTATTTGTGGGCCAAATAACTTAAAAAATAGTGTAATGAATTCTAGTTGGTTTTTATTCATTTTCCTTAATATTGTCCAAGGATTAATATTTCACATCAGAGTTGATATGAGATTCAAAAGAGTTTTCAGAATCATCTATATTTATGGATTCTATGAATGAAAGGTCAACATCAAAATCATCATTTATTACTTGGTTTATCATTGTGAAAATTTCACAAACTCATCTATCCTTATAACATAATGAACATTTTTGAATGTGGGTGAATCCACATATATAAATTTCCTTTGAAGTATGGATAGTTAATGCATTGTGATCCTATGATGGTTATCAAATGGCATGAAAAATATTGAACTTGACTAGTTGGGAACTAAATTGCATGGATATGATCCTTTAATGGACATCAGTCTTAATTCTAGATTTCAACAGGAATGGTCTTCCTAGAATTCGTGGGGTCAAGAAGAGGCCTACATGCCAACTTTGTTAAGGAAATAGAAATTATTTGGGGAGACAATATCATTAACTAGGACAATGAAATACTCAATTTTCTTCTTAGGACTACTTATTCATCAATCGATAACTAGATGAAAATAGTCGTTGGGTTCATGGGACCTAGACTAAGGATATAGAAGATGGATTTTGGAATAAAATTTATCAAGGATACTAAGTTTATGAGTGAACCATGAATGTTGGAACTCACTATTAATCATGAAACCTTAAAAGGTACATAGGTGTTTTCTCTTTATGGGTATAGATTATTGGGTTCAAACATTCCCAATTTCCCTATGTTGTCTCTTATGGTTGCTCAATTCTTTAGTAAAAAATTCATACTTATTGATCTGTTTGATGAAATCGAAGAGATTAATTTTTAATTCAACACATCTAAATATGTTGATCATTTTAAAATCATTTTAAGAAGTCTTCCAAGGCTTATATATGTCTTGAGGAAAAGGAATTGTGATCCATATAGGATTTAAAGGAGGTGAGGGAGTGGCTAAAATATCTTCTTCTAGATTTTTTTTCTTTTTATTTTCAATCTCAATATTCAATTGATCATTTGAGGATCCATCATGAGTAATGTAAATTTGTTTTACTAATAAACGTGTAATTTAACAGACATTAACCTTGAATTTGGGAATATTTGAGATTGTATTTTGGATGAATTGGATGGTTGATGTTGGCTAATATTGGATGCAAGTTTTCTAATTTGGGTTTTACTATTTTAATGATAGAATGGGTAAAGGATGAAAAATCTTCCAAATTACTTGTCTATAGTGTTTTTAAGAATATTCATGTCTTAAATTTGTATTTCCTTGATTTTAGTTCTTGTTATATTTATTTTATTGGGTTGGGAGTTGAGAAGTCTCACTTGGTTAAGTGAAGAAAGGGAGGGTAGGAGGATGATTTCTCTTTTAATGTTGAGTCGAAAAGGATAAGGTTGTTGGAAGTTTCCACCACCTTTATCATATTGGATTTGGTTTTTATTTTGATTGTGGAACTTAGGGTGATGAGAAATGGGATTATTATAACTCAATATAGGGATATAGGTCGAAAATAAGGGATCAGAGTAGGTTAGGTACAGTTTCTAATGAACTAGACTAGTTTTTGAGTGTTAGTGTTCCACTGAGAATATTATTATTTACCTCCATTGGTTTACATGAATTATATGGATCATCTCAAATCCTTTGACATTCTTCAATTATACTATTTGATGATCTACTAATTCAAAAACAAATCGGTCCATAGAATAGATATTGTGGATAATATAATGTTGGGTCTTTAATGGCCATCACTAATTATCTGACATGTCCTTTAAAGTATATTCATCCACTCAATCATCATGTTGGGACCTATGTATTAATTACCTTACACTTGTTTTACTTTATAACATTATAGGGTATGTAATTTTGGTAAATTTTCATTCATATTTATTATGAGATCTCATGGTGCTGCATGAGTTTTTTCAACAAGATCACCAGCACTTGAGGCATCGATGTGAGTTCTCTCCATTTCAAATAACCCCACATTGATGTATTAGATCAAGAGTTGGTTTGTTAATTGATGGTATGGTAATGTATACATAATATTTTTTAACCACTATAATACTCATTGAGTTATTCTTTAGGGAATTGATATATACCACATATTTCCTTTCTGATATAAACGGTTCAATAAGAAAGGAAGAATTTCTCTATGAAGATCTGCTTTATGTCATTCCATGTGGTTATGGAGCCAGGAAGGAGGTAGTAATTCCATTAATTGGGGATTTTTTCTATAGAGAAATAGAAAGTTTGAATATTTATATATTATTCACAAACCCATTGATGCTTCATGGTAGAGCACACCACTTGGAACTCATTGAGGTAAAGAAGTGGATCCTCACCGGCTAGCCCTTGAAAATGATGTAAAAATGAATCAAACTCGATTTTAGATAAAAATATTATTTAATTTATTGATATTAAATAATAAGGGTTTGGTAAATCATATTAGGAAAAACATGTTTTTTAAGTGCTTGTTCATTAGTATTTTCTATATCTATCACAATTATATGGTAAATTAATGGGCCTTTGGAGATTTGACTATCCCTAATGTCCCTCCTAATTTAGTAAAGAGTTCACTCCATTTACATGTCAAAAAAATCTGCCATATTATTTGGGATGTAATGGGGGATTTAGAGATGTTTTTAAAGGATTAGGATGGTGGGTTTTCTTAATTATTTTCGGTTTTTATAATTTTTAGTGGAAGTCGGGTTTTTGTTTGGGTTTTTTAGATTTTTTTTGGATTTTTTTGAAACAAAATAAAAAACTAACAACTACTAGATGCACCATCCCTAGAAATGGAGCCATTTAAAGTATGAGTTACTGTTTTCTTTCAATATTTCAAAGATATGGTGCTCTGCTAATTTGTATAGTGGCACTCAGGTTGAATCATTGTCGATGGTGAATTTTATAGTCGATTGTTTTTTATTGTATTTCAATTTGGTGATTTTTTGATGATCTTGATGAAATTATTGATTCACGGATATTGATCTAGCAATTTAATAATTATTGGGGTGATTACATCATTATGCATTCAATCTTTTGATATCCTTAAGATTTTATATATATTTCATTAAATTAAAACCCACATCATAAGATGATTTTTTATCCTAATTCCTAAATTGTTTGGCTTTAATCAAAGACTCAACTAGGGCATTGATCTCAATTAATTCTGGTTAATGGAAGATTCAATATTTCATGAAACCATGTGTAATTTTGGCTCTAATAATCAATATAATCCACTTTTCAACCAAAACATTCCACTGATCGAAGACATTTTTCATTCAACATACACAACGTCAATTTAATAAATATTAATTAATAAAATGTTATAAATCACTTAGCATACAAAATTTATGACTCATCCCAATGGTATATTTACTTTTACATTAAGATGGTTATTATTGTTTTTTATGATGTGTAGGGTGATTATTTAAATAGAGAAGAAAAATAGTGGTACAAGTTAAGAGTATTGCACCTAAAACACACATGAACGGTGGAGAGAATTAAACAAGGAATTTTGATTGAATGCCAAATAGAATTAATGGAATTATTTAAAACATGATTTGAAAAAATTTAATAACATCAATATTACACAATACTGGGTGGAATAAAATAAGAAATTATGATGAATAAACAGTCTTTATTGTTTAATAGAAAATAAAACAAAATTACATGATTATAATTGAAAAAACTTAAAGTAAGTGAAACAAAATCCTAGAGGAATGATATCTCAAGTCAAAACATGAGTTTATAATATCCTACCAGACCATTTTGAAGGCAATGTTCAATAAAACCAATCCTTATATTCTCTAAAATTACATCCCCATACAAAGATAATATGGGATTGAATGTATTGCCTAATGTGGTGGATTTTTTAAATTCAAAAACTAACCCTCCAATTGTATCTCCAGTTTTATAATTTATAAAGATGGATCTAGATATATATTCTTCTTAATATTTATATGTGTGGATGTTGAAAGTTCAACCTACAAATTTTGAATCCATTTTACTTTTTTAAACAAAGTTATGGTTTTTAACTAAATACATTTCTAATGTACCTTTGTATCTATACTCTTTAAAAAGTTACAATATCAATGGATTTTTAGACAATAAGATGCCCTAAAATCTGGAAAATTTATTCAAAAATACGGGAACCTACATCTTCGATATCACACCAATAAAATATCAGCTCAATTTGATGTATATTTAGGGAAACAATTTAAGGATTGTATAATACATTAAAATCCCAGATATAATTGTGGGTTAAACATGCATGAATCAATTGGGCCCCTTATTTTTGAGTTGGGACTTTAATTTTTTTTCCAAGATGTATCTATATTTCCTAGAACACAATATGGAGTTTTATGAAATTTGACTTTTGGTATTGATCCAAGAAATTAAATCATCATGTATGGTCAGGTTTTCATCCCATATTCAACTCTCCATCTTGTGTGTTCTATATATCCCCTAAAATGGATGAATTAAAAGAAGATCAATCTGAAGTATTTGTATTATTGTGAATAAAGAAAAAATTAAAACAATAAAATAGACAATTTGGATTAGTAGTTATTGAATATGACTATAATAGTAAATACAATTGAATCTAGATTTTATCAATCAATGCTCAAAAATTATATTTAATATTAAGATATGTACATTTCAAACAAATTATGAAAATTTACATGAATATATGTAAGGGGATTAGATAAAAAATTATGATTAAGTGAATAACATCATTTCCCATGAGGAATAATTTGGTTATAGATTATACATCTCAAAAGTTAAAGATTCATGAGAAAATTACTCAAGTTAGGATTTGGAGTCATTTTTTGTAATTTTTTAATTAATTATGTGATGGTATTATCATTGTGGAGAAAATATTGATATATATACTAATAAAAAGGTATAATTTATATATTAAAATAGAAGGAGTTGAATATGTGATATAGAATTTGGATAGAGATGATTAATAAATATGAATTCCCAATACATTACCACAATGATAAAGAGAGAAAGGTGGATGGTTGTTTGATTTGAAAGGATTATTCTAGGATATCAATGATGATTATTACAAAATATCAAATATTTCAATATTTGATAGGGATGGATCTAGAAATAATGAATGAAGGGGAATAATTTATCCTGATCAATTGAATTTTCAACCATATATACCTATGAAGATAAAATATTTTAATAAAGAATATGTGGATATACCATAGAAGGATATAAATGTTCTGGAGTTTAACCTTGATCATGATGGATTGAAATTTTTAGGAACTGACCATGTATTCCATCCATACAAGATATGAAGAAGAATTTTCTAGAAGATTCTCATTGTTCTTCATTTTCAATTTATACATAAAGTTTATAGATGAAAATTCATTTGAATGAATACATATGGTTGGATAAAATTAATAGAGATATAATAGAGTTTGTATCTATGTGCTTGTTATTTCATCATGTTAAGGATTAAATACAATAGTCGAAGGGTATTTTTCATCCATTACATGTACCTTAATGTAGATGGGTGATCAACACCAAGGATTTTGTCATTGGACTTCCTAAAAAGTCTAAATGGCATAATGTTATATGTGTTGTAACTGATCTCCTTAATAAGTCAACACACTTCATGGTGGGAAGCGGCTCGGTGTGACCTAGAAGGTCCATGGTGGGAAGCGGCTCGGTGTGACCTAGCATGCTAATAGTAACCATCAAGGATGAGTACCACAGTAGTCCAAGGTTAGTGGGAAGCGGCTCTGTATGACCTAGCAGGCCCACAGTGGGAAGCAGCTCTGTGTGACCCGGAATACCCAGAGTATCCATCAGGGATGAGTACCACAATAGTCCAAGGTTAGTGGGAGTCAACTCTATGTGACCTGACAGGCCCACGATGCTCACTATAGGAGGAGTTCTCCATTAGCCGACGCGTTTTATGATATGATGATTCTTCTATAATTGATATACAGTGATACCAGGTGTGAGTTGACTTGTGTTGTGTACATTTCTTTGAGCTATACTTCAAGTTTGATATGTGATCATTCCTTGTTGTTTTGGGGGTCCTTAATGAGTTTAGTGTTACTGAACCCATACACGGGCCTTTCCCACATGTGGTTCGTGTCCCATGAAGATGATCTATACATCAACGACAAACTTGGTGGTATTGGACCAGGTGGGCCACAGTAAGATCCGACAGATGATACGTACTCTATCAGCTTCCAGTAGCTACGCTACTCCTACGATCAGGTGGGGTTTTCTAGGGATGGACATTATATCACTTTTGTACTTTACTGTTTTCAGTACATTCTTTTGGGATTTGTATTTTTTCCATTTAATTTTAGTTATGAATATACCCAGTTTTCTCTCAGTGGTATAGTATCTCTTTTATTATGATTTTGTACGTGGTTGGGTTTGCTTGTGCGTATAGGTATCCTGGAAAATTCCTCCCACATTCAGGAATATTCCTTCAATGCTAGTTTCCATCCCCTAGCCTTTGAGGGGCGGGCTAGGGGTAGTCACGGCACAGGCCCCAGGGAAAGGGTCATGACTAGTTATATTTTAAGCTTCATGTAATTTCACCTTATTACATGGGGAATATAGTTTAATGATACCAAGTGGAAAGAGATTATTGAAATAATCTCATCGCTTATCGAGACTGTTAATGTTTGTGATTCCTTTAATGAAATCATGTAATCCAATCTAAAGAACATTCATGAAATTTTCTCTCATATTTTTATTCAACATATATTCATGTGTTGTTAATATTCACCCACTCTTTGGTATATAAGATAGTTAAGAATGTGTTTTTATGAAATCCTGACTTTACCCACTCTTCGATCGGAAATCTTTATTCCTTCAAAACCATTTTTTCTAGAGAAGTGTTTCTAAGTCTATTCTACTAATATCCTATGATCAATAAAATACATTTTTAACCTTATTTATTTTACCTATTTTTAAAAGTAATATTCTCATCTCTTTCCAAAAAAATCATTTTTCTAACCTTTTAACTGTGAAAAAGAAATATTCATTTTACCTTGTACGGAATGTTCATATTTACCAATCATAATTTCTCTGATGTTTCATTTACATGTTTAAAATGTTAATTTTTGAAGAAATGTTTTCTAAATTTTTTCTTCAAATAAATGGTTTTAAAAAAGTTTTCAAGATTTATTTATAGGTTTTTTAAATTTATTTTCAGAGAAAATGGTTTTCAAAACATTTTCATGATTGGTTTAAACTTTTTTAAAGTATTTTAATTGAAATGGTTTAAAAAACATTCTCATGATTTCATTTCATGTTTTAATGTGTTTTCAAAGAAAAAAATTTAAAAAAAATTTAATCTTATTATATAATTTTTCCAAAAAAAGGTTTTCATAATGATTTAAAGTATTCTTTATAAGATTTCAAGTTATTTTCTATGAAAATGACTTTAAAATGGTTTTATTCATTAAAAATAATTTTTCAAAGAAGAAAAGGTATTTTCATCAAGAAAATTCTTTGAATGATATTAAAAATTTATTTTCCATCTATGATGATATCTATTGATGTCACTCATAACTTTCTAGGAAATGATCTGAAGGTTACAAGAAATTTCTTTCTATGAATGGTTTATGCTTGATTTCTTGGAATTTATGAAACATGTTTCTATTTCACTAGTTATATTTTTATGAAAAATGTTTTCGTTTAAAATATTATATGTTTATGAAATACATCTCTTTCATGGGTTGTATTTTTTTGAAAACAATTTCTCTTCCATGGGTTATATGCTTTTGATTCCCACTTTTTTCATGGGATATTCTTCGATGAAATGATTAGAAAACCTATTTATTGTCCAAATGAAATGATGTGATTAAATGTTAATGATAACCATTTCATTTCATGGGTTATCATTGTTGTTTGTGATACCCATATATTTTAATATGTCATAATATGATGCATGTTTTATTTTATTGTGGAACATGTGTGTATGATTTTGTTATGAGATGTGTTGGACCTATATATATCTCCAATGAAATGGGTAATTATAATTTTGTTATGAGCTCAAAGGTTTCATGTGAGGGAATCCCAATCCCAAAACAAGAGTGTACATGGGAGGACATCCCAATCCTAAAAAAAGAGGGTAGAAAGGAGGACATCTCAATCTCTAAAAAAGAGGGTAAATGGGAGGACATCCCAAGCCTTAAATAATGGGGAACACATGAGGACATACCAAACCTAAAACATTAAGTTACATAGGGTTACATCCCAAACCCGAAACAATAGGGTACACAAGAGGGAATCCCAAGACAAAAGTAGGTACATGGGTGATTAACCCAATCCTAACATGTTACAAAGGCCTTGGTAGGCCTCCTTGATATAGGGTTTTTATATGCTTATATGTTTTTCAAAATTACATGATATATTCCTATGTAATAATTTAATATATTATGTTTATTATTTAATTATTATTCATATATTATGATCTTTTGATATTTTTATGATCTCTGCTGTGTAGGGTATGATATTTAAATGTTATGCTAAAATTCCACACCTTTTTCATCATGTTATGATTACACATTTCCTTTATTTACCCTTAATGAGCATCTGATCCCACCCCTTTCTTATGTTTCCATTCCCAAGTTTATGAATAATGGTTTTAGGTAGAAGTACTAAATGTGGAGATATTAATGGGAGATATTGAAGATCTTTCACCATGACATAAGATTTTTTTTCATGTTTGAAAAGACACTAAACTACTACAGTCCTCAGGAATGTATTTTTTTAATGTTCTAAATATTTATCTAAAAGGATGTAATATTTATATATTTTAATCTTGGGTCGCTATAGTTGGTAATAAAGGTAAGGTTTATTCAACCTTTGGAAACTAGGATGATAAAACCTTAGTGATATCCCTAGGTATATTTCTAAGCATTTGTCTAAGGATGTCACTATGTATAAGAATACGAATGGGTTAATGTTTAGGAAAATGTTTGGGAGTTTTGTCAAAGGATAGAGTGAGTGGTTTCCAAGAAATAAATCCTTTTCCATATAGTATAAGTTGATGTGGATTTGGTATAGATGTATCTGGGAGTAACAACTATGTCATGATGTTCCAGGCCAAACTCAGGGTAATATGGTACATAACAACGGGCCTTGTTACACGCCTGGTTTTACACTCCTATGGGATATGCTTTGGGAATTCAAAAACTCTTCATGAACCATTAGGAATGATTTTAATATAATATGGCTTTGAATAACCAAGGATAAACCTAAGGGGTCATCAATTAAAAAGTAGGAGTCGTGATGTAGGCATCTTATAAGTAACTTTTCAGGATTACATTGTCTTATTCTATGATATTTGTTTCTCATCCCATGTTTTATGATTTTATTTAATATATGAAACTATAAAGAACTGAATTAACATTGAGTCTGATGGATAATCTGGTGATTATGAGCAACAAAATTGGATAATTACAGGAGATAAAAATATTGCAATTTTGCTGAATCATCTATCGTGATATATGATTAACAATGTAAACTTAGGGGATATTCCTAACACATCACGTAATAGGAATATAGAGTTTCATAAATGTTAAAATTATATGGAGCATAAATAAAGGGATATTTTTATTCTTAAATGTCAAAAAGAAGGGAAATAAAACCTTGGGGAATACCTCAAATTGAGGGTATGATGTTATCATTATAGTAAAAAGGGTTATAGAGTGATGAATTTTAATGGAGTTTAATGTATCAAATATTGAGAATAAGGGAATTACCCAACTCAATTCCCAAACATAAGAATTTACTTCTAAACTAAGAAGGAACTATTCTATGCCAACCATCAAAGATGAAGGATTAAAGTATTTGTGTATTTGGTTCCAAGAATTATGAATGGTGATTTATATAATGATTATTTAGTTTGTATTTTTCTCAAAATATTTTCAAAAATATGTTGAATAGTAATAATGGACAATAAAAGTGATTTAATGAAAAGATTATATTCATAGGAAACACAAGATAATGGGAAAGATAAGACTTAGTCTTTTTCTAATGTTAAGATAATGTTTTTTTATAATAGACATGTTGAATATAAATAAGTTAATTAGATGTTAATGATTACCCTTGATATGATTATTGATTGGTTAAAAAGGTGGTTTATATTATTATGGATGAAGATTAAAACTTCTTGTATATAAGGAATATATTGATTAATCTTTGTAATAAGGAAGCATTCATGTGTTCAAAAAGAATTTATGGTAATTCAGGTTATTAACATGTTTAAAGAAAATATATGATGATGGTATTCACATGTTTGTAATGTGGCAAAAAATAGTTACTTTTTGTTTTATTATTGTTCATTGTAATTGTTATTTAGTATCCTTATACTTAATGTTTTGGAATTTAAGCTTTTAGAAGGGTTATAAGGTTATCCATTTATGGAAACATTATGTTAAACTTTTAATGAAGTTTGTGAGATTAATGTGATATCTCACCATATGAGGATTTATGCACGTTGGATAAACTATGATAACCATTTATTTGTTATGTTAGGTGAAAGAATATGGAATGAATTATCATTCAATTTATATATCTCATGATATGTTGGTTCTTTAGTAATTATAAATTTACCATCATTCCCTAGAATAAGAGATGAAGTGGGAATTGATCAAGGAGAAACCAAAGGGTGAGATTGTACACATAAAAAGGAAAAAATTAGGTAAGTATGTTCCTTTATGTTTATAGACAGTAAAAATAATTCTTCAAATCTAGGAAAATTATATTTAAAATGATTTACCCTAGAACCTTTATTTTTTATAAATATGATAGTCCCTTATATCATCGCAGATTTATGGTTTTGTAATCCTCCACTTCTGTTGATCAATGCTCTCTATCAATCTCCATCATAACATGATTGTTAGATTTTTCTTATGTGTCCATATTTTCAATTCCCACATATGTAATCTTATGTGGAAACCTAGTTATATGTTTCTTTGGATAATCTCTACCTTCCCAACATTCCTTTGTTGAAGGATGTTTTAGTATTCATTTTTATAATGTGGGTTTTAATGAAATTATCTTTCAAGTATTAATCCTTTTATAACTAAGAAGATTTTAGAGGGATAAATTCTTTTTATGGGGGGTAGAATGTAACACCCTAAGATTTTGTGAAATATTTTTTTTCGAATTAATTTATCCCTTTGATATTTTTCATTTCATGTGACACTATAAATAGTTGTATATATAAATAAATATATATATATATATTAAAACACCAAGTCAAAACATCCTTTCACATGACACCAACATTAATTATTCTACATGAAACATTAACTTGGTTTGCGCTATATGAAACATTCACTTGGATTGTGCTATACGCAACACCAACTTAGTGTACGATACACGCAATACTAAGTTTCTCTGAAAAAACATTTTATTGTTATAATTATTTAAACAAGATATTTATAACCTAGTCATTAAAAATTAGAAATATGAATATTAATAACTACTTTTTAAAATTTTTTATAATGGTTTTATATAAATTAAATATATTGATAATGAAAAATATACTTTTTTTAATTTCATTCAATGTTTAGAAATAGTATTTTCTCAAATGAACTATTTTTCATATCCTTCTATATGGAAAGAAAAAATTAGTTTTAGACATATATAGAAATTTACTTTTATAAAATGATCTTCATTTTTGAATCTAGAATTCTGAAATTAAATTAAGGTGAATTTTTGGGATTTTTCTTCGAAACTTCAATTTTTGATGAATAATAAATAATAATTCATTTTAGTTAATAACTATATTTTTTAGATAATTAATAATTATAAACAATGTTTTAAAGTTGTATTATGTTGAAATTAGATCAATTATAGATTTATTAATAAAATATAGGTCATTATAATCAATTTCACTTTGAAATTGAATATAAAAACATAAAAAACTTTTAAACATTTTCCAACCTTAAAAATCTGATATTTCATCCAATCATCAAGATTATCATTAATATTACTTTTTCCACTTTTATTAATTTAATTTCAAAAAAAATTAATCAGTATAATATATAGACTCTAATTATGTCATGTTGAATTTTTACCAAAAATATCATCATTCGTGATTAAAATTAATCACGACAATTAAGGGCTGATTAAGCATAATAAGGGACTAAACCTTAATCTTAGGGGAAAAATGACTTATCCACTTATCAAAAACCCTTTTATGGCCATATCTAGGACATAAAAATTAAATTATTGATTTTATTTGGTTTTTATGACTTCTCTTAGGTAATAACATAGGTACACCTAACTTGTTTTCCAAAATTTAAAGTGAGTACTTTTCCTTCCCTATAAAAGGACACCGGTTATCCCTCTACTTCGCACCTATAAAACCTATTAGGTTCATCAAATATCTACCTAATAAACTTATAAATATCCCTCAATTCATCTTATAATACTCTCCTTGTGTTGAAACCAATCAAATAAATCATTTTGGCACAAAAAAAATGAGTTACGCGGTTAAGAGGTAAACTCTTATCTCATGCTCCTTTATTTTTTTTCATTATTTACCCCCTACACTATATTTATTCCATTATTGTATAACAGAACCTGTATATTAAATATATGATGATTTCTTTAGGTTAATGTTTCAACCTACACTTACACACAAATCAGTCAAATGGGTAACGTACATACTATTTCTATGTATGGTGAACTACCACCTCACGAAATGATGATTGTTCATTTTTCTTTTACTTCCTTTCACGGTGGAAATTATAATGGACAATATATTTATATATTTAAGAAATTAAATTTTTAATTACATTAATCTCCTATATTCTTTTTACAGTATGTATCTTTTTTACTTTCCATTTGGTGTAAATATGATAAGTTCGTTTGAGGTAGTGTGAACTACCACCCCCTCAAAGCGATATGATTCGTTCACACACCGCAAGGAATATATTAAGGTTGTGTTTAGAGAAATTATATAATATATATGATATTATAATGCTACTAGAATAATGATATATATATATACATATACTTTATGCTCTTTGTTTCTTTCAATACGATAATAAAAAAAGGAAATAGTGTTCGTGCGTACGTACGACTTACGGTCTCCATGAACGATGTATTTCATTTAATACTTATATATTATATATATTATAATAATAAAATTATACATGATATAAATTATTTTAATATCATGGGTTACATTCTTTAAATCATGATATAAGTGTAAGGACCAATGGTATAACAAATTAAGACAAAAGGGGAAACAAAGCAAATATTACCTGAAGCTTAAACTTAACATGATATTAATAACAAGAGGGTGATATATAATCATAATAAATATATATATGGTATTATATATATTAATATTTTTCTATGAAATATTTATAATAAAATTATATTTATTATATAGGAGGATTTAATGAGCACAATGAGAGTAAATAAACAAGGTAAGAGAATTTCATCTCACTTTTTTCATGAGATAAATGCTTTATTCACCACCATTTCCTTTTGTGTGGTGTGTATACTACTTGTGTATGTATTATATTGTTATTATCATTAAATTTATAGGTATTTAAATAATAATTTTATATTATTAATTTCATGGGGATTATGTTTTAAAGGTTACCAAATCCATGAAAATGATTTTATCTTAATTTTCCTTCTTTGAGACACATGTCATGTTATAAACTTATATTTTTACATGAGGTGTTTATACTAAATTTGAAATGTTATATCATGAATATGATTATTTTAATTATATTTTAAGCGTCATTTAATTTCATTTTTTTATATATTTAGTTTGGTTCAAAGTTACCATGTGGTAAGAGTTTGTTGAAACAATATCAGCGCTTGTCGAGGCTGTTTATGTTTATAATTAATTTGATGAAAACATTGGATCCAACTCTTCAGAAAATTCATGACATTTATTATCCTCTATATAATCATGATATATTCATGTATTTTTTCAAATAATCCACTCTTTGTTATATAATTTAGTTAAGAATGAGTTTTTTTTAGAAATCCCTACCTTACCCTGTCTTCGGTTGTAAATCTTAGTTCCTTCAAAACCAATTTTTATAAAAAAGGGTTTATAAGAATATTCTACTAATATACTATGATCATTAAAAGGAATTTTCACCCTTTTTTTATTTTACCAATTTTACCAAGGAATGTTCTTTTCTCCTCATGATCAATTTATTTTTTTAACCTTTTTTTCATGAAAAAGTAATATTCATTTTAACTCATTTGGCATGTATGAATTTACTAGCCATAATTACTATGAAGCTTCCTTTCCTTGTTTAAAAGGTTAATTTTTAAGATTTTGTTAATTTTATTTTCAAAGAAATGGTTTTCAAAACTTATTGAAGCTATATTTTTAATTTTTCAAATTTTTTATCAAATAAAATGGTTTTTAAAACATTTTTTTAGATTTCTTTATATATTTTCATAATATTTTATATGAAAGGGTTTTCAAAAAAATTTAAGATTAAATTTAATTTTTTCAATATGTTTTAAAAGAATTTTTTTTCAAATGTTTAAATACTATTATATTTTTTAATAAAAAAGGTCTTCAAAATTATTTCATGTGTTCTTTATATGTTTTCAATGTATTCTCTAAGAAAATGATTTTTAAATGGTTTTATTCATTGAAAGAAATTTTTCAAAGAAGAAATGATATTTTAATCAATAAATGTTTTTCAAAGATATTTCAAATTTATTTTCAATCTAAGATGACCTCTGGTGGTGTCACTCATGAATTTCTACGAGATGATATAAAGGTTACATTTATATTATTTCATTTAATGGGTTATTCTTGATGTAATGGTCATTATAAAACTAGTTTCTATTTCATAGGTTATATGTTTATGAAACCTTGTTCGCTTTCATAGGTTATATATTTATGAAATCCATTTCTATTTTATGGTTTATATATTTATGAAATATATTTCTCTTCCTCAGGTTATATTCTTTCAAATCAGGCTACTTTCCATGGGTTATGCTTTAATAAAATGATTAGGAAACAACATATATTTCCCATATATTATGATGTGTTAAAATGTTAATGATACCCATTTCATTTCATGGGTTATTATTATTGTTTATGAAACCAATCTCTTTTTATGGGTCATGATATGATGCAAGTTTTATTTTTCTATGGAACATGTATATCTGATTTGGTTATGATATGGGTCGGACTTATATATCCTTTAAATGAATTGGATAATGATAACTGTTTTATGATATCTGAAGGTACATGGTAGGGCATCCCAATCCTTAAACAATAGGGTATATGAGAGGAAATACCATTCCTGAAACAAGATGGTAAACAGGAGGACATCCCAAGACTAAAACAAGATGGTAAATGGGAGGAAATCCCATGCCTAAAAGAAGAGGGTTTTGGGGAGGAAATCCCATGCCTAAAAGATGAGAGTACACAGGAGGACACACCAATCCCAAAAAAAGAGGGTACAAGGGTGGGAATCACCAGCCCAAAGTAGATACATGGGTGATTAACCCAAGCCTAACATGTTACAAAGGCCTTGGTAGGCCTCTTTGACATAGTGTTTTTATATTCTTATGTGTTTTCCACAATTATGTGTTTTATTCCTATGTTATGATTTCATGGATTGTGTTCATTATTTCATTATAATTCATGTTTTATTAAATTCCAATATTTCTTATGATCTTTGATATGTAGGGTATGATCATCAAATTGTATGCTCAAGATCCATGCCCTTTTGTTTGTATTATTTTTATGAATTCCCTTTTATTTACCCTTACTGAGAATTTGAGCTCACCCCTTTCTTATGTTTACTTTACCTAGTTTATGATGAAGGTTTTTTGGTAGAAGTAATAAAATTGGAGAACATTATGGGAGATGTTGAAGAACTTTGACCAGGATAGAAGATTTTGTTTACATGTTTCCAAATACCCAAAACTATTGTTATCCTCGAGCATGTATTTTTTAAAATGTAAATAATATTCATATAAAATTACACAATATCAATGTATATTATTCATGGTTCAAAATGAATTTAGGGTGAATTTTTGGGTTTTTTTGTATAGATTATCTTTGTTGATGAGTAGTGAGAATATAGAATTTTAATTAAAAACTTCATGGTTGTTTAAATAATTTATAAGGATAAATTTTATTTTTAATTAGTTTTAGAGTATAATTATATAAATTTTATATCAATAAATCTAATTTAGGTCATTTAAATCATATTAATATTGAATTTATATTTAAGATTTTTGTAAACTTTTGATAAATTTCCCTTAAAAACACCACCTCATCATCACATTTGTGGGATTAACTTTTCATTTTATTATTAATATTTTGGGAGTTGAATTTTTAAAAATAGATTAAATATTTGGAATAATTAAAATTTATATTATTTAATACCTTGAATGTAATTTTTCCCATAATAATTAGTGAAATTGGATAAAATTATTTACCATGATTAATGTTAAAATGAAGGTCTGCTCATTACATGTGTTTGTATTGAAATTCCTCTTACCCGCACATAGGTTTTTTATTTAATATAGTTGGTTTTATATTTAAAATATATATTTTTAAATTATTTAATAATTATTATTTTAATTCAAGTATTTCAGGATAAATTATCTAGTTAAATAAAAAGGTACAAGTTACCGTGGTAAAAACCTTAAAGATTACTATTGAGTAAACACAAAGACTGTGTAATAACATGGTAAAAATATGTTATTTTTTGTTTTTGAGGTGTTCCTAGACCAAATGATCCCCATACTATCATATTTATATATTATTTTGGAACATTGCGTAAGGGATACCCCGTAATAGTGAATATTTTATGGTATTTTAAAGAATGCCACTCCTCCTCCATTATTAAAGGGAATTCATTATCCTCAATTCATTAAACCTTAAACACTATATAGTTTAGAAAATAAACTCCCAAATAACTACCCAACCTTCGTACCATCATAATTCAATCCTTTTATTTGGTATAAATATATCCTATGAAGGATTTTAGTTCAAATATATTAATGATTCTGTAAGAATAAGTAATGTTCATCAACAAGTGTTTTTGTATTATTTCTTCCTCCACCCATTTAAATTATTAATATATAATGCTATTATAATAATGTATGAATATTCTATTTAAATAATTTTTTTCTAAGGTAATTAACTATAACCATCTCTACCTCCATTAAATGGGTTATATAATTTGTGAGTACAATGGACTACCGCCTTACGAAGTGATGTCACTTGTTGTTTATAACCACCTATCTAGGGTGGTCATAATGATTGAATTATTTACTTTATATTATATTTATTATAATTTTGATTATATTATAATTATGGAATTTTTATATAACACATCCATTCATTATTTCCATTTTTTGGGAATACGATAACATCATTTGTGTGTACGGTAGACTACAACTTCGCGAAGTGATATGGTTCATTCACACTTTACAAAGAATATATTAAGGATGTGTTTAATAAATAAATTTTTAATATATGACATAAATATTATTATAAAATTATAATATATATATCATTTATTGAAATATCATTCAAATCGGTGACAAAATTAAAATAGCAGCGTATATGTGTATGTACGACCTATCATCTTCATTAATAGTGTATTTCATTTCTCGCAATAAATTTAATGAATTACTATAAATACATATATACGAAATATATATGTTATTTATATCATGTTTAAATTTTTTGATATTATGTAACCATTATAAAATTAATAAGACGAAAAATGTAACAAATCAAAACATATATGAAAAAAGTGGTTATTATCTTAAAACATGACTTTAATATGAAATTGTTTTTAAATGTCCAATTAAAGGAAATTCGTAAATAATATATGGTTATATATATATGTATGGTTCAATAATATATTTATAATATACTTATATTTATTAAAAATATTGTTTTAATGAGTACAAAGGAACTCAAGACTTACGATAAGGGAATTTCTGGTCTCAAATTTAGTTTTCAGAGACTTTTGACATATTCAAATTCTATTTCTTTTGAAGGTGTATATACTTACCAACGAAAATATATAGCATGAACGAACACCATTTAATGATAATTATTTTTCTCTTTTTTTTATTCTTTAATGGGGAATACTATTCAAAATCTAATCTAAGAGTAGGGGATTATTGTCTCGATTTTTTTTGGAATGTGTTATGTTTTGAATGTATATTATTTTACAAGGTGTATATATATCCTATTTTACATGTAATAACATCCATTTATTCCAATTAAGAAAAATTTAAGATTAATTTTATGTTACTCCATCATTTTTCTTATAAATCAAGGTTTCCAATGTGGTAATGATTTTATGTTAAAATCTCATTGTTTTTATGGATTATTTATTATTAATAATAAAATGTAGAAATATCGTGATATACCTCCTAAAAATTCTCATGACTTATATTCTACTCTAGTTATTCATGATATAATCATGTAGTTGTACCATTTTTTCACTCTATGGTACATGATACTGTAGAAAAACAATTAATGAAATTTGAAATTTATTTCTCTCATTAGTCAGAAATATTTTTTATTCCAGAATGTTGTTTTCAAAAAACATTTTAAAAAATGATTTATTATTATGATATGATTTTTAAATGAAATTTTTACCATTGTTTGGCCTTTTTAAAAAACAAATTAATGGAATCTTTATGTTATTTTCAAACAATTCTCTTTTGTGTTTTAAAAATATTGTGAACGGAATCATCGTTTCAACATCTACTAAATGAAAATAAATATTCGATGTCATGAAAAATAGTTTATTTGAATATGAATTTAAATATTATTAATTTTATTTTAAAATTAAATTGTGCTCAAAATGTATCATGATTTAAATATCATTTTAAAAATCATAAAGATTGTTTCCACATAAAATTTAATTGATCATTCAAAATCATTATCCATATATTATTTCATCCACTGATGATTTTTATGACTTACTATGGATATGATCTTTAAATACCATTATTATTCTTTCTTTGAATAATCTATATTTATGATGATAAGTTATTTTTTATGCACATTTCTCTTTTATGTGTTATACCTTGAGGAAATGCTTATCAAACCTCTTATTTTCATGAGTTATTATGTGATGAAATAATTATGAAACAAGTATATTACCCACATATTATGATATAAATAATTGTTTTTTATTCCCATTTTATTACATTGATTATGATATGATGAATTTTAATAATCCTGCAGCACACATATGTATGATTTTAGTATGTGAGTGGTGGGACCTATATATCCCTCTGACACATTCCTTATTGATTTATATCTCTTGAGATAAACATTATTAGAATGAGTAATAGATTTGGGTTTTTATGATAGGTTTGGGATGAGGAGTGAACATGGTTTGGTAAGTTAGGGATGGAATGGTGAGTGAACTCAGTTCAGTATGACAGGGTTAGAACATGGAGTGAACCCAATTTAGTAAATAACATTTTCTGTGGTGATGGCATTGGGAGTGATACCTAGATAATATGGAAATTATTTTCTATGATGATGTGTATGGAAAATATTCCATGTTTAGTCCAATTTTATTCTCTCATGGATCTTGTACCTTGATTCACATAAAATTCTTGTCTTATAAACTGTCAATAGTTATTTAATTACTCAATATTATGATCATGGATATACAGGGTATGTTTTTCAAATGTTATTATCGTTTTCTTATATATTTATGTTCATGTTATGCTTACATATCTCCCCTAATTACCCTTACAGAGCATCTGAGAGAACACTTTCTTATGTTTCCTTACCCCTCGTTATAAACATATATATTATGTATTACATGTATAAGAATGGTTCTATTTGTGTACAACATAGTAGGAGATTATGTATCACACCAATGGACTAGTGTTTATGTTTCTATGTTTCCAAATGCACTAAACTATTATGGTCCTCGGGTATGTATTCTTGTAATGTGATCAATAGTCACAAAAAATATGTAACATTTATATATGATGAACCTAGTTCACTATAGTTAATATCATAGGATATGTTTATTTAACTATTGAAATATAGTATGAGAAAACCATATTAAAACCCATATGGACATGTCCTCAGATAAGTCCAGGGATAAGTCAAAGTATAGGAAAACGATCTAGAATTTTGGTAACAGATGGAGCGAGTGGTTTCCTATAAATAAATTCTTGAATGTATACTATATTGGGATGTGGCGCTGTAAAATATGTATTTAGGGGTAAAAAATTATAAAAAAAACACATTTAGATAGACTCGATCGAGAACAAGAACATGATAATGGGCCATACTGCACACCTATTTTGACACTCTTTGGGGATATACATTTGTAGTGATTGTTTGAAGTTCTATAATTATGGAAATGGTGGTGGGATTTACATATCAATCTCATGGTTTTAAAAAGAAAAGTAAGTTGAAGTCCAAATTAAAATCAGAAAACCATGGAGGGAATAAGTTTAGGATTTCATTATACTAAAATTGTGGCAAGAATCATGGTGGAAATTTTCTAAGGGGGAATATTTAAATTTTTAATTATTGTAGGTAAAGACATCAGGAAATTGATTCCCTAAGTGATGGGCTAAAGTTAGATAAACTTGCGAATAAAGATAAATCTATAAATAATGAACCTCTCTCACTCTTTAATAGACAATGACTTATATGACTTTATAACTACTAATTAATTCATATCTAAATAATATACTATGGGTATCAAGATTCCATCCAAACGAATAAATATTGAATTAATAGTAACAATACATCATGGTATTAATATCTCATCTTAGTTTTATAATTCCTCTCCATTTTATGTGTATGGGAATGTTCTTCCTAAAAAAATTTCATTCTTCCTATGGTGGAATTTGATTCCATATAATTCATAGATTTGGTTTATCTATATAAATACCATTTAAATTTTTGAGGAAGTTAATTCACATTTCATTTTTCAAAACAACCTATTTTTTCCTATCAATGTGACAATATGTATGCATTTCTACCGGAGATTACATCCATTTTATGGGCCTTAATTCCCATTCAAAAAGAGTGTTTATCTCTAATGGTTCGGGAGAAACATGAAATCAATGAAATTTCTATTTTTTTAATTTTTTGATATATTTATAGAGTAATTTTCTAGTCTACCACCAAAATTTGATGTCTATTTTTCATTAGAACTCATAATCAGTTCCACACCAATTTTAAATACTTCATGTAGAATTTTCAGGATTGAGTTATAAGAAATTAATAATTAACGCTATGAAAAACATGAAAAGGGATTCATTTAGAAATGTGTGTCACCATTGAGTACACATATTATTTTTGTTAAAAAAAATTGATTGATGCGTCTCATCATTGATTTTTGGGATTGGAAAAATATCACCATTAAGAAAAAGTGTTATATTCCCCATATAGATGACTTTTTTTTTCAAAAGCATGGAGTTCAATAATTTTCCATTATTGATCTTTATTCTGGGTATAATCTTTTATGGGTCAAGAAGGATCATATACCCAAGATGATATTTCATAGAAGGTATGGAAAGTATGAATATATAGTGATTACTTGCAGTCTTACTAATTCCCAAATTATCTTAATAGATGTAATTAATATATTCTTTAGATATTAACATGATCAGTTTTTTGTAGTATTTATAAATGATGTTATTATATATTCCAAGAGTATGGAAGAGCATGAAGATCACATTAGAATTATACTAAAAGCCATAAAAAAACAAGAAAATATATGTAAAATTTAAAAGTTTTGAATTATTGATGTAAAATGATTCATGTTTTGGTTATATAATATCAAGAGATGATATATTATTGGTTCCATCAGAGATAGAGGCTATTGACTAGTGGCCCAGAATATACATGGTGATAGAGAACTCATGTTTCCCAGGTTTAGTAGGATATTATCGAATATTTATTGATAATATCTCATAACTATCTAATACACGGACCAAGTTAAATTATAATGAATTAAATTTTTATTAGAAGATAAATATAAGGAAAATTTCATGTAATTGAAGAGAATATTAGTTACTGTTCAATTTCATACATTACCTTATAGTGTATAAGGGTTTGTAATCTATATTGATAAATCCAAGAAGGTATTGGGACGTTTTCTTTTGCAGAATGACCTGTTTATTTCTTATTCCTCATAAAAACTGATGATTAATTATAAAAATTACCCAAATCATGATTTCTAGTTAGTTGCTGTAATTTTTAACTAAATATATGGATGAATTGTCTTTATAGAGAAAAGTGTGATATATTTACTGATCAAAAAAATTAAAATCTATATTCACACTGTAGTATTTTAACTTATTCCATAAAAGATTGATAAAGCTAATTATAGATTATGAATGCTCAATACATCACCTCCCTGGGAATGTGAACAAGGTAGTTGATGCTTTATGTCGAAAGTTTCATGCTTTCTTATTCATGATGAGGATAAAAAAAGATAAAACGTTTTTGGATTTCAAAAGGATGGATATGGAAATCCTGATGAAAGGAAAAAAATCATTTATTTCTCAATTTAATGTTTAACAATATATACATGAGAAGATAATAGAGGTGGAGAAGGAATATGTGGTGCTACCAAATAAGTACAAAAATTTTCCGGATTTTAACCTTGATCATGATGTAATGATAATATTCATGAACACGGAATGTGTTCTTTTAATACCAGAATTGAAGAAGGAGTTTCTAGAGGTTTCTCATAGTTCTTGATTATAAATTTATCCAATAATTATAAATATGTTAATATATTTAGAATAATAAATATGGTGGGATGTAATGAAGGTAGATATCATATAGTTTTTATCTCGGGGCTTGGTATGAAATAATACTAAAAATTAAATTCAAAAGTCTATGGGGATTCTACATCTATTACCCTTAACAAAATGGAAATTCAAGAACATCGCCCTTGATTTTATTACTGGACTCCCCAAAATGTCTACAGGGGATAATTATATATGTGCTTTAATCGAACACATTATTAAGTTATCACACTTCATTACTATCATATAATACTACTCTCTATACAACATTTACAAGTTATATATAACGGAATTTGTAAGGTTGCATGGTGTACAAAAATCCATTTTATCTAATTGGGAAACAAGTGTTGCATTAATGTTCTAGTGAAGTCTTCAGCCTGATCACGATATGGAGTTGAGTTTCAAAACTACATATCATACTCAGATAGATAGACAGTTTGAATGAAATATTCAAACCCTAGAGGATATGTTGAGATACTTTTCATTGGATTTTAAAGGTGAATGGGATCAACACCTTCATCTATTTGAGTTTTGTACAATAATATATTTCACTCATTCATTCAAATGGATCCTTATGAATTTATCTATGGAATGAAATTTTTATATTTAATGTGCTCAAATCAAGATGAAGAATGAAAGATATTGGGAATAGAGATAGCTGATAAAATGTTAGATAAGATTAAATCCATCTAGAAACACATCAAAGAAACTCATAGTTAGTAAAAACATTATGATGACAATCACCATCTTGATCTAGAAGTTTAAGTCAGTGATAAGTTGTCTCTAATAATTTCTCCATGGAAGAAGAGAGTGAGATTTGGGAAGGAAGGGATATTAATCTCTATGTATATAGGTGGGTTTGAAATTATTAATCATATAAATATGGTATTTTATCACTTTTTCCTGCCACTGTTCCTATCGCAAGTTGGAATTATGTTCCATGTATCCCTCAAGAGGAAGTACATACCTAACCATTCAAATGTACTGAACATAGAGTTCACACCACTCAAGAAATATATTTATTTTTAGAAACAACCAGTGGATATGCTAGATCATATAGAGAATTTTATATGAAATAATACCACTCACGTGGTAAAACTTTTTAGTGAAACCGCCCATTTTTGGAAGCTGTGTTTGAATAAGAGGATCTAATGAGTCAGAAGTATCCTCGTTTTTGTGAGTTAAAGTGATGCATTTGGAGGTCGAAATTCATTTTAGTTGTGGTAGATTGTAACACCCTGAATTTTATGATTTTTTTAATAAATAAAATTTCATTGATGGATTAGATTACCCACAACACCAATTTAATCCTACATTATATAAAACTCTAAGTTAAGTTTCACTATAGAAAATAATGGCTTATCTTGTGTTATACATAACACTAAGTTTTACAAAAAACCCACAATATATTATTAGTATATTATTTTGTTATGAATATTATAAACTAGTAGTTAAACATAATAATATATATAATAATAAATAATTTTAAAATATCAAGTATAGTATTTTTATATAAATAAAACATACTAATAATAAAATTCATTATTTTCGGTAGTCCTTATATGTTTCAAAAACACTTTTTTTCTCAAATGAACATTTTTTCTATTTTTGAACACTAATAAATAAAATTTATGAAAATTTTAGAAATTTAATTATATAAAATAGAATTCATTTTTTAATTTTAAATGTATAAAATTTATCCACATGAATTATTTCAATTTTTCTATGAATTTTCATTTTTTTATGAATAATGAGAAATGATAAATTTTAATTGAAAATTCATTTTTCTTTAAATAATTTATAATGTTAAATTATATTTTGAATTGGTTATAAAGTATTATTATATAAATTATATATAAATTAATACAATTCATGTAATTTTAATTATTTTCATAGTGAATTTAGATATAAAAACTTTTTAAACTTTCAAAAAAATCCTTAAAAACTTGGCTTTCTTATCGCAATAATGGGATTAATATTTAATTAAATTATGCCAATTTTGTGAGTTTAATTTTATAAAATAAAGTAAGTATTTTTAATAATCATAATTTATATTATATAATAATGTGATCATAATTTTTTAACATGATGATTAGTGGAAACAGATAAAAATAATTGTCGTGAATAAGGTTAAAACTAGGTTTTCTTCATTACAAGTGTTTTTATGAAAAATAATCTTAGTCACTCATTAGTTTTTTATTTATTATATATGGTTTCATATTTATAATAATTAGGTATAAATAATCGAATAAAATTAATTTTAATTCTATTCTTAAATGATAAATTAAATACGTAAATAAAAAGATATAAGTTACTATGGTAAAAAACTGAAAGGGTAAAATTGACTAAACTTAATGGATAGGGAATAAAATGATAAAAATTTGTTTATTTTTCTGTTTTGGGGGTTTTAATAGACCACATAAAACATAACTTATATTATTGATCTATTTTTGAGGCACATGAGGTTTGGGAGATCTCCCAATAGTGAATTGTTTTTGTATTTACAATAATATCACTCCATTTAAAATGAAATTCTCTCTTATCAAATCTTCACACCATCATGCCTCTTTGGTTTTCGCAAGGCATGAAAAAATATCTTCAAATATTACAAATACTCAACCTATAATACATTTTTTTTGAAAAAAATAATCTAATTAATGGTTTTATTGAAATACTAAGGTTGATACCTAAAGAAGAGATAATATTCATCAACACGAATTGTTTTTATTTATTATTCCACACACTTAAATCTTTATTATATCATTATTAAATAATAACATCATAAATTATATATATATATATATGTCATTGTGTGTGTGTTTTTAAATTAATTACATGACCATTAACCATCTTTACTTCCATTAAATCGGTTACATCATTTGTGTGTATATTGGACTATCGGCTTGTGAACCAATGTCATTTTTTTATCCATTAATACCTATAAAAGATGGTAATATTGATATTTTAATAAATTGTTTTTGATATATAAGATTTTATTATTATTATATAATTTTTATATCATAAATAATTTCAGGATTTCCGTTTTTGGAGAAGGATAATGGCATTCGTGTGTACAGAGGACTACCGCCACGCGAAGCGATGTGATTCATTCATGCTTTACATAAAATGTATTAAGGGTGTGTTTAGTATTATTTTTTATATATATGACATAAAAATGATAATTTTATGATAATATATATAAATATATGTCGTATAACTTTATTTCTTTCAACCCATTAAGAAAATGGAAATAACAGTGTCTATGTGTACGTACGTCCTACCATCTCCCTAAATGGTGTATTTCATTTCCTATCACTAAATTTTATGGATTGATATGAATATATATATCATTAATATATATGAAATTTATATCATGGTTATAATTATGGATTTTATGTAATAAAGATAAATTTAATATGAAAAAAAGTTAACAAATCAAAACATATATGAACAATAAAGTTGTTATTAGCCGAAAACATGACTTTAACACAAAATTGTTAATAAAATAATCATAAAAGGACCTAAGTAAATAATATTTGGTATGATATATATAAGTATGGTTCCTTAAAATATGTATAATAATCATATATTAATTATAAATATTCTTTGAACATGTACAAAGGATGTCAATACATACGTTAAGGGGATTTCTAGTCTCACATTCATATTTGAGAAACTAGTTCCATATTCACCACTTGTTTATTTTTTGTGGGGTATATTCTATTATATCACATGATATATCATAAATCAAACCAATTTCATGATAATTAATGTTTCATTTGATGTTATTATTTCATAGGGCTTATTATTCAAATTCTACAAAATCAATAAGGTATTTTCTCTCAATTTTACTTCTTTGATACATATATTATGTTATGCACCTATACTATTTTACAAGGTGTATATAAAACCCATTTGACATGTAATATCATGAATTTATACATATTCATGATATTTTATGTTTAATTATAAGTTATTTCCTCTTGGTGATAATGAATCAATGTAACCAAATTGGTAATAATTTTATATTACAATCTCATCGTTTATCTAGATTGTATATAATTAAGTCTCCAATATTGAAACGTCTTGATCAACCTCTCAAGAATACTCATGAATTTTATTCCCCACTTGTAATTCAATATATAATCAAGTAAAATTACAATTTTCTAATAGTTTAGAACTAATTTTTTAAAATAAAAATATTTAAATAAAATCAATCATTATTTCTCTTTTAGGTTAGAAATATTTCTTCCTCTAAAAACATGTTTCATACAAATGTTTTAAAAAATGTTTAATTTTTTAAATTTTATTTTTAAAATATACTTTTACATATGTATGGTAATTTAAAAAAAAATGTTTTTAATGGAATATCCATATCATTTTCTAAAGGATCCTATTTGTATTTTATGAAAAAAGATAATGGAATTTTTAATTTTATGGGTATGGGAAGAAAAAATTTCAAATTTCATGAAAAATAATTTCCTTGAATATTACATTATATGTTTTTAATGAAAAAGGAATTCAAAATTTATTATTTCTTAAAAATAATTTTTCAAAGAGAAAAGAATATTTTAGTCAAGAAATATTTTAAATGATATTTAGAAATCATTTTCCATCTAATATTCAATCCATTGATATTTACATATTACTTACATTGGATATTATCCTTGGATACCATTCATATTTTTTCTCTGAATGTTTTATTATTATGATGAAAAGTTGTTCATGAAGCCTATTTCTCTTCTAAAGGTTATATCATGAGGAAATTCTTAAGAAAAATGTTTTTTCCATGGGTTTGTATGATTAAATTATTATGAAACTTTTCTCTTTTCCACAGGTTATGTTATAATGAAATATTCATGATACTCATTTAATTTCATGGGTTATGATATGATGAATTTTTAAGATCATATGGAACTAATATGTATGATTTTATTGGGTTACTAGTGGGACCTATATCTCATTTTCATGAATTTAGTACATTTTTTATATCTCATAAGATAGATAGGAATAGAAAAGGTTGTGAACTAGTTTCATTAAGATATGCATTGAATATGGAGTAAACTCAATTCATAAATATAGTTCTAGAATAAGGACTGAACCAGATTCAGTAAGGCACAACTGGAAGGGGGAGTAAAACTGGTTTATTAAATTACTTTTTCTACTATGATGGTCTTAGAAGAGAAACTTCAATAATATGGAAAACATTTCATATTATTATGTTTATGGCCCAAATTACATGTATTATCCCAACTTTAAGCTCTCATGGCTATTTTTCATTTATTAACTTATGATTTAAATATTATTCACATCTAATATTTACTTCATGACCCAATATTATTATTTGGGATGTGTAGGGTATGTTTTAAAATTATATTCTCATTTTCCCATACCCTTATTTTCATTTTATTCTTATGTATCTCTTTTTTACCCTAATTGATAATCTGATCCCACCCTTACTTATGATTCCTTTATCAATTTTATGAAGATAATTATTATATATGACATGTCTGGGAAGGGATATAATTTTGAATGACATAGTAGTATATGATTTATATGACTTATGGACCCGTGTTTATGTTTCTATGTTTCAAAAGTCACAATACAATTATGGGTTGCATTAATTTGTTTGTGTAATGTAATAAATATTCATCAATAATGATGTAATATATATGTATGTTTTTCTTATATTTATGTAGTTGGCCTCAGGGGGTTTTTTTAGTTTTCCTTTGAAACTAGAATGTGAAAACATTAGTGATATCCCTATGGACATGTCAAATGATATTTTTATGGATTATTCTAAGTATACGAAAATGTCCATGAATTTTTTTAATGAATAGATTGAGTGTTTTATTATGAATACATCTCTATAAAGATGTTTCAAGTGTATGTGGATTTGGAAAAAATTATATGTAGGGGTAACAACCCCAAAAATAAAATATTGAGCTAGACATACTTCAGAATTGGTACAACACAATAATATTTGATTCACGCATGGTTTGAAACTCCCCATAGATATGATTTTGAAATTTATAAACTCATTATGAACCATCATAAAACATTTAAAAATAATATTACTATGAATCACTATGAATAAACCTAGGGTGTCATATATTAAAATTAATGTGTCTTGATTTATACATCTTCTAATTGATTTTTCATGATTATATGGTTCCCCAATATGATTATATTTTCATAATAAATGGCTTTTTGTTTTAGAAAATTTATGGAAACTAAATAAACGATGTTAATGTTATGTGTGATGGGCAGTACAATGATTTTCCTCTTTAGAATTCAAGTGTAGTGGGATCTATAATTGAAAATATCAAAGTTATTATCACAAAAAATTCTTAAGATATGAATCATGATGGACATACAAATGAAAAAAAGGAGGGAACAAATTTCCATTAATCCATTCATGAGTAAATTTCCAGCTTCTTTATATGGTTCTTTGGATCTATTGGTTAATGAATAATGTATGTGTATAAATAAAATGATATTTTCTGTTATTTAGTGTTCGGAACATGGAAAACAATTTCTGTGTCTACCATTTGGAAGGTGAATCAGATCATTGTGGGACACTTATCAATAATAAATGGAAATCGGTTGAAATGTACTCTATGGATTTTTATGAGGTCAAGAAATTTTTTTCATTAATAATTTTCACTGAGTTTTCCATATTAAAATTTTGAAGGATTTCCTTTTTCTTATGTTAAAGGATGATGAATCCATCGATACCTGTGAGGAAAATTTTACAAGAAATGTATGGTATGCTTACTATATTATCATCTGACTCGATAGTAAGGTTGATCGATTATTTAGTGGCTTATGACCAATTATTTTAAGGGAGTTACCCATAAGATACATCAATATCTTTGAATATATTGTTCAATGTACTATAAATGTTGAAATGTAGATTGGAGTTAAAAGTCAGTATCATGGTATTCAAAGATAAAAGGAAGATAGAGTTCAAAGGAAAAAAGAGAAACCATGTGGGGAATAATAGGATATTACTTTTATTCTCAATGTGCGGTAAGAAGCATCTAGGAAATTTTATTAGGGGTCTAGAAAATTTGTTATGTGTATAAGGGAAGTCTATTGATGAATTGATTTATTAAGTGATGGGAATAATTTTTCTAATAATGAACATAGAGGGAATCCCACAGAAAATGGACCTCTGACACTAATGCTCTTCAAGTTTAAGGATAATGGGAATTATTCTCACCAGTTCCCAAAACTAGTGGTTAATTATTATAATCAATTTTAATAACCTATTAAGTTGAGGGATAAGGGGAAATATAATAAAATCACTATTTCTGACGTGGGGTATGATAATGACTTGGTGAAAAGTGTGCATACCATCAAATAAATAAATTATGATGTTCTATATTACTATAGATCTAGCTATTCATTCATATATAAATAATGTTTTATGGGTATCATGATTTCAACTAAAGTATTAGAGGTGTAATTAGGTTTGAAAATGTAATTCCCTGAGCATAGAATCTTGTTGTAAGTGCCTTACTTTATTACATTAGCATGATTACAAGGAATCAAATTCCAAAGTACTAATCATTTTTATAGTTTTTGAAAATCATATTAAAAACATGATACCCATATTTCATTGGGAAATGGAAAATAAAACATAAAACATAATAAAATGAAATAAACTTCATCTTTTAAAGCTTATTCAAATATTTCTTCTTCATAAATTAGAGAAATGAAAAATAATAAGGTGAAATAAAATTATAAGTAATGGTAACTAAGTAGGAAGCAATGATGAATCAATAATACTAATTTAATAAGTTATGTTAAGAAACTTATAAACACATTCCATTCAAATAACTAGATAAAGAAAAAATTTTATGGAAAGGAAAATAAATAAAAACGCATTCAATTTAATAAATAATATAAGACTTAAATTATTCTATAGATATTTTCATATGAAAATATCACTCATAGAATGATAACTAATAATTAATAAATTCATTAGTTATTGGATTTCATGTCTCAATCACATGAAGACATCTACTATCAAGATCAATCCTCCAAATAGCTTAAACTCTTCTTATTTGGCCAACTGATTTTCCTCATGAAAACTTTTCAATTCATAGAGTGGCTATAAAAATTCACAACCCCACATTTCATTTCATTTTCATATCATTTCTTATATCAAATAGTCAATTTATTTAATATATAATAATTCTTATCAAATATCTGTGTTGAATAAAATATATGGATTTGTTTATAAATCCCCAGTTAATAAAATAACTGCCAAAGTGAAAATTGTATGTAAAAATGGTATACGGTTCCGTAAATAATAATATACATCACCAAACACTGTGGATATTTAAATAATTTAAATTATGTTTTTGTTTCAATATAATATTAACAATAACAAATAATGTGATATTTTAAGTATAAACATTACAAATGTTCTTGAGGATAATAATATTTAAACATTCCAAAGTGTCATGTACTACATTAAAGAATTTGAATCATGATATCCATGAATTAATAACATTAAAATAAACTTATAATAGCATGATAATAATTATTTTCATGATATAACATTTAAAATTGTAGTATATAAACTACATAAAAGTGAAGTGGAGCATAACAACAAATAAGTCTTAATGGAATGTAAATTGAGATGAAATCCCTTACCTTATATCAAAAATGGCATGTGTGTCTTTATATTGCTAAATAATAATGTTAAGTGAATTATTTACTTTATTAATATCCATTTTAATGTTTATAATTTCTTTTATTTCACTTATTACATTGTTTTAAACAACTACCTAAACAATTTAGTTTTCCTCATGTGTTTTTACCAAATTTTCATCATGTGTTAACAAGACTTTGGTAGGAAGACTCTGGTGAAAGGGTTAAATATATAAACTTATCTAGAATAATATTCATATAATATTGATCATATTTATAATATAATTATACTTTTAAAACCAGTCATTAAATATGGGTATGAAAAATGAACCAATATTATAATTAGGGAGACGGTAGGTTGTACATACGCATGAGTAACATTCCCATTTTTCAATGATTGTTATGGAAAAAAGGTAAGTAAAATTATGTATTTACAGAATGATAATTATGTAATTAATACCATTTTATTTAATGATATATACTTATATATATAATTCTTGTGGTGTAAAAGGAATAATATCATTTCGAGGAGGTGGTAGTCCACATGTCCACAACCGATGGTATAACTTTTTAGTGTGAGAAAAGGGTAATAAAGAAAATGATATATTATATATCCATGAAAATAATTTTGTCATGAATATAATATATATTTAATTTATGTCACATGTTTTTAATTAAAATCATCATGTATAAAATCTGTGAATCTCAATAATGAATCACATCACTTTGGGGAGTCGGTAATCCACAATTCCCTAGATTATGTTATCATATTCCCACAAAATGAGAACCATAAACATATTTTATATATAAATAATATATAAGTTTAAAGAATTTATAAATATAATATATATCATATATAAAAAACATTTCCATAATAATTCCAATCCATGAAATGTATTGAAGGAAAAATGAACAACATTTTTTATGAGGTGGTAGTTCTCCATACACAAGAATGGTAAGTTCATTTCCCATTAGATAGATGTGTCTGTAGGTGTCGGTATAAAAATTAAAATTACATAATATAACAATATTTAGGATATTTGTTTCATTATATAATAATGTAATAATGATAATTTAATGAGTGGAGAATGAAATAGAACTAAATATCTTGAGGAAGAATGTTACCTCTTATTCGGGTAACTCTATTTGGTTTCCACTAAAGAAATTCCATTAAGGGATTTCTTCCCATGGTGAGGCATATAAGGATAGGGGAATTATTTTTTGGAGTTATTTATGTAGATATTTTTCAGTCCAACGTTTTTTCAAATGTGTGAGGAAGTTTCAAGGGTTAGTACCTTTTAAAGTGGAGGAGGTGTGACATTCATGTAAATTTTTGAAAATATAATTTCACTGATGTTTTTCTTATGAAATGTTCCTATATTAAAAAAAAATATAATGGAATATAAGTTCTAAATATTAACATTAAATGTCTTGTTTAAAATCTTCTAGGTCATTTTGGCCCTTAATATTAAGGTTTAGTCGCTTGTTAAGCTAATATTTCTCCTAATCGTTGTAATTAATTTTAATCAATTTCACTGATATTTTATTGTCAAAAACCAATAATAACTTATTTTAAATTTTAAATTATTCTTATTCTAAGTATATAATAAATTTTTCATAATTTCAATCTCATAATTGGAGTAAATTAATTAATATTTAATCTCACCGAAAATATGACAAAGTGGGTTTTTAAAGTAAAATGTACAAATGTTTGGTATGTTTTTATATTCAATTTGAAAGTAAAATATATTAAAATGAAATAAATTGTATTAATTTATGTACCATTAATATAATTAAACTTTAAAACCATTCAAAAATATAATTTTTCATTATAAATAAATTATATTAATAAACAGTTTTGAATTAAAATTCAGTATTTCCACTATTCCCCCAAAAATGAAACTTCACAGAAAACCACCAAAATTTCACCCTAACAAATTTTTACATTTAAAAATATAAAATAAATTTTAATTTTACATATTAAATTTATAAAATATCTAAAATTAATATTGAAAATAGTTTCTTCATTAAAAGGTTGTAAAATTACCATTATAAAAATATAGGTTTTTACATGTAACATTGTGCTTGTTCTTATCTTATTCTTGTCAAATGTATTGAATAAATTTCAAAAATATATGATTGAATTTATAATATATATTTTAAATTAATATCTCAAACTAATGGTAATTAATTTAATTTTTTATTATAAAATAACCTTTTGAGTATAAAATAGTTTTTTATAAAAACATTCCCTTTATTTTAAATTGGTTCTTATATTCATTTCTATTTAATTCGTAACCAAAAAATTCAACAATATATTTTCATAAGTGAGTTAAAAATATTTTTAACCATAAATTTAATGTATATGTTGTATCTTATGATATTTGATACTTGTAATATATTATTGTTTGGTAAAACTCAGTCTTGTGGGTTTCACAATCCATTGAGGAGAGTCAGTCTTCTAAGTAATACAAGATAAACTCAATGTTCCATGTATAGAAATCTAATCATTATGTTGACTATAACATAATATTGAACTTTTTTTCTTATAAATAAATCTAGGATCAAAAATTAAATTTATTTTAAAAATAAAATATTATAATGTCATGCGGTATTACATTCTCTCCACCTTAAATAAATGGTGTCCTTAAATTTTGAAATTCATCTCGATAATCAAGGGATTTATATATGAAAATAATCTATTTTTTAAAAAACTAAATCATTAATATTGTCAATAACACATCTTCTTTATAATAATGAAAAGTAATTACAATGGTAACGTAACTAGGTTCCCTATTAGAAGAACATATGTGAGAATTGGAAACTTGGATATGAAAGAAAAATCTAACAATCACGATTTGATAGAGAGTGATAGAGGTCATATTCAACTGAAATTTGATGATCACAAAACATTAAACTGTTTTTATGAAAAATTCTATCGATATTATGAAAAATTATGTTAACTGGATAAAATTTTAGTTTGAAGACCATTTTTCCTATAGTATAGGAATTATTTCACTCTATAATAATAATAGTAAATATAGTTTTCTATTTAATAAACACAATATTATACTTTAGTTGTGACTTGGACTATTTATACATCATTTCATAGCATAATATGCATCATATGATCAAATAATAAATTAACCTCTAAATAATCTTCTAAATATAAACACAAAATAATTCACAAATGGCTAAATTTTAAAATATATTACCATCCAACGATTTAGAAATAAGGTTATTGAATTTTAAAAAATGAACTTATTATTATCCATTAATAAACAATAAGAAACTCTAAAATTTCACTTTCAAAAAAATTAAATACCATCCCAATGTATTCTCATGAAATATTGAAAAATCTTGAATTACTATAATAACTTATTGGAAAAATTCTTTCTTCCTTATTCTTTAATTAAGAAATATTTTATTTGATATATTCTGTAAGACCAATACTTTTGTAAACTCCATCAATGGTGGAAGGAACCACTTTCTCAAAAAACCATTAATAAGTTACAAGGTTGTCTATAATATCCAATATGCTTTATCAAATTTTCATTACTTCAATAGTAAGATTATATTAAGGCTTATATTTCCCTCAACCTTGTGTTTTTAAAAAAAATTACTTTCTACAAAATAAATTTTCTTCATACCATTCATAATATGATCTAAAATATTTAACAAAAAAGTATTATAGTATTGTAATTATACATTTCATAAATTATATGATGAGAAAATCATAAATAAAATATATTCACAACATATTTCATAAATCTAAATATAGATTGAAATTAATTATTCCACTTTGGTTGTGTCAATAACATATGCTTGACTTTGACCCCTTATCTTATTTTTAGGTATATTCTATTAATGCTTGGGGAATTCATTTGAATTTTTCCCCATCACGTTTATGTTATAACATTTAATAACAATTTTACCCTTCTTACCTTTTCATTCTCTTGTTTGGTGACCATTTTTTCCACACTTATAGAAAACACCCAATCCTTTAAAGCATTTTCTATTATGATTCATTCTATAGTTATCACATTCTAGAAAATTCTTCATTACCTTATTCCATTTATTGATCATTTTATCTTCCTTTCTATTCTTCTATTGATTCCCTTTGATGCCATAGGACTTGGAGAATTCTTTCTCTATACTGATAGCATATAAAACGATCTCTTTATATAATGAAAAGTATTGAGATAGAAACACCCATTGATGACTTGGATGAAGTCCTTTAAAGAAATTATCAATTATTCATTCCATGTTGTGTAAGAAATATGTAGCATACCATACTAACTGAGTATAGTTATCTTCATACTCTACAGCACTTTCTTCCACATTTTTCTTTAAATTGAGAAACTTTCCCTTCATCTCAATTTCTTGATCATGAGGGAAGTATTTATCGAATAATGTATCCTTAAATGTTTTCCATTCCTTGAGTTATACTACTTCATCCTTCCTAATATTCAAGATCAATGAACACCATTGATCTACATCCCAATTGAGATAATACACTGCATCTATAACCTTTTCCTTTTCACTATATCCCAATGCCATGAATATCTTCTCCAAATATTTAATCCATTTCTTAGTTTCTATTGGGTCAGTATTCCCACAAAATGATGGAGGACTCTATCCGATAAAGTGATCCCACATCAGAGAGTCTCATTGTGGAATAGGTTTCTCCATCCACGAAATGTTATGTTTCAAAACCTGATTAATCTTTCTTAATATATCCATAACTTTTTTAGTTCCCATACTAGTTATATCCTCTTTCTCATTAGGGAAATCTCAACATTATCTATGAGTATTTATAACATTATTCCTTATACGTTCCATTCATAAGAAATGGAATTTACTAGATTATGTCAAAAAATTATGTAACATAATTTATTATCCCAAAACTAGGGAAATAGTATTCATAAATTTAAAAAAATTGAAAAAATTCTCATAATAATTAATAACATGGATTAATTGGGGATATCTTACTTTTAAAATTCTTTATAATGGTGTGTTAATAAAAAGTTAATTATCAGAAGAGTATCCCCCAAGATTGTCAAACCAGTTTCACCATAAGAACTATTTTCATGTACCTAGATAGGTTGAGTTAGGCCTGACACACCTAGTCGGGTTTGTGACAACTAGGGAAATTTGTGTGGGAATCACATCCACTTGTAGTATCTAGATAAATACATATTACTATGAATACCTACATAATTTATACCATACCAAAAATATAGTTTTTTATTATATAAATTTCCTAAAATAATATCTTAAGGTTATATTCCCAAATTTATGTTTTCTAAATCTACTTTCCATGGTTGTTTTGAGACCTCCTATGATACCAACTGTAGACCCTAAAATCCCAGAGCTCGTGCCTTACATTATTACATTGGAAAGATTACAAGGAATAAATTACCAATAGACCAATTAGTTTATCCAATTTCTAAAACCAAATTACATATATGATACCCTTAAAATATTGCGAAATGGAAAAGAAAAATGATATATAATAAAATGAAATAAACTTCATCCTTGAAATATAACTTGAGGATTTATTCATCCGAACCAGGGGATAGGAAACAAAGTTAAGGTGAGATAAAATGATTATTAAGTGTATTTAAAGAGGAAGTAATAATGAAACAATGAGACTTAATTAATATGAAAAGGTATGAAACTGAGAACATATACCATTCAAATAAATGGATATGGAATAATAGGTATAGAAAGGTAAATAAATGAAAACATAATCAATTTAATTAGTAATCGGAGAATAAAATGCATTTTTAGATCTTATCTAATGAGAATTTCATGGAAACAATGATAAATAATCATGAATGAATTGATTGGTTATTTGAATGTATGTCTCAGCCACATGAAAACATTTACTTTCAAGATCAATTATCTGAATATTTTAAACTATTATGATTTGGCCAACTGATTTGTTCCTGACAACATGATGATACATCGAGGGGATATATAATTTTTGGGTCATACCCATAATTTAATGTCTAAATCATTACTAAAATAAAATTACCAATTCAATATATAAACAATATGCCTTATCAAACAACTATACTGAATAAGATATAAAAATTTAACAATAATTCCCATATTAATTAAATAACCATCAACGTGAAGCCCATATGTAAAAGTGTTATACGGTTTAGGAAATAATAATATCCATCACCCAATAATTTATATATTAAAATGATTTAAATAAAGTGATTGTTTCAAGAGAATGTTAAAAATCACAAAGAAAGTGAGATTGTGACGATTACCAATAAAAATGATATTTATGAGAATAATATTTAAACATTCTAAAGTGTCTCATTCATCTTTGAAACATTTAAAAAATAATATACAAGAAAGTATAAATCTAAATGAAACTTTTAATATCATAATAATAAGGATATTAATGATATAACATTTCAAATGGTAGTACATACACTATATAAAAGTGAAGTGGTTCATAACAACAAATAAGTCTCAATTGAATGTAAATTAAGATAAAATCCCTTACCTTGAGTTTGACTTGTCACTTGTGTATTTATATTCCAGAATAATAAATTTTAGTTAATTATTTAACTTTTCACACCATTTTTCATGATATTCATTACATTTATTAAACATATTACAATGTTTTAAACAAATACTTTTATAACAAAATTTATGTTGGGTGTTTTGACTAAATTTTATTCTTGTGTTAAAACAACTTTGGTTGGTCAACTATGGTGAAAGGATTAATTATATAAAAATATAAAGAATATTAATCATGAAATAATTATCATATTTATACATCAATTATACTTTTAAAATCAATCATGAAATATGGTTATGAAAAACGAACCAATGTTACAATCATGGAGACGGTAGGTCGTACGAACGCATGAGTAACGTTCCCATTTATAAATGATCATTATGAAAAGTAGGTTTATAAAATTATTTAATTACATACTAATAATTATAAAATAAATTTAATTTAATTTAATCATATATATTTATATACAGAATTTTTATTTTGTAAAATGAATCAAATCGTGTCGAGGAGGCGGTAGTCTACACGTACACGACCAATGTTATCACTTTTTATTATGTGAAAAGGTTAATAAATATAATTATATATTATATTTCAATAAAGTTAATTATTACATTAATAATATATATATATATATATATATCATTTCTTTCATATATTTTTAAATAATTCTAGACTTAATACTTTCTATGTATTGCGTGAATGAATTACATTGCATTAGGGAGGCGGTAGTCCACACATCCACAAACGATGTTATTGTATTCCAACAAAATGGAATGAATATATTTATGTTATATAAAAAAATTAAAAAATATTAAATGCATTATATATATAAAATATATCATATATAATAAAAAAAATCAGCATAATTTCCTACCATGAATGGAGGTAAAGGAAAAAAAATAAACAACTTCATTTCATGAGGCGATAGTTCATTGTACACAAGAACAATATGTTTATTACAATTTATATGTAATTTTTATAATAACATATAAGTATATTAGGATAAAAGTGATATTATATAAGTGTGTAATAATTATAATTGGAGAAGTGGACAAAGAAATAAAACTAAAGATCTTGGGGAAGAATGTTATCCCTTTTCCAGGTAACTCCTTTTGGTTTTCACAAAGAGGCTTCCTTTGATGGATTTATCCCCAATTTTAGAATTATAGGTTAAGGGGAGGGATGTTTCAGAGTGATTTGGCTAGATAGTTATTGAGAAAAAGTAGCTTCAGATATGTGAAGAAGTCGGTGGTGTGAGTGCCATTTATAGTGGGGGAGGTGTGACATTCAAGTAAATTTGTGAAAATTTAATCCCACATGCATTTTTCCTTTTCCATGTGGCTCTAAAATTATACCATGTTTTATAAAAGGGATTATAGGTTATATGTATTAATAGAAAATGGATTTTGGAAAATTTTCTGGGTTATTTTGGCCCTTAAGATTAAGGTTTATTCCATTGTTAAGAAAATGTTTCTCTTGATCATTGTATTTAATTTTAATCACACTCACTAATATTTTTTTCCAAAACTAAACTGAACTTATTAGATAGTATAAATCATTATGATTCCAAATATGGAATCCATTTTTTAAAATTCCAATCACATAAGTGTAAAAAATAATTTTAAATTTCATTTCATAAATGAGATGACAAAGTAGATTCTTAAAGTAAAATGTTTAAAAAAAATGAAGTTTTTATATTCAATTTCTATAACCTAAATTAGATTAATATATGTAAAATTGATCTAATTAATCATTAAACAAATAAAAAATATAATTTAACTTTATTAATATTCTGGATGAAAAATCAATTTTGAAATAAAAATCAGTATTATTCACTATTTATCAAAAAATGAAACATCAAAGAAATTACTATAAATTCACCATATACTAATTTTTTAATTTATCATTTAAATATTAGGTTTATTTTGTTATATTTAATACATAAAAGTTAAAAATTTTATATTTAAAATAATTTCAACATTTAAAGGTGGTAAAATTACCATTATAAAATTATAGGTTTTTATGCGTAATATTGGGTTTTTTATTATCTTATTCTTATCAAATATATTAAAATAATTTCAAAAATATTTTATTTAATATAATATATATATATATATATTAATTTAACATATCACTTTACATGTAATTAATTTAATGTATTAGTGTAAAAGGACATTTTGATCATAAATATTTTTTTATCAATAGATTCCCTTCATTTCCAATTAGTTCTTGTATTCATTTATAATTAATTTTTAAATAATAAATTCAGACATATATTTTCATAAGTTAGTTAATCATATTAATAACCAAAAATTTAATGGCTAGCTTTTATCTTATTATATTAAATAATTATAATATATTATTGTTCGGTAAAACTCAGTCTTATATGTTATGTAAGCCATCAAGGAGAGTCGGTCGTATGTGTAATGCAAGATAACCTCGGTGTTTCATGTATAAAAAGATAAAAATTATATTTCATGTTACATAATCATAACATGGTGTTTCATTTAATTAAATCTAGAAAAAAATTAAATTTATTCTAAAATTAAAATATTGTAAATTCTTCGTGTGTTATAGAAAATCCATTATGGTATGATGATCGTATCTCAAGTTTATGATTCCTATCCCTTTGACATATATGGAAATGTTATTCCTTGAAATATTTTCATTCCTCTTCTAGGAGATTTTTATTTCATCATATGTATAGATTGGGTTTATCTGAATAAATACCATATTAATTATTGAGTAAGAGAAGTCATGTTCGGTATTTTAAACCAATATATGATTTTATATCAATGTGATGAAAAGTATGAAATTATGATAGAGATTACATCCATTGTATGGGTCCTAAATCCCATTTATAAAGTTTTATTATCTCAAATGGATTTGGAGAAACTCTAAAAATATAATATGCATAATTTTTAGGAATATTTTGATTTCTTTTAGGAATAATTTCTTTGTGTTCTTCCAAAACCTGATGTTGATTTCACAATATAAATCATAAATTGTGCCACACAAATTTTAAAGTCTCCTTATATAATATCTCCAATTAAGATATAGGAATTGAAGAATAAACTACATTAAAACCTCAAAAAGGGATTCATTCAGCCAATTTTTTCACCTTGGGTTATGCCTAATCTTTTAGTTAAAATTAATTATTGGTTGATGCAAATCTGTGTTAATTATTGAGAGTTGAACAAGATTAGAATTATGAATAAGTATCAACTTCCCCATATTCAGGAATTATTTTATCAAATTTTTGGAGATCAATATATTTCCATGATTGAACTTCAATCTGGATATCACCAATTAAGGTAAAATATGGTGAACATACCTAATACGATTTTCCATAAAAGTTATTGATATAATGAATAAATAGTGATGCCTTTCCTTTATACTAATGACAATGCTATATTAATTGATTTATTGAATAGGTTATTTATACATAAACTTGAATAGTTTTTGTTAGTCTTTATAGATGATATTATTATATATTCAAATGCCAAGTAAGAGATTTAGTATCACATTACAATTGTACTAAGGACCTAAATGGAGGAAAAACTATAAGGAAAATTTAGATATTGTAAATTATGGTTGCACAATGTTTGATTATTTGGTCATATAATCTCAAGACATGGTACATCAGTATATCCATCAAAGACGAAGGATATTGAATTTTGTCCTAAGCTATCCATGGTGATAGAGAACCATAGTTATCATAGTTTATCTGGATATTATTGAAATATTTTTAATAATTTATTACTACTACCTAATCAATTTAACATGTTAACTCAAAAGGGATCTAATTCAATTAGACATATGAATATAATTAAAATTACAATTAATTAAAGAGAATATTATTCAAATCACCTATGATTACATTACCATATATTATAGAATGGTTTTTGTCTATTTTGATGTATCTGAGAAGTAATTGATACATTTTATTATATATAATGATTAGGTTATAACTATTGCCTCATGAAAATTTACGATTCAGGAGGAAAATTGACAATCTCATGATTTGGATTTATTTGTGGTAATTATTAAATTAATTATATAAGGGCATTATCTATTTTGAGAAAAGTGTGATATATATACTGATAAAAAAGTATAATGTATATATTCCTAAAAAAATGAGTTGAAATTGTGCTAAAGAAGATGGATAGAGATGATTGATGATTATTAATACTCAATATATTACCACCCTATGAAAGAGAAAATAGTGGTTTATGATTTCATTTAAAAGGATAATGTTAGTTTATTCACGATGATGATCACTAAAGCTCTAATATTTCTAGATTTTAGAAGGGTAAATTTAGAAATACTGAAGAAAGGGAAAAATATTATATTTCTCAATTGAATGTTTAACCATTTATACATGTGAAGATAAAATATGAATATAAGAAAAATGTATAGACACAAAATAAGGTTTGAAATGTTCCTTAGATTAACCTTAATTAATATAGAATGACAAGGTTCAGGAACCATGTATGTGATCCATCACGTGAAAAAACTGAAGATGGAGTTTCTAGAGGAGGGAAAATGTTCTTAACTATCAATTCATCTGAGAATCATGAAGTTGTAAAGATATTTGAAATAATACATATGGTGGAATGGAATGAAGAGATATATCACAAATTCTGTATCTCAGTGCTTGGTATGTGAGCAATGTAAATATAAAAGAAGCAATTATAAGGGGATGTTGTATCCCTTATCCTTACAATATTGAAAATAGGATAACATCACCCAATATTCTGATATTGGAATCCCCAAAGATTCTAAAAAGAATGAAAATATATACATTGTAGTTGATCACCTTACTAAGTTATCACACTTCATTCCTATCTGAAATTAATTTTCTCTATATTAGATTTATAAGATATACCTTAAAGAAGTGGTAAGGTTGCATGGAGTACAACATTACATTGTATCTGATCAGGATCTGAGTTTTACTTAAATTTATGGAGAAGTATTCAGAAATATCTGGATATGGAGTTGGGTTTTATCAATATGTATCATCCTTAGATAGCTTTTCATTATAAAATAACAATTCCACCCCTAGAGGATAAGTTGACATCTTGTTCTTTAGATTTTAAATGTGTTTGGAGTCAATGGCTTCATCTATTTTATTTTTCATTCAAAAATATATTTCACTCAAACATTCAAATTTATCCTTATGAATACCTCTATAGAAAAAAAATTATAGCTCCAACGTGTGGGAAAGAAGTTGGAGAATAAAAGCTATTGGAACCTCACATAGCTGAAGAAATGTCAAAGAAGGTTAATTTCATCTAGAAAAACATTATGGAAGCTCAGAGCCAGTTGAAAAATTATGCTAGTATTATCCATCATGATATAGAATTTAAATTTGGTGGAAATTTGTTTCTAATAATTTCATCATGGAATAAGTTCATGATATTCGGGGAGAAAGGGAAACAAATTCCTATGTATATCAGTCCCGTTGACATTATTGATTGTATAGAGATGGTCACCTATATCTTTATTCTTCTAATGAACCTCTATCATGTATATGATGTGTTCCATATATCATTATTAGGTAATTACATACATTACCCTTAACATGTACTAAATTTTGAGGTCATACTGCTGGAGAAAGATCTTTCTTATATGGAATAACTAGTGGAGATTCTAGATCAGGCAGATAATGTTCTATAAAACAATAACACTCATCTGGTAAAAATATTTTTTAAAACTAACCTATTTCAGGAAGGTATGTGGGAACCTAAGGATATTATAATGAATAATTATCCTTTTTTTCTTTGGAGTGTCGAATTTCGAGGGTACAATTCATTTTAAAGGGAGTAAAATGTTACACCATGACTTTGTGAATTTTTTTTGAATAACCGTAATTTGATTGATGTATTACATTAAACACATCACTAGTTTATTTATAAATTATAACCAACACCATGTTAACTATGTTGTTTATGCAACATTGTCTTCTCTTGTGTTACATGAAACACTTAGTCATAAAAAACCATGATATATTATTATTATAGTAATATAAACACGACCATTATAAACTAACTACTGAAATTATTAATATGAATAGTAATTAATAATTTTAAAATATCAATATAATGGTTTTATAAAAATATAACATATTGAAAAAATTAGGTAATTTTCATTAAAGTCTTTATATGTTTCCTAAATATGTTTCCCTAGAAAAACCATTTTTAATGTCTCTTTGGGAATAGTAATAAAATTATTTTTTGAAAGTTTATTAAATTAATTTGGAAAAATAAACATCAATTTTGAGTTTCGAATTTCAAAATTATCTTAGGGTGAATTTTTTTGTTTTTTGATATGTTTCATTTTTTGATGAATTATGAAAACCACTAAATTTTAATTGAAAGCTTCTTTTTCATTTAAATAAATTATAATGTTAAATTGTATTTTTAATTTTTTTAAAGAACAATTAGATCATGTTTATATAATTTAATCAAATTTTAGTCATTTTAATCAATTTCATATTTGTTTTTGAAACAAAAAATTTAAAAAACTTTTGTTCATTTTCCCTTAACAACTTTCTCACTCATCGCGACTCTAAGATTATTTTTTAGTTCAATTATTCCACTTAAGTGAGTTGAATTTTTAAAATAGGTTAAATATTTTTATTCATTATAATTTATATTATCTAATGTTTTCAAATTCATTTTGAACATAATAATAAGTGAAAATTTTCTAAATTAATTAACATGATTAATGTTAAAACGTAGTCTTGTGCATTACATGTGTTTGTATTAAAATTAATCGTAAAAAAATTATAGATTTTTATTTATAAGAATTTAATTAATATTGAGAATAACGTTTTCTAAATCATCTTATAAAAATTTATTAAATTCTAGTCTTAAATTATAGATTACTTACATAAATACAAATATACAATTTACTATTGTTAAAAACTACATGGGTAAAAATGAGTAAACATAATGACTATGGAATAAAATTATTGATTTTTTTTTTGAGGTGTTCTTAAACCACATAAAACATATCCTTTATTATTTATCTATTTTGGAGGCACAATAGAGAATGGATACCTCTCAATAATTAATACTTTTGGGTATTTATAAGAATTCTATTCCTCCTCGATTATAAATGGTCATTTACTCTCCTCTCTTATTCAAAGATTCAATCCTATTTGGTTCAGAAAATTCCTTCTCATATCAGTTCCATATTCACTCCCCTCATTCTAGATGCCTTATTTTGTGATTAAATTCACCCTAGGGAGTCTTTTAGTGCAATCGTAAAGAAGATACATGAAGAATAGGTAACATTAATCAATAAGAATTTTTATTTTATTTCATCCTACACCAAATTAATTTAAATTATATCATGTTTATATATAAAAACATCAGTATATTACATATAATGAGATTTTTTATGTCATGTTCATCTCCAATAAAAATATTCACATTGATAAAAATGTTCACAAAATCAATGTTTGTATGTATGGAGGAATTCCTCCTAACAAACCGATTTTATTCATTTTTCTATTATAACCTATCAAGGAAGGTAATAATTATGGATTTAAGTTTTATATATCATAAATATGATATCTATGATGTTAATATTATTCTGGAATTGTTATCTCACACATAACTTTATGTTTTCCTTTTTTGTAATACAATAATGTCGTTCGTGTCTATGGAGGACTACCGCCTCTCGAATCGATGTGATTCGTTAATTCCTTACATAGAATTTATACAGGATGAATTTAGTATAAATTTAATATATATATGAAATAACCATTGTTATATAATTATAATATATATATATCATTTACCTTTATTTCTTTCAGGCCAACAAGAAAATGAAAAAAAACAACATTCATTTGTACATATGGACTACCGTCTCCATGAACGGTGTATTTTATTTCCTATCCCTAAATTTCATGGATTAATATATACATATATATATTTTCTGAATTTAAATTATATTTATATCATGGATATTATTTTTTAGATTATGTAAAAATTATCAAAGTAATAGGACCATAAATATAAAAAAATTAAAAAAGATAAATGAAAACCAAAGTGCTTATTACCCAAAAATGTGGATTTAACATGAAATTGTCGATATATAGGTAATCAAGGGTCCTCTATAAATAATATATGGTATGATATATAAAATTATGTTTCTATAATAGATTTTTATAAATTTATATTTAATATATCGGAGTTTCAAATGAGTAAAATGGAACTCAATACTTACAGTAACGGGATTTCTAGTCTCACTTTTATTTGTTATATATTTATGCCATATTCATAATTAGTTTATTTTATTTGGAGTATATACTTCAATATAACATGATATATCATTAATATACCACATTTCATGATAATTAATTTTTTTATTGGTGTTATTAATTTATGATTCTTGTGATTCAAAATCTAATCAATCAGTATTGGATTTTGTCTCAAATTTCCTCTATGATAATTATGTTATGCTATAAACTTATATTATTTCATCAGGTGTATGTATAGCCCATTTGACATGTAATATCATGAATATATTCTTCCTAATTCAATTTTATGTTTCATTTTATGTTATTACATCATGGGTATTATTAATCAATATTACCAATATGGTAAGGATTTTATGTTATAATATCATCATTTATTGAGATTGATTATGACTAGTCTCAAATGTAGAAATATCTTGAGATACCTCTCAAAAATTCTCATTAATTTTATTATTATTTTTTTCAGGATATCATCAAGTAATGGTATTATAATTTCACTCTTTGGCATATGAAATTATTAATAAAAAAATTTTATGAATGTCTGACATTATTTTTATCTTCAGTTGAAAATATGTTTTCATTCAAAACCCTATTTTCGAAAAATAATTTCGAATTTTTTTAATTATAGTATTTTTATTTTTAAAATATATTTTTATCCATGTTTTAACATTTTACAAAAAAAATTGAAATTAATCTTCATGTCCTTTTCAAGACTATTCCTATTTGGATTTTACCAAAAATGTGAATGGATTAATCATTTTATCTTGTATGACATGATTGGAAAAATCCAATGTCATGAAAAAAAATTTCCTATAATATTAAATTATAAGTTATCAATTTTATTTTCAAAGAATTTTTTTCAGAATTTTTTATGTTTAGAAAATAATTTTTCTAATATGAAAAGTTATTTTCCTCAAATAAATGTTTTAGATGATATTTTAAAATCATTTTCCATATAATATATTATCCTTTGGTGCTATATATTCCATAATGGGGATATGATCAAAGGATATCATTCTTATTATTTCTATAAATGATTTATATTTAGGATTATAAAAAAATTATAAAACCAATTTATCTTTCTTAGGTTCTACCCTGAGGAAGTTCTTATGAAATAGGCTTCTCTTCATGGGTTATTATATGATGAAATGATTATGAAACATGTATATTTTCCAAAGGTTTTTATATGATGAATTTTTTATGACACCAATTTCATTTGAAGGTATTTTAAACGATGAATATTTATCATATTTTTGGAATATGGTTTCATTATGTGAAGGGTGGGACCTATATCTTCCAAAAATGCATTGGGAAATAATTTATATATCATTGGATATATAGGAATAAAATGGGAAGTGAACTCAGTTCAGTAAGTCGGGGCTGTAATAGAGAGTGCACTTTGATTATTAAGACATGGCTGGAATGGGGAATGAACTCGGTATAGTAATACAAGGCTAGAATAGGGAGTGAACTCGCTTCAGTAAAGGACATTTTCCACTATTATGGTCTTAGTAATGATCCTTGAATAATATGTAAATGGATTTAAATTATTATATGTGTGAAGAAAAATCTATGATTGTTCTAATGTTTTCCAACCATGGATTGTATGCTTTGATTCACTTATGATTCAAGTTTTGTGAATTTCCAATTCTTTATTCTGTGATTCAAGATTTTTATCTTGGATATGTTGGGTATGTTTTAAAAATATTATGCTCAAGTTCTCATACAATTATGTTCATGTTATTATTAGGTATCCCCCTTGTTTACACTTACCAAGAATCATATATCACCCTTTATTATGCTTCCATTCTATAGGTAATGATGATATTTATTATGTATGATATGTCTATGAAGGATTATAGTTTTAAAGAATTTAATATGATATTATGTAGATCACTTATGGACAAGTAATTATGTTTCTAAAGGAACTAAACTATTATGGCACTTTGGGGTGTGTTTTTGTAATTGAATGAATATTGATAAAAAATTATGTAATATGTTTGTATGTAAATACAAGGTAGTTATAATATTATTGAAATATATAGAATATATTTGATATGATTTTCCAAAATGAAACTATCAACATAAGGCATTAAGGTCTCTAATTGAGAGGGAAACCAAGATAGTAAGGAGAATAAGAATATAATATAAGTATATTTATTCATAGTTAAGAATGATACATAAATTTTTAGCATTTATTTTACATGAATCATCTTCATTATTTGGGTAATGGAGTCTAAAAATCATGTCCTATAAATTTATGAATCAATTAAAACTATATACCAGTGGGAATAGAATGACAATTAGTATTGGGAGAGACTATTTCCTTACTTAATCAATGGAGAGTGTATATGGTTTTGGTGGACCTTTCTTCAAGGACCAAAACATACCCTATATATTACATTACAAGCATAGTGGGAATATATTCTTTTCAACATCAAATCCTAGTAGGCTGTCATTAGATCAATCAATCCCTATTGTTAAAATTTACATGAAAGAGAGAAGAAATATGACATATCATATCAATCTTGAAGTATGAATTTGTTGGTGATGAATTAAAAATTAGATATATAATGTAGATTTGCAAATAATAGGACTATTAAAGAAGGGTTTAGTCACCATAAAGGATATTCAACCATATATTGGAAATATTATCATGGTTAATGGAAAAATATTTTAATTATTCAGTACACAATCACATTAATAGGTTTTGTACTCAATATGAATTGGTAACCTTGTCGATAATGGAATGTTACTGATTGAATAGATTAAATTCACTTATAAAGGGAAAGTAAAATTTCGCCTAACTTTTTCCAAGACCAAGGGATTAGATAGTATAGATAAGCTTTTTTAAGGGTTTTGTAATAGACCCCATGATGTTTGTTGGTTTTTTTACTCCCTAAATGTTTCTTAAACCATAAAATATAATTCCATAGTGTAAGAATAAATAACTTCTTATTATACTTCCCATTACAGGTTTTCAACTCAACAACTTTTTTTGACTCTTTCTATTTATATTTTATGGTCTGGTAACAATGACTGTGAAGGGTCGAAATTTATGGTCCAGCAAATTGGAAAAAAATTGTTGAGGTTTAAGATTACTCAACATTGACCAAATGTTTCTAATGTTTAAGGGTGAAAATCTTGGATGAAATTATTATGTGGTTTATGATTATAGTACATAGACCAAGAAGATAGAAAAATATGTATAGAAAGGGATTGGTGAAAACTAACATGAATGGATATCATAATTCTTATACATATTATTCCATAGGGTAACACACATATTAAGGCTGTAACTCTTTGTATAAATGTTTTTGTTTGGTATCTGGATAAGAGATCATGTTGTTAGTATGTATCTTGTAAAAAAATATAATCATTCTATATGTAGTTCTTGGTGAGTAAAGGGGGTCCCATGCATATATAAGCTTCTCATAAATAATAAATGGGAATTTCATTCTGATAATAAGTAGATAAATAGTATAACTTCCATCAAAACACTCTATACATATTAGGATAATATTTAGAAGTGGAACATTAATACATTAAGGCATAGATGGTTTGTATTATTATAAATAGGTTTTCTCCTCGTGTAGAGAAAAAATAGGCCATAGTAAATAAGTTATCTTGAGCAGGTTTGAGTCATGCAAGAAGTAATTCTAACTCTCAGATAAATGACATATGGTGGAGATTGTGACATTCATGAAATGAATAAGGATGTTTATCTTCACATATCCCAGACTATGTTCAATATCATAAAAAAAGTTATCTCCAACAAGCTAGATATAGTGACTCTCCATGTCCTCTAATATCATCAGAGTCCTTATCTATGTGATAAACAAGTTTCAACATGGAAAATCATTTGACCCACATGAGTGTGCATGATAGGTTACATGTTAGGGAATTTAAATTTTATTTAAAACATGAATGTTTAAATAGATTTTTCTTTCATGGGTATATTTGGTTGATTTAAATTAATATTACTCATTGGTCTTGAAATAGATGATATAATATTCCCTACATATCCCATGGTATTGGAATCAAACCATGCATAGAAATTAATGAAACAGTCTTTACAAAGATATGACACTTATTCAAAGAAATAGGGAAATTTTAGACATAGTTTAGGTAGACAATGAAATTATTGTCATCTTGTACATTCATGACTATTAAATCCCTTATAATATAAAAGGGACCCTATATAGATCATTCTCTTACATAGGGGAGGGGAATTTTCAAATTTTATCCTAGTATGGGGTCTGAAAAAAGTGAATCTCCATAATTATTTCCCATGATAGAAAACATGGGTTTCATTTGAAAAGGAATGTTAAAACCTATTATTGATTTATTCTGAGAGATCATATACTAGGAATCTTTAAATGTATCTTTCTCCCATGTAGGTAATGGGTCATAAAGAATAGACCATGTGTTATACAGTCTAATTTTATGCTATAAGGATTCATATGTTCTATAATTTAGTTACATGTTATGTGGTACTTTTTAGATAGAGTTTAAATTCATGCATCTTGTATGAATATTATATTTTTAAAAATCACGGGATGAGGACACTGTAAACCAAAAAGAATATTTTTTAAATAATCATTAGAGAAACCATGCATTGCAAGGTGTGTTCTCACACAGTGTACATTTTAATCTCGTAATATGATTATTGATGATTGATTATATATTGGTGATCATATGTAAATATGAATCATATTTATGGAAGTTAGGTCCCATGAAATTAACCATTATATATAGTTTATGGTCACATAGAGTGAACTAAATAATTACAAATTTTTTTCTTGTGTTACTTGTAGGCTCCTTACTAGAATCTTTGAAGTATAGTTGCAAAAAAATAGACAAATTTTTAATATTTTTTTACATATGAAATTTGATGTTGTAAATCATATCTAAAATTATTTGAATAGGAGACAAGATAGTATATGGAGCATTATTTCCATTACTAAGTGTGTAAAGATAATGAATTGGTCAGCCGACTGAGGCTAGTGGGAGTAGGTTCGTTATTTCCACACTCAATCTGGGGATAGCTCATGGGATTTGTATATAACATTTTTATATGACCAATATAACTTCTTGATGTAAATTTATAAAATAAATGAATGAAATTTGTATTCACCATCAATTTCTATTAGGGTCCCTATAGATTAATTAACAAATGCCACTAATATTTTGGTGAAATATTTATCTAAGAGGATTGATCATCTCAGGTTTAAGGGATTCAAAGAGGAGTATATCAACTTAAGAAATGTTTTTATTCATACATAAAAAATAAATGATGTATTTTGGGTGGATAAATAGTTGTTGAAAGGATTTTGAATACTCAATGGTTATATCATCACATAGTAAACATGTAATATTTGTTGGATGATTGAATATAGTTGGAAGGGAATGTTAATTTAAACCCCATAATGAATGTATCTGGGAATAAAGATTTAATAAGTTCATCTTGTTTATTGATAATGATGTTTTGATAGTGAAATCATTTCATAAGTTTTGGTCAATGAGTTAGACCATGCAAAGTATAGATTATATTTTATGTGGATATGAAAAATTTCCAAGCAGTTTAATGTCATATAATGAGGGTGAATATTCCTTGTAGTTTATAGACATCCAATGAGGTCTTATACTGCGAAGTTTAGTTTCACGTGGAATTTACTTTTGTGAACCCCATGTGAATTGCATAGAACCTCTACACCAGGATTATAATTAAAAGTGTTTGTGGCTAGACCTGTAATATGAATTTTTAATTCACTATATAACCCATGACATCGGAACAAAGACATGCATAGTTCATGAAATGGTTCCCAAAATAGATCCAATAAATACATATGTATGAGGTAATTTCATTCTCTATATATATTTTTATGATTTTTAATGAATGGAAAATGAAATGGATAACCATGTTATCCTGAGAATAAATGAAACCTCATATGGATGAGGTAGTAATTATAGGATATGGTGACATAACACTATCTTAGTGTAGGTTGATTTGAGAAAACTCAAAATATTATGGAAAATTAAAACTATAAACCCTATATATATATATGGTTCATTTTTAATTTGGAAGGATGATCCTATCATTTTTCTATATTCCATATAGTTTAATGTTATGATACAAGCTGAACTACTCCACACAAATTGATGTCCTAAATCTAGGATCTGAACCCTTTCATTTATCATTATACATCTAGGATGTATTGGGAAGATACATATTCTTATGTTATGAAGCAAAGATAACTTGGGTGTCTATAAAGTTTAACATCATGCATTTATTAAATTGGTGTATTGGAATTTAGCTTCATATGACAAGGACCATTTCACATGACTCATCAAGCATTGTAATCTTCTAGTAGAGTGAGAGTAACTCGTATCAATGTGGAATGAGTCAAATGATTCTATAACTCTCTTGGGGCATCGTCTAATTTATTTTAGATTAAATATTTAAATAAATATCATTTATCAATTATATGTACCAAAATTTTGTGGTATAAATAATAATCGGGATGATTTTTCATGATTTATTCTTTTAGATATATTATTCTTGATATACTCTAGATAGTCGTTCTAAATGAGTGTGTGATGTGGAAACATTTACATTCTTAAATTAATATAACCTATGGTTTATTCCATTGAGGTATTTTTTTTCTAGATTCATTGATACACATTGTGCATTCTACTCAAGATTTCTACATGGTTAAAGTGGAAACATGGGTGTCATTTCCTCCAATATCTATTGATCTATCTACATCTAAATCCAGTCCATGAAGACAACGAATCTAAAAAATTTATATACTAAAAATTTATGGTAGGGGAATTATATTGGATTTTCTCTAAAATATTCTTTATTAGGTCTCCCAATGAATCAGAGAATGATCAAATCATTTTCTATTTCATAGGAAAAATTCTTAGGCACTTTCTCTAGTTGGAATAAATACACCCTCATTTTTCTATCATCAGGATATGGATGGTGACATTTTTTTCCACACTATATTAAATATGCCTCTATTTTTATAATAAGAAGTATTAATCAGGTATTTCAGAGGGAATTTTATGATTTCAATCAATTCCGGGGTAGATCCTAAGACATTTTAACCCTAGATGTTGATAATGTATCCCCATGACTATAGAAAATTGACTATCCTTGGATCAATGTGGAAACTAATATGGTATAAGAATTCTGGTAATCAACTTTATGATGAGTTGAAAAATATTGAAATCCTCCCATACTAATAGATTGGTGGACATCAGAATATTATAATTCCATAATATTTCTGTGCTCGAGTAAGGTGGAATAGGGTATGGATTTTACTTCATGATGGAACGAAAATTTTGAAAAGAAAACAACCATTTTGGATTGGTAACATCATTTAAAGGAGGACCACAATAAGAGGATTCTCATAATACTTCTTAGAGACAATATCCAAGAAGCATATTAATAATTATGTCAGGTATATCCCCATTTTCTTACATCAACTAACCAATATATTATTTATTAAAGATGGAAATTTCATCCACAAGGGGATGACAGGTTGAATTTTGAACACCCTTTACTATTCCAATGTCATAATGGGTGAATGATGACGTGAGTCTAAAAATTGACCATAGAGAATAGATCTAGTATTGAATGTGTGTATAAGAACCATCTACCTCACACTCTTGATGCATAAACAGGGTCAGAACTTCATTATATAGAGTTCATTAAGGTATCTTTGAGAACTTATTCACCAACTCTAGGAGTGTATAATAAGATCCCCTACTAGAGAATTTATTATTTCAAGAATGTACAATCTACCTCATCAAGAATTTTCTAATATGAACTAGTTGTAATTTATTCAGACCTTGTTAATAAAATTTAGATGAAAATTTTATCGAATTGATGATCATATTCTATTGAATATCCTATTTCTTATATTAGTCTGGATTCAATCATTGGTGGGTATGGTTTAGATCACATTTTTTATGGGTCATCTCCCATTGGATAATTTATTGGGATGGTTCCCATTCAATTGTTTGGTGGGATGATGACTATGATCATTCATCTTTATTGTTTTGGTGGAGAGATAAAACATATTCTAGATATTCCATGGAATTTCCTATTTCCATTAGGTCCTAAAAATAATATTTTATGTTAGATCATTTGTTATGAAGCATCATTAGATATCATGACCCATCATATGATGGTAACAGAATTAATTTGGTTGGTCATCCAGAACTCCTCCATCTATATTCTTTATTTTTTAATGTATTTTCAAGTTGTATTCAAGAGGAATGATGATTTTTGGGAATATGATAATTTAAAAATAAATACCCATTATCGTTCCTTATTTAGTGGTTATATCACCACATCCATTTTGGATTTATGTTGACATAATTTTTTCCATATTTCACTGGATTTCATATCTATGTTGGTGTTTCATTATAAATTATTTCTTAGTTATATGAATAATATCTTATATACATTTTTCTATAGTCATAATAGCTTAAACAATCATGGTACTTCAAAATAATAAGTCTATTAGATTACTCATCCCATAGATTTTCCTTTCATATTACCAATAACAATTCCTTGGGAAAAAAATCATGGAATACATAATACTCTTAAATCTTATAATGAAATCCATCACTCTATCATTTTACCACTTCAAATATTTGGAGAGGTGAAAGATTGTATTTTTCCTTAGTATAGAGATAAATTCAAAAATGAATTTTTGATGGAGATTTTACCATCATGGGATAGAACCATATGTATGGTTATTAAACTAAGAAAATGTGAGGCTCCTAAAGTTTTCATGAGGAATCAGATCATAGCAGCCACTTATTATTCTGTGGCTCCCAACATTAGGCCTCACTAAGAAGAAAAATGGGTGATATATTGTTTTAAATCACACATCACATTAATTTTAGAAAATAATTGGTTCCAATGTTAATAGGTAGAGGAATAAAATCTATCCACATAAGATACATAATCCTCTTTTTAATTAATTGTTCATGTCATCCTTTAATAAGATCCATCCATGAAGTGATGGAATCTTTTGATTCTAAGGATATACCAATATATTTCATCCTTTTATGAGTTTTCGAAAAATATTGTTTTTGATTTAAAAGTTTTGGGAACACTTAATAATCAATTAGTACTATATTTTGTTGGGTTTGTTGATATAATATTAGCTTGATGGTGTGTCTTGAATCTTAAATTATTTTTTGAAAAAACTTATTTTTTGAAGATGTTCAATTGAATAATACATACCATAATCCATATAATTCTTTTATTTAATGATTTTTCTTCCCTGATGAAATTTATCATTGTTCTAATGATTTTTTATAATTATAGTTTAATGATGATAAATACTCTCTTCTACTATAATAGATTATATGTCATTTGGTTTTGGGAGGGTGGTTAATGTGGAAAAAATATATCCTTGTCAAAAGTTTCTTGGTTTACATCATCATTCATTTCAATTTGATCAATTTACTTATGTGTAGAATGTGACATGATGTTTGGATTCCTTTTGTTAATTATTTATAATCCTGGTTCAATTCATCATACATGAAGGTAGTATAGGTAATTATAGGTTGAAAAATGGTAAAAAAGAATCCCACATACCTCTCAACTAGTGTTTTCAATAGGATTATGATATCTACGAGTCTATATCCATAATTGTTTGAAGATTATGTCTTCTAGTAACCTGTAATTGGCTCAAATATACTATCAAGACATAATTATGGGCATCATATGTGTTTTGAGTGGGTATGAAAATGACCCGCTATGGAGTTACATTGGCTTGATAGTCCCTAAAGGCTATCCTTTGGGATTCTTGAATTCATATTTCTAAGGAAAGCACTATTTCCTTGGTAGATTTTTTAAAATTGTGTTCAAACATTAGTGATAAAAATATAGTGGATACGAACCTTCCAAGGTAACACATAGGGGTTTACATTTATTTAGTGGACATCCTCCTCTGCCTCTCCATGATAAATAAGGAATGTATTACTACACTCTAGGGATAAGATCCCAAAACTATTCGATATTGTGATGGATTCCAATTACATCATCATAACCCATAATTTATTGGAAAAACTATAAGAAATCATATTTTATAAACATTATTTAGAGAACTGCGCAATTTGTATATATCCATTTCCATGATACTTCCACACAAGGAAATTCACCATCTAGTGTTGGAGGTGCTGCGTTACTGATTATGTATGATGAGGCCACAGGTTCATGGTCTTCACTGTAGTTGAGGAATATGTTTACCTTATTTGATGGTAGTGTATAGTGTCTTGTAATTTCCTATAAGTTTAACAACCATGTCTAGTTAATTTTGAATACATTGGTTCATTTGGATAATCTGTTACGATTATATGAAATACTGAATGTCCTGGATAAGAAACACAAAAAATAAATATGACAGTGTAGAATCAAAAATAAGAGAGAATTGTAGATTGATAACATTCAGTTAAAGGATGGAAACTTGGTCCATTTTTTCATGTATTAGGATTGATACTATTAAACTATTCACACTGGGTTTACTATTTTTGTTTCTAACATTTATGGCATTGTAAGTCTATTATTCATATATTTTTTATTTTCCACACCTTTCAGGTAGTTTCCAATGAGATATATTAATGGAACATAAAAACCCAAATCATCCATGTTTCTTTTATAGTCTATAGACCTACTTTATAAATGCATATTTTCATTGGGAATTGTTCTAAATACATAAATGAAGACACATTGGTCAAGGGGATTAGAGGTGAGGATCATCACACTTATATAAAAGCGAATTTATTTCCCACAAATATAATCTCTTATAGCATTAATATGTATTGATTAATCCATCCCAAATCCCAATTGAAATACTTGTTACCACCTTGACAATGATATGTTTAATACCATGTGGATATGTGAACACCCATGTGAATTGTCTGTTTATAATATTTATCTTTATAATTTCTCATTCTTTGTTTTAAAGACAACGTTATAGGATCAATGGGGATTATACACATCAATATTGGTGGTTGGAGTTTTGGATTTTAGATTCAACAATTAATAGTTGTCTAACCTAACAAGTGGTAATAATAATGATATTCTACATAGTTTTATAATATGATTGGTGAGTACACCTGAAGTGGAGGCCTACAATTGTGGATCATTCACTATTTTGATGGCATGATCATTGTACATCTCTTAATCCACATGATTCTTGCATGATATTAGAAACAAAATATTTTATAGGATTAATCACATTTCATTGGAGTGTACCATTAAATATTAATGAAAATATTATGCACTGAGACTAAACTAAAATGAATATAGTTCCATAGATTGGGTGACACTAAGAAAAATTCTAGAAAACAAATTATCTTCCTTGAGAAACCAAACCTGGTAGATTTTTATGGGAGATTATGTTTTTGAATTACAAATAGAAGGATTCCCAAATATATTATCACAAATTGAGGAGAGTAATGATGACCTTGAAGAGTATCTCAACTCAATGGTAATAAAAAAATTCAAGGATTATATCTAGGTGTACACCCATATATGGACTTGTTCCTCATCTACTAATGGATAAAGAAATATGATCATAATCATAGGAGAACTTATACCTATGAGATAGAAAATTAGGGGAGTACACCATAGCGGAATCTCATATACCTAAAACCAAGAAGAGTATCTTGATAGTATGTGAGTATTCATAACTAAGAAGATTATATTGAATCAATAGTAATTGAATATTTGGTTAATCATTACACTTAGAAGGATTCTCAATCATGATCCCCCGCCCCACTCATCTATATTTAAAAATTTGAGTAACAGATATTTTTAAGATTAAGGATTAAACCTAATAGGATACCCATTTGTTTTAATATTAGAGGGGTATCTCAACACAAGGTTAATAATGATATCCATTTTGATAATATATAATCAATAGTAATTAATGATTTGGTGAGGGATTAAGCTGGGAAAGAATCCTCTATATGGATCCATTCCTCATCTATAGATATACATGGAATGATGATCAAAATCATAGGATAATTTGTCCCTATGATAGAGATAAATTATGGCCATACTTAAAATCAGATTCCAATATATCATGAACCAAGAAGATTATCTCAAATCAAGGTGAATATAAATAACCATGATTATCATTACTCAATGTTTATCAAAGATTTTCTCATGTATTACACCTAGGTGGATGTGAAACCATTACTCCCCATCCCCCCATATGTTGTTAAAAATATAAGGAAGAGAGTATGTTATTATTATGGATTATACATATTGGGAGGACTAGACATAGAGGAGTATCTAAACTATAAGTGTACATAAAAGGAATTGATTCCAAAATATGAGATAGGGGTGAACTTTTTCTTATACCTAGTGAGGTGTAGAAAAATATAATTTTCCCTATAAGGGGTTATAAAATTTTTATATCCATAGTGGGGATAGAAAGGATTCTTAGGTCTGGTTATGGATTGTGAATATTGTTAGACCCAGTGTGGGATAATCAATATTATTATCCATTGTGTGGGATAGGGAAGGTTCTTTACTATAGTGATGGATATTGAAGATGATTATCTGTAGTGATGGTATAATTAAGATGTTTTCCCCGGGTATATAATCCTTGAGAGTATCACCCAGGTGGGATTCCTTGGGTGAAGTGTTTCCCAAGTTATGGTGCATAGAAGAATGGTGGTATGTGGGTTATCCAGGTATGATGGGGTGGCCATGTGCGTCACTCAAATGGGAAACCCATGTGTTTCACTCATTTAGAGTTTGTATCTCATGTAAGGGTCACTCAATTGGTACACCCAAGTGAGTGGGTCACAGATCAACTCAATATGAGCCTGGTAATGTAAGTGTTTTCCCAAATTGAGGGTTGAGTAAGGGGTCACCAATATAGGGTTGAAAAAACATGGCCTTTACCTAGTAAGGAGATACATGGTGGTTTTTCCATGTACTGGCTGTCTACAAGGGAAAACAAGTTGGGAGGTTATATCTTATACCCAGTTTTTCAATTTAGTGTTAATTCATCCTCATAATAATTGTAGGTTGGGGTCTATTTATTAATAGGATGATGGACCTAGGAAAATGAGTTGGGGAGAGACTAGCGCAAGATGGGTGAACCATTTTGGTTAGCGACATGCACAGGATGGGAGAAGGAGCTAGTAGAGCTACTAAATCGTGATTGGTGAAGAAGCTAGGCGATCTACTTATGTTAGATGGGTGAAATGGATACACAAGTATCTGTATTAATAAATATAATTCCTTATATAAAATTTCCAAAATCTAATGGGAAACTCATGAAGGGAAGTTCTCAACACCATCCCATAGTGTTGGGTAATGTTTCTAAGGAATCTCCAACACTTGGTCGATGTATAGTATTACATTATAAAAATAAATATGCTTTTTTTCTCATAGAAGAACAGTTATACTCAAGCACGGTATGTATTTTCTAGGTGAGGATAGTATCATGGTTCATGGAAATTTTCATGGAATTAATTATTCATTCCCAATTGTCACCTCATTGGATTGAGAAAACAATGAAAATATATGTTGGAAAGAAATAAATGTATTCCTTTACAATGGACCAAATTATCTAAAATTCCACTACTAAATAGGCTTTAATAGAGTACTCTATAGATGCATTGAATATGAATAAATTGTCACTATTATAGAGGATGTCCATGTATACACATTCAATTCTCATAAGTCATGGACCAAATTCCACACAAAAAAAAACAAGTTTTGGGGATATTTATAGCCATCAAGGAAAAAATATTTCATTGAATTCGCCAAAATATTTCATGGATTATAATAACTAATTAATTTCATCCAACAACCTTTAGATCCATGTAATATAACCAATTATTTTTAGTTATTTTATATATTGGGAATATATTTCATTTGGCTATATCTACTAGATATAACTATGAAATTCAATAAAATCCTTATGTTAATTGACTTCTTGAACATGTGGGTCAAGTCTATAACCCCCAATGAATTAAGGATGGTGGTTACCATCAGTTTCAGGAAGATGAACAACATTTCATGTTTTTTCCTTCAAACAATATTGATAGTCAATTGAGACAATTTTATTTTTTTTGAATTGAAAAATCTATATCCTGAATATAATATTTATTATAATCACTTATACCACTATCGTGTAGTGGTAAATAAATACATAGAGGATTCCAACAAGATATTGATTAATATATTCTAGATAATGGTGGATAAGGATAAAATATCTTAAATGAAAAAAAATATGGCATCCAAAATGGGTTTATCACAACACAACTCGTATTATATAAAAACCGACACCATATTGAATTGTATATTAGATTGATGTGGCCATTTACAATAATTTTCAACATCTTCGACTTGGTGTCACCATCAATAATGGACTCTATGAATTTGAACAATCAATATAGTGATTGGATGAGTTAAAAAAGCTTGATGAAAAATTATTATAAGCAATTCAGAAACATGAATTCCTTTTAAAACATGTTCCTCTAGTATTGAATAAAAATGTTCATCTATGATCATTCCTCTAAGAAGAGTTGGATTTCACTCTCATATGTCGGATGAAACCAATATTTAATCTCCACTGGATCAAAAAAATTGAAGAGCATTAATTTTTTCACATAATTAACTCAAATGAATCATTTTATTTGATTACAATGGATCAACAGCGTGTTACAACTCTAAATGATGTAAGGTATTTTAGGATGTATATTACATAAAATTCATGTTTATTTTACAAATTTTAAATCTATAATACACTATAATAAATATATGATTTCAATTCAACATGAATCTCAAATTATTAGAATATTTTTTCTCTTATTATGTTAAAATGCATTTCTAGATTCCTAGTTTTACATAAACAAATGTAATAAGAGTTTCCCTACTAAATGGAATTTAAATATCATAATGTCTATATCCTTTTAATATTACATTAAAAATTATAGAAAATTAATCCTTCTCACATGATGTTAAATAGAATGTTATCTTGTCCTTTTCACATGAAAAAAAATCAAGATGTTTTATAGGAAATCACCATCAAAATAATCTCGCGAATGATACCATGTATTATCCCAATTGTATCATTATTCTCAAACCAACAATGAATCATGAGATCTTGGTAGTCCTTATTTATCGACCCAATAGAAATAATGGATATTGATCATGTTTAAATTTAGAGTGGTAAATTATATCCATGTGATGTAAATATAAAGGATAAAATATTTATGACGCATGGCCTCATAGATTGACATAATGGTAATATGGGTCGTGTCCTCCTTACATACGAGCTATATGCTTGTGAAATTATTTATTGCATGTACACTTACACTATTTTTTTGGAAGGAGTTGAGATAAAATGGAGCCATTTGAGGAAATATGTGTGGATTAATTTCAACAACATTGGATACATAGTAAAACCTAGACCCCCCATCCTAGTCCCATTTGAAAAATGAAGTTAATATCTTTCCCCATCCTAGTGTATGGTCTGATCATTCAAGTCAAGTCACTATTTGTTATACTCCATTTTGGGGAAATATAAATTTTTATATGAACTACACATGATATGAGTCCAATAATTTGGGATATGTAGGGTGCCATAATCTTTTAATGTAATCCTAGCCTCAAGATCTACTAGTATACAAACCCCATCAAGTGTATAGTCTATAAATTCAGGTCCAATCCCTTATATAAAATTATGTATAGGGTTAACTCATCTATTTTACTTTAAAACTATGTGTTTGTTGATTCTAAAACCATTAAATACATATTGAGATCTACAAAACAAAGACACAAGCTGACAATATTATGGTTCTACTCCCTCTATACATGTTTTCCCTCTCTTTTTTTCTTATCCAAGACAAGGGGACCCTAATTTTCCCCCCATATGTTAGAACTACATGAGGCACATTTTTTTATATTTTTTAATAAATAATGATCTTATAATATCAAATATTGTTCCTATTCAAAAATTATAGAACAATCCCTATAATATTTATCATTTATGGGATTTATCCCACAAATAGGTTTTCCATCCATGGATCTAGAAATGGGGTGAATCTATACTATTATTTCACATGAGCTAGATTGAAAAAAAATATCACATACCATGGTTTGTCTTGTAAGACCATAAACAGATAAAAGTATCCCAGATTATGAATATTTTATCTCCCATGTATAATACAGATCTATAAATGTTAACCCTTTATCATATTGTTCTATATATATAATATTATGTTAAAGTAAAATTTCTAACATTTTTATCCTATTTTTTGGGTCTCCTTATGAACATAAATTCATTATCATAATTACATATAGAAGAAATAATATTGTTGAAGATATTTTCTAACTATAAACAATAAAAAAAATCCATGTTTTTCACGTGACTCTCATGTGGATGATGTATTTTTCATGCTATTAGACATCAATATATTTGTAATAGATTAATCTACAAGGCCTCATTACACTACATAAGTGTCAAATATGTTTAGTAATTTCAAATGAAATAATTTCATGCACCCAAAAATCCAGATTCACCCACTTTTGTAGTAATTTTATCCATACAAGTTCATTAAACTTGGTTTTTTTACATAAATCAATTCTATCATAATTCTTACATCCATAAGAGAACTTGTTTTATAAATATTTTTTTGATGTTATCAGATTTTGTTTCATTATGTGACATAGTTCATCTAAGAGATGACCTAAATAATTCCCATTATAGGGTTCGTATCAAATTTTGAGATATTCACATATGTGCCATCACATTACATTAAACATCATGTTATAATCCCTTTTCATATAACACTAAAACACATAACACCATCATCATATTCATATGATAGTAAAAAACTTGATGTGTTTTCTATCAAACATGATCATAAACTAGATAGAGTTTTCTCTTCCATTAAACCCCACATTTTCTATATGGTAGCCAAACTATTGTGTTGGTGTGTAGTATATGGGACCCCATGCCTAGTATAAATGATCCATTTTCCCAAATATCCATGTTATTTAGGTCCAATATATTCATATTTTAGTATTTAGTATATTATTTCCCTAGATACGACCATTGTGTTCCTTGTATTTTATATCCCATATGAGGAAATTTAAATTCACATCCCTATATTTAAGTTAGATTGGAAGAATGTCTATTAATAAATTAAACAATTAGTGGATATATTTCAAATACATCAGGATATATAATAATTTATGGAAAACATATTTCAAACCTACCAAATAATCATTTTCCATTTACACTCTTAATTATCCTCAGATAGCCTAATCATGGTTAATATGGTTGTTTCTTTGCTTCCTTCCAAACATAAAACTTTTAACTAAATTTTTTTTGATTGAAAAACTAAAATAGATGAATATCAGTAAATGTTGTATGAATATCTTGTGAATACAACTAGTTATAACCAATCATTAGATATATAAATATTACACCTTATTAGATGAATATTCATTACATAACATTAATATTTGTTCAATAATCATAAAGTTTTAGTGCCTTTGGAGACTATATACCAAATTATACCATTTAATGTAATATGTTCAATATCTCCCACAATTATCTTCCCATATAGTACACTTCACATACACACCCTACTAAATCATTCATTATAACTTGGTGTAAGGAACTTTAAGAGTGTGATTTTAAATTCTTAGTCAGGGTAAACATAATAGATATTAATTAATGAACATATGTGGGGATATGAAAAGATTAATTTTATGAGAACATCATTATAACATATAGTAATTATACCAAATCCATCAAATATCATTAATCATAAATACTTGTATAAAACATTGTTACAACAAATGAAATAATTGATTCGTGTAAGGAATCATAATTAATCAGTCATGACCGATGCTAAAATATTATAATAATAAGATAAAAGTTTTTTTCAAAAACATATTCATAGTAAATAATTTCATTAGTCTATCATATTGGATTTGGATTACTCCTCGTTCGAGAATATAATCATATATATTTTACTCCCAAGAAAATCATAGTCAGAATATTCCACTACCAAACTAATATCACTCAACATTCTTGGGAATAATATCTCATGACATATCCATATTTAAATAATGTATTAGAGGGATATTTCATCCATGTATCACCATTAACATAATGAAAACTATATATATTTTACAAAATATCATAAAACATTAGTCATATCATGGTATCATAAATTGTTTAAAGGGAATGGGTTTGAAATACATTTCATCATGGCATAACACACGGAAAATGAATGGGTTTCATAAAAATTGCATTATCAAATTTATAAACCACAAAATGAAATAGTGGGGGTGGTGTAATCTAATAACATCCCAATTAAATCATAATTAACATCAAAGGATTTTCTAAAATATGAAAATTTTCTATAATAGATAATGGGAATATTTATTAAGGAAAATACACTTTATATTTTGAAATCACTTCTTTAAAATTCAAAATATTACTATAAATTATGGAATATAATTTCATTTAAATTTACCATAAAAAAATAAATGAATCATAATTTCATTTATTATTTATTAAGGTAGTAAATTATATTCATTTCTTAATCATTAAAACAATCAAAATTGTTCACACCATCAAAAAAATAAACTTTTTCTGAATAATATAATAAGATAGTTTTCAAAACTTCTTTTTGTTGGAAAACACTCAATAATTTATAAAATAATACTTAAAAATAATTAAATAATATTGAAAAATATTCATGAAGATATCTATGAAAACATTGATATGGAGGAACAAATTTTCCTGGTTGAAAGAGGAAAAATAGGGTGAGAATTTCATAAAGTCATTTAGTGGACCATTTTGAGTACCAAAAGGAAAACAAATGGTACTAAAACACAAAAATATTATAAATAAAAAATGGATAAGTAAAATTAAATGGGTTTTTAAAATAAATATCATATATTTTCCTCTATGAAAATTCCAATATAAACAGTCCAACTAAAAATAGGATTGAAACATAAACCACTTACCTCTAGTATCATTTTTTTCATACTCATTAAATTATCCTATAAAAAATTTAGATTTATTATAAATACATTAAATAACCATATTTATACATATCATTCCGTATATAATTTAATTATAACATATTATCACACGTATACTAATTATTCTATATTAAAATCACTATTTGAGGTCATAACTCATTCGCTTTTCATGTATGTTTTGGTTAAATGGTTCTAGTACTCTCAACTTGGTCACCATTTTATTTTATATTAAATATTAGTCCTTATTAAAGTATCATATTTTTTCATAATATAAACTTTTATAATTATTCATATAAATATGTCATGAAAAATGAATTACATCACAACGTGAGGATGGAAGTCCATACATTTGCACAAGAGATATTTCCAATTTCTAATTGTTGGATCAATAGAAAGGTAAATAATAATTCACCTTTACCTAATAATTATTAAATATTTTATATCATATATATTTATTACATATCTACATATTACCATATATATAATGTGAAAATGAAAACTGAATCGCATCTCTTAGTTGAGGTGTTAATCGACACATACGCCGAAGTAACATTTTCATTTTTCAATAGATTTAAATATAAGATGGTATATAAGATATTGAAATTATATATTTCTAATTATTTCATTAATATTATTAATGAACATTATATTAATCTTAATAACCAACTCTGAATTATGGTGATGAAGGATTAGTCATATCATTATGTGGATGTGGTAGTCCACACGTACAAATGGGTGATAATATGATTTTTCAATTGACTTAAAAGAAGATGGATAATTGTAGTAAATTAATTATTATAAAATTTAATTATATTGAATAAAAAATAGTATTTATTTATTAATAAATTATATTTATAGTAGGTATAATAGTAAATAAATTGATAGAGTTTAGGTTGGATGATTGCATATTCTTCAGTAGTCCTCCTTTATAACCATTATTATGGTCATTTGGAATGGTATTTTAAGATGAAAAGAACCTATACATAATGTATAGTTGTCTTTATAAGATAATTGTGTATGGTTTTGTAAGGATATATGGATCAATGTGTGATAAATATGAGAGAAGAGGGTTATCCGTTTAAAAGGGATGGAAGGGGAACTCTAGTAATATTTCAAAAAATTAAAATATTACAAAGTCATAATAAATGAAAATTTGATGTAAATTGGATTAATTTTGAATTCAATATGATATTGGATAAAAATAAACCCATACAATAGGATTTAGACATATTTTTAGGTCATTTTAAACCTTATCTATTTAGTTTAACCCACCCAACCTCCAACCCTTTTTATCAACAACTTCAAAACACATTTTCTTATAATTAATGGTTATAAATTCAATTCAAGTCAATAATTGTAAGAAAACATTTCATGGGATGAAATATAATCAACATATCATACCCTTTCTTATTTCAAAAAATTTAGTATTTTTAAATCATATAATTAAATATTATATATATTTTAAATATCATTAATTTCATTTTGGATTCAATTAATTTAATTTTATGTTAATGTTATTAAGAAAGAAAGAAATTTTTAATATTGACCCTTTCACCACAATTCTTAAATATTAATCACCTATAAGATTAATGGAACATTAGGATTCTTCCAAAAATATTTATTTTATAGTATTTAAAGTTATTTTGTAAATTTTTCTTTTGTGAAAAACACTATTTTGGTGTTGGGTAAGAATTTAACGTGATTAAAAATCATTAAGATTTAAAAATATGTTACAAAAATAAAAATAATTTTTTATGTTTTCAAATTAGTTTTTATAACCAACCGTTATAGTTTTTAATCCCCATGATAATATAATATATTTCTGTAAAAATAGTAAAAATTTTATATTTCTATAATTTAAATAATATATAACTCATTGTCAATGAAAAAAGTCACAAAATATCCATAACATGAAATTATGTGTGTAGATATTCGAACATTATTCAAACAATAGAATAAAGTATTGTTTTTATTTAAAAGTTTTATCCCATAATTTTATACATGGTTTAGATGTTCTACCCTTACCCAAGTGAAATATATTTACCATGATTACTATCCATAATTCCTAAAAATAAAATGGGTAAAATTTACAAAATTTTAACCACATTATTCCAAATATAGAGTCTATTTTTTGAGAATAATTTTATATAAGTTATCGAATTTTTTTATTTAAACTCATAAAAATATATGAAAATAAAGAAAATTAAAGAAAATAATTTGTAAACATAAAAGTTAAATTATATAAAAAAATAATATTGTTTATTAAAATGGAATAAATTAGATAACTATAATAAATATGGATCATACTTAATTTTATGTAAAAAATAAAAATAAAATGGTTCTTATAAATTTTTTATTTAATAAAATAAAATGATAGAATTTGAAAAACCTTAATTTTTCATTATATACTAAAAAAATATTTTCTAAAAATCCAAATAAACCAATATCCTAAGTAAATTTTTAAATTTTTATGAACAATAGTTTTTATTTAATAGAAATAATTTCTAAAAGTTTTAGAAATATATAATAATATTTACTAATAAAAATAAATAATCTCGTTTTTTGATGAAAAGGTATCCTTGATATAAAAAATAACTTTACTAAAACTATAGTGCTTATTTACAAATAAATAATCAATAAATTTCAATTGAATAGGAAGATTATACAAATATTTTATAATTTAGTTACTCGTATTCATGCACGTAAATTCAATGACTTAGTTATAATGGTGACATTTAAATAATAATATCTATATAGTATATCATTATTATATTAATTATTTTTATTTCATGTTAATTAATATATCATGAAAATTAATTTTTAAAAAAATTAGGTTGTGACAGCCTCAATTCATTAATGATTCTCCATACCTCCATATTCATCAATGTTAACAAGAGGTATATCTATAATAAGGAAAATTCCCTCTAGTATTTATACAACTCCAATAAAATAACATGGGAAAATACTATTTTTGTATTTTCTTAGTGGTAGTAATAATGATAAATTAACCATATTGGATTATTTATTCAAATACTTTTCGTCAAGAGTAAATTGTTTTACATTCATTTTTCAATGGTGTTGGAGTTCTCATTGTCTTTAATCCCCATATGGGTTTCTATATCACACCCCCTACACAATGGTCCAATCATTATGAACCAAAACTGTATACAACACCCTTATGATAGTTTATTAAGATAGTGGGAAATTCATTCAGGTAAAGTATTACTTTTCACATACTGTAATAACTATCACACATTCTTTATTCTTGAATAACCATTACATTAAACTTCATGTACATACTTTAGGTTATCTATAATAGTGGTAAGGGTATTCTATTCACTTGAGGTAAACATTTCCCTTATCACTAGGTATAATACCTCATTAGTTAATTTTTCTATAGGTGTGTGACCATAAACATTAAAAACAATTGTCTATGTACAGTGACCATAAACTTTATACACTCCACTGAGATAGTCTCTTGTAATGTCAGTACCTCAATTAATATCAGGTTTTAACCTATCCCTTATTAAATTAATTATATAACTTTAATTCAAAGATGTATTACTATAATCCCTTTCAATGTGTCGTCAATAATGTACAACCTCAATCCCCTATAAATATTTATTAAATGAAATTTGGATGGGAACCTAATTTCTAAATAGTCATGATGAAATTACCTTTAATATTTTAAATAGAAAAGACATAAAATTTCTTAGGCTGAAAAATCATAAGGATAATATTTAGAAAAAAAACTATCATCTTTCTATTTTAAAATTTTAATATTCTCAAAAAAGGTTATAGTGGAAATATGAGATGGGACAAGGCATGTTGGGACTACAATATTCCCCCCAAAAAATCCTTCCTAAAAAAACTATTTCAACTTGTCCATTGAGAAGTATGATAGCTTTCCTATCATAACCATTTTCCAAAATAAAAAATCAATTTCCAATAAATATTGATGTAACCCCTTGGGTTACTGAACTCATCATGAGCACACTCCCTTCTATAAATATCTTTTATTCAAAAACAGTTTTATTCTCTAGAAACCTTTTATTTTCCATCAGTAATGTGGAAATATTTTTTAGGGGATACCTCTATTTTTTTTTGAACACACACTATTAATATGGAATTATATATATGGCCCAAATATATCCTTCTTGTAAATGGAATATTTTTCCTATGCAGAAGGTCCTTTGATAATTTATTTTCATGATAGTATCACATTGGAACAATCATTCGAATGTGGTCTAAAGTTATCCCATCCATTCATCTCTCATATCACATCACTCATTTAATGATTTCTCTTATTATTATGATGAATAAATCAATCATTCATTTGGTAAAAATTTTATTACTTCAAGAATCATACAATTTTGGTCCATAAATTACAACCTTAACTATGTTTACTCCCCTGAGATGGTCTATAGTAACATATATCTCCCCATTTTTATTGGATTTTATCCTTTCTTATTTTACAAAAAATATATAAATTTTCTAAAATATTTTCATCCATAATCCATAGAAACATTTGGTCAAGGTTTATTGACATTAAACCCCACTAACATTAGGTAAAATAAAACTGACCATAGACTCCAACATCTCAAATTTCAACATGGAATGAATCATAAAAATGAAAAAGAAAAAATCAACATAAATCTTAACATGTTGAAATCTTGAAGGGATGATTTCATAAAAATTGATCACTCTATTCATTTAGATAAATAATATATGACATATGAAACAATTAGAGTTAAAATATTAGAAGGCACATGACTTGTAGGTCCCATTATATGACCGTATAAACAGAAAATCTACTCTCATTGAAGCCACTATTCATGTAATATGTGAGATAAATTTCATTCGATAACCATTTTCAAAAAATATATGTTCTCTACATAATGGAATAAAATTTTGAGTCCATGAACTCTATAATAGTATCCTGCATTATATACACCTAGATCATTTAATGTCATTATGAATCTCCAAAAACCATTCTTTGTCCTTAAAAAATGAGACTATACAGATATTATGGACCCCCTTAGTTTGGAAATAGACACATGACATTGATATGGAACTATAAATTTACACTCATTTTATATTTCCAACCAATGGAATCCTCCTCATATGTGGAAGATCCTATGATATTTATTCTCCTTGATAGTATCATAGAAGAATACATCATTTTATGTTATCTTGTAGATACCCGAAGCTTGAACTACATAGACATTACATACTTTTGTGGAATACATAATACATGACAAAAACAGATGCCCAAATACCGTATTATTTTAGCATCTTTGGAAACTCGGAACGAAATCTTCTAATCATGGTGAAAGATCTTCAACAACTCCCATAAAGATATTCCCCTTTTGGTTTTCTTACCTAAAACCTTTATTTATATCCTGGGGAAAAGAAAACATAAAAAAATGGTGAGTTCAAATGCTCATTAAGGGTATATATAGACAACATAAAACAATCCATAAACATTTGAATGCAAGAACTTGAACATAAAATATAAACATCAAAATCTTGAGTAAAGACATAAATCGTGGAAGTACATAAAGAATATATCATAATGGAACATCAACCATGATAAAATATAAGGGGAATAAAACATTTAATTGTGGAAACAATTCATAACATGTTATGATTTCCATAGTAGCCAAGGCATTGCTGCCAAGACCATCTTAGTGGACAATGTCCCTTTCTGAATCGAGTTCACTCCTCGTTTCAGTCCTGTAACACTGAACCGGATTAACTTACCGTTCTAGCCATTTCTATATCATGAGATATAAATATTTACCCAATGCATTGGAGGGAGATATAGGTCCTACCCATCTCATAATGAAATCATTCTTACTTGTGCCACAAAATAAACGTACATCATTCATAATAACCCAACGAATAAAATGGGTTTCATAAACATCATCCCATCATCACATAATCCATATAAAAGTAATGGATATCATTTCATAATAATAAAATTGAAACCATGTAAATCATAGAGACATTATACTTGAAACATACACATATGAAATAATTTCATCTTAGATGATAAAATGGTTTGGATAAAACACATGAAATGAATTCTTGAGGAAAATATCCTTTCTTCTTCCAAATCAATTTCTTTTCACAAAACATCATGCAATTTTGAACGAAAGAGATTTTGTTGGAAATAGTCATGAAATATTTTGGAGTAAGATTCATGAAAATAATGCTTTATAAAATCGTAAAAATCCTTTCATTCCGTATAAGTTAAAAAAACATTCTCCTCGTACTTTTGTCGGAAAAGTCAAAAAGTACCTCGTAACGTAAACAAAAGAAAGAATCATTACATACCATGTAGTAAAAGTAAAAATGGGTAAAAAGGACATTAAACATACATAAAAAAACTTTTAAAAAACATGGACATGGATGATAACAATAACCCCAGTAAATACTTATGTATAAGCAATCTCGGATAAAAATGAGATTTGCAAAATTATCCCTTACCTTAGGTCTGATATGCTTCATACGTATCCAAACCTCCTATATAATGATTTAAATAATGTCATGGACTTATTACAGAATCATATTAATTTTTATTATATAATATATGTTTCACTTATGACTTTATATTACCCGTTCTTTTGTAAATTCCATGTTAAAGTAGCGTTTTGGGTAAAATCATCTCATTTATCGTATGTGTTTCGACTTGTCATGCTTGATATTATTACTTATATCCGGATTTACATAATTCCAGAATGTAAAATTTGATTTATATATAATATATATTCTTCATATACATATATATATTATAGATCAATAAAAGGAATGAAATACACCGTTCATGGAGACGGTAGGTCGTACGTACGCATGAACGCTGTTTTCGTTTCCCTATTGAGTTGACTGAAATTAAGTGGATGACATACATATATATACACATAAATCTAGTATCATTATTATGTCATATATTTCATTATTACTTATTATATATACTTTATAATCATTCATGAATGGTTAACATGGAGAATGAATCTCATAGCGTCATGGAGACGGTAGTCCGTACGTACGCACTAGCGATGATATCATTCCCATGATCGTGGAATTGAATTGAGGTGTATGTAGAATATTTATGAATCAATATAAATTTACAATAATCCTATATAGTTATTATTTACACCATTATACCCATCCAAGTAATGTGGTGGTGGAAAAAAGATTACACCACGGCGTGGAGACGGTATTCCGTACGTACGCACGCGCGGTTATTTCGTTTTCCAGAGGATGGATAGATGGTGAAATAGTATTGTTTCATACTTATAATAACATATCAGTATATGAGTGATACTTATGTTATTACTTCATAATGAAACAACTAAATAAGAATATGTAGAAGAAGAAATTAAGTTGAAAGAATCGGTAACGGACATTACCTCTTCTTTGAAGCGCCTCTTTGAGACCTCCTCTTAGGGCACTAAAATTGGTCTTTGAAGAATACCAGGACCTCTAGTATGTTTCTATGGAAGTGGAGAAGGGAATTTGGCAGGGTTTGGACGATCTTGAAGGCTCAATGTGGTGTGAGGAAGTGAGGGAGGAGGTTCCCTTTTATAAGGGAGGAGAGGGGCACCTTTGGAAAAACTAAAAATATTATTTTATTATAAAGTCATATTCGGTTTTTAATATCTCCAAATTGATTTATTTAGAAGCTAAGGTGGGTATGGGTCGAAAGACTCTCATCAAATAGAATTTATACAAGTTTAGGTTTCTATTTTAACCTTATCATTTAGATTTAACATTAAGTTAGATAATTTAACTTTTACCTTGTCTTCTTGTTTTCTTACACTATAAGGTTAATAAACTTACTATAATGAGCCAAATGAACCCCAAGTTGTTTATTATTAATATATAACCTTATCTAAGTAATTTGGTAGAACCTTATATTTTTAAGAATAAAATAACAATTAATAATATAATATTTTTTTTAGAAACAATTTTATGTCAATTTCGACACTATTTGGTAATTGATTTTTGTGAAAATAATAACAGAATGATTACATTGAAAACAGTTAATTAAATCAATACTAACATGTCATATTATCCTAGAAAAATATTTTAATTCATAAAAAGTCTCAAATTACATTTATTTGGGTATTTATAACATCAATTATGTCAATATCTCATTAATAAGATAATTACTACATCATCATTGTGTCATAAATTAATTAAATTATTTAATGTCTAAAAACTACAAATAAAATATCATTATGTAAGAAATATTTTTATATTTCTAATGAATTATTATAGTCGAATTTATCTTATGTATAACTCTATATTAAAAATGATTTAGTTATTATTCATTGATTGTAACTATTTAACCCTTCTTTAAATAAATTAATAATAAATGTCATAATCTAATCCAAGTTGGCCTAAATGGTCATATTTTATTCCTAAGGTTTTTTTTGGTCGAATTACACTTATCCAATAGAATTAGTACATGTATTAGGGTAATCATAATATCCGTTTTTCCCTTAATTACCCTATTTACTTTTAACTGTGGTAAAAAAAAGTAAAAAGTTACTATTCACCAAAAATTATTTTCATCTCATTGAACCTGATTGGAACGAAGGTGTATTGATTTATACATCCTCTAAATTATTTTTCCTGATTATTTGATTTTCAAATATGATTAGAGCTTCTCACATAATGATATATGTTTTTATACAAAGGATAAAATATATAGGAACCATTTTAATTCAAAATTAAATGAAAAATTTAATGAAGGTCATCATTAGAAACCCAATGTTATGAGAACTAGAATGAAAAATTGCATTGAAATGATCACACAACATTTTGATTATAACACCCTGATATTTTATGAAAAATATTCTTTTTAATTTCATTAATGTCTTATGTTGTACGCTACACCAAAATGATCTTGCACAACACACATCCCTGACTTTTCTTGCATTACACGCAATCGCGACCTTCCACGATAGCGTGTGTTGTATGCAATACCGAGTTTCACTAAACAACGATATGTTATATAAACTAGCCGTTATGAATAGTAATACCAACTTTTTGAAATTTAATAAATTTTATCTTTCAAAATGGACTTCATTTTTGGATTTGGAATATCGAAATTATCCTAGGGTGATATTTTGGTATTTTTCTAAAAACATTCAATTTTTGATGAATAGTGAAAACACTCGGTTACTATGTAAAACCCAACTTTTTATTTAAATAATTATTTATTTTATTTAAATTTATTTTTGGTCAAAATTGATACATACTACCTATAGAAGTTCAAAGTAATTCATTGGAGTCATTTTATAATAACTAGTACTCCGCTCGTGCAAATGCACGAGACTATTCAATTTTCTTTCAAATCTTCTAGTCCTGCGTCATTCAAAAAAATTGTAATTTCGTTGTAGTAAATATAGGGTTTAGAATAAATTTATGATGTTGAAGTGAATGGGATACCCGTGACATGAGGAAATAAAGTGAAAACTAATTCCGATGGAGATGTAACATGATTGAATGAAAGAGTTGGAGATAAGATAAAAAGATGAGACGAAAGGTGGAGGTGAAGGGGAAGATGGAAGAAAGAGGGCAGATTTTGATAAATGGTGGAAGGCATCGTAGAGATAGTTTAATGGTTTATGGATTTTTAAAATATATGATGGTATTGAGAAGATGTTACAGTGAGGATTAGTAGGAATCGTGATTTCGTTCGGTGTGGTTTCTTTAAAAGCTAATAAAGTTGGGAGTTCATATTTTAACCAATTATCATCGTAAATAAATTTCACATTATGATGAACATATTATAACACACCCTTGATTTAAATGCATACATTCTATTTATTATATATATGAATCAAAATTCATAAAATATGAAATAGATTCATATAATAAAGAAATGTAATCCATAAACTATAAATGTTAAATTTTAAAATAAATCTAATGGAGAATAAGAAATTGTAATAGAAAAAACAAATTTCAAGGATAATACAGTACACTGCATAATATTTTTATGATCCATGTATATAAAAACATTAGAAATTAAATTTGGGTGAACTTATTTTTTTTTTGAGGATGTGGAATACATATGGAAAACTATCAAACTGTTAAAATATGTTGAAATAAAAGATGGGTAAACTCAAATGTATGTTTACGTGAATAATAAAAAATACCACTGATCACATGCACCCTTTTTCCTAGTTAATTTCCTTTTCTTCATCCACATTTCATAGAATATTTATCAAAATCCCTCTTTCAATAAACCCATAAATTATAAGGGGTTTCATGCATCTGTGCAAAAACCATATAGTTTGAAAATATTACAATGACATAGTTTTATCAATGCTTTTACCACATGCTCAAACCATCTAAAATCTAGAGCATCATTATCATGTAATTTATTCACTTGAAGGACATGACTAATCCACAACTCAGCTCTATAAACGACTCCATGGCATCCCATTCCAACATATTATTTGAAAACAAATTTCTATGTGGATTTAACCATTTGCTCATAAACCATCACACCATCACACTTCAGTGTTAAAATAGGATTTTCATTTACTGTTCCATGCAACTGAATATTCAAATTTATTCCTCCACTTCTTCCTCTCCCTTTATAGCTTCTTGGATCTGCCAAATAAATGAGAAAACGGCTAAAAACGCGACTTTTAAATTGAAACCAAAGATTACCCAATTGTCGCATTATATTTCTTGAATTATTCTTCACATAAACTGAGAAAGTAAATGATAATGTTATACAATACAAAACTTTGTACCATAAAAAAAGAATTGAGGGAATATTAAAAGAACAATAGGAAAAAAGATAGCATGTATTGTTTCAGGGTGTAAGAAGTCCCAACAAATTTTTTATCACCTATTTCACCCTGACTGCATCAAACTAGAAAATATTAATGAAGAAGGAGGAAGAGAAAAATGTATATATACGGGAGAAGAAGGGGTACTTTACAGACACAGAGATTATTTGTCTTAGTATCAACCTGGGTCATGGGTGGGAGAATAGAGGGGGACTCGATTAATTTTCTTCTCCACATGTTCTCCTTCCTCCAATTTCAATTATGGACAGTTCATGTTCAATATATAAAAAATCAACCCACTCTAGGGGAACATATGATCTGAATTTCTTATCAATTAGTCCAACCTGACAACCTCACCCAACTACAAATGAAAAATGACAACTTATTTTCAGTTTGAAACAATAAATTCAATACAGAATATTTTTTGTGTATATTAACTAATCAAACGACAATTGAACACATGTTTTATTTTTTATAAAGAAAAACTTCATTAAAGAAAAAAAATTAACATTGAAACTATTCATAAAAAATGAAATGATATTTTCAATTTTAAATAAAAACCAAAAACCGAATGCATGTTCAATGATAATTAAGTCAACCTAATAAATTAAAAACTCATACACAATCAAATGAAAAATAACAATGTGTGGATAAATTGAGTAAAAAAGCCTCCATGGAAGAATAACCAATGATCATCAGCATCCAGAAAATAGAACTCAAGTGGGTGCTGTCAATCATAGAATGGATCATATGCAATAACTAATGATATGCATCATCCAATGAACTATTGTTATTGGAATTCTTTTCCAAAGACTGTAATAGTAATGGGTTGTGTTATTTTCATAAAATCATTATCCTCGACATTATAATTATCTTTATTATCATCAAAATCAATATTCTGCAGTAAAAAAAACAAAAATCCAATCCAAGGTTTGGCCTAATACCAAGGTTTGGAGTAAGCTCATTTGATATTCAGTGAGAACCTGATTATAACCATCTTCCTCACTATGCTCTTCATTATCAACCTGGATCTAATTATCTCTATACTTTTATGCACCTTCTTTTCATTCGGTCTATCAATATCTTTCCCCTACCAAATTGGAATTATGAAATTAAACCATGAAAAATAAGATAATATTTAAAAAATCGCAAAGAACTTATGGTAATATTTTGAGAAAGAATATTGATATGGAAAATTTTGACCTTATAAAATCAATGAAATCATTACGTCATAATTAATTTATGGTCCTATTTATATCTAGAGTGACTAAATAGATAGTTTGTGATATTAATTTTCTAGATGCTTCTGTTCCAGCTTAACAAACATATCAAACATTATCAAATTTATAACTAAATCACTCCAGTTAGTAAATTTGAATAAAATATAAAAATTTAATCCCAAAATATATTTTCAATGTATCAAAAATATCCATAAATCTTCATCCACATATTAAAATAAAAAACATGGAGTTAAACCTGAATCAGGATTCCACTTTACTAGTTATTTATTTCATGTTTGGAGTCTGCATCAAATTTCAAAACCACAATAAGATAGAGCATTAAATAACTATATAAAGGAAAGATAAAAACCAAAAACACCACATGAAACATATAAATCAGTTATTCAACTACCGATATTCATATAACCTTCCGATCACATACAAATGAGTTCAAGAAGAATGTTGTCCTTAGTAAGCTCCAAATAACCCGAAGGAAATGTGGGCCACTTTTTTCTCCCGGTCATTCCTATCTATGAACCTCTGTATTTTAGTGTCATGTTCATCTGATATATCATGTAGATTGGCATATTTAGAGAAAAATTTGTATAAAAACACTTGATTAAAAATACACAAACATATAATTATTTTTCATACAACATTTGATATATATACAAAGCAACCACCATATACAGATCATGTTATCAAATCCAAGATCAACCCAAAAAAATGATGATTGTCCAATGGAATTTTAAAAATATGGGAAAATAGTCAAAAATACTGAATGATCACCTTACAGATCGTAAAAATGATTAAAGAAAATAACCATGATAGTTTGAAATTTACAAATATATACAATTTCATTAAAATTATTATGAACTGGAAAATCTGGGTATACCAACCGTGTTAAGCTAGTTCAATTTATGCTGGCAGAAAATAATAAAATACCGAAGGAAATATGAGAATTTAATTTTGAAGATTCAAAAGGAAACATTGCTCACTGAAAAAAAACATTAGGAATTGAACATGTATGTTCGTGAAAAAATAACCAAACCAAATCATACCATCCCATTGATGCCAAATTAAATTAATGTCAAGTAAAACTCAAGAATCACATGATTATCGATGTATCATTAACCCAATGAGTTATAAACAATATAAAATTGATGAGTTCATAACCATAATTCAAATCGAGATGAAGCATTAGTTGCTAAAAAACGATAGGATCAAACCTCCTTGAGCCAGAAACTATATGTGTCTCTTATGTTTATCCTCCTACATGCATGTAAATTGAAGACATTTATTCCATAAGCCCATTCACATTCCTTAGGATTTAACTTCTCCACTATGAGAGGATGATAAAGATTGAAGTATAGTAAATAGGTTAATTACATGTGGATTTAGAAACTAACATTGTATAAATATAGTGAAGTGTTTTCAGGTACCAATATCAACTGAACCATTACTTTCCCAGGAAAAAACTAGGTCATCGATGAAAACTTGTCTCCTAAAATCAATAGAGTCTACAGATTAGTTACCACAAAATGGGAAACATCCAAGTAAGTAGGCATTTGAGAACAAAACAATTGAAAAATCTAGTATGAATTTACATATAAAACCGGGAGCTAAGCAAAGAGAGGTGTCTAATAAAAAAATTATTAAAATAATATTCAGTCTAGAAGATTAAGGGAGCATACATATGAAGTATTGATGGTCCCAGCTGAATTTCTAGGTACCGATTTAATTGGAACTGATACCTTCCCATAAAAATACTTGTTTTCGATGCGAACCCAACTCGTGATATCAAAAAAATCAACACATAAAAAGCCTGACAAAGTAAAAATCAAGTGAAATGGTTGGAAAATTTCTGAAGCAGCAAGCAAAAAAACTCTAACATTAGCTTAGATTTTTGGATATAAATTCAGATCATGAGGATATGGTCATAGGAGATATCTCAACCAAATATTAACCTTGGGAGAGAAGTTAATTAGGTACATCCAAGTCGAACCACTTACAAGCTTCGAACTAGAGCCTTAATTCAATTTTAGTGGGTTGTCGCTTCAGACGTCTTTGTATGGGTAAGGGTTCTGAACAATGAAAACCCTATGAAGTTGAAGGAGTAGCCGATATATGATTCAAAAAACCTATGAATAGTCGATGATGTAGACCGAGTCGGAGGTGCTTCACTTAGGAGAGATTTGTGGAGACGAAATTGACTAGGAATTGTAGGAGTCGGTGAGGAGAATCTTGAGCGGGAGTTGTGCGGGATGGAGGGGATAATCGGGAAGGGGGCGGGAGAGGGTAATCAGGTAGGAGAGTGGGAACCCTAGGGGGTTTTAGGAGTGGTATGGGAGCCAGAGAATTGTGATAGGGGATTTGTGGAGGGGAATCGGGGAGGGGTGCAGTTGAAAGAGTAAATTCCCATCTGGAGGCTACATAGGGGGAGATTTCTTAGGGATTGGAGGGAGGAATAGTGAAATAAGGGTGACGTGGAATAATGGGAAGGTGACACGTTAACATGGAGAAGGCAAGTTTAGAATAGATAATAGATTATGGAGAATAAATAATCTAAGTAACAAAAATGTAACCTGATTTAAAAATAAAATATAACAATTTTACTATTAATAAAAAACAATAATCGAATTGTTAGTTGAAAATCAAGTAACAAAGATGTGAACAACTTCATTAACAAATAAATTATCTACTAATCAAAAATTACAACTGATTTTTAGTTTGAAACAAAAAAAATCAAAACATAAATTCTGTTGTGTATATCAACTAAAAAAAGTAAGCAGAACACTTGTTTTTATCAATAAATTAAAAAAAATCATTAATACAAAAAAAGTAACAGTTCAACTAATCTTATACAAATGAAAAGATATTTTCAATTTAAAGGACAAAAAAATAGAAAGCATGTTTTATTATGCTGAATTCAACTTCAAAAATAAAAACACACACATAATAAAATGAAAAATAACAATGTGTGGATAAACAGAGAAAATAAACCACCATGGTAGAACAACCAATGATGAGAATCATCCAGTGAACAGAACTCATGTGGGTGCGATCAATCATAGAACAACTCATCTGCACAAACCAATGATCAACATCATCGAGTGAGTAGTTGTTATTGGAATTCATTTACAAAGAATGTAAAAAAAAATTAAAATTATTTTCATACCATCATTCTCATAAACATTATAATCATCTCCATCATCCTTGAAATCAACATTCTGCAGCAAAAAAAGTAGAAACCAAATCAATGGTTTGGCCCAATACCAAGGCTAGGAGGAAGATCGATTGATATTTAATGAGGACCTGATTATAATCATCATCCTCAATGTTCTCTTAATTCACATCCTAGTTCTTATCATATCCCTCCTCATGCATGCCTTCTTTTACTTTAGTCCTTCACCCTCATTCCCCTAGCCAAATGGAACTGGGAACATGAACCAAGAAAAATAAGATAATATTTAAAAAATTTCAATGAAATTATGATAATTTTTTTAGCAGGAATATTGATATGTCATAGTTGAAAATATTAAAACAATGAAATCAGTACTTCCTAAATAATTTATGGCCCCATAATTATCTAGGGTGAAAAATAGATAGTTTGTGAACTTAATATTGTACATGATTTTGTACTATCTTCTCAAACATATCAAAATTTATCAAATTTATAACATAATCACTCAAGTCAGTAAATTTGAATACAATCTACAAATTTAACCACAAAAGACATTTGCAATGTATTTAAAAGAATAAAAAAATACCTGTAAGTAGACATCTGAGAAAAAACAAATAAAAAAATACAGTATGCATTTACAAAACATTTCATTTATTCGAAAGTAATAAAAGCATCGTACAGTTTACCTATGAGACACATACCATAAATAACTGCTTCAAAATACAATTGTTGTTGAATAGAAGAATAAATTACTGTAGAAAGATAAAAAATATTGGGGAAAAATCTAAAGAAACCATAAAATTATAATTATATACAACTATGGAAGAACAAATTACTGTATCCTGAATGACATGTCGCAGTGATAGTCTGAATTTCCAGGTACCGATTGCATTTGATCCAATACCTTCCAATAAAAACCATGATTTTAGATGCAATTACATCTCCATAAATAAAAAAATCCACACATAAATAACCATACAAAGAAAACATCGAGTAATGTAGGGGAAATTACTAAAGCAGCGACCCAAAAAGTACTGACCCTAGCATAGTTTTTTGGAAAAAAATCTAATCAGGAGGATAGGGTTAGCGGAAATATTTCAGTAAAATCCAAACCTTGGGAAAGAATTTAATGAAGGATGTCCAAGTCAAGAAAGTTCTGAGCTTCGATGCAGAGCCATAAATCGATTTATTTGGGTTGTCACTATAGACGCCATTGTATGGGTAAGGGTTCTGAATAAAAGAAAACATAAGAAGCATACAGAGGAGCCAAGCTGGGCTTCGATTACCGAAGTTGGGAGTATACAATCATGCAAACTGGGGATGACGTATCAGATTGTTTTGGGGACTAATTGGCGGATGATATGTGAGGGGATATTAGAGGAATCGAATAGTGGTGTATTGAAGTGCGCTTCTCTGAAACTGTAACCGTCACTGGAAAACTAGGTCTACTGAGCGAGCATAATGGAAGGTTTCGTGCTTGTAGTGATGATTTAGGATGATGTCCTCAAATTAACGTAGCTCATTCGAAACCCTAAGCCCGGATAGAGAAGGAGATAAATAGGGCAACGCGGAAGGTCAGCCTCCAGCTTAGTGAAATATTTTTGGAAGATCAGCCCGATACGTTGGGGGTAATTGCGGGAACTTTTTTTTTTGGTGACGTGTCTGCTTTTGGAGGCCACACGTCAGGCTGGAGGTACCCAGGTTTAGTATACATAGTGGATTTTAGATATATAAAAATTTTATTGAAAGGTTCACCGTCTTTTACCCACCTCCAAGGAAAATTTTCAAATTCACATAAAACTTAATTTTACCGCTTCTGTGAGTGGAATTTTGAAAGTCCAAGAGACATGGTTAATATAAAGGACTAAAATTTTGTTCAATAAGATGAAAATAATTTTTGGTGAATAGTAACTTTTTACTTTTTTTTACCACGGTTAAAAGTAAATAGGGAAATTAAGGGTAAAAATGATATTATTACCCTAACACATGTCATAATTCTATTTTATAACTGTAATTCAATCGAAAACAACCTTAGGAATAAAATATGACCATTTAGGCCCACTTGGATTAGATTAGGACATTTATTATTAATTTATTTAAAGAAGGGTCAAAATAGTAAAAATCAATGTTTAATAACTAAATAATTTTTAATATAGGGTTATACATAAGATAAATTCTACTATAAATATTAATTATAATGATAAAACGATTTCCTACAGAATTGTATTTTATTTATAATTTTTTAGACATTAAAAAATTTAATTTATTTATGTCACAATGATGACGCATTAATTATCTTATTAATAAAATATTGACATAATTGATGTTATAAATACCAAAATAAATGTAATTTGAGACTTTTTATGAATTACACTAATTTTATATTTTAATAAGACATGTCATTATTGAGTTTATTAACTTTTTTAGAACTAATAATTCTTTTATGATTTTCATAAAAATCAATTACCAAATAATGTCAAAATTAACATAAAATAGTTTTTAAAGAAAATATTATATTATTAATTGGTATTTTATTCCTAAAAATATATGGTTTAGACTAATTACTTAGATACGGTTATATATATTATTAATAAACAACTTTGGGTTCGTTTGGCTTGTTATAGTAAGTTTATTAACCTTATAGTGTAAGAAAACAAAAAGACACAGTAAAAGAAAAATTATTTCACTTAAAGTTAAATCTAAATGATAAGGTTAAAATAGAAACCTAAACTTGTCTAAATTCTATTGGATTAGAGGATTTAGACCCATAACCACCTTATATTATAAGTAACACAATTTGGAGCTCTTAAAAACCGAATAGGACTTTATAATAAAATAATATGTTTAGTTATTCCAAAGGTTCCCCACTCCTCCCTTATAAAAGGGATCCTCCTACCTCTCTTCCTCACACCACTTTGAGCCTTCAAGCTGGGCCAAACCCTGAAAATTTCTCTTCTCCACTTTCCTAGAAACATACTAGAGGTTCTGGTCTTCTTCAAAGACCAATCATAGTGCCCTAAGAGGAGGTTTCAAAGAGGCGTGTCGAAAGAAGAGGTAATATCTGTTACCTATTCTTTCAATTTTCTTTCTTCTTCAACTTCTTCTTATTTAGTTGTTTAATTATATTGTAATAACATCAGTATCAATAAAATACTGATATGTTATTATAAATATGAAACAACCCCATTTCACATTATAACCATCCTACGAAAAACGAAATCATCACGCGTGCGTACATACAAAATACCATCTCCACGCCGTGGTGTAATCTGTTTTTCCACCAACACCTTACATGGATTGTTATAATGGTGTAAATAATAAATATATATGGTTATTATAACATCATACTGATTCTGATATATTATACGATCCACTCCAATTCTATTCAATAATTATGGGAACGATATCATCACTCGTGCGTGCGTACAGATTACCGTCTCCACGACGCGATGAGATTCATTCTCCATGTTAACCATACATGAATGATTATAGAGTTTATATAATGAATAATAATGAAATATATTCCATAATAATTCTACTATATTTATTTTTATGTATTTTTATGTCATCTATTTATTTTCATTCAATTCAATAAGGAAACGAAAACAACGTTCATGCGTACGTACGACCTACCGTCTCCATGAACGGTGTATTTCATTCCTTTAATAGATTTATAATATATATGTATATGATGAATATATATTATATATAAATCATGTTTTACATTCTGGAATTATTTAAATCAGGATATGAGTAATAATATCAAGAACAACAAGTCGAAACACCTATGATAAATGAATTGATTTTACCCAAAACACTGCTTTAACATGGAATTTACAAAAGAACAGGTAATATAATGTAATAAGTGAAACATATATGATATCATAACAATGAATGTGATTATTTAATAAGTCAATGACATTATTTAAATCATTATACAGGAGTTTTGGATTCATACGAAGCATATCAGACCTAAGTTAAGGGATAATTATTCCAATCTCATTCTTATCCGAGATTGTTTATTCATAATTATTTACTAGGGTTATATTTATCATCCATGTCCCTGATTTCTAAAAATGGATTCATGTATTTTTAAAGTCCTTTTACCCATTTTTTTACTTTTACTACATGGTATGTAAGGAATCTTTCTTTTGTTTACGTTACGAGGAACTTTTTTGACTTTTCTGGAAAAAGTACAAGAAGAATGTTTTTTTAACTTATACAGCATGAAAGGATTTTTACAGTTTTATAAAGCCTTATTTTCATGATGCTTCCTCCAAAGGATTTCATGACTACTTTCAACAAAACCATTTTCTTTTAAAATTGCATGAAATTTAGTGAAAAGAAAATGATTTTGACGAAGAAAGGATATTTCCCTCAAGATTTCATTTCAAGTGTTTTATCAAAACCATTTTCCATATAAGATGACATTATTTCATATGTGTATGTTTCAAGTATAATGTCTCTATTATTTACATGGTCTCACTTTTCTTATGATGAAATATCCATTTCTTTTATATGGATTATGTGATGATGGGATTATGTTTATGAAACCCATTTTATTATTTGGGTTATGATGAATGTTTTATGTTTATTTGGTGGCACAAGTAATAATGATTTCATTATGAGATGTGTGGGATCTATATCTCCCTCCAATGCATTGGGTAAGGATTTATATCTCATTAGATAGACATGGATGGAAGGGTAAGTTAATTCAGTTTAGTAATACAGGACTGGAACGAGGAGTGAACTCGATTCAGAAAGGGACTTTGTCCACTAAGATGGTCTTGGAAGCAATTCCTTGGCTACTATGGAAATCATATCATGTGCTTAATGTTTTCCCACAATTACAAGTTTTATTTACAAGCTATTTTATGATGATTTATGTTCTATTTTGATCTATGCCTTACGTACTGCCATGTTTTATGTCATTGCTCAAGATTTTGATGTTTAAACATTATGTTCATGTTTTTATGTTCAAATATATTTAGTTTGTTTTACTTTTTCAATGCTTACCCTTACTAAGCATTTGAGCTCACCCTTTTTATGTTTTCGTTTCCCCAAGATATATAGAAAGGTTTTAGTAAGAAAAAAAGGGAATGATATTTATGGGAGATGTTGAAAATACTTCACCATGATTAGAATAATACGTTCCAAGTTTCCAAAGACACTAAAATATTATGGTCCTTGTGTGTCTGTTTTTGTTATGTACTATGTATTCCGAAAAATTAATGCAATGTCCATGTATGTCAAGCTTTGGGTCTCTACAGTTTTTATCAGAGGAAAGTTTTAGTCAAACTTTGGAAACTAGGATGCGAGAACTTTAGTGAGATCCCTAGAGATATTTCTAAGGTATGTCTAGGGATGTCCCTAAGGTTAAGTATAAGTATATGTTATAATCCTAGAATTATGGTAACGATAATAGAATTAAACCTAAGATGTTAGATATTGAAGGTAATCCCCCTTTATTATGTTGTTTTCCCTAACATGATTTTGCATCTCACACTATTCTTTTTGGGTTTTAGATTATGGATGGAACCCGAAAGAACCATGTTGATCAATGTAATGGACAATGAAATGATTTTCCTCCTGAACAAACCAATGTTATGGGAGATGGAGTTCAAAATCTAATTGCTATACTTACACAAGATATAAATCATTCTGGACTTCCAAATGAGCAGAGAAGGGAACAATATTCTATTGAGTTCTTCATGAGGCAACTTCCACCTTCATTCAATGGGTCTTCTGATCCACCTGTTGTTGAACAATGGATTAGTACCACTGAAAAAGTATTTTCATTTCTTCAATGTTCTGAACATGATAAAGTCATCTTAGCAATATTTCATTTGGAAGGTGAAGCTGATCAATGGTAGAATATTATCAAGAATATGAGGCCAAGAGATGAAATTGATTCCATAGAATGGGATGAGTTCAAGAACTTATTTTTCAATAAGTACTTCCCTTGTATTCATCGAACAAAGATAGAGAAGGAGTTTCTTGAACTAAAGAAAAAGGATGATGAATCTGTTGGTATATACGAAGCGAATTTTACAAGGCTTGCAAGGTATGCATCTGGATTTATCATCCAACCTGAAAGTAAATTTGATCGATTCTTCAGTGGATTAAAACCAAATCTTTGAATGGAATTATCTATAAGAGACTTCAATAGCTATGAAGAAATTGTGTGTTGTGCTATCAAGGTAGAAATGGAAGTCGGTGTTACATATCCATCTCATGGTTTTAACAAGAAATGAAAGATGGATTTCAAGGAGAAATCTCAGAATAATGGTGAAAAGAAGATAAATTTTTCCTTATGCTCAAAGTGTGGAAAGAAGCATGGTGGATATTGTTTTAAAGGGACTAGAAAATGGTTTATGTGTGGAAAATAAGGTCATTGAGAATCTGAGTGTCGAAGTAATGTAAAACGGGTTGCTAATGGTGTGAATAAAGAAAATACTGCAGATAACGCACCACCAAAACATCAATGCTTCAAGTGCAATGAAATGGGGCATTATTGGAGATGTTGAATACGACAACGATGGTGTTGAATTATTAAGTGTTTATGTAATGGGATTCCAAAAATAATGTTGTATATAGTATCGTAGAATATTGGAATATTTATGTATTGGTCTATTATGGTTTTCTATAATTTTATGGCACCGTTAACCATGGAAAGTGATTGAGATATTTTTGGAAAGAAGATGATATGCGCATAATGAAGGGATAATGAGAAAATGAAGTGTTTGACAGTATTCATGAGCTCATGACTGATATAAGGAAATAGTTATATCATGGTTTGAGTATATAGAATTTTGGGGTTTTGGTATGTGGAAAGAGTTAAATTTTGACAGCACTCATTTTTTCACTAAGATTCAATGGGTATTCATTTTTTCAAGAGAATACATGATTTAGGCCTTCGAATGTTTAGAATGTGACCAAAAAACCTATCTTATGATATATGGGGATCAACGATGGTATTAACATGCTTGTTATATAAAATATCTGGTAATAGTTTTCACTGTAATATGAGAATGCACTGCAGTATTTTGGATAAGCCTAATGATTGGAATGGATTATGTTGGACATAAGTTAGTATTGTATTTTTAGAAGAAAAAGGACAACCTGCAGAACGGGCGACAACCCGTCACGTCGGACAAGGTTGTGGGAATTGAACCCACAACCGAAGTGCGACAGGCCTTTATTTCCTACAACTGGCCTACAGGAACTCCCTGGTTAGTAGAAACTAATTTTATTTTATTATGCAGGATGATAGATGAATTATAAGTCCTTTTTGGAACCATATATGATTAATCTCACCATAGATGGAATTATGTATATATCTTTTTCTAACTTATTTTTGAGACAGATGAAATGACCTATCATTCTATCGCATGATCTGCTAAAATTTCACGAAAGACAAATTCAACCTCATTTCATAAAGAGATGAATTTGAAATTGTTCAAGGCACGAACAACGGTGAGAATATACCAAAATAAAGTAAGTATTAATTCAAATTCAAATTCTTCAACTTTATGGAAATGATCTTGAAAACCAAAAACGTTGCTATACTGCCCTTATATCTGATGAATCAGATGGTACCCTAGATCATCACAAATTTATGGCTTTGTGATTGTTGGATTTTTCATAGCCATGTTCTCTACCACTCTCCATCAGAACATGATGATTATATTTCTCTTCCATATCCATATTTTTACCTATGTTCTCTTATGCAGAAACCCAGTGATTAGTTAATTTGGGTAACCATTACGTTTCATACTTTAGTTTTTAACGTCATGTTTTGGTATTCCTTTTTACGATGTGGGTTTCTATTAAATGAACTTCAGAGTAGTAAACCATTTATAACCCCGACGAATTTTGAGGGAAAAATTCATTTTACGGGGGGGGGGGGTAAAATGTAACACCCCAAGATTTTATGAAAAATATTCTTTTTAATTTCATTAATGTCTTGTGTTGTACGCTACACCAAAAGGATCTTGCACAACACGCATCCCTGGCTTGGCTTCCATTACACGCAACCGCGACCTTCCACGATAGCGTGTGTTGTACGCAATACCAAGTTTCGCTAAACAATGATATTTTATATAAACTAGCCATTATGAATAGTAATACCCACTTTTTGAAATTTATTAAATTTTATCTTTCAAAATGGACTTCATTTTTGGATTCAGAATATCGAAATTAGCCTAGGGTGAAATTTTGGTATTTTTCTGAAAACCTTCAATTTTTGATGAACAGTGAAAACACTCGGTTACTATTTAAAAACCGACTTTTTATTTAAATAATTATTTATATTATATTAATTTATTTTCGGTCAAAATTGATACACACTACCTATATAAGTTCAAAGTAATTAATTGGAGTCATTTTATAATAATTTTAGATATATAAAAATTTTATTGAACATTTCACCATCTTTTACCCACCACCGAGGATAATTTGTAGATTCACATAAAACATAATTTTACCGCTTTTGAGAGTGTATTTTCTAAAATCTGAGAGACATGGTTAATATCAAGGAATAAAATGTGGTTCACTGAGATGAAAATAATTTTTGGTGAATAGTAACTTTTTACTTTTTTCTCGCGGTTAGAAGTAAATAGGACAATTAAGGGTAAAAATGATATTACTACCCTAACACATGTCCAAATTCTATTGGATAAGTGTAATTCGACCAAAAACAACCTTAGGAATAAAATAGGACCATTTAGGCCCACTTGGATTATATTAGGACATTTATTATTAATATATTTAAAGAAGGGTTAAAATAGTAAAAATCAAAGTTTAATAACTAAATCATTTTTAATATAGGGTTATACATAAGATAAATTAGACTATAAATATTCATTAGAAATATCAAATTATTTCCTACATAATGATATTTTATTTATAATTTTGAGATATTAATAATGTAATTTATTTATGACACAATGATGATGTAGAAATTATATTATTAATGAAATATTGACATAATTAATGCTATAAATACACAAATAAATGTAATTTGAGACTTTTTATAAATTCCACTACTTCTATAGGTTAATATGACATGTTAGTATTTATTTAATTAACGTTTTTTGAAATAATCATTCTGTTATTATTTTCACAAAAATCATTTACCAAATAGTGTCAAAATTGACATAAAATAGTTTTTAAAACAAATATTATATTATTAATTGTCATTTTATTCCTAAAAATCCGAGGATCGGCCAAATGGCTTATATATGTTTATATATAATAATAATAAACAACTTGGGGTTCGTTTGTCTTCTTATAGTAAGTTTATTAACCTTATAGTGTAAGAAAACAAGAATACACGGAAAAGAAAAATTATTTAACTTAAAGTTAAATCTAAATTATAAGGTTAAAATAGAAACCTAAACTTGTCTAAATTCTATTGGATGAAAGGATTTAGACCCATCCCCACCTTATATTCTAAATAACACAATTTGTAGATATAAAAAAACCGAATATGAATTTATAATAAAATAATATTTTTAGTTATTACAAAGGTGCCCCTCTCCTCCCTTATAAAAAGGCACCTCATCCCTCTCTTCTTCACACCACATTGAGCCTTCAATCTAGGCCAAACCCTGAAAATTTATCTTCTCCACTTCCCTAGTAACATCCTAGAGGTTTTGGTTTTCTTCAAAGACCAATCTTAGTTCCCTAAGAGCAGGTTTCAAAGTGGCATGTCGAAAGAAGAGGTAGTATTCGTTACCGATTCTTTCAATTTTCTTTCTTCTTAAACATATTCTTATTCAGTTGTTCCATTATATTGTAATAACATCAGTATCAATAATATAATGATATGTTATTATAAATATGAAACAACCCTATTTCACCTTATATTCATCCTACGGAAAATGAAATCACCGTGCGTGCGTACGTACGGAATACCGCCTCAACGCCGTGGTGTAATCTGTTTTTCCACCAACACCTTACATGGATGGGTATAATGGTGTACAAAATAACTATATATGGTTATTATAACATCATACTGATTCTGATATATTAAACCATCCCCTCCAATTCTATTCAATAATTATTGGAACGATATCATCGCTCGTGCGTACGTACGGATTACCGTCTCCATGACACGATAAGATTCATTCTCCATGTTAACCATACATGAATGATTATAAAGTTTATATAATGAATAATAATTAAATATATGACATAATAATTCTATTGGATATATTTTTATATATATGTACGTCATCTATTTAGTTTCGTTCAATTCAATAAGGAAATGAAAACAACGTTCATGCATACGTACGGCCTACCGTCTCCATGAACTGTGCATTTTATTCCTTTTATCGATCTATAATATATATGTATATGATGAATATATATTATATATAAATAATTTTTTACATCCAGGAATTATTTAAATCAGGATATGAGTAATGATATCAAGAACTAAAAGTCGAAACACATACGATAAATGAAATGATTTTACCCAAAACGCTACTTTAACGTGGAATTTACAAAATAACAGGTAATATAAAGTCATAAGTGAAACATATATGATATCATAACAATGAATATGATTATTTAATAAGTCAATGACATTATTTAAATCATTATATAGGATTTTCGGATCTATAAGAAGCATATCAGACTTAAGGTAAGGGATAATTATTCCAATCTCATTCTTATCTGAGATTGTTTATTCTTAAGTATTTACTGGTGTTATATTTATCATCCATGTACCTGATTTATAAGAATGGTTTCATGTATTTTTAAAGTCCTTTTTACCCATTTTTTACTTTTACTACATGGTATGTAAGTAAATTTTATTCTCTTTACATTATAAGGAACTTTTTTGACTTTTCCAGAAAAAGTATGAGAAGAATGTTTTTTTAACTTATACGGAATGAAAGGATTTGTACGGTTTTATAAAGCCTTATTTTTATGATGCTTCCTCCAAAATATTTCATGACTATTTTCAACAAAACCATTTTATTTTAAAATTGCATAACATTTTTTGAAAAGAAAATGATTTTGAAGAAGAAGGGATATTTTCCTCAAGATTTCATTTCAAGTGTTTTATGAAAACCATTTTCCATCTAAGATGAAATTATTTAATATGTTTATGTTTCAAGTATAATGTCTATATTATTTACATGGTTTTACATTTCTTATGATGAAATATCCATTTGTTTTATATGGATTATGTGATGATGGGATGATGTTTATGAAACCCATTTTATTCTTTGGGTTATGTTGAATGTTTTAAGTTTATTTTGTGGCACAAGTAAGAATGATTTCATTATGAGATGGGTGGGAGCTATATCTCCCTCCAATTCATTGGGTAAAGATTTATATATCATGAGATAGACATGGCTGGAATGGTAAGTTAATCCAGTTCAGTAATACGGCACTGGAACGAGGAGTGAACTCGATTCAGAAAGGGACTTTGTCCACTAAGATGGTCTTGGCAGCAATGCCATGGCTACTATGGAAATCATATCATGTGATTAATGATTATCCACAATTAAAAATTTTATTTACAAGCTATTTCATCATGATGATTTTTTATTTTGATCTATGCCTTACATACTACTATTTTTAATGTAATTCCTCAAGATTTCGATGTTTAAACATTATTTTCATTTTTTTATGTTCAAATGTATATGATTTGTTTTACTTTCTACATTATTACCCTTACTGAGAATTTGAGATCACCCTTTTTATGTTTTATTTTCCCCAAGATATAAAGAAAGTTTTTAGGTAAGAAAAAACAGAACGATCTTTATGGGAGATGTTAAAGATCTTTCACCACGATTAGAAGATTACGTTCTAAGTTTCCAAAGACAATAAAATATTACGGTCCTTGTGTGTCTATTTTTGTTATGTACTAAGTATTCTGAAAAAGTAATTTAATGTCCATGTATGTCAAGATTTGGGTCTCTACATTGATTCTCTGAATCATATTTAACATCAAAATATTATAAAAGTTAACAACATTTTGTTGAGTTTTTTATGAAGATAAATCAACCCCATTTTATTGGTTCCACTAATCCACTTGGCACTGAGAAATGGATCAATACCACTGATAATATATTTTATATTCTCTTCTGTTTCAAGAATTATAAAGGAAATTTGGTTGTCTTCTTTGAAGGAGATGTTGACGAGTGGTTGAACCTTACTATAAATAAAAGTTTAGAGGATGTAAGGAACTTAATAGAATGGTATGTGTTTAAGAGTATATTGTTTAGTATATATATACATCATATTATAAACAACGATGGGGAAAGAATTTCTCAAGATCAAACAAATAGATGTTGAATCTCTTGGTACCCATGAACCTAATTTTACTATAATTTCATGGTATAGTTCTTTTTTGATGATCATTGAAGAAATAAAATATAATCAATTCTTTGTTGGTTCAAGAGATATTATTTGAAATTCATTGGCTATAAGAGATGTTAGAATCTGTGAAGAATTCATTTGATTTACACTGAATGTAGAAATGAAAATTATAGATTCTAAATATTTATATAGTTTTGATAATAAAATGATGAAATAGTCTATGGAGATCCAAAATTAATCACATTTTGGAAATAAATTCTAGTCAACTATATTCTTGTAATGTGGGATTAACCACTTAGGTGTACCCCTAAAAGGAGAAAAGATGGTTTTCCAATTGTAGTATGCTTATCAATTGATAAAAATAATTTTGAAATTATATGAGAAGGATATTTAATGAAATTAATGAAGAGAGTGTTCAAAATAATTCACCACCCACACTCTAGTGTTTCAGGGTCATGGATTTTGTCCATTATTAAAATCAATTCCCCAATCAAAGGGATAATATGGATGATGAGACACAACATTCTATGAAGAAAAATTAAAAAGGAAAATATTTTCTAAACATAAATGATGAGTTAAATCATGATAATTAAAAAATATATCCCCTCTCATCCATAGTTGGTAATATTATATTCTATTTTGAATGAATATGTCCAATAAAAATATTATCGTTCATCCTTTAGTGAAATTTCATGTGATTATCTCCCACTAAATGGATTTTGGAATAATTAAATCAAATTTTATATTCTATTATACATGGATGAAACTAAGATTCCAATTAAAATTATTTTGTAAAAGATAAATTCTAATGTAAGGAATAATGGGTGATTTATATTTTGGAATCATCTATTTATCCATATAATATTAACATACAAGTTATAGATATTGTCATTGTTTTATGAGTTTATAATTTATTATATGCTCAATTTCATTAATAACCATTTTGATGGTTCTTATTGGATTCTTATTTGATTAAATATATTTTAATAGGATTATATGTAAATATAGACATTTGGTTTTGTATATGTTTTAGTGAATATGTTATTTAATGAGTAATTAATTATCACTTTGTGCATATATGATCAAATGTATTGGTAACCTTTATGGTTTATCCTATCATAGATGTTGAGTTAATTATGGGTTTTAGTTGATCACCTTATGAACTCAGCACACTTCATTGATATTTGGGAAGATTTATCTTTTGAACCAATAATTGGAATATACATTAACAAATTGGTAAGTTCTCCTAGAGTAAAAAATTCAATTTTAGCTTATAATGATCCAATGTTTGCCTTAATTTTTCGTGAACTCTTCAAAAATCACTTTATACGTAGTTTAGTTTTACCACTAAGTATCATCCTCCAAAACATAGTAATTCTAATAGAAAAGTTAAACCCCTAGAGGATATGATAAGATCATGTTCTATGGATTTAAATTGTGTTTAGGATCAAACACATTCATCTAATAGATTATTCATACAAAAATATATTTCACTCAAGTATTTAGAGGGATATTTATGAGGATCATCAGGGAAATATGTTTTAAACTCCAACTTACATGAATGAAGTTACAAAAAGAAAGCTTTCGGGAACTGAGAAAACTGATCAGTTGGAAAATATAGTTAATAATATTTAGCAACATATAATGAAAACTCATTGTTGACTGGAATTTTATAATGGTAATCTTCATCATGATCTATAATTTGAAGTTAGTAATAAGGTAATTATATTAATTTCTATGTGGATGAAATAAGGGATAACTGAATTTTGGGTAAGTTTATCCCATTAAAATAATTGATAATATCAGGATATTTGATTATCTTTTGGCACTTATACTGATCCTCTCTCATCTTCATGATGTTTCCCATGTACCTCTCTTAAGTACATTCATACATGATGCATCAAATTTACTAAACTCTGAGGTTGTATCAGTAGTAAATGATATTTTATATAAGGAACAATTGGTTGAGATTATGGATCATAGAATTAATGTTCTACAAAACATGACCACTCACCTATTATATATTTTATGTAAAACCAACAATATTGATAAATCTATGTGGTAACATTAGGATGTAACTAGGTAGAAATATATATATAGTTTTTTGTATTTAAGTGATGAATTTTGAGGCTGAAATTCATTTTATGGGTGGTGCATTGTAACACAATGATGCTTTTTGAAATTATTATATAATGGAATTTACTCTTTTTGATAGTTTTATTACATTAAACAGTGAGTTAATATTTTGTGACAAGAAACACTATGTTTAGCTTGTGTTACATGCAACACTATGTTTTAACATATCGTGAAGTATTATAAATATAGTTTCACTAAAATGACTATTACAACCTAGATATTAAAGTTAGTGATGTTAATAGTAATAAGTAATTTCTAAAAATAAATTATAATCTTTTTATATATGAAAAAAAGTTGACAAAAATAGTTAATTTTTTAAAAAGTCATCATATGTTTGAGAAATTCTATTTTATTAAAAAAGTTAGTGCTAAATTTTGAGAACAAATAACAAAACAATTTTTTAAAATTTTTAGAAATATATTTTTGACAAACTAAATATTCTTTTATAAATCTACATGTTAAATTTATCTTGGATTTAATTTTTGGGAATTTTCAATAAAAATTCCCCAAATAGTTAAAGCTTTTGTTTTTGTTATGAATTTTCATTTTTTTAATGATTTTAAAATTATTAAAATTATTTTAATATGTTTATAAAAGTAAAATTAGTTTAATTATATATTAATTAATCCAATTCAGTTCATTTTATTTATATTCATATTTAAATATTATATAAAATATTTGTAAGCATTTGAAAAATTTATCTTTTAAAACTCGCTTTCTCATCGCTTCTTCATAAAAAATTATAAGTTACATTTTAAAAATTCTATTATTTGGATTTATAAAAATTGATTCCAAAATGGTAATAATTATAATATATATTATATAATAATGGAAATTAGTTTTTTAATATAATGAGTAGTAAAATAGTAAAAATTATTTTTTATGGTTGAGTTAAAGATGGGTTTAGTGGTATAAAATTTAATTATAAGGTGTAGAATGACCTATAAACATTTCAAACACAAATTTTAATGATGTATATTTACTTATTATCAAGGTTTGATAATGGACAATTTTGGATCCTTTTTTCATGTAGAACTTTCAGGTAAACCATTTTCTTTTCAAAATATTCTAGGTGTATGACACACCTCACTTGAAAAAGTTCAACCACTATACTATCCTCCCCACATCTTCCCAGGCCTTTGGTTTATCCAACACCAGACCAAATCACCTCCCTAATTATTTATTATCATCGTAAAATCCATATATTGTTCATAACTCTATTATAAGAATCATCTTTGTGGAAACTAAAAGAAATTGTTCGAGGAAGAGGTAACATCCCTAATCGAGTATTTTCTTTTTTTTCATCCTCCACCTATTTCAATTGTTATTAATCCATTAATATATAATAAAAATAGTATATTCTATATAATTATTGTTTGTTTGTTAATTTAGTAACCTAAATAATTCTCCTATTTCATCAAATTGGTTACTGGATTATCATTACTATTTATGGCAATCTATCACCTAATGAACTGATGTTATTGATTTTCCCAATCCACCTACCATGGATGGATATAATTATGGATTTATTATTTACATATGATTTTAGTGAAATTATTATTCTTTTTTAAACAAAATATAACATTTTCCTTCTTAATTTACATTCCTTGGGAATATGATAACATCGTTTGTGTGTGCAGAAGACTATCACCCCTCGACGTGATGACATTCATACACACATTACATAAAAGGTAAAAATGATTGTTTTATAGAAAATAAGTGATATATATGATGTAAAAATAATTTTCTAATAGTAATATATTATACACCTTTCTCTTTTTCAACTAGAAAATTGGAAATATCATTCATGCGTACGTACGACCTACTGTCTCCTTGAACGATGTGTTTCATGTTCTATCTCTAACTACTACGGATTACTCTAAATACAGATATAATGAATATATATGATATTTATGTCATTTATAAAATCCTATATATAATGGAACCATGATCAAAATATGATAATAAATAAAATAAAAAAAATATAATAAAAAGAATGTAGTTATTTCCCAAAATGTGACATTATCATTAAATTGTTAATAAATGGTTAACAAAATTGTGTAATTATATCATATATGGTAGGATATATAAGAATATGGTTCGTTAATTTATTTATAATAAAATTATATATATTTTACAATAGGGTTTAATGTGTCTTAATGAAGTCGAGATATATGGTATGATATTTCTATCTTAGTTTTTACTTCAATGAGACATGTTCCATATTTATCACCTATTTATTTTATGTTCTATATAACTTACCATGAATTTATTTTATGATTATTCTCTAAAAATAATGTTTATTTATATATCCATTTTAATACCACTCTTTCATGGGTTTATGTCTTAAATTTTACTAAATCAATAAGGGATATTTGTCTCAAATTTAATTTTATTGAGACATATTTTAGGTTATGCACATATATTATTTTATAAAGAAAATATAAAAACAATTATAGGTGATATCATTAATTTACTTATTTTCCTGATATTATACATTTTATTTAATATTCTTTTTTGATGTGGTATATGATTCAATATTAAAACTTTTGTGAGGATTTTACGTTATAATCTCATTGTTTATAGGGTTTGCCCATGATTATACTTACAATGATGAAATATTAATATATATATATAAATAAACTCATGTATTTTCTTCTTCTTTATCTATTTAATTAGAATACATGTTTTACATTAATTTTTCCTTCTTTAGGTATGCAATAGTTCAAAATAATGTAATTAATAAAAATTAATTTTATTTCTCTCTTCAGCTGAAAATTGTTTTTCTCCCAAATCCATGTTTTCAAAAAAAAATCACAAATATATTTATCACTATCCAAATGATTTTTAAAATACATTTACATAATTGTTTGGCATTCATGAAATTTTATGGAAGGTTTTATTCTTATCATTTAACAAATAATGACCATTTGGCCTTTACTAATAATGTGAAAGGAATATTTGTTTTAATGTGTACACCATGTACAACATTTTATACTATCATGACCACACAATATTTTAAAGATTAGATTACATGATTGAATGTTTATTTTAAAGTAAACTAAATTTTGAAATTGTTTCTTTTATAGAAAAAAAATCAATTCTCAAATGATATTTTCCTTAAAAAAATTAAATGATTTATAAAGATTATTTTATAGTTTATCATGTTTATTTTACAAGTATAGGAGTTTCATATTATATTAATAATTTATAATTTAGGAAAAGTAATTTTTAAAGAATCTATATTTTCCTCATAAAACATTCGATGTTACTTTTTTTCCAAATATTTTTCTATCTAAGATGAAGTAGTTTTACTATACTTATGAATTACTAGGGATGTTATCCCAGGATACCATTATTATTATTTATATGGATGTTTTTTGTTAATAATGAATGTTTATTATTAAAACCCATTACATTTATTTGGGCAAGAAAATGATAAAATTATTGTGAAACCCACTTCATTTTTCATCAGTTATGTTATGATTAAATGATGGATTGATTATGGAAGATGTTTTCCATTAAGTTATTATATGATGAAATGTCAATGATATTCATTTAATTTCATGGGTTAGGATATGATGAAAATTTTATGTTATTTTGGAATAAGTATATATGAATTTATTATATGATGGGTGGGACCTATATATCCCTCCAATGCATTGGGTGATGTGTAATGTTATATGATCTCAAAGGGTACATGGGAGGTTATCCCATGCTCAAAATATGGTACACGGGAAGTTATACAAAGCCCCTAAGAAGGTACAAGGGAGGTTATCCCAATCTTGATGAAAGTATATGGTTGTTTAGCCTATGATTAACATGTTAGGAATTTCATGGTGGGTAGCCTTGACATAATATTCTATTTTCTTATGTGCATGCCAAAAATATATATCTTAATAAAATGTTATGTTATCCAAACTTAAGTTATTTTAATACTTTTTGAATAATGTATTATGAATTAAAAATAATTATTCCAGGACTCAATATTTTGATCACTGATATGTAAGGTATTATTTTAAAATATTATTCTCATGTTTTCATTCCCTTGGTCTCATGTTATACTTACATATCTCTCGTGTTTACCAATAATGAGAATATAATCTCACAATTTCCTATGTTTCTATTCCCTTTTTTATCATGAATGGTTTTAAGTACCTGATGTATCATAAGATTACTATGTGAGAAGATCTTTTATAGAAGATGATAAAGATCATTCAATAAATAAAATTATTTTGTGTCTAGTCTATAAAGTAACTAAAACATTATTATCCTTTGGTTTTTGGTTGTGTAATCCAATTAATACACATCTAAAATATGTAATATCATTTTATGAAACTATTTTGTTGCTATATGTATTCATATAACCACTTTTTCATTTGAATAATTGGGTATATTTCTTATAAAATTCAAGTGTTGCGTCAATCAAACTACATGGGATAAGGCATTTATAGAAATAATTGATGATATAATGGTTGAAATTGAACATGATTTAATTGAAGCAATGTAAATGGAATAGGAGGTTCAATTTATATAGCTTTCTAATTTCAATAAATAGTGGAAATGAAGAAATGGGGATCACTTCCTTTCCCTAAAAATAAAAAATAATTTTTGTTTAATAGGCATTAGATGATTATCCACTTATCGAATTTAAGTGTTATATTATTTTATATGAATATATATTATCAGGGAATATGAGATATATTGCACATATTTCTATACAAAATTATCAATTCAATAAATTACTAGTAAATAGAAAATTATATTATTCAATTTGAATTATGGTAGTTTTACAATTAGGTATTTAAGTAAAAATTAATAAAACCATCAAAATTAGATTTTCTATTTCAGTAAAAAAAAATACGAATGAAAATATATTTTATATATTATTTTCCAAATATTTTATTCATGTCCTAGTTTTCACAAATAATAATGTAGGATCCTTATAGTTTATAATTTACTACTTTACTAATATATATAGTAAAACATGACTATTTTAAAAGCATGTGGATTGATTTATTTAATTTGTTAATAAGTTTTAATTCCATGAGAGATATGAAAGGGATCTTATATTTTCAATATAATTAAATAAATAGATAAATTATGAATTTATCTAAAAATTGTATAGTGGTGAATAAATGTTAATAAAATTTGGAGGTAGGATGAAAAGGTTGTATAATTTGAAATTGAAAGGGTATTGCATGTTAACGTTGATATTTTCATAAAAAATTATCATTTGAGAATTAATTGATCCAAGGATTTAATAAGGGTTTAAATGAATTTCTATTGAATATACTTATTGAGTGGAATTCCTTGAGGATTTGAAATAATTCATGTGTAGAGTAGTGGTTCGACCATACTTTTTTAAATCTTTTTATATACTGAAATTATAAATAAATCAATTGTTATGTTAGGTATATAATATAATGATGTCTTTATTTCTTACTATAAATATTGATAATAATGTTAAGAAAACCACAATTATTATTTTTAGTGGTTTTATTATTACACTAAATTTAATTGGATAATATGGTTAACTAAGTAAACAAATTTAGGTTCTTTGAAAAAAATCATAACATAGAATGGACATCCCATGAAATGTAACCTTTTTTTGGGCATAGAAACTATCATCACCTAAAAAACAACAAAAATACCAAAATTGTTTTGTTATCATTCCAAAATAGCCTCAATACAAAACATATATGATGAAAAGTTTTTAATGAAAAGTGTGTATTGATACTATGTCAAACTGAAATATTTAAGTTTTATAATGAATGATCTATAGACCACTAACAATATTTCAAAAAAAACTATGGATTCATCTACCACTACTCGATGAATTGTCAAAAAAGTGAAAAGAATCATATTTTTTCAACACTATGTAAAATTGAACTATAGCATAACCATTTTCACAGACAACGTTTTCTCATAATCCACCCTCAAAACATTCAATGTTGGTGATATAATCTCATAAACAGATCTCAATTTCTATTCACCTCATAAATCCCAATTGATTAACCTAATGAAGCAAACATTTCTCTACATTGTAATATCATCATGAAATAGAAGCATTGTCTCCCTTAAGATAATTTAAATATACCGCACACCTAAAAACAACTCAAATAAAACAATAATGGAGTGAAATCAAGTATAATATACATGGAGATTAAAAAATATGATATATTTCCATATAATTCATCAGTAACACATGTGGTCTCCATTGATAATAAGTCATACATTACAGAATATTTACATTCATCTTGTTCTTCCAGGATGGTCAATTCCTCTCCTAAATTTCCACATGGCTTCACAATTATTAAATGGTGAGATAATGGATCATGGGGTCATTTTTTTCAAATAAAAAAAACTTTTAGAATGATCAATGATAAAATTTCCTAGAATCAACCCAAATCGTAGATCGGGTTTATATAAAAACCAATCATTCCATATATAAGTACATAGACCCCAGTATCCTAGATCCAGTGACTTACTTTATTATATTGGCATAATAAAAAAATAATTCACATCCCGATAGACCATATAGTTTAGTAGCTTTGGATAAATAGATAGAATAATAAGCATTGTATTATAACTTGATATGAAATAAATCATAGTAACTTTATTGGATGCATCCATATTCTCCTATATTATCTCTGTATGACAATCATAATTTATATCTTAAAATTCTAGGAAAAAATAAAATATATCAAATGGGTGACTTTATATGATCAGTAAGGGTATGTATTTAGAGGAAGATGTCAAAAATCAAAATAAACAATAAGGAATTGTGAATAACTAAAAACACATTCCATTAAAACATAATATTTTGAATAATATGGTACGAATAAAAGTTAATAAAATAATTCCATATAAATAATAACATGATAATGATACAAAACTAGGGATATTTTATAAGACGAATAATGGCATGTATTCTCATGAGCCTTATCCCAATTGGTGAGGACACTCTAAGTGCATCTAAGAGTCCTAAGGCCAAATCCGAATGAAGCTATATTTTCAGGTACTATAGAATAAATACAGTAGATAATTAGTAGGAACATTAGTAGATATTTTAGAAGATATTATAGTATATATTGTAGAAAGTACTATAGAAGGTATTGTTATGCACTGTAGCATCTAGAATTATTCACCCATTTTGGCCTTCAGCCCACTAGTTTGTTCCTCGAGTCCTTCAAGGCCTTCAAGACATCCAAGGACATTAAAATAGTAAAGATTTTGGGCCACCTCAAGGACTTTAGGACACCTCAAGTCCTCTATGACACATTCAATTTAGATGAAACCAAGCATAGTTACATCGAAAAAGGCTTCAAATGAGGTTTTTTAGTAGGTGCAGTCACCATTGAAGAGATAACCGAACTTCGAAGAATGAGAGAGTATGGAATTACCATCGGTACTAGGCCTCTACATCTCTATATAGGATATCTAGCTGACTAGCCTTTCTATGGTGGAGATATGACATCATGATATTTTTTGGGAGGGGATGTTCAAAGTAGTCTTGTTTGGGATGAATTCATCTAAAACCTTCGGGTCATATAATGTTTCACTAATCCTATGTTCCCTATAAGGGTTCCCCCTCAACCCTTAACAACGCGATTATCAAAAATAAATAAATATTTAAATCCTTCAGTCCATTTAGGTAGGAATAAATACCTGTATTATAAACAACTAATATCATAATGAGGTAATGTATAATGTGGGACATAATAATCAAATAATCAAGGACTCAACTAAGAAGTCTACATAAATGGGTATGAACTTAGCCAAAACCCGATCTAGTTTGTCTCATGATACCTATTGATGAATCTGGGGGTTATAGAGGTCCCCTATAGACACATATTATGTATGATGCATTCTTCATAAGAAAGGGGAGAAACATAATCAATATAAATATTCATTTTGAAACTAGCATATGAAATGTAAATAATTTTCCCATTCATTCAATATAATACTAAAAAATCGTGAGTTAAATGATGAATGGTATCAAGATAGTACTTTCCCAGTCAAAATGATCATAACCCATAAAAAAATACGGTAGATGATATCATAAGAGATAAACCTCAATTAAGTATGAGACTAAATAGAGGGTGTTGACATATATGAAAATACTCTAACAAAATGATTGAAAGATTCTTGAGAGAAATACCACATTTTCTTACTTTGGAATCATTTAATGAAAAAGAAAAAAATTATAAAAGAAAATATTTTCTATAGAAATATAATTATAAACCAGTAATGGATTCCTTAAATCATTAATCCATCATGAAAGAAAGAGAATCCCCTCATTCCGTACAAGTTTTAAAAACATTACTTGTAAATTTCAAAAAATGGAACATTTAAATGAGTATTTTTATAAGAATCTATGAGAGTTAAGTAAATGAATCAGTTATGTATATTAGATCTAAATGTTCAAAAAAGTTAGAAATCAAATTAATATAATCAAAATTAATTTTACTCGTAATCATAACATGAGATAGTAATTGGAATAGATATTTAACCCAATAAATGGAAATTGGGTTAAGAATTCTCTTACCACTATGAAAATAGCTGAAATATATTCCTTATTTAATTAGTTCTCATCAAATAAAATATTAAATACATTTAAGATATTGATATTCATGATATTTTATATCAAGGTGAACTATATATACACCACACAAAAGAAATATTTAGTGAGTAAGGCATTTTTCATAGAAATAAAAGTTGAATGACAAAACCAATACAAGGATCATATCATTGGAGTGAGGATAAATCAATGAAATAGCTATGTTTAAAAAATGAAAATCAAAAAAATAAAAGTGGAAATATATTATAAAAAAATAATATTGTATATCACACATATTTTTTTCATAACCTAATAAATTATATAGATGTTTAACCTAATGAATGAAATTTTATTTATAAATTCCCTTACATTATGTCTGAACATGTTTAGTACTTGTATTTAATGTCCATGAAAGTCACATTAGATTCATTAATTAAATTAATCACAACCTTTTATAAATATATTTAACTTATTATAATTATATTAATCTTAATTATTTCCTTTTTTATGTGTTATAAGATTCATTTTTGTTTTTCTTGGGGTGTTTGTTTTCCTGGTTTCAATGATCTGTTTGTTTACATACGAGTATGGATGTTTGTGAAAATTTGGAATATTTCTCCAAAATTAAAATTTTATGTAAACAATGAACATATATAATTTTAAGTTATGTAATATATAATTTTATTATATTTTATAATTATGATTCATTAGATAAAATGGTAATGAAAAAGATTTAATTTATTTTTGATGTTTTTATGACCATCACAAACTTATGTCATTTATTTTTATATCAATATTATATATTTGTTCTAGAACATTACATAAATTATAATATTTATAATAAAATATTATTTAACCATAAAAATGGTTTCATTACCATTCGTGAATGTGGTAATGTAAAATTAATATGTGTTCCTATGATGGCGGTAAATGGACACATCTGAGATGATGTTTTTGTTTTTAGAATAAAAGGGATAAAAGAAGCGGATTGATAATAGATATTCCATTAAAATAATAAAATTAAATTATATATAATATAATTTATTTTTCAAGCATTTTTTTATATAGGAGGTAAGTATAAGATAATAAAATAAAAAATTTTAAAAAATAAAAGATAATGGAAGAGGATTTTACTTCTTGTGAAGCATCTCCTTGAAAATCTCGTTAAGGCACTTGGTATTGGTCTTTTAGTGAGACCAGAAAGAAGAATATGTGGGTAAGAGGTATAATAGAGTAATTTTGTAGAGTATTAGAAATCATTAAGTCTTATATTTTGAGAGGAGAAGATGTGGAAAGGGGTGGTATCTATAGTAGAGGAGAGCGATATGTTTTTATTATTGTATTCATTAGTTTATTATTTTCACCCAATACTATCAATAGTATATCTTTTTGTGACTAAATATAGTAACTAGATCATTTTATTTTCAACTAATGAGTTTTAACCACATTTATAAATCATCAATGACTTAATAATTTAATTATTTACTTATAATGTTAAATATCATAAATTACTGTAGATCACCATTCAACAAAAATTCAACTATAATAGAAAAATATAAAAAAATCACCCTAAAATTTTCCATCTTGTGTATTTGGAAAATGGAATCCATTTTCTGAGAATATTTTTTAAAATATTTGAATTTGTTTAAATAAAATCACAATTTATTCTAAAAATTCATATTTTAAAATTATAACTACTTTTCCTACACATTGAAAAATTGATTATGGTTTTATAAATAATAATATAATTATAATGAAACAGACTATAAATTTTTGAATATTATTTTATGAATATAAATTTTCCTTTAAATTATTATATTAATTATTAAATTTTAAATAAACATTTATGATTCACAAAAATACCAACATCCAATTTATAGCTGAAAATTAAATTTTTATTTCAAAATCACTTTTGATGAAAAAGCGGGAAATAGAAAATAAAATCACACAAAAATAAATATATATCAAGACTACTAGGAACTACCCCTCCCTAGCCACTACATCATTATGGATATCCTTCATCCTATATGACTGCTCGAAAAGCTATCACTTGTATGGTTGGATGGGCCTGGTACCGATGGCAAAGCCATGCCCTCTCATTCTACCAAGTCCTAATGACTATGTACAGATGAATGCTTCATGCTCTGTAACCTAATCTAGAGATGATTCTTATAGAATACTAGTTTCTTACACCATAAAAATCAAAATAAAACCATGTTCCAAAAACTACCTCATATCCCATCCAATTTGAATTTCTAAAATTTCCACTGAGAATTTTCCAAATAAAATCCAAAAGTCACAAATTAATCCAACAAATCAATAAACATCATCGATCTCCGTAAAATGACTACTCGAACTCAAATCCCAAAGGACCAAGAAGACCATAGTGCTTATTCACCTCATAGAGAATAGAGGAATCATAGAACCAGAGTAGATAACCAAGAAAACAGAGACAGAACGAATCCTCGGCAATACCATGTCTTGGCACCATCCTGTCACCTTCGTTGATCTAAACCTAGACGTCAGTACCGCTATCTCCATGCGAGCATGAAAAACCATGATCTTTATTTTGAGGGTTTTATGGGATAAATAATTATTTATATATTCCATGATATAATAAATCATATATTCATTTATGAGATGCCTAAATTTTATTTATACTTTCATATATGAGGTTATTATCCTAATGGCCACATTATTATTCCAAACTTTTACATTAATATTCTTATGGTCATGTTAATATTTAATAGCGCAACATGGTTCATTTAATCATAGTGTTGGGTAAAACATAAGCTATTGAAGATGTTAAATTTAAAAAGAGATATATCATAAAATCATGGGGTGTTACAAAAACTGAAGAATTTCACTTTACCCATTTAACTATCCTCGCTCACCACATATAACTAGATCAAAACATTGTCCTCTTTCTTTGATTGATAGAGTAATATATATTTTACATTCCCTTCATATAATTTTTAGATTTTGTATATATATATTAACAATTTTATTTATAGTATAATTCTTAGTCTATTCTTATCTACTTTGTTCATGGGCTTTCACCCTCCATCTCTCTACAGACCATATATTTTTTGTAACAGACCCCCGTTTGGGGATTATAGAAGTCCTTAATCATCACTCCTATTTAGAGTAGTTTTACATCAATTTATAGTGCAGAGGGAAGTGTTTTGTGTTTTTTTTGTGATGATTATCATCCATCTATGAAATCACCACTACCTCTTTCCATTATATAGACATTAATTCTCCCTCCATATCCCATATTCAGATTATATAAAATCAAATGACATGGTATAATAAAGTTAAAAAGATTTAGGGGTTTCAGGGGATTTTTGTGAATGCATTAACCTTTTTTTCACCACTCTCCCCTATCTACAAGGTGTGTTTTGGTATGTCTTAGTGTTCTCAAAAGTCCACTATATTTCACAATTTAAGTTGAAAATGTTAAAAAAAATGAATGATATTTGTTTAATTATCAATATGATGTTAGTTGAATTAAAATACTATGATGGAACCTATGTATTCAAACATATATTTATCTTCCATTCAACTTATGAGTTTAAGTTGGATCATTCTGGAGGGGTACCTCATGAAGTTATCATGTAGGAAGTCATTAATGCTTATGTGACACCCTATCAGCCAACATCACTTGAGATTTATCTTCCTCAGGGTGAAATTACCACTGTGTGCGATCAAATGGATTCCAGAGGGATTGCTTATCCTACCCAATAGAATGATACCATGGAGAAGAAACATGGGATTCATGATTCTATATTTATTATTCCTAAAATTCCAAATTATTTTTCTGAGTTATTAAAATCAGTTGGTAATTTTATACATGAGAAGACAATAGTGGATTAGGAGGCTCAGTTGGAGACAACCCTGCTTGGTACGAATGAAGTAATTGGTTCATTATAGTACAAGAATTAACCGAAGGTCACTAATTTATTCAAGAATATTAAGACTTATTTGGGTTCCCCTTCTATAATTGTTAGTGTTGATAATTTTGATGAGGTAGTGAAATCTGGATAGGAACTAATCCCCATTTTTTAAATCGTGAGAATGAGGTGACAGAGACACTGAAGTAAAGGTCACCTTTCCCAGTTAGGTAACACCTAGATCATAATGTAACAAATCCATAGGACATGGAATCTTATGGGGAGTAGGATTCCTCAAGTACTCTTGTCACCCATAAGTGATTTATGTCTTTATATATAATTGAGAATGTTGTTCTAGATCATGAAGGGTGGTAGAAATTAATTCCTAAAAAGAAAAATACATGGGGTGAATCAATGTCTATTGAAAACACTGAGATGAGTGATGGAGATAGTGTCTACCAAAAAGATATAGATTATGAGGAGGACTCCTTTGAGGATATGAATGCTGGATCCAAACCTGGAAAGGGAAAACATGGAAACCTTAAATCAAGGAACTTCCCAATTTTGGCAGGAGGGAAGAAATATAGAACCTGTACAAATTTCTTTTACCTCCATAAAATAATTTTTACCAGATCTTTTGGTAAGTCTAATAAAGGAGAAGAAAAAATAGAAGAAACTAAGTTAGAAACCACTAAAAGAAAGATGGAAAGTGGTGAATGAAGCAATGTATTTGGAGCTAATACTTCATTATAAGGAATATGTGCTTTAAAATTTCATTTGGGTCAACACCTCCAAATAAGAGGATAAAAAATATATGAATAAAGGTTGTGAGTTGATACCAATGAGGAGAAAGAATGGTGGATAACCAAGCTAGACCAAATACTAGCATGAAACTTCAATCAAGGTAAAATCAACATGGAGGAATTTATACAGACAATAGAAAAAATGGTTTATCGCTTTGAATATCTGCTCATCAGGGAACCTATTCTTCAGGTTAGTTCACTTTAATGGGAGTTATATAATGTTTAGAATTCAAACAATATTAGTCTTGTTTTAATTAATTTGGTAGATACATTAGTATGTAGTGGTCTTCATCTTTGTGGACTGAGGTTTCTCACATCACCTCAAAGTGGATTTTAAATATAAAATTATATTTGGTGGTAACCATGTTTGTCTATGATGGACATGGTGCACTCTTGGTTATTGACTTTGGTATTATAATATGATACATCAGGTAACCTTTCTTACTTCTTCATTTCCACTAGTGAACATGGTTCTCATATGTTCCAATCCAAGGGTTCCATGTTTTATCTATATAGGTAATATTTCACTCAGGGTTCATCAGTCTGGTCAATTAGTATAAAGCACCAGTGTTTCCTCCTTTCTCACTCAAGTCCACTAGTACACACATTCCTTTTTCAACAATCTCATCCACCAATTTCATAATTTTATCTATAAATAGGATCAAAGGGGCCTCCAATTACATATTTTAAAGAGGACAATGAGATCTATTGACCTCCCATGTCTCCTGTCTCTATATCCAATTGAGGTAGCCACTAATTCATAACATAAAATGGGATTGAAAAACCAATTAGTGTAATTTTATTACCTGAAGGTTTAAATCATTAAAACCATCATGGAATTCAACTTATACATAATTTACTCAAATTTTATTCCAATGGGGCCAAATTGGGTGACATAGTTGGGGTTACATTCACTTTAAAGAGTTAATATAGACCCCATCCAAATAAGGAACTTATGTGTGCACCATGGTGATCATTTATCCCATTGATAAAACTATTCTTGGGAATTTCCCTAAAAAATAAGTCAAACCCTCAAGATGATCAAAATAATATTTTACATTAATAAATAGGTATTATATCATGATGAAATTAATGTGGTATCAACTTTCTAGACATTCTCATATTGGAACATAATTCCAATTAATGATCTATATATCATTGTGTTTAATTTATATATGTAATCCTTTTCCATGTTACCATTATTGATTTCATCACCATTAGACTATAATGATCTAAGAACCCCCACCTAAAAGTATCACATACTTAACAATACACACCACTCGTGGCCACCTTGTTCCTAAGTAGCATTTTTGGCCTTTATCTAAGTGAAATACCCATACATGAACAAATTGATGTCCCACTGCCCCTAGTCCGTTAAGTGATCCATGATCACCAAATAGAAAATATCTTTTGTAACTCCCTTATCTTCATAAGGGGACATATCCACTATGATTCCACATGCCCTTACTTGACCGATTAGCAATATATGAGATATGGAAATCTCTATAATGACCTCCTCCCAATGATTATTCCCTAACTCATTCTCTAAATGGGATATATCCCTGGATATACTCATACATAGACAACCTAATGCATTGGACCTTATCAATATTCTAGCTTCACTTATTTCATGATATGGATGTATTGATCATAAATAGTTAAATAAAATGGAATCATTCTAGTCCTATGATGTAAAACTAAATAGAAACATCCTTATTACTTTATATTAAACTTCAATGTATATTCCCGGCACACAATGTTAAACTATGAATCTCAAAATATATGGGATATGATTAAAATATATCAAGATACATATTTACCTCTTTGAAGATCAAACCCAAGAACAAAATTCCATCATCATGTGGCCAAATTATTCATGAAATTACCTACAAAATTCCTTACATAGACATATTCCCCATGATCCCATAAATCCGAGCTCATTGGTCTATATTACCTCTATGATCCTTATTCTCCTCCATTATTCTATATTACATTTAAGAATAATTTTCTTGGGTAAATATTCCTTATGAAATAATCTAAATTTCCCATCACTATCCAATATTACTCAAGAGTTTTTATGACCCTACTAATTGGGTTCGGTACCCTCTGTAATCCCAATTTTTCTTCACTGGGGATATTTTCTAAAGAACACATTTTAATGGAGCCAAATTCATCATCAAATCACCTAAAACCTTCCTAATAATGTTTCATTGTCTATTATCATGGGATTTTATTCATTGTGTATATATTCTATAGGATCCTTTATCATAGATCTATATTCTTGAAGTGGCCATGTCATTCCACATGGGTCATATCCAAAAAAATCATCCGAGTCACAAATCACATGAGGTTATAATTCACATGAACCATACCAATTTTCATCGGATCATGTTCTAATTGAGTTAATAATAATAGTTATTCTCATTAATAGGTCTCATTATAACTATTACAAGGCATACTTCACCTAAAATTACACTCCTAATCACATTATATTTCTCAGTAGATGTCCTCTATACATAAAAATAATTGAAACCAATATGTCCCTTTTCACATAACCATAAAAGTTGTGATGTCTCACATTAATTGGCATAAAACTATGTGATTTATGATTTCATTCATAAGGATATGTAGGAATCCATTCACCTGAGTCTGACCCTAACACGATAAGTAGATAATGCCTCCCTGGATTTAATTAAATTTCGATGTTCCTGGAATTATAGATTTAAACCATTCTCGAATTACCATAGTATCACTAAATAGTTAATTTAAAAATGAAGATAGATTATGATACACACAGAAATGTTAATTTCAATGTATAATTTAAATTAAATAACTAGTATAGTGGTATATAGTCTAAGACTAGGATTTTGGAAGGATCCACGAATATATATTAAATATTTTATAGAGTCCTAGAGTGGGAATTAATTCTCCCTTAAATAGTATAGGTGAGCCTAAACAACTATAATATCAAAAAAATTTACAGTATATAATTCTAAAATTAATTTATTAGTGACAATCATCTATTTAAATGTAGGTCTACAATGACTCAAAACAACATGTTTGAATAGGGGTAGAGGTTCACTCTTATAATAAATGGAGAACACAATGTGAGGTTTTTTATTCTAAATTTGATTAATCAATCATGTTCTTTTATGAGATATCACACCAAAGAGATTCTCATTTATGTCTATTAATATTCTTACAATACCTCAAACCCCTATCAATAACTCCTTTAGACTATATAAATTATATACTCTGGCTCATCTTCACCCCCAAATATGTCAAACTGAGCTGAAAAGAATTGTGGAGTATCTCATGCTACTTCTCATTGGAAATTTTACCTGGCGAATGTTATAAATAGATTAAATAATGAATCATAATAAACCATTAGAATGTAATCACTCACTCAACTCAGTCACCACCATGTGAACAATACTCTACTTTAGGGATATAATAAATATCATATTATACCATATTCAACAATTTCTCATGAGAGACTCTAGGAAATTAATCCTAATAGGATGAATATTATAAAAAATCAAAACATATTAAAAAACGTTCTTATTACCCAAAAACATGACTTTAATAGGAAATTATTAATAAAAGGGTAATAAGATGACCTAATTAACTAATATATTGTATGATATATATATATATATATATATATTTGTGTGAGTGTATGGTTCAATAATATATTTATAATAAACATATATTTATTATATAGGAGGGTCAAATGAGTATAATAGAAGTTAAGACATGTAATAATGGGATTTCTAGTCTCATGTTTTTGTCGGACTTATGGTAGATTCACCACTCATATATTTTGAGTGGTGTATATACTAATCTATGACATAACATATCACTAATATTCCCCATTTAATTATAAAATAATTTTTCTAATGATGTTATTCTATCACAAGGCTTATGATTCAAATGCTACTCAAGAAGTAAAGTATTTTTGTCTCACATTTCTTTCATTGATAAGTAAATTATTTTATGAACCTATATTCATTCAGAAATTTTATATTACACCACTTTTTCATATAATATATTGAATTTATTTAGCATAATTATATTTACATTTTCATTTAATGTTATTCCATAATGGGGTTTATGAATCAATGTTACCAAAGGGGATATGATTTTTTATTATAAACTCATCATTATCATGATTGTTTATGATTAGGTCTCCAATAATGAAATCACATGATCTACCTATCAATATTTCCTATTAAATTTCTTATCTTATGGTTATTGGTTATATATTCTTTTAATCATACCCTTTCTCAACTCATTGGTACATAAAATTATTAATAAAATAATTTAATGAAAATACCACTTTATTTTTCTCTTTAGTCGAAAATCTGTTCTCTTAAAAAACCATATTTACTAAAAATATTTTCAAAAACAATTTATTATTCTCATATTATTTTTAAAAAACAATATTATCCATGTTTTTTCTTTTAAAAAAATGTTTTTTAAACAAATATGAATGTCAATTTCCAAAAAATACCTATTTTTATTTTAAAAAAATATGAATGGAATATTCTTTTTAACCTTTATATAATTAAAAAAATTAAAATTCATGACCAATCATTTTATTAAATATTCCAATATAGTTTTCATATTTATTTCCAATGAAACATGTTTTGAAACAAAAAATTTGTATTAAAATGTGTTTTTCAAATTGGAAAGGATATTTTCCTCAAGAAATATTTTAAATCATCTTTAAAACCCATTTTCCTTTTAAGATTTAATCCATTGATGTTAAATGTTCCATACTATAGATTTGATCATTATATACCATTATAATTCTTTATTGTAATGGTTTATGTTGATGGTGAATTTTCTTTTATTAATCACAATTCTCTTTCATAGATTATACCATGAGGTATCACTTATGAAACCAACTTCTTTTCATGGATTATTATATTATTAAATGATTATGAAACCTCTCTCTTTTCATTAGATTATGGTATAATGAAATGTTTATGATAACCATTTAATTTAATAGGGTATGATATGATTATTTTTTATGATCTACTGTCACACATATGTGTAGTTTCATTTTGTTATTAGTGAGGCTAATATCTCACTCAAATACATTCAGTATATATTTATATCTCATGAGATATAAAGGACTGGAAAGGGGATGGAACATAGTTTAGTAATGTAGTGCTGAAATGGGTTGTAAACTCAGTTCAGTAAGATAAGGCTAGAATTTTTAGGGAAGATAGTTATGTAAGATAGGGATGAAACAAGGAGTTGACTAAATTTAGAAATGGAAAATTTCTACAAAAATAGAATTTTCAATGATCTTTGACTAATATAGAAATGAAAATATATTCTTATTTGTATAGAAAAAATTCCATGTCTTATGGAAATTTTATTCTCTCCTAACCCTTTATATTTTATTATCTTATTATTTATTTTCCATGAATGGGAAATATTTATTCCATGAATGGATATTATGATCTTGGATATGAGCATTATCATTTTCAAATGTGATTCTCATGTTCTAATACCATTATTTTCTTGTTCTGAATTTGTATCTCCATTGTATTCCCTTACTAATCATTTAATCTCACCCTATATTATGTTTCTTTTTCAAATTTTATTAAGAAATATATTGTCTATTATATGCCTAAGAAGGGTTTTAGTTGGAAAAAATATAGTAATATATAATTTATCCCACTTAGAAACCATTTTATATGTTTCCATTTTTCTAAAGGTATTAAGCTATTATGGTCAAAATGCAAGTGTTTATGTATTGTAACATATATTCATAAAAAATGATGTTATATCTATGCCTATTAATCTTGGTCCAGTATAGTTTGTATCAGAGGATTATTTTAGTAATCCATCGGAAACTAGGATTTGAAAGAATTAGTGAGATACCTAAGGGAATGTCAAAAGATAAGCCTATGTATGAGTAAATTTATAGAAAAATTTCCTTGAATTTTGGTAAAGGATATATAAAGTGGTATTCTAGAAATATATCCATGTTTAGATACTAAAAGTTAATGTGTCTCTAGAAAATATGTACCTCATTGTAAAAACCCCAGAAAAATATATTGAGTTAGACTCTATCTAGAATTGGAGAAAGATAGTGGGCCTCATTACACACCTAGTTTGACACTCCCTCTGGATATTCTTTAAAAAATCAAGATCTATTTCTGAACCATCATGAAGTATTTAAATATAATATGTCTTTGGATAACATAGGATAAACCTTTGGAACCAAATATTAAATATATTATTTCATTATTTGGACTTCGTATAAGTGATTTTTCAGGTTAATATGGTTCTCTACAATGATTTTTATTTATTAATCATTGATTTAGGTGTTAGTAAATGGATGGAACCTGATGAATTTTTTATATTGATGTCTATTATAGAAAATTATATGTTCTTACTCCAAATATTCTAAGTGTTTTTGGATTTGGAATGTAAATTCTCATCAAAATGGTCATACAACTTTCACAAGCTATGAATCATGTCATACTTCAATAATAACGAATGATGGAACAATATTATATTGATACCATAATGAGGAAACATACAAATTATTTTAGTGGGAATTATGATCCACTAGTTTCTGAAAAAATGATCATTACCACTAAAAATATATTTTCTATTCTCTAGTGTTTAGATCATGAAAATATTATTTTTTTATCTACCATTGTGAAGGTAAATAATATTAGTGTTTTAATCTTATCAAGAATAATATAAAATTGAATAAAATGGACTCCATTTATTGGGATGAGTTCAAGAATTTAATTTTCAAAAATTACATTCCTATTTTAAGCCATAAAAAATAGATAAGGAGTTCCTTGAGTTAAATAGAAAGGATGATGAATCCATTGGCACCTATGAGGAAAAAATTCACAAGACTTACTTAGTAGTCTTTAAGAATTATCAGTCAACCTAAATGTATAGTTGATTGATTCATCAATTTATTAGGCATATATTTTTTGTTGTTTTATCATGGTGAAAATGATGTTGTCAGTTATGTGTCAATCTCATGTTTTTTAAATGAAAAAAAAGATGGAGTTAAAAGGAAAATCTAGAAACCATGGAGGGAAGAATATGTGCATTGCATTGTGCTCAAAGTTTGGAAAAAAGAATAGAGGAAATTGTATTAGGTGGAATAGTATATTTTTATGTCTCAAATGGAATTAAATCATTAAATTAATTATTTATATGATGGAATAAGTTATAAAATTATGAAAATATATAGATAGAAGTTCAAAATGAACCTCCCATGCTTTTGTGCTTCATGTGTACAAAGAATAGTCATTATGCTAACTGGTTCCCAAACCCAAGGGTTAATGATGATGATCGATGTTAAAATTCTATTAAGATAAGGGATGAGTTTAAATATCTTGAATTCACTATTTTATGATGCGGGGTATGATAATTACATGGTTGAAGGTACACTAACCATCTAAACAAGAAATGATAATGTACTATATGTTTCCTGATCTAGCCATTCATTCATATCTAAATAATTTTATATAGGTATCAAGATAACACCCAAATTATTTGATATAGAATTATAAGTTAAATTCTCTAATGGTGTTTTGATCATATCTAAATTTTATGATTCCACTCCATTTGAGGTTTGTGGAATTGTGCTTCTTACAAATCATTTCATTCTTCCTATAGAGGAATTTTATTTCATCATAGGAATGGATTGGGTTTCTCTACATAAATCCCATATCAATATTTGAGGAAGTGATGTCATGCTTGATATTTCAAACCAATATATTATCATTTATATGCTTATACATAAGTAATAATTTTTGGTTGATATTAATTCTATCGTAAGGGTATTAATTCCCATTCATAACGGGTGATTCTCTAAAATGGTTTGGGAGAATCATGACATTGAAGATATTCCTATTTTTTTGTAATTTTTTGATGTTTTTATAGAATAATGGGAAATAATTCCACAAAATTTGAACATTATTTCTCAATAGAACTCATATCTCAGGCCACAACCATTTCAAGGATTCTATATATAATGGATTCTGTTGAGTTGTATGAATTGAAGAAGAAACTCTTATGAAAATATTGACAGGGGATACATTCAGACAAGTGTGTAACCTTGGGGGTACACATTTTTTTGTTAAAAATAAATATGGATCCATGAGAATATACATTGTATACAGGTTTTTGAACAAGATCACAATTAATAACAAGAATACTCCTCACCATATTGATGAATTGTTTGATCAACAGCATAGAGATCAATACTTTTTCATAATTGACCTTCATTTTGGATATCATCAATTATGGTTTAGGAATGAAAATATACCTAATAAGTTATACCTTAAAAGTATATAAAATATTAATATATAGTGATTCAGTTTATTATTACTAATTACTTATCTATCTTTATGGATTTAATGAATATAGTCTTTAGAGATTACATAAATAGATTTGTAGTAGTCTTTATGGATGATGTCACTATCTATTTAAAAAGAAAGTAAAATAAATAATATCACTTGATAATTTTAATAAATATCCAAAAGAATTTTAAAATATATAAAAAATTTACAAATTAATAAATATTACTGTGAAAGGATTAATTTTTTCCATAAAATATCAAGATATGGTACATTAGTAGATCCATGAAAGTTAAAGGCTATTGAATGTTGGCACAAACCAACCACGGTGAAAACGAACTATAGTTTTCATGGTTTAACTTGATATTATCCCTAGTTTGTTGATAATTTAACATGAATATCTAATCTACTCACCAAGTCAACTCACACTGGGGTCGTGTTCCACAAATAGACGAATATTAGGAAAATTTCAAAGAACTGAAAGGAAGATTAACTGGTGCACCTATGCTTACATTACCCTATTGTGTAGAAGGGTTTGAAATAAAAATCGATACATACCAAAAGGGATTGGTAAGTGTTATTAATGTGTGGATATATTTCACATGTTTACTATCCAAACATTCAATGCTCTAATAATGTGTATAGAAAGTATCTGGTTGAATCCACGGTGATGGTACTTTTTAATAGATGAGTTTTTTTAATTTCGTTTTTAATGGGTGGTTTTCTTACAGATTTTAGATGAAATTATTTATTTATAAAGATTTATTTAACAATTTAATAATTATTGGGGTGATTATATCAATTTAGAGTTAATATTCTAATATCCTTGATCTTTGATATATATTTCACTAAATTAACACCCATATCACAATATGATTTTATGTCTGAATTCCCAAATATTTTTGCTTTAATCCAACTCTTAACTAGGTAATTTGTCTAAATAAATCATTATTGATGGATGTTTAAATATTTAACTAACCCATGTGTACTTACAGTTCCACTAATCCATGAAATCCACATGTCAAACAAAATAAGTCATTATTCCATGAAATTTTAAGTTCAACAAACACAATATCAATTTAAAGTATATTAATAGATCGAAAGATGTCAATCACTTTACATACCCAAATAATGACTCTACTTATTGGTATATTCACTCAGCCATTGAGATAATTATTAACATATTTTATGATATATATGGTTATGTGTTAAAAAATGAAGAAAAATAATGGGACAAGATATCGGTATTGCGTTGAACACACACATGAATGGTGAAGGGAATTAAACACGCACTAATGATTGATTAAACAAGTGAAATAATGGATTGATTTTCCATTGAATTTTAAAAAATAAATAAAATTAATATTACACAGTAAAGGGTGGATGATAATTATAAATTATGATGATGAAACATGCTTTAATAATTATTTTAAATGAAAAAAACAACTTACATTATGATAATTGAAAACACATAATGTCTATGCAAAGATAACATGGAGGAATGGTATATAAAGTCCAAATATGATTTTGGAAGTTCCTCAAAAACCTCTTTCAAAGATATGGTCGTGAAAACCTATCATCATGTGTTCTAAGATTCGAACCCCTTATAAGGTGATGTGGGGAGTGAATTAATAGCCTACGGTGGTGGACTGTTTAAATTTCAAAGCTGACCTTCCATATGGATCTCTAATTATGTAATATAGATAGTTGAATCTATAGATATATTATTATATAAATTTTTATGTATGGATTTGAAAATTGAACCCAAATTTTTATAATCTATTGGACTTTTGATGCCAATATATGTATGTTTTACTAGACACATTTCTAATGATCATTTTATTCTAGACATTTTCAAAAGACACAATGTGGATGGGTTTTTAGATTGTAATATTCCCTCAAACATATACCATTTATTTTAGAATGTTTTGTTCCTGCATATTTTCTTTGAAAACAAAACATATTAGCATAATTTAAGTTCAATATTGTGATAAAAGTTATGTATTCTATGCTTCTTTTAGATGTCAGACTGGATTGTGGTTGGACATGCATGCACCAATTAGGCCCCTTATTGGTTAAGTTGGGACTTTAAAGTTTTATACAAGATGTATTTTAATTTCATAGAACACAACATGTTGTTTCTCAAATTTGGGCTTCTGTATTAATCCCATAAATTCTATCATCCTAACTAGTCTAGTTTTCATCCCAAATTCAGTGTGTCATCTTGTGTGGTCTATATGGCCCCTCAAATAGATGAATTATCCAAATGTTCAGTTTAATTATTTATATTTCTTTGAATAAGGAACCATCAAAAATAGGAACCAAATAATTTAGATTAGTAGGAAGAGATTTATGATTTAAATAGTTAATATGTCTGAATCTATATTATTTTAAACAATACTAAAAAATTATATTTAATATTACAAAATTTACATTTCGAACCAATTATGTAAATTTCCTTGAAAATCATTAAGGGGATTAGATAAAAAATTATTAATGTGTGAATAAAATTGAATCCACACATTTAGTCTTGAGAATGTTCTCATGTACATAAAATAAAAAAGAACTAAATAATTTTCACCCACAAAAAAATATTAATTTTTATTTTCTCCAATCAGGGGGTCTAGAATAGTTAACTCGTCCAAATTGAATTTCACAAAACAAATTAAGAACATTAATTTTCAAAAAAAATCTCTTCTTGATTGAAAATATAAATGTATAATATTGGAACTCAGAACTCACTCCTCTCAATATGAAAAAACTTTATTTATGGAGGTTCACTCATTCCCCGACCAAAAATGAAAATCATAAAGTTTGAAAAATCTCTAAACATATAATCCCTATTCTAAATAGAAAAATAATCAAAGATAATTTATTAGTGGATTTTCCATTGATATGGGATGGTTGGAATATAATACCCAAAAGATAGGAAAATAGGTGGAAACACCAACAAGGAAAAATCAATGCACATTTTTTTGTGAAATGAGACATGGAAGAAAATGCAAACACATATTTAGAGGGGATTTAATGTGTTAAGGAAAAAAATTGTTGGAGAAAATTTTATGTGGGAGAAATGATGAAATATTTATAAGAAAACATATCCCAAAAGAATAAGAAAATATGATGCAATGTTATTTTTTTCACTTTTATAGAAGTTGAATATAGAAAAAAGTCTTGGTCTAAAATTTCCAGACTTATTTGATATCAACATGAAACTATTTTGAATAATTATAACAGGATCAAATTTTGAAAAATAATTATTTTTTCCCTTCTCAAAGGATGACACATTATTTTTTCATGTTTTTTTGTTTTTTTAGGTTTTTTTTGAACACTTTTCAATAACATGTACAAAATTATAGAAACATGAATCCATTACCAAAACTCACAAAATTAAATCCTCTCCACACACTAAAATGGACTATTTCCCTAAATGATATGATGAAAAGATGAAAATAATTTAAATAATACCCAAATTGAAATTTATTCCAATGGAATTAAATTGCTCAAAATTATGGAATGAAAATCCATGTAGATGTTGGATGAGACAAGGTTTTATTATTATAATTTAGATATCAATAAGCTCGAAGGGGACATAAAAAGGGGGATAAATTTAAGGTTAATGAGGTTCTATATGGATATTGTGATTCTTATGTAGATCATAAAATTACTCTATCATATTTATGTATGATAAAGTAGAAAATTTAGGAAAAGTTCCACAAACTCAAGAATCAAAATCAAGGGTGGAAAACATATTATATTAAAAGACAATTGTAGGTGAACTTGGCATGGAAGATAATTTTTTCCCTCAAGGTTGTGGATAATAATTTTTCATATAAAATATTTTCCATTAAAAGTTAATTGGCCTTGAAAAACAATCCCTTATCAAAATTAATAATAAAAATATAAAACTTTTCAGTTGCAAAAAAATCAATAGACTCCCCAAAATTCCTGAATAAAATATGAAAATTTAATGGTGAGTAATTATGATTATTTTTATATTTTTCACATTTTTCAATTTTTCTTGGTTTATATTAAAATAAAAACTGACAAAAAAATAAAATATAGAGAAAAGGTTTTATTAAGAAAGAAGTTAAAAAATGTGAGAATGTGATTGGAAGAAGAATAATAATAAATTGAAATAGAGATATAGATTTAAAGGTAATGTGTTTCCCCTGGTTTGATTTAGTGGGTCATCTTATCCATCTACTAGTGGGTCAATTATAGTGGTTGGGGATTCTGTGGAAGACGATGTGGTTCTTAGAGTGTGTGGGTCCCCTCATGGTGTTACATTAACTGATTTCCATTTACTTTGAATGTCATTTTTTGAAGAAGGTTCTTTGACATCTACTACCCCAGTTTGGAAAACTATAGTAATAATAAAAAAATCCCAATGAGAATTAATCATACCTAGTTGAATCTGAAATCTTGAATTGAATATTATTACATTTTACCTTCATGGAATACCTTCCAATGATGTGTTTTCATGGAGTAGATTATATTATTATTTATAGATATTGGAGTTATCATTAGAATAAAGTAAAATATCCTTTAGTTAATTCAACTTTAATAATCTATTTTACTTATATTTTTCATAATCAAAAATAAATTTTCTTCATAACCCAAAATGACTTATATAGGATTCCAACTGGTATGTGAAAATCTTTACTAAAAACTAGCCTAAAAGTAGAAATCCTAATGGGTGTTTTTTAGGAATTTTTCTATACCCAAAGTACTTCACCTAGTATTTCAGACCAGCCTTTTCTTATAGTATTAAAAATTATATCAATAATTATTTTTTACTTATTTATTAGATTTTCAACCATACCATTTGGTTTGGGGTGATATGAAGCTAATTTTCTATATAAAACCCCATTATTTTTCAAAAGATATTCCATATTATGATTACTCAAATGGATTCTTATGTAAATTATCAAGGCATGTGGTGTTCCAAATTGATGGAATTTGTGGTATTTGAGGAACTCACTAATAGTTTTTGTATCGTCCTTTCTAGTGGTTTTGGCCTTGAACCACCTATAAACATAGTCAACTACAAGAATAATTTAAAATAATTCATTATAATGGAAAAATATTCCTTGAGAATATAGGGCCCAAACATGTAATATTTCACAAAATATTAATCTATTTTAGGGAATTTCATTTCTTTTGGAAATTGTGCTAAATTTTGGAAAGTGGGACATGATTTTCATAACACATGTGATTACTTGAAGAGTTAAGGACAGAATAGTCCAGATCACATTACCTTTCAAGATATCTTATATGGCCCAAATTTCCCACCTATGGAAATTGAGGGGAAGAATTCTGATATAGAGTAATGTTCATCTTTATCAAAACTTATTCTAATTACCATGTTAGTCCCAATTTCTCAATATTTATTATCTTCATGAAAATATAATTTTGAATCACTTTTTATGTTCACTTTTTTTTAATTTGAAAAAGTTTCATGAAAACACTAGGAACCCAGTAATTTATAATTGAGTAATACCATGGTTAATTCGGATTGAGATAAATAAGTGCTCAGTGGGAAATTTAAGATCGATGATTTTGGAATGATATGAATTAGAAATTCTAAAAAATGTAATCTACCATGGGGTTTTAATTTCTAGTTCTATAATTGAATTCAATGTTAGAAACTTGGAGAATTAGAATCCATATTATTATCCTCAGTTAAGAATCACTTTTATTGAGTAATAACTTTAAATCCAAATCCTCCATAAATATGATGATTTTGGAACCTATGAGATAGGGTCAAAATTTTACAAAGGAAAAACCCACTGTTAAATGTTCCTTTTTAGTGATAGTGTAATGATTTTGAGTTTAACATAGTTTTTATGAGTTATAATATATTATATGAGTAATTTTTCACTTCTTGGACTAAGAACAGCCCGAATGGACCTATCAGAAGCATAACAAAACAATTCAAAGATTAAGGACCAATCATGGGGTTTTATTAATGGGGTAGTTGTATGAATATATTTAGGTTCAAGAAAGGCTCTCTTTCAATACTCATAAAAATGGAATGTAACATCATTTGAGAGTAGATGAGTGAGTGGGAGGGAAATCCTACTTATATTACAGATGAGTCGTCAATAGAATCCGGAATAATTAAGTAAATAATAGATTTATCGAATTGATGTGGGTTCAATAAGTGATTGGATCACCTCAATTTATGGAGGGATAAACCTTAATACCCTCTTGAGAAATTATGTTCCCTTGAATAATCCAATTATTAACCATGACGTGAAATTTTTCAAAATTCAGTATTAGGTAAGATTTTACACACTTTTGAAGGACTAGATAGAGTTATTTCAATATGGATTCAAATGAATCATCATAAATGGTAATTTAATCCTTGAATACATTTTTGAAAATCTCATTGAATTTAGAAACGATACTCCTCACACACCTTCAAAATGTTGCAAGAGCATTGCAAAATTCAAAAGGCATTCTCATATATGCATATGTTCAAAAGGGGAAAGTGAATTTAGATTGTTCTTGGTACTGAGGTGAGATTGGTATTTTTTAAGTTCCTGATGTATCCATCAAGACAGAAATAATGTGACCATCATACTTATCATTAATGAATTTTATCAATGAATGGAATATGGTAGAGATCATTTCATGTTTCAAAATTTAATTTATGATAATCAATGCACCCATTCCATTTTTATTTTACTCTATTTGAGATAACTAATTATATTTTTAGTTTTTACAATAGTTATCCCACACTTATATGGTACTAATTGAAGCATACTGACCCATTCACTATCTTAAATTTGGTAGATATTACCATTTTGAGAGGCCTGGTAATATCGTCCATAAATACCCAAGGTATGAGTTAATTCATCCTTTATTGATTTTATTTGATTAGGTTTTATCATTCTTCTATATGGATATGATACGTGCAAAGTGTAGGGTTGAATCCATGTATTTCATCTAGGTTTCTACCTAGGGAATTTTAGTTTTCCTCTAAAACCTGAACATGTTTGGACTCTTATTTTATTAATGGAAGTATACATAATTATGGGATAAGTGTAATAATGGAAAAGGAATTCATATTTCATTTGTTCATGAAGGTGTATTAGATAAGTTTCATCCTTTATTTGTGGGCCAAATAACTTAAAAAATAGTGTAATGAATTCTAGTTGGTTTTTATTCATTTTCCTTAATATTGTCCAAGGATTAATATTTCACATCAGAGTTGATATGAGATTCAAAAGAGTTTTCAGAATCATCTATATTTATGGATTCTATGAATGAAAGGTCAACATCAAAATCATCATTTATTACTTGGTTTATCATTGTGAAAATTTCACAAACTCATCTATCCTTATAACATAATGAACATTTTTGAATGTGGGTGAATCCACATATATAAATTTCCTTTGAAGTATGGATAGTTAATGCATTGTGATCCTATGATGGTTATCAAATGGCATGAAAAATATTGAACTTGACTAGTTGGGAACTAAATTGCATGGATATGATCCTTTAATGGACATCAGTCTTAATTCTAGATTTCAACAGGAATGGTCTTCCTAGAATTCGTGGGGTCAAGAAGAGGCCTACATGCCAACTTTGTTAAGGAAATAGAAATTATTTGGGGAGACAATATCATTAACTAGGACAATGAAATACTCAATTTTCTTCTTAGGACTACTTATTCATCAATCGATAACTAGATGAAAATAGTCGTTGGGTTCATGGGACCTAGACTAAGGATATAGAAGATGGATTTTGGAATAAAATTTATCAAGGATACTAAGTTTATGAGTGAACCATGAATGTTGGAACTCACTATTAATCATGAAACCTTAAAAGGTACATAGGTGTTTTCTCTTTATGGGTATAGATTATTGGGTTCAAACATTCCCAATTTCCCTATGTTGTCTCTTATGGTTGCTCAATTCTTTAGTAAAAAATTCATACTTATTGATCTGTTTGATGAAATCGAAGAGATTAATTTTTAATTCAACACATCTAAATATGTTGATCATTTTAAAATCATTTTAAGAAGTCTTCCAAGGCTTATATATGTCTTGAGGAAAAGGAATTGTGATCCATATAGGATTTAAAGGAGGTGAGGGAGTGGCTAAAATATCTTCTTCTAGATTTTTTTTCTTTTTATTTTCAATCTCAATATTCAATTGATCATTTGAGGATCCATCATGAGTAATGTAAATTTGTTTTACTAATAAACGTGTAATTTAACAGACATTAACCTTGAATTTGGGAATATTTGAGATTGTATTTTGGATGAATTGGATGGTTGATGTTGGCTAATATTGGATGCAAGTTTTCTAATTTGGGTTTTACTATTTTAATGATAGAATGGGTAAAGGATGAAAAATCTTCCAAATTACTTGTCTATAGTGTTTTTAAGAATATTCATGTCTTAAATTTGTATTTCCTTGATTTTAGTTCTTGTTATATTTATTTTATTGGGTTGGGAGTTGAGAAGTCTCACTTGGTTAAGTGAAGAAAGGGAGGGTAGGAGGATGATTTCTCTTTTAATGTTGAGTCGAAAAGGATAAGGTTGTTGGAAGTTTCCACCACCTTTATCATATTGGATTTGGTTTTTATTTTGATTGTGGAACTTAGGGTGATGAGAAATGGGATTATTATAACTCAATATAGGGATATAGGTCGAAAATAAGGGATCAGAGTAGGTTAGGTACAGTTTCTAATGAACTAGACTAGTTTTTGAGTGTTAGTGTTCCACTGAGAATATTATTATTTACCTCCATTGGTTTACATGAATTATATGGATCATCTCAAATCCTTTGACATTCTTCAATTATACTATTTGATGATCTACTAATTCAAAAACAAATCGGTCCATAGAATAGATATTGTGGATAATATAATGTTGGGTCTTTAATGGCCATCACTAATTATCTGACATGTCCTTTAAAGTATATTCATCCACTCAATCATCATGTTGGGACCTATGTATTAATTACCTTACACTTGTTTTACTTTATAACATTATAGGGTATGTAATTTTGGTAAATTTTCATTCATATTTATTATGAGATCTCATGGTGCTGCATGAGTTTTTTCAACAAGATCACCAGCACTTGAGGCATCGATGTGAGTTCTCTCCATTTCAAATAACCCCACATTGATGTATTAGATCAAGAGTTGGTTTGTTAATTGATGGTATGGTAATGTATACATAATATTTTTTAACCACTATAATACTCATTGAGTTATTCTTTAGGGAATTGATATATACCACATATTTCCTTTCTGATATAAACGGTTCAATAAGAAAGGAAGAATTTCTCTATGAAGATCTGCTTTATGTCATTCCATGTGGTTATGGAGCCAGGAAGGAGGTAGTAATTCCATTAATTGGGGATTTTTTCTATAGAGAAATAGAAAGTTTGAATATTTATATATTATTCACAAACCCATTGATGCTTCATGGTAGAGCACACCACTTGGAACTCATTGAGGTAAAGAAGTGGATCCTCACCGGCTAGCCCTTGAAAATGATGTAAAAATGAATCAAACTCGATTTTAGATAAAAATATTATTTAATTTATTGATATTAAATAATAAGGGTTTGGTAAATCATATTAGGAAAAACATGTTTTTTAAGTGCTTGTTCATTAGTATTTTCTATATCTATCACAATTATATGGTAAATTAATGGGCCTTTGGAGATTTGACTATCCCTAATGTCCCTCCTAATTTAGTAAAGAGTTCACTCCATTTACATGTCAAAAAAATCTGCCATATTATTTGGGATGTAATGGGGGATTTAGAGATGTTTTTAAAGGATTAGGATGGTGGGTTTTCTTAATTATTTTCGGTTTTTATAATTTTTAGTGGAAGTCGGGTTTTTGTTTGGGTTTTTTAGATTTTTTTTGGATTTTTTTGAAACAAAATAAAAAACTAACAACTACTAGATGCACCATCCCTAGAAATGGAGCCATTTAAAGTATGAGTTACTGTTTTCTTTCAATATTTCAAAGATATGGTGCTCTGCTAATTTGTATAGTGGCACTCAGGTTGAATCATTGTCGATGGTGAATTTTATAGTCGATTGTTTTTTATTGTATTTCAATTTGGTGATTTTTTGATGATCTTGATGAAATTATTGATTCACGGATATTGATCTAACAATTTAATAATTATTGGGGTGATTACATCATTATGCATTCAATCTTTTGATATCCTTAAGATTTTATATATATTTCATTAAATTAAAACCCACATCATAAGATGATTTTTTATCCTAATTCCTAAATTGTTTGGCTTTAATCAAAGACTCAACTAGGGCATTGATCTCAATTAATTCTGGTTAATGGAAGATTCAATATTTCATGAAACCATGTGTAATTTTGGCTCTAATAATCAATATAATCCACTTTTCAACCAAAACATTCCACTGATCGAAGACATTTTTCATTCAACATACACAACGTCAATTTAATAAATATTAATTAATAAAATGTTATAAATCACTTAGCATACAAAATTTATGACTCATCCCAATGGTATATTTACTTTTACATTAAGATGGTTATTATTGTTTTTTATGATGTGTAGGGTGATTATTTAAATAGAGAAGAAAAATAGTGGTACAAGTTAAGAGTATTGCACCTAAAACACACATGAACGGTGGAGAGAATTAAACAAGGAATTTTGATTGAATGCCAAATAGAATTAATGGAATTATTTAAAACATGATTTGAAAAAATTTAATAACATCAATATTACACAATACTGGGTGGAATAAAATAAGAAATTATGATGAATAAACAGTCTTTATTGTTTAATAGAAAATAAAACAAAATTACATGATTATAATTGAAAAAACTTAAAGTAAGTGAAACAAAATCCTAGAGGAATGATATCTCAAGTCAAAACATGAGTTTATAATATCCTACCAGACCATTTTGAAGGCAATGTTCAATAAAACCAATCCTTATATTCTCTAAAATTACATCCCCATACAAAGATAATATGGGATTGAATGTATTGCCTAATGTGGTGGATTTTTTAAATTCAAAAACTAACCCTCCAATTGTATCTCCAGTTTTATAATTTATAAAGATGGATCTAGATATATATTCTTCTTAATATTTATATGTGTGGATGTTGAAAGTTCAACCTACAAATTTTGAATCCATTTTACTTTTTTAAACAAAGTTATGGTTTTTAACTAAATACATTTCTAATGTACCTTTGTATCTATACTCTTTAAAAAGTTACAATATCAATGGATTTTTAGACAATAAGATGCCCTAAAATCTGGAAAATTTATTCAAAAATACGGGAACCTACATCTTCGATATCACACCAATAAAATATCAGCTCAATTTGATGTATATTTAGGGAAACAATTTAAGGATTGTATAATACATTAAAATCCCAGATATAATTGTGGGTTAAACATGCATGAATCAATTGGGCCCCTTATTTTTGAGTTGGGACTTTAATTTTTTTTCCAAGATGTATCTATATTTCCTAGAACACAATATGGAGTTTTATGAAATTTGACTTTTGGTATTGATCCAAGAAATTAAATCATCATGTATGGTCAGGTTTTCATCCCATATTCAACTCTCCATCTTGTGTGTTCTATATATCCCCTAAAATGGATGAATTAAAAGAAGATCAATCTGAAGTATTTGTATTATTGTGAATAAAGAAAAAATTAAAACAATAAAATAGACAATTTGGATTAGTAGTTATTGAATATGACTATAATAGTAAATACAATTGAATCTAGATTTTATCAATCAATGCTCAAAAATTATATTTAATATTAAGATATGTACATTTCAAACAAATTATGAAAATTTACATGAATATATGTAAGGGGATTAGATAAAAAATTATGATTAAGTGAATAACATCATTTCCCATGAGGAATAATTTGGTTATAGATTATACATCTCAAAAGTTAAAGATTCATGAGAAAATTACTCAAGTTAGGATTTGGAGTCATTTTTTGTAATTTTTTAATTAATTATGTGATGGTATTATCATTGTGGAGAAAATATTGATATATATACTAATAAAAAGGTATAATTTATATATTAAAATAGAAGGAGTTGAATATGTGATATAGAATTTGGATAGAGATGATTAATAAATATGAATTCCCAATACATTACCACAATGATAAAGAGAGAAAGGTGGATGGTTGTTTGATTTGAAAGGATTATTCTAGGATATCAATGATGATTATTACAAAATATCAAATATTTCAATATTTGATAGGGATGGATCTAGAAATAATGAATGAAGGGGAATAATTTATCCTGATCAATTGAATTTTCAACCATATATACCTATGAAGATAAAATATTTTAATAAAGAATATGTGGATATACCATAGAAGGATATAAATGTTCTGGAGTTTAACCTTGATCATGATGGATTGAAATTTTTAGGAACTGACCATGTATTCCATCCATACAAGATATGAAGAAGAATTTTCTAGAAGATTCTCATTGTTCTTCATTTTCAATTTATACATAAAGTTTATAGATGAAAATTCATTTGAATGAATACATATGGTTGGATAAAATTAATAGAGATATAATAGAGTTTGTATCTATGTGCTTGTTATTTCATCATGTTAAGGATTAAATACAATAGTCGAAGGGTATTTTTCATCCATTACATGTACCTTAATGTAGATGGGTGATCAACACCAAGGATTTTGTCATTGGACTTCCTAAAAAGTCTAAATGGCATAATGTTATATGTGTTGTAACTGATCTCCTTAATAAGTCAACACACTTCATGGTGGGAAGCGGCTCGGTGTGACCTAGAAGGTCCATGGTGGGAAGCGGCTCGGTGTGACCTAGCATGCTAATAGTAACCATCAAGGATGAGTACCACAGTAGTCCAAGGTTAGTGGGAAGCGGCTCTGTATGACCTAGCAGGCCCACAGTGGGAAGCAGCTCTGTGTGACCCGGAATACCCAGAGTATCCATCAGGGATGAGTACCACAATAGTCCAAGGTTAGTGGGAGTCAACTCTATGTGACCTGACAGGCCCACGATGCTCACTATAGGAGGAGTTCTCCATTAGCCGACGCGTTTTATGATATGATGATTCTTCTATAATTGATATACAGTGATACCAGGTGTGAGTTGACTTGTGTTGTGTACATTTCTTTGAGCTATACTTCAAGTTTGATATGTGATCATTCCTTGTTGTTTTGGGGGTCCTTAATGAGTTTAGTGTTACTGAACCCATACACGGGCCTTTCCCACATGTGGTTCGTGTCCCATGAAGATGATCTATACATCAACGACAAACTTGGTGGTATTGGACCAGGTGGGCCACAGTAAGATCCGACAGATGATACGTACTCTATCAGCTTCCAGTAGCTACGCTACTCCTACGATCAGGTGGGGTTTTCTAGGGATGGACATTATATCACTTTTGTACTTTACTGTTTTCAGTACATTCTTTTGGGATTTGTATTTTTTCCATTTAATTTTAGTTATGAATATACCCAGTTTTCTCTCAGTGGTATAGTATCTCTTTTCTTATGATTTTGTACGTGGTTGGGTTTGCTTGTGCGTATAGGTATCCTGGAAAATTCCTCCCACATTCAGGAATATTCCTTCAATGCTAGTTTCCATCCCCTAGCCTTTGAGGGGCGGGCTAGGGGTAGTCACGGCACAGGCCCCAGGGAAAGGGTCATGACTAGTTATATTTTAAGCTTCATGTAATTTCACCTTATTACATGGGGAATATAGTTTAATGATACCAAGTGGAAAGAGATTATTGAAATAATCTCATCGCTTATCGAGACTGTTAATGTTTGTGATTCCTTTAATGAAATCATGTAATCCAATCTAAAGAACATTCATGAAATTTTCTCTCATATTTTTATTCAACATATATTCATGTGTTGTTAATATTCACCCACTCTTTGGTATATAAGATAGTTAAGAATGTGTTTTTATGAAATCCTGACTTTACCCACTCTTCGATCGGAAATCTTTATTCCTTCAAAACCATTTTTTCTAGAGAAGTGTTTCTAAGTCTATTCTACTAATATCCTATGATCAATAAAATACATTTTTAACCTTATTTATTTTACCTATTTTTAAAAGTAATATTCTCATCTCTTTCCAAAAAAATCATTTTTCTAACCTTTTAACTGTGAAAAAGAAATATTCATTTTACCTTGTACGGAATGTTCATATTTACCAATCATAATTTCTCTGATGTTTCATTTACATGTTTAAAATGTTAATTTTTGAAGAAATGTTTTCTAAATTTTTTCTTCAAATAAATGGTTTTAAAAAAGTTTTCAAGATTTATTTATAGGTTTTTTAAATTTATTTTCAGAGAAAATGGTTTTCAAAACATTTTCATGATTGGTTTAAACTTTTTTAAAGTATTTTAATTGAAATGGTTTAAAAAACATTCTCATGATTTCATTTCATGTTTTAATGTGTTTTCAAAGAAAAAAATTTAAAAAAAATTTAATCTTATTATATAATTTTTCCAAAAAAAGGTTTTCATAATGATTTAAAGTATTCTTTATAAGATTTCAAGTTATTTTCTATGAAAATGACTTTAAAATGGTTTTATTCATTAAAAATAATTTTTCAAAGAAGAAAAGGTATTTTCATCAAGAAAATTCTTTGAATGATATTAAAAATTTATTTTCCATCTATGATGATATCTATTGATGTCACTCATAACTTTCTAGGAAATGATCTGAAGGTTACAAGAAATTTCTTTCTATGAATGGTTTATGCTTGATTTCTTGGAATTTATGAAACATGTTTCTATTTCACTAGTTATATTTTTATGAAAAATGTTTTCGTTTAAAATATTATATGTTTATGAAATACATCTCTTTCATGGGTTGTATTTTTTTGAAAACAATTTCTCTTCCATGGGTTATATGCTTTTGATTCCCACTTTTTTCATGGGATATTCTTCGATGAAATGATTAGAAAACCTATTTATTGTCCAAATGAAATGATGTGATTAAATGTTAATGATAACCATTTCATTTCATGGGTTATCATTGTTGTTTGTGATACCCATATATTTTAATATGTCATAATATGATGCATGTTTTATTTTATTGTGGAACATGTGTGTATGATTTTGTTATGAGATGTGTTGGACCTATATATATCTCCAATGAAATGGGTAATTATAATTTTGTTATGAGCTCAAAGGTTTCATGTGAGGGAATCCCAATCCCAAAACAAGAGTGTACATGGGAGGACATCCCAATCCTAAAAAAAGAGGGTAGAAAGGAGGACATCTCAATCTCTAAAAAAGAGGGTAAATGGGAGGACATCCCAAGCCTTAAATAATGGGGAACACATGAGGACATACCAAACCTAAAACATTAAGTTACATAGGGTTACATCCCAAACCCGAAACAATAGGGTACACAAGAGGGAATCCCAAGACAAAAGTAGGTACATGGGTGATTAACCCAATCCTAACATGTTACAAAGGCCTTGGTAGGCCTCCTTGATATAGGGTTTTTATATGCTTATATGTTTTTCAAAATTACATGATATATTCCTATGTAATAATTTAATATATTATGTTTATTATTTAATTATTATTCATATATTATGATCTTTTGATATTTTTATGATCTCTGCTGTGTAGGGTATGATATTTAAATGTTATGCTAAAATTCCACACCTTTTTCATCATGTTATGATTACACATTTCCTTTATTTACCCTTAATGAGCATCTGATCCCACCCCTTTCTTATGTTTCCATTCCCAAGTTTATGAATAATGGTTTTAGGTAGAAGTACTAAATGTGGAGATATTAATGGGAGATATTGAAGATCTTTCACCATGACATAAGATTTTTTTTCATGTTTGAAAAGACACTAAACTACTACAGTCCTCAGGAATGTATTTTTTTAATGTTCTAAATATTTATCTAAAAGGATGTAATATTTATATATTTTAATCTTGGGTCGCTATAGTTGGTAATAAAGGTAAGGTTTATTCAACCTTTGGAAACTAGGATGATAAAACCTTAGTGATATCCCTAGGTATATTTCTAAGCATTTGTCTAAGGATGTCACTATGTATAAGAATACGAATGGGTTAATGTTTAGGAAAATGTTTGGGAGTTTTGTCAAAGGATAGAGTGAGTGGTTTCCAAGAAATAAATCCTTTTCCATATAGTATAAGTTGATGTGGATTTGGTATAGATGTATCTGGGAGTAACAACTATGTCATGATGTTCCAGGCCAAACTCAGGGTAATATGGTACATAACAACGGGCCTTGTTACACGCCTGGTTTTACACTCCTATGGGATATGCTTTGGGAATTCAAAAACTCTTCATGAACCATTAGGAATGATTTTAATATAATATGGCTTTGAATAACCAAGGATAAACCTAAGGGGTCATCAATTAAAAAGTAGGAGTCGTGATGTAGGCATCTTATAAGTAACTTTTCAGGATTACATTGTCTTATTCTATGATATTTGTTTCTCATCCCATGTTTTATGATTTTATTTAATATATGAAACTATAAAGAACTGAATTAACATTGAGTCTGATGGATAATCTGGTGATTATGAGCAACAAAATTGGATAATTACAGGAGATAAAAATATTGCAATTTTGCTGAATCATCTATCGTGATATATGATTAACAATGTAAACTTAGGGGATATTCCTAACACATCACGTAATAGGAATATAGAGTTTCATAAATGTTAAAATTATATGGAGCATAAATAAAGGGATATTTTTATTCTTAAATGTCAAAAAGAAGGGAAATAAAACCTTGGGGAATACCTCAAATTGAGGGTATGATGTTATCATTATAGTAAAAAGGGTTATAGAGTGATGAATTTTAATGGAGTTTAATGTATCAAATATTGAGAATAAGGGAATTACCCAACTCAATTCCCAAACATAAGAATTTACTTCTAAACTAAGAAGGAACTATTCTATGCCAACCATCAAAGATGAAGGATTAAAGTATTTGTGTATTTGGTTCCAAGAATTATGAATGGTGATTTATATAATGATTATTTAGTTTGTATTTTTCTCAAAATATTTTCAAAAATATGTTGAATAGTAATAATGGACAATAAAAGTGATTTAATGAAAAGATTATATTCATAGGAAACACAAGATAATGGGAAAGATAAGACTTAGTCTTTTTCTAATGTTAAGATAATGTTTTTTTATAATAGACATGTTGAATATAAATAAGTTAATTAGATGTTAATGATTACCCTTGATATGATTATTGATTGGTTAAAAAGGTGGTTTATATTATTATGGATGAAGATTAAAACTTCTTGTATATAAGGAATATATTGATTAATCTTTGTAATAAGGAAGCATTCATGTGTTCAAAAAGAATTTATGGTAATTCAGGTTATTAACATGTTTAAAGAAAATATATGATGATGGTATTCACATGTTTGTAATGTGGCAAAAAATAGTTACTTTTTGTTTTATTATTGTTCATTGTAATTGTTATTTAGTATCCTTATACTTAATGTTTTGGAATTTAAGCTTTTAGAAGGGTTATAAGGTTATCCATTTATGGAAACATTATGTTAAACTTTTAATGAAGTTTGTGAGATTAATGTGATATCTCACCATATGAGGATTTATGCACGTTGGATAAACTATGATAACCATTTATTTGTTATGTTAGGTGAAAGAATATGGAATGAATTATCATTCAATTTATATATCTCATGATATGTTGGTTCTTTAGTAATTATAAATTTACCATCATTCCCTAGAATAAGAGATGAAGTGGGAATTGATCAAGGAGAAACCAAAGGGTGAGATTGTACACATAAAAAGGAAAAAATTAGGTAAGTATGTTCCTTTATGTTTATAGACAGTAAAAATAATTCTTCAAATCTAGGAAAATTATATTTAAAATGATTTACCCTAGAACCTTTATTTTTTATAAATATGATAGTCCCTTATATCATCGCAGATTTATGGTTTTGTAATCCTCCACTTCTGTTGATCAATGCTCTCTATCAATCTCCATCATAACATGATTGTTAGATTTTTCTTATGTGTCCATATTTTCAATTCCCACATATGTAATCTTATGTGGAAACCTAGTTATATGTTTCTTTGGATAATCTCTACCTTCCCAACATTCCTTTGTTGAAGGATGTTTTAGTATTCATTTTTATAATGTGGGTTTTAATGAAATTATCTTTCAAGTATTAATCCTTTTATAACTAAGAAGATTTTAGAGGGATAAATTCTTTTTATGGGGGGTAGAATGTAACACCCTAAGATTTTGTGAAATATTTTTTTTCGAATTAATTTATCCCTTTGATATTTTTCATTTCATGTGACACTATAAATAGTTGTATATATAAATAAATATATATATATATATTAAAACACCAAGTCAAAACATCCTTTCACATGACACCAACATTAATTATTCTACATGAAACATTAACTTGGTTTGCGCTATATGAAACATTCACTTGGATTGTGCTATACGCAACACCAACTTAGTGTACGATACACGCAATACTAAGTTTCTCTGAAAAAACATTTTATTGTTATAATTATTTAAACAAGATATTTATAACCTAGTCATTAAAAATTAGAAATATGAATATTAATAACTACTTTTTAAAATTTTTTATAATGGTTTTATATAAATTAAATATATTGATAATGAAAAATATACTTTTTTTAATTTCATTCAATGTTTAGAAATAGTATTTTCTCAAATGAACTATTTTTCATATCCTTCTATATGGAAAGAAAAAATTAGTTTTAGACATATATAGAAATTTACTTTTATAAAATGATCTTCATTTTTGAATCTAGAATTCTGAAATTAAATTAAGGTGAATTTTTGGGATTTTTCTTCGAAACTTCAATTTTTGATGAATAATAAATAATAATTCATTTTAGTTAATAACTATATTTTTTAGATAATTAATAATTATAAACAATGTTTTAAAGTTGTATTATGTTGAAATTAGATCAATTATAGATTTATTAATAAAATATAGGTCATTATAATCAATTTCACTTTGAAATTGAATATAAAAACATAAAAAACTTTTAAACATTTTCCAACCTTAAAAATCTGATATTTCATCCAATCATCAAGATTATCATTAATATTACTTTTTCCACTTTTATTAATTTAATTTCAAAAAAAATTAATCAGTATAATATATAGACTCTAATTATGTCATGTTGAATTTTTACCAAAAATATCATCATTCGTGATTAAAATTAATCACGACAATTAAGGGCTGATTAAGCATAATAAGGGACTAAACCTTAATCTTAGGGGAAAAATGACTTATCCACTTATCAAAAACCCTTTTATGGCCATATCTAGGACATAAAAATTAAATTATTGATTTTATTTGGTTTTTATGACTTCTCTTAGGTAATAACATAGGTACACCTAACTTGTTTTCCAAAATTTAAAGTGAGTACTTTTCCTTCCCTATAAAAGGACACCGGTTATCCCTCTACTTCGCACCTATAAAACCTCTTAGGTTCATCAAATATCTACCTAATAAACTTATAAATATCCCTCAATTCATCTTATAATACTCTCCTTGTGTTGAAACCAATCAAATAAATCATTTTGGCACAAAAAAAATGAGTTACGCGGTTAAGAGGTAAACTCTTATCTCATGCTCCTTTATTTTTTTTCATTATTTACCCCCTACACTATATTTATTCCATTATTGTATAACAGAACCTGTATATTAAATATATGATGATTTCTTTAGGTTAATGTTTCAACCTACACTTACACACAAATCAGTCAAATGGGTAACGTACATACTATTTCTATGTATGGTGAACTACCACCTCACGAAATGATGATTGTTCATTTTTCTTTTACTTCCTTTCACGGTGGAAATTATAATGGACAATATATTTATATATTTAAGAAATTAAATTTTTAATTACATTAATCTCCTATATTCTTTTTACAGTATGTATCTTTTTTACTTTCCATTTGGTGTAAATATGATAAGTTCGTTTGAGGTAGTGTGAACTACCACCCCCTCAAAGCGATATGATTCGTTCACACACCGCAAGGAATATATTAAGGTTGTGTTTAGAGAAATTATATAATATATATGATATTATAATGCTACTAGAATAATGATATATATATATACATATACTTTATGCTCTTTGTTTCTTTCAATACGATAATAAAAAAAGGAAATAGTGTTCGTGCGTACGTACGACTTACGGTCTCCATGAACGATGTATTTCATTTAATACTTATATATTCTATATATTATAATAATAAAATTATACATGATATAAATTATTTTAATATCATGGGTTACATTCTTTAAATCATGATATAAGTGTAAGGACCAATGGTATAACAAATTAAGACAAAAGGGGAAACAAAGCAAATATTACCTGAAGCTTAAACTTAACATGATATTAATAACAAGAGGGTGATATATAATCATAATAAATATATATATGGTATTATATATATTAATATTTTTCTATGAAATATTTATAATAAAATTATATTTATTATATAGGAGGATTTAATGAGCACAATGAGAGTAAATAAACAAGGTAAGAGAATTTCATCTCACTTTTTTCATGAGATAAATGCTTTATTCACCACCATTTCCTTTTGTGTGGTGTGTATACTACTTGTGTATGTATTATATTGTTATTATCATTAAATTTATAGGTATTTAAATAATAATTTTATATTATTAATTTCATGGGGATTATGTTTTAAAGGTTACCAAATCCATGAAAATGATTTTATCTTAATTTTCCTTCTTTGAGACACATGTCATGTTATAAACTTATATTTTTACATGAGGTGTTTATACTAAATTTGAAATGTTATATCATGAATATGATTATTTTAATTATATTTTAAGCGTCATTTAATTTCATTTTTTTATATATTTAGTTTGGTTCAAAGTTACCATGTGGTAAGAGTTTGTTGAAACAATATCAGCGCTTGTCGAGGCTGTTTATGTTTATAATTAATTTGATGAAAACATTGGATCCAACTCTTCAGAAAATTCATGACATTTATTATCCTCTATATAATCATGATATATTCATGTATTTTTTCAAATAATCCACTCTTTGTTATATAATTTAGTTAAGAATGAGTTTTTTTTAGAAATCCCTACCTTACCCTGTCTTCGGTTGTAAATCTTAGTTCCTTCAAAACCAATTTTTATAAAAAAGGGTTTATAAGAATATTCTACTAATATACTATGATCATTAAAAGGAATTTTCACCCTTTTTTTATTTTACCAATTTTACCAAGGAATGTTCTTTTCTCCTCATGATCAATTTATTTTTTTAACCTTTTTTTCATGAAAAAGTAATATTCATTTTAACTCATTTGGCATGTATGAATTTACTAGCCATAATTACTATGAAGCTTCCTTTCCTTGTTTAAAAGGTTAATTTTTAAGATTTTGTTAATTTTATTTTCAAAGAAATGGTTTTCAAAACTTATTGAAGCTATATTTTTAATTTTTCAAATTTTTTATCAAATAAAATGGTTTTTAAAACATTTTTTTAGATTTCTTTATATATTTTCATAATATTTTATATGAAAGGGTTTTCAAAAAAATTTAAGATTAAATTTAATTTTTTCAATATGTTTTAAAAGAATTTTTTTTCAAATGTTTAAATACTATTATATTTTTTAATAAAAAAGGTCTTCAAAATTATTTCATGTGTTCTTTATATGTTTTCAATGTATTCTCTAAGAAAATGATTTTTAAATGGTTTTATTCATTGAAAGAAATTTTTCAAAGAAGAAATGATATTTTAATCAATAAATGTTTTTCAAAGATATTTCAAATTTATTTTCAATCTAAGATGACCTCTGGTGGTGTCACTCATGAATTTCTACGAGATGATATAAAGGTTACATTTATATTATTTCATTTAATGGGTTATTCTTGATGTAATGGTCATTATAAAACTAGTTTCTATTTCATAGGTTATATGTTTATGAAACCTTGTTCGCTTTCATAGGTTATATATTTATGAAATCCATTTCTATTTTATGGTTTATATATTTATGAAATATATTTCTCTTCCTCAGGTTATATTCTTTCAAATCAGGCTACTTTCCATGGGTTATGCTTTAATAAAATGATTAGGAAACAACATATATTTCCCATATATTATGATGTGTTAAAATGTTAATGATACCCATTTCATTTCATGGGTTATTATTATTGTTTATGAAACCAATCTCTTTTTATGGGTCATGATATGATGCAAGTTTTATTTTTCTATGGAACATGTATATCTGATTTGGTTATGATATGGGTCGGACTTATATATCCTTTAAATGAATTGGATAATGATAACTGTTTTATGATATCTGAAGGTACATGGTAGGGCATCCCAATCCTTAAACAATAGGGTATATGAGAGGAAATACCATTCCTGAAACAAGATGGTAAACAGGAGGACATCCCAAGACTAAAACAAGATGGTAAATGGGAGGAAATCCCATGCCTAAAAGAAGAGGGTTTTGGGGAGGAAATCCCATGCCTAAAAGATGAGAGTACACAGGAGGACACACCAATCCCAAAAAAAGAGGGTACAAGGGTGGGAATCACCAGCCCAAAGTAGATACATGGGTGATTAACCCAAGCCTAACATGTTACAAAGGCCTTGGTAGGCCTCTTTGACATAGTGTTTTTATATTCTTATGTGTTTTCCACAATTATGTGTTTTATTCCTATGTTATGATTTCATGGATTGTGTTCATTATTTCATTATAATTCATGTTTTATTAAATTCCAATATTTCTTATGATCTTTGATATGTAGGGTATGATCATCAAATTGTATGCTCAAGATCCATGCCCTTTTGTTTGTATTATTTTTATGAATTCCCTTTTATTTACCCTTACTGAGAATTTGAGCTCACCCCTTTCTTATGTTTACTTTACCTAGTTTATGATGAAGGTTTTTTGGTAGAAGTAATAAAATTGGAGAACATTATGGGAGATGTTGAAGAACTTTGACCAGGATAGAAGATTTTGTTTACATGTTTCCAAATACCCAAAACTATTGTTATCCTCGAGCATGTATTTTTTAAAATGTAAATAATATTCATATAAAATTACACAATATCAATGTATATTATTCATGGTTCAAAATGAATTTAGGGTGAATTTTTGGGTTTTTTTGTATAGATTATCTTTGTTGATGAGTAGTGAGAATATAGAATTTTAATTAAAAACTTCATGGTTGTTTAAATAATTTATAAGGATAAATTTTATTTTTAATTAGTTTTAGAGTATAATTATATAAATTTTATATCAATAAATCTAATTTAGGTCATTTAAATCATATTAATATTGAATTTATATTTAAGATTTTTGTAAACTTTTGATAAATTTCCCTTAAAAACACCACCTCATCATCACATTTGTGGGATTAACTTTTCATTTTATTATTAATATTTTGGGAGTTGAATTTTTAAAAATAGATTAAATATTTGGAATAATTAAAATTTATATTATTTAATACCTTGAATGTAATTTTTCCCATAATAATTAGTGAAATTGGATAAAATTATTTACCATGATTAATGTTAAAATGAAGGTCTGCTCATTACATGTGTTTGTATTGAAATTCCTCTTACCCGCACATAGGTTTTTTATTTAATATAGTTGGTTTTATATTTAAAATATATATTTTTAAATTATTTAATAATTATTATTTTAATTCAAGTATTTCAGGATAAATTATCTAGTTAAATAAAAAGGTACAAGTTACCGTGGTAAAAACCTTAAAGATTACTATTGAGTAAACACAAAGACTGTGTAATAACATGGTAAAAATATGTTATTTTTTGTTTTTGAGGTGTTCCTAGACCAAATGATCCCCATACTATCATATTTATATATTATTTTGGAACATTGCGTAAGGGATACCCCGTAATAGTGAATATTTTATGGTATTTTAAAGAATGCCACTCCTCCTCCATTATTAAAGGGAATTCATTATCCTCAATTCATTAAACCTTAAACACTATATAGTTTAGAAAATAAACTCCCAAATAACTACCCAACCTTCGTACCATCATAATTCAATCCTTTTATTTGGTATAAATATATCCTATGAAGGATTTTAGTTCAAATATATTAATGATTCTGTAAGAATAAGTAATGTTCATCAACAAGTGTTTTTGTATTATTTCTTCCTCCACCCATTTAAATTATTAATATATAATGCTATTATAATAATGTATGAATATTCTATTTAAATAATTTTTTTCTAAGGTAATTAACTATAACCATCTCTACCTCCATTAAATGGGTTATATAATTTGTGAGTACAATGGACTACCGCCTTACGAAGTGATGTCACTTGTTGTTTATAACCACCTATCTAGGGTGGTCATAATGATTGAATTATTTACTTTATATTATATTTATTATAATTTTGATTATATTATAATTATGGAATTTTTATATAACACATCCATTCATTATTTCCATTTTTTGGGAATACGATAACATCATTTGTGTGTACGGTAGACTACAACTTCGCGAAGTGATATGGTTCATTCACACTTTACAAAGAATATATTAAGGATGTGTTTAATAAATAAATTTTTAATATATGACATAAATATTATTATAAAATTATAATATATATATCATTTATTGAAATATCATTCAAATCGGTGACAAAATTAAAATAGCAGCGTATATGTGTATGTACGACCTATCATCTTCATTAATAGTGTATTTCATTTCTCGCAATAAATTTAATGAATTACTATAAATACATATATACGAAATATATATGTTATTTATATCATGTTTAAATTTTTTGATATTATGTAACCATTATAAAATTAATAAGACGAAAAATGTAACAAATCAAAACATATATGAAAAAAGTGGTTATTATCTTAAAACATGACTTTAATATGAAATTGTTTTTAAATGTCCAATTAAAGGAAATTCGTAAATAATATATGGTTATATATATATGTATGGTTCAATAATATATTTATAATATACTTATATTTATTAAAAATATTGTTTTAATGAGTACAAAGGAACTCAAGACTTACGATAAGGGAATTTCTGGTCTCAAATTTAGTTTTCAGAGACTTTTGACATATTCAAATTCTATTTCTTTTGAAGGTGTATATACTTACCAACGAAAATATATAGCATGAACGAACACCATTTAATGATAATTATTTTTCTCTTTTTTTTATTCTTTAATGGGGAATACTATTCAAAATCTAATCTAAGAGTAGGGGATTATTGTCTCGATTTTTTTTGGAATGTGTTATGTTTTGAATGTATATTATTTTACAAGGTGTATATATATCCTATTTTACATGTAATAACATCCATTTATTCCAATTAAGAAAAATTTAAGATTAATTTTATGTTACTCCATCATTTTTCTTATAAATCAAGGTTTCCAATGTGGTAATGATTTTATGTTAAAATCTCATTGTTTTTATGGATTATTTATTATTAATAATAAAATGTAGAAATATCGTGATATACCTCCTAAAAATTCTCATGACTTATATTCTACTCTAGTTATTCATGATATAATCATGTAGTTGTACCATTTTTTCACTCTATGGTACATGATACTGTAGAAAAACAATTAATGAAATTTGAAATTTATTTCTCTCATTAGTCAGAAATATTTTTTATTCCAGAATGTTGTTTTCAAAAAACATTTTAAAAAATGATTTATTATTATGATATGATTTTTAAATGAAATTTTTACCATTGTTTGGCCTTTTTAAAAAACAAATTAATGGAATCTTTATGTTATTTTCAAACAATTCTCTTTTGTGTTTTAAAAATATTGTGAACGGAATCATCGTTTCAACATCTACTAAATGAAAATAAATATTCGATGTCATGAAAAATAGTTTATTTGAATATGAATTTAAATATTATTAATTTTATTTTAAAATTAAATTGTGCTCAAAATGTATCATGATTTAAATATCATTTTAAAAATCATAAAGATTGTTTCCACATAAAATTTAATTGATCATTCAAAATCATTATCCATATATTATTTCATCCACTGATGATTTTTATGACTTACTATGGATATGATCTTTAAATACCATTATTATTCTTTCTTTGAATAATCTATATTTATGATGATAAGTTATTTTTTATGCACATTTCTCTTTTATGTGTTATACCTTGAGGAAATGCTTATCAAACCTCTTATTTTCATGAGTTATTATGTGATGAAATAATTATGAAACAAGTATATTACCCACATATTATGATATAAATAATTGTTTTTTATTCCCATTTTATTACATTGATTATGATATGATGAATTTTAATAATCCTGCAGCACACATATGTATGATTTTAGTATGTGAGTGGTGGGACCTATATATCCCTCTGACACATTCCTTATTGATTTATATCTCTTGAGATAAACATTATTAGAATGAGTAATAGATTTGGGTTTTTATGATAGGTTTGGGATGAGGAGTGAACATGGTTTGGTAAGTTAGGGATGGAATGGTGAGTGAACTCAGTTCAGTATGACAGGGTTAGAACATGGAGTGAACCCAATTTAGTAAATAACATTTTCTGTGGTGATGGCATTGGGAGTGATACCTAGATAATATGGAAATTATTTTCTATGATGATGTGTATGGAAAATATTCCATGTTTAGTCCAATTTTATTCTCTCATGGATCTTGTACCTTGATTCACATAAAATTCTTGTCTTATAAACTGTCAATAGTTATTTAATTACTCAATATTATGATCATGGATATACAGGGTATGTTTTTCAAATGTTATTATCGTTTTCTTATATATTTATGTTCATGTTATGCTTACATATCTCCCCTAATTACCCTTACAGAGCATCTGAGAGAACACTTTCTTATGTTTCCTTACCCCTCGTTATAAACATATATATTATGTATTACATGTATAAGAATGGTTCTATTTGTGTACAACATAGTAGGAGATTATGTATCACACCAATGGACTAGTGTTTATGTTTCTATGTTTCCAAATGCACTAAACTATTATGGTCCTCGGGTATGTATTCTTGTAATGTGATCAATAGTCACAAAAAATATGTAACATTTATATATGATGAACCTAGTTCACTATAGTTAATATCATAGGATATGTTTATTTAACTATTGAAATATAGTATGAGAAAACCATATTAAAACCCATATGGACATGTCCTCAGATAAGTCCAGGGATAAGTCAAAGTATAGGAAAACGATCTAGAATTTTGGTAACAGATGGAGCGAGTGGTTTCCTATAAATAAATTCTTGAATGTATACTATATTGGGATGTGGCGCTGTAAAATATGTATTTAGGGGTAAAAAATTATAAAAAAAACACATTTAGATAGACTCGATCGAGAACAAGAACATGATAATGGGCCATACTGCACACCTATTTTGACACTCTTTGGGGATATACATTTGTAGTGATTGTTTGAAGTTCTATAATTATGGAAATGGTGGTGGGATTTACATATCAATCTCATGGTTTTAAAAAGAAAAGTAAGTTGAAGTCCAAATTAAAATCAGAAAACCATGGAGGGAATAAGTTTAGGATTTCATTATACTAAAATTGTGGCAAGAATCATGGTGGAAATTTTCTAAGGGGGAATATTTAAATTTTTAATTATTGTAGGTAAAGACATCAGGAAATTGATTCCCTAAGTGATGGGCTAAAGTTAGATAAACTTGCGAATAAAGATAAATCTATAAATAATGAACCTCTCTCACTCTTTAATAGACAATGACTTATATGACTTTATAACTACTAATTAATTCATATCTAAATAATATACTATGGGTATCAAGATTCCATCCAAACGAATAAATATTGAATTAATAGTAACAATACATCATGGTATTAATATCTCATCTTAGTTTTATAATTCCTCTCCATTTTATGTGTATGGGAATGTTCTTCCTAAAAAAATTTCATTCTTCCTATGGTGGAATTTGATTCCATATAATTCATAGATTTGGTTTATCTATATAAATACCATTTAAATTTTTGAGGAAGTTAATTCACATTTCATTTTTCAAAACAACCTATTTTTTCCTATCAATGTGACAATATGTATGCATTTCTACCGGAGATTACATCCATTTTATGGGCCTTAATTCCCATTCAAAAAGAGTGTTTATCTCTAATGGTTCGGGAGAAACATGAAATCAATGAAATTTCTATTTTTTTAATTTTTTGATATATTTATAGAGTAATTTTCTAGTCTACCACCAAAATTTGATGTCTATTTTTCATTAGAACTCATAATCAGTTCCACACCAATTTTAAATACTTCATGTAGAATTTTCAGGATTGAGTTATAAGAAATTAATAATTAACGCTATGAAAAACATGAAAAGGGATTCATTTAGAAATGTGTGTCACCATTGAGTACACATATTATTTTTGTTAAAAAAAATTGATTGATGCGTCTCATCATTGATTTTTGGGATTGGAAAAATATCACCATTAAGAAAAAGTGTTATATTCCCCATATAGATGACTTTTTTTTTCAAAAGCATGGAGTTCAATAATTTTCCATTATTGATCTTTATTCTGGGTATAATCTTTTATGGGTCAAGAAGGATCATATACCCAAGATGATATTTCATAGAAGGTATGGAAAGTATGAATATATAGTGATTACTTGCAGTCTTACTAATTCCCAAATTATCTTAATAGATGTAATTAATATATTCTTTAGATATTAACATGATCAGTTTTTTGTAGTATTTATAAATGATGTTATTATATATTCCAAGAGTATGGAAGAGCATGAAGATCACATTAGAATTATACTAAAAGCCATAAAAAAACAAGAAAATATATGTAAAATTTAAAAGTTTTGAATTATTGATGTAAAATGATTCATGTTTTGGTTATATAATATCAAGAGATGATATATTATTGGTTCCATCAGAGATAGAGGCTATTGACTAGTGGCCCAGAATATACATGGTGATAGAGAACTCATGTTTCCCAGGTTTAGTAGGATATTATCGAATATTTATTGATAATATCTCATAACTATCTAATACACGGACCAAGTTAAATTATAATGAATTAAATTTTTATTAGAAGATAAATATAAGGAAAATTTCATGTAATTGAAGAGAATATTAGTTACTGTTCAATTTCATACATTACCTTATAGTGTATAAGGGTTTGTAATCTATATTGATAAATCCAAGAAGGTATTGGGACGTTTTCTTTTGCAGAATGACCTGTTTATTTCTTATTCCTCATAAAAACTGATGATTAATTATAAAAATTACCCAAATCATGATTTCTAGTTAGTTGCTGTAATTTTTAACTAAATATATGGATGAATTGTCTTTATAGAGAAAAGTGTGATATATTTACTGATCAAAAAAATTAAAATCTATATTCACACTGTAGTATTTTAACTTATTCCATAAAAGATTGATAAAGCTAATTATAGATTATGAATGCTCAATACATCACCTCCCTGGGAATGTGAACAAGGTAGTTGATGCTTTATGTCGAAAGTTTCATGCTTTCTTATTCATGATGAGGATAAAAAAAGATAAAACGTTTTTGGATTTCAAAAGGATGGATATGGAAATCCTGATGAAAGGAAAAAAATCATTTATTTCTCAATTTAATGTTTAACAATATATACATGAGAAGATAATAGAGGTGGAGAAGGAATATGTGGTGCTACCAAATAAGTACAAAAATTTTCCGGATTTTAACCTTGATCATGATGTAATGATAATATTCATGAACACGGAATGTGTTCTTTTAATACCAGAATTGAAGAAGGAGTTTCTAGAGGTTTCTCATAGTTCTTGATTATAAATTTATCCAATAATTATAAATATGTTAATATATTTAGAATAATAAATATGGTGGGATGTAATGAAGGTAGATATCATATAGTTTTTATCTCGGGGCTTGGTATGAAATAATACTAAAAATTAAATTCAAAAGTCTATGGGGATTCTACATCTATTACCCTTAACAAAATGGAAATTCAAGAACATCGCCCTTGATTTTATTACTGGACTCCCCAAAATGTCTACAGGGGATAATTATATATGTGCTTTAATCGAACACATTATTAAGTTATCACACTTCATTACTATCATATAATACTACTCTCTATACAACATTTACAAGTTATATATAACGGAATTTGTAAGGTTGCATGGTGTACAAAAATCCATTTTATCTAATTGGGAAACAAGTGTTGCATTAATGTTCTAGTGAAGTCTTCAGCCTGATCACGATATGGAGTTGAGTTTCAAAACTACATATCATACTCAGATAGATAGACAGTTTGAATGAAATATTCAAACCCTAGAGGATATGTTGAGATACTTTTCATTGGATTTTAAAGGTGAATGGGATCAACACCTTCATCTATTTGAGTTTTGTACAATAATATATTTCACTCATTCATTCAAATGGATCCTTATGAATTTATCTATGGAATGAAATTTTTATATTTAATGTGCTCAAATCAAGATGAAGAATGAAAGATATTGGGAATAGAGATAGCTGATAAAATGTTAGATAAGATTAAATCCATCTAGAAACACATCAAAGAAACTCATAGTTAGTAAAAACATTATGATGACAATCACCATCTTGATCTAGAAGTTTAAGTCAGTGATAAGTTGTCTCTAATAATTTCTCCATGGAAGAAGAGAGTGAGATTTGGGAAGGAAGGGATATTAATCTCTATGTATATAGGTGGGTTTGAAATTATTAATCATATAAATATGGTATTTTATCACTTTTTCCTGCCACTGTTCCTATCGCAAGTTGGAATTATGTTCCATGTATCCCTCAAGAGGAAGTACATACCTAACCATTCAAATGTACTGAACATAGAGTTCACACCACTCAAGAAATATATTTATTTTTAGAAACAACCAGTGGATATGCTAGATCATATAGAGAATTTTATATGAAATAATACCACTCACGTGGTAAAACTTTTTAGTGAAACCGCCCATTTTTGGAAGCTGTGTTTGAATAAGAGGATCTAATGAGTCAGAAGTATCCTCGTTTTTGTGAGTTAAAGTGATGCATTTGGAGGTCGAAATTCATTTTAGTTGTGGTAGATTGTAACACCCTGAATTTTATGATTTTTTTAATAAATAAAATTTCATTGATGGATTAGATTACCCACAACACCAATTTAATCCTACATTATATAAAACTCTAAGTTAAGTTTCACTATAGAAAATAATGGCTTATCTTGTGTTATACATAACACTAAGTTTTACAAAAAACCCACAATATATTATTAGTATATTATTTTGTTATGAATATTATAAACTAGTAGTTAAACATAATAATATATATAATAATAAATAATTTTAAAATATCAAGTATAGTATTTTTATATAAATAAAACATACTAATAATAAAATTCATTATTTTCGGTAGTCCTTATATGTTTCAAAAACACTTTTTTTCTCAAATGAACATTTTTTCTATTTTTGAACACTAATAAATAAAATTTATGAAAATTTTAGAAATTTAATTATATAAAATAGAATTCATTTTTTAATTTTAAATGTATAAAATTTATCCACATGAATTATTTCAATTTTTCTATGAATTTTCATTTTTTTATGAATAATGAGAAATGATAAATTTTAATTGAAAATTCATTTTTCTTTAAATAATTTTTAATGTTAAATTATATTTTGAATTGGTTATAAAGTATTATTATATAAATTATATATAAATTAATACAATTCATGTAATTTTAATTATTTTCATAGTGAATTTAGATATAAAAACTTTTTAAACTTTCAAAAAAATCCTTAAAAACTTGGCTTTCTTATCGCAATAATGGGATTAATATTTAATTAAATTATGCCAATTTTGTGAGTTTAATTTTATAAAATAAAGTAAGTATTTTTAATAATCATAATTTATATTATATAATAATGTGATCATAATTTTTTAACATGATGATTAGTGGAAACAGATAAAAATAATTGTCGTGAATAAGGTTAAAACTAGGTTTTCTTCATTACAAGTGTTTTTATGAAAAATAATCTTAGTCACTCATTAGTTTTTTATTTATTATATATGGTTTCATATTTATAATAATTAGGTATAAATAATCGAATAAAATTAATTTTAATTCTATTCTTAAATGATAAATTAAATACGTAAATAAAAAGATATAAGTTACTATGGTAAAAAACTGAAAGGGTAAAATTGACTAAACTTAATGGATAGGGAATAAAATGATAAAAATTTGTTTATTTTTCTGTTTTGGGGGTTTTAATAGACCACATAAAACATAACTTATATTATTGATCTATTTTTGAGGCACATGAGGTTTGGGAGATCTCCCAATAGTGAATTGTTTTTGTATTTACAATAATATCACTCCATTTAAAATGAAATTCTCTCTTATCAAATCTTCACACCATCATGCCTCTTTGGTTTTCGCAAGGCATGAAAAAATATCTTCAAATATTACAAATACTCAACCTATAATACATTTTTTTTGAAAAAAATAATCTAATTAATGGTTTTATTGAAATACTAAGGTTGATACCTAAAGAAGAGATAATATTCATCAACACGAATTGTTTTTATTTATTATTCCACACACTTAAATCTTTATTATATCATTATTAAATAATAACATCATAAATTATATATATATATATATGTCATTGTGTGTGTGTTTTTAAATTAATTACATGACCATTAACCATCTTTACTTCCATTAAATCGGTTACATCATTTGTGTGTATATTGGACTATCGGCTTGTGAACCAATGTCATTTTTTTATCCATTAATACCTATAAAAGATGGTAATATTGATATTTTAATAAATTGTTTTTGATATATAAGATTTTATTATTATTATATAATTTTTATATCATAAATAATTTCAGGATTTCCGTTTTTGGAGAAGGATAATGGCATTCGTGTGTACAGAGGACTACCGCCACGCGAAGCGATGTGATTCATTCATGCTTTACATAAAATGTATTAAGGGTGTGTTTAGTATTATTTTTTATATATATGACATAAAAATGATAATTTTATGATAATATATATAAATATATGTCGTATAACTTTATTTCTTTCAACCCATTAAGAAAATGGAAATAACAGTGTCTATGTGTACGTACGTCCTACCATCTCCCTAAATGGTGTATTTCATTTCCTATCACTAAATTTTATGGATTGATATGAATATATATATCATTAATATATATGAAATTTATATCATGGTTATAATTATGGATTTTATGTAATAAAGATAAATTTAATATGAAAAAAAGTTAACAAATCAAAACATATATGAACAATAAAGTTGTTATTAGCCGAAAACATGACTTTAACACAAAATTGTTAATAAAATAATCATAAAAGGACCTAAGTAAATAATATTTGGTATGATATATATAAGTATGGTTCCTTAAAATATGTATAATAATCATATATTAATTATAAATATTCTTTGAACATGTACAAAGGATGTCAATACATACGTTAAGGGGATTTCTAGTCTCACATTCATATTTGAGAAACTAGTTCCATATTCACCACTTGTTTATTTTTTGTGGGGTATATTCTATTATATCACATGATATATCATAAATCAAACCAATTTCATGATAATTAATGTTTCATTTGATGTTATTATTTCATAGGGCTTATTATTCAAATTCTACAAAATCAATAAGGTATTTTCTCTCAATTTTACTTCTTTGATACATATATTATGTTATGCACCTATACTATTTTACAAGGTGTATATAAAACCCATTTGACATGTAATATCATGAATTTATACATATTCATGATATTTTATGTTTAATTATAAGTTATTTCCTCTTGGTGATAATGAATCAATGTAACCAAATTGGTAATAATTTTATATTACAATCTCATCGTTTATCTAGATTGTATATAATTAAGTCTCCAATATTGAAACGTCTTGATCAACCTCTCAAGAATACTCATGAATTTTATTCCCCACTTGTAATTCAATATATAATCAAGTAAAATTACAATTTTCTAATAGTTTAGAACTAATTTTTTAAAATAAAAATATTTAAATAAAATCAATCATTATTTCTCTTTTAGGTTAGAAATATTTCTTCCTCTAAAAACATGTTTCATACAAATGTTTTAAAAAATGTTTAATTTTTTAAATTTTATTTTTAAAATATACTTTTACATATGTATGGTAATTTAAAAAAAAATGTTTTTAATGGAATATCCATATCATTTTCTAAAGGATCCTATTTGTATTTTATGAAAAAAGATAATGGAATTTTTAATTTTATGGGTATGGGAAGAAAAAATTTCAAATTTCATGAAAAATAATTTCCTTGAATATTACATTATATGTTTTTAATGAAAAAGGAATTCAAAATTTATTATTTCTTAAAAATAATTTTTCAAAGAGAAAAGAATATTTTAGTCAAGAAATATTTTAAATGATATTTAGAAATCATTTTCCATCTAATATTCAATCCATTGATATTTACATATTACTTACATTGGATATTATCCTTGGATACCATTCATATTTTTTCTCTGAATGTTTTATTATTATGATGAAAAGTTGTTCATGAAGCCTATTTCTCTTCTAAAGGTTATATCATGAGGAAATTCTTAAGAAAAATGTTTTTTCCATGGGTTTGTATGATTAAATTATTATGAAACTTTTCTCTTTTCCACAGGTTATGTTATAATGAAATATTCATGATACTCATTTAATTTCATGGGTTATGATATGATGAATTTTTAAGATCATATGGAACTAATATGTATGATTTTATTGGGTTACTAGTGGGACCTATATCTCATTTTCATGAATTTAGTACATTTTTTATATCTCATAAGATAGATAGGAATAGAAAAGGTTGTGAACTAGTTTCATTAAGATATGCATTGAATATGGAGTAAACTCAATTCATAAATATAGTTCTAGAATAAGGACTGAACCAGATTCAGTAAGGCACAACTGGAAGGGGGAGTAAAACTGGTTTATTAAATTACTTTTTCTACTATGATGGTCTTAGAAGAGAAACTTCAATAATATGGAAAACATTTCATATTATTATGTTTATGGCCCAAATTACATGTATTATCCCAACTTTAAGCTCTCATGGCTATTTTTCATTTATTAACTTATGATTTAAATATTATTCACATCTAATATTTACTTCATGACCCAATATTATTATTTGGGATGTGTAGGGTATGTTTTAAAATTATATTCTCATTTTCCCATACCCTTATTTTCATTTTATTCTTATGTATCTCTTTTTTACCCTAATTGATAATCTGATCCCACCCTTACTTATGATTCCTTTATCAATTTTATGAAGATAATTATTATATATGACATGTCTGGGAAGGGATATAATTTTGAATGACATAGTAGTATATGATTTATATGACTTATGGACCCGTGTTTATGTTTCTATGTTTCAAAAGTCACAATACAATTATGGGTTGCATTAATTTGTTTGTGTAATGTAATAAATATTCATCAATAATGATGTAATATATATGTATGTTTTTCTTATATTTATGTAGTTGGCCTCAGGGGGTTTTTTTAGTTTTCCTTTGAAACTAGAATGTGAAAACATTAGTGATATCCCTATGGACATGTCAAATGATATTTTTATGGATTATTCTAAGTATACGAAAATGTCCATGAATTTTTTTAATGAATAGATTGAGTGTTTTATTATGAATACATCTCTATAAAGATGTTTCAAGTGTATGTGGATTTGGAAAAAATTATATGTAGGGGTAACAACCCCAAAAATAAAATATTGAGCTAGACATACTTCAGAATTGGTACAACACAATAATATTTGATTCACGCATGGTTTGAAACTCCCCATAGATATGATTTTGAAATTTATAAACTCATTATGAACCATCATAAAACATTTAAAAATAATATTACTATGAATCACTATGAATAAACCTAGGGTGTCATATATTAAAATTAATGTGTCTTGATTTATACATCTTCTAATTGATTTTTCATGATTATATGGTTCCCCAATATGATTATATTTTCATAATAAATGGCTTTTTGTTTTAGAAAATTTATGGAAACTAAATAAACGATGTTAATGTTATGTGTGATGGGCAGTACAATGATTTTCCTCTTTAGAATTCAAGTGTAGTGGGATCTATAATTGAAAATATCAAAGTTATTATCACAAAAAATTCTTAAGATATGAATCATGATGGACATACAAATGAAAAAAAGGAGGGAACAAATTTCCATTAATCCATTCATGAGTAAATTTCCAGCTTCTTTATATGGTTCTTTGGATCTATTGGTTAATGAATAATGTATGTGTATAAATAAAATGATATTTTCTGTTATTTAGTGTTCGGAACATGGAAAACAATTTCTGTGTCTACCATTTGGAAGGTGAATCAGATCATTGTGGGACACTTATCAATAATAAATGGAAATCGGTTGAAATGTACTCTATGGATTTTTATGAGGTCAAGAAATTTTTTTCATTAATAATTTTCACTGAGTTTTCCATATTAAAATTTTGAAGGATTTCCTTTTTCTTATGTTAAAGGATGATGAATCCATCGATACCTGTGAGGAAAATTTTACAAGAAATGTATGGTATGCTTACTATATTATCATCTGACTCGATAGTAAGGTTGATCGATTATTTAGTGGCTTATGACCAATTATTTTAAGGGAGTTACCCATAAGATACATCAATATCTTTGAATATATTGTTCAATGTACTATAAATGTTGAAATGTAGATTGGAGTTAAAAGTCAGTATCATGGTATTCAAAGATAAAAGGAAGATAGAGTTCAAAGGAAAAAAGAGAAACCATGTGGGGAATAATAGGATATTACTTTTATTCTCAATGTGCGGTAAGAAGCATCTAGGAAATTTTATTAGGGGTCTAGAAAATTTGTTATGTGTATAAGGGAAGTCTATTGATGAATTGATTTATTAAGTGATGGGAATAATTTTTCTAATAATGAACATAGAGGGAATCCCACAGAAAATGGACCTCTGACACTAATGCTCTTCAAGTTTAAGGATAATGGGAATTATTCTCACCAGTTCCCAAAACTAGTGGTTAATTATTATAATCAATTTTAATAACCTATTAAGTTGAGGGATAAGGGGAAATATAATAAAATCACTATTTCTGACGTGGGGTATGATAATGACTTGGTGAAAAGTGTGCATACCATCAAATAAATAAATTATGATGTTCTATATTACTATAGATCTAGCTATTCATTCATATATAAATAATGTTTTATGGGTATCATGATTTCAACTAAAGTATTAGAGGTGTAATTAGGTTTGAAAATGTAATTCCCTGAGCATAGAATCTTGTTGTAAGTGCCTTACTTTATTACATTAGCATGATTACAAGGAATCAAATTCCAAAGTACTAATCATTTTTATAGTTTTTGAAAATCATATTAAAAACATGATACCCATATTTCATTGGGAAATGGAAAATAAAACATAAAACATAATAAAATGAAATAAACTTCATCTTTTAAAGCTTATTCAAATATTTCTTCTTCATAAATTAGAGAAATGAAAAATAATAAGGTGAAATAAAATTATAAGTAATGGTAACTAAGTAGGAAGCAATGATGAATCAATAATACTAATTTAATAAGTTATGTTAAGAAACTTATAAACACATTCCATTCAAATAACTAGATAAAGAAAAAATTTTATGGAAAGGAAAATAAATAAAAACGCATTCAATTTAATAAATAATATAAGACTTAAATTATTCTATAGATATTTTCATATGAAAATATCACTCATAGAATGATAACTAATAATTAATAAATTCATTAGTTATTGGATTTCATGTCTCAATCACATGAAGACATCTACTATCAAGATCAATCCTCCAAATAGCTTAAACTCTTCTTATTTGGCCAACTGATTTTCCTCATGAAAACTTTTCAATTCATAGAGTGGCTATAAAAATTCACAACCCCACATTTCATTTCATTTTCATATCATTTCTTATATCAAATAGTCAATTTATTTAATATATAATAATTCTTATCAAATATCTGTGTTGAATAAAATATATGGATTTGTTTATAAATCCCCAGTTAATAAAATAACTGCCAAAGTGAAAATTGTATGTAAAAATGGTATACGGTTCCGTAAATAATAATATACATCACCAAACACTGTGGATATTTAAATAATTTAAATTATGTTTTTGTTTCAATATAATATTAACAATAACAAATAATGTGATATTTTAAGTATAAACATTACAAATGTTCTTGAGGATAATAATATTTAAACATTCCAAAGTGTCATGTACTACATTAAAGAATTTGAATCATGATATCCATGAATTAATAACATTAAAATAAACTTATAATAGCATGATAATAATTATTTTCATGATATAACATTTAAAATTGTAGTATATAAACTACATAAAAGTGAAGTGGAGCATAACAACAAATAAGTCTTAATGGAATGTAAATTGAGATGAAATCCCTTACCTTATATCAAAAATGGCATGTGTGTCTTTATATTGCTAAATAATAATGTTAAGTGAATTATTTACTTTATTAATATCCATTTTAATGTTTATAATTTCTTTTATTTCACTTATTACATTGTTTTAAACAACTACCTAAACAATTTAGTTTTCCTCATGTGTTTTTACCAAATTTTCATCATGTGTTAACAAGACTTTGGTAGGAAGACTCTGGTGAAAGGGTTAAATATATAAACTTATCTAGAATAATATTCATATAATATTGATCATATTTATAATATAATTATACTTTTAAAACCAGTCATTAAATATGGGTATGAAAAATGAACCAATATTATAATTAGGGAGACGGTAGGTTGTACATACGCATGAGTAACATTCCCATTTTTCAATGATTGTTATGGAAAAAAGGTAAGTAAAATTATGTATTTACAGAATGATAATTATGTAATTAATACCATTTTATTTAATGATATATACTTATATATATAATTCTTGTGGTGTAAAAGGAATAATATCATTTCGAGGAGGTGGTAGTCCACATGTCCACAACCGATGGTATAACTTTTTAGTGTGAGAAAAGGGTAATAAAGAAAATGATATATTATATATCCATGAAAATAATTTTGTCATGAATATAATATATATTTAATTTATGTCACATGTTTTTAATTAAAATCATCATGTATAAAATCTGTGAATCTCAATAATGAATCACATCACTTTGGGGAGTCGGTAATCCACAATTCCCTAGATTATGTTATCATATTCCCACAAAATGAGAACCATAAACATATTTTATATATAAATAATATATAAGTTTAAAGAATTTATAAATATAATATATATCATATATAAAAAACATTTCCATAATAATTCCAATCCATGAAATGTATTGAAGGAAAAATGAACAACATTTTTTATGAGGTGGTAGTTCTCCATACACAAGAATGGTAAGTTCATTTCCCATTAGATAGATGTGTCTGTAGGTGTCGGTATAAAAATTAAAATTACATAATATAACAATATTTAGGATATTTGTTTCATTATATAATAATGTAATAATGATAATTTAATGAGTGGAGAATGAAATAGAACTAAATATCTTGAGGAAGAATGTTACCTCTTATTCGGGTAACTCTATTTGGTTTCCACTAAAGAAATTCCATTAAGGGATTTCTTCCCATGGTGAGGCATATAAGGATAGGGGAATTATTTTTTGGAGTTATTTATGTAGATATTTTTCAGTCCAACGTTTTTTCAAATGTGTGAGGAAGTTTCAAGGGTTAGTACCTTTTAAAGTGGAGGAGGTGTGACATTCATGTAAATTTTTGAAAATATAATTTCACTGATGTTTTTCTTATGAAATGTTCCTATATTAAAAAAAAATATAATGGAATATAAGTTCTAAATATTAACATTAAATGTCTTGTTTAAAATCTTCTAGGTCATTTTGGCCCTTAATATTAAGGTTTAGTCGCTTGTTAAGCTAATATTTCTCCTAATCGTTGTAATTAATTTTAATCAATTTCACTGATATTTTATTGTCAAAAACCAATAATAACTTATTTTAAATTTTAAATTATTCTTATTCTAAGTATATAATAAATTTTTCATAATTTCAATCTCATAATTGGAGTAAATTAATTAATATTTAATCTCACCGAAAATATGACAAAGTGGGTTTTTAAAGTAAAATGTACAAATGTTTGGTATGTTTTTATATTCAATTTGAAAGTAAAATATATTAAAATGAAATAAATTGTATTAATTTATGTACCATTAATATAATTAAACTTTAAAACCATTCAAAAATATAATTTTTCATTATAAATAAATTATATTAATAAACAGTTTTGAATTAAAATTCAGTATTTCCACTATTCCCCCAAAAATGAAACTTCACAGAAAACCACCAAAATTTCACCCTAACAAATTTTTACATTTAAAAATATAAAATAAATTTTAATTTTACATATTAAATTTATAAAATATCTAAAATTAATATTGAAAATAGTTTCTTCATTAAAAGGTTGTAAAATTACCATTATAAAAATATAGGTTTTTACATGTAACATTGTGCTTGTTCTTATCTTATTCTTGTCAAATGTATTGAATAAATTTCAAAAATATATGATTGAATTTATAATATATATTTTAAATTAATATCTCAAACTAATGGTAATTAATTTAATTTTTTATTATAAAATAACCTTTTGAGTATAAAATAGTTTTTTATAAAAACATTCCCTTTATTTTAAATTGGTTCTTATATTCATTTCTATTTAATTCGTAACCAAAAAATTCAACAATATATTTTCATAAGTGAGTTAAAAATATTTTTAACCATAAATTTAATGTATATGTTGTATCTTATGATATTTGATACTTGTAATATATTATTGTTTGGTAAAACTCAGTCTTGTGGGTTTCACAATCCATTGAGGAGAGTCAGTCTTCTAAGTAATACAAGATAAACTCAATGTTCCATGTATAGAAATCTAATCATTATGTTGACTATAACATAATATTGAACTTTTTTTCTTATAAATAAATCTAGGATCAAAAATTAAATTTATTTTAAAAATAAAATATTATAATGTCATGCGGTATTACATTCTCTCCACCTTAAATAAATGGTGTCCTTAAATTTTGAAATTCATCTCGATAATCAAGGGATTTATATATGAAAATAATCTATTTTTTAAAAAACTAAATCATTAATATTGTCAATAACACATCTTCTTTATAATAATGAAAAGTAATTACAATGGTAACGTAACTAGGTTCCCTATTAGAAGAACATATGTGAGAATTGGAAACTTGGATATGAAAGAAAAATCTAACAATCACGATTTGATAGAGAGTGATAGAGGTCATATTCAACTGAAATTTGATGATCACAAAACATTAAACTGTTTTTATGAAAAATTCTATCGATATTATGAAAAATTATGTTAACTGGATAAAATTTTAGTTTGAAGACCATTTTTCCTATAGTATAGGAATTATTTCACTCTATAATAATAATAGTAAATATAGTTTTCTATTTAATAAACACAATATTATACTTTAGTTGTGACTTGGACTATTTATACATCATTTCATAGCATAATATGCATCATATGATCAAATAATAAATTAACCTCTAAATAATCTTCTAAATATAAACACAAAATAATTCACAAATGGCTAAATTTTAAAATATATTACCATCCAACGATTTAGAAATAAGGTTATTGAATTTTAAAAAATGAACTTATTATTATCCATTAATAAACAATAAGAAACTCTAAAATTTCACTTTCAAAAAAATTAAATACCATCCCAATGTATTCTCATGAAATATTGAAAAATCTTGAATTACTATAATAACTTATTGGAAAAATTCTTTCTTCCTTATTCTTTAATTAAGAAATATTTTATTTGATATATTCTGTAAGACCAATACTTTTGTAAACTCCATCAATGGTGGAAGGAACCACTTTCTCAAAAAACCATTAATAAGTTACAAGGTTGTCTATAATATCCAATATGCTTTATCAAATTTTCATTACTTCAATAGTAAGATTATATTAAGGCTTATATTTCCCTCAACCTTGTGTTTTTAAAAAAAATTACTTTCTACAAAATAAATTTTCTTCATACCATTCATAATATGATCTAAAATATTTAACAAAAAAGTATTATAGTATTGTAATTATACATTTCATAAATTATATGATGAGAAAATCATAAATAAAATATATTCACAACATATTTCATAAATCTAAATATAGATTGAAATTAATTATTCCACTTTGGTTGTGTCAATAACATATGCTTGACTTTGACCCCTTATCTTATTTTTAGGTATATTCTATTAATGCTTGGGGAATTCATTTGAATTTTTCCCCATCACGTTTATGTTATAACATTTAATAACAATTTTACCCTTCTTACCTTTTCATTCTCTTGTTTGGTGACCATTTTTTCCACACTTATAGAAAACACCCAATCCTTTAAAGCATTTTCTATTATGATTCATTCTATAGTTATCACATTCTAGAAAATTCTTCATTACCTTATTCCATTTATTGATCATTTTATCTTCCTTTCTATTCTTCTATTGATTCCCTTTGATGCCATAGGACTTGGAGAATTCTTTCTCTATACTGATAGCATATAAAACGATCTCTTTATATAATGAAAAGTATTGAGATAGAAACACCCATTGATGACTTGGATGAAGTCCTTTAAAGAAATTATCAATTATTCATTCCATGTTGTGTAAGAAATATGTAGCATACCATACTAACTGAGTATAGTTATCTTCATACTCTACAGCACTTTCTTCCACATTTTTCTTTAAATTGAGAAACTTTCCCTTCATCTCAATTTCTTGATCATGAGGGAAGTATTTATCGAATAATGTATCCTTAAATGTTTTCCATTCCTTGAGTTATACTACTTCATCCTTCCTAATATTCAAGATCAATGAACACCATTGATCTACATCCCAATTGAGATAATACACTGCATCTATAACCTTTTCCTTTTCACTATATCCCAATGCCATGAATATCTTCTCCAAATATTTAATCCATTTCTTAGTTTCTATTGGGTCAGTATTCCCACAAAATGATGGAGGACTCTATCCGATAAAGTGATCCCACATCAGAGAGTCTCATTGTGGAATAGGTTTCTCCATCCACGAAATGTTATGTTTCAAAACCTGATTAATCTTTCTTAATATATCCATAACTTTTTTAGTTCCCATACTAGTTATATCCTCTTTCTCATTAGGGAAATCTCAACATTATCTATGAGTATTTATAACATTATTCCTTATACGTTCCATTCATAAGAAATGGAATTTACTAGATTATGTCAAAAAATTATGTAACATAATTTATTATCCCAAAACTAGGGAAATAGTATTCATAAATTTAAAAAAATTGAAAAAATTCTCATAATAATTAATAACATGGATTAATTGGGGATATCTTACTTTTAAAATTCTTTATAATGGTGTGTTAATAAAAAGTTAATTATCAGAAGAGTATCCCCCAAGATTGTCAAACCAGTTTCACCATAAGAACTATTTTCATGTACCTAGATAGGTTGAGTTAGGCCTGACACACCTAGTCGGGTTTGTGACAACTAGGGAAATTTGTGTGGGAATCACATCCACTTGTAGTATCTAGATAAATACATATTACTATGAATACCTACATAATTTATACCATACCAAAAATATAGTTTTTTATTATATAAATTTCCTAAAATAATATCTTAAGGTTATATTCCCAAATTTATGTTTTCTAAATCTACTTTCCATGGTTGTTTTGAGACCTCCTATGATACCAACTGTAGACCCTAAAATCCCAGAGCTCGTGCCTTACATTATTACATTGGAAAGATTACAAGGAATAAATTACCAATAGACCAATTAGTTTATCCAATTTCTAAAACCAAATTACATATATGATACCCTTAAAATATTGCGAAATGGAAAAGAAAAATGATATATAATAAAATGAAATAAACTTCATCCTTGAAATATAACTTGAGGATTTATTCATCCGAACCAGGGGATAGGAAACAAAGTTAAGGTGAGATAAAATGATTATTAAGTGTATTTAAAGAGGAAGTAATAATGAAACAATGAGACTTAATTAATATGAAAAGGTATGAAACTGAGAACATATACCATTCAAATAAATGGATATGGAATAATAGGTATAGAAAGGTAAATAAATGAAAACATAATCAATTTAATTAGTAATCGGAGAATAAAATGCATTTTTAGATCTTATCTAATGAGAATTTCATGGAAACAATGATAAATAATCATGAATGAATTGATTGGTTATTTGAATGTATGTCTCAGCCACATGAAAACATTTACTTTCAAGATCAATTATCTGAATATTTTAAACTATTATGATTTGGCCAACTGATTTGTTCCTGACAACATGATGATACATCGAGGGGATATATAATTTTTGGGTCATACCCATAATTTAATGTCTAAATCATTACTAAAATAAAATTACCAATTCAATATATAAACAATATGCCTTATCAAACAACTATACTGAATAAGATATAAAAATTTAACAATAATTCCCATATTAATTAAATAACCATCAACGTGAAGCCCATATGTAAAAGTGTTATACGGTTTAGGAAATAATAATATCCATCACCCAATAATTTATATATTAAAATGATTTAAATAAAGTGATTGTTTCAAGAGAATGTTAAAAATCACAAAGAAAGTGAGATTGTGACGATTACCAATAAAAATGATATTTATGAGAATAATATTTAAACATTCTAAAGTGTCTCATTCATCTTTGAAACATTTAAAAAATAATATACAAGAAAGTATAAATCTAAATGAAACTTTTAATATCATAATAATAAGGATATTAATGATATAACATTTCAAATGGTAGTACATACACTATATAAAAGTGAAGTGGTTCATAACAACAAATAAGTCTCAATTGAATGTAAATTAAGATAAAATCCCTTACCTTGAGTTTGACTTGTCACTTGTGTATTTATATTCCAGAATAATAAATTTTAGTTAATTATTTAACTTTTCACACCATTTTTCATGATATTCATTACATTTATTAAACATATTACAATGTTTTAAACAAATACTTTTATAACAAAATTTATGTTGGGTGTTTTGACTAAATTTTATTCTTGTGTTAAAACAACTTTGGTTGGTCAACTATGGTGAAAGGATTAATTATATAAAAATATAAAGAATATTAATCATGAAATAATTATCATATTTATACATCAATTATACTTTTAAAATCAATCATGAAATATGGTTATGAAAAACGAACCAATGTTACAATCATGGAGACGGTAGGTCGTACGAACGCATGAGTAACGTTCCCATTTATAAATGATCATTATGAAAAGTAGGTTTATAAAATTATTTAATTACATACTAATAATTATAAAATAAATTTAATTTAATTTAATCATATATATTTATATACAGAATTTTTATTTTGTAAAATGAATCAAATCGTGTCGAGGAGGCGGTAGTCTACACGTACACGACCAATGTTATCACTTTTTATTATGTGAAAAGGTTAATAAATATAATTATATATTATATTTCAATAAAGTTAATTATTACATTAATAATATATATATATATATATATATCATTTCTTTCATATATTTTTAAATAATTCTAGACTTAATACTTTCTATGTATTGCGTGAATGAATTACATTGCATTAGGGAGGCGGTAGTCCACACATCCACAAACGATGTTATTGTATTCCAACAAAATGGAATGAATATATTTATGTTATATAAAAAAATTAAAAAATATTAAATGCATTATATATATAAAATATATCATATATAATAAAAAAAATCAGCATAATTTCCTACCATGAATGGAGGTAAAGGAAAAAAAATAAACAACTTCATTTCATGAGGCGATAGTTCATTGTACACAAGAACAATATGTTTATTACAATTTATATGTAATTTTTATAATAACATATAAGTATATTAGGATAAAAGTGATATTATATAAGTGTGTAATAATTATAATTGGAGAAGTGGACAAAGAAATAAAACTAAAGATCTTGGGGAAGAATGTTATCCCTTTTCCAGGTAACTCCTTTTGGTTTTCACAAAGAGGCTTCCTTTGATGGATTTATCCCCAATTTTAGAATTATAGGTTAAGGGGAGGGATGTTTCAGAGTGATTTGGCTAGATAGTTATTGAGAAAAAGTAGCTTCAGATATGTGAAGAAGTCGGTGGTGTGAGTGCCATTTATAGTGGGGGAGGTGTGACATTCAAGTAAATTTGTGAAAATTTAATCCCACATGCATTTTTCCTTTTCCATGTGGCTCTAAAATTATACCATGTTTTATAAAAGGGATTATAGGTTATATGTATTAATAGAAAATGGATTTTGGAAAATTTTCTGGGTTATTTTGGCCCTTAAGATTAAGGTTTATTCCATTGTTAAGAAAATGTTTCTCTTGATCATTGTATTTAATTTTAATCACACTCACTAATATTTTTTTCCAAAACTAAACTGAACTTATTAGATAGTATAAATCATTATGATTCCAAATATGGAATCCATTTTTTAAAATTCCAATCACATAAGTGTAAAAAATAATTTTAAATTTCATTTCATAAATGAGATGACAAAGTAGATTCTTAAAGTAAAATGTTTAAAAAAAATGAAGTTTTTATATTCAATTTCTATAACCTAAATTAGATTAATATATGTAAAATTGATCTAATTAATCATTAAACAAATAAAAAATATAATTTAACTTTATTAATATTCTGGATGAAAAATCAATTTTGAAATAAAAATCAGTATTATTCACTATTTATCAAAAAATGAAACATCAAAGAAATTACTATAAATTCACCATATACTAATTTTTTAATTTATCATTTAAATATTAGGTTTATTTTGTTATATTTAATACATAAAAGTTAAAAATTTTATATTTAAAATAATTTCAACATTTAAAGGTGGTAAAATTACCATTATAAAATTATAGGTTTTTATGCGTAATATTGGGTTTTTTATTATCTTATTCTTATCAAATATATTAAAATAATTTCAAAAATATTTTATTTAATATAATATATATATATATATATTAATTTAACATATCACTTTACATGTAATTAATTTAATGTATTAGTGTAAAAGGACATTTTGATCATAAATATTTTTTTATCAATAGATTCCCTTCATTTCCAATTAGTTCTTGTATTCATTTATAATTAATTTTTAAATAATAAATTCAGACATATATTTTCATAAGTTAGTTAATCATATTAATAACCAAAAATTTAATGGCTAGCTTTTATCTTATTATATTAAATAATTATAATATATTATTGTTCGGTAAAACTCAGTCTTATATGTTATGTAAGCCATCAAGGAGAGTCGGTCGTATGTGTAATGCAAGATAACCTCGGTGTTTCATGTATAAAAAGATAAAAATTATATTTCATGTTACATAATCATAACATGGTGTTTCATTTAATTAAATCTAGAAAAAAATTAAATTTATTCTAAAATTAAAATATTGTAAATTCTTCGTGTGTTATAGAAAATCCATTATGGTATGATGATCGTATCTCAAGTTTATGATTCCTATCCCTTTGACATATATGGAAATGTTATTCCTTGAAATATTTTCATTCCTCTTCTAGGAGATTTTTATTTCATCATATGTATAGATTGGGTTTATCTGAATAAATACCATATTAATTATTGAGTAAGAGAAGTCATGTTCGGTATTTTAAACCAATATATGATTTTATATCAATGTGATGAAAAGTATGAAATTATGATAGAGATTACATCCATTGTATGGGTCCTAAATCCCATTTATAAAGTTTTATTATCTCAAATGGATTTGGAGAAACTCTAAAAATATAATATGCATAATTTTTAGGAATATTTTGATTTCTTTTAGGAATAATTTCTTTGTGTTCTTCCAAAACCTGATGTTGATTTCACAATATAAATCATAAATTGTGCCACACAAATTTTAAAGTCTCCTTATATAATATCTCCAATTAAGATATAGGAATTGAAGAATAAACTACATTAAAACCTCAAAAAGGGATTCATTCAGCCAATTTTTTCACCTTGGGTTATGCCTAATCTTTTAGTTAAAATTAATTATTGGTTGATGCAAATCTGTGTTAATTATTGAGAGTTGAACAAGATTAGAATTATGAATAAGTATCAACTTCCCCATATTCAGGAATTATTTTATCAAATTTTTGGAGATCAATATATTTCCATGATTGAACTTCAATCTGGATATCACCAATTAAGGTAAAATATGGTGAACATACCTAATACGATTTTCCATAAAAGTTATTGATATAATGAATAAATAGTGATGCCTTTCCTTTATACTAATGACAATGCTATATTAATTGATTTATTGAATAGGTTATTTATACATAAACTTGAATAGTTTTTGTTAGTCTTTATAGATGATATTATTATATATTCAAATGCCAAGTAAGAGATTTAGTATCACATTACAATTGTACTAAGGACCTAAATGGAGGAAAAACTATAAGGAAAATTTAGATATTGTAAATTATGGTTGCACAATGTTTGATTATTTGGTCATATAATCTCAAGACATGGTACATCAGTATATCCATCAAAGACGAAGGATATTGAATTTTGTCCTAAGCTATCCATGGTGATAGAGAACCATAGTTATCATAGTTTATCTGGATATTATTGAAATATTTTTAATAATTTATTACTACTACCTAATCAATTTAACATGTTAACTCAAAAGGGATCTAATTCAATTAGACATATGAATATAATTAAAATTACAATTAATTAAAGAGAATATTATTCAAATCACCTATGATTACATTACCATATATTATAGAATGGTTTTTGTCTATTTTGATGTATCTGAGAAGTAATTGATACATTTTATTATATATAATGATTAGGTTATAACTATTGCCTCATGAAAATTTACGATTCAGGAGGAAAATTGACAATCTCATGATTTGGATTTATTTGTGGTAATTATTAAATTAATTATATAAGGGCATTATCTATTTTGAGAAAAGTGTGATATATATACTGATAAAAAAGTATAATGTATATATTCCTAAAAAAATGAGTTGAAATTGTGCTAAAGAAGATGGATAGAGATGATTGATGATTATTAATACTCAATATATTACCACCCTATGAAAGAGAAAATAGTGGTTTATGATTTCATTTAAAAGGATAATGTTAGTTTATTCACGATGATGATCACTAAAGCTCTAATATTTCTAGATTTTAGAAGGGTAAATTTAGAAATACTGAAGAAAGGGAAAAATATTATATTTCTCAATTGAATGTTTAACCATTTATACATGTGAAGATAAAATATGAATATAAGAAAAATGTATAGACACAAAATAAGGTTTGAAATGTTCCTTAGATTAACCTTAATTAATATAGAATGACAAGGTTCAGGAACCATGTATGTGATCCATCACGTGAAAAAACTGAAGATGGAGTTTCTAGAGGAGGGAAAATGTTCTTAACTATCAATTCATCTGAGAATCATGAAGTTGTAAAGATATTTGAAATAATACATATGGTGGAATGGAATGAAGAGATATATCACAAATTCTGTATCTCAGTGCTTGGTATGTGAGCAATGTAAATATAAAAGAAGCAATTATAAGGGGATGTTGTATCCCTTATCCTTACAATATTGAAAATAGGATAACATCACCCAATATTCTGATATTGGAATCCCCAAAGATTCTAAAAAGAATGAAAATATATACATTGTAGTTGATCACCTTACTAAGTTATCACACTTCATTCCTATCTGAAATTAATTTTCTCTATATTAGATTTATAAGATATACCTTAAAGAAGTGGTAAGGTTGCATGGAGTACAACATTACATTGTATCTGATCAGGATCTGAGTTTTACTTAAATTTATGGAGAAGTATTCAGAAATATCTGGATATGGAGTTGGGTTTTATCAATATGTATCATCCTTAGATAGCTTTTCATTATAAAATAACAATTCCACCCCTAGAGGATAAGTTGACATCTTGTTCTTTAGATTTTAAATGTGTTTGGAGTCAATGGCTTCATCTATTTTATTTTTCATTCAAAAATATATTTCACTCAAACATTCAAATTTATCCTTATGAATACCTCTATAGAAAAAAAATTATAGCTCCAACGTGTGGGAAAGAAGTTGGAGAATAAAAGCTATTGGAACCTCACATAGCTGAAGAAATGTCAAAGAAGGTTAATTTCATCTAGAAAAACATTATGGAAGCTCAGAGCCAGTTGAAAAATTATGCTAGTATTATCCATCATGATATAGAATTTAAATTTGGTGGAAATTTGTTTCTAATAATTTCATCATGGAATAAGTTCATGATATTCGGGGAGAAAGGGAAACAAATTCCTATGTATATCAGTCCCGTTGACATTATTGATTGTATAGAGATGGTCACCTATATCTTTATTCTTCTAATGAACCTCTATCATGTATATGATGTGTTCCATATATCATTATTAGGTAATTACATACATTACCCTTAACATGTACTAAATTTTGAGGTCATACTGCTGGAGAAAGATCTTTCTTATATGGAATAACTAGTGGAGATTCTAGATCAGGCAGATAATGTTCTATAAAACAATAACACTCATCTGGTAAAAATATTTTTTAAAACTAACCTATTTCAGGAAGGTATGTGGGAACCTAAGGATATTATAATGAATAATTATCCTTTTTTTCTTTGGAGTGTCGAATTTCGAGGGTACAATTCATTTTAAAGGGAGTAAAATGTTACACCATGACTTTGTGAATTTTTTTTGAATAACCGTAATTTGATTGATGTATTACATTAAACACATCACTAGTTTATTTATAAATTATAACCAACACCATGTTAACTATGTTGTTTATGCAACATTGTCTTCTCTTGTGTTACATGAAACACTTAGTCATAAAAAACCATGATATATTATTATTATAGTAATATAAACACGACCATTATAAACTAACTACTGAAATTATTAATATGAATAGTAATTAATAATTTTAAAATATCAATATAATGGTTTTATAAAAATATAACATATTGAAAAAATTAGGTAATTTTCATTAAAGTCTTTATATGTTTCCTAAATATGTTTCCCTAGAAAAACCATTTTTAATGTCTCTTTGGGAATAGTAATAAAATTATTTTTTGAAAGTTTATTAAATTAATTTGGAAAAATAAACATCAATTTTGAGTTTCGAATTTCAAAATTATCTTAGGGTGAATTTTTTTGTTTTTTGATATGTTTCATTTTTTGATGAATTATGAAAACCACTAAATTTTAATTGAAAGCTTCTTTTTCATTTAAATAAATTATAATGTTAAATTGTATTTTTAATTTTTTTAAAGAACAATTAGATCATGTTTATATAATTTAATCAAATTTTAGTCATTTTAATCAATTTCATATTTGTTTTTGAAACAAAAAATTTAAAAAACTTTTGTTCATTTTCCCTTAACAACTTTCTCACTCATCGCGACTCTAAGATTATTTTTTAGTTCAATTATTCCACTTAAGTGAGTTGAATTTTTAAAATAGGTTAAATATTTTTATTCATTATAATTTATATTATCTAATGTTTTCAAATTCATTTTGAACATAATAATAAGTGAAAATTTTCTAAATTAATTAACATGATTAATGTTAAAACGTAGTCTTGTGCATTACATGTGTTTGTATTAAAATTAATCGTAAAAAAATTATAGATTTTTATTTATAAGAATTTAATTAATATTGAGAATAACGTTTTCTAAATCATCTTATAAAAATTTATTAAATTCTAGTCTTAAATTATAGATTACTTACATAAATACAAATATACAATTTACTATTGTTAAAAACTACATGGGTAAAAATGAGTAAACATAATGACTATGGAATAAAATTATTGATTTTTTTTTTGAGGTGTTCTTAAACCACATAAAACATATCCTTTATTATTTATCTATTTTGGAGGCACAATAGAGAATGGATACCTCTCAATAATTAATACTTTTGGGTATTTATAAGAATTCTATTCCTCCTCGATTATAAATGGTCATTTACTCTCCTCTCTTATTCAAAGATTCAATCCTATTTGGTTCAGAAAATTCCTTCTCATATCAGTTCCATATTCACTCCCCTCATTCTAGATGCCTTATTTTGTGATTAAATTCACCCTAGGGAGTCTTTTAGTGCAATCGTAAAGAAGATACATGAAGAATAGGTAACATTAATCAATAAGAATTTTTATTTTATTTCATCCTACACCAAATTAATTTAAATTATATCATGTTTATATATAAAAACATCAGTATATTACATATAATGAGATTTTTTATGTCATGTTCATCTCCAATAAAAATATTCACATTGATAAAAATGTTCACAAAATCAATGTTTGTATGTATGGAGGAATTCCTCCTAACAAACCGATTTTATTCATTTTTCTATTATAACCTATCAAGGAAGGTAATAATTATGGATTTAAGTTTTATATATCATAAATATGATATCTATGATGTTAATATTATTCTGGAATTGTTATCTCACACATAACTTTATGTTTTCCTTTTTTGTAATACAATAATGTCGTTCGTGTCTATGGAGGACTACCGCCTCTCGAATCGATGTGATTCGTTAATTCCTTACATAGAATTTATACAGGATGAATTTAGTATAAATTTAATATATATATGAAATAACCATTGTTATATAATTATAATATATATATATCATTTACCTTTATTTCTTTCAGGCCAACAAGAAAATGAAAAAAAACAACATTCATTTGTACATATGGACTACCGTCTCCATGAACGGTGTATTTTATTTCCTATCCCTAAATTTCATGGATTAATATATACATATATATATTTTCTGAATTTAAATTATATTTATATCATGGATATTATTTTTTAGATTATGTAAAAATTATCAAAGTAATAGGACCATAAATATAAAAAAATTAAAAAAGATAAATGAAAACCAAAGTGCTTATTACCCAAAAATGTGGATTTAACATGAAATTGTCGATATATAGGTAATCAAGGGTCCTCTATAAATAATATATGGTATGATATATAAAATTATGTTTCTATAATAGATTTTTATAAATTTATATTTAATATATCGGAGTTTCAAATGAGTAAAATGGAACTCAATACTTACAGTAACGGGATTTCTAGTCTCACTTTTATTTGTTATATATTTATGCCATATTCATAATTAGTTTATTTTATTTGGAGTATATACTTCAATATAACATGATATATCATTAATATACCACATTTCATGATAATTAATTTTTTTATTGGTGTTATTAATTTATGATTCTTGTGATTCAAAATCTAATCAATCAGTATTGGATTTTGTCTCAAATTTCCTCTATGATAATTATGTTATGCTATAAACTTATATTATTTCATCAGGTGTATGTATAGCCCATTTGACATGTAATATCATGAATATATTCTTCCTAATTCAATTTTATGTTTCATTTTATGTTATTACATCATGGGTATTATTAATCAATATTACCAATATGGTAAGGATTTTATGTTATAATATCATCATTTATTGAGATTGATTATGACTAGTCTCAAATGTAGAAATATCTTGAGATACCTCTCAAAAATTCTCATTAATTTTATTATTATTTTTTTCAGGATATCATCAAGTAATGGTATTATAATTTCACTCTTTGGCATATGAAATTATTAATAAAAAAATTTTATGAATGTCTGACATTATTTTTATCTTCAGTTGAAAATATGTTTTCATTCAAAACCCTATTTTCGAAAAATAATTTCGAATTTTTTTAATTATAGTATTTTTATTTTTAAAATATATTTTTATCCATGTTTTAACATTTTACAAAAAAAATTGAAATTAATCTTCATGTCCTTTTCAAGACTATTCCTATTTGGATTTTACCAAAAATGTGAATGGATTAATCATTTTATCTTGTATGACATGATTGGAAAAATCCAATGTCATGAAAAAAAATTTCCTATAATATTAAATTATAAGTTATCAATTTTATTTTCAAAGAATTTTTTTCAGAATTTTTTATGTTTAGAAAATAATTTTTCTAATATGAAAAGTTATTTTCCTCAAATAAATGTTTTAGATGATATTTTAAAATCATTTTCCATATAATATATTATCCTTTGGTGCTATATATTCCATAATGGGGATATGATCAAAGGATATCATTCTTATTATTTCTATAAATGATTTATATTTAGGATTATAAAAAAATTATAAAACCAATTTATCTTTCTTAGGTTCTACCCTGAGGAAGTTCTTATGAAATAGGCTTCTCTTCATGGGTTATTATATGATGAAATGATTATGAAACATGTATATTTTCCAAAGGTTTTTATATGATGAATTTTTTATGACACCAATTTCATTTGAAGGTATTTTAAACGATGAATATTTATCATATTTTTGGAATATGGTTTCATTATGTGAAGGGTGGGACCTATATCTTCCAAAAATGCATTGGGAAATAATTTATATATCATTGGATATATAGGAATAAAATGGGAAGTGAACTCAGTTCAGTAAGTCGGGGCTGTAATAGAGAGTGCACTTTGATTATTAAGACATGGCTGGAATGGGGAATGAACTCGGTATAGTAATACAAGGCTAGAATAGGGAGTGAACTCGCTTCAGTAAAGGACATTTTCCACTATTATGGTCTTAGTAATGATCCTTGAATAATATGTAAATGGATTTAAATTATTATATGTGTGAAGAAAAATCTATGATTGTTCTAATGTTTTCCAACCATGGATTGTATGCTTTGATTCACTTATGATTCAAGTTTTGTGAATTTCCAATTCTTTATTCTGTGATTCAAGATTTTTATCTTGGATATGTTGGGTATGTTTTAAAAATATTATGCTCAAGTTCTCATACAATTATGTTCATGTTATTATTAGGTATCCCCCTTGTTTACACTTACCAAGAATCATATATCACCCTTTATTATGCTTCCATTCTATAGGTAATGATGATATTTATTATGTATGATATGTCTATGAAGGATTATAGTTTTAAAGAATTTAATATGATATTATGTAGATCACTTATGGACAAGTAATTATGTTTCTAAAGGAACTAAACTATTATGGCACTTTGGGGTGTGTTTTTGTAATTGAATGAATATTGATAAAAAATTATGTAATATGTTTGTATGTAAATACAAGGTAGTTATAATATTATTGAAATATATAGAATATATTTGATATGATTTTCCAAAATGAAACTATCAACATAAGGCATTAAGGTCTCTAATTGAGAGGGAAACCAAGATAGTAAGGAGAATAAGAATATAATATAAGTATATTTATTCATAGTTAAGAATGATACATAAATTTTTAGCATTTATTTTACATGAATCATCTTCATTATTTGGGTAATGGAGTCTAAAAATCATGTCCTATAAATTTATGAATCAATTAAAACTATATACCAGTGGGAATAGAATGACAATTAGTATTGGGAGAGACTATTTCCTTACTTAATCAATGGAGAGTGTATATGGTTTTGGTGGACCTTTCTTCAAGGACCAAAACATACCCTATATATTACATTACAAGCATAGTGGGAATATATTCTTTTCAACATCAAATCCTAGTAGGCTGTCATTAGATCAATCAATCCCTATTGTTAAAATTTACATGAAAGAGAGAAGAAATATGACATATCATATCAATCTTGAAGTATGAATTTGTTGGTGATGAATTAAAAATTAGATATATAATGTAGATTTGCAAATAATAGGACTATTAAAGAAGGGTTTAGTCACCATAAAGGATATTCAACCATATATTGGAAATATTATCATGGTTAATGGAAAAATATTTTAATTATTCAGTACACAATCACATTAATAGGTTTTGTACTCAATATGAATTGGTAACCTTGTCGATAATGGAATGTTACTGATTGAATAGATTAAATTCACTTATAAAGGGAAAGTAAAATTTCGCCTAACTTTTTCCAAGACCAAGGGATTAGATAGTATAGATAAGCTTTTTTAAGGGTTTTGTAATAGACCCCATGATGTTTGTTGGTTTTTTTACTCCCTAAATGTTTCTTAAACCATAAAATATAATTCCATAGTGTAAGAATAAATAACTTCTTATTATACTTCCCATTACAGGTTTTCAACTCAACAACTTTTTTTGACTCTTTCTATTTATATTTTATGGTCTGGTAACAATGACTGTGAAGGGTCGAAATTTATGGTCCAGCAAATTGGAAAAAAATTGTTGAGGTTTAAGATTACTCAACATTGACCAAATGTTTCTAATGTTTAAGGGTGAAAATCTTGGATGAAATTATTATGTGGTTTATGATTATAGTACATAGACCAAGAAGATAGAAAAATATGTATAGAAAGGGATTGGTGAAAACTAACATGAATGGATATCATAATTCTTATACATATTATTCCATAGGGTAACACACATATTAAGGCTGTAACTCTTTGTATAAATGTTTTTGTTTGGTATCTGGATAAGAGATCATGTTGTTAGTATGTATCTTGTAAAAAAATATAATCATTCTATATGTAGTTCTTGGTGAGTAAAGGGGGTCCCATGCATATATAAGCTTCTCATAAATAATAAATGGGAATTTCATTCTGATAATAAGTAGATAAATAGTATAACTTCCATCAAAACACTCTATACATATTAGGATAATATTTAGAAGTGGAACATTAATACATTAAGGCATAGATGGTTTGTATTATTATAAATAGGTTTTCTCCTCGTGTAGAGAAAAAATAGGCCATAGTAAATAAGTTATCTTGAGCAGGTTTGAGTCATGCAAGAAGTAATTCTAACTCTCAGATAAATGACATATGGTGGAGATTGTGACATTCATGAAATGAATAAGGATGTTTATCTTCACATATCCCAGACTATGTTCAATATCATAAAAAAAGTTATCTCCAACAAGCTAGATATAGTGACTCTCCATGTCCTCTAATATCATCAGAGTCCTTATCTATGTGATAAACAAGTTTCAACATGGAAAATCATTTGACCCACATGAGTGTGCATGATAGGTTACATGTTAGGGAATTTAAATTTTATTTAAAACATGAATGTTTAAATAGATTTTTCTTTCATGGGTATATTTGGTTGATTTAAATTAATATTACTCATTGGTCTTGAAATAGATGATATAATATTCCCTACATATCCCATGGTATTGGAATCAAACCATGCATAGAAATTAATGAAACAGTCTTTACAAAGATATGACACTTATTCAAAGAAATAGGGAAATTTTAGACATAGTTTAGGTAGACAATGAAATTATTGTCATCTTGTACATTCATGACTATTAAATCCCTTATAATATAAAAGGGACCCTATATAGATCATTCTCTTACATAGGGGAGGGGAATTTTCAAATTTTATCCTAGTATGGGGTCTGAAAAAAGTGAATCTCCATAATTATTTCCCATGATAGAAAACATGGGTTTCATTTGAAAAGGAATGTTAAAACCTATTATTGATTTATTCTGAGAGATCATATACTAGGAATCTTTAAATGTATCTTTCTCCCATGTAGGTAATGGGTCATAAAGAATAGACCATGTGTTATACAGTCTAATTTTATGCTATAAGGATTCATATGTTCTATAATTTAGTTACATGTTATGTGGTACTTTTTAGATAGAGTTTAAATTCATGCATCTTGTATGAATATTATATTTTTAAAAATCACGGGATGAGGACACTGTAAACCAAAAAGAATATTTTTTAAATAATCATTAGAGAAACCATGCATTGCAAGGTGTGTTCTCACACAGTGTACATTTTAATCTCGTAATATGATTATTGATGATTGATTATATATTGGTGATCATATGTAAATATGAATCATATTTATGGAAGTTAGGTCCCATGAAATTAACCATTATATATAGTTTATGGTCACATAGAGTGAACTAAATAATTACAAATTTTTTTCTTGTGTTACTTGTAGGCTCCTTACTAGAATCTTTGAAGTATAGTTGCAAAAAAATAGACAAATTTTTAATATTTTTTTACATATGAAATTTGATGTTGTAAATCATATCTAAAATTATTTGAATAGGAGACAAGATAGTATATGGAGCATTATTTCCATTACTAAGTGTGTAAAGATAATGAATTGGTCAGCCGACTGAGGCTAGTGGGAGTAGGTTCGTTATTTCCACACTCAATCTGGGGATAGCTCATGGGATTTGTATATAACATTTTTATATGACCAATATAACTTCTTGATGTAAATTTATAAAATAAATGAATGAAATTTGTATTCACCATCAATTTCTATTAGGGTCCCTATAGATTAATTAACAAATGCCACTAATATTTTGGTGAAATATTTATCTAAGAGGATTGATCATCTCAGGTTTAAGGGATTCAAAGAGGAGTATATCAACTTAAGAAATGTTTTTATTCATACATAAAAAATAAATGATGTATTTTGGGTGGATAAATAGTTGTTGAAAGGATTTTGAATACTCAATGGTTATATCATCACATAGTAAACATGTAATATTTGTTGGATGATTGAATATAGTTGGAAGGGAATGTTAATTTAAACCCCATAATGAATGTATCTGGGAATAAAGATTTAATAAGTTCATCTTGTTTATTGATAATGATGTTTTGATAGTGAAATCATTTCATAAGTTTTGGTCAATGAGTTAGACCATGCAAAGTATAGATTATATTTTATGTGGATATGAAAAATTTCCAAGCAGTTTAATGTCATATAATGAGGGTGAATATTCCTTGTAGTTTATAGACATCCAATGAGGTCTTATACTGCGAAGTTTAGTTTCACGTGGAATTTACTTTTGTGAACCCCATGTGAATTGCATAGAACCTCTACACCAGGATTATAATTAAAAGTGTTTGTGGCTAGACCTGTAATATGAATTTTTAATTCACTATATAACCCATGACATCGGAACAAAGACATGCATAGTTCATGAAATGGTTCCCAAAATAGATCCAATAAATACATATGTATGAGGTAATTTCATTCTCTATATATATTTTTATGATTTTTAATGAATGGAAAATGAAATGGATAACCATGTTATCCTGAGAATAAATGAAACCTCATATGGATGAGGTAGTAATTATAGGATATGGTGACATAACACTATCTTAGTGTAGGTTGATTTGAGAAAACTCAAAATATTATGGAAAATTAAAACTATAAACCCTATATATATATATGGTTCATTTTTAATTTGGAAGGATGATCCTATCATTTTTCTATATTCCATATAGTTTAATGTTATGATACAAGCTGAACTACTCCACACAAATTGATGTCCTAAATCTAGGATCTGAACCCTTTCATTTATCATTATACATCTAGGATGTATTGGGAAGATACATATTCTTATGTTATGAAGCAAAGATAACTTGGGTGTCTATAAAGTTTAACATCATGCATTTATTAAATTGGTGTATTGGAATTTAGCTTCATATGACAAGGACCATTTCACATGACTCATCAAGCATTGTAATCTTCTAGTAGAGTGAGAGTAACTCGTATCAATGTGGAATGAGTCAAATGATTCTATAACTCTCTTGGGGCATCGTCTAATTTATTTTAGATTAAATATTTAAATAAATATCATTTATCAATTATATGTACCAAAATTTTGTGGTATAAATAATAATCGGGATGATTTTTCATGATTTATTCTTTTAGATATATTATTCTTGATATACTCTAGATAGTCGTTCTAAATGAGTGTGTGATGTGGAAACATTTACATTCTTAAATTAATATAACCTATGGTTTATTCCATTGAGGTATTTTTTTTCTAGATTCATTGATACACATTGTGCATTCTACTCAAGATTTCTACATGGTTAAAGTGGAAACATGGGTGTCATTTCCTCCAATATCTATTGATCTATCTACATCTAAATCCAGTCCATGAAGACAACGAATCTAAAAAATTTATATACTAAAAATTTATGGTAGGGGAATTATATTGGATTTTCTCTAAAATATTCTTTATTAGGTCTCCCAATGAATCAGAGAATGATCAAATCATTTTCTATTTCATAGGAAAAATTCTTAGGCACTTTCTCTAGTTGGAATAAATACACCCTCATTTTTCTATCATCAGGATATGGATGGTGACATTTTTTTCCACACTATATTAAATATGCCTCTATTTTTATAATAAGAAGTATTAATCAGGTATTTCAGAGGGAATTTTATGATTTCAATCAATTCCGGGGTAGATCCTAAGACATTTTAACCCTAGATGTTGATAATGTATCCCCATGACTATAGAAAATTGACTATCCTTGGATCAATGTGGAAACTAATATGGTATAAGAATTCTGGTAATCAACTTTATGATGAGTTGAAAAATATTGAAATCCTCCCATACTAATAGATTGGTGGACATCAGAATATTATAATTCCATAATATTTCTGTGCTCGAGTAAGGTGGAATAGGGTATGGATTTTACTTCATGATGGAACGAAAATTTTGAAAAGAAAACAACCATTTTGGATTGGTAACATCATTTAAAGGAGGACCACAATAAGAGGATTCTCATAATACTTCTTAGAGACAATATCCAAGAAGCATATTAATAATTATGTCAGGTATATCCCCATTTTCTTACATCAACTAACCAATATATTATTTATTAAAGATGGAAATTTCATCCACAAGGGGATGACAGGTTGAATTTTGAACACCCTTTACTATTCCAATGTCATAATGGGTGAATGATGACGTGAGTCTAAAAATTGACCATAGAGAATAGATCTAGTATTGAATGTGTGTATAAGAACCATCTACCTCACACTCTTGATGCATAAACAGGGTCAGAACTTCATTATATAGAGTTCATTAAGGTATCTTTGAGAACTTATTCACCAACTCTAGGAGTGTATAATAAGATCCCCTACTAGAGAATTTATTATTTCAAGAATGTACAATCTACCTCATCAAGAATTTTCTAATATGAACTAGTTGTAATTTATTCAGACCTTGTTAATAAAATTTAGATGAAAATTTTATCGAATTGATGATCATATTCTATTGAATATCCTATTTCTTATATTAGTCTGGATTCAATCATTGGTGGGTATGGTTTAGATCACATTTTTTATGGGTCATCTCCCATTGGATAATTTATTGGGATGGTTCCCATTCAATTGTTTGGTGGGATGATGACTATGATCATTCATCTTTATTGTTTTGGTGGAGAGATAAAACATATTCTAGATATTCCATGGAATTTCCTATTTCCATTAGGTCCTAAAAATAATATTTTATGTTAGATCATTTGTTATGAAGCATCATTAGATATCATGACCCATCATATGATGGTAACAGAATTAATTTGGTTGGTCATCCAGAACTCCTCCATCTATATTCTTTATTTTTTAATGTATTTTCAAGTTGTATTCAAGAGGAATGATGATTTTTGGGAATATGATAATTTAAAAATAAATACCCATTATCGTTCCTTATTTAGTGGTTATATCACCACATCCATTTTGGATTTATGTTGACATAATTTTTTCCATATTTCACTGGATTTCATATCTATGTTGGTGTTTCATTATAAATTATTTCTTAGTTATATGAATAATATCTTATATACATTTTTCTATAGTCATAATAGCTTAAACAATCATGGTACTTCAAAATAATAAGTCTATTAGATTACTCATCCCATAGATTTTCCTTTCATATTACCAATAACAATTCCTTGGGAAAAAAATCATGGAATACATAATACTCTTAAATCTTATAATGAAATCCATCACTCTATCATTTTACCACTTCAAATATTTGGAGAGGTGAAAGATTGTATTTTTCCTTAGTATAGAGATAAATTCAAAAATGAATTTTTGATGGAGATTTTACCATCATGGGATAGAACCATATGTATGGTTATTAAACTAAGAAAATGTGAGGCTCCTAAAGTTTTCATGAGGAATCAGATCATAGCAGCCACTTATTATTCTGTGGCTCCCAACATTAGGCCTCACTAAGAAGAAAAATGGGTGATATATTGTTTTAAATCACACATCACATTAATTTTAGAAAATAATTGGTTCCAATGTTAATAGGTAGAGGAATAAAATCTATCCACATAAGATACATAATCCTCTTTTTAATTAATTGTTCATGTCATCCTTTAATAAGATCCATCCATGAAGTGATGGAATCTTTTGATTCTAAGGATATACCAATATATTTCATCCTTTTATGAGTTTTCGAAAAATATTGTTTTTGATTTAAAAGTTTTGGGAACACTTAATAATCAATTAGTACTATATTTTGTTGGGTTTGTTGATATAATATTAGCTTGATGGTGTGTCTTGAATCTTAAATTATTTTTTGAAAAAACTTATTTTTTGAAGATGTTCAATTGAATAATACATACCATAATCCATATAATTCTTTTATTTAATGATTTTTCTTCCCTGATGAAATTTATCATTGTTCTAATGATTTTTTATAATTATAGTTTAATGATGATAAATACTCTCTTCTACTATAATAGATTATATGTCATTTGGTTTTGGGAGGGTGGTTAATGTGGAAAAAATATATCCTTGTCAAAAGTTTCTTGGTTTACATCATCATTCATTTCAATTTGATCAATTTACTTATGTGTAGAATGTGACATGATGTTTGGATTCCTTTTGTTAATTATTTATAATCCTGGTTCAATTCATCATACATGAAGGTAGTATAGGTAATTATAGGTTGAAAAATGGTAAAAAAGAATCCCACATACCTCTCAACTAGTGTTTTCAATAGGATTATGATATCTACGAGTCTATATCCATAATTGTTTGAAGATTATGTCTTCTAGTAACCTGTAATTGGCTCAAATATACTATCAAGACATAATTATGGGCATCATATGTGTTTTGAGTGGGTATGAAAATGACCCGCTATGGAGTTACATTGGCTTGATAGTCCCTAAAGGCTATCCTTTGGGATTCTTGAATTCATATTTCTAAGGAAAGCACTATTTCCTTGGTAGATTTTTTAAAATTGTGTTCAAACATTAGTGATAAAAATATAGTGGATACGAACCTTCCAAGGTAACACATAGGGGTTTACATTTATTTAGTGGACATCCTCCTCTGCCTCTCCATGATAAATAAGGAATGTATTACTACACTCTAGGGATAAGATCCCAAAACTATTCGATATTGTGATGGATTCCAATTACATCATCATAACCCATAATTTATTGGAAAAACTATAAGAAATCATATTTTATAAACATTATTTAGAGAACTGCGCAATTTGTATATATCCATTTCCATGATACTTCCACACAAGGAAATTCACCATCTAGTGTTGGAGGTGCTGCGTTACTGATTATGTATGATGAGGCCACAGGTTCATGGTCTTCACTGTAGTTGAGGAATATGTTTACCTTATTTGATGGTAGTGTATAGTGTCTTGTAATTTCCTATAAGTTTAACAACCATGTCTAGTTAATTTTGAATACATTGGTTCATTTGGATAATCTGTTACGATTATATGAAATACTGAATGTCCTGGATAAGAAACACAAAAAATAAATATGACAGTGTAGAATCAAAAATAAGAGAGAATTGTAGATTGATAACATTCAGTTAAAGGATGGAAACTTGGTCCATTTTTTCATGTATTAGGATTGATACTATTAAACTATTCACACTGGGTTTACTATTTTTGTTTCTAACATTTATGGCATTGTAAGTCTATTATTCATATATTTTTTATTTTCCACACCTTTCAGGTAGTTTCCAATGAGATATATTAATGGAACATAAAAACCCAAATCATCCATGTTTCTTTTATAGTCTATAGACCTACTTTATAAATGCATATTTTCATTGGGAATTGTTCTAAATACATAAATGAAGACACATTGGTCAAGGGGATTAGAGGTGAGGATCATCACACTTATATAAAAGCGAATTTATTTCCCACAAATATAATCTCTTATAGCATTAATATGTATTGATTAATCCATCCCAAATCCCAATTGAAATACTTGTTACCACCTTGACAATGATATGTTTAATACCATGTGGATATGTGAACACCCATGTGAATTGTCTGTTTATAATATTTATCTTTATAATTTCTCATTCTTTGTTTTAAAGACAACGTTATAGGATCAATGGGGATTATACACATCAATATTGGTGGTTGGAGTTTTGGATTTTAGATTCAACAATTAATAGTTGTCTAACCTAACAAGTGGTAATAATAATGATATTCTACATAGTTTTATAATATGATTGGTGAGTACACCTGAAGTGGAGGCCTACAATTGTGGATCATTCACTATTTTGATGGCATGATCATTGTACATCTCTTAATCCACATGATTCTTGCATGATATTAGAAACAAAATATTTTATAGGATTAATCACATTTCATTGGAGTGTACCATTAAATATTAATGAAAATATTATGCACTGAGACTAAACTAAAATGAATATAGTTCCATAGATTGGGTGACACTAAGAAAAATTCTAGAAAACAAATTATCTTCCTTGAGAAACCAAACCTGGTAGATTTTTATGGGAGATTATGTTTTTGAATTACAAATAGAAGGATTCCCAAATATATTATCACAAATTGAGGAGAGTAATGATGACCTTGAAGAGTATCTCAACTCAATGGTAATAAAAAAATTCAAGGATTATATCTAGGTGTACACCCATATATGGACTTGTTCCTCATCTACTAATGGATAAAGAAATATGATCATAATCATAGGAGAACTTATACCTATGAGATAGAAAATTAGGGGAGTACACCATAGCGGAATCTCATATACCTAAAACCAAGAAGAGTATCTTGATAGTATGTGAGTATTCATAACTAAGAAGATTATATTGAATCAATAGTAATTGAATATTTGGTTAATCATTACACTTAGAAGGATTCTCAATCATGATCCCCCGCCCCACTCATCTATATTTAAAAATTTGAGTAACAGATATTTTTAAGATTAAGGATTAAACCTAATAGGATACCCATTTGTTTTAATATTAGAGGGGTATCTCAACACAAGGTTAATAATGATATCCATTTTGATAATATATAATCAATAGTAATTAATGATTTGGTGAGGGATTAAGCTGGGAAAGAATCCTCTATATGGATCCATTCCTCATCTATAGATATACATGGAATGATGATCAAAATCATAGGATAATTTGTCCCTATGATAGAGATAAATTATGGCCATACTTAAAATCAGATTCCAATATATCATGAACCAAGAAGATTATCTCAAATCAAGGTGAATATAAATAACCATGATTATCATTACTCAATGTTTATCAAAGATTTTCTCATGTATTACACCTAGGTGGATGTGAAACCATTACTCCCCATCCCCCCATATGTTGTTAAAAATATAAGGAAGAGAGTATGTTATTATTATGGATTATACATATTGGGAGGACTAGACATAGAGGAGTATCTAAACTATAAGTGTACATAAAAGGAATTGATTCCAAAATATGAGATAGGGGTGAACTTTTTCTTATACCTAGTGAGGTGTAGAAAAATATAATTTTCCCTATAAGGGGTTATAAAATTTTTATATCCATAGTGGGGATAGAAAGGATTCTTAGGTCTGGTTATGGATTGTGAATATTGTTAGACCCAGTGTGGGATAATCAATATTATTATCCATTGTGTGGGATAGGGAAGGTTCTTTACTATAGTGATGGATATTGAAGATGATTATCTGTAGTGATGGTATAATTAAGATGTTTTCCCCGGGTATATAATCCTTGAGAGTATCACCCAGGTGGGATTCCTTGGGTGAAGTGTTTCCCAAGTTATGGTGCATAGAAGAATGGTGGTATGTGGGTTATCCAGGTATGATGGGGTGGCCATGTGCGTCACTCAAATGGGAAACCCATGTGTTTCACTCATTTAGAGTTTGTATCTCATGTAAGGGTCACTCAATTGGTACACCCAAGTGAGTGGGTCACAGATCAACTCAATATGAGCCTGGTAATGTAAGTGTTTTCCCAAATTGAGGGTTGAGTAAGGGGTCACCAATATAGGGTTGAAAAAACATGGCCTTTACCTAGTAAGGAGATACATGGTGGTTTTTCCATGTACTGGCTGTCTACAAGGGAAAACAAGTTGGGAGGTTATATCTTATACCCAGTTTTTCAATTTAGTGTTAATTCATCCTCATAATAATTGTAGGTTGGGGTCTATTTATTAATAGGATGATGGACCTAGGAAAATGAGTTGGGGAGAGACTAGCGCAAGATGGGTGAACCATTTTGGTTAGCGACATGCACAGGATGGGAGAAGGAGCTAGTAGAGCTACTAAATCGTGATTGGTGAAGAAGCTAGGCGATCTACTTATGTTAGATGGGTGAAATGGATACACAAGTATCTGTATTAATAAATATAATTCCTTATATAAAATTTCCAAAATCTAATGGGAAACTCATGAAGGGAAGTTCTCAACACCATCCCATAGTGTTGGGTAATGTTTCTAAGGAATCTCCAACACTTGGTCGATGTATAGTATTACATTATAAAAATAAATATGCTTTTTTTCTCATAGAAGAACAGTTATACTCAAGCACGGTATGTATTTTCTAGGTGAGGATAGTATCATGGTTCATGGAAATTTTCATGGAATTAATTATTCATTCCCAATTGTCACCTCATTGGATTGAGAAAACAATGAAAATATATGTTGGAAAGAAATAAATGTATTCCTTTACAATGGACCAAATTATCTAAAATTCCACTACTAAATAGGCTTTAATAGAGTACTCTATAGATGCATTGAATATGAATAAATTGTCACTATTATAGAGGATGTCCATGTATACACATTCAATTCTCATAAGTCATGGACCAAATTCCACACAAAAAAAAACAAGTTTTGGGGATATTTATAGCCATCAAGGAAAAAATATTTCATTGAATTCGCCAAAATATTTCATGGATTATAATAACTAATTAATTTCATCCAACAACCTTTAGATCCATGTAATATAACCAATTATTTTTAGTTATTTTATATATTGGGAATATATTTCATTTGGCTATATCTACTAGATATAACTATGAAATTCAATAAAATCCTTATGTTAATTGACTTCTTGAACATGTGGGTCAAGTCTATAACCCCCAATGAATTAAGGATGGTGGTTACCATCAGTTTCAGGAAGATGAACAACATTTCATGTTTTTTCCTTCAAACAATATTGATAGTCAATTGAGACAATTTTATTTTTTTTGAATTGAAAAATCTATATCCTGAATATAATATTTATTATAATCACTTATACCACTATCGTGTAGTGGTAAATAAATACATAGAGGATTCCAACAAGATATTGATTAATATATTCTAGATAATGGTGGATAAGGATAAAATATCTTAAATGAAAAAAAATATGGCATCCAAAATGGGTTTATCACAACACAACTCGTATTATATAAAAACCGACACCATATTGAATTGTATATTAGATTGATGTGGCCATTTACAATAATTTTCAACATCTTCGACTTGGTGTCACCATCAATAATGGACTCTATGAATTTGAACAATCAATATAGTGATTGGATGAGTTAAAAAAGCTTGATGAAAAATTATTATAAGCAATTCAGAAACATGAATTCCTTTTAAAACATGTTCCTCTAGTATTGAATAAAAATGTTCATCTATGATCATTCCTCTAAGAAGAGTTGGATTTCACTCTCATATGTCGGATGAAACCAATATTTAATCTCCACTGGATCAAAAAAATTGAAGAGCATTAATTTTTTCACATAATTAACTCAAATGAATCATTTTATTTGATTACAATGGATCAACAGCGTGTTACAACTCTAAATGATGTAAGGTATTTTAGGATGTATATTACATAAAATTCATGTTTATTTTACAAATTTTAAATCTATAATACACTATAATAAATATATGATTTCAATTCAACATGAATCTCAAATTATTAGAATATTTTTTCTCTTATTATGTTAAAATGCATTTCTAGATTCCTAGTTTTACATAAACAAATGTAATAAGAGTTTCCCTACTAAATGGAATTTAAATATCATAATGTCTATATCCTTTTAATATTACATTAAAAATTATAGAAAATTAATCCTTCTCACATGATGTTAAATAGAATGTTATCTTGTCCTTTTCACATGAAAAAAAATCAAGATGTTTTATAGGAAATCACCATCAAAATAATCTCGCGAATGATACCATGTATTATCCCAATTGTATCATTATTCTCAAACCAACAATGAATCATGAGATCTTGGTAGTCCTTATTTATCGACCCAATAGAAATAATGGATATTGATCATGTTTAAATTTAGAGTGGTAAATTATATCCATGTGATGTAAATATAAAGGATAAAATATTTATGACGCATGGCCTCATAGATTGACATAATGGTAATATGGGTCGTGTCCTCCTTACATACGAGCTATATGCTTGTGAAATTATTTATTGCATGTACACTTACACTATTTTTTTGGAAGGAGTTGAGATAAAATGGAGCCATTTGAGGAAATATGTGTGGATTAATTTCAACAACATTGGATACATAGTAAAACCTAGACCCCCCATCCTAGTCCCATTTGAAAAATGAAGTTAATATCTTTCCCCATCCTAGTGTATGGTCTGATCATTCAAGTCAAGTCACTATTTGTTATACTCCATTTTGGGGAAATATAAATTTTTATATGAACTACACATGATATGAGTCCAATAATTTGGGATATGTAGGGTGCCATAATCTTTTAATGTAATCCTAGCCTCAAGATCTACTAGTATACAAACCCCATCAAGTGTATAGTCTATAAATTCAGGTCCAATCCCTTATATAAAATTATGTATAGGGTTAACTCATCTATTTTACTTTAAAACTATGTGTTTGTTGATTCTAAAACCATTAAATACATATTGAGATCTACAAAACAAAGACACAAGCTGACAATATTATGGTTCTACTCCCTCTATACATGTTTTCCCTCTCTTTTTTTCTTATCCAAGACAAGGGGACCCTAATTTTCCCCCCATATGTTAGAACTACATGAGGCACATTTTTTTATATTTTTTAATAAATAATGATCTTATAATATCAAATATTGTTCCTATTCAAAAATTATAGAACAATCCCTATAATATTTATCATTTATGGGATTTATCCCACAAATAGGTTTTCCATCCATGGATCTAGAAATGGGGTGAATCTATACTATTATTTCACATGAGCTAGATTGAAAAAAAATATCACATACCATGGTTTGTCTTGTAAGACCATAAACAGATAAAAGTATCCCAGATTATGAATATTTTATCTCCCATGTATAATACAGATCTATAAATGTTAACCCTTTATCATATTGTTCTATATATATAATATTATGTTAAAGTAAAATTTCTAACATTTTTATCCTATTTTTTGGGTCTCCTTATGAACATAAATTCATTATCATAATTACATATAGAAGAAATAATATTGTTGAAGATATTTTCTAACTATAAACAATAAAAAAAATCCATGTTTTTCACGTGACTCTCATGTGGATGATGTATTTTTCATGCTATTAGACATCAATATATTTGTAATAGATTAATCTACAAGGCCTCATTACACTACATAAGTGTCAAATATGTTTAGTAATTTCAAATGAAATAATTTCATGCACCCAAAAATCCAGATTCACCCACTTTTGTAGTAATTTTATCCATACAAGTTCATTAAACTTGGTTTTTTTACATAAATCAATTCTATCATAATTCTTACATCCATAAGAGAACTTGTTTTATAAATATTTTTTTGATGTTATCAGATTTTGTTTCATTATGTGACATAGTTCATCTAAGAGATGACCTAAATAATTCCCATTATAGGGTTCGTATCAAATTTTGAGATATTCACATATGTGCCATCACATTACATTAAACATCATGTTATAATCCCTTTTCATATAACACTAAAACACATAACACCATCATCATATTCATATGATAGTAAAAAACTTGATGTGTTTTCTATCAAACATGATCATAAACTAGATAGAGTTTTCTCTTCCATTAAACCCCACATTTTCTATATGGTAGCCAAACTATTGTGTTGGTGTGTAGTATATGGGACCCCATGCCTAGTATAAATGATCCATTTTCCCAAATATCCATGTTATTTAGGTCCAATATATTCATATTTTAGTATTTAGTATATTATTTCCCTAGATACGACCATTGTGTTCCTTGTATTTTATATCCCATATGAGGAAATTTAAATTCACATCCCTATATTTAAGTTAGATTGGAAGAATGTCTATTAATAAATTAAACAATTAGTGGATATATTTCAAATACATCAGGATATATAATAATTTATGGAAAACATATTTCAAACCTACCAAATAATCATTTTCCATTTACACTCTTAATTATCCTCAGATAGCCTAATCATGGTTAATATGGTTGTTTCTTTGCTTCCTTCCAAACATAAAACTTTTAACTAAATTTTTTTTGATTGAAAAACTAAAATAGATGAATATCAGTAAATGTTGTATGAATATCTTGTGAATACAACTAGTTATAACCAATCATTAGATATATAAATATTACACCTTATTAGATGAATATTCATTACATAACATTAATATTTGTTCAATAATCATAAAGTTTTAGTGCCTTTGGAGACTATATACCAAATTATACCATTTAATGTAATATGTTCAATATCTCCCACAATTATCTTCCCATATAGTACACTTCACATACACACCCTACTAAATCATTCATTATAACTTGGTGTAAGGAACTTTAAGAGTGTGATTTTAAATTCTTAGTCAGGGTAAACATAATAGATATTAATTAATGAACATATGTGGGGATATGAAAAGATTAATTTTATGAGAACATCATTATAACATATAGTAATTATACCAAATCCATCAAATATCATTAATCATAAATACTTGTATAAAACATTGTTACAACAAATGAAATAATTGATTCGTGTAAGGAATCATAATTAATCAGTCATGACCGATGCTAAAATATTATAATAATAAGATAAAAGTTTTTTTCAAAAACATATTCATAGTAAATAATTTCATTAGTCTATCATATTGGATTTGGATTACTCCTCGTTCGAGAATATAATCATATATATTTTACTCCCAAGAAAATCATAGTCAGAATATTCCACTACCAAACTAATATCACTCAACATTCTTGGGAATAATATCTCATGACATATCCATATTTAAATAATGTATTAGAGGGATATTTCATCCATGTATCACCATTAACATAATGAAAACTATATATATTTTACAAAATATCATAAAACATTAGTCATATCATGGTATCATAAATTGTTTAAAGGGAATGGGTTTGAAATACATTTCATCATGGCATAACACACGGAAAATGAATGGGTTTCATAAAAATTGCATTATCAAATTTATAAACCACAAAATGAAATAGTGGGGGTGGTGTAATCTAATAACATCCCAATTAAATCATAATTAACATCAAAGGATTTTCTAAAATATGAAAATTTTCTATAATAGATAATGGGAATATTTATTAAGGAAAATACACTTTATATTTTGAAATCACTTCTTTAAAATTCAAAATATTACTATAAATTATGGAATATAATTTCATTTAAATTTACCATAAAAAAATAAATGAATCATAATTTCATTTATTATTTATTAAGGTAGTAAATTATATTCATTTCTTAATCATTAAAACAATCAAAATTGTTCACACCATCAAAAAAATAAACTTTTTCTGAATAATATAATAAGATAGTTTTCAAAACTTCTTTTTGTTGGAAAACACTCAATAATTTATAAAATAATACTTAAAAATAATTAAATAATATTGAAAAATATTCATGAAGATATCTATGAAAACATTGATATGGAGGAACAAATTTTCCTGGTTGAAAGAGGAAAAATAGGGTGAGAATTTCATAAAGTCATTTAGTGGACCATTTTGAGTACCAAAAGGAAAACAAATGGTACTAAAACACAAAAATATTATAAATAAAAAATGGATAAGTAAAATTAAATGGGTTTTTAAAATAAATATCATATATTTTCCTCTATGAAAATTCCAATATAAACAGTCCAACTAAAAATAGGATTGAAACATAAACCACTTACCTCTAGTATCATTTTTTTCATACTCATTAAATTATCCTATAAAAAATTTAGATTTATTATAAATACATTAAATAACCATATTTATACATATCATTCCGTATATAATTTAATTATAACATATTATCACACGTATACTAATTATTCTATATTAAAATCACTATTTGAGGTCATAACTCATTCGCTTTTCATGTATGTTTTGGTTAAATGGTTCTAGTACTCTCAACTTGGTCACCATTTTATTTTATATTAAATATTAGTCCTTATTAAAGTATCATATTTTTTCATAATATAAACTTTTATAATTATTCATATAAATATGTCATGAAAAATGAATTACATCACAACGTGAGGATGGAAGTCCATACATTTGCACAAGAGATATTTCCAATTTCTAATTGTTGGATCAATAGAAAGGTAAATAATAATTCACCTTTACCTAATAATTATTAAATATTTTATATCATATATATTTATTACATATCTACATATTACCATATATATAATGTGAAAATGAAAACTGAATCGCATCTCTTAGTTGAGGTGTTAATCGACACATACGCCGAAGTAACATTTTCATTTTTCAATAGATTTAAATATAAGATGGTATATAAGATATTGAAATTATATATTTCTAATTATTTCATTAATATTATTAATGAACATTATATTAATCTTAATAACCAACTCTGAATTATGGTGATGAAGGATTAGTCATATCATTATGTGGATGTGGTAGTCCACACGTACAAATGGGTGATAATATGATTTTTCAATTGACTTAAAAGAAGATGGATAATTGTAGTAAATTAATTATTATAAAATTTAATTATATTGAATAAAAAATAGTATTTATTTATTAATAAATTATATTTATAGTAGGTATAATAGTAAATAAATTGATAGAGTTTAGGTTGGATGATTGCATATTCTTCAGTAGTCCTCCTTTATAACCATTATTATGGTCATTTGGAATGGTATTTTAAGATGAAAAGAACCTATACATAATGTATAGTTGTCTTTATAAGATAATTGTGTATGGTTTTGTAAGGATATATGGATCAATGTGTGATAAATATGAGAGAAGAGGGTTATCCGTTTAAAAGGGATGGAAGGGGAACTCTAGTAATATTTCAAAAAATTAAAATATTACAAAGTCATAATAAATGAAAATTTGATGTAAATTGGATTAATTTTGAATTCAATATGATATTGGATAAAAATAAACCCATACAATAGGATTTAGACATATTTTTAGGTCATTTTAAACCTTATCTATTTAGTTTAACCCACCCAACCTCCAACCCTTTTTATCAACAACTTCAAAACACATTTTCTTATAATTAATGGTTATAAATTCAATTCAAGTCAATAATTGTAAGAAAACATTTCATGGGATGAAATATAATCAACATATCATACCCTTTCTTATTTCAAAAAATTTAGTATTTTTAAATCATATAATTAAATATTATATATATTTTAAATATCATTAATTTCATTTTGGATTCAATTAATTTAATTTTATGTTAATGTTATTAAGAAAGAAAGAAATTTTTAATATTGACCCTTTCACCACAATTCTTAAATATTAATCACCTATAAGATTAATGGAACATTAGGATTCTTCCAAAAATATTTATTTTATAGTATTTAAAGTTATTTTGTAAATTTTTCTTTTGTGAAAAACACTATTTTGGTGTTGGGTAAGAATTTAACGTGATTAAAAATCATTAAGATTTAAAAATATGTTACAAAAATAAAAATAATTTTTTATGTTTTCAAATTAGTTTTTATAACCAACCGTTATAGTTTTTAATCCCCATGATAATATAATATATTTCTGTAAAAATAGTAAAAATTTTATATTTCTATAATTTAAATAATATATAACTCATTGTCAATGAAAAAAGTCACAAAATATCCATAACATGAAATTATGTGTGTAGATATTCGAACATTATTCAAACAATAGAATAAAGTATTGTTTTTATTTAAAAGTTTTATCCCATAATTTTATACATGGTTTAGATGTTCTACCCTTACCCAAGTGAAATATATTTACCATGATTACTATCCATAATTCCTAAAAATAAAATGGGTAAAATTTACAAAATTTTAACCACATTATTCCAAATATAGAGTCTATTTTTTGAGAATAATTTTATATAAGTTATCGAATTTTTTTATTTAAACTCATAAAAATATATGAAAATAAAGAAAATTAAAGAAAATAATTTGTAAACATAAAAGTTAAATTATATAAAAAAATAATATTGTTTATTAAAATGGAATAAATTAGATAACTATAATAAATATGGATCATACTTAATTTTATGTAAAAAATAAAAATAAAATGGTTCTTATAAATTTTTTATTTAATAAAATAAAATGATAGAATTTGAAAAACCTTAATTTTTCATTATATACTAAAAAAATATTTTCTAAAAATCCAAATAAACCAATATCCTAAGTAAATTTTTAAATTTTTATGAACAATAGTTTTTATTTAATAGAAATAATTTCTAAAAGTTTTAGAAATATATAATAATATTTACTAATAAAAATAAATAATCTCGTTTTTTGATGAAAAGGTATCCTTGATATAAAAAATAACTTTACTAAAACTATAGTGCTTATTTACAAATAAATAATCAATAAATTTCAATTGAATAGGAAGATTATACAAATATTTTATAATTTAGTTACTCGTATTCATGCACGTAAATTCAATGACTTAGTTATAATGGTGACATTTAAATAATAATATCTATATAGTATATCATTATTATATTAATTATTTTTATTTCATGTTAATTAATATATCATGAAAATTAATTTTTAAAAAAATTAGGTTGTGACAGCCTCAATTCATTAATGATTCTCCATACCTCCATATTCATCAATGTTAACAAGAGGTATATCTATAATAAGGAAAATTCCCTCTAGTATTTATACAACTCCAATAAAATAACATGGGAAAATACTATTTTTGTATTTTCTTAGTGGTAGTAATAATGATAAATTAACCATATTGGATTATTTATTCAAATACTTTTCGTCAAGAGTAAATTGTTTTACATTCATTTTTCAATGGTGTTGGAGTTCTCATTGTCTTTAATCCCCATATGGGTTTCTATATCACACCCCCTACACAATGGTCCAATCATTATGAACCAAAACTGTATACAACACCCTTATGATAGTTTATTAAGATAGTGGGAAATTCATTCAGGTAAAGTATTACTTTTCACATACTGTAATAACTATCACACATTCTTTATTCTTGAATAACCATTACATTAAACTTCATGTACATACTTTAGGTTATCTATAATAGTGGTAAGGGTATTCTATTCACTTGAGGTAAACATTTCCCTTATCACTAGGTATAATACCTCATTAGTTAATTTTTCTATAGGTGTGTGACCATAAACATTAAAAACAATTGTCTATGTACAGTGACCATAAACTTTATACACTCCACTGAGATAGTCTCTTGTAATGTCAGTACCTCAATTAATATCAGGTTTTAACCTATCCCTTATTAAATTAATTATATAACTTTAATTCAAAGATGTATTACTATAATCCCTTTCAATGTGTCGTCAATAATGTACAACCTCAATCCCCTATAAATATTTATTAAATGAAATTTGGATGGGAACCTAATTTCTAAATAGTCATGATGAAATTACCTTTAATATTTTAAATAGAAAAGACATAAAATTTCTTAGGCTGAAAAATCATAAGGATAATATTTAGAAAAAAAACTATCATCTTTCTATTTTAAAATTTTAATATTCTCAAAAAAGGTTATAGTGGAAATATGAGATGGGACAAGGCATGTTGGGACTACAATATTCCCCCCAAAAAATCCTTCCTAAAAAAACTATTTCAACTTGTCCATTGAGAAGTATGATAGCTTTCCTATCATAACCATTTTCCAAAATAAAAAATCAATTTCCAATAAATATTGATGTAACCCCTTGGGTTACTGAACTCATCATGAGCACACTCCCTTCTATAAATATCTTTTATTCAAAAACAGTTTTATTCTCTAGAAACCTTTTATTTTCCATCAGTAATGTGGAAATATTTTTTAGGGGATACCTCTATTTTTTTTTGAACACACACTATTAATATGGAATTATATATATGGCCCAAATATATCCTTCTTGTAAATGGAATATTTTTCCTATGCAGAAGGTCCTTTGATAATTTATTTTCATGATAGTATCACATTGGAACAATCATTCGAATGTGGTCTAAAGTTATCCCATCCATTCATCTCTCATATCACATCACTCATTTAATGATTTCTCTTATTATTATGATGAATAAATCAATCATTCATTTGGTAAAAATTTTATTACTTCAAGAATCATACAATTTTGGTCCATAAATTACAACCTTAACTATGTTTACTCCCCTGAGATGGTCTATAGTAACATATATCTCCCCATTTTTATTGGATTTTATCCTTTCTTATTTTACAAAAAATATATAAATTTTCTAAAATATTTTCATCCATAATCCATAGAAACATTTGGTCAAGGTTTATTGACATTAAACCCCACTAACATTAGGTAAAATAAAACTGACCATAGACTCCAACATCTCAAATTTCAACATGGAATGAATCATAAAAATGAAAAAGAAAAAATCAACATAAATCTTAACATGTTGAAATCTTGAAGGGATGATTTCATAAAAATTGATCACTCTATTCATTTAGATAAATAATATATGACATATGAAACAATTAGAGTTAAAATATTAGAAGGCACATGACTTGTAGGTCCCATTATATGACCGTATAAACAGAAAATCTACTCTCATTGAAGCCACTATTCATGTAATATGTGAGATAAATTTCATTCGATAACCATTTTCAAAAAATATATGTTCTCTACATAATGGAATAAAATTTTGAGTCCATGAACTCTATAATAGTATCCTGCATTATATACACCTAGATCATTTAATGTCATTATGAATCTCCAAAAACCATTCTTTGTCCTTAAAAAATGAGACTATACAGATATTATGGACCCCCTTAGTTTGGAAATAGACACATGACATTGATATGGAACTATAAATTTACACTCATTTTATATTTCCAACCAATGGAATCCTCCTCATATGTGGAAGATCCTATGATATTTATTCTCCTTGATAGTATCATAGAAGAATACATCATTTTATGTTATCTTGTAGATACCCGAAGCTTGAACTACATAGACATTACATACTTTTGTGGAATACATAATACATGACAAAAACAGATGCCCAAATACCGTATTATTTTAGCATCTTTGGAAACTCGGAACGAAATCTTCTAATCATGGTGAAAGATCTTCAACAACTCCCATAAAGATATTCCCCTTTTGGTTTTCTTACCTAAAACCTTTATTTATATCCTGGGGAAAAGAAAACATAAAAAAATGGTGAGTTCAAATGCTCATTAAGGGTATATATAGACAACATAAAACAATCCATAAACATTTGAATGCAAGAACTTGAACATAAAATATAAACATCAAAATCTTGAGTAAAGACATAAATCGTGGAAGTACATAAAGAATATATCATAATGGAACATCAACCATGATAAAATATAAGGGGAATAAAACATTTAATTGTGGAAACAATTCATAACATGTTATGATTTCCATAGTAGCCAAGGCATTGCTGCCAAGACCATCTTAGTGGACAATGTCCCTTTCTGAATCGAGTTCACTCCTCGTTTCAGTCCTGTAACACTGAACCGGATTAACTTACCGTTCTAGCCATTTCTATATCATGAGATATAAATATTTACCCAATGCATTGGAGGGAGATATAGGTCCTACCCATCTCATAATGAAATCATTCTTACTTGTGCCACAAAATAAACGTACATCATTCATAATAACCCAACGAATAAAATGGGTTTCATAAACATCATCCCATCATCACATAATCCATATAAAAGTAATGGATATCATTTCATAATAATAAAATTGAAACCATGTAAATCATAGAGACATTATACTTGAAACATACACATATGAAATAATTTCATCTTAGATGATAAAATGGTTTGGATAAAACACATGAAATGAATTCTTGAGGAAAATATCCTTTCTTCTTCCAAATCAATTTCTTTTCACAAAACATCATGCAATTTTGAACGAAAGAGATTTTGTTGGAAATAGTCATGAAATATTTTGGAGTAAGATTCATGAAAATAATGCTTTATAAAATCGTAAAAATCCTTTCATTCCGTATAAGTTAAAAAAACATTCTCCTCGTACTTTTGTCGGAAAAGTCAAAAAGTACCTCGTAACGTAAACAAAAGAAAGAATCATTACATACCATGTAGTAAAAGTAAAAATGGGTAAAAAGGACATTAAACATACATAAAAAAACTTTTAAAAAACATGGACATGGATGATAACAATAACCCCAGTAAATACTTATGTATAAGCAATCTCGGATAAAAATGAGATTTGCAAAATTATCCCTTACCTTAGGTCTGATATGCTTCATACGTATCCAAACCTCCTATATAATGATTTAAATAATGTCATGGACTTATTACAGAATCATATTAATTTTTATTATATAATATATGTTTCACTTATGACTTTATATTACCCGTTCTTTTGTAAATTCCATGTTAAAGTAGCGTTTTGGGTAAAATCATCTCATTTATCGTATGTGTTTCGACTTGTCATGCTTGATATTATTACTTATATCCGGATTTACATAATTCCAGAATGTAAAATTTGATTTATATATAATATATATTCTTCATATACATATATATATTATAGATCAATAAAAGGAATGAAATACACCGTTCATGGAGACGGTAGGTCGTACGTACGCATGAACGCTGTTTTCGTTTCCCTATTGAGTTGACTGAAATTAAGTGGATGACATACATATATATACACATAAATCTAGTATCATTATTATGTCATATATTTCATTATTACTTATTATATATACTTTATAATCATTCATGAATGGTTAACATGGAGAATGAATCTCATAGCGTCATGGAGACGGTAGTCCGTACGTACGCACTAGCGATGATATCATTCCCATGATCGTGGAATTGAATTGAGGTGTATGTAGAATATTTATGAATCAATATAAATTTACAATAATCCTATATAGTTATTATTTACACCATTATACCCATCCAAGTAATGTGGTGGTGGAAAAAAGATTACACCACGGCGTGGAGACGGTATTCCGTACGTACGCACGCGCGGTTATTTCGTTTTCCAGAGGATGGATAGATGGTGAAATAGTATTGTTTCATACTTATAATAACATATCAGTATATGAGTGATACTTATGTTATTACTTCATAATGAAACAACTAAATAAGAATATGTAGAAGAAGAAATTAAGTTGAAAGAATCGGTAACGGACATTACCTCTTCTTTGAAGCGCCTCTTTGAGACCTCCTCTTAGGGCACTAAAATTGGTCTTTGAAGAATACCAGGACCTCTAGTATGTTTCTATGGAAGTGGAGAAGGGAATTTGGCAGGGTTTGGACGATCTTGAAGGCTCAATGTGGTGTGAGGAAGTGAGGGAGGAGGTTCCCTTTTATAAGGGAGGAGAGGGGCACCTTTGGAAAAACTAAAAATATTATTTTATTATAAAGTCATATTCGGTTTTTAATATCTCCAAATTGATTTATTTAGAAGCTAAGGTGGGTATGGGTCGAAAGACTCTCATCAAATAGAATTTATACAAGTTTAGGTTTCTATTTTAACCTTATCATTTAGATTTAACATTAAGTTAGATAATTTAACTTTTACCTTGTCTTCTTGTTTTCTTACACTATAAGGTTAATAAACTTACTATAATGAGCCAAATGAACCCCAAGTTGTTTATTATTAATATATAACCTTATCTAAGTAATTTGGTAGAACCTTATATTTTTAAGAATAAAATAACAATTAATAATATAATATTTTTTTTAGAAACAATTTTATGTCAATTTCGACACTATTTGGTAATTGATTTTTGTGAAAATAATAACAGAATGATTACATTGAAAACAGTTAATTAAATCAATACTAACATGTCATATTATCCTAGAAAAATATTTTAATTCATAAAAAGTCTCAAATTACATTTATTTGGGTATTTATAACATCAATTATGTCAATATCTCATTAATAAGATAATTACTACATCATCATTGTGTCATAAATTAATTAAATTATTTAATGTCTAAAAACTACAAATAAAATATCATTATGTAAGAAATATTTTTATATTTCTAATGAATTATTATAGTCGAATTTATCTTATGTATAACTCTATATTAAAAATGATTTAGTTATTATTCATTGATTGTAACTATTTAACCCTTCTTTAAATAAATTAATAATAAATGTCATAATCTAATCCAAGTTGGCCTAAATGGTCATATTTTATTCCTAAGGTTTTTTTTGGTCGAATTACACTTATCCAATAGAATTAGTACATGTATTAGGGTAATCATAATATCCGTTTTTCCCTTAATTACCCTATTTACTTTTAACTGTGGTAAAAAAAAGTAAAAAGTTACTATTCACCAAAAATTATTTTCATCTCATTGAACCTGATTTTAGTCCTTGATATTAACCGTGTCTCTCGGATTTTCGAAATTCCACTCACAGAAGTGGTAAAATTTCATTTAAATGAAAAAGTCAGTTTTTTTAACTACCACTAAGTGGTTTCACTATTCATCGAAAACTGAAGTTTTTCAGAAAAATATAAAAAATTCAGCCTAAGCATTATTTGATATTCTGGATTCAAAAGTGATGTCAGTTTTTCCAAATTCAAAACATAGAAGTGGCATTAATTAATTTTAAAATTAATTCCCGTTATCAAACCAAATAGTGTGTTTTAAAGAAACAAAAACTATCAAAAGATTGATACTTGTTTATATCCAATTTCAAAGTAAAATTAATTCCAATGAAAAAAATTGGATTAAATGGTAAAAATATATTCTAATTACACTTTAAAACCAATTAAAAGGATAATCTAACCATATAAATTATTGCGATGAAAAAAGTTGTTTTTAATTAAAATATAGCATGTTTTTACTATTCATTAAAATATGACAGTTATCAGAATAATATGAAAATTTTATCCAAAGTATATTTTTATATCCTGATTCCAAAGAAGAATTTTATTTTGTCAAATTTAACTTATAGACATGTCAAAAAAAAAAGATTTATGGTGGGTGCGCCATCAAAAGGCGGCAAAACTGCATTTTTTGAAAAATACTTATTTTACCCAAAAAAATTATTTTATTCTCATACCATGTTCTAGAAAATGAGTAAGATGAATATTAATATTATAAAATTCAAAATTTAGTTATTACTATTCATAACGGCTAGTTCGTGATAATATTATAACCATATATCATTGTTTAGTGAAACCTGGTATTGCGTACAACACACGCTATCGAGGAAGGTCGTGATTGCGTGTAATGCAAGCCAAGAATAGTGTTCCGTATACTGCAAGCTAATGCAATGTTTCTTATAATACAAGATAATCTTGGTGTAGCATACAACACCAGACATAAAATAAAATAATACCACTAGTGCAAAAAACGTTATTTACGTGACCATTTTATAAGTCGGTTATATATAACCGACGTGATAATCTGTGAAACATGGTTTTTTACATCGATTATAAAATAACCGACGTAACAAATGCGGTGAGTAGATTTTTAACATCGGTTATTTTAATAACCGACGTTACAAATCGCGCGTGCTCGGTTTTTACGTCGGTTATAAATTAACCGACATAAAAAACAAAAGTGCGGGGGTTTTTTACGTCATTTATTTGATAACCGACGTAAAAAATGATATATCTACGAGTTTTTTACGTCAGTTATAAAATAACCGACATAAAAAACCAAAGCGCGGGGGTTTTTTACGTCGGTTATTTTATAACCAACGTAAAAAACGCGGATTTTGAGGCCATTTTGACGTCAGTTATTTTATAACTGACGTAACGAAACAACCCACAGAACATTTTTTATGTCGGTTATACAATACCCGATGTAAAAAACTTTGATTTTTGATGTCTTTTTTACGTCGGTTATAGAATAACCGACGTAAAATACCAACACGTGGATTTTTTTACGTCGATTATAAAATAACCGACATAAAAAAAGTAGTATCTAATACATTTATAATTTCGGTTATTATAATAACCGACGTTATAAATGTAAAAAACAGTTTATAATGTCGGTTATTAAATAACTGACGTTATAAAACATTTAAAAAATTAACAAGCCCCGTGGATTGTCATTTACGATTTTTCGATCGACAGTCCAGCGGCTCGTCTCTCTCGCGCGGTAAAACCTAATCAACTCGTCGATCTCACTACGTTAAACTCATTTTTCATTCATAGATTATCATATTTACTCTCCTCGGATCTATCATCTCAACTCGCATCACTCAAGTAAGCCTTCCATGAATTTATTTCGTTAATTTTTTCCCAGATAGTCTATATTTATGTTCTACGATTTTTGTGTTTAAACTAGGTAAGATTCTTCGATTTCAAACCCTCTTACCTCTTTTTTCCATCATCATCTTATTTATCATCCCTAGATCTATTAGATCAACTCGCAATATTCATGTAATCCTCAACTACTTTTTTTTATTTTCTTTTTGTTTTGCGAATGCCCGATATTGATGGTAATTTTTGTTGTCATTGACAACTAACGATCTCATTCACCTATATTGCTGCATAGAATGGTTATTAATTAAATGTACAAATTTGGAAATGATATTTAATGTGTTGTTGCTACTTATGTTTATCCTTTTTTATATGAGAATCTATTAGACATATAATGTAATGGTTGTTGAACTCTATGGCCCTTTGAAGCATCGCTATGTCTCATGATTCCAAATAAAAATGGGTTCTTCTGAGGGCTTACCCTAGTATTTTTTTAGGCCTTTCCAAGACCTCGAAAATATGTTTAAGATTTCTAGAATTATCCACTACCTCATTATGATATTAGATATCGAGAAAACATGTGATCATTTTACGAGTTGAATATCAATGGTTATTTTTAATTATCATACAATCATTTAAGTAGCCATATTTAATAATATTTAATTCCATCTATTTCATGTTCAAGTATATATTAAATTCATTTGTTTTTAGTTATTCACCATGCCTAGTTTTTATATGTAAACCATTGTTTGGGGGGTTGTCCGGGGTGGTGGGGGGCTGTCCAGAGGGTTGGGGGTGTCTAGGGGGTGTCCAAGGGGGTGGGTGGGTGTGGGGGCTGTCCAAGGGGGTGGAGGCCTGTCCGGAGGGTTTTGGGGGTTTTCCGGGGGGTAGGGGTTGTCCAGAGGTTGGGGGTGTCCAGGGGGTGTCCAAGGGTGTCGGGGGTGGGGGTGGTGTCCAGGAGGGGTAGGGGTGCTTCCTGGAGGGGTGGGGTGTTGTCAAGGGGGTGGGGGCTGTCCAAAGGGTTGGGGGTGTCCAACGGGGTGTCCAAGGGGGTAGGGGGTGGGGGTGGCATCCAGGAGGGGTGTGGGTGTTGTCTAGAGGGGTGGGGGTTGTCCAGGGGGTTGGGGGGCTATCCAGAGGGTTGGGGGTGTCCAGGGGGGTGTTCAAGGGGGTGGGTGGTTGTGGGGGCTGTCCAAGGGGGTGGTGGCCTGTCCAGAGGGTTTTGAGGTTGGCTGGGGGTGTGAGGCTTTCTAGAGAGTTGGGGGTGTCTAGGGGGTGTTCAAGGGGGTGGGTGTGTGGGTGGGATCTGTCCAAGGGGGTGGGGGCCTGTCCATGAGGTTTTGGGGGTTGTCTGGGGGGTGGGGGCTGTCTAGAGGGTTGGGGGTGTCCAGGGGGGGTGTCCAAGGGGGTAGGGGTAGGGGTGGTGTCCAGGAGGGTTGGGGGTGCTGTATAGAGGGTTGGGGGTTGTCCAGGGGGTGTGGGGGTTGTCCAGAGGGTTAAGGTGTCCGGGGGTGTCTAAGGGGGTGGGTGGGTGTGGGTGGCTGTCCACGGGGGTGTGGGGGCATGTCCAGAGGGTTTTGGGGGTTGTCTGGGGGTGGGGGCTGTCTAGAGGGTTGGGGGTGTCCAGGGGGATTGACTACTGCATCGTGGTTTATGAGATTATGACATGATTATTGTGCCATGATGATTGGATTTACATTGTGATTTTCTCCAACTGAATTTTTATTTTAAATATGATTTGATTCTCAGGTTTACTCCATTCTCTCCAATTTTCTATCAACCATGTAGGTGCCATGGTTTTCTTTTATTCAATGGAATTTAAAACTATTATATCTATCTATATTTTCTTTTAATAATAATATTCAATAATATTTTTTAAAATATCCATAGATTTGTTTTATATTTCAAATTTGTTTTACATTCAAATTATGATTTTTTTATATAAACTTATATTTATCTTATCTTAAAAATATATTTATTTTTGATATTTTTTATTGGTAATATTGAGTCGAAGTTGGATTACGGAACATCGAATGAGCAATGAATATGAGGAAGGTTTTGATGCCTTTTTGGAATTTTCTAAACGAAACGTTCCAATTAGTGACATTTTTTTCTGTCCATGCCTGAAATGTTTGAATATGAAGAAGTTGAAAAGTAGAGAGATAAAAGATCATCTGATATGTCATGGTTTTAATCCAAGTTACAACCCTTGTATTTGGCATGGTGAAAATAGAAAAAATTTCACTAATGATGATGATTCACAAGATGGTAACTCCAATGGAATTGAAGAAATGATTCGCGATATTGTAGTAGAACAAATTGATATAGAACCGACAGTTGCGCTTCTATATGGTGATGCTGAAAAACCATTATATCCTGGTTGTATAGATTTTACTATTTTGTCGACAGTGTTAAAATTGATTAACCTGAAGGAGAAACATGGATGGAGTGAATGAAGTTTTACAGATCTGCTACAATTGATGAAATACATTCTTCCAAAAGATAACGATCTTCCAGATTCATATTACAAGGCCAAGAAAATATTATGCCCAATGAGATTGGGATACAAGAAAATACATGCATGTCCGAATGACTTCATTATATATAGGAAGGAATATGAATTTCTGTCAGAGTGTCCTAAATGTGGGACATCATGGTATAAGGTGAAAGAGAAATCACAGGCTGATGTAGAGATTACAAAGCTCCCTTCAAAGTTATTTTGGTATCTTCCTATAATTCATTGTTTCAAACATTTATTTGCTAATTCACATGATGAAAAAAGGTTAAGATGGAATGCTGATGAGCGGGTATGTGATGGAAAAATACATCATCCAGCTGATTGTCCACAGTGGAAGAAAATTGATGCGTAGTATTCTACATTTGGAAATGAAATAAGAAATCTCAGATTAGCGTTGTGAACAGATGGAATGAATCCATACCAAACCCTCAGTAGCACACATAGTTCATGGCCTATTTTCTTGGTAATTTACAACCTCTATCCTGAAGTTTGTATGAAGTGAAAATATGTCTTCTTGAGTATAATTATCTCTGGTCCAAAGCAACCCGGAAATTATATTAATTTTTACTTGTCACCGTTGATTGATGATTTGAAACTGTTATGGGCTGATGGTATTAGGGTGTTTGATTCTTATAAAATGGAATGTTTTCAACTGCATGTAGTGCTTCTATTCACTATAAATGACTTCCCAGCATATGGAAATTTTTATGGATATAGTGTTAAAGGGCATAAAGCATGTCCAATTTGTGAACAACAGACGTCATATTGTCAATTGCATCATGGGAGGAAAACAGTGTACATGGGTCATCGAAAGTTTTTGCCTATGGATCACCACTATAGAAGACTAAAAAAGCATTCAATGGCTCACAAGAATTTGATACTACTCTAAAACCATTATCCCCGGATCTGTATTTTGAGAGGGTGAAAAACTTTGAAGTGACATTGGGAAAGACACAGAAATATGGTAATGATAGACATATTTGGAAGAAAAGTTCAATATTTTTTGAGCCACCATATTAGAGGTATAATGAATTTAAACATAATATTGATGTCATGCATGTGGAGAAGAATATATGTGATTGTTTGATTGGAACATTGTTAGATATTAAAAGAAAATACTAAAGATGGATTGAATGCAAGATTATACTTACTATCAATGGGAATACGTTTGGAGTTAGCTCCCACTCCTAAAGGAAGATGAACATTTCTTCCCCCATCTTGTCATACATTATCAAAGAGGGAGAAAATTAGCTTTTGTTAGTGTCTTCATGATATCAAAGTGCCCCAATGTTATTCTTCAAATGTAAAAAATTTTGTCTCATTCAAGGACTTGAAGTTGATAGGTATAAAATTACATGATTTTCACATCATGATGCAAAAAATTCTACTAGTTTCATTGCGTTGAATATTTCCCATTCGTGTAAGAAATACTATGATGTAGTTGTGTTATTTTTTCAATTAAATTTGTAACAAGGTGATTGGTGTGAATGCTTTGAAAATTTTGGAAAAGGATGAAATTTTTATACTTTGTCAATTGGAAATGTATTTTCCTCCAACTTTTTTTGATATAATGGTGCATTTAATGATTCATCTGGTACGATAAATAATGATTTTTGGACCTGTATATCTTCATTGGATGTATCCTTTTGAATGTTATATGAAAATATTAAAGGTGTATGTTAAAAATTCATATCGACCTGAAGCCTCCATTATTGAAAAGAATATTTCTGAGGAGGTAGCAGAGTTTTGTACGAGCTACTTGGCTGCGGCACAACACATAGATTTGCCTCCATCTCGCCATGAATGAGTTAATAATGAGGGAAAGGGGATTCATGGCTTGAAATCCAAATCATTGTTAGCTGAATAGATGAAGAAGTTAGAATCATACATCTTGAATAACATAGCTGATGCTCAACCTTATATCACATTGCATATTAATGAGTTGAAACAATGTCATCCAAAGAAGAATGAAATGTGGATTTTGAATGAGCACAACAAAAAACATTTGTCATGGATTAAAAAGACTTTTCTTGGTAGATCAGAATGTATCAGAGACATTAAAATAGATAGTGGGTGGTCCATGTTTAAATGTAAAAACATGGTCTAGTTATGACATTAATGGATATATATTTCAGACGAAAGATCAAGACAACAGAAGTGCAGTTCAGAATAGTGGTGTATTGGTGTTTGCCGAAGCAATGCATTTTTCGAGTGCTAAGGACAAAAACCCAATTTCTGCATCAAGTGTATATTATGGAGTGATCGAAGACATATGGGAGGTTGATTACTTTAAAATTAGAGTTCTTTTTTTTAACTGTAAATGGTTTATCGGTAAAATTAGTGTCAGACACGATGAATTTGGAATGACACTTGTTAATCTGAATAGATTGGAAGACACACCTGATTCTTTTATAATGGAAACACATGCAAAACAAATTTTTTATGTAGTAGATCAATCAGATATGTAGTGGGTTGTTGTTTTACAAGGGAAAAAACAATATGTTGGTGAGGATGAAGTTGATGAAGATGTTGATTTATGTGAGATCCCTACTTCCATGGAACGATTAACAGAACATAATGAGGGGAATGTTGAAGACATGTTTTGTGCCATAAGGAACGATCCCGACGAAGGAATTTGGGAAAACAATCCATTTGTACATTCCTAAAATTACAGGTAACATATGTTTATTTCTTGTTTACATTTATTTTTTTCATAAATGTTACATGTTTTAAGTTTTTTATTTATTAAAACATGTTTTAAAACAAAATAAGTATATTTTTTTGTTTGTTTTATGTTTGTTTAGTTTACTTTATCATGTTTACCATTACAAGAATTATATATCTATTATTTTTTTTCAGTGAAAATTACTTTACCATGTTTACCAGGTTTACCATGTTTACCATGTTTACCATATTGACCATATTTACCATCTTTACCATTTTTTAACATGTTTACTATATTACCAATGTTTACTATTATGTAACTTAGTACAGTTTTCTATTTTCTGATTACAGTATTATTAAAATATTTGAATTTGTGTACTTTTGAACTAACGTTTGTTTTTTTGATTTGAAGGATAATAACAGATCATTTAGTTGATCAACCACATGATTCTGGAGATGAGCATATTGGTCATACCGCAGGGAGGAACATTCGCATGCTCCTATTACGACAAAGAGTTCAAATGTCGGTAAACGTGGGTGCACACGTTTACCAAAATTATCAGTTTCCCATACGCAGAATTAGAGGATAGTCGTTGAGTTTGATGATGATGATATTCCTAGAGGTCTAAATGCAAAAGATTTTAAAAGTTTTGTAGCAACTCATGCTAAGAGCAAAGTAATCATTCTGTATGATGACTGGAGAAGTGTGGATAAAGTGAGAATCTCTCAGTTATGGGAGACGATTTTGGTAAGATCTTTTGCTATTGTTTGAATATTCTTTAAATGTTTCTAGTATATATAATATGTTTAAACTCTTCTTTATCAGATGACATTTGATATTCCTGACACTGGAGGAGTCAGGAAGAAATGCTTATCGTTGGCTTCTAGGAGATGGAGGGATTTCAAATCAACCTTCTCATCTAATTTCATTTATGGTCATAGGAGTCATGAAAATCCATGTCGTATATATCCTTTTATAGATGAAGACACAAGGAGACAATTTTTTGAAAGTAGAAGAAAAGAGTCATTTTTGGTAAGGGAAGTGTAAACTTTTATAAGATTTCTTATATAAATGATCTTATTAACGTTTTGTTAATGATTTCTTATTCTTAATTTACAGAAAACAAGGAAAGCTCATTAGGAGATCTAATCTAAAAATGTATACCCTCATAGTTTATCTCAGGGAGGGTATGCATTATTGGAAGAACGAATGATGGCAGAAAAATTTCAACAACTAAGAGCTAAGTCTTCAAGATCTGGAGAGGTGGCCCCTCCATCTCCTCCATCTAGACATGAAAAATGGAAGAGAGCTCGGAAGGGAAATAAAGGGAAATATCTTTCGGATGAATCGAGAATCGTAGCTGAGAGGATTATAAGATATATATTTTATTTATTTAAGTTAACCATTTTCTTCATATAATTTCAATCATTACAGAAATGTTCAATTAATTAATACAAGACTCTCTTGAGGAGCAGAGTTCACAGTGGACATTTACAGCTACTGGGAGGGAAGATATTTTATCTTTAGTATTGGGAAATTCCGAACATCCTGGTTGTGTAAGAGGATATCTGGTAGGTGTATCGGTAAGAAAAGTGTTGCCACGTTATTCAACTTCAAACGTTGAGGGGGTTTATGAAAAAAATAGAATCCTTGGAGGCTGAAGTTCGTAATATTAATGCGACGATGGAGGAAAATATTAGAGCATCGGTGTAGTCTATATTTACAGACATGCAAAGAAAATTTCAGACAACATCTCCCACTCCTCCACCTCCCCATACATACCCCATTATTTATCCTCCACCTCTGCCAGTAGCTCCCACTCCCCCACCTCAGCCTGCTGACCCCATTTTCTATCCTACTCCTCCGCCGCAGCTTCCTACATATTGCGAGTTGTATGTTGATGATTCTCAACAGCATATAGTAGCATATTGGTTGGTATATTGTATAGGAGATAAAATTCATCATCAACAATTAGAGGTAGAGAATCATAGGGTCACTATACAAGTTATTATAGATAGATCAGCTCGGGTACCATTACCTACAGATGAGGTGGCGATAGTTGGACATAGTATCGGCCATTTTTTAATTTGTCCATCCATACTTCTTCGACTCATTACCATAGAGGTATGAATTTTATATCATTTATTTTATTTTTTATTAAAGTTGTTTTATCATTTGAAAACTAATATATTTTTCAATTTATTTTTACAGGAATACTTTAAAGCTAAAGAAATACTGTATAGACAAAAACAAAGAGAAATAGTTATGACATCAGATACAGATTATAGTAGTCTTGAAAGATTGTCAAGATATTCAAATTTGTTTGCAGGTCATTATGAGTTTCCAATGGAAGATCATGTTTTTGGATGTGAAATAAATGTGGGGATTATGAAAACTGATATCATGGATCTTGTTACTGGAGATAAGTTGGGCATCAACATGGTGCAAATTGTTTCCATGTAAGTCTTAACTCCTTTTCCCTACATTTTATTTATTAAAAATGTATACTTATGTCTGTTTTGTATTAGGTATCTTTATAAAATTTGTGAGGGGAATGAGCTGATAGATGTATATGGATTCATGGACCCACAATTGATTTCCCGAGAAGCATGTGCATTGGATGAGGAACAAAGAATGCTTTATATTGCTGAAAGACTTGAAAAGAATATAGTCACACAATGTTGGAGGATGCCTTTTTGTGAGAGTTGTCAAACACATCTCTCTCAAAGAGTTAATTATCTTTTAACATAAAAAATCACTAACGTTAAATTTCCTTTTATCAGTGATCATTGGATGTTATGGGTTTTTTTCCCAAGGGAGAAAGCACTTTATTGGATATACTCTGTCCATGATGATGTGCGGGAAAGTTTTATGAATATATTGGAAAAGTAAGTTTCAATTTCTCAATAGTTTTATATATTATAATGAATTTTAAATTTTCCCCATTAGTATTATTTTCTAACAGGGCATGGGCCTACTTTCGAAAAAACACAAAGAAAAGGAATGCAAAGATCATATGTGTAAATGCGAAGGTAAATATCCATTTATAATTTGTACTTTTTGATTTATTACTTTAAAATAATATATTGAATTTACACTCATTCCAACAGAATTGTCATGAACAACAAGGCACCATTGAATGCAGATATTATATTTTAAGATTTATGTACGAAATAATAACAACTGGGAGAGTTGTGAATTTTGACCTTGTAAGATTTCCTCTTAAACTTTTCCATAATATATCAATTTGATTTTCTCATTATACATGTTAACTACTATACTTTTCATTTGTAGATTTTTGATGACCCTCAACCCTATAATGTTGAAGACATCAAACACTTACAAGTGGAGTGGTCAAATTATTTTACAGGTTTGGTTAAATTTTAGTTGTTTGTAATGTAAAATGTAATTTTGAATATTGTCATTGTAATTGTGTATTTGGTAGTTGTTTAGGTTGGATTTAGTTTTTTTTTAAGTTGACAGTGTATGTTTTGAATTTTATATATGTGAATGTTTAATTTTTCTCTACTTCTTGTTTTGGTCTACTTATGATGGTTTTTCTGGTATGGATTCTGGTCTGGGGGGAGGGGTTTCAAGGGTGTGGGGGGTGTTCAGTGGGGTTGGGGGTATCTAGGGGTCTGGGAGGGATGTCCGGTGGGGTGGGGGGTATACATGAGGGTGGGGTTGTCGAGGGGTATTTGGGGTTGTCCAGGGGGTTGGGGCAGTCCAGTGGTGTGGTGGGGGCTCCAATGGGGTGGGGGCTATCCAGGGTGTGGGGGGGTATACATGAGGGTGGGGGTTGTCCCGGGGTGTTTGGAGCTGTCCAGGGGGTCGCGGGCAGTCCAGGGGTGTGGTGGGGGCTGTCAAGTGGGGTGAGGGGGTGCTGTTCAGGAGGGTGGGGGTTGTAGAGGGGTGTTTAGGGCTATCCAGGGGGTCATGGGGTAGTCTAGGGGTGTGGTGGGGGCTCCAATGGGGTGGGGGCTGTCAAGTGGGGTGAGGGGGTGAGGGGGGTGCTGTTCAGGAGGGTGGGTGCAATCCAGGGGTGTGGTGGGGGATCCAATGGGGTGGGGGAGGGCTGTCTAGGGTGTATGGGGTATACATGAGGGCGGGGGGGTTGTCCCGGGGTGTTTGGAGCTGGCCAGGGGGTCGGGGGGGCAGTCCAGGGGTGTGGTGGGGGCTGTAAAGTGGTGTGAGGGGGTGATGTTCAGGAGGGTGGGGGTTTTTGATGGGTGTTTAGGGCTGCCCAGGGGGTCGGGGGACAGTCCAGGGGTGTGGTGGGGGCTGTCAAGTGGGGTGAGGGGTGAGGGGGTGCTGTTCAGTAGGGTGGGGGTTGTTGAGGGGTGTTTGGGGCTGTCCAGGGGGTCGGGGGGGGGGGGCAGTCTTGGGGTGTGGTGGGAGCTCCAATGGGTTGGGGGAGGGCTATATAGGGGGTATACATGAGGGTGGGGGCTATCAAGTGGGGTATGTTTTATATGTTATCAATGTAAATGCTTAAATTTTCATTAGTTCATGTTTTTATCTCCTTCTGTTTTTGTGGTACGAATTATTGATTTGGTTTCTGGTTGATTTTGGGGGAGAGCAAAGGACTGCAGTTGATTTTTTTAAAAACAATATTTGTCCGTCACGACGGTTATTTTATAACCGGCGTGATAAAGAAATCGAGAAGCATTTTTCACGTCAGTTTTTTTTCATAACCGACGTGATAAACCCCTGTAGAATGGTTTATCACGTCGGTTATGTAATAACCGACCTGATAAAGGACCTGTGAAATGATTTATCACGTCGGTTAATCAATTACCGACGTGATAAACCCCTCCCGGGACTGGTTTTGTAACACCCTGAGATTATATGAGAAATATTTTTTTTTATGTCTTATGTTATACGCAACACCAAAGTAATCTTTCACTGCAAACAATACGGACTTGGCTTACATTACACACAATCGCGACCTTCCTCGATAGCCTGCGTCATACGCAATACCGGGTTTTACTAAACAACGATATATTTTTATGGACTAGCCGTTATGAATATTATTAACTAAATTTTAAATTTTATAACATTATTATTCATCTTACACATTTTCTAGAATATGGTAAGAGAACAAAATAAATTTTTCGGGTAAAATAAGTATTTTTCAAAAAATGCAGTTTTGCCGCCTTTTGATGGCGCACCCACATTAAATCTAGTTTTTGACATGATTATAAGTTCAATTTGACAAAATCAAATTCTTATTTTGAATCAGGGTATAAAATTTTACTTTGGATAAATTTTTGATATTTTTCTGATAACTTTCTTATTTTGATGAATAGTAAAAATACGCTAAATTTTAATTAAAAACATCTTTTTTCATTGAGATAATTTATATGGTTAAATTATAATATTTAATGGTTTTAAAGTATAAATATAATATATTTTTACCATTTAATATAATTTATGTCATTAGCGCTAATTTCACATTGAATTCATAGGTAAAACCATTTCAATCTTTGGCAATGTTTTAACTTCTAAAACCCGTTTTCTTAACAACAGGATTAATTTTAAATTAATTACTGCAACTTATATGTTTTGAATTTTGAAAAATTGATTCAATATTTTGAATCCGTGGGTCCAAATTATGTTAATTGGCTACTTTTTATTTTTGGGCATTATGAATAGTAACTACGGTAAATTTTATTTACCATAGTTAAAGGTAAATCGGGTAATTAAGGGTAAATATAAGATTATAAAATTACCCTAACACCTTCCAAAATCCTATTGGATGAATAACAGTCGACCCATATCACCTAAGGGTCGGATTAGATTCATTTAATGGGCTTTTTCCATGAAAATAATTTAATTATTATTAAAACCAAAGAATGTGACAACATGTCACATAATTAAATCTTATAAGTATAATAATTTTAATTTAGTGATAAACTTAATAACAGTTCGAACATGAATAGTCTCCAGAAATATAATACAATTATCTACATCATAGGAATTTATTTATAATTTTTCGGGATTAAATGTTTATCATTAATTATGACACAATAGTGATGTTGAAATTATTTTATTAAATAAAATATCAAATAAATGGTTTTAAAAAAATTAAAATAAATATTATATGAACTATTTCATTTTCTCCACTAATTTTTTAGATACATATGATATTTTATGAATATATTAAAGCTTTTAGTTCGAACATATCTCCTGTATATATTTTATTTAAATTCAAATAAATGAATAGTGTCAAAATTGACACTATTGTTATTTTATAAAAATAACATATTATAAAATTGTTTCAAAATCACAAAAATATTTAAAAATTATAAATTAACATTTATATTGTCGAAAATGTCATAAAGTTTCAAATTATAGAAAATTCACAACATATATGTAATTATTTATAATAATTTAAAATTTAAAATATTATTACCACAAATAAAATTAAATTGATAAGTAAAGATAAATCAAGATGATAATGTTTAAAATAAATTCCTAACATGTCTAAATTTTATTTTTGATGAGAATACAACCCTATATCACCTAATATTCAGATATGAGTCATTTTGGCCGTTTTTATGTGGGGTTGGGATTTAATATAAACTAATATTTCTTATATTTCCAAAGGTGCCCCTCTCCTTCCTTATAAAAGGGCACCTCCTCCCTATCCTCCTGACACCAATTTTAGCCTTCAAGCTCGGCCAACCCCTACCCATTTCACTTCCCCACTTCCCTAGAAACATCCTAGAGGTCCTGGTCTTCTTCAAAGACCAATTTTAGTTCCCTAAAAGGAGGTCTCAAAGAGGCGCTTCAAAGAAGAGGTAATGTCTGTTATCGATTCATTCAACTTTATTTCTTCTTCTACTTCTTATTCATCAGTTGTTTCATTATGAAGTAATAACATCAGTATCACTCATATACTGATATGTTATTATATGTATGAAACAACCCTATTTCACCATCTACCCATCCTATGGAAAATGAAATCAATGCGCGTGCGTACGTATGGAATATCGTCTCCACGCCGTCGTGTAATCTATTTTCAATCACCACCTTACTTGTATGGGTATAATGGGGAAAATAAATAACTATATATGATTATTGTAAAGTGGTATTGATTCTGAAATAGTATACATACACTCCAATACAATTCCACGATCATGGGAATGCTATCACCGCTCGTGCGTACATACGGAATATCGTCTCCACGATGTGATGCGATTTGTTCTACATGATCTTCATTGCATAATGATTATATAAATGAATTGAATGAATAAATATGATATATATTACACTAATACCATTCTTGAAATGAGGTATCTATAACCTAGAGATAAGAATAAGAATTTATTCGACAAAACACGCATAAAAACAAAAAGTAATAAACACCCGAATAACAAGTAGCAATGAAATATTACTAATAAGAAGCTAAGAAAATGACCATTTATGATATCATAACAATGAGTATGATTCTGGAATAAGTCAATGACATTATTTAAATCATTATACAGGATTTTTTGACACTTACGAAGCCAATCAGACCTAAGGTAAGGGAAAATATCACAATCTCATTTTTATCCGAGATTGTTTATACTTTGGTATTTACTGGGGTGTATTTTATCACCCACATCCATGTTCCCTCATTATGTAATATTTTTTCCATCCACCTACACTTTTTTAAATCCATTTTTACCCTTCGGTGAGTTTTTAGTAAAGGATATGAAAGGAATTTTTTGTTCGTTTTTCGTACGAGGTACTTTTTGACTTTTCCGACAAAAGTACGAGAAGAATGTTTTTATTAACTTATACGGCATGAATGGATTTTTAAAAAATTATTTCCAAGAAGCTTCCTTTACAAGTTCTCAAGTTTATTTTTAATCAACAACTTTTAGTTTAGAATTGTATGACATGTTAAGAAAAGAAAAGTGTTTTTGAAGTAGAAAGGATATTTTCCTCAAAAATGGAATTCAAGTGTTTTATCAAAATTATTTTCCATCTAAGATAATAAAGGGTTCTGTTTCAATCCCTATTATTACATTGATTTTATTATGTTGTGATGGAATTGTTTTTATTAATTCCTTTATCTTATATGAATTGTTTTATGATGTCACGATGTTTAAGAATCCCCTTTTTATTACATGGGTTATGCTATGATGTATGGTTTATGATTTTGTGGCACACATAAGAATGGTATCATTATGAGATGGGTGGGACCTATATCTCCCTCTAATTCACTGGGTAAAGATTTTATATCTCATGAGATAGACATGGCTGGAACGGCAGTTTAAACCAGTTCAGTGAAACAGGACTGAAACGAGGAATGAACTCGGTTCAGAAATGGACTTTGTCCACTAAGATAGTCTTGGAAATGAGTCTTGACTAATAATAAATGATTCTCTATGATTATGTGTGTATGCCACAAAGTTACATGTTTTAAGTTATTATTATTGTGATTACATTTCACTACCATGATTTATCCCATGTTATGAAATTATGATCTCTTTTGCAGGGTAAGATTTCCAAAATGTTATGTTCTTATGAATTTGATGTGATTGATATTTATTTCGTTTACCCTTACTGAGCATTTGAGCTCACCCTTTTGTATGTTTTCTTTCCCCAGGTCAGGAAGAAGGGTATTAAGTTAGATATTCCAAAAAGGGACTATAGATATGATGAAATAAATGGGAGACTGTATAGATGCTTTATGAACCAGTTGTTTATGTTTCCCAGTTTCTAAAAAAAACTATACCAATACGGTCCTTTCATGGTTTTGCTATATGTTGTAATAAGTGTACTTCAATTTTGAAGTACTGACAATGTATGTAAAGTATGGGTCATTATAGTTGGTATCAGAGGAAAGGTATAGTCCACCTTTGGAAACTAGGATGTCAAAGCCTTAGTAAGAATCCTAAGGATAAGTCCAAGCATAGAACACAATCTTAGTGTTTTAGAAATTACCATGAACAACCTATGATAAGACCTTAAGTGTGAAATTTTATTCTTGATTATGTGTTTTTCCTATTATAATTAGTGTTTCTCACACAATTATTCTTGGTTTTAGTCAACGGCTGGAACCCTAAGGAACCGTGTTAATGCGGAATGCGACGGGCAATGCAATGATTGTCCCCCTGAGCAACCAAACGTTATGGGAGCTAGAATGAAAAATCGTGTATCCATGCTCACACAACTTTCTCAAGCTATGAATCATGCAGGACTTCCAAATGAGCAAAGTAAGGAGCAAAATTCTGTTGAATCCTTCATGAGGCAGCGTCCACCTTCATTCAACTGGTCTTCTGATCCACTAGTGGCTGAACAATGGATCAGTACCACTAAAAAGATATTTTTAGTTCTTCAATGTTCTAGACATGATAAAGTCATCTTAGCAGTGTATCGTTTGGAAGGTGATGATGATCAATGGTGGAATCTTATTAATAATATGAGGCAAAGGGATGAAATTGATTCCATGGAATGGGACGAGTTCAAGAACTTATTTTTCAATAAGTATTTCCCTTGTATTCTTCGAAAAAAGATGGAGAAAGAGTTTCTTGAACTGAAGCAAAAGGATGATGAATCTGTTGGTACCTATGAAGCAAATTTTACAAGACTTGTAAGGTACACTTCTAGTATTATTATCCAACCTGAGATTATGATCGATCGATTATTTAGTGGCTTAAAACCAAGTCTTCAAAGCGCGTTAGCCATAAGGGACTTCAATAACTACGAGGAAATTGTTCGATGTGATCTCAAGGTTGAGATGGAGATTGGTGTAACCCATCAGTCACATGGGTTTGATAAGAAGAGGAAAATGGAATTCAAAGGAAAATATAAAGACCACACTAAAAAGAATATGAGTTTTCCCTTATGCTCAATGTGTGGAAAGAAACATGGAGGAAATTGTCTTAAGGGGACAAGAAATGTTATAAGTGTGGAAAAGAAGGTCATTAGGAAGTTTAATGTCGAAATAATGTGAAGAAGATGTCTAATGATGGAAACAAAGGAAGGGATACACAGAATGAACCTACTACACTTCAATGTTTCAAGTTCAAGGATATGGGGCATTATGTCAATCAATGCCCAAATCCAAGGGTTGATGATGATGATCGATGTCAACAAACTCTTAAGGCCAAAGACAAAGGAAAGTCACAAGCAATTTCTATCAGCGATGTGGAGTATGACAAAGAAGTGGACAGAGGTACAATTACCATCCACTCTAAAGTAGAAAATGTTTTATTTGATTTTGGATCCACCAACTCTTTTATTTCTGAAGAATTTTCTAAGGGTATCACCGTATTACCTCAACAATTAGATGTTGAGTTGGCTGTGACAACTCCTAATGTCACAACAGTCGCATCAAAAGTTTACAATTCATCTCCAATTAAAGTTTGTGGGAAAGTGCTTCCTTCAAATATTGTGATCCTTCCTATATTGTAATTTGATGTGATTCTTCACATGGATTGGATTTCTTTATATGGAGCTCATATCAATTTCCAAAGAAGGGAAGTCACATTTCATATTCCAGATAAATCTATGATCGTCTATCGATGCAAGGATGAACATAACCTTCTAGTGGAAATTTATTCCATCTTATGGGTCTTGATTCCACTAAATTAAGTTTATTTATCTAAAATGGTTGGTAAGAAACTCATGATTAAGAATATGCCCATTGTACGAGAGTTTTATGATGTCTTTATGATGGAATTTCTAGGTCTTCCACCAAATCGTCAAGTTGAGTTTTCAATAGAACTCGTACCAGGTGCTTTACCTATTTCAAAGACACCTTATAGAATGGCCCCAATTGAGTTACAAGAAATGAAGAAGCAACTCCAAGAGAATCTTGATAACGGATTCATACACCCTAGTGTGTCACCTTGGGGAGCACCTGTTCTGTTTATTAATAAGAAAGATGGATCAATGAGACTCTGCATTGATTATCGAAAACATAACAAGATCACTATCATGAACAAATATCCTCTCCCACGCATTGATGACTTATTTGACCAAATTCACAGAGCTCAATACTTTTCCAAGATTGATCTTCGTTTAGGGTATCACCAATTAAGGGTCAAAAGGGAGGATATACCAAAGACGGCTTTCCGTACAAGGTATGGACACTATGAATTTTAAGTGATGTCATTTGGTCTTACTAATGCCCCTGCTATCTTTATGGATCTAATGAATAGAGTCTTTAGAGACTATCTTGATCAGTTTGTGGTAGTCTTTATAGACAATATTCTTGTCTATTCAAAGAGTAAAGAAGAACATGACGATCACTTGAGAATTGTATTTAAGACCCTGAGAAAGGATAAGATTTATGCCAAATTTACCAAGTGTGAATTTAGGATTCAAAAAGATGCATTTTTGGGTCACATAATCCCAAAAGAGGGGATATCTGTGGATCCAGCAAAAACAGAGGTTATCGAAAGATGGTCGAGACCAACAACAGTAACTGAGATCTAATGTTTTCTTGGTTTGGATGGATATTATCGACGTTTTGTGAAATATTTTTCACGATTATCTAATCCACTCACCAATTTCACTCGGAAAGGAGTTAAGTTTGTTTGGACGGAGGAATGTGAAGAAAATTTCAAAGAGCTAAAAAGAAGGTTAGCCAGTGCACCTGTGCTCACACTACCATGCAGTGGAGAAAGGTTTGTGATCTACAGTGATGCATCCAAGAAGGGATTGGGGTGTGTTCTTATGAAAAATGATATGGTGATAACTTATGCCTCACGATAGTTGAAAATCCATGAGCAAAATTACCCAACTCATGATTGGGAGTTAGCTGCGGTAATCTTTGCATTAAAGATTTAGAGGCATTATCTTTATGGAGAAAGGTGTGACATTTATACTGATCATAAAAGTTTAAAGTATATTTTCACACAAAGGAGCTGAATATGCGCCAAAGAAGATGGTTAGAGAGTGATTAAGGATTACGACTGCTCAATTCATTACCACCCTAGGAAAGAAAACAGGGTGGAAGATGAATTAAGTCGACAATACCATGCTAGTTTATCCATGATAAGGATAAAAAAAGATCCAATATTTATGGATTTACAAAATATGGATCTTGGAATTATAATGGAAGGGGGAAAATCGTATCTTTCTCAAATGAATTTTCAACCATCTATACATGTGAAGATTAAAGAGGCACAGAAAGAAGATGTAGAGTTACAAAAGAAGGTGAGAAATATTCCTTTATTCAACCTTGATTGTGATGGGATAATAAAGCTCAGGAATCGGGTTTGTGTTCCTCCCATCCCAGAATTAAAGAAGGAGTTGCTAGATGAGGCACATAGTTCTTCATTCTCTATTCATCCTGGAAGCACGAATGTGTATAGGGATCTAAAAGAGTACTTCTGGTGGGATGGCATGAAAAGAGATGTTGCTGAATATGTCTCTCGATGCTTGGTTTGTCAGCAAGTTAAAGTTGATAGACAAAAGTATAAGGGGATGTTACAACCATTACCCATACCAGAATGGAAATGGGAAAACATCACTATGGACTTCATCACTGGACTTCCTAAAACATCCAAATGCAATAATGATATCTGGGTCATAGTTGATCATCTTACAAAGTCTGCACACTTCATTGCTATTAGAGAGGATTTCTCTCTAGATCAGATTTCCAGGATATATGTAAAGGAAGTGGTAAGATTGCATGGAGTACCACTTTCCATTATATCTGATCGGGATCTATGGTTTACCTCAAAGTTCTGGCGAAGTCTTCAGCATACTCTGGATACAGAGTTGAGTTTCAGCACTGCTTATCATCATCAAACAGATGGTCAGTCTGAGAGGACAATTCAAACACTAGAAGACATGTTGAGAGCGTGCTCTATAGATTTCAAAGGTGGTTGGGATCAACACCTACCTTTGGTGGAATTTTCTTATAATAATATCTTTCAATACAGTATTCAGATGGCTTCTTATGAAGCTCTCTATGGAAAGAAATGTAGGACTCCAACTTGCTGGGATGAATTTGGGGAAAGAAAGCTATTGGGACCTGATCTTATTGATGAATTGGCAGAAAAGGTCACATCTATTCAAAAACACATAAGAGCAGCTCAGAGTCGACAAAAACATTATGCCGATAACCGAAAAAAATACCTAGAGTTTAAAGTGGGTGATAAAGTGTTCTTATGAATATCTCCCTGGAAGAGGGTCATGAGATTTTGAAAGAAGGGAAAGATGAGCCCCAGATATATCGGTCCTTTTGAAATTCTGGATCGTGTTGTGAAGGTAGATTACCGATTGGTGCTTCCACTGAATCTCTCTCAAGTTCACAATGTGTTCCATGTATCTCTCCAGAGAAAGTACATACCTAACCCTTCACATGTACTCAGCTCAGAAGTTGTACCGCTAAAACAAGATCTTTCGTATGAAGAAAAGCCGATAGAGATTCTCGATCGTAGTGAAAAAGTCCTACGAAACAAGACCACTTGCTTGGTGAAAGTTTTATGGAGGAACCACTAATTAGAAGAATCTATATGGGAACTTGAGGATTTGATGAGGGAGAGGTATCCTCATCTGTTTGTAATGAAGTGACGAATTTCGAGGGAAAAATTCATTTTAAGGGGGGTAGAATGTAACACCCTAAGATTGTATGAGAAATATTTTTTTTATGTCTTATGTTATACGAAACACCAAAGGAATCTTTCACAGCAAACAATACGGACTTGGCTTGCATTACACGCAATCGCTACCTTCCTAGATAGCTTGCGTCATACGCAATATCGCGTTTCACTAAACAACGATATATTATTATGGACTAGCCGTTATGAATATTATTAAACTACATTATTAATTTTATAACATTATTATTCATCTTACACATTTTCTAGAATATGGTAAGAGAACAAAATAAATTTTTCGGGTAAAATAAGTAGTTTTCAAAAAATGAAGTTTTGTCGCCTTTTGATGGCGCACCCACATTAAATCTAGTTTTTTACATGATTATAAGTTCAATTTGACAAAATAAAATTCTTATTTTGAATCAGGGTATAAAAATTTACTTTGGATAAATTTTTGATATTTTTCTGATAACTTTCATATTTTGATGAATAGTAAAAATACGCTAATTTTTAATTAAAAACAGCTTTTTCATTGAGATAATTTATATGGTTAAATTATAATATTTAATGGTTTTAAAATATAAATAGAATATATTTTTACCATTTAATATAATTTATGTCATTAGCACTAATTTCACATTGAATTCATAGGTAAAAACATTTCATTCTTTGGCAATGTTTTAACTTCTAAAACACGTTTTCTTAACAACGAGATTTATTTTTAATTAATTAATGCAACTTATATGTTTTGAATTTTGAAAAATGGATTCCATATTTGTAATTTGTGGGTCCAAATTATGTTAATAGGCTACTTTTTATTTTTGGTCATTATGAATAGTAACTACGGTAAATTTTATTTACCATAGTTAAAGGTAAATCGTGTAATTAAGGGTAAATATAAGATTATAAAATTACCCTAACACCTGCCAAAATCCTATTTGATGACTAAAAGTCGACCCATATCACCTAAGGGTCGGATTAGATTCATTTAATAGAATTTTTTCCTTGAAAATGATTTAATTATTATTAAAACCAAAGAATGCGACAACATGACACTTTCTTAAATCTTATAAGTATAATAATTTTAATTTAGTGATAAACTTAATGAATCTTCTAACATGAATAGTCTCCAGAAATATAATACAATTATATACATCATAGGAATTTATTTCGAATTTTTAGGGATTAAATAATTATCATTAATTGTGACACAATAGTGATGTTGAAATTATTTTATTGATTAAAATATCAAATAAATATTTTTAAAAATATTAAAATAAATATTATATGAACTATTTAATGTGCTACACTAATTTATTAGATACATAGGACATTTTATGAATATATTAAATCTTTTATTTCGAACATATCTTCGGTGTATATTTTATTTAAATTCAAATAAATGAATAGTGTCAAAATTGATACTATTGTTATTTTATAAAAATAACATATTATAAAATTGTTTAAAAATCACAAAAATATTTAAAAATTATAAATTAAAATTTATATGGTCCAAAATGTCATAATGTTTCAAATTATAGAAAATTCAAAACACATATGTAATTATTTAAAATAATTTAAAATTTATAATATTATTACCACAAATAAAATGAAACTGATAAATAAGGATAAATCAAGTTGATAATGTTTAAAATAAATTCCTAACATATCTAAATATTATTGGTTGATGAGGTTACAACCCTATATCATCTGATCTTAGGATATGAGTCATTTTGGAAGTTTTTATGTGGGGTTGGGATTTAATATAAACTAATATTTCTTATATTTCCAAAGGTGCCCCTCTCCTCCCTTATAAAAGGGCACCTCCTCCCTCTACTCCTCACACCAATTTGAGACTTCAAGCACGGCCAAACCCTACCAATTTAACTTCCCCACTTCCTTAGAAACATCCTAGAGGTCCTGGTCTTCTTCAAAGACCAATTTTAGTGCCCTAAAAGGAGGTCTCAAAGAGGCGCTTCAAAGAAGAGGTTATGTCCGTTACCGATTCTTTCAACGTTATTTCTTCTTCTACTTATTCTTCCTCAGTTGTTTCATTATGAAGTAATAACATCAGTATCACTTGTATACTGATATGTTATTATAAGTATGAAACAACCCTATTTCACCATCTACCCATCCTACAGAAAACCAAATCGTCGTGCGTGCGTACGTACAGAATGTCGTCTCCACGCCATGGTGTAATCTATTTTCCATCACCACCTTACTTGGATGGGTATAATGATGAAAATAAATAACTATATATGACTATTGTAAAGTGGTATTGATTCTAAAATATTATACATACACTCCAATACAATTCCACGATCATGGGAACGATATCATCGCTCGTGCGTACGTACGGAATACCGTCTCAATGATGTGATGCGATTCATTCTACCTGATCATCACTGCATAATGATTATATAAATGAATTGAATGAATAAATATTATATAAAGTACACTAATACCATTCTGGAAATGAGGTATCTATAACCTAAATAGAAGAATAAGAATTTATTCGACAAAACACGCATAAGAACAAAAAGTAATAAACACCCGAATAACAAGTAGCAATGAAATATTACTAATAAGAAGCTAAGAAAATGACCATATATGATATCATAACAATCAGTATGATTATGGAATAAGTCAATGACATTATTTAAATCATTATACAGGAGTTTCGGACACTTACGAAGCCAATCAGACCTAAGGTAAGGGTAAATATCACAATCTCATTTTTTCCGAGATTGTTTGTACTTTGGTATTTACTGGGGTGTATTTTATCATCCACATCCATGTTCCCTCAATATTTAATATTTTTTCCATCCACCTACAATTATTTAAATCCAATTTTACCCTTTGGTGAGTTTTTAGTAAAGGATGTGAAAGGAATCTTTTGTCGTTTTTCATACGAGGTACTTTTTGACTTTTCTGACAAAATTATGAGAAGAATGTTTTTTTAACCTAAACGGCATGAGTGGATTTTTAAAAAATTATTTCCAAGAAGCTCCCTTTACAATTTTTCAAGTCTATTTTCAATCAACTTCTTTTAGTTTAGAATTATATGACATTTTAAGAAAGGAAAAGTTTTTTTGAAGTAGAAAGGATATTTTCCTCAAGAATGGAGTTAAAGTGTTTTATCAAAATTATTTTCCATCTAAGATAATAAAGGGTTCTGTTTATATCCCTATTATTACATTGATTTGATTATGTTGTGATGGAATTATTTTTATTAATTTCTTTAGCTTATATGAATTGTTTTATGATGTCACGATGTTTAAGAATCTCGTTTTTATTACATGGGTTATGTTATGATGTATGGTTTATGATTTTGTGGCACACATAAGAATGGTATCATTATGAGATGGGTGGGAACTATATCTCCCACCAATTAATTGGGTAAAGATTTTATATCTCATGATATAGACATGGCTGGAACAGCAGGCTAAACCGGTTCAGTGAAACAGGACTGAAACTAGGAATGAACTCAGTTCATAAATTGACTTTGTCCACTAAGATAGTCTTGGAAATGAGTCTTGACTAATAAGAAATGATTCTCTATGATTATGTGTGTATTCCAAAAAGTTCCATGTTTTATGTTATGATTATTGTGATTACATTTCACTACCCTGATTTATCTCATGTTATGAAATTATGATCTCTTTTGCAGGGTAAGATTTACAAAATGTTATGTTCTTATGAATTTGAGGTGATTGGTATTTCTTTTGTTTACCCTTACTGAGCATTTGAGCTCACCCTTTTGTATGTTCTCTTTCCCCAGGTCGGGAAGAAGGGTATTAAGTAAGATATTCCAAAAAGGGACTATAGATATGATGAAATAAATGCGACATAGTGTAGATTCTTTATGAACCAGTTGATTATGTTTCCCAGTTTCTAAAGACACTATACTTAAACGGTCCTTTCATGGTTTCGTTATATGTTGTAATAATTGTACTTTAATTTTCAAGTACTAACAATGTATGTAAAGTATGGGTCATTATAGGTTTAGCACGTCGGTTATTTAATAACCGACTTGATAAACCATCCCCCAGGAGTTTATCACATCATTTATTAAATAACGGACATGATAAACTCACATGCACATGTTTATAACATCCGTTATTGTATAACCGACGTGATAAAGCCCCCCCCCCCCCCCGATTTATCACGGAGGTTATATAATAACTGACGTTATAAACCCTGACCCCCCCCCCCGGGTTTTTTCACATCGGTTATTAATTAACCGACGTGATAAACACCTCGATGTTATGTTTGTTACGCAAAAAACATTATTTATAAAGTCATCCGTATTAACGTCAACTAAAAACGGATGTAAAAAATTAAAAATAACTGACGTAAATAACATTTTCTGCACTAGTGTACTTATCATAAAATCTCGGGTTGTTATATTCTACCCCCCTTAAAATGAATTTCACCCTCAAAATTCGTCGGGATTATAAATCGTTTACTATTCATAGAAAACAACATCGTAAAAAGGAATACAAAAAATTAATTTTAAAAACTAAATTATGAAATGTAACGATTACCCAAAGAAACTCATCACTGGGTTTCCTTATAGGAGAACACAGGTGAAAATATGGATATGGAAGAAAAATATAACCATCAAGTTCTGATGGAGAGTGGTATAGAACATGGCTATGGAAAATCCATCAATCAGAAATCCATAAATTTGTGATGATCTAAGGTACCATCTGATTCATCGAATATAAGAGCACTTGGACAACATTTTTGGTTTTCAATATCATTTCCCTAAAGTTGAAATATTTGAATTAGAATAAATACTTTCTTGATTTAGGTACAATCTCACTGTTGTTCATGCTTTGAACAATTTCCACTTCATCTCTTAAGGAAATGAAGTTGAATTTGTTATTCGTGAAGTGTTAACAGATCATGTGATAGAATGATCGGTCATTCCATCTGTTTCAAACAAAAGGTTAGCAAAAGTTATCAAATATACATAAGTCCATCTATGGTGAGGTTAATCATATATGATTCCAAAAATGAACTTATACTTCATATATCATACCACTAAATAAAATAAAACCAGTTTCTACTAAACAGGGACTTCCTGTAGGCCAGTGGTAGGTGATAAAGCCCAGTCACACTTCGGTTGTGGGTTCGATTCCCACAGCCTTGTCCAACGCGATGGGTTGTCGCCCGTCCTGCATGTTGTCCTTTTTCTAAAACTACATTACTATAACATCCCATCAATAATATTTAAATAATAATAACTTATGTCCAGCATAATCCATTCCAATCTTTAGGCTTATCTAAAATACTTCGGTCCAACCGGATAGTATAAAGAAATTATTACTTGAAATTTTAGATAACAATCATGTGAATTCCATCATTAATCCCCTATATATCATAAGATATATCTTGTTGGTCAAACTAAAAACATGTGAATACCTTAATCATGTATTCTCTTAAAGAATGAATACCCATTCAACCTTAGTGAAAACATGAATGTTGTTAAATTTTAACACTTTCCACATACCAAAATCCAAAAAAATCTATATACTCAAACCATAATATCACTTAGTCCTTATATCAGTCATGAGCTCATGGATACAATCAAACATCTCATTATCTTCTTATCCCTTCATTATGCACATATCATCTACTTTCCAAAAATATCTGAATAACCTTTCATGGTTACCAGTACCATTCACCATATACTATCAAATACTTTAGGAAAAACAATAGTGTAACAATCCTTAGATGATTCTTTATTCCATATAACCATTAACTATACAACATAACTCTTGATAAACATATAATAATTCCCCTACCTTCTTAAACAACTGAATGAGTTTCAACACTTCTTTTATCTCATATATCATTTGTAGTCTCCTCAACATCATCCATATAAATACTACCCATATGACCAAGCTAATTCTCTTCATGAGATTTTCCCTTAGGGAATTGGTTTGAATAATGCTCGTACATTCCACATTTAAAACATCTAATCATTGTTGATGTCTTAGAAATACCATTATCCGTGTCCATGGTGTTAACTAAACCTTTTCCATTGCAATTACTGGCTTTGTGTCCTTCTTTTCCACACCCAAAGCATCTTCCAGTTCCTTTGAAACATTCTTACTGATGCATCTTCCCACATGATTTACATGAGGGGAATTGAACATTCTTTCCTCTATTATTATCATGAAACTCCATCTTTCTCTTATTAGATGAGTCCGGAAACTTACCAAAGTTGAGATTATTGATCATATTATGAGATTTATGATTAGGCATAACAACGATATGTGGACCTACAGATCCAATTTCATTTGGTTTCTCATGAATAATATCATTCCATTGTCCATCATATCCTCCATTATCGTGAATCTTCCTGTTTCCAGCCATTTTCTAAAACCGAAAAAAATATTGTGAGAGGAAAAACTTATGCTAAGAAAACAATATAATAAAGGGGGAGTACCTTCAATATCTAACATCTTAGGTTTAATTATAATATCGTTACTATAGTTATAGGACTATAACTTGTATGTATAGATATCCTTAGGGACATCCCTAGACATACCTTAGAAATATCTCTAGGGATTTCACTAGAGTTTTCGCATCCTAGTTTCCAAAGGTTAACTAAACCATCGCTCTGATACCAACTGTAGAGACCAGAAGCTTGACATACATAGACATTACATAATTTTGCAGAATACATAATACAAGGCAAAAACGGACGCCCAAAGACCGTATTAGTTTAGCGTCTTTGGAAACTCAGAACGAAATCTTCTAATCATGGTGAAAGATCTTCAACATTTCCCATAAAGATCTTCCCCTTTTGGTTTTCTTACCTAAAAACTTTATTTATATACTAGGGAAAATAAAAAATAAAAAAAATGGTGAGCTCAAATTCTCAGTAAGGGTAAACATAGAGAACATAAAACAATCCATAAACATTTGAATGCAAGAACTTGAACATAAAATCTAAACATCAAAATCTTGAGTAAAGACATAAATCATGGAAGTATGTAAGGAATATATCATAATGGAACATCAACCATGATAAAATATAATGGGAATAAAACATGTAATTGTGGAAACCATTCAGAACATGTTATTATTTCCATAGTAGCCAAGGCATTGCTGCCAAGACCATCTTAGTGGACAAAGTCCCTTTCTGAATCGAGTTCACTCCTCGTTTCAGTCCTGTAACACTGAACCGGATTAACTTACCATTCTATCCATGTCTATCTCATGAGATATAAATCTTTACCTAATGTATTGGAGTGAGATATAGGTCCCACCCATATCATAATGAAATAATTCTTACTTGTGCCACAAAATAAATGTACATCATTTATAATAACCCAATGAATAAAATGTGTTTTATAAACATCATCTCATCATCACATAATCCATATAAAAGTAATGGATATCATTTCATAATAATAAAAGTGAAACCATGTAAATCATAGAGACATTATACTTGAAACATACACATATGAAATAATGTCATCTTATATGGAAAAATGGTTTTGATAAAACACTTGAAATAAATTCTTGATGAAAATATCTTTTCTTCTTCAAAATCAATTTCTTTTCACAAAACGTCATGAAATTTTGAAAGAAAGGGATTTTTTTAGAAATATTCATGAAATATTTTGGAGGAAGCTTCATGAAAATAAGGATTTATAAAATTGTAAAAATCCTTTCATTCCATATAAGTTAAAAAAACATTATCCTCGTACTTTTGTCGGAAAAGTGAAAAAGTACCTCGTAATGTAAACAAAAGAAAGATTATTTACATACCATATAGTAAAAGTCAAAATGGGTAAAAAGGAAATTAAACATACATAAAAACACTTTTAGAAAACATGTACATGGATGATAACAATAACCCCAGTAAATACTTATGTATAAGAAATCTCGGATAAAAATGAGATTTGCAAAATTATCCCTTACCTTAGGTCTGATATGCTTTGTACGTATCCAACCCTCCTGTATAATAATTTAAATAATGTCATTGAATTATTAGAGAATCATATTCATTTTTATTATATCATATATGTTTCACTTATGACTTTATATTACTCGTTCTTTTGTAAATTCCATGTTAAAGCAACATTTTGGGTAAAATCATTTCATTTATCGTATGTGTTTCAACTTGTCGTTCTTGAAATTAATACTTATATCCTGATTTACATAATTCCAAAATGTAAAACATTATTTATATAAAATATATATTCATCATATATATATATATATATATTATAGATCGATAAAAGGAATGAAATACACCGTTCATGGAGACGGTAGGTCGTACGTACGCATGAACGTTGTTTTCGTTTCCTTATTGAATTGAATGAAATTAAGTAGATGACATAAATATATATAAACATAAATCCTATATCATTATTATGTCATATATTTCATTATTAATTATTATATATACTTTATAATCATTCATGAATGGTTAACATGGAGAATGAATCTCATCGCATCGTGGAGATGGTAGTCTGTACGTACGCACGAGCGATGATATCATTCCCATGATCATGGAATTGCATTGAAGTGTATGTATAATATTTCAGAATCAATATAAATTTACAATAATCATATATAGTTATTATTTACACCATTATACCCATCCAATTAAGGTGGTGGTTTAAAATAGATTACACCATGGCGTGGAGAGGTATTCCGTACGTACGCACACGCGGTGATTTCGTTTTCTACAGGTTGGATAGATGGTGAAATAGGGTTGTTTAATACTTATAATAACATATCACTATATGAGTGTTACTGATGTTATTACTTAATAATTAAAAAACTAAAGAATAAGATGTAGAAGAAGAAATTAAGTTGAAAGAATCGGTAACAGACATTACCTTTTCTTTGGAAAGCTCAAAGTGGTGTGAGGAAGTGAGGGAGGAGGTGCCCTTTTATAAGGGAGGAGAGGGGCACCTTTGGAAAAAATGAAAATATTATTTTATTATAAAGTCATATTCGGTTTTTAATAGCTCCAAATTGATTTATTTCGAATATAAGGTGGGGATGGGTGGAAATACTCTCATCAAATAAAATTTAGACAAGTTTAGGTTTCTATTTTAACCTTATCATTTAGATTTAACTTTATGTTATATAATTTAACTTTTACAGTGTCTTCTTGTTTTCTTACACTATAAGGTTAATAAACATACTATAACAATCCAAACGAACCCCAAGTTTTTTATTATTAATATATAACCCAATATAAGTCATTTGGCCGAACCTTATATTTTTAGGAAAAAAATGACAATTAATAATATAATATTTGTTTTAAAAACTATTTTACGCCAATTTTGACACTATTTGGTAATTGATTTTTGTGAAAATCATAACCGAATGATTAGTTTGAAAAAATTTACTTAAATCAATACTAACATGTCATATTAGCCTAGAAAATTATTTTAATTCATAAAAAGTCTCAAATTACATTTATTTGGGTATTTATAACATCAATTATGTCAATATTTCAGTAATAAGATAATTACTGCATCATCATTGTGTCATAAATAAATTAAATTATTTAATGTCCAAAAATTATATATAAAATATAATTATGTAATAAATCGTTTTATCTTTCTAATAAATATTTATAGTCGAATTTATCTTATTTATAACTCTATATTATAAATTATTTAGTTATTAAACTTTGATTTTAACTATTTTAACCCTTCTTTAAATAAATTAATAATAAATGTCCTAATCTAATCCAAGTGGGCCTAAATGGTCATATTTTATTCCTAAGGTTGTCTTTGGTCGAATTACACTTATCCAATAGAATTAGGACATGTGTTAGGGTAATAATAATATCATTTTTACCCTTACTCACCCTATTTACTTTTAACCGTGGTAAAAAAAAGTAAAAAGCTACTATTCACCAAAAATTATTTTCATCTCATTGAACCACATTTCAGTCCTTGATATTAACTTTGTCTCTTAGATTTTATAAATTCCACTTACAGAAGTGGTAAAATTTCATTTAAATTAAAAATTCTGTTTTTTAACTACCACTAAGTGGTTTAACTATTTATCGAAAATTGATGTTTTTTAGAAAAATATAAAAAAAATTAAGCCTAAGCATTATTTGATATTCCGAATTCAAAAGTGATGTCTATTTTTTCAAATTCAAAATATAGAAGTGGCATTAATTAATTTTAAAATTAATTCCCATTAACAAAACAAATAGTGTGTTTTCAAGAAACAAAAACTATCAAAAGATTGATACTTGTTTATATCCAATTTCACAGTGGAATTAATTCAAATGAACAACATTGGATTAAATGGTAAAAATATATTCTAAATACACTTTAAAACCATTTAAAAGTATAATCTAACCATATAAATTATTGCAATGAAAAAAGTTGTTTTTAATTAAAATATAGCATGTTTTTACTATTCATTAAAATATGACAGTTATCAGAATAATATGAAAAATTTATCCAAAGTAAATTTTTATATCCTGATTCCAAAGAAGAATTTTATTTTGTCAAATTGAACTTATAGACATGTCAAGAACAACATTTATGGTGGGTGCGCCATCAAAAGGCGGCAAAACTGCATTTTTTGAAAAATACTTATTTTACCCAAAAAAATTATTTTATTCTGATACCATATTCTAGAAAATGAGTAATATGAATATTAATGTTATAAAATTCAAAATGTAGTTAATACTATTCATAACTGCTAGTTCGTGATAATATTATAACCATATATTATTGTTTAGTGAAACCTGGTATTGCATACAACACACTCTATCAAGGAAGGTCGTGATTGCGTGTAATGAAAGCCAAAAATAGTGTTGCATATACTACAAGATAATGCGGTGTTTCGTATGGTACAAGCTAATCTTGGTGTAGCATACAACACAAGACATTAAATAAAATAATACTTCTCATAAAATCTCGTGTTGTTACAGATCTCTAATATAATCTACTCAAATCATGTTTGATATCAAATACCTAAAATTAAATGTTCTGAGTTATGATTTATTTCTCTATAATCCACCAATTAATGAGGATTCAATTCCCTTAATTTAAAATTTTTTTCATATTGCCCATATCAAAGGAACAATTATGACATTCAACTCCCATGAATTTTAATTGGTCTAGGTCAGATGACCTTAAACCACATGAAAAAATGGTGGGAGAATCATATTCATAAACTATATTCATATATTTTATGAGGCTATATATGTTATTGGTATTAGGTTTTCATTAATTATTTCAGCTTCATCTCACCCTTGGTACTAGATAGACTACCTCACCATCTGTTTTATTCTTTATGCCCATAAACTCTATCCCACATTGGGAAAAGAATTATATCCATAAAAAATATACTTCATTATTCGAGTTTTTATTCATTATTTATGTTATCCTCTCTATTCACATAATTTTATCTCATCCTATTATACTAGGGATACTACCTCACTTTTGGCCATGGTTTTTAGACAAAAACACAAACTACATCTGTGCATATTGAAATAAAAAACTACTTACATAAAAATGGTATAATACTCCCTAGGTAGAAAATCAATAAAGGTTTTCAATATGAAATTTTTATCCTTTTATCAAAAAATAATTTTCTTTTATTACCTAGTAAAATTTTATCATTACAAGGAAAAGTGTCATAATACATGTTAGGTTAAAAATAAAAAAAATGCATCCAAGAAAAAATCATTTCCCTATTCCCTAAAAATCCACAATATATTACCTAATAAAATATTAAGGAAAAAATGGAAAAAATCATGTCTTTTGATGTCTGATGTTTGAACTTAGAAAAATTCAGTCCAAGTTCAATAAGTCCCATGACATAGACAAAAATTATAACACTCCTCTATTCCTAAAATATTTCTTCATACATGTTTTTGAGTCTCATGAAAGTGTTTCTTTTGGGTGTTTGAGTCCTCTTAACCACTGTAATCCTCATTTAACGTATCCCCATTTGTGGTCCTTATTACATTGATTCATCCCCCTTCATATCTTAATGTACTAACTCTAGTGTTACTGTAATTTTATCTATTACAATAATATTCTATAATCAATGACCGTGAGAAAATCATCTCATGTATTAATAGAACGATTTTAGTCTTACATTGATGGTATGTGTGCTTATATCCATCGATGAGGCACCCTGAAAAGAAAACTACTCCATACTTCAATAGAGCATATCCAGTTTATGATGATCATATCTATACGTATACGGGTCTATAAGTTACATCAAGGAGGAGATTTTCATAACTCAAGCTTTATTCAAACTTCATTAATGCAATTCATTCCAAAATTCAGTATATGGGTTGATTAATGTTATATTGATTGTTATTTTCTCGAGTTTCTTTGGTCATTATGATATGATATATATGGGGAAATAGCGATAAAAATATTTATATTCATTAATTTTATGAAATTACATTCAATATTGGGAATAATACTTTCCATAAGTTAGATAATAACTTCAAGACAATGACATATTACTATATTCCCTCTATGTATTGACCCCTACCCCATTAGTCTAGAGCCAGTATTTACTTTATTACATTTTCACTCAATACGAACAATCATACCATAAAAGAACTAATAGTTTAGTGGTGTTGGTGAACTACCGATATACATAAAATTCACAATAAATTTTAACATATAAAATACACAAAGAAATTTCAATAAGATCAATGTTATTACCCTTCGCATACCCTTGCATGTCAATCATAAAACAATTCTTAATATCGAATGAGAATAAGAAATGGGTGTGCTCAAATTTTTATTAATGTTATGCATATAGATGATTCTATGAATAAATATGAAAAAATAAATATGAAAAGGTAAATAAATTAAAAACGTTCCATTTAATAAATATATTGATAATAATATGGATGAAATAAATTATCATCAAATGATTCAATATAAATAACCTCATGGATTTTAATATTAGACATGGATATTATAATTGATAAAATAATATCATGGAATATCATTGACTGAAAACATAATGATGGAATTCATAATTTCAAACATCTTAAACATACAGTCAAGGCCTCATTCCAAGAACTCTTATTGTCAAGGCCTCATGCCTAGTTATATTACATAAATAGGTATAGGCTCATTCAAAAAAACCCTACATAATTATTCTAATGAGACATATCGATGCGTCATGGGGTTTTGTAAATATAGGTCCTACACATCAAATAATATGTAAAAATAATTCATTATATAAAATGAGTGAAAAATAATCAACATAAGCATTAAATTTTAAAATATAATGTTCACATTATTAATACTTACACCTTTTAATAAGCATAATGTTAAACCATTAAATGTAATATGGTGAATGGTATAAAAATTGTACATCTATAGTCAAAATTATCATAAACCATCCTGATAAATAATAAGGATGGTTTCAATACAAAATATCTCTAGTGGGTCATAATTACAATAGAATTTTGATCTTATTGGCGAATTTAAATACCATCAAAATTTCATTGAAAACATTTTTTAAGAAAATCACCTCATCACTTTGTGAACCATATTAAAACTAAATGTTCAGAAATTATTTTGAAAATCATATTATATGAAATTAACCTTATAAAACTTATAAAATAATAATTACCCCATTTATTGGTCACAAAGTTGTAAAATTCCATTCATGTAGTGCATGATAAAATAATTATCCCTTAAAAATTTTCAGTAAAAACTAAATGGGAGATTTTTTGAAAAAGACATAAATATTCATTTTAATACCTTTTTCAAAAAAACTAAAAATTGGTAAAAATTTATATAGTAAATAATTTTTAAATTATTAAAAAAAAAATTGGATTTTTTTTAGAAAAAAATGGATTTTGATGGGAAATAAAATTCGACCGAGGAGAGAAATAAAGTAAAAAAATTAAATACATGTTCTCGTTAATTTTTAGTTCCAATTAAAATAAAAATGATACTATTAATTCAAAAAGTTATTGAATAACCATAGTATATGAAAATAAATTAATTTTGACATATAAGTATCAATTAATTCCCCCTAGGGAGACTTAAATAAAAACAATCCGGAATAATGGTGAGATTTTCAAATAAACCCTTTCTAATTTGGTAACATTGAATCATAATCCCTAGGAAAAAAATAACATCAAATAAACTCTAAATACCCTGATGATAAATATAATCATAATATAAAATATCAAAAATAAAAATATATACACAAAAAAAGGAATAAGTGGTGATTATGTCATATGTCTCATGAAAGTAATAGTGAGACCCCAAACACTTCTCACTTTGGTAACATATGAATCATAAGACCAATATAAGAAGTAATCATAAAATTAATCATTAAATTATATTTTTATAGATATAATATTTATATAAAATATAAAAGTACAGGAGATATAACACACCAATGAATATGTGATGAATATGTCGTATGTCTCATCGAAGTAAAAGTGAGATGAGAAACCCTTACCACTTTTTAAAATTCCTTCATACATGTCCGAAAACATGGATAATAAAATATAATATTTTTATAAATGAATTACAGAACCATTGTCATATATATGATACCAAATTAGATTTACTTATAGTCTTTTATCACATGTTTATTATAAAATCATTGTAAAAATCATTGTTTCATGTTAAAATTTCTTCATTTCTCATATATTTTTTGGTGTGATGATTTTTATCCATTTAAATAGAAAAAGGTTACAAAATATTTAGAATTTAAAAAATTATATAAATATTATATAAAATACGTATATATTTTTTTATAGTTATATATATAATTTAGATATATAAAATGGATTACACCATTCGTGGAGATGGTGGGTCATACGTACACGTGAACACTATTTTCATTTTTATAAAAAATGAAATGAAAGGAACCTAAATATTAATTAAACATCACATAATAATTATTATTTTTTATATATATCATGTATATTAATAAAATACATCCTTTTTATCCATGTAAAAATTAAATGAAAATCATTTCACATCGCAACGTGGAGGCATAAGTCCACATGTACACATAAGGAATGTTATTATTTTCTTATGGATAGGAATGTAAGAAGTTAGATTTTATAATATATTTAAGAAGTTTTTTTAGATCATGAATATCATATATATTCATTTACTTTTATCCTCACTAATTTGTAAATCATATGCCCCAAAAAAATTACATCGCTTCGTGAGGTGGTAGTATATCGTACACACGAACATTGTTATCGTTTTCCCAAAGAATGGAACGTAAGGAAGAATATGAGATATAATGATTCCAGAATTATAATAATATCATAAATATCATATATAAAAAATAAATATAACATTATATATTTCATTTAGAGTTGGTTATGGAAAATTGAATAACATCGGTTTGTGAGGTTGTAGTCCACCGTACACACAAATGATGATTTCATATCTAAAATGATGGATGAGGAGAAGGATTTAGCTTATAAAAATAACATAATAATATATAATTATTAACAATTAGATATTTTTATTATATCATAGTGGTATAATAAGAATCTATGGAGGTGGAGTAAGAGATATTATAAAACTCCAGGTTTGGGACGTTACCTATTCCTTAGAAAACATCTATTAATTTGTACCAAGAGGTTTATTAAGATATATTTATAAAAAATATAAGGATTATTGGATGATATTAGGATTATAATAATTATTATTGTTCTAAAATTTTCTAAAAATATTGTTTTCAAAGTGTTAAGTGGAGAGGAGATCCATTAGACTTTTATAGCTGAGGTGAGTGGAACAATAGTGATTTTTGAAACCAAAATTGAGCACCCAAATTTTTATCTTTATAAAAGGATCCAAAATGTTCCATTATCAAACATATAAGTTATATGATATAAATAAAACCATAAAATGGGTGTTGTAAATTTTTTGCTTCATTATTAACACTTATATTTTTAGTTTAACCCCTTAGTAATTTCATTTTTACCTTAACCACGGTAAATAGTTTTTACTAATTTTAATATTAATTATGGTAAATAATTATGTTTAACATATTTGATGATATAAATTATTCTTATTTCATATATATAATCCATTTATAAAAATTATTTCTACATAATTGGAAATATTAATTTTAAATTAATCCCTAGACATGACGAGAAAGCTGGGTTTCAAAGAGTCAATATTCAAATGATTACAATGTTTTTAGGTCAAAATTAAATATAAAATTGATTATAATGACTTAAATTGGATTAATAGATATACATAAAAACTATTTTAATGTTAAATAATATTTAAAATAAAATTTTACTTTATAAATACTTTAAATGAAAAAATAGTTTTCAATTGAATTTCAGTATTTTTCACTATTCATCAAAAAATTAATCTTTTTAGAAAATATAAACAATTCAAAAAAATTTAATTTTGATAGGTATATATTAAAAAAAATTATTTTTTCAAATAATTTTTAAACAAATTGTAGAAAAATATTAAATTATGTGGGTATATCACTACTAACCTTCCATTCAAGAAAATATTGCTTTTCATAAAAAAATTTTGTCTCTTTCAAATGGTTATTATTTAATTTTTAATCAATTTATTACCATTGAATTTATATTATACAAGTGTAAAACATATAATATCCACTACATAGTTCATAATATTTTTATATCCTCAGTTGTTGTCCACTTAAAGGGGGAATCATTATTTACATTTTATGAATTCTTCTTTTTCATTCGAACTCTATGGTTAGTTAAGGCCTCAATTGACTATTATTTGAAGTACCACTTCTCTTATATACAAAAAAAATTAATGAAATAAAATAATACAAGTATTTTGAAAAGTTTTTTTTACTAATACCTACACTTTTCAGTGATCAACTTGTTGTTGTTTAGTAGATTTTGTTATCATTATTATTTTTACTGATTACATGTGCCTATAATTGGCACAAAATTTTCATGCATGGACTATATTATTATTCCTAAGAATATTGTTTTCATTATACTGGTTCCACTAGTATTCAATGGGAATTTTTATAATGGAACTAAAATTTCTTCATTGATATTGAAGTTTGATCCACTGTATGATGATTCTCTAATCCTCCTCTACAGTATTGTTGGATCACACATTCTTTTGTACATCCTCAAGAACATCATAAAATATAATCTTTGGCCTTCTATTAAAATTATTGGGTTCATGTGATCACATTATTGAATATTTACCCAACATTGAATCCTTATTTATTCAATACAAAGACTGTATTTGGACCTAAAAATAATATTACAATGGTGCACATATTTTTTCTCATCACCTGCATGCAAAAATTTATACTAAACAATGTGGTTCAAGTGAATCATAATTAATTTTATGATTTAATTCTCTATTTAAATCCTTATATAAATGTGTAAATAATAACACATTTAATTTCATTCTTCAAATATGAATATATTTGGATATGTTATTATATTTTCATTATACTTAATACCCCTTAATTTGTGTGGGTATTCTTTTTTGGCCCACTAATATCATTAGAAACACCTATGGAGTTCATGTATTTCTTTGCATGGTCATCACTATAATCATCGCATCAAATTTCATCACACTTGAAAAACTACTAGTATTATGTTGTTTTCTTCTCACATTATATGGTCATAATTCACAACTCATCCTACCTTCTTGTATGCATGCATCCTGACACATGAAAATACCTGAATTATTCAAGTAACCTGTTTCTTTACATTATATAAAATAAAACCACATTCTCCTTGTCTAAATTCTCGAAGACTCAAGAAATTCTATTTATTAACATAAGATCTTCCCTTTTTGAAAACTCATGGAATAATACATCATAATAGACTATTTAATTCATGTATTATTCATGAATTATCATTCAAGAATATCACATTCTCTAGATTTTGATACGATCTCTTTGTGGTTTCTATATTTCTTTGAGCTTCCAAAAATTATTCTTAGAATGGTGGTGTGAAGAGATCATGTGTTATCCTCAATTTGGAGTGCTCACATGCATTCTATTATCGAATTATTCTCATTTATATGATCTTGAATGCATCCAAAAATGGATGTAAGAACCTGAGATTTTATGAGAAATATTCTTTTTAATTTGTTGGATTCCTTGTGTTGTATGCTACACCATGATTATATTTCTCTATACTCAACACCGTATTATCTTTTAGTATATGCAAATGCTATTCTTGGCTTTTGTTGCACGCAAGAGTGACCTTCCTCAATAGCGTGTGTTGTACGCAATACCGAGTTTCACTAAACAACAACATATTGTTATAAAATTATTATAAACTAGCAGTTATGAATATTATTAACCGTTTTTTAAATTTTATAATATTATAATTCATCTTAATTGTTTTCTGAAACAATTTATGAGAACAAAATCAATTTTTCGTATAAAGGAAATATTTTTCCAAAAATACAGTTTTGCCTCCTTTTGATGGAGAACCCACATTAAATCTAGTTTTTGACACATTTATGAGTTCAATTTGAAAAAATAAAGTTATTCATTGCAATAAGTATATAAAAATTTACAATGGATAATGTTTTGACAATTTTCTGATAACATTCATATTTTGACGAATAGTAAAAATACGCTAAATTTTAATTAAAAACAAATATTTTTCATCGAGATAATATATATGGTTAAATTATAATGTTTAATAGTTTTAAAGTATAAATAGAATATATTTTTACCATTTAATATAATTTTAGTCATTATCATTAGTTTTATATTGAATTCATAGATAAAAATATTTCAATCTTTTGCAACGTTTTAACTTTTAAAACCTGTTTTCTCAACAGTGGGATTAATTTTAAATTAAATACCGCAACTTATGTGCTTTGAATATTAAAAAATGGATTCCATATTTGGAATTAGTATGTCAAAATTTTGTTAATAGGTGACTTTTTTATTTTCAGGCTTTATGAATAGTAGCTACGGTAAATTTTATTTACTACAGTTAAAGGTAAATCAGGTAATTAAGGGTAAAATAACATTATAAAAATACCCTAACACCTGAAAAAATTCTATTGGATGAATAAAAGTTGACACATATCACCTAAGGGACGTAATAGATACATTTTATGGATTTTTACTATGAAACTGATGTAATTATTATTAAAACCAAGGTGACAACATGTCACTCTCTTATATCTTATAAGTGTAATAATTTTAATTTAGTGATACACTTCATAAAAAATTGAATTGGAATAGTCTCCGTAAATATAATAAAATTATATGCATCATGTAAATTTATTTATAATTTTTAGGGTTTAAATAATTATCATTAATTATGACACAATAGTGATGTTGAAATTATTTTATAGATTGAAATATCAAATAAATGGTTTTAAAAATATTAAAATAAATATTATATGAACTATTTAATGTGATCTAATAATTTTCTAGATAAACATGACATGTTATGAATATATCAAATCTTTTAGTTCGAACATATCTTTTGTGCGTGTTTTATTTAAATTCTAATAAATGAATAGTGTCAAAATTGACACTATTGTTATTTTATAAAAAAAACATATTATAAAATTGTTTAAAAATCAAAAAAAATGTTTAAAAATTATAAATTGAAATTTATATGGTCTAAAATTTCATAAATATATAATTATGGAAAATTCACAACACATAAGTAATTATTTATAACAATTTAAAATTTAGAATATTATTACCACAAATAAAATTAAATATATTAAATAAGGATAAATCAAGTTGATAAGGTTTAAAATAATTTCCCAACATGTCTAAATTTTACTGGTTAATGATATTACAACCCTATCTCATATAATATTCAGATTTGAGTCATTTTTTGAAGTTTTTAATTGGGGTTTGAATTTATTATAAATTAATATTTCTTATGTTTCCAAAGGTGCCCCTCTCCTCCCTTATAAAAGGGCACCTCCTCTCTCTCCTCCTCACACCATTTTGAGCCTTCATGCTTGAGAAACCACTACTAATTTCTCTTCTCCACTTCCCGAGAAACATACTAGAGGTCTCATTCTTCTTCAAATACCAAGTTTAGTTTCCTAAGAGGAAGTTTAGATAAGCCACGTCAAAGAAGAGGTAATATCCATTACCGATTCTTTCAAATTCATTTCTTATTATACTTAGTCTTATTTTGTTGTTTCAAAAAAAAGTAATAACATAAGTATCACTCATATACTGATATGTTATTTTAAATATTAAACAACCCAATTTCACCTTCTATCCATCCTACAAAAAACGAAATTACCTTGCATGCGTACGTACAGAATACTGTCTCCATGAACGGTGTATTTATTTTCAATTATCTATCTATTATATACATATATATCCAGAATATATATGATATATAAATCATGTTTTACATAATGGAAGTAAGTAAATCACAATATAAGTAATAATAAAATCCAGAACAACACGTCCAAACATGTACAATAAATGAAACGATTTTACCCAAAACACTACTTTAACATGGAATTGTCAAATGCACGGGTAATATAAAGTCGTAAGTGAATCATATATGATATCATAAATATTATTATGGTTATGTTACAAGTTAATAATATGTTTAAACCCACTATACAAGAGTCTGTGAAACATGCAAAAGAAATTTGACATCAGGTAAGGGATAATTTTATAATCTCATTTTTATTTGAGATTGTTTATATGTAAGTATTTACTGGGGTTATATTTATCATCCATTTCCATATTTTAGAGAAATGATTTCATAAAGTATTTACTATTATTCCATTTATTTTTAAAGTCCTATTTACCCCTTTTTTACTTTTACTATGTACTATGGAAGGAATATTTCTTTTGTTTACCCTATGAGGTACTTTTTAACTTTTCCAACAAAAGTACAAGAATAATGTTTTTTTAACTTATACGGCATGAACAGATATATAAGATTTCATAACACCATATTTTCATGAAGAATACTATACATGATTTCAGGATTATTTTCAACAAAATCCTTTTCTTTCAAAATTACATTGAATTTTGTTAAAAGAAAATAAATTTGAAGAAGAAAGGATGTTTTTCCCAAGAATTCATTTCAAGTGTTTTATCAAAACTACTTCCCATCTAAGATGAGATTAGTTAGTTTGATTATATTTCAAGTATAATGTCTCTATTATTTACATGGTTTTATTTTTCTTATGATGAAATGATATCCATTTTTTATATGGATTATGTTAAGATGGGATGATGTTTATGAAACCCATTTTGTTCTTTGGGTAATGATGTATGATTTATGGTTTTTTGGCACACATAAGAATGGTTTAATTATGATATGGTTGGGACCTATATCTTCCTAAAATTCATTGGGTAAAGATTTATATCTCATGAGATATACATGGCTGGAACGGCAAGTGAATCTGGTTTAGTAATAAAGGGATGAATGGAAAGTAAACCCGATTCAGTAAGGGACATTGTCAACTTAGATGGTCTTGGAAGCAATGTATTGGCTAATATAGAAATAATATCATGTGATTAATGGATTTCCATAATTATATTTTTTATTCCCATTCTATTTTATCAAGATTAATGTTACATTACTATCTATGCCTTACTTACTGCCATGTTTTATTTTATTGCTCAAGATTTTGATGTTTAAACATTATGTTCATGTTTTTTTAATTAAAATGTATATGGTTTGTTTTATTTTACCTATGCTTACCCTTACTGAGAATTTTAGCTCACCATTTATATGTTTTCCTTTCCCTATGATTTAAAGAAACATTTTAGGTAAGAAAAGAAATAGGTAAGACCTTTATGGGAGATGTTGAAGATCTTTCACCATGACTAGAAGATGATGTTCCAAATTTTCAAAGACACTAAAATATTATGGTACTTGGGTTTCTGTTTTTGTTATGTATTAAGTATTCCAAAAAAGTAATGTAAAGTCTATGTACATCAATATTGGGTCTCTATAGTTGGTATCGGAGGAAAGGTTTAGTTAACCTTTATAAACTAGGATGTGAAAACATTAGTGAGATCCCTAGAGATATTTCTAAGGTATGTCTAGGGATGTCCCTAGGGTTATGTATAAGTATATGTTACAGTCCTAGAATTATGTTGACAATCATGAATAACCTATGGTTAACCTAAGGTGTCATGGATTAAAGAATTTTTGATAAGTTAGACATCTCATAAGTGACATTTTATGATTATGTGGTTTCTAGTTATTTTAATTGTTTCTTATATTATAGTTTCTGGTTTTAGTCAATGGAGGGAATGAGAAGGAATTAAGTTAACATTGATTCCAACGGACAAATTGGTGACTATGATCAACGGAGTTTTGTAATTCCAAGAGAGAAAGATATTATGATTATGTCGAATCAGTCATCTTGATATATGATTAACAAGGTGAACATTAGTTGTATTCCAAAGTCATAAAATAAGAGGAAGATTGAATTTTTCACATGTTAGAATGGTGAGGAAAATAGATGAAGGAAGATTAAGCTTTCTACATATCAATAACAAGGGAAGAAGAACCTTGAGGAATAACTCAAATGGAGGGGAAGAGGTTATCGGTGTGGGGGAAACGGTTATAGAGTGGCCGACTGTTATGGAGTTCAATGTCATATCTGTGGAGAACATGGGCATTACCTAACTCAATGCACTGACCTAAGAAGTTACTTCTAAATCGAGGAAGGACCTATTCCTTGACAATCATTGAAGATGATGGATTGGAGTGATTATGTATTGGAATTCATGAATAATGTTGTTGAGTTATTTTTATAGTATATTGAAATATCTGTGTATTGGTCCATTGTGGTTTTCTATAAGAATACAGTACCAGTAACCATGAAAAGTGATTGAAATATTTTTGAAAAGTAGATTATATGCACATAATGAATGGATAAGAAAAAACTAACATGTTGGATATTATTAATGATCTCATGACTGATATAAGGGCAAAGTGATGTCATGATTTGAGTATATATAATTTTTGGTATTTTGGTATGTGGAAAGAGTTAACTTTTGACATCATTTGTGTTTTTACTAAGGTTCTATGGTAATTCATGTTCCAAGAATACATTATTAAGGTATTCACATGTTTTGTATGTGACCAACAAGATGTATGTTAGGATATATGGGGGATAAATGATGGTATTGACATGCTTGTTATATGACCTTTCAAGAAATTGTTTTCTTTATACAGTGAGTTTAGACAGAAGTATTTTGGATAAGAAAAAATGTTGTAATATATTATGTGGGACATCAGATAGTATTGTTTAAGGCTATAACTTTTTGATATTATTTCTGGAATATTATAATATTATTGTTTTATAAAAAGGAAAACTCGTAGGATGAATGAAAACTCGTCGCGTTGGAAAAGGCTGCAAGAATCGACCCCACAACCGAAGTGCGATAGGCCTTTATTGCTAACCACTGGCCTAAAAGAAGTCCCTAGTTAGTAGAAATTAGTTTTATTCAATCAAGTGTTATGATAGATGAAGTATAAGTCCATTTTAGGAACCATATATGATTAATCTCACCATTGATGGACTTATTTATATTTAATAACTTGTGTTAAATTTTTGGTGATAGAGACATATGGAATGACATATCATTATATCGCATGATCATATAACACTTCAAGAATGAAAAATTAAACTTCATTGAATTAAATAAGAGATAAAGTGGAAATTTTTCATGGAATGACCTACAATGATATTACACTAAAATCAAGTAACTATTTCTCCTTATGCAAAAATTCATCAACTTTAGGGAAATGATCTTGAAAACCAAAAATGGTGTCCTTGTACCCTCATATCCGATGAATTAGATGGTACCTTAGATCATCAAAAATTTATGGCTTTGTGATCATTGGCTTTTTCATATCCATGTTCTCTAACACTCTCCATCATAACTTGATGGTTATATTTCTCTTCCATATCCATATTTTCACATATATTCTCCTTTGTGGAAACCCAGTGTTGAGTTACATTGGGTGACCATTACGTTTCCAACGTTCCTTTTTAAAATTAATTTTTAATATTCCTTTTTATGATGTGGGTTTCTATGAATGAAACATTCAAGTAGAAACCCATTTATAACCATGGTGAATTTCGAGGGCGAAATTCATTTTAAGGGGGGTTGAATGTAACACCCTGAGATTTTATGAGAAATATTATTTTTAATTTCTTTGATGCTTTATGTTGTATGATACATCAATATTATCTTATTCTATATGCAACACCATATTATCTTTTAGTATACACAAACACTATTCATCGCATGTGTTGCATGCAAGAGCGACCATCCTCAATAGTGTGTGTTGTACGCAATATCGAGTTTCACTAAACAACGACATATTTTTATAAAATTATTATAAAATAGACGTTATGAATAGTGTTAATTGCATTTTGAATTTTATCATATTATAATTCATCTTAATCATCTTATAGAACAAGTTATGAGAACAAAATCAATTTTTCGTATAAAGGAAATATTTTTCCAAAAAAATAGTTTTGTCGCCTTTTGATGGAGCACCCACATTAAATCTAGTTTTTGACATTTTTATGAGTTAAATTGGACAAAATAAAGGTATTAATTTCAATAAGTATATAAAAATTTACATTGGATAAAGTTTTGATATTTTTCTGATAACATTCTTATTTTGATAAATAGTAAAAATACGATAAATTTTAATTAAAAACAACTTTTTCATCGACATAATTTATATGGTTAAATTATAATTTTGAATGGTTTAAAAGTATAAATAGAATATATTTTTACCATTAAATATAATTTAAGTCATTATCATTAATTTTACATTGAATTCATAGGTAAAAACATTTCAATCTTTTGCAAAGTTTTAACTTTTAAATCCCATTTTCACAATAGTGGGATTAATTCAAAATTAAATACTGCAACTTCTGTGTTTTGAATTAGAAAAATTTGTTCCATATTTTGAATCAGTAGGTCCAAATTATGTTAATAGGCTACTTTTTATTTTTAGGCATTTTGAATAGTAACTACGGTATATTTTATTTACTACAGTTAAAGGTAAATCAGGTAATTAAGGGTAAAAAAATTATAAAATTACAATAACACCTGAAAAACTTCTATTGGATGAATAAAAGTTGACCCATATCACCTAAAGGGTGGAATAGATTAATTTAATGGACTTTTTACCATGAAAATGATGTAATTATTATTAAAACCAAAGAAAGTGACAACATGTCACTCTCTAATATCTTATAAGTATAATAATTTTAATTTAGTGATAAAATTAATAAAACTTCAAACATGAATAGTCTACAGAAATAAAATAAAATTATCTATATCATGTGAATTTATTTTTAATTTTTAGGGATTAAATAATTATCATTAATTATGACACAATATTGATGTTGAAATTATTTTGTTGATTGAAATATCAAATAAATGGTTTTAAAATTATTAAAATAAATAATATATGAACTATTTAATGTGATCCACGAATTTTATAGATAAATATAACATGTTATGAATCTATTAAATATTTTATTTCGAACATTTCATCAGTGTGGATTTTATTTAAATTCGAATAATTGAATAGTGTCAAAATTTACACTATTGTTATTTTATAAAAATAACATATTATAAAATTGTTTAAAAATCACAAAAATATTTAAAAATCATAAATTAAAATTTATATGGTCTAAAATGTCATAAATTATAAAATTATGGACAATTAACAACACATAATTAATTATTTATAACAATTTAATATTTAGAATTTAATACAACAAATAAAATTAAATATATTAAATAAGGATAAATCAAGTTGATATGGTTTAAAATAATATTATAACATGTATAAATTTTATTGGTTTATGATATTTCAACCCTATATCATCTAATATTCATATTTGAGTCATTTTTGGAGGTTTTTAAGTGTGGTTTGAATTTATTACAAATTAATATTTCTTATGTTTCCAAAGGTGTCCCTCTCTTCCCTTATAAAAGGGCACCTCCTCCCTCTTCTCCTCACACCATTTTGAGCCTTAAAGCTCGGCCAAACCCTGACAATTTATCTTATCCACTTCCCTAGAAACATACTAGAGGTTTTGGTATTCATAAAAGACCCAATTTAGTGCCCTAAGAAGAGGTTTAGAAGAGTCTCATTGAAGAAGAGGTAATATCCTTTACTGATTCTTTCAAATTAATTTTTTCTTCTACTTCCTCTTATTTTGTTGATTCATAAAAAAGTAATAACATCGGTATCATTCATATACTAATATTCTATTATAAATATGATACAACCCTATTTCACCTTTTATCCATCCTATGGAAAATGAAATCACCGCACGTGCGTACGTACGGAATACCGTCTCCACGTCGTGGTGTAATCTGTTTTCCACCACCACCTTACTTGGATGGGTATAATGGTGTAAATAATAACTATATATGATTATTATAACATGATACTAATTATGATATATTATATCATTCTCTCCAAATACCATTCAATGATTATGGGAACGATATCATCGCTCGTGCGTATGTACGGATTACCTTGTCCAGACACGGTGAGATTCCTTCTCTATGTTAACCATTCAAGAATGGTTATAAAATATATATATATTAAATAATCATGAATTATATGACAAAATAATTCTACTGGATATATATATAAATATATCATCTACTTACTTCAATTCAATTCAATAAGGAAATGAAAATAGCGTTCATGCGTACGTACGGTCTACCATCTCCATGAACGGTGTATTTAATTTAATTTATCTATCTATTATATACATATATGTATCCTGGATATATATATGATATATAAATCATGTTTTGAATTCTGGAAGTATGTAAATCATGATATAAGTAATAATAAAATCAAGAACAACAAGTCAAAACACATACGATAAATGAAACGATTTTACCCAAAACATTGCTTTAACATGGAATTGTCAAATGCATTGGTAATATAAAGTCATAATTGAATCATATATGATATCGTAAATATTATTATCGTTCTGTTATAAGTTAATAATATGTTTAAACCCACTATACAGTAGTCTTGGAAACATACAGAAGAAATTGGACATAAGGTAAGGGATAATTTTGCAATCTCATTTTTATCTAAGATTGTTTATATGTATGTATTTACTGGGGTTATATTTATCATCCATTTCCTTGTTTTAGAGAAATATTTTCATAAATTATTTAATATTATTCCATGTATTTTTAAAGTCATTTTTACTCCTTTTTTACTTTTACTATGTACTATGGAAGGAATATTTCTTTTGTTTTCCATACGATGTACGTTTTGACTTTTCCTGCAAAAGTACAAGAAAATTTTTTTTAACTAATACGGAATGAATGTATTTTTATGGTTTCATAACACCTTATTTTCATGAATAATACTCTTCGTTATTTCATGATTATTTTCAACAAAATCTATTTCTTTTAAAATTACGTTGCATTTTGTGAAAAGAAAATGATTTTAAAGAAGAAAGGATATTTTCCTCAAGAATTCCTTTCAAGTGTTTTATCAAAACTATTTCCCATATAAGATGACATTATTTAGTATGATTATATTTCAAGTATAATGTCTCTATTATTTACATGGTTTTATTTTTCTTATTATTAAATGATATCCATTTTTTATATGGATTATGCTAAGATGGGATGATGTTTATGAAACCCATTTTATTTTTTGGGTTATGATGTATGATTTATGTTTTTGTGGAACACATAAGAATGGTTTCATTATGAGATGGGTGGTACCTATATCTCCCTTAAATTCATTTGGTAATGATTTATATCTCATGAGATAGACATGGGTTGAACGGCAAGTAAATCTGGTTTACTAATACAGGGCTAGAATGGCAAGTAAACCCAATTCAGTAAGGGACTTTGTCCACTATGATAGTCTTGGCAGAAATGTCTTGCCTACTATGGAAATCATATCATGTGCTTAATGGTTTGTCATAATTACATGTTTTACTCCAAATCTATTTTATCATGATTAATGTTCCATTATGATCTATGCCTTATGTACTGCCATGTTTTATGTCATTGCTCATGATTTTGATGTTTAAACAGTATGTTCATGTTTTTAAATTCAAATGTATCTGGTTTGTTTTATTTTATCCATGCATACCCTTACTGAGCATTTGAGCTCACTATTTATATGTTTTCTTTTCCCCTGGATTTAAATGAAGGTTTTAGGTAAGAAAACAAATAGGGAAGACCATTATGGGAGATTTTGAAGATCTTTAACCATGACTATAAGATGATGTTCCGAGTTTCCAAAGAAAATAAACTATTATAGTCCTTAGGTGTCTATTTTTCTTATGTATTAATTATTCCACAAAAGTAATGTAATGTATATGTACATAAAGCTTGGTTCTCTACAATGGATGACACTTGAACTACTCACTGTAAGTCTATTTTTCATCTAAAACATTAAAATTCATCGAATCTTCAAATTCATGCAAGATAGAGATAAAATGCAAGGAGATTCCTTCATCTCAACTCTTCAAGAAATCATACAAACAAATTGTGGATGTTTATGGTTCATTTGAATGAGGTATGATCATAAAATATGGTATAATGGATCTATCTAGAGTTACTTGATGAAGGAGATCATGGGAGGGGAAGAACTGATGGCTCAGATCAGCCACATGATGTGTCTATGGTCATTTCGGTCATTGTTTAGGTATATGGAAATTAATAATGGGATCAAGTCCCACCCCAGTCCATGGATTAGCTCAATTCATATATATATATATATATAATACAATATTTCCCCTTAAGAATCCAGAATAAATTATATGGGTCTTCTCCCAAATCCCTACTGGCACTGACCTGTGTCGTCTTTCTCCATCATTATGTCACAGTGTTGGGTGGATCTATTATATGGGTCTTCTCCCAAATCCCTATTGGCACTGACCCGTGTCGTCTTTCTCCATCATTATGTCACAGTGTTGGGTGGATCTACTACTCTTCCCATTTGTTCTTGTTGGCCTTATACACAGGACCACCCATCATCCACCAATGGTATTTCTCAAGATAGATCCATTGGGTGTGGTAGACATTGGTCCCACTTGTTCCATTGGTCGAGCAGTATAGTAAGGCATCTGGGTTGGCCTTCTTTTTTTATATGAGTTTAGTTCAAAATACATAGAAATAAAATCTAAGAATATGAATTCATAAACTTCCTCAAAAAAATTCAAAGCTAAAAATTTTTATTCACTTAATTTATAATCATAAAAAATAATATTATTCATGGTTTTCATAAATAATTTTCACTTCCTCATGCAATAAAATACATTTCCTAGAATTCATCCAATAATTTATTCCTACTATTAACTTAACACAAATAATTATATTTATATTCTTCATTAACTATTCCATTTTATACATAAAAAGATAACTCATAATGCAATAATTTTCATTTTTCATGGGAATATTCATTATCTTTTAAAATCAGTAATTCAAAGGATGATCAATCATCAAAATATGAACCACCTACACATCTTCATTTCGTCATAAAAATTATGATTGGTAATAATCATCACAATATCTTCATCATTTGAATTAAACAATTTGTAATCTCTTAAGTTAAATTAGAACATGTCTTTGAAAATATGATTAGTCTGAGAATCATTGCAATTTCATGGAGAATTGTGCCATAAGGACATCCAATGTCATTAAATGAATCCATAAAAATTTTATATGCATCGGAACTTCATCTAAAATTTGGATCATTGATCTTACATGGATGGAATGATATGGTCAACAAATCATGATTTGGAACATCAACATACTTACAACTATTCTTATTCATCAATAATATTCAAAAAAATTGAAAACAAATGCAACACAAACACAATTTAGGATCTTAAATCTCATCCATTAAATATTTTGATCAATACCTATATAGAAATTATGTGTCAATATGTATCGTTATGGCCAGTATATGTTTTCACAAGGGTTGAAAATATATAATTGAATGAACCTCAATTATTTGAGAGGCGATGAGGAATAATAAGGATTCAGTTACCTCCCCTAAGTCGTCTTATGTGCACCAATAAATTACACCATAAGGCTCATACATGACCACTTGCATGGATCTGAAAGAGCATCTATCCATGTGTGTGGTACCTATGATGAAAAAAATCTGTGGTACCTACACCAGGTACCTCCTTCTTCCAGGGTTCTGTGTTTTCCTATAAATAGGACGCTGGTGATCCTCATTTGAAGGACTAGAAAATAGATGAAGATTCAGAGCTTTGGTCACATAGTCCATTCATTAAGGACCTCAAAAATATTGTAGGTATCCTTGAAAAAACAGAGAGAGTAGTAAATGAAGGGAGAAAATGGTATCAATTCTCTTATATGTTCCAAATCACAATACACAATACAAGGAACCCCTCCACATTAGTTGATAAGCACTAGCTCAATGGTTCATCCCCAAATCTGGGACAAGCGTGAGACCCTTCCAGAGATAGCTGAGAAAACACTTGGTTCCAAGAGAAATCCCTCACCTAGGTTTTCATTACTAGGTTTTCCATTTCCCAAGTTATCTCTAGCTTGCATAGGCCTACCCTGTGAAAAGAATTTACAATTCCTCTGAGGTCTACCTGACATATAACACCTTTTTCTCTCCATGAAATTAATTGTGTGAGACTCCTTCTAAGACCTATTTCAATACATCAATGATAAGGATCTTATTCCTTTAGATACTTATTCTAAGGGGGGCCAAATTAAACCCCATCCCCTACTAAAGCCTCTGTAATTACACTACCATGGAGAGAGACACATTAATGAGTCTCCCATACAATTACAAATTCATTTTGTCAGAGGTGTCTCACACTTGTCCTACCCAACGGTTATTATCCTTAGAGTTCATGAAGTTAAGTATCCCATCAGTAATGTAGACTCCAACCCTTGGGGAAGTTTTAGGGACCTATTGGTCTTATAAACAAGGGTTATAACCATGTGATTCCCTTTTCATCTATATGGCCATGGATCCCCTATTCCTGGTAGAGATGGAGAGGATCATGGATGGATTTCCCTTTGAGTGGTAGTGTCTTATCCTCCTCCTTTATCTAGAAAAGGAGTAGGGAATCCCTACAGGAGTAGGTCCATGGCCTTTTCTTATGGGTTTTATCCATGTAGAAAGTCATATGTGATTATCTTGATTTCCAAAATGGGAGCGGATACATACACATCAAATCCCTTTCTTCATATCCCATAGCCTTGAACTCATCAACTATTAGAAGAAGGATTTTCCTATTTGATGGATCATACACTTCCTATTGTCTCTCACATCCAAGAATGATTCATGTGGGATTAATAGTTAGCTACGATCACAACATCCACATGGTCTAATGAATGTCTCATCTGAGAATCTTATTCTAGATATTCCTTTCACATTCCCTCAGAGGGACTCCATAGGTATGGGTCCTCAAGGCCATGTATACAACCTTAAGGGAATATTTATAAATTGTTTAATAAAAAAACATCCCTTAATCCAATCAGAATTCAAGATTCCCTGTAAGACAAACATTTACATGGAATTCACATCCCTAGGTCTTCATAATAGAAATACATGGACTTTGATTCTCATCCAAATTGGATGCATAGGAAGCCTACATGAGGTCCAAACCCAATACCCTAAAATCAAGCCTAACTCTATCTGGGTCACATTCATAGTACGGTCATGTCTAATCAAGGATCCCGTATCCCTACCAAGTTCCTTATACTACCATAGTGTAAGTTAGACACTATATATTATCTCAGTGTCATTCCTGTAGATGTCCTAGTTTCATGATGTTAAACCACATGGTTTTCTCATTGTCACAAGTCCTTAAAATATAAAATGTGTCCCATTACGTGGAAATAAACTATGTGGTTTCTGATTCCTTTCGTAAAGATACATAGGAAGCCAATATCATGGGTCCAATTAAAAAATAAAAAACAACCCCCATCTACCTGGATGATGATAAAATTTAGAGGACCCAAATGTGTGTCTTAAAAATAGAATTATAATAATTAATGGACAAATGATCTCTCACCAGTATACAAAGGCATACCATCAAAGGAGAACCTTGAATACATACATATGTATCCATAAATAACGAACCTCTAATACATATAGATGATTATAAATCAATTAATTCTAATAATTTTTTATTAATTAATGGGAAACCTATGGCTTACAGTGTAATTAATGTAGGATTAATTAAAATGTATTAAAAATTTAAGAGAGTGCCAATGTATGAAATAATTCCACCAAAAAAAATTTATGATCTCTAACTCTCATCATATCACCTAATGTGAGTCCCTAAGCATCATGGGAGTTATTCCATAATGATCACATACCTTTGGAAACTATGTTCATAAAACATCTCGAATAAGGGAATAGTTTGGTGTTTCCACTTCCACAAACAAAACCCTTTGGAGGACATTTTAAAATTGTGAACAAGGCCTAGATGATTGTGAAAACATTAAAACCCCCACAATTATACTATTGAAAAAAACATATAAGGAAATTTGCATCGGAAAAAATGTTGAACTAGACAAGATTCCTTAATCAAGATGATGGTGTCAACCACACGTCAGACCCCTTTCTATCTCAAAATAAAAGAGGTCCAACAAGGAAATAAATTATGCATTAGTTAGTTTAATTAGATTATGACTTGATTTTGTTTTATTGTTTATTTTCGTCACCTATATTTCATGAAAATTAAACAGGAACTTCTTTACATTCAAATAGTGTCATACTAGTTCTCACGGACAAGCACATCAACTACTATACAAGTTGGGTCCTCAACTAAGAAAAGGGAATTGTATCCCACATAGTGTCTTCAAAATTGGGTCTAAAATGAACATGTTTGAGTGTACCACCAAAATGGTACCATCATGGCCCTAGAAGTTTCTCAACAGGCCCTCTATCTCATGAATCCCCACAAATCATCTACTCAATTATAACCTATGGTCCAGAATCAGGAAACACCAATCATTGTCTCCAACCCTTTCGAGATATTATCCCTTTAATGTAGAAATCAACTCCTCCCATATCATAGTGAGGGATATCAAGAGTCCATTAATATTATCACCTAGAAGAAAATGGTGTCATGTCAATGGAATCCTTCCATTATTTGCCTGTTCAAATGTCTTGTAGTAGTGAACCCTTAGCATGATGAAGTTTCCTTGCTCAAAAATCTATCCTATGTCACCCTGACCAATTGACAAAAGATTTCCAACAAAGGACGTATACTATTAAATGGGTAACATGGCTACACCTATACCCCCATTGTAGAATCCCACCAAAAAATATGATGGAAAATAGTGAGCATGCACAAACACCTTCCCACATCCAGAAAGCATAGCAGTCAAATTCGATAGAAAACCATCAATAAGAACAAACACCTCCTCACACCATCCATTATTTTTGACATAATTTGGAATCATATTAAGAATCCATCCAATAAAATAAGCTTTAAACCCATATGTAGGTGCAATAACATGCTTGTATCAATCATTTATACTCAACAAATTCTTCGTAAATCCAAGAGGAGCCGCACACACATGCTCATATCTGTAAATCCTGTCAGCAGCCTCATCTGGCTGCATTCATAGAAATCTTCCAGAAAGATATAGAAACAAAAAGTGGGAAGTTCCATAAGTCTACCCCCAAACCTGAGTACCATCGGTATCCACCACTACGAAATAGAAGACATGAGTAGGAACACACCACTACTCTAACAACAAAATGAGCATATATGCCTATTCCAACTACTTATGTCACCAAACACATTGTGAAAAGGATAAAAGGGGAGACAAAAATTTCATTCAACGCCCTAAAAACCTATCAGGATATAATAATGGTAGTGGTAGTGTAATATTATTAGACACAAAACTTATTGTGACACTGGAATTTTACACATATTATAAAATATTTTATGTATAATTATCCATAAAATATAAACCAAGGATTTTAAAGTCTAGTTTTCTCAAAAGATTAACTACATAAAATTAAAAACACGGAACTAGAATAAAAAATATCTTTATTAATCTTCTAAATGAGCCCCTAACTACCTTTTAGCTCCTACATATTCATAGGATAACCAAGGAAATACATAGAAAAAATGGATGAGCTAAAAATTCTAGTATGGGAATAAACATAGGAGTGAATCATATAACATGAGTTAGAAAGGGATAACATGATAACATAAAATTCATGGATCATTAGTAAACATATAATAAAATGACATATGGAACATGGATATAAATTATCACATAAACATTATAATTTAGTAGAAACATATAACATGAATTATACATGAGTCAATGCTAATCACTAAGATTGTATCACATGGTGTAAAAAGTCCTATAACAGATTAAATTGACTCCCGAATCCCATACATGATGTCTCGCGATAAAAAAATACATAATGAAATAGTGTTATATCATAGTGCACCCATCATAACATCTTCATTCATATGTGTTCCACATGATGAATCAAACATAATGAATAAACATATGGATTGCCCATGGAATGCAATGGTTATCAAAATCAGTTCACAAGGCATTACCAAATGGTGCATCACAATGGTATTAATGAATTAAGGGATAAAATTGTAACACCTGAGATTTTATGAGAAATATTTTGTTTTTATTTATAATGTTATATAAAGGAATCTTTCATTACACACAAAACTAGCTTGGCTTGCTTTAAATGCAATCGCGACCTTCCATGATAGTGTGTGATGTACGTAATGCCGAGTTTCACTCAACAACGATATGCTATTAAAATATTATTAAAACTAGCCATTATGAATAGTAATACTCACTTTTTGAAAGTTTATAAATTTTATCTTTCAAAATGGACTTCATTTTTGGATTGAGAATACTAAAATTATCCTAGGGAGAATTTTTGGTATTTTTCTGAAAACCTTCAATTTTTGATGAATAGTTAAAACACTGGGTTACTATTTAAAAACCAACATTTTATTTAAATAATTATTTATTTTATTTAAATTTATTTTAAGTAAAAATTGATACATAATACCTATATAAGTTCAATTTAATTCATTGGAGTCATTTTATAATAATTTTATATTTATAAAAATTTTACTGAACTTTTCACCGTCTTTTACCCACCTCCCAGGAGAATTTGGAAATTTACATAAAACATAATTTTACCGCTTCTATGAGTAGAATTTCAAAAATACGAGAGACATAGTTAATATCAAGGACTAAAATGTTTTCAATGAGATGAAAATATTTTTTGGTGAATAGTAACGTTTTACTTTTATTTTCCACGGTTAAAAGTAAATAGGGTAATTAAGTGTAAAAATGATATTATTATTACCCTAAAACATGTCCTAATTATATTGGATAATTTTAATTCGACCAAAAACAACCTTAGGAATAAAATATGAAAATTTAGCTCTACTTGGATTAGATTAGGACATTTATTATTAATTTATTTAAACAAGGGTTAAAATAGTTAAAATCAATGTTTAATAACTAAATCATTTTTAATATAGGGTTATAAATAAGATAAATTAGACTATAAATATTAACTAGAAAGCTAAAACTATTTCCTACATAATGGTATTTTATTTACAATTTTTATACTTTAAAAAAGTTAATTTATTTATTACATAATGATGATGCAGTAATTACCTTATTAAGGAAATATTAACATAATTGATATTATAAATACCAAAATAATTGTAATGTGAGACTTTTTATGAATTAAACTAATTTTATACGTTAATATGACATGTTATTATTGATTTAATTAAATTTTTTCTAACTAATCATGCTGTTATGATTATCACAAAAATCAAGTACAAAATTGTGTCAAAATTAAAATAAAATAGTTTTTTAAAACAAATATTATATTATTAAATTTTATTTTATTCCTTAAAATATATGGTTCGGAAAAATGACTTAGATAAGTTTATATATATTAATAATACACATCTTGGGGTTCGTTTGGCTTGTTATAGTATGTTTCTTAACCTCATAGTGTAAGAAAATAAGAAGACACGGTAAAATATGAATTATTTAACTTAGAGTTAAATCTAAATGATAAGGTTAAAATAGTAATCTAAACTTTTCTAAAACCCATTGGTTGAGATTATTTCGAACCATCCCCACCTTAGACTCGAAATAAATCAATTTGGAGCTATTAAATACTGAATATGACTTTGTAATAAAATAATATTTTAAGTTTTTTCTGAGGTGCCCCTCTCCACCCTTATAAAAGGGCACCTCCTCTCTCTCCTTCTCACACCACTTTGAGCCTTAAAGCTCGGAAAAAACCTGCCAATTTCTCTTATCCACCACTCTAGAAATATTCTATAGGTCCTGGTATTCTTCAAAGACCATCTTTAGTGCCCTAAGAGGAGGTTAAGAAGAGGCGCTTCAAAGAAGAGGTAATGTTTGTTACCGATTCTTTCAACTTTATTTCTTCTTCTACTTATTCTTATTTAGTTGTTTCATTATGAAGTAATAACATCAGTATCACTAATATACTGATATGTTATTATAAATATGAAACAAACCTATTTCACCTTCTATCCATCCTACGGAAAACAAAATCACCACGCATGGGTACGTACGGAATACCGTCTCAACGTCGTGGTGTAATCTGTTTTCCACCACCACCATACTTGGATGGGTATAATGGTGTAATGAATATATATATATATATATCATTATTTTAAATTTATATTGATTATGAAATAGTATACATACACTCCAATATAATTCCACGATCATGGGAACGATATCATCGCTCGTGCGTACGTACGGAATACCGTCTCCATGATGTGATACGACTCATTTTACATGCTCTTCAATGCTTAATGATTATATAAATGAATTGAATGAATAAATATGATATATATTACACTAATACCATTCTGGAAATGAGGTATATATATCCTAAAATAAGAATAAAAATTTATTCGACAAAACACGCATAAGAACAAAAAGCAATAAACACCCGAATAATAAGTAACAATGAAATATTACTAATAAGAAGCTAAGAATATGAACATATATGATATCATAACAGTGAGTAAGATTCTGGAATATGTCAATAACATTATTTAAATCATTATACAGGAGGTTTGGACATGTAAGAAGCAAATCGGACCTAAGGTAAGGGAGAATCTCACAATCTCAATTTTTATCCAAGATTGTTTATACTTTGGTAATTACTGGGGAATATTTATCATCCACATCCATGTTTCCTCAATATGTAATATTATTTCTATCCTCCTAAAATTTTTAAAATCCAATTTTACCCTTCGGTGAGTTTTTAGTAAATGATATGAAATGAATCTTTTGTCGTTTTTAGTACGAGGTACTTTTTGACTTTTCCGGCCAAAGTACGAGAAGAATGTTTTTTTTAACTTATATGGTATGAATGGATTCATAGAACATTATTTCCATTAAGCTTCCTTTAAAAGTTTTCAAGTTTATTTTTAATCAACTTCTTTTAGTTTAAAATTGTATGACATTTTAAGAAAGGAAAAATATTTTTGAAGTAGAAAGGATATTTTCCACAAAAATGGAGTTCTAGCATTTTATCAAAATTATTTTCCATCTATGATAATATAGGGTTCTGTTTCTTTCCCTATTTTATTACATTGATTTTATTATGTTATGATGTAATTATTTTTATGAAGTCCTTTTATCTTATATGTATTATGTTATGATGGCACGATGTTTAAGAATCCCATTTTTATTACATGGGTAATGCTATGATGTATGATTTATGATTTTGTGGCACACATAAGAATGGTTTCATTATGAGATGGGTGGGACCTATATCTCCGTCAAATACATTGTCTAATGATTTATATCTCATGAGATAGAAAATTATGGAATGGTTGGTTAATCCGGTTCAGTGAAACATGACTGAAACAAGGAGTGAACTCGGTTCAGAAATGGACTTTATCCGCTAAGATAGTCTTGGCAATGAGTCTTGACTACTAATAAATGATTATCTATGATTATGTGTGTATGCCAAAAAGTTTCATGTTTTGAGTTATGATTATTGGGATTTCATTTCACTATTATGATTTATCCCATGTTATGATATTATGATCTCTTTTGCAGGTTAAGATTTTCAAAATGTTATGCTCTGATGGATATGATATGAATGATATTTCTTTTTTTTACCCTTACTAAGCATTTGAGATCACCCTTTTTTATGTTTTCTTTTCCTCAGGTCAGGAAGAATGATATTAATTAAAATATACCGAAAGGGGCTCTACATATGATAAAATAAAAGGGAGATAGTATAGATGATTTATGAACTGGTTGTTTATGTTTCTCAGTTTCTAAAGACACTATACATATACGATTCTTTCATGGTTTTGTTATATGTTGTAATAAGTGTGATTCAATTCTAAAGTAATAAAAATATATGTAAAGTATGTGTTGTTATATATATAATTTCATGAAAATAAAAAAAAATATAAATAAGAATATATCATGAATAAATATGTTCAAAAAACTTAATGCACACAAAGAGTATTTAGGTAACTTTAGAAATGAGCCACATTAGTGTGGCTTGATGGAATATATTAGAGAGTATTTAAAGATAACAAAGGTATATTTGATTGTATAAAAATATAAATAAATTGAGATACTTTTTCCTTTTAAATTGATTGATTTGAGAAAAATAATGGTTCTTTAAAACATTTTATGGAGTGTATTTGAAAATGGGTGAAAAATGGGGAAGTTCCCCTTAATCAAACTTTCTTATCGGAACCAATTGAGAAGGGTGCCTTTAAAAATAATAATTCCCCATAAAAGGAAGGTTAATTGAGCTAAATAAAAAAAACTATATATACACACAATAGTCTATAGATTTATATAATAATTATGTGAAATTATATTTGGGTAAATATATAGAATGTGTCACCCATAGGTAATTTGTATGTTCGAAGAGATACCCTACCCTAAATCTTAATGTGTTCTGAACATGCACTTCACTACGTGGATAATAAAATTATATTCATTAATTAACTAACTACAAACCAATTATATATGTATTTGGTTTATTATAATTTCCTTAAGTCCATTTATCTCCTTTTCAATGAGTTATAGATTTCTATTTCTTTTTTCTGGGGGCCTTTATTTCATGGTTTCATGGTCAGTTCACTTCTGTAAAATTATGGAAATTCCTATCAAATGGGAAGAATTATACAAAATTAAAATTATATGGTATTAAAGAAAATAAATAATTTTAAATTTTTCCATATATAAATTTTTCAATTATGTGAATGATTAATTTGATAAAACATTGATGATAATTATTCTGTTTATTTTTACGGTTTTTACGATCATCATGAACTATTATAGATTTATTTCATATTTTATCTATATATTATTTCTAGAACCTAAAATACGTTTTAAAATCCATATTAAATTTTTTTAACCATAATAATTATTTTATTACCATCTTTGAAGGAGATAATGGAAAATGAAAACACATTTTCCATGAAGACGGTGAACCGACATATCACAAATGATATTTTCATTTTTTGGAATAAAAGGGGAAGACAAGAGTTTTGTTTGTGGATATTATATTAAAAAAATTACAATATATATGTGATACTATTTTTATAATTATTAATGGAATATGAGAGGATAAGATATGTTAAGAAAAGAAAAGAAATTAAAAATAATGATTGAGAATTTTACCTCTTGAATGTTGCCTGCTAGAGAACCTCCGTAAAGAACTTGGGTTTGGTCTTTTGTTGTGACCTGAAGGTCTTGAATGTAGAGAATAGGATTTGTAAGTGAATTGGGAATAATATTTACAATATAAATGTCTAATATGGTCTTAGGAGAAGGGGTGGTGAGTGGTGGTATTTAAATGGAGATGAGAGGGGTGTTCTTGATTATTTTATTCATTTGTTTATTATTTTGTATCATAGATATCAATAGTGTTAATTAATATTAATAAAAAAGTAAATATAGGTAATTATTTTTAAATAATGGGTGCTTATATCATCCATACTCAACCATAAATAAGAATTTCATTTATTAAACTTATAATGTTAAATACCATAAATTACAATATTTGTTATTCACTAAAAATCAACTATTTTAGAAAAATCCCTAAATTTCACCATAACCATTTTTCAAATTTTATATTTCAAACATGGAATACATTTCATGAAAATAAATTTATAAATATGTGAAATTTAATTTTTAAATTAAATCAACATTTATTTCGAAAAATACCAATTTTAATATTATAATCGATTTTTTGACCCATTGAAACTTACTTCAGGTAAAATAAAATTTTATAATAATTATAAAACATAGTAATATTAATTTATATATCTTCTTAATGAAAATAAATTTTCATTCAAATCATTATATTACTTATAAAATTTTAAATAAACATTTATTGTTTGCAAAAAAACCAACAATTAATTTATCATTTTTAAAACATTTATTTTCATATAAAATGATATAAATATATCATATTTTCATTTATAAGTTACATAAATTTTACTTATACTTTCATAAGTGATTTTACTATTCTGAAACACAAATTACTATTCTAATGGTAGGATTTATAATGGTCATAGAGGTTCCCTAATTTCTATAAACACATCTTATTAAATTCATTATTCATTCACTTATACTTTCTCTCATATTTATATATGTACATTCAAATTCAAAATAAATATTTGATTATTAACATTATGTTTTATTTCTAATTCTTTTTCATGATTATGACCATTCTTATGGATTGATTAGATCCAAATTTTCCTATCCTGATTATCTTATTTTCTATTTATTATCCTGCTGTAATATTTGGAATTCCTATTGGTCTATTTGCTGACTAATGTATCATTATTCATTAATAAGAATAATTTTTTATTGGGTTCTCTCTGTGATAAATGTGTTTTAAAATTATAAGAAGTTAAATTTTATTGATAAAATTTTGGGTCTTTATATTTTTTCCCTTATGAAATTTCTCCCTTAAAATTTCATCTAACATAAAATGGTTAAAACTGGTGAGGGTAGTTCTCCTTCAGTTCTTCCTCTCATTCCCTTGTCACTACCTTTTATTTAGGGTTCCTTCATGGTAAAGTTACTACGTGAGTGGACTTCTTATGTATTACCTTATCTTTATGGTCCAAAAATCTTCACCGGATGCTCCTCAAAAGAGAAATTTCTTTCAAAATGTACCACCCATGAGTAAAATATATGTGAAGGATCTATTATGTACTTCCTTTGGAAGGATATATGGAATACATCTTGTACTTAATACATGGGGGTGGAAGAGTTATTTTATAGGCTACAACTCTGAAATGATCAAGAATCTTAAAGGGGGTGATGTACCTAGGACATGGAATTACTTTCTTCGAAAATATCATGACTCTCCTCTATAGTGATATTCAAAGGAATAAATTTTCACCATCCTCAAACTCTATATTTCATTAATGATTATCTAAATAGTTCTTCAATCAACCTGGGTTTTTTCTGATGTGATAGTAAATGGTTTCCACCTTTTCAACCACTTCATCAACCATTTTAGTTCCCATCATCTTATATTCACCAACATTATCCCATCATGTAGGTGTTCAATATCTTTTCCCATAAAGGGTCTCATACATAGCCATCATTAGAACTATTTTTGTTAGAGAACTTGACCAGTGGAAGATATTGATTCCATACTACTTTAAAGTCCATTGAGCAATCCCTCATCATGTTTTATAGTGTCTAAATAGTCAATATATATTATCCATAATTTTCTGGGGGATACTCCATACATAAGTTCAACACATTATTTATAGCATGTTGGACTCTATTCTAGAACATTGAGGTAAATCTCATATTGTGATCATATTTAATTAATTATGGTGACCCTTACAGTCTCTAAACAATTTAGATGTACAACTGTTTAAGACAATTGAGTGATAAGTCCTCTCGAATCACAATAAAGTGTATAGTCTTTGTAATAATATCTACAATGACCCCTATAGAATTATCTCATGTGGATTTCTTTTGAAGTACAGTAAAAAATTCCATAGTGATGTTGTCCCATTTCCATGATAGAATGGGTAATAATTACATCACTTCCTTATACTTTTTCATCTCAAAATTGTATTGTTGACATACTCAGAACCATGATATATATATAGAGATTTATATTTTTATATTTTCCCATCAATAATAATCTCTGATATATTGATACACATTTTTTCTCATTGGGTGAATAAAGATGGTTGAGTTATGTGCATCATTTAAAAGCTCTTTATTTTTCTAAAGAATTTATGGTACACATAGTCATGACCTAAATCTTTTGACTCCTTCCTCACTAATTTTTAATTATGTGGATTTCCTATTTTATATAGCTTCTACATTCTTTATAATTTCCACATCATCTCTTTGAGAATATTTTATCTTCACTAAAAGGGATGGTTGAGAAATAATTTGTGAAATTAATGTTTATGTACTATCATTTATGATTACCATTTACATCCTTTATAAGTATAACATTATTGGATCCTTCTTAATTGTTATTATTGATAGTTTTTAGGATCTTTTATATATAGATCATCTTCCAATTTCTTTGATTTACCAAGATAATAGTAGGTTGCGTTTTCATAGTCCTTGATGATCTCTATCTATTTTTATTGTTTCATATTAAGATCCATCTATTTGAATATATATTTGATTCTCTTATGATCAGTATATATCTCACATTTCTCAACATAGTGATAATAATACCAAAATTCCTAATGAAAATATCACACCAGCCAACTCCATATCATGTGTGGGATAGTTTTTCTAATGAACTCTCTGCTTCCTTGAGGCATTTGATATCACATTATGATTTTGAATATATAAAAAACCTAATATCTTCTTTGAAGAAAAATTGTCTACCAAAAAGAGTTCCCCACTTATCAGTAGTGTAAGTACTGGTGCACTGATAAGACTCTTTTTAAACTCTTTCAACCATTCTTCACATTCACTAGTCCAGAAAAACTTCAATCCCATCCTAGTATGATTGGTTAGTGGGTTTAACAATTGTGATTAGTTCCTCAAAAATCATCAGTAATACTATTTTATTCCAAAGAAACTATGGATTTCTATTATAGATAATGGTTTGGGAGACTCCTCAATTAGATTTTTTAAAAGGGTCGATAGATATTCCTTTTTTAGTGACAATATTTTCCCAGAATGATAATTATTCCCTTTAGAATACACATTAACCATACATTTCATATAGTTTATCCCTATGAAAAGTCTTTATCCAAGTATAAAATTTATCCTCTCGCTCCTCCTTTCCCTAGGATTATATAAAAATATCATCAGAAAATTCTACCACAAATATTTTGAGATAATATATAAAGACCTTATTCATTATTTCCATGAAAATTGTTAAAGAATTATTCAGTCTAATTGGAATCACTATGAACACATAGTTTTCATACCTCATTCAAAGGGAAGTATTGGGAATATATTCGGTCTTCACATTTAATTAGTGTTATCCTAAATAAAGGTCCACCTTTTAGAAACACATGGTCCCTCGTAGTTGATTGAACAAGTCATTTTTTCATGGTAATGGATACTTGTTAAATATCATTATTTTTTTAGTTAAGGATAATCAATGAATAGGTAATTTATCTATCCTTCTTTTTATATAGAGGACAATCACACCCCACAGTAAAGCACACAGTTATATAAAACACTTCCCTATATTTTCTTGTAGATACTTCGTTAGTTCTTCCATCTTAATGGTGGGTTTTTCATAAGGAGTCTATAATATATGTATTGATCTTGGTATAAGATAAATTAAAAACTCAACCTCTCAGTAAAAATGAAGTCCATGTAATTATTTAGGAATAACATCAGTGTAGTTTCTCACAATGGGCATGTATTTTATCATGATCATATACATTGTCTCAGTAATTTCAAGTAGTTATGAATTATCATAAAATAATAATATACACAATTGAGATTATGATTCTGAAAAATATTCATCCTTCTCTTTACACTTGTACATAATTGAAGGATATATCGGGATATGAAGCATGATATCCCTTTCATGATAATTGATGTGGGATTTATATAAAAATAGCCAATACATGCCCAATATAGCAGAAAAATCCACAAAAGGATGTATTATGATATTTGATGGGAGGTTTAGTCCACAAACATTGACCGAGGAGGAATTATATACTTTAGATGTAATAATTTCCCCGTTTTTTTTCTTATATATAACTCAAACACAATATTTTGATGTGGTGTTTAAATAGTTATAAAAAACCTTAAATATATGAAGGAATTCATAGATCCAGACTCATATTGTACATTTTCTTCTATTGAATTAATAACCAGTGTACCTTTCACCACATAATTTTTGTAATCCACCACTTATTTTTTATAGTATTTTCCATTCCTTTATTTCTTAGTGGTTGTTTTGGTGGATTTCCTCTAGAAACCTTTTGTCTTAGGGAATTAGCTCACATAATTCCCTTGTTGTTTATAGTTGAAACACTACTCTATATGATGAGTGTTGATCCAACCCTTCCATCATTCTTCCTCATTAGTGATATTATCAGAATTCCTTCAGAAAAATAAGACTAATGTCCCTCTATTCAATATTTAAAGCATATCCAGCATCCCTTGAGAATTTTCTTGTGATGTTTCTTCCTAAACTTTTGATATTTGGGGTGTTGGTTTTCTTTAATTCATTGGATTTATCTATTGATCCTACCATATTAAAATATATTTTCCACTTTCTACCTTTGATCCCATGAGACTAGTTGGAGTCTCTAATCTTTATCTCAACCTTAAGGGAATATTGTTCAATCTTATCATAGCTATCAAAGTCTCAAATTTCCAATGATTTTCGTAGACTTATCTTTAATGCACTAAATAATAAATACCCCTTGATTTTAGTGTTCATGACAAATCCAAAGGATTATTGTGAAAGCCTTGTGATGTTTTACTCATATGCCTTGACAAAATCGTCTTCCTTTTTCATCACTCTGAGGAACTCTCTTGCCAAATAAGATATAAATTTTGAGTGTAATATTTATTGTAAAATATTTTCTTGAATTATTCTCAATCCATGGAATCAAATTACTCTTTATTCATTGTTATTATGATAAATGTCCATAATTTATCATCTTCCCCATATAAATGATTGTCTATCAGTACAAATTTCTCTTCTTCTGGCCATTTGAGGACATAGAGTATCATCTCAATTTAGTTAATATATTTTTAAACAATAAGGGGTTCATATGATCCTCTAAATATAGAAGACCTTTGTCACACAAATAAGTATACCAAAATATTCTATTTCATAGGAGAATGAAGGAATTCAAAAATATTCAAGTTATAATTCATAAGTTGATCTAGTTGATCCAATACCATCATTTAGTTATCATCTCCCGTTCCCATTAGTTATTCCATCTAATTTGGGAAATCATCACACTGCCTATATCATTGGTTTCTTTAGCATGGGATCTCTTATTTCAATCCATTATCAGAAAAATGAAAATAAAATTAGAGGGGATGAATACTTACCTAATGATCATATAAAATTAAACTATGAACATGTAAGGATAAAATAATAAATGAAAATTATAACATAAGTTATGATTGCCTAACATTCAAAATATATTATCCATGGTGATAGAAATTTCCCTAGAGTTATTACTAAAGTTTTCAAGTCCTAATCCCCAAAAATAACATGAATTAACTCTAATACAATCTATAGAATTATGGAATTATTTCTAGTGGACTGTAATTGATACCAATCAAGGAACTCCATGGGTGGTTACACCTCCTAGGATGGACACACCACCACCCCCAGTGATAGACTATTCTCCATGATGCCCTTGATCAGAGAGCCATGCTTCGTCCCATGCTCACATGGGAGAGTTACCAAGGATCATATTACTTCCTTTTCCTGTGATACCAACTGTAATGATATTATCCTTTTAGGAATATTATTACATTATTATAATCATAATTATACATCAAATACAAACCATGGATCATAACGTCTAGTGTCTTTGGAATATTAGGTAAATAAAATTAAAAAAAATAAACTAGAATAAATCATATCATTATTAATATTCCATAATGATATCATAACTACCTATGAGATTATACATCTACATAGGATAATATGGTTAATATTTAGACAAAATAGATGACCTAAAAATATGAGTATGGGAATAAACAAGGGATTGAACCATAACACATGATTCAGAGTTTCATGGTCGGTTCACTTATGAAAAATTATGGAACTTCATATCAACTGGGAATAATTATCTAGAAGAGAAATTATATAGTATTAATTCACATAAATAATATTAAATTTTTTAATATATCATTTTTTCTAGAATGAGGAGGATTAATTTGATAAAACATTAATGAAAATTGATTAGTTAATTATGGGGGGTTTTACGATCATCGGGAACTAGTTTCATTTTATTTTGTATTATGATTATATATTGGTTACATAACATGAAACAAGTTATAATATACAAATTAATTTTTTAATCACAATAATTGTTTTATTAGAATCTTTGAAGGTGGTAATGTAAAATTTAAAACCCACAATCCATTACAGAGATGAACTGACATATCACGAATGATGATTTCATTTTTATAATAAAAGTGGAAGAGAAGATATTTGATGACATATATTATATAAAAAATAAAATTATATAATAAATATAATAATATATTAATAATTATGCTTTTGATATGGTAGGTAATTATCTAATAATAAAAGAAATGAAATCAGAAAATAAGGATTGAGGATTTTACCACTATAATATCGTCTCCTTGAAAACCTCTTGAAGGAACTTGGTTTTGGTATTTAATTGATACTAGTATGTATTGGGAATGGGGAATAGTTTTCAGAGGGAAATTTGGATAAATATTTACAAGATAAAGGGATTATAATGTGTGATGGTAAGGTATGGTTATTATAGGGAGAGGAGAGGGTTGTTTTTTATTATTTTATTCATTTGTTTCTTATTTTGGCTCAAGACTACCAATAGTGTTGATTCCTATGACTAAATAAATTAACTAAAGCATTTTATTTCTAGATAATGGGTAATTAATTCATCCATTACTCAACGATCACTCAAAAATTAATTTATTCAACTTATAATGAAAGATACCATAAATATTTGTATTTCACTATTCACAAAAAATTCAACTATTTTAGAAAAATCCAAAAAAGTCACCCAGAACATTTTTGGATGTTTATATTTCAAAAATTTAATCCATTTAATAAAAATAAATTTCTAAATATGAAGAATTATATTTTTAAATAAAATCTTTATTTATTTGAAAATTTATGATTTCAATATTATAATCTACTTTTTGACCCTTTCAAAAATTAATTAAAGACACATAAAATTATTTTATGATTATAATACAAAATTATATTAGTAAATTAATATATTTTTTGAAAATAAGTTTTCTTTTGAATCATTATATTAATTTTGAAATTATAAATTAACATTTACATTTTACAAAAATTCAAACACTTAATTTATCATTTTTAAAACATTTATTTACTTATACTATAATATAAATATATCATATTTTCATTGATAAGATACCTAAATTTTATTTATAATTTTTTATGTGAGGTTATTATTCTAATATTCCAATTATAATTTATATTTGTATGATTACTATTCCAATTTTTAGATTTATAATGGTTGTATAAGTTCATTAATTTCAATGAAAACCTCTTATTACATTAATTATTCATTCAATTATACATTATCTCATGTATATATATATATATATAAATTCATCATTAGAAGAAATATTTAATTATTAACATTATGTTTTACTTCTACATTATTTTTAAAGGGGAGGTCATTCTGGTGGATCGAGTATATCCAAATGTTTCTGTTATGATTGTCTTATTTTCTATTTATTATCCTACTGTAAAATTTGGAATTATTTTTAGTTTATTTTCTAACTAATGTATCATTATTCCTTTATTTGATTAATGTTTTTATTGTGTTATATATGTGATGTATGGGTTTTATAATTATAAGAAAAGAAATTCCATTTATAAAATTTGGGGTCGTTACATAACTTTGTCCCCAAAATTGGGGGGAATTGTTATCATGTCACTATGGAGTATACACACATCATGAAACATATCCAAGAGGATTTTGGCCCAAATTCTTCTATTATATACAGGAAAATGGATTGGTTCAGTACCCCCATTCCGACTAAAGGTAATCATCGTATTCTAGTGGCGACTCCGAGGTAGAAACATTACCTTTCCAAAAATTCCCAAAACCATCTGGAATGTTCTGACATCAACATGTGATCTGACCAAAAAAGCTTTTGTATAAGAAAATCACATTCCCCATCAAGCATCTCCAGTCACTTGAAAGAAGGAATCCAAAAATAATCATCCAATAGATGAATATAAAATGAATATCCAATCTATTATCTAGATATAATTAATGCTAGAGATAATTAATCCCCTTACACTTATTTTATGGAAGATCTGAATCATACTCTTCTATTACCAAGTTATAAGAACAATACCTGGAGTTCGGTAGGTCATCCTAAAATATATCTTCGTGAAGGATTTATTAATGTCCATAATATGATCGATCTTTATAGCCCATATCCTGATGAAATCCATGATTGCATCCATGTATCCATAAGATCAAACATCAATGACATCATCATCTTTCAATCATAATCTTTGATGGTCCTCCACATGGTATTTTATCTAGGAAATATCCTCATTGTTAAACATCAATCTATGATGGTATCCCTCCCTGTTACAGTGTTTCAATTCATCAAGGTGTTCCTCCCCTTGGGGGTTTAATGATGACAAAAATCTCATACCATGAGGCAATTTGGAAAATATGTCTATTCATATCTAATGTTTTGTCATTGAAAATTGAAATTCTTTCTCAACTATAATATATCCCAAGGTGATGGTCCCTCTTCTAACTACCTTTTTGATCTCTTTCCTTCTAATATGACAAAGGAATCACTTACCGATCTTGATGTTTATAATAACATAGCAGTGATGTGTCCAATTTTTTCGGATGGGTTTTAGGAGCCTATGGAGAAGGAAGAAGAATACTTGAAGAACATGAGGAAATGGCTATAAAAAGATGTCATACTAGCCTTTTTCCCCCTTGATCCACTCCTCAATATAGTATTCCATAAGCATTGTTGGAAGATAGTGTGCACGACATCCACCTCATTGTATGGGACACTCTAAATAACTTCATAGATAAAGTATTACCTTGAGATGAATATCTGATCTATGTTAAGGTTTTATAAAGGATACACCGCCAAATGGAATTTGTGGCTCTCCTAGTTGCACGACATCCAAAACTAGGAAAACAAAAAGGATCCCATTTGAACTCATGTCATGGTGCATTAAAAATACTGTGTTAGTGGATCTTATATTCCCCATCCTGTGTTCCAATCATTGGATGGGATGAACATGGGGTATTGAATTTAACTGTTATCCCCAATCATCAAATCCCACCCATTTTGACATCATGCAATGTTATAGCCTCAATATGACTTCATCAAGGGACTATTTTCACAAAAAAATAATTCTTATAAAAAAATCCATGGATGATTCCCACCAAGGTCAATCCATAATAGAGTGATGTTGATTGAATTTTTCATTAGGAATATGAAAATATCAAGAAGACCACCTTCTTAATGGAATTAAATCCCTAGATAGTGAAAATGTCACAAATTGTGAAAATGTCTTCTGAAGAATGCAGTTTTGGTGAAAACTATATAATTAACATAGTTAATGATTGTACATAAGTCAATAAAATTAATAAGTAATTTGTGGCGGTAGGAGGAATGATAATCCATGATAAACCCTAGTATGTAGGGACAGCGGTTTCTTTATCACAAAATTCACGATGAGTAAACTAGACATGATAGTTTTTAGAAATGGAGCAGGAATAGCCCCAACCCCTGAGGTTGTGTGCTATATTACCTCAACAACCTCATCATCAGTGTAATTTAATCTTCTCATGATTAGGGGGAACACCAAAGAACAAATCCTCCCAGTTCATCCCATCTTGTGACCTAGTTACCTCTCTCATAACATGCATGAAAAATTTGTCCAGAGATTCCCTTCAAATTATTATACATCAAACACTTCCAATAAAACCATTATAGGATATTACATTTCCTTTTGGAGGTCACAAAAAAAATATATTATCACAAATAGAATAATTAAATGTCCATAATGAACTATGAATTTTTTAATGTAATCAACACCACCCCTAAAGACCCAACACAACATGAGTCCAATACAGAGGATTGATAAGAGGACATCTTGGTTTATAATATGGTCCACCATAAAATGATTGAAATATGTGATTGTACCCAAACCCATATGATTTCTCTTAATTCAGGAATTCCATCAACAACTCCATTACTACCTCCTTAGAGAGCTTCTACCAAAGAAAATGTTAAAGGTAATGATGCACCTCACCCACCTCTCAAAGTGTCTAGAATATTTACAATTGAGTTAATATTTTCTCAAAAATAGGAATAGATGAAGGAGTTGAGAATACTCAATGTAGGACTACTATGAGATAACATTCCTATAAGATATGTTCTATAAATAGAGGATCAACTCACAATACCAACTAGTGTACAATAAAAAAAGGTGTATATCCTCCTAAATTGACAAGGAACTAGAGAATTAACTCAAGTCACATGATTTAAGACCAGTATATCTTGGCCTCATGGTTGTAGGATATCATAATTTATATCCCTTAGAAACAAAAAACGGTTGGTTCAAACACATTCTCATGTAATATCACCAGAGGGATACCCACCTCTAGTACGAGTAGAGATTTCATAGATGGATTTACCTATTGCTTCCCCTTCTCAAGTTTTTGTTCAACCAAACATCCCTCAAGTGATCCTCATTTCTATTGAGTCCTTGATAGCTCGTTTTGAATCTATGTAATAAAAACAAGCATTAGTGTAGCTAGAAAATATGCCTTACCATGAATGGGTGGATCTGAGCCCTCCCCTGCCAAATTTTTGGAATACCACATTTCTAAATTTTAAGGGTTTGGGGGACTCGGAGCATCATTTGAAACACTTAGTGTCCCTTTTTGATCCTATTATGGCGACCCCTATAGAATAATAATTAGTGAAACATATATTTTTTTTACAAACACTACAAGGGACAACCTTTGTATATTACATTGGTTTTCTATCTTGGACAATCTTATGATGGGAATATGTCTATAGATATCTTCACTCTAAATTTACGTCAATGATGGGAAAAATAATTATTTGACCTCCCTAAATACAAGAATTGGGAGAAAAAGAGGGCCTCATATTTCATTTCTATATGGAAAAGGATTAACTAATACATAAACCAATATCTTCCCCATTAATATTTTTTGTCTATATTTATTGAGAAACTCCACTATGAGTTTTTTGCTCCAATCATGGATGTAAAATACATGGAAGGGTTACTGGATCTTAATATAGGGGGTCAGAAAATGGGAGATTATATCTTGTGCTCCAAGTACAAGTTCTGAGTAATTCCAGTATATCAATGGAAGGGAATAAAGAAAGTAGATTTTACCGCTATTATGATTAAGAAAACCCCTACACCAACACCAGCTCTGAAACTTGATCCATATCACATAGACCCTCATCCAATGAATATGAAAAACTTCCATACTCATCAAAATGACTGATGGGATTAGATTTGAAACTAGTTTTATGAGCTAAAGATAAAGTTTTATTCATTATGAGATATACAAGTCCCTCGCTACTTCACCACTCCTTTGGAAAACAACTTTCTCAAGTTACGAAATCCACAGAGGCCTGATTAGGATAGTCTCAAATATCACTCAATCTATACCATATTTCCACTAAAATATAGGTAATAATATTATAAAATTATTTTTTAAAATAAATCCTATAAAAATAGTGCATTCTGGAAAAGTAAAGCTGGGAAGTCCACCGACACAGGTTGCATGTGTTTCTACCATCGATTCAGAGGAAGAGAAATGAAAGGAAGTCAGTAACAAAATTATGATTAATATTAGTGATTGGATGTTAATAAATATTATCAAATTGACTCATGATATCCATATAGAATAATTTAAATAGACATCTATACCCTCAAACACTTCCTCTAAGACACCACCAACTCCATCGGCACCACAGTAATCTAAAATCCAATCAACCAAGAAAAGACATGGTCGAAAAAAAAAGTGAATAAAACATTTTAATATGGGATTTTTTCAAGACCATAGTTTTATGTGACGATATCAGACTTCAATACTTCAATCCTAGAAGCATGGGCACTACCCACCAAACTCTACAACAATATTTGACCCTCTAGATGGTTTCCTCGTTAGATGAGGAGTTGATCTTCAGTTCCATTATTATTATTTACATAATGGATCCCTTATTAGATGATTATTGTGAATATTAACCCAAATTATATACATATTACTGGTTAGTTATAGGAAGAAACCACATGAGTCAAGGATATTGGGGAAGATTTAGTCCCAACAGAAGATAATACTCTATCCATATCCCTATTCAGCCCATTTATGTGCATGAAACTTGTGGGAGATCCCTCCAATGTGATCATTTATAGAATGAATGTTTTCATATACATGATAGGGTCATCCATGACCTAATAATCTTTTTTTTATTAACTACATGGGACACCATTTCCAAATCAACCTTATCATGTAGGTAGACCTAGTTGAACTTACTCACCAAGGATCGGAGTGCCTTCATCTCCTATCCTAAAGGTCAATCTTTAAACATCGATTGCTTCAATCCTTAAAGTGACTTCTAGATAAAAACATCACATTGGGATGAATAGACCTTTATACCAAAATTGTGAAATTTTTAAGCAATTATCTTTACTACCAGTCAATTTGTCGATCTTAGATGTTTTATCCCTATCAAATGACCTTTAGGAAGAGCTTGTACATACTTTGTTAAGCCCTCATGAATTTGAGGCTGATGTTGATACTACTAAAGTATGTCTGGAATAGATAGTTCCTACATAATTCCACAACACTATGAGTCTCATAAAGCATGAAAAATATCCAATTATATAAGGTAACATCCTACATTTTTACATTTTTGGTAGGGTAAATGACATTGATATTCGATGATATTTCATTCACAATGGCTCAAGAGTTAACCTCATTCTAGTCTGAACACTTCTTTAACTGTGTTATAGTGAGGCCCACTTGTACCCTTATTCTGTAATGATACATGGTTATGATAATAGAAAGAAAAATAATCTTCTAAAAATAAATCTCAAGGCCTAGTTTGGGGACCTTGTATCAAACTGATAATTTCTAGTTGTTTGGAAAGTCTTGAAAATCAATGTTCCACTAGGAAAACTGTGGTTACAAAAAAATGAAATGATCCCCTAATATTATCACCAATGTTTCAAGGATTTCATTAATGTATAAATTTGGATGTTATATAGAGAAAAATAACAATTTTAATCATATGAATCATGGTACATTTATGTAGTATTCTACCATATGGAAGGGAAACAACCCCTGACCAATGGTGTTTCTCATATCACAGCCCTGAATGGTTTGGAAATGACCTTAAAAGAACCCTCCCAATAAATCAATAAAAAAATATATGTTTCTTATACATGAAATTGAAGTAATGTTCTATAATTCCAGAACATGTTCAAAAAACATCATGATATTAGTCATGAAAACATTCTTGATAGTGCTGAAATGATCACAAATATTCAAAAAAGTGGTGGAAGTTGGGAAACAATTCCTTCATTCCACCAATGGAGCCCCGATTGGTCTATTCATGATCATTTTTGTAAAAATAGAAATATAATTTACCATCACTCACTCCATACCCTCTGGAACATCAAAAATACCTTACATTCATAGTAGGGTTAGAGGGAGTCTCTTCATCTTTTAGATTTCAAAAGGTTGACTCCCCTCAAGAATTTGGAGAGCTTCCTCCATTACCGACTACACTGCAGAGTAATGAATAAGAGGAAGAGAAAGGGGAAGATGAATAGGATGAAGAGGAGGACCTCAGGGATACCCTATCATCATTTTTGTATGGTTTTTTATAACCATTGATGAAAACAAATAAATAAATCTAGGAACATGAGAAGTTATAATACCCACTTTGATCATTCTGACCATGTCTTATGAAGAACAAGATATATACACCACATTTATAAAGAAAAATTGGGACTTGTTCACATGGAATTACACAAAGATTCTAGGACTTTATCCTGGTATAGAAACTCACCACCTGGTATTTTTGGAAGGCCACTAGGGATACAAATATTCATCTAGAAGGAAAAACCCAACTTCTGAGGCAAAAATTGAGGCTAATGTTGATAAGATTGTAAAATAAAATTTCATTATGTATTTCAATTATCCAACATTGATATACAATATAGTACTCATAAAGAAGAAGAAAAATAAAATCAGGGTCTACATCGACATCGGAGATCTCAACCAGAATTGTTTGAAAGATGATTTCTCAGACCCAATCACATAGTTGTTGATTGATTAAACAATAATATATTGATTCTTCTATTTCAGGGATGATTATTTATGGTGTAATTTTTTCTGACTAGCCAAACAATATGAATAATACACTACCTTCAGGGACCTTTATGTATTATTTTCCAATCGAGTAATTCCCATTAACATGATGAATGTCATATCTACATACAAATTCACATGAATTTAATCTTCAATTACCTCCTTTAGAAGTTTGTCCCATGTTACATTAAATATCATGTGGTTATGTATTGATAGAATTATGGCCACTTGAATGATTTTGACACCCTCTTAAATAAAATTCAGTAGCACAACTTGGAAATTAACCACCTGAAATGTGATTTTGGAGTCACCTATGGGAAATTTCTTAGTTTCATTATACACCATCATGGCATTGATGTAGACCCTAAGATGAAAAATGATATTATCAACATGTCACCTACCTATAACATAAAATAGTTAATGGGTTTACAAGGATACCTTGGATACATTCGGTGCATTATATCCACCCTCATAAGAGAGTGTTTTATGTTAAACATGTTGATGAAAAGGGGGAATATCATATCATCCAACCAATTAATAGCAAGTAGCATTTGATAACCTCAATAAATATCTATTGATCCCACTAGTTCTCATGTTTCCCACTGAGGAGAATATGATCATTCTATATATGAATACCTTGGAATGATCACATGGTTCATTCCATGCACTAAATAATTATTTTTGGGAATGAAAACAACCATTATTATCTTAGTTGAACCATGATCTAAACTAAGACTCATAATTTTGATATCGAGAAGAGCTTCCTAGAACTAATCTCTGTAGTTCAGAAACTGAGGTACTACCTGCAGCACCACATAGTCTTTTTTGTATCTTGAAATAACCCACTAAAATATATCCTCATATTTCCTATGTTGAATGGACATTTTTCATGGTGGGTGGTTATCTCGCAGTAGTTTGACATATAGTTCATTCCTAAAAAAATGGTGAAAGGAAAATCCTTGGAAGATTTTCTTATAGAACAACCATTTTCTATAAAAATCATTAAACTTTCAATTACCAGAAAAAGGGATATTTTATATTCAAGAAGGTCCCTAGAAATGGGTAATTTATTTTGAATTCCTATCCCAAATTTAAATAGGTAAGATAATATAAAAACCTAATATCAACAAAGTTGAGTTGGTAGTCATGCTCACTTCTCTAGAAAAAGCAGTCTTTCTTTACTCTTTCCTATTATTAGATGAATATAAAAACAATGAGCTGGAATAAAAATGCCACCTTCTAGGCCTATAAATGAAAATTAAAATTCTAGTAGGCCATCAAAAGGTTAATGTAGAATCATAGTTTGTAATAAAATATATCTAGGTGACTATTCAATCAAAAATAATAACTAATCCTCTTTCTTGACTATGTATTGGGACAAATGGTAGAGTTACCCTAAAATCTAACATTGTATCACATCGTACGATTGTAGAACACCAAGAATAATGAATTTGGATAATGTTGGAACTACCCTGGTATATCCAGACTAGGATGAATCATTTATTAGCATTATGCATCACCAAATGGTCTCTCCTTTTCCTTATATCAGAACTGTAGTGGTCAATGTGGCTAGTCCCTTTCCCAAAAACCTATGTTCCCATTATGGGTTGGATGATACCCATTGTGGATAGCCTTAAAAATTGATTTCTCATCAAAAATATCCAAATAAGAGAAAATACAATGACAAGTGACCATTATTACTCTTTATAAAGGAACTAATCACAAAAATGTCTTTTATAAGCGAGGATTCAGTGGAATTCATCTCAGATGAATCAATGATGAAGATACCACCATTATTGTAAAATAATTACATTATAGAGCCTTTGGTTCCCATAAATAAGGTTTTATGCATTCAAATAAAATCTAAAGGCATTGGAATTTTTGGAATTCAATGATGCACGATTTCACAAAATTCTCCATCAAATGTCATTCTTTCCAAGTGCATGAACTACTCCTCCATCGACCACCAGAGTTTCCACATACATACAAATACTCCTAGCCACTTTTTGTATGGGTAAAGGATATTATAGGTAAATATTTTCTAGATATAGTCAATTTTTTTAAACACATTCTAACTGCTACTAAATTTCTCTCCAAAGGGGTTGTGGCAATACCCCCTCAAATAATATGGGGCCAAATGCATTTCCATATTAATGAAACCAAAAATAATTAAAAAAATTACCCAATACAATATTGACGTAAAAATACTCAAATTTAAATTAATTTTAGTTGTATAATATATATTAGGAGTATAATATCAAATCCCACCACTCATCCTGCTATCACGTAATGGCTAATGGACAGATAGAGACCTTCATCAAGAACCTATCAAACATACTCTATAACATAGTGGGTAAGGATAAAAGTTATTTCCCTAACAATATATTTCATGAATCATTAGAAAATTGGAATATCATGCATACTTCCATAGGAAGACCCCTTATACAATTATATATGGAACAGAGGAATTCTTACCCATTGACGTCCAATTACCCTCACTTCACATTGCCATCAGTGATTATCTATCCAATAATGGGAACTCATATAGACCGATGGATTAATTTGAGTGAATAGATGAGAAAATAATTCATACATTTCATCACATGGAGCTCCATAAAAATCATATTTTGTGGGATTCTAACCAAAAGGTATACCTCTATTCATTCCTCTAAAGAGAACTGGTATTGATCCTCAGGTCTCAGAGGAGACTAGGGAAGAGTCATCTAAAGCATGAGCCAATGTTGGATAGACATTATTTCATAAGAACATCCAATCTAAAAGATCTTATTCCATAATATAATTATATTGATATCACATTATGCTCCTACCAATTCATGATTTCTCAAGAAATACTTCATGATAAAAAATAGTTGATTGTCTCTACTGCATGACCTTAAACAATGTTGTCAATATCTATCACACAACCATAAAAAGAATATTATATAAACAATATAGGAATATTTTAAACAATATAACACTGATTTCCATGAAGTATGACCTTAAAAACGTAGTATTACAGTCTTGTATGCACAACCTTAAAAAGGCATTTCACGTGTTCCTAGTATTTTGACCCAAAAAAACAATACATGATAGTCCGAGATATATGAATTTAAACTGCATAGACTAATTTCCTATTTATAATATGTTAAACTATATGAAATTGTCCTTTCCAAACTATATAAACCTATATAGATCACATCGATTTTTCCTTTCATAAATTTGTGAAACATTTCAATTTCTGCATCAGCATATCATAATCATTGATGAGGGTATCCCAACACACCGTTATTTAGAAAGTTCATGTTTCTTGATTACTATTATCATAAGGTATATAGTGACACATAGATCTATAATCCTAGGTCTATCTGATATTAAAAAATTCCCCCTCCATGGGTATAGTTCAAACATGTTCAAGGATCCATACATGAACTATGTATGGATTGATTCTCTTCTTAGAAAAACTATACAGTAATTCTTAAACCATATGTCATGGGACTATTCATGAAGAAAAATAAAATTTAACCCTTATACTATGGAAAATATGATATCTTTTTAGGATACGTTATATTAGGATCCCACATTCATGAGACCATCATGGAAACAAAGGTATCCCTCTCCCTCATATAAAGAAATAAAATATGCAAGTAACTCCACACTCTATAGACATTGCCTGTCCAAATTCTCCCCTTTATGCTCAATAATATTCCTTAAACACGTCATACTCCATGATCTAGGAAATCATAGATTTCTATAATATTTCCTCGAACGTCAGAATTCATAAGTCATAATTTATGAAGACACCTTTTTCTGACTATGTAGTAATATGTCGCAGTTTTATTTTCATTGGTCTCGCACCAACAGGTCCATTCAGCCAAATGATTCCTTTTTTTGGAAATTAATTAACACTCCCTTATTTTCTTGGAGTATTTCTCCCACCAAGAGGGCCTATGAACCAAAGGTTCATTGGTCTTTATGAGAGACCTCTCATATCTCCTTAAGTACCAATCAAATCAAGCAAAAAACCTCCTTTCAATTATGATATGTGGTCATTCATTTAATTTTTTCCCATATCACACCTCCTGATCTTAGAACCCCCAAAATCATGGTTTAAAATTCCATTTATCACATCTATAGCATGATGTAACGTCTATGGTCTAGTATTACATACATCACTTTTTATTTCCATGAAAAATGTTCCTCACCACATGACACTAAACTGTATGATTTTCAGGAAATATGTATGGATTGATTATTAATACAATGGGATATATAGTATCACGTAGATATTATATCCTGGCCTAGACCTCATGAAATCTAAATTATCCAATCCAAACATTTTATCACCTTTTTGTAGTGGAATAAAACTTTTTCCACTCCATGTTTCTCACAAATAGAATAGATCAAGTGGGATTATGAATTTTGGTAAATGATTCCCCACATGATCAATGGATATTAGTTTAAATTACATTTACTATGGTTATAATTGAATGAACATAAAAGGAACACTAAATGTCCTTACCACGTGACATTAAACTGCACAGTGAACACAAATTCTAGAAATCCGTTTGAGTAGATTCTCGATTTGATGGGAGACATAGTAACTCCCAGTTCCTCTACCCTGGTCTATCCACAATATAAAAAGAAAACCTAACTTTTCTACATATGCATCATATCTAAATAGGGATTTAATTTCTTCCCATTTTTGATAATTTTGATATGAAATGAACCTCCTGCATTCAGGTACTTCCCTCCCATGAATCAAACTCTATGTCTGGGACAACCTAAATCTCTAAAAGATTTCCCCATCCATTAGTAGTGGAATTTTAGATTCATGATTATTCCATTGTCTAAATATGTAGTAATACACCCAAGATGTATTAGCATATATCTCCCACATATAGGGCCTTTCGACCAAATTATTCCACTATTTGACTATGCAGTAACACTCCCCAGTTGTCTTCACATAAGTTACCCACTAAAAGGGCCTATAAACCAAAGGTATATTAGACCTTGAGATAGATCTCTTATATCTTTATATTCCCTAATGATGTTTTCCCATATCACACTTTAGATTTAGAAACCCTCAAATTATAGCGTACACCCCCTTCCCCTTCATACCTAAAAATAATGGCACATTCATGGACATATTATCATGAAATGGTGAAATAGATAATCTTTTATAAGTATATAAACAACAATAATATATATTGAAATTTTCTTACCTTAAAATTTTTAATCGCATGGTCCATGTCCTAACCGCATGACATTAAAATGCATGATGCATCAACCCTTATTAGGGAGGGTTCATCCCCCCTGAGGTCAGTGATCTAATAGAATGTACAATCCTATACACAAGTAAACTTATTGCATGATAAATCTTCCATTAATATCCATTAAAAATATAGAATCTCTCTTAATTATAATACTTCATCCCTTGGTAAGCCACCCTTTATGGTCTTGAGAAATCTAGATCATCACAATCTACCTAGCTATCAGTAATGGAATGATAAATTCTAGATGACTCTTTTTTTTGAATATGTAGTAATATACCCCAGATGGATTTTCATAAGCCTGTCACAAAAATTTATTGTCATCCAGAGAATAAAAATTATATAATATTTCATTAATACACCCCATTTTTATTTATATAACTCACCCACACAAAAGTTCCTACCAACCAGAGGTGTATTCTTCCTTGGGAGATACCTCTTCTATCTCTATAAACCCCAAATGAAAAAATCATACTAGAAACCAATTTTGTTATATGTTATTAAGTTTTTACTTGTTTTTTTATCACATCATGTTTTGGATCAGGAAATAAAAAAATCAAGGCACAAAATTCCAATTTACATATCTGAAAAATGTTAGAACATTCTTAGCCAACAATCCATGTTTGATACATAATTCCAAAACTCATGGTCAATGTTGTTCATCAAAAAAAACCAGTCACATTATCCTATCATTGAGTAATTTGATATTTCTAAAAAAGAGACATAGTACTCAATAGGTTAAAACCCCACAAAGGGAACCCTAGGAAAAAGTCGATTCTCAACTTATTAGACCTATGATCAGTATGGTTTAGGAAAGACTTGAGTAGTTAAAATAAACGAGGCACAAAACAAGTAAGGCTAAAAACCCCCAAATTACAGCTTAAGAAAAATCCAATTCTCGTTAGCTAAGTATTATTCATATTATACTTAGGAAATAATTAGGGATATCAAACTAAAGAAAAAAATTAGGGTTGTCCATATGAGCCTAAGAACAGTCTAACTACACTTGCTATATCCAAATACCTAGTAAAATATATAGATATCTCCCTCCCCTACCATTTCCATTATATTAAGAGGAAATTCAATGAAATGTGTCATTTTTAGTGTTATATTATGATTATGATGAAGTCATGAATGATAGAATAGGTTATTGAACCAAAATACTTTTCATTCATGTTATAAAATGTAAGGGAACGTCCACAAGGTAGATCCTTTCCATGAAATTTTACAATCACTCCTCAACATAGGATTTGATTTTATAGATGATTTCTTGGTAATTATCGATTTTTTTCTGAAGCTCATCTGATTTTGTGGTGAGAACAGCCTTAGAATTATGAAGTTTCTCCGGGTCTACCAAAATAGAATCTCTTCCTTGTTCTATGCCCCCTTCAATGTTCATTGGATTTAGAGAATATTTTTCTTCTTGGAATCCAATTATTCTTGAAGGAGCGTCATTTTGAGAGATATATCATCAAGAAAATGCTGATATTTCCCCATCCCTTAATCATTATTAATCTAGTATTGGCATAAAACAACTTTGAGGTCTTCAAACATGCCTTGTAGCTGTTGTTCATCCTATTGGGATCTTCATTCATCCTCTCATCGATGAATGATTGACTTGACAACATGGTGTATTGTAAATTAATCAAACCCACCATACCATATAATGGATAAATGTTCAAAAGTTAGAAATGTTTTGATGGAAGTATTTCATGAGGTGTACGTGATAATATCTTCAAGATGTCTGGTTATACCATATGGCATGTGGGGTGAAAGGTGTCATATGTCTCCAAGTCTAACTCAATGCTTCTCTCTAAGGGAGAGATGTATTCTATGATTAGCGAACTCAATGAGTCACCTTGTTCTACAACCTATAAAATAGTATCAATTCATCCTACTAGTATAGGATGATTTCACAAGTAATCTCCCCTCTTATGCTCGGCTGCTAATGTTTTTGGAATTGGATAGAAAATAACATCCCTCATCAAGATAAGGGTTTAACAGAAAGAAAATTTTGCAAACTAACCATTTCTGTTAATAAAATACACTTTTATTGGACCAAATATTGGAATCAATTCCCCCTAATACTTCTAGTCTCAGTATGTTGAGTAGGGACCTCCTAAAAAAGAACATCCTCATCGATTTTTCCATCGACCAAGATGCAGGACCCCAAAGGATATCTCACTTTGGGATTCTCAACTATTTCTCCCTCAGCAATGGGAGTAGGATGGATTTTGATTCCATGGTTTTGAAGTTCCTGGGTAATTTTTTATCTATAAAAATTTTGATAAGTTGATATATGGTATAATACATCAAATTAATGATGTCTAAATATTTTTGAAAATGAAATAAATGGAATACTCACATCAATCCAATAACCTAACAAATTTATAGAAATCCTCCAGATAATACGTAATATTAATTTTTTTAACATACCCTCAAGTTTGTTAATTTAATTATATATTACTTTAAGTATCACTGAATCCTCACTAGTAGAGGTATCAAAGATGTGTGGATTAAGACCCAAATTATATTTGAATTCAATTATGTCTTCCAGTTACCATTATATGCATCATCATCAAGCCCTACAGGGTCAAGATTAATACTGAAACAATAATAAGAATATATATGATCCTTAGCAACCCATTAGAAATTAGATACATGGATGGTGGTGGTTATTCCAGGGTCCTACAAAGCACGCTATAAATATAAAATATCATGATAAAAAATTAGTGACCACTACATGACACCTTATGATACAAATATGTCATTTACAGGACCCTCTTCTCTCACTACAATAACCAAATCATGTGTGGTGACATCTCTTGAAACTCCAGCCATTTAAGGTACGGATTCATTAGAACAAGTCAGTGCCCCTCTGTGATGTCCCCCTTAGTCCACAAAGGATTAGTCTTGGACCCCTTAAAAGTGGAAGGTGAAAAATATCCAAAAAAAGGAAATCATTGTCAAAGGGGTAAATTAGGGGGAGTCATAAGATTAAAATGATAGTGAAAGGACTTATAGAGGTGTATGTGTCATTACAGCTTCTTCTCTCTATTTTCTTTCTTTTCATGAGATAGTGAGGGACTCGTGTTAGTCCTCTTTATAACGGGAACTGGAGGTGGTAGTTGAAAAGTCCCTCACCTCATCTCCTTCACCATAATCCTTTGACCTTAAGAATTCTATGAAGATTCAAGATACTCAACCCCCACTTCAATAGGGGTTTTCATGGGACTATATTTTGGTGACACATGCACCAATCATGCTTCTTCTATTTATCCATGTCCAATCTATGACATAGATCCCCTAAATATTAATTATGATGAATAGTAGAGGTAAAATATTGGAAATGAGAGGGATACCTCATCAATATTGATGTAGTATTACTATTCATCTTCAACTCAACCACATATCCCGTCAATTTTTTCTATATCCATCATGTCAGATATGCTCCTTGTGGCTAGGATCTGATCATTAGTTGTATATATCAACACTTTTATCTCCCAAACATATTTCCCCACCTCATCCAAATTACTTTAAGGTAGAATATTAGAGTTATCTTCAATATACCTCATCTCCAGGATTTGTACACTAACCTAGAGAAATACTCACATGTCCCTAATGACATGGGTTACACCCTACCAAACATGGATCTCTAAGTATCAAACATAATTTTATGCTAATGTGGATGGTTTCAAGTAATAACTGGCATCTTTCTTACTTTGAATCCTTTTAATTATTCTCTTCTCCCATAGGATTCCAGGTGAATTATGGTCGATTTTCCTCTTGGTGGTGATGACCATGCCTCCTACGACTGAATGATTTGGTTTTTTCAACCCTCGCATACTATGTGGCCCTTGACTGAGATCACTTTCATAGTTTTAGAGATTCATCATTATCATATTTGGGTTAATACTTCCTACCATTTTTTTCCTGAACATAAGTTATCATATCCATAACTCTAAAGACACTTTTCATTAATTCCCCTTGAGGGTATAAAGAAATTTAAGTTCTAACATGCCCAGTTTCCAACTCGGTTAATTCGCATAACAGGAAAATATTTTTTGACATTTGGGAAACCTCCAAGGATATCAGGATCTAGAATTACTGGGCTACCATCAAGTGTTTCCCAAATCCTAAATTTATGGGGATAATTTCTATTAGAGTTTGTAGACACTTGAGTTGGATTGTAAATCGATATGGATCATATGCCTCATAAATGTTCTTTATAACAATACGGGCTGCCAGCATGCTATCTCTGAATGAAATCACATACAACCTCATTTCTTCATTATATTTTCAATTTTCAGTGTAAATCTTAGAAGGTAGGTAACTATAAGGTAATATTTGAAACTCCACCGATATTGTTCATAATCCTCAGGACTTTTTTGATCTTCTGGGATAAATGCTAGATAAATGAAACAAACTGAATGAATGGGAAATACTAGCATCCAGGGAATTAAACCCCACTTATAACATCATATGAGATAATGTGTGTTGTGATCTAACCCTTTAGTAGTTGAAATGGCCTTATAATTCTTACTGGGGACTTCCCAGTGTACACATGCAGTAAATGTCAGTAGATTCTTGCTAAAATAGGGTCCACAAACTCTATGTGGCTCCTGTCTACTAGTTTTGATACTATAAAAAATGTCCCCAGACTAACACCACCATTAGTTTCATAGACCAGCAATATGTACATATGTATCCACATCATGAGGAATCTAGAAATAAGGGTCCTCACAAATACTTCATACATGACCTTGTAACCCCAACAGGTATACTAGTGTATCTCCAAAACAGGCCAGAATGTTTCTAGAATGATCCAATTTTATAAGGTGTGGCATCCCGTAGGATGCTGACAAGGGGGGCCATCTCATTATGGATCAAGGAAGGCCTTCAACCATGCATTAGGATGGATATCGCCCCTTGGGTATGTTTTCCCCTTCTCAATATTTTGGGTCATCTTCAATAGTTCATGGTTCAAAGTTGGAGTCCTTTCAGTATCAACCCATGTTTCCATTGGTGGGATAAACTAGTCATACATGTACTTGATGATAGGGGATCCATAGATATTATAGATGTAACATAGGATAACACTGAATTATCCACGCATTAAATGAAGTTAAATTTTATGAGGGATACATCAGGTTAGTAGTTCAAGGATGATGTTTTATTTATTGAAAACATATGTTCTCCCCACCCAAATGGCCTCATAAATACTAGCGTATTGCAGTCCAATCTTAAATTATGCAAAAATGTGGAAAACCTTGTATTCTCATATCCATTATGACCTAACTCCCACTCTAAATTGAAAGTCACAATCCTCCTTCCAACATCATGATTGGTATATCTTGGAACTGTGAATGGTTAAATCATAAAAGTTAGGTTTTGACTCTTAGGAGGGATGCTTTAGATAAAGGGTACATCGATTTTGGTGAATGAAACAAGAAGTAGGAAGTGTTCTTTAAATGATGATTATTCGTTTTATTGAGGTGTTGGTAGTGGTAAAATTGGTTTATTACAGGATCCAGGTCTTCTTTAAGTAACAATGAGACTTTAGGATGAGGTAATATCTCTGAAGTTTATGATCATATAGAGGAAGACAGTCACTTCATGGATACTCGCATGGGTACAACATCAAGTTCTTTGATAAATATAGGTGAGTGGAATCACACTTTTCATATTAATTAGGCTCATCCTTATTAATAATATATGAGACATATGCCACAACTTATTTTTTGGAATCCATTAGATCATCCATTGAAGATACCCAAGGAAACATTGAGATATTCATTAAGTAAATATGTTAGATTCTATAAAATTCAAAAGAATTATGAATAGGATATGACTTCACATAGGTCACTCATTCAAAAAACTCAAAAAGGTTACTATTCATAGTTCCCTAACCCAGGTGACCTCACGTAGGTCCCTCACCCAGTTGACCTCATGTATGTCCCTTTTCTATGCTCTATGATGCTTTAATATGTTCATACCAAGTGTTTGTGTGAAGTAGATTCTTCTAAAGACTTGTGTGAACATCAAGAATGAAAATACTCACATATGACCTTCATTATAATAGAATAATTACATGAAATAATAAGGTATAATTCACCAAATAGTCAATAATATTTATAGATATAGTTGACCGGAACACCAGACCTGTGAGGGTGACCTCTTTCGGTGACCAGAACAGACTACATGTGCTAACTCTCTACAAGACCTCAATAATATTTTCCTCCTACTACTTTAAGAATATACCCAATTTCTATGATTCGATTCAGTTCTGGGGGGGGGGCTTTTTCTGACACATATATTTTCCATAAGGGTTGAAAAATATTTTCTAATGTACCTAAAGTATTAAATAGGTGAAGTTCATGATGAGGAATCAGGGGAACTCTCCTTAATTACTTGGAGCCAACCCATCCTTCAGGAAAGAAGGCTCAAACAGGTCCACCTATGTGGCTCTAAAAGAGAATCCACCCCATCTAGAGGTACCTTAATGGGGTACCTAAGTGCAGTGCTTGAGCATGTGACCTCCTTCAACTAGGGTCCCATTTTTCCTATAATATGGGCCCTAGGGATCATAAATTAAGGAACTAGAAAAATGGAAGAAGATTCAGAGCTCGGGTCAAACATCCCCACTATTCGGGCCCTCAAAAATCATTAATAGAGCCCTCCAAAACCTGATATAGGAGGGAATTAAGGGGAATATTAGGATCAAATTCCCTATATGATGTGAAAACCATGAGTCGTATGTTAGTATCCCTACCCCTTTAGTTTAAATACACTATCATGATAGTTCCTCCCCAAATCCAAGTCTTGCATGATACCCATATAGGGACACCTGAGGAACCCCTTAGTGCATTGTGAAAGGACTCACATAAGTGTGGTTTCTTAGGTTATCCATCACCCAAGTAATATCTAGCTCATGTTTTCCTACCCAACACAATGCACTTTTAGTTCTTCTCGTATCTACCTTTGGTGATGCACCTTCTGCTTGACAAGCCATAACTTTTGTGAGACACCCTCTAATCCCTCTTTTAATCCACCAATGGAAAGGATACAATTCAGTTGGATCCATAATATGAAGATGAAAAAATTAAAGACACAACCAATTCTTTGATACTCGCATGACCATGATGAAGGATAGACCAATGTGTCTCCCATTCATTAATTCATTCCTTCAGATAGATATTTCCCACAATTTTCCTACCTTATGGGTGGGGTCCTCAGGGTGATTGTAATTATGTATCCCATTTATCATAAGGTATCTCACCCTAGGGGAAGTTTCATGGTCCTCCTTGTCTTAGTTACAAGGTCTATAATCATGTCCTTCCCTCTTCGTCTCTAGGACCATGGACCCCAATTTCTGTGTGGGAAGGGAGTAGATCATGCTTGATTTTACATATGAGGGTTAGTGCCTTATCCACCTATCTTTTCTAGAACCAATATTTGGGAATCCCACTAGGATTAATCCCTTGAACATTTATTATGGACTATATCCAGGGATATAATCATAAGTGACTATCTAGATTACCAAAATGAGCGAGGTGACTGGCATATCAAATTCTTTTTTTTCTTATCTATTATCCTCGTCCCCTTCTACTAGTCGAAGAAGGATCATGCATTTCTCAGGAAATTTTTTTATAATTATTTCAAACATCTAAGCATAACTCACATAGTATTAAAGGATAGATATGATCATAACACCCAAATGGTCACATGTATGTCTCAAAAGAGAATCGTATTGTTGATTCTCCTATCACCTTCCTTAAAAGGACCTCCATAGGCATAGGGCCTCCAATCCATTTATCTAACCTGAAGGGAATCATCCTAAATTGTGTAATACCGAAATTCATACCTTAATCCACTCAAAGTTCCTCATTACCTATGATAAAATGCTTCAGTTTTCCTCCATAGGCCTGAGTCCCCACAATCAAACTATATTGGATTTGATTCCCATCTAAATAGGATACATTGGAATCCACCATAAGGCCCAAACCTAGTACCCTAATATCAACCATAGTTCTCTTTGGGACACATTTCCTATTTTTTCATATCTAATAAGTGATCCTGCATCACTTATAGGTTCTTAGGGATGCCTCGAAGTAATTCTCACACCAAACACTAACTAGGAAAAATTTTCATAAACTTACTTTTTTCATGATGTTAAATAGGATGGTTTGGTCCTCATCATATGAAATTAAAAGATATGATGTGTCATATAATGTGGAAGCAAACAATGTAAGACCTGATTCCTTTTATGTGGATATATAGGAATCCTAAATCATGATCCCTATCCCAAAATAAAAACAACCTATATCTCCATGTATGGTGATAGAATCTAGATCACCCCACTGTGTGGCTTAAAACCAACATCATAATAATAAACAAGAAAAGGATCTCTAACCAGTTTGAAAATGGGTACCATTGATGGTGAACCTTAGATACATACATATTTATCAATTGATGAAGTACCTAAAATACATATAAGTGATTCTAAATCCACTCATGTTAATAATTGATTGGTAAGTCAAGGGATACCCATCTCATACTCGGGAATTAATGAATGAATCATGAATATGAGTTAAATCATTTAGAGAATTCCGGAGCCAGAAATAATCCCCCCCCCCAAGGGTGTGATAAGACTGACCTCATATCCTATCAACCAATGTCAGTCCCTAAGTGTCATTATAGTTATTCCCAAATGACTACCTGCCTTTGGAATGTTGGTTCAAAAAATATCTCGAATAAGGGAACTGTTGGGTGCATCATGTTCCATGAACATAACCTGTTAGAGGCTATTTAAAAATAGTGAACTCAACATGAATGATTGGGAAACCATTCAGTCCTCCATAATAATTCCATCAAACAAAACATGAAACAAAATTTTCATCATAATTAGTCATGATGTCACACCTTATCTTCCCATTTCTTATCTCACATTAATTTCACTTTATCTTATCCTTACTGATGATAAAAACAAAGTGTATTGGAAAAGTGATATCAAATCATACTAAGAAAAGTTATATTAACCATCCTACTTTAATTATACTAAGACATGATCAGTGTATAACACAAGATAGTTTGAAATAGACACAAATATTTTCCCTTATAAAATTGAAAGATACTAAATGAAATGAGAAATCTTAATCATCTTTAAGAAATTCACAACAGTATTCTGAACTAAGAAAAATGATAGATTCCAATTGAAATAAGAAAATATCAACCTAAAACTCCAAAACACACTTCAATAAATAAACATTAAACATTCATGTACAAATTGTAGTATTTTATAGCATCCCTCTAACTTATTCATCCTTATATATTTCATTTCATTGATAAAAATTATTTTATCCCCCTTTGATTTAATGTTTGATCTTTTTTATCAAGGATTAAAAATAATAACACATACCTCTCCAATGAACTTTTCAAGAATACACCTTCGAAAATATTAAAATATTCATGAGACAAATAATTCTATAATTTTCAAGAATTCATTTTTTATACCCTTTAATAGAAACATTCATCATCGTCTTCATAATGTTGAATCTCTTTAAGAATGAATATCAATATATTCCAATAATGCAAGTAAACAATAATGGATCTTAAAATTATGAATGTAACATTTTAAATATTTCCATATCATCATTAATGATGATCTTTTTAAATGAATCGTCATAAGAATACCAATTTATGGGATAATTCTAATATGTGATCATCATCCATTCTTTTTTTCAGTATTGACGGCATCTTCTTCATGTTTTCTCCCCCTAATATGGTTCACTCCCTTTACTACATCAAGATATATCATTTCATCATTTGTTCTATTTAATGTTAATAAATTTGAATATAAATTATTATGATCACATCCAAGATAGTGACTTGATATTTTTATATCATCTTTGATGTCTTGATATTATTCATCAAAGTTTATATCTCATCTCTTATAGTTAATAATATTTAAGATATCAACAGTTAGATAAAAATAGTATTTTGATATTCATAATTATTTGAATCAATATTCTATCTTGAAAATATATAAAACTAATATTCAAATAAGGTCACCCCCTGAGTATATGAATCACCTTAAATTACCTAGAAAAAATGAAAAGACAAAATGAATATGAGAATAAGGTGGGTTTTATTATATATCAATTTGAAAAGTAAGGTTGTGATTTTTCTCTCAGATAAGTTGTTCAACATTCTACATTCTTCATGATTAAAAAATATGATATTTAGTTCTTATTTTTCTTTTGTAACCATTGATATTAACAATTCTATAATTTCATTATATGTCAACTTTCTTTTTCACAATATATTTGAAAGCTCTTATATCTTCTAGTTCAGTATTAATATTTTTTATAAATAATAATTGTGATATAATTATTATTCAACATTCTTCTAAATTATGTACATCCATGTTTAAAATCCCACATCGAACATATCTAACACAGTATTTGTTTTTTATTGATATCCACCCATTAAATTCATCCTCTTTATATGGAATATTATTTCTTTTTCATTTTACGCAATCCTTTGCTTGTGCATCTTCCAAATTTATTTCTCTATAATAATATATTGGGAATATAGCTAATATATCATTATATTTATTGGAATCCATCACAGAATTTCCATGTGGATTAACATGACTTCCTTTATTCATGAATTTCTTCTCAGATGTATCACTCTTCTTGATAATCAATTTGTACTTATATTGAATCTGAAATTTATTTATCATTTTATCCATGGATTACTTATTTTGAAACATCTTGGGTGTAACAAGTTTTGTAAAATTATTCTAATTTCTTCCCCAAGATCAATCTTCATTATTTATTGGTCTTTTACACTCATTCTCTTTTTATACATGTTGAGATATACATGAATCACTTTTCTGACCACCATTTTTTCCAACATCACATAAATAATTGTGTGTATCAAATCTATTTGACATTGAAAAATTCTTGTGGTTTTATGAATTTTTCATCTTTAATAGCTTGATCCCCTTGGTATAGGATTACTTTATAATTTATAATTTAACTTATTTTACCAAAAATCTATTGAAAGTTTCCTTTATCTATTGTATCACCAACATTGACCCAAAAAAACATGATATTATTTTATCTTTTTTATATTTTTTAGAATTTCAAAAATAATCAGTATACTATTTTTAGTTATTCTTTCACATATATTGTTCTATTATTTGGGAACCAACTTCCACATTTTCTCTTCCCACTATAAACATGTTGCAATGATCTTATTCATTTCTCCTCATCTATATTTGAACATAATTTTTATTTAAACCTTCAGATTTTGTAGAAATATATTTAGAAAAATTTATACATTGGGATATAGATGGTGCCTTTTTCATAAAATATTTTTGAGATAGATCATTTGAAGTTGTAATGTCCTTATTTCAATATGATGGAAATAATTCTTTTGTATAATACTCCAAATAATATTATGTGGTAGTAGAAACATAATTATTTTATTATGATGTATCAACATGTGACTTTTCAAGATTGTCCATTTTGATTTCTGATTAAATACATCTTATGTTGATGAAATTATTTTGATATTTAGTAAATACCATTCTATATTCATATTATTTTCTCATATTCTCAATATACACTTCATGAAATGTAATCTTTTTTTGTAATAGTGAGTCATTGTCTTTGTTCCTCTTGGATTTAATTTCCAATTGATCATTCTTACATCAATGTGTTTTTAATATTTCCTTCCAAGGAATGGATCCTCTATTCACGTTATTTATAGGCCTCAAACTTCTATTGGATTATGTTAATCCCTGATTCTTCATGTTTAGAATATTTATTTTAGGATTCTCATCGTCTACTTTAACAACTCCAGCATATGTGGACTGATTTTTTCAAGTGTAGAACTTGATATTAATGATATTCTACATTATTTTATACCCATTCTCATAAAAATTGGTTTAATTTTTCATTTTTTATAAAATCCCACATATAATAGAGACAAGATTTTTGTAAAAAACAAAATTTTATTTAAAGTTCAAATTGGAAAATTGAATGTCATGTTATCATTTTTCACTAGTGCTTGGCTCATCTCCATGAAAGAGATTAGCACAGACCTCATGATCCCTATAAAAACTTGATATTATGAAGGTAATAATATTTTAAATATTTTTTTTTTTTGAAACAACCATTTTTTATCTCCATCTATTTCAGATGGTATTTAATTATTTCTTAGAGGGACTAAAACTTTTTCCTCTCTTGATAAGAGGGGTATCATCTTCATATTATTATTCTATTTCTTTTTAGGTTAAAAATTATTGAAATAAACAAAGTTTTAATTTGAAAAAAAAATAACTTCTTCAGAGATGTACTTAATTGCATGTTCAAGAAAGAGATTCAAATATTCAAAATAATAACTTCAAATGTATGGAATCCACCATACATAACCTTTCACTCTGATACCACATGTATAGTCTTAGGTTGTATACACTGATAGTGGGGGGAATAATTATTGGTTAATTTTTCAAAATTATTCTTTTTAATTAAACCTTTATGGATAGTTAAGGCCTCAATATCTCATTATTTTGAGTCATACTTTTCTCTTATGAAAAAAAATAAAAGAAATAAAATAAAACGATTATTTTTATAACGTTTCGCACTAATATACACACATTTATACGATAAAACTATGTATGTTTCTTGGATTTTATTGTCACTATTATTTTTCCTGATTACAGTTCCTATAATTGGAAAACAATTTTCATTAAGGAACTAATTAATTTTTCCTGAGTGTATGAAATTATTTATAGTTGTACCAGTAGTATTCAATGGAGTTGTATATACTGTCAACACAAGTTTTAAAATGAAATTGAATGTTGATCCACCGTAGAATGATTCTATGATCTTACTCTATAGGATCAATGGATTGGATATTCTTTTTTATTTCATCAAGAACTTTTGAAAATCTAGCCTTGAGAAATATATTCAAATTATTAGGTTCATGTGATCACCTTCTTGAATAATTTCCTAGATTTTAATCCTTCTCTTTTCGATATAAGGATTATATCAAGATCTCCAAAAGATATTAAATTTTTTTATATTTGTTTCTCATCACCTATATGCACATATTTATACTCTACAATGTAGTACATAAGGATATAAATTATTTTCATGATTTAAATTCGCTATTTAAATTATCATATAAATTTTTCAATAAATACAAATTTAATATATTTATTCAAATATTAATACCGTTGGTTGAGGTTATATGATTTACAAATACTTAATACCCCATAATATGCAAGGGTATTCTTTTTTTATGAAACTCATCTCATTTTAAACATCTTAGGAGTTCAGGTAATTCTTCACATGTCCATCACTATAAATGCCACAACAAAATTCATCACACCTCAAACACCTAATAGATTTGGGTTTTTTATTCTCACATGGTAAAGTGATATGCCATGACTCATCCTACCTTTATGTATAAATTCTTCTAAAATCCTGTATATACTTGAATGATCCACGTTACATGTTTCTTCATGGGGTATAAGATAATACTACATTATCCTTCTGTAAATACTCTAATACTTGAGCCAAGGAGTTTATTTACATGAAAAATCCATGTTTGAAAACTCTTGTAATAAATCATCATCATGGAATCTTAAAATCTGCAGTATGCATGAATACTCACGAATTAATATCACATCCCCTAGAGGTGAATACTTCATGTTCATATATTCCATTGAACTTTGAGCCTCTACAGTTTTTGTAGAGGATGGTGGCATCATGAGTTCTTGTGGTCTCCTTATCTTTCTCACATGAATTCCATTACCCCATTATTCATTATTTTATAGAGTCTCAGATGCATCCAACAATGGTAGACACCAGAACATCCTATTGTAACATTTTTTCATGTCAAAGTATAAACTTATTCAAACAATCGCATGGATATAGGACAGATGTTTCATGTATAGGGATTATTTCATGTCATCTCCTTGAAAAATAATCCTTAGAATGATTAGGTAGCCTATGATTCATTTTATGAAGGTATGGTCATCAAACTTGGCATACCGGATCCCTTAGGAGTTGCTGGATAAAGGAGATGATGATCGGGGATGAATAGACAACTCAGATCATCTATAAAGTGCATCCTTGTTAATTTCCACCCTTTTTAATTCTGTTGAAATGTGAATTCAGTTTTGTGACCAACATTTCTCCAAATATTTATTTTCTACTTCCATCAAATACAATCTTTTCCCTTGCAAAGTCAGAATCAAGTACCGGTGTCTACTCCCAAACACCCACATGCACTTCCCAATGCATGCTCTCTCTACTATCGTGCCACCCTACACTATAGCTCTATTGTTTCTCTCATATGTTCCTATGTAAATTATACATGTTCCCTCCCCTCTTTCACCTATGGACCTACACGATATTGTATCCTTGGGTGTGTTAGACACTAGTCCCACATGCTCCCTTGGTTGTGTTGGCCTGGGAAGGCTTGTGGGCTGGTCGTGTTTTTTTATATGAGGCTCATTTTAAATAAATCTAAGTAAAATATAAGTATATTAATTCCTATCCATCATAAATTAAATTTTCAAACCTCTATTTCTTCATTTTCTTCATAAATCATCATGACAAATAATATTTTTCATGGTCTTCATATATCATATTCATTTCCATGTGCAATAAAATAAATTTCATAAACTTATTCAAATCATTGATTCCACTTCTTCACATTGTAAAAATTATAATTTGCATGACCTTAATCAACTATTTGATTATCTTTATAAACTAAAAACTCTACATGAAATATTGTTCATATTTCATGGATACCCTTTTAAATTTGAAAATCAATAATTCAAAGTATAATAAATCATCAAAATATGAATCACCTCTAATTATTAATTTATACAAAAACATTATGAATAATAATCTCCATCACAATATATTCATAAAATGATATAAAAAATATAAAATCTATTAGTGTAATTGGAACATGTCTTTGGACATAAGAAGAGTCCAACAGTCCTAAAAATTTCATGGATAATGTTTCAATAATGACATCCAATTTCATTAAATTAATCCATAACAATTATACTAGAATCACAACTTCATCTCAAATTATGACCTTTTCTATTTCATTAATGGAACTATATATTCCCCAAACATTCCTGGGAACATAAATCAATTCCAATATATTATTCTTCTTTAATATATATTAACAAAATTATTCACAATAATTACAACACAAATGTAAATTAATATCTTCAATATTCATACCCTCAAACATAATTTCTAGGATATAATGATCATGTTTAATGAATAATATTTTAATAGAGTGTCGTGTTTTGTTTATTCTTGTTTTTTCATGCATCACATGGTATTGAAGAGATTGAATTTATATAAAAATAAATATATTATAATGTGTTAGGTTTTTATATTTTATTATAATATAGGTGTTGTGTATCATACGAACTATCAAACATGATATACCTATTTTAAAATATCAGGGTGTTGTATTCTACAACCATTATATAAATTGTGAACTCGCAATTTAATCATAATCTCAATAATTAGGGTTTTAACATTTGAAAGTTCCCTTCTTGAAATCCCACATCATTGTCAGGGTTAATAAAATATCATCTTCCTAAGAGATCATGGGAAGTACGATGGTTGTATAGAATAATAACATAACGACGTCTCCAAGTAGGAGAACATAGGTAGGAAGTGAATATATAGAAATAGAATAAAATCATAATGAAAAAATAATTATAGGAGGTGATAGTGGTCATTGATCATAATAAGTTGAATGATCATGAGAAATTAAACAACTATAAAACCCTACATTTGAAATATTTTGACAGACTATTTGATTCATTGTAAATGAAAGTACTAGGAAAACTTTTTTTTCAAAATATATTTACTAAAGTTGAATAGTTTATATACTATATATACTGATAAAAAATGAAAATTAAATTAAATGATATATTTCTAAATCATAGGCACAATTTCATTTATTGGATGTTCTTAAATAGATTCTCACATCATTTCTAACTTCATGACATGAATATCCAAAAATTATTTTTCATACCTGATTCACATTTAACATATCAATAGAATTCCAAGTCACTTATCATGTCTTTAGATATCTTCTAATATCAAAAAATGTTAAAACATATTATCCAATAACACTCAAAGTTCAACTTAATCCATTCCATATTTAGTTAACCTTAAAAATCATCCAAAAAAGTGTATAACCAAATTCAAGGTCCAATATTTTTTATGGAAATTCTCTAAATTGACATTATATTCCAAATACAATATAGAGTTTCACTTAATGTCACATTACAAATATATGAACACCTTGATCACCATAAAAACATAATGAAAAACAAAATTCATATAAAAATAATATGTTATGTGGTCAAATATATTCCATATATCCAAACATGAAATAAACTTCCGAAAAGATAAAATAAACTATCAAATCAATAACCAGTTTCATGGTAAGTATTACTATACCCCATAAAAATATCATTATCATTATTATCTCAACATACCACACATATTTAGGGTTTTCCTCCCTTAATCATGTGTTTTCCAAAAAGATCAACTTTCTACTAAATCACTTTTATGGGGGTCATTCAACACATGTTTTCAAACCATTAAATAAATACTAATATAGTATGATCCTTATACATTTCATGATTCTTATAATGAGAATATCATCAATAAAATACATTTACAACTTATTTATCAGATCAAAATACACAATCACATTAATCATTCCACTTTGTCTTTATCAATAGCATATACCTGACCGTGATCCCTCAGCTTCATCCGAGGTAAATTCCCTTGATTCTTGGGGAATTGTTGGAAATAGTGAACCATCTACATACAATTAATGTGTTATAATTTAAGGGATTATCCCATGAAATTTCCATTCGTGACCATGATATAATTTTTCTCCAAACTTTTAAAAAATAAATTTTCCTTTTAGTCATGTACTAAGGTGTTTCATTCAATAAGTATCACATGTGGGAAAATCAATATTTCCCTTCTTCCCTTTATTCATTTTTTTCTCTACAATACTTTTATTTTTCCCCCTTTGAATCCATATGTATTGAATAATTATTTCAATATCTTGATATCCTATGATAATGTCTCCTTGTATGGTGAGAATGTTAGGGAGAATAGTTTCATTAGAAGGATTGGAATAACCCCATCAAAAAAATGTTCAATCATTCTATTTGGATTACGTATGTATTTTATATCATTCCTAACTAAACTTTTAATTTATCCTTCATACATATGAACATTTTCCTCTTATTTTTATCTCAAACTCAAAGAACTCTTTTTCTATATATTCTCGTTCTTACGAGGAAAATATTTTTTCAAGAAGGGTCCCATGATATCCTTACATCCCATGTTTTTTATTTCTTCTTCACCGATAGTTATTTGAATAAATAGCCACCATTTATCTATAAATACATACAGATCTTAAAATATCATGAAATATTGATCCCATTAATTAATTCCCAAAGTGATAAATATCTTATATAAGGAACGTATTTATTTCTCACCAAAAAATGGATTTATAGTCTTATTTAATTATTGAGGTTCCTAATAAAATAAGTGTCCTATCGTTGTTACAATGTGTGGTGGTTTAGAAGTTTTCCCCATAAAAAAAATTTTATTACCCAAAACCAAATTCATCTACCCCAATATTCTTAAAATTTGATCAGTTCCATCTATAGCTTCAACTATAGATTAATAATTGTTTCCAAAAGGTAAATCCCAATATAGAGTACATTCATTAATATATTAATCATTATTTAAATTAGGATCCATTTCAAAATAATGGCATAAACCATATTATATCATAATAGTATGAAACATAATGTATAATACTGAAAGTAGTGAAACACATGATATATATTGAATATTTTATTCATAGATAAACTCATTATTATAAACATTATTTATTTTTGGTGATCATTATTTTAAAATCCTTCATAATGTTTCGTTAATAAATTTTGATTTATCTTAATAATATCTCTTGGGACGGTCAAATACGGTGTCCAGTAAGGCTCGTTATCATGAACTAAGTGATGATCAAGTCAACCCAAATACCTCTTTTTCAGAGTTATTACCCCTATGTACTTTTGTGCCAGAACCATGTTCACCTTTAATATCTATACATGGTTTTATTTCAAGGGAAAACAATATAATATCTTCCCTAACAAAGAGTTATGATGTTATTATAAACATGTCTTCAATGAATATCATAGGTTTATTTTCACTAATATATATTTTTTCTAAATCTAGTCCCCAAGGTTTCTACTAAACATCCTCAAATACGAACTATATCCACCCCAATATGATTAGCCTAAAGATAGTGGTTACTTTATTACCTTGGAACTAGATGAAAGAAATTGTATCCCAAAAGGCTAAATAGTTTAGTAGCCTTTTTTTATGAGACACATACATTAACATCACTTTGAATTTAAAAAAACATTCAAATCACTATTATTCACCTTAAAGTTTTGTTTTTGATTCTTTCTACAGGGTGCGTTCATCCTTCTATTTGAGGACGCGTGGCTTTTTTCCCCACATTCCCACTTTCCAAAGGTGGGCGACATCTATCGCTTATTCAGGGGCGTTTGCTCCTTGATCAAAATGGGATGATGGGATGTTGGTTCTTCATTCAATGGATTCCTCCTCAGAAATCTTCACCTAGTTGGGGTCTCTCTTATAAATTAAGATGTTGTTCATGAAACTCTTCCCAGTTCCATATCTTCATGGACACCGGTTAATTACTCTTCTTTTATCATGACATTCCAAGGGGTCTGGTCAGGGCAGGAACCTTCGGTTGGGGGAGTAGTCATGTTGGATATCATTGGCATGTCTGGACACTAAAACACTAGTGCTTTTAGGTTTCTTTCCCTTATTATGGGGATTCTCAAGGGCATGAATTCCTGAGGAATCCCACATAAAATGTGGGGAATTATATGCCATAGGAATTCCTCTGAGGTTTTCTTCAGCTTCCAATGTTTAATAGAGGGTATGAAGTGTTTTTAAAATCTAGTGGAGATGTATCGGACTGATCGGAACACAGACTAGAGTGTATCATATGAGTGAAACCCCTAGAGGTTTCACTGATTCTAGGAGGTGAATTTACGTGATCTCAAAGGGATGTGGTGGCCTAGGTAAGAATCAAGATATATAATGGATGGTTAAAGGAATTGGGTGGAGAATGAGATGGAGTCGACTTGAGGGAGACGGTGATGTTGGGCTTGAGCCTCGAAGAAACCTCCTACGTATCCCCGGGGCAGGGAATCAAAGTCCATGAAGTTCAGGATGGGCTATAAGATCTAGGTGTGCACAAAGGACATCGACCTAATGATATACTGGGGCTCATTCATGGTTATTAGCCCAAGGTTGGTCTGACGCCACTAAGACAGACTAGAGATATGGGTCCCAATGGAAGGGATGACAATGGCTTATCGTTAGGTTTGGGATGACAACGGATTACCACTGAATGGGGATCACAATGGCTTACCCGTGTGAGGTTCACAATGGCTTATCACTGAATGGGGATCACAAGGGCTTACCACTACATGAGTTTTACAACGGCTTACCGCTGAATGGGGATCACAATGGCTTACCACTAAGTGAGGTTCACAACGGATTACCGTTGGATGGGGTTTACAATGGCATACCGTTGAATAGGGGAACAATGACCTACCATTGGATGGGGGCACAATGGCTTACCGCTGGATGGGGGGAACAATAGCTTACCGCTGGATGGGGGCACAATGGCTTACCGCTAGATGGGGTTGAACCTCATGGAGGCTTTCTGCATACCCCGTCTAAGAGACAGGGATCAAAGCCCACATAATTTGGGATGGTGTGGTGAGCTGATGTGAAGGGGGTCAAAACTAATGGTTATTAGGATTGAACCTTTGGGAGGCTTCCTACGTGACTTTCCTTAGCAAGGATTAAAGTCCGTGTAGTTTGGGAATGGTGAACTCGTGAACCGACGTGAAGTGGTTGGAACAAATGGAGTTGTTGGGATTGAACCTTAGGGAAGCTTCCTACGTACCTAGCCTTGGGAAGGATCAAATTTCATGTAGTTTAGGAGGGTTGGTGAACCAACATGAAGTGATTAGGGACTAATGGTTGTTAGGATTGAACCTCAGGGAGGCTTCCCACGTACCTTGCCATGGAAAGGATCAAAGTTTACATAGTTCGAGACGGTTTTTGGGGCTTAAACTCTAGGATGCCCTGAGAGAGAGTCATGGTCGATGCTTACTCTAAGACTATGTGAGTAATTCTTGGTGTGTAAACAAGAGGCATCAAAGACCTAGTGATCACGTCGTGAAGGTGTGTCCATTGGAAGTGGAGTGGGGCTTACACGTGGTTAGTGGCCCAAAATGGAAATAGGGACTTACGCGTGATTAGAATCCTAGGGAGATGGATATTGGGACTTACTACAGGATTGAGGCCCGGTGGCGACAAAGCCTTAAGGGGGAGGGATTTTGTAGGGAAAGAGAGGAGGGATTCGGTGCCCATCCCCCCCTCTCTGGTCTTTTTCCAGGAAGAATATAGGAGGAGCAGGGATGCTACCTCCCGCCAGAAAGGCTAGGGGATTACACCAAGATGATTTACCATTCCCCACAGACAGAAATTGCTCCAACAAAGAGGATCCCATTCCGGGTGGGGAAGATCACACTTCTGTGGAGACGAGAGGGTGTAGAGAATGTCCGAGATGGGGTACCCCACTTATGATGCACGGGGCGGGGTCATGATTTAACGTCATGTGCTGATGATTATGGTGCTTGGCAGTTTAACGTCCTGTATCTTGGATGAGGTGGGTATACTATACACCCCTAGGACTTACATTACTGATACCCACCCACCCTTTGGGAAGGGAAGGCATCAACAATGTCGTGGAGAGGGGGTGTGATGGAGTGATTCATTGAGGGGCCCATGTTAGTGTGGCTATGCGAAGAAGCAATATTCATTAGCATTCCTATGTGAAGAAGAATGAGGCAAAGCAACACAAAGGGGAGCACCACCCAAGGTTTCTTGAAATTACTTCGTGAAAACCTGGAGGGTTACATGGGAAAAGGGTCTGAGACACTAATGTGTTGTGCATAAGAGGGTCTTGGACATGGTTTCTTATGGTAAGGACATAACATGGAACATGCAAGGAGGGTGGCACGTAAGATTAGAGGTTGCTCACAAGATGGAAGGTGATTGTGCAAGCTAGAAGGGTGTGTGCAAAATGAAAGGTTACGTGCATGATGGAACTACTGCTCGCAAAAGCGGTCTGATGCAGGGGGCACTACAAAAAAATGACTTATAGCCACATGTCTATAGCTATGGTTTAATTGGGTCATGGGTATAGGGTGACATATAGCCACAATTATTTTAAAAACGTGGCATTAGATTAAATATATCCACAGAACAAAACAACCTGCGGCAATAGATCCTCAATTCTTTTACACTCTCTCATGTCTTTACTCTCCTTCCCATGATCCCTACGCTCGAAACTTTCTCCCACAGCCGATCATCTCTATCCCTCAGGCTCCTCCATACCCGTCATCACGCTCTTACCTCTCCCTCTTCTGTCGCCACCTCCAGCTGCTCCGCCTCGGGCCGCTCCGCCTCTAGCATCTCCTCCTCCGGTCGCTCCACCTCTAGCCTCTCCGCCTCGGGCTCCTCCATACCCGTCATCCCGATTGCACCTACCTCTTCTCTGGATCCTGACCTTATACCCTATGGTTCAGGCAATATCATTCTACCCTGGTCTCCGCACTGCTCTCCATTCCTTTACTTTTTATACCTCCACCCGTGATCTCGACTTCTACCTTGTGGTTCCTGTATCGTGTCACTCCTGATTTCACTGTCACTACGACCATTCGCAAATGTGAACCTTCTCAACATGTTAATCTACAGGTATTTTTGTTCACTTTTATTGCACATAATACAAAATTCATTTGAATCTTTTAACCCTAATTATTTGGATTCCATTACTGGTTCAATAGTGGGCTTCACATTATCTTCTATTACTATATTATGTATAAAAATGGAAATAATTGTTCATTATTTTTTCTAATATAGTATATCTAGTGGATGTATTGTGCTTATTTAGAATGAATCCTAAGCTGTCTATTTTCTTTTTTCATCTCTAATTTATATGACCCAATCATAGGTTGTGTCTCATTGTCTCCCATATATTCATAATTCAATTTTAGTTGAAATTTATTCAAATAAAATCTTGATGTATTATGGTCTGATAGTTTCCTAACCAATTTCTCTTCATGAAACTCATCCATTAAATACCCAATTGTATGTGTGCAACAGTAATCATCATATTGATCAACACACTCTTCAATTTTCTTAGGTGGGTATTTTATACCATTAATGAGTTCATATATTCTTGCTCCTTCAATGTTTAACTAATTTCATGGATTATTTTAAACTTCATTATCAATCACATCAACTATTAAATAGTATACCGATTTACGTGGATGTTTCACAACCCAAAAGACATTTTTTATCTATTTATCTTCTCTATCTTGAAAAGTTAGAATTCCTTATGGAACATCTATGAATAAACCTATAGTAGATAAGAAGGGTCTTCCATGGATGATGGGTACTTCCCTATCAATTTTCATGTCTGCGAATAGAAAATAACCTAGTAGTATAATATTTTAAAATATCTCATGTAAGTATTCAATCACTCTTATCAGGTAAGTGATGGATCTATTTACTAATTGTAAAACCACTGTTATGTGATAAATATCTCCCATATCCAATTTCTTATTAACTACAAAATGGATTAAATTAATGTTGGATACCAAATCTACTTGATAAGTAAATGTTATTTTCCGTTCAAACTCATAGGGAATTCTGAATCTATGAAGATCCTTATGCTTTAATGGGATCTTCCGTTGAATTAAAACACTTTATTTTTCTATAAATTGAAGAATATAAAATTATTCAGGAATTCTCCTATTTGTGATAACGTTCTTATTGAACCTAGTATTTGTGATAATATTGGAATTTGTTTCTTAAAATGGGATAAAAAAATTTACATTTTATATCATTTCAATAAAACATTAGTATTTATCTCCATTAATATCAAGTTCTCCACATCTTTTGGAAAATTGTGTAGGTGGCTTATAAAACTTGACATCTCTGTTATCTAGCATGAACATAAATCTCCTAGAGACTAATTCATTTCAAATTTTTATTTATCAACATCTTCATTAGATTGTCACTTTAATTTTTCATTTCTTTCATCTCATTTTCTTTAACATTTTTCTTTCTACTATATAGCATCTAATTTATTTTTTAGTCTCTTTTTTATCCTTTCCCTTGACTATTTATCCTTCTCTTCTGGTAATTTATATAAATCCAAATATTGAATTTTCCCCAATTTTATTAGGAATCTTCCCCTTATATATCATTGTGTTTTTCCATGAAATCCACCCCACTTTCATTTTTAGATTTTTGGATGCTTGAATGACTACCCTGAATTAACTAATCAGGACTTAAGAAGATTTGATTTTGTGCATTTCATAAAATCATTCTTGATTTGATTATTTTCTATCTTGTATATCATTTCTAATGTATTATAAGTCCCTAGATCCTCTTGGGATGAATTTCAAGATTTATTCCCATATATTTTATCTTGAGTCCTTTATTGGATTTATTATTTCCCATTGACTATAGAAGGACCAACTTGTTTAAGATCACCTTACTCCTACAAGAAATATTTGTATATTTTTACCCTTGGTGGTTATAGCTATTTCAAAATGGATTATATCTCACTTAATGTGTCATATAGTTACCCTTGTAATATACTTCCTCAATTTGGTCTAGTGGTGAAGTTGTTGCTAGAATATTAATATTCATGAAATTAATGGAACTGTGACTAAAAATTCTATATTTTATGAATTCCACATTATTTCCTTATGAATTTAACATGATAATTTGAAATTATTTTCATTCAATTCTGTAATTTGGGTGCTCAAATTAACTATCACTGAAAATTTATTATAAATATCACTATACCTATGATTCTATTTTAATGCAAGTTAATGTAGATTATATTGTAAATGTATTTGAGTTCCTTTACTATATTATCACTATAATAGCCTCCTATAATTGAATCAATAAGGATCTAACCTATTAAATTAAATATTTCATTAAGGAATTTCATTAACAGTGAGTGAGAAATCTTAAGAGGGAATTTTTAGTAATTTTCATGGAATCATTCTCAATGCTATTGAAATTTTTCTTGTTGGTTTTTGTACAAAAACTCATATTTTAGTTCACAAGTCAATGGTTAGTTATATAGGGTAAAATCTCTTGGTAAATGAAATTTATATGACTTCTAATGTTCTGTATGAGTTATATTCTTTTTCAAACAATGCATTTTTTATTATTAGTTCATTTTGTTTGTAATACACCTTAATATATGTTAATCAATTGACACTCCATTGAGTTCGAGATAGAAGAAAGTTTTTTTGAAATCTATTGTGAATGATAAGGAAACATAAAATGGAATACCTTTAATGGTAGGAAAGTACTAAAAATGATGGTAGTTTAACACATAGTTCCTCTCATTTGGTGAATTTCTAATGCTTGATGGGTTTCAAATGGCTGGTCTCCTCTCCATTATAGAACTCCCTCTTTATGTTTTTTTCTCATATTTTATACCTCAGCATGGTTCTCATCAAAGTTGGTGATCACTCCACATAGTCAAGCGAGGTTAGAATTATTACACATGTAAAAAACACCAAAATCACTTCCTTAAACTCCACTAACCTTGATCTGATGACAATAATTTCTTAAATCGAGATTTTTTTCCATCTATGAAACTCTTTAATATATTACATAATTTATTTTGTTTTGAATGTACAAGGATTCCCTTCATCCCCACAAGCTGGACATGTACTCTAAGTGTCTTGAAATCTCAACAATATATTCTGTTACCTTTTAAATATTCCCTCTTCAGTAGGCATAAAATATCATTCAAACTTGTTTTTTGATTACTCACCATATATATGAATCCATCTCTTACATTGGAATGAAAAAACTAAAGTATTTATTTAATTAGAGACCTAAACCTCCATTGAGTTCCAATACTTTCTATGTTAAGTCCACAGACAGTTCCAAAAATGTGCTGTTGTACTAAGAATTTTTATAAATACACCACTGGTTGGTGTTTATAGCCTTTATGGAATACACTGATACATTGTAATTCATTCACTATTCAAGGAAGTTGATATATATTAACTTGATGTTTTCCATCCCTTAAATTGTGTATCCTTGGGATTTGGTTGATATCACCAGTTGGATCGCCTGAATTTTTAAATCCTTTGAAAATAGAGAATGGAAACATCTAATAAAAACTGAAAGTTTCATTGTCTCAACTTTCCATGAAATTTGAATTGATTTTTTTATGTTGTCTTAAGAAAAAATGCTCTTAACATTGCATATAAAATATACTATTATGGTTCCCTTGAATTTGAATGCATTCAGTGTGGGAATGCTTCACTATTATAAATATTGGTGTCATATAACATTTCTATTAGATATTATTCCATAAAGTTGATGCATGAAACATTCCTTATCTATTTTTTTATGAAAATATTTCAAATTTGTGTTTAGACATGTTTACTTTATCATGTTACAATGCAGGGAAACATTAAAATGCATTTACTGTATTGGGTGAAGATACTTTACAATGTTCTCCATAGAATTATTTTGGGTTCCTTTATAGCTTATGTAGTATAATATCTTACTATTGATCCTCCAACTATAAAATATTTGGATTCCATTACTAGTTCCATGGGTATAGAGTGTTTTTCTAGTAGTGACAAAGGACATTCAATGTAGTTTATGATATCCTACTGTATTCGAAGATTCAAGGGAGTTTGTTAAGAACTGTTACAACTACTTGAGAATAAGAAATGTAGGGAGTAGATAGGATATTCCATAGTCAGGAATACAATAATTCGACATCTTTGATGTATGGGTCTTGGACTTTATTATCCCTTTTACTAAATCTTATGGAAATGAGTGTATAACTTTTTCAATAGACTATGTGTCAATTTGGAATGAATCTATTGAATTACTAGATAGTATGGGTTCATATATAGTGTTTGTTTTAGAAAATAAAACTTTTATAGATATGCAGTTCCTATAACTTTAATCAATGTTAATGGTTTCCAATTTAAAAATAGTCATTTTAGAGAAATAATGAAAAAATGAGGATGCAAACACAAGAATGTGTGGCCATTTCTATTCCTAGCCATTTCTTCTTGTGAGCAAGGTCTTTATGGAGGGGGATGACTATTTGTGTTTTTTTATAAATATTTTTGGTATTTCTTTGAATTTTAATTTCATTTTATATATACCTATCATAAAATTTGTGTGGCCATTTCCAGTTCTAGCCATTTCTTCCTGTCCGTATTTTATTTTACACGTTGTGATCAGTAACAGTATGATAAATTCCCACATGAATGAACATCCTACCAAGTCACTTCAACATTGTTTTTATTTCATATTAAGGATGTTGAATTTGGAAAAGTTGTGTACTCTCAACTAGCTATGAGAGTGTCTGGTGAAAGTGCTGCATGGAAAATGGTTTTTTCTAAGTATAAGCATGCCTTAATTTTCATGTTAATTTTTTTTAAACTCTCCATATATTTGAAATTTTAATTCTTTCACCTTCATGTTTGGTTTTTTTCATGTTCTGTATAAAGTGGGATCATTACTATAAAAATGATTTATGGCCGCACACATATTATATCATGTTTTCCCCTACTTGTTGTCTTCAAAGTCCCTCCACATAATAGTTTATTAATTAGGAATATATATTTCCTGGATTTGAGTACCCACTTCCCGATTTAGTGAGGAATGTACAAATACATACACATATTTCTATTTAAACTACTTAATAAAATGCTCTGATGTCAATTGATCCAGTGCACAGGCTGCTCCCCTCCTGGATGAGGTTCAAGGATTGGTGAATCAACTAGAAACCCGAATACATAACGATGAAGCCTCTCTGATTCCAAGTAATTTCTTTTTGTTGATCCAATCAACTCTGAAAGAAGAAACTTCCTTTGAAAACATATTGGCACTGGTAATACTCAATGTTGTTGTCCATATCAGTTCATCACAATTTTGAAGATTGGGCATATAGTTTCATATCTATGTCAATAAAAGAATAATTAAAAGAGTTTATAGGCCATTTCAGTTTAAAAAATGAGTTGAAAATAAGAAAATCACAATTTTTCCCCATGAATGAATTCCATATAAAACTTTTGGAGAGGACGTGTCCCATAAGTTTTATGTGGGCTCGTGTAAATCATTCGCATAGTCAATGGTTCTGTGTAAGTTTTTATGTAGTTACCTAGTAGATTTTGTAATTACTTCACAGTAAAATAATATACAGTGACACTAGAAAAAAAATTAGGAATAAATAGAGGGAATTCAAGGACCTTATTCTATTCAAAAAGTAGAGAAGAAGGGGACCCTCCACACTATATATAGGGGGAAGATAACAATTCATCTTCCACTTTATGAGTTCCATGAAATCATTATGTATAAGTACCTATTTACCTCAATTTTCAATCCTATTTATTCTAATCATATCCAATTATTATTGGGTAAGTTTTTGGTTCCTAAAAAATTTGGAAACACTTTGAGATGAAGATATATATAGAATAATTCTAAATTTTTTACTTTTTCATCAAAAGGATCAGTCAATATGTAAAACAATCAACGAAACTATGAAGAAATTTCATGATGTGTGCGTTCTTTCAGTTCAGTTTGGACCCCTTCTTTTTGGTTGAATGGATTCTAGTAGCTCGGGTGTCATTTAAGGGAGAAAGGTAACACCCTCAGGCTATTACCAGCCTATTTTATGGACTTTGTTTTGTGGCATCGATGCAGTGATCCACGCTACTGCACATCAATTTTATACAGTAGTAGTTTCATAAGTCATAGAAAAAACAGATACTAACATTTCTTATAATTACACCCCCAACACACTTTTTGAGAAGTAATTTCATAAGGCGTGAAATTTGAGAAATGATAGTATTTATGAGTATCTACTTAGTGAGAATTTATTTGGAGATTACATCCCTCATGTGGAATTTAATTTAAGTCTAAGGATAGTGGGTAACCTCTTACAAAACATCTTTAGCTCCATGGTCCTCCCATAAAATATCCTTGTAGGCTGGACCATGTAAAACCATCATGAGACCCCCCCACCTCTTCTTACTCCATGTGACTCCTTCAACCAGTTAACCTAGAATAAACCATGTTATATGAAGCCACCAACATGTTAATTCAAACTTTTCAACCAGCCATTCTTTCCTATATAAATTCTATATTCTGCTAGATCCCCATGAATAATGATATAGAAGAAAACAAAATTCACTTTGGTGGCCTTCAACATATTTTAACAGTGGTCTCTCCATAAATTTTAAAAGTCAGTGGAACCAATTGACCAACTAGACCCACTATAAATAGTTAGGGTGGTAACACTTATGAATTTGTACTTGTAACTATGATTTATCTAATATCAATTGAATTATCCAATTTTGGATTGAAATGTTCCTATTCTTCCATGAGTAAAAGAAAGCAATATTTTTCTCTCATGGATATAAGTCTAAAATTATAAAGCATGTAAATTTCATATTTTCATTCCTTGTTTGATTTTGATTCTGTTTGTGCAATTATTTTGGGAGTTGTGAGCATTTGATAGTGAATGATTTGGTGTAGTGGTTAGGGTGTCTTTTTCGTCTTATTTATAGAACATCATTATATATGATCATATGATAATGGTAGTTTTAGAATTTTTTCCATGGGTTGAAGTTCTGATGGTTTTGTTCCAAATTTGTTGTTTCATGGATCCCAACAAGTGGTATCATATTCATCAAGGATCAGTATTCTCAATATATTCTTATGGTAATATTCTTTACTCTATGTTTTTTAATTTTAGTTGTAGTTAAATTCTTTAGATGGAATGGAATTATAAGAAGGAAATGTCCTGATAGAAAAGTTTGATAGGATGAACTTTGATTTTTGAAGGATGAAGATGGAGGATTAAATATTTTAGAATGACTTTGAGTTTCGATTGAAAGGATTAAAACCATGAGAAATTGATAAAGTGTAATGTGAATGTCTTGATAGTATGGAACTTGTAAGGATAGATATATCTTTAGAGAAAAATGTTTCCTATTACATCTGGGAGGTGAAAAACATAGCAGAGTTAATGAAGACTATAGTGGATATGTTTGAGAATCCCACAACAATGAAAAACAATGCATGATACAAAGGTTATTTTCTATGATATATATGAAGGAAGACTAGTGTCTAATCATGTAAATGAATTCAAAATGATTTAGAGTCATCTCAAATATATTAAAGTGAAATATTCATATGTTTTTTAGTAATTGTTACTACTTTCATTACTTATGTAATAATGGGATATGATGTTGAATTCTATAATAAATTATTATAGAACTTCTGACCATGTGTTTGAATATGTTTGGGATCATATCCCAAATGAAGAAATTAGGTATAGGGAAGTCCAATCATTTTCGAGAACCATGCTAAATGAAAAATAAAGATGATATTTTATTCAATGTAAAGTTCAGAGGGAAAATGTTAAATTGATTGAGGGGATTCAAGGTAAATTTGATGGTCTTGTACTTTTATGTTGGCATTTTGGGAAGAAAGGGAATCTGATGAAAGATTATAGAGATCACAAGGTGAATTTAGGAAGGGATGCTTCAAGAATTTCATGTTTTACATAGCTTATGCTTATGCTTCTAGAAGTTCTAAAATACACAAATTATCATATATTGTAATATTATTTTTTTAACACTATGCCTATGTGTTGCATTATAATAACATTCTTAACATGAAAAGTATAAATAGTTCTATATGAAACAATCGACATGATATTCATATATGGATAATTTCTACAATTGAATAATGTTTTATCTATTAATGACATTATCTTTTTCTTATAGAGATATTTTTTGCTATACTTTGATGAAGATTCAGTACAAGTTACCCATCAGAGTAATTTATTTCTTACATGTCAACCATGTTCTTCATATTTTGTAAGGTATGTTACATGCATGAAATATATATTTATCACAACTCTGAATCATTGTTGACATATTAAAAATAGTATTTGTTCAGGAGATGGCATTCCAATAAATTTTCTAGAATCATGCTTCAATGATGAATTATAGTGACCTGAATTCATCACACTACAATAGTCCATAATTCTTAGAAGCCTTCAGTAATAAAATTACTTGGAATTACTTCTTGTCCATTGGGGGGTATGTGGGATAGTGTTTTTGATGGGGGGTCATTTGGATCATTTTTCTACGAGCTTCTAATTAAGTGTATTTGTTTTACTCTATTTTATTTTGTTGTCTTGGTCTTGGTTTCTAAAACTAGTGATGTATTGCATATTTTTATAGTGTCTAGAGCTATAAATATCACTGTATCTGTTAACTAAAATCATGACTTGTTGTGGTAGTGCATGAGTCTTTCTTATTAATCTTCAAATGGATGATTGCGTTGTCTGTATCTATTGTAATTCTGGGTAGCAGAACAACAAGAGTATTGGTATGAGTAGATTCATTTATGGTTATCAAATACTTAAGACCAAGGTGGAGGATCAAATGATTATCCTGGAAGGGAGAAGGGTAGCGGAAAAGGTAGGGAGGTAGGGAGTTGGGTGAAGGCCGGGAGCAGGGCGGAGGCAACAAGGAGTATGGAGCAGTGGTTGAGCATGGAGCATGGAGCAGGGCAAAGGCAACAGGGAGTAGAGAGCAGTGTTTGATCATGGAGTAGGGAGCAAGGAGAAGGGTGGAGGCAGGGAGGCGGGGAGGAGGCAGGGGGCAGGGAGTAGCGGGCAGGAAGCAGGGAGTAGCGGTGGTTGAACAGGGGTGTAGTAGAGTCGGTTTTTTTCTCTGGAAATGGATTGCAGATCTGGTGTTTTTTTCTAGAAATGGATTACAGACCCGGATCTTTTTACTACAAAGTCATGGATACCATTGCATTATATCTGATTTTTTTTCTAGAGACTTCATTAAGTAGCCACGGTTTATAACCGTGGAAATAAATTCATGTGGAAGAGTTTATGGCCACGGTTTCAAACTATGGCTATATCTCTATAGTTTTGGTTTTGAACTGTGGCTGTAGGTCTATTACTATGGTTTGAACCATGGATATAGGTCTTAATCCACAGTTTTGAACTGTGGCTATAGATTTTCCTCTATATCCATGCCAATAGGATCCACGGTTGGTAAAACTGTGGCTATTACCTATATCCATGGTTTTGTGGTCTATAGCCCCGGTTATAAACCATGGCTATAGCCTTTTTCTAGTAGTGGGGGAACTTGCATGCAAGAAGGATCTTTTGTGTGAAAATGACTTGGGGTAAAAGTAAATGGACGAGGATCACACCCAAGAGGGCCCACTCAAGGAGAAATCTAGGGGGATCTATCGTTCATGATCCAATATTGTGAGGCCATAGTGTTTTTCATGTGGTTGCGGAAGAGATGACTTTTTCATAGCAGAGCGTCACTTCATCTTATTTCATCGTTCCTGAAGGGTGGGGGGAATTCTTCATTTTATAGCCGAAGTCCTCGAAGGCTGTGCGCAAGGGGCACTACACGCAAAATCCTGATTGATGTCGCATTGGACGTGTAAGCATTTACACGTCGGAGGAAATTTGGAACGCCTTCCAGATTTTTGTGCATAATCCCCTTTGGCGGTTATTGGGGTGTCACCACAAAAGCCTTCCCTTGGCGTCGCATGGGGCACGCAAGGGGCCCTTTGACGTCACATTGGGTGTGTAATATTTTGTCCATTGCTGGGTGCCTTTGCGCTCAGGCCTTAACTGATTCTCGAGTGCACCGGCACATAAGGGCCCCTTTGAAGTCACATTGAGAATGCATGATTTTGCGTGCCGGGAGGAATGTTGCGCGCAACCCCGCGTCCTTTCACACCATTGCCTTTGGCGGTTTCATAGGGGTTTAGGGGGAAGTGTTCTTTAATCATTTCATGGGGTGCGCAAGGGCCCCTTTGACATCACATTGGGAACACAAGAATTTGCACACCGCTGGGTGCCTTCGCGCTTGGGCATTGACTGATTCTTGAGTGCACCGGCGCGTAAGGGCGCCTTTGATGTTACCTTGGGCGCGCAATCTTTTTCACCCCGGGAAGAGTGTTGCGTGCAACCCCACTTCCTTTCATGCCATTTACTTTGGCGGTTTTAGAGGGGTTTTCATGGAAGCCTTCCCATGATGTCACAATGGGAGCGCAAGATTTTGCACGCCAGAGGGAATTTTGTGTGCATCCCTTGAATCTTGCACGTACCTGCCTCCTAGGTCGTAGAATATTCACCTCTCTTAAAAATACATTTTTTATCTTTATCATCCCAATTCTGGTCCTATATGAAATTAGGCAACAAAAAATTCCCCCCTCCGAATCGAAGCTGAAGGGGACCTGAATGTCAGATTCTGAGGGTCACGCTGAAAAGTGGGGATGTGCAAGTTAGGTGCATGAAAGAACGTTATTTGGGCACGCAAACTTATTTTTCATGCATGGAAGATGCATTCGCGCCTATAAATAGGCTGAGGACCCCCCAAATAGGCCCCTACATGAACTTTTTCCATAATACAGTCACTTTTCTCTCATGCGCGAAAATGGTCCCAATCAGCATGTAAGTTTCCATAGTTGACTCTCTGTTTTGCACATTGTTGGAAGTTTTTCATGCAGATCGACACTTTCATGTTGTCATATATTTTTCTCTCCAAAACATCACTCTTTTTCTCCCATCCCTTAGGATTTTAAAAAATGTCTTCTCAACAGACTGATGTTGAGACGAAGGCCGTTGCAGCTGCATGGAGGACTCAGATGATCACAAACACTCAAATTCTTCATGCGATGAGGGTTGTTTCTGATAACCAAATGCTTTTTGGCATGCTTATGCCAGCTCAAAAAGATTATGACTTGAGAGATATCCTGTCGTTATGGAACTTCGGCCTTATTGAGGAGGTACGGATGCCTGGTTTTGAGATGGATACACCGCGGTAATGGGTGACATGCGAGGATAGTCTTCCGTAGTTCCATATTACAAAGAACGGACACCCTTCTCGGGAAACCCAGAATAAATCCATCTATGTCCTAAATCCAAAGACCAGGACGATTTTGGGAAGGGATCTAGTTCCCAAGGAATCTCTCGCTCTTTATGCAAGTACTTTCTAAAGTATTATTACTAGCGAGATGAAGGGTTGGAAGGAATGAGATTTCAAATCTAGGGGAAACATCACTAATTAATGGGCATGTACATACTAGGTATGCCAGAAATTCAAGAAATTTGGCCCAGAGTTGTGGTATATCAAGATTTTTGTAGTAGTTTGGACGTCCCAATTCCACTTCTATCGACAGCAAGATCTGGTAGTGGAGTTATTCAGTCATTGGTCCCTTAATACCAACACCTTCCACCTCCTCCATGGGGAGGTGGGAATCAGTATATGGGATGTCCACTACATTGGGGGAATCCCCTTGTAAGGGTACCAGTATAATGAGTTCTTCCCAAAGGGGAATGTCTGGGGGGATAGTACACGCACCCCATTCCAATCATGGAACCTGCTAGAACTGGATAAACAGGAGCTAAAAATAAAATACATCCTGAAGGACATATCCAATTCAGGGTGGATTAGTCTTTTCTTGATGTAGGACATGACTATAAAAATGTCAGGTTGAGGGAAGCAATGCTCGAACACATCTCAGAGGGGAAAGGTAGGATCGTGCTGGAGGGTTCTAGGTGCATGAGAGTGTCGATCATGGGGCTTTGGAATAAATGAAATTCAGGACCCAAATGTATGATATGTCGGGTTTCATGCCGCATTTTTGAGCAGATGGTTGTTTCCATTTAGGGACACAAGGATGGGGGTCCGCCCAGGGATGCTAGTGATGTCCAGAATTATGGTAGTGAAGAACAAAGTTAACTTTGGGGTTCCAGTGTTGTCCAGGCTATACAGCATTCTGGGGCGTATCTTGAGGGGAAGTATGCCCAGGAGGATATGCAGACCATTCCAAATTCTTCATGGCTAGGTCTCAGCCCACTGTGGCGGATATTTCTTCTAGAATGATATTTTCCCCCTGGTAATGGTATGCTTCCATCCCTCTTGAACATTTCCGGAATCTTCCCACTGACGTTCAGAGAAGAGGGGATCAAGCTTATGATCATCAGCCACACCCACTTCGACTTCCACCCATTCCAAACCCTAGTCGGTCAAATGGTAGATGATGGGTGGGGGCCATTAGAGAAGAGAGAGTACCTCCAAAGCGTCAGGGGTGGTGTTCTAGTAGCTCGGATTGATAGTAAAATCTTTTGTGAACTATACGTACTAACTAGGTTCGCCATGAAATTCGGGTGCATGCAATGGATGTCGAAGAAAGTATATACAGAGGTTCATGAAGAAGGTCATCCTTTTATTCTCAACCAACTATGGATTATGTTCACTAAAATAGGCTTGAGATAAATAATCACTCCTCCCCCCACTGATGTCAGTGAAGACCTACCAATAGAGTATACCAAACACTGGACAAAAACATATCCTGAGGCTATACTTTGGAAATGAATCGAAAAAATCAGGGCGACCAATGCCGAGTCCATAGAACAGGGAGGTAGACTAGGTTCCATGGGAGAGGTGAGGTAGAGAATGAGAAGAGTGGCTAGCATGGCACAGACAGGTACTTCATTGGTAGGAACTTCACGAACCGAGAACATGCCTCCACCTTCTAGGGAAGGGGGGTCTTACGTGAGGCCTCATGGGCCAGCTAGGGAACTTCTAAGAATGAAACTTAGGTACCTCCCGAAGCTGACCACCGATGCTATCTTCTCCTCTCTGTGGTCTTTCGGGAGGACACTGCATAAGTTTATGTCCATTGAAGAATTGTGGAGGAGTTTGGTATGCATCAGAAATGATTTTACAAACATAGGGTGCATATAGATGATGGATAGGGTAAACATTCACCGTTGACATGCATACCTGATAGTAATGGATATGTACGCATGCCAGCATGGGTGGTATGAAGAACTGTATCTCCTGGTGAAAGTGATGCTTGTCCAAAAACATGACCCAGAAAATCTTCCATCCAAGGATGAAATTATAGAGGAAGAAGAATAGGAAGAGGAAAAATATGGACAAAGGGAAGAATGGGAATAAGATGGAGTTGAGGAAGAAGAGGAGTGGTACCAAGTTGAAGGTCTTGGTGGTGAGGGGACCTCATAAGATCTTGCACACCAACAAAGCTTTTGAGAGGGTGGTGAAATTTTAGGCTCTGACATAGAACTGGATGAGAATATAGAGGTGATACTTCCTCTTATATATACTAGATTTTATCTCCTTGAAATCCCCAATTTTCCAACCAAACTCTGTTCCTTTTAGGAACAAATGGGTGAGGATGCCAAAGAAGCCTTCCTTGTGGGGGATGAAGACGCACCTACGGACGTAAGGGAACATTCTCATAATCCTATCCTCAGAACCAAACACAGTGGGGAACTCGTTATGGTTGTGAAAGGTGGTGATTATCCTAAAGGAATATATGAAATGGAAGCCTCTGAGATTCCCGCTGTCCCCAATGATATGTTACCGGTGATTGTGTTAAAAAGTGTCGAAGGATCCCATGTGGTGGTGGTTCCCGCTATGACACAGGCACTGGACACTGCCGTACATGTATCCTGTAATCCTTTATCTTCACTGCCTCTGTTTTTTGTTGGGAAATTAGGTTAACCAATGAACTGATCCCCAATGCAGTGATTGAGAAGTTGGAGGCTCGACAGAACATTGGGTCTGGAACATCTGCAGGAGCCCCACCGATGACCACATCAACTCTTGTAGAAGAAACCATTTTAGGTGCCCTTTCCCTAGTACATGACAAGTAAGAGGTTTCAATAATGGGTGGTAATGCTACCGGGGTGGAGTTCTAACCCGACGAGGGTGAAGTCACTGATGAATAAGGGGCCCCCGAAGAAGACCTTGTTGCTGAACTCCTCACTGCTTTCCCTGAATATAGGTCCACAGGCACTGAGGAAATAAATGATTCCAACTTGGATGCTATTTAGGAGAGACATATGACATGGCGCAAGGCATTTAAATTCATCAAACTCTTTCTCAACCATCCACAGGAAGAATGGATAAAACAGATGGGATCGATTTTTTCCTAGTTGTGCTTTCTCTACGCTGGAGGGGTTGATTCTCACCGTCTTAATCTAACAGTCTGTGACTACATGGATGAGAAGATATGGGAGAACAACCAATACTCCAACATTTCTCGGTGCCAGAAAGAGTCAGTGAATACCTAGTAATTTCTGAAGGTGGAGCTAGAGGCCCGACACCTTGAGGATAAAATGAATGAAAGGGAGGTATTCATCGCAAACTACTCTGAGCTCATTGAGCAACTGAGGGCCCAGTTGGCATACACCCAGGAGCGGATAGTGGAGGTGATTCACCAAATGACTGAGCTTCAAACTGAACAGGTGTGATTATAGGCTGGGTACATTGAGTTGCGCTCTACAACTGCTGATGAATAGAAGGATCTCAGGTGGTGGTAAGAAATGATGGAGGCCACAAACTAGAGGATGGAAACACTGGAGAAATCCATCCAAAATGTTGATCGTTAAGGGGCCTGTTTTGGCTGAACTCATAAACCTACTGTTCTTTATTGTTGCTTGTTCTGAATTTCATGCATGAACAAAATATTCACTTACCATTTCTGTTAAATGCATTCCAACCACAATCGTGAAATAATTAGCAATCCATCCCTATGCTCACGTGGGTCGGGCCTGATGTGAGAAGCAAGGGATGGTCATGTCATCACATCATTTGACTATGGGAACACCGACAAAATTTCAAGTGTATGGGGTATAAACAACCCCTCTAAGCTCCTGAGAAGAAAGGAAGAGGTCTGACCGAAGAATGAATCTCTCAAAGCAGTCAAATTATCACCATCCCAATGTACTCTAGTGCATGAGTGGGGTAACACCAGGGGCATTGGGGTTGATCTGAATGTAGGGGAGTGGAAAGTGAGAATCACGGTACCCAATATTTGAAACATTGTATGGGTGGAGTGAAAATGGAGGATAACTATTGACCATGTTCAAAACATAGCATCCCTATTTTGTTATCCAGAAATGGGGATAACAGATGAGGTTCGACCGTTGACCATGTTTGAAAACGGGGCCTAACTCAAAATGATACCCTTTAGTCTTCCAAAACGTTGGACCAGGATAGTCAGCGGGCCATAGTCCAAGCATCCATACTGTTAGGGGTTTTTTTAGACATGAAATAAGATGAGGGTCTGAATAAAGGGATGCAAAGCGTGGAGTGTGGAGTGATGGGTTGTTCTAATGGAGTCCAACACTCTTGAAATCACACCATCGTGGTGGAAACACATTAGGTAGGTATATCTGTCTAATCAGAGATCAAACATACTTCCAAAAAGGACCTCTATAGCAAGGAAATAGAATTCTCTATAGTTTTATGTCATAACAATAAGGATGATAGATGTGTTGTTAAAATTCCGTACGGTGAGGACTGTAACGTCTCGGACCCGGGTGCCACGCAACGGGTGCCCCGAGCCCGGTTCGCCATGTGACCTCAAGCACATTTCCCCAAACGCCAGAGGATTCCGACTAGTAGTGAGGGCCCAGGTCTGATAGTGGGGAAACTATACCCTCATTTGTCAAAGTGTAGCCCAGCGGAATGGAAGTAAAACATACAATGATAGCGGAAGCAATAAACATACCCAACGGAAATAAATAACTGTCGTGGATATAACCAACAGTATATAAGTGATGATGCTACATGTTTCAAGTTCTAAGAAAACAGCCAGAACATGTTATACATCAATATAGTACAACAAGATACAGAGTATATCAAACAAGTAAAACAGCTGGTAGCGGCATCGCGAGCCTAGGCTCGGTCCCATGCCCTCCTACTCCACAGCAATAGTCAAGTACCTATATAGGGACTCTTTCTCTATCTACAACTGCATAAACGTAATATGTTTGGTCCGAAAAGCATGTCCGGAACAGGGTGTGAGAAATATATCTCAGTAGGCACCCACCAAAGGCTTGTGCCCAACTGTGTGTAAGCATGCAACAATAGTGTGAAATAGTAAAATGAAATAAAGTAAGAAGTACTAAAAAGTAACTAACTTAACAATTAAATTGTCATTTTATTATTCATTTAATTTATTTAATTTAGTAACATTCTTGTGCTCAATAGCACCAATCCCTCAGGCCAACCAAAATTGTGCCCTCAGGCTAAAATAGTAAACCACGCCCTCAGGCTTTCCCTCAGGCCATACAGAATCCAACCCAAAGGTATTTCCCTCAAGCGTAACATAAATTTCCCTCAGGCATAGGAAGTGTCACCCTTAGGAATAGAAGTCAAGCCCTCAGGCAATAAAGGTTTCCCTCAGGCGAAATACTACAGCCCTAGGGATAAATAGTGCAGTGCCCTTAGGCTAATCACAACAACGCCCTCAGGCCAAATACAACAACGCCCTCAGGCTAAACAGGTAACTGGGACATTACCAACAGGTAAACAAGCAGTAAAAAGCAATTCCTCTCAAGGCAATTCTACAATTACTACTTTGAAGGCATACCCTCGGGTACCTTGGCCAAATGGCTAAACAGTGAAACACACCCCCGGGGTGGTTCCGGATCCAAGCAATGATCCCAACCAGCATTTTATTATCACAAGTAAATACCTAATCAATTTTAGGCATTAAATATAGCAACGACCTCAGCCACACGACACCCCAACATGGGTTCGTGGCACAAAAATGTACAAAAACGCATGACATTTGGAAAATAAACACAAAGCCACCTACCTTATATGCCAACGAACGTTATACCCGAACGCCGAATCCAGAAACGCCCAAGAACGGCATAGATCTGCGAAGAACAAAACCCATTCAAACGTAAATAACTTTCCCTCAGGAAATAATTGGTAAGAACGGTACCAGGAGAGGAGAGGTATTACCCGTGCGGTTCCAACGGGATCGTCCAAGGAAAAAACCGATTCCAGACGAACCCCCGGTGGATCTTCAAAGGTCAGGCCATCCTCGTTGGCTCCAAAATGGCTCAAACGCCTATTCTTTCAAATGAGGAGGCTACTTCCTATTTTAAGCTGAATGAAAAACAAAGTACACGACGTGTAATTCTGAGTACACGGTGTGTACTTCTTTCATTTAAGTGTTCATTTGGCGGCACCGCCACACTGTTCAACCATCGACATGAGTACACGGCATGTACTCTAATGTACACAGCGTGTACTATCGCCTAGCTGTCGACTGCCCCACCGCCTTACTACTTAGGCCTACCGACTGACTACACGGCGTGTCAGGTACCACTACACGGTGTGTAGTCCTTTCCTACACCCTTCGTTGCCGGCATGGCTACACGCCCCATGTACTCATCCCCAGATGGCCAGAAGTACACGGGGTGTAGTTCCAAAATTTAGGATTTTTCCCCATTTTCCATAATTTCTAAGAAACACTTAAGTAAAAGGAAAAAAGAAGAATCTCGTACCTCAAAACTAAGAATTGGGTTCTTACAAGGAAGATGCACATAGTTTAAAGGTCATACTACCAGGACCAGGATCGTGCCCGAGGGGCCAGAAGGGTCAATGACCATAGGGCTGGGCCAATGTTGAAATGCTTGGGCATCGCTACATATCCTATAATGATTATAATCAAGCCAAATATAGTTCTGAAAGTGTATTTTAACGTCATGTGGCATGATGAAAGGGATGTGTGGCATGGTTTCACCAGTACACATCCTACCAAAACTACTAAGCCCACATGAGTCAAGGTCGTTGTGGGAAACAAGGAGTGGTGATGGGAGTTTCCCAGCACAGGAAGGCACACATTAGGGGCAGTGGGACTCTAGGTGGGTGACGTCCCCATAATTCTAACCCACCTACTTAACTCACCAAGATGCGTGAAGGGGTAAAGTTGAGTATGTTGTAATTCTACTTAAACATAATGAAGTGGAAAAAGGTGAATCATTATGCTCGGTATCTGGACCATAATTATGATGGAATGATGATAGGGGATAACCGTTGACCATTTTTTAAACATAGTATCCATATCGCATTAGCCTAGAATCGGGATAGAAAAATGAGGGTCGACCGCTGACCATGTTTGAAACATGAGACCTGTCACGAATTTCGTCTGAGGTCCTTAGGGATGTTAGCCCAAGATGGTAGCTAAGACAATGTGGAATGATACCAGGCCATAAAGTGGGGTCCCTTCATACATGGAAGATGATGAGGAGCCAAATAACAGGATCATGAAGCTTGGACATGGAATGAGGGGAATGTCCCCTTGAAAATTCCACACTTCGGGCTCTTTATAACAACACATCTTAGTACGATAATAAGACATATTAGATAGAGGGATTCAAGTCCCCCTCTAAGGGAAAGGGTCATAAGGTTTCATGGTTCCAACATAATGGTCATAGGATGGTCCATTAAGGGGGTCTTGATTTAATGGACTATGCACTAGGCGGCGAAGTATCCAAACATGACACGCAGTTCCCATAGGTAGATCTTAATTTAGGATCATATAACTTAGACCGGGTTGGGAAAATACATGGGAGGAACATGGTGTGGGTATTGAAAAAATTGACATGAATGAGAACCTAATAGGTACTCTCTACACCAAATGCTCCAGAAATATTTTGGGCTAAGGGGCTATAGAGAGGTGGCATGATTTTAGATTCCTGGGGATGGACCCAGAGAAAAAATGTATGGGTGTTCTTATGTATCCCATGAGGATGGGAATTAATCCGTATGTAGTCATGGAAGATGTCGTGTTGTTTCACGTCTTATAAAAAGGATGTTGATTGGTCTTAGTTTATGGTCATAGATCTCGAACCAAGAATGGAACTTGAGGAGGGAGACATGTGGTGAAGTAATTACTAAAACCCGATGAGAATTAGGATAGCAGGAGTCTATATCTCCTCAATGTACTCCCCAAGAATCTTCTAGGTCCTGGGACCAAAAGTGAAAGTAAGGTTGGGCCTGATGAAAAGTGATTGGGCATTCCTATATATCCCATGAATATGGTAATCAATCCATACATAGTTCTGAAGGTGTCATGGTAGGATACCAGTTCCAGAGATAATAAGGTCATGCGGGTTTGGCCATCGCACCAAAATAAGTAGCATTTGGTAGATCTTGTTTGTCCTTTAGGATGAATGTGTGTTTTTTTGGTGAAGCGATGTACCTAGGATGGAAAGTCCTAGAATAACCATAAGAATCAAGCTATATGCAGGCGTTGACAAATGGTATGGTGTGTGACCGATACCAAACATGATGTCCCCTAGAGTGAGCACACCCTGATGCAATGTTGTTTTTCGTTGTGTTGACAATAAGATAATGTCATAGTTTAGGGTCATGTGATTGGACCAACCATGAATTTTAATGTCATTCAGTATAGATGCAATAGTTTAAAGTCATGTGGGACTAGGCAGCATAATTTAAAGTCATATGGATTAGACATATGTAGGAGAAATAAGGTTCAAGAGGGGATTTGCATGGCATGATAAAGCATACCTGATGTGAATGAGGATGAGGTCCACATCACACTATGCATGATTCCAAGAAAAAAACCTTAGGCTAATGGTCCAGAAAAGGTTAGAGAATATGGGGTAGGAAAGACTATCATTCATAAGGGAAGTACGTGGTGCAGATCTTGAAAACCTTACATGAATGAAGACATAAGTCCACACATGACACACTACGCAATCCTATAGAGGTCAGGGCCTAAAAGGATGAACAGAAGTGATAATTACTGAAATATGAGCTATAACCAAGGATGATATGTTCAGGCATTCCTACGCATCCCATGAGAATTGTAATCAAGCTAAACATAGTTCTGAAGGCCATGCAGTTTAGTGTCTTGCGGTGAGGATGTATAATGAGATCTTAGTTTAAGGTCTTAGAGCTCAAACAATAAATAAGTGAAACTCTTCCAAGTGATCACAGACCTCGATCGGGTCCCTAAGACCATGTGATTTAAACTCGGTGTGGGACACAAGGGCGGAAGAGGTCTTTGAAACACATGGAATACAGGTAAAGGGGAAGTTGGTGCGAATCCCTGAATGACGCCTTACCAAGGATTTGTCCTCTTAATATGAAAATTTTCACTAAGGGATCGTACAAAGAGTGTTGAAATTCCACTTGGACATGATGGGGTGGAAAATGATGTTAATCATGTAACCAACATTTATGGCTTGATGGGGTCATCATGACAATGGAGGATAACTGTTGACTTTGTTCGAAACATAGCATCCATATCATGTGACCTGAAATGGGAACAACAAATGAGCGTAAACCACTTACCATATTCGCAACGTGGGACTGGTATCGATTTTTTGTTTGAAAACCTCGAGGATGTTGTCCCGTAATGGTAGGAGGGACCTTGGGCTGAGCATCCATGCCACTTAGGGGTCCCTTCGGATGTGAAAGATAATGAAATCCCAAATTAAGTGGAACATGAAGCCTGAAAAATGGGTGAAAGCATGTCTAGGTAGAATCTAAGACTCTAGGTTCTAAACCAGAGTACTCTTAGGAACATTGGTGAATCACTGAAGACGGTTGAAGGACCCAACTTAAGAGGAATTGACCCAAAAAGATGAGTGTGGGTAAAGGGAGAAAAGTGCACCCATGAGAGAGAGGTATGTGGCGTGGTTGTTAGATACCCAATGTGAATGGGGACCCAAGCCCATACCACATCGTGTACCCCTCCCTTGGAAGGAATCAGGCCAAGGGGGTAGAATGATAAAGAGGTTTCTAAGATATGGGGCTAGACCAGAAGATTTAGACATTTTGGAAGTCCTACATATCCCATAAGGAAGGGAATCAAGCCACATGTAGTTCTAGAGACAGATGATATGCAGTTTATCGTCAGGTAGAAAGGATGCAAATAGGAGAAAGGTTCCCCAATGAGGGATGTGTATGGTGCGATGAGTAGCCTAATGTGAATGAGGGAATAAGCTCATACCACATCATACAATCCTGAATGAACACTCGGGACAAGGGGTTGAAAAGGTTGAGGGCCATGAGGTTGAGTGTCCTGGCCAACTATAGCCATATAACCTCTGATGCGGATATTTCCTTATCATAGCTCCTAAGCCCACGTGAGCAATTCTTGGTGTGAGAAACAAGGAGTAGGACTAGACTCTCCCCATCATATAAGAGTCTGATATCTGGAATTACAGTCCTGCCCAAAGTAGACCAAAGCTTCAAGAGATATAAAAGAAGAATGAGCCACTACACTCAATGTTTGGGGCATATGGGGGTTGTGATAATGACAGAGGATATTTACTGAACAAATTCAAAACATAGAATCCATATAATTTGACCTGAAATGGGAACAAAAAATGAGTTCCAATCACTAACCATACTTGCAATACAGGACTTGTATAAATTTTTTGTTCGAAACCATCGAGGACATTGGCCTATAATTGTAGGAGAGCCCATGGGCAGAGCATCTATTCCATTCAGAGGTCCCTTCGGATGGGAAAGATAATGGAGTACCAAGTACAGGGAGTGTGTAAAGCCTAAATGTGCCCGTGAAATTTAAAGTCAAGATGGACAGTAGAAGAGGTGGAGATCTTCAGGGTGATGGATACATGGTATGGTCATGATGAACTAGATGTGGATGAGGGAAAAATGTGCACCACACCATGTGTTTTGACCCAATGGTACGTCCTGAAGTTTGGGGATGGGCCTACGGAAGAAATGTCTTGGCGTTCTTACTTATCCCATAAATATAGGAATCAAGACATACGTATTTCTGAAGGCCATGCAGTTTAGCATCGTGTGGTGAGGAATGGGAGGAGAGAAGAGCAATGGAGGGAACAGGGTGAAATCATTTTAATCCTGAAATGAGTGGGGACAAATAAGCCTAAACGACACTGTGTGGGATCCTCCAAAATAACTATACCTAGGTTGATAGTTAAAGAGGAAACTGGGGTTGAACTCAAGACGATGTGTCTGATTGTTCCTACATATCCCATGAGGATGGGAATCAAGAAATACGTAGTCCTTGTGGTTTAACGTATTACAGGATGACACACAGTTTAACGTCTTGCAGGAATACATATAGTTTAATGTCATGTAGGATAGCATATAGTATAACGTCATGTGGGACAACATACAGTTTAATATCATGTGGGAAACTTTATAGTTTACGGTCATGTCGGACCAGATAGTTTAAGGTCATGTAGGACATTTTTTACTTATGAAAAGTATTTCTTGGGGAACATGGCATTGTTGGGAGGATTTATACGCTCACCATCCATTGTGAGCAGGTAATATGATCCATTGGAGTAAACCTTATGAATGATGTAAGGTCCTTCCTATTTGGGCTCCAATTTGGGTGGTTTCCTTCTAGGTATTATTAGTGTCCTTAGGGAAAATACCAAGTCACCTTGCAAGAAGTAGTGGAGTTGAACTTTCTTGTTTGAAGCTCTATCTATATTGTTCTTATTCCCTTCTAGATTGTGCAGGGCATGGTGCCTATTCTTATTGAGTGCTTCCAACTCATCCAGACAGAATTAATCTACTTTATCTGGTGCTTGCTGATCATAGAAATTTTTGTGCAATGAGGGAAATTGAATCTTGATGGTCAGGACAGCCTATGTTCCGTACACCAAGAAATATGGGGTCACCTGGGTGGAATTATGAGTCATCATATGATAAGCCTAGAGGGAGTTGGGGAGCATGTCCATCCAACTCTTCTTGTCCTAACCAACCATTTTCTGTAGAATATTAGAGAGTTTTTTTTTTGAACACCTTGATCTGTCCATTTTCTTGCGCATGATAATGGTAGGTATTGTTAGAAAGGATGGTGTACTTAGCATACACTTTCTTCAGCTCATCCGCCTGGAAGTTCATGCCATTATTGGTGAGGAAGGCATGAGGGAATCCAAATTGGTAGATTATGTTGGAGATCACATAGTCAATGATGGAACGGTCCTTTACCTCCTTGAGTGGAATTGCCTCTTCACACTTGGAGAATAAATCTGTAGCAGTTAAGATGAATTGGCATTAGTGAGCCATCACTGGTTGATATGGTCCCATGACATCGAGTCCACATACCATAAATGGATAAGAGTACTTGGTAGTGTGGAGAGGCTCTGGTGGATGATGCATAAGGTTGGCATGAATTTGTCATGCAAGGAACCTTTTGGAAAACTCAATGTAGTCATGGATCATGGAGGGACAAAAATACCCCAGTCTCTGGATCTGGTGAGATAGTTTTTGCCCGATCTGATGAGCCCCGCAAGAACCAGCATGAACCTCCTGCATGACTGGGGAAATCTCATCTTCTTGAATTCAATGGAGGAGAACTCCATCAAACCTGTTCTTATAGAGGATCTTCTCATGACTAGGACCGTCTTTGAGGGTAAATTGAAACGCGTGTCATCGAATTTGCTTGCGCTCGACCCGATCTTACCAGAGATTACTGTTTTGGAGGTACTCGACAAAGGAGGTTCTCTAGCCAGGGTTTACTTCAATCACTACATCTGGAGGACCTGGGGGTCCTAAAACGGAGGCGCTAGTGGTATGGGGGCTTACCTACAGGCTGTAACCAGCATCTGGAGTGATGGGAGTATTGACTCTCTGGTGTGCCACATGGATAATCAGATCATCCTATTCGGGCTCTACAAGTGATGCAGCTAGGCTGGCTAGGGTATCAGCTCAACCGTTCTAGCATCAAGGGACATGAGTAACTTCTGGATGAGATGGGAACTAGTCTATTGGCCGGAGAGTGCATTCCAACAATGGTACAAGCTCCGGCTTTCAAATGACTTAGTAACCATTACTCTTCTTGATGACTAGTTCAGAGTCCCCCTTCACATGCAATTAGGGAACATAAATCTCAAGGGCCATCTTGAGGCCAGTAATGGGAGACTGATACTCCGCCTCATTGTTGGTGCAGCCTTCTGACAACAGGAATGAATATGGAAGAATGACTTGTACTGGGGTAATGAAGATAATACCCAGGCCTACACTGTTGAGCCTAGGGTCATTGAGACTTCTGTTGGTAGGGATCTAGGAAGCACCATCCAAGTGCATTTTATAGCACGGAATGCCTTGGTCTACTGAGAGAATCACTTAATTGGGGAAATCGAGATCCAGGGACTAGTCTGCATGTAACACCCGAGATTTTATGAGAAATATTTTGTTTTTATGTATAATTTTATATAAAGTAATCTTTCATTATACAAAAAACTAGCTTGGCTTTCTTTACACGCAATCGTGACTTTCCATGATAGTGTGGGTTGTACGTAATACCGAGTTTCACTAAACTACGATATGCTATTAAAATATTATTAAAACTAACCGTTATGAATAGTAATACCCACTCTTTGAAATTTTATAAATTTTATCTATCAAAATGGACTTCATTTTTGGATTCGGAATATCGAAATTATCCTAGGGTGAAATTTTGGTATTTTTCTGAAAACTGTCAATTTTTGATGAATAGGGAAAACACTAGGTTTCTATTTAAAATTTGACTTTTTATTTAAATAATTAGTTATTTTATTTAAATTTATTTTAGGTCAAAATTGTTACATAATACCAATATAAGTTCAGTGTAATTAATTGGAGTCATTTTATAATAATTTTAGATTTATAAAAAAATTATTAAACATTTCGCCATCTTTTACCCACCTCCAAGGAGAGTTTGAAAATTTATATAAAACGTTATTTTACCGCTTCTGTGAGTGGAATTTTGAAAATCCCAGAGACACGGTTAATATCAAGGAGTAAAATTTGGTTCAATAAGATAAAAATAATTTTTGGTGAATAGTAACTTTTTACTTTTATTTTCCACGGTTAAAAGTAAATAGGGAAATTAAGGGTAAAAATGATATTATTATTACCCTAAAACATGTCATAATTCTATTAGATAAGTGTAATTTGACCAAAAACAACCATAGGAATAAAATATGACCATCTAGGTCCACTTTGAATAGATTAGGACATTTATTATTAATTTATTTAAAGAAGGGTTAAAATAGTTAAAATAAAATTTTAATAACTAAATCATTTTTAATATAGGGTTATACCTAAGATAAATTAGACTATAAATATTCATTAGAAATATAAAAAGATTTCATACATAATGGTATTTTATTTATAATATCTAGACATTAAATAATTTAATTTAGTTATGACACAATGATGATGCAGTAATTATCTTATTAATGAAATATTAACATATTTGATTTTATAAATACCCAAATAAATGTAATTTGAGACTTCTTATTAATTAAAATAATTTTATTGGTCAATATGACATGTTAGTATTGATTTAATTAACGTTTTTGGAACTAATAATGTTGTTATGATTTTCAAAAAAATAAATTACCAAATAGTGTCAAAATTGACATAAAATAGTTTTTAAAACAAATATTATATTATTCATTGTTATTTTATTCCTAAAAATTGACAGTTCAGAAAAATTACTTATATAAGGTTATATATATTAATAATAAACATCTTTTGGTTTGTTTGTCTTGTTATAGTAAGTTTATTAACCATATAGTGTAAGAAAACAAGAAGACACAGTAAAAGATAAATTATTTAACTTAGAGTTAAATTTTAATGATAAGTTGAAAATAGTAACCTAAACTTGTCTAAAACCCATTGGTTGAGAGGATTTCGACCCATCCCCACCTTATCCTCGAAATAAATAAATTTTTAGCTATTAAAAACCGAATATGACTTTATAATAAAATAATATTTTATGTTTTTTCTAAGGTGCCCCTCTCCTCCCTTATAAAAGGGCACCTCGTCCCTCTCATCCTCACACCACTTTGAGCCTTATTTCTCGGCCAAACCCTACCAATTAATCTTCTACACTTCCCTAGAAACATCCTATAGGTCCTGGTATTTTTCAAAGACCATATTTAGTTCCCTAAGAGGAGGTTAAGAAGAGGCGCTTCAAAGAAGAGGTAATGTATGTTAACGATTCTTTCAACTTTATTTCTTCTTCTACTTATTTTTATTTAGTTTTTTCATTATGAAGTAATAACATCAGAATAACTCATATACGGATATGTTATTATAAATATGAAACAACCCTATTTCACCTTCTATCCGTCCCACAGAAAACAAAATCATCGTGCGTGCGTACATACGGAATACCGTCTCCACACCGTGGTGTAATCTGTTTTCCACCACCACCATACTTGGATGGTTATAATGGTGTAAAGAATAGATATATATGATTATTTTAAAGTTATATTGATTCTGAAATTGTATACATACACTCCAATACAATTCCACGATCATGGGAACGATATCATCGCTCGTGCATACGTACGAAATACCATCTCCACGATGTGATGCGACTAGTTTTACATGATATTCAATGATTAATGATTATATAAATGAATTGAGTGAATAAATATGATATATATTACACTAATACCATTCTGGAAATTATGTATCTATAACCTAAAATAAGAATAAGAATTTATTCGACAAAACACGCATAAGAACAAAAAGTAATAAACACCCGAATAACAAGTAACAATGAAATAATACTAATAAGAAGCTAAGAATATGACTATATATGATATCAAAATAGTGATTAAGATTCTGGAATAAGTCAATAACATTATTTAAGTCATTATACAGGAGGTTCGGACACGTACGAAGCAAATCAGACACAAGGTAAGGGAAAATCTCACAATCTCATTTTTATCCGAGACTGTTTATACTTCAGAATTTACTAGGGAATATTTATAATCCAAATACATGTTTCCTCAATATGTAATATTATTTCTATCCTCCTAAAAATTTTTAAATCCAATTTTCCCCTTTGTTGAGTTTTTAGTAAAAGATATGAAAGGAATATTTTTTCCTTTTTAGTACGAGGTACTTTTGGACTTTTCCATCCAAAGTACGAGAAGAATATTTTATTAACTTATACGGCATGAATGGTTTCATAGAGAATTATTTCCATGAATCTTAATTTAAAAGTTTTCATGTCTAATTTTAATTAACCTCTTTTAGTTTAAAATTGTATGACATGTTAATAAAGGAAAAAAAAATTAGAAAGGATATTTTCCTCAAGAATGGAGTTCAAGCATTTTATCAAAATTATTTTCCATCTAAGATAATATAGGGTTATATTTCTATCCCTATTTTTTTACATTGATTTGATTATGTTATGATGGAATTATTTTTATAAAGTCCTTTTATCTTATATGTATTATGTTATGATGGCACGATGTTTAAGAATCCCATTTTTATTACATGGGATATGCTATGATGTATGATTTATGATTTTGTGGCACACATAAGAATAGTTTCATTATGATATGAGTGGGACCTATATCTCCCTCCAATTCATTGGGTAATTATTTATATCTCATGATATAGACATGGCTGGAATGGTAGGTTAATCCGGTTCAGTGAAATAGGACTGAAACGAGGAGTGAACTCGGTTCAGAAATGTACTTTGTCTGCTAAGATAGTCTTGGAAATGAGTCTTGACTACTAAGAAATGATTATATATGATTATGTGTGTATTCCACAAAGTTTCATGTTTTAAGTTATGATTATTGATATTACATTTCACTATTATGATTTATCTCATGTTATGATATTATGATCTCTTTTACAGGTTATGATTTTCAAAATGTTATGCTCTTATGGATATGATATGAATGATATTTCTTTTGTTTACCCTTACCGAGCATTTGAGCTCACCCTTTTGTATATTTTCTTTTCCCCAGGTCAGGAAGAAGGATATTAAGTAATATATCCCAAAAGGGACTCTAGATGTGATAAAATAAAAGGGAGATAGTGTAGATGATTTATGAACCAGTTGTTTATGTTTCCCAATTTCTAATGACACTATACTTATACAGTCCTTTCATGGTTTTGTTATTTTTTGTAATAAATGTGCTTAAATTATGAAGTAATAACAACGTATGTAAAGTATGGGTCATTATAGTTGGTATTAGAGGAAAGGTATAGTCAACTTTTGGAAACTAGGATGTGAAGGCCTTAGTAAGAACCCTAAGGATAAGTCTAAGCATAGAACACAATCTTAGTGTTTTGGAAATGGACATGAAAAACCTATGATAAGACCTTAAGTGTGAAATTTTATTCTTGATTATGTGGTTTTCCTATTATAATTAGTGTTTCTCACACTATTCTTCTTGGTTTTAGTCAATGGCTGGAACACAAAAAAACCGTGTTAATGCTGAATGTGACAGGAAATGCAATGATTGTCCCCCTGAGCAACCAAACGTTATGGGAGCTAGAATGCAAAATCTTGTAGCCATGCTCACACAAATTTCTCAAGCTATGAATCATGAAGTACTTCCAAAAAAGAAAAGTACGGAGCAAAATTATGTTGAATCCTTCATGAGGCAGCGTCCACCCTCATTCAGCGGGTCTACTGATCCATTAGTGGCTGAACGATGGATCAGTACCACTGAAAAGATATTTTCAGTTCTTCAATGTTCTTAACATGATAAAGTCATACTAGCAGTTTATCGTTTGGAAGGTGAAGCTGATCAATGATGGAATCTTATCAAGAATACAAGGCCAAGAGATGAAATTGAGTCCATGGAATGAGATGAGTTAAAGAACTTATTTTTCAATAAGTAATTCCATCATATTCTTCAAACAAATATAGAGAAGGAGTTTCTAGAACTAAAGCAAAAGGTTGATGAATTTGTTGGTACCTATGAAGCAAATTTTACAAGACATTCAAGGTATGCTTCTGGGATTATTATCCAACCTGAGAGTAAGATCGATCGATTATTTAGTGGCTTAAAACCAAGTCTTCGAAGGGTGTTATCCATAAGGGACTTCAATAGCTACAAGAAAATCATTCGATGTGATCTCATGGTTGAGATGGAGATTGGAGTAACCCATCAGTCACATTCATTTGATAAGAAGAGGAAAATGGAATTCAAAGGAAAATCTAAAGAGCACACTGAAAAGAAGATGAGTTTTCCCTTATGCTCATAGTGGTGAAAAAACATGGAGGGAGTTGTCTTAAAGGGACAAGTAAATGTTTCAAATGTTGAGAGGAAGGTCATCGGGCATTTGAATGCCGCAATGATGGGAGGAAGATGTCTAGTGATGCGAACAAAGAAAAGGCTACATAGAGTGCACCTCCTACACTTCAATGTTACAAGTGCAAGGAAATGGGGAATTATGCTAATAAATTCCCTAATCCAAGGGTTGTTGATGACGATCGACATCAACAAACTCTTAAGGCTAAAGACAATGGAAATTCACACGCAATTTCTATCAGTGATATGGAGTACAATAACGAAGTGGTGAAAGGTATACTTACCATCCACTATAAAATAAAAAATGTTTTATTTGATTATGGATCCACCCACTCTTTTATTTATAAATAATTTTCTAAGGGTATCACCGTATTACCTCAACAATTAGATGTTGAGTTAGCTGTGACAACCCCTAATGGAACAACAGTCGCATCAAAAGTTTATAATTCTTCTCTGATTGAAGTTTGTGGGAAAGTGCTTCCTGCAAATCTTGTGATCCTACATATAGTGGAATTTGATGTGATTCTTGGCATGGATTGGATTTCTTTATATGGAGCTCATATCAATTTCCAAATAAGGGAAGTCACATTTCATATTCTAGATCAATCTATGATTGTCTATCGATGCAAGGATGAACATAACCTGCCAGTGGAAATTTCATCCATCCTATGGGTCTTAATTCCACTAACTTAAGGTTATTTATCTCAAATGGTTGGCGAGAAACTCATGATTAATAATATGCCCATTGTACGAGAGTTTGATGATGTCTTTCCGGAGGAATTTTTAGGTCTTCCACCAAATCGTGAAGTTGAGTTTTCAATAGAACTCCTAACAAGTGATTTGCCTATTTCAAAGAAACCTTATAGAATGGACCCAATTGAGTTTCAAGAATTGAGGAAGCAACTCCAAGAGAATATTGATAATGGATTCATACACCCTAGTGTGTCACCTTGGGGAGCACCTTTTCTGGTTGTTAAGAACAAAGATGGATCAATGAGACTCTGCATTGATTATCGAGAACTTAACAAGATCACAATCAAGAACAAATATCATCTCCCGCACATTGATGACTTATTTGACCAACTACGCAGAGCTCAATACTTTTCCAGGATTTATCTTCGTTCAGGGTATCATCAATTAAGGGTCAAAAGGGAGGATATACCAAATATGGTTTTCCTTACAAGGTATGGACACTATGAATTTATAGTGATGCCATTTGGTCTTACTAATGCCCCTATTGTCTTCATGGATCTGATGAATAGAGTCTTTAGACACTATCTTGAGCAGTTTTTTGTAGTCTTTATAGATGATATTCTTTTCTATTCAAAGAGAAAATAAGAACATGAAGATCACTTTAGAATTGTATTAAAGACCCTGAGAAAGGAGAATCTTTATGCCAAATTTACCAAGTGTGAATTTTGGCTTCAAAAACATGCATTTTGGGTCACATAATCTCAAAAGAAGTGATATTTCTGGATCTAGTAAAAATAGAGGTTATCGAAAGATGGTTGAGACCAACAACAGTAACTGAGATCTGAAGTTTTCGTGGTTTGGATGGATATTATCGACGTTTTGTGAAAGATTTTTCACAATTATCTAATCCACAAACCAGGTTGACTAGAAAAAGAGTTAAGTTTGATTGGACAGAGGAGTGCGAAGAGAATTTCAAGGAGTTAAGAAGAAGGTTATCCAGTGCACCTGTGCTCACACTACCTTGTAGTGGAGAAAGTTTTGTGATCTATCGTGATGCATCCAAGAAGGGATTGGGGTGTGTTCTCAGGAAAAACGATATGGTGATAGCTTATGCCTCACGACAGTTGAAAATCCATGAGCAAAATTACCCAACTCATGATTTGGAGTTAGCATAGGTAATATTTGCATTAAAAATATGGAGGCATTATCTTTATGATGAAAGGTGTGATATTTCTACTGATAATAAAAGTTTAAAATATATTTTCACACAAAATTAGTTGAATATGTGCCAAATAAGATGGTTGGAGTTGATTAAGTATTACGACTGCTCAATTCATTACCACCCTGGGAAAGCAAACAAGGTGGCAGGCGCATTAAGTCGACAAGACCATGTTAGCTTATCCACGATGAGGATAAAAAAAGATACAATATTCATGGATTTACAAAGGATGGATCTTGGAATTATAATGTAAGGGGGAAATTATATCTTTCTCAAATGAATGTTCTACCATCTATACATGTTAAGATTAAAGAGGTACGGAAAGAAGATGTAGATTTACAAAAGAAGGTGAGAAATGTTCCTGAATTCAACCTTGATTGTGATGGGATAATAAAGTTCAGGAATCGGGTTTGTGTTCCTCCCATCCCAGAATTAAAGAAGGAGCTTCTGGATGAGGCTCATAGTTCATCATTCTCTATTCATCCTGGAAGCATGAAGATGTATAGGAACCTGAAAGAGTACTTCTGGTGGGATGGAATGAAAAGAGATGTTACTAAATATGTCTCTCGATGCTTGGTTTTTCAGCAAGATAAAGCTAAGATACAGAAGTCTAAGGGGATGTTACAACCATTACCCATACCCGAATGGAAATGGGAAAACATCACTATGGACTTTGTCACAGGACTTCCTAAAACATCCAAAGGCAATAATTCTATTTGGGTCATAGTTGATCGTCTTATGAAGACGGCACACTTCATTGCTATTAGAGAATATTTCTCTCTGGATCAGCTTTCCAGGATATATGTAAAAGAAGTGGTAAGATTGCATGGAGTACCACTTTCTATTATATCTGATCAGGATCCGAGGTTTGCCTCAAAGTTTTGGTGAAGTCTTCAGCATACTCTGGATACATAGTTGAGTTTCAACACTTCTTATCATCCTCAAATAGACAGTCAGTCTGAGAGAACAATTCAAACTCTAGAAGATATGTTACGACCTTGCTCTATGGATTTCAAAGGTGGTTGGGATTAACACCTACCTTTGGTGGAGTTTTCTTATAATAACAGCTTTCACTCCAGTATTTAGATGGCTCCTTATGAAGCTCTCTATGGAAAGAAATGCAGGACTCCAACTTACTGGGATGAAGTTGGGGAAAGAAAGCTATTAGGACCTGATCTTGTTAATGAGATGGCAGAAAAGGTTAGATCTATTCAACAACACATAAGAGCAGCTCAGAGTCGACAAAAAATTTATGCCGACAACCAAAGAAAAGACCTAGAGTTTGAAGTTGGTGATAAAGTGTTCTTACGAATATCTCCTTGGAAGAGAGTAATGAGATTTGGAATGAAGGGGAAGTTGAGCCCTAGGTATATCGGTCCTTTTGAAATACTGGATCCTGTTTGGAAGGTAGCTTACCGATTGGATCTTCCACCGATTCTCTCTCAAGTTCACGATGTGTTCCATTTATCTCTCCTGATAAATTACATACCCGATCTTTCACATGTACTCATCTCAGAAGTTGTACTGCTAGAACAAGATCTTTCTTATGAAAAATAGCCAATAAAGATTTTGGATCGTAGTGAAAAAGTCCTAAGGAACAAGACCACTCACTTGGTGAAAGTTTTATGGACGAACCACCAATTTGAAGAAGCTGCATGGGATCTTGAGGATATGATGAGGGAGAGGTATCCTCATCTGTTTGTTAAAAAGTGACGAATTTCGAGGGCGAAATTCATTTTCAAGGGGGTAGAATGTAACACCCACGATTTTATGAGAAATATTTTGTTTTTATGTATAATTTTATTTAAAGTAATCTTTAATTACACAAAAAACTAGCTTGGATTTCTTTACACATAATTGCGACCTTCCACGATAGCGTGCATTGTACGCAATACCGATTTTCACTAAACAACGATATGCAATTAAAATATTATTAAAACTAACATTTATGAATAGCAATACCCACTTTTTTGAAATTTTGTAAATTTTATCTTTCAAAATGGACTTATTTTTTTGATTCGGTATATCGAAATTATCCTAGAGTAAAATTTTGGTATTTTTCTGAAAACATTCAATTTTTGATGAATAGTGAAAACACTGGGTTACTATTTAAAAACCGACTTTTTATTTAAAAAATTATTTATTTTATTTAAATTTATTTTTGGTCAAAATTGATATATATTACCTATATAAGTTCAATGTAATTCATTGGAGTCATTTCATAATAATTTTAGATATATAAAAATTTTATTGAACTTTTCACCGTCTTTTACCCACCTCCGAGGAGAGTTTGAAAATTTATATAAAACAAAATTTTACTGCTTTTGTGAGTGTAATTTCTAAAATCTGAGAGATATGGTTAATATCAATGAGAAAAATGTGGTTCAATAAAATAAAAATAATTTTTGGTGAATAGTAACTTTTTACTTTTATTTACCACGGTTAAAAGTAAATAGTGTAATTAAGGCTAAAAATGATATTATTATTACCCTAACAGATGTCCTAATTCTATTTGATAACTGTAATTCAACGAAAAAAACCTTAGCATTAAAATATGACCATTTAGGTCCACTTGAATTAGATTAGGACATTTATTATTAATTTATTTAAAGAAGGGTTAAAATAGTTAAAATCAAATTTTAATAACTAAATCATTTTTAATATAGGGTTATACATAAGATAAATTAGACTATAAATATTCATTATAAATATGAAAAGATTTCCCACATAAGGAATTTTTATTTATAATTTTTAGACATTAAAAAAATTAATTTATTTATGACACAATGATGATGCAGTAATTATCTTATTAATGAAATATTAACATAATTGATGTTATAAATACCCAAATAAATGTAATTTGAAACTTTTTATGAATTCCAATAATTTTATAGTATACTATGACATGTTAGTATTTATTTAATTAACTTTTTCTGAAATAATAATGCTGTTATGAGTTTCAAAAAAATCAATTACCAAATAGTGTCAAAATTGACATAAAATAGTTTTTAAAACAAATATTATATTATTAATTGTTATTTTATTCCTAAAAATCCATGTTTCGGAAATAAGGACTTATATAATGTTATATATATTAATAATAAACAACTTGGGGTTTGTTTAGCTTTTTATAGTAAGTTTATTAACCATATAGTGTAAGAAAACAAGAAGACACGGTAAAAGTTAAATTATTTAACTTAGAGTTAAATCTAAATGATAAGGTTAAAATAGTAACCTAAACTTTTCTAAACCAAAATAGTTGAAAGGATTTAGACCCATACCCACCTTATCCTTGATGTAAATAAATTTTGAGTTATTAAAACCCGAATATGATATTATAATAATATAATATTTTAAGTTTTTTCTAAGGTGCCCCTGTCCTCCCTTATAAAAGGGCACATCCTCCCTCTCCTCCTCACACCACTTTGAGACATAAATCTCGGAAAACCCCTGACAATTTATCTTCTCCACTTCCCTAAAAACACCCTAGATGTTCTATTCTTCTTCAAAGACCATCTTTAGTTCCCTAAGAGGAGTTTAAGAAGAAGCGCTTCAAAGAAGAGGTAATGTCTGTTACCGATTCTTTCAACTTTATTTATTCTTATACATCTTATTCTTTAGTTGTTTCATTATGAAGTAATAACATCAGTATAAATCATATAATGATATGTTATTATAAATATGAAACAATCCTATTTCACCATCTATCCATCCTACGGAAAACGAAATCACTGCGTGTGCGTGCGTACGGAATACTGTCTCCACGCCGTGGTGTAATCTGTTTTGCACCACCACCATACTTGAATAGGTATAATGGTGTAAATAATAGATATATATGATTATTGTAAAGTGATATTTATTCTTAAATAGTATACATACAATCCAATACAATTCCACGATCATGGTAATGATATCATCACTCGTGCGTACATACGGAATACCGTCTCCGCGATGTGATGCGACTCGTTTTACATGATCGTCAATGATTAATGGTTATATAAATGAATTTAATGAATAAATATGATATATATTACACTAATAAAATTCTGGAAATTAGTTATATATAACCTAAAATAATAATAAGAATTTATTCAACAAAACACACATAAAAACAAAAAGCAATAAACACCTGAATAACAAGTAATAATGATATATTACTAATAAGAAGCTAAGAATATTACCATATATGATATCATAACAGTTATTACGATTCTATAATAAGTAAATAACATTATTTAAATCATTATACAGGAGGTTTGGGCACGTACGAAGCAAATCAGACCTAAGGTAAGGGAAAATCTCACAATTTCATTTTTATCCAAGATTGTTTATACTTCAGAATTTATTGTGGAATATTTATCATCCACATCCATGTTCCTAAATATGTAATATTATTTCTATCCTTATAAAATTTCTTAAATCCAATTTTACCCTTCGGTGAGTTTTTAGTAAAATATATGAAAGGAATCTTTTTGTCATTTTTAGTACGAGGTACTTTTTGACTTTTCTAGCCAAAGTACGAGAAGAATGTTTTTTTAGATTATACGGAATGAATGGATTCATAGAAAATTATTTCCATGAATCTTATTTTACAGGTTTTCAAGTTTATTTTTAATCAACTTCTTTTAGTTTAAAATTGTATAACATGTTAAGGAAAAATGTTTTTGAAGTAGAAAGGATATTTTCCTCAAAAATGGAGTTCAAGCGTTTTATCAAAATTATTTTCTATCTAAGATAATATAGGATTATTTTTCTATCCATATTTTTTACATTTATTTGATTATTTTATGATGGAATTATTTTTATGAAGTCCTTTTATCTTATATGGATTATGTTATGATCGCACGATGTATAAGAATCCAATTTTTATTACATGGGTTATGCTATGATGTATGATTTATGATTTTGTGGCACACATAAGAATGGTTTCATTATGAGATGGGTGGGATCTATATCTCCCTCCAATGAATTGGGTAATTATTTATATCTCATGAGATAGACATTGATAGAACGATAGGTTAATCTGGTTCAGTGAAACTGGACTGAAACGAGGAGTGAACTCGGTTCAAAAATGGACTTTGTCCCCTAAGATAGTCTTGGCTTTGAGTCTTGACTACTAAGAAATGATTATCTATGATTATGTGTGTATGCCACAAAGTTTCATGTTTTAAGTTATGATTATTGGGATTACATTTAACTATTATGATTTATCCCATGTTATGATATTATGATCTCTTTTGCAGGTTAATATTTTCAAAATGTTATGCTCTTATGGATATGATATGAATGATATTTATTTTGTTTACCCTTACTGAGCATTTGAGCTCACCCTTTTGTATGTTTTCTTTTCCCTAGGTCAGGAAGAAGGATATTTAGCAAGATATGCCAAAAGGGACTCTAGATATGATAAAATAAAAGGGAGACGGTGTAGAGGATTTATGAACTAGTTGTTTATGTTTCCCAGTTTCTAAAGACACTATACCTATATGATCCTTTCATGGTTTTGTTATATGTTGTAATAAGTGTGCCTCAATTCTGATGTAATAACAATGTATGTAAAGTATGGGTCGTTATACTGCAAGAGATGGATGGGAATCAAGGAAGTCTTCCAACGCTTTCCCATTAATATCCTTCTAAGGGACAAACCTGATGTCGAACTGCTAGAGTATTACTTCCCACTAATCTAGACGTCCTATTAACATTGGGCGGTTCACGATGTACTTCAACGGATCCACCTGGGACACTAGTTGTACCTCATGGTGTTGTAAGTAATGTCACAATTTCTGTACTACAAATACCAGCGTGAGGATCTTCTTCTCGGTATGGGATTATCTGGTCTCCACATCAAGGAGCATGCGATTGAGATAGTAAAGACCATTCTCTATCCCCTCATTATTCTTCTGGTCTAGAAGGGTTCTGAGAGACCATTCCAAGGTGGTAACGTAAAGGACCAGCGGCTCTTTGGATATAGGTGGAATTAAGACCGAAGGCTGGAGTAGGTACTACATGATTTCCTTGAAGGTGGTCTGAAATTCTTCATCCCACTTATATATAGTGCCCTTATTCTTGAGCTGACAAAAGGGCTTACACGTGCCTACCAAATTTGCGATGAATTGGCGTATGTAGGCCAAGTGTCCTTCGAAACCTCGAAGCTCCCGTAGGTTGTTTGGGGGAGACATCTAGATGATGTCCTTGATCTTCTTGGGGTCGATCTCAATGCCCATGTATCTGACAATGAAGATGAGAAACTTTCTAGAGGTGACCCCAAAGGTTCACTTCAATGGATTCATCTTCAGGTGGTGGGAACATAGGAATCCAATCACTTTCCCAAGGTCTTTGATATGGTCCTCATGCTAGAGAGATTTGACCACCAGATCATCCACGTAACATTCCACCAACATTCCGAGGATTGGATTAAATATGCATTGTATAGCCCGCTGATAAGTGGAACCTACATTCTTTAAACTGAAGGGCATGACTTGGTAAAAAAAAGTACCTTGTGGTGACCTAATGGCTATAGATTCCTCATCATCTGGATCCATTCGGATTTGGTCATACCTAGAATACTCATCCATGAACGAGAGGGCCTGGAACCTTGCTGTAGCATGAATCAACAATTCTATCACAAGAAGGGGAGATTCATCCTTAGAATAGTGACAGTTGAGATCCCGGAAGTCGATGAAGACACTGATCTATCTGTTCTTTTTCTTAACTGGCACAATTTTGGCCAACCATTTAGGGTACTGGACCTCCTCGAAAAAATTGGCTATGATGATCTTGTCAACTTCAGCCTCGACCATGGCACCATGGGAAGGGTGCATCTTTCTAGGAGGTTCCATGAACCCGTGATGGTTTTTCGGGAGACTGAGGCGGTGGATGGATACCTGAGGATCCAGACCTGGTATCTCATTATAACTCCATGAGAATACATCATGGTGACTCTTAAGGAAGTCCACATACATTAGTTGATCCTTTATGGGCATAGTGGCACTGATCAATGTGGGTTTCGGGTTAGAATCACTACTGAGGTTCACCTTTACCAATTCATTGAACATGGCAGAGATGCCCTCTTCAAAGGTGGGGGAGAATCCTCTAAATCCTATTCTTCACTTATGGATGAAGGATCCTTGGTGGGAGGACTTTCATATGAGTTGATGGATCCTGATGGGAGGCTGGTACCAGCCAGAGTTGTAGTGGACACTGTATCGGGGGACTCTTGTACTGACGAAACCATAGTGATGAAGGCTGTTGATATTATCCCATCAGTCTTCATCCCAAGGGGCCACATTTGATGATATCGAAGCAATAGTGGCACATCATATTGAGCCGGTTAATTATATCCCAGATGAACAAGAAATTATGACGTATTATTGTTTCCATGGGGTAGACATCCCGATAACTTATGGGAGTAGGAGGATCTGGGATCACCTGAGCCTGATTCGTGTAGGATTATGAGGTGATCTTCTGACATCACTTATGAAGGTTCTGGGCGCAGTGGAAGCGCGTGGGTGGATGTTCCCACTTGGCTTTTTGTCATTAGAAACGATCAATACGGGATCAATACGATGTTAAACGTCAGTCTCCACGGATCGAATCACAGACAAGGACAAAGAATATGGTTTGTCCTGGAACCACAAACAAGGATCGTTACAGGTTGATTATAGTTAATTTAATTAATTATAAAGAAATACCTTTTGGGTGTTCTTTCTTCATTGATGTTCTCGATCAAATTGTCGATGTGATCCGTCGTTCTGTCGTAGAAGCCAAGTGTATACTCCCTCTAGCGGTGATCCACACGTGTACCTTGTATCTCTGTATGTCGCTAAAGGATTATCTGGGTGCTAGCATGGAGAAGCCTTTTCTTGCATTGTCCGCCTTAGATTGTCTTGATCCGATGGAAGAGGATCTCTCTCGGTATTGAGAGCGTTCTTGGAGGAAGAGGTTCTTTCGGTCTTGAAAGAATTCTCCAGAGATGTTGTGCACAATGATTCTCTTGTGTAGGAAAAGAGTTGGGTTGTGAGGATATTTATAATCGAGTTTGAGGTTGTAGAGTTATGACAATTAATAAACGCGTTACGCGTTTCATTTATTTCATTAACTCTTATTGAAAACCCCCATGTCAAATAATTAATTCCTTGACATGCGCTCACGCTGATTATAATAAATATCATTTAATAAAACGATATTATATCCTCAAAAACCCAACTTGAAAAACTACACGGCGTGTAATAATAAATACACGGTGTGTACTTGTTTTTCATTGAAAACTACACGGCGTGTGTATCTTGTTTTCATTTATTCATTTTCTTTCCAAAATAAAACTACACGGCATGTACATTTAATAATACATGGCGTGTACTTGTTTTATTTAATTTTTCCTCCATCATTTAAAACAACTTAGGCTTCCTTGAATAATTATTAAACCACGTATGGGAATAATCTTTATTCAACTTAAGATACTTGGATACACTTAGTTTGTGACCCTCTAGGCCTATTTCTCATTGGAATTAGGCAGGCTTTCCTAAAGTCCAAGATTACTGTCTAGCAACGGGTCAAGGCACCCAAGAGAAAGAAGTTGATGCCGCATTGACGTATCACCTCATACGAATGCTTACTGTGTAATTTAATCCCTTTTTCTCGATATCTCATCAATCAGGTTTCATGGCAGTGTCATAAACCTATATGCTTGATCTGTCGTTCTTTGACTACCTGAAATAAACTCGTCGTTTACACCATGGCCATGTTATTTAATGCGACAGTTCTATTTCTATCAAAGGGCCGAGATATCAACTTCCATAAATGGAAGGGACAAATCCTTTCTCGACTTATCCATTAATAACATGTCACTCGTGATGCACCCAACGTACCCTACTTCCCTCAAACTGTCTGCGTGACGGTTTTCGTTAGTAAATCTAAGTGCGCGAGTCATGACATGAGTTAATGATAATCTTTCAGTATAAGGACCATTACACACACTCGTAGATAGAAATATCCGATGACACCAAGACATGCAGAATTACTACTAGCGGGTCTATTCTCATAATCTCCCATCTTAGAGATTACCAAGTGCGAACTCCATGAGAGAGAGTCTCGTCTTCTTACGAGTACTCGAACATGACAGTCTGTATACTATGTGTCCTATCATAGTATGTCATCCAACTGCAGAACATTATTTAAGAATATTGTTATAGCATTTAAAGGTTCTCATCATAGCGGGGATCTGCTATGACCTTATTAATGCAACAAATATTCCAGGACATTATTATATTATAGTCATGCAGAACAATGAACAATATATAATAAGTGAACATTTATGTAATAAAAGTACAAAACAGTTGGTTCTGAGGACACCAACCCTTACAACATAGACTTGGGAATGTGTTCCCCCTTATTCGATAAACAATGAATCATTGTCCCATGTATGGGGTTGTAGCCTCCAATCGGTGGATTGGAAATATGTAGTAATTATCTAGATCGTTCCATGAGTCGGTCACAGTCATGGCATGCTCAACCTCGTTAGCCTAAATCTACCTGCCTTTTCTCTTTTAATAGTCATTATCCAGATAGTGGGCTTCACAAGAGAAAAAGGGAGACGCGTCACCTTGAAGAATTCCCACTTGACCATTAAGGGAGTACTTGATGCACTAGTGATACGATGAAGGAACAACTACATATAGGTGGACCGATAGTCTGCCCATCAATGCAATTTAAGCGGTGTCCTTGGTGACAACCATAAACTCAGTGATGGAAACTAGGCCATTGAGCTAGGTCTTCAAGAGGATCTTGTCAACCGGTGTCTGTTCTGTCCTATCATAACCTTGGATTCTTAGGTCAGAGGGACTCAGATCATCCTCAGACAACCCCAGTTTTCAAAGTGTCTGACTCAGGATTTGGTTGATCCTGTAGCTTATGTCGACAAGACAGTGGTGAACCTCCACGCCATTAAACTGTCTGGTGATGTATAGTAGGTGAATGTGACCCTGTATAGGGGAGACTTCATCTTCTCCAGAGAATGAGACGATGGATTTGCATTCCGCATGCATGATCGCCTCATCATAGAAGGATTTTTCGACTTCTACCTCTATCTCAAACTGAAGGTGGCTTCATAAATCCTCAATCAGGGCTTCACGAATATATGAAGACGGGTGAAGGGCCTTAAGGATGGAGAGCCTTGCTGGAATATTGGAAAGATGTTTGATTACATCATACTTTTGTGCCAGCCATGAAATTAGGCTTACAGGATGTCACTCTATGACAGGAGGTATGGTGGGCCCTGTTTATCGGACCGGTGGCTGACTGGTTCAAGGAATATCCCACTTCACACTAGTCAAAGTCTACAGAGTGAATATCGAATGAGGGCTCGATGACTGATACCAGTTCATAGAAAATTGTGGTTGATCACGACACGGTCAAGGTGTCTATTCCTGATCCAACAACATGAACAGTGGAGAAGGAGGAACTAATGACACTAGATGAGAATGATGCTCGTGCTGAGCTCTGTTCTGGGTCTACTTCCTAGTTTTGGTAGCATGCATAGCCTATTTGGAAATGCTAAATGAGGTATTCTAACAACCCATATTATCATGGATCCATCGACACTGACAACGGCTGGGGACGTTGGGATGGTCCTCCTGATGCTCCTCAGTGTCAAAATTTGTTTAGGGGTTTACCAGCTCTATGGTACTAACCGAGTCATAACCTGGACAATCACTTGAGGATTCATCCACTACTGGACGGATTGTGGGAGTAATTTCCATCTCTAGGGGCTTTAATTTGCCAAGAGTATGGGATGACGATGGAATCGGTGGGGGAATTTTTTTTCCCTTAAACCCCCGGTGTTTTATCTTCTGAGAAGGGGATGACTAAGACAATGATTTAGAAGTAGTAGTTGTGTCTTCTAAATTCCCTATTCGATTCAGGCATGTACGAATAAGACCATGGGCATGGGTGACTGTTTTACAAGCCATCCAATCATCATACTTCTGGGACTCATGGTAAGAAACTCAATGCCACTCACCTTCATTGTCACTGCTGTTGTATTGATTCATGAAGACACATGCCACCTATGATAGAGTTGGGCCTAACCAGACTATGTTGTTATCCACCTGGTCTTGAAGCCAGTCATTAAACACATAGCACTGTTTAAGGGCGTTACCCAAGATCCAGTTATATGGACAGTAATTAGGGTGATCAGTGAGGTTTTCCTCTTATGGAATCTTGTATTTAGGAAAATGTACAGTCCCATGAACCAAGGCACTTCAGAAATAATAGGTTACTTGAGCCTCATTGAATAATTAGGTCCAGTTCCTCCTATCCGGGAAGGGGGGCCTTGGAGCCTGGCCCTAATGAGGGGCTGGAGGAGCCTGTCGAGGAGGTGGATATTGGTTATCTCACCTAGGCAGTGGTGATGCATTGCATGGGGTAAAGTTTAGATTTTGAGGTGGGTGTTGTTGGGTCAGAGGTTGCGCCTGAGGTGGAGGGCCTCTGTGATGCTATGGAGGTAGCTCCAATGGTAACAACTCTAGTTTTTTGAGGGCCTCTATTTGAGCCACTATGGTGTGCTTGGACCTGCAGTCCCTTCTCACAGAGATTGTAGGAGGCAATAGACATTCCTGGATGCCCTGTTTCAAGGATTCTTCTAGGTGCTGGGCCTTATCATAGAAGTCTCAGAATCCCCCAGGGTAGTTCTGGGTGATCAAATAGGGGACCAGTTCTGTCTTGGAATTCCCTATGCACATCGTTAGCAATTAATCCAGAGTTACTGGCTTGTCAAGGGATTATGTGATCCCTTTCCACCAGGCAACAAAGTCTACAACACACTCTTCAGGCCTCTTCTTGAACTTGAAGTTGTTCGCGATAACCGTCTTTTAAGTGGTGGAACTAAACTGGTAGAGAAATTTCCTACGAAGGGCTTCCCAGCCAGATACTAATCTGATGGGGACCTAGATGTACCAGATGAATGTCGGCCCCTCTAATATCTGCACAAAACACAAGAGTTTAGCGGCCTCCTACTGTGCCAGAGTTCCAAGCATGGGTCCACACCTTGAGATGAAGTGGGCCAGATGCTGCAGTAGGTCCCCTATCCTGTTGAAGAGAGAGAAATTTGGAATTATGAAACCCGTGGGTGCTGGCATATCATCCAACCACGCCGGATATGGCTTTCTATCAGGTAGTATTTCCACCTATCGAGTCTCTAAATCATTGAGTTGGGAAATGAGTGCCGCCATTGGATCATCTAGGCGGGGGTTTCTGTCTTGATGTGGATCCCTGACAACCAGCGTGTAGCAAGTTCTTCAACATGATAAGTAGACCCAGCCACTCATGGAGTGGCTGTGGTAATGACTTGCGGAGCAACTGGGGTAACCTAAGCTGGTTCCCAGAGATTTTCTCGCCGCTCAGGTGGATTTGGTGACACATACTGCACCCTCTTGCTGTAAGTTCCATCCTCAACCCTGTCTGTGTGGGAAGGATGATCAGGGTCACCTGGAGGAAATTCACCGAGGGGAAGTTGTGCCTGCCCCTACTGCCCTGGCCAAGTATCATTGTAGTTTAGTCGTCGCTCTGCAGTGCATTCAGCAAGGAGTTCGTCGACCATCTTCTTGTGTTCTTCAAGTTGCTGACCCAATGTGTCTTTTTCGGGATCGACTACTACCTTTTTAATTGAGCCGAACGAGTTGTAGGGCTAGAGGGATCTAAGGTGTTCCTTACCCTTGTTGAGATTTTAGCTAAGGACCAATTCCTCGATGGTCACGGGAAGGGTCGGTAGATTCCTTCGTTGACTAGTAATCCTTCCCAATGGATCCAGGAGGTGAGAAACTCCCTCATGGGGGAGGTCCTCACCAAGAAGCTCAAGCTCATTATCACCCCCCAGTAGGTTGACCATGTTAACCACGACCCTTCCTGGAGGCATATCCTCTATGTCTCCTGGTAAATCAGGTTGGATCCAGATGGAACTGAAATAGAGTGTTGTATACTGCCCCCAACCATGAATTTTCATGTGGGGAGAAGCCTCCTTGATTATACTTTGGATCACTTTAAATCTCTAGATGCATCGTTGTTGGAGGTCCCTATGGTGACTTGGTGACTCAGGGTGTTGGGCCATGGGGAGTGCGGCCAAATCAACCAAACTTCATTATTGGGCGATGTATTAGAAGTGTGCATGACTCTTGGGGTAGTCCACTCGTCGATGATGAAGAAAAAATGAGTCACCCATAAAGTCTGGTGAAAGCATCCAACCTCCTCCTGGGTTAGTGATTATGGTTCTCTGATATTTGGCACTATAACTGGCCAAAACATCTCTGGGAAATGGTCCGTTATGAGAATATCCCACAAGATCCATGGTCCAGATTCGGGGTCTGGCCCTTCATTTCCCCACTCATCAACTAGAGATGGCTGGGGAACCGGTAGCAGTACTAAAGCAGACTGCTGAGATGGAAGGCTGGTCAGTGGAGAATATGGTTAGTGAGCTGACAAACCGTCACATCTCGGGCTATCCTCTGATGAGTGTAGTTACTTGGCCACTATGTCTCGGTAAGATGGGTTGGCGACTACAGTTCCTCAGGAAGGGACTATGGCTACTAGCGGTGGACCACACTCCTGCTCGTCTGCCATTGGTCCCCAGAATAGCTCTTTGTGATCTCAGGTCAAGATAGAGAGGGATTTTGGTGATGATGGTGGCAGTTTCACAACTGGAACCTATAGAGTTTCCAAATTTTCATCCTTTTGGATATACCTACGGAGGGAGGCAGGAATCCAATGGACCTCACATTCTGGAAGTATGAGTTTGATGCACCTTCTTCCTGCCCCGACCATTGACATAGAGGATTTAGGCGAGGGTTCCCTCACTGAGTCGTATTCCACCTCAGAATATTAGAATCATACTCATTTAATATCTATCTGAATCTTCTCGATATTATATTTATGTCATTGACGACCCATCCTCCTGCCTCGGGATGGTTCTTCAGGACAGGGTATATTTCTTGTATGAGGATGACCTTCGGCAATACTATTGTTGGGGTGGAGAGGATTTATGCTTGAGTGATCTAGGGTGAGAGGATCACCTAGAAATATATCAAAGGGAACATGGGCAGGACCTATGTTTCCACTGACTGATGTGCAGAGGGAATCTCTATGGAAAGTGATAGAGAAGGTAGGACCTCCGCTGGAGCTGATGGGATCACAGGTAGGACCTCCATGTTGGGTGTTAGTGAGGAAAAGCTAACCTTCACCCATCTGATTACTGATGTGAGGAGGAACTTCCTCAACTGATTTAAGAACATGGGGAGGGGGCCCATGTTGGAGATTGACTAGATGTGTAACTTCCCCACACTGGTGACCTGCGACAGGAGCAACAACTCCATACCCGATGTAATCAGCACATGAGAGGCTTTCATACTGAGTGTCACTGCCACAGGGAGGACCCTAATTTGGATTGAAGGTGTCACAGGGCATACCTCCATGCCAATCATGGAATCGGGGAGGACCCATGTCCTCAATGGTGGTGGTATGGGGATGACCTTTGTACTGGGTGTCGTTGTTGTGGGTCAGTCTGTGGTGGCCACTACCTACGCAGACGACCAAGAGAGTTGACCCAGCCTGCCTGTCGATCAGTTGGGGCCTTGATCCTGGTCAAGTATTTAAGTTACTCATGCTCAGTGTACATAGTGGGATGATGATATATGTCTGTGGTGGCACAAGCCACAGTAGTTGTTGGTGTTGATGCCCCTTGGCGAGCGTCCTCCTCAGAATATGCCCAATGCTAGCATTGGGTTAACCGGACCGGGGCTGGTTGTTCAGGCACATAGCTTACCTAATCTTCATCCCATGGGACTAGGTGGCGGCGCTGGTGCGGCCTAGTGGGAGCCCGTATTGGGAGCCCCTGAAATAGGATCCTGGTTGGGTTGGCCCAGACATCTCCAACCTCATTGGTATAAGGGAGGGAATCATAAAAGTGTTCTTGTAAGAGTCTCCTAAAACGGTTGTACATCGGAGTATGGAAAAATGGATCCCTATGCAGCCCTTGGGGTCAGCAGTGGAAATGAGTCACAGATGCCTCTAAATCCTGGTGGGCCCTACCCATGTCGGTATAATCCCCTCCTCCTCGTATCGACGAAAGAGGTCATTTATCAGCCTTTGTTGAACGAATTCATAAGGGGAGATGGGGTGTGGGTGCCCAACCACTATGGTTGTGGAGATTTTTGTAGAAGTAGTGGAGCCGCATGGGGTTTTCGCGATGACATTTCCCATGCCCTTGCATCGGTGGATGCGAGGTGATTGGTTTCCTATTACGGCATCTTGGGTCCTGGAAAGCAGAGAGATTAAACCATTAGTGCCAAAACAATGAAATTGACTTCTAGTGCCCCAGTGCCATTCCATCTTCCCTGGATGGTAAGAAGGATCCATGCTGACAACTTCACAGACCGGGATGTCCAACGTTCAACTACCCCAACTTCTAGTAAGTTTCATTCTAGGCCCACTATTTTCTTGGCGGGACCCAGCGCTAGATAACTGGACCTGGTGGCACACTAGTCTACCGATGACTCAAATGCAACTAATCTTCACATTGAGGAGAATAATTTCATGTAGGGACCACCATTTATGTTTATGATGCTTTTGTTAGGGCATGTGCATCCGTCTATATGAGGACGCACTGCTTGTTTCCCAACATTCATGCTTTCTAATGGTGGGTGACATCCGTCACTTTTTCATGGATGTTTTCTCCTTTATTGAAACGGGATGATGGGATGCTGGTTCTTCCTTCTGTGGATTCCTCCTTGGAAATAGTCACCTATTCCGGGTCTCCGTTATAGATTAAGACATTTTTCATGAAACTCTTCCCAGTACCATATCTTTATGGATACCGGTTAATTACACTGCTTTGGTCGGGACATTCCAAGGATTCTGTCCAGGGCAGAAACCTTCGGTTAGAGGAGTATTCATGTTGGAAATCACTAGCATGTCTGGACGCTGGAACACCAGCGTGTCTGGGTTTCTTTCACTTATTATGGGGCTTCTCAAGGGTGTGGGATCTCGATGCATCCCACGTAGAATGTGGGGAATTATATTCCACAGGCATGTCTCTACTTTTTTCCACATCTTCTCATGTTTAACACTGGGTATACTGTGAGTTTAATGTCTTTCATAGATGGATCGGACTAATTGGAACCCTAACTAGAGTGGATCAGATTGGTGCAACCCCTGGAGGTAAGACTGATTCTAGGAGGTGAATTAACAAGATTTCACTGGGATTTGGTGGCCTTGGTAAGAATCAAGATGGATAATGGATGGTTTAGTGAAGTAGATGGAGAATGATATGGAGTTGACTCGAGGTTGACGGTGATGTTGGGATTGAGCCTCAAAGAGACCTCCTACGTATCCCTGTGGCAGGGAATGAAAGTCCACATTGTTCAGGATGGGCTATAGGATCAGAGTGTTCAGAGAGGACAACGTCTCGATGATATACTGGGGCTTACGCGTGGTTAGAATTCCAAGGTTGGTCTGATTCCACTAGTATGGACTAGAGATATGGGTCTGAATAGAAGGGATGACAATGGATTACCATTGGGTTTGGGTTGACAACATCTTACCATTAAATGGGGATCACAACATCTTACTGTTGCGTGAGGTTCACAACAAATTGCCACTGAATGGGGATCCCAACGGCTTACCGCTGTTTAAGGTTCACAATGGCTTACCGTTGAATGGGTATCACAATTTCTTACCACTGTGTGAGTTTCACAATGGATTACCATTGTATGGGGTTTGAAATGGCTTATTGTTGCATGGGGGCACAATGGCTTACCATTGGATGGGGGCAGAATGGCTTACCACTGGATGGGGGGCACAATGGCTTACCGCTGGATGGGGGCACAACAACTAACTGCTGTATGGGGTTGAAACACATAGAGGATTCCTATGTACCTCGTCTAGCAGACACGGATCAAAGGACATGTAGTTTCGGATGTTGTGGTGAGCCGATGTGAAGGGGGTTGGAACCGATGGTTATTAGGCTTGAACCTCAGGGAGGCTACCTACGTACCTTTCCTTGGCAAGGGTCAAATTCCACATAGTTTAGGAATTGTGAACTGGTGAACCAACTTGAAGTGGTTAGAACAAATGGAGGTGTTGGCGTTGAACCTCAGGGAGGCTTCCTACATACGTTTCCTTGGCAAGGGTCAAATTCCATGTAGTTTGGGAGGGTAGGTGAACCGAAGTGAAGGGAGTTGGGACCAATGGTTGTTGGACTGGAACCTCAGGGAGGCTTCCTACATATCTTTCCTTGGCAAGGATCAAATTACATATAGTTAGGGAGGGTGTTTGGGGCTTACACTCTATACAGCTCAAGGAGAGTGTCATGGTCGATGCTTACTCTAATCCCACGTGAGTCATGCTCGGTGTGAGAAATAAGAGGAAGCAAAGACCTAACAAGGACATCGTGAAAGGTGCATCCATGGTAAGTGGAGTGGGGATTACATGTGGTTGGTTTCCCAAAATGGAAATAGGGGCTAACATATGGTTATCATCCCAAGGAGATGGGGATTTGGACTTACTCCAGGATGGAGGCCCGGTGGCGACAAAGCCCAAAGGGAGAGGGATTTGGCACGAAAGAGAGGAGGGCTCTGGTGCCCACCCCCCCCCCCCCCCCCACTATGGTCTTTGTCCCAGAAGAAGATAGGAAGAACATGGATGTTGCCTCCCACAAGAAAGGCTAGGGGATTACACCAAGATGGTTTCCCATTCCTCCCATATAGACGTCGCTCCAACAAAGAAGATCACATTCTATGTGGGAAAGATAACACTCCCGTGGAGACGAGCGGGTGTAGAGAATGTCTGGTATGGGGAATCCTACGTATGATGTATAGGTCAGGGTCATAGTTTAACAGTATGTGATGAGGATGATGGTTCATGGCAGTTTAACATCCTGCATCTCAGATGAGGTGGGTTTACTCTGCACCCCTAGGACTTACAAGACTGATACCCACCCACCCTTGGGGAAGGGAAGGCATCAGTAATGACGTGGAGAGGGGTTGTCATGGAGTGATCCATTGAGGGGCGACCTTATCATGGATATGCAAAGAATAAATAGTCGTTAAAATGCCCATGAAAAGAAGCATGAGGTGAAGAAACACAACGGGGAGCACCACCCAAGGGATCTTGAAATTACTTCGTGCAAACCTGGAGGGTCACACGGGAAAAGGGCACATGACACTGATGTGTTGCACATAAGAGGGGATCAGACATGGTTACTTAATGTAAGGAAGTCACATGGAGTGCACAAGGAGGTTGGCATGCAAGATTAGGGGATGCACACAAGATGGAAGGTGTGCGTGCAAGGTGGAAGGGTGCGTGCAAAATGAGAGCTTGCATGCAGGATGGAATGGTTGCACGCAAAAGCGGTCTGATGAAGGGGTAACTTGCACACAAGAAGGATATTTTTCATAAAAATGACTTGAGGTAAAAGGAAATGGACGTGGATCACACCCAATAGGGCCTACCTGAAGGAGGAACCTGGGGGGATCTGTCTCAAAAGATCCAATACCTTGAGGTCGTAGTGTTTTTTGCTCGGTTGTTGAAGAGATGTCTTTCACACAGTAGATCATTACTTCTTCTTCTGTCACCATCCCTAAAGGGTGGGGGAACACTTCATTTTATATATGAAGTCCTCAGAGGTTGTTCTCAAGAAGAAATGTGTGCAAACACCCTCTTGACATCGCATTGGGTGTGCAAGCATTTGCACATCGTAGGAAAGTTGGTGCTCCTTCCAGATTTTTGTGCGCCGACCACTTCGGTAGTTTATGGGGGGTCACTATAGAATCCTTCCTTCGACATCACATGGGGTGAGCAAGGGCCCCTTTAACGTCTCATTGGGAACGTATGATTTTTCATGCCGCCGGGTGCCTTCGCGCTCGATCCTTAACTGATTCTTGAGCACATCGGCATGCAGGGGCCCCTTTGACATCGCATTGGGTGTGCAATCTTTTGCACGCTGGGAGGAGTGTTGTGCACAACCCCACATCCTTGAACACCATTGCCTTTAGCGGTTTCGTTGGGGTTTTTGTAGAAGCCTTCCTTTAGCATCACATGGGGCATCCAAGGGTCCCTTTGACGTCGCATTGGGCATGCAAGATTTTGCGCGCCATTGGGTTCCTTCGTTCTCAGTCCTTAACTAATTCTCGATCACGCCGGCGCACAACAGCCCCTTTGACATCTCATTAGGTGTGCAATATTTTACGCACTAGGATGAGTGTTGTGCAAAACCCTGCATCCTTGCACGCCATTTCCTTTGGTGGCTTTGGAGGGGTTTTCGTGGAAGCCTATTCGTGATGTCACATTGGGCACATAAGATTTTGTGCGCTGGAGGGACTTTTGCATGTATCCCTTGAATATTGTGGGCACCTGCCTCTTGGGTCATGAAATCTTATACTCTCTTCCAAATATATTTGTTTCTCTTTATCATCACAATGATGTCCCTATCCGAAATTCGGCGTCAACAATTACCCCAGAATGTCAATCAATAATCACTTCCTGGTATCTTGGGGAAATTAAATCATTAGAAAGTAGTAATATCATAGGCTCAGTAACAGGGTACGTACATCTCAATCTATTAATAAATAATCAATAATAAATATGGAATGTATATAACTGAAACACATTCCATTTATTCAATATCATGAAGATAATATAGTAGGGATAAATTATTATATAATAATTCCATATAAATAATCACATGATCTTGGATCATTACCAAAAATATTATATCAAATCGAATAATAACAAGGAATATCAATGAAATAATTAATATTAAATAATGTGTACTTCCAGACATATTAGACATACCTTCAAAGTCTTATTCCAATAATTATTACCTTCAAGGCCTCATTCTATGTTATATTAAATAAATGGGTATGGCCTCAACCAAATACCCAATCTAATTTGTCTCGTGAGACATATTAATGTGTTGAGGGGCTATGTAATTTTAGTTCCCACGTATTACATAATAATTCCAATGAATTTATTATATAGAATGGTTGAAACATAATCAACTTAAATATTTGTATTGAAAAACTAATATACGATGTGTTAATACTTATCGAAATCAATAAACATAATCATAAACCATCCAGAGTAATATGGTGAATAGTATTTCAAATCTACAAACTCAATCAAACTGATTATAAAACATATAGATAAATAATAAGGATGGTATCAATAAAACATATCCCCAATGTATCGTAAGTACATCAATGTTTTTATGTCATTTATGAATAAAAATAGCATTAAAATGACATTAAAATCATTTTTGAGGATAATAAATTTTTCAGAATGAATATATTTTTAAAAATTAATGTTCAAAAAATATTTAGAAAAAAATAATTGATAATAACATTTTAAAACATGTAAAATAATTATTAAAAAATTAATTGGTCGGGATGGTTTATAGTTCCGTTCATGCAGTAAACGTTAAAATAACGATTCCTTTAACATTCTTAATAATACCCAAATAGGCCATATCTTTAAAAAGACATGAATATTCATTTCAAAGAGATTTTTAAAAATAAAAAATAAAAAATAATTATTAAATCATTTTCATAAGGTTAAAGCATTAAATTTTTAGAAATCATGGATTTTTATGAAATATTATTTTTAACAAAGGAGAGAAATAAAGTAAAGTTTAAATAAAATCATTTTATAAGTCATTTTAATTATAAAAATAGTGTAAAAATTGTATTCTATTGAATAAATAAAGGATAATAAAATTAAATTATTTTAATATTTAAATACCAAACAATTCTTCAAAAAGAGGCTTAATGGAAAATATTTCCAAATAATGGTGAGATCGTGAGATAAACCCTTAACACTTTAGTAACTTTTTAATTATATACCCAATTAATGAAAAAAGATTAAATGAAACTATAAACATAATAAATATAAATATATACATGATATAAAATATAAAAAGTGATAGTATATACACAACATAAGGGAATAATTGGTGATTATGGTGTATATCTCATGGTAGTAAAAGTGAGATGAGAAACCTTTACCACTTTGGTAACTTTTGAATCCTAATACCCCTAAAATAAATAATAATAAAGTAAAAAAATAAATATTATTAAGATAAATAGTTTCATGATATACTATATAAAAGGTATATGATATAAACCACATAAAATAATTAACTGTTGAATATGGCATATGTCTCACAGAAGTAAAAGTGAGACAAGAAACCCTTCCCACTTGTTTAAACTAATTTTTATGTGTAAGGAAATGAAATAAAATAAATACAGGTTTATTAAAAATCCATTAATGAACCATAATCATATATACCATACTATATATTTTTTAATTATATTATTTTATCAATCATTTTTTAGCAATTCCTTATTAAAATCACTATTTATGGGGATAATAGTTTTGTTTTTTAATCATTCTTAAACCCTCTCTATAATTTTAAAAATGATATAAATATAAAATATATTCATCATATATTTATTTACACTAATCAATAAAAGTTATGTATATAAAATGGATTACATTGTTCTTAGTGAATATGGCACATACATATGCATGAAAATTATTTCTATTTTTTCGATGGTTGGGATGAATAGAAATCAAATATCAATTAAACATAAAATAATAATAATTAGGATATATATATATATATATATATAATTTATATTAATGAAATATATCCTCTTTACAATCCATTTAAAAATAAATTTAAAAATATATCACATTGCTTCATAGAGGTGGAAGCCTACACGTACGTATCAGTAGCATTATTGTTTTCAAATAGATTAGAAGGTAAGATTTTATATGTAATATTATATCTAAATAATTTTTTTAGATAATAAATACCATATAAATTCATTCAAATTTATCATTACAACCTTCCATGTAAATTGTAATAAAAAAATTAATCACATCGCTTCACGAGACGGTAGTCCGAAATTCACAGAAATGACTATTATATTCCCACAGAATGGAAAGTAAGAAGGAATATGTGATATAATTATTCTAAACGAATAAAAATATCATTAATACCATTTATAAAAAATAAATCTACCATTATATCTTGGTGATTGAGGTGGTGATGGAAAATGAATAACATTGGTTCCTAAGGTAATAGACCATCATACACATGAATGATGATTTCATATCCATTTTATGGAAGTGAAAAAAGATTTAGATTATTAAATTTACATAATAAAATATCTTTGAATTAATAAAAAAATTATTATATCGTAGAATTATAATTATAATTTAATGAGGTGGAAGAATAACTAAAATAAAATGATCGGTTAGTGATGTTACCACTTAATCAAACAACTTATTTTGGTTTATATCATAAGGATTATTATGATGAATTTATAGAAAAAAATGGATCATAGGATGATATTAATTGATTTAAGATGTTTTTTTTCATTTCTTAGAAACTAAAATGGGTTTTTTATATCTTAAGTGGAGAGGAAAGGAGAGGGTGTGTCCTTTTATGAATGAGGTGAGTGTCACACTTGTAATGTTTTAAAAGAGAAAGGTATAGAAACCTTTTTAGAATTAAAAAATGATCTAAAATGGTAAATTATCTTCCATAGAAGATAAAAGGATTATATATAAAATTTAAATGTGTTTTGGACATGTTTCGTGTAATTTTTAACCATTATAATTTTCTTTAATGCCATGTAAACCAATTTTTACCTTAACCATAGTAAATAATTTATACTATTTTTACTATTTTTTATTGACATAAATCAACATTACCTTAAAATATATTATAAGTTATTATTATTAAAAAAAATTAATCCATTTCTATAAATTAAATACTCATAAGTGGAAAGTTTTAATTAGAATTAATCCCATAGACGTGACGAGAAAGCGGATTTTAAAAGAGAAAATGTTCAAAATCTTAAAAAGTTTTAAAATAAAAATTTAAAATTAAATTGATTCCAATGACCTAATATATATTAATATATATATAAATAAACTAATTTTATTTTAAAAACGATTTAAAATATAATTTATATTTATAAATAATTTAAAATAAAAGGTATTTTCTAATTAAAATTATATATTATTCACAATACATAAAACAATTATTTTTATAAAAGACTAAAAATTCATAAAATTATAATTTTTACCATTTTTTTAATTATGATGATTATTTTTTCAAATAAAAATTCAAAAATAGGTAATTTTAAATTTTAAATTATATGCGTGAATCTTGACTAATCCACCAGTTAGAAAAAATACAATTTAAAAAAACATTTCTTTCCATTTAAACTAGTTCTTATTTTATTTATAAATAATATATTACCATTTAATTTATTTTATATTTATGTAAACCATATAATATACATAATTTTGTTATAAATATTCATACCCTCTAACTTAATAGTTTTTTTATGATTTTCATGCTCAAGAATGATATTTTAATAGAGTGTAGTGTTTCATTTAAACACAATATTTCATGAATTGAAAGCTATTGAAGAGATTGAAGTTATTTAAAAATAAATATATCATAAAGTCTCAGTAAGTTATATTTTCCACAAATATTGGTGTTGTTTTTCATACAAGATATCGAACATTATGTTCCTATTTTAAATTCTTGGGGTGTTATAGTCCACATTAGTCTGATGCCCAGAAATGAATTTTCATGATACGTTAATAGTCTAGTGAAATTGGGATAACCATGTAGTTTCTTCTTCCATGAAATGAAGAAAACGTTCTACCTCATAAGATGTTTCTTTTCTCCTCATTGTGGGTTGATTTGAGGATATTTTACTGTCCTACTAGTTTTACCTTAGTTGAATCTATCACTCACTGATGGAAAATTATGTGAACATGAACCACAATAGAAAACAAGGTTTATATGATACCATTTCCCCATTTCATTATTCTCATTTATGATAAAAATATTTACGTTAAGTAGAACATGTGGTTTTCTTTTCCAATAAAATGGATTCATGGGAATCTACTAATTTCTCCCATTCTTAGATGACCACCATTACTGCACCATGGATATATTGATATTTGACCCCACCCACCCCCCTCAATCCCTAAACATGAAATTAAGATAAAGCATGTCAATATAATTTTTTTACTCTAAGAGTCTCATAAATAAGTTTGTACATGCAACCTAATATATTTGAAAGTAGAATAGTGTATTTTCAATGACTATTTATCTTATAAATATTCACACTCAAAATAATGAAATATTTTAGGATTAAATCATGTTTACAAATGAAATATTCAACCACTTATAATACCATTTATGTTAGGAAAATATCATCCTTTAAAATATATTCTTGTTGGGGAATGGGGAAGGATGTTTCTATGATTGATGGTCTTGCCAATAGGGAAAATGTTTAAGGGGATATCAGAATTTCATGTTAATCTAAGAGTGGAATGTCAAATTCTAGAAAATATTAATAATAACCCCAATATATTGATGTAAAAATATCTATGACTAGTTTCATACCTATTTATCTAACACTAGGAGTACCTTATACCGTAAGTATCTCTTAAGTAGTGGTAGGAGGATCCTCAATCCTTTATGTGGTCCAATCATTAGGAGCCAAGTATTTATTCTCACCTCATGTTATAGCTCAATCATACATTAGGTATTGAAAACCTCCTATTATAGAATATTAATTAGTATTATTAGAAATAATTTCTAATTGGGGTGGATTTCTAGAAAGATTCACATTTCTTTTATTTAACAAATACTAATGGTTTTTCTACCATTAATGTATAGACCATAGATAATTCTAAAAAAATAAAATGTTTAGATGTTTAAAATTATTGTGAAGTTGTTTAAAAAATTAAGAAAGCATGCCTCCTTTGGGTTATTTGTTGGAGTTTTTGGGATCAAATAAAGACTATGGGGAATTGATAACCCCTATTATAAAAAAGGTGGTATATTATTGTTATATAATATCATATTTACATTTGATCATCATATCCAAAAAAAATCCACTCACTAGGGGGAGATTCGAATGACCACTGTGGATTTTTAATCCTTCATAGGTATAACAATTTTATCCACAATAGTTTGAGCTTATCTCCTGATCTCTAAGTTAGAATCCATAATTTATTCCTTAGATATTGAAATGGATTCCGATCCTAGATTAAGTAACCCCTAGTGTTGTCACATGATTGAGAATGCATATATATGTGAAATAAAAAAATGATTTACATGGATACAAACCACTTTCAACATAAATGATGAACTTGGAACGTTAAATTTACCTTCATTGGTTCTTAATTTATAACACTAAAGTATTAAGTCTTGTTAACTTCTGAATTAGCATGATAGGGGGTATTGTGGAAGTAAAACTTCATTTTCATTCTTCTAAATCCATTTTTTGGTGAAATATTTCATTTATCATTACCAACATCACCCCCATCACATTCATCATACTAGGAAACATGTTCCTCAATGTAGATACATATGTTATATATCATGAAATAAATGATACTATGTTTCAAAAAAAATAATGAATGAAATCATTTTTTGTATAAGAGGATCAAAAAACTCTTCAAGCTAGATGAGTGAATTTGATTCTTCATCTAGAGACTGGTAGGGTTCACCATAAAGGACTCGCAAGTATCTTATATCATTCACTCATTGGGTGATGGGAATCCACATATCAATGGATAATATTAGTATATAGATCTAAAAATTATAATTCCTCAACTCCCTAGGGTTAGTTTTGATGTAAAATTACTAATAAGGCTTTCCATTTTGAGTTTTAGGGATGTCAATTCAACCTTCAATAATGTACCATGTATCCAAAATATAGGGAGTGAAGTAACCACTTTTCCAAAACATGACAGCCTCAGGATTCACATCATCTGAGGGGTTGTCATCTCGTTTCCCCTTTTCCCTTAAGTATTACATGGGACCTTTCTAGATGAAAATCATATTGGTCCTATAATTGTTTATTGAAGAACTACTCTATAGTCACTTAATTAGTTTGCATGTTTTTGACACTTGTTGTGGTGCTTATATAGTATGGGGTCAGCTATTGGCCTTAGGATATAATTGGTTAGATTCTCCTTGGGATACACTAGTAACTCTTATCTAACTATGAAACTCAGTGTCCCTTATTCCTAATTCATGGGAATCATTTTTTTTATGAGTGTGTAAACTAGTGGTTAGTATACCATTTGGTTTATATGATATCCTTTATCCATAATATATGTACGCATGTCTAATAAAGAGATAAATTGAATGTAGTTTCATTTGTGGCGCAAGTATCTTCTTCAAATATCATCTACCAAAGTGGCCTCACCACCATTTTGAGTACACATTAATAAATTGTATTAGTAGTGTTTCTTACTAATTTTAAACACATAAAAACATCCTAAAAAATATATTTCTATTATAATCCACATTGAAAATTTTAAAATTGATCTATATTGTAACTTTGTAATCCAATAAATATATTATTTATGAATTAATTCTAAAGCCATTTCTACCATATTAAATTACTATAATGATGAAAGTATCAATATAATAATATTATTTAAACACTAAATTCAAACTCAATAGCCTCAATGACATTTAACCTTATTGATATAACTGAATGATACTGAAAAAACTAAATAAATTATATCAATTTGGAATCTTTATTTTTTAAATATCTAAGAAACTCATATGCCTCGAAGTATGTATCTATCCATCCTTAAATCACTAGGAATCTATAAGGGATAAAAAATAGAGCCTTATTATAATATATGTGAGGTGTATGCTAATTTAGCATTCCTAAAACTGAAATTACCAACCCTATAGGGTTTTCTTCTACCATATGGGATGCTACATAAATGTATTAATTAAAACATGAGTATGTAAATCACTATTGGTAAGAGTTTATCAACAAATATATTTAGAATTAAACCCATCCATTTGTGTCGAGGGTTATATGTTGGGGTTTAACTTTTACCCACATTCATCATATTTTCCTCTATCCAGTTTGGGATAATTTTTATGGAGAGATCCACTCTTTAGAACAAGTAGAAAATTAGTTGGACATGTTTATAAGGGACCTCCATAATGGGATATCATAAATATGTTCATCCACATATCAAAGATAAGAATTATCCATGGGATAGGTTCCCACACCATGGATTTATCAACCACCATTAATTTTTCATGAATAAGTATTGGAATTTAGTGGAGATCATCACTTAGAATATTAGTGTGGAATAAGTCATGGTATATTATTCCTAAGTTCATATCTCTTAAGTATTTGTAAATTTTTTACAACATGATCACTACATTCATATAAAACATTTGAAATGATTTAGTTTAGGTATTTTAGTACTTGAATAACTTGATAATCATTCTTTACTCTTGTAAATGAATGTATGCAAGATCCAAATAGCCTTATAAACATATAATGATTCTAGTTGATCATTAAATTTGGAATTTGTTTTTTGAACCTCTTATATCTATATCCCATTGGGTTTTATGCCACTACCAAGGTTTATACCTTAATCTTCTCTTTATCCATTTAACATATCTTCTGCTCAGTGATGGAAAATTTAATAATAATAGTGTGTCACTAGCTTTGATGGATAATCACAGTTGTCTATGGAAAAAATGGAATGATGAATTAATAACATAGGTGTGAAATATCCTACATCAATATAAAACCCAAATTATCTATATATTGGAATTTATAAGATGGTTTCATGAATAATACCATGATCTACACATGATGGCATTAGACCTCAAAACCTCTATATCCATTTTTAGCTCGAGACCATTGAGTGGGAGAAAATATGATTCTATGTACTCTTGATTATGATTTCAAATGACTTTTTCTAAAGGATACATGTCACACCCAGACCTTAGACACCTATTTTTTTATTTTATTTTTATTCTTTACTCGGTCCCACATCATTTGGACAAGGTTTAGTTGGTTCTCGGTTTGAAATTTTTGAATTTTGATGTTTTGATCGGTTTCGGGCCGGTGTGCAGACACCGAACTGTTAACGGTGACCGCGCGTTCCGCCTGGGAGATCGTGCGGTTGCGTGACGCTAAAAATAATAATATCTTGTTTAGATCATAACATTATAATTATTAGGAAATTGTTATGAATATTACTATTATTATTTGAAATGAAATGGAGAAATTTATTATCATGATTTTTATTATTGAGTTTATTTAATAATAATAATTATTAATAATTATTATTATTATTAGAATTATCATTACTATATTATCAGTATCAGTTTTCCTTTTGTTATAAATATTATTATAATTATTATTATTATTACCATTATTTTTAATCTTATTATTATTATTATGGTAAGAAACCCCTAGTTCTACCCTTCCCCATCCCCTCGCTCGCGACCCCTCTCCCCAGGGCGTCGACCTCATGCGTGCGGCAGCCCTCCCTGGTTTCTCCTCCCTTGCACGGATGGTGCTTCCCCCAGCCCATCGCTCCCCTTTCCCCTTCTCTTCTCAGCTTTTCAAGCCCCCTCCTTGTAGGTTCTCTCCCAGCCTGTTCGGCCTGCGCGACACCGCCACCTTCCCTTCCCGGAGGTCTCCTTCCTCACTGGATCGCCCTCCGCCTCCCCGTCCGACTTGATCTCTTTCTCTACCACCCCCTTTCTCCTTTCCAGCCGGCGCAAGTCCACCCAGTCCCCCCTTCCTTTCCATCCAACACAAGAACCCCCTGCCCTATCTTTTTTTTCTTCCCTTGGCGCGACCCACCAGCAACAGCTTTCTTCTCCCCTTCCCGTCACGATTCCGGCGAACCCGGCCCCCTTTCTGGCATGTTTCTGGCAACCCCACCCTTGTCGTTCGAAAATATTCTGAGGAAAACCCGGATTTTGTGGCGTAGTGCCTCAGCGTGCTCCGATGTGGCCATGATTTCCCTCACTGGGTTTGCGAAGGGTGTATCGGGTCATGCCAGACCCCGTTTCGTTCGTCGCTGCCGAAGGCGAAGCGATTCAAATTGCTTCGGATCATCCGCTATTGTTCGCGGGGTGCGTTAGGCCTCTCCACATGTTTTGATTTGCCTCTACCATCCAAGGTAAGAGTTTTGTTATCGCGCGCATGTTTATTTTTATTTTCTTTATTGTGTTTTGAATTCATTATATTTTATTTGTAGTACGGATAATTATTTTGGTGTGCAATCTTGCTTTTCTGTGTTCTCATGATCATCATCGTTGTTTGAGGTGATGTCCTTAATCCCTTGATTTGTTTCACCCTTTTGGGTTGTGTTTATATCTTTTAGTCCTTTGTTTTTACTAAGAGGTGCATCGATCTTTGTTGCCTTATGTTGGGTGTCGGAAATTGTTGCAGGTAGTCGAGATCGTTTCCGTGTGTTCACACATATTTTCCCAGGTATGAATATATATATATATATACTCCTTTTGAGTACGTTTTCCCTCATGGAATGGGGAACACGTGCAGCATTTTAATGATGTATGTGTATATATATATGGTAGTGTGTGCATGCATGCAAGCGAGGTGTTTCTTGAGTTAGAATGTTTTTACTGGACTTCCTTGAGGTAGGAAAATCCATGCATTTACTTTCCATTGCTTTTCCTTGATGCTTGAGGTTTCCGTTATATTATTATCTTATTATGCATCTTCATGGTACCTCTTTAAAGCTTCTTGTGGTGTTCAAAAATTATTTTTTGTTGTTAAAGACAGGGTTTACATGAATCATGGTGTAGGCCTTATATATGATACCTTTGGTGTTTGTAAATTTCCACATGTTCTTTTTGGGTGAAATTGGATGTTTGGGTGGGGTTTTTCCCATAAAAATGTTTTGTTAAATTGGTCTGAAATATGTTTTGGATTTCATATATGAAATTTGGTGTTTTCCCTGGTTGTGGTTCAATGTTTTTCTAAAAACAGGCTTTAGGTTTATGAACTTGTGTAGTAATATGGGTGTTTTGGGTTGAAAGCAAAGGGTGTATTTATAAAATTTTGTTTCAAAATTTTTGATTGGTTTTGAAGTGTTCCTCTTGGTTTGGCCCATTTGGCCCTAGAAACATGCGTGGGTGAGTTGTTTGAAAAGGAAAGGGGTGTTTTTAAACTTTGTGGTGTGTTTGGGTGAAAGTGGAAGTCAAAGCCCATTTGACACTTTCTTAGGTGGTGTTGTTTTAACTTGACTTAAAGTGAAATTGGGATATTTTTTGGTAAATGTTTTATTTAAGGGGTTGTTTGGCCACGTTGGTATAGAGATAGTATTTGTGGATGTTTTTGAATGGGTTAATAAATGTTTTGATAAAAGGATGAGAGTTGTGAAGCTAAATGCCCTTTTGGAATTTTAGATTGGATGTTTACAAAAGGTTTGATATGTGTGAATTGTATGAGGCCCGTTTGGCATCTTTGAAACTGTGTGTTTGGAAAACCCCACTTCGTTTGGGTGCCTTGCCTCATCTTTCAATCATGTGACAGGAGGGTCCTCGGTATGGGCCTCCTTTTGAGAATATTTATTTTAAGGCATGGGACTAACCTTGACGTGGTCGGGGTGGTGCCGGATTGTGTCACGTGCTTGATTATAAATATATGGCTTGTTATTTGAATGCATGGCACACCTCTTTGTGAACGTAGCACAGAAACTTAGCATAGAAAGGGGGTTTACTGAGAACTATTTCTGTACTAGTTTAGATTACACACTGGCTTGTGGCCCCTAGTACGGATGACACTCTGTTACAGGATTGGGCCCCTCGGTCTGGTCATGTAGGGAAACACCGGGCATTAGGGTGTTATGATGTCATCGAGAGTAGACATGTCTTCAAGATGAGTCACATGTATGGCACATTCTGGTCTTCCTCTGAGTTCCTAGGTTTTCCATGATCCTTTGTTACGAGCACTATTAGTACCATTGCCCTTGTTGTGTGTGGAATCATACCCTTGAACTTGGTTTCAGTGTTTCTTGGAAAACGTTTGTGTATATGGTTGTTTTTAAAAATGAACTTAAAAGTAGCTGTTTTGGAAAGGTTTGCATGAACCCCACTTTTGTTTTCTTTTCCTTATTTTTGAATTATAAGGGAAATGGATTTGTGATAGTTAGTTTTCAAATTGCAGTGTAATATGAAAACCTTATTTTTATAACTGTAGTTCACACTAGTATTATTTGGTTGTATTGGAACTAGAAAATGCATGGATTATGTGGTTCACTTTTGGCATTCCTACTGATCATTTTAATGCTCATGCCTATCTTACCATTTCAGATGCAGGTTCAGGTGTTTGGTTCAGGTTCTTATTTCGTCTACCCGTGCGAGGCAGGCTGTTAGTTGTTGGAGGTGACCAAGAGGTCCCATGGAGGTATGTGCATTCTTGTTTTCTTTCCGCTGCTAGTTTTCATTATATTTGTTTAGTCTTTATTATTTTATTTGTCTTCCTTTTATGTTCTAAATCGTTCCCACCTATTTAGTTTTGATGCTCGACACTAGTTGTCTACCCGTGGGGATCGGGAACGCCCCTCGGGTCATGCCGCGAGCCGGCTCAAGTGACCAATTCAGGGTCGACCCGGGTTGGTTTGTGACAATACATTAATTGTCTTCACTCATTAAGACTACTATACTCTCTATCTTAACTAGAAATTATTATTTGGGAACCAATAGAAGCATTAGAGAAATTAGAGGTGGTGTGATCCATTATATTCCTACAAAAAAGGAAAATAATGATTATAGTGGAATGGAAAATGGGTTATGATGTGATGATATTTGATTACATGTTTCAATGGCATAATATTTTATATAGGAATAATTTTACACATGTCAATTTGATCAACATACATTCCCTAGGTCTATATTTATAGGACTATTCTCATAATCTAGCATCACAATACACTTTTACCCACCCCTTTCTATGTAGGAATGAGTGAGTGACTATCTAAAGATAAAAATATATTTCAAGGGAGAACAATTCAAGTATCTATAGAATCATAAATGGCATTATAGAATAGAAAGTGTAGAATCTTCTGAACCAACTCTAGTCATATTGATACAGACAAGGGGGTTCCTCCCTTTTATTTCTGAGAATGGTTGGTGCCCTCTAGCATAAGCACCCATATGTTTCTTCTAATAATGGAAAAACCTATTATGTTCCAAGACATCAGTGAAAAAATATATTTTCCTTGGAATATGATTATATAAATATCAATCCAACCCAATTTTGAGGTCGTAAATTTATTGGTTTTCTTTTTGATAATTAAGTGAGAAGGACAAGGAAATTCAGCTATCATGGGATGAAGACACACTATTCTCCCTTGTTCCCAAGATAATTAGCCAATGTATTTCTACACCATTAGTTTCACACATTGTGTTCATCACCTTGGTCTATTAGCGTAAAGAACAAGTCTTAATTCCTTGGTCTACTATCATGAAATATCAATGTTCATATCTTTCTCGCTCAGGCCCTCTAACATTCATTGACCTTCTAATCCAATCCCATGCATCCAGGTCCAAATATTTCTCTATATGTTTGACTGAAGTGGACCTCATTTATATATTTTTTAGAAGATTAATGCACCCTTATATCTCCCTTCCCTTAATATCCAAACCCCATTCTGGTATCCATTTTTTCTTAAAACCAAATTGAGTTAACCACCCAATGAGGGTTTCTATGTTACTTAATGTTTTCAAACATTATAACCTGTAGGGAAGACAATTACCCACATATTTATTCAAACATTATGGAGAAGGGATCATATTGGGAGACTTATTAGGGCTCCATAAAACTATAAGAATTTTTAAGGACCCTAACCAACTTGGATGTAGGCTCAACCAAGATCCATTAGTTGGGTGATATCTTCTATAAACAATCTACTAGGGAAAATCATAAGCCACATTCATTATCCATATTTTTTAGTGAAGTATACTGATTATTATAACCATATATTAGGTTAATGTAGAACAAATTTTCCACACTCAGAAAATAGGGTGTAGTTATACCCATTTCATTTATCCCTAAACTAGGGTGAAACATAACTAATTAAGCCAAATATAGAAATTTGTTTAAGAGAAACAATTATATTATCACTATTCGATAGATAATATAAATCATTTCAAGTATCCATATACTAGTGGGATGTTAATCCTATTTTTGTATCCCTCTATAGTGGAAATTATGAACTAATTATCTTATTTATCCACTAAGGTGATGTAGAAACCATTCTCTAAGATCATTACTATGGTGAAGTAAAATGAATTATTTATGTGTTAGGGAACTATAAATATCCTTATTTAAATTATGAATTATCTCCTCATCCATGTATTCTTTACAAGCACCCAAATGTCAAGGACTAATATGAAACCAATGGATATACAGGATCAGGGAATGCATATTAGCATGAACACCATCGATTGTGTATTACATTGATAAATTGATGAATGGTATTTTTACTCCAATATATGTAGTAGCCTTTTTATGATCACAATAACGTATTCCAATGATAATAGGGGTCTTTATCATGGGGACACTTGAGTGTTGTCTCTTAGGTCAACATCCTCATCCTCGCTCCAGATTCCAATTAATGTGACTTGTACCATTGTGAATTATTTATTTGTATAAACCCAAAAAATGTTCACATTGATGTTTTCATCTCTATGAGACCTTAATGAGTATGAATACCCACCCCAGGTTACCATATACACTTTCATAAGTCATGATCATGTTCAAAAAATTATAGAAAACCAACTCATGCCTCAATCTTGGTATAATCATTATACATGCAATAATTTATGTTCCAAACACATTTTTCCATTCAATGATACACACTCACCCAAAAGGTAATTCGATGATTAATCCCCAACCACTTCCTAAAGGGGGGATTTCCCACATGATTCTAGTCATCCTTCATATTCCTATTACCAATAGATGGGACATAAACAACTATATAAAGGCCTCCTCCCTAGGTGTATGACATAACTCATTATCCAAAAGGTATATATCCCCTATGATCCTCATACGAGTTTATACCAATCCATATGACTCATTAAATCCTCTATTTTCACTCCTTTCATGATTCATATGACCTAGTTAGTTTATGATAGACTCTATGGTAATATCCTTGTCACATGACTTAATATTGCAGGACAAAATCCATAATACATAATGTAAAACATTCTGGTATCATCCTTTAACACAGTATTAAACAATTTGACTTGAACTATATTGTATTTGGTTACTTTAAATTGAAAATATCATGATACCTCTTTGTGTTTTACATCCAACATCAAGATTATATCTTCATGGGGACATATTCCACATGAAATAACCTCCATCCATCATCATTGGTCTATATTACACCTCAGATTAATTTTCCTTTCTAAATGGTTCATATTTCCCCTAAGATCCCTCTTTACATCCAGTGGGCTATATTCATTACTAAAATAATATTAATGGTCCCATGTTACTCATGATATCACCCGTTTACTTCCACACCAGGACATATTCCCCATGATCTTTGACATCCTTTCTCATTGGTGCCTATTATATTGGATATCCTAGTTCACCTTCCCAAGGGTTATATTCCAATTAATCCTATCATGAGAGAGTCGTATTACTCATGGAATAAACTACATATATCCACTATGGGATATACTCCCTATTCTATCACGAATCCTTTGATTAGTTCCATATTCCACAGGATCCTCTCCCAATATCCCATACTTCCATGGAGTCCATATCCTGATCAATATTTCATTTCCCCACTAACGTGATAATATACCCATACAATGAGTCTATACTACCCGTATTGTTGGACTATAATCAATAGGATACATTCCCTTTATGGTAAATCCAAAATGGATACTCATTGTTATTCCCCATAACAAACATTACTATGAATCATTCATTTAAAATTCTACTATGAATGGAATTAAATTACTCAAAACTGTCCACATTTTCATGACCCTAAATTTAATGAGAATGGTCCCTAATAATTTTACATTAAATGTAGGTTGTGTCCCCTTATGCGGAACTAAAATACAGAGTATTTTATTTTTTTCATGGGTATAATTAGGAATCCCTTCCCATGGGTTTGATCCCAACACCAAATGTACCAATAACTCCCTATAGTGCATTAAACATTGCATCTCCCAACTATGCTCATTTGAACCACAATCTAATGACCACATCATCTCTTGTTCACTATGAGAAATATGTAATGCTTTTTATACCTATATAAATTTTATTATCAACACATGATTACGATTGAGTCATAAGATCATGGGTAGATATCCTAGTGCTAAGATTTTTGATGGATTTATAAACATATATTAAAATTCAAATACAGGCCCAGAGAATACAATAATTCCACTTGAAATGATGTGGATGAGCCTGATCGTCTATCCTATTGACCAAAATGATTTCCATAATATCATTTTTAATGTCTTTATAACCGCTTACTTATTGAATATAGTTCTTCAACAACTCAAATCTATATGGGTTGGATGGGTATTAAATATTCCTTATAAATAATTAAAAACCAAAATCTTAATAAAAAAAACTATTCATGAGTTAATATCAATGAATAATTTATGAAAAAATACATTTCAAAACATAATAAATAGAAACCAAATTTTGTTTCCAAATATAGCATGATTTTTTCTCCATAAAAACCCATATTTTTACAAATAGAACCATCTTGAGATGGGAATATGGAAAATGATTACAAAAATAGATGTAGTTAAATAATTGATAAAATTTATATGGTTGGGTTTTTTATGTTTCTATAATGGATCTGGAAGATGTTAGAGATTATCATGTTCTATACATTATTAACAGGTAGATAAAATTAATGAATAGAGGATGGAGAGTACAACTTGAAGAATATTGATAAAGATGAGTTTTTTAAATCTATGTGAAATTACAAGGGGATTCCATTTTCCACATAAATATTTTTTTATCGAGGGATGGTGATTCCTCACAAAAACTCTCAAAATAAATGGTGTCATACCATGAACCTAGCAATGGAGTTCCCTAAAGATTTATTTTATAATGAGAATTTCATGATTCCCTAATGTTTCTAAAATAAATATATATTATGGTTTTATATAAGTAATCATGAGTGTAACACCCCAAGTTTTTATAAAAATAAATTGAAATTCATAAAACTTTGTTTAAAGTAGATATTTATAACTAGCCTTTAAAACATAACCTTTCCACTTCTATGTTTTGAATTTTAAGAAACTTTCATCTACAATTGTGTTCAGTAAGTTATTTGGAGTCTAATGAAACCAACTTGATTTTTTTGTGAATAGTAACATACCCTAATGAATAATAATATGAATAGTAATATGACCCTAATGAATAGTAAATTTTATTTATTATTTTATTTTCTTAAGGCTAGAAGATAATAACATCTTGGTTAATTTTTCATTGTGATAAAGAAGTAGTTATAAAATTAGAACTGTTAATTTTTGAATTAAGTATGATTTTATTTAAAAATTAAATTAGTAATATTTAGAAAATTATTTTTCAAACATGGACTTCATTTTTGAATTCTACACGTCGAAAAATTATTAGGGTAAATATTAGGAATTTTTCTGAAATTCAAGAATTTTTTATGAATAGTAAAATACGATAAAATACGATAAATGCTAAATACCTGATTTACTGCATCATAGGTGATAAAAGGATGTTGTGATCCCACTTGGTTCGAACTCTCATGCCATTATTAATATTTTGGGTAACATGAATTAAGATTATTCATAGTCTTGAGCTAAAATATTAAAATAATGATTAAAATAGTGAAAAATACCCCCTCTGCTCCACTATAAATACCACCCTCACTCACCTCTTCCTCCCACACCTCTCAAGCCATGTAATTGTATAATATATGTCAAATTCCCTCCCCAATCTTCCTCTCCACGTCCTAGAACTTCTGGTCTCACAAAAAGACCAAAACCAAAGCCCTTAAGGAGGATCTTAAGGAGAAGAGATCAAGAGGTAAACACCTTCTTTTATTTCCTTTCTTTTATATCATTTTATCTTATTCTCTACCATTCCCTTTTGATTATGATGTGATATTTGATTAAATATCCCCCATTACTACCCATATTATGTATTAATGATCAGATATCCACTTCCTCTCATCAAACTATTTTTATGAAATTTTAAGAGACGTTGTTAGGCTACCGAATTTTCGTGAGAAATTTATCAAGTTTTCTTTTATTTTAAGATTCCTTTCTTTTCTTCTTCTTTAAACACATCCTCTTAACCAAGAGGAATGAAAGATCCATAATCTTGTATATTCTGGATGATCTCATGTTCATGTAAAATTCATCATCATTATTTTTCTCCTCCCCCACTTATTCAAGGAATTAAAATATTGTCTGTCATGTGTCGAATTACCGACAGCGTGGACGATGTGATTTCAATTTTCATTAATTATTTCAAGTATGGTCATCAAAACTTTTTTATGATTGAACTAGGTTATATTATATGTATTATATCTCATCCATTGTTCTGGAATTATTTTGTACTCATGGATCTAAATTATATGACAAAACGAGGTTGTTGTTATCGAAGAACCACTAGAAGATCTAAACGAACATCATTAATGTTTAAACTCATGAATAATCCTCATATAAAACATCAAAATGATAAATTGTACAATTTATGGTACTGTAAATATTTAAATACCATTTCATTCCAATTATGGAGTTTCACTTTTAATCGACAGTAACATCCATCATGAACCAATCATGCAAATCATGTAAGGAACTCACCCAAAAACACTGCATGGGGAAAATACTAACAATTAAAGGGTGAAATGATGTGATCAAATGATCATATAAAATGTTATAAACATGAATATGGTTCTGTAAAATATTAATAACACTCTTTTAACCATTATACAGGAGGTTTAAACAAGTTTCAAGTAAGAAAAACCCGAGGTAAGGTAATTCTTAACCCGATTTCCATTCATTGGGTTAACCTTCTACTTCATTATTTATGTGATATTTAAATTGTTTGTGTGATGGGTTCTGTTTATATTATGTTTTATTATGTGTATTTACAGTATATACACATACTCCATCCACTCTATCAAGTCTCTCTTCAATTGTATGATATTTATAAGGGGATTTTCATTAAAAATCCTCTTTTTAAATCCAATTTTACGAAATTCCAAATTAATGTTTTTATGGGATTATTCATGTTGTATGATTATGTTTTGGTTCTTGGGAATTATTTATTATGAATGGGGGGACCTATATATCCCTCCAATTCATTGGGTATGTGTATGTTGGAGTTCGGTCGTATGGTTACTCCATGTGTAACTGCGATAGTTACACTAATTGTAAGGTAGCCGTGAGGGTTACAAATTATAAGGTAGCCGCAAGGGTTACAATATTATGTATGTAATTCCCCAAGATACCTTTATGGTTCTACTTATGTTCTTATGTATTTTTGGAGATATCATGTTTCACCAGGTAGGTATATATATATATACAGGTGATAAGTAAGTCTTTTGGAAATGATTTCATACATTACAAGTATTCATAGACTAATGTATTATTTCCTTCTTTTCATATCCCTTACTAAGTTTTTATTCTCATCCAAAGTTTTAAATAATTTTCCCAGGTTAATGGATGTGTAATACAAAGAAGTAAGTCGTGTTAATTGTTGAATAACTGTCAAGGAGTCTTATTTTAAGTTTTAATGTTTTATATTTTGAAAAAAAAGGAAACTGTTTTTATGGTATTCACTTTGTAATAATGTGTAATGTTATGAATGAATTATTTCCCAATTATCTAAAGCTATAAACTTGAAAAGATCCTTAATATAAAAAGAAGTTTTTACTTGACTAAATTCAATGTTATATATGCAATAAGGCCAGGTCCTTATAGTTGGTATCAGAGGTTTGTTTAGATAACCTTAGGGGTTAGGGTGATGTTAATAGAATAAAACAAATAATTTTCACTATATATTTAGTTTTAAATGTTTTAGTATTTAAATATTACCATGTTGCTTCATATAAGACATGTCTGTTCAGAATGGTTGTCCACAGACGGAACAGGGATGCTGAAGAGGAGAGGCACCCACAAAATGACATCCTTTCGGAGCTACAACCTGGAATGGTAGGGATTGGAACCGAGCTGTTTGTGATAGTAATGGCTCAGCTAACACAGGCTATAAATAGTGGTGGAATCCATTAAAGAGAAACAATATAGGTACCAAAATGGAACATGACAGTAGTGGATCATTTTATTAAACAACATCCTCATGCATTCAATGGATCTTCTGACCCAGTAGCAGCTAAAGGATAGATCAAAGCCCTGGAAAAGATATTCGATGTTATGGGATATTCAGATAATCAAATGGTAAGTCTTTACACTTATCGTTTTGAAGGGGAATCTGATCAGTGGTGGTCAATAGTAAGGAATATCATGGGTAGAGAGGATTTTGATGCCTTAGGGTGGAATGAATTTAAAATTATTTTCCTTGAAAAATATTTTCCTAAGGTGGTGCGACTTATAATGGACAAGAAATTCCTTGAATTGAAACAGAAGGAGGATGACTCAGTGGCTATGTATGAAGTGAACTTCACTGGACTGGTGAGGTATGCTCCAAATATTATTCTGGATCTTGATAGAAAAATCAACCTCTTTTACATAGGATTGAATCCAAGGTATCAAAGGGCGTTGGCCTCCCGTGAATTCAAAAGTTATGAGAAAAACTTGTTCGATGTGCTAAGAGGGTAGAGATGGAGTTTTTTGATGATAACATGTATTTTGGAAACAAATAGAATAAGAGGTATAGTTGTCAAGAAATGGGTAAGAATCAACCAAAGAAATCTGATGGTAAGAAAATCTAATGTCCAGTTTGTGAAAAGTGTGGTAAGAAACACCTTGGGGAATGTCTTAGAAAAACTGGGAAGTGTATTAAATGTGGTAATTTTGGACATATGGCCCGATATTGAAATGAAAATGATCCTAAGAATAATCCTAATAATAAAATTGTAAATAGTTTTAAATGTGGTGAGATGGGTCACTATGCAAATGCATGCCCAAAGAGAGATCAGAATGATGCAAAGAAGCTAGACTACAATCAGAAAGGTGTAGTGAGATTCTTTTCAGCTACTTCAGCAGTGATCAGGCCATCCAATGAAGTTGTATCAGGTGCTTTGTCTATTCACTAAGATTTTTCTAAAGTTTTGTTTGATACGGGATCTACACATTCCTTCATCTCTGAGAAATTTTATGGTAAATTGAAAATATCACCTTAACAAATGAGACATGAACTTGTCATCAAAACACCAGGGGGAAATGTTATATCAAATAGGAATTATAAGAATCTTTCAATTGTGGTCTGTGGAAAGACTTTACCTACAAAACTTATTTTTTACCCTTAGTTGAGTTTGATGTTATTCTGAAGATGGATTGGCTTTCTGATTATCATGCTAAGATTGACTGTAGAGAAAAAGAAGTTGTTTTTCAGAAAGAGTTTCAGTTTTTATTCAATAATGAACCCATAAAATTGATAAAATATCAAAAAACTAAGAAACTATTGAAATATGGAAATGAAAGTTATCTTTCTCATATTTTTGAAAACAATAGAACAATTCAAATTAATGATGTGCCGGTGGTAAATGAATACCTTGATGTTTTTTCTGATGAGTTACCTGGTGCCATACCTGATCGAGAAGTCGAATTCACAATTGACTTTGTTCCTGGTGCTAAGCCAATTTCAAAACCCCCATATCATATGGCTCTAATAGAACTTCTTGAATTGAAAAATCTATTGGAGGATTTTCTTGACAAAGGCTTCATTCATCCTAGAACTTCACCATGGGGAGCCCATGTTTTGTTTTTTAAAAAGAAATATGGTTCCATGAGACTTTGCATTGATTAAAGAGCTTTGAATAACATCAATGTTAAAAAAAATATCCTTTTACTCATATCGATGACTTTTATGATCAGCTCCAGGGAGTTCAGTACTTTTCCAAGATTGACTTGAGATCCAGATACCATCAACTGAAGGAGAAGGAGGATGAAATCCCAAAAACAGCCTTTTGTACTAGATATGGGAAATATGAATTTGTTGTTATGCCATTTGGATTAACTAATGCACCTGCTATATTCAGGAATATTATGAATAAAGTATTTCATGAGTTCTTGGATAAGTTTGTGGTTGTATTTATTGATGAAATTATGGTATTTTCTAAAAACAAATAGAAGCATGAAAAACATCTAAGGGTTGTTTTGAAAACTTTAAAAGAAAAGAAACTGTATGGAAAGTTCATAAAGTGTGATTTTTAGTTGTAACATATTTCTTTTCTTGGGAAAACTATAAATAAATATGGAATAATAGTTGTTCCTTCCAAAACAAAAGTAATTGATGAATGTCCAAGACCCAAAAATGTTATAGATATTCATAGTTTTCTAGTCTTAACAGGTTATTACCGATGGTTTTTAAGAAATTTTCATGGTTATCTAGCCCGATAACTAAGTTAACATAGAAAGGGGTTAAAAAAATTTGGACATAGGAATGTGATGTTTTCTTTTAGGAACTGAAGAAGAGATTAGTGAATGCTCTAGTTTTGGACTTACCTTCCCAAAATGGTGAGTTTGTCATCTATAGTGATGCTTCATTGAAGGGACTTGGTTGTGTTTTGATGCATAATGATCAAGTAATTGCCTATGCTTCGAGACAACTTAAAACTCATGAGCTAAATTATCCTACAAATGATTTGGAATTGCCAGATGTGGTTTTTGATTTGAAAATTTGGAGGCATCATTTATATGGAAACAAATGCGAAATATATACTGACCAAAAAAGTTTGAAGTATATATTCACTCAGAAGGAATTAAAAATGAGGCAGAGAAGATGGATTGAACTAATAAAATATTATGACTGCATGATCAATTACCATCTTGGAAAAGAAAACAAAGTGGTGGATTCCTTGAGTCCTAAAAATCATTCATCATTAACCTTGTTACATTTGGAACATGATCCCTTGATTAATTATTTGATGAATTTTGGCTTAGAATTTGTTTGTGCAGGGAATACATCTATTTTGTTTCAGGTTTCAGTGCAGTCTTCATTATCATACAGAATTAAGTGAGCAGAGAAGGAAGACCGTGATCTATAGAAAAATCTAGAATTTGTTAAAGTGGGTAAGTTTCCATAATGTAACCATGATAAAGATTATGTTTTAATATTTGGAAAAAGGTTGTGTCGCCCTAGTGATTCTGATTTGAAGAAATATTTGTTATGCGAAGCTCATAGTTCTCCATTTTTGGTTCATCCTAGAATTACTAAGATGTATAGATACCTTTGGGAGTATTATTAGTGAAATGAAATGAAAATGGATATAGATAATTTTACCATGAAATGTTTGACATGTTAGCAGGTTAAAGAAGAGCGGTAGTTACCGAAGGGGATGCTTCAGCATTTTCTAGTGCCAGAGTGGAAATGGGAGAATATATCCATGGACTTTGTAGTGTGACTACCAAAGACTTCTTGAGGTAACAATGTGATTTGGGTTATTGTTGATCAGCTAACAAATTCTGCACATTTTTCTTTCTATTTGAGATAAAATGTCTTTGGATCAGATTTCTCGATTGTACCTCAAGGAAATTGTCAGGTTACATGGATTTCATCTTTCCATTGTATCTAATTGGGATCTGAGGTTCACTTCTAACTTTTGGAAGGGACTTCAGAAGTCGTTAGGCACAGAGTTAAATTTATGTACAACTTTTCATCATCAATCAGATGGGTAGTCAGAACGAACGATTCAGACTTTGGAGGATATGCTTCGAGCTTGTTCAATAGACTGGTAGGGAAGTTGGGATGAACATATTTCTTTAGTTAAGTTTTCTTATAATAATAGTTTTCGTTATAGTATTCAGATGGTACCTTATGAGGATTTGTATGGGAAGCGGTGTCGTACTCTAGTGTTTTGGGATGAAGTCGGTGAAAGAAAGTTTATGGGGAAAGAATTAGTAGAAGAAGCGGGTGAGAAAGTGAGAATAATCCAGTAGCACATGAGGATAGCTTGGAGCCGGTAGAAATGTTATACAGATAACATAAGTAAAGACTTCTCTTTCTAGGTAGGTGACCATGTTTTACTTAAAATCAATCCTTGGAACAGTGTGAAGCGCTTTGGTAAGAAAGGGAAACTTAGTCCACAGTTTATCGGTCCTTTTGAAATCTTGGATAAAGTTGGAGCAGTTGAATTACGCGTGGCTTTTCCTCCAAGCTTGTTTCAGGTACACAATGTTTTTCATGTTTCGATGTTGAGAAAGTATGTGCCAGATTCATCACATGTCTTGAGCCCAGAAGTAGCTCAACTGGAAGGGAATCTTTCTTATGAAGAGAACCCAGTTCAGATTCTTGATCAAAGGAAACGTGTACTGCAGAATAAATTAATCCACCGGGTAAATGTTTTGTGGAGAAACCACATGGTTGAAGAAGAAACATGGAAGTTAGAAAATGCAATGAGGGAAAAATACCCTCTGTTTTTTAATAAGTAAATAAAATTATGAGGACGCAATTTCCAAAAAGTGGGGACAATGTAACACCCCATTTTTTTCTAAAAAAAAATTGAAATGCATGAAACTTGGTTTAAAATATATATTTATAACTATCCCTTAAAACATAACTTTTCCACTTCCATGTTTTCAATTTCAAGAAACTTTCATCTGCTATTGTGTTCAATAAGTTATTTGGAGTCTGATGAAACCAACTTGTTTTTTTGTGAATAGTAACATACCCTTATGATTATTAATATGAATAGTAATATGACCCTGATGAATAGTAAATTTTATTATTAGTTTAATTTACTAAGGCTAGAAGATAATAACATCTTGGTTTATTTTTCATTGTGATAAAGAAGTAGTTGTAGAATTAGAACTGTTAATATTTGAATTAAGTATTCTTTTATTTAAAAATTAAATTAATAATATTTCGAAAATTATTTTTCAGACATGGACTTAATTTTTGAATTCTACATGTTGAAAAATGGTTAGGGTAAATTTTTGGGATTTTTCTGAAATTCCAGAATTTTTTATGAATAGTAAAATACGATAAAATATGATAAATGATAAATACATGATTTAGTGCATCATAGGTGATGAATGGATGATGTAATCCCACTTAGTTTGAACTCACATTCCATTATTACTATTTGGGGTTACATGAATTAAGATTATTCATAGTCTTGAGCAAAAATATTATAACAATGATTAAAATAATGAAAAATACCCCCTCTCCTCCACTATAAATACCACCCTCACTCCCCTCTTCCACCCACACCTCTCAAGCCTTGATAATTGTCTAATTTATACCAAATTCCCTCCTTAATCTTATTCTCCACATCCTAGATCTACTAATCTCACCAAAAGGCCAAAACGAAATCCCTTAAGGAGGATCTCAAGGAGATAAGATCAAGAGGTAAACATCATCTTTTATTTCCTTTCTTTTCTATCATTTTATGTTATTCTCTTCCATTACCTTTGGATTATGATGGAATATTTCATTAAATATCTACTATTAATTCCCATATTATGTATGAATGATGAGATATACCCTTCCTCTCATCAACCTATTTTTATGAAATTCTAAGAGATGTCATTAGGATGCCGAATTTTCATGAGAAATTTATCAACTTTTCTTTTATTTTAAGATTCCTTTCAGTTCTTCTTCTTTCCTCACCTCCTCTTAACAAAGAGGCATGAAATCTCCAGAATCTTTTACATTATTTATTTTCTCATTTTCTTGGAAAATTCATCATCATTATTTTTCTCCTCCCCCACTTATTCAAAGAATTAAAATATTGTCTGTGATGTGTCGAATTACCGACATCGTGGACGATGTGATTTCAATTTGCATTAATTCTTTCAAATATGGTCATAAAACCTTTTTTATGATTCAACCAGGTTATATTAAATGTATTATGTCTCATCCATGGTTCTGGATATATTTTTTACTTATGGTTCTAAATTATAAGACAAAACAAGGTTGTTGTTATTGAAGAACCACTAGAAGATTTAAACGAACATCATTAATATTTAAACTCATGAATCATTCTCATATACAAAATCAAAATGAAAAATGGTATATTTTATGGTACTAGAAATATTTAAATACCATTTCCTTCCAATTCTAAATTTTCACTTCCAATCGATAAGAACATCCATCCTGAACCAATCATGGAAATCGTGTAAGGAACTCGCCCAAAAACAGTGCAAGGGGAAAATACTAACAATTAAAGCGTGAAATAGTTTTATGAAATTATCATATAAGATTTTATAAACATGAAAATGTTTTTGTGAAATATTAATTACACTCTTTTAACCATTATACAGGAGTTTTAAACAAGTTCTAAGTAATACAAACCCGAGGTAAGGGAATTCAAAACCCGATTTCCATTCCTTGGGTTAACCTTCTACTTCATTATTTATGTGATATTTAAATTTTTTGTGTGGTAGGATTATATTTATATTATCTTTTATTATGTGTATTTACAGTATATATACATACTCCATCCACTATATTAAGTATCTCTTCAATTTTATTATATTTATAAGGGGATTTTCATTAAAAAATCTTCTTTTTAAATTTAGTTTTACGAAATTCCAAAGTAATGTTTTTATGGGATTATTCATGTTGTATGATTATGTTTTGGTTATTGGGAATTATTTATGATGAAGGGTGGTACCTATATCTCGGTCCAATGCATTGGGTATTTATAAGTTGGCGGTCGGTCGTATGGTTACTCCAAGTGTAACTGCTATGGTTACACAAATTGTAAGGTAGCCATGAGGGTTACAAATTATAAGGTAGCCTTGAGGGTTACAATATTATGTAAGTAATTCCCCAAGATAACTTTATTGTTCTACTTATGTTATTATGTATTTGTGGAGATATCATGTTTCACCAGGTAAGTATATATATATATATATATACAGGTGATAAGTAAGTCTTTTGGAAATGATTTCATACCTTACAGGTATTCATGGACTAATGTATTCTTTCTTTCTTTTCATACCCCTTACTGAGTTTTTATTCTCATTCCAAGTTTTTAAATGATTTTCACATGTTAATGGATGTTTAAGACATGGAACGAATCCATCTCAAATGTTGAATAATTGTCGAGGAGTCTTGTTTTATGTTTTAATGTTTTATATTTTGAAAAAAAGGAAACTATTTTTATCGTATTCACTATGTAATAATGTGTAATGTTATGAATGTATTATGTCCCAATTCTCTAAATCTCTAAACATGAAAATATCCTCAATTTAAAAAGGAAGTTTTTTCTTGACTAAATTCAAGGTTATGTATGTAATAAGGTCGGGTCCTTATAGTTGGTATCAGATGATGGTTTAGATAACCTTAGGGGTTAGGGTGATGTTAATAGAATACCATAAATAATTTCCACTCTATGTTTAATTTGAAATGTTTTAGCACTTAAATATTACCATTTTTCTTCATCGAATACATGTTTGTTCAGAATGGTTGTCCACAGAATGAACAAGGATGATGAATAGGAGAGGTAGTGATGGAATTATATCCTTCCAGAACTACAGCCCGGAATGGTAGGGATTGGAACCGAGTAGTTTGTGACAGTAATGGATCAGCTAACGCAGAAAATAAATGGTGTTGGAATACATGAAAGAGAACCAATAGAGGTACCACAAAGGAAAATGATAGTAGTGGAACATTTTATGAGACACATCCTTCTGCATTTAATGGATCTTCTGACCCAGTAGCAGCTGAAGGTTGGATCAAAGCCCTTGAAAATATATTCGATGTTATGGGATGTTCAGACAATAAAAAGGTAAGTCTTTCCATTTATCATTCTTAAGGGGAAGCTGATCAGTGGTTGTCAATGGTAAGGAATATCAGGGGTAGAGAGGATTTTTATGCCTTAGAGTTGGATGAATTTAAAATTATTTTCCTTGAAAAATATTTTCCTAAGGTGGTGTGACTTAGAATGGAGAAGAAATTCCTTGAATTGAAATAGGAGGAAGACTCTGTGGTTGTGTATGAAGCGAACTTCACTCGAATGGTGAGGTATGCTCCAAATCTTACTTTGGATATTGATAACAAAATCAACCACTTTTACTCAGGATTGAAACCAAGGTATCGAAGGGCATTGGCCTCCCGTGAATTCAAAATTTATGATAAACTTGTCTGATGTGCTGAGTGAGTAGAGATGGAGTTTGCTCATGATCACGTGCATTTTGGAAACAAAGATAAGAAGAGGTCTAGCTGGAAAGAAATGGTTAAGAATCAACCAAAGAAATGTGATGGTAAGAAAATCCAATTTCAAGTTTCTGAAAAGTGTGGCAAGAAACACCCTAGGCAATGTCTTAGAAAAACTGGGAAGTTTTTTAAATGTGGTAAGTTTGTACATATGGCATGAGATTGTAATGAAAATGATCCTAATACTAATCCTAATAAGAAAACTATAAAGTGTTTTAAATTTGGTGAGATGGGTCACTATGGAAATGCTTGCCCAAAGAGAGATCTGAATGATGCAAAGAAGCCAGACTACCAGAAGAAAGGTGTAGTGAGATCCTTTGTGACTATGTCAGTAGATGTCGGGCTATCCAATGAAGTTGTATCAGGTACATTTTTTGTTCACTTAGATTTTTCTAAAGTTGTTTTTGATAAGGGTTCTTCACATTCCTTCATCTCTGAGAAATTTTATGGTAAATTGGAAATATTACCTCAACAAATGAGACCCTAACTTGTTGTTAAAACACCAGGGGAAATGTTATATCATAGGGTAATTATAAGAATCTTTCTATTGTGGTCTTTAGAAATACTTTACCTGAAAACCTTGTTTTTTTACCCTTAGTTGAGTGTGATGTTATTCTGGAGATGGATTGGCTTTCTGATTATCATGCTAAGATTGACTGTAGATCTAAAGAAATTGTTTTTCAGAAAGAGTTTCAGTATGTATACAAGAATGAACCCATACAATTGATAACATATCAGGAAGCTGAGAAAATATTTAACTATGGAAATGAAATTTATCTTCCTCATATTGTTGAAAACAAAGGAATAATTCAAATTAATGATGTGTCGGTGGTAAATGAATACCTTGAAGTTTTTCTGGATGAGTTATCCAGTGTCATACCTGATCGAGAAGTTGAATTCACAATTGACTTAGTTCTTAATGCTAAGACAATTTCAAAACCCCCATATCATATGGATCCAATAGAACTTCATGAATTGAAAAATTAGTTGTAGGATTTTCTTGAAAAAGGCTTCATTCGTCCTAGCACTTCACCATGGGGAGCCCCTGTTTTGTTTGTTAAAAAGAAAGATGGTTCCATGATACTTTGCATTGATTATAGAGCTTTGAATAACATAAATGTTAAAAACAAGTAATATTTGACGCATATCTATGACTTGTATGATCATATCCATGGAGATCAGTACTCTTCCAATATTGACTTAACATTCAGATACCATCAGCTGAAGGTGAAAGAGGATGACTTTCGGAAAACATCCTATCATACTAGAAATGGGAATTATGAATTTGTTGTTATGATGTTTGGATTAACTAATTCACCTGTTGTATTCATTAATATTATGAATAAAGTATTTCATGAGTTCTTGGATAATTTTGTGGTTGTATTTATTAATGACATTATGGTATTTTATAAAAACAAAGAGGAGCATGAAAAACATCTAAGGGTTGTTTTGTAAACTTTAAAAGAAAATAAATTGTATGGAAAATTCAGCTACTGTAATTTTTGGTGGCAACAGATTTATTTTCTTGGGCACACTGTAAATAAAAATGGAATAACAGTTGATCCTTCCAAAAAAAAGTAGTTGATTAATGGCCAAGAACCATAAATGTTATAGGGATTCGTATTTTTCTAGGCTTAGCAGGTTATTACCAACGGTTTGTTAAGAACTTTGCATGGTTAACTAGCCTGATAACTAAGTTAACACAGAAAGGGGTTAAATTTGTTTGGAAAAAGAAATGTGATGTTTGTTTTTAGGAACTGAATAAGAGATTAGTGAATGCTCTAGATTTGGCCTTACTTTCCCGAAATGGTGATTTTGTTATCTACAGTGATGCTTCTTTGAAGGGGCGAGGTTGTGTTTTGATACAGAATGATCAGGTAATTGTCTATGTTTTGATACAACATAAAAATAATGAGCTAAATTATCCCACAAATGATTTGGAATTGGCAGATGTGGTTTTTGATTTGAAAATTTGGAAGCATCATTTATACAGAACCAAATGCCAAATATATACTAACCATAAAAGTCTAAAGTATATATTCACTCAGAAGGAATTAAACATGAGGCGGAGAAGATGGCTTGAACTGATAAAGGATTATGACTGCATGATCAATTACCATCCTAGAAAAGCAAACAAAGTGGCAGATGCCTTGAGTCGTAAAAATCATGCACCATTAACCATGTTATGTTTGGAACATGATCCCTTTATTAACGATTTGATGAATTTTCTATTAGAATTTGTTGGTGTAGGGAATACATCTGTTTTGTTTCAGGTTTTAGTGTAGTCTTCGTTGTCAGACAGAATTAAGGGAGCACAGAAGGAAGATTGTGAGATATAGAAAAAGGTAGAATAGGTTAAAGTGGGTAAGTCGCCAGAATTTAACCTTGATAAAGACTATGTATTAAGATTTGGAAAAAGGTTATCTATACCGAGTGATTATCAGTTGAAGAAATATTTGTTGTGCGAAGCTCATTGTTCTCCATTTTCGGTTCATCCCGGAAGTACTAAGATGTATAAAGACCTTCGGGAGTATTACTAGTGGGATGGAATGAAAAGGAATATAGCTGATTTTACCATGAAATGTTTGACATGTCAGTAGGTTAAAGCAGAGCGGAAGTTACCGAAGGGGATGCTTCAGCCTTTTCCAGTTCCATAGTGGAAATGGGAGAATGTATCCATAGACTTTGTTGTGGGACTCACAAACAATTCTTGAGGTAACAATGTGATTTGGATTATTGTTGATTGGATAACAAAGTCTGCACATTTTTATTTCTATTCAAGATACAATATCTTTGGATCAGTTTTCTCAATTGTACCTCAAGGATATTGTCAGGTTACATGGAGTTCCTCTTTCCATTGTATTTGATCAGGATCCTAGGTTCACTTCTAACTTTTTTAAGGGACTTTAGAAGTCGTTGGTCATAGAGTTAAATTTCAGTACAACTTTTCATCCTCAATCATATGGGCAGTCAGAACGAATGATTTAGACTTTGGAGGATATGCTTCGAGCTTGTTCAATGGACTACCAGGGAAGTTGGGATCAATATCATTCATTAGTTGATTTTTCTTATAATAATAGTTTTCATTCCAGTATTCAGATGGCACCTTTTGAGGATTTGTATGGGAAGCGGTGTCGGACTCCAGCGTTTTGGGATGAAGTCAATGAAAGAAAGTTGATGGGCCATAATTAGTAGAAGAAGTGCCTGAGAAAGTAAAAATGATTCAGTAGCACATGAGGACAGCTCAGATCAGGTAGAAATGTTATACAGATAACATAAGTAAATACTTCTCTTTCGAGGTAGGTGACCATGTTTTCCTTAAAATCTCTCCTTGAAAAAGTGTGATGTGTTTGAGTAAAAAAGGGAAGCTAAGTCCACGGTTCATCGGTCCATTTGAAATCTTGGATAAATTTGGAGCAGTTGCATACCGCATAGCTTTTCCTCCGATCTTGTTTCAGGTACACAATGTTTTTCATGTTCTGATGTTGAGAAAGTATGTGCCAGATTCATCACATTTCTTGAGCCCATAAGCAGTTCAACTAGAAGAGAACCTTTATTATGTAAGGAAACCAGTTCAGATTCTTGATCAGAGGGAACAAGTATTTCAGAATAAAGTAATCCACCAGGTAAAAGGTTTCTGGAGAAACCACATGGTTGAATAAGTAACATGGGAGTCTGAAAATGAAAAGAGCTAAAAATACCCTCAGTTGTTTAATAAGTAAATAAAATTGCAAGGACGCAATTTCTAGAAGGTGGGGATAATGTAACACCCCAAGTTTTTCTAAAAATAAATTGAAATGCATGAAATATTGTTTAAAGTAGATATTTATAACTATCCTTTAAAACATAACTTTTCTACTTCTATATTTTGAATTTCAAGAAATTGTCATCTACAATTGTGTTCAGTAAGTTATTTGGAGTCTGATGAAACCAACTTGTTTTTTTGTGAATAGTAACATACCCTTATGAATAGTAACATGAATAGTAATATGACCCTAATTAATAGTAACTTTTATTATTATTTTATTTTCTTAAGGATATAAGATAATAACAACTTGGTTAATTTTTCAATGTGATAAAGAGGTTGTTGTCGAATTAGAACTGTTAATTTTTGAATTAAGTATGATTTTATATAAAAATTAAATTAATAATATTTAGAAAATTATTTTTCAAATATGGACTTAATTTTTGAATTCTAAACGTCGAAAAATGGTTTGGGTAAATTTTTGGGATTTTTCTGAACTTCACTAATTTTTTATGAATAGTAAAATACGATAAAATACAATAAATCCTAAATACATGATTTACTGCATCATAGGTGATGAAAGGATGATGTGATCCCACTTGGTTCGAACTAACATGCCATTATTACTATTTTGAGTCACATGAATTAATATTATTAATAGTCTTGAGCAAAAATATTATAATAATGATTAAAATAATGAAAAATACCCCCTCTCCTCCACTATAAATACCACCCTCACTCCCCTCTTCCTCCCACACCTCTCAAGCCTTGAGAATTGTCTAATTTCTACCACATTCCCTCCCCGATCTTCTTCTACACTTCCTAGATCTTCTGGTCTCACCAAAATACCAAAACCAAATCCCTTAAGGAGGATCTCAAGGAGAAGAGATCAAGAGGTAAACATCCTCTTTTATTTCCTTTCTTTCCTTTTATTTTTTGTTATTCTCTTCCATTAACTTTGGATTATGATGGGATATTTCATTAAATATACCCCCTTAAATCCCATATTATTTTTAAATGATGACATATCCCCTTCCTCTCATCAAACTTTTTTTATGAAATTTTAAGAGACGCAGTTAGGATGCCGAATTTTCGTGAGAAATTTATCACGTTTTCTTTTATTTTAAGACTACTTTATTTTCTTCTTCTTTCCTCACCTCCTATTAAACAAGAGGCATGAAAGCTATATAATCTTGTATATTCTGGATTCTCTCATGTTCATGGAAAATTCAGCCTCATTATTTTTCTCCTCCCCCACTTATTCACAGAATTAAAATATTATCCGTGATGTGTTGAATTACCAACATCGTGGATGATGTGATTTCAATTTGCATTAATTATTTAAAGTCTGGTAATAAAACCTTTTTTATGATTGAACCAGGTTATATTATATGTATTATGTCTCATCCATGGTTCTATAATTCTTTTTTACTCATGGTTCTAAATTATAATACAAAATGAGGTTGTTGTTTTCGAAGAACCGCTAAAAGATCTAAACAAACATCATTAATGTTTAAACTCATGAATAATCCTCATATAAAACATCCAAATGAAAAATGGTATAATTTATAGTACTGTAAATATGTAAATACCATTTCATTACAATTCTGGAGTTTCACTTCCAATCGACAAGAACATCCATCATGAACCAATCATGGAAATCATGTAAGGAACTCACCCAAAAACAGTGCACGGGGAAAATACTAACAATTAAAGGGTGAAATGATGTTATTAAATGATCATATAAGATGTTATAAACATGAAAATGTTTCTTTAAAATATTAATAACACTCTTTTAACCATTATACAGGAGTTTTAAATATGTTTTAAGTAAGAAAAACCTGAGGTAAGGGAATTCTTAACCTAATTTCCATTCTTTGGGTTAACCCTCTACTTCATTATTTATGTGCTATTTAAGCTGTTTTTGTGATGGGATATATTTATATTATGTTTTATTATGTGTATTTATAGTATATATACATTCTCCATCCACTCTATTAAGTCTCTCTTCAATTTTTTGATATTTATAAGGGGATTTTTATTAAAAATCCTCTTTTTAAATTCAGTTTTACGAAATTCCAAAGTAATGTTTTTATGGGATTATTCATGTTGTCTGATTAGGTTTTGGTTCTTGGGAATTATTTATGATGAAGGGTGGGACCTATATATCCCTCAAATTCATTGGGAATGTGTAATTTAGAGGTCGGCCGTATGGTTACTCCAAGTGTAACTGCGATGGTTACAGAAATTGTAAGGTAGCCGTGAGGGTTACAAATTATAAGGTAGCCACAAGGGTTACAATATTATGTAAGTAATGCCCAAAGATACCTTTATTGTTCTACTTATGTTCTTATTTATTTTGGGATATATAATATTTGACCAGGTAAGTATATATATATATAGGTGATAAGTAAGTCTTTTGGAAATGATTTCATACGTTACAAGTATTCATGGACAAATGTATTATTTCCTTCTTTTCATATCCCTTACTGAGTTTTTATGCTCATACCAAGTTTTTAAATGATTTTCACTGGTTAATGTATGTGTAAGAAAAGGAATTAATCCATGTTAAATGTTGAATAATTATCAAGGAGTCTTGTTTTAAGTTTTAATGTTTAATATTTTGAAAAAAAAAGGAAACTGTTTTTATGGTATTCACTCTGTAATAATGTGTAATGTTATGAATGTATTATATCCCAATTATCTAAACCTATAAACTTGAAAAGATCCTCAATGTAAAAGGAAGTTTTTTCTTGACTAAATTCATAGTTATGTATGTAATAACTCCGGGTCCTTATAATGAGAATAAATTCTATTAAAGTTTTCATAAAGCATATTTAATAATATAAAGGTTTTGAATAGAAGATTATGATAAAAGAGATGAAAAATGGTTCATAAATAAAATAATGAGTTTAGGTTGATCAAAGAAAATCATGATGATGATTAGAACATAATTTTAATTCATATGTATGTATAAGAAGGTGGAAGTTAATTCACTCATGTAAAAGTAAAAAATATATAGTTTTAAATTAAACCATTCCATAGTAAAACACATGATATGATGTTATTATTTTTTTAAGGGAGTGACAAGAGTATTTTGATGTATATAAAAGGTAAATATCACTAACATGAGATTCATTTAATTATAAATAATATTTGGTTTCATGATTAATATATAAGAAAACAACACATGATGGAGTTGGAATAATATTATTTTTGTTCCCAAAGCATGGAATAATGATCTCACAACCATATATAGGATGTAAAAACACATCATTATTTTTTAAACCACATCATATTTCAACATAAAAGTATTGTATTCTATCAATGTTTTTACTGAGTGGTTATAGAGGACACTAGAAAAGACATTCATGAAAAATAGTCATGGTTTTATGGTTTATATCATTGTCTAAAGAGATAATGTATAATGATATATGATCACGGTTTTGGAAGAATATTCTTGAAATATTAAAGAAAACTCCATGTTGGGGCCAATTCGAGAACACGTCATGGTTTTAGTCAATAAAATTGGAGAAAGTATGAAAAAAATCTTCTTCATTTTCAAGTGGCATGTCTTTCAACTATAGATTTCTCATCTTTGTTTGACCGTGAAAATTATATCAATGTTTTACCATTGTGATATAGTATTTCTATATATGATGATATTATATTTATATATCCTTCTAATTTAATAATTATTTTAGTATTTGAATGGGTTCTTTATGCATCAAATTTATAATTCATTGATAATGGGTATTGGGTACATTCATTACATATCATAATGAGATAATCCAAGAGTCAGTGATAAATTACAATCATTCATGTAGATATTGAGATATTAAATATCTATCCATATATTTATATATAATAATTATACTATTCTAAATGATAATGAGGTATAATTTAAAATATAATCATCCAACCTAGTTTCCAATGATACAATAATAGAATAGAGACATCATCCATGGATCTTAGGCACATGGAGAGGAAAGAAAAAGATCATGCACATTGATTATCATCAATATTGATCATTATTACCTCATATATCATATTTCATAATTTAAATATTCTATTACCTTATTCATATTCCATATATTATTCTTTTTTCAAAATATGTCAGGAACATTGAGTGCCTAATAATGACCATTAATCAACAAGGATGTATCCACTTATAATGAGTTGACGAATATCATAAAAAAATAATTTTATTGAAGGTTAATTATATATAACTCCACCATATATCAACACTTTTATTTATTTGATAAATCAATTATTTATTTACTAACCAGAAAAGGAAGGTTGTTTTTGAAAACAAAGAATTTTTTGTATTACACTATGATCAAAACTTCACCCCTCCCCAGGGTTGATGCATCTCTAGAGTGGTACTCTCAATTTTTAATATTGTTGTATTATTCCTTAGATTTTAATTCTAATGAGGATATGAGGGATCATTGCATTTAAATTGGTTTATATAGAAGAAATTATTATCATTTAATTATTTCAACATTAATTATGTATAATATGGTAATGATGAATAATGATCTTATTTAAAATAATTTATAATAGATATATTCCACTATATATATATATTTAGTTCATAAAAGTGTATGTTGGGGTCAATAAATTTTTTTATAATGGTGGGACATTATTGAATATAGATATAACTATCATATTCATGTCATTTTCTAGTTAATTTAAAAAATTCAACCAATGGGAATCAGTATATTGTTTGTTATATATTCCAATGATTAGGGAATTGGAAATTTATTTATCTTTTTTATGATGGTTAAAAATGTGGATCGGATCATATATTGGTAGTTGATATCCCACCCAGTCAACAACAATATTTCTCTATTTATACAATAATTGGATTAATGAAAATATGAACTCAAACACTTAGAGGTGTTGTTAGAGGGAAACCATAAATGTATTTAATATGTAGCTAGTGAGAGTAAAATAAAGGATATAATAAGATAATAATTGGGGAAACATGGATTGGTATGTGGTTATGGAAAAATCCAATTTTGGAATTTTATTTTATGGAAGGACCTATATATGATATCATCTTTTCTTTGTATGTTTCCCAGTAAGTTTTTTGATAACCTATTAAGGCTTGGTTTTTATTTATTTTATCCTTGTTTTATGAGTTTGAAACTAGTTTATTTGGGTTTAGGTATGTTGCTAAAGGGGTTAAAAAATGGCTGCTTTCAAATCTAATTTATGATGTAAATTATTTATTCATGTTGTAAAATGTTCAAGAAAACTGATCATTTAAAACCCTTTTACACTATAATATTTTTAGTGATGAATGTAAATCCAAAATTTACATTGAATGGGAAGATTATGATGAAAAAAAATATTAGGCTTTAATTATAGGTGATAAGTCATTAATTTTAAAAGGGTTTTTTATTAAGAGCATATATCATTAATAACAAAGATCAGCAGAAGTACATGTGTAAAGCCATGAAGGGAAATTATCCCCCAATAACGGGTTGGTAACCAATGGGCCTGACACCGCAAGCTGATGGACCGCGTTGTTTCCTTCCCTTTTGGTGAAGGAGAAGGTTCATAATTAGAATAATTGGTGAAGTGAGATAATTTTCTTGATGATGGTGCCAAATGACTGGAGTCCACTATCGTTGTGATTAATAGCGTCGATTACTGTGAGACAGTCAGACTCAATGATGATATCGCCCCATCCACGTTCAATAAAAAACATCATACCAACAAGGATGTTCGTGGCTTCAGAAACTTCCGGTTCCCAGAATGCCTGATGTGGTTCATATTTAGCAGCAAGGATCTGCCCGAGATGATTTCAGGCAAGGAGGCCGACGGCAACAAGCCCATCCTTTGGAAGAGCCGCATCCACGTTAATCTTGAGTGTACCTTCCATTGGGGGATTCCAATGAGCGGGATGGGAGGGGGTAACACCCTACAAGGAATGTCCATTGTGGCCTTTCCAACCCTCAATCCATGAAATGTCCCAATCAATCTAGAATTTGGGGGGTCTATGAGCTTGATGAAAAACAGCATCATTATGCCGGACCCAGATAATCCAAGACAAAGTGAAAATGGAGCCTACATCTGCCGAAGAGAGATAAGAGCACCAACGCGTCAGAAGATCAGGAAGGTCAGAGGCCAATGCCAGTGATCTTAGGTAAATTCCTCATTGTTTTAGAGGCCTGTTGGGGTGTTATGGATAAATAATTGAAGGTAATACTTCAATATGTATCCTCTCTCTCAACATTTTTGTTCATCCCATATGATAAACCCTTGATTGGACTTCCTAAACAAGATCAAGTTTTGATGTTATATTTTTAATTTCTATGTGTCATTGATGGAAAGGAAGAATAAGTGTATCATTATCTTAGATGTAGATAATTTGATTTGTTTTCTCTTCTTTTGAGGTAGACAGTCTATAAAAACTCCATAATATTCTATTTTAAATTATCTAGTATGTTTGATAATTATGATCACACTAGTATCCAATGTGTGTGACATGAATAATTTACTAAATCATTATTTGGTGGTAATCCTATGTTTATACCTCCCATTGAATACTCCATGTCAATTGGCATTGAGATCATGATTTCATCCACCCATGAGGTGATCCAACCCTTAAATTGGGGATGAATTCGTAGCCATTTTTAATGTGAAATTTTCATAACATGTGAAATTTGAAAATTTTAGTTGGGATCAAGGGAACCAATTTTTGTTAATTGGAACTTTTAGTGACATGTTTAACCTATTGGATGTGTTAATATGTGTTATATTATCTGAGATTCGTTTCTCATTATGACTTTTGAATATGTTTAAATTATTAAAGAGATTTACTAGGATATGTTGTAATTATTAGAGGACATTTATAGAATTTTTTGTAATTCATAGAGTGCAATATATGGATATATTTTAATTCTTAGAGGGTTATACTCTGATATGATGATATGCTTAAAGGTAACCTCCTAGACATGATGAAATTCATAGGTGGCTTCATTTGGTTTTTCCTATAAGTTTTTTTTTGTTATAAAATGGGTGGGTTATGGATATGGTAGGCATGGTTCGGTGACATGCTCAAATATTTATGGAATCTTACTGAAATAGGTTTCACTATCACTGAGTGTCGACCTAGAGTTATAGGACCAATGGTATTATTTTATGAGGAGTATTAATTTATTAAATTAATACCTCTATTTTCCTAATTACTATATGCATTATATAATAATTCTATATTTGTTTAGATACCATTTGTGGTGCCTTGTAGATTTTTACTCACACCCTATTTAGTTAGTTGTTTGTTACCCAAATAGATTTCGTGGATGTGGGTTTTGATAAGGTAAAGGGACCCTATTGTTAACAATTTCTTGCTGGATAGGTTGGAGCAATGAGAGGGGACCGACATGGGGTTTTAGACTTAGTTCATCATTATATTCTATAGAGACTTTAAGTATTTTTTTTAAACATATAACTACACATTTAGTTTCATTTATTCCTAAAATTACATGATTATATTGTTTTTTGAATTTTGAATTTCCATTTATTCTTCCATGCTTTCCTCATTATTATTTGTACAATTTCCACTATTTTACACTATATTTTTCATATTTTTTCCATTGTTTTTCATACTCTATAACATAGATTATATTATTCTCATTATATTCTTTACATATTCTAGTCAACAAACTCTAGAATACATGGAGGCATTCCTTGGTTAACATAACCCCCAGACCCAGAAAATTCAGGTAGTTTTGGGTTGGAGATATGACAACCTGATATTGTACAATGTAAAATATATGTCTTGTAAACGAATTTTTAGTTTTATAATAGAATTTATGATATATAATTCCTTCATTATGACATCACTAGTAATAGTATTAATGTTACTAATAGAAGTTATTCAGCAACAACTTTATTTTCTAACTCCATTAAGAGTTGATGGACCTTGTATGAAAAAATTCATGTTTTTTAGATTGTAGTGGGAAATTATATAATATCATTCAAAATTAAACCATAAAATGGAATTCTTAATAGGGGTATATTTTACATGATATGGTCCCCTAGATAACATTATTATAGAGGGATGATATTTTATAATCCATAGGGGACTCACATGGTTTTAATTTGTGATAGACATTGATATCTTTTATTGGAATGTATTGGTCCATAGTTTATCACAACTCAATTAGAATATTTATTGGATTATGATTTTTATTTATTGGTGGATGAGTTTTTTAACATATTTTGGAAAATATTGATATATTTCCAGAAGAAATTATGAAACTACTTATACATAAGGAAATAATATTCATATCTAATAATATAAAATAATATGAAATAATTTTCCTCAAACATTTCATTAAAATCATATTTTAAATATCTCTTAATATAGATAGTATATTGTATTTTGGTTTCATCAACCATAGTGTATCCCCTTAGATAAATCCATGTTTCTTTTATAAGGTGGAAGATGGTGGTTTATATTTAGTTTTTATTTTTAATAATCCAAGCTATTACTTATGATAAGATAATATAATTTTTTTATTAAGGATTTATTAGAATATTTTGAGGTAAGAATCTAGTTTTTATTAATTTAATTGAAATAAGGCTATAATTTGATGAGGTTGAATGCTGAAGACATGTCCTATAAAACTTTTTCTTATAGATATGTACATTCTAAATTCATTATGATGTAATTTGATGTGAAAATGGATGAAAAATATTTAGGGGTATGGTTCATTTGGAATTTTAATTAGCATGCCAAGTAGACCATGAAAGAACACTGAGAGGGGATATGTGAATTAGTGTTTAAATATTTAAAATATTTCAAATCAACATTTAATTATTCTCTCTTGTTATTAGAACCAATATATATTATAAAATATGAAAATATTAATGCACCCTCAATACACACCATATAAATTAGTGGTGATAATATAAAAATAGTGTAGCACATATGGATTTTTCATGGTTCATCCTTAATGTGGAAAACTACTACATGTTATGTTCTTGTCTATATCGAGACATAGATTATCAATAATAAATTTCATTAACAAAAGAATCATATAAAGGTACACCCCACATTAAAATTCATAAAAAAGGGTAGTTATGTATCCTACATTAAAAAAAATTATCCCTCTACTTTCGATATGAACATGAATCATCCCAGACCATTGGAAGGTATCACCCACTTCCCATTACATTACCTTCACCTATAAATATTTTTAGACATTAAAATGGAATATATATTATAATGAAAGGTCGCTCCATCTATTTGAAGTATATCATTCCCAATTACAAACAAAAATATTCATTTCTTATTTGGATTCCACTAAATAAATGTAAAAAGTTCTTCTCCAAAAAAAGGATAGGTCTCTGACCTCTAGATTATTATCAAGATATTTGAATACACATTTTTCTTATTGTATCTATTCAAAATTAGGCCATATTCTAAAATATAAATCATCTTTACGGGTATGGATATACCAATGGGACTTTTAATCTTCATTCTTCCTTGATGTTCATCTTAGATTTCATTGTTAAATTCACTCCTTAATATAAAAATAAATTCATTTTTTATTTAGTATATGTATTCAATTACAACAAACTATTATTATTCTAAAAAATATTTAATCCCACACAAAAAATTTCCTAAATATATTTTATTGATTCATGAAAATATTATTTCCATAATTCCAATATTGAAATCATCCTTGATATGTTCTAGTAAAATATTCACATAAAAAAATATCATCAATATCACCATCTATTATATAAAAAAATCATAGTAAAAAAATCTTAAAGACATAGGATAATAATCCTTCAAAAATTCCACAAAATACATGGGGTTTATATTTATTTCTATAGTAACATCAATAATACCATTATGACATTGAATCCCTTTACACTGTGATTTCGTTCAATTTCGTAGAATATGATTTTTCTTGATTCTTAATACCCAAATCAACTTCATATTTTGATAGTCACTAAAATGGATGACTCGTCTATCTCTCATCTAGAATCATAATTAATTATGAATAATTATTATTTTTATTTAATTGATGAACTAAACTAGTATAAAATTATTTAATTTCTATATTTATCTTATATATTTTTTCACATTCTCAAATTATAATAAGAAACTCTCCCAGCATGACCCATGCTGGGGCTTGAGCCACAACTACCCCAAGCCCGCCTCCATAGGTCAGGGGGTGGTGATAAGTGTCGAAGTAATAACTAACATGGGGAGACCTTTACTTAATAAACTATATACGTGAAGACAACCTACTCAATTAAAAAGTGAATAGGCGAATAATAAAAGATGCAACACTGATGTAATGTAAAACAAACATGTATGAACCTCCAGACAGTATGACAATATCATAGTGTATATTGAAAAGTAAAGGGTAAAAATACACATCCAAACTAGAAATATGTCACAACCAGACAAAATTGGAAAAGTGTAGACAACTGGGAGGGGTCGTATCATGTATCCCAAGCTATGACCATCCTACACAGTCAAAGAACCTTGTAACTTTAAGATCCTATAAAGTCTTGGTTGACATATCCATTGTCTAAAAAAGATTCATCACGTGTGGGAGAATCCCATGTATGAGTGACTATATACATACCTAGTGGAATTCCCGTAAAAGGGAGAAGGGGAATAAGTAAGAGATACAACTGAAGAGGAAAATAATATATAGAAGAAGGGACAGTGAAATAGTATATCTCAACCTAATATTAATTAAAGTAAACTCATCCAAACACAAGGAGCTTGAAATGTTGTGAATATGAACTTCTCATCGAGTCTTAGCAACCCATTACATGAGAGAATACTAATACAACCCTGAGAAGATAGACATGGATAGCATGTGGAATACCCCATGCATCTTCACCTATTCTAGAAGGAGAGTAACCAAAACCCAAGGAGTGGGTATGGAAGAAGGATATATGTTGAGTCAAAGAATCCCCAAATATAGAGTAAGGGGATATCCATCTCACAGATCAATATATGAAGAAGAGTAGACAATAGTTCCAAAAGTCTCCATCACTGATGCCTATTATCTCACAAATCTTCCCTGAACAGATAAGTATAAGGTACTCAATCACAATGCCTTGATATTATCCACTTTGAGGGGCATTGACCCGCCCACACAGTTTTAGGTCAGGTCATAAGGATGCATATTGGTGGGGAAAGTGTCCCTATTTTTTATGAGTCAAATAGTATGTCAAACCACATATCTATATTATGTCATATATTTAAGGGGCCATAAATTCTATTTATGAATATTTTTCCCTAATACGATAGGAGTGTCTTACTCTGATTTACCAAGGAACTCCAATACCTTGCCAGGTTGGAGGGTTATTCTTGGGAATGTCATCCAGTTAACTCTACTAGCCAACCATGATATAGGGTAATGCATGGAAAGGTTCTTGGGGGAAATCCCATGCCCAGCCCTACTGGAGGGTAACACCCAAAATGGTCCTCAGGGGAACTTCACTTCTCATCCATACAGGAGGGTAATGCCCAAAAAGTCTTCGGGGAATTCCACTGCACAACCCTGCTATAGGGTAAGTCTAGAAATACATGAGGGAACACTATTGCCTTGACATATTTTAGGGAAATACTAGAACATTGAGGAACTCCACTACCCATACCTACTACAGGGTAACTCAAAAATGTCATCAGAGAACTCCACTACCCAGTCCTGCCGGAGGGTTATGCATGGAACGCTCTTGGTGATTCTGTCTAATTGTTTCATCCTCATATGTTTCCTAACAGTGTTCCAAACTAGGAAAATTTCACATCATATCTCAAAAGTCACTTATTAGGGATCCATCGTGTTATACATGTAAAAACACTCAAGATAGGCATCTTGTGGGCCAAAATCCGAGTTCAAATGAAGTTGCTATATATATTCAAAGTTTACTCAGAAGATCTCAAGTAGTATAAGAAGTATGAGGTTACCCACATGGTGTGTGATCCCTCTTCACTGCCTGGTTGTGTCTCTGGTCATTACACTGGTCTCATCCATGTAGAGGTACATTCTGTGTATGTGGACTACACAGTGTGTCCCAAAAATCTGGGTATCAGGACGCATCCATGTACTCAGACCCTATGTCTATGTAATTTTACACAGACTCACACCCATCTAACCCACCACACATGTTGCCTAACTAAGAAGTGTGTACACACCATTTAGGTGAGGGATACACATCATGTTACTCTTATCCTTTTGCAAACACTAGCATCATTACTGAGGGAGGATACACATCTTGTGTTCTTCATTATACATGATGTGTAGTTAGGATTTACCAGAAAATTAAGAATTTAATATCTAAACTCCCATAGCTAAATTTTTCCTTGTCACCTTAGATCCCACACTAATTCACCACAAAAATGTGGATATGTTTGTGGATTCCAGATCTCGGTTTTTCCTCATCATGAATCTACTCCGATCAATGATGAGGGTTTCATTATGGGTTATGCACACACCCAAGGCTTCAACACTTAATGAGATAGATCCAAAACCTATATTGAAAATACTTTCATCATAAAGGTTCCATATCTATGCTTCACTCGCAACATCGTTATCATTTCATTGATCCTCTAAGAATCTGGGTACGTGATCGGAGCTTAGGTCACCAAGAAACTATCAAACTGGGAACCATGGGGATTCCATCTATGAATAACAAGAAGAGCAGGGGAGAAAAGAAAAAAAAATGTTTATAATATCTTCATCCAAGTGTTCCTGGTCAACAATAAATAATTTGGAATCGGGTTAGATAACAATTGACAAAACAATAATGAAATCTAGTACATGGGCTCAAAAAATGGCCAAATGGGGTGAATATCATATAAAAATGAAAGATCTACTCAAAAATTTAATCCCAAGGAGTAAATACACCTAAGACAATTCATGCATCTATTTTGGATCAATCATTGGTGAAGAATGCATTTGCGCGGTGATCGGAAAGAAGATGATTCATTTGTCGGGCTTCGATTCGCCTTGATCCATAAGTTTATTAGTGTTTGATTTCAATTCATAAAAGTATTTTTTCCAATGGTGGAGGAGAGGATAGATTCACCAGTGGTGGGATAATTATGATCCAACCCTAACCAGATTCCCTTAGAGATATATTTATAACCAAAATTAGGTTAAAAAAATTAAATAATCCTCTTAAATGTACCACCATCAAGCGGGGGGTCCAAATATCCCACTATGACATATTTTATGTTTCTTATAGGGTAAACATAATGTTCTGGATGCAACCATGGTATCAGATTTATGATATGATAAACCATTTAATAGTTATCTTGTTTCCATTAATTAACCATGCACATAAAATATAATATATTTTTAATTTTTTTATAAAATTAGTATTTCAAACTTCGTACCACAGAATCGCATGTCATCATTACTCCTAGCACTAGATATAAATATATAAATATTTCAAAAACATACAAGTAAAAAAATAAGGTCATTAAATCATTCCCTCCTTCAGGATTTTCATCCCTAAAAATAAAAAACAAAGAAAATAACTCGGGAGATGGAGCCTTAATTTGGATTTCCCACTCCCAGGAACTCTCTTGCACATTTCCATGCTACCAAAATACATGAACCAAAGGGATGGTCCATCCATTCAAGGTCTGATCTTTTCATTCCTCCATCACTATCAGGAGCTCTGTAAATGTGGCTCTATCCTCAATGTCCCACTCTCCCCAGTTAATGATGTGTGTGGGGTCATGAACATATCTTATCAGATGCGACATGTGGAAAACATTGAAAACCCACTCCAGTTTTGTGGGTAGGGTGAGGTGTTAGGAAACCACTCCAACCCTCTAGACGATCTTGAATGGCCCAATGATCCTCGGGGATAGTTGTACTCCCCATCTGAACCTCAACATTACTCATCATAGGGAGACTAAAAATAAAACATGGTCTCCCATATAAAACTCTAAGGGACTATGATAGTGATCTGCATAGGATTTGTTTTTCTTCTTTTTCCATCCTCATCCACTCACAGATGACTTGTACTTTCTCTATTTTTTCCTTCACCAACTCTGGGCCCATAAGAGATGAATCACCAATCTCTATTCAGCATAAGGGTGACCTACAAGGTCTCCCGTACATGGCCTCAAAATATTATGTACTAATGGTAAAGTGGTATTTTTTGTTTTACACAAACTATAACAAGGAAAGATTATCCTCCTAGCTCTAGTCAAATTCTAACATGCAATCTCTCAACATATCCTCTAGCACCTATATAGTGCGCCTGATGTACCCATTGGTCGGGAGGTGAAAGTGTGTAATCATCCACATTTGGTTCTAGAATTCCTATTCTTTTCTCCTACACAATTTTGATGTAAACAATTCTTCATTATTAGAGACAATCGTTTAGGGTACCCCATGAAGCTGGATGATATCCAGTATATAAAATTGTACCAAAATCTCCACCTAACTCTACTCCTTGATGGCAAGAAAGTACACCAACTTCGTGAGTCAATAGACTATTACCTTGATGGTTTCATGACTCTCCACTATGCATGGAAGAATTATGATGAATTCCAGGGATATGTCATCTCATTTCCACTCTGGGATCTCAAGAGGTAGCAAAAAACAGTCCATGACATGGTGCTCAGCTTTCACCTACTAACAAGTGAGGCACCATGATATGAACTTAGATGCACTTTGTCTCATTCCAGACCACAAAAACTACTGCTTAATATCTCTATACATCATCTCCATGTCGGGATGTACATCTAGGGGATAAGTGTGGAACTCCTGTATCACCTCCTCCCACATCTTGACTAGAACCACTATTCACACCTAGAAAAGATGTCATGACTACATACTTCAAAATATCCATCTGGTGAATCACATATGTATATATGATAATGGAATACCTCTCAGTTTATATCCCCCGACTTGGACTCTCTCACACACTCAAGAAGCAAAAGATTCAACACTGTCAACTGAAGAAAATATGTAACCTCCTTCTCCACTAGGGTCAACTATAGAGAAGTTAACTACTCTGAAGCTTTTTATACTAAGATATAATGGGACTTAATACTAAGTTAATATTCCATGGATTATAGACTATATCAAAGTTTTAGTTCGTAAGGAACTCTTCCCAGCATCGCTATCTCTGGTTCAGGTATCTCTGAGTGGAGATGTACCTGAGACTCTGGTGGTCTGAGTAACCCAAAAATTACTCTCCCAGAAGATTGTGTCTCCACATCCTTAGGACTAAGACTATTGATTCTAGATCTAGGTCATGAGTTGTTTAGTTATTCTCGTGAGTTCTCAACTATCTCGACCCATATGTGATAAATTCATTTTGCTGCATCAACACGCAATTGATCCCAACTCATGAGGAATTTTAATACACAATTAACTCTACACCCTCATCTAGTATTATCAACATTATATCACTCATAATCCTCTAACTCAAGTCCTAAAAGGCCCTATATAACTTCTTATAATAGGTAAACATATTCCATTTTTACATTAGAGATGTCAAAGGGGCTACGATTATAGATAATTATGCTATAAAACTCCTACAGTACCCTTCCAATCCAAGGAATCTATATACCTATGACACATTCTTGGGTGTATCCCAAGAAATAACTACTTCAATCATTATTGTACCCATGTATAAACATTTTTTAGAAATTAAATTCCCCATAAATTGAACCTCATGTATCCAGAACTGGCACTTTGAGAGCTTTCGATAAAGAAAGTTCTCTCGAAGAAAATCTAGGACCATCCTAAAGGGCTATGCATGCTCCTCCTCTATTTTAGATTAGATGAGTATATCATAGATTAATAAAATAAAAATTGATCCTTATGTGGATGGAAGTCATGTTTCATCAATGTAATAAACATGGAGGGGTCATTCATCACACCCAAGGGAATCACTATAAACTCATAGTGTTTGTAGCGACATCAGAATGCTAACTTTTGAATATTATCCTCGTGAACCTTCATCTAGTTGTTGCCAAACTTGAGATTTATCTTTGCGAAACATCTCATCCCTTGAAATTTTTAAAATAGTTCATCAATACTTGGAAATGGGTAGATTTTCCTTATCATGGTATGGTTCATGTGATGATAATCTATGCAAAGATGTAAGCTTGTGTCCACATTTATCACGAACAACACTAGAACTACCCATGGGGACACATTGGGTCTGATGAAACATTTCTTTCAAAGGTGATCCAACAATAAACGTAGCACCCAAATCAAGTTAGGTTCCATTTTATATTCCAAAGAATATATCAGGGCCATCCTTTGTTGCAATCCTATTCCAAACATCATCTCCCACCTTGTAGATAGTCTCATAACATTGTCGGGGAAGACCTATAGATAATCCTCCACAACTAAAAGAAACCAAATTACTAAAGATCCTCTTGCACCATGGGATGTTCTTGAAACTAATGAGTTATTATTTGTAACCTCCTACTCACAACATCCACCTTTCCTACCATGAGATCTCTCTCACCAGAAAAGGAAAACATCATCCCATAATCTCATAGAGACATGACTTGTCTGTGTTGAAAATTAATTTGTGCTTGTACCATGGAAATATAATCCATACCAAAGATAAAATCATAGGGTCCCATCAGGGCAAAAAAAATGTCCCACATGAACCTCTCTCCACTAAGAGATAGCTCACACTATCGGCAGGTAAAATACACAAAATAAGAGTTCTATGTAGGAACCTTGACACAAATCCATTATGCAAGAATCTCTATTGGGAGAACTAAATCTCACACCATGAGTTTTTAGATAAAATATTTAATGTAACATGTGTCTAATAATACTTAGTAAAGTGTAGAATAAACATATATCATAGCTCTAATCATATCATGCACTATAGGATAATAAACATCCAATGGTTGAAGTTATCTATGGCCCTTGCCGCTAACTCCCTAATCCTTACGTGGGAAACCTAGTGGTGGTGGTTGAAGGATCTCATACCATAGTCCTCCACCTCCATCTCCTCCTACTTATCTGCCAACTCTTCCTCCCTAGGGACCACCCTGATCATAGTGTTGTCTCTGACATGGTTTTCCATCAGCTATCTTCTGGGGCTACTCAGCATGCCTGGTTGGGAAGTCTCATTCCATATGACCTAAACCATCACAAGATTATCATTGTCCATCTCTATGATTCCCTAGTGCTCTTTGAACCCCATACAATGTAAGAACACATCCCTGATCTTTCTCATTGAAGTGTATTCTGCGTTGAGATCCCATCTACTAACGTATGATAGATTTTGCATATGACTCAAATCCACGATGCCCATTGCCATCTCCAGCTGTTGGGCGTCCCTCTTATAGAAATATATCAATCACCAATTCATGCTATAGAACCTCGGTATAGGTTGGCATTCACAAGGTCTCTATACTAAAATGGATCTCTCAGTATACTCCCTTCTCAAAATTCCATGCTTATAAGTATCCTTCCCTGATCATGTTAATAGAGTAACGCGTAAGGTATGTGAACCTTGCTACATACTCAGCAACCATTATCCCTCCCTTATTCAACTCCAGTTTCTATTGGATCCAAACTAAGCATAAGAAGAAGGGTTAGTACTCCTCATATAACAACTGTAGGAAGTTGGTCTACAAGAGTTCTGACTCATTGTGCATCTTAGTAACCAGTCTCCACCAATTCCCAACTGCTCCATAAAAAAGGTTCCCTTCATAATTCACTATCATATCTTTTAGGGCCAACTAATCTTGAAGATATGGACCACCAAATCTAGAAAATAATTTATTTCCTAAGGATCTAGATCACTGCATAACCTTAGTTGTCTCTAAAATTGGAACTTATAGAGTGTGATCAACCTATGCACATCCTTATCCTTGTCTACTGGAACTAGCTAATAATCAATAGGTGGAGGTTCTACTACCTATCCCCCTAAATTAAGGGGATCATATGATGGACCATAAACTAAGGCGTCATTACTCATAGGGTAGTCTTCGTGAACCAGAGCTAGTATCTGGGCTAGCTTTCATCGTAGAGGCATCCTGAAAGTTATCAAGGAGTTCCATGATTAGATGATAATATATATATATATATATATCAACAAAAATGGTAATCACACTCAATAAGGACCGTCAATAACTCAATCCTATATGATTCATGTATCATTTATCCCTGTAAAATATGTCTTGGCATGTCGAGTCTACAAGGAGGTTGTCAGGGTCCTTGTCAATGGATATGTCGGTTGTCCATACCATCACTAGACTCCCTGGCCCGAGAGCCACACTCGAGAAACTTTGAAACTGTTTCCCTAAACCCAAACAATCCTCTTAAGGGGAAACATCCAAACAACATCCCAAGGAATGAACTTTCTCTCATACAAACTTTTCATGACCCGACCCAAGCTAGGACTCAAGCCACAACTACCCCAATCCCGAATATATAGGATAGGGGGTGGTGACAAGTGAAGAAGGTATAACTAACTCATGGAGGACTTTTCCTAAGATCCTATACAAACACACACATCCAACTCAATGAAAAATTTCATAGAGAAAGAATAAAAGATGAAAAACTATAGTAAATTAAACGAAACATGCATGAACCTATAGACAATATGATAGTACGGTAGTGTATATAGAAATTTAAAGGGGGGAAATACACACCCAAACCAGAAATATGTCCCAACTTGAAAAAACTGGAAAAAAGTAAATAGTAGAGAGATCTCATATTATGTATCCCAAGCTATGACCACCATATATGGTCCAAGATGTAGGGACCCAAAGCTTGATGTACATGGACATTACATTACTTTTGAGGAATACTTAATACATAACAAAAACAGACACACAAGGACCGTAATAGTTTAGTGTCTTTGGAAACTTGGAACATAATCTTCTAATCGTGGTGAAAGATCTTCAACATATCCCATAAAGATCTTCCCCTTTCAGTTTTCTTACCTAAAACATTTCTTTAAATCCTAGGGAAAAGAAAACATATAAAGGGTGAGAACAAATGCTCAGTAAGGGTAATCATGGATAAAATAAAACAAATCATATACATTTGAACTTAAAAACATGAACATAATGTTTAAACATCAAAATATTGGGCAATGACATAAAACATGGCAGTACATAAGGCATAGATCATAAAGAAACATTAATGATGATAAAATAGCATGGGAATAAAACATGTGATTTTGGAAACCATTAAGAACATGATATGATATCCATAGTAGCCAAGGAATTGCTGCCAATATCATCTTAGTGGAAAAAGTCTCTTTCTGAATCGAGTTCACTCCTCGTTTCAGTCCTGTATTACCTAACCGGATTAACTTACCGTTCCATCCATGTCTATCTCATGAGATATAAATCTTTACCCAATGCATTGGAGGTAGATATAGGTCCCACCCATCTCATAATGAAATCATTCTTTCATGTGCCACAAAATCATAAATCATACAGCATAGCATAACCCATGTAATAGAATGGGATTCTTAAACATCATGCCATCATAACATAATACATATAAAAAAATGGATATCATTTCATCATAAGAAAAATAAAACAATGTAAATAATGGAGATATTATAATTTCAACATAAACATATTAAATAATGTCATTTTAGATGGAAAATAGTTTTTATAAAACACTTGAAATGAATTCTTGAGGAAAATATCCTTTCTTTTCAAAATCATTTTCTTTTCTCAAAATGCCATGAAATTTTAATAGAAAAGGGTTTTGTTGAAAATAATCATGCAATCTTGTATAGGAAGCTTCATGAAAATGAGGCATTATGAAACTGTAAAAATCCTTTCACACCGTATAAGTTAAAAATAACATTCTCCTCATACTTTTGTCGGTAAAGTCATAAAGTACCTCGTATGGTAAAAAAAGAAAGATTACTTACATAACATGTAGTAAAAGTCAGAAATGGTTAAAAAGGACTTTAAACATACATGAAACCATTATTAGGAAACATGGACATGGATGACAACAATAACCCCAGTAAATAATTACGAATAAACAATCTCGGATAAGAACGAGATTGGAATAGTTATCCCTTACCTTACGTCTGATATTCTTTGTATGTATCTGAAACTCCTGTATAATGATTTAAATAATGTCATTAACTTATTACAGAATCATATTCATTGTTATGATATCATATATGGTTCACTTATGACTTTATATTACCCGTTATTTTGTAAATTCCATGTTAAAGCAGCATTTTGGGTAAAATCGTTTCATTTATCGTACGTGTTTCGACTTGTTGTTCTTGATATTATTACTTATATAATGACTTACATAATTCCAGAATTTAAAACATTATTTATATATAATATATATTCATCATATAAATATATATATGATAGATCGATAAATGGAATGAAATACACCGTTCATGGAGACGGTAGACCGTACGTACGCATGAATGTTGTTTTCGTTTCCTTATTGAATTGAATGGAATTAAGTAGATGACATAAATATATATATACATAAATTAAGTATCATTATTATGTCATATATTTCATTATTATTCATTATATATACTTTATAATCATTCATGACTGGTTAACATGGAAAATGAATCTCATAGCGTCATGGAGACGGTATTCCGTACGTACGCACGAGTGATGATATCATTCCCATGATCATGGAATTGTATTGAAGTGTATGTATAATATTTCAGAATAAATATCACATTACAATAATAACATATAGTTATTTTGTACACCTTTATACCCATCCAAGTAAGGTGGTGGTGGAAAACAGATTACACCACGGCGTGGAGACGGTATTCTGTACGTACGCACGCGTGGTGATTTCATTTTCCATAGGATGGATAGAAGGTGGAATAGGGTTGTTTAGTATTTATAATAACATATAAGTATATTAGTGATTCTGATGTTATTACTTAATAATTAAACAACTAAAGAAGAATAAGTAGAAGAAGAAATAAATTTGAAAGAATTGGTAACGGATATTACCTCTTCTTCGACAAGCCTCTTTGAAACCTCCTCTTAGGGTACTAATATTGGTCTTTAAAGAACACCAGGACCTGTATAATGTTTCTATGGAAGTGTAGAAGAGAAATTGGTAGGGTTTGGCCGAGCTTCAATGCTCAAAAGGGTGTGAAGAGAAGTGGGAAGGGTTTCTCTTTTTATAAGGGAGGAGAGGGGTACCTTTGGAAATCTTAAAAATATTAAATTATAATAAATCTAACCCCACTTAAAAACCTCCAAAAATGACTCATATTCTATGATTAGATGAGATAGGGTTTTAATATCATCATCCAATAAAATTTAGACATGTAGGGAATTTATTTTAAACATTATCAACTTGATTTATCCTTATTTAATCTATTAAAGTTTATTTGTTGTAATAAGATTCTAAATTTTAAATTGTAATAAATAATTACTTATGTGCTGTGAATTATCTATAATTAGATACTTTATGAAATTTTAGACTATATAAATTTCAATTTATAATTTTTAAATATTTTTGTGATTTTTAAACAATTTAATAATATATTATTTTTATAAAATAACAATAGTGTCAATTTTGACACTATTCATTTATTTGAATTAAAATAAAATCCACACAGAGGATATATTAAAAATAAAATATTTAATAGGTTCCTAACATGTCATAGTAATATATAAAATTAGTGGAGAATATTAAATAGTTCATATAAAATTTATTTTACTATTTGTAAAACCATTTATTTTGATATTTCTCTTAATAAAATAATTACTACAACATTTTTGTATAATTATTAAATATACTTATTTGTTGCATAAAAATTAAAAATAAAATACTAGGATGAAGATAAATCTTATATATTTCATAATAATACATTTATTCTGATTTATCTTCTAAAACACCCAATTTTTAAAATGTTATAATTATTAAATTATGAAGGTGAAAACTTTAAAATAATATAAGTGTCATAATCACTTTTATAAGACTTTAAACGGCCATTAATTCCATCATTGGATGATTATGGTGTATATATACACTACCAATAAGTTTTGTTCAGGTTTTTGAGCCCTTTAATATGTATTACTATTTCAATAAAAACAATATTATTGATTTTTTACTAAATAAATAATTTATGCACCATTAATGTATAAGATAATAAGGTAATTAAATAAATCTTAAAAATTAAAAATAAATTACCATGATAAAGAAAAACATTTTATATTTCAAATGAGTATTTATTACCTAATTTATATTCTGTATAATCTTATATTAAAAATACTTTAATTATTAGAGTTTGAGTGAGACATATTTCACATTCCTTTAAATAAAATAAACTAAAGGTCTTAATCACCTCCATGTGTGTTCTAATGGATTCCATTTCGACCCAAATATAACTTAGGATGAAATATAATTATCCAATTGTATTAAGGCATGTGTTAGGGTAATTGTATAATATTATATTTACCCTTAATTACCCGATTTACCTTTTACTATGGTAAATAAAATTTACCGTAGTTACTATTCATAATGCCCAAAAATAAAAAGTAGTCTATTAATATAATTTGGACCCACTGATTCCAAATATGGAATCCATTTTTCCAAATTCAATACACATAAGTTTCAGAAATTAAATTAAAATTAATCCCATTGTCGAAAGAAAACAGGTTTTTGTTTAAAACATTGCAAAAGATTGAATTGATTTAACCTACAAATTCAATGTAAAATCAATGATAATGACATACATTATATTAAATGGTAAAAATATATTATATTAATATTTTAAAACCATTAAATATTATAATTTAACCACATAAATTATTACGATGAAAAAAGTTGTTTTTAATTAAAATATATTGTGTTTTTACTATTCATTAAAATATGAAATTTATCAGAATAATATGAAAATTTTATCCAAGGTAAAATTTTATATCATGATTCCAAAAAATAATTTTATTTAGTAAAATTGAACTTATAAACATGTCAAACACTAGATTTAATGTGGGTGCGCCATCAAAAGGCGGCAAAAGTGCATTTTTTTGAAAAATACTTATTTTACACAAAAAAAATTATTTTATTCTCAGACCATGTTCTAGAAAATGAATAAGATGAATAATAATATTATAAAATTAAAAATTTAGTTAATATTATTCATAACGGCTGGTTCGTGATAATATTATAACCATATATCATTTTTTTAGTGAAACCTGGTATTGCGTACAACACACGCTATTGAGGAAGGTCACGATTGCATGTAATGCAAGCCAAGTCAGGGTTGGGTATAATGGAATCTAATACAGTGTTTCATATAGTGCAAGATAATCTTGGTGTATCGTACAATAGAAGACATCAATGAAATTAAAAAGAATATTTTTCATAAAATCTCGGGGTGTTACATTCTACCCCCCTTAAAATGAATTTCGCCCTCGAAATTCGTTGGGGTTATATATGGTTTACTACTCGAAAGTTTCTTTAATAGAAACCTACATTGTAAAAAGGAATACCAAAACTTATCTTTAAAAACTAAAGTATGAAACATAACGGTTACCCAAATTAACTAATCACTGGGTTTCCATATAGGAGAGCATAGGTGAAAATATGGATATGGAAGAGAAATCTAACCATCATGTTCTGATGGTGAGTGGTAGAGAACATGGCTATGAAAAATCCAATAATCACAAATCCATAAATTTGTGATGATCTAAGGTACCATCTTATTCATCGGATATAAGGGAACTAGGACAACATTTTTGGTTTTAAATATGATTTCCCTAAAGTTTAAGAATTTGAATTAGAAGAAATACTTAATTTATTTCGGTATAATCTCACCATTGTTCGTGCCTTGAACAATTTCCACTTCATATCTTAAACAAATGAATTTGAATTTTTCATTCATGAGGTGTTAGCAGATCATGTGATAGAATGATGGGTCATTCCATATGTCTCAAACAAAAGGTTAGAAAAAGTTATCAAATATACATAAGTCCATCTATGGTGAGGTTAATCGTATAAGATTCCAAAAATGAACTTATACTTCGTCTATCATACCTCTTAATAAAATAAAACTAGTATCTACTAACCAGGGACTTCCTGTAGGCCATTGTTATGCGATAAAGGCCAGTCACACTTCAGTTGTGGGTTCGATTCCCACAGCCTTGTCTGACGCGACAGGTTGTCGCCCATCCTGCAGGTTGTCCTTTTTCTAAAAATACATAATTATGACATTCCATCAATAATATATAAAAAAGTTCTAGCCTTAAACAATACTAACTTGTTTCCAACATAATCCATTCCAATCTTTAGGCTTATCCAAAATGCATATGTCCAATCTCATAGTATAAAGAAAACGATTACTTGAAAGTTCACATAACAAGCATGTAAATACCATCATTTATACGATATATCTTTTTGGTCACATTCCAAACACGTGAATACCTTAATCATGTATTCTCTCAAAAAATGAATACCCATTGAACCTTAGTGAAAACATGAATGTCGTCAAAAGTTAATTCTTTCCACATACAAAAATCCCATTAATTCTATATACTCAAACCATGATATCACTTAGTCCTTATATCAATCATGAGCTCATTTCATTTTTTCATTATCCATTCATTATGCGCATATCATAATATTTCCAAAAATATTTCAATCACTTTTTCATAGTTACTGGTACCATATAGTTATTAAAATCCATAATAAACCAATACATAGATATTCTAATATTCCACAGTACTATAAATGAGATTCCATGATACTATTTTGAAATCCCATTACATAAACACTTAATCATTACACAACATCATTGTCATACTCAACATCACAAATAGTGATTGCATGAGACTTACCTTTATCCTTTTCCTTAAGAGGTTGCTCATGTTGATCATCATTAACCCGTGGATTAGGGAATTTATTATCATAATACCCCATTTCCTTTCACTTGAAGCATTGAAGTGTTGGTGGAGCATTCTCTGTAGTCTTTTCTCTATTCACATCATTAGCAACCTTTTTCCCTTTACATCGACAATCAACAGCTTGATAAACTTATTTTACACACTTAAAACATGTTCTAGTAACTTTTAATAAATATCCACTATGCTTATTTCCACACATTGAACATAAAGAAACATTCATCTTTTTTCACCATTTTTCTAAGATTTCTCCTCGAAATCCATCTTTCATTTCTTATCAAAATCATGAGATGGATATGTAACACCCACTTCCAGTTCTACCTTGATAGCACAACGCACAATTTCTCCATATCTACTGAAGTCTCTTATATCTAATGCCATTAGAAGACTTCGTTTTAAGCCACTGAAGAATCGATCAACATTACTTTCAGGTTGGATGATAAAGCCAGATGCATACCTTGCAAGCCTTGTAAAATTTTCCTCGTATATACCAACAGATTCATCATCCTTTTTCTTAATCTCAAGGAACTCCTTTTCCATCTTTGTTCGAAGAATACGAGGGAAGTACTTATTGAAAAATAAGTTCTTGAACTCATCCCATTCCATGGAATCAATTTCGCCTTGGGGCCTTGTGTTATTAATTAGAGTCCACCATTGGTCTGCTTCACCGTCTAAACGGTAAATAGCCAGAATGACTTTTTCATGTTCTGAATAGCGAAGTATGGAAAATATCTTTTCAATGGTACTGATCCATTTTTCAGCAACAAGTGGATCAGAAGACCCACTGAAAGAAGGTGGGTGTTGCCTCATGAAGGACTCAATAGAATATTGTTCCCTTCTCTGCTCATTTGGAAGTCCAGAATTATTCATTTCTTGTGTAAGTATAGCAATAATATTTTTACTCCATCTCCCATAACATTGGTTTGTTCAAGAGGAAAATAATTGAATTATCCATTATATTTATCAACACGGTTTCTTCAGGTTTCATCCATCGTCTAAAACCCAGAAAGAATAGTGTGAGAGGAAAAAATCATGCTAGGGAAAACAACATAATAAAGGGGGAGTACTTCCAATATCTAACATCTTAGGTTTAATTCTAAGATCGTTACCGTAATTCTATAACTATAACCTATACTTATACTTAACCTTAGGGACATCCCTAGATATACCTCATAAATATATCTAGGTATCTCTCTAAAGTATTCATGTCCTAGTTTCCAAAGGTTAACTAAACCTTTCCTCTGATACCAACTGTAGAGACCCAAAGCATGACGTACATGGACATTATATTACATTGGCATAATACCTAATACATAACAAAAATATACACACAAGGATCGTAATAGTTTAATGTCTTTGGAAACTTGGAACATAATCTTCTAATCATGGTGAAAGATCTTCAACATCTCCCATAAAGATCTTCCCCTTTTGGTTTTCTTACCTAAAACATTTATTTAAATCCTAGGGAAAAGAAAACATATAAAGGGTGACCTCAAATGCTCAGTAAGGGTAAGCATGGATAAAATAAAACAAATCATATACATTTGAACTTAAAAACATGAACATAATGTTTAAACATCAAAATATTGGGCAATGACATAAAACATGGCAGTACATAAGGTATAGATCATAAATAAACATTAATCATGATAAATAGCATGGAAATAAAACATGTGATTGTGGAAACCATTAATCACATGATATGATTTCCATAGTAGCCAAGGCATTGCTTCCAAGACCATCTTAGTGGACAAAGTCCCTTTCTGAATCGAGTTCACTCCTCATTCCAGTCCTGTATTACTTAACCGGAATAACTTACCGTTTCAGCCATGTATATCTCATGAGATATAAATATTTACCCATTTCATTGGAGGGAGATATAGGTCCCACCAATCTCATAATTAAATCATTCTTTCATGTTCCACAAGATCATAATCATACATCATAGCATAACCCATGTAATAGAATGAGATTCTTAAACATCATGCCATCATAACATAATCCATATAAAAATATGGATATCATTTCATCATAAGAAAAATAAAACCATGTAAATAATGGAGACATTATAATTGCAACATATAAATATTAAATAATTTCATTTTAGATGGAAAATAGTTTTGATAAAACACTTGAAATGAATTCTTGAGGAAAATATCCTTTCTTTTCAAAATCATTTTCTTTTCTCAAAATTCCAAGCAATTTTAAAAGAAAATGGTTTTGTTAAAAATAATCATGAAATATTGTATAGGAAGCTTCATTAAAATGAGGCGTTATAAAACAGTAAAAATCTGTTCACGCCGTATAAGTTAAAAATAACATTCTCCTCGTACTTTTTTCGAAAAGTCAAAAAGTACCTCGTATGGTAAAAAAAGAAATATTCCTTACACACCCTGTAGTAAAAGTAGAAAATGGTTAAAAAGGACTTCAAATATACATGAAAACATTTTTAGGAAACATGGACATGGATGATAACAATAACCCCAGTAAATACTTAAGAATAAACAATCTTGGATAAGAACGAGATTGGAATAGTTATCCATTACCTTACGTCCCAGATGCTTCGTATGTATCCGAACCTCCTGTATAATGATTTAAATAATGTCATTGACTTATTACAGAATCATATTCATTGTTATGATATCATATATGGATCACTTATGACTTTATATTACCCGTTCTTTTGTAAATTCCATGTTAAAGCAACATTTTGGGTAAAATCATTTCATTTATCATACATGTTTCGACTTGTTATTCTTGATATTATTACTTATATAATTATTTACATAATTACATAATTTAAAACATGATTTATATATAATATATATTCAGAATATACATATATATAATAGATCGATACATGTAATGAAATACACCGTTCATGGAGACGGTAGACCGTACGTACGCATGAACATTGTTTTCGTTTCCTTATTGAATTGAATGGAATTAAGTAGATGACATAAATATATATATACATAAATTAAGTATAATTATTATGTCATATATTTCATTATTATTCATTATATATACTTTATAATCATTCATGACTGGTTAACATGGAAAATGAATCTCATAGCGTCGTGGAGATGGTAGTCTGTACAACGCACGAGTGATGATATCATTCCCATGATCATGGAATTGTATTGAAGTGTATGTATAATATTTCCGAATCAATATCACATTAAAATAATCACATATAGTTATTCTTTACACCTTTATACCCATCCAAGTAAGGTGGTGGTGGAAAACAGATTACACCACGGCGTGGAGACGGTATTCTATACGTACGCACGCGTGGTGATTTCATTTTCCATAGGATGGATAGAAGGTTGAATAGGGTTGTTTAGTATTTATAATAACATAGAAGTATATTATTTATACTGATGTTATTACTTAATAATGAAACAACTAAAGAAGAATAAGTATAAGAAGAAATAAATTTGAAAGAATTGGTAACGGATATTACCTCTTCTTCGACAAGCCTCTTTGAAAACTCCTCTTAGGGTACTAATATTGGTCTTTGAAGAACACCAGGACCTGTATAATGTTTCTATGGAAGTTTAGAAGAGAAATTGGTAGGGTTTGGCCGAGCTTCAATGCTCAAAATGGTGTGAAGAGAAGTGGAAAGGGTTTCTCTTTTTATAAGGGAGGAGAGGGGCACCTTTGGAAATCTTAAAAATATTAATTTATAATAAATCTAAACCCACTTAAAAACCTCCAAAAATGACTCATATTAGAAGATTAGATGAGATAGGGTTGTAATATTATCATCCAATAAAATTTAGACATGTAGGGAATTTATTTTAAACATTATCAACTTGATTTATCCTTATTTAATCTATTAAATTTTATTTGTGGTAAAAAGATTATAAATTTTAAGTTGTAATAAATAATTACTTATATTCTATGAATTATATATAATTAGATGATTTATTTCATTTTAGACTATATAAATTTCAATTTATAATTTTTAAATATTTTTGTGATTTTTAAACAATTTAATAATATGTTATTTTTATAAAATAACAATAGTGTCAATTTTGACACTATTTATTTATCTGAATTTAAATAAAATCCACATAGAGGATATATTTGAAATAAAATATTTAATAGGTTCCTAACATGTCATAGTAGTCTATAAAATTAGTGGATCACATTAAATAGTTCATATAATATTTATTTTACTATTTGTAAAACCATTTATTTTGATATTTCTCTTAATAAAATAATTACTACAACATTTTTGTATAATTATTAAATATACTTATTTGTTGCATAAAAATTAAAAATAAAATACTAGGATGAATATAAATCTTATATCTTTCATAATAATACATTTATTCAGATTTATCTTCTAAAACACATGGAGTTTAATATGTTATATTTATTAAATTATGAAGGTGACAACTTTGAAATAACATAAGTGTCATAATCACTTTTATAAGACTTCAAACGGCCATGTATTTGGTCATTGGATGCTTATGGTGTATATATACACTACCAATATGTTTTGTTCAGGTTTTTGATCCCTTTAATATGTATTACTATTTCAATAAAAACAATATTATTTATTTCTTACTAAATAAATAATTTCTGCATCATTAATGTATAAGATAATAAGGAAATTAAATAACTCTTAGAAATTACAAATAAATTACCATGATAAAGAAAAACATTTTGGCTTTTAAATGATTATTTATAACCTAATTTATATTCTGTATAACCTTATATTAAAAAAACTTTAATTATTAAAGTTTGAGTGATACATATTTCGCATTCCTTTAAATAAAATAAACTAAAGGTCTTAATCACCTCCAAGTGGGTTCTAATGGATTCCGTTTCAACCCAAATATGACTTAGGACGAAATATAATCATCCTATTGTATTAAGACAAGTGTTAGGGTAATTTTATAATATTATATTTATCCTTAATTACCTGATTTACCTTTTACTATGGTAAATAAAATTTACCGTAGTTACTATTCATAATGACCAAAAATAAAAGGTAGTATATTAATATAATTTGGACCCAATGATTCCAAATATGGAATCCAGTTTTCCAAATTCAATACACAGAAGTTTCAGAAATTAAATTAAAATTAATCCCGTTGTCGAAAGAAAATGGGTTTTTGTTTAAAACATTGCAAAAGATTGAATTGATTTAACCTAGGAATTCAATGTAAAATCAATGATAATGACATACATTATATTAGATGGTAAAAATATATTATATTAATACTTTAAAACCATTCAATATTAGAATTTAACTACATAAATTATTAAGATGAAAAAAGTTGTTTTTAATTAAAATATAGCGTGTTTTTACTATTCATTAAAATATGAAAGTTATCAGAATAATATGAAAATTTTATCCAAGGTAAAATTTTATATCCTAGTTCCAAAGAATAATTTTATTTTATCAAATTGAACTTATAAACATGTCAAAAACTATATTTAATGTGGGTGCACCATCAAAAGGCGGCAAAACTGCATTTTTTTAAAAAATACTTAGTTTACCCAAAAAACTTATTTTATTCTCATACCATGTTCTAGAAAATGAGTAAGATGAATAATAATGTTATAAAATTTAAAATGTAGTTAATAATATTCATAAAGGCTAGTTCGTGATAATATTATTACCATATATCATTGTTTAGTGAAACTCGGTATTGCGTACAAAACACGCTATCGAGGAATGTCACGATTGCCTGTAATGCAAGCCAAGTCAGGGTTGCTTATACTGCAAGCTAATACAGTGTTGCGTATAGTGCAAGATAATCTTGGTGTAACGTACAACATAAGACATCAATAAAATTAAAAAGAATATTTTTCATAAAATCTCGGGGTGTTGCACAAGTGCCCATACCTCTATGATCTACTAATGTCATGTTTGATTCATTCGTCATCTGTAAAAGACACGATATGTATTGTATAATTCCATGTAGGGGTGAGTATAGACATACCTAGTAGAATTCCCCAAAATGGGTGAAGGGGGAGTAGTAAAAGAAACAACTGAAGAGTAAAACAATATATATAACAATGTATAGTGAAAGAGTACAACTCAACCCAATATAATTCAATGTAAACTTGTCTCAACACAAGGAGCTCAATGTGATGAGAATATGAACTTCTCATCATGTCTTTGAAACCTTTAGAAGAAGAGTAGACTCATCTAACCATGAGAATCTAGACATGGGAAGCACATGACATACACCACACCTCCTCACCTCTCCAGAAAGCAGAGTAACTAAAACCCAAGTAGTGGGTACCAAATAAGGATATATATATATATATATATATATATATTCTTAGTAAAAGCATATCAAATGATAGATTAAGGGGATATCCATCTCATAGCTCATCCTAAGAAGAATAATGAACATTTCCAAGTATCCATCAATGGTTCCCAGCATCTGGCGTGTCTACCTCGAACACATAAGTCTAAGGGAATCAATCACCATTCCTTGATACTATCCTCTTTGATCGGCACTAACTCACTTGTATTGTTTTAGGCCGTCTCACAAGGATGTGTCTCAGTGTGTAATGCATACCTTTTTCTTGTGATTCCAAAGGTACATCAAAACATGTCTCATCATTATATCACACAGTTGAGGGGACAAAAATTGTAAGTAAGGATCTCATGCCTAGATAAGATAGGAGGGTCTTACTCTAATAGTTATTGAGTAACTCCACTTTCCAGCCCAACTAGGGGGTTACGCTTAGGAATGTCATCAGGGGAACTTCACTCCCCATCCCTACAGGAGGGTAACGCCTTGAAAGGTCCTAGAGGGAACTCTAGTGCCCAAGACTACTAGAGGTAACTCACGAAAACTTCCTTAGGGGAACTTCACTCCCTATCCCTACTATAGGGTAATGCCTGAAAAGGACCTTGAGGTAACTTTACTACCCAACCCTGGTGGAGGGTAACACTCAGAAAGTCATCAGGGAATGCCACTGCCCAGCCCTACTAGAGGGTAAGCCTATAAAGTCATTGGGGAATGAAACTACCTATCCCTATTGGAGGGTAAGAAAAGAACATTGAGTAACTCTACTACCCATCCCTACTAGAGGTTAACTTGGAAAGGTCATTGGGGAACTCCATTGACCAACTTTGTTGAAGATTTATGCTTGTAAATCTCCTAGTGATTCTATCTTATTTCTATAGTCATCAGGTGTCGCCTCAGTGCATTCCAAACCTATAACATTTCACATAGTATTTCAATATCCACTTCTAAGGGAACCGTCATGTTCTATATGGAAAATTAATAAGGATTGGCATCTTATGGGACAAAAGTTTATTTCAAACAAAGGAGATATAGACATTTGAAGTTCACTAATAAGCGCTCAAGGAGTACACATCATGTGAGGGGGCTCACACAGCATGTGGTTCCTCTTCACTACCTGGTTGTTTCTCCAGTCAGTACATGGGTCTCATCCATGTAGGTGTACTACATGGAATGTCCCACCTATCCAGGAACCAGGCCATGTCTTTTGAACATTTTTGTGTACACGGACCCCGTGTCCATGTAATTTTACACAAACTACCTCTCATGCGACTTGTCACATAGTTTTCCCAATAAGGAAGCTTTTACACACCATATCAGTGAGGAGTACACATCATGTCACCCTTATCTTTTCCCAAACCCTGGCACTACCACTAAGGGTGGCTACACACCGTGGGTTCTTCATTAGACATGAAATATAGTCAGGATTTTTCTAGAAACTTCGTAATTTCATATATGAACTCCCCAGAATGAATTTATATGCACCACCTCAAATACAACTATAATTCTCCCCAAAAAAACATATATTTTTCCATGGATTATGGATTCCATCTATTCCTCACCGTGAATCTGCTATGATCACTGACGAGGGATTCATCATGTGTTCTACACATATCTAAGGATTTAATACTTGATGATATTGATCTAAATCACCAGAATTAATATTTTTTTCATCACAAAAATTCCATATATATTCCCCACTTGCAATATCATTATTGTTTCATTGATCCTCCATGAATAAAGGTACCCGGTCGAGCTCGGGTCACTCAGATACTAGCGAACCAGGAACCATGGGGATTCCATCAGTGAATTACAACAGGAACTGAGGAGAAAATCCCAAAAAAGGTTTAGAACATCACCGGCCAAGCGTTCTTGTAAAGTGATCAAGATGGAGGAACCAGTTTAAATAACAATTGATAAAATAATAAAGAAATCTAGTACATGGGATCATGAAAGGGACAAACAGGGCACAGATCGTAGAAGGAATAATGATCTAATCAAACATTTAATCCAATTATGTAAAAACACCAAATATAATTCCTATATTTATTTTGAATTACTTATTGGCGAAGAATTCACTCATGTAATAATCAAAAGAATCTGATGTATTCATCATTCTTTAACTCACCTTGATCCTGAGGTTTGTTATCATTCGATCTCGATTCATTAAATTAATATTCCAACGAATGAGGGGAGGATATCTTTTTAGGTAATTGGAGAATTATGATCCAACCCTAGCCAAATTTCCTTAGCATCATATTCAAAACCAAAATTAGGTTAAAATAAAATAATTGATTAAATTAACAAATTATTTAATTAATCCACTTAAAGGCACTACCAAAGAGTTAGGGGTCTAAATGTCTCGTGATAACTAATTTTATTTTTCCTATAGAGTAAACACCATGTTCCGGACACAAGCATGGTCTTGGATTTATTATGTGATCAAACATTAAAGATTTATCCTTTTTTCTTTAAATAATGATGAGTGCACAATATAAAATATTTTTAATATTTTTAAAAAATTAATTCCAAGAACTTTGTTCCACCGAATCAGATGTCATCTCAACACCTTACTCTGAAAATATATATATAAATATAAATATTTCAATGTCTTTTATAGAAAAAAACCGAGTCTCTACAGAAATATTCCCATAAGATTCATATATTGGCCATTAATTTTAGTATTTTACTCTTTTGAATAACTCTGAGTCATTTATTTTTCCAAATATTTAGTCAGGAACCCTAATGCAAGAGTAAATTAATATTAAACTTTAGTTAAGTGAATCTTATACACTTTTTTTCATTTGATGACTTCCCACTTTAGTGAAAAAATGACTCTAATGTATTCACAGTTGTAATACAAGGTGTTTTTTTGGGAATATGGTAATGTTTACTTCATAAAGTTATAAGGAACCTTACAAAGAAAGTGTCTCTTAGGATTTTAAATTCTTCAACTACTCCACCTTCAAGATAGTTAACTTCCAGACTTATAAACATTGTTAATTATTTAGTATGGACTATCATGTTAATTTTTATCAATAATTTAAAGGACCCTAAGATGCATGTTATATTACCAATATTCCTCATAATTATAAAAATATCCAAACTAACTTAAAAAAACCTCAAAATAGATTAAATTTATATGGAAAATGACAGAATATTTCCAAATTTATTAAACTCAATTGAATTACATTTTATAGTATATGGGTACTCATTTTGAAAGAATGAATATTTATTCACTTACACATAGAATCAATTTTAATTTCATACTTATCAATCCTCTATCGATGTGATATTTTTCACTATTTAAAGCACACATTACCATCAATAATCCATAGATATATTCTCAACATTATATCCAAATATTAATTCTTTAAGAAGAAATCCCAACCTATTTCAAAATCCAGCTACTTCAAACTTCATATTAAACTATTTATTATAGTTATTTCATTATAAACATCACATTTTTTTTGATTGGAAGACCATATCTTAAATCATCACATGTATAAGTATTCTACAAGAATATTTTGAAAATAGTTCTTCAACCAGAAACAACAATCATTTCCCATTATATAAGGAACTTTCTCTTCTTATTTGTCTCAATTGGGATATTCCTCCTTTATCCAAAATATGAATTTATTGAATTTATTAATATATGGAATATTTGTGAAAGAATATGTCAAATTAGAAACTTCAACATAATTTAATTAGGATCTATAATATCACACTTTGGATTTCTTATTATCAAACGTTTAATATTTAATGTCAATTTTTTCTATCTATTATTGATATTAAATGAAATGGTGATTGTGTAAGGGAAAATTCTCCATCATTTTTATTATTCTATAACTATTATATAACATCTTCTTCTCCCCTATAATCTAACACAAATATTGTTCAAAAACAATTATAGAATGATTACATCACTTCTCAAATAGAAAAAAAACCCATCAATTAATAAATGCATTGTCTATATAAACAAACTTTGTGTAGAAACAAAAACTGATTAAACTAGACATCATGGATATCCATGTAGTATTTCATCATGTAAAAGAAACTAAATTTTTTATTTATAAGGATTATCCAATCATTATTTCATGAAAATTTAAACATGAACTCATATAAATAAAAACATCAAAAATAATAAATTTAATAAAAAATCCCACTTTTTATAAACCTTATGGTCTATCATACATTCTCTATTAATAATTATACCTGATTCCTCTCAAATGGAATATGAAAAGGTGATTATCATAACTTTTTCTTTGAGTTCTTTTTAAGGGTTTCGAGAATTCCATATTCATAAGATAATAAAATTTTGACATCTATCATTATTCATAGCTACCTCTCATGGGATTCAATCAATTAATCTTCATTGTGGGTTTTTTTCATCAAATATTTTCTTTAAAACCCTATAATATAAATTGATATTGATCAAGGAATCATCAAGAACTACGTGATGGATAAATAATCATGTATTATAGGAGTCACAATTGATCTCTCATATAAAAATCACCTTCAATTACTTGAATTGAAACACTCAAAAATATAAGTAATAATGTGGATAACTAATTAAATTCTATGTGAAATGATAATTGATAAGATATTATTCCCAACACAAAAACTATTTTATTTTAAATATTCATCACAGTTGGATCATGATTTTTCAACTTGGTTTGTAGGGCATGTGAACTATTTTTTCAATTCTACATACATTTAAGAAATTATAACGGTTGTGGATATATGGTCTAGAATTCCTTGTATACATGATCATACTCCTTATTGTGTAAAGAATACTACTTTAAAGAATCATTATTGATCCATGATGTCATTGGGTATTTCTATATATTTTTCAATAGCTTTTCCCATGTTTTATATTTCATATAAAACTTTATGCATGTTAATCATATTTGTTCCTTCCATATAGATTTTAAAGAGTCATTTGATCATACATATCCTATACTAACTCATGAATTAAATATTTATCATTATAGATGACATCCACTAAACCAATTATATTAATCATTTCATGGATTCATTCCATTTTTAAGATCCAAATTTCTTATTTATTAATCATATTAATTGATTCTATACATTGATCCATGATTTTTAATTTACTTCCACAGTAGTAATATCTCTTTTTTCTTGTTGTGACATAATTTTTAGCACACTAATTTGGTGTAGTTTTCTCAATGTTACCATCAATAAATGACTTTTTCTTGGATTATGTGAACCAAAATCCATTATCACAATGACCCCATAGTTCACTTAAAATATAATTTTTCCATGCTATCAAATCCATTCCTAAATGTTAGATTAATTAACTTATATGTACCTTTATTTATTCCAATATATTTCTTCAGGATTTAAAATAGTATATCCTAATGTGAATTCCTTATTTTGCCTCTTTAAAATGGTATATTATGACAAAATTAAATGGAATTTTTTTTCAAAATCAAATGTAGAAAAAATATTGGAAAAAACCTTATTATTTTACCTTTTATATCAATTAGTCTAGATTTTATACCTCAAAAAAAATTTAAAAACTTCCCTTATTTTTATTTTATTTTGTGTAATATCTCTTTTTCCACAACATCCCATCCACTCTAGATATAGAGGTGGATTTCATTTCATATTTTCACCCATATTTGTCATAGATTTATTTTAATTCATATATCAGTGATTAAAAAATGTTAGTACATGAAACATTTTCAAAATCATGTGTTTCCTTATTTAATTAATTTTTAATGAAATTATCAGTACATAATATCAAGTTATTCATGCCACAATTGTTTTTCTTTTTAATTTTGTTAATTTTTTTAGATTATTTCATTGAAACCAGTCCTTTCTCAGTATCTTGGGAATGTATAGGGTATTTTCCTCAACATTAAATAACATAAACCTTTATTTCCATTCTATCTTAATCAATTAAATTATATCATCATACATATAATTATTCCCATAAATGTATAATCAATGAACTATTATAGTTATTTATCAGATTTTTAATTGGGTATCATTGACATAAATAATTCCATTAGGATATTCTTCAAGTGAAAGAATATATTCCTCAAAGAATTATTAATAACAACTTTATCATAAACATTCCTTATAAATTCTTTATTAATGAGGGAAAAATTTCAATGTAACATAACATTAACTATTCTCAAGCTTCAAAAGTTAAATGGGATTTCTTGGGGAATTTTTTAGTCATTAAACATTATATCTCATCGTATTTAAATTTCAAAGGTTACTTACCATTAAAATTCCCCTAAAAACCATAATATGTAAGTTGAAACATCAATGAAATGTTTTCCAAAAAAAGTTTTAAATTTAGTATAAAATCCTCCAACTGATTCAATACACATTTCCCCTTTATAGATTTAATCAAATTATTCTATAGAATCGTTATAGTTTTTAAGAATTATTTCATAATAAATCATATTAGTATCCCTTAAACTATTATTTTATGATGATGGGATTTTAAAAATAACTAATTAGTGCTGGTATATTTTCAAACCTTACTATATTTTGATAACTCACAAACCATAAGTGGAATAATGATTTATCATACCTCATGAATCCAATGAAATAGAAGAACCCCATCCACTTTTAATATATAGTTGTTGTTATATCATCCACTTGAGGTTTTTTTTCTACTGCATTCTTCACCTATACAATAGTCTCCGTATTAATTTTAGCACTTAGAGACTAGTATTGGTGAAATAATGTTTACCTAGTAATTTTTGTTTTTAGTAAATGTTAAACATAAGAAGTTACACTAGTATTACATCATTAAATTTTTGTAAAGTTTTGGTGGTGCATTATCATCCAAGATATTGGGTTTGGTAGAATATCTTTCATCCAATGACTTGAATATGGTGGTTCCTCATCCTCTAGTGAAGTTTTTTATTAGTGGGGTGTCATCTAAATAAAATCCATATCAGTGGTGTATAGACCAAATATGATTATAATTTTTCATTTAACATCTACCGATGATTTGTAATGAATGGTTTACTAGAATTAATTTCATTAACAATTAATATTAAAATCGTGATGGATCATTCTCGTAGATGGATTGTGATAATGATGCCTTATTATAATGACCCTGTATTCTGGATGCTTTAAAAATACATACTATGTTCTACAAATTTTGCCATATTCTACACAAAATGTAAAAAAACACTATTAATTAATATATAATGAACTCTCAGATGGTAAGCCACTAATAGTTGTCGCCTAATTAGGATAAATAATTATATTGTTTAATTTTGAAACTGTTATTTATAATAAAATATTTTTTAATTATATTATATATGTATTGTAAAAAATAACTTTTATAATTTTACAATTTATATATGATAATTTAAAATATATTTTTTAATTCCAAAAAATAAAATTATCTAGGAAGTATCTTTAAAAATTTAGTAAAATAGTCAATTTTTTGGTGAATTGTGAAAAAATATAGATTTCCCAAAAACATATACATTTTATTGAATTAAATTTTTTTCAAATTGTTTTTTATATAATATTTATATATTTATTAGTTAAATAATTTAATTTCAATGTATTACATTAAATTTATAAAATCAATTATTATCTTTTTTCAAAATTAAGTAATATTTTATATAAACATTTTTTAATCTATTTATCTAATGAAATTTATCCATGTTGAAATTTGGTTTTAAATTTATTTTATTGTAAAGTAACTCTTCCTTGAATAATAAAAAACTTCCAAAAATAATTTTAATCAATATCTTTGATAGTTGTTTCCAATACATAAACTATATTCTTGAAAATACACCCTTCTAAAAATGGGTTTTCACGTGTTGCATTCACAAAAGTAAAGATTAATTTTTCTACACATTGAAATATTATTTGGAAATTTTATTATTATATGTGAGGAAATAGTTTTATAAATATTTAATATTTCCAATATTTTTATAGTTATACAATATTGATTAAATTTTATTATTCTAATTACCGTGATAATTGTTTTTTAATTTTAAATAATGAATGTATTAATACCATATAATTTATATAAAATAAATTAAATTGAAAACCTTTAAATAATTAATCCAATATGATTATTAATCACATAAATTAATATTCCACCTCCAATTTAGTTGTATATCACTGGTTGATATTATTAAGAATCTCTAATGGAAAAAATAACATTTTTCTAGAAAAAATGTTTTCTACACATTATCTATTTTAATATAAAAGATAAATTTATAAAATTTTATAAGTGAATTGGATTAAATTTATTTTAAATTCAGTTCCATTCCAAAAAACATTATATGGGTTATTCTATATTATTACTAAATTATTAAATCACTTAGTTTTAAACTAGTTATCTAGTTTGATTGTATAATATTAAAATGTTAGGACTTAAGGGTAAAACCCCTATAAAATGTTTGTAATATGTTTGGAAACACATTTTTATAGCTTTACTAATTGAAAAAATACATAATACTCTATTTTAGTCCATTTTTAACCATTTACCATTGAAAAGTGTCAAGGAATTCTTGAAAAAAAATTCATGTTTCCCATAGTCCACTTTTCCTATAATATAAAATGGGGTTAACTAAACCCATTCAAACACACAAATACCCTAAAAATTCCCTAAAAATATGCCAAAACTTTCTCTCTTAGAAACCCCTCATACATTATAAATTCCCTTATTACAACTATTTGGCCAAAGTTAATCAATTTAAAGAGGAATTATAGGGAACTATTAAGTCTCCAACATAAGTATTATCTCATTGTTATATGTTTTTTGTTAATATTACTCTTACAAATACATTATCCCCAAATTAAAAAGATTACATCAATTTAATTAGTATTATATGAAATTTTAATATGAATGGTAGACACCCTATTTTTTATTTTTATTATCTTATAAAAACAAAGGAAAATTAATCATGCATGTTCTCAGACTACCGCCTCCATGAAGAATAATTTTATAATGTTTCATCTAGTATTTCATTCATTATCCAAACATCCTAAAATATAGTTTAATATCATAAAACTTTATATAATATAATTATTAGTATATTATAATGTAATTACTTCATAAGAAACATGTTCAAAACCATACTCACTAATCAAGTGAAAGTGTGTTCATGTATGGTTTGGTATAACCACATGCATGCACGATGCTTCAAAATCCGATCATGGATGATAATGGGAAACTAAATACTGTTATTGTTATATTTTAATAAGATAATAATGGTCATTTTCTTGTTTTGTAAAATTTTTATAAGGTGTAATATTAAATATTAATAAATCTTCTAAGACCACTAAAATTACTGAAATCATCCATTAGGAATACACAATATGATTAAGAATCCATAGTGGCCGAAATGATATTTTTATACAAAAAAAATTACACATTATCTATTTTAATTTAAAATTTACTTTTTTTAAATTTTTAAATTTAATTTGATTAAATATATTTTAAATTTATATCTATTTAACTCAAATTTTATTTTATGGGTTATTAAATAATATTAATAAATTATAAGATCAATTAGTTAAATATCAGTTACCTAGTTTAAAAGTAAAAGAGTATAATATTAAGAATTAATGGTAAAAACACTATAACATGTTTAAAATATGTTCTCAAATTTACATATGATAATTTTAAGACCCAAAAATACCCCAAACTCTCTATGATTATATTTTTGTTCCATTGAATTATTAAAAGTTCCATGGAATTATTGAAAAAATGATGACTATTTCCAAAAGTTCTTATTTACTCTCATTAAAAGCATGTTACTTACAGCCATTCAAAAAAACAGAGCATTTTAAATTTCTTTTAAAGTATTCTAAAAAATAATCTGGTAATTTTTTTTTCTTTCTAAATCCCCATGTCTTAATAGAGGTCCTAAAGGCTTCAAATTCAAGGTTTATTCTAAGGAAGGATCAAGTGCCTAATAAAAGTATTATCTCCTTCTTAAGTTTTTGTTCATAATCATACTCTTAAAAATACCTCATAGCCATAATAATATGATTAATTTATCCTCATTAGTATAAATTGATCTTATCATAAGAATCACACAACCATTATTTATTCATTTCTATCCTCTTAGAAAAATAAATTATTGTCGATCGTGTAAGTGTGAACTACCACCTCCATGATGAATCATTTTTTATTCTGTTTTTTCAGTCATTATAAAGAAATCATAAAATATGGATTAATATAATAAAAAACAAAATATTATCATTATGATAATTTAATGATAATATTATTTCAAAAGATACATTTTAATACCCATACACACCAATTGAATTAAATCTTCTTTATTTCTACTTCGATATAACCACTTATGTGAATGATGCATTAAAATATGATCATGGATGACTATGAGAAACAAAATAATGATATTTTTATAAATTAAAAAGTAGATAATTACTAGTTTATTTTTTTATAAATGATATATAAAATATATTATTTACTATTAATATATCATCATTAACCACAAAAATTACAAAAATAAATTGTTATCAATTCTGTTACCACATAACATAACTGAAACACATATAAAATGAAATAGGAAAATTTTCAATAAATATAAAATTTATATTATATAATAATAAAATATATATAAATAATTTACATGATATAAAATGATGGATATTTATATCAAATTTATTAAACATTTTCAAAATATTTAACATTATTAACACCTGATGGTCAAAACACGCTATAACTAATTAATATAATCATGATAAAAAATTATAAAAAAACTATAAATGGGTATTTCTTTTGAGGATGATTATAAAGTACTATATTATGTAATATATTTTTTTATAAGAGGTTATAGTGTTTCAACTATTCAATGAAACAAGGTAATGGTTTTTAAATTTAATTCATCTCTATTGAGACATGTTTTAATATTATGAACCAATTTTTGATCTATATGAAATATATACTACCCATGAATGGATTTTACAATAATAAATGATTTAATTAGTAGGATTAATAGAAACATATACACTCTAATCATCTAATTACTTTTTATTGAATAATTGATAAAGTCATAAGGGTTTTGTCTCAAAACATCCTTCTTTGATATACATATTATTTTGTGAAACTAACTTATTTTAAATAGTGAATATATTACCAATTAGATATATAATATAATTTTTTATCCTTATAAAATATTTTTAGACTCTAATTTCATGTTATCATTCTTTCAATGGGTTTTTATTATAATTTCTCTAATATCATCAAGGTTTTTCATCTCAAACTCCTATCATTATGGAATCTCTATCTTATATGTGATATTTTCATTTAAATGTTTTAAATATTAAAAAATTGTCATATTTTGAACATTATTAATTTATTTTTCAAGATATTAAATTTTTTATTCCATTTTCTAAATCTCATGGTGTTTTGATTCAAACGTTACGATGGTTGAAAGAGTCTTTGAGACTCAGATAATTTTCTTGAGTTATCACCTCTCTTATTTGAAAATAATAATTCAAGATTTATTTACTATATTCTATGATTATATCATGTTATATTTCTATATTTATATCTTTTGAAATCTTGTTTCACACTAATTTCTTCTTCCTTCATGATTTTATTTTGTTGTGAAGATGATTTTATGTTATGAATAATTCCAATTTTTAGATGGATTTATTTATATATCCATGTAGTTACTTCCCAACAATATTATATTTTTCCTTGTAGAAACTATAATTTTTTAATCTAAACTGATCCATTTTCTCAATTTTATTCATTTAGAAAAATTTATTTATTATCTTTTAAATTTTATATATTTCCAAAAGTCTATTTAAAAATGTTCAAATGGTTCTTCTATCCTTTAAAAATAAATAATTTTCATCATCCACACCATTTTTTCTTTTCATAAATGTTATATATTTTTCATTATTATATTATTAATTACTCTTTTTAAAAGTAAATTTTTTTTAAAAAAAATTACTTCCATTTTTTTAATACCTTTTTTTCAAGTCTCCAGTATTAATTATTCCTTCAAAGGTAAATGTTTCCTAAGTATTTAAACATATCCTTTTCAGAAAATTTATGTATTTTGGTGGATATTTTATTAGGATCTCTTTAAAATAAGTTCTTCAAAACTCTTCTATTTACCTCTAAATAAATTTCAATAATTATTTACAGATTATAATTTTCTAATAATGATTAAAAGGTTTTCTAGAAACTTTTTATTTTCACTTATAATTACCCACCATGGTTTATCATTCATGAAGTGATTTATTTTTCATTCACTATATGGTATTATGATATGATTTTTTTAGAAAATGATTTTTTATATTCAATGATTTTTAAGTTCATGTTATTAGATATTTTTGAATTTTTTAAGAGAGAGATTATTTTTCCATGGGTTCTCTATTAGATGATTACTTTTGAATTTAAACTAGAACATAAATATATGGATAATGAGGTGGGTGGGACCTATATCTTCCTATAAAATATTGGGTAAAGCATTGTAAATCATGAGTTCAAAATGTTAAATGAATAGTTTAGCAAGTATCTAGGTTCATAAATGGTGAGTGTGATGGGATATATCTCCAATAATAATTTTATTATTGAATATGTTAGTGGTTATCCATGATCACAATGATAAGAAATCCTATGTTTATTAATTTTCAACATTTTAAATTCTATATCATGTGATACCATGTTTTCATTATTACAAAAAAATTAATATATTCCAGGATTTTATGTTATGCACACATGTTTTGTGTTATTGGTATGTATTTCGAACCAAGTCAAAACTATTACACATCTATAACAATTTAGTTATTATTGTATATTGATTTATCTTGATTTATTATTATCATACATCGTTATATGAACTATTATTCAAATATTTACCGCATTCTATTGATCTCATTCATTATTATGATCTGACACTTTATAATATGGTTTTTCCTAACTGAGCTTCTAAACTCTCCCCTTTCTTACTTTTCCATTTCACTATGTTATTATGAAGAGTAATACGTAAGATTCTTAAATAATGTTATCTTATAACATTAATTATTTAGTGATATTTAATACATTTAATGGATACAGTATTTTTTTATTCATAATATTTTCAACGGATGAAAAATACACTAGTTTTGTTAATTAATGTTTTATCCTACTTATCAAAATCTATAAACCTAAAAGGTTTTTGGAATGTATTGTGTTAAAATATTTTATTTGAGTAATGTAAATACTAGAAGACTATGTCTATAGTGTCATTATTGGTATTAGAGTAGTATTTATAAAACTTTGGAGATTAGGATATCCTAGGATGATGAAAATTTTAGAGTTTGAAATTTCATCAATGGTTATAAGTTATGTTTTACACAAATATAAAAGTCATAGATAACCATTTAGGTTAGTTTATGTAATATTTAATATATTTTTTATTGGAATAATATAAATTTAGATAAATCCTAAGGCATATGTCTAAGGTATAATTCTATGTATATGATAGCATCCTAAAGTATTAGTGAAGTTGAGATTTTATTGCTTTCTTGGAGATAATATCTTTTTCCGGATACTACAGGTGTATGTAGACTCTTGTATAATTTTACCAGGGGTAATAACCCAAAAAAGTGAGTATTTTTTATCTCAAAAATCTATGTGTGCATGAAAAATATTACTAATTGTACAGATGGTTTGACACTCCCTAAAACAGCCTAGAACCCATAATCGTGGATCCATTGTTGAAATTATAAACATTACATTTTTTGGATTTGATGTTGATCATTGTAACCCATTTTTCCTATACAAACCATAAAACATCAAATAGAAAAATTGGATCACATAAATTCTCTATGATCTTTTACGTTAAGAGTTTTAGAGAATTAAAAAAATTCCTTCATAAAAAATACCCATGTTACCAAATGAACATTTATCCCACTTAACCAATATTTTATTATTTCACATATTGTAATCTTTATCATACATATAAAATTTCTTTTGGAGAAAATCTATTGATACCCATTCATTATAACCAGGGTAAAAGGAGACATAAGAAGTTTGTGCTCCAATTCTCAGTAAGGTTAAATGTAAGAATGAGTACTTGAATGTCATCAATGATAATAATAAGTTCATAATGGTATGATGACATAATCATAGAACATGGGAGATTCATAAAATAAATAATACCTATCAATACCAAGATCATCATAAATTAAAAAATAGAAAAGGAAAGAGTCTCCATATTCAATAATCATGATCCATGTGATATCAATCTTGATCATAATAAATACTATGAACCCATAGAAAAAAACATGCTAGTATCTTAGATCATTTTTCTTAATAACTCATGTTAAATATGTCTCAAAAATAACTAAATCCAAATTAAATACATAGTATAAACCCTCAAGTAACTCCATCCTTTATGCCTCCCAATACATGTTTCATTACCAAATACATTGGAGCACTATCAGGGTGTACCCATCATTTAAGCTATAATAAGATTGCATAGATCTATTTGGGCCACACCATCATATAATCTTCAACAATATCACTCTACTCTATTAGGGAAGCCCCATAATATAAGTTTTAATAGGCTCACCCAACATTATCTGGGTCTCCCCAATGTATAATTAATTTACAAGAACCAAAACATGAATAAAGTAAAAATAGATTTAATATCATTATAAAAATTCTGAAATACATAATTATAACTTTTATAAAGTGATTAAAATCTATAAAATAAATTTTTTACATAAAAATATCATTGAAACATGATTAACCTATGGAAAATAAATGGCTTCCATAATAATCTATTTGAGAAATAGTTCACCCACGGAAAAGAAATGGGTTGTATAACAATATCTCTGAAACAATCGTAAAATATCCAGAAAAAGAATGAGGATGGTATGATCAAAAAATATCCCCATTTGAGAATATGTTACAAAAATGGTTTCTGAATTGGATAAATGTAAATACCATTAATGTATCATTAATTTCATTTTAGGGAAATATCCATTTTCATTTTTAAAATCACTTTTTAAAACATAAAACATTTTAAAAACCCTTTTGTTTGAAAATAACCTTGATATATTATATAAAAATTATTTAAAAATAATTTAAAACATTTATTGAGTAAATTAACCATCTTTACTTGGAAAAAATATTTTAAAAAATTTATATAAAACATAATTTTAGAATAAAAACATTTGTCGACTAAAAAGATGATTTTTCATTAAAAATTTATTTTTGAACTCTTGAGTACATAAATAGAGGAAATTGAAGGAACAAATGTATTATAATTAAATTACTATAATATAAGAATATTCATGAGTTTTCTTTATAGTTATGTCATAATATTTCAAAATTGGAGACATAATCACAGACACTCTGGATAAATGATGGGATTGTAACATAAACCTCATACCACTATGATAAAATCGAATCAAAATCTCCATAAAATAATATCATTAAAATAAATGTATAATATCATTAAAATATGTATATTCATTATATAACTTGTATAAGATTTAGTATATATACCTCATAAAAGAATAAAGGTGTATAACATAACACACATCTCAAAGATGGTAAAGTGTGACAAAAATCCCTTACCTATTTGGTAACATTGAATCAATAAACCCCATGAAATAGAGATACTAAAATGGATATTTAAATACACATTAATTTAATTATAATAATCATAAAATAAATTCATGGGAATTATTTACACCGCACAATAAAAATAAGTGCTGAATATGGAATATATCTCACAGAAATAAATGTGAGATGAGAAAAACCCTTACATTATGTATGACTTGTCACATTTATCATTATATTCATGAATAATAAACATATTTTAATTATTTACATGATTTAAAAACTTTTTAATTTTTATTATTATTTTATTTCACTTATTAACATTTTATATACAATTACATAATTTATGAATTTCACATAGGATGTTCTGACTATATTCAACTTATGTTTCAAAAACAGCTTAGGTGGGTTGACTCTGGTCAATGAGGTCATTATTTAAACATATCCAAAATAATGATCATTAAATAATTATTATATTTATACATAATTTATACTTTTTATACCCATAATGAAATATAGTTATGAAAAATGAACTAACAATACGATTATGGAGACGGTAGGTCGTACACACGCATAAGTAACATTTCCATTTTCAATAATTATTATGGAAAAAATGTAAGTAATATTTTTTCCTTTAAAATGATAATAATATTATAAATACTATAATATTTAAATATATATACTTATATATATAATTATTGTGATTTTTTTGTGAAAATGATATCACATTGATTCAAGGAGGTGGTAGTCCACACGTACACGAACGATGTTATCATTTTTTCAGTGAGTGAAAATGTAAAAATAAAATGATATATTATATTTACATAATGATAAATATATAATTAATTTAAAAAATATATCATTTATATCACATATATTCATTATATTTAACCTTATTACATTCTATAAAACATGTATATAGAAAATGAATTTTATCACTTTGCGAGGTGGTTCTCCGTCGTACATACGATTGATGTTATCATATCCCTTACGGAATGGAATGTAAAAGGATATATCTGGTATAATTACTCCACAGGTATAATTATATTATATGTATCATATATATAATTTATATCCATCATCATACTCATCCATAAGAGTTGGTAATGGAAAAAATGATTGATGTCATTTTGTGAGATGGTAGTCTATCATACACACCAATGATGATTTCATAACCCATTTGATCAATGTGTGTGGGTTTTTAGGTTTCACCCTTGACATAACAACATATAATTATATGGAGAATTTTTATTATATAATATTATTATTTTATATTAAAAATATATGGATGTGGATAATGGAATAAACAAAAAATGCACATTGAAGAACATTACCACTTCCTCAAGTATCCTCCTTAGGTTTAAACCAAATACCTTCTTAGGTTTGATTTATTCCAAAAATAAGAATTATATAATTAGGGGAGGAATTTTTTTATGTTATTGGGTGTGGTATTGAATGATCCCAATAGGTTTTATTTTGTGAATTAGAGGATAGGTGTGGATTTTTATATGTGGGGTTAGTGGTACACTTGTAATTTTCTTGAAACAGTGAATTCTAACCACATTGTTTTCTGGTAAACAGACCCCAATAATGGTTCATTATTGATACTAGAGGCGATAAAGTTTAAATATGGCCAAATAATGCATTTTAGAAAAAAATTGGTTTATTGTTACACCATAAATTCTATGTTTAACCTTTAAGTAAACTCATTTTTACAATAATGACTATAATTAATTTTAACTATGTTCACTGATCATTAAGGTAAAAAATGAATTTCACCTTTCCATATAATAAAAATTATAATGATTCAAAATCTGGAATCAATATTTTTTAATTAATCTTACAAAAGTGTTATAAATTAATTTAATATTAATCCCGCAGACTCTATGAAACAACGGGTTTTTAAGAAAAGTAATTTTTTGAGAAAACTATGATTCTATAATAGCTCTATGACTAATAATAATAATTTTATGAAAATAAATTATTATTTCATAAAATCTAAACTATATATTTCATTTAAAAAATTCCCATTATGGATTATTTTAATTAATCAAAATGGATAGACATTATGAATTTGAAGAATGTTTTTTAAAAAAACTGTTTTCAAACACAAAACCAAAATTATACTAAAAACTAATATAAAGTTTATCAGAATTAATTATATGTATTAAATATAAATAAATTTTACATATGTTAATTTACAACATATTCAAATCATATAGTGAATTCAAAATTTATTAATTTAGTGAAAAGAAAATATTTTTTACAAAAAATTGTATTTTTTAATATTTATTAAAAAATCAATATCTTTCCAAAAGTCCCAAAATATCAACCAAAGTAAATTTTGATATTAAAATTCAGAAAATAAAAATTATTTTATTAAAAAAATTTCTAAAAGTTTCTAAAAATTTATTATAATTTTTTTTCAAGAAAATAAATAAAAAACATTTTGAAGAAAACATATTTTTGACGAATAACACAATTTTACTAAATATTAAATAATTATTTATTAAAAATTTATGAACAATTTTTATTTAGTAATATATATATATATATCTTAATTAAATTAATATTATTCATAACAACCAATTTAGCATCATGGTTATCATGGTAATGTATGTCATGGGTCATTTATGTTTAATGTTGTGTCTTCAATATGCTATTGAACATAAAAAACATGGGGTTCCATGTAATGAAATATAAACTGAGTTTTTTGTGTAATGAAATATAAAATCATTGTTTCATTTATTTTATGATATTTAATATAATTTTCATTTTATAATATCATGGGGTGTTACACCCTCACCCCCTACTCCAATAAATTGTGTCCTCTCAATTTAAACTTTATCTCAATAATAAAAGGTTTGACCTTTGAAAATTATTTTATTATAAACCCACATCTTAAAAAGGGTAAAAAACATCAGTCTAATAAGAGTGAATGTAAATTGAAAATTTCATATGGAATAACACATAACTAAATTTCCAAATGGGATAACATTGGTGGGAATGGAGAATATCATGACCCGTCCCCTGGGGCCCGTATCATGACTACCCCAAGCCTGCCTTCCATAGGCCAGGGGCTGGCGACTAGCACCAAAGGCGTAATTCCTTAAAAATTGGAGAGGAATTTCCTTTATAAAACGTAACACACACTACTATAGTAAAAGAGGAAGAAAACACTAAGACAAATCTGTATAAAAAGTGTACTAAAAGTACAAAGGGGTCGGAAATACAATCCTAACAAAAAGGTACAACTACAACTTAGGAAAGTACAACTAAAAAAGACAAACAGCTGAAAGGTGAAAGAACCTCCTGGATTATCCTCTGGGATCGTCCTCCAGGTTCCTACCTAAAGGGTAGGTAAATATGTCCTCCTCGGCACATCGTGTCTATCGGTCCTCTCTATGTGTCGTCACACCGTGTGTCCACCTCCGGGTACCATCCAGTCCTGGCGCTCTCGGCCTCCATCAGCGTTGTCTGTCGTCTGCATCCAACACAACGAGGTGCAGGCATAACCTGTACAAGGGTGAGTATAACGATACTCAGTAGGGACCCCGAGACCCTCAAGGTCTCACAAAATCCAAAAAGGATAAACCACAAAGTAAGATTTCAACGGATAACCATTACTTAGGTATATTCCCATACATATACCTAAGTTATCAAGTTACCCATCTCTATCATGAAGAAAACCCAAAGCTCATTGACTCAGCTAAAACCATGATTTTTATTCCTGATGTCGAAACCACAGCTACTGGAGAACTCCTCTGTCGAGTATAGTGGGTCTGCCTCTACAACCAAATGCTTCCCACTAACCTTGGACTGCTAAAGTACTCCACCTGTCGAGTACTGCGGGCATGCTTCTATAACCAAGCGCTTCCCACCATGGGTCTGCTGCTACAACCAAGCGCTCCCCCTCATAGCCTACAGAGGTACTCCTTCTTTAGAGTACCATGGGTCTACCGCAACAACCAAGTGCTCTTCCATCGTGGGTCTACTATTACAAACAAGCACTCCCCACTGGGCTATCAGAATCACTTCGAGTCGATCGATCAGCAGTCATCAAGTCTCAGCTAGCTACTAGGTCTCTACAATATTTTTGTTCGTTACACGGATGGTCCACTCCATGAGACTAAAGTAGATACTCTAAGTGTCACTAAGTCTTACGTAGAAGTATCACAAAGGACCGCCTCGTCAAAGGGGTCTCAATGCAACAGACGACGCGTCAATCGGACGCCCGGTCTATGAGTTACTGGTTTTTCTGTTCCCAGGACCCGGTTGGTTTTTAAGCTAAAACCAACCCAACCATACTACAATCTCATCTGAATCCCATGTGGATTATTCCAAAAGAACTGTCTTAACAAAAGAAAACCAATGTAGTTGACGGCACATCATTCGGACCTCCGGTCCCTATGTTATAAGTGTTTCCGCTCCGAGGGCCTGGTTGGTTTCGGGTTTGAACCAACCCATCCATACCCAAACATCCCCCAAAAACTTGAGTGTAATATACCCAAATGACCGTCTCGATCTGAGGAATCCTACGCAACTAATGGTACCTCGATCGTAGGTCAGTAACTCAAGTTTTGGGCAATTAACGAAAAACGGTCTGAAGAGGGGGGTCTAGGCCCGGTCCGACCCAGCCTAACCCAACCTGGGCCGGCCCGAACTAGATCGACCCGACCCAGGTCCAGGTCCGGCCCGATTGGGTGCAGCCCAGCCCACGGCCAGCCGCAGCTCAGTCAGGCTGGCCGAGCAAGGGTGGGATGCTGCCCCTCGGTTCCGCATAATGGCGGTGCCAGGCTAGTGCCGCCTGGTCTCTAGGGAACCTGTGCAGCGCGGGTTCCGTTCCTACACCACTGCGGTTGGGCCGCGGCGGTCTTCCGACGGCAGCGCGCTAGGGTGCTGCCACCTCCAGGTGGTCAACTGGTGCCGGTCACTGCCTCTGGTCGCTGGCACCGCCACGATATTCTGCGGGCCACTCGAGTCATTCTGGTGGTCCGTTTTAGCTCCCGTCTGCACCTATGGCCTCCTTGGGTCCCGCTCTACACTGCTATGGCCTCAAATCAACATTGTACATCCGTTCATCCATCTCTAAACATTTCGTGCATCACGAACAAGTTTGCGGTGGGTCCGGACATCTTAGTTATCTCGTACCCACCGCGTTAGTGGTTCAAATAATCACCCAACAAATAAATGCCCATGTTTCAGGATATAAATCACAAATACGAAAATATACAATATTCCCCTACCTCGCAAAAGATGTCGCACCCCGACAAGCTGTAGAAGACGAGTGTCATGGTAGATGGCGTTGTGGATAACGGTGTCGTCTCATCAACGTTGAAGGAAGAATCCTTGACATAGATAACAATTCTCATGAGTTGTGTCTTCTTCCTTGTCGCGAATTAGAAGAAATGAGAATTCATGGAGCGTTCTTCACTGAGAGAGTGTGGCATTCTTCGTGGAAGAATAATTCTCCCCTCTAATTCTCCAAATTTTTTCCAAAATATTTTCCTAGAAAATATTATATTAAGCCTCTCAATTATTAAAAGATATTCCATGAAATTAAAAATGAGATGTTCCAATTAATTAATGATGTAATTAATTGGTTGGGTGGCATATTCAATGGGTGGAAGGTGATAAATAAATAAGGGATAAGGTGGAGAGTTATAAGGATTAATAAGGGGTTTCATGGGGGTTTAATGGAGTTAAAGGAGGAGTTTAAGGGTTAGGGGTTCGTGTGGGCCCCACCAAACATAGTCATATCCTCCCATGGGAAGTTATGTGGGGTGTGGGCGCCACCTCCATCTTCCCTTTGGAGGAATTAACTTAGTCTTAAAATAAATTGTAACACAAAAATTTATTTATGTCTTAACATATCCCCAAATTTTAAATACCTCATACGACAAAACGAAACTGCGGTAAAGGTCCCCGTAAGAGAATACCGGCGCTGCGAGTTCATCGGTGTCCTCAAATTTAAATTCCGAGCATCAGTTCAAAAGATAGAAAAACCCGCACGTATGTTTACTGAACGTACCTGAACAAAACTTCAGAAATTTATTCCAGGCACACTGGGCCTCAGAATCAGGCGCCGTCTGAAACTTCGGACTCGTAAAATTCCAAAGTATTTTTCAAAACAAATTCCTTGAAATTTCCGGGTCTTTAAATTACTCCCACCTTAGGGCTTTACATCCCCGTAAATCTACAACACACACTAGGGAAATAAATGGGGGTACTGAGCTCGCATCTGAGCCTCCCGCTCCCATGTGCTCTCCTGGAGGGTCCCATGCTACCAGTGAATGTGTACCAGAGGAATCAACCATCCACGTAGGACCCGCTCATGTCGATCCTCAATCTTCATCGGGACCTCCATGAATGTTGCTCTATCATCGATGTCCATCTCTCTTTGGTCGGTGATGTGGGTCGAGTTGTGCACATATCTCCTCAGATGAGATACATGGAAGACGTCATGCACTCGGTGCAACTCAGGTGGAAGGGTCAGGCGGTAAGCCACCTCGCCTACTCTGCTGGGGACCTGGAAAGGTCCATTGAATCATGGAGATATCTTGTCGCCCCGGCCAAATCTTCGTAGACCCTGTCGAGGTGAGACCCATAAGAATACGTGGTCTCCATCCTCTAACTCCAGTATTCTCTATCTCTTATCAGTATAGGACTTCAGTCTGCTCTGAAGATGAGAGGTGGTTCTTAGACATAGCTTCATCCCAAAGCCTCATGTAACCCCTTCCATATTCGGGAAGTGAAAAGAGCATCTCGATCGGATATGATAGAAAATGGAACACCATGAAGTTGTACGATCTCTCAAACATAGAGGTGTCCCAAGCTCTCTACTGAGCCCTTCTCTCTAATCGGTAGGAAGTGGGCGGAATTGGTGAGTGGGTCTACGATCACCCAAATAGAGTCATGTCCTCTGGATGCACGTGGAATCCCCATCATGAAATCCATGTATATCTCATCCCACTTCCACTCCGGGACCTCTAAGGGTTGTACCAAGCTTGCTGGTACCTAGTGCTCTGCCATCAATTGCTGATAAGTGAGGCATCTTGATACAAACTCTACTACAGCCTTCTTCATACCCGGGCACCAATGCTGTCGTCTGAGGTCCTCATATATCTTCCACACTCCTGGATGTACTGTTAGAGGGGAAGTGTAGAAATCCCTCAGTACCCCCTCCTGTAGTGCAACTGGTACCATGGTACGTTCCCTGAAGAGGATGACGTGCTCCCCTCCTTCAAAAAATTCATTGGCTGCCTGCCCTGAGGATATCTAAGCACGTTGCGTCTCAGAGTCAATGTCTCCATGATGTGCCTCTCTGAATCACTGAAGGAGTGGAGGAGTGACTTTGAGAGATTTTAGAAAAGCTGCTAAGATTTCTCCTTTTCCGAAAAGATAAATTCAGTCTCATCCCCTGGATGAACCATGACCATTTCCTAATACAGTCTATCCTGACATGAACGGTGCTAATTCATGCCATAGACGACGTCATAAGGCCTCGACGCTACTACTAAAAGATCCAACCATTACTCTCACCTCCAAGGGTTGAGTCACACTATCGGCATCAGTGTGTGGTCACTGGGTCTCCTCCAGTTGGAATCTCAAACATGAGGTTCAACATAACGGCTTCAACCGGAACCTCTCAGTATCAACCACACAAAAAGGGATGGAAAGAAAATGTCACAAGGACAAGTGTCTTTTATTACTACAGCTCAAAGTACAAAGAAACATAACAACCACAAACAACAACATCAAAGAAGCTAGAAGAATCATAAACTAAGGCCCCCATGTCTAGAGCTTGTCCTGATCTTGTCCACTTGCTGCTCGACTAGCTCCTCTGCCACATCCGCCTGCTCCCAACAGACCTCCACAGTCGAACCTCTACCTCTGCCTGGAAGGTCCCTCTACTGCATGATGCTCATTTTCAGGATGGGTCGAGCAGTCTTGAGCCATGTGACCCTGCCCGCCGCAAGAATAGAACTTCATGCTCCTCGTATAGCTAGCTCTATTTCATGTGCCTTGCACAACCGAACCTGTATCCTGAAGTCACCCACCCATTGGCATAGTCCGCTTGGAATTCTGTGTCATCTGTCTACTGCCGGATGCAGAAGACTCTGCTACGATTGGAAAGCCTTGCAGAAAGAGAAGTACCTCTTGAGCCCACACATAGAGTAGAGTTGCTGGTACAAACTGCTCCCTGAAAAGACCCTCGTAGTCTCCCCAAGTGAGGATCACCTCATCGTAAAACTGGAGCATCAGGATCCACCACCTCTTAGCTACTCCCTAAAAGAGACTAATAGCTAGGTAAACCATCAAGTTAGAAGGTGTCCCAACTATGTGGAAAACTCATGCTACAACCTCCAGCCAGTACCCGGCCGTCTGAAAATCTGTCTCGCATCGAAAACTCAGAGGCCTCTATCCTAGGAACCAATGAAACGCGCTCAATCAGTGTGCACCCTCTACTGCAGTGGATGGTGGTATCGGTATCCCAACGGGTAGTGGTACCACTGGTGCCTCCACTGTGATGGGGCCCGGCACTGAGGCCTCACTGCTAAGTGGGCTACCATCATGATCTTCACTCGGAACCTATGCTGACTGACTCGGTGAAGACATCCTGAAAAAGAAACTAGTGCTATATGATCAAAAGATTATACCTGGTGAGATGACCTAGTTTGAGATAACTTAAAGGAAAACTTTTGATACACACACGCAATCAGTGTTTTCGTGCACTAAGTCGTAAATCAGTAGTCAAGGTCCTGGTGTACGGATACGTCGACCGCAACACCAACACTGGACTCCCTGAACTGAAAACAACACATGGTACTCTTAACACTATTGCTTCATAGAAAGAATAATCAGATTCCTGAGTTCTATAGTATAATCAACTCCTCTAATACCAATTTTTCACGACCCGTCCCCCGGGGCCCATATCGTGAATACCCCAAGCCCACCTTCCATAGGCCAGGGGTTGGAAACTAGCACCAAAGGCGTAATTCCCTAAAAACTGGGAAGGAATTACCTTTAAAAAATGTAACACACACTTCTAAAGTACAAGTGGAAGAAAACACTAAGAAAAAACTGTATAACAGGTGTGCTAAAAGTACAAAGGGGGCGGAAATACAAGCCCAACAAAAAGGTACAACTACAACTGAGGAAAGTACAACTGAAAAAGACAAACAGTTGAAAGGTGAAAGCAGCTCCTGGATCATCCTTCGGGATCGTCCTCCGGGTTTCTATCTGAAGGGTTGGTATAGATGTCCTCTTCAGTACACCGCGTCTATCGGTCTTCTCCGTGTGCCGTCACGCCGAGTGCCCACCTCCGGGTACCGTCCAGTCCTGGTGCTCTCAGCCATCGTCAGTGTTGTCTATCGTCTGCATCCAACACAACGAGGTGCGGGCATAGCCCGTGCAGGGGTGAGTATAACGATACTTAGTAGGGACCCGGAGACCCTCAAGGTCTCACAAAATTCAACAAGGATAAACCAAAAAGTAATATTTCAATGGATAACTGTTACTTAGGTATATTCCCATACATATACCTAAGTTATCAAGTAACACATCTCAATCATGAGGAAAAAACAAAGGTCATTGACTCAGCACAAACCAGGATTTTTATTCCTAATGTCGAAACCACGGCTGCTGGAGAACTCCTCTGTCGAGTACAGTGGGCTTGCCGCTACAACCAAGTGCTTCCCACTAACCTTGGAATACTGAAGTACTCCACCTGTCGAGTATTGTGGGCATGCTGCTACAACCAAGCACTTCCCACCATGGGTCTGCCACAACAACCAAGCACTCCCCCTTATAGCCTACAGAGGTACTCCTTCTGTCGAGTATCGCGGGTCTGCCACTACAACCAAGCGCTCCTCCACTACGGGTTTGCTTCTACAACCAAGCACTCTCCACTAGGCCATCTGAATCACTCTGAGTCGATCGATCACCAGTTTTCAAGTCTCAGCCAACTACTAGGTCTCAACAATCTGCTCGCTCGTCACCAGGAGGGTCTGATCCACGATCCTCAAGACGATACTCCATGTGTCACGAAGTCTCACGTAGAAGTATCACAAAGGACTGCCTCGTCATAAGGGTCTCAACACAACAGAAGTTGTGTCAATCGGACGCTCGATCTGTGAGTTATTGGCTTTTCCGTTCTAGGGCCTCTATAGATTTTTAAGCAAAAACCAACCTGACCATACTCCAATATCATCTGAATCCCACGTGCAGTGTTCCAAATGAACCATCTCAACAAAAGGAAACCAACTTATTTGATGTCATGTCAATCGGACGTCTGGTCCCTATGTTATAAGTGTTTCTGCTCCGAGGACCCGGTTAGTTTCGGGTTTGAACCAACCCGGCCATACCCAAACTTCTCCAAAACATTGAGTGTAATATACCAAAACGACCGTCTCGATTCGAGAAATCCTATGCAACTAACAGCGTGTCAATCATAGGTTCGTAGCTCAAGTTATGGGAAATTAACCGAAAACGGTCCGAAGAGGGGGCTCTGGGCCCGGTCCGACCTGGCCCAACCCACCCTGGGTCAGCCCGAACCGGGTTGACCCGACCCGGGTCCGGGTCTGGCCTGATTGGGCGTGGCCCGGCCCGGCTGGCGTGGCCCGGCCTGGCCCGCGGCCGGCCAAGCGGGGGGGGGGGACACGACCCCTCGGTTCCGCATAACGGCGGTGCTAGGCCGGGGTCACCTGGTCTCCCCGGAACCCACATAGCGCGGGTTCCATTCTTCTGCCGCCACGGTAGTCTTCCGCCGGTGGGGTGCTAGGGCTCCGCCAGTGACCCGCACCACCGCAATATTCTGCGGGCCACTGGAGTCATTCAGGTGGTCTGTTTTTTCTCTCGTTTGTGCCTATGGCCTCCTCAGGTCTTTCTCTACACTGTGACATCCACAAATCAACGTTTTACTTCTGTTCATCCATTACCAAACATTCTGCGCATCACGAACAAGTTAGTGGTGGTTCCGGACTTTTTCATTAGCATGTACCCACCGTGTTAGTGGTTCAAATAATCACCCAACAAACAAACGCCCATGTTCAAAGATATAAATCACATAAATGAAAATTTACAATATCCCCCTACCTTACAAAAGATGTCACACGTCGACAAGCTGCAGAAGACGATCATCGCAGTAGATGGCATCGCAGAGAACGGTGTCTTCCCATCAACGTTGGAGGAAGAATCCTTAATGTAGATGACGCTTCTCATGAGTGGTGTCTTATTCCTTGTCATGGAGAAGAAGAAATGAGAATTCATGGAGCGTTCTTCACTGAGAGAGTATGGCATTCTTCATGGAAGAATAAATCTCTCCTCTAATTCTCCAAAGTTTTCCCAAAATATTTTCCAAGAAAATATTATATTAATCCTCTCAATTTTTAAAAGATCTTCCATGAAATTCAAAAGGAGATGTGCCAATTAATTAATGATGTAATTAATTGGTTGGGGTGGAATATTCAATGGGTGGAAGGTTCTAAATTAATAAGGGATAAGGTGGAGAGTTATAAGGATTAATAAGGGGTTTTATGGGGGTTTAGGGTAGTTTAAGGAGGAGTTAAAGGGTTAGGGGTTCGTGCGAGCCCCACCACCCAAAGCCATATCCTCCCATGAGAAGTTAGGTGGGGTGTGGGCCCCACATCCAACTTCCCTTTGGTTGAATTAACTTACACATAAAATAAATTGTAACACAACAATTTATTTAAGTCTTAACGAATCCCCAAATTTTAACTACCTCATACGACAAAACGCAACTGCGGTAAAGGTCCCCTTAAGAGAATACTGGTGCTGCGAGTTCATCGGTGTCCTCGGATTTCAATTCCAAGCACCGGTTCAAAAGATAGAAAAACCCGCAAGTACATTTACTGAACGTACCAAAACAAAATTTCAAAAATTGATTCTGGGCACACCGGGCCTCGGAATCAAGCACCGTCAGAAACTATGGACACGTAAAATTCCAAAGTATTTTTCAAAAACAAATTTCTTTGAAATTTCCAGGTCTTTATAAAGAAAATACATAAATAATTATAGAGATTGATAGAGGTCATTGATCACAAGAAAGAGAATGATCAATTAGAATTTGAGGGACTTAAAACCATGATTATGTGGTGATTGAAAATTTCATCAATTCATGGGAATTTAAAGTACTATGATAACATTACTTATCAAGATTATTTTTCTAGTGTTTAGGAGTTCTCTTACCATCTAGACTAATAGAATATGGAAATATAATTATTTTATTAGTATAATTTATTCATTTAATCAATTTCCACCACAATATCATATCTTCCTCATATTATGTGTATTCATGATGAATTGTTAATTAATGGAGCTCTAATATGATCATTTAAATTCCACATGACCATAAAAGGGATATAAATCTTTTCCTCCTTCCTTTTTACATTAACTAAAACCAAATTGGTTGGAAGAAGGTATGTTAATTCCAAAAATGATTAAACCATCGTAAAGTAATCTAAAAATTTCAATAATAATTTCGAAATCTCAAAATAGATTATTCTTTAAATGACTATCCTTATAATTTCTCAAATATTTCATAACTATTTCCAGTTCCTAATGATTAAACTGATTTGATAATATGTTATTTCTACAAAAAAACCATTATTTTTAAATAAAATCCCATATATTTATGAAATTAAAATTTTTTATACCTAAAAATATTTCATTCTAATTCAGAAATCGTGTAGTTTAGTGGTGGGCGATACACCCATATCTCCCATTGGTTGAGGGTTCAAGCCCAACAGCCTTATTGAATATAACAGGTTGTCACCCACCCATCGGGTTGTTCTTTTTTTCTTTAATCATGATAAAATAATTCCACCCTAAATAACATATCATTTTTATCCTAGGGGTTAAAAATTCCCCAAACCAATAAAATGACTCCCAACATTTTATTAATAAACTCCAAATATTTACTACATAAAACTTAAAATGGGGTATCTAAGACTTTGAACTCATGATCAATCTTAATCATATATACCTACAATGGTATATATAATTATTAAAATAAACTCACATGGAAACATCCTAACCTCTAATGTTATCTAAATAGACCTCTAATATATACTATAACATCCCAAAACCTACACTTTGGGCTCTGGTGATGAAATCTAAAACATTACATTTCTAAATTTGATTCCAATAATTTTGACCTATATTTTTTCATCCAAAACATACAACATCAAAAGGAAAAATTAGATCACTTACATTCTATAGGACCTTTTAAGTTTATAATTTTATAGAACCAGGATGAAATACTAAATAAAAAATGGCCATTTCATCAAATGATAATTTCCCCCACATAACCTAGAATTTCTTATTTCACATTAAGTCATAATCATCATCCATATGAAATACCTATTAGATATAATTAATTTAACAGCATTTTTTATAACTTGGGGAAAATAAATCATAATAATGGTGAGCACAAATCCTCAATATGGGTAAACATATGAATTAGAAATTGAATATCATAAATGATCATAAGAAGTGCCTAATGGTATGAAAACATAATTTAACTACATGAGAAAATAATAAATGAACTCATACCCATAGATACCTATATCATCAAATATGAAAACAATTATTAGAAAACATTCATCAGATTCAATAATCCTGAGCCATGTGATTATCAGTATTATTGTTAGGAAACATTATAAACCCATAGAAAGAATAAAAAAACTATTGGTATCATGGAAAATTTTCCTTCATAACTCTACTTAGAATCAAGGTAGAAATAACTTGAGTAAAGTTAAATCTATAAGAGAAACCCTTAGGTAACTCCATCTTTCTTTCTCCTCAATACAAAAAACATAACCCAATGCATTGGATCACTGTCTGGGTGAACCTATCATTTAAGACATAACAGGATCACCTAACACTAACTGGGAAAACCCATCATATAAGTTGTAACAAAATCACCTAGATCTATCTTGGTTTCCCCATCATAAAATCTATAATGGTCTCACCCAACGTTATATAGTCCTCTATAACATATAAGTAATGTCCAAGAACCACAACATGAATAAATTACAAATATCTTCAAAATCACCATAAAACTCATAAAACCCATATTTATTCTTTTTATAACTTTATTAAATCATATAAAATAGTTTTTTTCATAAAAATCTCTTTAAAACATGATTAACTTTTGGAAAAGAAACTAGTTCCATAATAATCTTTTTGGCATATTGTTAACTACTGGAAAAGAAACGGGTTCCCTAAAGATCCCTTTCCAAAAATATTATTCCATCCAGAGAAATGATGAGAATGGTATAATTACAAAATATCCCACTAGGTAATAATTAACAATAAGGTTTTTCAATCTTAATAAATTGATATATCGTTAAAATTTCATTAAATAAATTTTGATGAAATTATCCTTTTCATTTTGAAAATAACTATTTAGAACATAAATCTTTTTAATAATCATTTTCCTTGAACATAACATCAAAAGAATATAATGGATAATTTCAAAAAACAATTATAAACTTTTTTTGAGGAAAATAACAATATTTATTTGTAAATTTATTTTCAAAATACTTTTAGAAAACATGGTTTTGGAACAAAAAATATTTTTGACGGAAAAGTTGGTTTTTCATAAAAAAAATCTTTGGAACTATTAAGTACATAAAGAGAGGAAAATAATGGGAAAATGTATTATAATGAAATATACATAGGATACTAATATTTATTTGAATTATTTATGTTTAGATCATACTATTTATATATTGGATACTTAATCACAAACAATCTTGATAAATGATGGGATTTAACAGAAAACTATTAGCACATTAGTACTATTAAATTGTAATCCCCATGAATGAATTTCATTAAATGAAAATTATAATTTCTTTAAAATAATTAAATTATTGATATAGTATGTAAAATTTATGTTGTATACATAACATAAAATATTATTAGTGTATAACATAACATATCATATCTCAAAGAAGTCAAATTGAGACAAAATTCCCTTACCACTATGGTAGATTTGAATCTGTAAACAACATGAAACATAGACCCTTAAATGGATATGTAACACCAAAATAATTTAAATATAATAATAATAAAATAAATTCATGGTCATTTTATACAAAACACAATAAAAATATGTGGTGAATATGGCATATATCTCACAGAATTAATACTGAGATGAGAAAAACCCTTAACTTGAGTCGGACTTATCACGTGTGTCTTTATCTTCCTAAATAAAAAACATATGCTAATTATTTTATTGAATGAGATAATTTTTAAAGTTTATTATTAATTTTATTTAACTTATTATTATTTTATATAAAATTACTTAATTGGTTAATTTTACATCAGATGTTTTTCCCATATTCAGCTTATGTGTCAAAAAATGACTTAGGTGGGATGACTATAGTCAAAGAGTTCATCATTTAAAAATTTATAGAATAGTTATTATGGAATAATTATCATATTTATACATGAGTTATACTTTTTAAACTCATCATGAATTATTTTTATGAAAAATGAACTCTGGTTACAATCATAGAGATGGTATGCCAAATGTACGCATGTGTAACGTTTCTATTTTAAAATCATCATAATGGAAAGAAGGTAAGTAATAATTTATTATTACAGAATGATAATAAATTAAAAATATTTTTTTTTAATTTTATATACTCATTTAAATCATTATTTTTATGTTTTTGTGAAAAAAAATGAATCATATGGCTTCAATGAGGAAGTTATAACTTTTCCATGAAACATTTTGTCATTTTTTTAGTGAGAAAAAATTTAAAAATAAAATGATATATTATATTACAATAATAAAAATAATCCATGGATATAATAAATTTATAATTTATACCACATAAATTTATTATATTCATCATTATTACCTTCCATTTAACATGTTAGTGAAAAACAAATCGCATCGCTTCACTAAGAGGTAGTCTATCATAAAAACGAACGATGTTATCATATCCTTTACATAATGGAATGTAGAAGGGTATGTATATATATATCTGTGTTTTTGTGTGATATAATTACTCAAAAGGTGTAATTATTCTATCAATATCATATATAATCATTTTATTCTTCATCAAACTCATCTGGGAGATGTGGTAATGGAAAAAATGAATGTCATCGTTTTTTGAGGTAATAGTCCCCTATACACATAAATGATGATTTCATAAATAAAAATTTGTAATTATATGTTTTTAGGTCATAAAAATAACATATAAGTATATATATGATATTAATACTATTATTACATCATATTATAAGAATAATTTAATGAGATGTATAAAGAAATAAAATAATAATTCTCGTTGAAGAACGTTGCCTCCCCATTAGATATTCTCCTTAGTTTTGAACCAACGAACTTCCTAGGTTAGATTTATACCATCAATAAGGTTTATATTACTAGTGTAGTTGATTTTATAAGTGATTTTTTAAGGTATTGGTCGAACCAATGATGTTTGAACGTGTAAAGAAGAGAGGAGAGTGGGTGTCGTTTTATAAGTCGAGTGAGTAGAAGACTTGTAATTGTTATGAAAGAATGAATTACACCCTAATTATAATTCATGTCAATGTTTTGTTTCATCCTTACACCTTATATTCTACAATTAACAACTAAGTAAACTTTTGTTTACCTTAATCATTATAGTTAAATTTATCCTTTTTCACACATAATTAAAGTGAAAAATTAAGTTAAAATTATTACATAATATAAATTACTATTTTTCAAAATATAGAATCCATTTTTTAATATTAAACTCATTGAATTTATAGAATTTAATTTAAAATTAATCTAACACATGCGGTAAGATGGTTGGTTTTTAAGAAGAGAAATTTTTTAAGGAAAAGATGATTTTATAAAAAATATATAACTAATAATAATCATTTTATGAAACTAAATTAATATTTAATATTATTTATCCTATATATTTAATTTAAAACATTCCACTTTATGGATAATTTTAATTAATTAAAATGTAGAAATATTATTCATTATAAAACAATTTTTTGTAAAACCCATTTTTTAACCAAAGAAAACATATACTAAAAAATTATATAATTTTTATTGAATGTAATTACATAGATCAAATATATATAAATAATAATTAAGTTAATTTATAAAATATCCAAAACATATTTCAACTGTTAAATTACCAATTTTATTTAATAGAAAATACTTTTACAAAAATAGCTATTTTTCACTCTCCATTGAAAAATTAACATTTTTCAGAAAATTCAAAAAAAATCACCCAATATAATTTTTCATATTATGAATCGAAAAATTATGTTAATTTTATCAAATAAATTTTCTAAAAGATATAATAATTTATTATAATATATTTTCATGAAAATCAATAAAAATCATTTTGAAGAATAAAACCACTTTACTAAAATTTGATTGATTACATAGTAAACATTTTTCAATAATTTATATTGATTAATTCATTTATATACATTTATATATTTTATAAAGTAGTTAATACTTTTCATACTCACTAATTTAATAGCTAGGTTATAATGATAGTATATATCATTGGCCATTTAAGTTTGTTATTGTGTGTTGAATATGTTATTGAAGATGAAAATCTCAAGGTTGTGTGTAACCTAATATAAACTGAGTGTTTCATGTAATTAAAGATAAACTTAGTGTTTTTGAATTTATTCAATCTAATATAATCTTATTCTTTTAGAATTTCGGGGTGTTCCACTCATGGGGGATACTTATTGGTTAATGACCTTATCTTTACGATCTATTATAAAGGTTTTAATTCTTAATTACTATAAGGGATTATGTAGGGAATAATGAGAGAAAACAATATAAAGTAATAACAGTATAACTAATAGTTTTATATGATTATTCATGTATGGCCTAATTGAAATGAATGTATCATAGGTCGAAAAAAAGGTTTCATTGGAGAAAACATCTTAGGATTGAGGTTCCATATTCATATACTCTGGTTCTTTTAGACATTATCATGATCATTTTGTTAATAATTTATTGAAATAGGATAATAATTATGAATATAGGAAAGGAATGTATTAAAAAAACCCTATGTAATATAACCATATAAGCTATACTACTTAAATATATGAGTCATAGAATATTCCTATTATGATGGAAAAGTTAGTTTTCTAGTTTTACCTAATCTAATGATTTTAATATCAAAATAGAAATTAAATATAGATGATAATAGATATTTTAATTAGTGAAGTGATATGAATAAGTTATATTTTTTATATTTTAAATTTTATGAGGGTTTTATGAAACATCTTCAGATTATTCTTAAGTTGTATTACTTTAAAGGTATGGAAAAACATATTAAATGGTATAAATAACCTTAAAAAGAGATTTTATGAAAAGGTTATATTTTTTCAGATAACTATTTAAGAACTCATAATTGGGGAATTAAACAATCATAGGTTTAATATACAATTTTGGTTGAAGTGAAAAAGAGTTAGTTGATTTAGATAAAGTATGATAAAAAGTATTGTAAACATTGGGATTGATAATTGATCTCTGATATTTTCGGTGATTTTTTCTCATTTTTTGATTATAGTGACTAGTGTGTGATATTATGATCTATTGGTTGAATATAAGTGTTATTTTTTTTTGGAATAAGTTATTTCACTATTGTTTGATTTATTTCAAATTCAAATTATTTTAGAGAGTTATACTCTCAAAAATGTATGACTAGGGTATAATATATTTGTATTGTTTAAGGAAAGATAAGTATGTTAATCTATAATAGGATATTAAGGTAGATATAATATTTTAATTTTAATCTAAAATAATAAATATTTTATGAATACCCTCTACTACTTTCATCAGTGAATAATAATCAAAATTACGAGGACATAATTTACCTAATGGGGTAAATTGTAATGACCATAGAATATGGATACTTTAAAAATATATATCATGATATATAACTTGTGTCACATAAAACACCCATCATAAAAAAACCAAATCATAATATAAATAATTTATCAATAAACGTATAATAAACACTAAAATGGTAAACAATTAGTTTTACATACCTTTATATTTTAAATAATTAATTTGAGATAATATTAAATAGGTAATTTTCAATAAAAGGTGTTTCCATTATATCATATATTTTCATTAAAAAAATAAATTAACAACATTTTAGAATTCAAATTTTATATATTAAATTTATTTTTTAATTCCTCCAAAAAAAATAGGATCAAAGGTATTTTTTTGTTTTTTCAAAAATAATTGATTTTTAGAGAATAGTAAAATAAATACTTATTTTTCTTATACCACCACATTTATGTGACATAAATGTTTTTTAAACCTTATATATTTAATTTATTTTTATGAAATAAAATAATTCATTTAAAATTAGATTTTTAAATTTATAAAACCCTCTATTATCATTTTATAAAATCTAGATATATTTTTTGAAAACTATTTTTTATCTATTTCATTATTTACATTTATTAACGGGAAAATTTGGATTTAGATTAATTTTAGTGTCAAATATCTTATAATTATATAATAAAAATTATATTAATATCATTTCAATCAATATACCTGATAATCCTGTCCTATATTAATCTTTATGGATTAAAATATACTCTTATGAAAAACGAGTTTTTACAATTACATAAGGAGAAGTTAAGATTAATTTCTATACACATATAAAGTTAATTTTTCAAAATTATTAATATATTTGAGATAATAATTTAAATATTATATAATATGGACAATATAATTTTTAGTTTTTGAATTTAGTTTAATATTAATAAAGGTAATTACCATAATAATGGTGAAACTGTAATTTTAAAATTATCATTTTATTAATACCAAATAATATCTATAAAAAAAATTAATTTAAAACAATTAAAATTATGAATTAGATTTGATTTGAAATCACATAAATAAATATGTTAATACTCATTTAGTTAGTGGATAATAATACATATTATTAAGAAACCCTAATGGTAAAAATGTCACTTTTTTACAAAATCAATTTTTCTACACATTATATGTTTCAATTTAAAAGTTAATTTCAAAAAAATGGAAGTTTATTTTTATTAAATAATTGTTAAATTTAGTTTTATTCCACTATTTTTTTATTTGTTATTATATAATCATAATAAATTATAAATTCACATATTCAAGAATTGGATTCATAGTTTAAAAGAAGAAGAGTAAAATGTATCAACTTAACTGTAACACCCCAATAACATGTTTAAAATAAGTTTACAAACACATGGATGAGTCTTTATAGGCCCAAAAATTCCCCACTCTTGATTTTTTTCTATTTTTTAACTATTAACCATTTAATTGTTTTATAAAAGTATTGAAAAAAAATGAATTTTTCTAGAAGTTCTTAGTTCTTCTCTTATAAAAGGGGGTCACATACACCCATTCAATCACACATATATCATTATAAGTTACCTTGAACATTTTTTCAAATGTTATCTTTTATATGTACCATATATTTTCTAAATTTTCTTTTGGAATTAATTTTTCCTCATACCTTAAATTAAATGGAGAATTCAAAGGAAATATCAAGTCTCCTAGGTATGTATTATCACCTTCTTATATTTTTATTATTTATATTACTCATGAAACTAAACTATCCACAGAATAATTAGATGAATTTATTCTCAATATGATACTGATATGTTTTAATATGAATTTTACAACCCTTTTTTATTCATTTATATCTTCATCTAGAAGCCAAGGAATGTCAATTATGACAGTGTTTAGACTACAACCTCCATGAAGTATTGATTTTTTTGTCTAGTTTTACATTCCTTATTAAAAAACCTAAAATATATTTTAATAACATAAATACAATAAAATAATATAATTATGAATATATTATAATGATATTATGTCAAAATAATAACCTTTATAACTATACTAACTAATCAAGTTAAAGCGTATTCATGTTTGGGTTGGTATGACAACCTATGTGAATGATGATTTAAAATAAGATCATGGATAAATATGAGACACTAAATAATAATATTATTATAGGTTAATAAAACAAATAAACTTCATTTTATGATTTTTAATTAAAATAAGGCATATAATTTATTCATAGTAAATCATCTTCAACCACAAAAATTACTGAAATAAGTCATTAACAATTCTGTTTTCAAATAACAGAAACAAAAGACATACAGAATGAAATTGTAATAATTTAAAATAATATAATATATATTTTAAAATACTAAAATATAAATAAATGATGCACTTGGTATCAAATTATGGGTACTGATATCAAAATTATTAAACATGTACAAAATAGTTAAAGTTATGAACACTTAATTGTCATAAAAATATATAACTAATTAATGTAATCATGTGAAAAAATTATAATAAGAATTATAAAAGGGTAATATTTATGAGATATGGTATAAAATATGTTATTAAAGTTAGTTATGTTTTTAATGAGGTTATAGTGTGATCAAATAAGCAATGAAACGCGGTAAGGGTTTTCTCATCTCAATTCCTCTTCATTATAACGTGTTTCAATGTTATGAATAAATTTCTTATATATATGGTTTATGTAATATGGAAAATTTATTTAGGAATAATATATGATTTAATTTATTCAATTTATAGAACTTTATAAATTTTATGCTTCCATATATTTTTTAATCAAAAATTAATAAAGTTGTAAGGACTTAATCTCAAAACATTCTTCTTTGAGACACATGTTCTTTTATGTGAATATTTTATTTTAATTGGTGTACGTACTACCAATCAGATATATAATATATTTTATTACACTTATTAATTTTATTTTGACTTCAAATTGATTATCTATTTCTTTCATGGTTTTTTTATTACAATTCTCTTAAATTGTAATGATTTTTCATCTCAAACTCCTTTCATTGAGACAAATTTGTGTTACAAGATATATTTCAATTTAAATGGTCTAAATACTAACCTTTATTAATATTTTCTTCATTATTCTATGATTTATCATGATATTTAATATTATATTTATATCTCTATGTATCATGAGGTCTTTATTCAAAGGATACAATGGTTGTAAAAAGTTTTCGAGACTCAATTATTTTTTTAGTCCATAATCACTCTTATTTGACTATAATATTTCATGATTGATATATTATAAAATATTATGTTGTAATTTTGTATTTCCATATTCATTTTGGGGTAAATTGGGTTTCACAAAAAATTATTCTCCTTTCATGATTATATTCTTTTGTGAAAATGAATTTACTTTAAAAATAATTTTCATTTTATTGAATGGATTTTTATTCCGTATACATGTTTTTACATCCAACCAATGTTCTCCCTTCCCTAGTGGAAACTAAATTTTTTTTATCTTAAATTTTCTTTTTTCTCCCATTTATTCATTTTAAACAAAATTATTCTTCATCTTTAAAACTACTTGGGTTTCCAATAAGGATATTTCAAAAAATAAATAAAAGGGTTTTCCATCATCTTTAAATAAATAAGTTTTATCATCCACTCTAAATTATATTTTTATATTGTTTATTAAATTTTTAAGGTTCTATTATGAAAGATTATTTTAAAATTTTAATGTTTTTAAACTACTTCCATATCCATTTTGAAAACATTATCACATTTTTGGGTGTTCATTCTTAAATATTCATTTAGAATTAAACGTTTACAAAGTGTTTTCAATAATCATTTTTTAAACCATTAAATTTTTTCAACAATATTTTACTTTTAACCATTGATAATAAGTTTTTTAGAAATATTTATATTTCCCCCTACAAAAATGTTTTTGAATGTAATTTACACATCATTTTTCTAATAATTTTTGAAAGGTTCTATGATAACTTTTGTATTTTAAATTACATTTACTCTCTATATTTTATCATTCAAATATTAATTCTTTAGTAGCCCTATATATGTTATTATGATATGGTTACTTCTATAAATTAAGGTTTTCGATATTTTAAAATGTCTTAAACTCATGCTATATGATTTTTTTTAAATGAATCAGAACCCCATTATGTTTACAAGGTTTTTTTTCTCATATGATAAAGGTTTTATTTTCACATTAAATCCAAATATATGGATTATGAGATGGGAGGGACCTATATATTAATCCAACGCATTGGTTAATATATTATATATTTTGTGATAGAAATTTTATGTGAATAGGTTAGTGAGTGGATCAATTACTAATGGGTGAGTATGAAGGTGTTTAATTCTACTCAAAATTTTACTTGTGAAATGGTTGGTGGGGAGCCAGGTTCATAATAATAATAAATACTATGTTTATAATTGTTCCATGTTTTTATGTTTTTTTTTTGAATTTTTCCATGATTTCATTATTACATCATATTTTTTATGTATTATGTACTTTTATGATTTACTCAATTTCTTTTTGTGATTTATATATATTTTTAGTTGAGTCATAACTTTTATACATATGTGATGTTATACTATTTATATTATACTAATTTATCATTTTTTATGACTACAAACCATGGAATTATGATCACATATTAATATATTTATTCTTTTCTCATATTATCCTCCATGTTTATTCTCTGACACATTATGATATTTTTTTTCTTTACTGATCATCTGAGATAACCCCTTATGTTTCAATTTCTATTGGTTATGATGATGGGTGGTATATAAGATATGTCTAGAAGTGTATATAATGACAATAATTTTTGGTAGATATTGAAATCATGTTATGTCTTAATCATTTTTAGTGAGAAAATTTCAAATGGATGGAAAGGTAATGTGTTTTTTTTTGTTAATTATTTTCCTCATTCTGAAAATATATGAACCTAAACGGTCTTAGGAATGAATTTTTTTAAAATATTTTCTTTATTTCAAGTAGTAAAAAGATGATTTGGTCTAGGTAATAAGAATTTTTCACCAATAAAATTTTATAGTGATAGTTTTTTCAACCATATTATTATTCTAAGATGTATACATCATTCACCATTGTGGTTTATTTTGAACATTTATTTCTCATTCCATTCAACACAACGTAATTCTTATTTGGACGCAAATTGTTTCAAAATATAATACAACATAGGTGACTATTTTTTTATGTACTTTATGAGCACATCGTACTGATCATACATATTTATTTAAAAAATTATTAGGAATAATATTTTTGGTTACCTATTATGTAATACTCATACCCTAATCAGGTTACCAAGTATATAGGAATACCTTATGTTTTATGACCAATGTGAGGGAAAGTGATAATCTAATTATGATGGTTGGGATAGGATGAGGATTCAATGTTGTTATATGGGACCAAGTGAGGAATTAGGGCTATTTTTTTTATGTCTATATTAATTTTGTTTACTTTTGGGCCTAACTATCTAATCTCCAAATAAAAAAAATATTTTTATTATATATATAATATGACTTGTATGGTATCTCATTTTGATATATCATGTTTTAGATATTTTTTAGATATAATGTATTCAGGATATATATTTTAAAATGATTTTATATTATGATAATTTATACTTTATATGGATTATTCAATGTTTTACCATTATATATACATCAGGGTATAGTCTACCTACCAATCTATATTGACCATTTACACTAGTGAGAAGTATATGGTTTATGAGGAGTCCCACATAACATAGGTAGATATTTAGGTAAGTTATAATAGTGGTGAACAAGATTTGGGACATTACAATGTCATATTATATCATTTTATTTCTTTAGTAATTTTTAACACACTAAAATTATAGTATGTGATATTTTAAATAAATAAAATATTGAATATCTTGTATGACACTCAAACCCAAACTAAAAAAATTCAAGATATATTTTATAAAAATTAATAATAAAAATTATAATTTTACTAAAACCTATCGTAAATAAAAACTATATGATTAATTAAAAATTGTATCAATTACAAGATAAATAATAAATAGGATTTAATATTAAGAAGGGTTGTTTCTCAGGTATTGTTTAATGTGTTTTCTATTTAATATTAACAAATTAAATTTGTTACATTTAACTTATAGTTTTTTAATATATAATATTTAAGTGTTTGGAATAATATATTAATAATTGATAGGAAATATGGATAATTACAGATAATGTTTAAAGGTAAATTTTTCTATATAAACATTTTTTGTATATTTTGGATTTCAATTAAAAATATTACATCTTAAATTTTATAATTTTTATTTATAAAATAATTAAATATATAAATGAATCACATTAAAATTATCACTATGTGAATTTTTTGGATCCTTCTAAAATGGTGAATTTTTGTGTGAATATTGAAAAATTCAGTTTTCAAAAATACAATCATATTAATTAAATCCTGAACAAATAATAACTCCTTAAATTAAAATGAAACCTATTTTATAAAAAATATGTATGAATATATTAAAATAAAACATTTAAAAAAATATATTAATTTAAAGACTATTAATTTTATTTCTATAACATAGTGATGTTTTGTTTTAATAAAATAACTACTCATTAAATTTTTCATTAATTAAGTATTTAGATGGTTTTATTTTATATTGGATTGGTTTTAATATAAAATTAATCTAATCTTATTAATTATAGACCAATAAATGTTATGAGGATTACCCACCCACCTAAATTTTCTATATAATAATTTTTATCCTTGAAAATTTATTTGTGTTTAAAATGTTTTTTAATGGATTCTTTTTATTTATATTAAAATTAATTTTCAAGAAATTTATTAATTAAATAATTTAAAATGCTATAAATTTTTTGAATCGTTATATTAAAATTAATTTTAGAAGATATTTTATTTTTAAATATAAAAAAAATTACCTAAGTAAAAATATAATCACTGTGGTGATAGTTAAATGTTGTAAATTGTTAAACTAAGAGATAAGTCCAAAAATATCAATAAAACATGTTTAATTTTTTTAGACTATATATAGACAGTAAAATATCATATATTAAAATATGTTTCAATTTGGTTCCAATTTAATTTGATAATGACACTTATATTATTTTAAAATTATGGTCATTTATTTAGGTTTTCCTCCTCTTAACAACAAAATGGTATATTCACCCCCTCTAATGTCTATCCAAAATGATAAAATTAGAAAAGAAAATATATACCAAAATATCTTACCAATAAAATTATATATATCCTATAGTTTTTTTATTCTCTAATAAAAACCTAAGACAAATTAAGGAGATATTAAATTGAGGATACCCTTGAAATGGATAATTGTCTTTACAAAATTATTTTATTTTTCAGTCTCCCTTAAAATCTATCAAATCATATCTGAACATTATAAAATATTTACATAAATTTTATTTTTATACTAAATTTTTTTTATATTGATGTAAAAATTGTTATTTAACATTATTTCATCTATTAAGAAATGAAAATTTTGCTTCTACAAACGTATAGACTATCGCCTCCTTGAAAAGACTTATTATGTTTTTCATAACATCATTAAATTGATGATTATAAAGATGGATTTAAAAAATAAATATTAAATATATGTAACAAATATGATTATATAATATTAAATAATTATCAAACTTTATTCTCACTCGTCCTTTAAAAAAATTTATACACCATGTGTGCGTACACATAGACTACCGCGACCATAAATGATGTATTATATTTTTCATTAATTCCTTACATTAATGGTTCTAATAATAAATTTAATGAATTAATATTTTATTTATGAAATTTTTAAGCTTATTTTAGTGTTTTATTATCATTATATAATAGCATGTTCTTTCACATTCAACTACTATAACATATTCTAATTTTGGACAGTTTTACCACCAACATGAATATTTTTATATTGATTGTGTCATGAATTACTAACTAATGTAATGTAATTTTATTTTTAGGATGTAATAATTAACTTATTATTATTTTAAAAATATATATAATGTTTATACATATAAAAATATTATATAATAAAACCATCATGTTCTTTGAAATTAAAACATAGAAAGAAATAGTATTCCTAATATTTCCTTATAAATCGACACCATAAGTTAAATGAAATAACAAAGGGACTCTAATATGATATAAAATTGATTTAAAAATTATAATTAACATTATTGAGATGGTGAAACCATGACCAAGGTACAAAATCTGAGACTACAGAATCAAAATATGCATGGGAAATAGGGCAATTAACAAATAAATATTGATTTTCAATATTTAATTATAAATTAATTGATAATATGAATTTTAATGTGAATGGTATATAGTATAAAATAATTAATATATTCTTTATATATATATATTTATAATAAATCTAAATTTGTCATGCATGGAAGTTAGAGCATCTCTAACTAAATTAAAGTATTAGGTAAGGATTTCGGTCTCGAGTTTCTTTCTTTGAGACATGTATTAAATTACACACCAATATACATTTATTTGGTTTTAAAATTATATTTTATATATTATATCATTAATATATTTATACTCACGGTATTTTAATGTCCTTATCCTGTTCATTATATCAAGGATGCTTTTATTTTAAAATTTATAAGTGGTTTATTTAAGATAATTATTTTAAACATTTTGAAGTCTTTTACACAACTCTTTTACTTCCATATATGAAGGATTTCTTTTTATTCAATAATTTTATTTCCTATAATTCAGTAATTTTTTAAATTTATATTCATATGTCATATAATTTCCATAAAATGGTTTAAAAATAATCTTTTCAATATTTTTTGTATGGGATATTTTTTACTTTCTAATAATGTTGTGAAAAGAGTGTTTTTTACCTTTACCACTATGGAAATTGTTTTTTTAGTTACAAAAAATTGTATTTCATCTTTTCCATAATAGTATATTTTTCCCACTTTTATAGAATAATATTACATTGTTGTCAACATACATTGATTATTGTTATGGATCGCTGTGGATATAGTATAATTACACCATAAAGTGTTCTTCAATGGATTCATATGATGTTGTTTGGAGAAAGTTTTAATGAAACCAGTTTCTTTTCCATGGGTAAAAGAAACTATGAATGAAAAATGAATTCTCTAATAATATTATGGAACACCTAAGTCTAATTCATCATTATATAATGGATGGGATCCAATATGACCCATTAATTCATTAGATGTTGATTTATACCCCAAAAGATAATGCTTTATTTTTTGACATTATTTTTTTTATTTTTTTCACAATGGTGTGTGTGGTAATGATTATTTTTTAGGTTTGTTCGCACCTATTATCATGTTCATGATTTTTTATCAACTTTATCGAAAACATTGGTTTTTGAAATTATTTATTTTCTATATTTTTATTCAAACATTTTCATAGAAATTATTTTCATTATATTAGTTCAAACATTTTATTTTTATATTTCTATTATGATTTCATAATCTCATATTATATTCTAAATCCATTGTACAAGTTTCCTTGAAAGTATTTTTATGATCCAATGACTTAATGAAAATTAAATCATGTTCTATAATTTCTTATAATTATATTTTATGATTCAAGGGAACTTTTAATTATATTTTTCTCCCATTTTCATGTTTTTACTCAAGATTATGATCATTGATTGTTGATTCCTAGGTTTAACATTACTAAGAATTAGTTATCACCATTATTATATTAATGTTTTTTAGGTTCTAAATAATTATTTTATTTAAGAATGTCACTATTTAGGTATTATATGAATATAATTTTATGGGATATGTTGAAGACTCATGGAGAAAAAAAAATCTTGGTATAATAGGAATAAAGTACATTGGATGTTGAAATGAATTTTCATTGATAATAGGTTTTCCTAAGTATCTAAAACTCTAAACATAAAAGTAATTGGATATGTAATTTAATCAATAATTGTGGATGGTTATGATTTGGTTGCTTCAATTGGTAAAAATTCTAGTCTGTAAGTAGTTTTTTAATGTCTATTATAATGAGGTTATATAAATATTTATTTGGTATTAAAGCATGATTTAGATAAATTATAGAACATGATGTGATAAAATGATAATATTTTCATAGTTTTTTATACTATTGTTTCATAGTAATTCTATATATCATTACAAGTTTAAATTTATTAATACACATTTTAGATTTATTGTGATGGGATTTTAAGTCCATTTTTTATATTTTGGAAGATGTTTTTTTAGTTTAAATAGATGTGTAATTATATGTATGCCTTAGGTTAATCAGGTGATTTAGTGTTAAATTTATTTGCAAGAAATGTTATTATATTTTTGGATAATTTTTTTATTAATGTGAATTTATAATTATTCCTTTCTATTGGATTTTTTTCTAAGTGGTTGATATTATTTGAGGAATAGTTATTGAGTTTTCTTCTAGAATAATATATGATTGTTTTTGTGCCTGGTTGATTATAATAGTTATAAGAAAATATTAATATATTTTGTAAAATATATGTGTTTTTTATATTCATTTTTTTTAATGATTCACTAATAGTGAATTATTTTTTTAAAGATAAATTATAATTTAATATTGGAAGAATATGTTATAAAATTGTTTGATTTTTTGGGGATTGATTTTGGTCAGGTATACATGGAAAAGATTTAGGGTTAATGATTTAATTAATTATTTATATAGAACATCGGGATTTATTTTTTTATTTTTTGAAGATTAATATATTACATCTTTACATGAAGGTTTTTTCATTACGATTATTATCTTAACTTATGCAAAAAAAATTTGGTTTTCGTAAATCTAAATAAAAAGGATAAATAACTTATTATTATTTTTTGGAAATTATAATCCATTAAAATATAATTTTTAAAGTTTGTACATTAAAAATTAATCTATATTAATTTTTTATTTAGAATATGTGTTGTTTTATAGGTGGAAAACTCATCAAAAACCCAACCAAATATTAATATTACTCTTATATAATGGAGATAATTACATTAAGTATATTTCTATTTTACTCTCAATATAGGTGGTAAAGTATTTCCTCAAAATCAAAGAAGAGGAAGATAAGTATTACATGTATGTTTTGGAAAATTTCATGTAGCTATTAGGGTAACCTTTCAGAAACACCTTCACATGTATAAGTCTTATAATAGTACAAATGTTATTATATAAATATTTATTAATAAATATTAAGATATGTATTATTAACTTAGGAATTACATATCAATATAAACTCTAAATATGAGATTACACTTATTCTAAAAGTATATTAATTTTCATAAGAAAAAATTAAAATTTTATGGTTTTATTTATATAAGTTGTTAGAATGTTACAGCCCAATATTTTAGCTTGTATTATTTTAAATTAATATCTTGTTGAACTGAATTTATCAAATGAAACAAAAAAACTAAAAAATGTTGTAAAATATTATATAAACATTATTAAGAAATATTATATCATGAATAAAAAATCTAGTAAATAAGAAAATAATTAATTTAAAATTCATACATTAATTTGATAAATAATTAATATGATTTAATTTCAAAAAAAATTAGGTAAATTTTTTTAAAGTATTTTTTTTAATAACAACAAAAAAATTTAGATAAATTAAGAAATATATTTATTATTATGTTTAATATTTCTATGTATCAACTAAAATATTTACAATTGATATGAAAAATGACTAAGAACACCATAAGAATAAAATTTCTCATTCTATATAATTAGTTTATTATATTTTCATTGAATCAATAAAATTTCTATTTCATTGAAAAATATAAAAAAATATAATTTTAATATATTTACTATATTGATAACCAGATCATATTTTGATTAAATAGAATCATTTATTTCTATAGAACTTATTTATATTAAAACATATCATATTTTATGTAAAATAAAAAGGGGTAAATTTATTAAAAATTATTTAAAAAAATAATATGATTAAATTCCTAGGATGTTATATATATTTCATATATATGGAGGGTGAATGTAATAATTATGCCTTTGAGTATGATTTATATGAAGGTTATTCAGGACCTTTCTATCACCAACTAGGGGAGACCATAACCCATTTTCAAATAATTTCATTATGATTTGAGGTGTTGTAATGATATATTTTTCCTACTATCATTAATAAATTATAGGACGTGTCTCTTGTGGATTTCGTGAAATTTTAACCTAATATTTTGATAATGTTTAGGATATATATTATTCTAAAAATATAAAATTTATCCATTGAACCTTATCAGGTGACTCTTAAAAAACTCAATGATGAAGGATCAACATGAGGATCTTTTGTTGAAGGGGTTTACTCACACATGAACATCCTCTTGGGGTACTCCTATATTTTTTAATAATGATGAATTCTAAAAAAATTCTATATATTACTAAATACAAATCCAAGGTATTATTAGGAACTAGTTTCATATTCATAATATCAAAAAATTAATAAATCTACTAAGGGAGGTAAGTGGTTCTCCAAGTTAAAAAAAGTTAGATTATCACTAATTTAATATTAGTCTCCTTGATATTATGTCTTTAGATTTTAGGGGTAGGTATGACCAATATGATTATCATTTGATGTATTTTCATTTAATTAATGCATCGATAAACTTAATGGACAAAATTAATAGGGTCTTCCACCCATATATATATATATATATATATATTCTCATGTTCATATTTGTTGATGGAGTTATAGTGCACTCCCAATCATGGGAGGATCATGCTATATATTTTAATGATTTTTCTAAGTAATCTAAGGGATTATTAGATTTATTCAAACCCCTTGAAGTGTTTGTTTTTGAATATTGAGTTGTTCCTCCTAAGGAATGTGATATCTGAGTCAATAATTTTAGTGTACCAATGGTAGGGTGACGTAATGATTTCATGTTAGAAACCCAAGAATATTTTTAAGATACATATTTTCCTTAGAGTTTCAAGTTAATATATATGGTTTATCTAGGACATATCTTATTTAGAATCACTAATAATAGTAATTAATATGAATATGTCGATGTGATTGTCATTTTTTTTGAAATAGAGACATTCAAGAACTGAATGGAGTGTGAATTATATTATTATCCTTACCATGCCTAATTTCAGTCATAAGAATACATTGTATTATGATACATCGGGAGTCATCCTTATAGTAAATGTAATATAGGTTTGGTAAGTGTGGTTTTGGGCCCATAAATCAAGAGTATCATGAGGTGTGAGTTAGTTCTGGTTATAGTGGATAATTCAGTAATATGCTGGAATCGCTATCTTCTAAATGATACTTTTCTAGTGTATATAGAACATTAGAGACTCAATTATATCTTCTCTAAAAGTTAATTAATCCTTTGTTATAGGAGGTTGTCCAGTACCTGATGTATTTCTATTTCCATATAGTGTATATCTATTTGATAGGAAACAGTACTGCTGATGAGTTTAGTTAGAATACATTGGTTTATTTGTTTCGAGAGGGTTTAATAAAGTGGTAGTTTAGGATCCTATTTTATATGATCTGTTTTATGTTATCCCATCCCAAGTTCACTTTGAAAAATAATCATATTTTGATTCCACTATATGTTATACATGCCTCCCCATATCCTAAAAGATTCTAAAATAGTACTATCGATTTATGGTTTTATTTTGGAGAGACTATACCCACATGTTTTCATAAATCGATATTGGGAATAAATGAAACCATATACACAATCCATAAAAAAGAGACAAACCATAATCAGACATCCAGGAAACTATTGATACATAAATCAAAACCTATGCTATATTTAAATGAATTGTACAATACATGTCTGTTAGATGTATATAAACCTCTTGTAATATCAATAAAAACCCTAAAATACTAAAGGGATAACATTTAAAAACACTAAAAATGGTCATGAATCCTCTCCCAATCCCTAACTAATGTTCTCCATTCATGTATCCAAAATCATGAACCAACTAGATAGTGTTTTTTCATGCCCCGTCTTACATCCATGAAGGTTTAAGTACCAACTAATGACCTAATAATATTATAAGGACAACAATGTAGTCTACCACCAACATCATCTGTAATATTATCTTTTCTATGAAATAAAGTGTATATTGGTGTGCATAATAAACAATGGAACAACATAAATAAACAAACCACTACTAATCCTTTGGTTCTAAAGTAAAACCTATGATAAACCATACCGGCTTCATCATAATATTGATGCCTATATCCATAGTCTCATAGAGGCACAAATAATTATAAGGCAGATCATTGTAATTCACTTCATAGCATGAGTCATAATGACTTTAGGGGGCTTTTCCTAAGGCACTCTAAACCAAGAATCATCATTGAAACCCATGGGGGTGACCCCATGGTGTTCCAAACAATTCTATATAAGACAAACTAATTGGGTGTTTCCCCATGTTTTTTCAACCTATGCTTCATCATACAAACCCATGGGGGACTATCCTAAGACATATCAAACTATGTTTCATCAAATAAACCCTTTGGGGATTTCCCCATGACATCCTAAATTGGGTTTTATCATAAGAACCCAATTGGGTTTTCCCCACGGAATCATAAACTATGTTTTATTATATGAACCCTTGGAGGATTTCCCAAGTACATCCCAAACTAGGTTTTAACTAATCCATTTATATAAGAAACAAGAAAATATTCTTCAAATTTATTTAATAGTTGTATCACATAAAAAGCACATATTGTGATTCATATAGCATTTACTAGGTATCCCTAACCATAAATGAGAAAATTTATATAATTCATGGAACTTGGAGGGTCTCCCCTTTCAGTTACCATTTATTTGTGGCATGTCAATCACACCTACTATGTTTTATAATGTCCAAGTCACACACATATTATCAAATTTTAAGTCTAAGGAACCCTTAGGATTGCCTCATTAATTTTCCAACTCACTGTACAAGGTTCGGTGTACCCCATGGACTTCCAAAAGCCTTAATCTACTCACTATTGGGATATTTATAGAATGTTGTAAAGTTCTATTTCATGGTTTAGTTCTACACAAACATAATAATTAATTTATGTCAAACACATGGTAATGATGGAATGAATGCATAGTTTACATTCACAAAAAAGGATCAATAACTATGGGTTAGATTACGAACCACCATACACAGACTCATTGATGTACACTCGTCTAATATCATCTTTCTATTAAATATAATCCATTAGAAATCAAAAAATAATAAGAGAAACCTAATAATATGGAAAATCATTTATAAATAATGAGAAACCCATTATACAGGATAAAACTATGAAAAATAATAGATTAAATATTAACCTTACTACTAGATTCAAATCGAATACAATGAAATTCCATTCATCATAAATATAGAGGAAACATTTCTTATGGAAGGTGAGAAGAATAAAGAGGTGGATTACATTCTATGGAACTTATGAATGAATAATCACTCTAACCATTTTGTAAAAAAAAATCCTCCCCTAACTAATAAATAAAATAAAATCATTAAATAATTTTTCACAAAGGGGTTACATAAAATAATATTTCACAAGGTGTTTCATGCATTAATCATTACATTATGAACTTATTTTTCATGGCTTGGATCACTTCAATATTTTCCACCATTTTCACAACAAGTAACAACATGTAACATTATAAAGTGACACAACCTATAATTTTGCAACCAAAGAGTCAATATTCTTCACAAATATGTCCCCAAGATACCTATAAACTTATAAACCCTAAAATCTATGTAACATTTATGTGTTCAGAAAAAATATTCATACCTAGAAAACTATTTTTTTGGGAAGAAAATGAATTTTCAAGTACCTTATGACTTTTTTTGAACCCGTCCTTATACGTTTTTTATTTATTCTTTTCTTAGTTGAAGTATTAGATTTATTTTATATCATTTTGGTGTGTTTTGGAGGCTATTAATGGGTAAATAGTTAAGGGGAACCATTTATATCTCACCAGGAAAATGTATGTATTATTGGAGATAGACAGTGGGTAGTTCATAGTTAGAGCAAACTATGTGACCTTACCTAGGAAATCAGGGGGCTTAGAATAGAGTAATAACACATGGTTAGATAAGGGTTTTCCAAACCATGTATCACAAACATTTGGGTTTCTATAGAAGGAAGTAATCCTCTCATTGTTGGTGTATGGTTTAGTAAACTATATGACCAAAATATTCCCAATGTTTTAATTAATCAAAAAATTAGGTTTTAAACATGAAACCTACCTAGATATACTCCTTACTCCTATGAATCTAATGTATTTAAAGACAAGGGACTCTAGTGGTGTATTTTTTTATTAATATCCCTTAAAACATCAATTCCAATGAATCTAGAGGCCTTGGGTAATAATAATTCGAGGTATGTGAACATCGTTTTTCATTCATCCAGATCTCACTAGATCATTCCTATTTCTCTTAGAATGAATCAATGATTTGGGAATAAGTCAAAGATTAGGGATAAATGGAATTATATACGAATTCTTATGTGTTCTGATGAATAATTCATGCATCATTTATTGATCAATTCATAGATATGGTGAATTGGAATTTATGTATCAATTAGACCAAGACTATTGATAGTTTCATATATTCCCAATTATGTAAAATTTATTCCTACCCTTTTGGTTTGGTTTACTTATTAAATATTATTCCTAGTTTTCCAAAATTATGTAACGGGGATTCCTATAGGAAGTTTTTATAAGAAACATGACTCTGGTGATGATTTATGAAATTATAAAATCATTTTTCTTGAGGTCAGAAATTATTATCACATAGGACATATAGATACAGGTACATAGCATGATATTGGGGTGTGTTTATACAAATAAGACTATTTCATTTTAATATTTACATGTGGTATGTTTATGTGGCTCCATTAGAACTTTAAGTTATATTTTTTTTTCTTTACATGATTATCCCTATGAAACCTATGTTTGATATGATTTTCATGTGGATTTTTTTTGTTATATAACCCTTTCTTTACATGACATGGTTATAAACTACCTTATTGTAGCATTGTGTGTTATACATGTAACTTCTTGGTCTCTGTAATTGATTGAATTCATTTAGTTGTATAGGATAGTTTCTCCCATTGAGGTTGAGTGTGCATGAAATAACAGATTTCCCCAGATCCATGATACTTTTTTTTATGTAATGTGTCTTTCCCTAGATTCATGAGACTTAGTTAACATATTGTGTGTGTCTTTCCCTAGAGTAGTAAATTGTGTCAAAATGAAAACATCTATTAAAATTGATTGTGACTAACCATTATAGTGGGATGTAGACTGAGATAAGTTTGGCCTATTATATCTATAAAACATATGAAATTCCCTCCAAAATAAAAACAATATTTATTTATTAAGTATTTAAGTACCCAACATATGTATTCATAAGTTTGATTACTTTTTTTACTTATGAATTGATTATTGGAATGTCTTACACATTTTAATACTATTCAATTGTGTTAAGAACCATTTTTCCCTATTAGGTAATATAATCACACCCTATATGGGAATCTTAGTCCACATGTATATTTTGTAATTAAGGATATAATTATGGGAAAGGAATATTCAACTAAAAGATTAGAAAAATATATAGGTTAATGTGAGGTGATATTGGGAAACATTCTGGGTCTTAGTTATTTTTTCTCATGTCACTTAGTTTTTTTCCCTCTTTTGGTAAATTGATCGTTAACATATAGGTATAATTTTTTTTTAGATTTTATGATTTCCATGTAACTTTATAATAGCATATTCTGATTCCATAATCTTTTATGTTGTTGTTTGTTATATTTTTGGTTTCCCTTATTATTGTTACTATTATTCTGGTTTCTTCCATTGTATTCTCTTCTATTAATATATTTCTAAGACATAGTCTCCCAATGAATCCTCTCAAGACCTCATTACTATTTGATAACCTCTTGCATATGGTTATGTGTGAAAGAGGGTATGTAACACTTCATATTTTACTCAATGATTTAGGCCTGGGTGTTTCAAAATGATACATAGGAGTTTCCTTTCATTTTCCTAGGTTTGGGATGTTGTAGAAAAGATATTAGATGGTTAGGACTCAAGTAGGGGAATTGTGTTAGTGTCTGGAAAACACAATAAAGTGGACCCTTGAGTTTCTATGAAATTACAATTTATGTTCTTGTTGTTCATTATTACAATTGATTTATTTCACCTTGGGTGATGCACATGATATTGATATTATAATTTATGAGATTTTTGGTTCATTAATACATCACAATTAATAATTTAGGTTTACATGTCACGTTAATGTTTCTTGAATTATATATCATTCAATTAATTAATTGACTGTTCTAATTTTTGATTTTCGTATTTCTTATATATTATTTCCAACATATAATTTCATAATCTTGGTATTATTATTCCTATTGTGTATATATAGATGTGACAAATATAAAAGTACAAGGGAAATAGTGTATTCTTTAAGTAATTCTAAGGGTTTTTTACCATGTGTTATTGGGTAGCCTCTTAGTATTGGTCTCTTGTTGTATCATCCTTTATTATTACTATATATTATTAAACATCATCAAAGACTAGCTATTTGAGATAATCTGAGAGTATGTTTTGTAATTTTACAAAATTTTACCTCGAATATGTTTTATTTAACCACCAAGGAAAGTTGATTAGAATACTCCTAAAATGTGTAATTACTATGTTTCACCATCCACTATACATGATGGTGGAGTTGGTTCAACTATTGTAACTACCATAATAGTTTAGGATTTAGAACTTATCCAACCTTGAATCTTACAGATAGTTCCTGATCTGCATGGAGGATAACAAAAGTTAATGGTTGATAATGTAACTCCCCGACCCCAGAAGCCCAGAGATGGTGCATTATTTTAATACATTGGTATGATTACAAGGAATCAAGTCCCGAAAGACCGATTAGTTTAGCAATCTTGGAAAATAGATTACATACATAAACTATACATTAAAATTTATAACATAAAACATAGTATAAATAATCCTTTGAGAATTAAATTATTCCCTTAGAATAAACCTTCATATAAATTGTAATATACTTCTTGGCATCCTGGGAAAATAAAACATGAGAAAGGGGTGAGATTAGATGCTCATTAAGGATAAATAATATAGTGAAATATATCGTAAATAAACATAAACTTTTATGTCAATGTATAAAATTGAAACAGAAGTCCTCTAAACATAAAATTAATCAAAATATGGAAAATATAATTAAAATAATTCCATTTACTTATTCACATGGATATTTTACTAGTCAAATAATCACATGTAACATTAATAACCAATCTCATAATGATGGAATGCATAATGTCGGACATCTTAACCACAAAGTCAAGGCCTCATTCCAAGACCCTAAATATAAATTTTTTCAAGGCCTTGTGCCAAGACACTAGTTTGTCTCATGAGACCTACCGATGCATTGAAGGGCTATAGTGGGCCTCACCCATCACTTACTAAGTCCAATGCATTCCTCATATGAAAATTCTAAAATATAACATAAACATTCATATTAAAACTAGCATACGAAATGTCAATACATTAACCATAAACCATGAATGGTATAAAAATAGCACATCCATAGTCAATATATCATAACTAATTCAATAAAATATGGAATATTGCATCAACCTCAATCATGAAAAATATCCAGTAAAGGATGTTGACATAGTTGAAAATGATCAGTAAATCTCTTTGAGGGAAATATCCATTTTGGGAAATCATTTAAAAGTCGCACATTTATAAAAGAAGTCATTTAAAAGATACTTTTTAATCAAAGTTTCCCAAACCACATTGAAACTTTTGAAAGGAATTAAAAATTTAAACAATCGTGTCTATATAAATAAATCCTTAAAATCATTTTGAAAACATGGACATTAATTAAAAATATTTAGAAAAATAAATCATTAAAATGTTTAAAATGATGATCTTTCTAAAGAGTCCCTTCCACAAAACCTTAAAATATCTCTTTTGAAAAAAAATCATGAAACATGGACATGGATGATAAATATTTCCCAGTAAATACTTATACATAAAAAATCTTAGATAATAATGAGATTGAGGAATTAACCCTTACCTTATACTTCCCATTGGTCGAGGGTACGTTTAACCTTTTATATAATGACCATAGTATGTTATTAAATTATACCAGAACCATATTCATATTTATGATATAATACTTGATTCATTTATGACTTTATACTACCCATTTAATAATAATTTCTATGTTAAAATAATATTTCGGGTAATAATCTCTTTTTTATCGTACGTGTTTTCACTTGTTATTCTTGATTGTATAACTTATATCATGATTTTATTGATTCCAGAATATAAAACATTATTTATGTATCATATATATTCCAAATATTAATATGTATAATAGATAGATATTTTAAATGGAAAAACATCTTTTATGTTGATGGTAGGTTGTATGTACGTATAAACATCATTTTTGTTTTCATATTGTATTGAACCGAAGTAAGTGAATGAGATATATGTAAATACATACATATATATATATATATCTAGTAGAATTATTATGTAATATATTAAATAATAATTAATAATATATATTTTTATAATCATCATTGAATGATGAACGTGGAAATGAATATCATCACATCGTGGAGACGGTAAGTTGTACATACGCACGAGTGACGATGTCATTATATTGATGGTGAAATCGTATGTAATTTAATGTTATGTTATATATATTGAATAATTAATATGTTATATTTATTATTTATATTAAATATATCCATTATTATACCTATCCAAAAAATGAAGTGTTGAATGACAAACTACACCATATCGTGGAGACGGTAAGCCATACGTACGCACGTATGATGACTTTTTCATTCATATGATGGATATAATAATGATTTTCGTTGTTCCGTATTTATAATAACATAACAGTATGTACAAGGTACTAGATTTATTATTTTTGGTATGGAAACAACAATGAAATAGGAAGGGGAAGAAGGAAAGAACTTTGAATGAGGTGATGAAATAATTACCTCTTCTTCGGGTTCTTCCTTTTGATTTGAACAAAAGGGCTCCTTATGTTGTATTTATGATCAAATTAAGGCATCTAGGTTGAATTTACGGTATTTTTTAGGAGATTGGAGTAGGTTTTTTCCGATACAAATGGATTTGGATGTGTAAATTTGAGATAAGGAGAATTACCCTTTTATAAGAGAGATGAGGGGCACTTAAGAAAGAGCTTGAAATATTAATTTATTATAAAATACTTTTTAGTTTCTTATGGCTAAAAATGGGTTTATTTAGAGTATAAGGTTGTTATGGGTCGAAATACTCTCAAATAATTGGTTTTATACATGTTTAGGTCACTATATTAACCTTATCTTTTAGATTTAACCCTTTGTTAAATAGTTTAACTCTTACCATGCCTTCTTGTATTCTTACACTATATAGTTAATAAACTTACTATAAAAATCAAATAGAACCTAAAGTGGTTAATTAATGACATATATAACATTATTTATGTCCTATTCCAAATTTTAAATTTTTAAGAATATTATATCATTTAATAAAATAGTATTTGTTTTAAAAACTCATTTATGTCAATTTTGACACTATTTAGTATTTGGTTTTTTAAGTCATAACAGCTTGATTAATTCATAAAAAATACATTTAATAAACCCAAGAATTTCATATTTTACTATAAAATTAATTAATGGAATCGTAATTTTAAATTTACATTTATTTTAATATTTATTATATAAATTATTTTAATCTTTCATTAATAAGGTAATTACTACATCATCATTGTGTCATAAATAAATTTAATTATATAATGTATAAAAAATATAAATAAAATACTATGATGTATAAAATCTTTTTATATTTATAATGAATATTTATAGTTGAATTTATCTTATGTATAACCCTATATTAAAAAATGATTTTGTTATTAAAATTTGAATTTAACACTTTTAACTTTTCTTTAAATAAAATATAATAAATGTCCTAATCTAACCCAAATGAATAAAAAAGAATAAAATTTTTGTCCTAAGGTTTATTTTTGTTGAAAAACACTTATCCAGTATAATTATTACATATGTTGGAGTAATTTTATATTATTATAATATTATTTTAACCTTTAATTACTCTATTTACTTTTAACCATGGTAAATAAAATTCAAAAGTTTCTATTCAAGAAAAAATTATTTTCATCCTATTGAACCACATTTTACTTACTGATTTCAACTGTGTCTCTATATTTTTTGAAATTCAATTCACAGAATCGGTAAAATTGTGTTTTATGAAATTTTTTAAATGTGCCTAGAAAGTGGGTAAAAGACGTTAAAAAGTTCAAAAAAAATTATATATCTAATCTTATTATAAAATGACTCCAATGAATCACATTGGTCTAATATATGTATTATTTATGTATTTTTACTTTAAAATAAATTTAAATTAAAAATAGTTATTTAAATAAAAAATTCATTTTTTATGTACTATGCAGTATTTTTCACTATTCATCAAAAATTGAATGTTTTCAGAAAATTGCCAAAAAATAAGCCTAAGATAATTTGGATATTATGAATTCAAAAATTAACTCTATTTTACCAAATTAATGTCTTAGGAGTGTCTAAAATTAATTTTACTATTTTTCATTAAAGCACATAAAAAGTAGTTATTTTGACAAAATAGTTCTTCAAAATATATTACTATATTAACAAAACTTATACATTTCATTATAAACAATATAAATAACATTTAAAATTTATTTCTTATTATTCATGTCACAATATTTAATTGATAAATAAATATATTATTTGAATAATTATAATATTATTGTGTTGTTTTGCAGAAACTCAATCTTGTGTATAACGCAACCCAAGACAGTATTGTGCGTAATATAAGCTATTAAATTACTTTAAAGGTATATCATAGTATCAAATATTGGGGTGTTACATTCACCCCTCTTTCAATAAATTGCATCCTTGAAATTTGAAATTGTTTATAAAAAATAAAAGGTTGAAAATAGAAAATACTTTTTTGGAAAACCCACATTGGAAATAGGGTTAATAAAATTTAGTCTTAATAAGAGGGAAAGGGAAATGAAAAATTCACCACCAAATTAGGATTTCGAATAGAAGAACATTGGTGGAAATAAGAGACACATAATTGGATGAAAAATGTAAATATTTATAAGGATTTATTGAGGTAATCAATCAAAAACAATTGAACAATAAATGTAAAAATGAGGGCCTCAAAGCCATCAATCTAAGATGATTTAAAGTACCATCAGTTCAACAAAAAATAAGGTACTAGGATAACACATTTTTTTAGATACTTTTTTTGAGAGGAGGGACTAATTTACTATCAAGATATGAACTCAAGAAAACATACTTGATTTCAGTACCTTTCATAATCATAATATCATCATTTGGTTGTGCTTTGATCAATTTTGACTTCATCAATTACACTAGGAAATTAATGTTCAAAAAAAGATTTTTTTTATGCCTGAAGTGAATTTGATAAATCATAAGGTCCACAATTATTCACTTAATTCTATAAATGTTTACTGATAACCAAAAGTTTAGGTCAAATTATCCAACAAATCATACTTTAACCTCATACAAAATAATCAAGTGTTCAACTTACTCAATTCCAACCTTTAGAATTTTCTAAAATACTTTTGTCCAAAATCATAGTACAAAATTTTATAAGGATGGTCAACATAACATAATGAAGATAAACATGTAAATGCATTCATCATGTATTTTATTAAAACATGGTAACAACCTGAATTTCCATAAAAACTTATTTGAATATGTATGTACTTATTTATTTATTTGGTAAAACACAGAATACTAGATATATTCCTTAAATCCAAAAATGTTGTAAACTCCAACAATGATGGAATATAAAAATCATTAATCAATTTCAAGTAGTCAAGAATATCCAGTATAATTCATCCAAATCAATCATATCTTATTCCAAAATCACTAACTAGGTATCAGAACCATATTAAGGTTTATCTTTCCTTTAACCATGTATTTTCTAAAAAGTTTAACTTGCTATTGAGTCACTTTTATTAGAACCATATAATCTCAAATCCTCAATGAAATAGTATTACAATACAATCCTCATATAATCCATAATTCTTATAACTTGTACATCATTAATACAATACTCAAATGACAGAATTCTTTAATAACAACATAAGAACACTAATCATTCCTCTTCATCTGGAGTAGTGTCATTACTTGATTATTATCAAATAGAATCATTTGGTGAATACTTTGATTTTTTGGACATTGATTCGCATAGTGTCACAACTCCTTGAATATGAATCATTTTATATTTGAAACCTTTTTTTTTACCCTTAAAATCATGTACTTGGTGTCCTTTTTTTCTACACTAATAACAAACTCACATTCCATTCAAGTATTTACCAAGGTGATTCTTTCCACAGTTATCACATGTGGGAAAATCCTTCTTTGCCTTATTCCATTTATCCATCTTTTTCTCTGTCATTCTCTTCTTCTCTTTCTTCCCTTAAAAGCCATAGGACACAAATAATTCCTTAATTATCTTATTAACACATGATACTCTTTCATCATATGATGAGAATACATGGGAGACTATTTTAGTTATAAATATTGGATTAAGACTATGAAAGATATGATCCTTCTTACACTTTGGATCAGGAATATTTCTAGAGTTCTCATTCCTTCTACTGGGTGTCATTTTTAAATAACGACCTAAACTAGGTTATATCATATCATAATTTATAATCCAAAAATTAGAAATATTATCAAAATTAATTGATGATTTTCACACATCTAGTATCATAATCATAAAAATGGTTTCTTTGCTGAAATATTTACTCATAAATCCGTCCAAATTTTTTTTAAATAAAATTTTAATTATCCTAAGCATATCCCATGGGAGGTTCAAACCAAGTGCACAATAAGGCCTTTTATCGTGTACCAGGATACCCTGGGTCAAGCCTGAAACTCCTTGTTGGAGTTTTCACTCTAAGGTACATCTGTTCCAGAAGCACGTCCACTTGTAGTATCTAGAAAGTGATGTATTTCTTGGAAAACCCACATAATATCTACATTACCAAATTTTTTGGATGTTGTTCTATAATAATCCTGAAACTCTATCTTAGGGTAATGTTTCATAATCATATTTTATCTAAATATATTTCCAAAGTTGTTTACAAACATCCTCTGATACCAACTGTAAGGTCACGACCCCAGAATCCTAGAGATGATGCATTATTTTAATACATTTTCATGATTACAAGGAATCAAGTCTTGAAGGACCGATCAATTTAGCAGTCTTGTAAAATAGATTACATACATGAACTTTACATTACAATTTCTAACATAAAATAGAGCATAAATATACCTTTGATAATTTCATTATTCCCTTAGCTTAAACCTGCATATAAATCATAATATACTTCTTAGAATCCTAGGAAACTAAAACATAAGAAATTGGTGAGCTCATATGCTCAGTAAGGATAAATAATATAGCAGAAGCTATTATAAATAATCATAAACTTTTATGGCAAGGTATAAAATTGAAAAAAAATCCTTTTAAACATAAAATTTAGAATAATATGAAAACGATAAATAAAATAATTTTATTTACTTATTCACATGGATATTCTACAAGTCTAATAATCATGTGTAACATTAATAACTAATCTAATAATGATGTAATGCATAATGTCGGACATCTTAATCACAAAGTCATGGCCTCATGCCAAGACCCTAAATATAAATTTTGTCAAGGCCATGTGCCAAGACACTAGTTTGTCTCATGAGACCTACCGATGCATCGAGGGGCTATAGCGGGCCCTGCCCGTCACTTATTAAGTCCAATGCATTCCTCATATGAAAATGTTGAAACATGACATAAAAAATCGTATTAAAACTACCATATGAAATTTCAATACTTTAACCATAAACCATGAATGGTATAAAAATATCACATCCATAGTCAAACATATCATAACTCATTCAATACAATATGGAAGATTTTATCAACCTCAATCAAAAAAATTTCTAGTAAAGGATGTTGACATAGTTGAAAATAATCTCTAAAACTCTTTGAGGGAAATATGCTTTTTTTAAATCATTTAAAAGACAAAAATTTATATAAGAAGTAATTTAAAAGATATTTTTGAATAAAAGTGTCCCATATCACTTGCAATCTTTTGAAATGAATTAAAATTTTAAAACAATCATGCTCATATAAATAAATCCTTAAAATCATTTTCAAAACATAGGAATTAATTAAAAATATTTAGAAAAATAAATCATTAAAACATTTAAAATGATGATCTTTCTAAATAGTCCTATCCAGAAAATTTTAAAATATTTCTTTTGAAAACATTTTTATGAAACACGGACATGGATGAAAAATTTTTCCCAATAAATACTTACAAAAAAACAATCTTGGATAATAATGAGATTGAGTAATTAACCCTTACCTTGTAATTTCCTTTGATTGAGGGTACGTTTAACCTCCTATATAATGACCATAGTATGTTATTAAATTTTAATAGAACCATATTCATATTTATGATATCATACTTGATTCATTTATGGATTTATACTACTCATTTAATAACAATTTCTATTTTAAAATAATATTTCGGGTAATAATCACTTTCTTTATCGTACGTGTTTTGACTTGTTATTCTTGATTGTATCACTTATATAACGATTTAATTGATTCCAGAATATAAAAAATTATTTATTTATCATATATATTTAGAATAAAAATATGTATAATATATAGATATTTGAAATGGAAAACACTATTTATGGAGACGGTAGGTCATACGTACGTATAAATATCGTTTTTGTTTTCATATCGTATTGAACATAAGTAAGTGAATGAGATATATGTAAATACATATATATATATGTATATAGTATCATTATTATTCAATATATTACATACTTGTTAACAATATATATTTTTATACTCATTGTTGAATGGTGAACTTGGAAATGAATCTTGTCGCGTCATGGAGACCGTAAGTCGTACGTACGCACGAGTGGCAGTATCATTCTATTTATTGTGAAATAGTATGTAATTGGATGGTATATTATATATATATATAATTAAAATTTTATATTTATTATTTACATAAATTATACTCATTAATATACTCATCCAAATAATGATGTGTTGAATAACAAACTACACCACAGCGTGGAGATGGTAAGTCATACGTACGCACGTATGGTGACTTTGTCATTCATGGGATGGATAGAATAATGAATATGGTTTTACCATATTTATAATAATATCTCATTTTGTAGAAGTTAATGGATTTTCTAATTTGGTATGGAAACAACAATGAAATAGGAAGTGGAAGAAGGAAAGAACATTTAATGTGGTGTTGAAATAATTACCTCTTCTTCGGGTTCTTCCTTTTGATTTAAACATAAGGAATCCTTAGGTTATTTTTCTGATCAAAGTAAGGACTCTAGGTTTAATTGAGGGTAGTTGGGAGGATAGTTGAGTAGGGTTTTTCTTATCTAAAAGGATTTGTATGTGTGAATTTGAGAGAAAGGAAAGTTACCTTTTATAAGAGAAGCGAGGGGCACTTTAGGAAGAGCTTGAAATATTAATTTATTATAAAATAATTTTTGGTTTATAATGGCTCCAAATAGATTTATTTAGAAGATAAGGTGGGTATGGGTCGAAATAATCTCAACCAGTAGGTTTTATAAAAGTTTAGGTCACTATATTAACCTTATTTGTTAAATTTAACCATTAGTTAAATAGTTTAACTCTTACCATGTCTTCTTGTATTCTTACACTATATGGTTAATAAACATACTGTAAAATTCCAAGAGAACCTCAAGTGTATCATTAATTACATATATAACATTATTTAAGTCCTTTGGATGAATTTTAGATTTTTATGAATGTTATATCATTTAATAAAATAGTATTTCTTTTAAAAACTGATTTACGTCAATTTTGACACTATTTAGTATTTGGTTTTTTTAGTCAAAAAACTTGATTACTTCAAAAAAATCATTTAATCAACCCTAAAATGTCATATTAAACTATAAAATTCATTTTTGGAAATATAAGTTTCAATTTACATTTATTTTAATATTTATAAGTTCAATTATTTTAATATTTCATTATTAAGGTAATTACTGCATCATCATTGTCTCATAAATAAATTTAATTATATACTATCTAAAAATTATAATTAAAATACTATGAAGTAGGAAATATTTTTTTATTTATAATTAATATTTATAGTCTAATTTATATTATCTATAACCCTATATTAAAAATGATTTAGTTATTAAAATTTGAATTTAACTCTTTTAGCTCTTCTTTAAATAAAATATAATAAATGTCTTAATCTAACACAAGTGAATCAAAAAGGATACCATTTTTTTCTTGAGGATTATTTTGGTCTAAAAACTCTTATAAAATATATTTTTGACACGTTTTAGGGTAATTTTATATTATTATAATATTATTTTTACCTTTAATTTCCATATTTACTTTTAATAGTGGTAAATAAAATCCCAAAGGTATTGTTCACCAAAAATTATTTTCATCTTATTGAACCAAATTTAACTTAATTATTTCAACCGTTTATCACATATATTTGAATTTCAATTCATGGAATAAAAAAATTATGTTTTATGAAAATTTGCAAATGTGCCTAGAAGGTGGGTAAAACACGTTAAAAAGTTCAATAAAATTTTATCTATCTAATATAATTATAAGATGACTCAAATGAATTACGTTGGACTAATATAGGTATTATTTAACTATTTTTACTTTAAAATAAATTTAAATTAAAAATAATTATTTAAATAAAAAAATTCGGTTTTTATGTACTATGCAGTATTTTTCACTATTTATCAAAAATTGAATGTTTTCAAAAAAATACCCAAAATTCATCCTAAGATAATTTTGATATTATAAATTCAAAAATGAAGCCTATTTTACCAAATTCAAGTCTTATGAGTGTCTAAAATTAAGTTTTATTATTTTTCACAAAAGGACATAAAAAGCAGTTATTTTAAGAAAATTGATTTTCAAAATATATTACTATTTTTACAAAACTTATAAATTTCATTATAAACACTATAAATAACATTTAAAATTTATTTTTTACTGTTAATATCACAATATTTAATTTATAAATTAAAATATTGTTTAAATAATTATAATACTAATGTGTCGTTTCGAAGAAACTCAATCTTGTGTATAACGCAAGCCAAGTCGGTGTTGTGTGCAATATAAGCTATTAAATTACCTTAAAGAGATAACATACTATGAAATCCTGTGGTGTTACATTCTCCCCTACTTCAATAAATTTCATCCTCACAATTTGAAATTGTTCATCAAAAATAAATGGTTGAAAATAGAAAATACTTTTGTGGAAACCTCACATCAGAAATAGGGTTAATAAAATTTAGTCTTAATAAGAGTAAAAGGGAAAGGAAAAATTCACCATACAATTAGGATTTTGAAATGGGAAACATTGGTGGAAATAATAGACACATAATTGGAAGAAAAACATAAATATTTATAGGGAGTGAATGAGGTCATCAATCACAAACAAGTAAACAATAAATTTAAAATTGAGGGCCTCAAAGCCATTAGTCTATGATGATTTAAATTATCATTGGTTCAACAAAACATAAGGTCTTGAGATAACACATTTTTTTAGATACTATTTTTTGAAGAGGAGGGATTAATTTACTATCAATATAAGAACTCAAGAAAACATAATTGATTTCATTACTTTTCATAACCATAATCTCATCATTTCTTTGTTCTTTGATCTATTTTGACTTCATCCCTTACACTAGGAACTGAATGTTCAAAAAAAGATTTTTTATTATTACTGAAGCACATTTGATAAATCATAAGGATCACAAGTATTCCCTTAATTCTCTAAATGTTTACTAAAACCCAAAAGGTTAGGTCGAAGTATCCAAAAAATCATACATTAACCTCATGAAAAAATCAAGTGTTCAACTTATGTAATTCCACCATTTAAACTTATCCAAAATACTTGTGTCCAAACTCACAATCCAAAAATTTATAAGAAAGGTCAACATAACTAATGAATATCAACATGTGAATACGTTCATCATTTATTTTATTAAAACATGGTAACAACCTGAATGACCATAAAAACTTATTTTAATATGTATGAACTTCATTATTCTTTCAGTAAAACACAAAATATTGGATATACTTTTTAAATCCATAAATGTTGTATACTCCCACAATGATGGAATATACAAATCATTAATCAGTTTCATGTTAGTTAAGAATATCCAATATAATTTATCCAAATAAATCATATCTTATTCCAAAATCCCTACCTTAGTATCAGAACCATATTAAGTTTTATCTTTCCTTCAACTGAGTATTTTCCAAACACGTTTAACTTGATATTTAGTCACTTTTCTTTGAACCATATAATCTCAAATCCTCAATGAAATAGTACTGCAATATAATCCTTATATACTCTATAATTCTTATAACTTGTACATCATTAATACAATATTCATATGACACAATTATTTAATAACAACATAAGAAAACTAATCATTCCTATTCATCTCAGTAGTATTATAACTTGATTATTATCAAATAGCATCATTTGGGGTATACTCTGATAATTTGGACATTGATTTGCATAGTGTCCCAACTCCTTCTAGATGAATTATTTTACATTTGAAACTTTTTTCTTACCCTTAAAATCACATACTTGGTGTCCTTTTTTCCATGCTAATAACAAATTCCCATTCCCTTCAATCATTTACCAAAGTGATTCTTTCCATAGTTATCACATGTGGGAAATCCTTTTTTCCCTTCTTCCCTTTATTCATCTCTTTCTCTTCCGTCCTCTTCTTCTCTTTCTTCCCTTCAAAGCCATAGGACTCAGAGAATTCATTACTTAACTTATTTTTACACATGATATTATTTCTTCATATGATTAGAATACATGGGAGACTATTTAGCTTATAAATGTTGGCTTATTAGCATGAAATATATGATCCTTTTTACTATTTTGATTATATTTATTGCTAGAGTTCTCATTCCTTTTACTGGGCGCCATTTTAAATTGACAACATACACTAGGTTAGATCATATCATAATTTATAATCCAAAAACTAGAAAAATATCAACATTAAATGATTATTTTCACACATCTAGTATCATAATCGTAAAAATGTTTTCTTTGATAACATATTTACTCATAAGTCCTTCATAATGTTTTGTAAATAAAATTTGAATTATCCAAAGCATATCCCCTGGGAGTGTCAAACCAGGTGCACAGTAAGTCCTCTTGTTGTATACTAGGATACCCTGGGTCAAGCCTGAAACTCCTTGTCTGATTTTTCACTCATAGGTACATCTGTGCAAGAACCACATCCACTTGTAGTATCCAGATAGGGATATATTGCATGTAAAACCCACATAATATCTATATTACCAAAAATTTTAGATGTTATTATATATTAATCATCAATGTATATCTTAGGGTAATGTTTCCTAATCAGGTTTTATCTAAATCTATTTCCAAGGTTGTTGTTAAACTTCCTATGATACCAAATGTAACACCCTGACCCCAAAATCCTAAATTCAGTGCATTATTTTAATACATTGACATGATTACAAGGAATAAAATCCTAAAGGACCGATTAGTTTAGCAGTCTTGGAAAATAGATTACATACATGAACTTTACATTACAATTTCTAAAATAAAACACCGCATAAATAATTATTTTTTAAAGCCATTATTCCCTAATCTTAAACCTATATATAAATCATTATATACTTTTTATCATCCTAGGAAACTAAAATATAAGAAAGAGGTGAGCTCAGATGCTCAGTAAGGAAAAACAATATAGTGGAATCTATTATAAATAATCATAAACTTTTATGGAAAGGTATAAAATTGAAACACAAACTCATTAAACATAAAATTCATCATAATATGGAAAATATAAACAAAATAATTCCATTTACTTATTCAAATTTATATTCTACTAGTTTAATAATCACATGTAACATTAATAACTAATCTCATAATGATGGAATGCATAATGTCGGATATATTAACCACAAAGTCATGGCCTCATGCCAAGAACCTAAATATAAATTTTGACAAGTCCTTGGGACAAGACACTAGTTTATCTCATGAGACCTACCACTGCATCAAGGGGCTATAGCGGGCTCTGCTCTTCACTTACTAAGTCCAATGCATTTCTCATATAAAAATGTTGAAACCTAACATAAACATTCTTATTAAAAATATCATAGGAAATGTCAATACATTTACCATAAACCATTAATGGAATAAAAATAGAACATCTGCATTCAAATATATCATAAAAAATTCAATACCATATGGAATATTGTATCAACCTCAATAAAGAAAAATATCCATTAAAGGATTTTGACATAGTTGAAAATGATCAGTAAAACTCTTTGAGGGAAATATACCTTTTTGTGAAATCATTTAAAAGTCACACATTTATAAGGGAAGAAATTTAAAATATATTTTTTAATAAAATTTTCCCATACCACTTTGAAACTTTTGAAAGTAATTGACATTTTAAAACAATCAGGTCCATATAAATAAATCCTTAAAATCATTTTGAAAACATAGACATTAATTAAAACGATTACGAAAAATAAATCATTAAAACATTTAAAATGATGATCTTTCAAAATATTACCTTAAGAAAAACCTTAAAATATTTCATTTGTAAATATTTTCATGAAACATGGACATGGATGATAAATATCTCCCAGTAAATATTTATACATAAACAATCTTGGATAATAATGAGATTGAGGAATTAACCCTTACCTTGTACTTTCCTTTGGTTGAGGGTACATTTAACCTCATGTATAATGATCATAGTATGTTATTGAATTATACCAGAACCATATTTATATTTATGATTTCATAATGTATTCATTTATGGATTTATACTACCCATTTAATAATAATTTCTATGTTAAAATAATATTTTGGGTAATAATTCCTTTCTTTATCGTACGTGTTTGGACTTGTTATTCTTGTTTGTATAAATTACATCATGATTTAATTAATTCGAGAATATAAAACATTATTTATGTATCATATATATTCATAATATAAATATGTATAATGTATAGATATTTGAAAAGTAAAACACTGTTTATGGAGACGGTAGGTCGTACGTACGTATAAACGTCGTTTTCGTTTTCATATCGTATTGAACGGAAGTAAGTAAATAAGATATATATAAATTCATATATATATATATATATATATATTCAGTAGCATTATTATTTCATGTATTACATACTTATTAATAATATATATTTATAATCATCGTTGAATGGTGAACATGAAAATGAATCTCATCGTGTCATGGAGACGGTAAGTCGTATGTACGCACAAGCGACGATATCATTCTATTGATGGTGAAATCATATTTAATTAGATGGTATATTATATATGAAGAATAATTACCATTTTATATTAATTATTTTAATTAATTATACTCATTATTATACCCATCCAAATAATGAAGTGTTGAATAACAAACTATACCACAGCGTGGAGACAGCAAGCCATACGTACGCATGCATGGTGACTTTTTCATTCATAGGATGGATAGAATTATGAATATGGTTGTACCATATTTATAATAAAATCTAAGTATATAGAAGAAATTGGAGTTATTATTTTTTTATGGAAACAACAATGAAAGAGGAAGTGGAAGAAAGAAAGAACTTTGAATGAGGTGATGAAATAATTACCTCTTCTTCGGGTTCTTCCTTTTGATTTGAACAAAATAGATTCTTAGGTTGGATTTATGATAAAATTAAGGCCTCTAGGTTTAATTAAGGTTATCTTTGGGGATATTTGAGCAGGTTTTAGCCAAGCAAAATTGATTTGAGAGTGTGAATTTGAGAGAAGGGTAAGTACCCTTTTATAAGAGAGATGAGGGGCACTTTCGAAAGAGATTGAAATATTAATTTACTATAAAATCATTTTCAGTTTCTAATGTATCCAAATGGATTTTTTTCTAGGATAAGGTGTTTATGGGTCTAAATAATCTCAACCAATAGGTTTTATACAAGCTTAGGTTACCATATTAACATTATCTTTTAGATTTAACCCTTAGTTAAATAGTTTAATTCTTACCATGTCATCTTGTATTCTTACACTACATGGTTAATAAACTTACTATAAAATTATATGAGAACCTCAAGTGGTTCATTAATGACATTATTAATGTTATTTTAGTCTTTTGTACGAAATATATATTTTTATGAATATTATATCATTTAATATAATATTATTTGTTTTAAAAACTCATTTATCTCAATTTTGACACTATTTAGTATTTGGTTTTTTGTGAAAGAGATAACAACATTATTACTTTAAAAAAATACATTGAATCAACCCTAACATGTAATATTATACATTAAAATTATTATATGTCATCATAAGTTTCAATTAACATTTATTTTAACATTGATAACATCAATTATTTTAGACTTTCATTAATAAGGTAATTACTACATCATCATTGTGTCATAAATAAATTTAATTATATAATTTCTAAAAAAATTAAATAAAATACTATGATTTAGGAAATATTTTTAGCTTTATAATTAATATTTATAGTCAAATTTATCTTAGGTATAACCCTATATTATAAATTATTTATTTATTAAAATTTGAATTTAACACTTTTAACTCTTCTTTAAATAAAATATAATAAATGTCCTAATCTAACCCAAGTGAATCAAAAAGAATCAAATTTTTTCTTGAGGTTGATTTTGGTCGAAAAACAGTTTTCCAATAGAATTAATACATGTTTTGGGGTAATTTTATATTATTAGAATATTATTTTTACCTTTAATTACCTTATTTACTTTCAACCGTGGTAAATAAAATTCAAAAGTTATTATTCACCAAAAATTATTTTCATTCTATTGAACCACATTTTACTTATTTATTTCAACCATGTCTCTCAGATTTTTGAAATTCAATTCATAGAAGCGGTAAAATTATGTTTTATGAAAATTTGCAAATGTGTTTAGATGGTAGGTAAAAGACGTTAAAAAGTTCGATAAAATTTTATATATCTATTATTATTATAAAATGACTTAAATGAATTAATTTGGACAGATATAGGTATTATGTTTCTATTTTTAATTTAAAATAAATTTATATTAATAATTATTATTTAACTAAAAAAGTCAATTTTTTGTACTATGCAGTATTTTTCACTATTCATCAAAAATTGTATGTTTTCAGAAAAATAACAAAAATTCAAAATAAGCTAATTTTGATTTTCTGAATTCAAAAATGAAGTCTATTTTACCAAATTCAAGTATTATGAGTATCTAAAATTAATTCTATTATTGTTCACGAAATGATATAAAAAGTAATTATTTTAAGAAAATAGTTTTTCAAAAAATCTAACTATTTTAACAAAACTTATACATTTCATTATAAACACTATAAATAACATTTAAATTTTATTTTTTACTATTCATATCACAATATTTAATTAATAAATAAATATATCGTTTAAGTAATTATAATACTAATGTGTTGTTTCGTAGAAACTCAATCTTGCGTATAATGCAAGCCAAGTCAGTGTTACGTACAATATAAGATATTAAATTACTTTAAAGATATAATGTACTGTTAAATATTTGGGTGTTATAGATAATGCTTGTAGATTTTTACTCCTGAATCCCCCAATTTTCTAGGTAAATGGAGGCCACTGAGATTCTGAAGTCTAGATATAAATCATTGATAAGATATTCTTATTGGTGAAAACTATAAAAGATAGAAAAGTGAAACACTTAACTTTTATAGACTATGGACCAACCAAGAGGTGGTCGGATATTGTGAATTAGGTAGGAAGACGAGATGGGATGACAAGGTAGACTATCAAGGAACTCTCCATTGAGGAATTATTCCCTAATACACTGAAGTTGGATCTTTTCTAGGAGTTCATAGGGAATTATTTAGAGACAATATTGGTATCTTCTTATTATGTATATTTCAAGAAGATACTTCATTTTACTCCTTATTTAGTTGAGAATGAGGTGAATATGACATGAATTTTGAGATTGGTCTTTGATCGATGTTCAAATTTCATGTTAGTAAATTTCATTTGAGGACTTAACTCGTGCTTCTTCTCAAGGATATGACTATGGAGAAGGGACTCAATGATGATTAAGATATTATTCTTCCTCCAACATTCAATGCAATGACTATTGAATTTTACAGTTCATCCCCAGTTCTTTACAATGGTAGTATAAAGAGTAAATAAGAGTATATGTGACAAATTTGGACAACAGTTAGATAAAATAAAGGGTTGTTCATCAACCTCAAAGGGAGATGGTTCTTCTAGGTTATACAATTGTGTCTGAAATATTCATTATCTCAATTAATATCCTAAACCACTCATAAATTTTCCTTAGTGTGGTAAGGGAGGATATATTTTGTAGTTTTTATTGAATAAATCTCATATAGGCTCAGTGTATAAGGCCCCAGCCTTAAACCTTACTTAATCTTGAGTTATTACAAGATTACACGTTGAGGATCTTTTCGGGTTTAGAGTTTTAGAGAATTAGATCAAAAAACTTGCATTACATTCCACATATAAACAAAGTGGTTACATAAAGATAGTATTCTTCATTCCCATCAATGGAACACACATTTAAAATTAAACATGGATTATTTCTGGACACATCCTTGACTCTATCATCTTATCATGTACCTTTCCCTTGACCTGTGAAAAACATTTCAAAAACTTGGGATGAGCATAAAAACTCAGTATGGGTTATAAAAAAAAACATGGAAAGGAAACATGAGTTCATATATACATAAGAATGAAATCATACTTTACCCATAAAACATAGGCACTTTAACATACCTCATAAAAACATGAATAAATCATATAAATCATAATACGTAAAGGTAACTTGAGGCATTCATAACATTCTTACATAGGGGGTAACCCTCTTGGTTACGTTTGGAATACCCATCACAGTATATTCCCTAAAATCTCTTCGGAGAAACCTTAACGTTTCACTCCTTCGCGTTACCCAATGCATTGGAGAGCTATAACGGGCTCACCCGCCCTTAGTTTATCACGGAACCACCCGTCTTCATAATAATGCCCAAGAACCATAACATAATCATATCACATAAAACATGCATAAAGGAAACATAACATTTCCACATTTCAATCACGAGATATCAATACAACACATTGATATAATAAAAACATTATGAAAACCATTTTCAATACCAAAGTAAAACATGGTATTTATTTTTCTTTTAAAAAAAAGGTATGGCTTGTAGAGGAAGCCAAAACTCAAATAACGGTTACGACGGCGGAGAAGTCGTTGTCGCCGCATACGTACGACAAAAACATTCCCTTTTGTCGTTTAGTAAACGCTTCGTATAAAAAGATTCCTTTTGAGTAAACGTAAAAGTCAAAGGGGTTTATACACCGTATAAAAGAAAGTTGTGTATAAAATAAAATATGCCTCAACGAAAGGAGATTGAGACGAAGTCCCATACAAAGATAATTTTTAAAATAAAATAGATACATTATGTGTATTCACTATAAGTACACATAAATAAAGTACAAATACAAGATACGACATAATAATATAATGACATAATTTGAAAGTAGGAGATTAACCCAAAGAATGGAAATTGGGTTAAGAAGTTCCCATACCTCGTATCTGACTTGACCCGACCGTTCTTTAAACTCCTGAATAATAAACTTGAATTAATCTCTACTTGCTTATGAATCTTTTTCAAGTTCATTATTCCTTTTAAACCATGTTATGAACATCATGTAATCATTTAAGTTAACAATGTTCATTTTGTCGGTATTTGGTTCTTAAGTCAAAAATAGACTTCTTACACTTACATGTTGTTAATTTGGTCAATGTTTCATTATATCCAGAATGGTATTAATGATGTAGATATCATATATTTCATATATATCCAGTACATACATGTATTTAAAATATTACATAATCATTTAGAGGTAAGAAATGAAATGCACCGTTCATGGAGACGGTAAGCCGTACGTACGCATGAACGCTACTTTCATTTCTTTGTCATATTAACGGAATTAAAACTAAATGAGACTTATGTATATTTTAATTCCAGAATTATATTCATCATTTAGATATATCATTAATTTTATATATCCATTATATACATGTACTTTTAATAGTACATTACATTTGGGGATAAGAAATGAAATGCACAGTTCATGGAGACGGTAGTCCGTACGTACGCATGAACGCTACTTTCATTTCTATCTCATACTTTAATGGAAATAAATGATAATGATATATATAGGTATATTATAATTCCAGTATAACATCATGTATAATATCATTAACTTTATCCTTTACACATCCCACATATGGTATTAACGAATCACATCACTTTGAGGGGGCGGTAGTCCGCACTTCCTTAAATGAAGATATCGCGTATACCCATAATGGAAGCCATAAAGGTAAGACACAAATGAAAAATACAGAAGCATAAGTTAAACTTAAACATATTACATATCATATATAAAAATAGTGACATCATAATGGCCACCTTTGAAGGTGTTAAATGAGTATTGAACAATCATCGTTTCGGGAGGCAGAATTTCGCCATCCACGGAAACCGTATGTTCTTTAACCATTTGATGTAGTTGTGTGAGAGTGTAGCTCAAATAAATCTTATAACAACATCCTAGTATATTGAAGATACTGGTGTTGTTACAAAAGAAGTAAATAAAAAGAGTTTAGGGGGTCGGAGAAGCAAAATAAAACAAATGAACATGAGAGAATGAAATACCTTAAAAAGTGTAACTTCTTTTGGTTTGAGCCTAAAGGCTTCCTTTGAAAGGATTCTGCCCAAAGGGAATCCTCTAGGATGAGGAGAGGGATGTGGAGAGAGCAAATGGGCAGGGGTTGGCCGAGCCAAAGGCTTGAAGAGTGTGTGAAATAAGGTGGAGGTGGGGGCCTTTTATAAGAGGAGAGGAGGGGCACTTTTGGAAAGTAAAGAAATATAACTTTGTTTGAAAATGTGTTTCGGTTTTAAAAGGTCCCACATTGATAGAATTCGTGGATAAGGTGATAAGGCTTAGAAATCCACTCATCCAATTGGTTTTTGCCATGTGTAGGTTTTAGATTTTACATTATCTTTCTGTTTTATTTAAATCGCCAAATAATGATGTCATCGCTGCATCATTATTATGTCATAAATACTTTAATTTATTTAATTTCTAAAAATTATAAAACAAATACTATGATGTAGGAAATCTTTTTAGCTTTCCAATGACTATTTATAATCTAAATTTGGACTTGTATAACCCCACTTAAAAATTGTTTTAGTAAAACAATTTATGTTAGTGTCATTTTCACTTTAACATTAAATAAAAAGTAATTTATGTTATTTCCCAACAAAAGTGGATCCATGGGGTCCCCAAGTTAGGCCATGGCTTGTCTTGGTCGGCCATGACACAACCAATGAGGTTGGGACATGTGTCTAGGTCATTTTATATTATTAAAGTATTATTTATACCTTAAACTACACTAATTACCACTAATCGCGATTAAAACTTAATAAGTTACTATTCACCAAAAAATTATTATAATCTCATTGAACCACATTTTACTTCTTAATGACAACCATGTATGTCGGATTTTCAAAATTCAGTACACATTAGTGGTAAACTTTCATTTAACTGAAAAATCAGTTTGCTTGATTACCACTTAGTGGTTTCACTATTCATCAAAAATTGATGTTTTTCAGAAATTTACCAAAAATTCACCCTAAGCTATATTTGATATTCCGAATTCAAAAATGAAGTCTATTTTACAAAATTCAAATCATATAAGTCACATTAATTAATTTAATAATTAATTCCCGCTGCCAGAGCAAATAGCGTGTTTTTACAAAACAATAAGTATCAAAAGATTGACACCAGTTTAAGTCTAATTTCAAATCGAAATTGATTCCAATGACCACCATTGGATAAAATGGTAAAAATATTTTCTAATTTCACTTTAAAACCAATTCAAAAGATAATCTAATCATATAAATAAATTATATCAAAAAGAGGTTTTGAATTAAAATGCAACATTTTACACTATTCATAAAAAAAATGAACTTTATCAGAAAGGTACCAAAAATTACACAAAGTAAAATTTGATGTCCCGATTCTTAATAAAAGTTTTATTTGGTCCAAAAGAATGTATAAGAGTGATCAAAACTATATTTAATGACGGTTCACCATTAAAAGATGATAAGTGAACCTTTAGTGAAAATTAGAGTATAAAAGCCTAAAATTGAACTCTTTCCGTATTTTAAGCTTTTATCTTTTATTGGGTAAATGTATAAACATTTAAAAACATATCTATTCATATTTTAGTTATTTCTATTCATTCCCTCCAGTACAACTACTACTTGTTAACTAACATTTAAAATAACATTATTATATTACTAGTGTGCCACGTAAGTTTCAAAGAAACTCATCGTTGCGTATCGGGTACGCTATCGAACATAGCAACCCCTTTTAATTAAAATTCATATTTAATTCTCAAATATTAATAAATATGAAAATTATTTATTCTTTAATTACCTGGGATGTTACATCCTTCCCCCCTTTTGGGAATTGCGTCCTCGCAATTTTATTCACTTATCAAAATAAGTGGGGGTATTTATCCCTCATAGCATTTTCAGATTCCCATGTTGCCTCTTCAATCATGTGGTTTTTCCACAAAACCTTTAACTGATGAATCACCTTATTCCGTAACACTTGATCCTTGTGGTCAAGAATCTGGACCGGTTGTTCCTCATAAGATAGGTTCTCTTCCAGCTGAACTACCTCTGGACTCAAAACATGAGATGGATCTGGCATATACTTTCTCAACATCGAAACGTGAAAAACATTGTGTACCTGAGATAAACTCGGAGGTAAAGCCACTCGGTATGCAACCGATCCAACTCTTTCCAGAATTTCGTATGGTCCAACAAACCTTGGACTCAACTTTCCTTTCTTACCAAATCTCATCACACTTTTCCAAGGAGAAACCTTGAGAAAAACATGATCACCTACCTCGAAAGATAGATCCTTCCTCCGGTTATCCGCATAACTCTTCTGCCTGCTCTGAGCTGTTCTCATGTGCTTCTGAATCAGCTGAACTTTTTCTGCCATCTCTTCTACCAATTCTGGTCCCATCAACTTCCTTTCACCCACTTCATCCCAGAAAGCTGGAGTTCGACACCGCTTCCCATATAATGCCTGAAATGGTGCCATCTGTATACTAGAATGAAAACTGTTATTATATGAAAACTCAACCAAAGAAAGATGTTGGTCCCAACTCCCCTGATAAACCATAGAACAAGCTCGTAGCATATCCTCCAATGTCTGAATTGTTCGCTCTGACTGTCCATCTGATTGAGGATGAAAAGCTGTACTAAAATTTAATTCAGTACCCAACGACTTCTGAAGGCCTTTCCAAAAGTTAGAAGTAAAACTGGGATCACGATCCGATACAATGGAGAGAGGAACTCCATGTAACCTGACTATCTCTTTAAGATACAAACGGGAAAGTTGACCAAGAGAAAGTATCTCGTATAGCAAGGAAATGAGCAGATTTGGTCAAGCGATCAACAATAACCCAGATTGCATTATTACCTCAAGATGTCTTTGGTAATCCAACAACAAAGTCCATGGATATATTCTCCCATTTCCACTCTGGAACTGGTAAAGGCTGAAGCATCCCTTTCGGTAACTGCCGCTCTGCTTTAACCTGCTAACAAGTCAAACACTTCATAGTAAAATCAGCAATATCACTTTTCATTCCATCCCACCAGTAATACTCCCGCAGATCTCCATACATCTTAGTACTGCCAGGATGAAAAAACAACTCATTCTTCAACTGTGAATCACAAGGCACACATAACGTCTTCACAAACCTTAAAACACAAACACAAACTTATCCAAGAACTCATGGAAATTTTTTTCATAAGGTCCATGAATACAACAGGTGCATTGGTTAACCCCAAAGGCATAACTACAAATTCATAATGGACATATCTAGTACGGAACACAATCTTCGGAACATCTGCTTCTTTTACTTTCAACTGATGGTACCCCGACCTCAAGTCAATCTTCGAAAAATACTGAGCTCTCTGGAGCTGATACCACTTCATTTGATGGCCCAACATCTGCTGAAGTAGTTGCAAAGGATTTCACCACCCCTTTCTGCTTGTAGTCTAACTGCTTCCCTTCACTCAAGCTCCTTTTCGGACACTCGTTTGCATAGTGACCCATCTCATTGCACTTATAACATTTCACTAACTGTAAATCAAATTTATTCTTACCTTCACCTTGATCCTTTTCAGTGCAATCACGAGCCTTATGTCCCATCTTACCACATCGGTAGCACTTCCCAGAATTCAAAAGACATTCCCCAGCATGCCTTTTGCCACATTTATCACAAATTGGAAACTGAGTTATCTTACCATCAGACCTTTTTGAAGAATTCTTACCATTCTCCTGCAACCTCGGTCTCTTCTTCTGCTGGTTGTTATAGGACACTTGGTCATCGGCAAACTCCATTTCCACCTTCTCAGCACATCGAACAAGCTTTTCATAACTTTTAAACTCACGAGAAGCTAATGCCCTTCGATACTTTGGCTTTAATCCTGAGTAAAAACGATTGATTTTACTATCAAGGTCCCGGATAAAATTTGGAGCATACCTTGCCAAACGAGTGAACTTTTCTTCATAGGCAGCCACTGAGTCTTCCTCTTGCCTCAATTCCAAGAATTGCTTTTCCATCCTAAGTCGAACAGCCTTAGGAAAATACTTCTCAAGAAACATACCTTTGAAATCATCCCAGTCAAGAGCATCAATCTCATCGGCTTCCCTGATATTTTTAACCATAGACCACCACTGATCTGCTTCACCCTCCAAACGGTAAATAGCAAGACTAACCTTTTGATTGTCTGAACACCCCATGACATCAAAAATCTTCTCCAGTGCTTTAATCCACCCTTCAGCTTGCACAGGGTCAGATGATCCTCTGAATGATGGGGGATGTTGCCTCATGAAATGTTCCACCACTGACATGTTCTTCTGCGGTTGATCTGGCTGATCTCGTGCATGGATACCACCACCATTTATAGCCTGAGTCAACTGTGCCATCACTGCAACAAACTGTTCAGTTCCGATTCCAACCATCTCAGGTTGCTGATTTGGAAGGTTGTCTTCCTCCTGATGTCGTCCCAACATAGCTGCTTTGTTTCCCCTACGGAAAACCATTCTGAACATGGAAATATCTTAGGCGAAGCAACATGGTAATCCGTAAATGCTATATCATTTCAATCATATTATAATTTAACACTTTTCTAACTCCTAAAGTTGTCTAAACCGACCTTTGATACCAACTATAAGGCCCCAGCCTTAAACCTTACTTAATCTTGAGTTATTACAAGATTACACGTTGAGGATCTTTTCGGGTTTAGAGTTTTAGAGAATTAGATCAAAAAACTTGCATTACATTCCACATATAAACAAAGTGGTTACATAAAGATAGTATTCTTCATTCCCATCAATGGAACACACATTTAAAATTAAACATGGATTATTTCTGGACACATCCTTGACTCTATCATCTTATCATGTACCTTTCCCTTGACCTGTGAAAAACATTTCAAAAACTTGGGATGAGCATAAAAACTCAGTATGGGTTATAAAAAAAAACATGGAAAGGAAACATGAGTTCATATATACATAAGAATGAAATCATACTTTACCCATAAAACATAGGCACTTTAACATACCTCATAAAAACATGAATAAATCATATAAATCATAATACGTAAAGGTAACTTGAGGCATTCATAACATTCTTACATAGGGGGTAACCCTCTTGGTTACGTTTGGAATACCCATCACAGTATATTCCCTAAAATCTCTTCGGAGAAACCTTAACGTTTCACTCCTTCGCGTTACCCAATGCATTGGAGAGCTATAACGGGCTCACCCGCCCTTAGTTTATCACGGAACCACCCGTCTTCATAATAATGCCCAAGAACCATAACATAATCATATCACATAAAACATGCATAAAGGAAACATAACATTTCCACATTTCAATCACGAGATATCAATACAACACATTGATATAATAAAAACATTATGAAAACCATTTTCAATACCAAAGTAAAACATGGTATTTATTTTTCTTTTAAAAAAAAGGTATGGCTTGTAGAGGAAGCCAAAACTCAAATAACGGTTACGACGGCGGAGAAGTCGTTGTCGCCGCATACGTACGACAAAAACATTCCCTTTTGTCGTTTAGTAAACGCTTCGTATAAAAAGATTCCTTTTGAGTAAACGTAAAAGTCAAAGGGGTTTATACACCGTATAAAAGAAAGTTGTGTATAAAATAAAATATGCCTCAACGAAAGGAGATTGAGACGAAGTCCCATACAAAGATAATTTTTAAAATAAAATAGATACATTATGTGTATTCACTATAAGTACACATAAATAAAGTACAAATACAAGATACTACATAATAATATAATGACATAATTTGAAAGTAGGAGATTAACCCAAAGAATGGAAATTGGGTTAAGAAGTTCCCATACCTCGTATCTGACTTGACCCGACCGTTCTTTAAACTCCTGAATAATAAACTTGAATTAATCTCTACTTGCTTATGAATCTTTTTCAAGTTCATTATTCCTTTTAAACCATGTTATGAACATCATGTAATCATTTAAGTTAACAATGTTCATTTTGTCGGTATTTGGTTCTTAAGTCAAAAATAGACTTCTTACACTTACATGTTGTTAATTTGGTCAATGTTTCATTATATCCAGAATGGTATTCATGATGTAGATATCATATATTTCATATATATCCAGTACATACATGTATTTAAAATATTACATAATCATTTAGAGGTAAGAAATGAAATGCACCGTTCATGGAGACGGTAAGCCGTACGTACGCATGAACGCTACTTTCATTTCTTTGTCATATTAACGGAATTAAAACTAAATGAGACTTATGTATATTTTAATTCCAGAATTATATTCATCATTTAGATATATCATTAATTTTATATATCCATTATATACATGTACTTTTAATAGTACATTACATTTGGGGATAAGAAATGAAATGCACAGTTCATGGAGACGGTAGTCCGTACGTACGCATGAACGCTACTTTCATTTCTATCTCATACTTTAATGGAAATAAATGATAATGATATATATAGGTATATTATAATTCCAGTATAACATCATGTATAATATCATTAACTTTATCCTTTACACATCCCACATATGGTATTAACGAATCACATCACTTTGAGGGGGCGGTAGTCCGCACTTCCTTAAATGAAGATATCGCGTATACCCATAATGGAAGCCATAAAGGTAAGACACAAATGAAAAATACAGAAGCATAAGTTAAACTTAAACATATTACATATCATATATAAAAATAGTGACATCATAATGGCCACCTTTGAAGGTGTTAAATGAGTATTGAACAATCATCGTTTCGGGAGGCAGAATTTCGCCATCCACGGAAACCGTATGTTCTTTAACCATTTGATGTAGTTGTGTGAGAGTGTAGCTCAAATAAATCTTATAACAACATCCTAGTATATTTAAGATACTGGTGTTGTTACAAAAGAAGTAAATAAAAAGAGTTTAGGGGGTCGGAGAAGCAAAATAAAACAAATGAACATGAGAGAATGAAATACCTTAAAAAGTGTAACTTCTTTTGGTTTGAGCCTAAAGGCTTCCTTTGAAAGGATTCTGCCCAAAGGGAATCCTCTAGGATGAGTAGAGGGATGTGGAGAGAGCAAATGGGCAGGGGTTGGCCGAGCCAAAGGCTTGAAGAGTGTGTGAAATAAGGTGGAGGTGGGGGCCTTTTATAAGAGGAGAGGAGGGGCACTTTTGGAAAGTAAAGAAATATAACTTTGTTTGAAAATGTGTTTCGGTTTTAAAAGGTCCCACATTGATAGAATTCGTGGATAAGGTGATAAGTCTTAGAAATCCACTCATCCAATTGGTTTTTGCCATGTGTAGGTTTTAGATTTTACATTATCTTTCTGTTTTATTTAAATCGCCAAATAATGATGTCATCGCTGCATCATTATTATGTCATAAATACTTTAATTTATTTAATTTCTAAAAATTATAAAACAAATACTATGATGTAGGAAATCGTTTTAGCTTTCCAATGACTATTTATAATCTAAATTTGGACTTGTATAACCCCACTTAAAAATTGTTTTAGTAAAACAATTTATGTTAGTGTCATTTTCACTTTAACATTAAATAAAAAGTAATTTATGTTATTTCCCAACAAAAGTGGATCCATGGGGTCCCCAAGTTAGGCCATGGCTTGTCTTGGTCGGCCATGACACAACCAATGAGGTTGGGACATGTGTCTAGGTCATTTTATATTATTAAAGTATTATTTATACCTTAAACTACACTAATTACCACTAATCGCGATTAAAACTTAATAAGTTACTATTCACCAAAAAATTATTATAATCTCATTGAACCACATTTTACTTCTTAATGACAACCATGTATGTCGGATTTTCAAAATTCAGTACACATTAGTGGTAAACTTTCATTTAACTGAAAAATCAGTTTGCTTGATTACCACTTAGTGGTTTCACTATTCATCAAAAATTGATGTTTTTCAGAAATTTACCAAAAATTCACCCTAAGCTATATTTGATATTACGAATTCAAAAATGAAGTCTATTTTACAAAATTCAAATCATATAAGTCACATTAATTAATTTAATAATTAATTCCCGCTGCCAGAGCAAATAGCGTGTTTTTACAAAACAATAAGTATCAAAAGATTGACACCAGTTTAAGTCTAATTTCAAATCGAAATTGATTCCAATGACCACCATTGGATAAAATGGTAAAAATATTTTCTAATTTCACTTTAAAACCAATTCAAAAGATAATCTAATCATATAAATAAATTATATCAAAAAGAGGTTTTGAATTAAAATGCAACATTTTACACTATTCATAAAAAAAATGAACTTTATCAGAAAGGTACCAAAAATTACACAAAGTAAAATTTGATGTCCCGATTCTTAATAAAAGTTTTATTTGGTCCAAAAGAATGTATAAGAGTGATCAAAACTATATTTAATGACGGTTCACCATTAAAAGATGATAAGTGAACCTTTAGTGAAAATTAGAGTATAAAAGCCTAAAATTGAACTCTTTCCTTATTTTAAGCTTTTATCTTTTATTGGGTAAATGTATAAACATTTAAAAACATATCTATTCATATTTTAGTTATTTCTATTCATTCCCTCCAGTACAACGACTACTTGTTAACTAACATTTAAAATAACATTATTATATTACTAGTGTGCCACGTAAGTTTCAAAGAAACTCATCGTTGCGTATCGGGTACGCTATCGAACATAGCAACCCCTTTTAATTAAAATTCATATTTAATTCTCAAATATTAATAAATATGAAAATTATTTATTCTTTAATTACCTGGGATGTTACACAGTGAGGTTTCGACAGGATTTGGTTTGAGAGTTTTAGCAAGATGTGCTGACTCTATATGGGTTTTAGAGTCATTTGAGGAATGAGAACTAGGTTAAAGTACAAAAATTGAATTTAGGAATAGATTATGTGGCTAACAAGGTTCCATACAATGGTGAATATGGACCTTTTATAGTCTAAGGTATGGTCTATATTACATCTACACACTTTATTTATTTGTTAGATAAAGGAACTTCCAAATTATCTATATCTTCTCCAATAATTTATTGGGTATATTTTCTAGTTAAATTTTATCTTTAATTGATTTATATTGATATTCCTTTTGGGAAGAATGTGGATTATCTATATATTTTCCCAAAGTTATTATAGTGATTTTTTGATAAATATTTTAGTGGGATTTCACAATTATAGAGATGTTTGGCTTTGATGTGATCCTTTTTATGGACTTCATGACTAGTTACCTTTCCCAAATTTATTTTTTTATAACAAAATTATCATTCATAACTCCAATGGGAGTGATAATGTTTTAGACCGATGAATGAGATGTTGAAGTATATATGAAAGGACAAGACCCTATTCAGATTAGATATATTATAGTATTATTGGCTGGCATGATTCTTGTTGTAGATAAAATTGTGACTCCCTTCTATTTTCCTCCTATGGTAGACCTTTTCTAATATGTATTTATATAATATTTCTTATCATTACCTCTAGATAGGGGGATTACATTTTAATTTTAACTCATTCCTAGTGTGGAGCCAAAATATATTCAACCTTAACACAGGTAACCTATCAATTTGAAATATCATAAGGTAAACATGAGGATCTAGAAGTTATGTGATTTATAAAATAAATCACTTCTTCTTTGGGTGATCCTGTTTTGTTCACTAATATGGTGGGATGTAGTCTACACCTGTGTGTAGATTATAGGAAGTTAAATAAAATTATTAGTAATAATAGTTACCCATTTCCCAAAATTAAACTATTTGATCAATTAATTAGAGAATAATGATTCCAAAATTTTGATATGTAATATGGATACCATAAAAATTGGGTTAGGAAGTATTACATATCATATACAACATTTAGGAGAAGATATGGGATGTATGAGTATCTCATTCTTAATTTTTGGATAAAAAATTCCCTAGCAGTGTTTATGACCATTATGAATATACTCTTTCACCTATACTTGGGACCCTTCTTTTCCATATTATTTGATGAAATCCTGATATATTTCAAGTTCATATATCATATTCTATATTCCATGAGTTTTAATTGAGTAAGATTGAATTTCATAATCTTTACACAAAGGTCTTTGAAATATAAAATTTCAATCTAAGATATTAATTAGGGACATGATTTATAAGATAGGAATTTAAACTTAATTATAATAGGTAGAGTTTTTTATGTTTTTGGGAAAGACCAAGTAATCTATTCTAGATTTAGATTTTACTTTGATTATCATGGTACTATAGGTGATTCATTCATAACATTTCCCATTTGATAACATATATGGTTATGCATACTTAAATGGGGTAAAATTTTAATGGATAAATCTGTGTAAAGAATTATTACTAGAAATGAATATAATATTGACATTAGCAATAATTTTGAATTTTATTGAACCTTTAATTGGGTATGAATTGTATGGTGATGCTCATAAGGTTGGATTGGGATCTTTATTAATGTAACATTATCATGTAGTTTTTTATGGGACTTTATAGTTGTGAACCCCTAAGAATAGTTACCCTAAATATGGATTAGGTATTGCTTTTGGGGTTTAGGAATTGATGTTTTATTGATATTTACTCTTGAGGGACATATTTTCTTACATATAGATACCAAAAGATCTTATGGTGTATCTTCTCACAGTGTGAAATGAATCTGCATCAAATTTTTTTGTAGAATACCTACAGATGTTTGACATTTTTACGGTGTGTTCTCCTAAAAATTGATATTGCTTCATAGATAATTCCAGAATGAAGATATTGGAACTTAGAGAGTAAACCCCAATACAAGAGTAGAAGTTGTTGGCCTCACTGGTAGACTAAAAGGTGGGAATGGTTGATGATTATGTAGAAGTGTATTTTATACCCATAGTGATCATGTACATGTTAGTAGAGTGAGTAAAGGACAATAAAGGGTCTCATATTTATTTTCTCATGATGCATGAAATTTTGTTAGTAGATTACACTATTCTATGATAGACTATAGGTAGATGTGATGTTCTTTATATCCATGATGGTATAGTGGTTCTTTATTCAGTGAGAGAAGATATGATGAGGGACTCACATTATTCTCATATGGTAGTGAACCTCGGTTAAACCTCCATGCATGACAATATCATATGTTAGTTCTGGTGGTCCATCAATAAGAGGGACACCATAGAAATTATGTCTCACTGCTAGAACTTTCTGAGGATAAAATCCATGCATCAACAATATAGAGGGTTACTTCAACCACTCCAAGTGAATGTATGAAAGTGGGATTTTTTAATAATGAAAATCATTATGGGATTACCAAGGATCTCAAGAGGATAAGATATTGTTTGGGTTATATCAGACCATAAGCCTAAACTGGATCATTTATTTCTGATTCCAGAAACTCGTTTGATGGATGAGATAATAATTATCTATGTTTGAGAGAATGTAAAAAATAATAGAGTTCTCATTGAACATAGTTTTTAACAGAGACTCCCATTTGACATCATGATTTTGGAATATATTATATAACAAGATAAGGAATTAGTTTAACTATAAACAAATTATCATCAATAGATTTATGTGTTTCGAGGTAGAATGATATTGTCCTTTTAGGATATGCACTATTCAAGAGTTATGGATTTTAGTGGAGTTTGGGATGGAAACTTATCCTTAACCAAATTCTCCTATAATAATGATATAAATTATTCAACTTAGATTGATTTTATTAAGTATATCTATTGATGATTGTTTTATTAGCCACTATGATGTAATGGGAAATGTGATTCTTCATTTATTGGAAAATTATTGTGCAGGGGACCTCATAATGAGTGAAATTGATTTAAAAGTGGCTAATAAGAACTCAGAGAATAAAAAGTTAATTTTCTAACTAGATTAGAGGATCATTGCAGTTTTTTTGGGTGGTCAGTTTGACACCCCAAGTATTTAATATGTATTTCCTTTTAAATAAATTCAATATCCTTAATATCTTTCAATGCACTTAACACTAGGTTTAAATGAAATGTGATACTCTATTAAAATATAAATATTTCAACATGATCATTATAAAATTGCCATTATATTAGAGGTTATAAATATTAATGACCAAGTTATGAAAAATATATGGGTCAAATATGTTCATTTTTTATCTATTTATTATAAATAAAAATAAGAATCATTTTAATGTAAATGAAATCTTTTCTTAAAACTATATTTTTCAAAGAAAATGATTATGTCAAGTTTTGTACACTTTTGATAAAACTAGTTTTTAACACATTTAAAAATTTTATTTTAAAATATAATCATTTTTTCATATCATAATATAAAAATAATCATAAATTGAATTTTTTAGTAGTTTATAAAAAGATACACTTTTCAATGAATAGTTAAAATAGTTATTTTTATAAAAAACTTCATCCTATTTTAAAAAAAATTACAAGTTTTTTATTTTAAAATATTATTTTAAAAGAAAGGTTAGATCCCTTATATATTAATTAATCCAACTTATATAATTGGAATCAATTATATAATCAATTTTTATATAAAACACATTATAATTTTTAAAACTTTTCATTTGGAAAACTTTTTTTCATCATACGAATGGGTTTTATTTTAAATTAACATAAGCCAAATCTATTAGATAAATTTCATAAAATGAATACCATATTTGGAATCAAAATAATTATTATTATTTAATATTATAAACATAATTTTTGACCATAATTAATAATGAAAACAATAAAACATATTAATAATGTTTACTTTGGAAATGGGTTTGCTAGGGGTAAACTAGGAAGATAAGAGTTAAAATGACCTAAATTTTTTAAAATTACAATTTTATGGATATTTTTATGTTTTAACTCAACAAAATTATGATAATATTACTTTTCTAATAATTTTTCATGTCAAAATTTGTGGTGTAATTCATTCTTTTCAAACATTTCAAGTGTATCCTCTCTCACACTTATAAATGGCCACCCCTCTCCTCTCCTCTTCACACTTCCAAAGTTTTTTTGTTCTACCAAGACCTTCCAAAATCCATTCCTTAATCCTATACCAACATCTAATATGTATTATTTTAAAATAAACCCAAACTATAATGGATATTAATTCAAACCCAATGATGTTATCCGAATAAGAGGTAATGTTCTTAAACGGGCATTTCTATTTTGTTTCTTCATCCACCTCCATAAAATATTATTTGATCATGATGGTATAATATAAAGATATTATTACATATACTTATATCTTATTATTTTAATTTAATAACCAATATCCATATCCACTTCAATAAAATGTGAAATTAAATGGTTCAACGTGTATATAGAAAACTACAGCCTTGTGAACAAATTTAGTTCATTTATCATCCAAATCACTCACAGTTTGATAAAATGATGGATTTAATAAACATATATATATATTTGTGATATTTTTATCATAATAATACTTATTTATATATATTATCACATATACCTTCTTAATTTCCCCTCAATGGGGGATATGATAACATTGATAGTGTGCGTGGTGGACTTCCACCTCATGAAGCGATGTAATTCATTTTTGACAAATTAATTTCATTTAAGGTAATAAAGAATAAATTTTATGAATATATGTGATATATATGGAATGATATTTGTTATGAAAAAAATAATATACCATCCACTTAATCACCCTTTATCTAATTAATGGAATGATATCATCTCTTGTCCATACATATTCCCTACCATCTCCATGAAGCGGTATGATTATTTGTCCAGGTCCAAAATTAAATAATGGTTATAAAAGATTATCTAATGATAAAATATGATATCTATAAAATTATTATCATTATGGAGTTGATCTATTTATATCATATTCACATTGGAACATTCATGAAAAAACATGAATGAGAAAACAAAGTAATTAACACACGAAACAATGAAAATAATGAAATATTATTAACAAATGGGTGGGAAAATGTTATTAGATGATCATATATTATATTTTAAATATTAATAGGTTTTCATTTTAAATTAATAACATTCATAAAACCATTTTACTTTATGTTAATGAATTTTCAACTAAAGGAAATCATGAGTTAATGGATTTTCTCTCAATTTCTTATCATTGAGGAATATTGTAATCTTATGCGCCTATTTTATTCATTTTGTGTATACCCTACACATTTTAAATGTACCATCACAAATCCTTAATATATAATATAATTTTATTTTTTATATTTAACTATTTCATTCAAGGATAGTTGACTTCAAAATCACCTAGTGGTAAATAATTTCATAACTCAATTTGTTTCATTAAGTTTTATTAATTCTTCATTTTCATTTATATTATAAGATTTTATGTATAATAAATTTTTATTATATTTTATTTTATTTGAAATTATTTTACTTGGATTAATTTTTTAAACCTATAATTCATTCATTGATTAATTTTTACTTCATCATTACAATCATTGTAAGGGTTACACATCTCATATTTTCTTTTTAGGGGCATATGTCATTTTATGAAATATTATTTTATGAGGTATATATACTTTCCATTTGATATGTTATATAATGAATGAATTAATATGAATGATATTTAATGTTTTATTTTATTTTATCTCTGTTATGGGGATTTCGATTCAAAACCACAAAATTGGAAAGAGATTTACGTTTCAATCTCATTTTAATTTGGATTTTTTATTTTTGAATTTACATTTGAAGGATATTATTTGATCATTGTCTAATAAACCAACTTAATTTCCTTATCCTTTGGTAATTCATGTTGTTTTATGGAACTATTACCATTTTCATCTCTTTATTACTTAAATTTTTTTATAAATATTTTAAATAAAATATAACATAATTTCTATCTTTTTTCAAAAATACATTTTCTTCCCAATCTATGTTTTTTAAAAATGATTTCTAAAATGTCTTAATATTATTATTAAATTAATTTTTACCCATAATTATATTTTTACAAAAAAAAATTAAATAAATCTACCTATTATTTTTAAAAACATGGTACTTTTTAATTTTCTTAAAAAAAGTGAAAGGAATCATTATTTTTAAAATACTCGACATGAATGAAACCATCTGCCATAATGAAAATTAATTGTATATAAGATGAATTTATATTTTTATAAGGTTAGTTTAAATGAAAGTTACTTTTAAAATATTTTAGAAATTTTTAGTTTTTGAAAGTGATTGTCATAGTGAAAATGGTAATTTGATCAAAAATTAATTTAATAAGATTTTGATTGTATTTATATTGATCCAAGACAAAAAGAATATTTTACATATAATCTATTGGTTATATATAATAATGATACCATCATTATACTTTTTTGATGGTTTATAATCATTTTGATAAGGGAATGTATTCATACTCATGTTGAGTCAATAAGGTTTCCTTATGACTTTTCCATTCCTTCATGATTGGGGATATTGTTGAGTCAATAAGTTTCCTTATGAATTTACAATTCATTCATGTTTTGAAAATAAAAAACACCTTATCTTAAGGAAAATTTCATCTACCCTATGCTTTACTTTCATAAGGAAATTTTCCTTCCCCAAGGAAATTTATCCTTTCCATGTTTTTCATTGTTCATATCATGTCTAAGTATAAAATTTCATATCTTATCCAAGATCTAGGAATCTTATAAATAAATATATATAGAGCATTCTGTTTTTAGGATCCGAATTCAGACACCAAATTCTCTGAATTCAAGTTCCGAACTTTTCTGAGATCAGACTCCAAGTTCTCAGAATTCAGGTACCGAATTCTTATGAATTCAGGCTCTGAACTTTGTAAGTACAGACTCCGAATTCTAATGAATTCAGACTCCAAACTTTATAAGTTCAGACTCTGAATTCTAATGAATTCAGACTCCAAACATTGTAAGTTTAGACTACAAATTCTAATAAATTCAGATCCAAATTTCCTTGTACATTTAGACTCCATAATTCTATAGAATTCAGGTTATGAATTCTTTGGAAAATAGAATCCGAACATTTAAGTATTATAAACACTAAATGGTTTTTGGTAATACACCAAACTTTTATTTTGCTTACACTCTGAAAAATTAATTTGGTCAAGAAACCATATTTTTTCTTACTCATGTTTTGGTTATAAAACGATGTCATGCATTCAGTTACTAACTAACCGTTGTTTGAGTGACACATGTATAGGTCCCTCTAAAATTCAAGGAAAAATATGACTGTTTGAGGAGGGAGCCGACCATTGAAGTTGTTCCAATAAATAGGAGATCATTTGAATGAGCTCAACATTGTTCTACGACTCTAGAAATTACATGCTGCTGAATTGATTTATTGAGAGATAATTTCTTGCTTTGTGTGTACTAAACATCTTGTTCATAATTTCTTTGCGTGACTCTGAATGTTTCTGAGTACATTTGAGGGCTTCTGGGGATAGGAAGACAGAGGTACCGACTACCTTGAAGTTCAAGGGCTTGCTGGGATATCAAGACAGACTCTGATCCTCGTATCGAGGGCTTACCCTGGTGTGGGTAAGACCGAATTTCTTGAAAGTATAAATCAAGGGACCATTTTCCAAGGTTTTTAAATACCCTTCTCTTTAGGTTAAAAGATTTACTACTTGTTACTTGTATTGTTTCAAGTTTTCTGCTACATTTTAGTTATTGAGGAAAGTATAACTTTCTTATACTTTCTTGTACTTGTACACTCTAATTTAGTAAGATTCTATACTCTTTAAGGTATAATATTTATCTTTGTAATCTTTTGTTAAGTTTCATTTCTGGAACTAATTTTCTGGAATTATATTCTCAGAATCATATTTTTGGAATGAATCAAGTTTGTAGAACTTATAGGTTTTTTGAATTTACCTTGTTTAACCTTGTTAAACAATGGAAAGGTTTCTACCCAACTTTAAAATTTCCTAAAGAATTTTTAAATTATACAATTCACCCCCTCTTGTATATTGAGAACCTACATCATCATTTCAATCCTAAAGTTGGTATCATTGGATAATATCATACTCCATACCTACTTAACAGTTGGTATCAAATGAGGTCTCTGAAATATATATATTCACTAATAAGTTTTCATACTCAAGTTTTTCATTGTTCTATATTTTCCTAGATTAGGATATTTTTATCCTTGTTTACAAAATTTTATTACTGACATGTTTGTGTGGAAAGATATGTTATTTAAGATGGTAGGAATGAATGTTGGTTCCATAGACAACTTAAATCCTACTAGACCACCTATTTTTAATGGGAATGATTACGAATATTGGAGATATCGTATGAATACTTTTGTTATTAATACTTGAGTGGAAAACTTTTTTATGATTACTAGAGATTATAATATTCTTGATAAGAAAGTCAGAAATTTTACTAATCAAGAGAAGTAAGAATATCAACTTAACTATAAGGTATGAAATACTTTGTTGTGTTCCATGACCATGAATATATATAGCCAAATTTCTTCTTGTGAATTTGCGAATTTTATTTAGAAGAAACTTGAAGTTTCACACTTTGTAACTTCAAAAGTTATTGAATCCAGAAGAGCTATGCTTAGAGCTGAGTACCATGGTTTTTTCATTCCTTATAGAGAAACTATTTGTAAGGTACAACAGATATTTATGCCTATTGTCAACAGATTACAATCCATGGGTGAAAAAGGTTTGGATGATGGGGAACTTGTAGATAAGATCATATACATCATGCCTAATGAGTGGTAATCCAAGAGAATGGGTATAGATGAGAATACGAAATTCTCACAGATCACTCTTGATGAAATTTTTAGAATTCTTCTTCAACACAAGACTAGAATGAAGAGAGATGCTGATAATGTTAAGAAGAAGAATGGGAATGGAAGTTTTTCTTTTACAACTACTTCAAATCATATGATAGCCAAGACTCTTGAGAGAGTTACAAGATCTAAATCTAAGAAGGTTACTATTTTATCTGAATCTAGTGAAAGTGAACATTCTGGGAATGAACTAGCTAATATTTCTTGAAGGATGAACAAGATAGTTGGGAATAAATACTTTCAATATATATACATGAATAAAGATAGAAAGGATAATAAATACTTTGAAGTCACTTCTATGAATGCAAAAGATCTGGACATATAAGGCCTAATTGTACTATGTTTAAGAGAAAATAAAGAAAGGAAAAGCATTCTGATAGAAATAAAAAAGAAGTAATACAAAGATAAAGCTAAGAAAGTGTTGAAATCTAATGACACATTGAGTGCTAGTGGTGGATACTCTTCAGATGAATCCTCAGATTATAAATATTCTAGACAGAAGAATCATGGTCTAATACCTAGAATACCTATTTAAAATCATTGCTTAATGGCTAAGGTACACAATGCTGAATCCTTTACCAATGTATCATTGAATTCTAATTATAGTGGTAGTAAATACTATGAATCCTCAGATGAATAATATTCTTCGGATAAAGATAATATTTTACCTACCTATGAAGAAGTTTCTAAGTTTTCTAAGCTTCTTGAGAATGAAAATTCTAAAGTTAAGAAAAAGCTTGATAAGGATAATTCTAGTATTTCTATTCTTACTAAGGAAATATTAGATCTTTCTAAATATCTTGATAAGAAAAACTTTTATTTTTAAAGTATTTCAAAAAACCTTGAGGAAGTTAATTCTGAGAAGGATAAACTTTCTAAGGATATAGAAAAAGTAATTTGTAAGAAAAAAGTTTTATATCATATCTCTAGTACTAAAACTAATGTTTTAGAAGATAAGAACATAGTTATTAAACTGAAGTCAGAAATATTTTCCTTGACGAAGTGTTTGTCAAACATTACCTTAGGTAAGGAAAATTTTGATAAGATGTATTCTCAAATTCAACCTTTAAGAAATAATTCTTTATTTGGTTATACTAGTTCAAAACTGATTTTTAGTAATAATTATTTTTTCCCTCAAAGTGCTCCATTCAGCACTAAGTTTCAGTGTGGTGGGCACGGGGTAAAAAAAATTCCTTAAACAAAACCCAGACTTTAGGTTTTCATAAAGATTATTTCTCTAAGAAAATATGGATACCTAAAATATTGCTTCCTGAAGTTTCTGAATCCAAGAATGTTTGGATTCCAAAAGTCTAACTCTCTTGTTTTCAGTAAAATAAAGATAGTACCAACAATAATACATTATACATGGATAATGGATGTTCCTGGCATATGACAGGTAATAAAAACATCTTTGAAAAGATTATCAAGACAAAAGGAGGAAAAGTAACTTTTGGAGACAATGATAAGGGATAAATTATTGGTATAGGTAACATTGTTCATCTTGGAAAAACTTTAATTTCAAATGTTTTATTTGTTATGGGTATTAAGCAAAACCTCATTAGAATAAGTCAATAATGTGATGAAGGTTACCTTGTGAATTTTAGGAATGACAAGTGCTTAGTACAAACTTCCAAGGAAGAGTTCATTCTTTCTGCCAATAGGCAAGAGAATGGTTACACCCTAAACTTAAAATATCTTAGGAGCCAAGATCAACCTTTCCTTAGTGCAATGGAAGAACATTCTTGTTTTTGGCATAGAAGGCTAGGACAATGTAACCTTAGGAACCTATGTAAACTCTCTAAGAAAATACTAGTTAAGGATCTACCGGAGCTTAAATTTGATTCTTCAAAAGTCTGTGATTCTTGTCAATATGGAAAATAAACATAAATTAAGTTTTAAATCATTCGGTGAAGTCTCAACCACTGATGCATTACAGTTAGTGCATATGGATCTGTTTGGTCCAACAAAAACAAGAAGCATTGGAGGAAAATATTATGTATTAGTCCAAGTTGATGATTTCACGAGATTTACTTGGGTAAATTTTCTAGCAAATAAATCTGAAGCTTTTTCTTATTTCAAAAGTTTTAGAGCCCAAGTTAAAAATGAGAAAAACCTTCCTTTGATAACTATTCATAGTGATCATAGATAAGAATTTCAAAATTCTGGTTTTCAAACCTTTTTTAGTAGAAAAGGCATTACTCATAACTTCTTAGCACCCAGAACACCTCAACAAAATGGTGTTGTTGAAAGAAGAAATAGAATTCTTCAAGAGATAACAATAACCATGTTGAGTGAATATTCTATATCCAAACATTTTTGGGATGAATCTGTAAGTACTTCTTATTATACTATAAATTTTTTTTTGATTATATCTTTTCTTAATAAATCTCTTTATGAGTTATGGAACGGTAGAAAACCTAGACTTTCTTACTTCAATGTTTTTGGTTGCAAGGTATTAATTCTAAATACTAAAGATAATTTACACAAATTTGCACCAAAATCTGATGAAGGAATTTTCTTAGGATACTCCACAACTTCAAAGGCTTATAGAGTTCTCAACAAAAATACTTGTACTGTTGAAGAAACAATTCATGTCAAATTTGATGAAACTGATCCTTTTGTTTTTAAACAATCTCAACCTATATCTTTGGATGTGTTTTCAAAAACTGATTATCAACCTTTGACAGAAGATCCTTATGATAAGGAAAATGTACAAGAATATATTTCTGAAATGTTTACCCCAGAAGACTTTCTACCCTATGTTGATGAATAGGTTTTACAAAACCCAAATCAGTGGTTTCTAAAGAATCATCCTAGTGATAGTGTCATTGGTGATTTAAATAAACCTGTAAGGACTAGAATCTCCTTAATAAATGAAGTGGTACTTCTATCATTCCTTTCCCAATTAGATCCAAAAAAGCACTGATGAAGCTTTAGGTGATGATGATTGGATAAAATCTATGCAAGATGAGCTAAATGAATTCGAAAGTAATAATGTCTTGACCTTGGTTGAAAGACCTAAGGAAACTTCTATTATTGGAGTAAAATGGGTCTTCAGAAATAAATGTGATGAAAATAGAATCATAGTAAGAAAAAAACTAGAATGGTTACTAAAGTCTATAATCAACAAGAATTAATAGGCTATGAAGAAACCTATTCTCCAGTAGCTAGACATGAATCTATTTATATCCTACATTCCTTTGCAGCATTCTTCAATTTCAAACTATTTCAAATGGATGTTAAATGTGATTTCCTTAATGGTTATGTTCAAGAGGAAGTTTCTATTGAACAACCTCCTGGTTTTGAAGATACAAAAAATCATGATCATGTTTACAAACTTACCAAATCTTGGTATGGACTTACACAATCCCCTCGATCTTTGTATGATATACTTACAAGATTTTTTCTTCAAAATAATTATGTTAAGGGAAATGTTGATCCAACCCTTTTTATAAAGAAAGATAAGAAAAATGTTTTGATTGTTAAAATTTATGTTGATGACATTATATTTGGTTCAACTCAGTAATCTTTAACTAATTCCTTTGTGGATCTAATGAAATCTAAGTTTGAAATGAGTATGATAGATGAGTTAAACTTTTTCCTTAGTTTTCAAATTTCTCAAAAACTAGAAGGAATCTATATATCCCAACATAAGTATATTAATGATCTTATTAAAAATTATGGATATGACAACACTAAGAGTATAAGTACTCTCATTGGTACCTCAAATTCACTTTATCTAGATGAAGCTGGGAATCTAGCAGATCAAACACCTTTTAGAGGTATGATAAGAAGTCTACTTTACTTGACAGTTAGTCATCTAGACTTAATGTTTTCAGTATGATTATGTGAAAGATATCAATCTAATCCTAAGTAATCCCATTTAGAGGTAGTGAAAAGGATTTTTCGCTACTTAAAGGGAACCATGGATCTAAAACTCTTTTATACTTCTAAAAATGATTTTCTATTAAAAATCTTTTTGGATACTAAATTTGGTGTATGTATAATGGATAGGAAAATTACATATGAAACTTGTCATTTCTTAGGAGATTCATTAGTTTCTTGGTCTTGAAAAAATCAACACTCAGTAGCACTTTCCACTGTTGAAGTCGAATATGTACCAGCTGTAAGTTTTTGTGCTCAAGTATTGTGGATACAATACACACTCACAAACTATGGGTTTCCCACATTGATTCCAAATATTTTGCATGCTAAAGCCCTACCCTCCTACATAATCTTGTTCTACATTTTCAAGGTTTTCTCAACTCTGAATTTCTATCGAAGTATCTTCCCAGAAAGACATGTCAATGTCAAGTCGATTTCTGAATGGAAGATTTACAGAGAAAGGTTAGTCCATCCAAATTTATTTGCTAAGTATGATTCTATCATCTCAAAGAACATCAAGCTGAATAAATGGGAGAGTGTTTTCATATCGAAACCAGGAGATTAGGATTGGGTATATCTCGGATTTTTAGTTAAATTCTATGAGTCAGCAAGTTTTTTTAAGGAAGAAGAAAAAGAAAAATTCTCTTTCAAGTGCTATGGGAAGACTTATGATCTTTCTTACACCAAGGAATCCAATTTGATTGGAGTTCCTTATAAGGGTGAGGTAGATTTCTGGTCACATAAGCCATTGGATGTTCAAGGAATCTTCGTGAAGGAGAAGGCTATGGATTGCCTCAGTCTTTCAGATGTTAAGACTCTGAAGATTGTCCGCCTATCTACAAATTTCCAGATTCTTGAATTATGTGTTCAAGGATTCATCATTTCAAGAAAAGGGGACAATGATACTTTGAAGAAGAGTGACATGTATATCCTAGATTTCTTAGTGAATCTAAGGAAGATTAACTTGGTTAAGCATATTCTGATTACAATTGAGAATTTAAAGAATGGAAATATAAAGGCTTAGATTATTATGTATCCATCCATTCTCTCAAAGCTAATTATTCAGAGTTTATATTCCTTCAAAATACCTTTTAGTTCTAAGACATGGAATTGAAAAGTCATGCTGGTAAGGGATGAAACTCTGAGAAGGATGAATGTTGGATTTTCTAAAGAATCCAAATAATTTTATGATTTACCTGAGGAAGAAGTTGAAGCCTTATCGAAGAAAAATGAGGCTACTGAGACCTCTAAGAAGGGAGGAAGGAAGAGGAAGCTGAAGGAAGTATAAGAGAAGGAAAAAACTCTAGCAACCAAGGAAACCCAATCCGCACCACCAAAGACTAAGAAGAAAAAAAGCATATCCGGATGAGGAAGTATAAAAATGGAGGGAATATAAGGAGAAAAAGAAAGAATGGGAGCATAGATTTGGTTTAGATCCTACTGAAGAAAAATATTTAAAGGAAAAGACTGTTTATGAGCTTAAAAACAAGTAAAATAAAAGAAATAAAAGAAGAAGATGACTGAAGTAGAGATTGTGAAATCTCTTCTGAAGGATGATGAGAAAGCCTCCGAGAAAATTATGGTACCATAATCCTTCCTAGTTGAAGATTTACCAGAGACACTGGGAAAGAAATATGTGACTCTGGAAAAAATATACGAAAAAGTAGTGGATGAAGAAGAAAAGGAAGAAGAAGGCAGTGGTGATACCAAAGATCTCATAAAGCAAGTAGAGGATTTTCATGAGAAGGAAAGTCCATCTGATAAGCTTTCAATCTGAACTTCTAAAGTTGAGTCTTAAAATCTTGCTTCTCCTGGGAAAAATAAGAAAGGTGAAGATGACAAGGTTGAAGAAGAAGTGAATAAGCTGTCGGAATAAGAAAGTTCTAATCATGATTTCATTCGTCCAGGAGATGCTAAGGCAGGAGCTGAGAAGGAAGATATAGAGGAAGACAAAAATGTTCAGATATCTGATAGTGAACATGAATCCCCTAAACAAGAGTAATCCATTCTGAAGGTTGATAAGGGAAAACAGGTTGTAGTTGATACACTTACAAAGGTTGTGGTGAAGAAGAAATATGATGGTGGATCTTCAAAGAGGAAAGATACAGGGTTAGAAAAAGAAACCTCACCAAGAAAAATTTTAGGTTTGGAATCATCCTCTCTCAGACATGATTTCTTAGTTCAGTATTTGAAGAAGCTTGTTGGCACTATTCCAATATTTCCAAGCATTGATTCGAGATTCCAAATGCTTAAACACACCCTAAATCAAAAATCGGATTTAGTATCCATGGTATTGGATAAGTGTGTCAAGCTTAAAGATGATTTCAAATCTTTTTTCATAAACTATGTAGACCATAAAAGATCTTATAATAAAATGACTAGTTGGTAAAGTAAAACTATAGAAGACATGAGAAATACTGATGAGTTCCAAGATAGTTTCAATGATGCATTTGATACCTAAGATTTAAAGATCAAGGAGCTCACAAATAGTTTTGAGGAGAATCTTACTCTGGAATAGAATTCCCAGATTCAAGAAGTGAAAGATCTAAATGGGAAGTTGTATTCAGTTTCTCAGAGTTGGAAGCGAGAAAGGGATATCTGAATTGAGATAGAAGAAAATCTTGTCAAGCAGGAAGAAGCCTTGAAGGATCAGGCGGAGTTTCTTAAGGCTCAGGAAGAAAGAATCAAAGCCTTAGAAAAGAAAACTGAATATCAGGATCAGATTTTCAAGCGATCATAGGAAGATCACAATGAGCTCAAGAAGCTCAAAAATATTGTGAATAAATTGATGCCGAAGGAAAAGGAAGGATAAAATTGTTCAATTCCTATCTTTTGTTGTATTCCTTCCTTGTACAAATTTTTCCAATACGAATGAAATTTTTGGGTTTCTCTTCATATATTTTTTTGTCTAGTACTAATATTTCAGGTACCATATTTTATTTTACATTCCCTATATTCCTTTTTGAAAATCACAAAGGGGAAGAAAGGAAAAAAGAATACTAAGTAAAGAAGAAATTACCCTAAGTGAGGGGGAGTTCATATAAGGGGGTGTCCTTATCCAAGAAGACTTTTTTATGAAATTAAATGATAAGTATCGGTCTGGAAATCTAGAATACGATCTTTAGTGTGTCTAAAGCCTAAGGGGGAGTTATTCATATTCATCTTTTTCCATATTTTAGGGGAGATAATTTTTATTTTCAAAGTCCAGAAAAAAAAACTTCTAAGTCCTTATATTCGTTTTCATAAGGATGTTAGTGTTTTCCAAAAAGGGGGAGATTATTGAGTAAATAAGTTTTCCTTATGAATTTTCCATTCCTTAATGATTGGGGATATTGTTGAGTCAATAAAGTTTCCTTATGACTTTACCATACCTTCTTGTTTTGAAAATCACAAACACTTTATCTTAAGGAAAATTTCATCTACCCTATGCTTTACTTTTATAAGGAAATTTTCATTCCCCCAGGAAATTTATCCTTACCATGTTTTTCATTGTTCATATAATGTATAACTATAAAATTCGATTTCATATCCAAGATCTTGGAATCTTATAAATACTTATATATAGATCATTCTATTTTCAGGATCCGAATTCAGAAACCAAATTCTCTGAATTCAAGTTCCGAACTCTTCTGAGTTCAGACTCCGAGTTCTTAGAATTCAGGTACATAATTCTTATGAATTCATACTCTGAACTTTGTAAGTTTAGACTCCAAATTCTAATGAATTCAGACTCTGAACTTTGTAAGTACAGACTCCAAATTCTAATGAATTCAGACTTCGAACATTGTAAGTTCAGACTTAGAATTCTAATGAATTCAGACTCCGAACTTTGTAAGCTCAGACCCTAAATTCTACTGAATTTAGACGCAAAATTTCCTTATAAATTCAGACTCTGGAATTCTATATAATTCAGGTTATGAATTCTTTGGAAAATAGAATATGAACATTTACATATTATAAACACTGAATGGTTTTTGGTTAGACTCAGAACTTTTATTTTTCTTACACTCTGAAAAATGAATTTGGTCAAGCAACCATATTTTTTCTTACTCATGTTATGGTTATAAAACAATGTCGTTCATTCAGTTACTAACTAACCGATGTTTTAGTGACACATGTTAAGGTCCCTCCAAAATTCAAAGAAAAACATGACCTTTGGATGTGGGAGACGATTGTTGAAGTCATGCCTATAAATAGGATCCCATTTGAACGAGTTCAACATTTTTATACAAATCTAGAGATTACAAGCTTCTGAAGTGTTTTCTAGAGTGAGAATTTTTTTCTTTGTGTGTACTGAACATATTGTTCAAAAAATTTTCATGTGACTCTGAATGTTGTTGAGTAAATTCGAGGGATTCCAGGAATATGAAGATAGAGGTGCCGACTACCTTGGAGTTCGAGGGCTTGTGGGGATAGCAAGACAGACTCTGGTCCGTGTATCGAGGTTATACCCTGGTGTGGGTAATTCAGACTTTCCTGAAAGTATAAATAAAAGGAAATTTATCCAAGGTTATTGGATACCCTTATCTTTGGGTTAAAAGATTTACTGCTTTTTACTTTTATTGTTTCAAGTTTTCCGCTTCATTTTAGTTGTTGAGGAAAGTATAACTTTCTTATACTTTCTTTTTCTTGTACACTCTAATTTAGTAAGATTTTATACGCTTTAAGGTATAATCTTTATCTTTGTAAACTTTTGTTAAGTTTCATTTCTGGAACTACTTTTTCAGAATTACATTCTCAGAATCACATTTCTGAAATCAAGCAAGTTTGTAGAACTTAGAGGTTTTGTAAATTTAGCTTCTCTAACCATGTTAAACAGTAGAAAGTTTTCTAACTAACTTTAAAAGTTCCCAAAGAATTTTTAAAGTATATAATTCACCCCCCTCTTGTATATTGAGAATCTACATCATCATTTTGATCCTACAGTTGGTATCATAGGATAATATCATACTCCATACCAACTTAACAACTCACTTTCTTGATTAATTTTTTTTCATTAATGTTCTCTTGAAATACTCAATTTCTTGTGTTCATTTGACATAACATTTAACCTAAATATTGATATTATTTATCATGGATATTTATATTTCTTAAACCATATTTCATTTCTATACACAGTGATTTAAGTCAAATGTTCTTTGATTAACTAAGTAAATATTGATATTGTGTATTCTTTATTCAGTAAAGATGTTTGTTCATAATTCATATTGTTTATGAATTAAATTGATTATTCCATATATGAGAAATGTTTGAAATATGTAGTAGAGTTTAAGGCCAAGAATTATATAGCCCCTCAATGAATTGATAGTCTCATGAGGTGAATTAGTATGCTATAATTAAATGTGTTTTTACCCATAGTTTAAATCTATCTTGTGAAGGGTCTTAAAAATATAGATATAATTATATCTGAGCTCATTCCATAAAAAATTAAAACTTTCCTTTATTATAAATTTAATTTTTATTATCAATTTTATTATTTCATATATACATTACATGAATTCATTTTTTTGATCAAGTAATTGATTAAATGGAATGTGTTTATAGTTATATACCATTTTATATTTATTATTCTATATTTAATTATAATAGAAATTTTATTGATTAAATACAATGTTTTTTTAGTTATTTACCTTTCCATATTGATTTTCCTTATTGATTAATGATATTTTCTATTTTATGTAACCCTTACTGGTCATTTTAACTCACCAATATTTTTTTCCCTTTCCCTAGGATATGAATAAGAATTAATAGAATTAATTCAAGGATATTGAATGTTTTCCATTACTATATTTTAATTTTTTATCCCCAATGTAAAATGGGAATCATGTATTTATCTAAATCAATGAGCCTACTAAACTGATCATATTTTGGGATTATTCACCTTGTATGTAATAAAATGTAATAAAGTATACATAGAATCTTGGTTACTCATGTTAGGATCATTAAATTTTGTGTTTGAGTTAGTTTAGTAGAAATCATGGGACCTGGATTTAGTAAAACATATAATATGGAACATGAACCTATGATAGACTTTGAGGATATGTCTAATTATAAGAAAATATCATGAATTTTTTGGTAAGGAATATATTATTTTTTACATATAAATACATCCCTTTTTGGATTCTACATGTGGAGATGTTTTTGTAAATGATGTACCTAGGGGTAATAACACTAACAAGTAAATATCAATATTGACTCATGCATTACCTATTACATGAAAACGGGCCTTACTATGCACCAAGATTGAAACTCCTAGTGGATATGATTGGGATTACTAAAATTTTATTTACAACCCATTATGAGGGATTTTAAAATAAATATTTCTATAAAGAAACCATGTTTATGATTTTGAGATTAACAATGCATGAATTTTTAATTTATGTTAAGTGTTACACAAACTAACATAAATTAGTATCTTCATTTAATTATTTTTGTAGGTTAGTAATGGTGATTAATTCATAATTTTTCCCCATTTCATAACCCGTTAACCAATATTACACAAAAATAGGTAAATTTATATGGACAAAGGAATGTGAATAATTTTTTTTTAAATTGAATAAGATAATAGTCAATGATCTATTTTTGAATCAACCATCTATAAATGATTGGTTTGTGATATATAATGATAAATTAAAAAAGAAACTTAGTTTTTTACCATTTAAAATTGATAAATTTATTTTGTATTAATCAACGTAACTCTAGAATCATAGATAAAACAATCAAACCCATGATCTTGAGTTAAAAACTATAATATTTGCTTTGAGGATATGGATACATTATCTCTATTGAGAAATATATGAGATATAAATAGGACATAAGAGTCTAAAATACATGTTTTCAGAGATATATATCGACATGGAGAAAAGGTAATAGCTTAAACTAATTAAGGATTATGATTTCCAAATACACTATAACCTCATGATAGAAAATAAGGCAACATAGGCTTTGAGTAGAGAGGAAAATAGAGTTATGAAATTAATGATTATTGAAAGAGATCCTATGTTCATGGATTTATTATTTTTGGAAATGGAAATTGTTATGAAATGGGAGACATATATCCTTTTCAATTGATTTTGAGACCATAATTATTGAAAAAGATTAAATTTTCTCAATCTGATGATCAGAATATTCAGAAGAAAATTTCATATTTGAATAATGGGATATTCAAAGAATTAATTTGTGAATATGGAATAATCATATTTAGAATAATTTTTCCCCTATATAATTTAGATAAAAATGGAATTTTTGGATGGTTCTTATAGATTGAATTTCTCTATACATCAAATTAGTACTAAGATCTACATTTATTTGAAGGAACATTTATGTTCAGATAACATTTAGTGGGAAATTGTGGATTGTGTTTCTTAATTATTGTTTTACTAATAATTAAATTTTAGGGATGGAATCCAAGGGTATTCATGAATCCTATTCATATTCTTATGTGTAAAGGAGATTACATTACTATATACTTCATCACAAGACTATCAAAGACTCCAAGAATGAATAATGCAATATGGGTTAATTTTGATCACTTAACCAAATATTATAATTTCAACTTCATAATAGAATATTTACCTTTTGATCACCTAAGAAGGCTCTATATTAATAAAGTTTAAATACATCATGAAACATCTCTTTTAATTATGTCTAAATGTGATCCTGATTCAACATCAAAATTTTGGAAGAGTCTTCATAAGGATCTTGATACTGATATTGATTTGAGAATTAATTCTATCCTCAAACTGATAAATTTTTAAAAAGAACTATTTAAATACTGTATGTTATGTTGAGTAAATTTTTACATGACTTTTAAGGTTTTTGGGATCATTATTCACCTTCAAAACATTTTTCCTGTAAAATTGAATTCTATTCATGTATTCAAATGGTTCTGTGTAAAGTATTATATGGAAAGAGATTTTGTACTCTAATGTGTTAGGATTAATTTGTTTAAAGTAAACTTGTAGGACCATAAAACTTTTAAGAGACAAAAACATAGGTAAAGACTATTTTGTCTTATATTAAATCACTAAAAGCATGCAAAAGAGTTATGATGATAATTGGAGGAAGGATTTCAAATTTCATGTGGGAAATCATGTTTTATTGAATTTATCTCCATGGAAGGGTATAATAAAGTTTTTTAAGAATGTAAATTTAATCCCATGTTATATTAAACCCTTAATAATATTGTAATGTATTGGATATGTAGCTTATCATTTGGTAATTCCACAATGCTTCTCTAAAGAACATGATGTGTCCCATATATCATTGTAAAGGAAGTATATTCTAGACCCAACTCATTATCTCTCTATAAAGAGATATAATTGGGACCTAATTTATTTTAATATCAATATCTCATCTTGATTCTTGATATTAGATGGAAACTATTGAGTAATCAGAAGAATCGTCAAGTAAAGGTACTTTGTAGAAATTAAAAATAGAGGAAGAAACATTGGAACTAGAGAATGTTATGAAGCAGAACTAACCTCATTTTTTTATAAGGTAATATAATTGAAATTTATAGGATTTAATTTTTTTTATTAGGGAATTATGTAATACAATAACACATTAAGATATATTTCTTTTAAAAATAATTCTCTTCGATAGCTTGCAATTCATTTGACAGTGGGATTAAATGAAATGTGATACACTATTAAAATATTATTTATTAAATATTTTCATTATAAATTAGCTTTTAATATGGTAGGTATGAATATGAATAACTAAATTATGAAAAATATATGGTTTACACATGTTCATTGGTTATCAATTGACTAAAATAAAAATTAGAATCATTTGAAAGTAAAATAAATGTTTTCTATAAAACATAATTTTTTAAAGAAAAAAAGTTAATTGTGTTTTCTAAACTTATATTAAAATTAATTTGTACAAATTTTATGAAATTTAATCTACAAAATATTATTTATTTTTTAATCATCATAAAAATTTATTTTATTTCATGTTTTTGAGAAAAAATTTAAAAGATAATTTTTTTGATAATTAATGAAAAATAATGGTTTTTATTGAAAGCTTTTTTTTAATTTATAAAATTTACAAGTTATATTTTTTAAAAAAATAATTCAAAATAAATATTAGATTATTTATATTATTAGTAATCCAAATTATTTAATTTCAATGAATTTTATGATCAATATTTATATAAAACACTTTATACTTTGGAAAATATTTCATTTGCAAAACAATTTTTTTGTCATGTCAGTATGGTTTATTTTAAATTAATTTTTATTTGTTTGGTCAGATTTTAAATGATTTTATAGAGAATAAAAAAATCATGGTTAGTATAAATTGGTTATCATCTTCCAGAAACAGTGCATGGAAAGACAGTGGGAACTTGGAAGGTGAAAAGTTAGCACATGGTTTGGAAAAAAAGTGTGAATGCACAAGAGGAAATGTGCATCATGAAAAAGAGGGGAAACATACTTGGTGAATATTTTTTATAATGGTAAAACCCAACCATGTGAGGAGTGTTATTAAGATAATATCACTATAGGGTTGGAATATGGTCTTCCAAACCATGTGTCTTAACCGTGTGAGGTACATTTGGAACTCCTTAAATTATAGATCTAATATGAATTAACACCTTTAACCCTAATTTTCCCCAAAACGCCAAAGATCCCAAATTAATTTTTCCCAATAATCATGAGAGATTATATCCATCGATCTGAGGGAAACCATTAAGTTAATCAATGAGAATTGGAGTCTTGGATTCATTGGTAAGAACCTGTTATTCCTTTATCTTCTTAGATCCAAGGTTATTTGATTCATCTAAACCATATATCAAGTTTGTAATAGATATATCTATGTGTTATGAATAGTTTTATGATGATGTCTTATTGTATCTAATAAATCATAAATATCTTGTGATCGGATCATGAATGTTTTTAGTGACATTTCTCATTTTCACCAACGTTTTTTAGGTATGTGGATTCTCTTTTATCTCTAGATGATTTTTGAACATGAAGGATTAGTTTTAATAAAATGATTTGAGTAAAATAGTGATGAAATACTTTCGTGATTAATATGGGAAACCTCCTTTTAGTTATGTATGGTAAATTGTATAAATTGTGTAAATTTATTGGTTTCTCAAAAACTTATTTCTAATATATGTAAAATGATGTTATAAAATTATGGTTTTTATGAATCATGTAAAGTGGTTATCAAAATAATTTAAAAATATGATTTTGTTTTCTGTAAAGTGGTTTAGAATAGAAAGTTGATTTTTTAAATGGATTGGCATGATTTTGGGACAATCGGTTTTATTTGTATTGTGTTGGAAGGTTTTTCTTACTGGCAATAAAGTGGGATAGAGTATGGACATAAATCTCTACTATTCATGATAACAGAAATCATGAGTGTGTGTGGATGGTTGTGTTTGTGTACATGGAATATTTATGAAAAATATATTTAAAAATTGGTTTAATACTTTTTTGTACTTATTTCTATCTAAAATGTTTATTTCTTTCAAATAAATATTTTTTACAACTAAAAACTATTTTATATTCATTTTTCTAACAAGTTTTTTTATATTGTAATAAGTGGGGATTTAATTGAGTAAATTTTACTAAGTTTAGAATCACCACATAAATGGGAACTATTCTGCATTTTTATTTGACATCCATCAAGTAATTTGTAACTTCATGGTTTCTCATTTCACTGATGGTGCTTCTTGAAACTGTTGGTTTGAGATGTGGAGTTAGAGCTTGGAGCGGTTTGAGTGTTTTTGGTTGATCTATTTTGGAAGTTTTTGAGTTTTGGTCTATTGGTTTTCTTTGAGTATGTATTTGTATTTGCACTTATAATCTTATATGGTTTATTGGTTTCATTATTTTTTGAGTTGTATTTTTTACTCATGCATCATATATAGGTATTTGGGTTATTGTATATGTTATTTGGATGTTTTATCTTTCAATGTGAAATTTATCCCCCAATTATTCATGAGGCCCTTTTCATTTATTTTAAACCTTCGATGTCGTAGAGATTTCAACTAAGTTCTAGTAGCACACCGATCACTTCTCAAGCTAATTAATAGGGGTGAGATGTTACAAATAGTATTAGCTAATTTGGTCCTTGATATAGGAAATGGTATTAGTCTCGATCAGTCCATCTTTCATTTTGGGAAAAATGGATTCATTATATTTTTTCTTTTAGTTGTAAATCATATCATTATATATATTGTGGTTTTAATAAGAATAAATTATTTTCATAACTTGAAATGTGGAGTATTAAAACGTGTACCTTACCAATTTATGATGAACTTCATATTACCAGGGTGTTTGGGTACATGAGTGTTTTAAGAAACTAATCGGTGTGCAGTCACCTCATATTCATTGTTTTAGTTGATGAGATTTTCATGACATAAATTTATATTAGGACTTCAAAAATGTACTACATCATTAATTACGAATTTAATGGTTTATAAAATAAAAAAATATTGATTTTTAAATATAATGAAAATTTTATATTTGAAAAAGCAAGGATATAGTATTTTCAAAAATTAAGAAAAGTTTTAAAATGGTTGAATTGTGGAAAGCTATGTTTTTATATTTTTTGATGTGATAAATTATAATTTAAAAGCCACTACTACAAACACGGCATTTATCAGCGCTAAAAATGGCCTTTATCAGCGTAGATAAAGGGGGGGTCCCCTTTATCAGCGCTCCGAAAAGCGCTGATATAGGACCCCTTTATCAGCGCTTCCTTTATCAGCGCTTTCGTTTTAGCGCTGATAAAGGACCCTTTTATCAGCACTTTTAAAAAAGCACTGATAAAAGTTAAAAAAAATTTAAAAAAATTTAAAAAATTTAAAAAAAAATTTAAAAAATTTAAAAAATACTGCCAATCGGGGGGGCTTTTATAGCACTTGAACCCCCCCCCCCCCCCCTTTACAGCACTTTTCGGACCCTATACAACACCCCACGCACCCCCCTCCACCCTTTAACAGCGCTTGCTCCAATATTCCCCATGCGCGCGCACCCCTGCCTCCACCAGGATTTGAACTCGAGACCTCCCCCCTGCGCGCCTAAGCCCTTACCACTACTCTATTTTGATTTTCTTTCCAATTCATGATATCTCTATATATATATATAGTTATTTAGTTATATTTATTCGTATAGTAATATATATTTATATTAATATAAATATAGTTATATTATAATATATATACAGTTATATTATAATATATATAGTAATATTAATATATATATATATAGTGGTATTAATATATTTCTATATCTATATATATATATATATTTAGTTATATTTATTCATATACTAATATATATTTATATTAATATATATATATATATAGTTATATTAACCTATATATAGTTATATTAACATATATATAGTTATATTAACATATATATAGTTATATTAACATATATATATAGTTATATTAACATATATATAGTTATATGAATTTATATTTATATAGTTATATTAATATATATATAGTGATATTAATATATATATTTATGGTGATATTAATATATATATTTATAGTAATACTAATATATATATATATTGTTATATTAATATATATATAGTTATTAGATTAATATATATATAGTTAGATTAATATATATATATAGTTAGATTAATATATATATATAGTTAGATTAATATATAGGTATATAAATATTCATATATTGGTATTTTAAATAAAATGGATATTAGTTATTATTTAGATAAAGCTAATATATTTTATATGTAAATATGTTTAATTATTTATTTAAAAAATTTAATTTTTAGGTGCGAATATATAAAAAATGTGTACATATAGTTATATATTTGATTATAAATAGCAGTTCATTATAAAAAAGGATAAAATTTCAAAGAAATAATATCAATATGAATGTAATACCTTGGAATAAATTTACTTCCCGCCAAAAAAAGCCAATAATACCCCCTTAAACGAGTTTGAAAATCCACAAAATATTAAAAAATCTGGGTACCCCGACAAAAAACTCAGTTTTGGAGGCCTTCTGGGCCTCTTTTGGCCTCAAAAAACGCTTGACTGGGGTTCCCTCTGGGTCATAGCGACGTAGATCTTGTCGCAGGCTTCTATTTGATATGTGGTAGAGCTCAAACGGACACTCGGATCAAAAGTTATGGCCGTTTGAAGTTTGAGTTGCGTTTTCAACATATTTTGGATCTTCTTTTAATTTTTTTAATTTTTTTAGTCCTCAAATTGTTATTAAATGACTATTACTCCATAATTATTATCAAAATATTAATTAAAAATATTTTTTTATTTTTTTAAGAAGTCATTTTCACTAAATATCTTATATATTAAGTATAATAAGTGTAAATGTACATTTATACTTATCTAAAATATATTTAAAAATTATATATTATATTTAGATAACAATATAACTATATTTATATATTAATATATTAATATATTTTAAAAAAAAATTGGAGCCGACCCTTTATCAGCGCTAAAAAAAGCGCTGATAAAGGCCCCCTTTATCAGTGCTACTAAACAAGCGCTGATAAAGGGATGCCTTTATCAGCGCTTTTTCGTTAGCGCTGATAAAGGGGGGTGCTGCGAAAAACTGTTTTTGTGGTATTCATTCACTTGATAACAACTTATACTAAATTTATTTTGGTTTTAGTTATAGTCAATGGAATCATTTATGCATAGTAGTAACCAACCAAAGAAATTTGTAAAAAATGTGCTTTCGCCTAAGCCATAGGTGAACTAAAAGTTAGTTCAAATCATTGTCCAATATTTTTAGGTCAGTGATGAGGGTAATAGGAATGATGATCCTCTAAAATTTTACTATTTAGTTCAGTTCCAAAAGAATGATCCATCCATATTTTGGGGGGATTCTGAGCTAGAGAATGTTGAATTCTTATTGAATTGGGTGAATTGAGTCTTCAATTTCCATGGGACACCAGTTGAGAAGAAATTAATGTTGGAAATGTATAAGATGGGGGATTTGGAATTCTAGTGGTAGTATTTAGTATTTCAATGTAAAATTGTCCAAGTCATGACATGGGAGGATTTTTAGGAATTGTTTAACATGAAAATATATTCTCACACCTTTCAGATTTCTTGAACAAAAAACTTAATCAATATGAAACAAGATAGCCTTACAATGATGGTGTATACTGATAAATTTACGAATTTATCTCTCCTCTACCTAGAAGATAATGAAATTCCATCCTTCAAAAAACGTATTACTGAATCGGTGTTATGAATAGATATTAGCTCATTGATTTTCATGCTTTGTATAACAGATTATATAGAGATGTTCATTAGAGTGACTATATAAGAAATGGATATCTTAGAAAATAAGGTTTTAAAAAGAATGTTTATTACTATGGGAATAATTGGTAACTCTAATAATGGAAATAATTGGAATAGGAAAACCTATATTTAGGGTGGTTGGAAACCTTAGAATCAAACCATGGTTTCAGTAAACCATCTTCCTATACCCAAAATTAAGAGGAAATTTTTTCAGTGTGGTTCACTTGATCACATCAAGAGTGATTGTACGAAACAACCTATAGAATGTATCAGTTGAAAAAAATGGGACATATTCAATGTTATTATTATAGTTCTCCAAGGTCAGGTGCTAGAGACATATCTCCTATTTCTCAAACCTCATATGATTTGATGGGATGAGTGATGTAGAATAATTATCATCATTAGAATGGAGAAATACAATGTAATTCTAGGAACACCATAACCCCCCAACCATTGCAATCTTAGTAGGGTAACAAAAAGAAATGTTTCATGAGTAAGAAATTGTATGGAGCTGAGCAAGTGACCGTGTATGATCAATATAGTACTTATACGGTTAAAGGTAAACTTTTTTGAATTATACCCTTATGAATGATTTGTTTGCTACGGGATCATCCCATAAGTTTATTTGTTCTCATGTTGTTGATCATATGGGGGTTCATGTTGTGATGATTTCTTTTTTTTTAATATTCAAAATTCTCTAGTATAAATATAATGTTGAACTATTACATTTAAATATTATTATATATCAATCTATTGGGATAAGATTCTTTGGGGTATCTCTATACTTTATATGGATTCATATGACTTTATTTTTAATATGGATTGGTCGAAATCGTTCAAGGACCACATCAACTAATTTACTCAGAATGTTAGTTTCAAATCTATTAAGAGATTAACACTTCTATTTAGGGTAGATTGGGATATAAAGGCTTATAAAAAAGGGTTTTTAGAACCAGTGGTTGTAAATATATCTTATCGATTGGTAATGATTACATTTTCATCTATGGATCAGTTGGGAAAAGATATTTTCCTACTATTGCTTCAAATATTTCTTGATTATTTCCCTAATAATTTATCAAGGTTCCCATCCAAAAGACAAGTGAATTTTATGATTGATCTCCTTTTCATGAAAATTCATATCCCACTTCTTTCTTAGAGGACGGAACCAATATACTTGAGATAACTGAATGATCGATTGTAAGTATTAGAAAATAAGGGTTCATTCAACTAAGAACATCCCTATGGGATGCCCCAATTATATTTGTGAATAATGCAGATGGAACTACTAGGAATTCTGTGGATAATCATAAATTTTAACACATTTCAACAAAGAATTTATACCCCCCCCCCAATTCATTTATGATCTATTATATCTAACAAGGAGGTACTAATAGTTCTATAAAATTGTTTTACATTTTGGATATCACTGAATGCGAGTTCAGAAGAAGGATATTCGAAAGATAACATTTATAAATAGATATGGGTATTATGATTTTTGGTTATTCCTTTACGTCTTATGAATACACCAACCATATTTACATAATTGATGAATTAAATATTTCAAAGGTATCAATATTCCTTTTTGGTCATGTTTGTTGATAATATACATGTGTGTTATAGGGAAAATAGTATGATTAAAAGCAATTTTATATAGTTTTGGGTATCTTGTGAGAGAATCATTTGTATTCCAAGTTATCAAAGTGTGGTTTTTAGATATAAAAGGTATGTTTACTTTTCTGCATAGTCTTTGAATAAATTATTTTATATAGATCTTGAAAATATATTAGTTTTATCTCTTGGAAACAACCTAATAAATTCTTTTAGATATGTAGTTTCCTTGACTAAGAAGGATACTACCTATATTTTGTATGTAATTATTCAGGTTTGGAATCTAAAATGATGGATTTGATTAGAAAATTCTTTCCTTTTCAATGGAAAAATGTGTGTCAAAAATAATTTCAAGAACATAATGATAGACTTACATCAGCATATATCCTCACATATCTAGATTTTAGAGGGGGATATGTTGTATATTTTGAAGAATCGGGGTCTGGGATGGGATGTGTACTCATGTATGGAAATAATGTTGTTTCTTATGGATCATGATAGTTATGGTTTCAAGAGAATAACTACCCAACAAATGATTTGTAATTAGAAATTTTGGTCCTTGATTTGAATACAAAGAATTATTTTCTATTTGGTGATAAATTCACAATGTTTACTAGTCATAAGAGTTTGAAATAAATTTTCTCAGAAAAATATTTGAATGTAAGGAAGCATAGATGGTTGAATTATCCATATATATTTGAATTATACATAATGTATGGATTGAGTAAAGGAAACTCTATGATGAATGCATTGAGTAGGAATTTATATTCTCAGTTTCCTAAAGAGGCTGCAGACCATTGAAAAATAATATCATTTATAGAGGATATGCATCTCAAAGTCTCAGACCAAGATGGGGTTTTAGTTTTTTTTCTAATTTTTTTTGTTCCTAATTTGGGTCTATATGATAGAGTTTCTTAAAAATATGATTCTGAATGTTTGATGGTGAAGTAAAAACTTAGTGGTGGGGAGACCATTGAGGAATGGCTGATGGATGGGAATTAAATATTAAGGTTTATAAATCATATGGTCATATATTTATCTTTTCAAGAATAGCTTCTTTTTTCCTACCACCGTTCAATATGGGTTGTTCATCATAAGATTGAGAATTTGTAAAATTCATTAAAAGCATTGTTTTTATGGGTTGGCATTAAATTTTTTGTAGCATATTTTTGTCGAGATTCCTAACCTATTATCAATACAAGGAAGATCATAAATGGAAAGATAGCATGTTGTATTTTTTACAAATTCCCATGAGGAAGTGGGAATAAATAGAAATGAATTTTTTTTAATAGTCTTAGCAAAGATGATTATGAAAAATGATTCCATATAGGTTATTTTGGATCATCTTAGAAATTTATCTCACTTTATCCCAGTTTTTGAAACTGATATGGTGGAAAACATGTCAAAAATATTCATTCAAGAAATTGAAAAGATGCACAACATTCCAGAATCAATTTTATATGATAGGGAACCCATGTTTATTTATCTTTTTTGTAAATCCTTGTAGAAAAACCTTGGAACATAGTTGGCTATGAGTGTTTCTTATTATCCATAACTGGATAGTCAGTCTGAACTGATAATCAAAATTCTATAGAACATGCAAAGGGATTATCTGATAAATTTTGGTGTCTCTTGGGAGGATGATATAGAATTAGTGGAGTTATCATATAAAAACAACTTTCAATACTAGATATATATGGATAATTTTTAATCATTTCATGGTCATAATTTTTGCTCACTAATTTGATGGGTGGAAACTTGTGAGACATCACTAATTGGACCTAGCCTTATGAAAATGACAATAGATAATATTCAATTGATCATAAATTGCATGGTGTTGGCTCAAATAAATCAGAAATAATATAAAGATAATTTTTAGAATAATTTTACATTTATGGTTAGTGATCATATGTTTTTTATAATCTCTCTAATTCTTGGGAATCATCATTTTGGAAAGAAGAAAATACTTTTTTAATGATTCAAAGCCTTTTTTAGATACTTGAATGAGATGGTGAGGTAGAATATGAGTTTTATTTTTGTACAATGATCATTTTAGTGCACAATGGGTTTAATGTATCTCATTTTAATTAGTACCAACATGATTTTGTACATGCAATTTGATGGGATCACATTGACCTAGACACAAATTATATATTAATTCAGGTATTGATATGGAATATGTATATAAAATAGATGATTTTTCATGGGGATAGAATTTTTCTAGTGAAGTTTTATAGAAAAAATGGTTTGGTTTATGAAAAATCATGGGATCTTGAGAAGGAAATGATAGAGAAAAGGTCTGAACTCTTCTAATAAAACTCTGATTCTCTACTTTCGGATGAACAAAAGGATAATGGTGGAGAGAATTTATAACCATATGTTTCCTATTTAAAATCATTTATTCATATATTTTGAGTTTATATAATGTTGGGGTTATCTTTAAGTAGGTTATGAGGGTTTTTTCATGTTGTATATAATTTTCTTGAGGTTTATAGTTTGTCTATGGTTAGTAGAAACTATGCAACATCACTAGGAAATCGTGCAAGGGAAGACTATAGGAATTGGGTAGGAACATGATTTTAAAATGGATTTGAAAAACCATTTAAATTCCTTAGATAAACTATGCATATTGAAACAAAGGGAAAATAATGGTTGGTGAAAATTGTTTTAACCATGAGAGCCAACCATGTGAGGTGTGGACTTAAGATAGAAGCATTGTATGGTTAGAGAATGGATTAAAAAATATCCTAACCATGAATCATATTGTTGGTCCTCATTAAATTGTTTATCTAATACAAATTAACTCATTTAATCCCCATTTTTTCCTCTAAAATTCTAAGATCCGGAATTCCTTTTTCTCTCTAGGCTTGATAGATGATCCCCATCGATCTGAGACTAATCCTTAGGTGAATTAAAGTGCATTGGAGGCCTGAATTCATAGGTAAGTACATGTTATTTATATTTTTTCTTTGATCCAAGGTTCTTATCTCTATTGGAACCATATATCCAGTATATTTGTGGATATATCTATGTGTTATGAATGGTCATATGATGAAATCTTATTAGATCTAGTGAAGGGAATGTGGTTTGTAATCGTCTCTTAGTGTTTTTTATTTTCATTATTAATTTTATCTAATTATTTTTTAGGTAGGTGGGTTTCCTCTTATCTCCACGTGATTTAGAACATGAAGGCTTAATTTTAATTAAATGATATGATTTTAATGGTTTTTAAATCCTTGGGTGTTTTATTTGGGAAACCCAAATTTGGTTATGTATTGGAAATTTTAGAAATTGTTGAGACTAATAGGTTTTTGGAAAAATCGTTTTTTATAATTTTAAAATGATGTTCTAATATTATGGTTTTTTAATCAAATAAAGTGTTCGTCAAAATACATAAAATGAATTAAAAATTCCACTGTAAAATTGTTTGGAATGGATATTTTATTTTGGTAAATGTATTTCAATGATTTTCTCATAATTGGTTTGTATTGTGTTGTGTGGGATGGATTATTGTTGTGAAGTACCACCATAAAATTGGGATGAATTATAAACGTGAAGTTACACTTTCAATGGTAACAAAAATATTGAGTGTGTGTGTGTGTGGTTGTGATTGTGGACATGGAATATGAATTCCAAATAAATTTTGAATTTTTTAAAGATATTATTTTTCTTATTTCAATGGAAATTTATATAGGTATTTGGTATAGAAATTTATTAATTATTAAAAATATTTTATATGAATTTTTATAACAAGTCTTTTCCTAGTGGAATGATTTGAGATGCCATTGGAAAAATCCTACCGATTTTAGACTCACCCACTTCTTGGGTATGGTTTCATTTTTACATATTCCATTAATTGAGACACAGGTAATGGAAAGGTTTATCATCTATATAGTGATGCTTCTTGAGACCATGGTCATTCCTAGTGGAGTTCTCCATTTGTGTGGGTTGAGTGTTTCTAGTTGATGTCTCTTGGAAGTTTTGAGTTTGTGGACTTTTGGTTTTCCTTATGTATATCTTTTTTATTTCCTATTGTACTCTGATATTGATAATTTATTTGGTTATTTTTTTAGAGTTTTTTGTACTAGTGAATCATATATTTTCTTGGTTGGTTATTTTTTATGTGGTTTCTATGTTTTATCATTCAAAAAGAAAATACATCCCTAATTGTTCCTGAGCCCCCTAGAATTTATTTCCAGCCTTTCATATCTTTAGGATGTCACCTAATGCCTAGTTGCACACCCATAACATCTCAATCCAATGAGGAGGGGTAGGATGTTAAAGTTTTATTCTCTATTGGTTGTCTATTATTGGGGGAATAGTCTCCCCATGATCCCTATAAATAACAATCCACAATTTAGTAGCCTCTTTTATATGGGTAGGAACACATTAGGTTATTTTCCCCTCCATCCCATAACTCGTTATTTGGGACAGGATGATATAAGAGGTTAACAACCATACCACCATAAAATATTTCATCATTTAGGTGTTTTCTCAAAAAAAACCCTAGTATAATCCAACACTATCCATTTAGCCCATGTTATAAACTCTCACTATCATGTCTCCACCTGGATATGTCCATGTTTCACTCATACACTTACCAGAGGATCTTCATTACCATAGAGATCCTATTTTAGTTCCACCAAATGAAATATACTATACAATCCATGATGTATGTGTCAATATTATTCAAAAAAAATCTCACTAACAACCCAACACATAGGGTTCCTCTTTTACTTAGGATCCATGACACCAACTGCCTTTTCTTCCTAAACACTGGTGCCCCAAAATAATACTTCACTAGATTTCATCACATGATTAACCCCTAGAATCATGTGATTAATATAATACCAAGATATTATAAAAGAGTATAATTATGTTGGATATTTTATGTGACATGTAACACAGATCTTAAATGGCCTAAGAAATAAATTTCATTAAATTTAATTTCTTTAATATATTATGATACATGAAACCTTGAGTCTAAATGAACTGTAATATAGAATATTGTTATGAGCTAGAAAATAAATTAGTGGGAATGAATAGTTATAAATAAATTATGAAAATTATATGGTTTAAAAATGAATAAAATAAATTGAATGTTTTTATGTTGATTATATATTAAATATGAATCATTTGAAAGAAAAATAAATGTTTTCTAAAAAATTGTATTTTTCTAAAAGGATGTCTCTTCATACATTATAAAAATACATCAAAAATAATTTATAAAACCTTTAGAGAATTTATTTAAAAAAATTTAAATCATTTTATTAAATAGTCATGTAAAATTTATCAGAGATTTTTTATTTTTAAATTTTTCTAAAAATATTGTTTTTTTTATGAATAAAAAAATACTCATTTTTTTTAAATGTGACTTTTCAATGCTTTTAAAAGTTCAATTTTTTAAAAAACATTTTATAAGTAAATTAGCTTAAATATAGTATAAGTAATACAGTTTATTTAATTGTAATAAATTTAATTTTTAATTTTCTTTATTTAATCATTTCATACATATAAAAACATTTTCTTTGGAAAACTACTTTTTCATCACGTCTGCAAGATTAATTTTAAATTAATTTAAAAACTTATGTGAACTGAATTATAAAAAATGGATTCCATAATTGAAATTGGATTATTTACTATTATATAATTATTTCTAATAAAAAATCATAATGAAATTTAAAAATTTAACAAATTAATTACTCTAGTGAAGAACAAAATGGGATTACCAGGGGTAAAACACAACAATAAGGGTTAAAAGTACCAATAAATATGTCCAGTTACTATTACATGAAAACTTTTCAACCCTATATCATACATGGATTTATAATGATCATTTTTTCATCTTTTTTGTATTTCAAAAATGTGGTTATCACTTTTTCTTTTTAATAATTCCAATTATGTCATTTCCCCAACTTATAGAAGGCCACCCCCTCTCCTCTAATCTTGAAACTCCCAAAAACATTTATTAATTTAAAAATAACATCAAAAATATATTTATTACATCACTACCCACATTCAAGACTACTTTTGTGTTCCTAAATCCAATCTAGCAAGTCATTAGGTACTAACATAAAGTGGTTGTCTGGAGAAGAGGTAATATTCATAACCATGCATTTTTCATTTTTCTTTTTATTATAACTTAATAAAATATTCTCCAAATATTAAAAAATAATAACACAAAAATATAATATATAATGAGATGTTATTATTTTAATTTAATAAACTATATCTATCCCCTCTTCCAAAAATTGGAAAATGAAATTGTCAATTGTGTGTATAGAGGAAAACCACCTCATGAACTAATGTAATTTTTTTTCTATCACCACCTCTCACGGTTAGATATAATGATGGATATAACTAATGTATATAATATTTATGAAATTATTATAATTAACTATTTATAATATCATATATTCGTTCTTACCTTCTAATCCTTTGGAGTGTAATAATGTTACTCGTGCGTGCATATGGACTACAACCTCCATGAAGCGATGTGAACTATTTTTTATTTTATTTTGACATGGATTGTAATAATTATATTTTTAATTAATATAAATTAAATACATGATAAAATAATGGTTCTAAAAATGTGAAATATTATTTACCTTTTTTACATTCCATCTTTTGGATAAGTAGATTCGGTGTTCATGCGTACATACAGCCTACCATCTCCCCGAATGGTATCACTCATTTTCCCACATATAACATTTATAGACTAATATATATATTTATTTAATTATTAAATATGATATTTATATCATTTATATCATTTTGATAATATTTATCCATGATAAATTTAAAATGATTAAAATTACCAAACCAAAACATAGATAAAATATGATGCAATTATCACCTAAAATAGTGATTTTAACAATGATTTATTGATAACAGGGCCATAAAATACTATAAGTAAATAAAATATGGTATTAAATATATGATTATAGTACTCTAATATATGTATAATAAAGTTTAATATATTATATAGGAGTTAAAGATACATACAATGGAAATCAGACCTATGGTAAGGATTTCTCGTCTCACTTTTACTTTTGTAAGACGTATACCATATTCACTATATAGTAATTTTTGGTTGTCCATATACTATCAATTTTATATTTTATATCTTGAATACCTTTATCTTCATGGTATTTGAAATTTCATTTGATTTTATTTCTTTCATGGTGCTTATAATTCAGAACACACTAATGTGAAAAAGGGTTATGTTACACTATCACTGTTTATTGGGGTTGTTCTTGATTAAGTTTTTGATAATGAAATATTATGATATATATTTCAAAAAACACATTAATTTTCTTCTAATATTTTTATTCATATATAATACATGTTTTCCTCTCATTTTTCTTTAATTTAGAACCAAATCTACCTAAATAATATTTTTAAAGAAAAATGAATTCATTTCTCTTTTCAGTTGAAAACCCTTTTTCTTCCACATACATGTTTTCTAAAAACATTTTTGAGAATATTATAATATTATCCAAATGATTTAATAAATAAAATTTTAACCAACTTTGGCTTTTAAAAAAATTGAATGTAATCTTTTTATTGTTTTCTAAACGAGGTTCTTTTTTATCTTTTTTATAGAATTTTGAAAGGAATGTTTTTTATCATATATAGAATATATATAATTACTAACCATCATGGCCACTAATTTCCTTTAAACGTACTTTACAAGTATCAAAGGTTCCCTTTTAAAAAAAATTATTACCCAATATTCTATAAATATCTAGTTTTAAAAATTATTTTTCAAATTTGAAATTGTTATTTTCATCAAGAATGTTTTAAGGATATTTTTATGATATTTCTGTTAATCAGATACAAAATAATTATTTTATTGATTCCTCACTAGGTATATGTTGTAATGGAATCATTATAATTATTACTCTTTATATTTTTATATTAGATTGTAAGTGGATATACTATTTTTATACCATTACCCATATTACACTATATGGCTTATGAATATATTTATTGTTTGGGGTAATTATTAAAATTTTGTATGCTTGTTTTTTAATACGAATGATTTGGTTAATTTTGTTTCAAAAATTTATATGAGTAATGAATTGGACTTATTATGTTATAGTAAGGGGCCACTTTTACCCCTTGATACATCGGTAAGTTTCATGAGACAAACTATCATGGGTATTTAGCTGTGGCCCTACACATTTAAGTAAAATTTATTCTCATGACGACATGAAGGTGTGATTATGATGTCTTCCATTATTAATTCCATCAATTTTAGATTAATAGTTTATTCCGATGTGATTAATCAGTTAGTAGTAATATCCATGGATATATTTCAATCTAATGTAGTCATTTATATGGAATTAATTTGTCATCATTTATTCTCGCGATATTATCTATCATGTTCCTAATATTGATTGAGTGGAATGTGATTCAGTTATTATCATGCCATGTTGATTATACCTTATTTATTTAGGATAGCTTTAATTGTATGCATACCCTTACTGAGTATTAAATCTCACCCATTTATTAATTTTCATTTCCTTGGGATGCGAAGAAGTGTATTATGATGGATATGTAGGGATATGCCAAATGGAATTATGGTTTTCTCAAATAAAATTATATATTGTATATTAATATTTTCAATTTAATGTAAATATTATGTTTTTAAATATTTATTCAAGTATTCTAAAGTATTATGTCCTTTGTAAATAGATCACATTTATCTAGCCCCAATATAATATATTAACAATTAAATCTAGGCTATTAGGGTTATGGTCATTATAGTTGGTATTAGAGAAATTTTAGTAGAAAATTTGGGAACTATATTTAAGAAAACATATATTATGAAACATAACCCTATGAAAGACTTTTAGGATTAGTATATAAGAATATCCTAACCTTTTTATACGGAAGATATTAATTGTATTTCCTAAAAATGCATACTTGTCTGGATAATATATGTGGATGTGGTTATGGAATAGTTGTACTTAGGGGTAATAACTCTAATAAGTGTGCATTGGGAATTGACTTGATTATCACCTGGTTTATGAAAAAGGTATATACTATGAACTTGGTCTAACACTCTCGGGGGATATGCTTAGGATAATTCATATTTTATTTATAAACCATTATGATGGATTTAAAAATATTTTTATGATTTGAAAACATTTATAAATAAACAATGTTTTTTATTATGATATTATCCATTGATAAATTATTCAATTTATGTTAATTATTATAATAGTTTTGTTATTTTACATTAAATTTGATAATGTTATGAAATAATCTTGTCTACTCTATTATCTATAAATGACAGTAAGCAGAAGGAATGGGAACTGTATCAATACATGTACCCCATGTAGGGATTTCTATCCCAAGAAATATAATGAAGATGGATATGGATATATATATATAACTGAACAAATTATAACCATATTTAGAATATGAATTTGGTTATTATCTATAAACATTCTAGTATAGAGTATCTCGTTGATCCACCACGCAGTGTAATAATGTTAGAAAATTCCAAGTGTTATCAACCTCCATCATTAAATGGGACTAAAAATCATTTATATATGAGAAATAGATATGTTCCTTAGAGAAGATAATTCCCTATTTGGGATGTAATAACATAGATAAGGATTTCATTTTAGTTTATCATCTCTTCGGGGATCTGGATTAATGGTTTTCATTGATTCAAAACACGTGAGGAAGAAATGGGAAAACTATAGTGGAAGAATTTTAATGATAATTTCATGAATAAATATTTTAATCATGTTTAATAAGATAATATGGAGTGAAAATTATTGAGTTTAATAAAATTGGAATATGAAAATGTTACTAAGATTAAATCCCACATTACAAGGTTAGCAAGGAATGTTGTAGACTACATATGTAATCCAAAGAGAAAAATAGATCATTTACTTGATGGGATTAATCTAATTCATTGAAGGGAAATTGTCTCCCCGAATTTATCATCATATAAGGATATATTATCATGTTCTATAAATACATATAAATAATCCTCCAAGCCCTATTTCATTGAAGTGAGGCAATATAATAATAGGATGGTAGAGAAAAATATATATAAGGGGAAGAAAGGGAAGAAGTATTTTACCACATTTCATTATTGTGAAAATAAAAACCCTAGTAATTTATTAGAGGGAATGGGATTTTGATTCAAGTGTGGAGAGAATGTCCATTAAGATCATGTTTTTAAAGTAATTAATGATGATTCTAATTATCGTAGTTTCAACTATAAGGATACGGTTCACTATGAAAACAATTTCCTCAAGCATCGAGGGAATATAACTCAAAATAATCTAATGGATTATGGTCAATATTACACTATTAATAAATCCAAATTGGGATGATTAATTTTTTTTGTATTTGGATTCAAGAAAAATGTTGTAGAATTATTTTTACCAATGTTATTTCAGTTATAAGAACTATGAAACATCTAAATATTGTGTTAATTTTTGGATTCATATATCTATTCATCTAAGATAAACTCGTGAATTATGGATACCATCAAGGTTTCTTAAGTTTAAGTTTGATCATAAGATCATTTCTATAAACACCCCTTTTTGGCATTATAATATGTTAGTTTATCAATGTTAAGGATATTTTCAAGACATTTATAGAAATACAACCCATTGGTTCAGTATATTTTTTGGTAAAAATTTAATTTAGTGAATAATTTCTTCAATTTTTATTGATATAATAATAGTGGTATTGATATCTAATAGAGTTAATATGATCATTTATATTATGGTAATAATAGTCAATTAAGATTTTTTGACTTCATGGTAAAAGAATAAGTTATATAGAAAACCATTATTTTTAAAAAGTTATTTCATGACTAATTTTATTTTTTAGGGTATTCATCATATATTTTGGGAACATTATAAGTAGTATAGTAATATGATGTTAGAAAAAGGAAAAAGTGTATGTCAAGTGACAACCCATCGAATTTGGAAAGTTCATGAAGCTTATGACCCTAATTGAAGGTCGACGGGGGTGAATCACCTTCCACTGGCCTACATGATGCTTCCTATGAAATAAAAAAAATTACCAAATTGATTTTATGGATAAATAATTTTGAAATATATTATGTTGAAAATTGGATGTTAATGTTGAGGATTAGAGAATAATTTATTATATTGTATAACTCATGCTAACCATTTTTAATTTTTTAGTTATTTAGATGTATATTGAAGGTGTTCTCACTCTTTTATAAATCTTATGATATGTTAAATTTTAATTTTAGTTCTTTAAGAACAAAAAAATAATTTTGGATATTTATTTATTGGTGTAAGAAATTATGTGGTAATTGATAGAAGAACAAACATAGCATGAAATAATAAGTATATTTTCTAGTGTTCTCTATCATGATATTAAAAGAATCCCTCATCTATAATAAAATTATCTTGAGATAAAACAAATGTTATCTTATTTTATTTATATCTAATGAATAAATGGTTTTTTAACTCATCATAGATTTATGTTTTTGTGTTTTTTAATTGTATCTTGGTCATTCACTTTCTTGTGATCAATGTTCTCCATCACTCTGTATAATTATTTACGCTTTTCTCTCAGGTCCATATTTTCACTTCCCACCAATGTTCTCTTAATTGGAAACCTAGTTATGTATTATTCTAGATGACCTTCATATTTGTAATTCCACATCCTGGGTGCCACACACGAGTTCCCCAAACTAGTTTGTTACATAAAATCATGCACACCTCTTCGTATTCCAGAGGCTACTGACTAGTAGCATGGGTTTATTATCTATCATGTAGAGACTATGACCTCTTTTTTCATCAGAATAATACACTTGTAGATATTAATGAACAATAACAAATAACATAATCAAAAGTGGATTATAATTAGTATCACAAGATAACCCATAACTGGAAAGAAAATATCAAACCTAAACGATAGATATATCATCCAAAAGTATATTCCAATTGTCAATATGAAAACCCCAAAATAAATAATGACACTAAAAACTACTTCATGTGGGTCTCGACCAATGTTTGGTTCCCTCATCCATGCTCCATTCCAACTCAACCATCTAACATAGGGACATCGCCCTTAACCTATCCAGAAGACATAAACTCTAATCATGTACCGATCAAGAAACCCGAGTAGGGTGTGAGTACAACTTATTAGGTCACCACCAACGGAATATAAAACAATACTCTGTCAATATCAAGTGTATGACGTTTTATAAAAAAAAATTACAATGAATAATTAAATAGTTATCACATTATCAATAAATATTTTTTAACCACATAAACCCCTGAGTTCCTGAGGACACTTGAACCAAAATACCTTCTTCGACCCATGGTGGAGTCTGTTCAATCCTCAAGGGATATCACATTTGAATGTACTTATTACCATTTACCTTTTAATGACACATAATTGAATGAGCATGTTACCATTCATAATACTTGGTTGAATTTCCATGTTATAATTCACCATTTCACAACTAAATGACCATGTTACCATTAATAACATTACAATAAAATGACCATGTTATTATTCATCAATACATAATTAATTAAATAATTAATTATTGACACCAATGAAATTACTAATTAAACAATTAGTTAAACAAAAAAATTCCATTAGTTAACTAAAAAAATTACTAATCACATTAATAACATTAGTTAATTCAACAATTAATTAATCAAAATAATTTCCTCTATTTAATTCAAAAATTAACTAATCACATCAATAAAATTAATTAACTCAGCAATTAATTAATTGCATAAATATCCTATAGTTAATTCAAAAATTAACTAATCACATCAATAACATTAATTAATTCAAAAATTAATTAATCACATCAATTCAATTATTCAATTCAATAATTAACTAATCACACCAATTTCATTAATAATTAAAAATTTATTTTTTCACATAATTCCCCTTAATTAATTCACCAATTAATTAATATATCAATCCCATTAATTAAATCTTCAATTAATTAATCAATATCTAAAAACTCAAAATCCCATAATTAATCCCAAAATTAATTATCTCATTCCCAAATCTCAATATTTCATAATTAATTCCCCAATTAATTATCTCATGTCTCAAATCTTAATATCTCATAATTAATTCATCAATTAATTATCTTAATTGTAAAGCTTCATTATCATATAATTAATTCTAAAATTAATTATCCAATTTTATCAATTCAATATCCAAACAATCTAAATTAATTATTTCACTAATTAATTAATCAAATACATTCAATTTCATTAACACAAAAATCCCCATTAATTAACTTGCCAATTAATTAATAAAACTTATTCAATTTTATTGACATAACAATACCCATTAATTAATTTTTAAATTAATTAATCTAACTCATTAAATTTCATTAACACAATAATACTTGGTAATTAATTTTCCAATTAATTAATCTAACTCATTGAATTCCATTAACACAATAATCCCCAATGTTTAATTCACCAATTAATTAATTTAACTCATTCATTTTCATTAACACAATAATCACCATTAATTAATTCTACAATTAAATAATATAACTCATTTCCATTAATCATTTTCATAATTAATTAATAGCATTCAACCCCTTCAATTAATTCACCAATTAACTATTAATGTCAATTGCATTAATTAATTCATAACTAATTAATCACAATACGTCCATTAATTAATTCATCAATTAATTAATCACAAAAATCCCATTATTTAATTTAGTAATTAAATAATCACATTACTCACATTAATCAATTCATCAATTAATTAATCATTTGAATCCCATTATTTAATTCAAAAATTAAATAATCTCATTACTCACATTAATTAATTCATCAATTAATTAATCATATTATTTAATTAAACAATTAAATAAACAAATTACTAACATTAACTAATTCATAAATTAATTAATCCCATCAATCCAATTATTTAATTCAATAATTAAATAATCACATTAATTAATTCGTCATTTAAATAATCTGATTACTTCCATTAATTAATTCACAAATTAATTAACCAAATCCATAATCATAAAAACCCACATTATTAATTCATCAATTAATTATTCTAACTCACTCAATTAAATAAGCCCATAATTAATTCCTCAATTAATTATTCCATCTAAAATAATTCTACAACCCCAATCAATTCATCAATTCATTTTTCCCCCTCAATTAATTTAATATCACAAATTAATTCCTCAATTAGTTATTCTATCTCAATCAATTCAATATTCTTATAATTAGTCTCAAAAATTAATTATCCCCAATTTACAATCTCAATTCACATATAATTAATTCAACAATTAATTGTTCGTAATCTATAATCCAAATATCCCTAATTTAAACACATCCCTTAATTAATTAATTCACAAAATTAACTAATTTGATCAGGAATGAAATTTCTAAACATATAATTGAAATCCTATACATACATACACATAATTGAAATTAAGACTTTTGGATTTGAATTATAGAGGACCTAACTCAATTTATCAATAATCAATCACCCAACGGAAGCCCACAAAAAATTGAGTGGCACAACAATGTATAATGACATCTAAATATTGAAGACCTAAATCAATATTAAAGAAATAAAGATCTTATAAATCTAGATATATATATATAATCATAGATCTATATATCACGAAATTGATTTAGATCTAGCCAAATAGAGGATTACATCGCTTAAAGAAAGCGAAATGAATGGGAGAAGAACGAGAGAAAAAATGGTATATGATTCACTTTTTGAGAGTGGTGTGGGTATTCAATCTTGGATTCTAATCGAAATGAACGGAGGTCAGGAAGGATTAAAATTTATATGGATAGCTCTAAAATCATGAAACACCTCCTAGGGTCAAATGGGGGTTTAAATAGGTGAGTTTCGAGGGTTCATGGAATTTAAAATTAAAAAATGGGTGGCTTAAAACTATGCATGGTTTTTTGGGAAGGGGCGCATGGTTTACCCTAACCATGTGCCCTAACTATGATCATGTTATTATAGGGGTGTACGGTTACTCCTAAGAGGGAATGTGGTTTGTTAAACTATGTGTTAATCTTTCATAGCCCCATCTTCTTCCATTATTTTCAATTATCACCCAATAACACCCCAAAGTAAAACCCAAAAGAAAATCACTCAGTACAAGGTAAAAGAGTACCTACAAAAGAGCTTGAGAAAACTCCAGAAAATTTCAAGATCTTACAATCTCCCCACCTTATAATAACTCATACTTGAGTTTTACTCAAGAACATCCCTAAGATTCCAAGTCAAAAATATCAGGCCGCATTGCATTCTTATCCACTTCTCTCCCCCAAGTTTCCTCTAGAATCTGTCCATGTTTCTATAACACATGAAATATCACCACGATCTTTCTCCACAACACATTATCATTACGATTATCCAATACACGTATCAGATTCTCCTCTAAGAAATCATCCTTTTTAAGTTGAACATCATCAACATACCTGATTCATTTCCTAACTCACCATTCCCAAAAACCCAAAGAACACCATCTAGTAATAACACTCAATCATGACATCAAAAACATCCTAGAAAGAACGTATATCCACCACATCTAGGGATTATCTATCCTTCCTATAAGGAATTTAAACATGCACCTTATAGGTTCCTCATCGGTATTCCAATTCCATAATTTCCAACCCATTTTCTTGCTCCACACACCTACTTGTGACACATATATACCCACCTTTAGAGTTTTGTTATAACTAATTTATCAAGAAATTTAGCCACTATTTTTAGTTATCAACATCTAGTCCATCCTAAGAACCTCATCCAAAAAATGTTGATAGTGTACCTTCCAGCATCTAGATCTACATATATTACTTCATAAGCGCAACCTCCAAGCGGTCCCACATCCAATCAAAACACATTTAGGTAGTTAACTGTAAATTAATATTTTTCTCAGTATACCCAGGATGATTTCAATGTAGGGGACATGATCAACACTAATTAAAAGTACACTAATAAGTCTTCGGTGAATACCACCACAAATCCCCCATCACTGATGTTACCTCCCATTATGGAAAAACATTAACCTGGAGATGGTCTCATCCTTCCCTTCCTGCCAAAATCTCACCACACTAATCCAAAACTAGACGGTCCCTCGCACAACATACAAAAGAGTACTCGAACTCAGGAATTCTCACTACCCAAACCACCCACATAAAGGGACAAATAAACAAAACAAGGTATTCTCAATTAAAACATTAACATAGTTTAAAAAAGGTATTTACAAAAAACCATAACATATTTTTCCCCATTTTTTCCACCACACTGACAAAACTGAGGCATTATTTATACCTTTAACCATATTACATCTAAACACATTCTCTTTATTCCAGTTTCTCATTTATAAACCCATTTATTATTATCTTTCATCATTTTACAATATTTCTCAATTTCATGTTAGGCACCATTTTATTTCAATTTCACAAGCAATGAAAAATAGTTCAAGTTCAATAACTTACCCATAACCTATTTTCTCGTGCATGCCTAAAATGATGCATGTCACAATAACCATGATTCTCTAAAAAGATTCCTGAAAACTCAACTATCATTCCATACCAGGCCACGAGCCAAATCTCATAAATGTTCAACATCAATAATCATATCACACAATAAGTGTGTCTCCCAAGGTGAAATAACATTCTACCATAATAGAAAATAGTAATAACAACAATATCACACTAGGTGCTTGGGTCCCCCCCCCCCCCCCCCCGTACATGGTGTAGCTACTCCCATGAAAGTGATCATAACCAAGGCCCGAATCTCCCAAGTCTCATATATAAATTTCCCAAAAAGTAATAAAAAATAAAAATAAATGAAAATTGTCTTTGATACCACTTTTTATCATCTCAGACCAAGTGCCACACAATGGTACCCCGAACAGATCGGTCACATGACCTCAAGTGTGCCTCCTCATACACAAGAGTATAATAACTAATAGTGAGGGTCTATAATCATTCATGGGGAGACTATACCATATTTTTTCATCAGAGTAATAAACCAATAGAAATAAATGAACAATAACTAATAACGTAATCATAAACAAAATAATATCAGTATGATAAGATAACCTAACATGTCAAAAACAATATCAAATCATGCACAGTAGATATATCATGTTAATGTATGCACCAAGTGTCACAGACCACCTTCTTCAAGATTAGAGAATGGATAGAAATATGGCAAGACCATCCTTTCTCAAGATAAAAGAGATATAATGACCCCCAAGTCCCACCTCCGATAGGCCTTGGGGTGGAGACCAACACCAAGGGTATAAAAATATCACAAAAGTGGGAGGCATTAAAATTTTTATAGTAACCAATATCAGGAGATAAGATGTATCCAACTCAAACAACCCCAATACAAATATATATAAAGAAACCTAAATCCATCCCACATGCATGTTTAATTAAAACTACTAAAAATACATGAAATTTCCAAAATAATTAACAAAATAAAACTAAGCAGCAATACAACAATCGTCCCCAACATCCGAGCCAGAAAGGTTCAATACGGTTTGCGTAATCTCCTTGGTATTCTAAAAAACATTTTATATACGTAGGGTGATCATACAAGTATACTCAATAGGGAAAAACCAAAGTCACCCATGCAAAAATGGGAGAGGCATACTAATTCCCCTATGAGAAAATAGTAGAAACTCCAAAAGAACATAATATGGTATACTATCCACCCTAACCTCACCAATTCATGCTCACCAAATAATGCAAGTCAAGGAATATAATATAATAAGAATATTGATATCTGGGTACCTCGCACCACTTTCCACTGATTAACTGCTCATCCCTAACAGCAAACGTCCTGACATTGCCATGCTCTTCTATAAGCCCTACTATCACAACTTTACTGCACACAGTTGGGCCACAAACCACACCACATTCCTATTCGAAAACACCTGGGCCTCACACATACCACACCCATCCCAAAAAACACCTAGGTCTTATCCTAAAGACACTTAGTAAGAAAACCACCTCTCATACATCCAAAACCATAAATCTGGTAATAAACCTCAAGCCATTATAGCATAGCCAAAAACACCTGGGTTATAAATTCCTAAAAGAGAGAGTAGGGTAAATTCAATAACCATCCATCTATCATCACACTGGGATGTTGGTAAAGAAAATATCCCCCATAAAAATGGCGGTGTTTGTCACATGGTTCTCAACACGGGTGGGGTTCATATCGAAAACATAAGGAACTGCAAGTTTATACATATAGGTAAACAAAAAATCTTCCTAACCTATGGATTTCTAAACAAAAAACCATCCCAGACACAAAAAATTCCATCATTGCTAACCCTAAATGCACAGCCACACAACATCCACAACCAAAACATCAACCCACCCCTTTCATTTAACCATTCTCCATTCTGACTTATAAATTAATTTATTTATTTATTTATTTCCATCCCTACCCAGGAAACTACCAAACACTACAAACATTATAAGGCAAATCAACCACACCAACCACTGCTAAGGCCAAACAAGAAAAGCGGGACCAAGGTAAAGGAATTAATTTTAACACCCATTCCTAAAAATAAACATAAAATAACCAGCTTATAGTCCCACTATACACACCCCCTTTCCTAGACATCTATACCATCATTCTTCAAAGTAAGTTCACCCTTTCCTTTCATTCAAAAAGAAAATAACCAATACCTCATCACAACTATACCCGGAATCCCCATAGCACAACAACACCACACCCAACACACCCATAACATGAAATCATGACACTTCCATCCTACAACCCTGATTCCCAACCAATGACCAGATATAGTCCCACTACATAACAAGTCCATCCATTCCACACTAAATCAATATATCAGCCTAAGATACCATCCCACCTCTTGTACCTCCCTATACAAATAATCACACCCCCATCCATAACATCACACTACCAAAACCTAGACAAGGTATAAAACCCAAAAGTTCAAATCAAACAGCCACACCTATAAAATATGGTATATTCAGATTTGGATAACATTGTTATTTAAATTCCACTTTGATAAATAGGGGTGATCACACAAGGTTTTTCATCCCAGGGCATCCATATATTTAACTAAGTGTACGTGATTACTCATATTGATATTTATAGTAATTATTCACAAGGAAACAATAATAGTTATAAAGAATCACACATGCATAGGAAAAGACCACCAATGTCCATGATTTTCAAAGGCCATAGATCCACAATAGATCACATCATAAAAAAATATAACAAATAAAATAATAAATCAACATCAATCGACTCCTAGTCTGTTATCAATTCCGTATTTCATCATTAGCATTTATCTTTTTTAAAAGATGGATTTAATAGTTTTTTACAAACGACCCTTACTATGCCCACCACATATGATACACAATTAAATAGAGATTGTAGAATACTTTCTTGGAATAGAAGACGATCAATAATTCTTCCTTGCATAAAAAATAGAGGATCGCTTGAGTAACAAGTGACTCCAAGGAAAGCCGAAGAGGGGGGGCTATAGCACAGGCGTAGAACTCATATGGAGATGCAACGTTCTCCGTGAACTAAGTTATAAGAGAATATAGGACCACATCTTTAGAAAATTCAGATCCTATATCAATGGAAATAAATGGGTCAAATGCCATTAAAGTCGAATCATGTCCAAGATCACACGGTTTGACTATCTCAAAGTCCCCCAAGCATTAGGATATTAAAGATATAATTAATATCCTTTGAAACACCTTTATAAATTCCTAAACAAGTCTTTAAACATGGTTTACATCAAATAAAACATAATAGGGGTGAAACTGAAAAAAAAACTGGGAAAACTAGAAATGAGTCACTGATTGGTGAGTCACCAACAGCAAGCCACTAATAGAGACAGCGAGTCACTGACAGCAATCCACTGACAGTGAGTCACTGACGTTGAGTCACCAATGCTGAGCCACCGACACTGATCCACCGATGCCCTGACTCACCGATGCCCTGACTAACTGACAGCCTGACTCACCGATTCTATAACTTTTCGACACCCTAACTCGCCAACATCCTGCCTCACTAATGATGAGCCACTAACACTGAGCCATTGATTCCCTGACTCACTGAAGACTTAACTCACCGATTCCCTAACTCACTGATTCCCTGACTCACTGACACCTTGACTCACTGATGCCCTAACTCACCAACACCATCGACCTACCGACGCCTCGACTTACCGACACCTCAACCTACCATTGGAAAAACTATAAATTTTTCAAAATATTGAAATGGGCAACTGTTGTCTCCCAAAACACCCCCAAACACTGTATTTTGACAATGTAATGGACCATGGAGGTTTGGGCCATTACATAAAGTGTCAATATGGAAAACCCAAAATAAATAAAGGCACCAAAAAATCCTCTGTGAAAGTCTCAGACCACGTCTAGTTCCCTCTTCCATGCTCCAGCCAACTCATCCATCTAACATAAGGTCTTCACCGTTAACAAATCCAGAAGACACAAAGTATATTTAGGTACCAATGAGGAAGCATGAGTATATTGTCAATACTACTCAATGGGCCACAACCAATGGTGTGTAAAATAATATTCAGTCAATAGGAAGTGTATACAGTTGTCTAAAAAATAATTAAAATGCATATGTAAATATTTATCACATTGTTAATAAATCTTTATTTAACCACATAAACCCCTGGTTCCTAAGGACACCCAAAACGCAATACCTTTTCAGACCTGTGCCAGAGTCCAATCTATCCCCAAGGGATATCACATTTAAATTTCCATGTTATCATTCTTAATACTTGGACAAATTTCCATGTTACCATTCACTAATTAATAATGCATAATTGAATGATCGTGTTACCATTTATAATACTTTGTCGAATGTCCATGTTAGCATTCACCATTTCACAACTGAATGGCCATGTTACCATTTATAACTTCACAATTGAATGACCATGTTACCATTCATCAACACATAATTAATGTCAAAAATTAATTATTCACACCAAATCTATTACTAATTCAACAATTATTTAAATGCAAAAAATCCATTAAATAACTCGGAAATTAACTAATCACATTTATAACATTAATTAATTCAATATTTAGTTAATCACATCAATTCCCTATAGATATATCAAAAATTAACTAATCACAAAAATAAAATTAATTTATTAAACAATTAATTATTGACATCATTCTCCCCTAGTAAATTTAATAATTAACTAATAACATCAATAACAATAATTTATTAGAAAATTAATTAATAAAATTAATTATATTAGTCAATTCAACAATTAACTAATCACACTAATTTCGTTACTAATTCAACAATTATTTTCTCTCATAAGCCCCCTTAATTAATTCCCCAATTAATTAAGTACATCAATACCATTAATTAATTCATCAATTAATTAATCGATATCCACAAACTAAATATACCTTAATTAATCCCACAATTAATTATCTAATTCAAAAATCTCAAAATTTCTTAATTAAATGCTTAATTATTTATCTCAATTCTCAAGTCTCAATATATCATAATTAATTTGTCAATTAATTATCTCAATTCTAATATCCCATTATCCGATAATTAATTCAACAATTAATTATCTAATTTGATCTATTGAATATCTTTAAAATCCAAATTAATTAATTCACCCAATTAATTAATCTAAATAATTCAATTACATTAACATAACAATCTGCATTAATTTATTCAATGATTAATTAGTCTAACTCATTCAATTGAATTATCATAACAACCCCCATTAATTAATTATCTGATTAATTAATCTAACTAATTAAATTATATTAACACAACATTCCCCAATAATTAATTAACCAATTAATTAATCTAACTCATTCAATTACATTAACACAACAATCCTCAATAATTAATTCTCCAATTAATTAATCTAACTCATTCAATTCATTAAACACAATAATCCCCATTAATTAATTATCCAATTAGATATTCTAACTCATTTCTATTAATCAATTATAAGATTAATTAATCACATTCAATCCATTCAATTAATTCACCAATTAAATATTCACATCAATTACATTAATTAATTAGCAATTAATTAATCACAATACTTCTACTAATTAATTCATCAATTAATTAATCCCATCAATCCCATTATTTAATTCAATAATTAAATAATCACATTAGTCACATTAATTAATTTATCAATTAATTAATCCCTTAAATATCATTACTTAAAATAAAAAATTAAATAATCTCATTCATCTCAATAATTAATTCATTAATTAAATAACCCCATTATTTAATTAAATAATCACTTTACTTATATTAATTAATTAATCAATTGATTAATCTCATCAAACCCAATACGTAATTCAATAATTAAATAATCAAATTACACATATTAATTAATTCAACAATTAATTTATACCATTATTTAATTCAATAATTAAATAATCTCATTACTTCCATTAATTAATTCATTCATTAATTAATCAAATTCACAATCATAAAAATACACATAATTAATTCATCAGTTAATTAGTCTAACTAACTCAATTCAATAACCCCATAATTAATTACCCAATTAATTCTTCCAAATAACTTAATTCAAAAAAACCCTATAATTATTTCATCAGTTAATTATTCAAACATAAAGAATTTAATAAACCCAATTAATTCATCAATTAATTATTCCCTCTCACTCAATTCAATATCCCCACTTAATCTTTCTATCTCAATCAAATCAATATTATGATAATTAACCTCAAAAATTAATTATCCCTAATTAAAAATCTCAATTCCATCATAATAAATTCAATAATTAATCTCTCATAATATATAATCTCAATATACCCAATTTGAACATTTCCCTTAGTCAATTAATTCACCAAATTAATTAATCCATTGAATAATGTAATTGATAAACGTCTAATATAAAATCTACAATTGAATACACATTATTAAAATTAAGTCTTTGGAATATTAATTTTAGACCAACTACCACAATTCTTCGATGAAAAATTGCCCAACAGGAATCCTCAAAAAAAATTGAGTCGCACAACGACGTAGAATGAGCTCCAAATATTAAAACCCTAAATCAAGATTAAATAAATAAATATATTATAAATATAGATCTAAATCTATAATAATTTATCTAGATATAACCAAATAAGAGAGGTACGGATCTTCAATCTAGGAATTGAATCATGAAGAACGGTGGTCAGGAAGGCTTGTAATTCATTAGGAGAGATCTAAAATAATTAAATACCTCCTAGGGTTGAATAAAGGTTTAAATGGGTGAGTTTCAGGGGTTTAAGGGATTTTAAAATTAAAAGGCTGGTGACTTTTAAAACCACACAAAGTTTTTGGGTTGGGGAACACAATTTTCACTAACTGTGCACCCTAATCATGCAATAGTTATTATATGGGTTCATGGTTACTCATAAGAGATTTCACAATATGGTAAAAGTATTCAATAATTGTGCAAAACCCCTTCTTCTTCAACTGTTTTTTTAATTTTCACCCAATAACACCCAAAAGAAAAACCAAAAAAAAAGTACTCAACACAATGAAAAAGTGTACCTACAAACAATCTCAAGACAAAGTAAGAAAATTAGGTATCTTACAATATTTCCTTATACCTGTTTTAAAAGGATGTTTTGTTAACCCTTTTTATTTATGAGGTATTTCAGTAAAGGTATTTTTAAATATCAAGCCATTGATTTCTGAGCGTAGGTTCAAATTTTGAGGATATAATTTATTGAAGGTGGGGAGAATATAACACCCCAATATTCTATAAAAAGATAATTTTCTTTGATAGTTTATGTGAATGATACAATGAGCTCAAAAGACCTGAAAAATATATTCCTTTTAAATTTAATCTCTTTGATATCTTAGGGTACACAAAACCCCAGTTCTAAATGAGTCGTTATATAATATAACATTATAAACTAGGCATTAAATTCAAAGGTATGATATAACAAAATAATTTTTAAAATTTATATGGTTTACACATGTATAAAATAAAATTTTTTTTATTTATTGATTATAACTAAAATATGAATCATTTAAAAGAAAAACAAATTCATTTTTTAAAAAAATATTTTCCTTAAAGGTGAATTTGTCACGCTTTTCACACATACTTTAAAATTAATTTTTATCACTTTTGGAAAATTTATTTTAAAATGGATTTTATTTTTGAAAACCATATTTCTGATTTATAAAGTATTGATTTTTTTATAATTTTATGAGAAGGATAAGTTTTTTATGAATAGTAAAAAATATTTGGTTTTTCATGAAAGCAATCTTTTAATTTAATGAATATAAAAGTTATATTTTCTTTTAAATTATTTTAAAATTTAAAATTATTAAAATTATGTTATAATAAATATAATTTATTTCATTTTAATAAATTTAATATCTAATTTTTTTATTAAAACATTCTATACTTATGAAAAAAATGTCATTGGGAAACCGTTATTTCATCGCATCTACAAGATAAGTTTTAAATTAAATTCTACATGTTCTATGAATTAAATTTAGAAAAATGGATTCCAAATTTTGAATCATAATAATTAATATTGTATAATAATTTTATCATATTTTTTAGTCATAATGAATTGTAAAAATGGTAAAAATTAATTAATGTTGTTAAGGTTAATACCAGTTTACCATGAGTTAAACTAAAAATAAAAGTATTAAAATGACCTAGAAACTTTTCGGTAAAAATTGTATGTACATATATGGACCCTATATCAACCATGGTCCATTAATGATCCATTATTATCCTTGTTTCATGTGAAAACTGTGGGTATCAATTTTTTATTTCAAAAATTCCAAATGTTTTCTCCCCCTACTTATAATAGGCCACCACTTCTTCTCCTTTGAACACTCCCAAATCCATTAGGGTTAGAAAATACCAACCACAATATATTAATTAATTCCATCCCTAAATCCTATAGAAATTTCTTTTATTTGAAATCTAATCTAATAAGGATTTATGGATAAATCTAAAGATGTTGTCTAAATTATAGGTAATGTTCTTAACCATTCATTTTCATTTTATTTTTTCTTCTAACTCATTCAAATCATCTCCAACTATGCCAAAATAAGAACAATAGTATCTCATATATAATTATATGGTATTATGTTAATGGAATAAACTATATCAATATCCACTTAAATAAAATGGTAAATGAAATTGTCGACCATGTGTACAAAGGACAACTGCCTCGCACGACAATATAATTCAGTCTCCATCACTACCTATAATTACAATATAAAATGATATATTTAAAATATTTATATTATATTTATGAAGTTAATATACTTATGTAATTATAATATCACATATAACTTCTTACCTTACTATATATTATAAAACAATAACGTCACTCTTGGGTATGTGTGGACTACCACCTCCAAATAGCAATGTGAATTTTTTTTCATTTATTTACATGTATGGTCATAATGAAATATTTAATGAATATAAATGAAATATTTTATATAATAATTTATCTTTAATTATGAAATATTATTTATCTTTCTTACATCTTATTTGTTGGAAATTTAGCTACAGCGTTCATGCGTACGTATGGTCTACCGCCTCCATGAAAAGTGTAACTCCTTTTCCAATATATAGATTTTATAAACTATTATAATTACATATATAATGATTCTATATGATATTTATATCATGGATAATATTATAGTGAATATTTAACCATGATCCAATTAAAATGACTAAAATCACTAAACCAAAACATACATGAAAAATGAATCAATTATAACCCCAAAGAGTAATTTTAATAAAGAATTGTTCATAAAATGATTATAAAAGAATATAAATAAATAATATATGGTATAAAATATAATATTATTCTTCTATAACTATTTTTTTCTAATTATATAATTATTATACAGGCATTATGGACACATACAAAGGAATTTAGACCTAAGGTAAGGGTATCATGTCTCGCATTTACTTCTGTGAGACGTATATCATATTCACCACTTAATTCTGTTGTGTGGTGTATATAATACTCCTTTTAGATGTTATATAAAAATCCATTTATATTCATAGTATTAAATATTTCATTGTAATTTATTTCTTTCATGAGGCTTATGATTTGGAAGTTACAAAAGTGGTAAAGGTTTGTATTACAATATCATTATTTATCAGGATTGTTCATCTTTAAGATTCTGATGATTAAATATTTTGTTATATATTTTTAAAAACTCATTTATTTTCTTCCCCATTGGTTTTTTCTATATAATACAAGACTTACTCTAATTTTACACTCATTAAAAAAAATATGAAAATAAATTTTCTAATGTAAAACAACTCTATTTCTATTTTTAGTCTAAAACCCTTTTTCTTCCATATCGATGTTTCCTAAAAATGTTTTCAAAAATGTTTTAATATTATAAAAATAATTTAATTAAAAAAATTATCCCTATTTTTAATTTTTAAAAATGGTTTTAAAGGAATATTCATGTCATTTTTCTAATGAGCCACATTTTAGGCATTTTACAGCACTAAGAAATGAATGTTTTTAAACCTATAAGGCATGTATGAAATTTCCTGTCATCCTGACTACTAATTTATTTTAATCTTCTATTACATGTTTATAAGGAACTATTCAAAGAAAATTCATTTCCTTATATATTGTAAATTTCTTGTTTTTTAAATTAATTTTCAAAGTTAAAAAATTTTTTTTCTTCAAAAATATTTTTAAGGGTCTTTTTATGTTATTTATATTCATCGATGAAAAAAAAGCTTTGTTTTAATTTCTATAGAATGGTGATATGTTTTATATGTACCATAATTATTATTAATTTGGTTGGTGTATTATCATTTTTCTTATAAATGTACTTTTTTGAAATCATTTTCCATGTTACTCTTGATGTTTTATGATTATGTGTATTGATTTGGATAATTATTAATATTTCTTATGATAGTTTTTGAATATAAATTTTTTTATCGATTATGTTTCACCCCTTTCATATGATGAATTCATTTGATTTATTAAGTAACTAAAGGGGCCCACTATAGACCCTTAGTTCATCGGTAGGCCTCATGTGCCAAACTGGATTGGGTATTTGGTAGAGGCCATACCCATTTATGTAAGATTCCTTGACATGAAGCCTTGATGGTATGGTTATGATGTATCATATTATACATTCCCCCATTAATATATTATTTATTGATATCTTTGTGATTATTTTATTAGATATAATATATATGGTTAAGTATCTGGCTCAACTGATTATTTATATGGAATTATTTGATCATCATTTATTCCTGCCATATTATTCATCATATTCAAGTTATTGATTAAATAGAATGTGTTCCAGTTATTTACCATGAGATATTAGTTTTAATTTATTTTTTCATGATTAATTCCACTCTATGAATACCCTTAATGAGAATTATATATCACCCCTTACTTATTCTTCCTTTCTCCATGATTCTAGTAAGTGTATTGTGACTGATATATAGGGATATGCTAAAGGGAATTATAGTGTTCTCAAAGAAAATCATATGTTGTATTTTTTGTTTTAAAATGATTTTTAAATGTCATGTATGTATCCATTTTTTAAATAATACTAAACTATTTGGTCTATCAGGATGTGATCACATGTATCTAGAACTAATTTAATATAGTAACCATCGAATATGTGCTACTAGGGTCGAGGTCTTTACAATTAAGCTATGATTAAACCTGAGAATCAAGTGACAAAATAGGTTCACCTAAACAATTAAGTGATGAAACAAGGTATAACCACATGAATCAAGTGAATAAATAGGTCCACACCATAAATTGTGTGATGAAACATAGTTTCACCCCTAAATAATGTCATAGTCTTCTCATTTAATGGATAAAATCTAGCATACAACCTCTTCCTTCTCAAAGTATAATTCATCCATTTCTTGATCAAATGACCATACTTTGATGTATCCTTCATGAGACTCAACATAATCATTATTTAGTATTTATCTTCTAATAAACACATATTTTAACTCTAATAATGCCAATTGGTTCCCCCATTAAACACTTAAACCTAGGACTAATGCCCTCAGTATGTCCTCTATGATCTAAAACATCTTCTTGAACTATCATAGTCACTGATCACCGATGTATGAACCCAAATATATGACTCGTATTGGTTACGGTTTTGCTAACACTATAATAAACCATCCCCACATATCAAAACCTCACTTACCCACACATTGTAGTGCAGATTATTTCAACCAACTCCACTATAATTCCCCACGTATAGTGGTAATTACAATGTCCCAAAATAAAAAATATCACATATCACTAGTTGATTTATATTTTCATAAACAATTCCATTTTAATCTCGGTTAATCTAATCTTAAATTTCGGTATCACTCATATTTCATACCATAACACAAGACCCTTATTATTATTCATGTCAACTATTTCCACTAGGCACCAAAGTCTCATAGTCTCGGTTTCTTTTCCAACTAGATTTCTTATAATCACACCTATTTGTACCACCCAACCAATATCCCATAGCTAATATCTTTAATATACCTATCATATAAACTCTATCAAATTTAATTAACCGACAACTATAATTATTTTTTTCCACTTTTGAAATATAACTTGGCCACTGGTACTAAATAAACATCACAAAACCACAACCACTGATGGGTTGGGTCTATCAACATATTACATTCTATGTTCACTGATAACTACTCAAAATGATTCCTATAATGCCAAACTATCAACAGATTTCTCTCCACTAAAGGAATTACTTATCCTCAATCTATAATCAATATCTTACCTAATATCCACCATTAACCAACATTGTCATTTCAAGCCTCAATGGCGTTGAATGCCCAAATTCTCCACTAGATCCTTAATCAATAATTTATCATCACAATAGTACATGATGCAAAAAATCTTACAATTTTATCAACAAAAATCCACCCTACACAATTCTTAATAGTCTAAATTAAGGTCTAATACCCTACTACCAACACATCAATCTTACATTCATACCACTACAAAACTTTCCCAGACTCACTAGAAACTCATAATCACAATGGTGCCCAAAATTTTGTAGTTGAGAGACTCTCAAAATTCAATATCCATTGCACTAGGACAATCGACCCATCAGTGAATCACATGATTCAAGGATCATCTCATTTCATTTCATTTTTTCAGAAATGTTCAATATTCTTCTATCACATGAGTTGACTATCTTCACATCATTGAAATCCCTATTACCAAATATTTTTTTCATCATTGGATTCAACGAAATCATCTCATGCATTAGTTACACCCTAATACTCTGACTTCCAAGAATAATCCACATCAATTCATTCGCTAGAGTAGCTCCATATTTGTCCAACAGACATCACTACCACATTTTTCTACTCCCACTTCCCATGTCTCTCTCATACTGGTAAACTCAAACCATTCAACCATAAATTCATATCTGATAACCCATTCCATCAATTGAAATCTCATGACCTTAATCTATGATTTATAAAAAAACTAAGTAGTCTTATTCCCTTATTGATCATACATGCACCTCATAAGGACCTAACCTGAATGAGTCTCCAGGGACTGAACACATACATGTAAAATTAGTCTATCAACACATTAGAATAATAAAATTCCACCACCATGTAATTTCTTCTGTTATCATGACCTACCACAGGAGTCATGTAACATTACCAACCCAACCTCCACATCTGAGAGATTTCTCAAAAATCAACCATCAACATATCTCAAATTTTATTAATGGTTGGACACATGAATTCAAATCCTGGATTACCATGTATGTAAAATAACAGACTATACCAACCCCAACTAATATATAAGTTAACAAAATATAATCACTTAGTACATGGTAAAAGAGTAACTTGTTAAAACATTATCAAAGGTGCTCAATAGCTCATGTTTCCATCAAAGTATACCCAGAAATCATACATATCAGGGAATCTATACTATATGATCTTAATTTACCATCTTGTGAAATATCACATACATTTAGGATCACATGGATAAAAACTCATATTACCAAGATCACTCTATGTAAACTCATATATCCCTAAGAAACTAACTATGTTCTTTCTTCCCAAAGAGCCAAGGGTATCTCAGTCATGTAAATGCTAACTATGTGATCACCATCCATCCCTAGGGATCACCAAAAAATCAAAATTGTATACTAAGTTTCTATCCATAAATTATCCAACCATCTATGATCACCTCAGAAATAGATTCAGGCATCCAACTGATTAGTCCTATCAAAACCATTATATAACTTTCCACATCAAGGCTAGGAATCAAAATCCATATTACAAAAGTCATCTACATGCCCATTTGATGTATTATTAAAATTCTTGTGTATAAATCTCAATTTAAATTATCCACCATGATTCTTATTTATGTGGATTCCACAATCATTGACTAACCACTCTATTGGGATACACTCATACATCATAACTCATCCTCAAGTCATATTCCTACTTATCATAGGAAAAAATGATAAGAAACATATCTCATTTTCCCACTCAGACCCTATAACACAATGATATCATATATAGGGTTGATTATATTCCACACTATATACTCTCAGGTTGGGAAGAAACCCACAAGGGTTATAGTTAGTCATGTCATACTTAATTTTCAAATTCACAGTTCAACTTTAATGTTAGAATAGACATATCATCATGTTCTCCTATATAACCCTCCCTCATCATAAAGGTATAATATTATAAACTCTCTATAAAGCCCTATTTATCTTTTCCCAAGAACATTTCATGCACATTATGACCTAAATAAGAACATATATCAATTTTAATTCTCAACATCATAGATCAGGGAAATAAATAATAATCACATTCCTTGTTAATTCAAACAACTCGTATTATAGGGATCATATAGTATAGTCTCTCTCATTTACCTCAAATACATATACAGAAGTTCATAGTCAAATGAAAATATATTCCACTTCATATACATTGGATTTACAATTTTATAATTTTATATATTTACAATAACATGAATTTTCATAAATAGGCCTCAATTATATTAATTGTCACTTATATGTTATAGTGGAAAATGATTTATAAGTTGTAATTGGGATACTACTTAGCTGGTGACGCATAATTATCAAGATAATTTATCATATAATACACTTTTAGTAATTTAATTTAACAATAACCAACTAATGATTAGTTAAATGAAATTTTATTTATAAGTTATAGAGGAAACCATATTATAAGTTGTAATTAGTGTTTCATTTATCTAATAATTCATTGTAATCGAGGAAAGTGATCAGATATCATGGTTTAATCCATTTAGAGAAAAAGTTCGTTATATTTCTACCATACACATATATATGGGGAAATACATTATAAATGTTTTTGTACACTTTACATAACCAATATATGTTATAGTTAGAGTAATGAATTATAGGAAACCACAAAAATAAAAAACGAATCATGCATGCCTGGTATAAAGATTGAAAACAAGAGATTAGTCCATACTAGTGAAGGGAAAAAATCCTAAAAAATCATAACCACATAATCATATGAATCAATCAATGTGAAATAATTCAATAGTAATAGAAAAAAATAACATCAACCCATACATAGAAACATGGAATTCCCTCAACTACGGTGTTTCCACTCCTACATAGATGTTCAATAACAAGATCCAACAACACTCATACACCATTAATCCTTACCAAAATAATGAAATAAAAGAAAGATCTTTGATACCACTATATAATCCCTCCCCCCTGATTCAATGTGAACTATACCCAGACCATGTCACCAATATACCTCAAGAATGCCTCCTCAAATACCAAAGGATTCCTTCTAGCAGTGTGGGTCAATGGTGTATTCGTGGGGATACTTTTCCCATGTATATGAGTAAAAAAGAGTGTAAATAATGGAAAAATAAACACCATCCATAATAAGAAGGTAAATAGTAAATAGACATCCAGGAAAACGTTGATAGATAAATCAAACACATATTATATAAAAATTAACTCTATAATAAAAATAATGAATTTGTATATCAATCGTAGGTCGTATCCATCAGTAATAAAATACAAAATATATAAAAACCTAAAAACTGGTTATGCATCCTTTCCTAGTTCTAAACTCCAATGCTCTATTTTTAGAGTCCAAATCAAGCATTAACCATTAGGATCCTTACATTGTCCTATCTTAAAACCATGATGTTCTAATCATGTTCCAAAATGAGGCCTGAGTTTGGCATGTGTAAAACTCAATAATCTAACACAAATGATGTTTATAGGCATGTCCATTCTGAGAAGTAAATTGAATTATTTTTTGAATAATAATTAAAGATACAATATAAGTAGTTAAAATACCTTTAATCAGTGGGTTTTATTTTAACACTCAATATTGAACATACCATCTTTAACCTAATTTGAAGAACTTTTTCCATAGTATTTTAGAGGCAAAAACAATTCCAATAGAGATCAACCCACGGCACTACAGATGGAGATTCATAAAAAGTACAATGGGGGGCTACCCAAAGGCACTCCAAACCCTAAATCATCATCTATACTCCTCAGGGACTACCCCATTGTGCTCCAATACATGTGACACAATCCAAACCCATGGAAGACTACCCAACGACAACCCAAACCATGTTTTATCATAAAATTCCATATAGGATTTCCCCAAGACAAACCAAATTGTGAGTTATCATATGATCCTGTATAGGATTCCATCAAGTAATTTAAATTGTGTTTCATCTTATAAAATTGTTGGGGATTTCCCCAAGGAGTCCCAAACCATGTTTCAATATATGAACCCATGGTAAATTTTTCCACATAGTATAAAATCATGTTTCATCATATGAACGCATGATATATTTCCACATGGTATTCCAAACTAGGTTTTATAATATCCATGTACATAAGAAACCCAAAAAAATCTTTAAATTAATTTACAAAATGTATCACATAAAAACACATACCTCATATACTAGAGAATATTCTATAATTTTCAAACATAAAGGTGGTCATTTACATAATTCAAATCACTCATAGGGTCTCCTAATTATTAAAAATTTAGTTTTCAGATGTTAGTAACACCTAAAGTGGTGGATAAAGTATTGGACACACACATGGAGTCACATTTTATGGGTAAGGAAGACTTAGGTTCACATATTTAATTTTTCCAAATCACTTTATAAGGTTGGGTGTAACCCATGGAAATCCAATATACCTGGTATACTTTCCAATGTGAATTTTGTTTCCTATTGAGAGGTTTTATTTCAAAATTTAGGGTTAGACAGACATTTATTTATTAATTTAGGACAAACATGTGGTAATATCAATTTGACCACACAATGAACATACTAATAAATGGTACCAAACCTAATGGATATCTTCTAAAACACATACCACATACTCATAGACATCCAATCATCCAATATTATCCATTAATTTGATCTAATCCCATTGAAATCAAAAAAATGGAATAAAACCCTTAAAAGAGTGAAAAATGAAAAATAACAGTCATAAAATATTAAAAAAATGAAACTAATAAAATTTGGATACAAAATTTTTTCCCTACTAGTTTATTTCAATCACAACTAATGATGTTTGATTTAGTAGAGAAACATAGGATAAATCTTCCATTGAAGGGGAAAATATCTTGGAGGGGAGGGCATTATTCATTATTGTCCATGTAATAACCCATTTCATATTTTAAAAATAATCTGATATACCTAATTGATTAAATAAATGTATTAAAAATATATAAAGGGTGATTCATGGTGTAACATATTGATTCAAAACATGATCTTCCTTGAAGGGGCTCCTCTAGTATGTCAACTAGTTTCATGTTTTGCCGCAACTTATCACATCATGAAAAAACTAACCCAGCCTTCCCAAAAAAATCATTAAACCACCCCAAACCCTTTAAACCTTCATATGTAACTAAAATATATATTTTTATTTGAAGATTTTAAAGGATTTTTACTTATCAATGGGTTGAGGTTTTACATTTCATGACACGTAAGTGTATCCAAGAAATTAAACCTTAATATATTTTTGAGTTATGTCATTTCTCCTCTAGGGGGTAAAATAGATTTATCAATTTTATAAATATTTACTAGTTATAAGGGATAATATATCTATTGGGGATCCATAAAATAAGTATTCTATATAATCAGATGGGGAAATTTATTCCTGATGTCTGGTTATGGTCCTCAAGATCCTGCATAATGAGATAATACTATATTAACACACTTAAGGGTGGTATATTTAGAAGGGGATTTCAAATATGTACCATGAAACTCAAGATAGTATTGGTGGACCAAGATGAAGAAGGAATTAACAATATATGTTTAAAGAATAAATACCTATTAGTAGGTGATGATTGAGCATTAACAACCCACATCTATTATTCATACATTATCCATTCTCACACTAGTGGAAATACGGGATTTAACGTCGACGTAATAACATCAGTTTTTTATAAATCGATGCCAATAGTATGTGAGGAAAATTTATGGCGTTGTTTTTTAGTAAAACCGATTTCAAAAACAATTATTCGATTATTTTCTGCGTCGGTATTTAGAAAACCGATGCGGAAAATCAAAAAAAAACTTTTTGGCGTCGGTTTTCAAGAAAATTGATGCCATAAGTTGAAGTTTAGGCGTAGGTTTTCTCCAAAACGGATGCCAAAACATGGAATCCCATTAATTTTTTGCATTAGTTTTGGTAAAAACCGATGCCGAAAATAAAAAAAAAGGATTTTGGGCATCGTTTATTCTCAAACCCGACGTTGAATGTTTTTTTAATCTTGGGCATCGGTTTTGTTAAAAACTGACGCCGAAAGTCTTTTAAAAATAATTGGGGTTGCAAAACCCTCATTTTGTTGGATCGTCAAAATCGAAACTCGTTGCGGCACCTTGGATTCCCAACGACCTTTGAAGCACTATTTGTGATCTTGGAAGGCCATTGTTGACAGTTTTGTTCTATTTTCACGATTTTCTATTTGTATTCTTCGTTTTTATCTCTTGTTTTATCTTCTATTATTTATTTCTTCTTCCATAACCCTATTTTATGTGACTTTCAATTTTCATTTGATTTTAGTTGTTGTTTATCATTATTTTTGGTTTTGTATTATCATTGTTGGTGTATATTTTGTAGTGTTTGTTTTTTGAAGTCATTATACTGAACACGGTTTGGATTGTGGATCTCCATTTGGGTTGAACTTCAAATTTTTTAAGTTTTATTTAATTTTGTAGATAAATCATTTATCATTCTATTTGGTTGTTTATTTTCTTTAATTATTAGTTTATATTTTATTTTAAATGTGTTAGTACATGGTTAAATATTCTTTCAATAAACATTCTTAAATATTCTGTCAACAAATTGTATATTTTTACATTGACACCAATCAAATTTCACCCAATACACTAACTGTACCCTTTAAATTAATTCACTATTTAATAATTTTGACACATGCAACAACGAAATAATGAAAAAACTATGAAAAATGACCTAATAAATTTTATAAGAATGATATTATAATTAAATTATAATATCAATATAACACACATATATATAATATGAAAATAAAATATTTACTATTTGTAAATGTGTTTCATATCTGATATTTTCTATCAGATTATCAATAGTTTTTATTAAATATGTTTTTTTTTACAAATTATCTTATAGATATTTAAATGTTTATATGTTTTAATGTATTCACAAAATATATTTTGATATCAGGTATTTAATGGATCATAATTGGATTCATCTACGAAGAACCACTAGTGAATATGAAAAAGGAGTTGATAAATTTTTGGAATTCTCTAAACGACATCTTCAAAACATTGATTTGATTTTCTGTCCATGTGTGAAGTGTGTAAATATAAGAAATTTAAACTCCATAGAAATCAAGGGTCATCTCATTTTTATGGTTTTATCCTTAATTATACATGTTGGATCTGGCATGGTGAAAGAACTGAAAATTCAACATCCAATGTTGATGACGATATTCATAATGAGGCAGAGGATCGTATTGAATAATTAATTCATGATTTAGGTGTTGAAACCATTGAAAAAACACCTACTTTTGAACAATTTTATGGATATTCTGAGAAACCATTATTCCCATGTTGCAGTAAATATATAGTGTTATATGCAGTTTTGAGATTAGTTAACTGAAAAGAAAAAAATGGGTGGAGTGATAAAAGTTTTTCCAGTTTACTTGAGATTTTAAAAGAGATACTTCCAGAAGGAAATGGGATTCCAGATTCTAATTATGAGGTGAAGAAAATATTATTCCCAATGGGATTGGGGTATAAAAAGATATATGCTTTCCCCAATGATTGTGTACTATATAGGAAAGAAAATGAATATTTATTAAGTTGTCTTACATGTAGGACATCACGCTATAAAATAGATGGGAAATTAAACTAAGATTCATTCTTAGGTGATGTCATCTAACACCATGAAAAATCAATTTTGTACTTTCTAATGATATCATCCAATATTTTTTGCATATAATTTTGATAATTCAATTCTGATTCAATTTTAGGTACCAGAATCAAAACTCCTGCTAAAGAAATTTGGTACCTTCCAATAATTCCTCATTTGAAGCATCTATTTACAAATTAAATTGATGAAAAAAGGTTAATATGGAATTCATATGAGCGCATCTCTAATGGTAACTTACGTCACCCTGCCGATTCACCACAGTGGAAGAGTTTTGATAAAAAAAATCATGATTTTGGAAGTGAAGTTAAAAATCTCATAATGAGATTTTGTACTAATGGAATGAATCCATATCGGAGCCTCAGTAGCCAACATAGTTCATGGCCTATTATGCTGGTAGTTTACAACTTTTCCCTATATCTATGTATGAAGAAAAAATATGTTATGATGAGCTTGATGATTTCTAGACCAAAAAAACCGCCAAATGATATTCATGTGTATCTTTCACCACTGATTGATGATTTGAAACTTCTATGGGAGGAAGGTGTTAAACTTTTTGATGCATACAAGAAAGAGTACTTTCTTTTGTGTGTCATGATAATGTTCACTATAAACGACTTTCCTGCATATAGAAACTTATCTGGATATAGTGTTAAGGGACATAAAGCATGTCCAATTTTTGAAGAACAAACTTCATATTATCAACTGAACAATGGAAGAAAGACAGTGTACATGGGACATCGAAGATTTTTTCAAATTGATCATCCTTATCGTAGATTGAAAAAAGAATTTAACGGTTTACAAGAATACAACCTTCCCCCTTGACCATTGTCAGTTGAAGAATACTATGACAGGGTTAGAGATATTGATTCAACATTTGGAAAGAGAAGAATTTCTTATTTTCAAAAACATATATGGAAGAAGCAATCTATTATTTTCGAGCTACCTTATTATATATTTTTAGTGATAAAAAATAACATTAATTTCATGCATATTGAGAAAACAAATATGTGACAGTTTGATTAAAACATTGTTAGACATAAAAGGAAAGATAAAAGATGGATTGCATGCTATATTATACTTGATATTAATGAGAATATGTTTGGAGTTATCTCCCACTATGAAAGGAAACAGAACATATTTACCTCTGACTTGTCACACATTAATAAAGATTGAAAAGATGAATTTTTGTCAGTGTCTTCATGGTATTAAAGTACCCAGTGATTTTTCTTCAAATTTTAATAATTTGGTTTCATTTAAGGATTGTAAATTAATAGGTATGAAATCTCATGATTGCCATGTATTGATGGAACAACTTCTACCAGTAGCAGTGTGTGGTATATTGCTGACAGTTGTCCTAAAGACTATCATCAGGATATATAATTTCTTCAAATCCATTTGTAGCAAAGTCGTTGATACAAATTTGTTAGATGTGTTGGAGAATGAAGCAACTCTTATTCTTTGTCAACTAGAAATGTATTTCCCACCCACATTTTTTAATATAATGGTTCATCTACTGATTCATTTGGTGCGTGAGATAAGAATATGTGGGCCTTTTTATTTAAGATGGATGTATCCTTTTGAAAGATATATGAAAATTTTTAAAGGATATGTTAAAAATATTTATCGACCAGAGGCCTCTATTGTTCAAAAATATGTATCAGAAGAGCTGATTGAGTTCTGTACTGATTATTTGAATAAGGTGGAACATATTGGTCTCCCTGTATCTCAACATATGACAGTTGATAGTGAAGGTAGAGGGTTTCGAGGCTTAAAGGTAAAGTTTGTTCCACGTGATGAAGTGATGTAGGCACATTTATACATTTTGAACAACACAGATGAGGTTCAATCATATATATCCTCACATATTACTGAATTAAAGTTACGATAATATAAAAGAAATGAAAAGTGGTTGATGATTGAGCATAAGAAGACATTTGTTTCCTGGTTTAAAGATAAATTCACCCCAGATATATCTACATCAAAAACATTGAAGTGGTTAGCAGGGGGTCCATCTCTTAATGTGATCACATGGTCTGATTTTGATATCAATGACTACACATTTTACGCACAAAAACCTGGATGACAAGAGTACCGTTCAGAATAGTGGTGTGATGGTTTTCACTGAAGCAGTGCATTTTTCGAGTTCCAAAGATAAAAACAAAATTTTTGCATCAACTTCATATTTTGGAGTTATTGAAGAAATATGGGAAATTAATTATATTAAATTTTGAGTCACTCTTTTTATGTGTAATTGGTTTGATAGTAATAGTGGTGTGAAACATGATGAATATGGGTTTAAAATGGTTGATTTGAGAAGATTTAATTACAATGAGGAGCCATTTATCATGGAGACACATGAAAAATAATTATTGTATGTCATTAATCCGTCAAATGATCAGTGGTAAGTTGTTTTATAAGGAAAAAGATACCATTTGGGTGATGAGGATGATTCTGATGATATTAGTGATTTACATGATCCATATTCATCTATTATGCAATTTTCAGATGACTAAAATGTGTATAAGATAGACATAGTGCATGCAGTACGTACTGATCATGATGAAGGCATGTGGGAAAACAATAAATTGGTCTCCTAATTTTTATGGTAAATATTTATATTTTTTCCATTTTTTAAACTTACAAATGCATGCCTCTTTTTTTACTTATTTTTTTCTTCCTTATTTCTAATTATTCATTATTTTAATGACATGTAGGTGCACAAAATTTCATTACACTTTCTAGTAAAAATGTCTAATACAGATAGAGAGGATCATTTACCAAGGTATATCTATTTTGACATATTGTTAAATATTCTGTAATATACTTATTTAATGAAATAAAACTGTTAATTTACAAAAAATATTACAGGACTACTAATGCATCCTCGGCAGAGGAGACTTCTCCTGTTACTACTCAAAAACCAAGTTCTCAAGTTAGTAAATGTGGTATTACATGTTTACCAAAACTATCACTTGCTCATGATGATGAAAAATTACACATCTATTTTGATGATAATAATAATGTAGTTGGCCCAAATGCAGTTCGGTTTGTCATTTATATAGTGATGTAGAGTCGTTGCAGGATTAATATTTTATATCCTGATTGGAAGTCAGTGGACAGGACGGAGAAGCAGCAGATTTGGGAGGTCATGACGGTAAAATATCATAATTTATTTCTTTTATCTCATTTTTTGAATATTACATATTTTAAAGGACATATTTAATTTATTCAATTATATATTACATTCAATTTTGAGGAAAACAAAGAAATTAAGAAAAGACATCTCTCTTTAAAGGTGGTTCGATGGAGAGATTTTAAAACAAAACTGACAAGAAATTATGTTTTTGGAAAGAGAAGGTTTGAAAGTCCATGTCTTAAGTATCCGTATATAGATGAAGAAACATGGAGGTGATTTTTTGACAGTCATCAGGAAGAAAAATTTTAAGTATGGTAATTGTTTTATATTTTAAAATTTATGCTATATTTTTTTTATTACTTAGTATTTTATTTTTATATAACAGTCCTTCAGGGAATCTCATCAGGAGATCCAGTTGAGAAATGTATACCCTCATACTTTATCACATGGAGGGTATTCATATTTGGATCAAAAAATGATGGAATAAAAATTTGAAGCATTAAGAACTCGATCAAGTAGTGGTTCAGAAGAGGTCCAGTTTGGTCCTTCATCTCCTCCCACTCGCCATGAGAAATAGAAACGAGCAAGAAGAAGAAAAAATTAACAGTATATTACTGAGGAATATCATCAAGTGGATGATAGAATTGTAAGTAAATATGATTTATTTTTTAACAATTTTTCTATTTAATAATTTATAAACACTAATATAACATTTTTATTTTTCATTTCAGGATAAACTTCAGGAGAAAGAGACACAGGGCTCTTTTATCCTCGAGGGTAGGATGGACATCCTAGCCACTTCTTTGGGAAAGGAAGAACACCCTGGCCGTGTTAAAGGATATCAGGCGGGTGTTAGTATTCGGAAGGTTTTTGGTAAGAGTAAGCAATCGAGAGACCCAGAAATAGAATCCTTAAAAGAAGAGCTGAAAGATATGAAATAGTTATGGGTGATCAAATTCAAGCAGTAGTGGAGAAGGCTTTATTAGAACACTTGGAAAGACAGTCACTGTTTTTTCAGCCTTCTGAGGTATATTATTTATTTGTCATCAATTTTTCTATTTTATAAATTATAAAAACTAATATAACTTTTTTATTTTTCAGCATTCTTAGCCTCCTCACCCAGACTACCCTTCCCCATCTACTTACCCTGCCCCATCTGTGCAGCCTTCTGAGGTATATTATTTATTTGTCATCAATTTTTCTATTTTATAAATTATAAACACTAATATAATTTTTTAATTTTCAGAATTCTCAGCCTACTCACCTGGACTACCATGCCCCATCTGATTACCCTACCCCGTCGGTGAAACCTTTCGAGGTATATTATTTTATTTTAATCAATTTTTCTATTTTATAAATTTTAAACACTAATATACCTTTTTCATTTTTCTGCCTTCTCAGCCTGCTCACCCGAACTACCCTACCCCACCTGCTTACTGTGAGCCTCCACCTCCTCCCTCAGATCAAGCCTTATATTGTGAGTTGTTTGCGGGAGATCCTCACGTACATATTGTTGCGTTAGGAGAGGTTCATTTTTTTGGGGGACTTGGTACATCATCGGCCTATGAAGATGGGTCAGGTTAGAGTATCAGTACTTGTTGTTATAGATCCTACTGCTCTACTACCATTTCCTACTATGGAGTTCACTGGTGTTGGGGAATGTATGGGCCATTTTTTACTTTGGTCAACTTCCCTTCTTCGTTATATTTCACATGAGGTATGCCTTTTTTTAGTATTAATTACAAATGATTCAAAATTACTTATAATGTTTTCTGAAATTTAACTTATATAGGAATATCTGAAAGAAAAAGAAACTACACAAATGCAACAAAATGTTCAGGAACAGTTGGCTGTAGATACTTCTAATATTTCTTATGGGTTGAAAAGATCGTCTGGGTCCTCTTCTTCCTTGAATTTTATCTATGATTTTCGGATGATTCCCGATATATGTGGAAGAAATTATCGATTGACATTAATGAAAGAAGATATCATGAATTTAGTTAATTTTGAAGAGATTGGGCTGAATGTGGTGCAGTTTTTTTCCATGTAAGTAAATTGTCATTTGAATTGCTATTTCTTTAATAAAATATTTTTATGTCATTGACTAACTATATTTTCTTTTTAAATTAGGTATCTACACAATATTCTTTTACAAAATGAAACTACATGAATTTACAGCTTTGTAGATCTAGAGTACATTTCCTTGGAAGTCAAACATGTGAAGAATGATGAAAGAGTTCAATATATATCTAAGAGATTATCATAGACAGAAATTCAGTGATGGTTTATGCCATTTCTCTATAAGTAAGAACATCAATATAATTATGAAATAATGAAAATTATAATGTCATTAATTGTGAACTTTATGTATTGTAGGATGCATCGGAGGTTAGGCGTATTTTTTCCAAAGAATGTACCTTATATTGGTTTTTCTCTTTATTAGGAATAGTGTGTAAACCATTTTTCACCTTATTAAATAGGTTAGTTTTTTTATTTTTTATAAGCTCATTATGTTTAATTTTCATTTTTTAGAAAAGTTTTATTAGTTCATATATAAAAAAATGCAGTTTATGGAAACATTTTAACAAGGAATACATGTCAGTAAATAAACTAATAAAAATCAAATATGTGGAAGTACAAGTAATTAGTTTTTATTTTTTTGTTATATATTGGTTTTTATTATTAGTTAAATGATTTATAACAACATTTTCATCGCCAAAATGGATATATTTAATGTGATTATTATATTCTATGATTCATGTACGAGGTAATCACAACTGGGGAAACTACTGATTTTCATAAGGTTAGTTGTATTAATTTTTTTATATATTTTTTTTCATATTATTCTATATATTAATTTCATATCATTAAATATTATTATAGGAATTTAATGATTCACGGTCTTATTCCCAATCTAATATGACCCATATTCAATCTAATTTTGTGAACTATTTGTTATGTCTGATTATGATTTGAGGTATGTATATTCAAATATTTATAAATAATAATACATATGGGTTCAAAAAACTAACTCTTTTAATATATTAGGTGTTTGAACCTACTAATAATCAAATGAATGCTTCAACAATAAACTACAATGAGAATTCTGTAAATTCTGGAGTCATGAGACTTGAAAATGTCATAAAATTTCTAGAAGTCATTGATTCCAGGTACATGTATTTTAATTTTACTTTATAATAACAATGTATAGATAATTTTTTTGATTAACTAGATATAATAATTTAAGTTATAGGAGGCATTGGATGATAAATACTATTTTATTGTTTTTGTATATTATGTTATTTTTACAGGGGTTATGATTTTTTTGGAAGTGTAATTTTAGTTATTTTATAAAAAAAATTCATTTAGGCATCGGTTATTAGAAAAACCGATGCCGAAAGTTTTTAAAAAATTTGAATTTCCGCCACAGTTTTATCTGAAAACGACCCGGAAAACTTGTGTGATCGGGTTTCCAGCATCGGTTTTAATAAAACTGATGCCGAAGACCTGGTTTTCGGCATCCGTTTTAGATAAAACTGACGCCGAAAACCCGATGGAACCTGTTTTCAGCATCGGTTTGAGATAAAACCAACGCCAAAAGCCTATCTAAAATTCAATTTTGGCATCGGTTTGAGATAAAACCGACTCTGAAACTCTAAAAAAATTATTTTTAGCGTCGGTTTTGAAAAACTGATGCCGAAAACCATATTTTTAATGTCACCTTTATAGACATCAGTTTAAAAATGACGTCAAAAATAAAAAATGACGTTAATTTGTGTTTTTTCACTAGTGTCAACTCAATGCAAGATGATATGACCATAGACTTCAGGGTGGTATTTTTATGGTCATATCAAAATATATATGTTGTATGGGTTATAATGAACTAATTTCTTAGGTCCAAGGGATATTTTATCACCATTGGGTTCCAATGAGATTCCTTTCAAATCAGGATGACCATTTTAGATCATGCCTCTAATGAGGGATACCATAGAGACAAGTTACATTTTTGAAACTTAATACTTTCCACCATTATAAGAAAAATGGTTATTCAAAACATATCATTTAGTTCTTGGTGGATATTTTATTGTCATGTGACCATGATTGTGGTGATTCATGGGATAATTATCTTTAGCACATATAGGTTTCCTATATTAATATATTTTATTCATTGATTCATATGGAATAATTTGAGATCTTGTATAGAACACCATGATTATGACCTTTCTACTGGTTAGAAGTAATAGAGTAAGATTTTATCAGGTGGAGTCTCATGTAGGAGCCTCTTGACTATATCTATTTGACCATGATGTGGTTTTCATTGCTAAGAATATGTAAGGGATTATATGTTGAACAAAGAATCCACCATTAAGATATTGAAATGGAAAAAAAGGTATTTATATATGTTTTACCTTGGTCGGGACAAATATGGATTCAAATTTAGTGGAAATAAGTCCCTTAGTTTGTTAGTTCATTTGATGTTTTCTAGAAGATTGTTATCAAGGAGTATTGGTCAGTTCAAACTCAGAGATATAGTTATATGAATGATTTGTTCCATTTATACTAACTTTGAGGATAAAATATTGAACATTATCACATGATAAGAATCAATACAAGTTATCTATATTTGGATATGTTATTCTAGGAGTGACCGGTTCAAAGGTGTTATCATGGGGTATCTCAAATTATGTGCGGTGTTTTTCACTTAGGTGTAATATAGTGGCTAACCCATGTTCTATATCAAATAAGAATTTCATAAAACAAATTATTAAAAGAATTAGAAAAATAAAATAAAATAAACACACCACTTAAAGGGATGGGTATTTTTTAATATTTATTAATCTAGAAGATGTATTCTATAAGTGGTTGTATTTTTTAAAAATTTAATTAACAAAATACAACGAGAATATGTTTTTAAAAAAATATTTTTAGATGTTTTAATCAATATGAATCTACCTCTTAAATTAATTAATAATCATTATTATTCAAATTAAACTCCACTTAATAATTATCTCGTGATATGATAACCTTAATACATAATAGGAGTTAACTTAACCACAAAGATAAAATAATTTATACCCTAGGCTTGCTTTAAAATATACAATCATATCACCTTGCATTGATTATTGTTATATTGATTTCTTGTGTTGAGGGGTAATTTAAGGAATATATCCATTCTATAAATGAAGATTAATTATTTTTTTGTATTTTAATTAGATATTAAAAATATATCACATGTTGTTTTGTTTTACCTATTCAGATCAATCTCTCATAATTCACACATTACTTGACATAGCATGTTTTAGTTAATTGTTCAATTTCTTGAGTAAGTATTTTAAGTTATAAAATCATTTCATGGATCATATAAAATCAAAAACCATAATTTCATTGATTAAAAACAAAAAATTAATATGGTTATAGGTAGATCGATTACTAAGAAGATCTATTCTCCCATGGGTGGTATAGTAATCATAGAAACAATTTTCATTCACAATATTATAGAAATGGTATAACCCAATAACTATTGTAACTCGACCCTAGTAAGCCTGGATCCAGTTTCCACTATCATTATTAGTACACTTATTGGATTCCTTGGGAAAGGAATAAAAATTAAGGTGATCTCAAATGCTCAGTAAGGGTAAAGTATAGAAGAAGCAATAATTGATCAATGAGAATAGTCAATATGGAAAAGTAATAACTAAACACACATTCCATGTAATCAATAAACTAAATGGATAAACAATATGGAATGGTGATAACTAAAAATACATGTCATTAAAATAACTATATAATACTTTAACAATATGGATAGGAAAATAACTAAAACACATTCCATTTAATCAATTAACTGAGAATTAAATGCATCTATATATATGTTGATTCAAAATATCATGGATAAATAATAACTAAATAAAAATGAATTAAATTCTTATTTATTGGATTCCATGTGTCATATGTACATGGTATATTTACCTTCATGATATATTCTTGAGAAAATTTAAATCTATGGGTGGAAAACAATTTTTTCTTCCTAGAAAAAAACTTGAAGGGTCTGTCATCAACGTATTTTGCCACATGATAGTACATATGCATCTATGGGATACTGTAATCAGGAACCACCATGTTGTACATATCCAAAGCATTCCTCATATAATTAATAATTTATTTAATTTAAGAACAATGTTCCTTATTACACACTCCTTGATCATGGAATAAATTATGATGATAAATGAATCCATGTTGATTGATCTATGTGGAACACTTAATCATTAGAATGAAATGAAAGTGATGGGTTCACCCAAAATTATATAGTGCTCCAAAATATTGAGTAATGGTTAGTATTATGATACATCATGTTGGGATAGAAGGTTTACCTGATTCCTTTATGGTAATTTGTCCACTATGATGTATTGGTAGTTTTATCCTTGACCTATGTTTATGATGCAATGTTTTAAGTTGCTTCCACATTTCCTATGTTATGAATACGATTCTATATCATGCCTTGTATTTCATGTTTATTTTATGAATTATTGATATTTCTATTGTTTAAAATTTATTTTCTTCTTCATGTTAATCCTTGTTTATTACCTTATTGGGATTTATAGATCATCCTTTTCTTTTGTACATCCTCAGGTTATCCCATGTAGTGTTAAGTATGAAGGAACATTTTGATCATATTAAAAAATATTTCAATAAATATGTTGTTTTTAATATTTAAATTTTTCATGTAATGTACTTAATTTCACAAATACACTAGACCACTCGATCATCCGGGTTGTATTAAGTGTAATTTTATGTAATAAATCATGTTTAAATGTGAAATAAAGAGAAGGGTCGTTATAGGATAGAGATATGGGTTATTCCATTAAAACAATAACATCAAGGAATATATGGTATATTTTTATTATTATTTTATAAGATTTAAATATGATTTCAAGGATCTGGAAGATGAAAGAAATCAAGTACACACGTTTAATAATTTTTCCCCTTCTTCAGAGAGCCTATTTTGGTTTATACCTAAAGCCTTCATAAGTGGGATTCTGATTTGGAATAATCTTGATAGGTTATGTAAAGGGAATTAAGGAATATATTTTGGTATTTATTTGATGATATAAATAGTTTTTTATGTTTTAAGATGGAAGGAGAGGTGGTGTCCTTTTATAAGTGGGGGAGAGGACACAGATGGAATGTTTTAAAGGATAAAGTGATACCCATGATTTTATCATGAAAAAAGCCTAAAAAATGTTCCATTATGGAATATAAGAGGTGATAAGGTAGAAATAGAGCCATAAATTCTTTTTTTTAAAAGTGTTAATTCATTTTAAAGAATTATATTCTTAGTTCAACCCCTTGGTAAACCTATTTTTACCTTTACCATAGTAATTAATTTTTACTATATTCACTATTTATTATGATAATAATTTAAGTTAACCTAATTAAATAATATAAATTATTATTATTAAAAATATTTAATAATTTATTCCAAATTAAATACATATAATAGGTATAGTTAAATTTCAAATTAATTCGCCAACGTGATAAAAGAGCGGTTTTTCAAAGAGATAAATCTCATAAGTATAGAATGTGTTAGCATCAAAATTCAATATAAAATTGATTAAGATTACCAAAATTATTTAAATTGAAATATAAGTGAATTAATTCTAAATTAAAAAACTTAAAATATAATTTTACCTTATATATAATTTAAAAGAAAAGGTAGTTTTCAATAAAAATTGGTATTTTTCACTATTAATCAAAAAAATAAATCTTTTCAAAAAAATTAAAAAAATTAACCCAAAGATAATTTTGAAAAGTATATTTCAAAAATTATATTAATTTTTCTTAAATAAATTATATAATATTGATAAAAATTAATTTTAAATTAAGTGTGCATAGCGTAACTAAACATCATTTAAGAAAAATAAAGTTTATCATAAATCATTTCTTTTTATTTCAAATGGTTCTTATTTTATTTCTAATCAATCGATATCCTTCAAAAAAAATATAATTTTATAATTTTATTTATTCCTATTCATACTCTCTAATATAACAGGTAGGTTACAATGGTTATTTTTTAGGAATTATATTTTAATAGAGTGTCATCTTTCATTTAAAGTCACTGTTGCATGTTACTCAAGATATAAAAAAAAATTAATTTATTTAAAAAGAAATAATTTTTACATTCTATGAGTGTTACATTATTTTTTAATATATATTTTCTATGTCATATATTTTATCAATAATTATTTTTATCTTTTAAAATCTCAGGGTGTCAAATTCCCCCTACCCTATTAAATAAATTGTTACCATGGAATTTAATAATGAACTCGGAAATAATATTTTGACACTTGAAAAATTAATTTTTTGTAAACTCAAATAGTAAAAAAGTATTAATAAAATATCATTTTGATAATATTGATAGGTAAATATGAATGTAATCTGGAATAACATATAACTTGGTTTTTGAGTAGGATAACATATGTGGGAAGTGAAGGTAAGGACAAGGAAGAAAATATGAAATAATTTTAGAGAGTGATCATTGATCATTAATCATAAGAAAGTTAATGATCAATAGATTGTTAAGGACCTCAAAAGCATAAATATATGATAATTTAAAATTCATTTTGATTCATTGGATATAAATTTAATATGATAACACTTTTTTTAAGATTATTTTCTGAAAGTTTAGGAATTTTTTTACTATCTAAGAATATAAAGAAATATACTTACATGATATATTTCTGTTTCATAAGAACAATTTCAACCTTTTTTCATGATTCAATGAATTTACACAGCATTTCTTTATTTGGTAAATTAATATCCAAAATGAATTTTTTTTATTCCTAAGGCACTAAAATTAACATTTAATAGGTCATTAGCTTAGAAAAATAATGAAATGTTATTCATCCTATCTCTAGATATTTTCCACTAAAAAAAATTTAGAACAAGTTTTCCAATAATACCCAATGTTCAACATAATCCATCCATAAATAGTTAATGTTATGACTCATCCGAAATATGTGTGACAAAATAAAATGTGCAAAAATTTAGAAGGGAGGTCACCAAATCAAAATTATATTCCTCAGACAATATAAAGTGTCAATTAATTTCATGTTACAAATATGTGACTACCTTGATCACTATAAAAGCTTAATTAAAAAATGCATGATTCCAAGAATAAAATGTCAAGTTATCAAATATATTCTATAAATCCAAACACGCATTAACTCATATAAAAATAATAAAAATCATCAAATCACTTACAAATTTCAAGGTCACCAATATTATAACATAAACATATCTTTATCATTATTATCTCAACATAACACATATATTAGGAGTTATATTCCCTTAATCATGTGTTTTTATAAAAAGAAAAATATTCCACTGTATCACTTTTCTTAGTCATCGGTACCATTCAACATATTCTCTTAAATACATAAAGAAAAGGTATTGTAGTTTCATCCTTATAGATTTAATAATTATTATAACTAGAATAAAATTTATAAAATATTCATATAAAATATTTCATGAATCCAAGAATAAGAATATTAATCTCTCCACTTCCGCCATAGTAATAGAATATTCTTTACCTTTATCCCTTTGCTTCTACTATGGTATATTCTCTTGAAACATGGGGCATTAATTTGCGTAGTGACCCGTCTATATATAGTTGAAGCATTGAACATTGGAATACTCATTCTTAACATTTCAATCATGATCATTGTGGAATTTATTATTTATTCATAATTCTTACTTCTTACTTTTCCATTCCTTTTATTTTTGAAATAACAAACACCTTCTTAAAACATATTTACTAACTTTTTATTTCCAAGTTGTTTTAGAATTTTTTTATAGAAAACATTTTATTTTAACATATATAGAATAATTTCTTAATAATATTGAATATAAAATTTATATTATTCATTATGATTATTGTAATGAGTATTTGTTTGATAAAAATAAGACTCACCTGTATCAGATCAAGTATAATACTTTATGTTTTTTCTATCATGCTGATGAATTCTTAAATATCAGACTGATATCGGTACTAATAACATCATATTGATACTCATAAAGGTTATCATAATGACAGTTGTAAGTAATTCCATCAAACTATCTAATTCTATAATCATATTTAGAAGATGTATTTATAATGTAATGAATACTTTAAACACTATAATGGTGTAAATCAATATGACGTTGAACATTCAGTTATAATATATCCATTGAGTTCCAAGTGTCCAAGTCGTTGCAAAAAACTCAAATAAATATGATTATTGGGGGATCAAGATGATCGTTGGGAAGATGTTAATAAATACAAGGTTATTTGAATATTTTGAAGCTACTTATTATTGATTTATTCATTTTCATATTCACATTTTAAGATATCTCTGAAGATTTCAAAACATGAAGAGTCATTCTAAATAAACCTTATTAGGTTTTCTCTTTATAAACATTTGTATTGTAATCTGCATCCGATCATTATAATGATCAAAGGATTCTTGGGATAGGTAGTTAATGAATTTGATTCATCATAATGAAGGATAATAGGGATAGGTAGATAGAGAATTTTATCATCATAACGATCAATGGATTCCAGGGATAGGAAGACAGAGAAATGCTTATCATAATATCAAGCACTTCCTTAGTAAGCAGAGACAGACTTTCTTATAAGTATAAAACAATTGATATTTTTATTATGGGTTATAGACTGAATTTCTCTTAAGGTTAAAAGAGTTATATTTTTAATATATTAAAAGACATTTTTTATATTTTATGTTATTGTATAATTTGTTGCTTGCAAATTTTTATATTCTACTTCACATTTAATAAAAAGTAAATAATTGTATTAAACTTTCTGTTTTGTTTGTTTTATTTGTGTAAATCTAATTATGATAATAACAATACATTTGAGTTGATCGTATTCATGTTGATTATGATTATTTTACTCTAATAAATTAGGTCCATAGTGATTCTGATCTTTTTCAATCTGATTTAATCGTATTGATCTAATTATGATAAAGTGACATTTCTCATCAAACTGAGGGCTAATTTTAATTATCCTACTTAAGTAGGATTAGGGCATGTTTACATTAATTATTTTAAACTATTTTATTTATAAATTAAAATTCACCACCTCCCTTATAAGTATAGCTATATTCACATATTCTTATGATCCTAATTGGTATATTTCTATGTACTGATCCAAAAATTGGTATCAAAGTAGGATTCCATTTCTCATATACTTTCTGAGGTTTTTAATTTCTTTACTATTTCGAATTGTTTAAGTTTTTTTATAAATTTTTTGTTGATAAAAATGTTATACAAAAACATGTATTGTGGAAAAATAATATCATTTTTTTAAAGATGGTGTGTCTTAATGTTGGATCCATAGACAATATGAATTCTAAAATAACACCTATCTTTGGTTGTGCTGACTATGAGTACTGGAGGGAAAGGATGAAGACTTTTCTTATAAATAATAGAGTTGATAACTTTTTCATATTGACTGGAGATTATAAAATACCTGATAAGTATTTTACTACCTTTACACATTAATAAAAATATGAATATTAGTTAAAAAATGGATTTTGTAATAATTCATTAGGGTCCATGACAAGAAGTATCTATAGTAAAATTTCCTCATGTGAATCTACTAATAGTTTTTTTGGAAAAATATGGAAGTAACACACATTGTAAGTTCAAAGGTTGTTGAGACCAAAAGGTCCATGTTAAGATCATACTATCAAGAATTTGATTTTATCTTGGGTGAATCAATTTTTCAAATGCATCATAGGTTCATTAAAATTATTAGTAGTCGACAAGATATTGTAGAGAAAGGTTTGGATGATTATATTCTTGTTGATAAAATTATTGATATTAAGCCCATTGAATGGGATTATAAGAGGATAGATATTGATGGTATGATAATGTTAAATTATCTTACCTAGGATGATCTTATTGGAACCCTTATCCAGTATAAGGGTAGGATCAAAATAGATTCTGGGAAAGCCAAAAAGAAAAATGATGGTTCTGATGATTGGAAAAAGTTGTTAAGTTTTCAAGAAATAAGAAAGTTGTTATTCAATATAATTCAAGTGCTTCTAGCATTTTGAAAATGAGTTAGAAAACATGCCTAGAAAAATGTACAAGATTATGGGAAAGAAATACTTTCAATACAATTATAATAATAGTCATAAAAAATAACAAATAATAAAGATGAAGTCACTTGTTATGAATTTTATAATATTGGGTATATCAAACCATATTGTCCAAATATGAAGAGAACATATAGAAAATAAAATAATTCAGAAAAGAATGCCAAAAAGTACTAAAAATATAAAGGTAATAAATTTATAAAATCTACTAGCATGTACAGTTATAGTGGATATTATTATTTTGAATTTTATTTAGATAATGGATTTTATGGACAGAGGACCATAGGTATTTTTGATAGCCTACCCAGGATTAACCAATTTTTTATAGAAAAGTTACAAATAGGTGAAATCCATACCAATATCTTTTTATGTTCCAATTACCCTAATTAGAAAAATTCTACATCCTCAAATGAATAATATTCCTTATAGAGTGAATATAATACCCTTCCTTATAATTATGAAGTTTCACATTTTTCAAAACTTTTGGAAATTGAAAATTTCTAAATTTTTACATTACTTGATAATCCTAAAGAAAAAATGATAAGTATAATTCAAGAATATATGTTTTAAAAAAATAAATATCATAATTTTCAAAAGATATTTATGGTACTATTTCTAAATATTTTAAAAAGAGAATGATGGTTTAGAAACTATTCTTGATAAACTTAGTTCAAAGACAATTACTATTGATGATAAGGATTTATTTGTAAAATTAAAGTTTGAATTTTATTCTTTGAAGAATCCCCTATAAAATATTTCCACTGCTAAAAAATTTGATAAAATGTAAAAATAAATTCTTCCTCATGGGAGTAGTTCTTGAATGGAATCTTCATATAAAACTCTATTTTTAGTGAAAATTTATTTGTACATAAAAGTGCACCATTTTTTACTAAATGTAAAAGCGATGGACATTGGAAAAATAATTGTTCCTTAATGTTCAATCACTAGGATTTTATAATTATTATTTTTTAAAAGAAATGACATCTTACCAAAATAAAATTGGACATATTTGGTTACCCAATATTATATTTTTCAAAAAATATCAAGCCTAAGAAGGTTTTGGTTCTGCAAGTCTAATATTTTTATTTTTAGGAAAACAAATAAAGTATCAACAATAAGAAAATATAGTACATGGATAGTGAATGTTCTAGGAATATAACCAGTAATAAATACTTTTTTTAAATATTATCAAGATGAAATGTGGAAAAGTAACTTTCAGAGATAATTCTCAAGTAGAGATTATCGATATAGGTAACATTGTTCTTCTTGGTAATGCTTGTATTTCAATTTTTTTAAAGGTATTAATCACAACATTATAAGTATAAGTTAGTTATGTAAATATGTTTACCTTGTGAACTTTATAAATGATAAATTTTTAGAACATAATTCCAAGTATGAATTATTTAATTCTTCTAATTGACATGAGAATATTTATACACTTAACTTAGAATACCTTAGGAGCCAATAATTACCTTGCTTTAGTGGAATGAAAGATCAATCTTGGTTATGGAATTGAATTTTAGGACGCTATAACCTTATAAACTTATCTTAGTTGACTAATAAAGGAATATTTTAGGATCTATCAGATATTATATTTTATTCTTCAAAAGATTGTGACCATTTTCAATCTGGAAAGCAATGTAATCCAGGTTTTAAATCTATTAGTGAAGTGTCAACTTATGATGCATTATAGTCAGTACACATGGAATTATTAGGTCCCACAAAAACTATAAGTATTGGGGGAAATATTATTTATATGTTATGGTTAGTTATTACATTATATATACTTGGGTTTATTTTCTCACAATAAAATATGAAGCCTTTTTTATTTTAAAACATTTGTATCCAAAGTAAAAAAAATGAGAAAAAACATCCTTTGATAACTAGTCATAATGATCATAGTGTAGAATTTGTAAATTATGATATTGAAACTTTTTGTAGGATGAAAGGTATTAAAAATAAATTTTCAGCACCTAGAACCCCTTAGTAAAATAGTTTATTTGAATGAAGAAATAGAATATCTTATGAAATAACTAGAACCATGTTGAGTGAATACTCAATTGATAAAAGAAATTTGATGAAGTGGTTAGTATTTCTTGTTATACTATAAATCAAGTTTTAATTAGACCCTTTCATAATAAGACACCTTATGAGTTAGATATGGGAAGAAAACCAAAGGTTTCATACTTTGGAGTTTTTTGTTGCAAAGTATTCAACCTGAATATGAAATAAAACTTATATAAATTTGCACCCAAATCCGATGAAGGAATATTTTTATGTTAGTCCACTACTTCTAAGGAATATTGATTTTTTACTAAAATTCTTGTACTATTGAGCAAATAGTACATGTAATGTTTGATGAAACTGACCCTTTTTTTCAAATAACCCAACCAACATCCTATGATTTTATTTCAAAAAAATATCTTCGAAATTTGATGGAAACTTCTTCTCATATAGATGTTACTCAAGAAATTGATTCTGGAGTTATTCCGGTGGATTGTTTTATACCTTATATTGAAGAAGAGACTTTTCAAAATCCAAGAAGATAGTTTTTTCTAAGGAATCATCCCAGTGATAGGTGATGTAGGTTAACCAGTTAGGTCTAGAAGTTCTTTTCAAGAATTAAATTGAACATCTTACATTATTATCCAAGTTTGACCCTTAAAATATTGATGATGATTTAGGTGATAAGGATCAAATTAAGAAAATTCAAGACGAACTCAATGAATTTGAGAGTAAAAAAGTATGAACTTTATTTGAACGACCTAAAGAAACTTCTACAATTAGATTAAAATAGGTTTTCATGAACAAATATGATGAAAATGGAATAATTTTTTGAAATAAAGAAATACTTATTGCTAAGTTTTATAATCAAAAAGAAGGCGTGGACTATGAAGAAACATATGAACTGGTAGAAAGACTTGAATCTATTAGTATTCTACTATCCTTTGTATCATTATTTAGTTTTAAAAAAATTCAGATGGATGTGAAGTGTTATTTTCTTAACAGATATGTTCAGGAGGAGTTTTATGTTGAACAACTCCTAGTTTTGAAAAGAAAAAACATCATGAATATATTTATAAACTTACCAAAGATTTATATTAAATTAAACAAGCCCCTAAATCTTGGTATGATTGGTTAATGTTTTTTTATAACAAAACATTTTTGTTACGGGAGTTGAAGATCCTACACATTTTATAAAATAAGTTAAAAAAATATTATAATTGTTCAAATTTATATTGATAATGTTATATTTTAATTAACTCAATAATCCTTAATAGATTCCTTTGTGGATCTTATGAAATATAAGTTTGAAATTAATGATGTGAGAGTTAACATATTTTCTAGGTTTTAAAATTTCTCAAAAACTAGAATGAAATTTTAAATCTCAACTAAAGTATATAAAATATATTCTTAATGAATTTGGATAATAAAGTACTAAAAGTATTATTACTCCCATTGGTACCACAAATACCCTTGATCTTGATAAGGATGGGCAACTAGTTGATTAAAAATATTTTAGAGGTGTGATAGGAAGTTTACGTTACTTGATATTAAGCCACCCATATTTAATGTTTTTTGTATAATTATGTGTAAGATATAAATAAAATCTAAAGGAATCCCATTTAAAATATGTAAAAATAATTTCTTGTTATCTTGAGGGAATTATAGATTTTAGACTTTTTTATTCTTATGGAAATGTTTTTGAACTAAAAATTTTTCTGTATACTGAATTTGGTGGTTATAGAATGGATAGGAAAATTAAATCTGGAACATGTAACTTATTATTATATTCATGAATTTCTTGGTCTTTTAAGAATCAACACTTAGTTGCACCTTCCACAACTAGAGGTGAATATGAATTAGCTAGAAGTTTTTTTTATCAAGTGTTTTGGATGCATGCACATGAGCCTTAGCCCAGTTGGTAAAGACTCTGTAAGTGCATCCAAGCGACCAGGGATCATATCCAGGCGGAGGCAGAATTTCTGGGGGGTACTGTTGCAGTACTGTTGCAGACTGTAGCAAGTACTGTGCAGTACTGTAGCTGGTACTATAGCGGGAACTGTAGCAGGCACTGTTTGGCACTGTAGAAGCCGGTAATATGCCCTTGTTTGGGCCTTCGGGCCACCGATTTAGTTCCTGAGTCCTTTAAGGCCTTCAAACCACCCAGGCATTTGGGTCAGTAAGGCCTTAGGTCCACCTCAAGGCCTTCGGGCCACCATAAGTGTAGATGAAAACTAGACAACCTACAAGGAACAAGCTCTATAAGGAGGATGAGAAAGGAGCTTTCACCACAGCAGAAGCTAAACGGATTGCAAGAATGAGAGGGTATGGAACCTGCCATCGGGACAAGCCTGTGCATGCACAGGAATGCCTTGCCAAACATCCATGCGAAGGTGGAGAGATAATTTCACGATGAAGATGCTGGGGAGGTGCAGTTTCAAGTAGTTAGTCTGGTTTGTATGTAATGTTTGAAGCCTACAGGAAATCAATTACCCTAAGTCCTATGGGCCATGTAATACTTACGCCTACAGGCCTTGTTAGGGTTCCACCTCACCCCTTGAAAGGTGGAATATCAAAATCAATAAAAAAATGAAGGCTTTCGGGCCATTGGAGGAGGAGGTGTTTTGGATGCATGACACACTCACGGAATATGGATTTATTTTTACTAAAACTCAAATACTTTGTGATAACACAAGTTCCATTGCCTTAATTAAAAATCCATCACAACACTCACATGATTAGCACTTAAAAATAAGGAAACATTTCCTTCAGGATCACACACTTAAAGGAGACATCATTTTACAATTCATCGAAATGCAAGATCAACTTGCAGATATTTTTATAAAAACTATTACTTATGATATATTTGAATAAATTAAATATAATAAATTAATTATTAACATAAATTAATTATCCATATCTACTTATTATTTATCCATCCTCTTACATTAAGTTACTACTTTTCATAAGCGGGGTACTTATATTTGTTTTTCAAAAAAAAATTGTATTCTAAATTTTTTATTTTTCTTCAAAAATTTATCATATTGAGCCTTCTGAACACACATGTTTTTAATGGTTTCATTTTAATAATTCCTAAAATATTTACAGCACTCTAAAAATTTCATAAAATTTCTAAACTCAAAATTTATTTAAAAACTTTTCAAATTCAAAAAGATTTCGTAATGATTTTTTATTTTAAAAATATCATATTTATTTTTACTTATAAAATTATCATAATTAGAATTTTATGTTAAAAAACCTATAATAATAAGTTTTTTAACTATATTAATCAGTTAAACTATTTTAATTTTTTTAGTTTATAAAAAAATCAAGAATAAGAGTTTAATACCACTGGATCTTTCTACTCTGAAAGTTATTATTATACTCTATTAATCTTTACAATATTTTGTTATGGTTTTTTATCATTTTTGTTGTAATTATTTTAGTTTTATTAATTTTTTATTTTAAAATTTTTCTTAATCAGATTCAACTCAATCTGATAACTATTTTAAAAACATTGAGAGTTTAAAATTTTGTGTAAACATTCTTTGAATTAATAACAACTTACAGATGTAAGGACTTCTCATCTAAACTATTATATTTCTTGTGGAAGATAAATCATTATACCAATCCCTTTATAAGGATGACCCCTCCCCCATGTCCCTTATTTTTTGTTCCAGAATTTTTCCCCAACTTACTATTTATTCAAAATTATCTAGTCAGAAAAGTTTCCTTTATTACCAATTCACCAGCTTCAGTTCTTAATCCAATGGTATCTTTTAAAGATTGCATGAAATGGTTCGTATTCAGGGAAAGGTTAGTCAAAAGATCTTTCTATGAGAAATATGACTCTATATTGAAGAATATTATAGAATTCCAAGGATGGGAATCAGTGTACTTAGAAAAGTCTGATATGGATTTATATCTATTCTATATTGATCTTATTCAATATTTTTATGCATCAGTAAATTTTTTCAAGGGGGATGGGAAAGAAAAAAATTATTTTTCAACATATGGAAAGGTATATAAGATTAAATATAAGAAATTTTCTGGCTTAGTAGGAATATCGTTGGAAGGATGATATTTTTCCTATCAAATAAGTTTCTAGATGATCCTGGATCCTTTAATGAGAAAAAGGAAAAAGATTATTTGTTCGATCATTATGAAAAATTTATGAAGTTTTGACACTTGAATCTAGATAATCAGGTTTTTTTATTATGGATTCAATGGTTTCTCATACCGAGGAAGGAAGATTGTGATACAGTAAAAGTTTTTTATGTTTTTGTATTGTACTTTTAGTAAACATGAGAAATATAAATTTTATGAGTTTCTTTTTCTAAAATGTGGATAATATCAAATCAGGTACAATTAAATCTCAAATCATTATGTTTCTGAATTTCTTAAGTAAACTAGTTGAAAAATTCAGGGAGTTTTTCAAAATTTCACACAAATAAAATTCAATGAGAGAAAATATAGATTTTATAAGCGATGATACAATGAAGTATGTGATATTATTCTTAGATAGAAAGACAAATAAATTTATTATGAAGTTTGATGGTACTGTATTTGAGGTAGATCCATCATGGAAGGAAGATTAAATTGAGAACATGATGAAAAGGAAAGCAGTGACTTCCCCACAAAAGAAAGAATAGAAACAAAAGAAACTTCCGAATGAATTTTATAATTAGTGGATGAAAAAAACCATAATTTCCTCTAATAATACTTGAACTAGATGAGGCTATGTAATTGGGAATACATGATTCTGACACATCACAAAAAGAAGAAAAGAAAATAAAGCAAAATAAGAGGTTAACAGATTCCCATTTTTGTAACAATTTGTTGAGGGGAGTTGAGATAGCCTCTGGTAATGTTGTTTTACAAGCCTCTCAGACGAATCAAGAAAATCATGATTCTAGATTATCTATTGAAGAAACAATAATGGTTTATGTTGATGTTTTGTCTTTAGATGATAAAGTAAATGGTAAATTGTTTGTTGAAGAATCGGTACCTGTTTTTCAAAAAAAAATAGAACCAACACCACTAGGAAAATGAGATTTTAGAACAACTAGACATCTCAAGGAAGATCTTGATAGGGTATTTTATGAGGAGGTTTTTGGAAATGAAAAAGGATAAAAATTTTGATATACATAAGAATAATTGAATATGATGATTTTGAAGAACTATTTGAGGAAGAATAAGAGGAATAGGATGAAGAGGATCAGGTTGAAGAGGAAGATGACAATGATAAAACTCATTCTGATAAAAAAATCATCAGAAACATAATTGTATTTACCCTATAAATTTGATAAATATGAAAAATATGGTAGTTCAAATGAAGAGGCATTATCATCAGAATGAGAGGCATAATCATCATCTATAAAAGATGAGAATGATCAATACTAAAAAAACTAAGAATGATGATAAACCTAACATTGAATATGTTAAAATCATGTAAATTTATGATGATAAGGAAGATGAGAACAATGATTCCAAGAAAATTTAGAAATCAATTTCAAAGGATGAAAAAAATAAAGACAAGAAAGATAAAATCAGAACAAGCTGAATTAAGCCTCCTGAGATTCAACAAGAATGGTTGGATTCAAACAGAATCATTTCTTTTGAAGGATTTAACTATATTTTTCATGCTTTAAACAGGATTGAATGAAAAATACCATTTTTTAGAAACCATAAATCTTGGAGTCAGTTGATTTAAGAAATTTTAAATGAGAAATTAGATTCAAACAAGATTCTAATAGAGAAATTTATCCATCTTAAAGATCAATTAAAAACTATTCAAGAAAGTTCTCAAACTCACAAAAAGTCATGTAACAAAATGTTGAAGTGTTCTTGCCATGTTAATGTCGATATCATGTTACATGATGGGAATTTTGATAATGTGAAGAATCTCATGAATTATTCAGACAAATCATTCAATTATTTATCAAAATACATGGCAGGGAGAGTCAATTTTGTAGAATACTTCAAGTATATAACTAATAATCGTACTGACAAAGTAAATTATTTTAAAGGAAATATCTGATATATGTAGTTGGAGTTGACTATACTCAAATCTTACGAAGACAAAATTAACTTATTTCATAATCAGAATAAGGAATTGTATGAAAATTTTTGAATTCATGAATAGAATTTTGACAAGTTGTAGAAATACTAAATGGTATTAAATAAGATGAAGATGTTTTTTAAAACATCGATTAAGAAATAAAAATTTTCTTCTCAAAATATTATTTATTTATTTTTGGTAAAAAAATTAAATTTTTGAAATATATGAGTACTCTTCTCATCCAATTCCAATTTGTTTCAATATTTTCCAATTGTGATTGGTTGAATATTCTTACTTGTTTTTTTTATGATTAGCTAGGTCATTATATTGTTTCTTATTTTTATTCATTTGTCTCACTTTTCAGAAAACATAAAAATTATTCTCCATTCCTTTTTGATAATCAGAAGGGGGATATATTTATATTGGTGAGATGAATCTTTAAGGGGGATAAATCATTATGACGAAGAACTTCTTAACAAAGGGGGGTTATATTTGATAAAGTAATATAAGATTACATTAAGGGAGAGAATATGATCCTTATGGGAAGATATTCTTCTAAGGGGGAGATCATTGTATTCTACATCATACTCTCGGTTAGACTCAGAAGAGTTATAAACTAATAGGGAGTTAAATTTTAATATTTAACTATGAATATGAAATAATTAAAAGTAAATGGACTCTATTTTTTCAATTTTATTTTTCACTTATGTTTTGGTGGTTGTGCTTTCAAAAAAGGGGGTTATTTTTTATTCAGAAGTTTTACTTCTTAATTTTACATTCCTTTTATTTTCTAAATCACAAACACATTCTTATAACTTATTTTATAACTTTTTATGTCCAATTTATTTTTAATGTTTTTTGGATAAAACATAATATTTTACCATACACATAATAATTTCTTATGAATTATGAGTATAAAATTTATATTTTTCATTGAAATTGTCATAATGATTATCTGTTCGATAAACATCAGACTCACCTTTATCAGATCAGGTATTATACTATATTTCTTTTATATTTTACTAACAAATATTTAAACATCAAACTGATACTGGAACTAATAACATCATACTAATACTCATATAGGTTATCATAATGATAGTTTTAAGGAAGTCCATCAGACTATCTAAGTTTATAATTGTATTTAGAAGACTTATTTCTAATGTAAAAAATACTTTTTACACTATAATAGTGTAAATCATTATGAATTTGGACATTATTTACAATAGATCCACTAAGTTCCAGGTGTCCAAGTCATTGCCAAAAACTCAAAGAAATATGACCGTAAGAAGATCAAGATGACCATTGGGATGATATCGATAAATACCAGGTCATTCGAAGAGTTTGAAGTTACTAATTGCTGATTGATTCATTTTCATATTCTCATTTTTTGAGATTTATGAATATTGAAAATCATGAAATACTCAATCTTAGTTTTTTTAATTCATTGTAGAGTCATTCTATGGAAACCTTTTCAAGTTACCACCTTATGAAATTTTTCGTCATAATCAATGGTTGATCATCATAGTGATCTAGGAATTATATGGATATGAATATATATAAGTTAATTTATAATGTCAAGGGCTATTGTGGATACATAGACAAATAAACTGATCATCGAAATGATAGAGGGATTCCATGGATAGGAAGAAAGATCAATTATTATCATCGTATTGAGGGCTTCCCTCATAAGGGAAGACATAGTTTCTTGTAAGTATAAAACAAGGGATAACTTCAGTCTATGTTATAGATCATATTTATATTAAGGTTAAAAGAGTTATATTTTTAATTTCTTGAAATTTATTCTTTCTTCTGTATGCTATTGTATTACTTTCTGCTTACAAGGTTTAAAATTCCATTGAACATTTAATAGAATGTAAATAATTGCATTAATATTTCTATTGTATTTATTTTATCTATGTTCATATGATTATGATAATAAAAATACATTTTATTTAATCATATTCATCTTGATTATAATTATTATACATTGATAAATTGGATCCATAGTGATTTAGATCATTTCACTCTGATTAAATCGTATCAATTATAATTATGATTTGGTGACTTTTTTCATTGGAATGAGGGTCAAGTCCTATTATCCAACTAAAATATACTTAGTATTTTTTCAATTTAATTCTTTTAAACAATGTTTCCTAAAAACTACAATTAACCCCCCCCCCCCCCCTTCCCTCTTGTAAGTATAACAATCTGAGCATATTATAAGGAACCTTATCAGTATATTTATATATATTGATCCAACATTTACCTTCACTCCTATAAAAAACTCCAATTCACTTCAAACAAGTATAGAAGTGATTTTTCCACAATTATCACATAGGTAAAATCCATCTTTCTCTTATTCCCATTATCCATATTTTTCTCTTTCATCATCTTCATCTTATGATTCCCATTGAATCTATAAGACTTAGAATATTCATTTTCAATCTTTATACAACATTGTACTATTTCTTCATATGATGAGATATTTTTTAGGATATTTAACATTGAATAATTTTCTTAATACCATCAAAGAAATGATCCATCTTACTATTTGGATCTTGTACATTATTTGTATCATGACTTACTAACCTTGTAAATATCGATTCACACATAGAAACATTTTTATCATCATTTTATCTTAGACACCATAATTGACTCTCCATATTCACTCATTTCTCGTGAGGAAAATAATTTTCTAGGAATAATATCGTAAAATACATTTATTCCATGTTTAATATTTCTTATTCATCATTATTGTTTGGAATCAATGACCAGCATTGACCACATCTATTGAGAGATGATAAACCACCCTAACAAATTTATCACTTTTATTACTTCCAAGTGTAATTCCCCAAACCCAGAAGCCTAAATTCAGTGCATTATTTTATTACATTAGCATATATACAAGTGTTGAATCAAAAAGGACCAATTATTTTAGAACTTTTGGGAAATAGATTACATACATGACCCTTATTTTACAATTCAAAATCTAAAATAAAATATAGAGAATACTTAGAACATCATGATTCTACTAGATTAACCCTGAATATTAGTGATAATGTAAATCTTTTCATCCTTGGAAAAATTAAACATAAGAAATCAGTGAGATCAGATGCTAATTAAGGGTAAATAATATATCTGAAACTATCATAAATAAGAATAAACATTTAAGGAAAGGTGTATAACTGAAACACAAGCCTTTTAAATATATTCTTGAAAATAGTATGGAAATAATAAATCAAATAATTACATATAAACCTTCACAAAAATATTTTTCTAGTTTAATAATCACATTAATATCAATAAATAATCTCGTAATGAGGGAATCCATAATCCCAGACATCACAAACATATGGTCAAGGATTCAGCCAAGACACCATACATAAACGGGTACAAACCCAAAATAGTTTGTCTCATTAGAACTAATGATGAATCAAGGGGTTATATAGGGCCTCACCCATCACTTACTAAGTCTAATTCATTCCTCATATGAAATGACTAAAACATAATACACATAAACATTCGTATTAAAACTAACATACAAACTGTTAATAAAATAACCATAAACCGTGAATGGTATCAAAATAGCACATACACAATTAAATATATCATAAAACCTTCAATAAAATATGGTATATTTTATCATAATAAATCAACCTCAATTAAGCATAAAATCCAACAAAGGATTTTGAAATAGATGAAAATAATCTAATAAAATTGCTAAAAATTTCTTGAAAGAAATTACCCTTTTTATTTGAAATTATTTATAATTTTCACAATTATAAAAGAAAACATTTCCTTTGAAAATAACCTTATAACATTATAAGGTAATATTTAAAATGTTAAGGTCTCATGATGGTAGAAAAATCCTCTCACACCATATAAGTTAAAAAACATTATTACTGTCGAAAAAGCCATAAAGTGCCTCGTTTAGAAAACAAAAAAATATTCCTTTCAAAACGTTTTATAAAAATTGAAACATGGTTATAAATTAATGTAAAAAAAATTATAAGAATATTTTGAAATACATATTTATGAAACATGGACATGGATAATAAATATGTCCCAATAAATACTTACATATAAACAATCCCGAATAATGATGAGATTTTGAAATTAACCCTTACCTTGTACTTTTCTTTAGTTGAGGGTGTGATAACCTCTTTTATAATGATAAAATAATTTTATTAAATTATACCTGTACTATATCCAAATTTATTATATCATATATGATCCTATTATATAATTTTTTATAATATTTCATTACTACCTTTGTTTCGGGTGTAAACTACTTCATTTTATTATATTTGTTTTGTCATGTAAGTATTGTTTCTTATGAATAGGATATATTTTATTCATATCCATAATGATATTAAGTTTATAAATATTATATTTACTCATAATTTACATTTTTATAATTATTCTTTAATGGTTAACATGGATAATGGATCTCATCGCGTTGTGGTGACGGTAGGTCGTACATACGCACGAGTGACGGTATCTTTCCCTTAATGGTAAAGTGGTAAAGAGTAGGATGGTATATTAATTATAAATAATCAATATCATGTCATATTTATTATTTATATACATTATATTCATTATTATACCCCTCCAAATAAAGTGGTTATGAAAAACAATTACACCACGGTGTTGAGACGGTAAGTCATACGTTCGCATGCATAGTGATATTGTTTTTCGTAGGATGGATAAAAGTAGAAATATGGTTGTAACATAATCATAATAACATATCATAATATATATTATACTTTATTTAATATTTTATAATGGAAACAACTCATGAAGAGGAAGTATAAGAAGAAATAATTTTGATGGAGTCGGTAAAGATGATTACCTCTTCTTTAGAGAACCTCCTTTTGATCTCCTATTAGGGACACTAGGGTTGGACTTTTGAGGATACCAAAACATCTAGGATGTTTCTAGGGAATTTTATAATGGAAATTTTCAGGTTTTTATCGAGAAACAGGGCTATAGGTGGTGAGAGTAAGTGAGGGAGGAGGTGACCTTTTATAAGAGAGGGGAGGGACACTCTTGGAATTCCATAAAATATTAAATTAATATAAATTGATTTTCAATTTAAAATATCTCAAAACTGATTTATTTATAATATATAATTATTATGGGTCTAAATACTCTCAACTAATAATTTTTATAAAGGTTTAGGATATATTTTTACCCTAATATTTTAGCTTTAACCCTAAATTAATTCCTTTAACTCTTACCATCGCAACATGTGTTTTTATTACTTAATGGTTAATATAGTTATATCAAATTCCAAACAAACCCCAAATGGATTATTTATGACACATTTTATATTATTATAGTTATTTGGTTGAATTTTAGATTTTATAAAATTTATATCATTTAATAAAATATTGTTTATTTAAAAGTATGTTTTATGTCAATTTTGATACTATTAATTATTTTTATTTTTAAAAATATTCTCAAAATATTATAAATTAAAACCAACACATCTAATATATTAATAAAATTCCTAAATTTACTATAAATTGTTTTTATATAATTAATTATGTCACAATATATTTATTGTAATATTTATAATATCATTTATTTGATATTTCTACTCATTAAAAAAATTATTGGATCATTGTTATGCAATCCCTTATTAAATTTTCTCTTATATAAAAATTAAAAATTAATTATCATGGTAAATATGAATTTATTAGCTTTAAAATTACTATTTATAGTCAAATTTATCTTCTATATTAACCTATATTAAAAATGATTTAGTTATTAAAAATATGAGTATGACATTTTTAACTTATCTTTAAATAAAATATAATAAATTACATATTATAACCCCAAGTGTCTTAAAAAGGTTATAATTTTGGCCTATGGTTTATTTTGGTCGAAACCCACTCATCCAATTAAATTAGGACAAGTGTTAGGGTAATGTTATAATATTATACTATTATGTTTACCATTAATTACTTGATTTATGCTTAACCGTGGTAAAAAAATACTAAATTTATTATTCATAAAAATCAAGTTGATGATATTAGACTCTAAATATCATACATATTAAAATTTTGTATATATTTTTTTCTAAATTCAATTCATATATGTGGTAAATTAATTTTAACAATAATCCCACAGATGTGGGGAGAAGGCGGGTAAAAGAGACTTTCAAAAGTTCAATAAGTTTTTATATCTAATTTTAATATAAAAATTATTTCAATAAGAAAAATTTTATTAATATATGTATTATTGATCTATTATGACATTAATAATAAATTTAATTTATAATAATTATTTAAATGAAAATTTGGTTTTTTAACTGTAATTCTGTATTTTTCACTATTCATCAAAAAAAGAAAATTCTCAGAAAAAAACACCATAAATTTATCTTAACATAATTTTGACATTATAAATTAAAAAATGAATTCCATTTTGAAAAAAAAATTATAAAATTTCAAAAATTTAGTTTTAAAATAGATGCTCTGTTTAAAAGGTGGTAAAAGTACTCCTAAAAATAATATAGTTTTTATGCGTAAAATTGGTTTTATTCTTATATAATTGTCTAAGAAACACATAAGATAAATGGAATATACATTAATTTGATAATTTTGTTAATAATATTCATAACTTCTATTTATAAAGCTAGAATAATAGATCGTGGTGAGCTCAAACTCAGTGTTGTGTGCAACACAAGCTATTTAATTTATTTAAAAAGAAAATTTACTGTGAAATCATGGGGAGTTATATTCTTCCATCCTTCAAAAATTTCATCCTCAAAATTTATAGAATATAACCTCATAAAAATATTTAGGTAGTTCTTCATCATAATTTCCTTAGGGTTTTATGTCACCTCTTCCATGTTTTGGTTTCTCTATAGGACTTTTACCAATTGAGTTGTCTGATTCCTTAACACTTATTGTATAGTGTCAAGAATCATGACAGGCTCTTCACAATAATACAAATTTGGTTCCAATTCTATTTATTCATATATTAGTGTATGTATTGGGTATTTCATGTATTTATTTAATATTGATATGTGGAAAACATCATGAACTTTGGAGATACTTGGCGACATTACTAAACGGTAAGGTATAGCTCCAATTCTTTCCATAATTTCAAAAGGTCTGATGTACTTGGGATTTAATTTTCTTTTCTTACTGAATCTTATAACACCCTTCCATAGAGACACCTTCAATAAAACATGATCTCCCACTTGAAATTCAAAATCCATCCTTCAATTATCGACAAATATATTTTTCTTACTTGGAGTTATTTTGATATGGGTTTCAATAATATTCACATTTTCTTTTGTTTCCTCAACAAGTTTTGGTCATAAAAGTTTCCTTTCATGAATATCATCCCAAAAAGTTGGTTTATGACATCTTTTTCCATATAACACTTCATATGGTGCCATTTGGAAACTTGAATAGAAGTTATTATTATAGGAAGATTCTACCAAAGGTAAATATTGATACCACATACATTGAAAGTCAAGTGGGAATGATATCAACATGTATTCTAATATTTTAATAGTCTTATTAGGTAGTCCATAGTTTGAGAGTGGTAGGCAATGCTCAAATGAAGACTAGTATCTAGGTCCTTTTGGAGACTTTTCTATAATTTTGATGTAAAATGGGTATCACGGCCAGGCACAATCGATAGAAGTACACCATGAAGTGTTACAAATTCATTAATATAAAGTCTTATTAAACATTTAAGTGTTAAATCATATCTTATAGAAATAAAATTTCATTATTTTTTAAGGTGATAAATAATAACCCATATTACATCATACCTTCTAGGAGTCTTTGGTAGCCTAGGACAAAGTCCACCATAATATCATCCTATAACCAATAGTGCAGAAAACGTTATTTACGTCACAATTTTTTACATCGGTTATATATAACTGATGTGATAATCTGTGAAACGTGGTTTTTTACGTCGGTTATTTTATAACTGAAGTATAAAATGTGGTGAGTAAATTTTTAATGTTGGTTATTTTAATAACCGACGTTACAAATCGCGGGCGTTTGTTTTTTACGTCGGTTATAAATTAACCGATTTAAAAAACCAAAGCGTGGGGTTTTTTACATTGGTTATTTGATAACCGACGTAAAAAATGAGATATCTATGAGTTTTCTACATCGGTTATAAAATAACCGACGTAAAAACACAGATTTTGAGGCCTTTTTGACGTCGGTTATTTGATAACCGATGTAACAAAACAACCCGTAGAAGTTTTTTACGTCGGTTATACCATAACCGACGTAAAAAACTGTGATTTATGATGTATTTTTTACGTTGTTTATAAAATAAATGACGTAAAAAAAGTTGTATCTAATACATTTTTAATGTCGGTTATTATCATAACCAACATTATAAATGTAAAAAAATATTTTATAATGTCAGTTATTAAATAACCGGCGTTATAAAACATTTAAAAAATTAACAAGCCCCGTGGATTGTCATTTACGATTTTTCAATCGACAGCCCGGCAGCTCGTCTCTCTCACGTGGTAAACCATAATTGGCTCGTCGATCTCACTACATTAAACTCATTTTTCCTTCATCGTTTATCATCTTTACTCTCCTCGGATCTATCATCTCAACTCACAAAACTCAAGTAAGCCTCCCACGACTTTATTTCGTTCGTTTTTTTTCTGGATAGTCTATATTTATTGTTTGCGATTTTTGTGTTTAAACTAGGTAAGATTCTTCGATTTCAAACCCTCTTACCTCTTTTTTCCATCATCATCTTATTTATCATCCCCATATCTATTAGATCGACTCGCAATATTCACGTAAGCCTCAACTACTTCTATTTAGTTTGTTTTTGTTTCGCGAATGCCCGACATTGATGGTAATTTTTGTTGTCATTGACAACTAATGATCTCATTCACCTATATTACTGCATAGAATGGTTATTGATTAAATGTACGAATTCGAAAATGATATTTCATGTGTTGTTGTTGCTTATGTTTATCCTATTTTATATGAGAATCTATTAGACATATAATGTAATGGTTGTTGACCTCTATGGCCCTTCAATGCATCCCTATGTCGCATGATTCCAAATAAAAATGGGTTCTGCTGAGGGCTTACCCTAGTATTTTTTGAGGCCTTGGCCAAGGCCTTGACAATATGTTTAAGATTTCTAGAATTATCCATTACCTCATTATGATATTAGTTATCGAGAAAACTTGTGATCATTTGACTAGTTGAATATCAATAGTTATTTTTAATTATCATACGATAATTTAAGTAGCCATATTTAATAATATTTAATTCCATCTATTTCATGCTGAATTATATATTAAATTCATGTTTTTTTAGTTGTTCACCATGCCTAGTTTTTATATGTAAACCATTGTTTGGGAGGTTTTCCAGGGGTGGGGTTATCCAGAGGGTTGGGGGTGTCCAAGGGGGTGGGTGGGTGTGGGGGGCTGCCTAAGGGGTGGAGGCCTGTCCAGAGGGTTTTGGGGGTTGTCCGGGGGTGGGGGATATCCAGAGGGTTGGGGGTGTCTAGGGGGTGTCCAAGGGGGTCGGGGTGGGGGTGGTGTCCAGGAGGGGTGGGGATGCTGTCTGGAGGGGTGGGGTGCTGTCCAGGGGGTGGGGGTTGTCGAAAGGGTTGGGGGTGTCTTGCGGGGTGTCCAAGGGGGTAGGGGGTGGGGGTGGTGTCCAGGAGGGATGGGGGTGCTGTCTAGAGGGGTGGGGGGCTCTCTAGGGGGTGGGGGATATCCAGAGGGTTGGGGGTGTCCAGGGGGGGTGTCCAAGGTGGTGGGTGGGTGTGAGGGGTTGTCCAAGGGGGTGGGGGCCTGTCCAGAGGGTTTGGGGGGTTGGTCGGGGGTGGGGGGTTGTCCAGAGGGTTGGGGGTGTCCAGGGGCATGTTCAAGGGGGTGGGTGTGTGGGGGGGGGGGTTGTCCAAGGGGGTGGGGGCTATCCAGAGGGTTTGGGGGGTTGTCTGGGGGGTGGGGGCTTTCCGGAGGATTGGGGGGTGTCCAAAGAGTGTCCAAGGGGGTTGGGGTGCGGGTGGTGTCTAGGAGGGGTGGGGGGCTGTCCAGGGGGTGGGGTCTATCCAAGGGGTTGGGGGTGTCCGGGGGGGTGTCCAAGGGTGTGGGTGGGTGTGGGTGGCTGTCCACGGGGGTGGGGGCCTGTCCAGAGGGTTTTGGTGGTTGTCCGGGGGGTGGGGGTTGTCCAGAAGGTTATGGGTGTCAAGGGGGATTGACTACTGCATCATGGTTTATGATATTATGAAATGATGATTGTGTCATGATTATTGGCTTTACATTGTGATTTTATCCATCTGAATTTTTATTTTAAATATGATTTGATTCTCAGGTTTACTCCATTTTCTCCAATTTTCTATCAACCATGTAGGCGCCATGGTTTTCTTTTATTCAATGGAATTTAAAACTATTATATCTAACTATATTTTGTTTTAAAAATAATATTCAAGCATATTTTTTTAAATACGCTTAGATTTGTTTTATGTTTCAAAATTGTTTTACATTCAAATTCTGATTTTTTCATATAAACATATATTTTTCTTATCTTAAAAATATTTTTTTTATTTGTTATAGGTAATAATGAGTTGAAGTTGGATTATGGCACATCAAATGAGAAATGAATATTAGGAAGGTGTTGATGCCTTTTTGGAATTTTCTAAATGAAATGTTCCAAGTAGTGACATCTTTTTCTGTCCATGCCTGAAATGTTTGAATATGAAGAAGTTGAAAAGTAGAGAGATAAAAGATCATCTGATTTGTCATGGTTTTAATCTGAGTTACAGCCCTTGGATTTGGCATGGTGAAACTGGACGGAATGTCACTGATGATGATGATTCACAAGATGGTAACTCTGATGGAATTGAAGATATGATTTGCGATATTGTAGCAGAACAAATTGAGATAGAACCGACACTTGTGCGTCTATATGTTGATGCTGAAAAACCATTATATCCTGGTTGTACAGATTTTAAGGTTTTGTTGGTGGTGTTAAGATTGATTAACCTGAAGGCGAAAAGTGTATGGAGTGACAGAAGTTTTACAGAGCTGCTACAATTGATGAAAGACATTCTTCTAAAAGATAACGATCTTCCAGATTCACATTACAAGGCCAAGAAAATATTATGCCTGATGGGATTGGGATATAAGAAAATACATGTCTGTCCGAATGACTGCATTATATATAGGAAGGAATATGAATTTCTGTCAGAGTGTCCTAAATGTGGGACATCAAGGTATAAGGTGAAAGAAAAATCACAGGCTGATATAGAGATTACAAAGCTCCCTTCAAAGGTATTTTGGTATCTTCCTATAATTAATCGTTTCAAACGTTTATTTTCTAATTCACGTGATGCAAAAAGGTTAAGATGGCATGATGATGAGAAGGTATGTAATGGAAAAATACGTCATCCAGCTGATTGTCCACAATGGAAGAAAATTGATGCGCAGTATTCTACATTTGGAAATGAAATTAGAAATCTAAGACTAGGGTTGTGCACATATGGAATGAATCCATACCGAACCCTCAGTAGCACACATAGTTCATGGCATGTTTTATTGTTAATTTACATCATCTCTCCTAAAGTTTTTATGAAGCAAAAATATGTCATGTTGAGTATAATGATCTCTGGTCTAAAGCAACTCGGCAATGATATTTATGTTTACTTGTCACCGTTGATTGATGATTTGAAACTGTTATGGGCTGATGGTATTAGGGTGTATGATTCTTATAAAATGGAATATTTTCTATTACATGCAGAGCTTCTGTTCACTATAAATGACTTCCCATCATATGGAAATTTTTCTGGATACAGTGTTAAACGTTATGAAGCATGTCCAATTTGCGAACAACAGACGTCATATTGTCAATTTCATCATGGGAGGAAAATAGTGTACATGGGTCATCGAAAGTTTTTGCCTATGGATCACCCTTATAGAAGACTAAAAAAGGAATTCAATGGCTCACAAGAATTTGATACTTATCCAAAACCTTTATCCCCTAATCTATATTTTGAGAGGGTGAAAAACCTTGATGTGACATTGGGAATGACACAGAATTCTGGTAATGATAGACATATTTGGAAGAAAAGGTCAATATTTTTTGAGCTACCATATTGGAGGTATCATGAAGTTAAATATAATATTGATTTCATGCACGTGGAGAAGAATATATGTGATTTTTTGATTGGAACATTGTTATATATTAAAGGAAATACAAAAGATGGGTTGAATGCAAGATTAGACTTACTATCAATGGGAATACGTTTGGAGTTAGCTCCCACTCCTAAAGGAAGATGAACATTTCTTCTCCAAGATTGTCATAAATTATCGATGAGGGGGAAAATTAGCTTTTTTCAGTGTCTCCATGATATCAATGTGCCTCAAGGTTATTCTTCAAATGTAAAAAATTTTGTCTCATTGAAGGACTTGAAGTTTATAGGTATGAAATCACATGATTGTCATGTCATGATGCAATAAATTATACCAGTTGCATTGCGTGGAATATTGCCCATTCGTGTCAGAAAGACTATAATGAAGTTGTGTTATTTTTTCAATTCAATTTGTAACAAGGATATTGGTGTGAATGCTTTGAACAATTTGTAAAATGATGCAATTTTTATATTTTGTCAATTGGAAATGTATTTTCCTCCAACTTTTTTTGATATAATGGTGCATTTAATGATTCATCTGGTTCGAGAAATAAAGCTTTGTGGACCTGTATATCTTCGTTTGATGTATCCTTTTGAAAGGTATATGAAAATATTAAAGTGGTATGTTAAAAATACATATTGAACTGAAGCCTCCATTATTGAAAAGTATATTTCTGAGGAGGTAGCAGAGTTTTGTACGAGATACTTGGTTGCAGCGCAACACATAGGTTTTCCTCCATCTCTCCATGAACAAGTTAATAATGATGGAAAGGGGATTTGTGGCTTTAAATTGAAATCATTATCAGCTAAACAGATGAAGAAGTTGTTATAATACATCTTGAATAACATAGCTGATGATCAACCATATATCACATTGCATATTAATGAGTTGAAACAATTTCATACAAAGAAGAAAGAAATGTGGATTTTGAATGAGCACAACAAAACTTTTTTGTCATGGATTAAAAAGACTTTGCTTGGTAGATCAGATGTATTAGAGACATTAAAATGGATAGTGGGTGGTCCATGTTTAAATGTGATAACATGGTACGGTTATGACATTAATGGCTATACATTTCATATGAAATCTCAGGACAATATAAGTGAAGTTCAGAATAGTGGTGTATTGGTGTTTGCAGAAGCAATGCATTTTTCGAGTGCTAAGGAAAAAAACCCAATTTCTGTATCAAATGCATATTATGGAGTGATTGAAGGCATATGGGAGGTTTATTACTTTAAAATTAAAGTTCTTGTTTTTAACTGTAAATGTTTTATTGGTAAAAACAGTGTCAGACACGATGAATTTGGAATGACACTTGTTAATCTGAATAGATTGGAAGACACAGCTAATTCTTTTATAATGGAAACACATGCAAAACAAATTTTCTATGTAGTAGATCAATAAGATATGCATTGGGATGTTTTTTTACAATGGAAAAAAACAATATATTGGTGAGGATGAACTTGATGAAGATTCTGATTTATGTGAGGTCCCTACTTCCATGGAAAGATTAACAGAACATAATGATGAGCATGTTGAAGACATGGTTTGTGCCATAAGGAATGATCACGAAGAAGGAATTTGGTAAAACAATCCATTTGTACATTCCTAAAATTACAGGTAACATGTGTTTATTTCTTGTTTACATTTATTATTTTCATAAATGTTAGATATTGTAAGTTTTTTATTTATTAAAACATGTTTTAAAACAAAATAATTATATGTTTTTGTTTGTTTTAAGTTTTTTTAGTTTACTTTATCATGTTTACCATTACATGAATTATATATCTATTGTTTTTGTTTGGTGACAATTACTTTACCATGTTTACCAGGTTTACCATGTTTACCATGTTTACCATCTTGACCATCTTTACCATCTTTACCATTGTTTAACATACTTACCATATTACCAATGTTTACTATTACGTAACTTAGAACACTTTTATATTTTCTGATTACAGTAGTATTAAAATATTTGAATTTGTATATTTTTTAACTAACATTTGTTTTTTTGATTCGAAGGATAATGACAGATCATTCAGTTGATCAACCACATGATTCTGGAGATGAGCATATTGGTCATACCTTTGGGGAGGAACATTCACATGCTCCTATTACGACAAAGAGATCAAAGGTTGGTAAACGTGGGTGCACACGTTTACCAAAATTATCACTTGTCCGTACACAGGATCAGAGGATAGTCTTTGAGTTTGATGATGATGATATTCCTAGAGGTCCAAATGCAGAATATTTTAAGAGTTTTGTAGCAACTCAAGCTAAGGGAAAAGTAAGCATTTTGTATGATTACTGGAGAAGTGTGGATAAAGAGATAATCTCTCAGTTGTGGGAGATGATTTTGGTAAGATATTTTGCTATTTTTTTAATATTCTTTTAATGTTTCTAGTATATATAATATGTTTAACCTCTTCTTTATCAGATGACATTTGATATTCCTGACACTGGAGGAGTCAGGAAGAAATGCTTATCATTGGCTGTCAGGAGATGGAGGAATTTCAAATCAACCCTCTCATTTGATTTCATTTATGGTCATAGAATTCATGACAATCCATTTCGTATATATCCTTTTATAGATGAAGACACATGGAGACTGTTTTTTGAAATTAGAAGAAAAGAGTCATTTTTTGGTAAGGGCAATGTAAACTTTTATAACCTTTCTTATATAAATGATCTTATTAATTATTTGTTAATGATTTCTTGTTATTAATTTATAACAAACAAGTAAATCTCATCAGGATATCCAATATAAAAATGTATACCCTCATAGTTATCTTGGGGAGGGTATGCATTTTTGGAAGAACAAATTATGGAGAAAAAATTTCAACAACTAAGAGCTGAGTCTTCAAGATCTGGAGAGGTGTCCCCTCCATCCCCTCCATCTAGACATGAAAAATGGAAGAGATATCGGAAGGTAAAAAAGGGAAATATCTTTTGGAATAATTGAGAATCATAGTTGAGAGTATTGTAAGATATCTATTTTATTTATTTAAGTTAACTATTTTCTTCATATAATTTCAATCATTACAGAAATGTTCAATTAATTAATGCAGGACTCTCTTCAGGAGCAGAGTTCACAAGGGACATTTACAGCTATTGGGAGGGAAGATATTTTATCTGTAGCATTGGGAAGGCCCGAACAACCTGGTCGTGTAAGAGGATATCCGGCAGGTGTATCGGTAAGAAAAGTGTTGCCACGTTCTTCAACTTCTAACGTTGAGGGGGTTTATAGAAAAATATAATCCTTGGATGTTGAAGTTCATAATATTAATGCGACGATGGAGGACAAGATTAGAGCGTCGGTGCAGTCTATGTTTGCAGACATGAAAAGAAAATTTCAGACTGCAACTCCCACTCCTCCACCTCCCCCTGAAGACCCCATTATTTATCCTCCACCTCTGCCAGTAGCTCCCACTCCCCCACCTCAACCTGCGGACCCCATTTTTTATTCTACTCCTCCGCTGCAGCTTCCTACTTATTACGAGTTGTATGTTGATGATTATCAACTTCATATAGTATCATATGGGTTGGTATATTGTATAGAAGATACAGTTCATCATCAACAATTAGAGGTAGAGAATCAGAGGGTCACTGTACAGGATATTATAGACAGATCAGCTCGGGTACCATTACCTACAGATGAGGTGGCGACAATTGGATATAGTATCGGCCATTTTTTAATTTGGCCATCCAGACTTCTTTGACTCATTACCATAGAGGTATGAATGTTATATCTTTTATTTTATTTTTTTATTAAAGTTGTTTTATCATTTTAAAACTAATATATTTTTCAATTTATTTTTACAGGAATACTTCAAAGGTAAAGAAATATTGTATAGACAACAACAAAGACAAATGGCTATGACATCAAATACAGATTCTAGTAGTCATGACATATTGTCAAGATATTCAAATTTTTTGGCGGGTCATTATGAGTTTCCAATGGAGGCTCATGTTTGTGGATGTGAAATAAGTGTGGGGATTATGAAAACTGATATCATGGAGCTTGTTACTGGAGATAAGTTTGGCATCAACGTGGTGCAAATTTTTTCCATGTAAGTCTTAACACATTTTCCCGGCGTTATATTTATTAAAAATGTATACTTATGTTTGTTTAGTATTAGGTATCTTTATAAAATTTTTGAGAGGAATGAGCTGACAGATGTATATAGATTCATGGACCAGCAATTGATTTCCCCTGAAGCATGTGCATTGGATGAGGAACAAAGAATGCTTTATATTGCTGAAAGACTTGAAAAGAATATAGTCACACAATTTTGGATGATTCCTTTTAGTGAGAGGTATGAAACACATCTCTCTCAAAGAGTTAATTATCTTTTAACATAAAAAACCACTAACGTTAAATTTCCCATTATCAGTGATCATTGGATGTTAGGGGTTTTTTTTCCAAGGGAGAAAGCACTTTATTGGATATGCTCTGTCCATGATGATGTGCAGGAAAGTTTTAAGAATATATTGGAAAAGTAAGTTTCAATTTCTCAATAGTTTTATATATTATAAGGAATTTTAAATTTACCCCATTCGTATTATTTTCTAACAGTGCATGGGCCTACTTTTGAAAAAACACAAAGAAAAGGACTGCAAAGATCAAATATGTAAATGCGAAGGTAAATATCCATTTATAATTTGTACTTTTTGATTTATTAAATAAAAATAATATATTGAATTTACACACATTCAAACAGAATTTTCATGAACAACAAGGCGTCATCAAATGCGGATATTATATTTTAAGATTTATGTATGAAATAATAACAACTGGGACAGTTGTGAATTTTGAGCTGGTAAGATATCCTCTTAAACTTTGCCATAATATTTCAATTTAATTTATTCATTATACACATTAACTACTATCCTTTTCATTTGTATCTTTTTGATGACCCTCAACCCTATACTGCTGAAGACATCAAACACTTACAAGTGGAGTGGTCAAATTATTTTACAGGTATGATTGAATTTTAGTTGTTTGTAATGTAAAATGTAATTTTGAATATTGTCGTTGTAATTATGTATTTGGTAGTCGTTTAGGTTGGATTTAGTTTTTTTTTTGAAGTTGACAGTGTAAGTTTTGAATTTTATCTATGTGAATGTTTAATTTTTCTCTACTTCTTGTTTTGGTCTACTTATGATGGTTTTTCTAGTATGGATTCTGGTCTGGAGGGAGGGGTTCCAAGGGTGTGGGGGGTGTTCAGTGGGGTTGGGGGGTGTCCAGGGGTCTGGAAGGGCTGTCCGGTGGGGTGGGGGGCAGTCCAGGGGGTGGGAGGGCTGTCCAGGGGTGTGAGAGGGCTGTTTAGGGGTGTGGGAGGGCTGTCCAAGGGGTGGGGGGTTGTCCAGGGGTGTTTGGGGCTGTCCAGGGGGTCGGGGGCAGTCCAGGGGTGTGGTGGGGGCTCCAGTGGGGTGGGGGAGGGCTGTCCAGGGTGTGGGGGGTATACATGAGGGTGGGGGGTTGTCCCGGGGTGTTTGGAGCTATCCAGGGGGTCGGGGGGCAGTCCAGGGGTTTGGTGGGGGTTGTCAAGTGGGGTGAGGGGGTGAGGGGCTGCTATTCAGGAGGGTAGGGGTTGTCGAGGGGTGTTTGGGGCTGTCCAGGGGGTCGGGGGGCAGTCCAGGGGTGTGGTGGGGGCTCCAATAGGGTGGGGGATGTCAAGTGGGGTGAGGGGGTGTTGTTCAGGAGGGTGGGGGCAGTCCAGGGGTGTGGTGGGGGGCTTCAATGGGGTGGGGGAGGGCTGTCCAGGGTGTGGGGGGCATACATGATGGTGGGGGGGTTGTCCCGGGGTATTTGGAGATGTCCCAGGGTTCGGGGGCAGTCCAGGGGTGTTGTGGGGGATGTCAAGTGGGGTGAGGGGGTGAGGGGGTGCTGTTCAGGAGGGGGGGTTGTTGAGGGGTGTTTGGGGCTGTCTAGGGGGTCGGGGGGCAGTCCAGGGGTGTGGTGGGGGCTCCAATGGTGTGGGGGCTATCAAGTGGGGTGAGGGGTGCTGTTCAGGAGGGTGGGGGTTTTGAGGGGTGTTTGGGGATATCCAGGGGGTTGGGGGCAGTCTAGGAGTGTGGTGGGGGCTCTAATGGGGTGGGGGCTGTCAAGTGGGGTGAGGGGTGAGGGGGTGCTATTCAGGAGGGTGGGCGGGGGAAATCCAAGGGAGTGGTGGGGGATCCAATGGGGTGGGGGAGGGCTGTCCAGGTTGTGGGGGGTATACATGATGGTGGGGGGGTTGTCCCGGGGTGTTTGGAGTTGTCCAGGGGGTCGGGGGTAGTCCAGGGGTGTGGTGGGGGCTGTCAAGTGGGGTGAGGGTGTGAGGGGATGTTGTTCAGGAGGCTAGGGGGGTTGTCGAGGGGTGTTTGGGGCTGTCCAGGAGGTCGGGGGCAGTCCAAGGGTGTGGTTGGGGCTCCAATGGGATGGGGGTTTTCAAGTGGGGTGAGGGGTGAGGGGGTGTTGTTCAGAGGGTGGGGGGTTGTCGAGGGGTGTTTGGGGCTGTCCAGGGGGTCGGGGTAGTCCAGGGGTGTGGTGGGGGCTCCAATGGGGTGGGGGAGGGCTGTCCAGGGGGTATACATGAGGGTGGGGGCTGTCAAGTGGGGTAAGTTTATATGTTATCAATGTAAATGCTTAAATTTTCTTTATTTCATGTTTTGATCTCCTTCTGTTTTTTTGGTACGAATTATTGATTTGGTTTCTCGTTGATTCTGGGGGAGAGCAGAGGACTGCAGTCGATTTTAAAAAAAAAATTGTCTTCCATGTCGGTTATTTTATAACCGACGTGATAAAGAAATCGAGAAGGGTTTATCACATCGGTTTTTTTAATAACCAACGTGATAAACACCTGTGTCATGGTTTATCATGTCGGTTATTTAATAACCAACGTGATAAAGGACCTGGGAAATGATTTATCAGGTCAGTTAATAAATAACTGACGCGATAAAAGGCCTGGGAAATGGTTTATCACGTCGGTTATTTAATAACCGACCTGATAAACCATTTCCCAGGCCTTTTATCGCGTTGTTTATTTATTAACCGATGTGATAAACCCCCCCCCCCAGGACTGGTTTAGCATGTCTGTTATTATATAATCGATGTGATAAACCATTGCCTGGGAGTTTATCACGTCGGTTATTTAATAACTGACATCATAAACTCCCCCGCACGTGTTTATAATGTCGGTTATTACATAACTGATGTGATAACCCCCCCCCCCCAGTTTATCATGGCGGTTATATAATAACCGACGTTATAAACCCCCCCCCCCCACCCGGTTTTTCACGTCGGTTATTAATTAACCGACGTGATAAACACCGCGATGTTATGTTTTTTACATCGATTTTTAAATAACCGATGTAAAAAACATTATTTATAACATCGTCCATATTAACGTCGGCTAAAAACCTACGTAAAAAATGAAAAATAACCGACGTAAATAACGTTTTCTACACTAGTGAACCCATATTGCATCATACCTTCTATGAGTATTTGGAATCCCCATGAAAAAAAAATTTCATAATATCATCCCATTTACACACAAGTATAGAAACAGGATGCATGACTCCCCTAGGATGTTATCTTTTAGACCACACCTGTTGAGAGACTAAACATCTTGATACATAATCATAAATTTTCCAATTCCTATTATCCCACCACAAGTGTGTTGGATTTTGTGGCCTAGAACCTACTACTTTGTACTTTATTCATTAATAAAAGCTTTATCACATCTTGATTTTTCTTCTACATGAAAATGCATGTGATAATTTCCTAAGGATAGTTGTTGCATTAAAGGGTCATAGCGGATCCATGCTATGATGAGAACTCGGAAGTTCCATAACACTGTTCTTGAATATATGTTCTATGGCCAGATGATGTTATTTGAGGGACACAAATAATACAGGTCATTAGGGGTGAGGAATCATAAAACTTTGAGGCACCTTATTATGGTGTGATCCCTTTGTAATATCCAGGAGAATATTATGAGAACGAGACTCGCTAGTAGGAAATCCACATTTCATAGTGTCATTTGATGTTCTTATCTTTGGACATGTGTATTAGTCCTTAGACTTTAAGATTATTATTAATGGATATTAAAACTCGCGCACTTAGATGTATTGACGAAACTGTGACGGTACACTATTCGCAGCGAGGTAGGATACGTTGGGTGTGTCACGAGTAATACTGCATTAATAGATAATGCGAGAAAGGATTTTTCCCTTCTGTTGCATAACAAAAGTAGATATCTCAGGCTCTTTGATGGAATTGATATAGCCTAAATAAATCCATGGCCATGGTAAGGTATGGGCAAGTTCAATTCTGGAAAGTCAAAGAAAAAATGATCGAGCACATGGGTTGATGGCACTAGAATGCATCCCGCTTGATTCGATATATCCTGAAAAAGGGATTATATTACATGGTAAGAGTTCGTATGAGGTGATGCGTCAATGCGGCGTCAACTTCTTTCTCTTGGGTGCCTTGACCCATTTCTAGACAGTAATCTTAAACTTTAGGAAAACCTACCTAATGCCAATGAGAAAGAGGCCTGGAGGGTCACACACAAAGTGTGTCCATGTATCCGAGTTAAATATTAATTTAACAAGTTAAATAAATATTATTCTTGATTGTGGTTTAATAATTATTTAAGGATGCATGATCTCATTTATTTCGACACTAGTTATTCGAGATAAAATATTGTGGATGAAATAATATATATTTATTAGAAATTAATGCAGTTTCATTTATTTAAGAAATAAATAGCCATTACTCAAGCACTAATAAATATGGTGGAGGAAATAAAGAAAAATGGAAAATAAAAGTACATGTCATGTAGTTTTATTAAAAATGTGTACACGCTGTGTATTAATGATTGCACGGTGTGTAGTTTTTCCAGTCAGGATTTTGAGAAAACAATATCATTTTATTAAATGATATTTATTATAATCAGTGTGGGTGCATGTCAAGGAATTAGTCATTCTACATGGGGGGTTTTCAATAAGAGTTAATGAAATAATAAAACACATAACGCATTTATTTATTGTCATAACTCTATAACCTCAAACTCGATAATAAATATCCTCACAACCCAACACTTTTCCCCAATGGTTGTGCACAACAATTCTGAAGAGTTCTCTCAAGGAAAAAAGAACTATTTCCTCCAAGAACACTCTCAAGACCGAGAGAGATCCACCACCATCGGATCAAGTCGATCGAAGGAGAACATCACAATTGAAGGTTCTTCCATGTTAGCACCCCAAGATCACTTCAGCGACATCCAAAGATACGTGGAGCATGTGTGGATCACCACTAGAGGAATCCTACACTTGGATTCTACAACGCAATGACGGATCACACCGGATTGTGACCAGAGACATCAATGAAGAAATAATTCCATCATGGTAATTCTTGTCAATTAATTAAATTATTTATAACCAACATATGATGATCTTATCTCTATCATTCCGGGACTCCATCTTTTGTTTATCGTTCTTCATTATATTATGAAGATCCAGAATTTTACATCATAATAGATCTCAGATTGATCTTTTTTAATGCTAAAATTAAAGTTGGGATGACCCACCAACGCGCTTCTGCTGCGCCCCAAACCTACAAGTTGTATCAGAGCGGTCATATCATTGATTATAATTATTTAGTTTTTCATTGGTGATTTACGTATTTAATAATTTAGTTGTTTCAATTCAAGTTAATCATTCTTAAAAATATAAATCTCGAGATATGTTCCTCCCCTCTCGGTTCTCGTTCACCTTACAGAAACGAATTTTTCTTTTAATTTTGATTAAAATAAAATAAAGGAACTCATTCGGAGGTGCCAAATGCTCCTGGCCATGAAACACCAGAATACACGGCGTGTATTCGGAAGTACACGTCATGTATTCTAGGTTCACTGAATTGACTAATCCTCCAAATCAGGTCGTGTATTGGATCATATCTAAGTCATTTATGACACTGTGTGTTGACCGGGAATAGGTGGCACACGATTTCTGGATTACACGTCATGTGGTCCAAATGAACATGGTGTGTAGTCCCTTCAGGTTAGGGTTGGACTGTATACCCCATACATAGCTTGCTTGGCTGGAAACCATGTAAAGTGGAAACTAGACGGCGTGTGTCCCACTGAACATGTCTTGTACTCCAAAAATTCCTAAGTACATCAACACACCATGTCCCCAGGAGTGTACTTCAGATGGACGGTGAACAAAAAGTACACGCCATGTAGTCAGAACTATAAGATGTGTAATCATCCAAATTATGTAGATTTATTAAAATTTATTATTATATTATACAAACCCTTGAGACATGTACCATAGTACAGGCGTAAAGATGAGGCACAACATGTGATAGGTGTTTTATATATATGTTTTTAATTTAACATCTACATAATGAATGGAAATTTACTGGGTTGCCTCCAAGGTACAAGTTACGTACAATTATAATTTTAAATGAATTTATTTGTATAAAATTATGATGGATGAGAATCTCAAGGAAATTTAGAAAAGGGTTTAAGATAAAAGGATTGATTAATTAAAGATAATTAATTGATTCGAGCATGATTTGTCTTAAATAATAAAGATTAAATAATTGAATGCTAGTTTTATTTATGCATAAATATCGTTGCATGTATGGATGGTCATGAGCTAAACCAAGACCTTTATATGTGAATGGTTTCTTTTAATTTATTCATTTAAATTAAATTTTTTTGCTTGAGAGCCTTCTCCTCATTAATATGTAGGGCCTACACACCCAAGGATTATTTTATGTAAAAACCCCTTTTTACCCCTCACCTACGTGTGAGATAAATGCATATGTAATGGATGGAACTCTCAAGCTCGTGTAGGTGGCTCAAGTCAAAAGTCAAGGCGAAACCAATCCAAGGAGATACAAAGGTGGATAGATGTAAAGCTATAAACACGAACCCCAAAGGTTCAAGGTGTTTCTCCCCTAGGTCTTAGGTTAGTTTATCAACTTCTAGATAAACTAACCAATATAAAATCTCATGATCATGCCATTTATTTTATTTCTATCAATTTCATGGTTTATTTATTATGGGTGTGTTATCACTGTCACACAATTAATGCATTAAACGAGCATGCAATATGGAACTAAAATAAGACCGGCTTATACGTAAATATTATCTTAGACATGGTTAATCACTTAAGTATATCCTACTTAATATTATCAAGCATGTAATAAAAGATAATAAATTAGAAATTTACGTATAAGGATAAAATCCCTCAAAGAAATATTAAGTTGGTATAGCCCTCCATAATCTTGGTTAGAATCGAACCATAGTTCAAAGTGCTTGACCAACCCTAGTTGGGGTGCTTTCAATTATCAGGGAATTATAATTCAAGATTTCGGGTTGACTAGACTTGATTCGCATCAAGGGTTGACTGCCATAGTAGGACTTGGTGTGACCAAGAGGCAAAGGTTGAGGAAATCCAAAATAAAAGGATTTCGGGATTGGGGATTCCACTCAACGGATCAAGGAGCTGTGAGTTAATGCAGTTGGCTTTTGGAATGCCTACCTAAAACCCTTTAAGTTTCTTGACTAACCCTATTTGGGGTAATTCTAAGGGCAATATGGATCCTTGACACTAGAATATTCAGGAAACAGAATATTATGAAGTCAATAGTGAGGGCTATTGTATTTTGATAAAATAGTGGGAGACTAATAAGTATTACTTTATTTAATTGTCTCATTTTTATAATAAATTACTAAACCTTTGCTCATCTTAATTTGTAGAAAGGGAAAGAAAAATTACTTCAAAAAAATCATTGCAAACCATACTCGAGAAGGAAAACCTTCTCACCGGTACTAATTTCCAAGAGTGGCATAGGCGTTTACGCGTCATCCTTTGCCATGAAAGAAAATTTTATGTGCTTGAAGAGCCTACTCCAGTTGCTCCTAGAAAGGAGTCCAATGATGAGGAACAATCTCTCTACATGAAACACATGGATGATGCTACAGATGTCTAGTGTTTCATACTATCATCCATGTCTAATAATATCTTTAAGAAACATGAAAACATGGACACGTATAGCATGATGTCTCACCTTAAGGATCTCTACCAAGAGAAGGCGAGACATGAGAGACATGAGATCTGCAAGTCTTTGTTTACAACTAAGCTTGGAGATTCTGTGTCAGCTGGGCCTCATGTAGTCAAGCTTATTGGCTACATTGAATGCCTGGACATCTTAGGGATTATTTTCCCAGATGATTTGCGTATATATCTCATCCTGTCATCATTTTCCAAGACCTTCTCTAGCTTCATTGTCAATTATAAAATGAGAAACAATGAGAAGAGTCTATCGGAACTTCTGACCTTAATTCTCCAGGTAGATAAGGACATGGGGAGTGACAAACTAGCAGTCCTTATGGTGACTAATAGAATTAAGGACAAGTAAAAGGGGCCAAAGACTTATAAATGGTCCAAATCCCTCGAGCATCATCCTTTCAAGAAGGGGAAGATCCCGAGGCAGGTCAAGGAATAGGAGGCGTTGTGTTTTACATGTGGCAAGTAAATTCACTAGAAGAGGAACTGAACCTAGAAGCGTGGGGATTCTAAAGGTGAATTTGTTATCAAGTATAATATTTCTATTTCTACTCATTGGGTATTAGATACAGCTTGTGGGGCTCACATATGTATTCAAATGTAGGAACCAAGTAGATTTAGAAAGATTACCAAAGGAGAGGTGGATCTTTGAGCTACCAATGGCGTAAGGTTGGCTGCATTGGCTATTGAAAATTACCACCTCTCATTGCCGACTGGGATGATTTTGGATTTACATAACTATTATTATGTTCCTAGTGTTACCAAGAACATAATTTCTATATCTTGTTTGGATATAGATGGATTTATTTTCAAGTTTGGAAATAAGGGTTGTCTCTTTTATAAGAACAATGTATGTTATGGTATGGCGCATTTAAATAATGGTTTGTATGTATTAAATTACGAAAACCAAGTGTTGGCAAATGATAACAAAAGAAACTCACATGACTCATACATCACCCAATTGTGGCATCACCGTCTCGGTCATGTAAATGAGAAGCTCTTGACAAAGCTCTGCCAAGATGGTTATTTGGAATCTACTGAGCTAAAACCAATTGATAGATGTCATTCTTGTTTACAAGGAAAAATGACCAAGTCTCCCTTCAATGGACAAGGTGAAAGGTCCACAGAGCTTCTAGGATTGGTGTACATGGATGTGTGTGGACCATTTCCAGTAGAAGCTAGAGTTAGATATTCTTAATTCATTATTTTTACTGATTATTTGAGTAGATATGGCTATGTCTACATAATGAGGTATAATTAATAAGCCTTAGAGAAATTTAAGGAATTCAAGAATGAAGTAGAGAATCAGGTTGGTAAGAAGATAAATAAACATTGATCGAATCAAGGTGGAGAATATTTGAACCAAGAGTTCATTGATCTTCTACGGGAGTTTGGGATTCTATCTTAGCTCACTCCTCCTTATACACCACAGTGGAATGGTGTTAGTGAAATGAGGAACCGCACCTTGTTAGACATGGTGAGGTTGATTATGAGTCATGCAGATCTTCCATTATCCTTTTGGGGATATGCATTACAAATTGCATCATACACATTAAACTGGGTACTAACTAAGGTGGAAAATGGAATTCCATCCGAGTTATGGAATGAAAGGAAACCCACTTTGTCACACACACGTGTATGGGGATGTGAGGTGTTTGTTAAGGCCTTCTCAGGCAACAAACTAGCACCCTGGGTCATGAGGTGTATCTTTATAGGATATCCCAAGGAAACGAAAGGATATTACCTATATAACCCTTCAGACAAGAAAGTGATTGTCGCCAGACAAACATCTTTCTTGAGAGGGAGCACATCCTCAAGAAGGATAGTGGGAGAAAGATTGACTTCGACGAAGTTGATGCCAAGATACACAAGAGTTTGTACAGGAACAAGTTCCAGAGGTCCCCGTGGAAGAGGTTCCAGAAACACAGGTACTGCGTAGGAGCTCAAGAGAGGTAAGGGAACCAGAGAGATTTGGTTTCCTAGTCACCGAGGATGGTGAGTCATTATTGTTGGAAAATGATGAACCTTTATCCAATAAGGAATCAGTATAAATCTCAAAAGGTACAAGATGGCTAGACGCTATGAATTCTTAGATGGATTCCATGTATCAGAACCAAGTCTGGGTTCTGGTCGATGAGCCAGTTGATGTAAATCATGTTGGATGAAAATGGGTATTCAAGAAAAAACTAGACATGGAAGGTCATGTTAGCACCTATAAAGAAAGGGTAGTAGCTAAAAGATTCATACATATTCAAGGAATTGACTATGATGAAACCTTCTCGCCATTTTCTATGTTTAAATCCATAAGAATTATACTTTCCATAGCAGCTTACCATGACTATGATATTTGGCAGATGGATGTAAAAACGGCATTGCTTAATGGGAACCTTCATGAAGATGTCTATATGACACAACCAGAAGGGTTTGTGACACTGGGTGAAGCCAAACGGGTTTTCAAGTTACAAAAATACATTTATGGATTAAATCAAGCATCTAGGTCATGGAACATTCGATTTGATGAAGCCATAAAGGAATTTTTTTTCATTAAGAATGAATGTGAGCCATGTGTTTATAAGAAGTTTAATGGGAATGCAATCATTATCCTAGTAGTATATGTTGATGACATATTGCTTATTGGAAATGATGTACCATTCTTATAGTCAGTTAAGGACTGGTTGAACAAGTGTTTCTCCATGAAGGACTTGGGTGAAGCAGCCTACATTCTAGGGATGAAGATCATTTATGATAGATCCAAGAGGCTGCTTGGACTAAGTCAGGGTACATACATTGACCCGATACTAAAGAGATTTAGTATGGAACAATCCAAGAGGGGATTGGTTCCAGTGTCACATGGATTACATCTTTCTAAGAAAATGTGTCCCCAGAAACAATAGGAGAAAGATAGAATGAGTAATATCACATATGCTTCGGCTATAGGATCCATCATGTATACCATGTTATGTAACATGATTGATGTTGCCTATGCACTGAGCATGGTAGGCGGATATCAAACAGATCCCGGAGAACAGCATTGGACTGCTGTTAAGACTATCCTTAAGTATCTAAGAAGAACTAAGGATATGTTTCTAGTGTATGGAGGAGATGAGGAGATTTTCATCAAAGGGTATGCTGATGCTAGTTTTCAGACAGATCAGAACGATATGAAGTCGCAATCTGGATATGTTTTCTATCTCAATGGAGGAGATGTGAGCTATAAGAGTTCAATGAATCCATTTGTATCCAATTCTATAGTCAAGTCTGAATATATAGAGGCTTTTGATGTAGCCAAGGAATCCGTCTAGATTCGGAACTTTTTCCAGAAGCTTGATGTGGTACCAAGTAGTAAAGATCCTATCACGTTGTATTGTGATAATACTGCAATGGTGGCTCTTGTGAAAGAACCAAGGTCACATAAATGGACAAAGCACATACTCCAAAAGTATCACCTCATGAGGTATTTCTATCAAAGGGGTAAATTTGCAGTGAGCAGAGTGTCCATGGAAGAGAATGTGCAGACCCCATGACTAAAGGCCTATCTCAGCAGAAGCATGAATATCATGTGAGAGCAAGTGGGTTAAAGGTTTTTAGAAGTTGTCTCTAGTCCAAGTGGGATTCTGTTGGATTTGGTGGCCTAAAACCAACTACTTTGTACTTTATTCATTAATAAAAGCCTTATCACATCTTGATTGTTCATTTTCATGATAATGCATTTGATAATGTCCTAAGGATAGTTGTTTCATTAAAGGGTCATAGAGGATCCCTGCTATGATGAGAACCCGGAAGTGCTATAACATTATTCTTGAATATTTGTTGTATGGTCAGATGATGTTATTTGAGGGACACATATAATACATGCCATTAGGGGTGAGGACTCATAAAACTTTGAGGAACCTTCTCATGGTGTACACCCTTGGTAATATCCAAGAGGATATTATGAGAATGAGACCGACCAGTAGGAAATCCACAATTCATGGTGTCATTGGATGTTCCTATTTGCAGACATGTGTATTGGTCCTTAGACTTTAAGATTATTATTAATGGGTATTACAAATTGCATACTTATATGTATTGACGAAAACTGTGATAACGCGCTGTTCGCAGTGAGGTAGGATGCATTGGGTGCATCACGAGTAATAATACATTAATAGATAATGCGAGAAAGGATTTTTCCCTTATGTTACATAACAGAAGTAGATATCTCAGACCCTTTGATAGAATTGATATAGCCTAAATAAATCCATGGCCATGGTAAGGTATGGGAGAGTTTAATTATGGAAAGTCAAAGAAAGAATGATCGAGTACATGGGTTGATAGCACTATCATGCAACCCGCTTGATTCGAGATATCATGACAAAGGGATTATATTATATGGTAAGCGTTCGTATGAGGTGACACGTCAGTGCGGCGTAAACTTCTTTCTCTTGGGTGCCTTGACCCGTTTCTAGATAGTAATCTTGGACTTTAGGCAAGCCCGCCTAATGCCAATGATAAAGAGGCCTAGAGGTTCACACACTGAGTGTGTGCATGTATCTCAGTTAAATATTAATTTAACAATTTAAATAAATATTATTCCCGACTGTGCTTTAATAATTATTTAAGGATGCCTGATCTCATTTATGTCGACACTAGTTATTCGGGAGAATATATTTTGGACGAAATAATATATATTTATTAGTGAGTAATTCATTTACATTTATTTAATAAATAAATAGCCATTACTCAAGGACTAATAAATGTGGTGGAGGAAATAAAGAAAAAGGGAACAAAAAAGTACATGTCGTGTATATTGAATATACACGCCATGTAGTTTTATAGAAAATGAGTACACGCCGTGTATTAATGATTACATGGTGTGTAGTTTTTCCAATCAGGATTTTGAGGAAATAATAAATGATATTTATTATAATCATCATGGGTGCATGTCAAGGAATTGATCATTCGACATGGGGGGGGGGGGGGTTTAATAAGAGTTACTGAAAAAAATAAAATGTGAAACGTGTATATTTATTGTCATAACTCTATAACCTCAAACCCAATTATAAATATCCTCACAACCAAAAGAGATATCCAGTGGTTGTGCACAACAATTCCCCAATGGTTGTGCAAAATAATTCTAGAGAGTTCTCTCAAGGCCGAAAGAACTCTTTCCTCCAAGAACTCTCTCAAGACCGAGAGATGTCCACCACCACCGGATCAAGGCAATCGAAGGAGGACATCGCAAGTGAAGGTTCTTCCATGCTAGCACCTAGAGATCACTTCGGCGACGTCCAGATATACGTGGAGCATGTGTGGATCACCACTAGAGGAGTCATACACTTGGATTCTACAATGCAATGACGTATCACATCGGATCGTGACCGGAGACATCAACGAAGGAATAATTCCATCAAGGTAATTCTTATCAATTAATTAAAATAATTATAAACAACATACGATGATCCAATCTCTATGGTTCTGTGACTCCCGCTTTTGTTTTTCATTCTTAGTTCTATTCTGAAGATCCTGCATTTTAAATCATGACAGATCTCGGATTGATCTTTGTTAACGCTAAAATTAATGTTGTGTCGACCCACCAATGTGCTTCTGCTGTGCCCAGAACCTACAAAATATTCCTTCAAATCTCTATAAATATTAGTGTTACAAGGGTTTATAGAGAAATTCAAGCTATGGGAATCATCCAATAACTCCCTTTTTAGCTCGGGCATAGAGGGATCACAAAGTATCTTCCCAATTTTAAAAATTCCATCTTCTTGTACAAATTTTATCAATTTCCCATCATTCACGAATTTAATATTCTTCTAAAAATATTCATCATCAGACTGAGAACTTTTTTCCCTTTCTAGAAAATATGATTTGGAAATTATTTGAAAATGTAGTGATGTTTCACCTTCCTTAATAAATCCCTTATCCATATTTACAATATCCATGAACATTCGATCCCTTTTAGTCCTCATTTTTTTGAAAACTCCATGATCCTTCCTATTTAATGCATTTACTACCTTTTTTTCTTCCCTGGATGGCATTATATTGAAAAATCATAATCCTTGAGTATCTCAATCCATTTCCTTTGCCTCATATTTAGTTCTTTATATGAGAAAATATATTTCAAACTCTTATTATCTATATATATCTCACATTGTTTCCCATAGAGATAGTGTCTCCATATCTTATGAGAAAATATTACCGTTACTCAAGATCATGATTTGTATAGTATTTTTCATGATTTTTTAACTTACTTGATTCATATTCGATAACTCTATCATTTTTTATAAGGACACAACCAAGAAATTTTCTTAGTTATTATCTATAAATCAAAAATACCTCATTTCCAGATGGTAATGTCAATATAGGAGCATTGAATAATATTCTCTTCAATTCATCAAAACATTCTCCACATTATTTTGTCCAAAAAAATTTAAACACTTTATATGTGAGATTGGTTAATGGGTTAATTCTAAAAGAAACACCAATAGTAACCTACTAAACCAATAAAGCAACGTACCTTGGTTATACTCAATGTTTCAGGCCATTATTTGATAGAGTTTTTCTTTATTGGATCAAAAAATATTCCATCCTTGGGGACAATATATCTAAGAAAAGAAATTTATTAAATCCATAATTCAAACTTTGAAAATTTACCATATAACTCTTCCCTTATAAGAGTCTCAAGAATGATTTGTAATTGATTCTCATGGTCTTTATAACTTTTAGAATACTCCAGAATATATTTAATGAATACCAAAACAAAATCATCAAGATATTCCTTGAATACTCTATTTATTGGATCTATAAGAACCAAGGGTGAATTAGTCAATCCAAATGGAATTACTATAAATTCATAATATACATACCTTGTCTGAAAAGATATCTTTGGGATTTCTTCCTTCTTTACTCGCAATTGATGATATCCAGAATGAAGGTTAATATTTAAAAATAATTGAGCTCCATGAAGTTGATCAAATAAATCTTTGATGTGAAGAAGAGGATAATTTCTATTTATTATAATAACATTAATTTCCCTATTATGAATACACATCTTTATGGATCCATTTTTTTCTTGATAAAGAGAACAAGGGATCCCCATAGGGAAACACTAGGGATAATAAATCCCTTTTTACCCAACTCTTAAAGTTGTTTCATCAACTCCACTAATTCCACTATAATGATTATATAGGGAGTCTTTGATATTGGTCTTACAATAGGTATTAAATCAATAGAAAATTCAAATTCATGCTATGGGGGGAATCTTGGTAATTTCTTAGGAAATACATTAATGTATTCCTTTATAATGGGTACATCCTCAATTTTATGATTGTCTTCTTTAATACCTATATATTGTTTTATCTTCCTCCCTAATAATTTCATTTAGTAAAGTTACTGAGGGTGGATCAAGATAAGAAATGGGTGATGGATTTTATGATTTAAAGATAAGGGGTTCTTCTACTTCCTAAAAAATCATAATTTCTTTATTCTTGAAATAAATTTTCACATAATATTTTGAAATCCAAACCATACTAAGGATTATATCAAAGTAAATAATAGGTATGATGATAATTTCAGTAAAGAAATTACATTTATGCATCATAAAGGGTATTCCCATACATATATTTGTTTCAATTAGACTTCCCTTATGAGTTTTGACTGAAAACTCCTTTGTTAAATAAAAATGGAAATGTTTAATTTTCTAGAAAACTAAGAAGATATAAAATAATTTTATGATCAAGAATAAAATAAAGAATTGTATAAGTTTGAGGAGATTATTAAAGTACCTACCTCCACATCATTAAGAACATCAACCTTAGTAGTTTTGATCGTATAGGCTTGGCCTTTATCCCTTATCCTTTTATAAGGAAAATTTCATTGATGCCTAGGGAAATCATTTTCATAATGTCCCATTTATTTAAAATCATAGCACTTAACATTTGTCGATTATTTATTTCCCTTTCAATCATGGGTTTAGTGGTTTTTTTCTCCAAACCTGTAACAAAATCTCATTCCCTTTAGGCAAGTGCCTGGGTGTTTCTTTCCACAATTATTTTAGGATGGAATGTAAATTATTACCTTATTACCCTTTTATTTATTTATTTTTTTAGATTGTTCAATGTCCTTATTCTTCTATTTCTTTCTTTTAAATTCCAAAGACTTAGAGAATTTTTTTTGTCTTAATAGCACATGATATTATATCTTAATATGATGAGAAATTTTATGAGACCAGTGCCCAATTGATGAGTGGTTTTAACCCATGAAATAATTGATCAATCTTACTTTTTGGATTGAATATGTAATCCACAACATACTTTTATAACCTTGTAAAGTTATTTTTTTACATTGCAACATTCTCATTCACCTTTTTCCTTATAATAAAAAAATTTCTCTCCATATCTGCTCATTTTTCACGAGGAAAGTATTTTTCTAAGAAAAGTTCTTTAAATTCCATCCATTCCATGTTTTATATTTCTTCATCCTCATTCATATTTTGAATCAATGACCACCATTTATTCGCATCTCCTAAGAGATGATAAATTTCTATAACAACTTTCTCCCTTTAATGACATCCTAAAGCAAGAAATTTCTTCTCTAAAGAACTTATCCATTTCTCAGATACAAATGTATTTGTAGTCCCATTGAATTATAGATGTTTTTGTCTCATGAATTATTCTAACATTTATCCTCCACATTGTGAATTAGGATGCTCCATACAGGTAATGTTATTTTTCATAACCTAAGTCTTCTATATTGGTATAGTTATAAGTTGTTCATAAATAGTTGTAACTCTAGCTCCTACATCATTATCTTGAATAGGATGGAAACCCTTATATGTATTATGTGTTTTGATATGGTTTTTATTCCTTCCATTATACACAATTTCTAAATAATTCCATATACTAGATTTGGTTTTGAATCATAATGCATAATTTTAAAATACTAAACATAAATTAAAAACTGAATGCATATCATATCTCATAATCATAAACATGATTTATTTGGGGACATATTTACTTTAAAATCCTTTATAATGGGTTTTATATAAAATGTTAATTATCTTAAACATTTCCCCCATGAGTGTCAAACCAGGTGCGCAGTAAATCCCATTGTCATGTACCATGTTACCCCGAGTTAGGCTCGGGACACCATGTCAGAGTTGTTACCCCTATGTACATTTTTCCTAGAATCAAGTCCACTTGTAGTATCCATACAGGGATGTATTTATGAGAATACACACATAATATCTACCTTAAAAAATATAGGATTTTCTTAAATACTTATCCTAAAATTCTATCTTAGGATTATGTTCTATAATCCATGTTTTCTAAATCTAATTTCCAAGGTTTATACTGAAATTTCTCTAATACCAACTGTAACATCATGACCCAAGAAGATCGAAGCTAGTGAATTAAATTATTACATTGGCATAGATACAGGTGTAGAATCCCAATGGACCGATCAGTTTAGCAGTTTTGGAAAATATATTTCATACATGATCCTTACATTACAATTCAAAATCTAAACTGAAACATAGATAATCCTTTGAACATCATGATTCTCCTTGCCTAACCTTGAATATCAGTCATAATATACATCTTTTCATATTGGGAAAAATGAAACATTAGAAAGGGGTGATCTCATATACTCAATAATGATAAATAATATAGCAAAATCTGTCATAAATAAGCATTAATTTTTAAGGAAATGTCTATAACTGAAGGAAATGCCTTTTAAAAATAATATTGAGAATAAAATGGAAAGAATAATTCAAATAATTGCATATAAACATTCACATGGATATTATACTAGTAAAATAATCACATTAAAAATCAATATATAATCTCATAATGAGGGAATGAATAATACCAGATATCATAAACATACTTTCAAGGCTTCAGTCAAGACACCATACATAAACAGGTAAAATCTTGGACTAGTTTATCTCATGAGACCTACTGATGCATCGAAAAGCTCTATTGGGCCCCACCCATCACTCACTAAGTTTAATTCATTCCTCATATGAAAATATTAAAACATAACCAATATAAACATTCATATTAAAACTATTATATGAAATGTTAATACATTAACTATAAACCATGAATGGTATAAAAATAACACATCCATATTCAAACATATCTGAAACATTTCAATACAATATGGTAGATTTTATCATCATAATTCAACCTCAATTAAGCAAAAAATCCAACAAATTATGTTGACATAGATGAAAATAATCTAATAAAATCGTTAAAATTTCTTGAGAGAGATTCCCCTTTTTACATTGAAATTGTTTAAAAGTTGTGAAATTATAAAAGATAACATTTAATTTAAATATAATCCTATAATATTGTAATATAATCTTCAAAACACTAAGGCCTCACAATGGTGAAAAAATATGCTCACACCATATAAGTTAAAAAACATTCTTATCGTGTAAAAAGTCATAAAGTACCTAGTTTAGAAAACAGTAAAATATTCCTTTCAAAATGTTTAATAAAAAGAAAAATATCAGTAAAAATGACTTTAAAAATAGTATAAGAATATTAATAATATTTTGAAAAACATTTTTATGAAATATGGACATGGGTGATAAATATGTCCCAGTAAATACTTATGTATAAACAATCTTGAATAAAAATAAGATTTCAAAACTAACACTTACCTTGTAATTTTCTATATTTGAGGGTGTGTTAAACTCCTGTATTATGATCAAATAATGTTATTAAATTATACCAGAACTATATCCATATTTATTATATAATATATAATCCACTTATATCACTTTATTAAAAATATTTCATTATTACCTTTGTTTCGGGTATAAACTACTTCATTTTCTTATGTTTGTTCTATCATGTTAGTCTTGTTTATTAAGATTATGATATATTTTATTCATATCCAGAATGATATTAAGTTAATAAATATTATAATCACTCATAATTATCATTTTTATAATCATTATTGAATGGTTAATGTGGAGAATGAATCTCATCATGTCATGGAGACGGTAGGTCGTACGTACGCACGAGCAACGATATCATTCCCTTAATGGTAAAGTGGTAAGGAATTGGATGGTATATTAATTATAAAGAATAAATATCATGTCATATTTATTAATTATATCTATTATATTCATCATTATACCCATCAAAATAAATTGGTTATGAAAAACAAATTACACTACAGCGTGGAGACGGTAAGTCATACTTACGCACACATGGTGATTTCATTTTTCATATAATGGATTAAAGGAGAAATATGGTTTTCTTATAATAATAATTTCATATAAGAATATATATGATATAATATTTATTATTTTATATTGAAAACAATGTGTAAAGATTAATTAGAAGAAGATATAATTTTAAAGGAGATGGTAAAGATGAATACCTCTTCTTTAGAGAACTTCCTTTGTATATACTCTTGGGGACACTAGGTTTCGTCTTTTTATGATACCAAAACGACTAGGATGTGTCTATGGAATTTTATAAGGTAAATGGGTAGGTTTTGGTGGCTCAAAGTGGTGTGATAATGTGAGGGAGTAGGTTCATTTTTATAAGAGAACGGAGGGACACTCATGAAATCCCTTAAAATATTAAATTCATATAAATTGATTTTTTATTTCAAATAGATACAAAGTGAGTTATTTATAATATAATATTATGATGGTTTTAAATCCTCACAACCAATAATTTTTAGACAGGTTTCGGATATATATTTACCCTTATTTTTTGGGTTTAACCCTAAATTAATTCTTTTAATTATTACTATCGCAACATGTGTTTTATTCTATTCTTATAATCAATGTATATCATAGATTTGTGTTCTATAATCTATGTTTTACTAAATATATTTTACAATACTTATACTAAACTTCTTATGATGGAAACTATAAAGACTCTGACCTTAGTAGCCCAAAGATAGTGGTTTATTACTTTATCATAAGATACATGGAATCATATCTTGAAGGACCAAATAGTTTAGTATTCTTTTTAAACTAGATACATAATTTAAATTAAATTTAAAATTAAAAACAGAAAAACAGAAAATTATTTTTTTAGAACTCTGTATTTCCCCTTACTATATCCCTGCATATCAGTCACAAAACACTTCCTAATATCATACGGACATAAAATATAAGAAATGGTTGAGCTTAGAAGCTCTGTAAGAGTAATAATACATTGAAATGTATCTTGAATAAATAAAAAAAATAATATGGTGTGTTAAATATATAATAAAATATTCCATTAAATTAATAACTAGAACATGAAAAGTAAAATTGTATAAATAAATAATGACCAAATATATCTATATAGATAGTCACATTATCTTGATACATAACAATAGATACTATAAAAAATCAAATAATCACATGGAACATATATGAATGATATCATAAAGAGGTAGTTCATAATTATGGGCCTCTGAAACATAATTTCAATAACTTCTACAAGATAGTTTAAAATTATGGGTAAAATCTATTTAATTGGGCCAATTGATTTATCACATGAGTCTTATTGATTCATTCATATAAAATGTAATTCTAGTCCACACCTATCACTTAATAAGTATAATTAATTCATCATATTAAGTGTAAAAGATAATCAAATAAAACATTCATATTGAAAAACTAACATATGAAGTCTTAATACTAACCCTAATCAATTAACATATTCATAAACCATTTAGATTAAAATGGTGAATGTAAATAAAATTGTACGTTCCTAGTCAAACCAATAATAAACCATCCAAATAAATAATAATTATGGTATAAATACAAAATATTCATATTGGATCATAATTAAAATAAAGTGATGTTATCATTAATGAATATAAATACCATAAAAATGTTCTTTAAAACAATTTTTCAGAAAACAACCTTTTCACTTTAAAAATATTTTTTAAAACAAAAATTTCACAAAAATATTTTGAAAGTAAATTTATTTGAAAATAATATTTTAAACTTGTAAAGTATTCTTTAAAACATTAATTTGTCATTTCGGAAGAAATGTTTTTTTATTCCATAAATGTTAAAACAAATATTCTTTTCACATTTTCAGTAAAAGACAAAGTGTCCTTGTTTTGAAAATGACATGAAGATTCATTTTAAAAAAAATTAAAAATCCATAATAGTTATAAATTTATTTAATTAATAATTTTAAATAGTTATATAATCTTTTTTAAAATCTTTTTTTGAAAATGTGAATTTTTATTAAAAAATGTTTTTGACCGAAGAGAAACATAATGTCAGAATTTCTTAAAAACATTTTATCTATCATTTAAGTACCAAAGATTTGGAAAATGGTTCTATTACTTAATAAAGTTCATGAATAACCAGATTATATGAATATATATTGTTTTTAATATATAAATATTAAATTTTTCCCCTAAGGGTGACTTTATCAAAAACAATCCTGAATAATGATGTGATTGTGAAATAAATCCTTACCACTTTGGTAACTCTTGAATCATAAGCCTCGTGAAAGAAATAACATAAAATTAAACTTTAAATAACATTAATAGAAATATATTCATGATATATCATATAAAAATGTGCATTATATACACCATAGGATAGAATAAGTTATGGATATGACATATGTCTCATAGATGTAAAATTGAGATGAGAAACCATTTCCTCATATTTGATATACTCCATACATTTTAGGAACACCTTTATAATAAATATAACATGATTTTAAATATATTATAGATCCATATTCATATACTTCATAACATATATGATTTACATATACTCTTTATCACCTGTTTATTAACATTTCTTTGTTAAAATCACTATTTCTTGTGATAATTACTTCATTTTTCATGAATCTTTTGGTTTGGTAATTTTGGTCCTTTTACTTTGATAATGGTTTTATAATCTCTAAAATTTCAACTATGACGTAAATATCATATATATTAATTATATTTTTAATTAATTTATTCTATAAATCATATAGATATAAAATGGATTACACTATTCATGGAGACGGTAAGTCATACATATGTATGAAAGTTATTCCCAGTTTTCTCGATGGATGGGATGAAAAAAAATTAATATTAACTAATATTTATAGGATAATTAATATTTTATATATATATATACTATTAATAAAATCCATCCTTATTAGCATACATGTAAAAATAAAAACATAAACATTTCACATCACTGTGTGGAGGCGGTAGTCCACACTTATGCACAAGTGACGTTATTGTTTTCAAACAGATTATAAGGTAAGATGTTATATGTGATATTATATTTAAAAAATATTTTTAGTCTATAAATATCACATATATTCATAAATTCAAACCTTTCTATCTTCCATGTAAATCATAAGCTAATAATGAATCACAGTAGTTCATGAGGTGATAGTCCATCATACACATGGACAACATTATTATATCCTACAAAAAATTGAAAGCGATAAGTCATATGTGATATAATAATTAAATAAGTATAATAATTTCAAAAATATCATATAAATAGTTTAAATCCATCATTATACACATCATTGAAGGTTTTTTATGTAAAATTAATTACATCAGTTCGTGAGGTGGTAGTCCACCTTACACGTGATCAATGGTTTTGTTTCCCATTTGATGAAATTGGGGATGGATTTGGGTTATCTATTTAAAATCATAATATATCACTATATAGGGGATAATTTTGTAATTATTTTATCTTATTTGAGTATTATTTGAAAGAGGTGTAAGAATAAATAAAACAAATACACATGTTTAATAATTTTACCTTTTCTTCGGAGAGCGTATTTATGTTTATACATAATCCTTTATAGGTGAGATTTTTAATCAAGATAAGGCCTCTATGATTTGGTTATTAAAGTAAATAAGATATTTTTTTAGGGGTTTTCGGAAACAATGGTTTTTGGAAGTGTGAATAGGGGAGGAGATGGGGTGGTCTTTTCTAAGTTGGAGAGAGGACACACATGAATGTTTTGAAAAGATAAAGTGAAACCCATGTTTGTATCCTAAAAAAATCATCCAAAATGGTAAACTATAGAACATTAGTGGTCACATTATCTTGATACATAACAATAGATACTATAAAAAATCAAATAATCACATGGAACATATATGAATGATATCATAAAGACGTAGTTCATAATTATGGGCCTCTGAAACATAATTTCAATAACTTCTACAAGATAGTTTAAAATTATGGGTAAAATCTATTTAATTAGGCCAATTGATTTATCACATGAGTCTTATTGATTCATTCATATAAAATGTAATTCTAGTCCACACCTATCACTTAATAAGTATAATTAATTCATCAAATTAAGTGTGAAATATAATCAAATAAAACATTCATATTGAAAAACTAACATATGAAGTCTTAATACTAACCCTAATCAATTAACATATTCATAAACCATTTAGATTAAAATGGTGAATGTAAATAAAATTGTACATTCCTAGTCAAACCAATAATAAACCATCCAAATAAATAATAATTATGGTATAAATACAAAATATTCATATTGGATCATAATTAAAATAAAGTGATGCTATCATTAATGAATATAAATACCATAAAAATGTTCTTTAAAACATTTTTTCGGAAAACAACCTTTTCACTTTGAAAATATTTTTAAAAAAATTCACAAAAATATTTTGAAAGTAAATTTATTTGAAAATAATATTTTAAACTTGTAAAGTATTCCTTAAAACATTAATTGGTCATTTTGGAAGGAATTTTTTTTATTCCATAAATGTTAAAACAAATATTCTTTTCACATTTTTAGTAAAAGACAAAGTGTTCTTGTTTTGAAAATGACATGAAGATTCATTTTAAAAAAATTAAAAATCCATAATAGTTATAAATTTATTTAATTAATAATTTTAAAAAGTTATATAATCATTTTTTAAATCTTTTTTTGAAAATGTGAATTTTTATTAAAAAATATTTTTGACCGAAGAGAAACATAATTTCATATTTTCTTAAAAACATTTTATCTATCATTTAAGTACCAAAGATTTGGAAAATGGTTATATTACTTGATAAAGTTCATGAATAACCAGATTATATGAATATATATTGTTTTTAAGATATAAATCTTAAATTATTCCCCTAAGGGTGACTTAATCAAAAACAATCCTGAATAATCATGTGATTGTGAAATAAATCCTTACCACCTTGGTAACTCTTGAATCATAAGCCTCGTGAAAGAAATAACATAAAATTAAACTTTAAATAACATTAATAGAAATATATTCATGATATATCATATAAAAATGTGCATTATATACACCATAGGATGGAATAAGTTATGGATATGACATATGTCTCACAGATGTAAAATTGAGATGAGAAACCATTTCCTAATATTTGATATACTCCATACATTTTAGGAACACCTTGATAATAAATATAACATGATTTTAAATCTATTATAGATCCATATTCATATACTTCATAACATATATGATTTACATATACTCTTTATCACCTGTTTATTAACATTTCTTTGTTAAAATCACTATTTCTTGTGATAATTACTTCATTTTTCATGAATCTTTTGGTTTGGTAATTTTGGTCCTTTTACTTTGATAATGGTTTTATAATATCTTAAATTTCAACTATTACTTAAATATCATATATATTAATTATATTTTTAATTAATTTATTCTATAAATCATATAGATATAAAATGGATTACACTATTCATGGAGACGGTAAGTCATACATATGTATGAAAGTTATTCCCATTTTTCTCGATGGATGGGATGAAAAAAAATTAATATTAACTAATATTTATAGGATAATTAATATTTTATATATATATATATAATAGTAATAAAATCCATCCTTATTAACATCCATGTAAAAATAAAAACATAAACATTTCACATCACTGTGTGGAGGCGGTAGTCCACACTTATGCACAGGTGACGTTATTGTTTTCAAACAGATTATAAGGTAAGAAGTTATATGTGATATTATATTTAAAAAATATTTTTAGTCTATAAATATCACATATATTCATAAATTCAGACCTTTCTATCTTCCATGTAAATTATAAGCTAATAATAAATCACAGCAGTTCATGAGGTGATAGTCCATCATACACATGGACAACATTATTGTATCCTGCAAAAAATTGAAAGTGATAATTCATATGTGATATAATAATTAAATAAGTATAATAATTTCAAAAATATCATATAAATTGGTTAAATCCATCATTATACACATCATTGAAGGTTTTTTATGTAAAATTAATTACATCAGTTCGTGAGGTGGTAGTCCACCTTACACGTGATCAATGGTTTTGTTTCCCATTTGATGAAATTGGGGATGGATTTGGGTTATCTACTTAAAATCATAATATATCACTATATAGGGGATAATTTTGTAATTATATTATCTTATTTGAGTATTATTTGAAGGAGGTGTAAGAATAAATAAAACAAATACACATGTTTAATAATTTTACCTTTTCTTCGGAGAGCGTATTTAGGTTTATACATAATCCTTTATAGGTGAGATTTTTAATCAAGATAAGGCCTCTATGATTTGGTTATTAAAGTAAATAAGATATTTTTTAGGGGTTTTCTGAAACAATGGTTTTTGGAAGTGTGAATAGGGGAGGAGATGGGGTGGTCTTTTCTAAGTTGGGGAGAGGACACACGTGAATGTTTTGAAAAGATAAAGTGAAACCCATGTTTGTATCCTACAAAAATCATCCAAAATGGTAAATTATAGAACATTAGTTGTTATTTGTTCTAAATATGTCCATAAAATGTTTTTAGGACTTGTTTTATGTTATTTATAACCCTTATCATCTTAGTTTAACCCCTTGTTAAACACATTTATACCTTAATCGTGATAAATAAAATTTTTTGTTTTCATTATTCATTCTGGTAAAAAATAAATTTGATCATATTAGATAATATAAATTATTATTATTCCAAATATGGAATCTATTATCCAAATTCAATTTATAGTAGTGGAATAATTCTCTTTAATATTAACTTATAGACGCGACAAAATAAAGGTTTTCCAAAGAGAAAATTCTCAAAATAATAGAATGTTTTAATAAACAAAATATAAAAAGGATTACAATGAACTAAATTAGTCAAATTATAATATAAATTAATGAATTATACTTCAAAACTGTGTTAAAATATAATTTAACTTTTTAATAATTAAAAAAATGCAGATTTCAAAGAAATAGTATTTTTACTATTTATTCAAAAAATAACTTTTCTGAAAAGTATCAAAAAATTTCCCAATGATAATTTTTTAATGTATATTTAAATAATTATGTTTCTTTTTTAATATAAATTTCTTAAAAAATAAATTTATTTTAAATTATATGCACAAATCATGACTAAACCATCTTTTAAAAAACTACAGTTTTTTTAGAAATCATTTCTTTTTCTTTCAACTGGTTCTTATTTTATTTATAATCAATATATTACCATTGAATTTTTCTTAAACATGTTTAAAAAATATAATTTTAATAATTTAGTTAGTTCAATTCATACCCACAAATGAAATGGCTACGTTATAATGGTCATGTTTAAATATTTATATTTTATTATAATATCAAGTTTCATTTAAAACAAGTGTTATATGTTATGAAATATATCAAATAAATATTTTTTACTAAAAAATAAATATATCATAAAGTATAAGTGTTTTATATTCTCATCTAGTCTAAATATTTCATGTGTGATATGCTAACAAATCTGATATTCAAACTTTAAAATCTCGACGTGTTATAATTTCACAATGACTGTTCTAAACCATCTTTGAAATAGGGGTATTATTTTTTTACTTGGTTAAAATAGGAAATCAGGTGTAATATACACATCCTGAGGGCCCAACGTCAACTCAGGGGTCATTTTCACCCAATTATTAACCATCAAATGCATCCCACAAGGGATGTGTTCACCTAGGGTTATCCATAAATACCAAGAATCCCTGGGTTCTATGTTTACCCCTGGTCAACCAAAAATATTGAGCATCCCAATGGTCCATTTTCACCCCAACATAACACACAACCAAATACCATAACATAAAAGAAAAAAATCATAAAAAATAATTTAATATTTCCATGTTTAAAAAATAATTAACATTTCTTTAAAAAAAACTACCCCAATAGTTGTTTTCCATTCATGTTAAGCAATTCATTTAGAATTATGACCATTTATATAAAACCAATTATCATTTACCACTTCAAAAATAATTTTCTAAAATACCAAATGCTTGTCATGAAGCCCGTTCCATCCTTCCATTTCAAAAAAAATTAATTTATGAGTTTCAAATTCTATATCTAAAACCACAAATTTCCAAATTCACTATTCTAATTTCAATTTTTAAAATACCAATTTAGGTATAATTTCAAATTTAATTATTTCCAAACTCATATTCAATTTATTAATAAGGAATTCCACTTGGGATCCCATCACATTTTGGAAAAGTGCATTCTAAAGTGGAATTTTACTATTTTGAATCCATTTTTAAGATATTTAAATTAAACTTGTTTGACGAAAGATCTAGCCAACCTGAAAACAAAAATTTACCACTCATATAAATATAGGATTATAGGTTATTTTGTAGAAATACCTTCATCAATTATTAATCTTTCTAATTCAACTCTATCCTAAAAACCTACCACTCAAGATTTCCCAAATCCAATCACTAATGGTCAAACCACCCATGATCTTTACCTATATTAAAACAAATAGAATTATTTAATTATAATCAAATTATAATTTTTTAACATAATTACTCTAAAAACAAAACAAGTTGGTTGGGTATAAAATAGAAAAACACTCACCAAATCCACTCACCACTTCTAAACTTAGACAAACAATACTCTGAATACCCGTACCATAATTCTATCTAGAATGGTTTATGACACTTTATCTTGTTACCTTGTGGTTTGGGGAGTTCAAGAGAATAAGAGGAGGATCAAGGGGTAATTGGTATATTTTTTAGTAGAAATTATGTTTTTGCAGGTGTTCCATGACATGAACATGTGTCGATCATGTGATATATTGTTTTGTGTTTAGAAAGAAAATGATTCATGGTATTATGATCAAGTTAAGATTAATATTATTAAATAACTCTATATGTAAAGGAAATGTTCATGATGTGAATAGCCTCAATGAAATTCATAGTATTTTCATTGGGAATAGAGTTTCATATATTCTTTTCCTAAATTTATTTCACATCCTAAATGTTGGGACCACATGAATATTCATGATTTGAATTTATATTCCATGCCATTAAAGTGTTATGGTCCATCTTGTCTATAAATTTTGTGGCTAAACTGAACTTTATTTTTCCTCTATTATTTATCTTAAACTTGGGGTCAACCCTTAGTAATTTTGGGAGATCCTTCATTCCCTTTCCACTAGATTTGATCCCTATCCTGCAGAAGCTTTATTTTATAAATCCAAGGTTACCTATCTTCTTTGATACCTTTTTTCCTACTTGTTCTTCATTTATAAAATCATACTAGTGATTTTCTTAGTTTTTAGGTGTTTTGGGATATGATTTCATAACCCCTTTTGTGGTTCTAGTTGATCAAGGTTTTCCTTGTGCAGTTGTGATCTTTTAGGTGTTTCCCCTTCCCCCTTCTGTGCATGTTGTTTCAAAAATATATTTTTTGGTAGGGGGTCCTTCTTATTTCATCATTTAGTTTTTATTATGAGGGTTTCATGTGTTTTTTCTCCTTTTAGAAGATTTTAAGAACTAGATTAATGAATATATTAAATATAATTTTAATTGAAATGGAAGGGTTAGGGAATAAATTGCATGTTTTACTAATTTTATGTTATTATTTATGGGTTTATGAGTGATTTATTACCTTACTGAAATCATGGATATTGGGGTATGTTGAGTTAATAAAGTTTCCTTATGAATTTTCCATTCATTAATGTTTGGGGAGATTGTTGAGTCAATAAGGTTTCCTTATGACTTCTCTATTACTTCATGTTTTGAAAATCACAAACACCCTATCTTAAGGAAAATTTCATTTTCCCTAAGATTTTAATTGATAAGGAAAATTTTCCTTCCCCAAGGAAAATTTATCCTTACCTATTTTTCATTGTTCATGTTATAACCTAACTCATTTTATATATAAGTATAAAATTCAGTTTCATATCCAAAAACATGGAATCCTATAAATACTTAGATATAGAGCATTCTGTTTTTAGGATCCGAATTCTGACTCTGAACTTTATGAGTTCCGAATCTGAATTCTTATGAATTCAGACTCCGAACATTGTAAGTTTGGACTCTGAATTATTATGAATTCAGACTCCAAAATTTTTAAGTTCAGACTCTGAATTCTTATGAATTCAGACTCCGAACTTTGTAAGTTCAGACTCCGAATTCTTATGAATTCAAACTCCTAATTTACTTGAAATTCAGACTCTGAAATTCTATATAATTCATGTTCTGAATTCCTTTGAAGACATAATCTGAATATCTATGTGTTATAGTCACCGAATGGATTTTTTGTTAGACTCTGAACTTTTATTTTCCTTACATTCCGAAAAATGAATTTGTTCAAGCAACTATATTTTTTGTTTACTCATGTTTTGGTTATAAAATTATGTCGTGCTTTTAGTTATTTACTAATAATTGTTTGAGTGAAAAGTGTACAGGTCCCTCTGAAATTCAAGGAAAAATATGATCGTTGGAGGAGGGAGTCGGCCGTTGAAGTTGTACCTATAAATAGAAGCTCATTTGAACAAGCTCAATGCAGTTCTATGATTCTAGATATTATATGATGATGAAGTGATTTCTAGAGAGAGAGGCTCTTTCAACTCTCAGTTATTCATGCGGATTTTGTGAACAACTTGCTCAGGTGTAAGCAACTTGTTCAGACTTACTTTGTGCATACTCCGATCATGCTGATTGTGGGATTCCATGTTTGGAAGACAGAGGTTCTGATTTCCTTCTAAATTGAGGTCTTATGGGGACAACAAGAGAGATATCGATCTTAGAATTGAGGGATTACCTGGATTTGGGTAAGAAATACTTTATTGAAAGTATAAATCAAGGGACCTTTATCCAAGGTTGTTGGATACCCTACTCTTTGGGTTAAAAAATTTCTATACTTGTTACTTGTACTGTTTCAAGTTTGTTTTCCACTGTATTTTGGTTGTTGAGGAAAGTTTAACTATCTTAACATTTCTTACAATTTTACTCTGATTAAATAAGTTTCTATATGCTTTAAGTTATAATATTTTTTGTTGTAAACTTTTGTTAAGTTTCATTTCCGGGATCACATTTTTGGAATCTTATTTTCGGAATTACATTTTCGGAATCATGAAAGTTTGTAGAACTTAGAGGTGTTGTGAATCTTGTTTATAAAAAATTTCATTAATAAATTTGAAAAGCATACAATTCACCCCCCCCCCCTCTTATATATTGAGCATCTACATTATCATTATGGTACTACAATCAGTATCATATCGATCCTACTGTGTAGTATTTGATATGATTGTGGAAAATTGTGTTGTGATTGTTTAAAATCACCTTGAATGAAATGGAAAATCACTTATATATGTATAAATAAATGGATTACTATGGAAAATCATAGTCTGTGTGAGAATAACCATGAATGTAAAGTGATTAAATCCCATAAACATAAATTTTGAAATATATGGAATTTGAGATTCATTTCTTGGTGTGGTTGTTCTTATTATTTTTTTAATTTTTGGTGTGCATTAATATATGGTGATGTTGGTGATCGTATGGGACGTGGAACATGTTTGGTAGCGATTCTAAAGTCGGTTGGTATTTATTGTGATGTGCTCTAATGTGTATTAGTTGAGATGTGGATATTTTTATGAGATTTGGTTGTCAAACGGGGCCTTGTTAATGTGGTATGGATGAGTTTTTTTGGGATGTTTTTTTAGTTTCTCAATAGTGATACTATAATTTTTAATAATAAATCTATAATTTAATGGGTTGGGAAGGCTAATAATTTCTCATAGTAAAATGGTAAGTGATGTTAGATAGTTTTTTAAAATTTGAAAATGAATAGGATTATTAATGGAAGTGGTTTTTAATTTGAAAAATCGGCTAATGTATTTACTTGGAAAGAATATGTGGGATTTTTATTTTTCTTTGGGGATTGTTTCTTGCTCATATGGTGTTATGAATCATAGGATGTAGTGCAAGTGGTGGTGTTTATTTGGATTTATGGCGATGTTGTGAGTTTTGATAGTACTCTTGTTATTAACCTGTGGGTTATAATTGTGAGTGTGACTGTTATATATTATATTTTCATTGTGATTTATATAAACACCCCATCCATATAGAGAACTATGTTATAACACCTAAATATATTATTGTTGTTTTTTGAAACATGAAGATGGTGAGGATAGATTTCTCGATACTCCCTCTTCGCCACCCACTCTCTCTTTGAAGTATGTTAGATATGAATTGGTTGTAATAGATAGAAGTCAAAATTGAATTAGTGGGGATGTTTACTGAGAGAATAAAGTGGTCCACGGTGGGGTTCATGCATGGTATAAAGAAGTAATGATGTTTTTGTTCTAAATGTCCATCATACCATAATATTATAGATATATGTTTTTGGAAAATTTGTGATGTGGTGTCCTAGGATTATTCAAGTGGGATTCTATGTATAGTTTCATGTGGGTTTCTTGGAATGATATGGTTTCTCATGTGTCATCAGTAAAGATTCTAGGGAAGTAATTATAATTCTAGGATATAAAATTTAGGGGTGTGACAGATGAAAATCAATGGAACGGTATTTTGGGGTACCCTCTTTATCAATATGATTCATATTATTTTACAAAACATGGATGAGTTATTTGGTGAGCATGCCTTGGTGAGGTTGGGATTGGTTACTTGACCTAAATAAGTGTTATTGGTTCTATTGTATTCTCACATGTGGAATATTATACTATTTTAACATTTGAATGAGATAAATACTGAGTATACAAGTTATTATCAAACAATGTATATATAAACTAATTTTCATATTTCCAAGATGACTTCAAGGACCAAGATAGACATTAATAGTTTGGGTTTTGGAGCTGTTATTGGGTCGTTATTGTGGGACTCTTTATTTTGGTATTTATTTAGTGTCTCATTGTATTAGATTAAATTATTCATGCATCGTATGATGGTTTTGGTTATATTTCTTTTATATTATGTGTTGTATTTTCTTGTTGGTTGTTTTCCTTTTTCCTAATCATATATTATTATATAGGGTAAAGACTTCTGTATGGGATATTTTTATACCCTCGATGAATGTTATCAACCCGAGGCCTTCTACTAGTCGTGATCTGTCACATACAAGACATATTTTAAAGTTATTTTTTCATTTAATTTACATACTTGCTTTGTTTTGGGGGTTTCCCTATGTTTTAGGGATGAATAGATGAATATTCATGAATTGGGCCAAACCGTGAGCCCAATTCCAGATTAAAAAATAAATTTTTTATCTTTTATAGCTTTTTCATTTTTCAACATTTTTCATCCATTAAACTTCCTAATTGACCTTCCCTAACCTATTAACACCAAAAAGGTAATTTGGAGCTTTTAGAAATCCATAACCAGGGTTTATTTGGGTTTTTATCTAAGTGGTTGGGCCTGCCCGAAAGCCCAATTCCTTTTTTAAAAATAAATTTTGATTATGTTATAACTTATTCAATTTTTGGGATTTTTCGGTGATTCCAAGTGGAGCCCAAGACCACTGAACCCAGCCGCGCGTTTGAGCTCTCTCCCCCCTCTTTGGATCTCTGGTTAATCTCAATTTGTTGCCCAACGTCATAGGCTTCCTAAAATCACCCAGATTTGAAGAGGTAAAGTATTTCCTTCATAACTCTCTCAATTGTTACTCTTTTTCCCCCATTAAAATTCCTAAATGATCTCCTTATCCTTGTAAGAACCTCCTTTGAAGGTTTGGGTATTTTTGAAATCATCTACTGGTATTTTTGGGGGCAATTTCTACAAGATATTTTAAGTAAGTTGTTCTCCTTCTTTCTTCTTTCAATTTGTTTAGGGTTACATCCAATTTACTTAGGGTTTCTTCCCTTATCATTGAGGTTCCTAATGTCCAGAAAGTAGGGTTTAAAAATTAGGGTTTTATCTTGTGTTTCATGGTCTAAAATGCAGGTTTTAGGTCTGGTTTACCTTCCTTGAGGTGCGGCGGTGGTGCGTTTGAGTTTTCGCACAAAGGATTCAAGGGTTTCCTTGGTTTTGGTAGGTGATTCCATTGTGTATGAAATCTTTGTGAATTGGATACTATTTTTATGGTATTTTTATGCTTATTTAATTTTATTATTGGTGAAAAAAATAATTTTAGTGGTGTTTGTATTTATAATGAATCCTAAATGCCAATTTCATGTGAAATTGGGGGTTTCTTCATAGAAATGTTTTCTTAGTTTCATTCAGGATACCCTATAAGTAATTAGTTGATTTTATTTAACTATAATAGGGATAAAAATATTGTTTTTAATGATTATACCTTGTGTTTGTTGCTGCAAAATATGGTTTTAATGGTGTTTGTGAACCACATGAAATTCTAAGAGTTGTGTTGTGTGAAAATAGAGATTTTGCAATGATGTCGTTTCTTGAACCATATGGGGATTCCCTAAAAATGATTCTGTGTTTCCACTGAAATATAGTAGGCTGCCCTTTCTGTTTTGGAAACTTAAAAAAAAGTGCACATAGTATGCAAGTGAGCTTTATAAGGAGTTTTTTGTCTGAAACACTGCGGGATTTTGTAGAATTGTTTAATGAAAAATCTAAGTGTTTTGTTTTGTGTTTTAAGTGGTATAAAATGTGATAGCTACTGTTTTGGTTTTGTTTGACCAGTAATGGTGTTTTATATGAAAATTTATTTATGTTTCATGCTGAAATTTATTGAGTACAAAAGGGGAATCCCGGGTACCTAGGTGGGGCGGATTTGTACTAGTACGGCTAGTGGACCGGATGGGTTTTGTCCCTGTTTCACTTAGCATTTGGATAAATACAACTCTAACTAAACTATGTGGATGATTATTGGGGACCACTAGGTAATGGGTATGTTCCATACTAGTGGCTCATGCACGAGAATGGATTTTTCTATGGTTACTTTACACCGAGGTACGAGGTACATAGGGCCCAAGACAACCGGGTGCCTAGGGGTGTTCCCAATGTTGTTTCTCATTGTATTTTTAGTATTTACCCATGTATTAGGGTGTGTTTGGAAGTAAATTATAGTATCTAACATTTCTATTTTAATGTGTTAATTTTCTGAAAATTTTGGATTGATAACTATTTTCAATTGGAGGTTTCATTTCTTGAAATTTTAACACTAATTTTCCATGCGTTTGAAAACTGCTTGCTTTTTCACATTGTATTTCTTACTCTTTGGAATAATTGGGTGGTATCCTACTAGCCTTAGTCTCACACCCTACTAACACCCCTTGGGTGTATGTATACTCTGTTATGTTTGATTCAGGTAAAGGAAAGGCTAAGGGTGATGGCAGTTCAGGGTGTTAGTTACCATCCTTGGTGCGGAGTTGTGGAGATGGCTTGGGGGTGATGACCCCTAGTCGTGTGGAGTCCTTAGGGCTGTCTTGATGCTATAATTTTTTTTTATTTTGACCACTTGTATTATCTTTAAACCAATTTATTTAGTTCTGGTTTTTAAGTCTTGTTTGGCTCAAAAATTTCAGATTTATATTATGGATTGTTTTTAATGTTTTATGCTTTCATACTCGGGTAAATCATTCCCAAACCTAAATCAATGACACCCGGGCACTTGTGCCAGACCGTGGGGATAGGGAACGCCCTTTGGGTCATGTAACGGACTGGGTTTGGTGTCAGTTTTGGTGGCAACCAGATTCGGTTCGTGACAAAATGGTATCAAAAGAGGTTCGCTCCTTGGGTCATGTTATTTGGGGAAGAGTCAGCATAGTCTGGAGTTAGGATTTTTGGGACTTGAAATTTCAGTCATGGGTAGTGTGCCTGGCTAGCACACCTCATGACGGGATTCAAGTCACCATGGGAAGTATGTATTTTTCTGATTCCTTTGGTATTCTTGGTTTAATGATGACTATGGGAAATGAAAAGAGAGGTGGGCGAATAATCTCAGTGAGCTCGCAGGGCCTGGAAAGCCATGTGGAGCCATGTATATTTCCCTAGAATACTCTCTGTGATGGTGAAGTGATTGGAATATGGATGCCAACCATATGTCCAAGTCACCCACCGAAACTAGTTTCCTCTCACATTTTCTTGTGTCTCTTTGTTTTGGAATCTTGGAAACTTGGTTTTTTTAAGCAAAAAAAATGACTTCACTTTAAGGAGTGTGAATTTTTGTGCTGTTATTTTCTAGTAAAGTGAAAAAGGTTTTTTTTAAAGTCTATAAATGAAATTTCATAATTATTTCAAAATGGTAAATTATGTGTTTACACCTCTTTTGAAAGTATGAACTATGTTAATTGGGGTTTTGAAAATATGTTTCTAGTGGAATTTTTTTTAACCGTGGAAAAGTGTTTTAGATTGAATTAAGTGTTCTAGAATTTTTGTGTGGTGTTTGAAGATGGATTTTGGGTTTGGTGACTACTGAACATTTGAAAAAAAATTATGAAATTTTAGAACCTTGTCTTGAAATTAGAAGAGTTGAGTTCTTAATTAAATAGAGATTTATAAAATGGTGTTTTTCATGAAATTAGAAGTGTTTTGAAATGGGTTGAAATGTTTTGAAACGTTTGTGAAAGGCATGAATATGTTCTTTTATTGAATTATGGATTCTTTTCTAAATTGGTTTGTGAGATGAAAATTTGGGTTTTGATATTATGGTTATTATTTTTGAGAAAGTGAAAGTGTGGTTAAAAGTATTGATTTTAAAAAGAGTAAAGGTTTGATTTTTGGTAATTGGTGCTCTCAAGGGTGACCACATGCATAGGTTTATTTGGGAATATGTATGGATATGATTTGGGTTCCTAGTGTGGCATGTAAACATGCATGTGTGAGGCTCATGAGATACCATTGGTAAATGAGCAACCGACCAACACTGTTTTTTTAATAATGTTTTTGAAGGAAAGTGTTGTGTTTTGATAATATATGGTTGGGAGGTATGGATTATGTGTTTTTAGGATTATTATTGTGGGATGTTTCAAGTTTAATAACCCCTCTTGTTTAAACGATGTTTTGGATTTGTGTTTCATTGATAATTTGGAATGAAGTGTTGGTCAGTGGTTTCTTTTGAGGAAAAGTTTGGGAGGCCAATGTGGTGGCTTCCCTCATGTGTTCAGTTCAGGTTTGTGGTCTGTTGTGACCAAATGACCAGATCAGTTGGGTCCTTGGGTTTTCTTGTAGGATAGGGTACTCCCCCATAAATTATTAATGTATGATTCATGTTTGGCCTATGGTGATTCACCGTTGGATTATCCTCTAGTTGATCAACATAAGGACTTTATTCTTGAGGTTTGGAGATTGAGTTTACCCCTCTTTTTTCAATTATGTGGGTCCCCCTGTAGTGGGAGAGTGGTTATGGGAGGTTGAAATAGACCTTAGTTTATTATGTTTCCTAAGTTGTCTAAGGTCAATGAAGATCAGGGTTGTCAGTGTAGAATGATGTCTTAAAGGGCCTCTGGGTCTTTCGTCAGTCTCATTGAAGCAAGAGTTCATGTTAGGCCACCAGTGTGCAAGATCTGGCCAAGAGTGGATATTATGGACACTTGCTAGAATCATGTGCTGTTTGGGACTCAATACAAGGTCCCTCTACTTGTGTTTTCTTTTATCCACAATGGTTATGTTCGGTGATTCCTTGTGATGTCATGTGTTCATTTGACTATAAGGGTGAATATTGTGCAATCTTATGAGAGTCACTTTTTTTTGTTGGATGTGTGTCTCCCTATAGGAAATTATAAATCCTATGTTCTAGAGAAATGTGTTTCTATATGTCCTTTCATTCCGCTATTTAGCATCCGAATAAAAAAAGGGGCGATGTGTGTGCATCCTCTAAGTTCTTGTTTTGGTAAAATGATGGGTTGGGGAAAAGCGGGTTTAAAGTGTGTCATGTCTCAATGATACCATCTGAGATTACAGTATAATTGTTTTTGTAATTGGAAGAAGATGTTCAATTTAGGGGTTTCCAAATCCTAACTTCGAGGCCGAAGATGCTTCAATCCATTGAGCTCTAGCCATAGGCCCCGGAGAGAAGCTGGCGCGTAGTTAGGGGAAATCCTAGAGTCGTTCAAACTTTTGGTCAAGGTCATATCCTCAAGATGAAAGATAAGAATAGTTTAAACCTCTTTTGTCATCGTCTTATTCCAATTTCTCACATTTTGTGGAAATAGGTGTGAGTACCTTCTTCTCATGTCATACCCTGAGTTGATTTTTTTCCCCTTTGGGTTCCCTTGTGTTTTTGGAGAAAAGTTTAAAATTTGGGTTAGGCAGGTTGAAGTGCATAATTTGTGCGTGGTTAGAAGTAACCAAGTGCCAACCCAGGGGACCGTGTGATAAGAGACAGTAGCTACTGCATGGTCTCCACACATCTATGATCATTGGCCAAGGAAACTGTGTGAAGTTTTCTCTTTGGACAGAATGATCCACACAGTTAACTCACGGTTTCCCAAACCGTGTGAACCAACCGTGCGGCCATGCCAGCTCCTTAAAATTCTGTTGTGCTTTTGTTGTTATCCCATAATAGTTAGTTAATATGGTTGGTTTTTGTTTTGGGTATACCCACAACGGGTCTCATGTAAGTTTCATTGGATGAATTTTGATATTAATCTACCCCTAATGCGGGGAAGTCCGTTCGAGGCCCCATGTTAGTGTCTTGATTTTGTCTTAAGGAAATTTTTGTTTGTTATTATGGTGGGGAGACCTCTAATGGGTATCATGTGTGTTCTCTTGGAAAATGAATAATTTTAGTTTACCCCTTATGATCGGGAGACCATTCGTTCCTTCCCCAATTTTTATCCTTATTTTGTCTTAGAAATTGAGTTGTCCTTAGTGGTGGGATGTCCAGATTGGGTCACCCCGTACTAGTGACTCAGTTTTATCCTTGGTGTATTCTAGGTAGGAGGTAGTATCTTTCAAGTCTATCTATCCACAAATTTTTTACTTTGGTAAATTTGGGGTTGGAGAACACCCAATGGTTTTGTTTACGTAATGTTGTGGTAGTGTTATTCGAGTTCGTTGTCCGTTTCAAGTGGATTGCTTGAGCGTCGTCTTGTAGTGTTTGAGGTGTTTTGTTTTGGGATGTGTTTTGAATGTGTTTAATAATTTTAAGTAATTGGGGTTATTTTTGGTTGGTGAGAGTATTATCTTCCTTTGTTTGATCAACTGGAGATGTTCATCCTTTTTGAAGCGGGTGAAAAGGTGGCAAGGAAGTCTGTCTTAGTCTATCATTTGGGCTTTGCTTTTGCATCTGGTCTTGTTGTGGCATTCCGGGGGCGGAATGTTTTATGGTGGGGAGAATTTTCACATAAAAGACATATTTTAAAGGTATTTTTTCATTTAATTTACATACTTTCTTTGTTTTGGGGGTTTCCCTAGGTTTTAGGGAGGAATAGATGAGTATTCATGAATTGGGTCAAACCGTGAGCCCAATTCCAGATTAAAAAATAAATTTTGTATCTTTTATAACTTTTTCATTTTTCAACATTTTTCATCCATTCAAATTCATACTTTACCTTCCATAACCTATTAACACCACCAAGGTAATTTGGAGCTTTTAGAAATCCATAACCAGGGTTTATTTGGGTTTTTATCTAAAGGGTTGGGCCTACCCGAAAGCTCAATTCCTGTTTCAAAAATAAATATTGATTATGTTATAACTTATTCAATTTTTGTGTTTTTTCGGTGATTCCAAGTGGAGCCCAAGCCCACTGAAACCATCGGAGCGTCTAAGCTCACTCCCCCCTCTTTGGAGCTCTGGTTAATGGAGATATGTTGCCGAACTTCATAGGCTTCCTCAAATCACCCAGATTTGAAGAGGTAAAGTATTTCCTTCATAACTCTCTCAATTTTTACTCTTTTCCCCCCATTAAAATTCCTAAATGATCTCCTTATCCTTTTTCTAACCTCCCTTGAAGGTTTGGTTATTTTTGAAATCAGATACTAGTATTTTTGGGGGTTATTTCTACAAGATATTTTATGTAAGTTGTTCTCCTTCTTTCTTCTTTCAATTTGTTTAAGGTTACATCCAATTTACTTACGGTTTATTCCCTTCTCATTGAGGTTCCTAATGTCCAGAAATTAGGGTTTAAAAATTAGGGTTTTTTATTGTGTTTCACGGTCTAAAATTCTGGTTTTAGGTCTGGTTTACCTTCCTTGAGGTGCGGCGGTGGTGCGTTTGAGTTTTCGCACAAAGGATTCAAGGGTTTCCTTGGTTTTGGTAGGTGATTCCATTGTGTATGAAATATTTGTGAATTGGATACTATTTTTATGGTATTTTCATGCTTAGTTAATTTTATTATTGCTGAAAAAAAAAAAATTAGTGGTTTTTGTATTTATAATGAATCTTAAATGCCAATTTCATGTGAAATTGGGGGTTTCTTCATAGAAATGTTTTCTTAGTTTAATTGGGGATACCCTATAAGTAATTAGTTGATTTTATTTAACTATAATAGGGATAAAAATACTGTTTTTAATGATTATCCCTTGTGTTTGTTGCTGCAAAATCTGGTTTTAATGGTGTTTGTGAACCACATGAAATTCTAAGAGTTGTGTTGTGTAAAAATGGAGATTTTGTAATGATGTCGTTTCTTGAACCATATGGGGATGCCCTAAAAATGATTCTGTGTTTCCACTGAAATGTAGTAGGATGCCCTTTCTGTTTTGGAAACTTAAAAAAAAGTGCACATAGTATGCAAGTGAGATTTATAAGGAGTTTTGTGTCCAAAACACTACGGGATTTTGGGGAATTGTTTTATGAAAAATCTAAGTGTTTTGTTGCGTGTTTTAAGTGGTAAAAAATGTGATAGCTATTGTTTTGGTTTTGTTTGACCAGTAATGGTGTTTTATATGAAAATTTATTTATGTTTCATGCTGAAATTGATTGAGTACAAAAGGGGAATCCTAGGTACCTAGGTGGGGCGGATTTGTACTAGTATGGCTAGTGGACCGGATGAGTTTTGTCCTTGTTTCACTTAGCATTTGGATAACGAGAACTCTAACTAAACTATGTGGATGATTATTGGGGACCACTAGGTTATGGGTATGTTCCATACTAGTGGCTCATGCATGAGAACAGATTTTTCTATGGTTACTTTACACCGAGGTACGAGGTAAATAGGGCCCAAGACAACCTAGTGCCTAATGGTGTTCCCAATGTTGTTGCTCATTAGATTTGTAGTATTTACCCATGTCTTAGGGTGTGTTTGGAAGTAAATTACAGTATCTAACATTTCTATTTTAATGTGTTAATTTTCTGAAAATTTTGGATTGAGAACTATTTTCAATTGGAGGTTTCATTTCTTGAAATTTTAACACTAATTTTCCATGTGTTTGAAAACTGCTTTCTTTTTCACATTGTATTTCTTACTCTTTGGAATAATTGGGTGGTATCCTACTGGTCTTAGGATCACACCCTAATTACACCCCTTGGGTGTAAGTAGACTTGGTTATGTTTGATTCAGGTAAAGGAAAGTCTAAGGGTGATGGCGGTTCAGGGTGTTAGTTCCCATCCTTGGTGCGGAGTTGTGGAGATAGCTTGGGGGCGATGACCCCTAGTCGTGTGGAGTCCTTGGGGCTGTCTTGATGCTATAATATTTTTTTATTTTGACCACTTTTATTATCTTTAAACCAATGTATTTAGTTCTGTTTTTTACTTAAGTCTTGTTTGGCTCAAAAATTTCAGATTTATATTATGGATTGTTTTTAATGTTTTATGCTTTCATACTCGGGTCAATCGTTCCCAAACCTAAATCAGTGACACCCGGGCACTTGTGTCAGACCATGGGGATAGGGAACGCCCTTCGGGTCATGTCACGAGCTGGGTTTGGTTCCGGTTTTGGCGGCGACCAGATTCGGTTCGTGACATGATCAATGGTTCATTATAAAGTCTAGGAGGTATACTTTTTCAAATAGAAGTTCATGAAAAAATGGTATCATAGGAGTGGCTATGAAATAATATGTATTTTGGAGTTAGGTATTGTGAGTATTTCATTGTTTTGTAGGTAAAAAGTGAGAGTTGATCTTGGTTAATGAAATAGGATATTGATTCCATCTAAGAAAAATTATTTTAGGCCCCCTATGATCTAATTCAAGGACTTTGAGCCTACCAAACAACCAAGTGAGGTAGAACCACGTGTATGGTTGAGACATAATAGGGGTTTATTCATCCATAATGTTTTTGTTTTGCCTACATTGGGTCATTATGAGAAGTTAAAATGAATTAATTATATAGTATTTGAAAAAAAATCTAATAATAGGATTGGAGTTCTTATTTTATTTCTTGTAAAAGATCATGTTCATCATCAATGTGTAGCTCAAATAATAGAGGTTTATAAGTATGATTTAGTTGACCATCATAGGATTGACTCGATAATAGTGTATGTGTATGATCCCGAATCTTGTAAATGTATGTTCTCATTTATGTTTTTCTTTTAATCTCTTTTTTTGGTTAATTAAGTGCTTACCCAAGTCTTTAGGGAGCCTCGAGGGTGTTCAGAGGGTCGAGATATGAAAAACTGGAGAAAAGGGGGTTTTATGGGTAGGATGCATGGCTTGCACAGGGTTAGTCCTAACCGTGCAGACATCCTAGGAAACCATGTGGGAGGTAAGATTTTGGATAGTGGCCTTCGCACGGTTTGTGCATAGTTTGGAAAACTGTGTGGGTAAACCATGCAACCCAGAATCTTTTAAAAAAATTAAAAATTTTCCCCTCCGGGTTTTTTAACCCCAACTCAGGATTTCCTTCCCATTCACTCCTCTTCACCCTAGTAACGAACCCAATATCCCAAGAGCTCCAATAGATAAATCTCCTTCATTTATAAGGCGTTTTTGGTGTCGTTGCTTATGGATCGAAGCTCTAGGTAAGGCTAATCTCATCCTTGCTTCTCTTTTGTGTTTAGGGTTTGTATGTTCTTCTCCTCTCCTTACGAAGCTCTAAACCCCTACTCTTTTGGTGATATCTAGGTTGAAGATTCAAGGGTTTATTGAAGTGTAATCTAAGGGCATGATTAAGAGTGCCTTCATATGAAGAATCGAGGTAGGTGGTCTATAAGCTATATCATGTGGTTTATTTGAGGATTTGGGCATGTGTGGTTTTGTTCTTGGGTGTCTCTTGGTATATTTTGATCACCCTTAACATGTTTAGGTAAAATAGTTATTAAAATGGTAAATTGAGACCCTCACAATCCCCATGGGATGCGTTGAGGGTAATGACACTAATCTAGGGCCACCCAAGGGGTGCGTCAACTCTTCCAGACCTTGGGATTTGTGAAGAGTGAGTGAGATTGTTGTGTAATCATGCAGATCCCTTGATAAACATGTTGATGTGATTAATCGTGTTGGGATAGAAGCTAGGTGATGCACCTAGGCTTGAAAATAACCTAAGGGATATTGGTTTAATATGTGGAAATGATTAAAGACCATAATGGAATGGATTGTGAGCATGGTAATGAAGCCTGGTGAGTTAGGCATAATGAACAAAACCTAGTGAGATAGGAACAATGAATGAATGCTTAGTGAGATAAGAATAATAAAAGGGAAATTTGTCTAAGTGACTAAATGATGTGAAATGTGGTAAATGTGTTAATGGGTTAAGGCATGGTATTAACTCTTATGTTATTGTTATGATTTATGTTTTCCTTGGGAAGTGGTTGTGATGTTGTGTGAATGGTAAATGGATATATATACGTATAGAATGTGCATGTAGCTTTGTAGTGTGGGGTATTTACTGAGGTTCTACGCCCATGGGTCGAGTTTGACTGAAGCTCTAAACTCCACCCCTAATGCACGGGTTAGGGAATAGGACTGATGCTCTATTTCCCTATCATTTGTATCTAACCAGACTGAGGCTTTGAGGTGAGGATATGGTTCACATGAGGAAGTTATTCCTAGTGAGATAGGACAACTATGTGTTTTTTCTCATGTATATGATTGTGTACTTTAAGCTGTGTATCTTGTTGTATGTGATGAACTCGTGGTAAATGCATTAGAAATGGTAAGTAACGAGAAATGGGATAAAATGTTAAGATAAGGAAATGGTGATAAATGTTGTTAATAGACCTAAACTAGTTAAGGGAACTTAATCTTTTCTTGTCATTTAATATTCATTTCCCTTTTTCATGCACAATTTTTTATATCGGATATTTTGTAGATACCATTGGCAGTGGCCTACTGAGTTGTACTCACACCCTGCTCAGGCCGTTGTTGGGTACCCGAGTAGACTTCATGTTTTTAGGTCAAGAGAAGGGAAAAGGCCCTTTCTAGGAATTTGGATTGGCATGGGTGTGTATAGAGGAGGACCCAGACTTGGTGTTGGGACCATTTGGGGGATTTTTCAGTTTGTCTTCATTTTGGGTTTTGTTCCCTTTTGCACTTATAGCATGGCATGGCATATTTACTATTGGGCATGGTTGTACCCCATTTGGGGAATGGTTATTTATGCATAATCTGGTATTATTGGTTATTATTCCACTATTTTTCATATTTTTTGTGTCTTACTATGATAAAAAGGTGGTATAGTCTCCCCAATTGACTATTTGGACCCCCACTGCTATTCGGAAACCTTTGGCTTATGGGGAGGTGTGCTTAAGGTCATGTAACCACCCAGCTCAGATCACTGGTTTAGTGAATTATAGGTCAAGGATGTTACAAAGTGGTATCAAAGGAGGCCTTTCTTCTCCTTCTATGGAATATTCTTATTTGGGATGGTATATGGGAGTTAGGAAGTGTTGGACCTTGGTAATGAGATTGTTCTTGGGAGTATCTAACCCATGTACAAGGGAAAACCCAAGTCACCTAGGGCGATAATTGTTTTTCTTGATTATGCAATGTAATAGCTGATGATATTTCACCATTGGGTGAAGCACATGTTGTGTGATGTGATGGTTTATGATATTCAGCTTGTGGGCTCAATGGAATGAGGTTGTTCATTCATGCGTCATTGTAGGCACCTAGAGATATAAGTGGCATGCATCATGGTAGACACACACGGGTTGGGTGTGTGAGGCATGAAAGATAGAATGCGCCTTGCATATTGATAATTGAAAAGGGGAAAATGTCGTAAACGAAACAATTAAAGTGAGTAAAGATAAAATAATAATAAATGATGATTAATGAAATATGTGTAATTAAGTGTTTGTAATGAATTTAAAATGTTGTTTGCAACATGTTGTGTGAGCCTTGTGGTGGTGTATGGTCATTTACCCCTTGTGGACCATGCCCTGTGGTAGGGATGGTCGGGGTGTTGTTTTCAGAATATTAAGGTTTGTTGGGATGGTTCATCTATAGTGGGTGGTTGTGGCTAGTAAAGATCCTTCTTTTTATGAAGTTGTGAAAGTTTTATGGTATGTATTCTAAACCTCATGTTTGTCAATGTAGATAAATTCCACCACGATGTCGAGCACCGGTTGGGAAATAGGAGGATATTGCTGAGAACACTCCTCTAGTAGAGGAGAAAGAGAATGTGGTGATCCAGGAATGTGGGGAAGATCAGTTCCAAGATAACTTGGCTCCTTTTATGTAGATTATGGATCGGGACCCATGGTGGGTCACACCGAGTATGTTTGATCAGACTAGAGAGTTTCAACTGCAGCACCCTCTGACCTTTACTGGAGATGGTGGGCCAAAGGCACAAGAGTTCTGGATAGATTCTTTCGAGATGATACTTGATCATCTGGAGACTCCTATTGGTAAGCGTTTCAAGTTGGAAGCGTATATGTTGTGGGGCCAGGTAAAGCATTGGGGGGACATCCTAGCTCAGACTGAGCAGGCCAAGGGGATGTTGTGGAAAGATTTCTAGGAAAAGTTTCAAGAGCATTTTTATCTTGATACTTTAAGGAAAGAGCAGGTTACAAAGTTAATGAGCCTGAATTAGGGATCAATGTTGGTGATGGAGTATGCTAGCCACTTCACCTACTTTTGACAATTTGTTACAGCATTGGAAGGGGATGAGGCAGCAGTTACGAGGCATTTCTAGGATGGGCTGAGACACGAGATTAGGTCCTTGGTGAATATATTTTTCTTGAAGAGGTTTACAAAGGTAGTGGACCAAGCGTTGATCTGAGAAGAGAACTTCAAAGGAGCTTCAGGTGTTGGGATTGTTGTGACAGCTGGGTAGACAAGTGGCGCAACTTCTTAGAGTCATAAGCGTCGTTTTTGAAGTTTTCAGTAGGGTAGAAGTGTGCAAGGTGGTCAGAAGAGAGGGTCAGCCTCTCAGGGTGGTGATCAGGTGTTCTTCTATCAGTTTGTAAGTATGGGGCACATGTGTGGCCAATTTACTCGACCTCCAGTTGATTTTTGGTCATGCAGTAGATTGGGACACATGCAGAGGATCTGCAGGAACCCTCAGTAGGAGAGTATGAATGTTGGTGACAGGAAGATTCCAAGTGGAGGAAAGGTGTAACACCCCGACCTCACTAGACCGGAGCCAGTTCATTACTTGTTATATTGGAATGGTTATAAGGAATGAAACATCAATGGAACAATCAGTTTAGTAGTCTTTAATAAACTAGATACATAGATGTAACTCAAATTACATTGGAAAAGGCTACAAAATACAAAACATAACAAAAACTAAAAACTACATCCACAGAAACTCAATAAATGATCTCCTCTTCATCACCTATTGAAGGTAAAAAATGAAATGGGTGAGCTCAAACACTCAGTAAGAGTTAAAAATAGTGGAATCATTAATCAATAATAACTGAATCATAAACAGTTTGACATAGTCAATATGGCATGGTGAATAAATGAAAAACTCACGCCATTAATAAACTAAGAATGAAACTGCAACCATAGATTTTTTTTGTAGTGAAAACCTCATGGATAGTTATAATTAATAATTAATAAATATAATGCTTATTAATTGTACATAATGTATCTAGCACATGATACCATAATACCGTTAAAATTCTTTATTTTTGGGGGTAGAAACCCGTTTGATTTTTGGAAACAAACTCGAAGGGTTTGTCGCCAACTATTTTGTCTCATGAGACCTACTGATGCATCAAGGGGCTATAGAAGGCCCCACCTACCACTGAAATTCCAATTTATACATAGATTTAATACAAGTTCAATCTTCCTTCTCAATATCTGTATAGAGTAGAGAATATGGATTCATTAATATTTCCATAGTTAAAACAACTTTCCAAATTAACACCGTATGTGAAATGTTATACAGCTTAAGGAAATAGTAATATATATGCTACAAGAAAATGGATATTTACAAGAATTATAATTTTAAATTAAAGATGATCTAAAATGGTTGGTAGATACACCACATAAGAAATATTAGGTTCACAATACCAAGTAGGTCTCAATGAAATGGAAATTTTGACAAAGTCACATATCATATTGTAATCAATTGAATTGTATGAACAAAAGTCAATAATCACTAAATTAATCACATAATACCATGAATATAAATAGAATCATGATATTATATATCATATGGTAGTACACATATACCACATATAAGAAATAAGTGGCGAACAATAGAAATCTCACTGAATTAAAAGTGAGATAAGAAACCCCTTACCTTATGCTCGAGTGTGTTTTTCGTTTGTTTTAATGACTTAAATAATAAAATTTAGCTTCATTAATTAATAATTAAATAACCTCCTATATATTTAATTGATTTATTATAACCTTATTAGGGTCATTCATGGACCGTTTTATGGGTTTAAGAGGCTCAATTTTATTATTTTGGAAGCATTTTCTTCCTTGATTTTCATGATTTGTTTACTTGTATTCATGAATAGAAGTTCATTTGAAATGTGTTTAAACATACAGAATTGTTAATATATATTATTATTGACATTAAAGATATATAAATGATCTTATAATGATTCTGGGTTATATACTTGAGAATGAATCATTAGTTAAAAGTTATTGATAAATGCTTGGATTTAGCTTGGTGGTTTTGTGCACAATGAACTTGTTTTGTATTATTATTACATATTATGAGTGTGTAGGGATTCCAGAATATTAATGAGATGAAATACATATATTATGATCTGGTTCAACCATAAAAATGGTTTCATGGCCAGAATTTATGATGGTAATGAAAATTAAGAACTTGTCATCCTTGAATGTGATAAATTAACACATCTTGGACAGTGTTTTCATTTTTTGTATAAGAGGAGGGGTAAAGAGAGATGATGATGAAATATTACATTAGAATAATATAATTCTAGTTAATGTAAGGTACTATAATTATCGTATAATTTGTATGAATTGAGGTGTGGAAAGAAGTAGAAAGAAATGAACTCAAAATAGAAGAAAAATTGAGAAATCTCTTACGAAAATTCGGCAGCCTAACGACATCACTTAAAATTTAATAAAATAGTTTGATGAGAGAAAAGGGGTATCTCATCAATATTAAATAATATGGAAATTAAGGGGAATATAAAATGGAATATCCTAACATAATCTGATTGAAAATAAAAGATAAAATATAAAATGAAAGCTTTAAGAAAAGAGAAGGCTGGTTGATTCTCTTACCTTGTAGAGTAACTCCCAAAACTCGAAGGTTGGGACCTTAGGGGTTTTAGGAAACCTTGTGAGGACTCCTAGGGAGGTAATACTACTAGATATTTGAGTATAATGAGTTTTTAATGAAAGAAAACGAAGGTTTTGAGTGGGTATTTATAGTAATTAAGAGGGAGTTTTTTATTAATTAAAAGGGACACCTCATTAGTGGTTTTTGAAAACCCATGGGCTTGCCCATGGTATTTGCCCATGGTTTTAGCAACTTGGGACACCTCATGTCATAAGTTACTATAAAAAAGTCTAAAAGACTTTTATATTTAATTATTACATCATTGTGATGTCATTAAGATACTGAAAACTCAAAACTGTATTTTTACTATTCACGAAAAATTCAAGTATTTTAGAAAAATCCCAAAAATTCACCCTAACCATTTTTTGATGTGTAGAATTAAAAAATGAACTCCATTTTCAAAAAATAATTTTCTAAGTACTTTTAAATTAATTTTTAAATAAAATCATAGTTAATTCAAAAAATAACAATTTTAAAGGTATAATTAGTTCTATATCACATTGATAAAGTAATTACGATCTCATTATCTTATTACCTTAAGAAAATAAAATATTATCATTATTTACTATTTATAAGGGTAATATTACTATTCATGTTAATATTCATAAGGGTATGCTACTATTCATCAAAAAATAAAGTTGGTTCTATCAAACTCCAAATGACTTACTAGTCACAACTCTAGATAACCGTTTTTTGAAATTCAAAACATAAAAGTGGAAAATTTATGTATAATGGATAGCTTATAAATTTCTCCTATAATATTTTGTTTCACAAAAGACTTAGTGCTTCATGAAATATAGGCTATCTAATGAATAGAAATTATTTAAGAGGAACATACGATAAAATGTTTGGGGTGTTATATTATTCCCTCCTTTGGAAATTTTATCCTCGAAATTTAATGTATAAAGCCCGCAAAAAATATGTGGGTGGTTCTTCTTCATAACATCCTCAGGTTCCCATGTTGCTTCCTCCATGTTATAGTTTTTCTAAAGATCCCTTAATAGACGATTCATCCAGTTTCTCAATACCTGCTTTCTTGTGTCAAGGATCCTGATAGGCTCTTCCTAGTATGAAAAATCAGGTTTCATGTCTATTTCTTTATAGCTGAGTACATGCATTGCCTGAATGGCCCGAACGACTTCATTTTTATTGATTTTTTGATAACCCCCATTTCAAGGGATGAGGGGGGGCCCTTACAAGGACTGTAGGCTCAGAGATTTAATGGCCCGTAGGCTTAGGAGATTACATGACCCGAAGGTCTTAGGGAATTCAACCAGACTATCTACAAGGAACTGCCCCTCCCCAGCATCCGTATCCTGAAAGTAGCTCTCCACCTTTGCATGATCGGCTGTCTAGGCTTCCCGTGCAAGCACAGGATGGTACTGATGGCATAGCCATACCCTCTCATTCTGACAATCCATTTGGCACTGCTCTAGTGATTGCACCTGCTCTGAATCCTCTTCTGGGGCTTCTCCTTTTTTGTAGTGTGTCTGGGGCCTGCATTCATGTGGCCTGAAGGCATTGGGGTGTCCCTAAGGCCTTAAGGTGTCCCGAAGGCCATGAGAATCAACTGGCCCAAAGGCCTTGAGTGGTCCAAAATCCTTGCAGGACCCAAGGACCAAACCGGTGGCCCGAAGGCCCAGATGGATGAATAGTTCTGGCTGCTACAGTACCGAACAGTGCCTGCTACAGTTCCTACTATCGTACTACTACAATACTGCTACAGTAACCCGGAAATATGTCTCCACCTGAATTTGATCTCGAGTCTCTTGGATGCACCTAGCGATTCCTCACCAACTGGGCTGAGGCTCTTGTGTGTGAGTACATGCATTGGGTCTCGCATGTATGTCTTCAACAATGACACATGGAATACATCGTGGACTTTGGAGAGACTTGGAGGTATTTTTAAACAGTAATCTATAGCTCCGATTCTTTCCAGAATTTCAAATGTTCTGATGTACTTGGGGCTTATTTTCCCTTTCTTACCAAACCTTAAGACACCCTTCCATGGAGATACTTTCATAAATACATGATCTCCCACTTGGAATTCCAAATCCTTTCTCTAGTTGTAAGCATAACTCTTCTTCCTATTTTGGGCTTCTTTAATATGGGCTTGTATTGTTTTCACTTTTGTTATGGTCTCTTCAATAAGTTCTAGGGCTATAAGTTTTCTCTCACTAACTCCATCCCAACAAGTTTTAGTTCGACATCTCTTTCTATATAATGATTTATATAGAGCCATTTGAATACTATTATAGAAACTATTATTGTAGGAAAATTCCACCAAAGGAAAGTATTTATCCCAAATACCTTCTAAGTTAAGAGATAATGACCTTAGAATGTCTTCTAGAGTTTGAATAGTCCTTCCAGACTATCCGTCGGTTTGGGGGTGATAAGTAGTACTCATACGAATCTCAGTATTCAAAGCCTTATGGAGAATTTTTTAGAATTTTGATGTAAACTAGGGATCTCAATCAAACACAATCGATAGAGGTTCACCATGAAGTCTTACAACTTCATTAATATAAACTCTTTTCAGGTGATCAAGTGCTAAATCCTCTCTTATAGGAAGTAAATTTTCTGATTTTGTGAGACGATCAACAATTACCCATATTGTATCATTCCTTCTAGGTGTCCTCAGTAGTCCGGTGAAAAAATCCATCATAATTTTATCCCACTTATATATAGTAATAGGTATAGGTTGCATCATTAATCTATGATGTTGTCTCTCTACCTTCACTTGTTGACAAACTAGACACCTTGACACATAGTCAGCAATTTCCCACTTCATATTATCCCACCAAAAATATTCCTTCATATCTCTATACATCTTTGTGCTACCTGGGTGTATAGAAAAATTTGAGCTATGAGCATCGTCTAATAGTTCCCTTTTTAGTTCAAGTACTGATATAACACATAACCTCTTCCCAAACTTCAAAACTCCTTGTAGAAAAATTCTTCCAATCTCCCATCCTTAACAGGAATAATTTTCTTGTGTAGATTTTCGTGATCATATTGAGAGCTTTTTATCTTCTCTAGTAAATATGGTTTAGCAATCATTTGAAAGAGGAAATATGTTTCCCCTTCTTTAATAATTCCCATATCCATATTTAGTAGATCCATGAATATAGGATCTCTCTCGGTCCTCATTTGATTCAGAATTCCATAATATTTCATGATTAATGCATCTTCCACCTTATTTTCCTTTCCTGGGTGGTAGTGTATTGAAAAATCATAATCTTTGAGTAACTCGAGCCATCTCCTTTGCCTCATGTTGAGTTTTTTTTTGTGTGAAAATGTATTTCAAACTATTTTTATCTATTTATATCTCACATTTTTTACTATAAAGATAATGTCTCTATATTTTTAGAGCAAATATTACAGCTGCTAACTCAAGATCACGTGTTGGATAATTTTTCTCATGAGTCTTAAACTGCCTTGATATATAAGCAATAACATTGCCATTTTTCATAAGGACACAACCCATACCATTCTTTGATGCATCACTGTATATTAAAAATCCATCACTTCCATATGGAAGAGTCAAAATTGGAGAATTTTCCAATATTCTTTTCAATTATTCAAATCATTATGTACATTCTTTTGTCCACACTAACTTAACTCCTTTACATGTGAGCTTGGTTAGCGGGTTAGAGAGTGGGAAAAATTCTGAACGAAATGCCGATAGTAACCTATTAAGCCAATAAAACTACATACCTCAGTTATGTTTGTTAGCGTGGGCCAATCTTGGATTACCTTTATCTTTGCAGGATCAACTATGATTCAATCCTTAGAGACAGTATGGACTAGGAAAGAAATTGATCAAATCCAGAATTTTCACTTCCTAAACTTCCCATATAATTCATTTCTTCTAAGAGTTTTCATAATAATCTGCAAGTGGTACTCATGGTCTTCATAAATTTTTGATTATACCAAGATATCATCAATGAATACCAAAAAAAATTATCAAGATATTCCTTTAAAACTATATTCATTAAATCCATGAAAACAGAAGGTGCATTAGTCAGTCCAAAAGGCATCCCTGTAAACTCATAATGCCCATACCTAGTTTGAAATGTTGTCTTAGAAATATCTTCCTTCCTCACATGTAGCTGATGATATCCTTATCGAAGTTAAATCTTCAAAAATTATTGATCTTTATGAAGTTGATCAAATAAATCATCAATCTGAGGCAGAGGATACTTATTCTTTATTTTAATAGCATTGATTTCCATGTAATCAATGCATAGCCTCATGGATCCATCTTTCTTCTTGACAAACAAGAATGGGGCTCCCCATAGAGAAACACTAGGTCGAATAAATCCTTTTTCACTCAAATCCTCTAGTTGTTTCTTTAGCTCCACTAACTCCATAGTGGATATTCTATAGGGGGTCTTTGATATAGGTCTTGCACCAGGAATTAAGTCAATGGAAAACTAAATTTCCCACTCTAGAGGATGTCTAGGTAAATCCTCTGGAAATACATAAATGTATTCTTGAACTATATTGACATCTTCAATTTGAATATTTATTTCCTCACCCATAGATATTGGGTTCTCTTCCTCTCTAAGAATTGAATTCAGTAGAGCTACTGGGGGTGGTTCTAGATAAGAATCAGATGGTGAGGTTTCTACTCTAAAGATAAGAGATTCTACACCATTTTCAAAAATTGTAACTTATTTTTTCTTGCAATAAATCTTCGCATCATAGTTTGACATCCAATTAATACTGATAATTATATCAAAGTCAGTCATTGGTATAATGATAAGGTTAGAAACTAAATCATGTTTATGTGTTAGGAGGGGAACTAGTTGACATGCCTTTGTTGCAATGATGCATCCCATAAAAGTTTTGACTGACAACTCCTTTATTAAATAAAATTGTACATGCATAATACTCTTAGAAAACTGGGATGATATAAATGAATGCGATGATCCATAATCAAATAAAGTGTTGGATAAGTTTGAGGAAACAATTAAAGTACCTTCCACCACATCATTGGGAACTTCAACCTCCGTAGTTGTAATTGAATAAGCTCTCCCTTTCTATCTTGGCCTTTTCTGAGGAAATGTTTCCTGGCACTAAGGACACTCATTTTCATAGTGTCTCATCTCTCTACAATTGAAGCATTGAACATCATAAAATTGTTTCATCCCCTTTCATTAATTAGATAGATGCCCCTTTTCTACACACTTATAGCAGACTCCTGAGACTTTCAAGAATTTACTGAGATGATTATTTCCACAGTTCTCACATAACGAGAATTTCTTCATTCCCTTATTCTTATTTGGAGATTTACCTTTCCCTTGGTTATCAGAGTACATCTTCTTATATTGGTTTCCCTTGAACAAATTTGATCTAGAAAATTCCTTCTCTATTTTGATGGCACTTGATACAATTTCATCATATGATGAAAATGTTTAAGAAGTCAGTGCTCTTCGAAGACTTGGCTTAAGAACTTCAAATAAATGATCAATATTTTCTTCCAATTCATGTACTTAATCTACGGCATACCTGGATAACCTTGTGAAGGTAGCCTCATACTCGGCAACACTGTCTTATTCCCTTTGCTTTAAGCCAAGGAATTTCCTCTTCATTTCGGTTCATTGCTCATGAGGGAAATATTTTTCGAATAATATTTCCTTAAAAGTCCTCTATTCCATATCATCTATTTCTTCTTCCTCCATGGTATTCTGAATCAAGTACCACCATTAATCAGCATCTCCCTTGAGACAATATACCGCTATTACTACCTTATCATTTTCATTGCATCTTAATTCCATGAATATCTTTTCAAGGGACTTCATCCATTGCTCAGCAACCACTCGATTAGTAGTCCCACTAAAATATGGGAACTTCTACCGCATGAAACGATCTAACAAAAGTGTGGAATAGTTATTTGTTACAACCTGAGTAAGTTGTCCCAATATGGTCATGATCCGATCTGCTCCAACATTGACTGTATTGACTTGCTCGGTGGGGAGATCCCTACATTTCCCATGAGTATTGATTCCCATTCTTCCATTAGATTCCATTTCTAAATAATGGAAAATGATAGATTAGGGTATGAATCATAATTTATAATCTTAACTTAACAAAATACTTTGCATTAATTCAGATCCTACGCATGGCTAATCCCATAACTAGAAAAATGGTTTCTTTTAGGAATAATTTACATTTCAATCCTTCATAATGGTTTGTAAAGAAAATATCAATTATCCTAAGCATATCCCCTAGAAGTTTAATAACCAAGAGTGCAGCAAGGCCCGTTGTCGTGTACTAGGATACCCCGGGTCAAGCCCGAAACTCCTTGTCGGAGCTTTCACTCCTAGGTACATCTGTGCTAAAGCCACCTTTATATGCTCGTATCTAGAAAAGGATGTATTTGTTAAAAGGATTCACATAATCTATTCCTTACCAAAATACCCGGATGTTCTTATATGTTTATCCTCAAATACTACCTTAGGGTTTTATTCCCTATTATACATTTCCTACTCTAGTTTCCATGTTTTATACTAAACTTCCTCTGATACCAACTGTAACACCCCAACCCCTCTAGACTAGATTTGGTGCATTACTTGTTATATTGGCATGTTTAAAAAGAATGAAATCCTGAAGGAACGATCAGTTTAGTAGTCTTGAAGAAACTAGATACATATATGTAACTCAAATTACATTGGAAGAGGTTACAAAATACAAAACATAACAAAAACTAAAAATTGCATCCACAGAAACTCAATAAATGATCTCCTCTTCATCACCTGTTGAAGGTAAACAAATGAAAGATATGAGCTCAAATTCTCAGTAAGGGTTAAAAATAGTGGAATCATGTATCAATAATAATAGAATTATAAATAGTTTGACATAGTCAATATGTCATGGAGAATAAATGAAAAACTCATGCCATTAATAAACTAAGAATGAAACTACATCCATAGATTTTGTCATAGTGAAAAACTCATGGAGAGTAATAATTAATAATGAATAAATAGAATTATTATTAATTGGATTTCATGTATCTATCACATGATACCATAATACATTTAAGACAATTTAGTTATGTAGGTATAAACCAATTTGATTTTTTGAAACAAACTCAAAGGGTTTGTTGCCAACGGATTTGTCTCATGAGACCTACTGATGCATCGAGGGGATATAGAAGGCCCCAACCGCCACTAAATGTCCCAATAATTCTTTATAAATAGATTTAATAAAAGTTCATTCTTCCTTCTCAATATCTATATAGAGCAGAGAATACGAATTCATCCATATTTCCATAGTTAAAACAACTTTCCAAATTAACATCGTATGTGAAATGGTATACGACTTAATGAAATTGTAATATCCATGCTACAAGAAAATGGATATTTACCAGAATTATAGTTACAAATGAAATATGATCTGAAATGGGTAGTAGATACACCACCTATGAAATATTAGGTGCATAATACCAAGTAGGTCTCAATGAAATGGAAAATCAGACAAAGTCACCTACCATATTGTAATCAATTGAATCATATGACCAAAAGTTAATAATCACTAAATTAATCACATAATACCATGAATATAAATATAATAATTATATTATATATCATATGGAAGTACACATATAACACATACAAGAAATAAGTGGCGAACAATGGAAATCTCACAAATTTAAAAGTGAGATAAGAAACCTCGTACCTTATGCTCGAGTGTGTTCTTCATTTCTTTTAATGACCTGAATAATAAAATTTAGATTCATTAATTAATAATTACATAACCTTATATACATTTAATTTATTTAGTATAACCTTATTAGGTTCATTCATGACCCTTTTTATGGGTTTAAGAGGTTCAATTTTATTGTTTTGGAAGCATTTTCTTCCTTGGTTTTCATGGTTTGTTTAGTTGTATTCATGAACGGAAGTTCATTTTAAATGTGTCTAAACATAAAGAATTGTTAATATATATTATTAGTGACATTAAAGATATATAAATGATCTTGTAATGATTTTGGGTTATATACTTGAGGATGAATCATTAGTTAAAAGTTATTGATAAACACTTGGATTTAACTTGGCGGTTTTGTGCACAATGAACTTGTTTTGTATTATTATTCCATATTACGAGTGTGTAGGGATTAAAGAAAATTAATGAGATTAAATACATATATTATGATCTGTTTCAACCATAAAAATGGTTTCATGGCCAGAATTGAAGATGGTAATGAAAATTAAGAACCCGTCATCCTTGAATGTGATAAATTAACACATCTCGGACGGTGTTTTCATTTTTAGTATAAGAGGAGGGGGAAAGTGATATTATGATGAAATATTCAATTAGAATAATATAATACCAATTCACGTAAGGTGATGAAATTATCATATCATTTGGATGAAGTTAGGTGAGAAAAGAAGTAGAAAAAAAGGAACTCAAAATAGAAGAAAAATTGATAAATCTCTTATGAAAATTCAGTAGCCTAACGACGTCACTTAAAATTTAATAAAATAGTTTGATGAGAGAAAGGGGGTATCTTATCACTCTTACATAATATTGGAATTAAATGTAATATGTAAAGAAATTTAATAACATAATTCAATTCAAAATAAAAGATAATATATAAAATGAAAGCTTTAAGAAAAGAGAAGGGTGGTTGAATCTCTTACCTTGTAGATTAACTCCCAAAACTTTTAGGTCGGGATCTTAGGGGTTTGAGGACACCTTTAGAGGACTCCTAGGGAGGTAATAATACCATAAATTATAGTATAATGAGTTTTTAATGAAATAAAACGAATGGGGTGAGTGGGTATTTATAGTAATTAAGAGAGAGTTTTTTATTAATTAAAAGGGACACCTCATTAGTGGTTTTTTCAAAACCATGGGCTTTCCCATGGTTTTAGCCACTTGGGAATCCTCATCTCATAAGTTATTTTACACAAGTAGACCATACTTTTATATTTAATTATTACATCATTATTATGTCATTAAGCTAATGAAAACTCAAAACTGTATTTTTACTATTCATGAAAAAATCAAGTTTTTAGAAAAATCCCAAAAATTCACCCTAACCATTTTTCTATGTGAAGAATTCAAAAATGAAATCCATTTTTCAAAAATAATTTTCTAATTATTTTTAATTTAATTTTTAAATAGAATCATAGTTAATTCAAAAAATAACATTTTTAAAGGTATAATTAGTTCTATATCACATTGAAAATTTAATTAAGATCTCATTATATTGTTACCTTAAAAAAATAAAATATTATCATTATTTACTATTTATAAGGGTCATATTACTATTCATATTACTATTCATAAGTGTATGTTACTATTCATCAAAAAATCAAGTTGGTTCTATCAGACTCCAAATGAATTACTGGTCACAACTCTAGATAACCATTTTTCAAAATTCAAAACATAGAAGTGGAAAATTTATGTTTAATGGATATATTATAAATTTATCCTATAATATTTTGTTTCAAAAAATGACTTAGTGCTTCATGAAATATATACTATCTAATGAATAGAATGTATTTAAGAGTAACAAACCATAAAATGTTTGGGGTGTTATAAAAGGGATCAGTTTCTCCATATCAGGCAGGTAGTTAGAGATCCACGGGACGTACTGGTAGGGGTAGTGGATGTGGAACTCTAGGGCTGGATCACCCACGTCAGCAGAGCAGTGTAGTGTAGGGAACACAGGTTGGGGCCCAGGGTAGAGGGGCAGGTTAGCTTCATGTAGTTCAGTCTACACCTGGTGATGGCGAGGTTGGGCCATCAACTATTCGAGGTATGATCCTTGTAGCTTCTACGCTTTCTAGTGAATTTTTTGACACTAGTGCCACACAATATTATATTTCTTCTCATCTTGTGGTATCATTGGGTCTTTCCTTAGAGATTTTGTGCAGAGTTATGTCGATTAACACTTCATTGGGGGTGCGAAATGAAGACATCAAGTAGTGTAAGGGATATGCTCTAGAAGTCGATGGGTATCGTTTCCTACGGGGCTTATCCGTTCTCAAGATGTTATTATTTTACCTAATCTTGGTTATGGACTGGTTAGTGTTGTATTGGGAACACATATATTGTTACCATTGTAAGGTATCATTCAGGTCACTTGAGAATGGTGCTTATGTCCGTCATGGAGAGTGGAATGTTCGAGCAGGTCATGTAGGACCATTTTATCAGCAGTTGGGTAGGCTCAAGTAGCTTGCCTTGTGTTTTATTATGAAAGAGGGGAACATTATATCTTCCCTCCAATAGTTGATTAGTTTCAGGATGTGTTTCCTAAGGATTTCTCAGGGTTTCCACCCGGGAGGGATGTTGAGTTCATGATTCAGTTGCTACTGGGAGCAGAGCCAGTTTCTATTCTTCCATACTGAATGGTACCAGCAGAACTCCAGGAGTTGAAGGATCAGTTTGAGGAGTTGGAGAATAAGGGGTTCATACATCCTAGTACGTCTCCTTGGGGATCTCCTATTATTTTTTACGAAGAAGGCTAACGGGTCATTAAGGTTATGTGTTAATTATCGAAAGTTAAATTAAATGGCGATGAAAAATTGGTACCCTCTTCCTAGAATTGATGACCAGTTTGATCAGCTAAGGGGTGCACCGGTGTTTTTTAATATTGATTTGAGATCAGGTTATCACCAGTTGAGGGTGAGGCCTTCAGACGTACCGCTGATAGATTTCAGGAGTCTGTATGGGTTGTTTGAGTTTGTGGTGATGCCTTTAGTCTTGACCAATGCACCAATAGTGTTTTTTGATTTTATGAACTAAATATTTCATCCTTATTTGGATTAGTTTTTGCTGGTCTTTGTTTAAAACATATTGGTGTACTCGAAAACTCATGACGGTCATGCCCAACATTTTGACATCATTCTGAGTAAACTAAGAGATAATCGACCATACGCCAAGATATCAAAGTGTTATTTCTGGATTGGAGAAGTACATTTTATGAGTCACATCATCTCTAAGGGAGGTGTGTTAGTGGATCCAGAGAAAGTGTGGGTTGTTGTATCTTAGGAGCAGCCCAAGAGTGTTTTAGATGTTAGAAGTTTGTTGGGTTTGGTTGGGTATTATAGGAGGTTCATCCAAGATTTATCTCATTTATCAGCACCACTGTCGGGATTGAACAAGATGGGAATCATGTTTGAGTGGTCTGAGGCTTGTGATAATTCATTTTAAGAGTTGAAAAAGCGATTGACAACTAAACCAATCTTGAACTTACCCGAGCCAGGTAAGAAGTGTGTCTTATTTTGTGATGTGTCTGGTATCAGGATTGGGGTTGTGTTGATGCAATATAAGTGGGTTTTGTCTTATGGGTCTAGGTAATTGAAACCCCATGATCATAATTATCCCACTCATGATATTGATTTGGTTGTAGTAGTGTATGCCTTAACGTGCAAGAGGCACTGCTTGTTGGGGGAACAGTTTAGGGTGTATACCGATCACAATAGTCTAAAGTATATCTTTTCACATTGGGATTTGAATCTTCAACAGTGAATATTGGTTAAGTATCTCCAGTCTTTCAACTTTGAGATGGTATATACACCGAGAAAACGGAATAGTTTTTCTGATGCTTTGAGTAGAAAGGCTCAGAACCAGATGGTTCAAGAATCCAGCACTTAGTGGAAGGTGATGGCTTTGTTTGCGGAGATACACCTAGAGGTGTGGGAGGAAAACGGTCAGGTGACTCTTTCTTCTATAGTGGTTGAGTCGATAATTTTGAGCCGAGTTAGGGAAATTCAGCTCAACAATCCTGAATTTTTTTCCATAAAGGAAAGATTCAAATGTGGGGAGTCACCTTTTGGTTGGGTCGTCGGTGCGGACATGGTTGTTTGTGTTCATGGTCATGTGTTTGTGCCATTATGAATGCGAGAAGAGTTTATAAGTGAGTTACATGCATCAAAATTGGTAGTGCATCTTGGTTTAACCACGATGTATCGTGATCTCTACAGGAATTTTTGGTGGCTGGGAATGAAAAGAGAAGTTGTGGGCTTTGTGGCATGGTGCCTCACCTATCAATAGGTGAAGGCCGAGCATCAATGACTAGGTGGTTTATTACATCAATTTTCCATTCTGTAATAGAAGTGGGATAATGTGATAATTCATTTTGTGGTGGTACTTCTAAGGACACCTTATAAAAATGATGCAATCTGGGTGGTTGTGGATCGGCTAATAAAAGTGGCTCATTTCTTACCGATTCAGGAGACTTACACAGTTAATCAGTTAGGTGAGTTGTATGTTTGGGAAATAGTACGGTTTTATGGTGTTCCGTGAACTATAGTATCAGATTTTGATCCTCATTTCACATCATGCTTCTGGAAAGGGTTACAAAAGGCACTTGGTATACAGGTGCTTTTGAGTACATCTCTCCACCTGCAGACGGATGGGAAATCAGAGCGTACAATCCAAGTGTTAGAGGACATGTTGAGGGCTTGTGTCTTTTACTTTGGTGCTTACTAGGAGAATCACTTTTTTTTGTTGAATTTTCTTATAAAAATAGTTTCTAGGCTTTGGTTCAAATGGAACCGTTTGAGGTTCTCTATGGGAGACTGTATAGATCTTCATTGGGTTAGTTAGAGGCCGGTGAATTTGAGCTGTTGGGATTGAGTCTTGTGCATGAGTATCGGAGGCGTAGACCTATTGAGTTCAAGACGGGTGATAGTGTGTTCCTTTGGGTGTCTCCAAGGTTGGGTCACCGACGGATTCGAAAGAAAGGAAAGTTGTTGCCTAGGTGTGTGGGGTTGTTTGAGATTGTGGAGAGGATCGGGCCAGTGGCATACAGATTGTCTCTTCCACAATGGTATAGCGGGATGCATGATGTTTTTCATGTGTTGCAGCTTTGGAAGTATCACACTGACCCAACTCACATGATGGATGTTGAGGATGTTGATCTTGATGCTAATGTGTCCTTTGAGGAGCATCTGGTTCATGTCCTAAATCGTAGTGAGAAATTCTTGTGGGGCAATGTTGTGCCATTATTTCAAGTACTGTGGCATCATGGGAATGTTCATAAAGAAACATGGGAACGGGAATCAGATATACGAGCTCAGTGGCCCGATCTCTTTCCCTTGAAAGTGCAATAAATCATGGGAGCTTGGACCAAGGACGATCCGTTATTAGGTGGGGAGGTTGTAAGTGTTGGGCGGAGAAAAATGGGAAGGATGGCAAGAAGGGGGGTGAATTGCCTTTTAAAAAAATGATTAACAAATTAAAATCAAAGTTGAAAGTGCAGCGGAAATAAAGAGGCAAGACACAAGAATTGATAACGGAGTTCGGCCAAAAACCCGGCCTACGTCTCCGCTCCCAACTCAACCATTGAGAGATTCTACCGCTTGCTTTTCAATGGTTTTAGCAAGAAACCCACTAGGCTTTGAGGTAGCACTAGAACCTATTACAGCTTGCTTTTGGTGGTTTAGCAAGAACCCACTTGCTTTTAATGGTTGAGCAAGAACCCACTAGCCTTCTTACAGGTGAAGGCTAGATCACCTATGACACAAGCCTTTTAAAAGGAAAGGCTTGAAGAAACCTCTTCACACCTTCATGGTGATGTGAAACCCAAAAGAAAGAGGGATGAAGAAAGAGTGTTGGGGTTTGTAGGCACAAACCCAAATTTAAAGCTCAAAATAAATAAAACAATAAAAACTGTATTTGGAGAAGCCTTGGGAGCCAATGGATGATTGGAGTTGAAGACGTGCACTCCCAAGCTTCTTTGGTGATGCTCCTTGGATGTGGAATTGAGTTGGATCTATTGGAGTTCCCTTGGAGGAATGCGCCGGAGGTACGCCAAATGATCAACAAGGTGTCCGTGGGCTTCCGTATAGTTCCGGGTGGTGTCCGGGGCTTCCTTGGCCTTTATTTATAGGCATGGAACCCTTTTGGAGTCTTCGGAGCCGTTGGAGAGGCTTAAAGAGCCGTTGGGAGCCAAGTGGGCCAGCCTGGTCAAACTGCAAAGGCTAGTTTGACTGGCTCCACCGGCTGGCCGGTACAGTCCCACCGGCTGGCCGGTGCTTGAGGAATTTGGGAGAATTCGAGTCTTGGCTCCACCGGCTGACCGGTGGATGGGCCACCGGTTGGCCGGTGGCTTGGTAGTAGCTGATTCTTCTTTTCCAGGCACCACCGGCTGACCGGTGCCAGAGCCACCGGCTGGCCGGTGGTGAGGCAGTAGCTGCCACTGTTGACTGGATGACACCGGCTGGCTGGTGGTCAAGCCACCGGCCGACCGGTGGATCCTGGTAGTGGGAAATGCCTCTGCCAGGTCCACCGGCTGGCCGGTGCTATCACACCGGTTGGCCGGTGGACTGCAATTCAGTCCATTTTGCCAGCGTTCTTGGGCCAATCCTTTGGCAATCAATTGCCTATCAACAAAAACACTTAAAACACAATTAGATAAACATGAAAGTGATTGTGATCATGAAAATTAAACCACGAGGGGATACGAGAGGTACAACAATCTCCCCCTATTTTGATGATCACAATCACCGAAACAATCAAAGTAAAAAACTGAAATTGAAAGGAAATGCTAAGCATGATGAAAAGGATTCTCCCCCAATCAATCAAGAAATTTCTCCCCCTTTGTGATTATCAAAATAGCGTGGGGCATAAAACTTGATTGAGGGAAAGGGTTTGAAAAACTAGATATGAGAATTGAAAAATCAATTGAGATTTTTGAAATTGAAATGAAAATTTGAATAACAGTTTGAATTGAAAGTTTTGAATCAAAAACCAATTGAAATTTGAAATTTGAAACCAAATGAAATTTTTGAAATTAAGAGATTGAATAACAGTTTGAATTGAAAGTTTGAAAACACATAAAGAAACTTTCTCCCCCTAAATAAAACAAAAAATCATCGGGGAAAGGGTTTTGGAACCGAAACTAATTTTGGCCCGGAGAGATTTGCCAAAAGAGATTTTTCAATCCAAATTTTTTTCATGGCGGGTCTTCTCCTATAAAATTCATCCGAATAAAAAATAGATTTGGGTTGACCGTACCGGGCATTTTTGCAATCACACTCATAAATGAGGTGCCCGGGTTTCTTACAATAATTACAAAATTTAAAACTAGATCTCCCCCTTACAAAAACAGTGGGTGCATGGGAGGAGGAGGCTTGGTTGGTATAGCCAAGTCCTTGAGTGGTCCTAGAAACCCTTTGAGAACCCAATAATTTGGTCAAATTTTGTTCACCTTGGGTGAACTTGGCTAAGGATTATCTAAGGTCCTTGATGGTTGATTCCAAAGAATCAACATTTGGGAAATTTTGGATTTTTAGGGAGAGTTCCTCCTTCTCTTTGAGAAGTTGGTCTTTTTCGGAGGAAAGCTTTTTGAAATTCTTTTTTAAAGCAACAAATTTTGAAGAGAGTTCATGAAAACCATTTTCAAGTTGGTCTCGCACATGTTGGAGTTCTTCATATGATAAATGATTAAAAGAATTAGAAGAACTAGAGGAGGAAGAAGAGGAAGAGGATGATGATACCTCATGTTTTGCCATTAGGAATTTTGTACCTTGGTCGCTTGAGGAGGAGGAGGAGGAGGATGATGAGGTGTCACTCCATGTTGCCTTAAGGACCTTTTTCTTTCCTTTTTCTTTTTGCGTGGCCCGATTTTTGTTGAGTGGGCAATCGGGTTTGTAATGCCCTTTTTGGCCGCACCCGTAGCATTTTACCTTGGGCTCGGATCTTTCGGTGGGTTCTTGCTTTCGGTGCTTGCGGGATTTCTTCTTCTTGTGCTTCTTCATAAACTTGTGCATTTGGCGGGCGAGATTCTCCATTTCGGAATCGCCGATTAAAGAGGAAGAAGATGAAGATGATGATGATGAGGAGGAGCTTACTTCTTTTTGTACCTTGAGGGCGATGTTCTTTGGTGTCTTGATTGGTGTGCCCTCCTTTTGAGCTTGCCTCCTCATCGTGATCTCGTACGTCATTAGGGATCCGATGAGCTCTTCGACCGGCATGTTCTTTACATCCTTAGCTTCTTGGATAGTCGTCACCTTAGGTGCCCATGAGCTCGGAAGGACCCATAGAATCTTCTTGACCATTGCTTCAGCTGAAACATCATCACCAAGAGATTTTCTACCATTGCAAACGTCAGTGAAGCGTGTAAACATTTCAGAAATAGACTCATTTGGATTCATGGAAAAGCTTTCAAAATCTTGTCTATACATGTCTAACCGAGTATCCTTAACTTTGTTAGTGCCCTCATGGGTCACTTCCAATAGTTTCCAAATTTCATGAGATGAGGTGCAAGTGGAAACTTGGTTGAACTCATTTCGGTCAAGGCCGCAATGTAGAGCGTTCATGGCTTTGCCATCAAGCTCAAAGTTTCTAATATCGGCGGGGGTCCATTTGGATTCGTCGGGGGTAGACAAAGTATAACCTTGCATGAAAATTTTGTAAATAGGATATCCTATGCTTCTTAAAAAAGTGGTCATGCGGGTTTTCCAATAATTATAGTCGGACCCATCAAAAAATGGAGCCCGACCCAAAGAAAAGCCTTCGGGGGCGAAAGAAGTGGATGCCATCACAATGGATCTTTGAATTTGAAACCGTTTAAGGTATTACTCAAATTACCCCTCTGATACCAATTGTTGGGCGGAGAAAAATGGGAAGGATGGAAAGAAGGGGGGTGAATTGCCTTTTAAAAAAATGATTAACAAATTAAAATCAAAGTTGAAAGTGCAACGGAAATAAAGAGGCAAGACACAAGAATTGATAACGGAGTTCGGCCAAAAACCCAGCCTACGACTCCGCTCCCAACTCAACCGTTGAGAGATTCTACCGCTTTCTTTTCAATGGTTTTAGCAAGAAACCCACTAGGCTTTGAGGTAGCACTAGAACCTATTACAGCTTTCTTTTGGTGGTTTAGCAAGAACCCACTTGCTTTTAATGTTTGAGCAAGAACCCACTAGCCTTCTTACAGGTGAAGGCTAGCTCACCTATGACACAAGCCTTTTAAAAGGAAAGGCTTGAAGAAACCTCTTCACACCTTAATGGTGATGTGAAACCCAAAAGAAAGAGGGATGAAGAAAGAGTGTTGAGGTTTGTAGGCACAAACCCAAATTTAAAGCTCAAAATAAATAAAACAATAAAAACCGTATTTGGAGAAGCCTTGGGCGCCAATGGATGATTGGAGTTGAAGACGTGCACTCCCAAGCTTCTTTGGTGATGCTCCTTGGATGTGGAATTGAGTTGGAGCTATTGGAGTTCCCTTGGAGGAATGCGCCGGAGGTACGCCAAATGATCAACAAGGTGTCCGTGGGCTTCCGTATAGTTCCGGGTGGTGTCCGGGGCTTCCTTGGCCTTTATTTATAGTCATGGAACCCTTTTGGAGTCTTCGGAGCCGTTGGAGAGGCTTAAAGAGCTGTTGGGAGCCAAGTGGGCCAGCCTGGTCAAACTGCAACGGCTAGTTTGACTGGCTCCACCGGCTGGCCGGTACAGTCCCACCGGCTGGCCGGTGCTTGAGGAATTTGGGAGAATTCGAGTCTTGGCTCCACCGGCTGACCGGTGGATGGGCCACCGGTGGGCCGGTGTCTTGGCAGTAGCTGATTCTTCTTTTCCAGGCACCACCGGCTGACCGGTGCCAGAGCCACCGGCTGGCCGGTGGTGAGGCAGTAGCTGCCACTGTTGACTGGATAACACCGGCCGACCGGTGGAGCCTGGCAGTGGGCAATGCCTCTGCCAGGTCCACCGGCTGGCCGGTGCTATCACACCGGTTGGCCGGTGGACTGCAATTCAGTCCATTTTGCCAGCGTTCTTGGGCCAATCCTTTGGAAATCAATTGCCTATCAAAAAAAACACTTAAAACACAATTAGATAAACATGAAAGTGATTGTGATCATGAAAATTAAACCACGAGGGGATACGAGAGGTACAACAGTAAGATCCCGGATCTTAGAAAGGTATGTTATCATTTAAGTTTTTATTTGAATCCCTTGTTTTGGTTAATTAAGAGCTTACCCAAGTCCTTAAGGAGGCTCGGAGGTTTTCCAAGGGTTTGGGACACGAAAAAATGGAGAAATGGGGGTTTTCTGGGTAGGCCGCATAGCCTGCGCACGGTTAGTGCTAACCGTGCAGACAGCCTAGGAAATCGTGAATGAGGTGAGATTTTGGACAGTGGCCTTCGCATGGGTTGTGCACGGTTTGGAAAACAGTGTGTGTAAACCGTGTGACCCATAATCTTTTAAAAAAATTAAAAAAAAATCAACTCTGGGATTTTTAACACCAACTCAGGATTTCCTTCCCATTCACTCCTCTTTACCCTAGGAATGAACCTAATCTCCCAAGAGCTCCAAGAGATCAATCTCCTTCGTTTATAAGTATTTATTGGTGTTTTTGGTTGCGGATAGAAGCTCTGGGTAAGGCTAATCTCATCCTTTATTCTCTTTTGTGTTTAGGGTTTGTATGTTCTTCTCATCTCCTTATGAATCTCTAAAACCCTACTCATTGGGTGAGATCTAGGTTGAAGCATCAAGGGTTTGTTGAAGTGGAATCTAAGGGCATGATTAAGAGTGTGTTCATCTGCAGAATCGAGGAAGGTGTTCTAAAATCTATATCCCATGGTTTATTTGAGGATTTGTGCATGTTTGGTTTTGTTCTTGGGTGTATCTTGGTATGTTTTGATCACCCTTGACATGTTTAGGTAAAATAGTTATTAAAAGGGTAAATAGAGACCCTCACAATCCTCATGGGATGCATCAAGGGCAGTGACACTAATCTAGGTCCACCCATGGGATGTTCCGACTCTACCGAACCATGGGATTTGTGAAGAGAAAGTGAGATTTTTGTGTAATCATGTAGAGCCCTTGATAAACATGTTGATGTGATTAGTCGTGTTGGGGTAGAATCTAGGTGATGCACCTAGGCTTTATAATAACATAAGGGATATTGGGTTAATATGTGGAAATGATTAAAGACTATAATGTAATGGATTGTGAGCATGGAAATGAAGCCTATTGAGTTAGGAATAATGAACAAAACCTAGTTAGATAGGCATAATGAATTAATGCTTAGTGAGATAAGCATAATAAAAGGGAAATCGGGATAAGTGGCTAAATGATGTGAAATGTGGTAAATGTATTAATGGGTTAAGGAATGGTATTAACTATTATATTATTGTTATGATTTATGTTTTCCTTGGGAAATGATTTTGATTTTGTGTGAATCGTTAATGGATACATATACATATATCATGTGCACATAGCTTAGTAGTGTGGGGTATTGACTAAGGTTCTATGCCCATGGGTCAAGTTGGACTAAGGCTCTAAACTCCACCCCTAATGCATGGGTTAGGGAAGAGGATTGATGCTCCGTTTCCCTATAGGTTGAATCCACCCGGACTGAGGCTTCAAGGTGAGGATATAGTTTACATGAGGAAGTTAGTCCTTGTGAGATAGGACAACTGTGTGTTTTTTCTCATGTTTATGATTTTTTACTTTAAGTTGTGTATCTTGTTGTGAGTGATGAACCCATGGTAAATGCATTGGAAATGGTATGTAATGAGAAATGGGATGAAATAGTAAGATAAGTAAATGGTAATAAATGTTGGTAATGGACCTAAACTGGTTTGGGGCAATTTATCTTTTCTTGTCATTTATTATTCATTTACATTTTTCATTAACAATTTTTTATACTAGATATTTTATAGACACTATTGGTGGTGGCTTACTGAGTTGTACTCACACCCTTCTCGGGCCACCATTGGGTACCCGGGCAGACTTCATGTTTGCAGTTCAGGAGAAGGGAAAAGGCCCTTTCTAGGCAGTTGGGTTGGCATAGGTGTGCGTGGAGGAGGACCCGGACTTAGTGTCGGGACCATTTTTGGGATTTTGTAGTTTGTCTTTATTTTGGGTTTTGTTCACTTTTGCACTTTTAGCATGGTATGGAATATTTACTATTGGGAATTGTTGTACCTGATTTGGGGAATGGTTTTTTATGCATACTCTGGTATTATTGGTTGTTATTCCGCTATTTTGTTTATCTTTTGTTGTGTCTTACTTAGGTAAAAAGGGGGTATAGTCTCCCCAATTGACTATTTGGACCCTCGCTACTATTCGACATCCTTTGGTATATGGGGAGGCATGTTTAAGGTCATGTAACCACCCAGATCGGAGCACCGATTTAGTAGATTTTGGGTCGAGGACATTACAAGATGAGTCATGGTAGAGGTATTTTCATTAATTTCACCTATATAGTTTGGTAAAGTGTGAGGGATTCATTTGGATATGGAGATGGAGAACTAGTTATAGGATCTTGAGAATTTTGTCACTATCATTTTACTTTGTGATATCTTTTGTGTGTCGTTTCTAGTTTTTTAGTTGAGTGGAGCTTCATGTTAGTGGTGGACAATGTATATCAATGAATGAAAGGTGGATGATGTGTTGTGGATAGACTTCCATAAGGCGTTCTAAGTAACATTCCTATATTCAACCATAAAGGTAGTGAAGAAGAAGGAGATTATCTTTCTTCAGTAGGGTATCCTATCAATGTGAGGGTTTGGGATCGTGTTTAAAGTCCTTTTTTCTCAATCTTTAACAAGATGTGGTGTCCCATAAACGGCATGTTGAGGAGGAACTATACCCTTCGATCCATCATTCCATTGCTCGTTTTTCATTTATACTCTATTTAGTGTGTATAATAAGATAGAGGTGAAAAATTATATTCACTCGTGAGGAGGTTTACATGATATGGTAACCAATAGGGTTCCTCGAGGAGATGAGTTCTCTAAAGAATGTCATAGGATCTAGATCCATGAATATTTTGACTAGAAGTGAGTCGACCTTAATAGCTACCATTTCATTAATCTAGGGCCATTGGATTCTATTATTTTTTGGGGTTCTTTGTTCTAGTGTGTTTTTTTCAATAGGGATCATGGTCATCATAAAAATCATTTACCAATGGTCCTTAGTTCTCATTAGATTAGAAGTGGTAAGGTTCAACATTATCCTCAGTAGTAACTTCTTGTAATTTTGTTTCAACAGCAGGACCTGAAGGTATATTGTAACACCCTAAGCTTCCACGGTACGTTTCCCTTTGAATAATGCAATAGCTTGCATTGTATGCAATTTCGAGATTCTAACACACCGTGACCAATCAAAATAGCCGTTATGAATATTAATACCCACTTTTAGAAATTTTATAAATTCTATCTTTCAAAATGGACTTCATTTTTGGATTCGGAATATCAAAATTAGCCTAGGGTGAATTTTTGGTATTTTTCTAAAAACTTTCAATTTTTGATGAATAGTGGAAAACACTGAGTTTTTGGTTAAAACTGACTTTTTATTTAAATTTATTTTAGGTCAAAATATATACGGAATACCTATATAATTTCAATGTAATTCATTGGATTCAGTTTATAATAATTTTAGACATATAAAAATTTTATTGAACATTTCACCGTCTTTTACCCATCTCCTATGAGAATTTGCAAATTCACATAAAACTTAATTTTACCACTTCTGTGAGTGGAATTTCGAAAATCCGAGAGACACGGTTAATATCAAGAAGTAAAATGTGGTTCAATAAGATAAAAATAATTTTTGGTGAATAGTAACTTTTTACTTTTATTTACCACGGTAAAAAGTAAATAGGGTAATTAAGGGTAAAAATGATATTATAATTACCCTAAAACATGTCCTAATTATATTGGATAAGTATAATTAGACCAAAAACAACCTTAGGAATAAAATATGAACCTCTTTGGCCCACTTGGATTAAATTAGGATATTTATTATTATTTAATTCAAAGAAGAGTTAAAAGAGTTAAAATCAAAGTTTAATAAATAAAACATTTTTAATATAGGGTTATACATAAGATAAATTCGATTATAAATACTCATTATAAAGCTAAAAATATTTCCTACATAATTTTATTTTATTTATTATTTTTAGACAATAAATAATTTAATTTGTTTATGACACAATGATGATGCAGTAATTACCTTATTAGTGAAATATTAAAATAATTGATATTATAAATACCCAAATAAATATAATTTGAGAATTTTTATGAATTACAATAATTTTCTAGTTTAATATGACATATTATTATTAGTTATTGGAATTTCATTCGAAGTAATAATGCTTTTATGAATTTATCAAAAACAAAATACCCAATAGTTTCAAAATTTACATAAAAGAGTTTTTAAAACAAATATTATATTATTAATTGATATTATATTCCTAAAAATTTAATGTTAGGAAAAAGGACTTATATAATGATATTTGTATCATTAATGGACCACTTGGGGGTCTCTTGGAAGTATATAGTAAGTTTATTGACCATATAATATAAAAATACAAAGTGACATGGTAAATGTCCAACTATTTAACTAAGAGTTAAATATAAATGAGAAGGATAATTTAGTGGCCAAAACCTGTCTAAAATCTATTGGATGAAAGGATTTAGACCCATCCTCACCTTATACTTTTAATAATCTACTTTGGAGCCATTATAAACCAAATATGAATTTATTATAAATTAATACTTTAAGTTTTTTCTAAAGATCCCCTCCTCTCCCTTATAAAAGGACATCACTTCTAACCAATTCTTCACACCTTCAAATCCTTTTGGATCGTCCAATCCCTACACAAATATCCTCCCAACTTCCCTCACTTCAACTTAGAGGCCTCTCTTTAGTCATAAAGCCAACCTAAGGATCCCTTTTGATCAAATCAAAAGGAATAACCCGAAGAAGAGTTAATGTTTTCACCACTCTTTTTCAAGTTCCTTCCTTCTTCAACTTATTCTTTATTTGTTGTTTCCATTATAAAATAATAACTCCAGTATATTCTATATACTGTGATTTTATTATAAATATGGTATAGCCATATTCAGTATTCTATCCATCCTTTGAATGACATGTCACCATACGTGCATATGTACGTCCTACCGTCTCCACGTCGTGGTGTAATTGTTATTCAATACATTATTATTTGGATAGGTATAATAATGATGTGTAATTTATGTGAATAGTAAATATAACATGTTAATGATTATTTATATATAATATACCATCTAATTATATATTATTTTAATATCAAAAGAATGATATTGTCGCTCGTACGTACGTACGGACTACCGTCTCTACGAACGCGATGAGATTCATTCCCCATCATATCCATTCAAGAATAATTCTCATTTGATGATTAAAAGTAATTTTTAAGGACTTTATATCATTCTATATATGAATAAGATACAACCTATCCATAACAAACACGGCTTACGAATCATATAAAGGAAAACGAATCAGTTAACACCCGAAACGATGATAATACTAAAATATTATTAACAAAGAAATATTCAAAGATCATATATAATATCATATTTATGTGTATGATTCTTGTATAATTTAATAACAATGATTTAACTACTATATAGGAGGTTAAACTACACTCTATCAAGGAAAAGTACAAGGTAAGGGTTTATTTCACAATCTCTTCATTATCCGAGGTTGTTTATACGTAATTATCTACTGGGACCTCTTTATCATCCACATCCATGTTTCTTAAAAATGTATTTCAAAACATTCTTAATATTTTAAAGAATATGGGTTAAATGCATTTACACCATTTTTTGAATTTTTATAATAAGTTCATAAAGGAATCTTTACGTCATTTTCCAAATAAGGACCTTTTTAACCTTTTCGACAAATTAAGGTAAGAATGTCTTTTTTTTAACTTATATGGCGGGTGCGGATAGTTTCCGCCGTTTAAAATTGTCAAAGCTTCCCTTACAATCTTATAAGAATATTTTTCAAATTAAATGTTTTCTTTTATAAATTTTTGACTTTTAAATGATTTAAAAAAAGGATATATTTCTCTCAAATTGTTTTGATTTCATCTATGTCAACATCCTTTGATGGATTTTAAGCTTATTTGAAGTTGATTCATTATGATACAAAACTTCCATATTTTATTGAAGGTTTTTTGATTTTTTTTACTATGGATATGTTATTTTTATACCATTCATGGTTTATGGAGAAAGTATTGACATTTCGTATGCTAGTTTTAATACGAATGTTTATGTTATGTTTAAACCTGTTCATATGAGGAATGCATTGTACTTAATAAGTGACGGGTGGAGCCTGCTATATATCCTCTATGCATCGGTAGATCTCATGATACAAACTAGTGTCTTGGCATGAGGCCTTGACAAAATCTTATTTGTAGTCTTGGCACGAGGCATTGGCTACGTGGTTATGATAGTCTGGCATTATGCATTCCATTATTATGAAAGTGGTTATTGATATTGCATGTGATTATTCTATTAGTAGAATATTCATGTGAATAAGTAAATGGAATTATTTCATTTTATTTCTTATATATTATGCTGAAGTTAAAGTTTAAAAGGCTTTTGTTTTAGTTATACATTTCCTTAAATGTTTATGCTTATTTATGAAAGTTTCCACTATATTGTTATCCTTACTGGGAATCTGAGCTCACCCCTTTTTATGTTTTATTTTTCCCAGGATGTGAAGAAGTATTTTATAAATGACCTGTAGGGATATTATGAGGGGATATGAGTGTGGACTATGGAGACTATGTTGTTGTAGTTTTCATTTTATGATGTAATGTAAACTTTATAAATGTATCTAGTGTTTCCAAGGCTACTAAACTAATCGGTCTTTCGAGACTTGATATTTTGTGATCATACCAATGTTATGTAATAATGCACTGACTCTGGGTAATTGGGGTCAGGGCGTTACAGTTGGTATCAGAGAAAGTTTATTACAAACCTTAGAAGCTATAATTAAATAAACTCTGATTAGAGAACATAGACCTAAAGATGGACTTTGAGGATTAGTATAGAAGAACTTCCTAGAATTTTGGTATTGTAGATATTTTGAGAGTTTTCTGAGCAATACATCCATGTCTGGATACGAGCAGGTAGAGGAAGCTCTGGAACAGATGTACCTAGGGGTAAAACCCAAAAACACCGCTTTGAGCTAGACTTGAACGGGAATTGGTGCACGACAACATGCCTTGCTGCACTCTTGGTTACGACAATCCCGGGGGATATGCTTAGGATAATTCTCATTTTCTTTACAATACATTATGAAGGGTTTATGATTATATACTTCCTCAAAGAAAACATTTTTTTATGATTATGGATTATATCCATAAATAGTTCAATTTATGTTAAGTGTTTTACAAGTATGGAATTATGTATTTTGATTCATAAACTGATCTAGTTTAGGCCATTGTTTAGAAATGGAGCCTAGTGAAAGGAATGGAAATCATATCAATGCATGCACTCCATGTAGAGATTTCCCTCTTGATCAAGATAATTATAGTGGAGCTGGTGATGCAACTAGTGTTGATCAGCTAATCACCATACTGGGACAACTCACTCAGGTAATGAATAATAACCTTACCCGTATGGAGCACCCTGATCCGTAGTGTGGAGGATCAATGTTAGATCGCTTCATGAGACAACAACCACCAACATTCAATGGGAGTACAAATCCCTTAGTAGCTGAGCAATGGATAAGTTCCCTAGAGAAGCTTTGGGGAGTAGTTAAAGGGAAAAAGTTGTCATGGCAGTTTATCACCTCACTGGAGATGCTGATCAATGGTGGTCATTGATACAAAACACGAAGGAAGATGATGAAGTATCAAATATGGAATGGGGGGAGTTCAAAGATCTTTTCTTAGAAAAATACTTTCCTCGTGACCATCGAGTAGATATGGAAAGGCAATTTCTGAGTTTGAGGCAAAAGGAGGATAAGAATGTCGCAAATTATGAGTATAACTTTACAAGGTTAGCAAGGCATGTAGAAGATTATATACGTAACCCAAGAAGTAAGATTGATCATTTATTTGATGTGTTAAAACCGTTTCTCCATCGAGCATTAGTCTCACAATCTTTCTTGTCGTACGAAGATATTGTCTCATGTGCTATCAAGATAGAAAAGGAATTCGCTGAGTCTTACAACTTTAAGGCAAAGCAAGAGAAGAAGAGATCTGCTGACCACTCTGGAAAATGAAAATAAAGGGAATAAGGGAAAATTTTATTATCCATCCTGCAGTAAATGTGGGATGAAACAACCCGGTACTTTCTTGAAGGGAATGGGATTTTGTTACAAGTGTGGTGAAATAGGCCACCAAGATCATGATTTCAAGGGAAAGAGGGTTTCTGCCAATGTGGAATGCTATAATTGTAGAGATATGGGACATTATGCAAATTAATTTCCTAAGCATCAGGTGAACTTACCTCAGAAAAGGCCAAGGGATCAAGGCCAATCTTATGTTATCACTACTGCTGAGGTAGAAGCTCTGAAAGACGTAGTGGCAGGTAATTTAATGGTTTCCTCAAGTTTAGCAAATGATTTATTTGATTCTGGATCATCGCATTGTTTCATATCTTCCTAGTTTGCTAATAAAATTAGATATTTACAATTTGATTTAACAAGGGAGTTGTCAGTTAAAACTCATAAGGGAAGTATCATTGCAACAAAGTTTTATGAATCAGTCCCCATTAGAGCACATAGATGTTCTTTATCCGCTTATCTCATCGTCATACCTATGATTTATTTTGATATAATCCTTGGTATGGATTGGCTTTCAGACCATGATGTGAATATTTATTGTAAGAATAAGGAGGTTACAATTTTTGATGATGATGATAAGTAACACCTTATCTTTAGAGCAGAATCGTTACCACCTAATTCTTATCTAGATCCACCCCCAGTAGCTCAACTAAATTAAATTATTGGGGAGGAAGAGAATTAAATGACTGTGGGTGAGGAAAGTAATGTTCAAATAGAGGATGTACCTATTGTGAAATAATATGTAGATGTGTTTCCGGAAGATTTACCTAGACATCCTCCAGAATGAGAAGTTGAGTTTTCCATTGATTTAATTCCTAGATCAAGGCCTATATCAAAGACCTCTTATAGAATGGACACTATGGAATTATTTTAACTAAATAAATAACTAGAGTAATTGAGTAATAATGGATTTATTTTCCCTAGTGTTTGTCCATGGGGATCCCCTATTCTTTTTGTTAAAAAGAAAGATGGATCTTTGAGGTTATGTATCGACTACAGGGAGATCAATGCTATAACAATAAAGAACAAGTATCCCTTACCTCGCATTGATGATTTATTTGACCAACTGCATGGAGCTCAATACTTTTCAAAGATTAACCTTCGATCAGGATATCATCAGTTGTGTGTGAAGAAGGAAGACATTCCAAAGAAAGTATTTCGAACCAGGTATGGGCATTACGAGTTTACAGTAATGCCTTTTGGGATGACTAATGAACCCTCCGTTTTCATGGATCTAATGAACAGGGTTTTCAAGGAATATCTCGATGATTTTGTAGTGGTATTTATCGATGACATCTTAGTATACTCCAAAAGATACAAAGATCGTGAAAATCACCTGCACATTATCCTAAAGACTCTGAGAAAACATGAATTATATGGGAAGTTTAGCAAGTGTGAATTCTGGCTTCAAGATATTTCTTTTCATGTCCATATTTTCTCTAAGGGTGGAATCTCTAATGATCCTGCTAAGACAAGAGAAATCCAAGAATGGCCAGCACCAACGAGTATAACCGAGGTACGTAGTTTTATTGGTTTAGCAGGTTATTATCGACGTTTCATCCAGAATTTTTCCTGATTGGCTAACCCATTAACAAAGCTCACACGTAAAGGGGTTAAATTTGTTTGGAAAAAGAGTGTGAAGAACGTTTTGAAGAACTGAAGAGAAGATTAGTCAATACTCTTATATTTACATTGCCATCGGGGAATTATGGGTTTGTTATTTATAGTGATGCATCACATAAAGGACTTGGTTGTGTCCTTATGCAGAATGATAGGGTTATTTCCTATGCATCACAACAGCTAAAAATTCATGATCAAAACTATCCTACTCATGATCTTGAGTTATCTACTGTAATCTTTTCTTTGAAGATATGGAGACATTATCTCTATGGTAAAAAATGTGAGATATATACCGATTACAAGAGTTTGAAATATATTTTCTCACAGAATGAACTCAACATGAGGCAAAGGAGATGGCTTGAACTACTCAAAGATTATGATTTCACGATACAATACCACCCGGGGAAGGTAAATAAGGTGGCAGATGCTTTGAGCAGAAAGGATCATTGAGTTTTGAATGTGATGAGAATTGAAAGGGATCCTATTTTTATGGATCTAGTGAATATGGATATGGGAATTACCATGGAAGGTGAAACATCGATACTTTTTCAAATGGTTGTCAAACCATCTTTACTAGAAATGATAAAGAGTTCTCAGACCGATGATGAAGAATTTCAAAATAAGATTAAAGCTGTGAATGATGGGAGATTGAGTGACTTTGTGTATGAAGATGGAATTTTTAAATTTGGGAAGAGACTTTGTATTCCCAATATACTTGATCTAAAAAGGCAATTGTTGGATGATTCTCATAGTTATAATTTCTCTATACACCTTGGGAGAACCAAAATGTATAGAGATTTGAAGGAACATTTTTGGTGGGACAACATGCAGAGGGAGATTGCAGATTTCGTGTCAAGATGTATGGTTTGTCAACAAGTGAAAGCTAGAAGGCAACAGCCTGGAGGAGTCATGCAACCTCTTCCCATACCTGAGTGGAAATGGGATAATATTACGATGGACTTCGTCATGGGGCTACCAAAGACTCCTAGAAGGAATGATGCAATATGGGTCATTGTTGATCATCTTACCAAGTCAGCACATTTTCATTCTATAAGAGAAGAACTACCACTTGAACATCTAGCAAGACTATATATTAATGAAGTTGTGAGACTTCATGAAGTACCCCTATCGATTGTTTCTGATCGTGATCCCCGTTTTACTTCAATATTCTGGAAAAGTCTTCAGAAAGCCCTGGATATTGAACTTCATTTGAGCACTGCCTACCACCCCCAAACCGATGGACAATCAGAACGGACTATTCAAACCTTATAAGACATGTTGAGATCTTGCTCACTTGACTTTCAAGGTATGTGGCATCAATATTTACCTCTGGTGGAATTTTCCTATAACAATAGCTTTCATTCAAGTATTCGAATGGAACCATATGAAGCGTTATACGGAAAGAGATGTCGCACACCAACCTATTGGGATGAAATTGGTGAAATAAAACTCGTAGGCCTAGAACTGGTGGAGGAAATGATGGAAAAGGTAAAGGTAATCCAAAACCACATCAAAACAGCTCAAAGAAGGCATAAGAGTTATGCCGATAATCAAAGGAAGGATTTGGAATTTCATGTAGGAGATCATGTTTTCTGGATGGTATCTCCATGGAAGGGAGTTATACGTTTCGGTAAGAAAGGTAAATTGAGTCCCAGGTACATCGGACCTTTCAAAATTCTAGAACGAATTGGGGCTGTAGCATACCTTTTGGAAATGCTGCTAAATCTCTCCAAAGTTCACGATGTGTTCCACGTATCACAGTTGAGAAAATACATGCCTGACCCAACGCATGTACTCACCTATGAGGAATTAGAACTGGAACTTGATCTGTCTTATTGTGAAGAGCCCATCAGGATTCTTGATACAATATAACAAGTGCTGAGAAACCGGATGACTCGTCTAATAAAAGTTTTATGGAGAAACCATAAGATTGAAGAGGAAACGTGGGAACCCGAGGAACTTATAATGAAGAACCACCCGAGTATTTTTAAGCAATAATATTCTAGAAATTTTGAGGACGAGATTATTTGAAAGAGGGGATAATGTAACACCTCAATCTTCCATGGTACGTTTCCCTTTGAATAATGCAATAGCTTGCATTGAACGCAATTTCGAGATTCTAACACACTGCGACCAATCAAACTAGTCGTTATGAATATTAATACCCACTTTTTGAAATTTTATAAATTTTATCTTTCAAAATGGACTTCATTTTTGGATTCGGAATATCTAAATTATCCTAGGGTAAATTTTTGGTATTTTTCTGAAAACTTTCAATTTTTGATGAATAGTGAAAAACACTGAGTTATTGGTTAAAACCGAATTTTTATTTAAATAATTATTTATTTTATTTAAATATATTTTAGTTCAAAATAGATACATAATACCTATATAATTTCAATGTAATTCATTAGAGTCAGTTTATAATAATTTTAGACATATAAAAATTTTATTGAACTTTTCACCATCTTTTACTCATCTCCTAGAAGAATTTACAAATTCACATAAAACTTAATTTTACCGCTTCTGTGAGTGGAATTTTGAAAATCTGAGAGATACGGTTAATATCAAGGAGTAAAATGTGGTTCAATAAGATAAAAATAATTTTTGGTGAATAGTAACTTTTTACTTTTATTTACCATGATAAAAAGTAAATAGGGTAATTAAGGGTAAAAATGATATTATTATTACCCTAAAACATGTCCTAATTCTATTTTATAAGTATAATTCGACCCAAAACAACCTTAGGAATAAAATATGAACCTATTTGGTCCACTTGGATTAGATTAGGACATTTATTATTATTTAATTCAAAGAAAAGTTAAAAGAGTTAAAATCAAAGTTTAATAATTGTTAGACATTAAATAATTTAATTTGTTTATTACACAATGATGATGCAGTAATTACCTTATTAGTGAAATATTAAAATAATTGATATTATAAATACCCAAATAAATATAATTTGAGACTTTTTATGAATTATAGTAATTTTATAGGTTAATATGACATATTATTATTGGTTATATAAATTTTATTCGAAGTAATAATGTTGTTATGAATTTATCAAAAACAAAATACCTAATAGTGTCAAAATTGACGTAAAGAGTTATTAAAAAAATATTATATTATTAATTGATATTATATTCCTAAAAATCTATAGTTCAGCCAAATGACTTATATAATGATAGGTGTATCATTAATGGACCACTTGGGGGTCTCTTGGAAGTATATATTATGTTTATTAACCATATAATATAAAAATACAAAGTGACATAGTAAATGTCAAACTATTTAACTAAGAGTTAAATATAAATGATAAGGTTAATTTAGTGACTCAAACCTATCTAAAATCTATTGGATGAAAGTATTTCGACCCATACCCACATTATACTTTGAATAATATAGTTTTGAGCCATTAGAAACCGAATATGAATTTATTATAAATTAAAACTTTAAGTTTTTCTTAAAGAGCCCCTCCTCCCCCTTATAAAAGGACACAACTTCTAACCAATTTGTCACACCTTCAAAGCCTTTTGGCTCGGCCAACCCCTGACCAAATATCCTCCCAAATTACCTAAATTCAACCTAGAGGTCTCCCTTTAGTCAGAAAGACAACCTAAGGAGCCCTTTTGATCAAATCAAAAGGAAGAACCCGAAGAAGAGGTAATGTTTTCACCACCCTTTTTCAAGTTCCTTTCTTCTTCAACTTCTTCTTTATTTGTTGTTTCCATTCTAAAATAATAACTCCATTATCTTCTATATACTGTGATGTTATTATAAATATGGTACAACCATATTCAGTATTCTATCCATCCTTTTAATGACATCTCACCATGCGTGTGTACGTACGGCCTGCCGTCTACACGTCGTGGTGTAATTGTTATTCAATACATTATTATTTGGGTGGGTATAATAATGATGTGTAATTCATGTGAATAATAAATATAACATGTTAATGATTCTGTATATATAATATACCATCTAATTATATATTATTTTAACATCAAAATAATGATATTGTCGCTCGTGCGTATGTACGGACTACCGTCTCCACGAACGCGATGAGATTCATTCTCCATCTTATCCATTCAAGACTAATTCTAGTTTGATGATTAAAAGTAATGTTTAAGGACTTGATATCATTCTGTATATGAATAATATACAACATATCCATAACAAACACTGCTTACAAAGCATATAAAGGAAAACGAATCAGTTAACACCCGAAACGACGATAATACTAAAATATTATTAACAAAGTAATATTCAAAGATCATATATGATATCATATTTATGTATATTATTTTGGTATAATTTAATAAAAATGATTTAACTATTATACAGGAGGTTAACCTACACTCTATCAAGGAAAATTACAAGTTAAGGGTTTATTTCACAATCTCTTCATTATCCGAGGTTGTTTATACGTAATTATCTACTGGAACCTCTTTATCATCCACATCCATTTTTCTTAAAAATGTATTTCAAAACATTCTTACTATTTTTATAGAATATGGGTTAAAGTCATTTATACCCTTGTTTGACTTTTTATAAGAAGTTTATAAAGGAATATTTTCGTCATTTTCCAAACAAGGACCTTTTTAACCTTTTCGAAAAATTAAGGTAAGAATGTCTTTTTTTTAACTTATACGGTGGGTGCGGATATTTTCTGCCGTTATAAAATCGTCGAAGCTTCCCTTAAAAGCTTATAAGAATATTTTTCAAAGTAAATGTTTTTTTTTATAATTTTTTGACTTTTAAATGATTTCAAAAAAGGAGATATTTCTCTCAAATAGTTTTGATTTTATCTATGTCAACATCCATTTATGGATTTTAAGATTATTTGAAGTTGATTCATTATGATACAAAACTTCCATATTTTATTGAAGGTTTTGTGATATGTTTGACTGTGGATGTGTTACCTTTATACCATTCATGGTTTATGGAGAAATTATTTACATTTCGTACGCTAGTTTTAATACGAACGTTTATGTTATGTTTAAACATGTTCATATGAGGAATGTATTGGACTTAATAAGTAACTAGTGGAGCCCTCTATAGCTCCTCGATGCTTCGGTAGGTCTCATGAGACAAACTAGTGGTAGTAGGCCTTGACAAAATCTTATTTGTATTCTTGGCATGAGGCCTTGGATACGTGGTTATGATATTCTAGCATTATGCATTCCATCATTATGAAAGTGGTTATTGATATTTCATGCTATTATTTGATTAGTTGAATATCCATGTGAATATGTAAATGGCATTATTTTATTTTATTTCTTCCATATTATTCTAAAGTTCAAGTTTAAAAGGCTTTTGTTTTAGTTATAAATTGCCTTAAATTTTTGTGCTTATTTATGAAAGTTTCTGCTATATTGTTATCCTTACTAGGAATCTGAGCTCACCCCTTTCTATGTTTTATTTTTCCCAGTATGTGAAGAAGTATTTTATGAATCACCTGCAGGGATAGTATGAAGGAATATGAGTGTGGACTATCGAGACTATATTGTTGTAGTTTTCATTTTATGATGTAATGTAAGCTTTATGAATTTATCTAGTGTTTCCAAGGCTACTAAACTAATCGGTCTTTCGAGACTTGATATTTTGTGATCATAACAATGTTATGTAATAATGCACCCACTCTGGGTAATTGGGGTCGGGGCATTACATATATACTCTACTTAGAAGATATGGGGAATATAGAGGGTGACCTTAGGAGGTCCCTCTTTTCCATATATCTTATCCTGAGTGTGGTTAAATAGGTAACTTACAATTGTGATGTAGAACGATCATATGTAGATAATTGCATGCTATAGGGGTTCTAACAATAGAGGGTCCAAATATCTTTAGAGGTATGATCATATTATCTTACACCCTTTGTTGTGTCTTGTATGATTTAGGATCCTTGTACTCCTTTATTGCACCAACATTAGTCTATGCTCTAGGGAAAGGCCTATAGAGGCTTCACATTCCACTAGAGTTTACTACACCAGCTAGATTTTAGTCCTGGTTGTTTGATGTGTACTAGGGGTTTAGACTAATGTTGGGGAAAATAAGTCATATGTGTAAGAACCCGGGTTTTTACAAATGGGTCAAAATCCTGACCCTGTTTGAATTTTTGGCTTGTTTTCGAGGCAATTGGATTTAATGGGAAGTTTTTAGAAATTCACAGACTACACATCGTGTACTTTTAAGTACACACCGTGTATAGGTTAAGCGAGTGTCGGTCGTGTGCTCGCCAAGTACATGTCATGTGGTGATCGTGTAGAATTTTCTTACTACACGGAATGTAGTTTTAAACATGTCGTGTAACCCCGACTGTGTGGTGGATATACATAGCGTGTAGGCCTATTGGCCGAGTATAACCAAGGACATGTCGTGTTCCCTTTGGACACGCCGTGTAGTCTAGCCATGTATGAGGGATATACATGGCGTGTGGGTAAGTCGGTGAGGAAGAGAAAAGAAACCTGGTACACGCCGTGTACCCACAGGTACATGTCGTGTACTCATGTCGGCAGGTTCGGAAAGTAATTCGGCAGAATTCAGCCGTCTTATGAATAGTTAAATTAAATATACACGGTGTGTAGTCCTAAAGTACACGCCGTTTTTTTTTTGTGCTAAAATGGGTAGTAGCCTCGTTTTGAGGCAGAACACATCTCATTCACCTGGTTTCGCGAACCAAGCCCACCGGACCTATTTCCTCCTCCTTATCATCCATATGAGACCCATTTCAAGCTATGATTAGTGCGTTGGAACCCCCTCGGTAAGGCCTCGATTCCACTTTGGCCGTATTTTCTGATTTTTGTTCTAGAACGAGTTATAGGCGTTTGAGCGGTTTCGAATCTTTTGTAGATCTACCGTGTTTTAAACTGAATTGACGGCTGTTACCGGAGGAGTATCATCGTACGAGTCTCAGGTAGGTGGTTCATAACTTATTTTGTGTTTTCGTTTTTGTTTGGGTAATACGACCTTCGGTGCGTTTTTGGGTATTTTGAGTGGGACCCGTTTTATCTTCTTTTTTAAACTGAATTGCTTATGGGACCTCTGGGATGCCTTTGGGTATGCCCGGTTACCAGTTTCCGTGAGCGGGCTGGGTGAGGGGTCGTGGCTCATCAGGGAATTTTGGCCAGGGAACACCAAAATGGTTTTATTTGAAATATTAATGTGTTAAATTGTTAGTTTAATTTATTAAAGCCTGTTATAAATTGCTGGAGGCATTTAAGACCTCAGTGCTTGTATGGGACAACACCTGGTCTAGTGTAATTCTACTGTTTAGTGGGTTTTTCCTGTTTATGTTTTCTGTTTTAATATTTTATATATGCAATTGTTTAATTGCATCTGTTGGACCCCTTGGGTGGTGTGGGAATGGCCCAGATATTCTTGAGGCAGTACGACTATCAAGTTAGGCTTGGCCCGGGTTACTTTGGGTGGTTTTGACCACGGGATTGGGCCTCATGGACATCAGCTTGAGGCAGTATGACTGTCAGGCTGGGCATGGCTCGGTTTACTAGGATGGTGATTCCATCGGACTTGAGCGACATGGTCGCAGGGACACGAGGTGTCAGATGTGTTGGTGGCTTAGGACTATTTTGGTGATTACCGCTCACCGGGACTTTGAGTAGTGTGCACAAAGAGATACTCTGTGATTAGGTGGTTTTGACCACTCGTGTGGGTAGAGGCCCCCGTAGTTGCGGTTAGGAATTTTGGTTGGGGGTGCTTGTCGTCGAAATCCATGTGGGAGGTGAGGAGCCTTCAGGGGATGGGCGTGCCTTCGGGAAGTCGGTACTTGAGACACGAGGTTTCAGGAGGCACATGGTGCCAAGTTACTATTTTTGGGTGTGCCTTCGGGACGTCGGTACTTGAGACACGAGGTGTCAGGAGGCACATGGTGCCAGGTTACTATTTCTGGGTGTGCCTTCGGGACGTCGGTACTTGAGACACGAGGTGTCAGGTGGCACATGGTGCTGGGTTACACAACAGAGATTCCGGCGTTGGCCGAAGTAGGTGACACTCCATGGTGGCTATTTAGAACCAGTGTAGTTTGTATTTATTTGTGCATTGTATTGTTTACTACTTTCCTTAGAAATGCATGACTGCCTAAACACATATATTTGGTACGCACCGTTGGGTGGTATCCTACTTAGATTTTTCTCACACCCTGCACGGGCCCTTCGGGACGTGTACAGACTTTATGGATTTACGTGCAGGAAAGTGGCCAGCTTCAGGAGCTGGGACACATTAGTTGTTGCATGGAGATGTTATGGACCTTGAGGTCATGCCTATCTAGGTTTACTTTGTTTTTTTTACTTTTCCGTATCGTCATGCTTACTTGTTGTAGCTACCATTGGTTAGCCATTAGTGCCCTCTTTATATTCAGTTTTGTATGACCAGTTTTGGATGCATGTTTTACTGTTCAGTAGTAGTTACATGTTATCAGCATGCTGTTGTGTTTATTTCTGCTATTGTTGTTGTATTTACTACTTCTACTGTTTTTCTATATTGATTATGCTTTCGCTCTACGAGTCTGGTTCGAGTCTGCTGAGTCTTTCTTTCCACTACATATTTACTGTTATACTTGGACTAGTACCCTTATTATGATCCTCTGAGAGGGTATAGCCTCCCCAATATACCTATCAGACCCTCGCTGCTAGTCAGAAGCCTTTGGCGTTCAGGGGAGGTGCGCCTAAGGTAGTGACATCCGACCCATTCGGCACTGTTCGGGTGGCTGGCCGGGTTCGGGTCTTTAAAAAGTGGTATCAAAGGAGTTATTGACAAGGATTTAGTAGTAGTGATCTTCTGGCTACTAATGAGATTGAGACTTCTCTTTTTATTTCTACTGGTTTTACTATTTGGGATATGGTAGACTGGAGATAGGATGTTGTTGGAACTGGATTTTGAACTTGTGCTTGGGTGCATGCATCCCCATTTACGAGGGATGTATTGAGTTGTCGGGGTGGGAATTGCTATTTTTTTTTGCTCAGATTACAGTTTTTGTGATTTCCACCTTGGTGGCTCACCTGTTGTGTGATGTTATTGTTTTTTATATGAAATCCTTGGCCGGTATGGCAAGGCTTTCTTAAATGGCTTTTGATAGGCACTTTTTTTGGGTATTTCAATTTCATAATTGCACGTATGCTTTGTGAAGTGATAATTCCATGTGAATAAAAATCCATTTCCATGCTTTATATTCTTTGAAATGTGAATTGGTGAAATTACTGATAGAATTTCTAGTTGTGAAAATGTGTATGTCGTGATTTATATCTTTGTAGAATTGTATGTTGCAGGATTTTGGGTCTGGCTCTTATGAGAGCAGGCAGGTACTATGGTTGAGGCAGTGTAACTTTCAGGATTGGGAGACTTGGTCATCAGTTTGAGGAAACGTGAGTTGTTGTGATGGGCATGGCCCGAGGTACTTTTGATACTTGGCTATGTTGAGGGTGGGTAAGGAGGCCATGAGGCCGGGATGTCGTGGGGCATGGGTTACGGTGAGGGGGAGTAAGGGTAGTTGGTATGCACTTCCTTTTACTGATTTCCTTATCTGTGTAGAATATATTGTTATATATATATATATGGGTTGTCTGACCATTTATGGTATTCAGTGGGTTACTCCTTCATGAAACGATGGAGCGTCATGCAGGAGGGGACACAGTGTCGCAGGATCAGGGTCAGAATTCGTTACAGGCAGAGCACGAACCGTAGGTATAGGCTCAGGGACAGGATTAGGTTCTGGATCTAGTACAGGTAGGACAGCAGCCAGGTTTGGCGTCGTTCGGGTCGTGGCTCGATGAGCAGCTTCGAGCGATCTAGGTATGCGTCTTGTAGGGGATTGACATAGGCGCGCAGGGTAAAGAGCCTTCTATGGTGTATCTGATGTCGGAGTTCTAGTCGCAGCACCCGCCGTTTTCTCAGGTTGAGGGTGGTCCACAGGCGGCAGCGAACTGGATAGAGAGTATGCAGATGATCTTCGAGCAGATCGAGATGCCTCCAGGGTGGAGGGTCAAGCTGGTGACATACATGCTGAGAGGACCGGCGAAGCGTTGGTGGGACGTACAGGTTCAGGCTCGTAGGCACGAGGGACTATCATGGAAGGACTTCAAGGACAGGTTCTTCGAGCACTTTTATCCAGATACGTTGAGGGCAGAGAGAGCTCGGGAGTTCTTGAGTCTTCAGTAGGGAGATATGTCTGTCATGGACTACGCAGCTACCTTCATAGAGTTGTCTCGTTTTGCACCTGGTATGGTGATCGATGACGCAGCTAGGGTGAGGCGCTTCGAGGATGGCTTACGACACGCTATTCGGGTCCAGGTGAACATCTTCAGGCTGGGTTCTTTCTCCGAGGCGGTGAATCAGGTGATTATATCCAAGGGCAACGAGAGAGAGAAATCTCGTTTGGCCAGGAAGACAACTACAGGTGATGGTTCGGACAGCAGGAAAAGAGGACGAGATGAGTTCCAGCATGGCAGTCAAGCCAGGGATTCAACTAGACCACCTCGTGGGAGTTCTTCGGTGATTTTCTTCCAGTGCGGACAGCCGGGACATGTTTGGGTGCAGTGCGATAGGCCTCCGAAGGAGTGCCGAGCATGTGGAAAAGACAGGCATCTGGAGAGGTTTTGCAGGCAGCCTTCTCAGATAGCCAGAAGGCAGGGGCCAGGACAGACTGTAGCATCTGGAGTTGGTTCAGGTTCGGTACCCGGAGAGGGTAGTCGAGGTTCAGTTGTGCGCGGAGGTCGTGACAGAGACGGTGCGACCCAGCTGAGGGGTCAGTGGCTGATGACTAGAGCAGCATCGCGGGGAGGTCAGGCATCAGGAAGCCGTGTTTCAGGCTAGGTGCACGCCGTGGAGCTGCCAGAGATTGAGTAGGCCAGTGAGCCGATGACAGTTATAGGTACATCGCGGTGTGACCATGATCTCCATGTTTCCTTTTTGGCATGACCTATAGAGGCATGTCTATTTTGAGTGCATGTGGTGCACAAGATATTTCTGGACTAACTAGATGCTAGTCAGTGGGATTGGCACCATATCGGGTGCATGATATATATATGTATGTATGAGATGCGTAGCATCAGGGCATCGAGGATGCGGGTTACTTGAGGTGTCATGGGCATCGGGGCATCGAGGATGCAGGTTACATGAGGTGTTGTGGGCATCGGGGCATCATGGATGCGGGTTACTTGAGGTGATAATCACCAGGACCTCATGGAGGCGGACACCGATGCGGTGCAGGATACGTTGGGTGTCGAGAGCGATGCAGGAGCGCCAATGAGGTACAGGGGTGACGATGCGTCACGGGAGCACAATGCGTCTGGAAAATAGGTTAGTAAACCCTGTTTTCTTTACGTTTTGTTGGGTTGAGACTGGGTAAGGCGATTCCTAAGGTGGGGAACCCCCTTGAAGAATTTAGCCAGAACCTTTGAGACCGGGGAAGTCCAGGTTGCTTTGAACGGAGTGGTATGTTTGGTGCCATATCCGGGTTTCGTTTGATAGCTTAGGGACGAGCTATGTTAAGGTGGGGAGTTTTTAAGAACCTGGGTTTTTACAAATGAGTCAAAATCCTGACCCTGTTTTAATTTTTGACTTGTTTTCGAGGAAACTGGATTTAATGGGAAGTTTTTGGAAATTCCCAGACTACACGCCGTTTAATTTTAAGTACATGCCATGTATAGGTTAAGCGAGTGTCAGTCATTTGCTCTCCAAGTACATGTTGTGTGGTGACCGTGTAGAATTTTCTTACTACACGATGTGTAGTTTTAAACACGCCGTGTAACCCCGACCGTGTGGTGGCTATACAGGGTGTGTAGGCCTGTTGGCCGAGTAGAATCAAGGACACGCTATGTTCCTTTTGGACACGTCATGTAGTCTAGCCGTGTATGAGGGATATACATGGTGTGTGGGTAAGTCAGCGAGGAAGAGAAAAGAAACTTGGTACACGCCGTGTACCCACAGGTACACGCCGTGTACTCATGTCGGCAGGTTCAGAAAGTAAGTTGGCAGAATTCAGCCGTCATATGATCTGTTAAATGAAATATACACGGTGTGTAGTCCTAAAGTACACGCCGTGTACTTTTTTTTGTGCTAAAATGGGCAGTAGCCTCGTTTTGAGGAAGAACACGTCTCTTTCACCCAGTTTTGTGAACCAAGCCAACCGGACCTATTTCTTCCTCTCGATCGTCTGTCCGAGACCCGTTTCAAGCTCTGATTAGTGCGTTGGAACCCCCTCGATAAGGCCTCGATTCCTCTTTTTCCGTTTTGTCTGATTTTTGTTCTAGAACGAGTTATAGGTGTTTGAGCGGTTTCGAATCTTTTGTAGATCTACCTCGTTTTAGACCAAATTGGCGGTTGTTACCGGAGGAGTAGCGTCAAACGATTCTCAGGTAGGTGGTGCATACCTTATTTTGTGTTTTTGTGGTTGTTTGGGTAACGCGACCTTTGGTGCGTTTTCGGGTATTTTGAGCAGGACCCGTTTTATCTTCTTTTTTATAGTGAATTTCTTATGGGACCTCTGGGATGCCTTTGGGTATGCCCGGTTACCAGTTTGCGTGGGCGGGCCAGGTGAGGGGTCATGGATCATTGGGGCATTTTGGCCGGGGAATACCAAAATGATTTTAATTGAAATATTAATGTGTTAAATTGTTAGTTTAATTTATTAAATCCTGTTATAAATTACTGGAGGCATTTAAGACCTCAGTGCTGGTATGGGACAACACCTGGTGTCATGCAATTCTACTGTTTAGTGGGTTTTTCATGTTTATGTTTTCTGTTTAAATATTTTATATATGAAATTGTTGAATTGCATCTGCTGGACCCCTTGGGTGGTGTGGGCATGGCCGGGATATTCTTGAGGCAGTACGACTGCTAGGTTGGGCTTGGTCTGGGTTACTTTGGGTGGTTTTGACCGCGGGATTGGGCGTCATGGATGTTGGCTTGAGGTAGTATGACTATCAGGTTGGGCATGGCTTAGGTTACTAGGATGGCGATGCCATCAGACTTGAGCGACATGGTCGTAGGGACACGAGGTGTCATATGTGTTGGTGTCTTAGGACTATTTTGGTGATTACCACTCACCGAGACTTTGAGTAGTGTGCACACAGAGATACTCCGTGATGAGGTGGTTTTGACCACTTGTGTGGGTAGAGGCCCCCATATTTTCAGTTAGGAATTTTGGTTGGGGGTGCTTGCCGTAGAAATCCACGTGGGAGTTGAGGAGCCTTTAGGGGATGGGCGTGACTTCGGGACGTCGGTACTTGAGACACGACGTGTTAGGAGGCACATGGTGTCTCGTTACTATTTTTGGGTGTGCCTTTGGGACGTCGGTACTTGATACATGAGGTGTCAGGAGGCACATGGTTCCAGGTTACTATTTCTGAGCATGCCTTCGGGATGTCGGTACTTGAGACACGAGGTATCAGGTGGCACATGGTGTCGGGTTACACGACAGAGATTCTAGCATTGGTCGAAGCAGGTTACACTCCATGGTGGTTATTGAGCACCAGTGGATTTTGTATTTATTTGTGCATTGTACTGTTTACTACTTTCCTTATAAATTCATGACTGCCTAAACACATATATTTGGTACGCACTGTTGGGTTGTATCCTACTGAGATTTGTCTCACACCCTACACTGGCCCTTCGGGACGTGTGCAGACCTTATAGATTTACGTGCAGGAAAGAGGCTAGCTTCAGGAGCTAGGCCACGTTAGTTATTTCATGGAGATGGTATGGACCTTGAGGTCATGCCTAGCTGGGTTTACTTTGTTTTGTTTACTTTTATGTATCGGCATGCTTACTTATTGTAGCTACTGTTGGTTAGACATTAGTGCCCTCTTTATATTCAGTTGTGTATGACCTATTCTGGATGCATGTTTTACTGTTTAGTATTATTTACATGTTATCATCATGATGTTGTGTTTATTTCCACTATTGTTGTTATATTTACTGCTTCCACTGTTTATCTATATTGATTATGCTTCCGCTCTGCGAGTCTGGTTCGAGTCTATTGAGTCTTTCTTTCTGCTGCATCTTTACTGTTATACTTGGACCAGTACCCTTATTATGATCCTCTGAGAGGGTATAGCCTCCCCAATATACCTATCAGACCCTCACTGCTAGTTGGCAGCCTTTAGAGTTCAGGGGAGGTGCGCCTAAGGTAGTGACACCCGACCCGTTTGGCACTATTCGGGTGGTTGGCCAGGTCCGGTTCGTTACAATATGGGGAACTTTTATTCATATAGATACAATTGTATGTTGTCATCCCTAGCGCTGATTAGTTGTATTATGTGTGTGTGGTTATTGATTACTTATATAGATTGGTCATGTTCTCAGATATAGATGTTGGGCATGAAGTTTTTTTTCAGTGAATGGGATTTTCATATGGATATTAGGAATGTGAATCCCCTTCTTTTCATGGTGGTAGGGTTGTTTATGGAATTAGTAGTTGCTGAGATGGTGAAGGATCCTATTATTTTCAAACTTTTTTTGAATTTTGTTTACAAGGAGGTTGTGAAGCTACCCCTTTAATGTGATATCAAGTGTAGGATAGATTTATAATCCAACGCTTCTCAGATTTTGAGGGATCCTAATCAGATGGAACCCTTGGAGGATTCATATAGACGGCCAGATATAGAAGGGTTTCATCCTACCAAGTGAATCTCCATGGGGTGATCCAGTATTATTTTCTAAGAAGAAAGTTGCTAGTCTGGGGGTATGTGTAGACCACCAGAGGATGAATCAGATGAAGAATAAGAATAGTTACCATTTTCAAAGGATTTATGACATTTTTTTCTAGTTGAGAGGGTATAGTTGTTTCTCCAAGATCGATATGTGGTATGGATTTCACCATTTGAGGGTGTTGTAGAATGATATACTGAAGAATTACTTCTTTGTAACTATAGGCACATCGGTTTTGTGTTCATGTATTTTAGTTTCATAAATGAACTGGCTATGTTTATGGGTCTTATAAACTCCATATTTTTTGAGTTCTTGGACCATTTAATCATTATGTTCATCGACGATATCTTATTCTACATAATGTTAGAGTAGCATCATTTTTATTATCTCATAGTTGTCTTAAAATTGTATTGACATTATAATCACAGTATAACATTGTCCAAAAACATGTTCTTTATATGAGATGTGAATTTCCTTTGGTCACGTGGTGTCCTATAAAGGTTTATCCATAGACCCATCAATGGTTGAGGTATTTTTTTGGTTTTCTACTTATAAGAACATGGTATAGGATTAAATTTTCCTTGGAAATAAAGTATATTACCATAGTTTCATGTGCTCTTAATCAAGGGTTATATACTTTTTGATAGTTCTGACCATGATGGATCAGGCTTTTATCTTGATTTACTAGTTTTAGACAGTTCTTAACTATTTGATGGGAAAATTGAGTAGTTATTTTGTAATTTTGTTTCTAGTAAAAGTGGTGATTTTTTAGGTGCTTTGTGAAATTTCAAATCTAGTAAAGGGATAATTCATGATGTAGTAGAAGGAAGTGATCTCTTGTGGGTTTAGGAAGTTACATCCCCATGAGCAAGATTATTCCACCTAATATATTGAGTTGGAAGTAGTTGTGTTTGTGATTAAGTTAGGGATTCATTACCTCAATGGATAATGATTTGTGGTTTAAAAAGAACAAAAGATATTTAGGTATATCATTTCTCAATTTGATATAAATATATGACAATGGAGGTGGATGGAGTTTCTCGAGGAATATGTTTTTCAGATTTGTTATTCCCTAGGAAAGGGTATTTTTTATCGATGTGTTGTGTTAGATGTCCCAATGAGATGGGGTTTAGCATTCTACAGATGTTTGGAAAGGGATATAGGAGATGGAATTGGTTTATATTAATGTGAAGGAAATAAATGACTGAGTTTATATTTATCAAATGACTATAGAATCATTTTTAATTCAATAAGTGGTTTAGTTTCATTGGGGAGACATATAGGTAGAGGTGATGTTGACCGTGTTATCCATGGTGATACTCTTGAGGGATGGTCAGAGGATCTTCTGAACTATATTTTATTCTAGGGGAGGCAATTTTTTCAATTTTAAATGTGAGAGGGAGATCTCTAAGAGATTCATATCTATTAGGTCCACAAGGTCAAATATCCTAAGAGGGGGGTGAATCAAGGTGTAATAGATTAAAACAACTCCCCCTTTTTTATCATGTTTCGCTGTTAAGAAAAACTCTCTTCTCTATCTTTCTTATAGCACAGTTTGAAATGAAGTTAAATCATGCACAAGACACAACAATTTTACTTGGTTTTCCCTCACTGGGCTATGTCCAAGGAGCATACACAGTCAATGCGCTGATGTACCAAGTCCACTATAAGCGCACAGGTGTTTACAAAGATCAAAGCAGACTCACTATCCCTCTTAGTTTACAACCAATCACAATTTTAAATTTCACTACTCTCTCAACTAATGTGTTCTCACTACTTCTTCATAATATCCACTCACAGTTTATAGACTTGTAGGTCTCTTCATTATCTCAAAAGAATGAATCCTCCACTGTATGTAGATGCTCTATTGAATTCCAACTTTCATACACTGATGAATATCACTTTACCATATATTTACTGGGAAACCCCTTTCAAATACTATTTGTGATTCATACTGCCTTCACAAAAATCTCTCTTCCATAAATCTCCTTCGTGGAGATCTTCATGAAGATCCTATGCAAAGATCAAATAGTCTTTGCGAAACTCATTTACTTTCACAAAACTCAGAACAATCGGTTGGATTTTATAGCCTCTATAAAGCTCTTACCTTTTCCCAAAAATCACTTTGCCTTTGCAAAGAAATTCTATTTCGCAAAGATTAGAACATTCAGTTGTCTTTTAAATCCTTCGTGAACTTCTTCACATACTACCTTCATGAACACCTTCACAAATCCAGAGCCTTAAGATTTTTGTTAAGTATCGCTACACTTATGAAGGGGGTAGAGTCCTATTTATAGTCATTTCCACTGATTCCAGAACCTTCTGAACACATCATCACCATTTCACAAATCACCCTAATTTCATTCACGGTGCTCCCTATTTTTCAAAGCTCCATGAAAATTTCCCATTTTTGATGCATGTCGTAACCATGGATATTTCCATCAAAAACCTTCATGGTGTTCACAAAGCCAATTTGTAACCACAGAGACCACTGTCATAAACCTCCATGTCTACATGAAACACCTTTCACGTCTTTTTGAACCACCCTTCATGAAAAGCTATTCTTCGCAAAACACTTGACTTTTCCATATTTTTACTCATCCTTCATGGAAATATACTTTTTGCGATGATTTTCAAAATCACAGACATCGCCATAAAAAACTTTCACTCCTTAGTGAACCACCGTTCGTGAAAATCTAGTCTTTTTGAAATTCATGCCTTTTTAATATTTTTAATAGGCCTTAATGGAAATCCACTTTTTGTGATGATTTTCATAATCGTGAAGATCCCCGTTATAATTCTTTATTCCTTTGTGAAACAAAAATCGTGAATCCCATCTTCATAAAATTCAATATTTTACCATATTTTTCTGATATCTTAATGAAAATCCACTTTTCACAGTGCTTTTACAAAATCCAAATTTTGGACCCCAAATATTTGGTAAACACTAGGAAACGATGTCACCCTGTGTATACAATTTTCTGTACCACTTACAGGGTATCCATTCCTTTGTCTTGGATCTTTTTCAACGTACTATATCAAAAATATCTCTTTACTCTACAAAATACCTTTGAAACTCACTTTTTCAATAAACATAATCAACCCAAAAATGTTGTGATGTTACCTTGAGGGATTTTTGCCTAACAATCTCCACCTTTGGGTTTGTTGACAACTATTTCATAATTTTATACCCTTTTATGGATTATACATCTTCTACCAACATTCACTTCATGTGATTCATATAGAGATCAAAGACTTACTCAACACGCACTCTAAGCCCACTTGAGCAGTTCTCGGTGTGAGAAACAAGAGTAGCATGCAAAGTTCATCAATGAAACACTTTATTTCATTCCAAAACCACTATTCTGATTTTATCACAAACCTCATCTTTCATGATATGTATCCTTTGATCGATCACTTATATCATCATCAGATTTAATACTCCTCCTATCACGCTGCTCCCCCTATCTTGTTGCTCCATAAATCAGCTTCGCCATGTGTCTTGACTAATATATTTTCTCCCTTTTAACATACACAATTTCTCTCCCTTTGTCAGTAAACCCAAAGGAAACTCTTTTGTGGTCTACAATAGAGTAAGGAACACATATCAGTACTGTAGGGAAAAAACACCATACCTCAGAGAGAGAGGGGGTCCCACATCCACACTCTTTTAAGTGTGAGGAGTCGATCGGACTTCCAAAGCCAGTCGATTCCTTTTAAATGCCTATTTGAGTAATCTCTTTGTTATAATGTCTGCAACTTATAGTTCTGTAGGCACATACTCCAATTTCACAAACCCTTACTTCACCTTCTCCTTGATAAAATGATATTTGATTTCAATGTGATTAGTCCTTAAGTGATAGACTGGATTTTTGCTAAGATTGATAGCACTTAAATTATCTCAATTGATTCCAATAGAAGACTTTACTTCAAGTCCCATATCTTCAAGCTGTTACTTAATCCATAATAATTACATGCACGCTTGAGTGGTCGTAATATACTCAGCTTCTGTGGTGCTCAATGAAATGCAATATTATTTCATGATTATCCAATAAATGTAAAATCCATCATGATAGAAAGCACATCTTGACGTTGATTTCCTATCATCTGCTAAACTGTCCCAATCTACATTTGTATATCCCAAAAGCTTCAGCTAATATTTTTCATTATAAATCAAAGCAAAATCTATAGTACCCTTGACATATTGAAGTATTCGTTTTAATGCAATCGTGTGTATTTCTTTGGGATTGCTTTGGTATATTGTTGTTTGGCATGTGGAAAAAAATATCATGTCTTATTGTTGTTAGGTATATTAAACTTCCAATAATTTGTCTGTATTTTGTGATATTAATTGTATTTCCATCATCATCTTTTGATAGTTTCATCTAGGTAGTAACCAAAGTTTTCATCTCCTTAGAATTTTCTATTCCAAATTTTCTTAGAACCTCCTTGCAACATTTGGATTGATAAATTAAAGTACCATTCCTTCCTTGTGTCACCTATATACCAAGGAAAAATTTAAGTTCACCAATCATTGATATTTTGAACTTACTTTTCATGAATTTGGAAAACTGTCTACATTGTGTTTCATCTGATCCACCAAACATTATGTCATGTACATAAAAAAAGTGCCATTATCCTTTGATTACTGTCATTATTGAAATAGAGATTTTAATCAACTCCACCATGCTAAAACCCCCAATTTCTTCAAATACTAATCAAGTCTCAAACATCATGTTCTTGGTGTTTTCTTCAACCCATATAGTTCCTTATTGATCCAAATAACTTTTCTTTCATCTTCATGAATAAGAAAACCATCTGGATGCTCAATATACACTTCTTCTTCTAGAACCCCATTCAAAAATTAAAACTTGACATCCATCTGGAAAACATTGAACTATTGTTGCATTACAATGGAAAAAAATAACCTGATTGTCTCCAGCCTTGCAACAGGTGAAAATGTATCATCAACATCAATACCCTATATTTGAGAGTACCCTTTACATACCAATCATGCTTTGTTTCAAATCACTACACCATCTTGATTCATATTGTTGTGAAAGACCCATTTAGTCCCAATGACATTCTTATCTATTGGTCTTGAAACAATATCTCACATATAATTCTTCTCAATACGATCTAGATATTCATTCATATCTTGAACACGGTGTTCATCTCTAGTTGCATCAGAAAAACATTTATGCTCTACCTGAGACAGGAAAGATACCTGCTATGATGAATTCATTTTTCTTATTTGAATAGCCACTGTCTGATCACTCATAAAATTTTGAATATCAATTTCATCTCAACTCTTTGGATTCTTTGAAGATAAAGACTTGACTACCTCTTTCTCATCATCAGTATCTTCTTATAAATCAACATTTTCCACTTCTGCTACCCCAATGTTTCTTAGCTCTTCATCACTTTCATCAAGAAACTATTCACTGCGTTGTTGAATATTCTCTTCATTTTCCACTAAAGTGAAATCATTTATTTTAACTATTTTTTCAGCCTCTTGATAAAGCATTTGTATGCTTTTATTTTTTCTGAGTATCCAAGGAATATCCCCTCATCTCCACAGGACTCAAAATTATTGTGTTTATCTTTTTTGAGAATAAATCACTTACTTCCAAATATTTGAAAGTATTTTAACATCAGATTATTACCATAACACATCTCATATGGATTTTTTTCTTCTTTTGTACATAATAGATCCCTATTAGAAATATAGACCGATGTCAAGACTCCTTCCTTACAAATTTTATCTAGTAGGTATTTTTCAATAATCATCATTCTAACCATGTTTTTGAATATCTAATTTCACCTCTCAACCACTCTATTCTACTAGGGAATTATTACTGAAGAAACTTGAGGCTTTATCCCATGTTTCTTGAGATAGTCTTCCACTTGACTATTTGTGAATTCCATATCATTATCAGTATGAAACTTCAGAATTTTCTATTCAATCATTCTTTCAATTTCCCTCCGATACTATTTTATGCAACTGAACACATCGAACTTATGGGAAATGAAAAATACCAATGGAATTCTGTTATATTCATCAATGAAAAGAACATAATATCTCTTCTCGTTTATGGATCTTGGTGAGATAGGTCCACAAACATCATCATGTACCAATTCAATCACTATTTTTGATTGTTTTTATTTTTATTTATATGAATTTCTGATGATCTTACCTTGTTGAAAAGCATCACATGTATGTGTATGATCTCGTGATAGCTTAGGGTGGTCTCTAGCTATATCACATTTTACTAGATCTTCCAGGGATGGTTGGAATATATTAAAAATTTATTTATTCCACAGCTTTCACTACTACAAATATGGCCTTTATCAGCACTAGAAAAGTCTATTTACAATGCTAAAACAAGCACTATTAATCGAGGATTTGATAAATACCCCTTTTATCAGTGCTAAAAAAACACTGATAAAAGTTAAAAAACATTACAAAAAAAAAAAAATTCTGCAATTCGGGGAGGATATTTAATAGCGCTTAATGCCCCCTTCAATAGCACCTCCCCCCCCCCACCTCCCACTCCCACCCCCCACCTCATCCCGTATGCCCCAGCCACCCCCACCCTTTAATAGTTCCCCCAGCCTTTAACAGCGCTTACCCCCATTTCCACCCGCGCGTGCGCCCTACCTCCCCCTGGATTCGAACTTGGAACCTCTTGTCTGCATACCTAAACCTTTATCACTCCACCATATTGATTTTCTCTTCATTTAATAATATATTTTTATTTATTTATATATATATTTAGTTATATTTACTCATATATTAATATATATTTATATTAACATATACATATTTATATTAATATATTTATATATATATATTTAGTTATATTAATATATATATAGTTATAGTTATATTAATATGTGTGTGTTTGTTAATATATATATAGTTATATTTATATATTAATATATTTATTTGTATATTAATATATATTTATAAGATCAGTTTTAAATACATTTATAAAATATGCTCTTTGTGTGCATTTATAATCAAATAAATACATATATACAACACACACACACATATATATATATATTATATGTGTGTCTATAAGTATAATTATACATATTTATATAAATTTAAAAATATTATATATTAATATGGATATACATATGTTTAGAATATATAGATAATATATATTAGTTTGTCAATACAGACGCGCGCACACACACACACACACACATATATATATATATACACGTACACATTATATAGGTATATAAATATTCATTTATTTTTATTTTAAATAAAATGGATATTAGTTTTTTATTTATATAAGGCTTATATATTGAGAAATATATTTAATATGTAAATATGTTTAATTATTTATTTATAAAATTAAATTTTTATGTATGAATATATAAACAATATGTATATATATTGTTATATATTTGAGTATAAATAACAGTACATTATGAAAAACGATATAAAACCCTCAAAACCTGAAAAATGGGTAAAAAATGAAGAAACCCTCAAAACCTGTAAATACAGTCAGAAAGTCAAATAAACCCTAAAATCATGGTAACGACGAAAAATTATGATCTGAGAGTCCATTCTAGATCCATGACTAGTAAAATAGAATATAATCAAATGATCTTTGATATGATAGGTTTTGGAGGATGAACGGATAGGTAGATCATAAGTTACAGCTGTTTGAAAAAACAGAAGACATGACAAAAGTGCTAGAAATGGGGGCTTGAAAAACCTAACAAATTGTAGAGTCACTGAAACATGCATAAATTATGATCCGGGTGTCTATTTCATCTTCATGACCAGTCAAATCGAATCTCATGGAACTAACTATGATATACCAAGTGGCAGAGGCAAAAAAGACACACGGATTGGGAGTTATTACCGTTTTAAGAAACATTTGACAGGGCACCAGACACATAAACAAATTTTTGGAGGCCTTAGGATTGTTTTTTGGGGGTTTTAGGTTTTGAATGTAACTATAACTTTTTTAAAGATATGTTATGTATATATCTCTTTTCTACCTTCGATTTGATATGTGGTAAATCCCAAACAGACACTCGAAGCGAAAGTTATGGTTGTTTGAAGTTGGAGTTTTTTTTAGAGTGTTATAACTAATATATCTTCTCTTTATTTGCTATTCTCATAGTTTTGATTGTATTTGTTCCTCACTTCTCTCACAAGTTTTGATTTGACTGGTCACGTCACTCAAAAGGACACCTGGAGCAGAAGTTATGGCTGTTTTAGTGAGTTATGGACTTCTTAGGTTTATAGGTGCTAAAAGGGTTTCTCAATTTCAAAAAAAACATAACTTCTGCTCTGGGTGTCCATTTTTGCTCTAACATATATAAAATCGAAACTTTCTAAAATATATACACTTTGGTGACCACTGGAACCCCTTATCACGTTCTTCAAGGCCAAAAAAAGGCCCATAATTCCTCCCAATGGTCATAAGTTTTTCTCCAGGTGTCTGTTTTGACTCTACCACATATCAAATCGAAGCGTACGAATAATCCTACACATTGGAGACTACTAAAACACTTTATCACATCCTTTAAGGCCTAAAAAGGTCCTTAATCCATCTAAACAGCCATAACATCTGCTCTGGGTGTTCGTTTTGCGTCTACCACATATCAAATCGATCTAAAACATATTTAAAAAATATATATTATATTTATATCAATATAAATATACATATATATCAATATATTTTTTTTTATGAAATATAATTTTTTTTAAATATACACTTTATCAGCACTAGGAAAAAAGGTTTTGATAAATCCCCCCTTTATCAGTATTTCTAAAAAACACTGATAAATTGGGGCCCTTTAACAACGCTAAAAAAGCACTGATAAAGGGGGTACCTTTATCAGCACTGTTAAAGGGTGGAACTATGGAAACCCAGTTTTTTGGTTGTTTTTTTTCTTCCCCTCTGGAAAAAAAGCACATATCTTCTTCTCCACTTACAAGGTATAGATTTCCCTTTTCCCTTTTTACCTATAGAACAAATTCACCATCTCTTCCTTTGATGATACACATATTCTTGGTAAATCTTATAGAATTACCTGAGTCACATAGCTGACTAACACTAAGAAAGTTGTGACTGAGACCTTCCACTATCGATACATCAGCACGTCTCATTTCGTTTCCCCTAAACTTGGCCTTTCCTGAGCCAATTATCTTCGGACCTTCATCATTTCCAAACATGAAAACTCCTTATTTGTAATATTTTATGCCTATAACAAGATCCTTATTTCCTATCATATGGGATGTGCAACCATTTTCAAGGATCCATACACCAGAACAGTTTGATGCTTTAAGGGTAATTTCTGCAACCACTGTCTTCTCAGCTCTTTCCTTTCTGACCCATTATTTTGTCTTCACACTTAGAACATATTTAAAATATTGGTCTTCCTCATAGTATGATAGACCAGATTCATTCTACAATGATGCAAATCGATTTTTTATTTTCAGATCACTTTTTTATTCTTTGATTATCTTATTACAGACACTTGGGTTCTACTTTGGAACATTATTAGGCATGGTTGATGTAAAATATCTAGACATGTTCCAAAGTCATCTACACTAGAAACAATGTCCCTCAAAATATATTCTAGAGTACCGAGTTCTATTTGATTTTCACTATTGTTCTTGTGCCTTTTGGTAGCTCTTAGCTATGGGACACACATTTTGTGAATGTCCCATCTTTCCATAATAATAACACTTGATGTGAGGTGAATTCATGTGTGTCACTTCTTCACCACTAGTTGTCCCTTGGGTTCTCTAAATATTCTAATTCTACTTTGTACCCAACTCAATCTTCAATCTCATTGCAGGTGCTTGCGGTCTGACTTTAACCATGGTTTATTTCTATTTATAATTAATCCCCACACTTTCCTTATCATTCATATTTTTTTGTTGCTTCTATTTTGTTGGACCTTTATGCTCCACTTCTAGATTTTCCACCTTCTGAGTGATCTGCTTTTCCGATGTCACATTGGGAGTCAATAGTTTTTCTTGATCCTTATATTTTTGTCATAGACCACAACTTCCTCTTAAAGTTATTTGATACATTTGATTTTATCCCTTCTCATGTTAGTAAAAATTTCAATTTCACTCTTATGTTCCTCTATCTTGAGCTTATAATCATCAATATTTTTTGAGCTCTATAGTGTTGAAGATTTAATATTTTCAATTTCTTCCACTAGCTCAGACTTCTATTAATCCTCCTACTTCATGTAGAATTTGGAATCACAAAACACGTTGTTGTATTTCTTCGTTTTATCTCTCCAAGCATCTATCTCTTCAAGGGTGGCTTTTAATTCATCTTTCAAATCAACTCTTCATTCAAATTCTTGTTATTCATCAATGTTAGTTTCTTCCCTTTTCTGGGTGCTTCCTACAACTACCACTATTTTCTCTATGGTATTTGAAATTCTCTATCTTTTCACCCTCTTCAACCTTAGATTCATCTGAACTATCACATTCTTTTGAAATAAGATTATTTTTCATAAAGAAAATTTTATTAAAAAATTTCTTGAAGAAACTTTTCTTAAAAATTTCTTCATATGTATTTTAACTTCATCCACATCATCATCTTGGAACTTATTGGGTCATATTGCTGAAAGATGACCAAACTTTTTGCATCTAAATCAGGAAATTGTAAGTTTCCCTTTGAAATCTCCTTTTCCACTTTGTATATTTGAAGAAAGGAGTGGAATCACCTCATCTGTCTCTTTTTCTTCCTAATAATCTTCAATGGAGAGATTCTTCATGGACTTGAATGTTACCTCCTTAGATTTACCCTTCTCCACAACATCGTTATCGTCATTTCTCATTTCATATTCTATAAGGGTACTATGCAAGTTATCCAGTGTGTTCTCTTTAGGATCCTTATCTTCAAATACTGAAACTTTTGTATTGAACCATGGTGGAAGTTTCCTCAAGATACACTTCACACTATTTATGTCTTTAATGAATTCCCCAAGACCACGCATGTATTCCAATACAATGTTTACCCTATCAAAGAATGAATCAAAAAACTCATTTGGGTTCATTCTTAGATCTTCGTACTTATTTCAAAGAACCTGCATCTTTTCCTCTCTAACCTTTGAATCACCTTCATATATATTCAAAATATTTTCCCACATAGCATGTGATGTTTTTCATGACATCACCTTCGTATATATTTCATTGGATAGGGATCCCCCTAAAGCATTTATTCCCTTAGCATCAGCATCCAATTACCTTCTTTCAGCTTATGATAAATCACCACTATTGATATCAGCTTAAATACCATGTATTGATGTTGTAAACACATCCATTCCCAATGATATTAAGTAGTTTTTCATATGATTATTCCATATATGAAAATTATTCCCTTAAAAGACCGGAATCCCTTTGTGATTGATGACCTCAATTGAGAGAGAAACACTGATATTAACTTTTCCCTAGGATGATAATTGTTAGGTCCACAAGGTTAAATACCCTGAGAGGGGGGTGGATCAGGGTATAACAGATTAAAATAACTTCCCCTTTTTTATCTTGTTTCACTATAAAGAAAAACTATCCTCTCTCTCTTTCATGTGGTATAGTGTGAAATGAAGTTAAAGTATGTACATGACATGAAAATTTTACTTGGTTCACCCTCACTGGGATAAGTCCAAGGAGAATACACCAACAATATTCTAATGTACCAAATACACAATAAGAACACTTATATTTACAAAGTTCTAATAGGGCTCACTATCCCTCCTGGTTTACAATCAATCACAATTTTAAAGCTTGTTTCTCTATCAACTGAAGTGTGCTCACTGCTTCTTCAGAAGATCCACTCACAGTTTATAGACTTGTAAGTCCCTTCATTATCTAAAATGAATGCATCCTCCACTATATGTAGATGCACTATTGAATTCCAACTTTCATCCACTAATGAATATCACTTTACCATAGATTCACTGGGTAACCCCTTTCAAATACTATTCTCGATGCACACTACCTTCACAAAAATCCCTCTTTTGCGAAGCTCCTTCATAGAGCTCTTTACGAAGCTCTTTTGAAAAGATCAAATAGTCTTCATGAAACTCATTTAATTTAATGAAACTTAGAATATTATATTGGCTTTTATATCCTTTGTGAATCTCTTTCTTTTTCCCAAAAATAACTTTACCTTCGTGAATCAATTCTATTTCTCAAATCTTAGAACATTCAGATGAATTTTAAATCCTTTGTGAACTTATTCACATACCACCACCACAAAAAACTTCATGAATCCAATGTATTAATATTTTCATTAAGTATCACTACCCTTATGAAGGGGGTAGAGGCCTATTTATAGGTGTTTCCACTGACTCCAGAGCCTTTTAGCCACGTCATCACCACTTCATGAAGCTCCCTAATTTCTTTCACGACGCTCCCTATTTCACAAAGCTCCATGAAAATTTACCATTCGCGCTGCTTGTCATAACTGCAGAGAGTTCTGTCAAAAATGTTCATGGTGTTCATGAAGCCTATTTTTAACTGTGGAGACCACCATCAGAAACCTTTGCGTCTTCAGGAACCACCCTTCGTGAAATTCTATTCTTCACAAAACTCATTCCTTATCCATATTTTGACTTGGCCTTCATGGAAATTCATCTTTCACGATGATTGTAATAATCACATAGATCTCCATCAGAAATATTCACACCTTCATGAATCACCCTTCACAAAAAACTAGTCTTCAAAAAATTCATGCATTTGCCATATTTTTACTAGACCTTCATGGAAATCCACTTTTCACGATGATTGTCGTAATCACGAAGATCACCATCATAATTATTTGATCCTTCACGAAACACAACTCATGAAGCCCATCTTCATGAAATTCAATCCTTTACTATATTTTGATGAGATCTTCAAGAAAATAAACTTTTTTCAATGCTTGGCCAAAATCCAAATTTTGGACACCAAAATTTTGGCAAACACTAGGAAACAACATCACCTTGTGTATGAAATTTTTTATACTACTTTCAGGGCATCAATTCCTTCATATTGGATCTTTGTTATCATTCAGTGTGAAAAATATCTCTGTACTCCACAATATACCTTCTAAACCCACTTTTTCAACAAATACAATCAACCCAAAAATGCTACGATATTACCTTGAGGGGTTTTTCCCAACAATATCTCACATTTCATGGTACAACATGTTGTGACTAAAAATAAATGTGTAATGATTATGAAATGTTGGTTGCGTGAAGGAGAGTAAATGGGAGCATGATATATATATGTGTTCCAAGAACCCTTAGTTTTTTAGGTTTTTTCATGTTCTATTTTTCTTGATAACGCGGGGTTTGAATCTTACTATATTATAAAATCTATTTTTTCCATTAATAATGTGTTGTGTTCTATAGATTTTGGATTATGAAGAGGGTAATTCCCCTTCATAATCAATACACATTATATTACAACACCTTTTAAAATCATGAAGGTGAGTCATTTTATCACAAAGTGTATAATATATTGATGCAAAAGTTGGAATTCTTATATTTTTGTGCTTGTGGTCAGGTTATGGGGTGATTGTTTTAGTTTTAATATTTTTATGTTTGGATGTTATAACAGCAGTGTGAAAAGGTGGTGGATTTTTATTAGTGTAAAATTATGCAGTGATGTGGTTGTGTGTGATATTTTGTGAATGTTTTTAGATTGGATTGGTGTTTGTGGTTGGTTTTATTGTTTGGGGTGGAACAAGATCCTTGATAATTATCTCATGGGATGGTTGTTTGAACCCATCCCTTTTCTTTAATATTTTGGTCTTGGATTTTTTATGATGATAATAATTTGATAGGTATATATTGTAAAAGTATATACCTCCTTGGTCTGTTAATTTGTTGAATTTGGATTTTGGGGACATTTTGAGGTGGCTTAAGGAGAGTTTGATAGATTATCAAGGATAAATTATACTAATTTTGGTTTTTCATGACGTGGATATGTGTTCATGATGTGATATAATGTTTCACAACTAGGAATATGGTGATCCACAACAAGATGTTTCAGAAAAACGTTTTATGATCAAATAACTCATGACGTGAAAGAATTGTTAATGATGCGAATAACCTCCATCAAATTTAGTGGATTTCCATAAGGATTGGTGATTGATAATTTTTTGGCCTGAATGAGAGGACCTCATGAATATTCAAAAAATAAATATGTGTTTCATGATATAAAAGTGGAAAGGACCAACTTGTCTACAAATTTTGGGCTCTCCAAAATTCTATCATTCTTCTATTGTTTCAATAAAACCCTAGGTGTACCCTAGATTATTTTTAGATATAATTAGGCCTAATTTCTCTTCATATGATCCCTAGCTTCTAGAGGCTTGATTTTAGAAATCCAAGGTGGGTTCTCCTCTTTGATCCTTTTCTTCATCCATGTTTATCCTTCAAGAAATCATAGTAGTGAATTTTTTTTGGTTTGGTGTGTGTTTAGGATGTGTTTTAATACCCCATTGGGGTGGTTCTTTAAGATCTAGAGTTTCCTTGTGTGGTTTAATCTTCTGGTTATTTCTAATTTTACTAGTTGTACATGGTTTTCTGAGAATAATATTTAAGTTGGGGATCCTTAATCTTTCCTCCTTTAGTTTTCCTTGTGGGGGATCATAATTTTTTCCTCTGGGAGATTTTATTAATTATAATAATTAATATAATAAAAAATATATTTTAATTTAAATTTATGGTCCCTGGGAAGAAATCGCAAGTTTTAATGCTTTGAGGTTATTCTTGATGAGTTTGTACATGATTAATGACATTTCTAAAAATCACAGCTATTGAAAGAATTTTTTTTTATATTTTATATGACTTTGGAACCCTATAATGTGATTGTTTGATATCACCTTGAATGAAATGGATGACCACTTATATATTAATATAAAGATTTTTTTCCTATTGAAGACCTTTTTTATGTGATAATTCCATTGAAAATAAATTTGCAGTATCCCCATGAACTAAAATTTTGAAATATTTAGAATTTGGGATGTGTTTCTTTTTATGGTAATGATATCTAGGTTTCCTTATGTTGTGTTGGTTATTGTTAAGTGGTGGCGGGGATCAAAATGGATGTGAAATGTCTTGGTAAGTGATGAGATGGTTGTTTGTCATGGGATGTGAATTTGGCTGGTGTGTAGTGGTTTAGATGTAACAATTGTGATGAGATTTGGTTGTTGAATGGGACCTTGTTGATGTGTGATGGATGGGTTGTTTTCATTTTTGGATTGTTTTCTTAGTTTCCTAGTAATTCTAGAATAAATTTTAATAATGAAATTTCAATTTCATAGGTTGTAATTTCTAATAAAATCTTGAAATAAAATGTGAAGTGTGGTTTGAGTGTTTTGTTAAATGTGAAAATGAATGGAATTATTAGTGATAATGGTTATTAATTATGAAAATATGGTAATGTCTTAAATTGAAATGAAAAGATATCATGTGGTGTGGGGTATGTTTCATGTTAGTGTGGTGTAATAAATTAGAGGTGGTAGTGGAAGTGGTGGAGGTTGTGAGGATTTTTTGTGATATTCTGAGTTAGGATAGTAACCATAGTTTTTTACACATCATTTTCCATTTTATGTATGACTATTATAAACTGTATTTTAATTTTAATTTCTATACACAACCCACCCATGGAGATCACCATGTTCTAACACCCAAATGTTTGGGGGATATTTTTTCCAACATCTATATGGTGAGTATGCATGGATGGATACCACGTATTCCTCTCTTTCTCTTCCAAGCGAGTTTGATATGCATTGGATGTGATGGACACAATTCAAAAGTGAAATAGTGGTTTTCATGACCCGTCCCCTGGGGCCCGTTCCGTGACTACCCCAAGTCTGACTTCTATAGGCTAGGGGCTGGAGACTAGCGCCGAGTAGGCATGTCCCCCAAGTGGGAGGCATTTTAATAAGTACTGGTAGACACACACCCTCCCCCAAGAAAAATTGTTGAAACTGAAACACTGAGAAAACATGCATGTATACTACTAAGAAAACCCACACAGAGTAAACAGTACAAACAGAAAGTAAAGGGGGATGGTAAAAATCCCAATAAAATAAAAATACAAGCTCCTGGAATCCATCTACCAAAAACCCTACCTGAAGGGTAGGTACAGAAGTTGTCGGAAGTCGATGAAGTGCACCTCGTCAGTCGGGCCTCCCTCTAAGTACCACCTGTGTCTGACCCACCAAGGCTCCCATAAAATTTTTCAGTCATATGCACAAGAAACAACACATGAGGGTGAATCCCATGTAGGGGTGAGTAATAAAATACTCAGTAGGGACCCCAAACCACAAAGGTATACCATAAAGAAATACACAATTCAGACTACCAAATGGGTACATGACGTGTAGCCTCTAAGAAGTACAATCAAGAGAGTCATTAGAGTCCACTAACACCATTATATGTATATGACATATATATATGAATAAATTATATACATATTCAAATCCATGGAGACGCACTTCAGGTCTTCATAGTAGAAACACACTATGTAGATGTAGGATACACTCCGTGTAGGTCACAACTAGCCATTGGATTTAGCTCTTAGTGCGCTCATTTTCGGAGCACTTACTCCTAGAGACAAAAGGTCGTATTCCAACCACTAGTAAAACTCAATTAGAGAGTCTCAAAATTACCTTCTCGTCATGAGGTTCTCAACACCACAAACAGATCATCAAACGAACATACGGTTTTAAATTTACGGGTCTTTTAGTGAAAGGGGTCAGTTGGGTCCAGGTCCGATCCAACCCAGTCCGACCGACCCGACCCAACCCAGGGCCTGCCGACTAAATGTATTGAGTCAACTCGACCTAGCCCACCTTTTCTGACTCAACCCGCTCGAGCGGGCCGGTTTGGTCCACCCTAAGGCACCTACTGCCTCATCCCCACCTAATCAATGCGGCCAGCCGCCCCGTTTAACGTGGTCAGCCGTCGCAAAATCCTTTCATAGTTCCGCTGGACCGAGGCCTCCCACCACATATCGGTCACAGATGATTTCCCTGGTTACTACCCACAACTGTGCGTTGTGGGACCATTCTTTTGGAATGGTCCTGCTTGACCTCACCCATCATTGCCGCCCTACCGGTGAGCCACGCCGCTGGCCACCAGTGGGATCTGCTCCGCAGACTGACTCATCTTCTCTGATGCCCTATTTTTTGAAATAGTGACACCCTTGTGATCCTCAGGTCACTGTCTTTACTAATGTGGGATCCCAATCATCTTTTCCTCACTTCAGGGGTCCAACCACATTCGAAACCTCCCAGAAAATCCTGACGCGACCATGTGGGTCTGTCGGTGAAGAACACAAGAATGAGGTTGGATAAAACACCAATAACATCTGAAGAACGAATGTCGGCCTTGTTCATTTTGTCCTTAATTTGTCCCATTAGAAAATGGGGGAAACAAGAAGGATAATAACTAAGGTTTAATCCCTTTATATCTCACTATCTAACCATCCTGCGAGAATGATTGAACCGCGGATCAACCTATCTGTGGGTTAGTCTGTGTTCGTCATTGAAAACAAGAATGAGGAAAGAATTTAAAAGAGAACCCCTACCTGGGTTTGGATCACTCACTGATGAAGATTGATCATTGTGTCATCATTGTTTGTGAGATCCTTCGAATAAGAGGGCTTGTTGTTGTTTGTGATCTGTCATTCGTCATTATTCATCATCCACCAATAGGAGGGTTCCACCAATGTATTCGTCTCCAAAGATTACAAAAAATTCTAGAGTTAAGCATTAAATTTTAATTCCTATTTAATTTATGAGAATAAAAAATGTTTCACCTTGTCGTTGTGTTGTAGCGTCACCACATTTTTCCATTAAAAAATTAAATGGGTTGTGGCGTCACAATGAAACGTTAAAAGAAAAAAAAATTAAGTTTATTTTTTTTATTCTTTAAAAACATAGAAAAATATTTTTCCACAGTCGACCCACGCTAGTCAAAGTTAGGCCCCACCTAATGTAAAATCATTATTTTGAACAAAAAGGTGCTCTCAGATTTTTGATCTCAGAACCCGATTAGAAGTTACTAAAATCGCACATGCGTATTAATTTTAATAAACTTAAAAATAGTTCAAACATTTATTATAGGAATCCCAGGACTTGGAATCAAATTCCATCTTAGTTCCTGGTCTCGAAATAATCCGATATAATTTTCAAAAAAATTACATGGAAATTATGGGACCTTACATTCTCCCCACCTTAGGGATTTACATCCCCAAAAGCCAAAACAAGGGCTAAACAAAAAAATTGGGATACTAAGCACCAATCTGAGCCTCCTGATCCCATGTTCTCTCTTAGAGATTTATGTACTTCCATAAAATGTGCACTATAGGAATCAACTGCCCATAAAGGATCATCTCCTGTCGATCCTTGATCTCTGACGGGTACTCTGTGAAAGTCACCCCGTCGTCAATCTCCAGCTCGCCCCAGTTAGTGACGTGTGATGGGTCATGCATGTATCTTCTTAGTTGTGATACGTGGAAGACATCGTTCACCCACTCTAAATACAGAGGTAGAGACAAGTGGTACACCACCTTTCCAATTCTATGTAGTATCTGAAAGGGTCTGATGAACCTTGGAGATAACTTGTAGCCCCGACCAAATTTATGTATCCCTCGTCAAGGAGAGACTGAAAGAAACACATGGTCTCCCTCCTCGAACTCAAAGGGTCTCCATCACCTATCAGCATAGGACTTGTGACGGCTCTGTGCGGTCCTCATCCACTCCTGGATGATCTTCACCTTCTCAGTGGTAGCACGTACAAACTCTGAACCCATGAGTGCTGACTCCCCTAGGTATGTCCAGCATAGTGGTAAGCTATATGTTCACCCATACAGGGCCTCAAATGGTGTCATACCAATGGTGGAGTGGTAGTTGTTGTTGTACGCAAGCTCCACCGGAGGTAGGTGATCCTCCCAACTAAGGCCAAAGTCCAGGATGCAAGCACATAGCATGTCCTCTAGCACATGGATAGTCCTATCTGTATGGGAATCCGTCTGAGGAAGAAATTCCATGCTCAAGAGAAATAGAGTCTCAAATGTCTCCCATAATCCCTTCCATAGCTAGGATGTGAAATGAGCATTACAGTCTGAAATGATCATTGAGGGTACTCTATGAAGTCGAACTATCTTATGCATGTAGAGGCATCTCAAGCTCTCTACGGAAATCTGCTCCTAGATAAGTAGGAAGTGGGCTGACTTGGTGAGTTAGTCAGTGATCACCCAAATGGTATCATGTCCGTTGGATATTCATGGTATCCCCATGACGAATTCCATCGATATACCATCCCACTTCCATTCTGTCATCTCGAGTAGATGGTTTAAGCTTGCTGGAACCCAGTGCTCAGCCTTCACTTGCTGGTATGTAAGACATCTATAAAAAAAGTTTTCCACTTCCTTCTTCATCTCTGGCTACCAGGAATAAGGTCATAGGTCCTGGTACATCTTCCCCACACCTACATGTACTTCCAAATGGGATGTATGGAACTCCCTCAATACCTCCTCCCACAATTCCACTGGTAAAATGGTGCAGTCTCTAAAAAGGATGACGTTCTCCCCACCTTTAGAAAAACCAATAAGGGCATGCCCAGTAGACATCTGAGCATGTGAAACCTCATAGTCAGTATCTTCGAGTTCTGCCTCCTTGACTCACTATAAGAGTCAAGGGGTAACTACCATCGACTGGAGATAATCTACTCCATCTCCATCCATAAAGGATATATGAAAAAATTCTAACTAATATGAGGCCTCATTCAGTAGTTGTGAACTCAATCTTCGGCTGAGAGAATCTACCACCATGTTCTCCTTCCCAGAAGTATAGACTATCTTGAAGTTATCATCCTAGAGGAACGTTAGCCAACACCACTGTCTCAAGGTCAAATATGTTTGAGATAAGATATACTTGAGACTCTTGTGGTCTGAGTAGATGATAAACCGCTTTCCCATAATATAATATCGCCACATCTTCAATGTGAAGACTAATGCTGCCAATTCCAGATCATGGGTCGCATAGTTTTGATCATGTGGTCTGAGTTGCCGTGAACCATAGGAAATCACCACCTTCCTCTACATCAGGAAACAACCAAGACTGGTTCCTGATGCATCACAGTATACTATGTTCTCAACACCATCCTTTGGAAATCTCAGGATAGGAGCGTTGTTCAAACTCTACTTCAGCTACTGAAAACTTTATTGGAAATTTTTTGTCCACATGAAAGGTTTCCCCTTTCGTTTCAAAGTCATCATGGGTGCTACTACTCTAGAAAATTTGGGTACGAACCTCTGATAGTAACTAGACAACCCAAATAAAACTTCATACCTCTGTAATGCTCTTGGGTGAATCCCAAGAAAGCACCACCACTATCTTCACTAGGTCCACTACAACTCCAGCCTCTGAAATGATGTGTCCCAGAAAGTGGACCTCTAGTATCTAAAACTGTCACTTCGAGAGCTTCCCATAAATATGGTTCTCTCAGTGTAAGTCCAAGACCATCCTCAAGTGTATTTCATGCTCTTCCTCAGATTCTGAGTACACCAGGATGTCATCAATGAATACCACCATGAACCGGTCTATATATGACTGGAAGATCCTGTTTATGAGTCCCATGAACACTACTGGGGAATTTATAATTCTAAACAACATCACTAAGTATTCATAGCGGTTGTAACGACATCTGAAAGTTATCTTCAAGATTTCCTCATTTTGTACATGAAACTGGTGATAGCCAGATCTCATGTCTATCTTCGAGAACCACCTCGCTCCCTTCAGCTAATCGAAGAGGTCATAAATTCTCAGTAGTGGATATTTTTTCTTCACGATCACCTAGTTCAAGAACTGGTAGTCCACACACAGCCTCATGCTTCTATATAACTTCTTAGAAAACAAAACTGGGGTCACCCAAGGTGAAATACTGGGCCTCACAAAGCCTTTCCTCTACAAGTCCTCCAACTATATCCTCACCTCGTATAGATCTACGGAAGACATTCCATATACTAGAGTAGATATCGGTGTTATCCTGGGATATAGATCAATGAAAATATTTTCCTCCCTGTGAGAGGGTAATCCTAGAACATCTTCTGGAAAGACGTCTTCATACTCGTCCACCATTGCAGGAAACTAAGGACTCTTCTCATCCACTACACTGACGGTCATGTTAGCCAACTAATGTGTGATCGGTTGCATCCTCTTATGTACAATTCCATCCTATGCTGCTCTGGTTTTCTTTTCACTGATAAAGGAAAACCTGGTCTCATCTCCATAGACACACTTCACTCTGCACCTAAAATAGTCAATCTGATCATGGACTATGGATATCCAGTCCATCCCTAGAATGAAGTTGTAAGGCCTCGACGCTGCTACTAGGAGATTCCAGCTAAACCTCTCACCTCCAATAGTAATCTCACACTTTCAGAACCAGTGTGTGATCATCGAAACCCCTCCCATATGAGTCTCTAAACGTAAGGATCGAGCCAATGACTCTACCAGAATCTCCAAGCTCCGATCTCCAAACAAGATTTGTGGAAAGGAAGGAGTGATCACACTTGTGTCTATAAGAACTGCAGCTAGGGTGGAGAAAACACATATCATTTCTCTAATCATTTGTGGAGTACCAGAGTCATAATCCTTAATCGCCTGCAGTTGTTCTCACCCCTATCCACCAGCTCCCGGAGCCCATTGTCGACCACCTGGGGGTGGTGGAGGTAGTACCTTGAACCTCCACCCACTTCATGTTTCTTGTCCTCCTCCTCTACCACATTCGCCGCTTGGAGGACCACCCTATTTCTACTTCTTCTATTACCTCGGCGGTCCCTCGACCATCTGCTGATCGATCATATGTCCAGTTGAAAAATCTATGGCCATGTATCCCTGACCACTACATGAGTAGTATAGTCTCTCATTTGGATAACCTTTTCTTCCCTGGAATCCCTGCACTACTGATCCTGAATCTTGGGGTCTTCCTTTGGACTATCTAGTTCTCTTGGACCCCTATTTTAGTTTTCGGATACCTGAGGCTGATGAATCATCTACCTGATGCCTGGTGGTAGCTCCCATTATCGGTGTCTGCTTCATCAGAAAGCTCTCTACAAGAAGAGATCGCTCCAGCACCCCCAGCATGTTTTGGAATGCTAAGGGATATCATCGATGCCCTGATCTTCTGAAGTAGCCCCTGATCGAAGGTCTAGGCCCTGAAGAATGGGTCCAACACCATTTATTTGGAGTAGTGATAAAGATTCGTGAATCTCGCTGAGTACTCTGCTACTGTCTGACTACCCTGTTATAGGTGTAGTAGCTTCTGTATATGCACAAAGTGCAAAGTATTTGAAATAACTCCTCCCTAAAGAGGCGCTCAAAGTTTATCTAGGAGAGGGTCACCTCTTTATGTCTCTAGATCATCAAGTTCCACCATCACCTCATTGATCCCTGAAGAAGGCTCGTAGCTAGGACCGTTGACTAGTCAAGAGGCATCCTCACTAGGAGAAAAACTCGCGTTATCGCCTCCAGCCAATCCACAGCTACATGAGGATCTGTCTCACCTCAGAACCTGGGAGGTCACTATCTCTGAAACTTATTCAACGCACTTAGCATGTGTGCATCCTACACTAGTAATTTCAGTAGTAACTACTTCTCTACGGGTGTTGGTATCACTGTTACACCACCCAGAGGTACTATCTCTATAAATGGTCCTTGTACTAATGCCTCATCGCTCAGCAGACCATCCTCATGGTCCCACCCTAGAATCCCGACTGGCTGCCTATGTGGAAGCATCTTGAAATAGAACAAGATGTACCATGGTAAATAGAGTATATTTGGTGATCTAATTATGACTCAAGAAGGATATGAGAACACACTCAATTCCTATATGATGCATACAACCAGTTTTTTCACGTATTGAGTAGAAAAGTAAAATTTAGGGTCCTGGTGTATGGATACATTGGCCACTGCACAAACATTGGAATCCCTTCCCTGAAAGCTGAACTTGAAACACTTAACACTGTTTCCCCATAAAAAACTCACAGACTCTAGGTCCCTAAGATAAAACTAACCTTTCCACTACGATACCACTCTGTCATAACTCATCCCCTGGGGACCATGTCATGACTACCCTAGGCCCACATCCCATAGGCTAGGGTCTGGCGGCTAGCACCAAGTAGGCATTTCCCATAAGTGGGAGTCATTTTCCCAAGTACCTATACACACGTACCCCCCCCCCCCAAGAAAAAGTGTTGAAACTGAAACACTGACCATACATGCATGTATAATACTAATAAAACCCACATAGAGTAAACAGTACAAACTAAAAGTAAAGGGGGCCAATATACAAGCCCAACAAAAGAAAAGTACAGGCTCCTGGAATCCATATGCTGAAAACCCTACCTGAAGGGTATGTATAGAAGTTGTTGGAAGTCTCTGAATTTCACCTTGTCTGTTGGGACTCCCTCTAAGTACCAACTTTGTCTAGCCCACCAAGGATCCCTTCAAATCTATCGGTCATCTGCACAAGACACGACATGTGTGGGTGAAGCCTGCGCAGGAGTGAGTAAAACAATACTTAGTAGGGAACCCAAAACACAAAGGTATACCACAAAGCAATACACAAAGAAAACTACCAAAGAGGTACACGAAGTGTAACCACTAAGAAGTACAATCAAGAGATTCATTAGAATCAGTTCACACTAGTATATGTATATGAAATATATATACGAAGAAAGTCCAGGCATATTCAAATCCAAGGAGTCACACTTCGGGTCTTCATAGGAGACACACTTTACATAGAATCAGGAGACACACTTTGTAGGAGACACACTCTGTGTAGGCATAGGAGACACACTCCATAGGATACACACTCTGTGTAGGTCACAACCAGCCACTGGATTCCGCTCTTAGCACGCTCGTTCCGGGAGCACCTACTCCTCAAGCCAAAAAGGCCATACACCAACCTACATGAAAACATCCATAGAGTATCTCAAAAGGACTGCCTTGTCTTGAGGGTCTCAACACTACAAATAGCTCATCAAACAGATATAGGGTTTGAATGTTACGGCCCTTTTAGTGAAAAGGGGTTGGTTGGGTCTGGGTTCGACTAGACTCGGTCGGATCGACCCGGCCCGCCTGCTCTAGCCCAGCCCGCTCGAGCGGGCCAGTTTAGTCCACCTGGATGTGGTCACCATTGCATCCCTACCTAGTCAAGGTGGACAACTACCATGTTTAATGCAGTCGTCCGCCACGTGACCCACCCCATGGTCCCGCTGGACCGTGGCTTCCAGCTGCGTGGCGTGACCTCCCCCTCATCTTAGTTATGGCTGCCACCCGCAGTCGTGTGCTGCAGGCCCCTTCTGCCAGCATGGTCCCGTTGGACTACACCCATCACTGTCGCACTCCATCGTGCGCTGCCGCCAGCGGGCTCTACTCCGCGGGCTGCCTCGTCTCCTTCAGTGGCCCGTTTTTTGAAACAATGACACCCTTGTGATCCTCTAGTCGCCATCTTCACTAATGAGGGCTCCAAATTTTCTTTTTGTTGCACCAGGAGTCCATCCATATTTGTAACCTCCTAGAAAATCCCGATGCAACCATGTGGGTCCTTCGGTGAAGAACGCAAGAACGGGGTAGAAGAAAACACCAAGAACACCCAGAGAACTAACGTCAGCCTTGTTCATTTCGACCTTTGTTCATCCTGTTTGAATAGGGAGAGGAAACAACAATGATAATCACTAAGGTTTAATCTCTTTGAATCCCACAACATAACCATCCCAAAATAATGATCAAACTGTGGATCAACATGTTCGTGGGTTGTTCTGTGTTCATCATTGAAAATAAGAACGGGAAAAAAATTCAAAAGAAAACTCATACCTGGGTTTGGTTCACTCGCTGACAAAGATTGATTGTTTTGTCATCATAATTGGTGAGATCCTTCAAAGAGGAGGGATTGTTGTCATTGTAAATCCATCATTCGTCATCTTCCAATGGGAGGGTTCCACCATCATCAATTTCTCTAGAGGTTACAGGGAATTCCGGGGTTAAGCATTAACCCTAAATTCCTATTTAATTTAAGAGAATGGAAAATGTGTCGTTGTGTTGCGGCTTTTCCACGCTGTTCTATTAAGAAATGAAATGGGTTGTTGCATCACTGTGAAACGTTAAAATAAAACAAAATAAACTTTTTATGTTTATTTTTTTATTCTTCTTTAAAAATGTCCAAAAAAATTTCCCATAGTCAACCCGCATCGATCGAAGTTGGCCCCCACCTAAGGTAAAATCATTGTTATGAACTCAACAGTGCTCTCAGATTTTTGATCCGGACACCTGTTTAGAAGTTACTAAAACCGCACACGTGCACTTTTTTTAATAAATTTAAAAATAGTTTAAACATTTATTCCGGGCACCTCGGGCCTCGAAATCATGTGTCGTCTCAGCGTCTAGTCTCCAAATAATCCCATATAATTTTCAAAAAAATTACATGGAAATTCTGGGACATTATAGTGGTGATGTTTTATGTGATGATAGGGTGGTCAATATTGGTCTTCGTTCATGTTAGGAGGAGGGAATGAGGTAGTTTCCTTTCACGTTCAAGATAACAATCCATTCACGATATATGGTTGTTGTTAAGATGTGATGTAGTGGCTCGGGTGTCTTCAAGTAGATTGTGATGGCTAGTTTGATATAGGGTGCTTAGCATGTTGTGGTTTCTCAAATTTCTTCAGGTAGTGTTCAGAAAAAGTGATGAGAGATCTAGGATGTATGACGTTTGTGTTTGAGAGTAGAAAATAATTGGAAAATTAGTGAGAGATACCCTCTTTATCAATATTCTTTATATTATGTTATTAAACTTATATGTGTTATTTAGTGAGCAAACCCTGTTCAGGAAGGGATTGGTTAGTTTTCCTAGTTATGTTCAATTGGTTCTACTATTTTTTCATAGGTTCAATAGTATATCATTTCACATGTGCACAAGAGGCATTGGGTACGATCCTAATGAGTATACATGTTATGATCACCCCGCGTAAATACAAATTATTTTTCAGGTTTCAAGGAATACTTACAAGATCGTCCTCAATATTACTATCTTGGGATTTGGATTTGATATTTGATCATTACATTTGGACTATTTCATTTGGTATTTATTTAGAGACTCTTTGTATTTGATCTCATTATTCATGCATTGTAGGATGATTTTGGTTAGCTTACTTTTATATTATGGACTTGAGTTTCTTGGTTGATGTTTATCCTATATCTTGATCTTATATTATTATGAAGGGTAAATCCTCCCATATGTGATAAATTTTTACCCTGGGTTCTTATCTCTAACTTGATACCTACTGGAGGTAGGACCTAGGGTTAATTATCCCTCTTCATTCATTACCAATATAATATGGGGTCAATACATGAGAACTACCCTAGGTTAAAGCCCTATAAAAAAAAATTAGTCCATAAGATAAGAAATTTAAATTCTTCCAAAAACCCTTGAAAAACTCCCCCAACAACATAAATTTTACAAAATGACTAACGATGCAATGAAAATATTTTCTTGGGATGTCCTTAAGAAAAGTAGAACAAAATCCCCTTAACCATGGGACATTTTCACCATCCTATGGTGGAATTGTGTATCAGAACCCTTACCCGAAGAACAAAAAATTAGAGGGAGATGAGAATGAGAAGAATAAATGTCACCATGAGTAGATTTATACAATGATATTCCAAGAATCATAGCCAAGTATTATCCCACAGAACGGAGGGAACCAGGGTAGAGAGGGAGGGGAGCTCTTAGGTTCACGTGAGCCAATATAAAGAGGAAAATAAGGGTTCACTATCAAAACAATGGATAAAATTATTTGATAATGTTTTAATAATAATTGATGGAAGTGGAGAAATAAATAAAATAAACAAGCTCATTGAAGAACCTTACCTATTCTTCAGGTAAATTCTTTTAGTTTACACCAAAGGCCTTACATGGAAGTATTTCTACTGAAAATTATGATACTAGGATTAGAGGATGGTTTTTGAGAAGTTATTTGGTTGGGTAATTCCTAAACCAATGGGGTTTTAAGGTGTGAATAGATGAGGAGAGTGGATTACCTTTTATAAGTGAGGTGATTGACACACTGGTAATATTACGAAAAAATGAATTCTACCCATATTTGTTTCATGTACAAAGGATAAAATAATAGACCATTTAAGAACCTATAAGGGATAAAGATGAAATATGTCCATAAATTATATTTTAGACACATTTTTAGGTCATTTAAACCTCTATAATTTTAATTTAACCCCTAGTAAATCCATTTTACCTTAACCGCGATAATTATTTTTTATTATTTTCTCTATTCGTTTTGGTGAAAAAATAATCTGAGCTTAATAGTTAATATAAATTATTCTGATTCCAAATAATGAACTCATTTTTAAAATTAAATTCATATAAGTGGAAAATTTTAATTTAAAATTAATCTTACAGACGCGATGAGAAAACAAGTTTTCAAAAAGAAAAGGTTCAAATATTATCAGGTTTTTATATCCAATTTCAACATGAGATTTATTAAAATGAAATAAATTTTATTCATATATATATATTAAATAAATTTACTTTAATTTCAATTTACAATATAATTTTACTTTTTAAATAATTTAAGCGAAAACAAAGTTTTTAATTAAAAGATAGTATTTTTTACTATTTATAAAAAAAATTATTATTTTCAGAAAATTATTAAATATTAACCATAATATAACATTGAAATTATGATTTCAAAAATTATATATTTTTTTCATATAAATTTTATAATAGTGTAAATAATTGAATTTAAAATAAAACTCATACACGCGAAGAAAAAATGTGTTTTTGAGAGAAGTGTATTTTTTGCAAGCACAAGATGATTTTATATTAACACTATGTATAATTATAATAATTGTATGAATATAAATTAATTTGTAATTATATATAATATATTAATTTCATTTAAATTATTCCTCATTAGGGGTTATTTTAATTAATTAGTATGGAGAAACATTATGTACTTTATAATAATTTTCAGAAAAAAAAAATCATGTTTTTGAACTTAAGAACAAACATAGACTAAAATAAAATATAATGGTGATTCAAATCTAATTAAGTGGATTAAATATAAATAAATAATAATTATGTTGCATTAAATCATATTCAATGAATAATGTGATTTTTAAATTACATAATTTATTGAAAAGAAATGAAATTTCTACAAATATTTGTATTTTCATTATTCACTGAAAAATTAATATTTTCCAAAATCCAAAAAATTTCGAAAAAATAAAATTTTGAAATGATGATTTAAAAAAATTTAGTTCATTTTATCAAATAAATTTTCTAAAAAAATTAAAAAATTATTTATAATATTTTTTCATGGAAAGAAATAAATATCATTTTTGATGAAAACATATTTCTGGTGAAAAAAACCACTTTACCAAAAAATGATTAATTATTTACTAAACATTTATCAATAATTTATATTTTGTATGAAATATATATATATCATAAAGTAGTTAATACAATTCATACCCACTAATTTAACAGCTATGTTATAACAGTTATATATATATCATGAGTTATTTAAACTCGGTGCCACATGTTGAATCTGTTATCATATATATAAAAATATCAGAATTGTGTGTAACACAAGATATCAAAGAGATTAAATTTATTTAAAAATTAAATATATTGAGAATTATCTGGAAGTTAGATTCTCATCTAATATCATTGTTTCATGTCTTTTATGATATTGAACATAATTTTCCTCTTTTAAAATCTCAGGTGTTACATATAATGACATTTAAACTCAAAGTGTATAATCATGAATTCATGACATATACCGTGATATATGACTAGAGATACATGAGAAAATAATCATGATCCATTGGTTATTACATAACAATATGGAAAAAACACAATCATAGAAAATTATATAATATGTTAAGGTCAACCACTAAGTCATGCATATCATATTGGACAAGGTGATCCACGTGTCTTAAACATAGTGCACTTAGGCTCACAACAAGTGTCTAATGCCATTCATATGCGATATAATGATTTATTCAATGCTTTGTATAGCTATATCGATCTCACATATCAAAAAATAATAGATAATACATATTTATGCCACATCAAATTAAACATACATCGTATCTTGAAAAACCTATGAAATGAAAATGGGTTAAATAAAATTTTTATATGGTATCCCAAATAATGAAAGAATGATTGGTTCGAAAGAATACCCAAAATTAAATAACCCATAAGAGGCATAATATATGATAATTTGTAAGGTTATATAGGAAACATAATTCTATATACGGTAGGATAAATAGAAAAAATGAGGAATATTGAAGAAAAATCTAAAAAGAGTATTCTCAAATTTTTATAATCATAAAGGAAAAGTTTTGCATCACATTAAAATTAATTTTTGAAGGGATAAAAGAATACATTTAAAATTTTATTTTATAAATAAAAATTGAAATTATGTAACTTTTAAAAATACATTAAGGATAATGTTAATGAGATGTGGAGTACATGATTTAAAATCTACAGAAATAGAGAGATATACATTTCAAAACATTCTTAAACTTTTAAAGAAACACACATTGATAAAATAATTATAAAATATCCTTAAAAATATAAAGAGAAACGTGAAAGGTAGAGTGCATAATACATTCACACCTTCAAAAATAAGAAAATTGTGGTTTTTTAATGAATGTGGATAAAGAGGGAAAATACTATTAAATAAAAAAATGGTTTTCCATTATATTGAAATATCATTATAATTAAGAATAAATCAATAGTGTGTTTTATAAAAAAAATGGTTTTCCACTGTATTGAAGTCGTCGTTCCGCCGATTCCAAATCTAGGTTGAATAAGATGAGCAATGCCTCTGAATTGAGCAGACAAGGATACGATGATGTTGACGATGCTTCACGATGAAGGTGAGCGACAAATTTAGGGGAGGGGGTAAAAAAATATTTATTTTAATGGGTTAAGTTAGAGTTTATTTAGGTAAATTGGTGTTTTTAGTGCCACTTGAAGTGGCGCTATTGAATTCTTTGAATAGCGCCATGTGAAGTGGCGCTATAGTTTTTTTTGAATTTATTATATTTATTATTTTACATTTAATATAATTAGATAATTTTTATATTTATTATAATTATTATATTTATATTTATATATACATTATAATATTATAATTATCATAAATAGAAATATATAATTATCATAAATTTATAATTATAAATATAAAAATTGTAGTAAATATATAATTATAATTAATGTAATAAATATAATAGGAAATATTTTTCATTATAGATTTTGATTATTATAGTTATATATTTATTATAATTATTATATTTATAATTATATTTTGATTATTCTATATTCATTATAATATTAGAATTATTATAATTATTAATAGAGAATTATAATAAATTTATAATTATAAATATAATAATTATGATAAATATATAAAAAAATAAATATATAAATATAGTAAAAACAAAAATATAATAATTATATAATTATAAATATAGTAAATAAAAAAATAAAATAATTATAGAATTGTAATAAAAATAATAAATGTAATAAATATAATAAATGTAGTAAATGTAATTATATATTTATGTATACAATATATATATATATATATATATATATATATATATATATATATATTCTTTTTAAATATGCAATTATATTTATATATAATGTATATATAATGTATATATAGATATATAATTACATAATGAAAATATATAATTCTATATATATACATTATATTTTTTTTTACATTAAAAATATGTATTTATAATAAATATGTAATTATAATAAATATATGTCTATAATAATCATTTATTTTAATTATATATTTATTATATTTAGAGTTATAATTGGATATTTATTATATTTATAATTATAATTATATGTTTATTATAGTTATATATTTATTATAATTATATAAATAGAAATAGAATAAATATATATTGTATACATAAAGATATAATAATTTGTAATAATCATATATTAATAAAAAATAATTTGTAATTTAATTAATGACAATTAATTATTTATAATTAATTTACAATTATAATAACTTATTATTATATTAGTATGTAATAAATTATAATTTAATTTACTATTATAATTAATTTAAAAATATTATTATTTATAATTATAATAATTTTTAATAATTATATTTTAAATATATAACAAAGAGTTGAAAACAAAATAAATTTCATAAAAAATGTCGATGAAAAATAATTTTTAAGCAATTAAAACCACCTATTTGAAACTTAAAAATGTTTCAAATATGTGTTTTTTAAAGACTATAATAGATAAAGTATAACACCGATATAAATGCAACTTTAAACATTGATTAAACATATAATATATATTTTAAAACAAAATGAATTTAATGAAAAATGTCAATGAAAAATAATATATAAGCTTTCAAAACCAGCTATTTGAAACTTACAAATGTTTTATGTATGTCAATTTGAAATACTATAAAACATAAATTATAGAACGGATATAAATGAAACTTTAAAAATTGATTAAACATATAATAAATATTTGAAAACAAAATGAATTTAATTAAAAATGTCAATGAAAAATAATTTATATGCTTTCAAAACCAGCTATTTGAAACTTACAAATGTTTCATGTACGTAAATTTAAAAGACTATAAAACATAAATTATAGCACGGATATAAATGAAACTTTAAACATTGATTAAACATATAATAAATATTTGAAAACAAAATGAATTTAATGAAAAATTCCAATGAAAAATAATTTTAAGCAATTAAAACCACCTATTTGAAACTTAGAAATGTTTTAAATACGTGTTTTTGAAAGACTATAATAGATAAAGTATAACACCAATATAAATGTAACTTTAAACATTGATTAAACATATAAGAAATAATCAAAGATGATCATCCTTGTCACACGGGTTTTTTTAAATTTTGACATCCTATTAACTGCAAGAAAGGCCAGAAGGTCCACATAAACACACCATGTTTGGACCTTCTGGCCTTTCTTGTAGTGAATTAGATGTCAAAAAAAATTACTGGATATAAAGAAAGGATGAAGCTGCCTTTCGTTTTGGGGGGAACACCACCACATCTTCCTACATCCTACTTAATCGTTCAATTCAGTTTCATTAAATTTGGACAACCACTCATTTTTAATGAAATTATTTTTTTCTTCGAGTATTTCTTATATTTTTAATCAATGTTTCAAGTTTCGTTTAAATTATTTTGTATATACTATATATTTTATTTTCTAATTATTTGTCTAAATAACAACCATTTATCTAAATAAATAAGGTTTTTATCATATAAATCATGGCATCTGAATAAATCAACATCGATGCCCCCCTGTACCACAACGTGGCCTCTGAATCTCACATCCTCCCCATGTCCGACATTTGCGTCGCTCTGGTGTCCTAGCAGTGGGATCCTCCGCTTCTGGTGCATCTGGTGCCTCCTCATGATGTTGTGTAGAGGGCTGACCAAAATCATGTGTGGATGATGGCCTAAAATCATACATGGATGACGGCCCAAAATCATGTGTGGAGACAGATGGTCCTGGGGCTCCTAAAAATGGTAGAAAGGGCATACTGAAGAAGTCCTCACCAGGAGGAGAGGGGGATACCACAAGCTATGTCACCTGATCCAGCCCGTAGTCCATATTAGACATCGGAGACAACATATGTGGTATATAAGTGTCTCCCTACTATGCAATCTCATCAATAAGCTGGGCAGGATCATCTCTATGTGGAGCTTCCACATCTGTAGGAGGCGCTCTCGGATGTCTATCTCGCCGCCTCTACCCCTCCTGAGGTACTTGTCTCTGTCTCCCAGCTGGCAGTGGTGGTGGCGGTGCATCGTCATCAGCAGGAATAGCAGGGACATCATCACCCTCAAGAGATCCAGTTGGAGGATATGGATCAAGATATACATGTGGCTCCTCGTCATAAAAATGGTCCTGTATCATCCAGAGATCATCGTAGAGAGCCAACACATCTCGATGAACTACATCTCGTCTAATATATGTCTCCTCTTGAGGATGTTTGATATGTTCAAGATGATCAATCCTGTCTATCTACAAATAAAATGGCATTCAAATTAATACCACAAAAGAGTTAAACAAATAAAATATACCTTAATAAACATACCATTCACTGAATTCCAATCCCCTGACGTGTAAGATGCATGATGTTATGACGTCGATACTAGTATGCATAATCCCCCTGGGCAGATAACTGATACTTTGCTATGGGATATCCATATCGAGAAATACCATACCGGGCACGCGCGTCCCATAGCTCAATATGAGATGCATGAAACTGCCGCCAGTCTGTCGACTGCCTACCTGTAAGTACAATAGAATGCAACCCATCAGGCAGTCCTGGTGCCATCGGGATATGTTGTATATAACTGAACTGCTGCATGACCCAGTCTTGCTGGTTCCACTAAATGATATGGAAGTGGATGAGTGGCACCACTGCAGTACGATCTCCAATCATAGCTGTGCAATACGGTGGAAGTGATGCATAGACATAACCTGTATATGGAGTCCATGAAACCTGAAATATAAACTCTAAAAGTAAGTGACATATTAGAAAGATAATGTTAGTAAGATTATATTGAAATAACTTAAAATAGTGATAACAAAACATATTGTTCTATAAAAAAGTATTTCTTGACTTACATCAACTAGCACTAATGCATCGAACATCTGTCGAAAGTTGTGCACACTATGTCTAGGTGTGTGTGCATGCTTCTGAGAATGACTCCAACTGGTTATAAAATTGTAATATACAGTAATTTTATAAATAAAAAAAACAAAAGTACTAAATAAATGGAAGTAATGAAGTAAACATATCATCGTCCCCGAGGAAAATCCTGAAATAGCTCTGCTTCTAGTGGTGTGATAGCTCGAGGATCGATGCGTGGAAAATGCTCCCAAGCCCACATCTGTACTAAAACCATACAACCTACAATATTTTGTGCATCTTCCTGACAACTGGTACAAAGGGATCTATAAAGATGTGATAATACATCGGATCCCCAACTGTATGTAGCTGTTGTTGGAACCATGGTCTTCTATACTTGATTTAGAGTATGGTTTGTGTTTGTTGTCAATCCTCAGTGGAAGTTTAGAATGTGTACTAGCAAAGAGATCTTACAGTTCAAGCAGACAATAGTATTGAAAGTGGCGTCGTTTCCCAGTGTTTGCCAAATTTTTGGGCCTGAAAATCGACAAATGGGGAAAAGTGTTTTTGGAAAATAGACTTGTGCGTCGTGTACTTGGAGGAGAGGAAACTTGCACGCCATATGTTTTTCAAGATCAAAACATGGGAAAATGGCAAAGGGATAAGGGTTGCGCAAGTTTTGGGCTAGTCGCGCACGTGACCTGCGCGCCATGAAGAGACTTGTGCGCCAATGCCTAGGAGTATTGGAAACTTGCACATCTATTGTTTTTCAAGATTATAACTTCAAAATATGGCCAAGGAAAGAAGGTCGCGCAAGTATTTGTGTGGTCGCGCAAGTGAGTATCACGACAGAAGCTAGGGAGGATGAGTTGTGTGCCGGCACCTGCGCGCCGAGAGCAGACTTGCGCGCCACCACGTAGGGGGTCCAGTTTGCCTATAAATAGAGTTCCACCCCTCCTCATTTGTAACGGAGTTCGAGACTTATATATTTTTCGATCTCTCGTCGTGCAAGTGGTTGTGTCGCACAAGTGGTTGTTGGGTCGTGCAAGTAGAGGTTGTGCGCCGGCTGTTGGCTGCACGTCCAAAGTGGTTTGGGATTTAGAGGCGATGAGTCGTGCAAGTTTGGAGTTCAAAGAGGCAATGTCGCGCAAGTTTTTTAGAGTCACCTGCACGCCGAGTTTGTGCCGCGCAAGTGAATTGTGCACCATTCCTGAAACTTGCACACCAGAGCTTGGAGAAGCGTGCCAGGGTTGTTCAAGTACATCCGTCCTTTTGAAGCTGCATGAAAGCTGGAGGATCATCTGGTACCCTCAGTGCAAAGTGAGATTCATCTTCAGGTGAGAGTTTAACTTCAACAAAGAATCTACATACAAAAGAGGATGCATTCTTATGCAATGATGAAGAGACCTTCACGTCTATAAACTGAGTGGGACTTCACCAAGGGCAGTGAGCCAGGGGGAGTCAACGGGAGTGACTCGAGGGAAGCAGTGAGCTATCCCTGAACCTTTGTAAAGGTAGTGAGCCTAGGACAGAGTGATTGTGCCCGAACCTTTGTAATCCACAGCTAGTGAAGATTAGTGGAATTTGGTACGACCGAAAACTTGTCGGTGTATGCTCCTTGGACGTATCCCTTAGTGGTGAACCAAGTAAAAAGTGTTTTGTCTTCTTTGTGAATGTGAATGTTTTCTTTCTGATCATACTCATCATACAGGTTCAACAAGTTCCTACCAATGTGGGAACAAGATTCATCACATTAAAAGAAAAATTCGTCACCCTGATTCACCCCTCCCCTCTCAGGGTGTCTCGGGGTCCTTCAAGTGGTATCAGAGGGTAAAGGTTGCTGGTGTTGAATCTGTCATTTATCGTCATGGAGAATACAATCAATGTCAGGGGAGTCGCTAACTTCGATGGAAGTAATTTCCAGATCTTGAAGAATATAATAGGATCTCATCTAAGATCTCTTGGAATGGAAGTTCTCTTTTCTACTGTGCAAGGAATACAAGTCACTAATCCAACAGGCCTGGCTATGGCTGAAACAGACAGGAAAATTCTTGATGTAGATACTAAAGCACAAAATGCACTCACTACAGCCCTTTCTGATCAGATCTACCTAAAGGTGATGAATTTCACCTCAGCAAAATCTATGTGGGATAAACTCGAGAATATTTATGATGGAGGTAGCAAAGTGAAGGAGGTGAAACTGCAAGTGCTGCACAATCGGTTTGATGATCTGAAGATGCATCCAGATGAGAATGCAGACTCATTCTTCAATCAAATTACTGAAGTGGTTGGAGCAATTCGGGGTCTAGGCGAAGAAATAAAAGACATTGATATTGTAAAGAAAATATTAAGAATACTTCCACCTCTATACAATGCAAAGGTGTCAGCCCTTGAGGAAAGAGATCTTTCCAAACTTTCTCTGGATGATCTACTGAGCAGCTTGGTAGCATATGAAATGAGAGTCAAACCAGAAGATTCTATGACTCGTGTGATCAATTAAATGGAATTAAAGGCCATGGATAAACTGAAAATCTCAAAATATAGTAGCGGTGAAGATGACGAAGAAAAAGAAATTTTTTCTCTCATTGCAAAGAAGTTCCAGAAGGGAAAAGGGAAATTCAAAGGGAAGTTACCTATCGCATGTTTTTGTTGTGGAAAAGTAGGGCACATTGCCTCTCAGTGCTTAAGAAATATCAATGATGAAGATAGTGAAGATGAAAGCTTCGAGAATCCTCAGAGAAGGTTCTTCAAAAAGGGAGACTTCAAATCGGGAAATAAAACGCAAAGGAAGAGTTTTGTCTGTGAAGAGGAAGAAGATGATAATTAATTCTATGAAGAAGAAGAACCAGAATTCAAAACTGGGAACCATGCTTCCATGATGGCCACTATTGAAAAGTCAGAAGATAATGGTGGAGAAAAACAACTGAGAACTTGTGTAGATCCCAAGATGCAACTTAAGGATGCGGTTAGTAAGCTTAAGATTAAATGTAAGAGTTGCACTAAGTGAAAATCAATTGTAGAAGAATCAACTGAATACGTTGATCAACTTGAAGTTGAAATTGAACGACTGGAAGAATTTGTGAAGGTACAATCTAAAATAATTGAAAGCAATGATGATGTAGTGGATCTGAAGATGATAATTGAAGATCAGGCAAAGGTCATCAATGACCTCACCTCCAGACTTGATGAAAAATCCAATAATGCTGAGGGTCTTGAGGAGGAAGTTGTTACTATAAGGAGTAAACTTGAGACTGAATCAATTCCAAAAGAATCGAGGAAGAAAATACAGTTCGTAAGATTCTCAGATGCAAAATTACTAAAAAGAGCCAAGTGTGGTTCAGATGGGGTTGGAAAAATCTTGAGTGATCAAAGACCCGCTTGCATGGGAAAGAGTGGAATTGGATGTGAGGCTGAAACATCAACTGATGAAAGTGAAAAGATCCAAAATAAAGATAAGATGAAAGTTGAACATGTTGAAACGTTTCCTAAAGTGCTGAAAAAGGAACCCTTAATCCAAACTAAAAGTATAACTGAAAATTATCCTCAAACATTCAGAAATGACAGACAGTCTAACTATTCTCCCAAGGAAGAAGGTATGAGGATAAATTTAAGTGAGAAGACATTTCCTCTCATGAAGTGTCAGTTCTGTGGCTATCTGGGTCATACCATGTCTTATTGCGAAGAGGCAAGAATCTATCTGAATGGAGAAGATATAGAAGTTCAACAAAGGAGAACAAATTCATATCCTAATTCTTATAAAAGAAACAATTTCTATGGATATTGTTATCGTTGTTCTAACTTTGGTTATAAGGCTTCTAATTGCAGGCAGAGAAGGGACATGGACACCTCATACTGATGTTCAAGACAACTCAAGTCTCGTCAGCAAGACAATTTTGCTCTTTCAAACAAGTTTTCTCCTCTCAAAGAAGATTTCGAATATGAAGAACCTGGGTATGTGGAAGAGATAATTGAAATTCTATCAGTACTGTATACTCAATCCAATGTCTCATGGAAGGAAAGGAAGAAGATTTAGAAATCTAACCTTACAGAGGTGGCCCTCAAAGCTACAAAGAACAACAGTACCTGGATTTTGGATAGCAGTTGTTTATCTCATATGACAGGTAATTCCGGCCTACTAACAGATATCAAAAGGAAGGTTGATGGTACAGTAAGATTTGGTAATGATGGAGCTCTGAAAATCAAAGGGAGTGGAAGTACCGAATTAGATAATGGAGAACTAAAGAAGACTGAAGTCCTTTATATAGATGGACTATGTCATAATCTCTTCAGCGTGAGTCAACTCTACGACTTGGGACTTATAGTTACTTCTAATCAGAAAGGCCGCACTATCAAGGGAAAGATAGGCAATTCACTTATGAAGGGATGCAGAACAGAAGGAAACTTGTATCAGGTTGATAGTGAAGAAAATGTCTGTTACATGACTGTTGAAGAAGAAAACAATTTGTGGCATCGGAGACTGGGACACATCAATCAACAAGACATGGAGAAAATATCAAAATTGAGAATTGTCATGGACATTCCCAACCTGAAGCGTGAACGTGAAAAATCTTGTGATGCTTGTATTCGTGGGAAGCTGGTCTGCAGTTCATATCAGCCAAAGAAGAAAAGGGCATCTCACCTTCTTGATCTGATTCATACAGATATATGTGGGAAAATAAATGTTGCTGGAACTCATAGAGAAAGGTACTTTGTCCTTTTCATAGATGATTACAGTAGAATGGCATGTGTGATGGTCATTCACAGGAAACGACAAGTCCTTGACTGCATGAAAACATATCGGTGAATCGCCGAAAATGATACTGGACGAACAATCGAAGTGTTGAGATCTGACAATGGAGGAGAATGAACGTCCATTGAATTTGAAAATTATCTGGAGAAGCATGGGATACAGCATGAGGTAGCTGTTGTGAGAACTCCACAACAAAATTGAGTTGTTGAACGTAGGAATAGACAGGTGAACAACATGGCACAAACTATGATGATTGAGAGTCGTATTCTACGACATTACTGGAAATAGGTTGTTCAAGATGCAGTGTATATTCAGAATCGAACAAGACTTTATATGGGTGAGATGAAGACACCATATGAATTGTGTCATGGACAGAAGCCCTTTTTAAAATACTTTTGTGTCTTTGGAAGTAAATTCTTCATCAGGAACAAAGAAGGAAATCAAGGGAAGTATGGAGACAATGTAGATGAAGGAATTTTCCTCGGTTACTCAATGAACAGCAAAGCCTACAAGTGTTTCAACAAGCATTTAGGAAGGATTGTGGAAATCAGTGATGTTAAGATAATTGAAGAGAAAACCAAAAATGCTTCAAGGATGTCATATGATGATGTGATAGAAAGTCAGGAAGAATGTGAACGTGAAGAAAATACAAATGCAGAAATAGAGGAAGTTGTACAAAACACTCAGCAGTCACATCATGATGTTGACTCAGAAGAAGAATTTGAAGAAGAATCTGAAGAAGAAACTGTAGCTGAAGAGAATGCAACTGAACCTCGTAGGAGAAATCGAAGAGATGAGATTGATCTATCCAACATAATTGGGGACAAGAGTTCACCCACTCAAACTAGAAGGATGAGGGATAACACGAAATCATCATTTCTATCAGTTGTAGAGCCATCCTCATTCGAAGAAGCTACAAATGATGAATCTTGGGTGAAATCCATGAATGATGAATTAGATCAGATTGACAAGAATCAGACATGGGATCTTTTCCAGAGACCCAAATGTCAAAATGTAATTGGTACCAAATAGATCTTCAAAAATAAGTTTGATGAGCATGGAATTGTCATAAAAAACAAGGCACGACTGGTATTTAAAGGATACTCCCAGATTGAAGGCATTGATGTTGAAGAAACCTTTTCTCCAGTAGCTAGACTGGAGTCAATCAGGCTTTTCCTTGCCATGGCACTCCAAAGAGGATATAAAGTATTTCAAATAGATGTCAAGAAAACATTCTTGAATGGTGTACTTGAAGAAGAAGTCTACATTGAACAACCAGTGGGATTTGTTTTGGGTACTGATGAAACGAAGCTCTACAAACTAAAGAAAGCTCTATATGGTTTGAAGCAGGCACCACGGGCGTGGTACTCACGGCTGGATTCATATCTCAAGAAGTTGGAATTCAAAAGAGGAGGGGTATATCACAATATCTATGTGAAGAATTCTACAAAAGATCAATTCATGGTTCTAGTCTACGTTGATGATATCATATTTGGTGGTAGCAGGTAGAAATCAGTAGACGAATTTGTCAACCACATGAAATAAGAATTTGAAATGTCTATAATTGGGGAGATCACATATTTCTCGGGGCTGCAGGTGATTCAAAAGAAGGAATACACTTTCATTTCTCATAAAAAGTATGCAAGAGAGCTGCTGAAGAATTTTAATATGCAAGACTCCAAACCAATGTCAACTCCGATTGCAGTTGGAACTAAACTTGGAAATCATGAGGATGGGGCCTCTGTTGATCCCACCATGTACAATAGGATCATTGAGAGCCTACTGTACCTGACAGTGACACGACCAGATACTGTCTTTGCCACATGCCTTGCGGCCCACTTTCAGAGTAATCCAAAGGAGGAACATATGGTGGCAGTAAAAAGAATCATGAGGTACATTCAAGGTACACATAACTTCAGGTTATTTTTTGTTGCAGGCAGGGACAGTGAATTATCATCATTTTCTGATGCTGACTGGGCTGGTGATGTAGTAGACAGAAATTCCACTAGTGGTGGAGCCTTCTATATTGGGCAGAAATGTGTTGGCTGGTTGAGCAAGAAACAAGAAAGTACTTCTCTTAGTACTGCTGAAGCTGAGTATATCTTTGCCACAAAGGCATGCACTCAACTACTATGGATGAAGCAACAATTAACAGATATTGGTGATGAGGTAAAGCAACCAATGGTGATTTACTGTGATAACAAGAGCACAATTGATCTTACGAAGAATCCTGTTCAGCATTCCAGTACGAAACATATTGAAATCAGGTATCACTTTATCAAAGAAAAAGTTGAACAAGGGGTGATTAGAATGGATCATGTGGGAACTGATTAGAAAGTGGATGATATCCTGACCAAGCCACTGTCAGCAGCTATGTTTGAGAAGCATCGGTTGAACCTCGGTGTTTAGCCACCTCCCAGTGCATAAGGAGGTTACGCAATACCCCTCTCCCCGATTATGATAACTGTTTTTATCTATTTATGAATGTGCTGCAGGTTTGTGGGGGGGGATACTATCCAGGGGGAGTATGGTTTGAGCTGAATGTTGAAGAAATTACCAGGCTTTGGGTTTATTGTCAATGGGGGAGAAAGGAATAAATTCAGGTATGTTCAGACTTGTAATACTCCTGTGACATAAGTATGAGAAGGATAAGAAGGAATTCATCAGTCATGTAATGATTCTTGGGCATCATTGAGAATTCCAAAACATTGGAACCCAATTCAATCTTCCTCACTTGTTTTCTACACCGAACATTGCTCACGTAGACTTAGAGTGTTGGCTGAGTTGATTCTTGCGTTTTGGGTTTGCACATGGATGGAGATCTATTGAATTTATTTTCTGATTGCCAAAAAACCCAAAAGAGGAGATTATTGGAACCATGGTCTTCTATACATGATTTGGATTATGGTTTGTGTTTGTTGTCAATCCTTAGTGGAAGTTTAGAATGTGTACCAGAAAAGAGATCTTACAGTTCAAGCAGAAAATAGTATTGAAAGTGGCGTCATTTCCCAGTGTTTGCCAAATTTTTGGGCCTGAAAATCGACAAATGGGGAAAAGTGTTTTTGGAAAAGAGACTTGCGCGCCGTGTACTTGAAGGAGAGGAAACTTGCGTTCCATATGTTTTTCAAGATCAGAACATGGGAAAATGGAAAAGGGATAAGGGTCGTGCAAGTTTTGGGCTGGTCGCAAAAGTGACATGCGCGCCGTGAAGAGACTTGTGCGCTGATGCCTAGGAGGATTGGAAACTTGCGCGTCTATTGTTTTTCAAGATTATAACTTCAAAATATGGAAAAGGAAAGAAGTTCGCGCAAGTATTTGTGTGGTCGCGCAAGTGAGTAGCGTGACAGAAGCTAGGGAGGATGAGTTACGCACCGGCACCTGAGCGCCGAGAGCAGACTTGCGCACCACCGCGCAGGGGGTCCAGTTTGACTATAAATAGAGGACCACCCCTCCTCATTTGTAATGGAGTTCGAGACTTAGATATTTTTTGAGCTCTCGTCGCGCAAGTGGTTGAGTCGCGCAAGTGGTTGTTGGGTCGCGCAAGTAGAGGCTGTGTGCCGGCTATTGGCTGCACGTCTAAAGTGGTTTGGGATTTAGAGGCGCTGAGGCACGCAAGTTTGGAGTTCAAAGAGGCAGTGTCGCGCAAGTTGTTTGGAGTCACCTGTGCACTGAGTTTGTACCGCTCAAGTGACTTTTGCGCTATTCCTGAAACTTGTGCGCCGGAGCTTAGAGAAGCGCACCAGGGTTGTTCAAGTACATCCGTCCTTTTGAAGCTGCACGAAAGCTGGAGGATCATTCGGTACCCTCAGCGCAAAGTGAGATTCGTCTTCAGGTGAGAGTTGGACTTCAAAAGAGAATCTACATACAACAGAGGATGCATTATTATACAATGATGAAGAGATCTTCATGTCTATAAACTGAGTGGGACTTCACCAAGGGCAGTGAGCCAAGGGGAGTCAACGAGAGTGACCCGAGGGAAGCAGTGAGCTATCCCTGAACCTTTGTAAAGGCAGTGATCCTGGGACAGAGTGATTGTTCCCGAACCTTTGTAATCCATAGCTAGTGAAGATTAGTGGAATTTGGTATGACCGACAACTTGTTGGTGTATGCTCCTTGGACGTAGCCCTTAGTGGTGAACCAAGTAAAAAGTTTTGTGTCTTCTCTGTGCATGTGAATGTTTGCTTTCTGATCATACTCATCATACAGGTTCAACAAGTTCCTACCAACGTGGGAACAAGATCCATCACATTAAAAGAAAAATTCATCACACTGATTCACCCATCCCCTCTCAGGGTGTCTCATGGTCCTTTAGCTGTCTGATCAAGATCCTCAAGTAATGGGAGGTACATCATGTCTACCAAAAGGGTGGAGTAGTCGACGCATAACATGCCTCCAAGCAGTCGCAGAATATATGCATGTGTGTGCCTAATAAGCTTCTCCTCGTCTGCATCATCAGGAATGACAACGAAATGCTCATCAAGCCATGTCATGCGCAATCGAGAACCCACAAGGACACCTCGTACAACAACGACATCAATGTCTAATAGTCGATGTATGACGGCATCCCAGTTTCCATTAGTGGCACTCGTAACTGTCTGCTCATGGATGGGAAAACCAAGCATGTAGGCGACGTCCTCTAAAGTAATGGTCATCTCCCCCTCCGGGAAATGAAAAGTGTGTGTCTCTGGCCACCATCTCTCAACCAATGTCGCAATCAAATGATGATCAATAGTCTTGAAGTCACATATAGCAACTCCATAAAATCTCGCACATCTACAATGTTGGTCGTTATATGACCATATCTCCTCCCATAATCATATGCCAATGACCATTTATATTTTGGAATTTGCATCATGTAATCATATACTTCTGGATTGACTCTATGAATATCTTGAAGATGCTCCTCCATTCTTTGTTGTTAAGGATCGTATGCTATCATACAAGAAATAATTTGAACAGATAGGATTATAACTATGATAGGATTTTTTAATAGAAAAAAGGATATTCATACCGATTTTTAAGATTGCTTTCTTCATCGACTCATTCTTGAATCTCTTTCGTAAATTGCTAGTAATGTGTAGAATACAGTATCGATGATGGGCATATGGTGGTCTCCACGAAAGTCCCTTAGACTATACTGCCTCCTTGATTGCACAGTGACGATCTGAGATAAGGCAAATCCATTCCGCGCCCGTAACAAACTCTCAAAGACATGACAGAAACCAACTCCATGATGAGAAGTTCTCTTTCTCCACAATTGCAAATGCCAAAGGTAGAGGGGGTCGATTTCCATCTTGCTCACAGACACATTTGATAGTTCGAATAATATTTGTCACAACGTATCAAATAATAAGATCTTTTTTACTCTTCTACAACATAAGAGTAATGTCTTTCAATGTGATATTGTTTTATCACATTTTTCATTGCATCTTTACTATCAAACTCTCTTCCAATATACAGAATGACTTCATATGTCACTCGATCTGTGCCCCCAATGATTCCTAGAAATTCTAAAGTAGGAGTAATAACTGACCAATCGAATTCTGGAAAGCGATTTATGTCTTCCGTCGACCATGAACTCAATGGTGGGGGATGGTTCAACAGTCAGTTAAACCTCACATGAGTGGGAACTGACTGTTCTTCCACATGCACTTCCTCTTCATCTTCAGCTTCCTCTTCATCTTCTAAATTGTCATCATCCTCAAAATCATCGACCAACGCATCTACAGTATACGGGGGACTATCCATTGAAATTGTAACCAAGGGAAATGATAGTACCATTGCAGATGGAACTTCTTGATGTGTTCTAACAGGAGCATATGACATAGTCTCGTGACATTGTGATGACCCGGGTTCCAATGTCGATGGAACCTCCATTGTAGCTATGGTCACATACAACTCCATCATTTGATTGGGAGGTAGGAACTTGACCAATGACAGTACGTATTCCCATTCTTCATCGTCAGTTATTGGATAAGCCACATGCCAAAACCTATCAACATATTGTAGATTCCTGTATGTGATAGATTCTATCGCTTGGTTGCTCCTCAATTTCAACTTTCGATGAATTTTCCTTTGAAGAGTTCTCAAAGTTGTACAGCCTCCAAGCATTACAATAGCTTCTGGTTGTATACTATAACTACATCCTTGTTCTGTCTCAATTATTTGTCCATTGAAATAAATATAAGCAGCCATCTTTTTTATCTAAAATAAACCCTCGCTATTAATCACATATGATCAAACAATCAATTTATGTCTGCATGCTTCTAGAATTTATGTTGGAACCTTAGTCCCTCCACCAAATCAATATGTTCAAACCATATTGATGTGTAAATCTCTTTACACAACCCACAAGTTTGTGTTATTTACCCAAAAATAGTAAGTCAAACATATTCATACATATCCACATGCATCATATGCATGAGGTACATGAACACGTCATGTAAAAGTATAGAGTTATATGAACTTGAAAAACTCAACATGAATAAGCCTGGAGCGACAGATAGCCAACCCCATTCACTTTCCTAGGCAAGGAAAGCCTCCAGGAAAGTAGGTGGTCCGACCCAAAGCCCCTCTATCTGGGGATACTTTACTCAAGTAAGTATTTCAGTTCATGACAACTTTAACACTTAATATGTAAAAAATATATTCAACTACTAAATTCAAGTTCATAACTACAATTACAAACCGAGGTCAAGGTAGATGACAAACTAAATTCATTATCATACTTAAGAATGTAATGAAAATATATATTATATAAACAATTCAGAATATAACTGCTTCGCTAATTATTGTAACTACTTCGCTAATTATTGTGACTACTTCACTAATTATTGTAACTATTTCGCTAATTACTGTAATTACTTCGCTAATTACTATAACTATTTCGCTAATTATTGTAACTACTTCGCTAATTAATTGACTAATTAGAATTAATTAATTAACTAATTAGAACTAATTATAATTAATTAATTGACTAATTATAATTAATTAATTGACTAATTATAATTAATTCATTGACTAATTATAATTAATTAATTGACTAATTATAATTAATTAATTACCTAATTATAATTAATTAATTGAGTAATTAGAATGACTAATTATAATTAATTAATTGACTAATTATAATTAATTAATTGAATAATTAGAATGACTAATTATAATTAATTAATTGACTAACTAGAATGACTAATTATAATTAATAATTAATTAATTGACTAATTATAACTAATTAATTGCCTAATTATAATTAATTGATTGACTAATTAGAATGACTAATTATAATTAATTAATTGACTAATTAATAATTAATTAATTGACTAATTATAATTAATTAATTGACTAATTATAATTAGTTAATTGCCTAATTATAATTAATTAATTGACTAATTATAATAAATTAATTGAATAATAATAATTAATTAATTGCCTAATTATAATTAATTAATTGACTAATTATAATTAATTAATTGACTAATTATAATTAATTAATTGACCAATTAGAATGACTAATTATAATTACTTAATTGACTAATTATAATTAATTAATTTACTAATTACAATTAATTAATTGACTAATTATAATTAATTAATTGACTAATTAGAATTAACTAATTGACTAATTAGAATTAACTAATTGACTAATTTGAATTAACTAATTGACTAATTTGAATTAACTAATTGACTAATTAGAATTAACTTATTGACTAATTAGATTTAATTAATTGACTAATTAGAATTAACTAACGAACTAATTAGAATTAACTAATTGACTAATTATAATTAACTAATTGACTAATTAGATTTAACTAATTGACTAATTATAATTAATTACTTGACTAATTAGAATTAAGTAATTGACTAATTAGAATTAATTAATTGACTAACTAGGATTAATTAATTGACTATTTAGAATTAATTAATTGAATAATTAGAATTAATTAATTAACTGTTTAGAATTAATTAATTGACTGTTTAGAATTAATTAATTGACTGTTTATAATTAATTAATTGACTATTTAGAATTAATTAATTGACTAATTATAATTAATTAATTGACTAATTATAATTAATTAATTGACTAATTGGAATTAATTAATTGACTATTTAGAATTAATTAATTGACTATTTAGAATTAATTAATTGACTATTTAGAATTAATTAATTGACTAATTATAATTAATTAATTGACTAATTATAATTAATTATTTGACTAATTATAATTAATTAATTGACTAATTATAATTAATTAATTGACTAATTATAGTGAATTAATTGACTAATTATAATTAATTAATTGACTAATTAAACATAATTAGGTACCTAATTATATTTACTTAATTAACCTAATTAAATTAATTATTTAACTACTTACAATTTATTATTTTTTAAACTAATTAATTGACTAATTATAATTAATTAATTAACACATTATAATTAACTAATTGACTAATTATAATTGACTAATTGACTAATTAGAATTAACTAATTGACTAATTAAAATTAACTAATTGACTAATTAGAATTAACTAATTGACTAATTAGAATTAACTAATTGACTAATTATATTTAACTAATTGACTAATTATAATTAACTAATTGACTAATTATAATTAATTAATTGACTAATTATAATTAACTAATTGACTAATTATAATTAATTAATTGACTAATTATAATTAATTAATTGACTAATTATAATTAATTAATTGACTAATTATAAGTAATTAATTTACTAATTATACATAATTAGATACCTAATTATGCTTACTTAATTAACCAAATTAAATTAATTATTTAACTACTTACAATTTATTATTTGTTAAACTAATTCTATAAACTAAACAAATAAATTAATAAACAAATTCTATAATCTAATTACATTAACTAAACAATTTAAAATATTAAAGAAATGTAAATGAAAACTTACCTGAAATTTGCGGAAAGGTCGGCGGCTGGACAACCAGAAATTTGTACTCCAAAATGAGAGAAATGGAGGAGGTTTTGGGAAGGAGGAAGGAAGAGGGGACGGATGAATGAGGAGAATGAGGAGGGGGTGACGGGGTTTTATAGGTGGGGATGGAGATCGGCGCCACTTGAAGTGGCGCTGATCAATGTAATGGAAAGGGATCAGCACCACTTCAAGTGGCGCGGATCAATTACCCAGAAATAGATCCGCGCCACTTCAAGTGGCGCTGATCAATAGGGTGACAAATTCCGCCTAGCGCCACTTCAAGTGGCGCTATGACGTTTTTTGCCATTAGCGCCACTTGAAGTGACATTAGGGTGCCCCATTACCTAAATAAAAAAAATGGGGACCCATTTTCATAAAAATAAAATAAAAATTTGCCCCTCCCACCCAAATTTTCCAAGGTGAGCAGTTCTGTGGATGCTCAAATCCAAGATCCCATGGATTCGTGTTTTCAAAGCTGAACGTCGAGCTCTCGGGGCAGAGACACGATGCCAGTCCACCATCAGTAAGTTTGGTAGGTTAAAATACGAGCTCCGATGTTGATTCAGTTAATGAATAGAATGATGTCGAGTTCTTGTTTGTTCTTCACTGTGTTTCCTGGAATAGTCGACCCGATCCCAGCCACTTTTTCCAATCCAAATAGGTTGTTCGAGAGTAGTGGTTTAAGATGGCTTTTTGAGTACCACGGCATCACCCGAGTTGTCCCTTGTTCAACCGATGCCGATCGACGCTGAGTTCCACTACGCGTTTAAGGTAAACACGTAAGTTGGAGTTGGATTGTGTTGAATCTGGTGAACCTTTTACATAATTGGAGGCAACCTGCTGTTGCACCGATTGAAGAACACCAGTTGATTCTTAAAGAAAATAACGACCCTTGATCTTACAGATCAACTTGAAGAGGGAAATTAATGGGAGGCAACCTGCTGTTGCTCCCATTGAAGAACACCAGTTGAATCTGGTGAACCTTTTACATAATGGGAGGCAACCTGCTGTTGCTCCGATTGAAGAACACCAGTTGATTCTTAAAGAAAATAACGACCCTTGATTTTACAGATCAACTTGAAGAGGGAAGTTAATTCTACTCTGGGTGAAGTCCATCTGTAATTCACTGATGTTGTTGAAGTGTGTTGTTTTTTGGTGCTTTTTGTGTGAATTGCAGGATCGACCAAAGAGGGTTTGGATTTTATTTCCTCCATTGTGGCCGCTGCTATGCTGAAGTAATGTACTTCCAACATCACCAAAAAAAATCCTCAAAGCTGTTACAATGACAAATGAAATTGTCTAGAGGTCAATGGAAATATGGTGACTTCATGTCAGGGAGAATTAATTGGTAGAGAATTTGGTAGAAAGCAATGAATTATTAAAGTGATGACATAGCGACAGAAGGCAGGAAGAAATAAAAAATGGACTCTGTAATTGTTTTTGGGAAACACACATTTTTCAGGACACACATTTGGAGACTGATGTTTTCCTGCACGAAATTTCCGTAGCGAAGCAAGGGAAGGAGATGTAGCAAGTGCACGGGTTCATTCCAGAGTGAAGAATTAAGGGAAGACTTCAGGTATTCATCTCTTTTATTCGTTTTTTATTTTTAATCCTTTTTTGTTGATTAAAAGATGATTGTTGGATAATCATTTAGCGGAGAAATTAAGTTGTACTAGTTCATCTTTTTAAATATTTTTCTGTGAAATCATTTCTGAAATTGTAATTGAAATCTTTCCTTTTTCAATTCTAAAGAGTTTTGTTCATGAAAAACTTCAAAATCATTAGATTGTTGGTCTTGACCAAGATTTTGACTACATATTTGATTGATGATTTCAACTAAATTTACACAAAGAAAGAAAATTTGTAACCGAACAATTGAAATTTCCCTCGCATTTTGATATTGTTATTACCCGCTCAACTTTTCTTCGAACTTCTTGCACAATTTTCATTCTTGTGCAATCTTAATCTCTTCAATTTGTTTCATAAAAAAACATCTTCACCATTGTTTGTTGTTACTTGTGTTTTTCTTTAGTTTTTTATTTTATTTCTTGCACTACACCACTTATGCCTTCCCTGTGGAGATGATACCTTTCTTGTTGATGATACCTTTCTTGTTGTTATCTAGTAGTTTTTAGGTTTAAAATTTGTGGTAATCAACAACTAACCCATCATATTCCCCCTTGGCCGGGTTGGAACGAACTCCTCAAATAATAAATTTATGATTATTAGAAATATTATTCAAAACCTTCTTCATACACTTTTTTTCTTAATAATTTTAATTTATAATTTCTTATTACTAATTTATTTTTCCTATATTGATAAAATTAATTATGGGGTCTTAGTTATTTTGTTTGTTCCATGATGCTTCGGTATGTATGTTTTATACCACAACACATGATCATTTCTCCTTCACATGATAAATATTTATTTTATAGGATTTTATAGTTCCATGATTATTTCATTTATATTTTTTATATAAAGTTCATCAATATTATAAAATATTACATGTATTTATGTTTTATTATTCATTCATGATGTAAATGTTATACAACATTCATGGTAAGTGGTAAAAGTGACCCCAAACAATTGTGTGGTATCACAAATGAATGAGTAAGAATATGAGTTATCATTTTTGTATTATCATTTTTATAGTAATATAATGCTTTTAATATCACAACATTAGAGCGGTTAATGATATTTAGGCCTAGTGGAGATGAAAATATAAATGAATGTGATAAAGGTAATCCAACTAGCTTGATGGAATCACTCTTTTATGCAACAACATTGTTCAGAATGATGGATTTTGGTCTCTTATGGGGAAGAAAACCAAACCAAAATGGGATAGGGATTTAGAGGGGGGAACTTAAGCTATGATTAAATATTGAAACGAAGGATATAGTTAAAATGGAGTTCGGAGAGTACATCTTATTGTATAGGTTAAAATGAGTGACATTTATTTGGAAATACGAGTTAGGTGAAGGGTAATGATGGAATCAGATATGAGTTGCAAGACCTAGGCAAGGACAAATTTATAGAAAATGAATTTTCTAAAAATTAACCGTTCTTTTTATTATTTAACATTAGTTACTAGACATTACACGAGTTCTAACTTATATGTTTACAATTATAATATTTTTATTTTATTAGAATCTTTAATCCTGAAATGTTATGTTTGTCAAAATATAAATTTAGAACACCTTTTCAAAAAGATTCTTTATAAATATTAAATGGATTTGTATTTGTATTTAACTAATTAATAATCCCCAGAGAAATGTGATAAATAATAATTTTAATAAAAATAATTATTTATTAGTGGTAAATTTTATAAAAAATGATACATAAAAACACTATTGATCGAAAAAATCTATATTTAATATATTATTTTTTTATTCCTATTTCTTTAATAATGCCCCTCAATGAATTTTATCTACATGTTTATTTTAAAATCACTTTTTCACGACCCCCTCCATCCAAAGATACCCCTCTTGGGTCGACATTTAAGAAAAGTAGAAAATGATTCCCAAAGCCTACCTCTAATATTCCATGAGTTGTAATCTGACACTGAGGGTACATCAATCACAGACATGTGAGGCATTGACCCATTATAGTTTAAGAATTAAGAGTTAAGATGAGTAAACCAACAACTATGAATTTATAAATGTTAGAAGTAATCCCAATATATTTAATGTCATACATAAACTCATACAACTTGAATAAAACTGGATATATGAAAATAAACCTTGGGTAGCAATCATGGTCTCCAATAAATCACAACAACACCTTTAAGCAAGTAACGTTCATCTTGGTCACCAACTTATCCCTATCGTCTTGAAAAATATTTTATATATACGTTGGGTGAGCATGGAATGTATACTCATAAGGATCCACCTTGAAATCTCTTATGAAAGATGTGAAATAAGAAAAATAATGTCCATGGAATAAACCAACAAAACTAACATATCTCCTAAACAAGTTTTACTATTTCCCCATCCTCACCATGGCTTACCATATAATGCATATAAGTAAACTATACTATATCAAATCATATATACGAAGGAACTCTTCTTCCGCATCCCTACTAGCTTTTCACTCTCACCCCCCAATTCCACACATCTTGACTTCATCCAACATGCAAGTCATATCTTATGTTACTTGGGAATTGGCTCTACCTACCTCATTCTTGCATAGGTCCCAGTACCTTTTGATGGAATCACCCCACACATCCACATCATCATCTTAATCGTCACCTCCCATCCATAACCATGTGTATTCCTAGAACCCATGAAATCCTATTTACATTCATTATACCACAATCCATCATAGCCCTTGACGCACACCCATGGGAATCCAAATCCACCATGTTTAGACACAAGAATGTCTTATACATCGAGATTTTTTAACTTGCTCATAAATGTGTTGTAAATAGTGATCCATCGTAGTCGTGGTATGGACACACCCTATACCATAAGCCATTATAGACCAGAATACACCTACTCATCTATGTATGAATATATAGAAGGGGGGGGGGGTCATTCATTTGTTCCCTAACTATCCTAGATATTGGGGAAAACAACCCCCAAATGGATGTTGGTTTTTGAAGTTCGAAATGATTGAATAATAACTGAGAAGGGGGGTTTACATCAGTTGTTCACTTTTTATAAGTTTCAATGCTTTTAAAAACATAACTCGTGAAACCTATTAAAGTCCATATCCTTATCATTTTTTAGTAAATACTCATGCCTGGAAAATTAGAAAATGAAGTAAATAATATTATATTTACAAGGCTCAACCCCTATATAAGAACCTACATTCTTTCTATAGCCACACCCATGGGTCTATGGAAATTCACAATTAAGAAGAAGTGAACACAACTTGTTCCAACTCCCGTTAAACACTTTCTGTTTTCCGATAAGAATGATTATACTGACTGCGATCAGTTTACAAAGGTTGCTTACAAACAATTGGTCCAAAACAAAAGAATAGATACTGTCATGACCCGCCTTCACCAAAAGGAGGGAAGGGTCAGCAGATTGCCAGACCCTTCCTTCTTTAAGTTAAAGGAGAGATAATGACCCCCCGAAACCCGCCTTCAATAGGTCCCAGAGTGGCAACCAACACCAAGGGTATAAAATCACACACTAAATGGAAGACATTACCCTTTTCCTTTTAATAGGATCGGGAGATAAGATAGTAAACCCCACAACACCAAAACTGAAAGTGCAAATACGGCTGAAAATAAACCATTCCCATATGCATGTTCAAAGGTAAAAGATACAAGTCACAAAACTCAAAAGGTAAAAAGATACCAAGAAAAAGGGAAACAACAACAGCAACTGCCCCAAAGGTCCAAGCTAGTACGGTCCCGCACGATCCCTAAAGTCCTCCTGGAAACCTGAAAGCAGTTTTATATAAGTAGGGTGAGCATACAAGTATACTCAGTAGGGAAAAACCAAAGACTCTCGTGCACAAGTGGGGAGGCATACTAATGCTCTGTGAGAAAAGAGATAACTAAGCACCTAGCAAGGAAACTAACCACCCAAGCCTCACCAAAGTACACTCCCCAAATAACGCAAGTCAAGTAATGTATAGTAATAGCACATCGATGTTTGGGTACCCCGCGCCACTTTTCCACTGGTTATTGAAGACATCATACGCATCAGACCAATCCCGCCATTCTCATCGCAGTCCCACTGCCATACCCCGCCCGCACACACCTGGGTCACAACCACACATCCCGCCCGCAAACACCTGGGCCACAACCACTAACCCGCCCGCAAACACCTGGGCCACAACTGTCACACGTAACCACGCCTGCAAACACTTAGGCCAGAACAACCACTGCCACGCCCAAAGACACCTGGGCTAGAAGAACTACTGCCACGCCCAAAGACACCTGGGCCTCATCCCGAAGATACTTGAGAAACCACCTGCCCGCACACACTTGGGCCAAAGTACCACACTACCCTGCCCGAAGATTCTTGGGCTAATAACGGACTTCAGGCCATCACAGCCTGCCCGTAGAGTCTTGGGCTATCCGGGAAAGAGAGCAGAAAGGAGCTAATAACCGGCCACTAATAGAAGTGTTGGAAAAAACACCCTCCCCCATAAAATGAGGGTGTTCGGCACTAAGTGGTCAACTTGGGTGGGGCGCGAATAAGAAACACAAAAACTACAAGTATATGTATAGGTAACAAGCACTCACCCAATCTAGGTTTTTCTTCAGCCAGCCTAAAGAACACTATCCTTACTATTCTTTCATAAGAGAAGAGAACAACACCCATGCCCAAGTCACAACTCACACCAAACCAAATCTCCATTTGTCCCATCCTTGTTTTCATGTTCAGTAATAATGTTTAAATAAGTTTCGGCACCTACTTGGGCAACTAGTAAGCATATGCACAAGCCAAGGAAAGAGTACACCCAACAACAATTTAAACATTCACACCCGGTTCTCTTGTAAAAGCACATCAAGTGAGACCCCTCCAAGTATTGGAACCAAAGCAGGTCAAAGTGAGATACAGTCCCAAGTTCCCAGAACTATGAATAAGAAGGTTTCACAACAGAAGAGGGATCCCACCCCAATTCGTGATACAAACAGAGGATCCCATCCTCACCCACATCACCCCAGCAATCTAAGACCCTACCCAAGAAAACCATAAGGTCACCCGTACTCGGCCCGTAGAGGAAACAACCAAACCAATACTACCAACACAAGGCAGACTCAACAGGTATTTTCAGATTTAAAAGATTTAACACACTCCATGATTTCAATTCCACTGGGCTTAAACCGGGGTTATCATAAAAAATGAGTTGATCCGGGTGCTTCCAATTTATTTAGCCGAATATACGTAATTAACCAATTTCCTTTACACAGGAAAAGGTTCACAACCAAAATACAAGCCATTTAAACATCACAAGGGGTAAGGGTTTATTAGTGCACAGAGAAAAACCACCAACGGCCATGATTTTCAGTAGGCGTAAGCCCGCACAATTTAGAAATCATTAATCATGAAAGAGGAGAAAAACAGAGCAGCATCATCGATCACACCCCCCCTTCATTCTTTAGAATCCGTTTATTATCTTCATTAAAGTTTGGTTCATCCAATTCTACAGAAGCAGTAGCGTACCCACCCCGCAAGATACACAGAAAGGAGAGACGAAGGTGAAACCCCTACTTGACGATCAAGGATCGACGTTAAGTCCTCGCGTGGAAACTGGAAAACAGGAGTGGTAGGAACTCCACGGAATGCGATCAAGGAAAACCTCGCAACAAGGGTACGGATCGTCGGGAGGATGGTACTCTGAGCAGGATGATCGAGAAAAGAAACCTAGGGAGAAGCCTTTGGTTATAAAGGCTGAGATACAACATTCCTGGGACGGTTAAGATACAGAAAGAAAAACTCGAAACCGCGTAAGAAGTGGGATCGTGGGTTGACCACGCGGCTGAGACACCCCATACGCTACTTAAAGGTCCCCGCCTTTCGGGGTGGTTTAAACCGACGCACACCTCATGGTTTTTCATTTAAGGGGTACCTCACCAATCATTTAATTTAAACGGGCATTAAAACAGGATTAAAGGGGTCAAAACATGGTTTAAAAACCAATTAGCGAAAAAAAGGAGGCGCTACTGGAAAACCCGTGGGGGTAGGCGAGAGCTACTGGTAGCCGAGAGCTACCGGTCGGCGACAACTACCGGTAGCTGAGAGCTACCGATTGGCGACAACTACCGGTATCTGAGAGCTACCGGTCGCCGAGGGCCACCGGTACACCAAGGTCACCTATAGGCTAGGTCTACCGGTAGGCCGAGGCTACCGGTAGGCCAAGGCTACCGCTAGGAGTCACCGAGAAGCTGGGATGGCCTTCCAGACCACCCAGAACACCTTAACATCAGATTTTTACCAAGTAATGGACCCCAAAAACCCGGGCCATTACATCAGATACTTCTCAAACTATTCTCGTCCCCGAGAATATAAGAACAACCCAGAAAGGAGAGAAGTGGGGTCCAAACAACCACCCTCTAAAGATACTTCTCAGGGGAAAACCCCAGAGTTGTTCGAAAGCTGGAACAGAATCCTCCCCCTACATCCAGGAATACTCTCCCAAGAGTTATCAACCACAAACATTCACAACAATCACAAAGATCACACTGTCCAACACATGAGTTAGGGAGTCCCCTCATACATGTCAGGATATTATCCGCTTTGGGCGACACTGACTCGCCCGCACGGGTTTAATCGCATCCACATTAATGCGTCCTGATTAGCAGTCAGGTTTTCCCATCATCACTCATTCGTACACACACACACAGAGAACAGGGAATAGATCATCTAATAGCTAAGAAAAACAAGCATTTCATATATTAAAGTACAAGGTACAATATTTCAAGGATCAGAACAAAAACAACAAGGAAGTCAAAATAGCTCTGGGTACTGAACACGTAACTGGGCCTCCCGCTCCCATGTTCTCTCTTCCAGGCCACCATGCTTCCACAACACATGAACCAAGGGGATGGTTCGTCCACGAAACACTTTCTCCTTACGATCCTCGATCTTGATTGGTCGTTCTATGAAGGTTGCATCGTCTTCGACATCTAACTCTCCCCAATCGATGACATGGGAGTCGTCTTGTAGATATTGATGAAGCTGGGACACATGGAAGACGTCATGTATCCTCAGTAGTGGCGGTGGTAACGCTAGCTGATAAACCACTTTGTCGACCCGCCGTAACACTTTGAAGGGTCCGATGAACCTGGGGGAAAGCTTACTTCCCTTGCCGAACCTCCATTGTCCACGCCGAGGGGAGACCTTCAAGAACACGTGGTCTCCTACCTCAAACTCCAAGGGCCTTCTCCTGCTATCGGCATACGACTTTTGTCGGTCCTAGGCCGCCTTCATCCTTTCCCGTATAAGCGGAACCTTCTCTATCGTGCCCTGCACCACCTCTGGGCCAAGGATGCCCGCCTCTCCGACTTCGGTCCAGCACACGGGTGAGTGGCATGACCTCCCATACAAGGCTTCGAACGACGCCATACCAATGGTAGAGTGATAGCTATTATTGTAGGCAAACTCTATCAGAGGCAAGTGTCGCACCCACGATCCTCCTGAGTCCATAACACATGCCCGCAACATATCCTCCAAGGTCTGGATGGTGCGCTCTGTCTGTCCATCTGTCTGGGGATGGAAAGCAGTGCTAAGACGTAGCTGGGTGCCAAAAGCGTGCTGCAATCCTCTCCAGACTCGTGAGGTAAACCATGCATCCCTATCTGAGACTATGGACCTCAGAACTCCATGAAACCGCACCACCTCATCCACGTACTTTCGTGCTAAAGCATCTACTGCACCTGACTCCTTGATAGCCAGAAAGTGAGCCGATTTCGTCAACCAGTCCACTACTACCCAGATGGCGTTGTATCCCCCTTGCACCTTGGACAATCCCGTGACGAAATCCATCGAGATGTCATCCCACTTCTACTCGGGGACATCTAGAGACTGCAACAGGCCGCCTGGAACACGGTGTTCAGCCTTCACCTGCTGACACACTAGGCACTTGGACACAAACTCTGCCACTGCTCGCTTTACTCCAGGCCACCAAAATAGTCTCTTCAGACCCTGGTACATCTTGGAAATTCCCGAGTGCACTGCTAGGGGTGGGTTGTGGAACTCACTAAGAACCTGGCCATGCATTGCCTCTGGAACAAACAACTTTCCTTGGAAAAGCATCAAGTTCTGACCATCCTCCGTCCACCCTTCCGGAGCATTTCCCTGGTCAACTCGGTCACGCATCACTTCGCACTCTGGGTCTCCCCACTGAGACTCCTCCACTTGCCGCAAAAGAGAAGACTGCACTGTCATCTGATACAGGAAACCTCCACCGCTATCCATCCCCACATCCAAGTGCAAGGTAGCCAACTCCTCCATTGCCTTCCAGGCGTCTGCCGACTCTCGGACTGCATCCTTCTGCGGCCTCCTGCTCAAAGCATCGACCATTACATTCCCTTTTTCCGAAGTGTAGGAAATCTCGAAGTCGTAATCCTGGAGGAACTCCATCCACCTTCGCTGCCGTAAGTTTAGGTCCTGCTGGGAGAAGACATACCTCAAGCTTTTGTGATCCGTGAAGACCACAAAGCGTTCTCCGATGAGGTAATGCCGCCATAACTTCAGTGCGAAAACGATCGCTGCAAGTTCCAGATCGTGGGTGGCATAATTGCGCTCATGAGGGCGTAGCTGCCTAGACCGATAAGAGATCACCCCTTGTCGCTGCATCAACACACATCCGAGGCCTTGCCCTGAAGCATCACAAAACACCTTATACGCTGCCCCTTCTTCTGGTAGTCTCAGCACTGGGGCACTAACCAACTTCTCCTTCAGATAGATGAAGGATGCCTCGCACTGCTCACTCCATACGAAAACCTGGTCCTTCTTAGTCAAGGCCGTCAAAGGTGCCGCAACTCGAGAGAATTTGGGTACGAACCTCCGGTAGTAACCTTCCAGCCCGAGGAAACTACGAACCTCTGCCATGTTCTTGGGTGCTTCCCAAGAAACAACCACCTCAACCTTTGATGGGTCCACCGCTACCCCTTGCCCGGACACTACGTGCCCAAGGAAGTGCACTTCTCACGTCCAGAACTTACATTTCGACAACTTCCCATAGAGTTGGTGCTGGCGGAGGACCTCCAAAACCGTCCTCAGGTGCTCAGTGTGGTCCTCCTCTGATCTTGAGTAGATCAGGATGTCGTCAATGAACACGACTACGAACCGATCTAGATACTCCCAGAAGACGGAGTTCATGAGCCCCATGAACACAGCCGTGGCGTTCGTAACACCGAAAGGCATGACTACAAACTCGAAGTGCCCATATCTGCACCTGAAGGCCGTCTTCAAGATGTCTCCCTCCTTTACCCTCAACTGGTGATACCCAGACCGTAGGTCGATCTTCGAGAACCATCCCGCCCCCTTCAGCTGGTCAAAGAGATCGTCTATCCTCAAAAGAGGGTAGCGATTCTTGATCATCACCTGATTCGGCCACCTCTAGTCTATACACAACCTGAGACCATCGTCCGCCTTCTTTGCGAACAAAACTAGAGCACCCCACGGTGACACACTTGGTCGAACATAACCCCTCTTCATCAGATTGTCAATCTGAATCCACAGCTCCCATAGCTCCGAAGGTGCCATCCGGTAAGGAGCCATCAAAATCGGATGAGCACCAGGCTGCAAGTCTATCCCAAACTAGATATCACGTCGAGGGGGTAGAGTCATTACCTCAGGAAAAACGTCCATAAACTCACTGACGATCCCTGGTACCTCCACCATCTCAGCATCCACTGACTCTATTGACAGCTCGGCTAACAAGGAGAGGAGGGGTTCCTCTCTCCTACTGCCCTTATGGCCACTCCGTTCGCCGGTGAAAGTAACACGTCGGCCGCCCAAGTCTGAGAACACAACCCTTCCTCGGAAACAGTTGATGACGGCACACACAGAAAATAGACAGTCGATGCCTAGGATGACATCATATGGCTGTATCTGTAGCAGTAATAGACCCCTGACCGACTGATGTGGCCCTATCATCAGTCTGCATCCCCGAAAAACATATAACAAGTCGGTCTGACCTCCGATTGGTGTGCTCAACACCAGGGGCATTGGAAGTCTCTCGGCATCTAGACCTAGAGCACGGGCCAGACCGGGTGCAACAAAGGAGTGCGAAGCTCCGGTATCGAACAAGGCGTAAGCAAGGGTACTAAACAAACTGATTGTACCTCGAACGACCTCCGGTCCTGCTGGAACTACTACCTACGCAGCGTGAAACTGCCCACACCCAGCTCCTCTGCCTCTCGGCTGTCAGCCGTCTCCCCAACCACGCCCTGGTCGAGGTCCCTGAGGAGCGCCCTGAGGTCGGCCTCCCCCTGCAATGCCTGCCCTCAGAGGAGCGAGAGCTCGCTGTCCTTGCTGCTGCTGCTGGAAGGGCCTATATGGAAACTGCTGCTGGGGCGGGTGCTGGGCCTGTCCGCCACCGCCGTACTGTACTCGGTCCGGGCACTGATTCCGGAGATGTCCATGGCTCCCACAGATGAAGCACCTCGGTCCTGGGCCCAAAGGAAAAGGGCGAGGACTGGGGGACCATGACTAGAACTGCTGCGGCCTGCTCCCTGCTGGTCGGAACCTAGAGGGTCCCGATGCTGGAGGCCTGCTGCTGATGACCTTTCCCTTCGATGATCCCAGCTGGATCCCCTCACGTGACACACCTCCCAGCGTGTGCATCCTCTCTACCACTTCAGCCTTCTTCTGCACCTCTAAGTATGTCGGCAAGGTGGAGGGGGTAACAGTGTACTGGAGGGAAGGTCGAAGCGCCTCCTCTAAACATCTCGCCTGAGACTCCTCATCTAGAAAGTGGTCCAGAGCAAAGCATAGGAGATCCTTGAACTTGATCCCCAACTCCCTTACTGACATACTCCCCTGCTGGAGGGAGAGTATCTCCTGCCTCTTCTCAGCTTTCATCGTAGAAGAGAGGAATTCCACCTGGAACTCCTTCTCGAAATCAGCCCATGCCACCTCAGCCTCTCTCCTCTCCCCCAGGTAGAGCGTCCACCACTGATGTGCTGCTCCCTGCATCTGGCTGACGACCAGAGGAACCCAGTACTCCATCGGAGCCTGAATCAAGCCGAAAGCTATCACCAGCTCCTCTAGCCAACTTTCCGTCTTCATGTTTGAGGTGCTGCCCTCATACTTCTCGAGGGTCTGCTGCTGGAAAGCACGAAGCGTCTTCTGACACTGGTCGTCCTCCTCCCCTCAATCAGCCCTCTGCCGATTGGCCAAGTCAACCTCCTGTGCCTCGATCACCCGCACCGCCCGTGGTCGCCTCCCAGGTGCCATAACTGCAAGGTAAACAGGGAATGCCTAAGCCCAAGTAGTGCAAAATATTGTTCTTAAAATTTTCTTAAACTTCTTACTTATTTAAATCCCCAAAACACCCATGAAACACGAGAACACAAGTCATTATGATGCATGTACCTTTCCTAGGGTCTCTACCCTGCAATCAGCGTGACCTCACTTGGTCGTTCAGTAGGTCCAGAGTCCTTGCATTAGACCACGACCCCCCCTAAAATCCCGTGTCCTAGCTGGTCTTCCCTGGCCTAATTCACGCACCAAGGTCACCCAACACTGTTGCCCTACCATTCCATGCAATCCTTACTGTGCCTAACTCCAGACTTCATCCTATCTCTTAACCAACCTCCCCTCTGATACCATTCAGTCACGACCCGCCTTCACCAAAAGGAGGGAAGGGTCAGCAGATTTCAAGACCCTTCCTTCTTTAAGTTGAAGGAGAGATAATGACCCCCAGAAACCCGCCTTCAATAGGTCTCGGAGTGGCAACCAACACCAAGGGTATAGAATCACACACTAAATGGAAGGCATTACCCTTTTTCTTTTAATATGATTGGGAGATAAGATAGTAAATCCCACAACACCAAAACTGAAAGTCCAAATACGACTGAAAATAAACCATTCCCATATACATATTCAAAGGTAAAAGATACAAGTCACAAGACTCCAAAGGTAAAAAGATACCAAGAAAAAGGGAAACAACAACAGCAACTGCCCCAAAGGTCCAAGATAGTACAGTCCCGCACGATCCCTGAAGTCCTCCTGGAAACCTGAAAGCAGTTTTATATACGTAGGGTGAGCATACAAGTATACTCAGTAGGGAAAAACCAAAGACTCTCTGGCACAAGTGGGGATGCATACTAATGCCCTGTGAGAAAAGAGATAACCAAGCACCTAGCAAGGAAACTAACCACCCAAGCCTCACCAAGGCACACTCCCCAAATAACGCAAGTCAAGTAATTTATAGTAATAGCACATCAATGTTTGGGTACCCCACACCACTTTCCCACTCGTTATTGAAGACATCCTACGCATCAGACCAATCCCACCATTCTCATCGCAGTCCCACTACCATACCCCGCCCGCACACACCTGGGCCACAACCACACATCCCACCCGCAAACACCTGGGCCACAACCACTAACCTGCCCGCAGACACCTGGGCCACAACTGTCACACGTAACCACGCCTGCAAACACCTAGGCCAAAACAACCACTACTACGCCCGAAGAAACCTGGGCTAGAAGAACTACTGCCACGCCCGAAGACACCTGAGCCTCATCCCGAAGATACTTGGGAAACCACCTGCCCGTACACACCTGGGCCAACCACCACACTACCCTGCCCGAAGATTCTTGGGCTAATAACGAACTTCAGGCCATCACAACCTACCCGTAGAGTCTTGGGCTATCCGGGAAAGGGAACAGAAAGGAGCTAATAACCACCCACTAATAGAAGTGTTGGGAAAACACCTTCCCCCATGAAATGAGGGTGTTCAGAATTAAGTGCTCAACTTGGGTGGGGCATGAATAAGAAACACAAAAACTACAAGTATATGTATAGGTAACAAGCACTCACCCAATCTAGGTTTTTTTTCCAGCCAGCCTAAAGAACACTATACTTACTATTCATTCATAAGAGAAGAGAACAACACCCATGCCCAAGTCACAATTCACACCAAACCAAATCCCCATTTTTCCCATCCTTGTTTTCATGTTCAGTAATAATGTTTAAATAAGTTTCTACAGCTACTTGGGAAACTAGTAAGCATAAGCACAAGTCAAGGAAAGAGTACACCCAACATCAATTTAAACATTCACACCCGGTTCTCTTGTAAAAGCACATCAAGTGAGACCCCTCCAAGTATTGGAACCAAAGCAGGTCAAAGTGAGATACAGTTCCAAGTTCCCAGAACTATGAATAAGAAGGTTTCACAACAGAAGAGGATCCCACCCCAATTCGTGATACAAACAGAGGATCCCATCCTCACCCACATCACCCCAGCAATCTAAACCCCTATCCAAGAAAACCATAAGGTCACCCGTACTCGGCCCGTGGAGGAAACAACCAAACCAATACTACCAACACAAGGCAGACTCAATAGGTATTTTCAGATTTAAAAGATTTAACACACTCTATGATTTCAATTCCACTGGGCTTAAATCGGTGTTATCATAGAAAAAGAGTTGATCCTGGTGCTTCCAATTTATTTAGCTGAATATACATAATTAACTAATTTCCTTTACATAGAAAAAGGTTCACAACCAAAATACAAGCCATTTAAACATCACAAGGGGTAAGGGTTTATTAGTGCATAGAGAAAGACCACCAATGACCATGATTTTCAGTAGGCGTAAGCCCGCACAATTCAGAAATCATTAATCATGAAAGAGGAGAAAAACACAGCAGCATCATCGATCACACCCATCCCCTTCATTCTTTAGAATTCGTTTATTATCTTCATTAAAGTTTGGTTCATCCAATTCTACAGAAGCAGTAGCGTACCCACCCCGTAAGATACATAGAAAGGAGAGACGAAGGTGAAACCCCTACTTGATGATCGAGGATCGACGTTAAGTCCTCGCATGGAAACTGGAAAACAGGAGTGACAGGAACTCCACGGAACGCGATCAAGTAAAACCTCGCAACAGGGGTATGGCTCGTCGGGAGGAAGGTACTCCGAGCAGGATGATCGAGAAAATAAACCTAGGGAGAAGCCTTTGGTTATAAAGGCTGAGATACAACATTCTCGGGACGGTTAATATTCGGAAAGAAAAACTCGAAACTGCGTAAGAAGCGGGATCGTGGGTTGACCACGCGGCTGAGACACCCCACATGCTACTTAAAGGTCCCCGCCTTTTGGGGCGGTTTAAACCAACACACAACTCATGGTTTTTCATTTAAGGGGTACCTCACCAATCATTTAATTTAAACGGGCATTAAAACATGATTAAAGGGGTCAAAACATGGTTTAAAAACCAATTAGCGAAAAAAAGGAGGCGCTACTGGAAAACCCGTGGGGGTAGACGAGAGCTACCGGTTGGCGACAGCTACCGGTAGCCGAGGGCCACCGGTAGCCGAGGGCCACCGGTAGCCGAGGGCCACCGGTAGCCGAGGGCCACCGGTAGCCGAGGGCCACCGGTAGCCGAGGGCCACCGGTAGCCGAGGGCCACCGGTAGCCAAGCGATACTGGTAGCCGAGGACCACCGGTACCCCAAGGTCACCGGTAGGCTAGGTCTACCGGTAGGCCGAGGCTACCGGTAGGCCAAGGCTACCGCTAGGAGTCACCGAGAAGCTGGGATGACCTTCCAGACCACCCAGAACACCTTAACATCGTATTTTTACCAAGTAATGGACCCCAAAAGCCCGAGCCATTACAGATACTTTGTTCAAAATGCTCCACAAATGCTCGGTCCAGAATCCTCAGTCTGAGGTGGTTGGGTTTGATTCTCTCAGTCCAATGAGGTTGGGTCTGATGGACTCAGTATGATGAACCCATTCTTAATCTGCATTTCTCGAACTCTTCTCAACTACTCAGTCTGATATTCCTTGGTCTGATCGACTCAATAAGATCTACTGAAAATGGTGTTTCTCAATCCAATAATAAAAACAACTGATGTATGATCTTCTAATGATATCTAATTCCAGAAGAAACTTTCACTCAAATTCTTTAGCGCTCTTCCTTTTTTTGCTTACATGAAAAGTTAGAAAGTACGAAATGTATTGAGCAACTATTTATAGGAAATTTAATAATGGAAAATGCAGGAAACTTGAAAACTTTTCCCACTTCCTCAAATTAAAAAACTCTCAGATTTATACATAATTGAATTTCAAGTTTGACCACATCAACTATTCATCAATCTTCTAGATTCTTCTTGAGTATTTTCCGTATTCAGCCTTTTTGGAATTCCTTTCCTTTCTTTATTCCAATTATGAGAATTTGATTATATCTTCTTTGTTGGCATTGATCTTCCTTCTTGCCTCAGCTTTAGTCCGATGAAACTTTCTCATCTCATTACGATAAAACTATTCCAGCTTATTTTAAATTGAATTTCCTCATTAGAGTTAGTCTCATTGACTCTCCTGATCAAAATCAGTCTGATTGAATTTCCTTACCAGAGTAAGTCTGATTGACTTGATGGCACACTACGTCTGATGGATTGGTACCTACAACACATTCTTTTCTTTCTTTGATTACGAAAAAGACAAACTTTCAGAAAGCAACAATTTCTATCTCTGATTCTTCTGGATCTGGTTATCTGTATATTTGATTTATCGATTCTGGTAGAAATCTAGAATCTACATCTTCTCACATTTCATCATGCTGATGAACTCATAATGATGGAATTATCGTTAAGATGTTATGTATCTGATGAAGACTTCACACAATAACTTTGAAATCATTCAAACTTCATCCATTTTCAACTTTCACATCAAGATGATCTTATCGGTGTCACAACTCATTAGTAAGATTTGTCTTTTTTTTCTGGAACCAATGCAATCATCATTATTCCTTCATTTCTTCAATATCTTTCATCATGAGAGTTTTCATGATTTATAATAATTTTAAGAATGGAAAATCATCGTCTGACTTTGGATTATAAAGTTTGAGAACTTTCTAACCTTCGTCTTCACATTCTTTAATAAACCTCTTCAATATCATTCTGGTATCCTCACTCTGCAACTTCATACTTTCTAAAAAATCATAATTCTAATGAATTTGAACTTTATACTGATGGATTTGAGATCGATGTTGTGTCCAATCAACTACTCCTTTGTTCTGCCAACTCCTGTGACAGGTGTTTCTCATTCAGACATTTTATCTTTGTGCTTCCCATTCTGATATTCTGTGTCTGGAAACCTGTCTCCAAAAAACAATATTCATAATGGAAAAACTTTTCTCCCCTTTTATGTTTGGGTTCAAAAATTCAACAACATTCAAATTTATTACAAAACATCATTATGATGGACTTGGTCTGATCTGGACAAACAAAAACATTCTTATATGAAAAGTTTAATTGTCAACAAATACAATTTTTTTAAAAAAAATATCAAAAAGGTTCTTTTAATCTCCCACTTTATATTTTTGACAATGCTCATTAACAAATTTTCTAACTCTCAAAAACATTTCAAAACTCAAATTTTGTTAATAACTCATGTTTTTTGAATTTTACCAAAACACAGCCTTTCTCAAAAGAGAGCGTCCTAACACAACACTACTGGATAATGTAATGTTTTGAAGTAATTTCATCCCTCAGTGAAAATCAAATTTTTTGGCCATGTTATGATAACCCCCCTAACCTTTATATTTTCTCACTTTTCTTTATCTCTAACTTTTATTTTCCTCTCCCCCATTATATTATAACCACAACTTTATATTCATAAAATAAAGATAAGTAAAAACTTCTTACAGAGTAAAATTTTTCTAATTTTTATCCCCCATTTTCAGCATAATCCATATAAAGGTGGAAGACTTCCTTATGAGGATTAAGAAGTCATTGGAGGAGGCTGGACATGAATTTGTAGCCTTAATTCCCCAAATTTCTCTTTCAGCATAGCTTTTGTGAAGATTTCAGCAATTTGATACTTTGTTGAGATATATTCTAGAATAACATCTCAAGAAGAAACTTTCTCTATTATAAAGTGAAAATTTATATCAATGTGTTTTGATCGTGAATGTTGGATAGGATTTTTAGAAATATCAATTACACTCTAATTATCACAAAGTATCTTCAATTATTTAGAAACTTCCACTTTCTTGTCTTCCAGATGAACTTTTATCCACAACATTTGTGTACAAGCCTGAGTAGATTCAAAATATTCTGATTTCGTTGTGCTTATAGTTAATGAACTTTGTTTCTTACAATTCCAAATCACACAACATCGACTCAAGATAAATGTTCCTCATGTGATTGATTTTCTATCATTACATTATCCATCCCAATCGGTATCAGTATAACCATGAAAATTCATCTCACAATATCATTTTTTTAAAAACTCAGGTGATGTTGTTCCTTTGACATAACTCAGAATTATCCTTAGTGCCAACATATGTGATTCTTTCAAATTACTTTAGTACCTTGCACACAAAGTCAGAGCATAAACAATAGCAGGTCTCGAGTTTGAGTCTCACTGAGTACTTCTTTGTTGAATTAGTGTATAATTTTCATTGTATTTATTCCCCTCCCTAAACCTGTTTTAATAGTAGTTCTTGAGGCTGTAAGGAAAAGTATACTTCCTATCAGCTTCCAAAATTCTTTTTGATTCACACTTTTTTCAGACTCATCTTTACTGAACATTTTGGTCACAAATATAGGAGTAGAAACTTATTTGGATTCTTCTATCCCAAACTTCTTTAACAATTCCCTATAATAATTTTATTGATATAAGAAGATGTATTTTTGTTTTTTAACTTATAATCCAAGTAAGAATGTTAATTCTCCCAATATTTACATTTCAATATTCTTCTTCATTTCCTTAGAAAAATCTTTACAAATTTTTTTCTACCTCCCCAGTAAAAATTATATCATCCACATAAACAATTACAATTAGACTTTTAGAGTCAACAACTTTCATATATAAGTTTCTATCAATTTTTCCTTTAGAAAAATTCAACATTATCAAACAACTATCTTGTTTTGAATACCACGAACATGGGGCTTGTTTTAACCCATAAACGGTTTTCTTCAATATACAAACCTTGTGTTCATCATTATCAAGTTTAAAACCGCAAAGTTGTTCAATGTAAACTTCTTCCTCAATCTCAACATTTTAGAAAGATGACTTTCCATCCATTTGATAAACATTGTAACTTCGATGTGCGACTATAGATAGAAACATTATAATATTTTCTAATCTTTCAACTGGAGTTTTTTTTCAAAATCCACACCTTCAACCTGTGCATAGCCTTTACAAACAAGTCTTTCTTTGTTTCTTGAATCTTCCTCATGATTATTCAATTTTTTTCGGTAAGCCCACTTTGTTCCAATAACATTTTTATTTGGATTTCGTGGAATAAGTTCTCATGTTTCATTTTTCTCAGTCTGATCCATCTATTCACTCATAGAATCCACCCATTATTTATGTTGAATAGATTCTGAAACTAATTCCAGTTCAACTTCTTTGATAAGTGATGTTTGATTTTCTAATCTCAACTTTCTTTTGGTCTGAACTGGAGCCTTCTGATTTTCAATAATGTTTTTAGACTCAACATGTTTTTCTAATGTAGGAAATTTTGATGTTTCTCTTCCAACTGAACTTTCATCATCATATGATTCTCCTAAATCATGGTAAGAGTGTCTTGAATTAATTTCACTATCATTTTAAATCTCCAATTTATCCTCTATATCATTCTCAACAACTTTTGTTATAGAATTTTGATTTTCAATTACTTTCACATCATATGAGTCCACCAAACTTTGTAAGTGTTTGCTAAAACATTTTCAACTTCTTCCATTGGTTGAATAACTCATAAAAATTCATTCCTCATCTTTCTCACCAGACTTTCCCAGATTTATATTTTTTATTTTTATTTAACATGGAATTTAAATTTTTTTGAAGCACTTTAATGAAGGTTTTTTATTCCACAATTCAGAAGTAGTCACATCAGTTTCCGATCTCAACAAGCATTTGTTTTGAACATGTATAGTAATAATAACTTCTTCGTTCTAATAGAACTTTGAATGTATGTATTCTGCTAACATACTTCTTCCCATTTCCACCAAACATCTATTCTTTCTTTATGCTACGCCATTTTATTATGGAGTATAGGGAGTACTATACATATGTTTGGCACCATGATTTCTTAGATAAGTCTCAACATTATTTCTTGTGAATTTGATACCATTATCTATTATTAACTTCTTCATATAATCCCCCATTTCTTTCTCAACTTATTTTCTAAAAAACCTAAACATTTCCACATCCTATGACTTATGTTTGATAAACATGATATTTCTCATATGATTGAAATGATCAATAAAAGTGATGAAGTATAAATCTCCTTTTGTTGATTGATGTCTCATCAGCCCACATAAATCAGAATGAATAAGTTCAAGTGGTTTGGTAGACTGAATATCAACTATCTTATGACTCTCATTAGTCATCTTCCCTTTCCGACAAGTAACAAAAAAATCTTCATCTCTTCTTTTTAATCATGGAAAATAACAAAAAACATTAACTTTAGAAAGTTTCTTCATATTTTTTCCCAAGGTTCCATAGTCATCAGTGCTACAATTTTTTTTCATCTTCATCACTCACATAACATGAGTTATTAAAATCTCCAATTTGAAAAAGACTACCATTAGTTCTTTCTCATTTTGTGATAATTTCTTTATCTTTCACACTTATAATGGTTCAAGAATATCTTCTTAAAATCAATTCTTTTCCACCATTACAAGGTTTAATTACACTAAGTAAGTTATTTTTTATCCCATTAATAAAAAAAACTTCATTAGATTTCATCTTTTCTTCTTCAATCTCAGTCATTCCAATTCCTCAGTTTTTTAAGGAACTATTATTACCAAAGGTAACTACTTCTCCATCATGTCTTTCAACACATTTCAAGATTTTTGTATCACCTGTAATATGTGAAGAACAACCACTATCAAGTATCCATGGTTTTTCCTTTTACTTGCTTTCAAAATTGTCTCAACAACAAAATATCTTTCCTAAAATTTATTCATTCCAACTTCCTTTTCTTTTCTACCATAAGAAACTTGTTTCGGAATGAGTTTTATACATATTTTTCCATGATGACCATACTGATCACATATTCCCAAAACTTCTTCTAGACATTCAAATTGAATTTTTGTTAGAAATCTTCTAAAATCATTATATTTTTATTTTCTAACTTCCTGTGTGTTAGAAAAGTTACTCATCATTCTTCAAACATTTCTTTCACTTTGTTCAAACCTTTTTCTGGGAAATGAAAAGTTATGCCAAAAATTGTAAGCCATGTTCCAATAGATTACACAACACCAACAATAGCAATCAAATCTTGATTTTATATTTAAGTAATATCTTTATCTATATAAACTTTGTTAAGGTTGATAACTTCTTCCTAATCTATCAATATTTGGATGTGGACCATCATTCCACCTAAGTGAGTTTTCATATTTTATAGATAAAATAAGTTTCTCACACCATTTTCCACCCAATCTTTCGCAATTATTTTTCTAACACCTGTAATTTTAGAAGAATCAGATGAAACACTATTTTTGGTGAGTGAGTATTTCACATGATTCTTATTTTGATCATTCTCTTCAACTTTAGAAGTCTCAACTTTTACTTCTAAAACTTTGTTGAAGTTTTCATTCATCTTCCAAAATTCATTTTCAGACTCAGAAGTTTTTATTGAAACTTGTCAAATTATTCTTCCCTAACTTCCAACTTCTTACTGAGACCATCAACCATCTTTCCCAACTCAACAATTCTAATTTTGTAACTTAATATATCCTGGATGTATTCTTCCACTTGATTGATGTCATATTTTCTTCCTTCAGCAACTTCCTCACAATATTTCTTTATTATTCTGATTTCTTTCTTGAGAGTTGTTTTTTTTTCAAGACATGCAACAAGTTCTATTCCAAGTTGATACTCTCTATATGATTCTTCACCACCTTCTCCACTACATGAGGAATATTTTGATTTCTCAAATTTCTCAATAAAGGTTATGATATTTTTGAACATTCATCTTCCAAATAATTTTTTCCAGTTGTGTATGATTCAAATTTCTTACTCAACATACTTATTTTGTTTCCTGTAAACTTATTATTATTTTTTTCGGATGACTTTTCTTCTATATCATTTTTGTTCCACTTCTTCTATTGATGTTTTTTATTAAAATCATCTTGATATTCACCAATATTCTTCTTGGGGAAATTTATAGCAAAGTGTATGATTCTATCATACTCAAAACATTTTGGGGGAAGTTTACCTCTATACTTTACTCTTACTCTTTGATAGTTATCCTATATAAGAGACATATATTTTTCATTCAACTCATCATCCTCTTTGTCTTTGGAGTCAAAAGGATCAAAACCTTCAATATCTTATATTTTTATTTTTCTCAAGGCTTCAAAATCCATTTCATCTTTCATATTTTTTTTGAACATTGGAGATTTCATCATTTCATAAGAAACAAGAATATTATGTAATTAATCAAGAGATAAATCATCCTTATCTTCTAAAGAATAAATTTTTGAATAAAAAATATCCTAAAAGTTTCTCATAAGTTTCTTCACAATTGTATAATTATCTAGGACATCACCGAATCCTCTGATGTTTCAAAAAATTTCATTTACTCAAGTGAAGTATTCATCAATAGTTTTTTTATCTCTCATTATTATGCCTTCATACTTACTACACCGTATTTGTATCTTTACTTCCTTCTCTTTATTATTCCCTTCGAAAATAATTTTTATAATGTCCCATATACTCTTTGGAGTTTTGAGACCCATTAACTTCTTATAAAAATTTTATAATAAGGACATGAGGGTAGAATTTATTTCCATTCCATAAACTTATATATTTATATTATAAATAAACATCATAGTAGAATCTTTCTTAATATGTATAAAACCAATTGTAGCGGTTTCAAAAACATTCATGCCAAGAGATAAGAGATAAGGAATAATCATATTTTTCCATACACAATAATTTTTCCCATCAAATGTAGGAATCCCTCTACTGTTGACATAATTGAGATTATATATGATAAGGATTCAATAAGGGAACATTTTTCGATACCAAATAAAGGTCAAAATTACCAAATAAAAATTGATGGGGGGGGGGTTGTATTAGTTGTTCACTTTTTATAAATTTCAATACATTTTAAAACTTAACCCCTATAACCTATTAAAGTTCATATCCTTATTATCTTTTACAAAATAATCATTCATGAAAAAGTAGGAAAGAAAGTAAATTGCATGAGATTTACATGGTTTGGCCTTAGTGTAAGAACCTATATCCTTTCTATTTCCACTCCCACGGATATATGGAAATTAACTATTAAGAATAAGTGAATACAACTTGTGCCATTTTCTATTAGACACCTTCTATCTCCCTATGTGAATGATTATACTAACTCCTGTCAGTTTACAAATATTTCATACAAAAAATGAGACAAAACAAATGAATAAGGACTTTGTTCAAAATGATCCACAAATTCTCTATCCAGAATCCCTAGTTTGATGTGGTTGGGTCTAATTCTATCTGCATGATGAGGTTGGGTCTGATAGAATCAGTATGATGAACCCATTTTTCAATATGCATTTCTCAAAATTTGATCAACTCCTTAGTCTGATCTTCCTCAGTTTGACCAACTCAATATGATGTTCTCAAATTGGTGTTTTGCAGTCTGATAAATAAAAACAATAGATTGATGATCTTCTAATGAGATATCTATTTGGAATGAACTTTCACTCGAATTCTTCAGTGCTTCACCTTTTCCACTTATGTGAAATGTTACAAAGTATAGATTTACTGAGAAACTATTTATAGTAAAATCAAAATGTAAAAGGTGGGAAACTTGAAAATTTTTCCTGATTCTAAAAATTTAAAAACTCCTAGATTTATACATAATTAAATTTCAAGTTTGACCACTTCTACTCTTCAATAATCTTCTGGAATCTTCTTGAGTCTTTTCCATATTCATCCTTTTTAGACTTCCTTTATTTTATTTAGTTTGATTAGGTGAATATGATTATATCTTGTTTCTTGGATTTGATCTTCCCTTCCTCACCTTTAGTCTGATGGAACTTTCTCAGCTCATTATAATGAAACTATTTTAGAATATTCTGAATCTACTTTTCTTATCAGAATTAGTCTCATTAACTTTCCTTATTAGAATCAGTCTGATTGAATTTCCTTATTAGAGACAATCTGATTTACTTGATGGCACACCATATCCGATGGACTGATATAAAAAACCCTTTATTTTATTTACCTGATTATGAATAAGATAAACATTCAGCAACCGACAATTTTTGCCTCTGATTCTTCTAGATCCGATGATCTGTATATTTGATTTTTCAGTTCTGACTGAAAACTAGCATCATTATCTTCTCACGTTTCTTTAAAATGATAAACTCATAATGATAAAATTCTCATTACAATGTTATTCATCTAATGAATACTTCACAAAGAAACTTTTACATCCTTTTAACTTCATCAGTCTTCAACTTTCACATCACGATGGTCTTATTAGTGTCACAACTCATTAGTAAGATTTGTATTGTTTTTTTGGAACCAATGAAATATTTACGATTCATTAATTTCTTCAACATCATCCATCATGAGAGTTTTCATGATTTATAATAATTTTATGAACAAAAAAGCATCATCTGACTTTGGATTAGAATTTTTGAGAAATTTCTAGCACATGACACCACATTCTTCAACAAACCTCTTCAGCATAATTTTGACTTACTCACTCCACAACATCAGAATTTTTAACAATCTATGAGTCTGATGAATCTGAACTTCATACTGATGGATCTGAGACCAATGCTGCATCTGATAAACTACTCCATATTTTTTTTAAAACTCATGTGACCATTGCTTCTCATTCATACATTCTGAGTCCAATGCTTCTTAGTCCGATCTTCTTTTTCTAGAAACCTATGTCCAGAAAACAAGTTTCACAAAGGCCAAACATTTATCCCCCATTATGTTTGGGTTCAAACATCTAACAGCTTTTAAGTTTCTTACAAAACCTCATTCTGATGGACTTGGTCTGATCCTGACTAAAAAAAGAAATCTTATACAAAAATGTTTGTTGTAAAAAAATAAAAATACTTTGTTAAAAAAATAATCACAAAGTATATTCAGTTTCCCTACCATCTTTGAAATTGGTCATGCCAGAAGGCATCGTTAATTCCAATAGGGATATTAAATTTAAGAATTTATTAAACATGAATGGAAATTTATTAAATATAAAATTATGTAGAATAGGATATTCATAGTTTGAGTTTGATCCAATGAGGATAGGTTTTTGAAAATTTAAATTAATTTAATAATAAAAACTAAAATAATAATTTCATTTTTAGAAAATAAATTCTAAAATATTGGATAGTTATTTTATATATATTAGGGTGAGAAAAATATAAAATAAAATTTACTAAGAATATGATATCAAGGTTTATGTATTAATGTATGTAAAGTTCAATTAATTAATTGTGTTGTTGTTGGAATTATGTTTATTCCATTTGGATTTTCATTGCAGTCACTATCTATTTTATGAATTCATATTTTTCAAATGATCATGTAATTTGGTTAATTAGTGAAAGAGGTTACTTAAACCCATTTTTAAAATAGAATTAAACCCACCCATTAGTCATGGAGATGGAATTCTTCTATCAATTTTATTATTGAAATTTCACATAATTAACATGAAATGGTCATTATATGAAGATAATAATGAAAGATATGTAAACTAGTTTTCAAGAAAATTACCAACTTGAATTAAAAAAATAAAATTTTACATGTATTAATACAATTACCCTTCAAAAAAAATCTTTGAATAAAAGAAAATCACCCAATAATTATATCCATGAGACGGTGGAAAAAATATATAATTCCAAACCCTAAATGAATTTTGTGGAGTATTCCTGGTGAAGGAATCTGTAGAAAACAACTCCAATCCCTAGGCCCTAGTCACTAATTCCCCTATATAAATACCATGTCCAAATATTTATAGGCATAAATGTGCCCTTAGGATGGATTTAAATTCCAAAATGAGATATAATAAATCAGTATAATTTAATCCATGGGGTCTGTGATTAATTAATTATGGAATCAGGTCAAAATTCATCAATTTTGGAATGTTGAGAATTTTCAACATCATGTTTCACTGTGTGATAGGGGATTTCATACCATGATTTTTTGGGCTCCACCCTTGAGATCCATTTTTCTTCATTTATTATCCCTTTATTAATTTCCAATGAATTTCACTTTTTGAATTTTTGATTTAGGATATGAATTGAATTTTTCTAGTGATTGTGACTATTTTTCTATATAAATATTTGATTCTGAGCTGTGAACTTGAGATTTGACTTATCATAAATCATGGGAAGTCCTTCATGTCATTAATTCCATTTACTTATTTAATTTTCACCATTGAATTTATTTTTCATATAATCTGACACAAATGAATAAAATAATAAATATCCAGGAAGCAATAATAAATTTAATTATAAAAACAATGAATTTTATATGCAAATATGTATTCATGAAATAGATACACCACAAATCCACACTACAAGAAGTTATCTATCCTTAGACACATTTTCCAAAATCTTCGCATAAGACCCTCATCTATCACTGCAAAGAACTATATATCAAAAAAATAAAATAAACAATCATATAGTCCAATATTAATTAATTCATTAGATGTTAATTAATATTATTACTCTATATTAAATTTACATGATCAATACTTATCATTTGTCCATGTGTCAATGGAACTATTACTCCTCTAGGAATATTATAATGTATAACATCATTATCTGTGAATACCATGAACCAAACCCAATCATTTATTATTTAATTTATTATTTTATATAATTAGGGTATTCTAGGACTCATCCTAAGAAGCTACTATAAAATAATCACTTATATTGCATAACATGAAATTGTATTCTAAAAATAATCTTCTAAATAACATATAGCCATAAAAATATTGTATATACATCATGTAATAATTATGAATGTCAAAAATAAATCCCCAATTTGAACTTATCTTGACTGACTGGTGTAAAAAACCTTCATTAATAATAATTACATCTTACTTACCATCACCAGCATAAATAAACACAATATTCATAGGCTCCCATCCCACCCCCCTCTAGAAAAAAAATAAATTTAACATCATGATCACAACCCATAGTGCATCAAAGGTTACTTACCACAAAAAAATCAACATTAAAACTAGGCTCTAAAAACTTATAGCACACATTCACATAAAATGTATAATCTAGAACAAATTTAGAAGGCACTAAGTCCATTTCATATGGGCTTTAAGCCCCTGGAAAATAAGAAATGCTCACTCAATCTTGAAAATTAATTCTATATTTATTCAAAGAATAGTTGAGTATAAATCATTCTTCATGTGTTACTTCTATTTAAAACATAATTTTCCATGTATTTATGTTCCTTATAGTTTTAATTATTCTAACATGATAATCAAGTAACAAAAAAACACAGTCAAACATATGTCACATGAATAATAATAACAAGAGACAACTTAAATAACATCAAACCACACATGTGATCACAAACCATATTGTTTCCCATTAACATATCAAAAATTATTTAGTTGATTCATATCTAGATTAATTTAGTTTTTGAATATATTTTCATTTAATAATCAATTTTATCCATTCTTAATAATTTTCAATTGAAATTTCATCACTTCAAACTATAGCATGTGATTTCATTATATTCTCTCATTGAAATATCATCAATGATATTAAATATATATTTGTCATATGATGTCAAAATTTGTAATATAATTTTTTTATCTAAACAATGTGATACAACTATTTCAATTCTTGAAATAATAATAAGGAATATATTTGAAATTTTATACACCATTCAATTATATATTTTCTTATTCCTGTATGATTTTTAAATAATTATAGATTCATTTATCATGTGAAAAAAATTATAATATTATGCTTAATCACACCCATTTAAAAAAAGGAAGTTAAATCATAATATAATTGTACTTCCCACAATTAAATGTGAGGTAAATAGATCACATACCTTGAATAATTAATCATCACATTATTTACCCCAAAAATGAATGCTATACATAGGCCTAAAAAACACCATAGGATGAAACATGATAATACTACAGGAGGGTTACATAAATCCAAGAGGAAAATCTCTCAAACCTCATATCTCTAGATAAATAAAGTAATAATGAATGAAGGAAATATATTCATATTATAAATAAAGATATGAGTCACTTTTAATTTCTATATCCCATGTCAAACCCTCTTTAGTTTGACATTAATTTAGTTCCAAAATAAATTCATGCAAAAAGACCCATATAAATGATTGTGACTTTTAAGAAATCCAAGGATATAAAAATTCTCCATAAAATGGTTTTTAAATTCCCATATTAGAGTCTTTAAAACCATATTTATGATATAATGTTATATTTTTGACGTTCTTGTAAAAAATAAGAATTTAAAAAAAATAGATATTTAGAAAAGGCATAAACTGGCCACATGAACTGACTGCACAAACAACCAAATGAACCTATGAAAAAAATAGACAAACCATATGAACAAACCAATATACCACATTAATAAACCTTAAAAAACATCAATCAACTAAATAACTGAAATAAGAAACCAACTGACTACATGAACATCCTACTACCTATCTTAAGGAACCAACTGACTGTATGACAGACCAACCGACTAAGGAACAAACCAACCAAACACATAAAAGAACCAACTAATCACTTAGAGGAAACAATTTACCAAATGAAAAAATAAAACATAGAATTTAATGGGGGAGATCATAAGAATATAGAGACCCATAATTTTCATACATAAATATTATATCTTTTTATATGAATATTCAATACATTTCACAAATACACAGATGAAGACCGTAGAGGTTTAGTGTCCTTGGATACTAGATAAAAAATATTCTTATTTCATGAAATATATTTAAAACCCCCCATATATATCTTCCTATTTAGTAACCTTAATAAGAATACCATTCTTAAACCATTCTTTATAACACGGGGAAAGAAAACATAAGAATGGGTGAGCTCATATTATCAGTAAGTGTAAACATGTGAGATATCAATCGATGATCATATGATAGAATATGACAAGAATATGAGTATAATATCATGAATATAAATTAAAAAGGTCATACCCAATCTATCATACATCATAATGATGATTCATGGAAAAAACTATCATTTCAAAAGACATGTATCATAAGAATGAGAGATCATCATAAATCAATCATAAACCATATGTTCATGCCATAAAATTGTTGCACCATCATAAGTGTTGAAATAATTTCATATTTCATGGTTAACAACCGAGACCATAAAATCATAATGGATCTTTCATCAATAATAATTTCCAATTGTGAATAAATTAAATAGACATGTTTCCCATAACATACATCGACATGATTCTGATATTGGATCAAACACATGGAGTTGTTTCTTATAGAAGATCAAGCACATAAACTTTATTCCCATAATTATCTCATTATATATAATACATTACACAATAAATTGTAAGGATATATAATTCTGGTCCCACCCATCACATAATGAATACCATACATATGTGTTCCATAAGATCATAAAATATTCATAATATCATCATATAATAACCAATGCAAATAAAATTAATTTTATCAAAAATTTATAAATTATTCTTTGCATAAACCAGGGGAAATAAATTGATTTCAAAAACATATCATCCTTATTGTTATTAACTATCAAGAGAAATAATAAGGATTCCATTATTTGATCATATGCCTGGTAAATAATAATTTACATTAAGGATTTCATCTTAGTTTATAATTCCTTTAAAAGATCATTGGAATATTTCTTGGGGAAAGTACCCTTTTAATATTGAAATCACTTCTTTAAAATATAAAAAAATTCCAAATATAAAAAAAAAATTCATTGAAAATAACCTAATTTCTTGTAAATGAATCTTCAAATAATTTTGTGGTAATGATGGTTGGAAATTATGTTCATGTTGAATAATTTAAAATAAAACATTTGTTTCACACTTTTGTAAAAGAAGTAAAATGTACCTTGTTCAGAGAACAAGAAGAAGATTCCTTTTAAACCATTTTTTTTTGAAAAATTCTGTATTTGGTAAAAATAACATTAAAAGAAATAGTAGAATATTTAAAAAAATCTTCAAAACATTTTTATAAAATAAATATATTAAAGGAAATTGATTTTTGATCTAATAGAAAAATAAATTTGGTTTTCCTTAAAAAAAATCTTTCGATCTACTTAAAGTGAATAAAATGAAAGGAAAAATTTACTATTAAACAATAACCATAAGAGAAGAAAAAAAAATGTATTTATCAGATAAATATAATATAATTTTGTCAAAATAATTTGAATCATAAAAATCCTAATTAAAAAATGATTGAAACATAAATCCATGACCGTATGTATCATCTTTGTTCATACATGTTCAAACCCCCTCTTCTATGAGTGAAATACTTTGGATATCATCTTAATTACCAAACCTTTGGTCTTTTTGGGAGAAACATTTCTCTAGAACATGTTTAGGGAAGTTTAGAAGAGATTTATTTAGGGGTTCATCTAGGTGGGAGGATCAAAGTGTTGTAATGAAGAGAAAAGAGGGGTTATATTTTGTAATCTAGGGATATGATCAAAGTGTTGTAAAGAAGAGAAAAGAGGGGTTCCCTTTTATAAGAAAGGGAAAGGACACACATGTAATTTTATAAATGATTAAAATATAATAAATTCATTATCTAGTCAAATAATTCAAAATGTCCATGAACTAAAAAGAGAGAGGCTTCGATCAAAATAATATCATCGAATGAAATTTAGGCATGTTTAGGTGTCATTTTAAACCTTATCATTTTTATTAACCCCTTTATTATTCATTTTTTACCATAACAGTAGTAATTTCTATTTAAATATTAATGGGTTAATAATGTTACCATAAATGAAAAAAGACTCATTAATGTAATATGGTTTCTATTTCCAAACATATAATAATCACCTAAAAAATAATAATATTTTTATAAATTTTAAATCATTTAATAAAATATTATTGATTATAAAAATCATTAATGTCAATTTTGGAACTATTCATTTAATTTGACTATAAAGACCCCAAGAAAAATATGGAATTAAAATTTAATCATTTCAAATATCCCTAATATTTTATATGAATAAAAATAATAATGTAACACCACAACTCAACATAATACCAATGTTTTAACCCTATTTTACTTGTTTTACCCTTATTGAGGTGACCAAAATTTACTATGGTTACTATTTGTATTGACAAAAAATAAAAGGTTCCTATTTACCAAATTTTTTTCACTGAATTCCAAATAAGTAAACCATTTTTCATGATTCAATTTCTATAAGTATAAGGGAAAAAATAAAATAAGTGTACAAAATGAGAAGAAAATAAATTTTTATAAAAATGTATTTTTAAGCATAACAATAGATTTATTTTTATCTCACACATATAAAAAAATGGTATCTGAAATTTAAAAAATTCGATTGAATTATTAATATTTAAATTTAATTAAAATAATTTACTAATAGTGATCAATATAATTTATTATTATAAACACATATTGTGTTCATAAAAAAATTTCTCCAGAAAAATATCTCTTTTATTTTCAATTGATTTTTATTTTCATTTCAAATTAATTTTTAACCAATGAATTAATTTTAAACATATATAAGAAACAATATTTTCATAATTTAGTTGGTATTTTTCATACCTTCCAATATAATATCTAGGGGATAACTATCACATTAAATAATAATATTTTAATAGTATATTTCAGTTTGTTTAAAGTAGATGTTGCATGTAATTCAAGATATCAAAAAAATTAAATTTATTTGAAAAAATATATTCCAGAAAATTTGGAGGTGTTACCTTATACTCCCTTAAAAATAATTTATCCCATGGAATTACAATATTCTTATATAAAAAAATATGTATATCTCTATTTAATTACATCCTTAGGTTCTAAGGTATCTTCTGTGAATTTTTGATTCCTCCCAAGAACATTAACAGTATGAGTAAACTTATTACATTGTATAATATATCTATTATCAAAGTTCTCTACTAGTTATTATTTATCATAACAATCATGAACTTTTGGTACAACCTCTGAATATAGTACATGTTATGGATGAGTTATATACATATTTAGGATATATAGATGGAATACATCATGAATTTGAGAAAAGTTCAGTGGAAACACCATGTGATATTCTACCATCTCTAATATACCAAGAATCTATAATGGGAAAATATACCTTGGTCTCATAAATCACTTATATTTGAATATCATAACCATATTACATGAATAAATTCATAGTAATACTTTCTCACCAACATCGAATACCATATTTTACCAATGATTGTCATCATAAATTTTTTGTCAATCCTAAGCTGCCTTGATATGTTACTGAATGGATTTGACATTCTCTTCCATTTCCTTATCTTTCTCAGGTCTTAATATCTTTATTTATCTAACTTAATCTAATTAAGTTTATGTTATAAACATATTTACATAGATAGATTCATAAAGGGTCATATGAATTCTCAAGTGAGAGATATTTTTGTAAGAAAAAAAACTTGAGGATTATGTTTACCCCAACCGCCATTGAATTATAGAGAAAAAAATCTCAAATTTTCATCTAGGGTTTGAAAGGTTCTCTCAGACTGACCATCTATCTAAGTATGATAATTAGTATTAAAACATAACTCTATATCTAGTGCCTACTAAAAATTTCACAAAAAATTCAAGGCAAACCTCTGATCTTGATCATATACAATGGAATGTGGTACTCCATGCAACCTTACCACTTCCTTAATATTTATTCTAGAATATTGATCAAGAGAGAAATATTCTCTAATAGCTATAAAGTGTTGTAAATTTTTATGGAGATTGACTTTAACCCAAACAGAACTATGGTATTTAGACATTTTTTGGATTCCTATGAAAAAATCCATGGTGATGTTTTCCTATTTCCATTATGGTATGGGTAATGGTTATAACATTTCATTATATTTTTTTTCTATCATCCATAACTTACTGAAAAAATAAGATTTTAGATACATATTTTTCAATATTCCTTTCATGTTTGCCTACTATAAATACTTTTTCATCTCTCTATAAATGTTCATACATCTAGTGTCATGACCCCCTCCCCACAAGGTGTACCCCTCCTAGGCCGACAATGTGAGAAGGGAGATAGTGACCCCCGAGTCCCACCTCCAGTCGGCCCCGAGTTGGCGACTTGCACTGAGGTATAGTAAAAACACATAAATGGGAGGCATTACCCTCTAAGAGAACACCTAATAAAGAGAGTGATAAGACATACACCAACTAAATCTAACTCAGACCAAAATATAAAATAAATCTCAAGTACACATATGCAATGTCATGAAAAAACTACTACAACTAAAACGGAAAACTACAAGTACCAAAAGAAAGTAAAAACGATAGTGACCATGAATCCCGAATAGCTCCTGCAACCTTAAAATAGTAGTAACCAGCCTGATCTCCAACCTACTCTAAGTGACTTGAAAAAATGTTTATATATGCATAGGGTGAGTATAACAATATACTCAGTAGGATCCTCCCCGAAGCCTCTCGTGAAAAAGTAAAGAAAGCATGATAAAGCACAATGAACAATAAGTGAAACTAACTCGTCAACTAAAAAGGTACACTAAGTCCCTAGACTCACTATGGATACTATCACCAAGTATCACATACAAGAGTATATAATATAATAAAGAATATCAAGGGTACCCCACTACCACTTCCCCACTAGTTTGCCACTTTTACCTAACGTCGCACGTCCTAAGCATCACTCTCCAAAAAGGCTTGCCCACATACACCTGGGTGAAGCACCACAACATGAACCTCATGAAAGACAACCACCATGTCCATGTAATCAAAGTAACCATGTAGTTTCCAAGAGCCACCACAGCTCTCATAACGTGTACCATACGTCGGACATTATACCTCAAGCCATTATAGCCCATACACCGAGTAAGGTTCCTCAAGTCATTACAACCTATACACATTACACCTATAGTAGTCCATAGGAAACTATATCTAGGATATATGTGTGTGAATGACCATAAAACATTACATCCCTCTACACACATATATAGAGAGAAACTAACCGATGTGCCTACCAGCACAAGTAACTACCAAGAGAAGAGAGCAGGGCCAAAGGGGATAGTCAACCATCCATCCTCCCATCAGAATGTTGGGGAAAACACCCCCAGGGCTCAGAATCCTCAGGGTGTCAGTTTCCCTAACCAATGGGGGTGGATCAGCATATAGAAACACAAAAAGTATAGAATATACTATAGCTCACAACCACACTATGGGAACAAACTAGTATTAGACTGAAATGCAGCTAACATCTCTCAGACTCCCAACTGCCATAGCTAAGACTAGGTATCCTATAGAAAAAAACCATTTAAAGAGCTACATTATATTACTTTATCCCTTTTTATCATTTTCACTTTATGTTAATTAATTTTTTAAACATTAATTAACCATTATCAATTACACATTATAGTTCATTAGCATCACACCCAAAGTCCATTGTTACTTTAAATTGTAACCTCAAAATTGCATCCCAGTAAGCTCTAACCCCATGGGTTAAAATCATTTATTCAATCATTTATTAACAACATTATCACTTTCCCATATTCTCAGGAATTCTAAAAAAACATTCTAAGATACTAAACACAAGGGGGATCAACATGGTGAGTAGATGAACTACCCATCAAGTATTTTCCACCTTTAGGAGGATCATAGACCCATCCTCCCTCGAGAAGCTAAACAAAGAAATCACGTGGCATACCCCATGAGTCTTCACCCCTTTTGGAAGGAGGGTAAGCAAGACCAGATACCTTGAGCAGTGGGGAAAGTAAGGCAAATAAACAACCAACAAGATTCAGCAAGCATCCAATCATTCAAATCCAACCCATTTTATCATCTCTAGTGTCTTCCCTGACACCCACATGCATAAATTTATGCATCTCTCCACTCTAGGCGTCAAATGCTACCACAAAAAATGGGCCTCCCTGCCCCCACATATCACAATAGACATCCAGAATCACATCACAACACAAAAAATAGAAAAAAAAACATCATATCAACTGGTCTCTTGGCCATTAAACAAGGAATCCAACTTTCATACATAATGATCACTCATGGCTTTAAAGAACAAGGCATTCGACCTTACAAGAAATAGGGTAACTTAGAACCATACTAGGCATTATTTTTATCAAACATCTAGTTCTTTAAACCATCTAGAATTAAACAATTTATTTTTTGTAGGTTACAACTATAGGCATCCTAAATAGTAAGCTATCAGAAATTAATTAAATAGTTAATTGACATGCCTATAATTATTTATCAACAAACATCAACATGACTCTGGTTCATCAATTAATTAAATTAAACTTACTTACTGCATCCTTTTGATTATCATCAATTTACAATAGCAATAACCAGATTCATTTACATCCCTCTTTATATTTGGCCAAATAATTTAAAATTAATCCCAATTTAAATTATTTACCAATTTTTATCAAGAAAGACATGCTAAATAAGGAAAGCATAGATATCACAGTATCTAAAAAAATAAGAGGCAATAACATACGATCAATACAAATTTATTTATCCAGTTCAAATATTTATTATTTAAATTCCATTGTGATCTAGAGGGATAAAACATTCTAACTCTACAATTTCACATGAAAGAATAGAGAAGCCACAAATCCCCTACCTCAAAAGGTTCTTAACGTTCTTTACACGAGAACACAATAGATTACGATCGCCTCCCCTGTGAAAACTGCATCCACCCGAGGACACTGAAGCACAACCACACCAACTGAATCCTAATAAAACTCCATTATAAACATGGAGATCAAATTTCATAACATGGAAAGGATAAAATGGATAAGAAGGATCAAAGAAAACACAAGAACGAAGGTAGATCATATCTTTTATCTATGATGGGTCGACACTTTCTTCTTGCAGCAAAACATAGGGTGCACATGTAGTAGGAATAACTTCAAGGTGAAATGATTGAAGGATCAAGGTTAGATCACACCACTCCTATGAGAATAAGTAAAGGTTCCAGCAACTCACACTAGAGTAAAATAAGATAGAACAATGGAGGAAGATATCATGTCCCTTTAGAAGATATAACGGAGTAGCAATTCAAGATAAATTGAATTTTCCATTAAAAGAGGATCATATTAAACCATATGGTTTGACCAAGTAAAGGCATCCCAAGACTTAGGAAAATTAAGATAGGAGTTATGGGCTTTTAATCGGCCTTAAATCCCTTAAAACAAGGCCTTGAATGCGTTTTTCATCAAAGAAAATGTTAAATGGGCGAACGATAGGAAGTTGGAAAAACTGTACACCTATCGACAGCTGGAAACACTGTACACCTACCGATGGCTAGAAACACTGTACACCTACTGATACTGATAGTACAAATGAATCATTGATATTTACAGTACAAATGACTCACTGACACCGAAAGTACAAATGCCTCACCGATGCCGACAGTACAAATGAATCACCAACACCGATAGTACAAATGAATCACCAACACCGACAGTACAAATGAATCACTGATGATACTGTTCACATATATCTCAATGATGAAACTGTTCACATCTGTATCACCAATAAGACTATTTACATCTATCTCACCGATGATACTGTTCATATCTGTCTCACCGATGAAACTGTTCACATCTGTCTCAGTGATGACACTATTCACATCTGTCTCATCGATGAAACTATTCACATCTATCTAACCAATGAAACTGTTCATATCTATCTCACCGATGACACTGTTCACATCTGTCTCATTGATGAAACTGTTCACATCTATCTCATCGATGACATTGTTCACATCTATCTCACCGATGACAGTGTTCACATCTATCTTACCGATGACACAGTTCACATAACTGGAAACACTATTCACAGAACTAGAAATTTAGAAAAGTGTTGGGGAAAAGTCACCTTGACCTCACAGAACACCTCAAACACCAGATTTCAGCAAAGGAATGGACCAGAGAGGTCCGAAACATTACACTAGATACCTCTCAAAACATTCTCATCCTTGAGAATTCAAAAGAAACCTAAAAGTAAATATAAAAGGGGTCTAAAAAACCACCCATTGAGATACCTCTCAAAAGAGAGAAGCCACAAAAAAATCAAGAGAAGAAAAACATATCATAAACAAAAAATGTCTCCAATCACAAACAAACATCGTTACATGTAAAGATTTAAACATCAAAAAACTCAGGGTACTAAGCATGTATCTGCGACTCACATTCCCATGTAGTATCCTATATGCCACTATGTCACCACAAGACACGAACCAAGGGAATATAACACTCGCACAATACCTTCTCCTTGTGGTCCTGGATCTCCATAGGCTTCTCCTCAAAGATCACATCCTCATCAACATCGATCTCGGCCCAATCGATGACATGAGATTCATCATGAAGATAATGATGGAGTTGTGACACATGAAAAGAAATGTGTATTCAGCTCATCTTCAGAGGAAGTTCTAACCGATACACCACGACTCCAACATGATCTAACACCTTGGATGCCCCAACAAACTGGGGAGACAACTTACTCCCATGACCAAACCTTCACTGCCCATAATGGGGAGTCACTTTCAGAAACATGTGATCCCCAAAATCAAACCCCAAAGGTATCCTCCTTTGACTGGCATATGATTTATGATGATCCTGCACTGACTTCATCCTCTCACGAATCATTTGAACCATCTATGTCATGTTCTATACTAGTTCTGGTCCAAGAATTACTAACTCTCCAACCCTAGTCCATCACAACAGAGAATGACAAGGTCGGCCATACAAGGCTTCAAATGGCGCCATACCAATGGTTTAGTGAAAACTATTGTTGTAAGATAAATCCACCATGGTTAAGTTCCTCATACAAAAACCTCTAAAATCCATGACAAAAGAATGCAACATGTCTTCAAGAGTCTGGATGGTACGCTCTGTCTGAACATCCGTCTGTGGATGAAAAGTATTGCTAAGGAATAACTGAGAACCAAAACTATTCTAGAGACCTCTCCACACCCTAGTGGTAAAAATAGGATCTCTATCAGAAATAATCATCCTCGGGACTCTATGAAGTCTCACCACATCCTCTAGATACTGCCTCGATAAAACCTCTACTGATCTTGACTCCTTGATCACTATGAAGTGGGATGATTTGTTAAGCGACCCACTACAACCAAAATAGCTTCATGGCCTCCCTGAGCTTGAGGTAAACTAGTAACAATGTCCATTGATATGTCCTCAAACTTCTATTGAGGAACGTCCAATGGCTGGAGCAAACCACTGGGAACATGGTGCTCGACCTTCACCTTCTGGCAGACCAAACATTGAGACACAAACTTTGCAACTAAATGCTTCTTCCCAGGCCACCAAAACTAACTCCTCAAAGCTCGGTACATATTTGTCATGCCATGATGCACTAAAAAAAGATAACTATGGAACTCTCTGAGAACCATCTCCCACATAGACAAAGGAATGAAAATACTTCCTTAATATAACACTCGGTGTTGTTCATCCTTAGACTAACCATTAGGGGCCTCGCCAAAAACAAATCGGTCTCCCCATAACTCCACCTCTAGATCCCCCAACTAGTACTCTTCCACCCACTGCACCAGAGATTACTGCATCGTCATCTGAAAAATATAGCCTCTTCCCCCAACTTCTCCCATATTTATATGTAATGCTAAAATTTCTTCCACTACTCTCTAGGAATCACTAGATTAATGCACTGCATCACTACATTACTTCCTTCTTAGCGCATTAGCTAAAAAATTCCACTTTCTAGGTGTATATGAGATTTCAAAGTTGTATTCCTATAAGAACTCCATCCACTGACGTTGCTACAAGTTCAAGTCACGTTGGGAGAAAACATACCTCTGGCTCTTATGATTAGTGAAAACCACAAAGCGCTCTCCAACGAGGTAATGTATCCACAACTTCAGAGAAAACACTACAAATGTCAACTCAAGATCATGGGTGGAATAGTTATGTTCATGGGGACACAACTGCTGAGACCTATAAGAAACAACTGATCTCTACTGCATCAAAACACTGCCTAACCCCAGATGCAAAGCATCATAGAAAACATCAAACTGAACTCCCTCTACTGGCAGACAAAGAACTGAATCACTTACCAACTTATCCTTTAGATACTCAAAATATACCTAACAATGATAAGTACACACGAATGATAGATCCTTCCTAGTAAATGATGTCAAAGGATTCACAACCTGAGAGAAATCGGCTATGGACCTACTATAGCAGCTTGTAAGACCAAAGAAACTTCACACCTCTGCCACTATCTTAGGGGATTCCCAAGACAAAACTGCTTCTATCTTCTATGGATCCATAGATACACCCGGATGGTACACCACATTCCCCATGAAACAATCTTCTTGATCCCAAAAATCACACTTCAACAACTTCCCAAATAGCTGTTGTTGACGAAGAACTCACAAAATGACATACAGATGCTTTGCATGCTCCTCCTCAGATGTGGAGTACACAAGGATGTCATTGATGAAAACCACCATGAACTTATACAGGAATTCACAGAACAAAACTTTCATCAACCCCATGAACATAGCTGGAGCATTCATCACACTGAATGGCATTACAATGAACTCGTAATTACCATGATGACAACAGAAAGCAGTCTTTAGGATATCCTCATCCTTCACATGCATATGATGATATCCTGATCACAAATTGATCTTCAAGAACCAACTTTCACCATTCAATTGATTGAATAAATCATCAATCTATGGAAGAAGATAGAGATTCTTCACTATCACTTTGTTTAAGAAATGATAATTGATACACAATCGCAAACTATCATCATCCTTCTTCACAAACAAAATTGGTACACCCCACGGTGACACACTCGGTAAAAAAAACTGCACTGTAATAGACTATCAAGTGGTATACGTAGCTCCCTTAACTCAGAAGGTGTCATTCTATATGGAGACATAGAGATAGGATATTCTTCTGGCTATAGCTCTATCCGAAAATTGATCTATCATCGAGGGGGTAATGCTACAACCTCTTCTAGAAATACACTAGGGTACTCTACTACGACCTTGGGAAATTCCAACTACTGAACCTCCAAATAACTTAGCATCAACATAGCCATCAAGGATGACAAGGATAGAACATGCCTCTAACCCATCTGAGGGTCTCGCTCACTAACAAACACTATTGGTTCTCCATCCACATCAAAGAAAAACACCTACCTTCTGAAAAAATCCATGATATCCTGCACCAAATACAACCAATCCATGTCAAGGATGAAATCATAAGGTTGTATACATAAAAATAGAAAATCTCCCCAAGACTGGTGCTGCCCCGGCACTAGCTCACAGTCTCTACATACTTCAAACAAGTTAGCTCGACCTCCAACTGGCGTAGTCAAATCCAAGGGAACTTGAAGCCTATCTACCTCAAGTACAAAAGAATGGACAAGGGAAGATTATTTGAAGGAGTTCATCACTCTTGAATCAAACAAGACATACACCCAAGCATAAAACAAGCAAAGGGTACCTCAAATGACTTCTGGATCACCTAGCGCTGGAAATGCTAAAGCATGAAGCTGACGAAGACCTCCTCTATTTCCTCTATGACCATGATGACGACAAACAACATGGCCTCACTCTACTCTATAAGGATGGGGAGAGTCATGGGGATATCCTCTTCCTACCCCATCTTCTCTCTACTGATCCAAAGCTGGTGAAACCTGTTGTTACTGCCTCAGCTGGAACTAACTCAACGGAAGAACCTGGAGTGGAACACCTGGTGCATGATGACCGTTCTGAAATGTTAGGCACTCTCACTGTTGATGACCATGACCTCCATAATAAAAACAAATTCCTGATCCCTTGGCATAGGCTTGAGAGCTTCTACCCCTATAGAAATGAGATACTGAGGGTTGGGACCTACCCCCGGCCAAAGGGAAACTCTTCTGCCTTGAAAACCGAGAACCCTAGACCACATCTCTACTTCGTGAGGAATCATGAAAACTCCCCTCTCCTGAAGATCTGGTTATGGATAATGTACTTTTGATGACCTCTTCCCTCACCATGACCTCAAGATATGTCTTCAACATAAACGGGGTGACCTGGAGATGGATCTCTAGTCGCAAGGCCTACTCAAAATTCCTCTCCCTAGCCTCCTCATATAGAAACAGGTCTGAATCATATCGTAAAAGGTTCCTAAAGTGGATTCCAAACTCTGGCACATTGGAGATCCCCTATTGAAGTGTAAGAAGCTCCTGGCGACTAGAAAACTTTGCGGTCGAAGAAAGAAACTTGAATTTGAACCTATCTCAAAACTCCTCCCATGAGATCACCAACTCCTCGCGATCCCAAGGAACAAGAACCACCACTGCCTCACTGCCCCACACAGTATCATCACAACTAGAGACACCCAGTGCTCCTTTCAAGCATGGATCGAACTGAAGGCTATCTCAAACTCCTCCAAACAGTATTCTATAACTGCATTTTAAATGAAGACCTCATACTTATATAGATCCTATAATTGAATCTCTTGGAGTGTCCTTCTCCAAGTTTCATTTTTGTCAACCTCTACCCTGTGGCGATCTGCTGGTGTATCCTTCTAGACATCTTCTATGCGATCCTTATGAGGACGTCGACCTGGAGCCATAACTATAAAATAACAAGTAGTTAGAGATCCTAAATTTGGAATATAGAAGACTCAACATTAATTAATTAATTGTTTTCTTTTATTCATTTTAAGTTAACCTATCCCAAGGTCTACCCATTCAAACACAAGCACAAAGAAGAATGATGCATGATCATTTCCTTGGTCTCTACCCTACAACCAATATCACCTAGTTTAGTAGACACTATAAACTTAAACATCCGTGCATCAGATCACAGGGGGCCCTAAATTCCTATGTCTTAGACAGTCTCTAGTGTATACATCACTTGCTAAACTTAACTAAAACTGTTTCCCTACCAACCCATGAAACCTCACCTGTTCCTAACATCGAACTCCATCATATCCCTCAAACTGACATTTAATACCACCTTTTCATGATCCCCTCCCCACAAGGTGCACCGATCCTAGGCCGAAAATGTGAGAAGGGAGATAATGACCCATAATTCCTACCTTTAGTAGGCCCCGGGTTGGCGACTAGCATTGAGGGTATAGTAAACATACAAAATGGGAGGAATTACCATCTAAGAGAACACATGCAAATGAGAGAGATAAGACAGACACCAACCAATTCCAACTTAGACTACAATATAAAATAAATCCCAAGTAAATATATGTAATGTCATGAAAAAACTACTACAAATGAAATGAAAAACTACAAGTACCAAAAGAAAATAAAAACGGTAGTGACAACGAAGCCCGAACAACTCCTGCAATCCCAAGATAGTAGTAACCAGCCTGATCTCCAACATACTCCAAGTGACCTGAAAAAAAGTTTATATATGTGTAGGGTGAGTATAAAAATATACTCAGTAGGATCGTCCTAGAGCCTATCGTACAAAAGTAAGGAAAGCATGCTAAAGCACAGTGAACAACAAGTGAAACCAACTCATCAACTAAATAAGTATAATAAGTTCCCAACCTTACCATGACTACTCTCACCAAATATCACATACAATATAATATAATATAATAAATAATATCAAGGGTAACCTGCCACCACTTCCCCACTAGTTTGCTGCTTTAACCCAATGTTGCACGTCCTAAGTATCTCTCTCTAAAAAGGCTTTCCCGCAGACACCTGATCAAAGCACCACAACATGCACCTCATGCAACACAACCACTACATCCACATAACCAAAGTATCTACATAGTTTTATAGAGCCACCACAGCTCACATAACATGTATCATACGTTGAGCATTATACCTCAATCCATTATAGCTCATACACAGATTAAGGTTCCTCAAGTCATCATAGCCTATACACATTACACCCATAGTAGTCCATATGAAACTATATCTAGAATATATGCGTGTGAATAACCAAAATCCATTAAAACCCTCAACACAAATATATGGGAAAAAACTAACTATTGTTCCTACCAGCACAAGTAACTACCAAGAGAAAAGAGAAGGGCCAAAGGGGGTATTCAACCACCCATCCTCCCATTGTAATGTTGGGGAAAACACCCCCCGGGTCTCAGAATCCATGGGGTGTTAGTTTCCCTAACTGATAGGGTGGTGTAATGTATATAAACAAAAAAAGTACAGAATATACTACAACTCACAACCACACTATGTACATAACCTAGTCTTAGACTCAAATTCTACTAACGTATCTCAGAATCCCAATTTCCACTTAGAAGACTAGGTATCCTATAAGAACGCAACCATTTAAAGAGCTATATTAGATTAATTTATCCCTTTTTATCAATTTCACTTTATGTTAATTAATTTTTTAAACATTAATTAACCATGATCAATTACACATTATAGTTCATTAGCATCACACCCAAAGTCCAATGTTCCTTTAAATTACTACCTCAACATTGCATCCCCAAAAACTCCAACCCCATGGGTTAACATCATTTATTCAATCATTTATTAAAAACATTATTACTTTCCCATATTACCTGGCATTTTATAAAAACATTATAATCTACCAAACACAAGGGGGCTCAACACGATGAGTAGATGGACTACCTGTCGAGTCTTTTCCACCTATAACAAGAGCATAGACCCATCCTCCCTTGAGAATCTAAACATAGAAAGAACTTGGTATACCCTACGCGTCTTCACCCCTTTTATAAGGAGAGTAATCAAGACCGAATGCCTTGAGTAGTGAGTAAAGTAAAGAAGATAAAAAACCAACAAGATTCAGCAAGCATCCAATCATTCACATCCAACCTGTTTCATCATCTCTGGTGTCCTCCCTGACACCCACATTCATAAACTAATGCATCTCTCCACTCTAGGCATCAACTGATGCCACAAACAATGGGACTCTCTGCCCCCACATATCACAACAACCATCCAAGTTCACATCACAACATAAGAAGTAGGAAACAAACATCATATCAACTGGGTTCTTGGACCTTAAACAATGCATCCAACCTTTATACATAATGAGCACTCACAAATCCAATGCATAGGGCACTTAACCTTACAAGAAAGAGGGTAACTCAGAACCATACCAAGCATTATCTTTTATCAAATAGTTGGTTCTTTAATCCATCTGGAATTAAATGATTTATTATTTGTAGGTTCCAACTATGGGAAACCTAAATAGTAAGCAATAAAAAATTAACTAAATAGTTAATTAACATGCCTTTAATTCATTATCAACAAGCATAAACATGCCTCTGGATCATTAATTAATTCAATTAAACATGCTTACTGTATCAATTTGATTATCATCAATTTACAACAACAAAAACTAGATTCATTTACATCCCTCTTTATCTTTGGACAAATAATTTACAATTAATCCTAGTTTACGTTATTTACCAATTTCCATAAATAATGACATGATAAATAAGGAAGGCATAGATATCATACTATCTAGCAAAATAAGAGGCAATAACATATGATCGATACCAATTTATTTATCCAGTTCAAAAGTTTATTATGTAAATTCTATTTTGATCTAGTGGGATAAAACATTATAAATCTATAGTTACACATGAAATAATAGAGAAACCATGAATCCCCTACCTCAAAAGGTTCTTGATGTTCTTTACATGATAATGATCCACGCAATGGATCATGATCGCCTCCCCCATGACAATTGCATCCACTCGAGGACGACACGACACGAACGCACCAACCAACATATAAGAAAAATCCATTAGAAACATGAAGATCACATTCCATAACATGTAAAGGATAAATAAGAGAAGAAGGATAAAATAAAACACAATAATGGAGGTAGATCATACCTTCTATTGATGAGGGATCGATGCTTGCTGCTTGCACCAAAAAAATGGGTGTACATGCCACAAGAAGAAATTCAAGGTGAAATGATCCATGGATTAGGGTTAGATTACACCACTCCTATGGTAAGAAGGAAAATTTCAAGAATATCATACCAGGGGATAAGAATATAGAAAAAGTGAGGAAGATATCTCACCCCTTTAGAAGATTTAATGGAGCAGCGGTTTAAGATATACTGGATTTTCCATTAAAAGTGGATCACATTAAACCACACAGTTTGACCAAGTAAAGGAATCCCAAGTATTAGGAAAATTAATATAGGAGTAATAGGATTTTAATTATCCTTAAATCCTTTAAAAAAGGCCTTGAATGCATTTTTTGTCAAAGAAAATGTTAAATGGGTGAAATGTAGGAATCTGGAAACACGGTACACCTACCAATGGTTGGAAGCACTGTACACCTACCGACACCAACAATACAAATGACTCACTGATGTCGACAATAAAAATGACTCACCAACGCTAATAGTACAAATGACTCACTGACACCGATAATAAAAATGAATCACCGACGCCGAAAGTATAAATGAATCATTGATGACACTGTTCACATCTGTCTCACGGATGAAGCTGTTCACATCTATCTCACCGATGACACTATTCACATTTGTCTCACCAATGTCACTATTCACATCTATCTCACCAATGACAATGTTCACATATGCCTCACTAATGACACTATTCACATCTGTCTCACTGATGATACTATTCACATCTGTCTCACTAATGACACTGTTCACATCTGTCTCACTGATGAAATTGTTCACATCTGTCTCATTGATGACACTGTTCACATAACTAGAAACACTGTTCATAGAACTAGAAATTTGGAAAAGTGTTGGAGATAATTCACCTTGTCCTCTCAGAACACCTCAAACACCAGATTTTAGTAAAGTAATGGACCAGAGAGGTCCGAGCCATTATATCTAGGATGAATAGAGAATGGAGAACAATGAGATTTATTCAAGAACACCTTCTTCAAATCAGGTATAGATGGAAACATACACTATTCATGAACCTTATCATTACATCACAATTAATGTTGAACTTAGGTACATTTCTCACCTTCTTTTACAATTAAATATCTTCTTTCTATATATCTTGAATCCTTATATAGATAAATTGTTGAACATTTAAATTAGAAAGATAATATTTCTCCCCTTACTTCAATATTTCTAGAACCATTTTTGTAAATTAATAAATACAATATATTTTCTAATCCTTATCATAAATAAGCTAGAATGATCCTTTCGACTTAGAGCATCTTCCGCATTTTCTATCTTCCCATGGTGGTAATGTATTGAGAAATGATAATCCATAATCCACTCCAACCAACTTTATTGGAATATAATCATCTATTTTAGAGTGAATATGTACATTAATATTTTATGATCAGTATATATCAATTCATTCTTCATAAAGATAATTACTCTATATATTTAATGAAATATTACTATAGTTAAGTCCAATTCATGATTTGTGAGGTTTTTCTTTTGAACCATCCATTTTTATGAGGCATAATCTATAAAAACATCTTTTTTCATGACAATACATCCTTGTCACTTATCCTAAGAATCAATATAGATTAAAAAACCTCCTTTATTATAGGGTAATTTAAGCATATATGTGATGAATAACCTTATCTTTAGTTCCTTTAAAATTTCCTCACATTCATCTATCAAAAGGATCTTGGATGGATTCCAAGTTAACTTTGTCCATGGATTGGAAAAACATTATAAATTATCCCCAAGGAATCAATAATATTCAACCAAAACTTGGATACTATGGATCTCAATAACCTTACATGAGATTATATAACCTTAGAATTGAACTTTCTAAAGCCAAAAGGCACACATGGTTAATTTTTCATTCAGTTTCTCCTCCCCCAGGGTCTTCCGTACAATTGTCAAGTGATATTAATGCTCTTATATACTATTTGAATATATTAGAATATCATATCTAAATAATACTACAAAATTATCATTGTAATCTATAAAAACTCTACTTATTAAAATCATAAAGATGGAATGGGAATTTGTAATACCGAGTGACATCACTATAAATTCAAAGTGTTCATACCTCATATGTATAGATATCATGGGTATGTGTAACATATTGTTACCTTCATATAAGTACTCCTTGAATCATTTTTTCCATTTTTTTGGGAGTGCTTTCAACCTTTTCAGGACAAAGATCATAAATTGGGGAAAATAACCTATTGTTTTGGGGTATATGTTTGTTCTGAGTTAATGTAGTCTAATTATAAATGTGTTAGTATGAGATGAATCATGGGGTATGATATATGTCATGTATTGTAAAAGGTATTACATGGACCACCTAGTTGCAACATAGGGGATTATGAGTCGACTTTTCAAGTCAAATACCTATTTCAGTATAGCTTTACTTTGGAGGGTAGGCTACACCATGGAGCCTATGATGATGTATTTTGGTGATACTACCTATTTGGGAATAGATATGGAATGGTACTTATGCTATGTCATAGCATTACCCTGGGTAAAGAAAATCTAAGTGAATTCTATGGTGTGTTTTAAGGATACCAGTTGATTAGGGGTGGTTGTGGTGTGGTTTGATGAAGTTGTTTTGTGGTCTGGTTGATTTTAGAATTTCTCGTGGCCATGGGGCTGTGGAATGGTCTTCATTTTTATAGGTATAAATTTCACAATCCCAATTTTATATTTATTTTATTAGAATCTAATCTAATTCAAAATTTTGGCTCTTGAAGACTCACTATAGGTGTTTCAACACCTTTGAACCCCATTCTTCTTGGATCATTGTTTCAGTGGAAACCTTTGATTCCTCTATGGTAAGTGATATCTCTTTATTTTTGGTTTCTATACTTTATTATCTTCACCGCCTTATGTGTGATTAATCCTAATATTGATGATGAATTGGATACATGTTTTTATTTTTGGTGTTTATAGGGATTTCCTATTGATCTTATGCTCCATTGAATCTTTATTGACTTTCCTGTTTTGGGTGTTTGATCATCAGATTGCTAATTAAACATTAGTGGTTACATATTGTTTCTTCAATAAAATTTAATCTTTATTTCTTGATTTATTCAAATTGAATTTATAACTTATTTTATATGATTATAATTAATGTGAATTTGATGTGTGATTTTATAGGTAGGTGTTTGCGAAATAAACCTTGTTATGGGTGGTTTTGAGAGATGGAATGTTTTGAGAAAAGATAGATCATAATGGAAACTCTTTGGTAAAATTATTTTCTATGATATGAGAAATATGTAATGAAATGAATGATGATTTGAAAAGTCTTTAATTTCACTAAAACCTATGATTTTATTTTTAAATGAAATGTCACATTGAAAATTTAATGTAAGAAATTTTATTTTTGAACTGATTCAAAGTGATTGATTCTCCCTAGATTAATGTATTGATTGACTGATTGACACATGTGAGTCTAGGTAGATAGTGGGTTATTTGGATATGAATTCTTGGACATGACACCATAAAACTATAATGATGATGACTATAATGACATAAACATATTGTGTCATGATTTTATCCTTGACGGGGAGTTGAGTCCCAATGACCTGAGTCATGGTACATGTTCACACATTGAATCAAGATCACCAATGATTAGTTTGAGGATCATATTACCAAAAAATCACATATCACTAGTCTTGACACAAGGTATTAGGATGCACATGATTTGATGATTACTTTTCATTGATTTACTAAAATATTTTATTCACGCCAATTGATTTATATAAACACTTTTATATAAAATGTTCATTTAGCATGTTTTGATATAACTACTATATTTTTAACATGATAATTTTTTTTTGAAAATATATAAATTCCATTCCATGCCTTGTATTATTTAAATTAATAGTGTAACTAGTTTAATTGTCATGGAATTGATTATGAAACCCTTGGAAAGGCCCTACTAGTATATACAGATCAAACCATACATTTTCCTTACAAAATTTGTAGATTATCTTATGCCATGTCTAAGAAATAGAAAAGTTCCAATTAGAGGTGGTGTATTTTATTTATTCCTAGGACCCAAAATTATGGAGGTGAATGGAGGAGATGTGATCCACTTGTTTCATGGTTTTATCATTGATTTTTATCCTAGAATATATGGTGTCTTTTGATGATGTAATTTTTGTGTATTGTTTTACCCATTTCCTTATAGTAATTCACCCATTGGATTGTTGGAAATACTAACTTTTGATGTTTATCTTTTGTTGTTTTATTGATTGAATCATTCTATAATGTTTCTTTAATAACACTAGGTTCTAGTCCCCAACTTGTGAGGATCGAGAATTCCCTTTAGGACATGAAAGTGTCAGCTTGAGTTTTGAGGTACTAGGTTGTTTGGGATGGTTCATGAAAAATTGGATTCAAAGGTTAAATTTATACAACATTTTTTTATGTTAGTATGCAGTTGGGTTGTCTTGGTGGATAGGAGGTGGGATTTATGGGAAATAAAAATTATTTTCAAGCGAGATCCTAGCTATCTCTCATCTTAATGAGCCTTATTCCACCAAGGGTGTCTAGGAAAGGTGTCTTGAGGAATGTTTTGATCTTTTTTTTTCTAGTATTTTCCCAACCTGATGGATTTAATATCCTTATATATCTTGTTTTAGTTATTCATATGTGTATAAATATTGATGTTTCAGTACTGTCTATTGATTTTTTTTATAATCATTCCTTCAAGGATATGTTTGAATGGGATGTAAGTGGAAGCTGCTGGTGAACCACAACAAGTGAATCCTCTAGTGGACTGAAATTATGTTCTAATAGTGGTGCATGTTATCTATTCTTTGGGTTAGGTACCTACACCCATTCTAGTTCAGGATCAATCAGTGGAACATTGAAAGTTGTAATCAAGATATCATGATCAAGAGTTTCTTCACCAGAAGACACCATCATTATAAGGCTCAAATTATCCTCAAGAGGCTTAGGATTGGTTGAAAAGGATTGAGATGCATTTTGAGTTATTGGAAATTCCTGATTAGATTAATGTGAAATATGATACCTTCAAGATAGAAGGGCTTAGTAGGAGATAATGGGATTTGATGATGATGAAAAGTAAGTAAGAGTTTCTATAGTATAATGGATTTAATGTTCCTTTCACTAATCAATTATATCAATAATGTACCATTTTGTAAATCAATTGAGTTTTTGAACCTCTAGATGGGTGATCATATTGTGAATAAGAATCCAAACCACTTTTCATATCTTTTTCTATTTTTAATATAAGTTGTATCCAATGAGAAGATAAAGGCTTGATGGTTTGAAATGAGAATTCTACGTAATACCTAATCACAAGTTTTCTTGCTGAATTTCACTTTAGGTATTGATGTGATGGATTGAGAATTGATGGTTTACTTAGACTAGGATGGAATGCCAGTGTTGATGAGAGTTTCTTTTTCTCACAGTGGAAGTTTCATGAATTACATTTAATTAAAAATGGTAGTATGATGAGTCTCAGGGTGGATCTTGATAGTAGATGTCATTCATACCTATTTCAGTGTATTGCAGACAAATTATAACTTTCTTTTAGTGTGTCAAGTTTGTGTATTCAAGATGGGTTTTCAGTAAGTCTCTAAATATCTAGATTTTATGTAGTCCCTTTGGAAACTTAAAAAAGTTTTCCATTTATTTTCAACTCTGTACAGTGGAATGGGATCATCAGCACAAAAAATGTACAATGGTAAAATTAAATGCTTCAAGAGTTAAGGAGTTTCTCCCACAGCTATTCAGGACACATATTCTTTAGACAGTTCAATAGAATCCAAAGGAAGATGATATGGGTCCAACAACTATAAGAGTTTCCATCATTACAATTTCATCTTTAGTGAAAAATTTATTTGAAACTAGTGAATCTCATTAATTTATATCAACCTATTTTTTGAACCTTCTAAGTCTTCCTAAGGATATTTTTTCTTATGTGATTGATATTATTACGACCCTCAGATTGAAGAGAGAGTAGGGTCTTCACTATACTAGTCCTATTTTATCTTTATCAGAAATTGAACTTTATTGGAGAATTCTGATTCTTAACATGAAACATGGATTAAATGATTTCTCATAAGGCTCAGATTGACTATCACATTCAATGGGTCACCTATATTGTGCCCTAAGGGGGGGGGGGGGTTCAGGTATTTCAAGGTGAATGGGAACTGATGTCGAGTAAGGATGGACCATATTTTCTAGAGTTGGGAAGGACAATATTAGTGGTTACTTTTGACAAGTATTGAGAATCAATTAGTCACAATTTCCCTCCAATTATCATCAAATTTACAAAATTATTTCTTTATGATTTATCTAGTTTCCCACTAGTATGATAGGTGGAGTTTTCTATTGATTTACTACCTAGTACTCAGTCAATATCTGTTCCTTCTCCATGCATGGAACCAAAAAAGTTGAAAGAGTTGAAATAATAGTTGGGTGATATGATGAAAAAAGATTTTATATATAAAAGTGTGTCACATTGTGAAGCACCTATTTTATATGTGAAGAAATATTGTGGGATAATTCACCTATGTGTTGATTAATGAAAAATATATCTTATTATGGTGAAGGATAAGTATCCTTTACCATGGATCAATGATTTTTATGATTAGTTGAAATGGGAGAAGTAGTTTTCAATGATTTATCTTCAATCTAGTTATCACTATTTTGGAATAAAATATTCTGAAATATAAAATATGGTCTTCAAGAGTAGGTATATCCATTATGAGTATCTTGTTATGCCATTTTTTTAACCATTGATCATGCAGTTTTCATGGATTTGATGAACATGATATTTCAAGAGTTCCCTATATCTTTTTAAGTGGTATTTTTGGATAAAATTATAGTTTACTCTCAGATTGTGTAATTCCATGTGCATCAATTTAAACAAGTTCTATAAATATTGAGAAATCATCCAATTTATGAGAATATTTCAAAATATATTTTTTGGATTTGGGATGTGAATTTCATGGTACACATAGTCTCAGAACATATTATTTATATTTACCCTGAGAAGGTGAAAGTTATTATGACATGAGAATAACCAAAAAATATTTTCATGATTTGAAACTTCTAGGGTTTTTCTAGATATTACTATAGATTCATCAATGATCACTCAAGTTTGTATTCTATGATGAAATTTCGCACTTGGAAAGTGGTGAAGTTCATTTTGGATAAGAAATTTCAGAGTTATTTTAACAAGATGAAACATAGTTTAGTTTCAATGTTGATGTTGAATATTCTAGAGGATAAGTATGTCTATGTGGTCTTTTTTAGTGCATTATGTTCGGGTTTGGGTTGTGTTATTATGTAGGGTGATCAAGTGGTAGCTTATGGTTCTATAAAAATTAGGACACACAAGAAAAACTATCCAACCAATGATTTTTTACTTAGAGATGTGATGTATACTCTTAAGAGTTTGTGGCATTACATTTTTAGTGAAAGGTATGCTGTTTATTCTTACCATAAGATCCAAATTTATTTATTCTATAGAAATTATTTGAATCTATGAAATAGGCATTGGGTGGAATACCAATAGCCTTTTGATTTTTACATTTCCTACACCCTTAGTAAGGGGAATGTTGTTGTTGATTCTTTAAGAAGGAAACATCCAACCTATACCATGGAAGAATACTTATAAGAGTTTAATATAATGGATCTATTTTAACATTTGAAATTGGGAGTTTGGGAGAATTATTCAGAGGTTGTTTTGGAAAGATTGTAGTTAACTTCCTCTCTTATTGAGAGTATTATTTAGGAGAAGAAATTTTATGATGAATTATGTGGAATTACAGACTCTCTATATGGAGAGGAGAGAATTGGTGAATGGTCTCTCTCTTATGTGGGTATCCTATGCTTTTAGAATCAGTATGTAGTATCTTTTCCTATGATAAAGGATGTGATGGGGTACTGCCATAGTTCATAGTGGGATATTAACACTAGAACCACAATGATGTTCTATAATATGCGGTGATGATTCTGGTGGATAGGTATGGGATGAGACATTTTAGATTTTGTATCTCATTATAATACCTTCCAAAAGGTCAAAGTTGATCACCAAATACCTTTGGGTTTTATTATGATACTTCCATTGTCGACATGGAAATGGGAAAATGTTTCTATGGAATTTGTTATTGGACTACCATGTGCCATTTGGGGGAAAGAACATGATTTGGGTTGGGATCAAAAATATACCCAAAATACCTCACCTTATTCCCATTCAAGATTGAAACAAAGTAAAGAACATGGTACATATCAACATAAATGAAATTGTTAGATTAAATAAATTTTCATATGTTATATTATTTTATAGGGATCCGTGATTTATTTCTCACATATGGAGAGGCCTTCAAGAGGCCATGAGATATAAGGTAAATTTTTGAACAACATATCATCTGCCGATGGATAGGAATACATAGATAAATATAAATATTCTTGTGGACATGCTACTTGCTTGCATTTATGACATTGGTATAGCTTGTTATGACAATGTGGCACTAGTTTATTTTTCCTATAATAATAATTTATAGTCCTTTATTAGAATTTCTCTATTTGAGGCCTTTTATGGGATCCCTTATAGATATTTGTTGTGTTGTTCAGAGATTAGGGAAACTTCCATTATTGGACTGAGCTTGGTCTAAGAATTGACAATGGGGATTCACACGATTCAATAACAAATTTTGATGAAACAAGGCTAGTATAAATATCATGATGATATTTTTTGATGAAATTTTGAGTTTTCTATTGGTGTCCAGTTGTTTTTGAGGGTTTCATCTCTTTTGGGTCACCAAAATTTGGAAAAATAGTGAAATATTGTTCTCAGTTTTATGAGTCATTTTGAGGTTGTCGAGTGAGTGGGGAAAGTGGCCTACTGTTTAGAACTTACACTACAATTTACTTCAATATAGAATATGTTTCATATATCACATCTTCAAAAGTATCTTTTCAACCCTTCACATGTTCTGATATGGGATGATCATGATATTGAGCCTAATTTGTCCGTGACTAAACATCCATTTAGGATTTTTGACATTGAGACAAAGTTTTTTCATGGTATGATGATGCATTTGGTCTATGTTATATGTCAGAATGGTTTTGATTTTCATGAGAGTATGGAGCATGAGGCACTAAAGAGAGATAAGCAGTCCCATGTCTTTAACATGGTGTCTTCTTCATAGGCTTTTTGGGGATAGAAAGTGATTATAGTGGGGAGGTCATAAATTTTTTTTCCTTCTTATAGGTACATATTGGATCTTGTTTTACCCCTTTTTTGGAACACTTCATGAAATTTTATGATGGAGATTTTATGTCGGTTAAAATTACATAATATTCAATGATGTATGTTTTTTTGGAGTTAACAGAGTCCAAGTATAAATGTATCAGAAGAATTTGTTCTGTGGTGTATGGGTTATTTCATGGATAGTACAAGATGCACCATGGACTACTTGGATGTAGTATAGGAGAAAATGTGTCCAGTTTTCAAGTCCACTTCCTATTTTGACATAACTATGCTATGGAGGGAATACTACACAATAGAGCCCTTGTTGGTGCATTTTAGTGCTACTTCCTTTTTGGGAAAATAAATGGTGTGGAACTTATCCTACATCATAGATTTACCTTGGGCGGAGCCGATCTAATCAAGGTCTATAAATGTTTTCAGGAGTCTGGTTAACTAGGGGTGGCTGCGGCATGGTCTAAGTAGGTTGTGCTGTGGTTTGGATATTTTTAGCCTATCTACATCATGGCCATAGGTTCTATAGCATGGTTTAAATTTTTACACACTTAAATGTCTTGAGAACCATTTTATATTTACATTATCCAACTACAATACTACTTTATCTTTTTTCCCTTTAAGGATCCTTATAGGTGTTTTAACACCTTTGAACTATATGGTTCATTGATCAATGGTTTCATGGAAGCATTTGATTCCTCTCGGGTAAGTGATTTATCCTTATTTTTGATTTTCCACCTTTCTTATCTTCTCTCACTTTATAGTGATTTATCCTCATGTTGATTATGGATTGTATCCATATTCTTTACTGTTTTTTGTTATAGGGATTTCTTCTTGACCTTTATTTCCTTTTAATCTTCATTGGAATTCCTGTTTTAGGTGTTTTATCCCCATTTACTTGATTAAAAATAGGTGGTTCCATAATGACTCATTCATAAAATTAAAACCAAGTTTCTTGATTAGTTATGTTCATTTGAAAGTAATTTTATATTATTTTAATTAAAATGGATTTTATGTGTGATTTCAAAGGTGGGTTTTTTTGAAATAAAACAACATTTTTGGTGGTTTTGAGAGATGGAATGTTTTGCGAAAATATGGATTGTAATGGAAATAATAGGTTAAATTGATTTACCCTAATTTTAGAAAAATGGTTTAAAATGAAAGATGATTTGAAACATCATGATTTTTATGAAAACCTATTATTTGGTTTTGAAATGAAAATCCATATTGAAAAATGATAGTGGGTATTTGTATTTTTGAATAGATTTGAAGTGATTTATTTTCCCATGATTGATTGATGGATGAATTTATTGAATCACACGTGATACTTGGTAGTTAGTGGGTAATTAGGACAATAAATCATGGATTTGACCCCCTTACACTAGATTGAAAATGAAAACACTGACTTAAACATACTGTGGCTTGATTTTAGCCCTGATGGGGAGTTGAGTACCAATATCCTGAGTCATGGGAAATGTGCACACATTAAGATAAGATCACTGATAACTACTGTTAGGATAATATTACCAAAAACTAATGGACCAATGTTTGTAACACATGGTTCCATTATATTATTTATTTGATGATTTCATGCCATTTATTTATTGGAAATTTTTATTCATTTCAATTGATTTATATAAATTATTCCATATAAAATGTTCATTTAATAATATTTTGATATATTCCCCATCTTCTGAACATGAAATAATGTTTTATTAAGAATATATAAATTCCATGAAATTACATGTTTTATTTAAATTTAATGCATAATTTTCTTACTTCTCATTGAATTTATTATGGAACACTTATTGAGAACTAACTAGGATTTATAGATCACACCCCAACATTACCTTTTTGTGTTTATAGATTATCTTATTATAGTTCTAATAAAAGGAATATTGACTCTTGGAGGTGGTTTATATTCTTGATCCTTGGAGCTTGGAGTGATGGATGTGACTATTGGATATGTGATCCACTTGTTTCATGGGTTTAGCTTTGAGTCTTATCCTAGAAGATGTGGTGTATTTTGATAATCTATCATTTGGGTGTTATTTACCCTTTTTGTTCTAGTATTTATCCTTTTTTAGTGTTGATCATAAAAACTTATTATATTTATCTTCCAATATTTTATCTCTTAAATCATTACCTTTTGTTTCTTTTATAATTTTCGATGCTATTTTCCAACCTATGGGGATTAAGAACACCCTTCAAGATATGTTAGGTTTGGATCATGTATCATGTTACTAGGTTATCTAGGCTGGTTTGTGAAAAATTATTCACTTTTGAACCTCAACTAATTATACCTAGATCGAAGATTAATCTTAGAAAAGTATTTATCTCCACATAATTGATAAAAAACATCATCAATATGGGGTAGAATATACTTGTTCTTGATAGTGATATTGTTATGTTCATTTTAATCTATGCATAGTTTCCTTGATCCATCATTATTCTTAAAAAAGAACTATTTCACCCCACTATGACCAACTAAGATTAATAAGTCCCTTATCAAGATTCTCTTAGAGTTTATGCTTTAATTATATAAAATAAATAGGGTCTATTCTATATGGATTCTTTGAAATATGTGTAGCACCTTGTAATATTTCTTTTTAAAACTAAACTTCATGACTCAAAGTAAGACTCTTCAATTCTTCTAGAAAGATATCAAAAACCTAAAATAAAAAACACATATCTTTGATTCTAAGTTTCTCCCTAACTATCGGATTAAAAATCCTTCATGGATAGGAATTAATACCCATGAGAAAAAATTAATTTCCATCTGAATTTTGTATTCATTTATTCATCAATAAATGTTGATAGGTTCATTTGGAATATGAAATATGAATTTTCGTCCTTAGAAATTGGTATGGTAATCATATATTGAAAGATAATACATTTCTAGAATCAAATAAAATTAAACTAAAGTAATAATCACAAGATTTACAAGAAGCACATTCCCATAAAATTCAATTGGAGAGGAAATATAGACTTGAGCAGTGACCATCATACCATTATCGATTTCACCACTAACTAAATATATAATAGTTTATTTTGTAACTTGATACCCTTCAAAAATTACAGATATATAAAAGAGTGGGTATATTTATAATAAAACAAGACATTAGTTGTTCTAGACCAGATGATAAGTTTACCTTTTACAACATCATTCTTGTAACCCACTTCAGTAGTCATGATCACATGAATCGACAGAGCTTGTTCAATATACATTCCCTCGATGGAAATTTATTCACAATGATGATGGGTGAAGCCTATGTGGTTTAAATATTAATGTGGTAGATTTCTGTGGAGGTTTCTGGTCCAAACTGCGGCCTATCCAATGATGGGTGGTAGTGGTTCTGGTTGTGGTATTCAACGATGTGGTGGCATCCACCTATGGTTTCTTTTTTCTTAGGGTTTATATCCCTAAGACTTGGGACTTAAGGATTTTTATTTTGGTCTTTGAGCTACTGGGTCTATATTCCATGTTAAATCTAATTGCTATTTAGTTTGGGGTTCTCTCCCATGTAATGGGTTCCCTCCTAATTAAAAGGGATTATCTTTTTTCTCTTTTAATAAATAGGAATCTTCACTAACCGTTCTAGTACATACTAAAAAATATATGATTAAACAAATACCAATCCAGTGTCAATTTCATCTTCTTGTTTGATATTTGTAATAATGTTCCACCATTAATATTCTTAACCATCAAAATGATAAATTGCTAGGACACCATTTTCATGTTTCAAGAAATATAGAACAAAAAAAATATTCTCAATTGTATTCATCCATAACTCATCCACTAGTTGATCATAATACCCACTAAAATAAGGTGGAAGTCGTCTCATAAAAAAACAAAACAACAAGTTGTTCCCTCTATTGATCATTTATAAGACCTATAAGATTCATAGCCTAAGAATGTTGTGTGAGCATTGTAATAAGATTCTACATTCCAACTCCCACATAATTCTATAGCCATGGTAGAAAATCATTTCATTTTCCATTACATTTTTTATGGGAATGATGTATTCTAGTTCCATCCATTGACTAAAACCAAAAATAAAAGTGTGAGAAATAATAATCATAGTGCAAAACCACATAATCAAGAAAAATCTTTAATATGATAACTAAATAATAAAACCTTATTTTCAACTTATAGAACCTTATGTTTATCCAAGGTCATCCATGGTCATAATTTATCCAATCCTTAATAATATTTCATAAATCAAATGTGAATTTTCCTAAGAATATCTCTTAAGAGTGTCAAACTAGGTGCACAGTAAGGGAACACTTACCTTATACTAGAATTATGGTTGATATATTCTGAAACAACTCTTTTTAGTGTTATTACCCCTAGATACATTTGTACCAAAACCATATCCACTTGTAGTATCCATATATGGATGTATTTGTAGTAAATCCATATAATCTCATCCTTAACAAAACTTTAGGATGTTATCCTATGATTAGAATTATCCATAGTGTTTTCACAAAAATTTTCTAAAACTAATCTCAATTTATTTTCTAAACATGTTATCTGATACAAACTATAGATACCCATACTTTTCATAAATTAATATTAAATATTTTAAGTTAAATTATCATAAAATTTCAAAAATACACACATGAGGGTCATAAAGGTTTAGTTTATTTGGATACTATATAAACAATAATCTTATTTCATGGAAGATCATCAACATATCACACAAAGATCTTCCCATTTAACACTCTTGATAGACATACCCTACTTAAACCTTTATCCATAACCTGGGAAAAGGAAATATAATAATGGTTGATATCATATTCTATGTAAGGGTAATCACTGGAGATATATATTTATGAACATATAAAATCATAAGACAATCACAAGGGTATTAGATCATGAATATAAATTTAAATTATTATAGAAAATCTATTATTGATCATAAACATGATTCATGGAATAAAACATTACCATTTCAAAATACATTTTTCATATGACTAAGATATCACCATAAATCAATCATGAACCATATGTTCATGTCATAAAATGTGAAACAATCATAAGTGTAGAAACCATTTCATATTTCAAGGTTAACTAGTGAGATCATAAAATCATAACAGATCTGGAATAAAAAAATCCTATATTTTATTAAGCACATCAAGCAAAATGACTTATTTCCCATAGAGGATCAAGAACATCAACTTGTTTCCCATTATTATCTCATGATATATAATACATTACCTGATGCATTTAAGGGATATATAATTCAGGCCTCACCTATCACATATTGATAACCACATATATATTTTCCACATGATTATAAAAAATTAATATTATCATCATATCCTAATTTGTGTGAAGTAAAAAGGATTTATAAACATTTCATAAATTTGTCAAAACATAACCCATAAAAAATAAATGGGTTTCATAAATATATCAACATAATAATCATAAACCATTTAGAGAAAGAATAAGGATGATATAATTAAATCATATTCCTAATAAACCATAATTACACCAAGGATATTATCATTGGTGGGAATTCCATTAAACGATCACATGAATATTTCTTGAGAAAAACACCCTTTCCATTTTGAAATCACTTCTTCAAATTCTAAAAATTCCCCAAATATTAAGGAAAAAATTTTCAATGAAAATAAACATAAAATATTTTATAGGAATCATCAAATCATTGAGCATTCATGACCTTAGATTTTTTTTTTCATTCTATATAAATTAAATGAAAACATTCCTTTCACACTTTTATAGAAAAAATAAAAATTACCATGTTTAGAAAATGATAATAAGATTCATTTTAGAACATTTTTTAAATGTTTAATAATTGGTAAAAATGAAATTAAAAATCATAGTTTAATTTTAAAAGAATTATTAAAAATATTTTTAGAAAAAATTTATATTGAATAAAAGTATTTTCAATTGAATAGAAAAATAAATTATTCTTCCTTTTAAAATATTCTTTCAATATCATGAATACTTAAAGTGAAGAAAATGAATGGAAAAAATTTATCATTCAGAAATACCTTTAGGAGAAGAATATTAAATGGATTTTTTTTTCATTTAACGATCATATAAAATTTCTAATTGAAATTCAACATAACAATTCTAATTAAAATAGTATTGAAAGACAAATCGTTTATGTCAAGTCTCATATTTCTTCATGCACGTTCAAACCTCTTCTTCATTGAAATAAATCCTTTAGATCGCCTCTTAAGGACCCTAGGGTTAGTTTTTGGGGATACCAACACCTCAAAAACATGTATAGGTATGTTGATAAGATAATTATCTAGGTTTTCATTGAGATTGAAGGATTAAAGTGGTGTAAATAAGAAAAAAATTTGTTTCCTTTTATACCAGAGGAAGAGGACGCCGTTGAAATTTATTAAAAGATTAAAAAAACAATATATTCATTCTTAAGAATAATTATTCCAAATGTCCATTAGTTTGAAGTAAAATAACCTAGGTTCTAATTAAAATCATCGAATAAAATTTATACAGCTTCTAGTGTCATTTTAAACATTATGATTTTGATTAACACCTTCATTTATCATTTTTAACCTTAACCACTATAACAAATATTTCAATATTTAAAGGGTTAATAATGTTACTATAAATGGACAAATGAATCATAAATGGACCAGGGTTGATTTTTTCAGAAAAATTATATTCATTTACATGATGATAAGTTTTTTATGAATCTTAAATCATTTAATAAAATATTAATTATTTCTAAATAGCATTATTTTTAATTTTTGAACTATTCATTTAATTTGACATTAAAGAGACCAAGGAAAATATGGAATTAGAATGTATTCCTTTCACACATCCCTAATATGTAATATGTATCTAAAAAATTCCCATAGCACGATAACACAACTATATATATAACTTTTAACATTTTTAAAATAATTTTTTTCATTTTTATATTAATTGAAGTAATATTTTATCATCTTTGTGTAAGCATTTAAGATAATTATATAATTAATAAAAATTTGAACTAAATTATTATCTTGAAAATAATTTCATTATTCTCAAAATATACATTTATATTCATTCACAACTTTATTTTTACCCTATGAGAAAACAAAAGATATAATTAAAATTAAGAGGGTGGTATTTTGTTTTTTTTGTTTTCTTAATTTAATATAAAGGTTGTATTCTAAGAAATATGGAAAAAGTAGACATATATTACAAATATTCATGTAAATGTTTGAAATCCACGCATCCAATAGGATAAAGGAAATATTTAGGAAAATTTTGATGCCTTATCCAAATATTTTAACCCTATATTACCGATTTTACCCTTACCGAGGAGACAAAAAATTACCAAAGGCCACTATTCTTATTGACCAAAATAAATGGAAACTATTTACCAAATTTGATCCTCCCAATTCCAAATTTAGATTTCAATTTTGAATATTTAATTTTTATAATTGGTAGAAATAAATTTTAAAATATGTATGAAAAATGAGATGAAAATCACTTCTTAGGAAACACATTTTTAAGCATAGAACTTGATTTATTTTTATCCCACACCTAGACAAAATAAGAAATAAAAGTTAAAATATTATGTTTAATATATAATATATAAATTTAAATAATTATCCAATAGTGATCAATTTAATTTATTATGATAAACACACATTTCAAGAATAAAAATAGTTTTTTATAAAAACATCTCCTTTATTTCCAATTGGTTTTTATTTTAATTGATAATTAATTTATAACCAATGAATTAATTTTAAATATATGTAAAACATAAGTTTTTTTAATATTTTTAGCCTTATTTATACCCTAAAATCTAACTACTAGGAGATAATTATCATATTAAATAATAATATTTTCATAGTATATCATAGTTCTTTTAAACTAGGTGTTGCGTGTAATAGAAGCTATCAAAAAAATTAAATTTATTTGAAAAAAATACTTCATAAATATTATGGAATTATAGATCTCCCAAATAACACCTCCAAACCTCATAAAACACAAATGGATTATTTTAAAAAATCTAGGACCATACACATTTATTTTAAAAAAATATATAACAACACTAAAAATAATTTCATTTTGATATCATCCTAAATTATACTTAAAAATACAATCAATACCACTAACCAAGTCCTGATGGTAATATTTGTAATAATGTAAATGTATTTTGGTGGTTTATCTAGAATGAATCTCATAGTGATTTCTATTTGATTTAGCTCTTCTAATATCAAATTCCTCTTAAGATAAACTTGTTTTAGTTAATCTAGTTCCTGGTCAAGGGAATAACATAATATTGTGAAATCATTTCCATGAATGGATAAATGGGGATTATATTGGATATTTTTACAACTAAATTCCATTTTAATTACCTTTCTATATAAATTTTATAACATTGTGAAACATATTTATTCTCACCAATTCAATGGATTTATTAAAACAACTAAATTTTAATTCATTATCAAACATTATTTTATATGAAATTATAATATAACCAATTTATATAATTATGGTATATACCCAATTTCCACATAATTCAAATTTCTAGATAATCCCAATGATGATATATTCCCAATTACCAAATATACAAAATAACCATATCCACTCTTATGTGTAACCCCACATACCTTATCCAAATTTCTCGTCTCATTATCTCATTCTTTTATAGAGGTGTTAATTATGTTTATAAATCATTTAATTATCTACATAAAAATCATTGGTGGTTTAATCATCATGGAAAATAGGGATGAGGAATATTTCAATATTTTTGTATTTTTTATAGGTCATTTTATTCCTTTTGTAATGTTCCAAATAATATTTCATTTATCTATCCCATAATATTTTTTATAATTTAATATTTTTCCTTCACTGAAGAAGGTTTTGTTCTAATAAGTTTATCTTTTCATATATCAAAATCTCTCAAACACATATGATTTATTAAAATGGAAATATAAACTAAAATATTTTGTTTTTAGTTAGAGATCATTATAGAGATTTTGGATCACCAAAAGAACATTTTTCAAGGGTGATTTTTTCCATTGGTGTGATTCTATTGTAAGAATGGTGGTTTAGAGGTAATTACCTAGGTATGAGAATCTCATATAGAAGTTTAATATTATTAATTATTCAATATATTTCACCATAATGGATAAATTTCGTATTGTTTAATGATTCTATAATGAAATGTATTTATTTTTTTGTGTTATAAAATTTTTATTCATATGTTTTAGATTTTTTATAATTTTTTAAGTGTACTTAATGGTGGTACTATGAAATTATATCTACTTACTTTTTAAAATTATAAAATTTATTTTTATCATGTTAATATAAAATGGCAAAATATCAATTTTAATTATCTAAAAATTATAATATTATTTGACTATTAATCACATTATTGGGTTTCAACATCTAATTTGGTAAGAATATTGATCCCTGAAGGAATTTTAAAGAGAATTTGGGGTGATACTTAGGTAGAATACATGGTTAAATAACCTTCATCAATAATTATTTTTTATGAATTTGAGGAATTAATTAATTTTTTATTAATTTTATTGTTAAATAAACTTGAATTATAAATTTTCATTATAGGAAATTTTGTTCAACAGGGGGTGAAAAATTTGGTGAATAATTAAATAAACATGAAATATAATCATGTACACATATTAAAAATGATTTTTTGATACAAAATTTCCCTAAAATCCTCATTCATTCTATTTAATAATCCCTAATATCCATCATTAAAATTATGGAGTTCTCTAGGATTGAATATGAGACTATCCTTTAAGTTTTGAAGGATTTTTAGTGTACTTGATTGATTGATTATTGGTTGGAAGTTGTGTATTTATTGATACACTCTACACAATAAACATTCTCACCTATATCAAGGTAAATATGTTCAAAGGGATTTACATGTAGAGTGATATGTATGTTGAAATTTGATTTAGTGGACTATTTTCAATGTTGAAGGATTGTTTTCCATAATCATTAATGGTATCAACATAAAAATATAAGCTGATTGATTCTGATATTCAAGGACTCAAAATTGGATTGTGGCATAGGGTTATAGATCTAATGAATATATGGAATTTTAATTGAAAATATGAGGAATGTGACATAAAAACCATATTTTATTATTATATCATTAATCTCTGATTTTTTTATTTTTTTTATTTAATAAATTAATTCAATCCAAAAATAAAACAAATGATATAAAAAAGAATAAAATAAGATAAATTGAGGTTATGTTATTTGATTTTATAGATGGAAAATTATAATTGATTATTATATATTTTTATATTTCATATTAGAGATTGGGAATCTAGCATATGTGATTTTCTGATAATTGACTATTAATATGTAAAATACGTGGAATAAAAAGATAAATAAATATATTGTAAATTTGGATATAACAATTTCTTGTTAAATTTTATAAAAAGATAAAATAAGGTTTGTAATATTAAAAAAAAGTGTAGAAAATAAATTATTTGTAATGAAGTGAAAAATAATGTATTTGTTTTTAATGTGAGGAGGATAAAAAAATTAATAATTCCATTATGATATATTATTCCACTTATATTATGAAATTCCATTAGATTATGAAATAAGTTGTTTTCTAGGGTTGTGATATTAATTAATCATGATATATATATAATGTAAAAGTAACAGAGGATATATGAAAGATGTCTAAGATATAAGAACATAGCAACTATAATTCCCAAAAAAACTATGAGGGGCTAAATTACAATGAAAAATTTATTTCTTCTCAAATAGATTTTTTCCTTACATTGGAAAAAATAATTTCCCCAGATCAATACTAATAAAAGATTCATAAAAACCATACATGAAAAATTAATGCGTTGATGTCACATTTATGTCTTCATCTTTATGTATTTTTTTTGGTCCCATGTTTATACTTGTTTTTTGGGAGTTTTTGGTATAATCTGGAAGTTTTAGGGTTGATAGTATGAGGTGCATGGTTTTTCAAACCGTGCATCCATACCCAAGAAACCATATGTTGTTTGGCATTTTTGGATAGTGGGAAACTGCATGGTTTCCACATGGATTATTATCTATGTGGGTTAATCATGAGACTCATTCCTCTTGGATAGCTAGAGGTTAAAGATTGACACACAGTTTGGAAAACCATGCGGGAAAACCTTGTGACTTGTCCAAGTCATTAAAAAGTGTAAATTTACCCTTGTTTCCCCTCATATTTTATCCCTAAATATCCCCTTTATCACCCCATTTGATCTCTCTATCCCTAAGTGCCTCCCTACCCTCCTATTGGATCCATCGGACTCCCTCCTTCCAGTGGATTTGGTGTGGATTCATCAAGGAAACATCAATTAAGTGATTTATCCCTTAGTTTATTCCCCCTTTATAGGGATTTCTTCTATATTTCTTGAGTTCATATTTTCCAGAACATGTTTGGCCAAAAAGGAGGTTTTGATCTTATGTTTTTGGGGGATATAGTGATGTTTTTTTCAATCTTTCCTTAATATGGTCTTTATGTGGTGCAGTTGTGATTTTTCATCAATTTTCATAAGTTCCCAAGTGTGAGATATGTGGTTCCATGCTTTAAAATTATTGTATGAGTTCATATTGATTTTGGGGATTTATGAATGTGTTCTACTATTTTTTTTTGTGTGGTGGGAATTTTTTTTGGAAAAGAGTTTGACATGCATATATGATGAAAATGGGATTTTCAAAGGAAAATAATTATGTTTTCATGTGTTCCTTTTTTTGTTACTTCTTGAAAGTGTTTTATGATTTTCTTAAAGGTGGGAAATTTTTTTTAAAGGCACTTGAGGTGAGAATATATTGAAAGTGGTTTTTTTAAATGAAATGGATTTTATGGAATGTTGTATTCTTGGTTGTTCACCTTTAAGGTGATGTGTAAATTATGTAAATCATGTAAATGATGAGAAGCATGTTTTAAAGTGAAATTTGATTATGTGTGGATTATAAAGGGCTTGGCCCATTAAAATGGTTAAATTTGTTAAGTTCTTTTCTTATAATGATGCTAAATGGGTTTCATGTATTGTGTGAGTTATGAAAAATTTGATTTGAAATTGCTTTGGTGTGTGTAAAATGGAAGGTAGTTTTCTTTGTGGAAAATTGGTATTTCCTTATGTTGTTATGAAAATGGTGATTTCCTTATATTGTTATGTGTATTGGTATTTCTGTGTGAAAGTGATGGTTATATGACATGAGAGATGGAATGTGAGCACAAATGGGAATCTTAGGTATCTAGGTGGGTAAACTAGAACTAGTACACTAGCGTTTCAGAAGTGGAAAGGTCTAAATTATTCTAGTGCATTGTCACTAGTTGACTCGGAAGTGGAAAGGCCCAAATTCACATAGAGGTATTTATGCTTTCAATACTAACTAAACATGTGATATGATCAAAGACCACTAGGAACTTGGGATGATCTCTCATAGTGGATCATGCATGAGACTATGCCGATATTGTCCAATTATTTGGAGACTACTAGGCCCTTTGGATGATCCTATCTAGTGTCTCAAGCATGAGAAGGATTTTGGTAGTTGAGTTGGAGGATATTGATCACCGGGGTATGAGGTTCTTTGTGACTCACTTGTGAAAACTACCCTTAGGAATTTACCTATGGTTATATCTTGTGACATTATATATATGTGATGTGGTGATGGCCGTCAGTATATAGTGTACCTCATGTAATCTATGGCATTGAGGCTAGTTTATTTTAAAAAAATGGTTGATCTTGAAAGAATGTTTTTCTGAAAATGTTTCCTTAAAATTTCCTTTGAAAATGTTTCAAGGTGTTTTCATATAAATGTTTATGTTGATTTATCTTTTAATATTGTAGAATGGAATATTTCATTTTGGGTGGAATCCTACTGGGATATGGCTCACACCCTACATAAACATTTATAGAATGTGTATGTAGATGTTGTTATGTATGACCTAGTTAAAGGAAAGATGTGTCGTGGTGATGGTTGTCCCTGTTGCTAGAGATTTACACTTTTTACAAGTGTTGGTGTTGGTGGCTTGAAAGTGACGTCCCTTATGTGACACGGTGTTTTTGGGATGTTTAGTGGCCCCCTTTCCATTATTTCCCTTTGGATTTTGGTTCAATTGGTAAAACTTTAGTTCTAAAAATTGTTGTACCATGTTTGGTTATGGTTATTAGTTCTGTGTTTCTTTATTCTTATGGGCTGTTTATTGTCATATTAATGGGTGAAATCATTCTCAAGTTATATTGTTGATAACTAGGTATTAGTTTCCAGCCTGCGGGGATCAGGAACGCCCTTCAGGCCTTCTCTCGAGCTGGATTGTGTATCAGTTGGATGGTATCCTGGATTGGTTCTTGACAAAATGATATCAAAGAGGTCACCCTATTTTGATTCATGATATTTAGGAAGAGCCTGCATATATTGGGGCTATGATTTTTGGGACTTGACGTTCTAGTTATGAGTAGGGTGCCTGGCCAACACACCTCATGATTGGACTCAAGTCACCATGAGATATTGATATGTGGTTTGACTTTTCTTCCAATTGATACGTACATTTTTAATACTGTATATGGACACTAGGTGGGGGGGGGATTGATTTGATTTGTTATTGTACTGAAAATGGGTTTTTTGGCTTATTGAAGTGTTTGAGATTTTTTGTTGTTACTATTGAGATTTTTTAGAATATCTGTTGATCGTTGGGTTGATGTTTTTCTTGTGAATGTTTCTTGTTGAAGTGAAATGCCTCCTCAGAGAGTCCATGTGCAACTGTGGGAAGATGCATGAGAGATTTATCATTCTCTATTTGACCATAGGCTAGTGGAGGTAGTGGTTTGGGCTGTCTAAGCATTGGGACAAGGAGCAGGCTCGAGTCCTGCTCAAGTTAGGGAAGCTGAACCAAGTCCTAGAAATTAAAAAGATCAGGAGTTATTCAGGAGAAAACCTCCCTCATTCTAGGGAAATGAGGAACCATAAGAAGTATGGGAGTGAAATACTAAAAAACCAGACTTAACAATGTTGGTATTTATCAGTGCTACAGAAAAATGATGATAAATTTTACCTTTTATCAACGCTTTTTTAGAGATGATAAAGGGTATCCTTTATCAATTCTTTATTTTTAGCGCTGATAAAGGTTAAAATTTTTTAGTGCTTCATTTTTAGCGCTGATAAAGGGTACCCTTTTTCAGTGCTTTTTTAGTGCTAATAAATATTTATTTCATCGGTGCTTTTTAGCACAGATAAAGGTCCAAATAAATAAAATGAAATAATTAAATAAATTAAAAATAAAATTGATTTTATTAAAAAAATATTAAATTTTTATTAATTAAGTAATTATTGATAAAAATTAATAAATTTATTATACATTATTAAATATTAAACATTTTATTAATTAGATAATTATAATAATTAATGTTATTAAATTGTATATATTAAATATATAGATATATATTAATGTACATAAAAATGATTTATATATTAAAAAGTATTTATGCGATTTACATTAAATAGTCATATATTTATTGAATAATGGTTTATAATTCAAAATTAATATTTATTAACAATATTGACTAATTATATAGTACTCGACATATAATTGAATGTCGTTTGATTTTTCAATTTAACATAGATCAAATCTATGTTACATTGATTTCACATATATGTAATTAATATATTTTTATTTACAATGCACACACATAAAACTTATCCATTTTTTCAATATTGTTAAAGTGTACTTATTATTAATTTATTCAATTTCACTCATATTTAGAATATATGCATGAACTTCAAATCAGATATTCATTAATAATGTTAGAAATATATTTGTAAAAAAATATTTATAAATAAATATATCTATAAATATACATTTACTATATTTATACAATTATATATTAATAATTATAAATAAATAAATATTTTTTTAAAATTATTTATATAATTATAAATAAATAATTATATATATTTAAATAATTATTAAATTTATAATAAATTTACTTAAATAATGAATATATTTTCTATATTTATATTTATCTATATTTATTAAATATATATATGTATAATAATATAAGTATATAGAATGATATGAATATTATTTTTTAAAAATATTTCTATAATTATAAATAAATAATTATTAATAAATAATTATAAAATTACAATAAATATATTTAAAAAATAACATATTTAATATATATATATATATATATATTTATTAAGTATATATAAATATTTACAATTATTTTATTTATAATTATAATTATAAATCCTTTAACAATGGTTAAGTAATAAGCGCTGATAAAAGCATCTTTATCAGCGCTTTTTCACACTAATAAAGATGAGGATTTATCAACGCTAAACAAAGCATTGATAAAATTAAAATTTATCAATGCTATAAGTTTAGAACTTATAAAGAGTTCTTTTATCAGTGCTTAGGTAATAAGCACTGATCAAAGGACACTTTATTCGCACTTTTTTATAAGCGCTGATAAAAGTGTCCCAATCTAATTAAAAAACTCTATCCATTTTAGAACCCATCATGATATCAGAAGCCTTCCATGGAATCCACACACTACCGATACTCTTTCTCAATGAATCAAAGCTCAAATCACACCACTTGACTGCCTCCAGTTTCTCGAACATCTCATCTGACATGCAGTGTTCTATTGTAGTTAGGGTTTCCGAATACAGTCTCAGATTTTCTTCAACCTAGTGAGGTAGTCATGATTTTATTTGTATATTTTTGGTTTTGTTTTTGATTTCTTATTCAATAATGTCATTATTTTTGGTTTGGTGATTGTATATTAGCGAGGTAGGCCTTTAGATTTTCTCAATTTCCAATTTTGATTCAAATATTGATCACTCATGAAGAGTTTATTATTTTTGGACTTGATGGTGACACATGAAGTCACATGGATTTTATTTGGTTTTTTTATTTTGTTTATAATTCCCAAATTGATCACCCAAAGTTATCATACATATTTTTTATTCTTTATTTTATTAATGTATTCCATACGTGTGAAATTTTAGAAATTTAAATTGGGGATTTTTTTGTGTGATAGAGTTGAAGGTAGGTTAAGGGATTTATTTTATATCTTAATGATTCATATATTATTTTTTCTACTTATTTGGGTTGGTGTGGTAATCCAATGTATGGATTCATTATGAAAGTTTTTATTTAAATTTTCTTTTTACTAGTTTTATTTATTTTTTGGTCCAAATCATTCCCACTGTGTTGTTTTTCATGTAACAATGCTTGTTATGAGTTAAAGGGAGATGGAGAATGTCCCTTGGACACTATCATGATATAGATTGACATTCCACCCATGATATTTAAAAATTTTATTTGATTTTCAATGGATATCAACATGGGTTTTTAGTCTACATTTTTAAATCTATAAAACACTTCCCTCACATACATGTATTGGGAAATAAATATCCCATGAATTCCATGAGTTACCTATAAATGAAGGAAAATGTCAACTAACTAATCATTAAAATTTAAACAATTTTCATTTTTAATTTAGAAAATTATTATCATCATTCATCTCTTTTAACCCTAAATATTATTTCATCCACATTATTAAACACTTTAAATATATCCATAAAATTATTTTTTATGTAATGATTATGATCAATTCCTCATTTTTTAAATTAAAATTTATTTAATAATTCATCTAACCTTCAATACCGAGCTCTTAGTCCTTGTTTTAATTCATACATCACCCTTTTCAATTTACAAAAAATATTCTCCTATTAAAGAATGATAAAACTACTTGTTTGATTGATGTAATTACTATTTGTGTAATATATTAGTAAATAATAATTTTACATCCAGTTGGAGAACCTTGAATTTCCTTGGGATGGGTCAGTGTGGTGATATGATATCCGAAGAGTCTTGAAATGTTTTCCTATTCATTTAATCCATTATCTGTAACTTTCACTTGTGATAATGGATATATTATGTGTATTTATTTATATGTTTTATAAAATTAATATTTTATAAACCAAATAGGATGTATATGAACTGAAAATGGATTCACTTCAATCATTTGACAAATGAATATGAAGATGGAGTTAAAGAGTTCATTAAGTTTTCAAGAGAGAATGGAGAAGACCCTTCTAAAATCCTATGTTTATGTTTATGTTGTTATTATTCAAGAAAAATTAGTCCAGAAGAGTTGAAGGAATATTGATGTCTATTTGGCATCACTGATTAATGGAGACAAAAACAAGGATTGACTGTGCATAACTCATAAAGCTAATAAAAAAACTAAGGATTCACTGTGCACTTCACTACTGTTGGTTAATTACCATTTAGCATAGCATCTGACTTGGACTTCCTACCCAACATCCCCGTGATGCTCTTATCCCACATATAGAGAGAAATAAACTAATTATATTATTGAACATAGAGATACAATTTTGTAGAATAAGATAATTCATTGAGTAAAGGTTTTGTGGAAAACACATATGATTTAAAAAGAAACATGAGAATCATAAAATGATATGAATGAAAAACATTACCATTTGTTTAAATAATGAATAAAATTGAGATAAAGTGAAGTAAAAGTGAATTCTGAATGGTGATATAATAGAGATAGTGGAGAGCGTGTGTGGGATTAGAGCATCACGAGGATGACAGACAAGAAGTTCTAGTCAAATTCTATGAAAATTGGTAGTTATCCAATAGTAGTGAAGTGCACAAAGAATCATTATTTTTGTTATTAACTTTGTGAGACATGCACAACCAATCCTTGTTTTGGATCCAATGATCAATAGAGGAAAATAGATATCAATATCACTAATTGTCTCATAGTTTCTTGAAATCCATATAGTCTTGTAAACCGCAATGAAGTGCATAGAGAAACCTTAGTTTTTTTTATTAGCTTATATCTAGACCAAATCAAGCCTTTGTAAAGATTTAAAGGTAATGTTATGATATAATTTCTTTATTTTACTGAAAAATTATATAATGAAATTTTGATTTAATTTTCATTATTACTTGTAGAGTTTATTTATTTTAGAAGATTTCTATCCATGTGTAATGCCTTTACAAGATGAGAAATGATGCTATCTCTGCACAATAACAAAGATAATCTTGATGTTTTCATAGTAAAATCATTTTCTATAGAATTAATGAATTGTTTCATATTTATGTTTTATTTATTTATTTTTTGTATTACTCACATAATAATTTTTTATATAGGTGGATTCTTTTGTTCGATTTGATGTTATTTGTCCAATTTTCATGATTCTTATCCCTTAAAACCTTTTCACCCCTACAATGGTACATTTATCACTTTACTTAAAATTACCTCCACTACCTTTTTAGGAAGAGAAAAAATGATTAATCTACTCAATTATAGAGGTAATATTGATGTTTTCATAGTAAAATCATTTTCGATAGAATTAATGTATTGTTCCATATTTATTTTTAATTTATTTCTTTTTAGTATTACTCACATAATAATTGTTTTCTTATATAGGTGGATTATTTTGTTCAAGTTGGGGTGCTCTGTTTGTCTTTCATTCTTCTTCTCCCTTAAAATCATTTCACCCCTAAAGTGGCTCATTTATCAATTTCTTTCAAATTACCTCCATTTAATTTATATAAATATAAATACCACTACCTATTCTCAATTATAGAGGTAATATTGATGATTTCATAGTAAAATCATTGTCCACATAATTAATGTATTGTTTCATATTTATGTTTAATTTATTTATTTCTCATATTACTCACATAATAATTGTTTTCTTATACATGTAGATTCTTTTATTCAAGTTGGGGTGATCTGTCCAACTTTTATGATTATTCTCCCTTAAAACCTTTTCAACCCTATAGTGGTTCATTTATCACTTTATTTTAAATTACCTCCACTACCTTTGCAGGAAGAGAAATGCTGCTACCTCTGCTTAATTGAAAAGGTAATCTTGATGTTTTCATAGTAAAATCATTATCTATAGAATTAATTTATCATTTCATATTTATGTTTAATTTATTTCTTTTTATTATTACTCAAATAATAATAATTTTCTTATAAAAGTGGATTATTTTGTTCAAGTTGGATTAATCTGTCCATCTTTCATCCCTTTATACACCAAAACTTCCATAGGATTCTTCTCCCTCAAAACCTTTCACCCTCTAAATGTTGAAATTTATCACTTTCCTTCAAGTTACCTCTACTTCTCAATCCCAAAGGTAATATTGATATTTTCATAGTAAAATAATTATCCATAGAATTAATCTATTATTTAATATTTATGTTTAATTTATTTATTTGTAGTATTACTCATAATAATTATTTTCTTATACAGGTGGAATCCTTTTCTTTCATATTGATGTGGTTTTTTTGAAGCTTCTCATTCAGTGTTGGAAATTTCATAAATAAATTTAATAAAAATCATGGTTACAGTGACAATTATGATTTTTTTGAAACTTTGGGATGTGTATGAATCAGCCATACCTCAATCCGACACATGATGTGACCGGTATAACTCCAAGTACTTCTTTATATTTTAAATTGACATTAATTTTAGTAAAAAATACATCTGAATCAATGTGTTTGTTATGAGTTTAAAATCAATATTTTACTTTAAAAATTTTCACTCACTGAAAACCGAGAAAACATGCTTGAATTTTCTTGATAAGTTAGGTAATCAATTCATAAATCATTTTTTACATTTAGGAATTGGTCTCACATCAAACTGATACACGATGTAATCTAAATAAGTCAAAGTACATGTTTCAGGTTTAAAATGAAATTTTAGTAAAAAAGAAAAGTGACGTTCTCAAAAGCAAGAAAAAACATTCATATTGTTTTGATACTTTTGAAAAAAAAATCCATAAGGGATTCTAGATGTATAAGAATTAACCGCACCTCAATCCAATACACGGTGTGACCAATATGACTCTAAGTGTGTCTTTATTTAAAATTGCAATCAATTTTAGTAAAAAAACAAACCGACCTACACAAAACCAAAAAAACACATTTATATTGTTTTGATACTTTAGGAAAATAATCAATAAGTGATTTTATATGTGCATGAATCAACCAAAACTCAATCCGATGCACAATGTGACCGATATTACTCCAATTGCATGTTTTTATTTAAAACTGACATCAATTTTAGTTAAAAGGCCAACTGACCTACTCAAAACTGATAAAACCCATTAAAATTGTTTAAATAATTTAGTAAAATTATCCACAAGTCATTTTTGATGTGTAGGAATCAGTCTCACATCAAACTAATACACGATGTGATTTGTATGAGTCAAAGCGCATGTTTCAAGTTTAAAATGACATTTTAGTAAAAAAGACAAGTGATGTACTCCAAACTGAGAAAATACACTCATATTGTTTTGATACTTTATTAAAACAATACATAATTTATTTGGAATGTATAAGAATCAACTGCACCTCAATCCGATGCACGATGTGATCGGTATGTCTCTAAGTACATCTTTATTTAAAAGTGACATCAATTTTAGTAAAAACAACTGACAAACTCAAAACTATACAAACACATTTGGATTATTTTTATTCTTTAGGAAAATGATACATAAGTAATTTGAGATGTTCATGAATTATTTTCACCTCAATCTGATGCACGGTGTGGCCGATATGACTACAAGTGCGTGTTTTTATTTAAAATTGACATCAATTTTAGTAAAAAGGCCAACTAACCTATTAAAAACCAATAAAACCCATTAAAATTGTTTAAATAATTTAGTAAAATGATCTATAAGTCATTTTTGATATATAGGAATCATCTGAACCTTAATCTAATACAAAATGTGATTGATATGAGTCAAAGTTCATGTTTCAATTTTAAAATGACATTTTAGTAAAATAGACAAGTGACATACTCAAAACCAAGAAAAAAAATTCATATTGTATTGATAATTTAGGAAAATAATAAATAATTCATTTGGAATGTGTTGGAATAGAACAAACCTCAATTTTACTCATGGTGTGACCGGTATGACTTAAAGTACATCTTTTTATTTAAAATTGTCATCAATTTTAGTGAAATTGATAAATTTCCTACTAAAAACCGAGAAAACGCATTATGATTATTTTGATAATTTTTAAAAATGATTTATAAGTCATTTTTGACATGTAGGAATCAGCCACATATCAATCTGATACACGATGTTCCTAATATGACTTAAAGTGTCTGATATCAGGTTAAAATCAACATTTTAGTTCAAAAAGTGCCACTCACTGAAAATCGATCAAACACGCTTGGATTTTCATGATAATCAAAGAGAATGATTTATAATTAATTTTTGACAAGTAGGAATCCTTTTCTAGTCCAAACGATACATGATGTGATCAGAATGAGTCAAAACTGTGTGTTTTTAGTTTAAAATGGAATTTTAGTAAAAAAGAAAACTGATGTACTCAAAACCAATAAAAAACATTCAAATTGTTTTTATACTTTAGGAAAATGATCCAAAATTCATTTGAGACATGTTGGAATCAGTCACACCTCAATATAATGCATGATGTGACCAGTATGACTCCAAGAGCATCTTTTTATTTAAAATTGACATCAATTTTAGTAAAATTAACATTTCATAATAATTTATTTCTTTATATTAATACTAATATAAGAATTTTTTTCTTATACTAGTGCATTATTTTTCTTGATCTGGGGTGGGTTTTTCATAAATAGCATGATTTGGGTTAGGATTAAAAGATAAAGGAACATTGATGTATTGAAATGTATGTAATAATTTTTATTTATATAATTGTATGAACTAATGTTTGAAATGTATATAATATAGTGTTTTGTTCTTGTGTTTTTGTTGTATATTTCTTCTCATTTAAATATTGTATTGGGAATTGTTTTTGTTGATATATGGTGTGTTTCTAGTAATGCGGTGTGCTGTAACAACACACTGCAATGTGTCCCTGTATCAGTTATTTTAAAAGAGATGATAGAGGCCATATTTATCAGTGCTTTTAAAAGTGTTGATAATGTTATACTTTACCAGCGCTCATAGAAGTGCTGATAAATTTCTATTTTATCAACACTCAAAAATTTCTAACAAATGGTTCCTTTGGCGGTGCTAAGTTAAAGGGATGATAAATGGTTCCTTTATCAGTTCTATTTTTAGCGCTGATAAAGGACCCCTTTATTAGCAAATTTTTATCACAGATAAAAGACTATGAATTTTAACATTGCTCATGTAGTTAGCAATTTTATAACACTGATAAAGGTCATTTCTAGCATTGTTAAAGGCTAGTTTTTTAGTAGTTGTGGCTTGAGAAGATATATAGAATGTTTTAATTTCTTGACACTCCTGAGGCTATCATAGTGAAATGTTCTTTATTTATGTTGGAAGGTCCTAATCAAAAGTGGTGGGACTCGGTCGTGCAAGATGGAAGGCATGAGTAGATGGGTTGGGGAGATTTAAATATCGACTTAAATAATCCATATTGTCTAGAGGTTTTTCTAATTCCTAATAATTCATGGATCTTACCCAAGGAGACTAGATAATGATGGATTATGGAAACTGCTTTGTGGAGTTGGTACAGTATGCGCCCGGGATCATTATTATTGAGAAGATGAAAGCTTCAAGGTTCAAGAGGGGGTTGCGGGTAGAAATTTATTCTCAATTATTTTTGTTTAAGATGAATCCCTATTCTAAGGTGTTTGGACATGATTTTATAGTGTATATTGATTGTAAAGGAAGGTCTGGTTCTTTTGGGGTTGTGTTAGTGGTGGGTAGTGGTAGTTTATCTAAGAATAAAAGGTAGCATAAGGAGCAAGAGAAGAGGGGTGGGGGTGGTTCAGGACATCCTTCTTGGCTATCTTCATTTTTGGATTTAGGTACAGGTTCATAGGTGTTCCATCAATGTATAAAAGTGGGAAATAAGTGATTAGTGTGTTCATCACCACCCATACCTTTTTATCAGTGTAAACCTTTAGGAAACTTACAATGGTATTATATGGTGTCACCCCCATATCAGAGTGGTGTTGGATATGTGGCTTTAAAGGGGATGTTAAATCATCCAAAACCTTCCAAGATAGTGGTATATTGGTTTGGTGTTCATAGAGGTAGGGCTGCATCTTCTTTTGGGAAGAGTTAGTTAAAAATATATTTGTGGGTTAGTAGTTGTTCTCAACCACAAGGTGAGATGAGGCATTTTCATACGGTGGATAGAGAGCCAGTGGAATCAGATGCAGGTACTGTGACACTTCGAGGTACCATTATTTTTTCATGATCTTTGGATATTATCTTTCTTGATAATGGTTCATCCTTTTTGTTTATTTCTTCCCATATTTTGGATGTGTGGAAGTTTCCAATTGAGTTTATGTCACATATAATTGAGTTGGTAACATTGTTTGGTATGAAACGAGAAAAAGTTTTCAGGTGTCCATTTTGTGCACTCACCATGTTAAGGGTCAAGTTTGTATGGGATTTTTGGATTTTAGAGATGGAACTCTTTAATTTAATCCTCAGAATGGATTGGATGGTTCACTTCTAGGCACACATCTACTATTATAGGTGGTGAGTGAGTTTCATGGAACCTGATGGGAGTACCCATGTTTTTCAAGGGGAATGGGATCCTTAGTCGGGTTATGATGGAACTCCACTTCTGGAGTTGGGAAATGTTTTTTATTAGATCTCATATCTCATGTTGGAGGATGATGATAATTTTTCTAGAGATGGATTACCTCCTATGGTGGGTGAGTTTCTAGAGGTTTTTCCAGAGGATTTTTTAGGATTTCATTTGGTGCGAGGTGTGGAGTTTTTTTATAGATTTGGCATAGGGAACACATCTGATATATCTTTCCTCGTACCATATACCCCCACTGATTTAAGAGAATTAAAGGTACAAATGGAAAATTTTGAATTCAAAGGATTCATTTTCCTCAGCATCTCTCCTTAGGCCACCCCAATTTTGTTCATGAAAAAGTCCAATGAGTTTCTCCGATTGTACACTGATTACCAAAAGTTAAATAAAGTGACAATCAAGAAAACATATCACTTGCCCCACAATGATGACTTGTTTGATCAATTAAAGGTTACATAGATATTTTACAAGATTTATTTTCATTTTAGGTATTATTAAGTCAGAGTTAGAGAGGTGGATTTCCCAAAAACATCTTTCCAATATAGCTACAACCATTTAGAGTACTTATTCATGCATTTAGGGTAGAAAAATTCTCCAGAGGTGATTACGAAACTTATGAATAGTGTGTTTCATCAGTACCTTGAATCCTTTGGTGTGGTATTTTTGGATGAGATTTTGGTTTATTATGGATCTGAGGAGAAACATGAGTGGAATTTGAAATTTTTTTGGGCACTCTTCGGGGACATCACCTCTATGCCATGTTTTCAAAGTGTACCTTCTAAATTAGGGATGTGAAGTTTATGGGTTACATGATCTCAGATCAAGGAGTTTTAGTAGACCATGAAAAAATTAGTGTAGTGATTTTATGGGATCTGTAAAGGAATGTTTTTGAGATCAAGAGTTTCCTATAAATTGAAGGTTATTACAGGTGGTTTGTTTAGGATTTCTCCTGGTCATATTTATCCATGATGACACTTACTTGGAAAGGGGTAAAGTTAGAATGGAGTTTTGAATGTCAAGAGTCCTTTGAGGATCTTAAGAGATAGATGAATACCACTCCTATTTTGATCTTTTTAGAATCTAAAATGGGTTATGTGTTTTATTACGATGCCTCAGGTATGGGTCTTAGGAGTGTGTTGATGCAGGATGATCACATCATGGCGTATGGATCTCGTCAACTCCGAATACACGAGAAGAACTATTTGAACCATGACCTAGAGTTAGCAGTGGTTATGTACACCTTAAATATGTGGAGTGATAATCTTTTTAGGGAGAATTTTGTGGTTTATTCAGATCATAAGAGTTTGGATTATATTTTCTCCCAAAAAGATTTGAACTTGAGGCAGCATTATTGGGTTGAGTACTCCATGGGTTTTAATTTCAAATAGTTTATACCCCATGAAATGGTAATGTGTTAGAAGATTCATTGAGTATAAAAGTTTCATTGTGGAAGCTGAAGAAGTCCAGCGATGAATGGACTTTTATGGGGCTCTTTGCTTAGATGATTTGGGAGACCAAGGAGAATAGTGGAGGTGAGTTATTGAACATCATGCAGTTAACCCCTTCCCTCCGGAAATTGATTTTGTAAGACCATCCAAATGATGTGTTTTCCCAGTGTTCTATGTAGTTTCTTCATGGTGAGGAGGAACCCTATGAGTGGTTATTATCTCCTAATGTATCTCTATGTTTTAGAGGTCACTTTGTGGTAACTTTATTGTTATGGAAGGTGTTGATGAAGGATAACCATCAGTCTCAGTGGGATATTCATCTCGGTACCACTAAGATGTATTATAATGTGTGTTGGCACTTATAGTGGCTAGGTATGAGATGGGACGTAGCTAAATTTGTATCGTGGTGTTATACATGTTATAAGGTTAATGCAGAGTATAAGAGACCTTTAAGTTTGCTTTAGCCTCTACCAATTCCTACCTAAATGTGAGATGATATCGCTATGGATTTAACTATGGGATTACCTCATACAACCTAGGGGAGGAACACTATTTGGGTTTTGATTGACCGAATGACCAAGTCAGCTCACATTATTCTGACCATAGACTCAACCACGGTGGATGAGTTGGGATGGTTGTATGTTCATGAGGTTGTGGGGCTTGACAGTGTGCTCCCATATATCATTTATGATAGAGACCCCATTTTACATCTCAGTTTTTGGACGATCTTAAGAAGGAAATGGGGTTATAGGTCAAACTAAGCACAACTTAACATCCTCAAATGGATGGTCAGATAGAGTGTGTGAATGATATTTTGGAAGACATTCTTTAGGAATGTTTTTTGGATTTAGGTGGTTCTTGGGATATCCATTTGGGATTTGTTGATTTCTCATATATAAATAGGTACCAATATTTGATTTATATGGATCATTTTGAGGCACTTTATGGTTGTCCATGTCGGTGCCCTTTATGTTGGGATGATGTGGGTGATACCTCATTGTTGGGGTCGAGCATTGTAGAGAAAACATCTGAGAAAGTAAATTTGATCAGGTAGTAATTTTTGACAACTCAAAGTTATTATAAATCTTATGACAATAGAAGGCATCATGATTTATAATTTTTATGGGTGACTAGGTGTTCCTAAAGGTGTCACCTCAATTAGGTCATCACCCTTTGGGTAAGCAGGAGAAGATTACACCAAGGTATGTTAGTCCTTTGGAAATTATCGAGAGAGTTGGAAATGTGTCATATCAGTTGGATTTTCCTTCCCATTTGACATTGATTTATAATTTTTTCCATGTCTCAAAATTGAAAAAGTATAACCCAGATCCATATTATTTTTTGATATGGGAAGAGTTAGAGTTGGAACCTGATATATCTATGTTTGAGAGTCCAGTACAGATTATAGATTATTAAGAGAAGGTTCTACATGGGAAGTCTATTTTACTGGTCTGAGTTCTTTGGAAGCATGGTTTTGATGAGCATGAGACTTGGGGGTGGAGGTTTGGGGTTAAAAAAGGGTACCCATTCTTGTTTTTGGATAATGTTTTAGGATGAATTTTTGGGGGTATAAATTTTTCATGGTGTGGATAATTGTCACATATGTGTCTTCATCTTCAGGTATTTTTCTATTATTTTTTCCCTCATGTTTATACTCGAATTTTACCAGATGTTTTTGGTTAATAGTGGGAGTATTTGGGTTGGAAACATGTGGCGAATAGTTGGTGCATAGTTTGTCAAACCGTGCATCTGTACTCAGGAGATTGTGTGGCTATTTGGAATTTTTGGAAAATTGTAAACAACATAGTTTCCACACAGTATTTTACCAATATGGGGTAACCATGTGGCCTGTTCCTCTTAGAAAAATAAGGTCACACAGTTTCCTCACAATTTGGAAAATCTTGCGGGAAAACCATGTGACTTGTCCAGGTCATTAAAATGTGTAAATTTACCTTTACACCCTCTCAGATTTTAACCCTAAATATCCCCTTGCACTACCCATTAGAGTTCTCCAGCCTTAGGAACCTCCCTATCCTTCTCTTGGATCCCATGTAATCCCTTCTCTTGTGAATTTGGTGTGGATTCGTCAAGGAAGCATAAATTAAGTTATTTTTCCTTTGGTTTCCTCCCTCTTTCTGGGGTTTTATTATCACTTTCTTGAGTTCCTATTTTCCAGAAAGAGTTTGACCAAAAAAACGATATTTAATCTCATGTTGTTGAGGGATAAAATTATATCTTTTTTTTAATATTTCTTTAATAGGGTCTTGTGGTTGTGCGGTTATGATCTTGCATCAATTTATAGAAGTTTCCAAGTGTGGCGTAGGTGGTTCAATGTAGAGACCCTAAGCTTGACGTACAAGGATATTACATTACTTTTGCGGAATACTTATTATATAACAAAAACACACACACAAGGACCGTAATAGTTTAGTGTCTTTGGAAACTCGGAACGTAATCTTCTAATCATGGTGAAAGATCTTCAATATCTCCCATAAATATCTTCCCTTTTTTTTCTTACTTAAAACCTTTCTTTATATCCTGGGGAAAAGAAAACATAAAAGGGTGAGCTCAAATGCTCAGTAAGGGTAAACAAAATAAATATCAATCACATCATATTCATAAGAACATAACATTTTGGAAATCTTAACCTGCAAAAGAGATCATAATATCATAACATGGGATAAATCATAGTAGTGAAATATAATCCCAATAATCATAACTTAAAACATGAAACTTTGTGGCATACACACATAATCATAGAGAATCATTTCTTATTAGTCAAGACTCATTGCCAATACTATCTTAGTGGACAAAGTCCCTTTCTGAACTGAGTTCGTTCCTCATTTCAGTCCTGTTTCACTGAACCGGTATAACCTACCGTTCCAGCCATGTCTATCTCATGAGATATAAAATCTTTACCCAATGCATTGGAGGGAGATATAGGTCCCACCCATCTCATAATGATACCATTCTTATGCGTGCCACAAAATCATAAACCATACATCATAGCATAACCCATGTAATAAAAATGGGAATCTTAAACATCATGACTTCATAAAACAATTCATATAAGATAAAGGAATTAATAAAAATATTTCCATCACAACATAATAAAATCATTGTAATAATAGTGATAGAAACAGAACCCTATATTATCTTAGATGGAAAATAATTTTGATAAAACACTTGATCTCCATTCTTGAGGAAAATATCCTTTCTACTTCAAAAACATTTTCCTTTCTTAACATGTCATACAATTTTAAACTAAAAGAAGTTGATTAAAAATAATCTTGAAAACTTGTAAAGGAAGCTTCTTGGAAATAATGTTTTAAAAATCCATTCATGCCGTATAAGTTAAAAAAACATTCTTCTTATACTTTTGTCAGAAAGTCAAAAAGTATCTCGTACGAAAAAAGACAAAAGATTCCTTTCATATCTTTTACTATAAACTCACCAAAGGGTAAAAATGGATTTAAAAAATTGTAGGTGGATGGAAATAATATTACATATTGAGGAAACATGGATGTGGATGATAAAATACACCCCAGTAAATACCAAAGTATAAACAATCTCGGATAAAAATGAGATTGTGATATTTCCCTTACCTTAGGTCCGATTTTCTTCGAAAGTGTCCAAACATCCTGTATAATGATTTAAATAATGTTATTGACTTATTCCAGAATCATAATTATTGTTATGATATCATATATGGTCATATTCTTAGCTTCTTAGTAGTAATATTTCATTGCCACTTGTTATTCGGGTGTTTATAACTTTTTGTTCTTATGAGTGTTTTGTCGAATAAATTCTTATTCTTCTCTTTAGGTTATAGATACCTCATTTAAATAATGGTATTAGTGTAATATATATCATATTCATTCATTAAATTCATTTATATAATCATTATGAAATGAAGATCATGTAGAACGAGTCACATCACATCGTGGAGACGGTATTCTATACATACGCACGAGTGATGATATCATTCCTATGATCATGGAATTGTATTGGAGTGTATGTATACTATTTCAGAATCAATATCACTTTATAATAGTCATATATAGTCATTATTTACACCATTATACCCATCCAAGTAAGGTGGTGGTGGAAAATAGATTACACCACGGCGTGGAGATGGTATTCCGTACGTACGCACACGCGGTGATTTCTTTTTCCATAGGATGGATAGATGATGAAATAGGGTTGTTTCATACTTATAATAACATATCATTATGTGAGTGATACTGATGTTATTACTTCATAATGAAACAACTAAATAAGAAGAAGTGGAATAAGAAATAAAGATGAAAGAATCGGTAACGGACATTACCTCTTCTTTGAAGTGCTTATTTGAAACCTCCTTTTAGGGCACTAAAATAGGTCTTTGAAGAAAACCAGAACCTATAGGATGTTTCTAGGGAAGTGGAGAGAAGAAATTGTCATGGGTTGGCCTAGCTTGAAGTCTCAAAGTGGTGTGAGGAAGAGGGGGGAGGAGGTGCCCTTTTATAAGGGAGGAGAGGGGCACCTTTGGAATAACTAAAAACATTATTTTATTATAAAGTCAAATTCAGTTTTTAATAGCTCCAAATTGATATATTTCTAAGATAAGGTGGGTAGGGGTCGAAATAATCTCATAAAATATAATTTATACAAGTTTAGGTATCAATTTTAACCTTATCATTTAGATTTAACTTTAAGTTAGATAATTTAACTTTTACCGTGTCTTCTTGTTTTCTTATACTATAAGGTTAATAAACTTACTATATCAAGCCAAATGAACCCAAAGTTTTTTATTATTAATATATATAACCTTATATAAGTCATTTTGCCGAACCTTAGATTTTTAGGAATAAAATAACAATTAATAATATAATATTTGTTTTAAAAACTATTTTATGTCAATTTTGACACTATTTAGTAATTGATTTTTGTGAAAATCATCAAAGAATTATTAGTTCGAAACAAGTTAATTACATAAATACTAACATGTCATATTAACCTATAAAATTAGTGTAATTCATAAAAAGTTTCAAATTACATTTATTTGGGTATTTATAACATCAATTATGTCAATATTTCATTAATAAGATAATTACTGCATCATCGTTGTGTCATAAATAAATTAAATTATTTAATGTCTAAAAATTACAAATAAAATATAATTATGTAGGAAATATTTTTATCTTTAGAATCAATATTTATAGTCGAATTTATCTTATGTATAACCCTATATTAAAAATTATTTACTTATTAAATTTTAATTTTAACTATTTTAACCCTTCTTTAAATAAATTAATAATAAATGTCCTAATCTAATCCAAGTGGGCTTAAATGGTCATATTTTATTCCTAAGGTTTTTTTGGTCGAATTAAACATATCCAATAGAATTAGGACATGTGTTAGGGTAATAATAATATCATTTTTACCCTTAATTACCCTATTTACTTTTAACCGTGGTAAAAAAAAGTAAAAAGTTACTATTCACCAAAAATTATTTTCATCTCATTGAACCAAATTTTAGTCCTTGATATTAACCGTGTCTCTCGGATTTTCAAAATTCCACTCACAGAAGCGGTAAAATTAAGTTTTATGAAAAATTCAGTTTTTTAACTACCACTTAGTGGTTTCACTATTCATCAAAAAATGAAAGTTTCCAGAAAAATACCAAAATTTCACCCTAAGCTAATTTTGATATTCCGAATCCAAAAATGAAGTCCATTTTGAGAGATAAAATTTCTAAAATTTTAAAAGGTGGTTATTACTATTCATAACGGCTAGTTTTAATAATATTTTAATAGCATATCATTGTTTAGTGAAACTCAGTATTACGTACTACACACGCTATCGAGGAAGGTCGCGATTGCATGTAATGCAAGGTAAGTCAAAGATGCATGTTGTGCAAGATCCTTTTGGTGTAGTGTACAACACAAGACATTAATGAAATTAAAAAGAATATTTTTCATAAAATCTCGGGGTGTTACATTTAATTCCTTAAAATTATTGTATGAGTTTGGATTTCTTTCTTGGATTTATTAATGTTCTCTATAAATTGTTTTTGGGCTGTGAAAATTGTTTTAGAAAAGATTTTGACATGAATATTTGATAAAAATGGTATTTTCAAAGGAAAATGGTTATTTTTTCATGTGTTCCTTGTTGTGTTACTTGTTGGAAGCGATTTATGATTTGTTTAAAAGGTAAGAAATATATTTTTAAGGCACTTTAGGTGAGATTGTATTGATAGTGGGATTTTCAAATGAAATGGATTTCATGTTATGTTGGTTTATTGTTTTTTCACCTTTTTGGTGATGTCTGAATCATGTAAATGATGAGAAGCATGTTTTAAAGTGAAATTGGATTATCTATGGATTTGGAAAGGTATTAGACCATAGAAATTGTTAAATTTATCATGCGATTTTCTTGTAATGTTTCTAAATGGATATCATAGATTGTATGAGTTATGGAAAATGTGTTTTGAAATTGTTTTGGTGTGTATAAAATGGAAAGTGGTTTTATTTATGGAATATGGTGGTTTCCTATTATTTTTGTGAAAGCAGTCATTTCCTTGTGTGATTATGTAGCTTGGCATGTGTGTGTGAATGTGATAGTTATGTAACATGGGAAATGGAATTTCAACACAAAGGGAATCTTAGATATCTAGGTGGGTAAACTAGAATTGGTACGCTAGTGTTTTGGAAGTTGGAAGGCATTGATTATTCTTGAGGATTTTCACTAGTTTAATTGGAAGTGGAAAGGCCCATATTCACTTAGTAAGATTTATTCTTACAACACAAACTAAGGATTTGATATGATCGGATACCACTAGGACCTTGTGATGATCCCTCATAGCACATTGTTCATGAGAACATGTTGGTATTGGCCTATTATTTAGAGACCACTAGGCCCTTGGGATGATCCCTCTTAGTGGATCATGAATGGGAAAGTTGTTGGTAGTTGAGTTGGAGGATATTAATCACCGAGGTATTAGGTTTTTAGTGAATCACTTGTGCTAGCTACCCTTAGGTCTTTACCCATGGTGTTCTCTTGTGACATTATATATATGAAATATGATATTGATCGTCAATATACGATAGACCTCATGTACTCTATGAAATTGAGGATAGTTTATTTTAAAAAGGGTTTATCTTGAAATAATTTTTTTATGAAAATGTTTACTTGAAATGTCCTTTGAAAATGTTTCTAGGTGTTTTCATATAAATGTGAATTTTTATTTATCTTTTAATGTTGTATCGTGGAATCTTTCATTTTGGGTGGAATCCTACAAGGATATGGTTTACACCCTACATACACCTTTGGGTGCATGTATACATGTTATGTATGACCCAGGTAAAGGAAATATATTTCATGGTGATGGTGGTTCTGGTTTCTAGAGAGTTCCACTTGTTACAGGTGTTAGTGGTGGTGGCTTGAGCGTGATGTACCTCATGTTGCACAGATGTTTTTGGGATGTTTAGTTGTCCCCTTTCTATCAAATCACTTTGGATTTTGGTTTAATTTTTAAAACCTTAATTTTGAAAATTGTTGTACCACTTTTTTTTATGGTTATTGGTTACATGTTTCTTTATTCTTGTGGGTTTTTATTGTCATATTCATGGGTGAAATCATTACCATGTTATATTATTGAAATGTATGTACTAGTTGCTAGCCTGTGGGGATCGGGAACGTCCTTTGGGACTTATCTTGGGCCAAGTTGGGTATCAGTTGGATGGTATCCCAAATTGGTTCTTAACATATAACATAATTATGTTACATGGTTTACAACAATGTTCTATTTTAAAGACGAGACACTAAATATATAGTTATATAATGAGGAGAATTAATAATTATCTTTAGTGGTCACATTTTTTATTTTTGTTCAATATGGATTACAATGTTAAATCCCAATTTTTATATATATAATACCTAATTCAAGATATATTCCTAAAAATATATATCAAACAGTTTCATTATAATGATGGTTTCATATAAACCAATAGAAAAAATTAAACAAGTGTTTCTATTTATCTTTGTATTTATAAATGAAGAAAAATTTATAGTACCATTAAATTACTCTAGGAAACCTGGAAAATATATTGGAAATTCTATTTTAAAAGTACTTTATTATTTCTACTATGATTTTATTTTAAAATAATTTATTATTATGAAATTATTTCTCCCATATATTCTTCAAAAAATTTCCCTCTTCATATGCAACATTCCCCCAATTATGTGCCTTTAAAAACATACCTTCATCATATTCAATATGTATATAGAGTTATCTTTCCATAAATTGAATATGAATATAAAATTTTATATATTCATAATCAATGAAAAATAGTGTTTCTAGTTAAAACATGTTTTGGTTTCTTGGTCATTGTTTTGATTCCAAATACCCTTGGTATTAAATTTGTGTTCTCTATGAATCCAAAATTTTCCCTTTATTACATATTTACATTTGAACTACCTAAGAAAATAGTGTTTGGTAAAGAAATATGTTTCATTCCTTAAAAATTATACTATATTCTAAAAAGGATATCTTTGAAAATATGAAATTACACCAAATATTCCATGATCAAGGGACCATTTTTTCAAAAATATTTTTAAAACTTGTATATGGTTTCTTTATAATATATTTCAATTAATAAATCCAAAAATATTTATTTTTCATGACAAAAACTATGGATTGGAATTTTATAGATTGTGTTTTTTTAAAATATGTGTTAACCATTATCATCCTTTTATCTTATACAATGATAACACATCCTTTTACACTGAATCATGATGTAAAACATAAAATTTCTTAGAAATTTAATTTCATCCATCTATTTTGTAAAATAACATTGAAAAATTAATTCAGCCATTGCATAGGATTATGAAATTCAACATGGTAGATATACCCATGGTTTTGGTATTATAACCAGATGTGGTATAGTAAATTATGTGATAATGTACCTTTATCTAAAAAAAATATGTCTTAAATAAACTTTGTTAAATCTATATTCCATTAAGCACCATTGCAGATCGAAAAACATTCTTTAAATTCAATTTCTAACAATCATAACCAATTTTTGTTATGCTTCATAAAATTACACCTTTAATCAAACTTGACATTATCAAATCCTCCTAAACAACATGAGTTCCAATATTATCCTCATTTGGTATTATGTTCACCACATTAAATTGATTCTCTATCAAATAACATGTAAATCAGTGATTTTTACATGAATACACATATACCAAATATTTCTTAATATTATTCACTATGGAATGTATCTCCCCTACTTATACTAAAAGATCTATATCGAGATTATTTTTTTATTCTTGATATGAGAGTGATGCTCTAATTCCACTTGTTGTGTTCTATGAGTAATTATATAATATTCATAAATTTTCACTCCATTGAAAATAATCCAAATGTGTAACATCTAACTAATAATTAAAAACCATTTGAAACATTAGATATGTGTGCAGATAAAGGATATAACAAACCTCGACATTATTTTATTGGTGATTGAACATCAATATTCAAATAATGTTTCTTGAAAAAAGGTGTATCCAATTTTTATTTGAATATATCAGCCACATGTTGAATTATTCAAGTATGATCCACCTTCAAGCATCTATATTCCAACATATACATGATAAATTAATACCATATTCAAATGTGTATTATATATTAATATTGTATAAGATAATTTTTTATCCCAATATGACTTTTTTTATAAAAAACCGCTATATTTATTTTCAACTCTTCACTAAGATCCTATATTTTTTTTTATATTCATAGAAATTAATTTTAAACCTTCTCTATTGATATATACTCTAATTTAGAATTTTTATGTGAATATATCTCTTTATTTTAGATAATCCAATGAAATCATTTACTTATAACAAATAATTATCCTACATTTAAGGATTATATATCCAAAATATCTAAAAAAAGTACATATTAGAATATGAAAAAAATTCTAACCATTTTCACACATCAAAGTTTGAGAAATAATCGAGGGTACATTTATCAAACATCAAGATACTTTTAACTAGGGTGATAGGTTCATCTATTAGAATTAAAAAAAACTATGCATTAAACAATTTTGAATAGTCAATATCTCACCTATACATTTACAAGTAAAACACACTTCAAATTATTTTATAATATAACCCCATATTAATAGTCTTTCTATCATTTACTCAAAGTTATTTTTTTATGAAAGGATAAAATGGTTGATATAAGTTCATGATGGGTGAAAAAATTGAATCCCAAATGTATTTCTCGAAAAAAAAAATTAAAACAAGATAGAAGTGAACTAAGGTCCACGAAGATCTTGATTTCAGCTAAGGAATGAGAATCCTGAGAAAGGTAATTGAACATATATTTTTTCTTGTCCTTATGTGTTCTTCAAATAAGTTCTCTGAGAGAAAAGTATGTGAAACTTGTGAATGATGTACATAATGCTCCTATGGGATTACGAAGACCCGGTGAGACTCCTCACTACTTTATTAGAGTCCACTTCTTAGTAAAAGGACATGATATTATCTATTGCACAAAGGGTTTTTCCCAAAATGGATCTTCTAGATTTAGTTAGTAGAGGTGAAACATTCTTAATGGGTGTAAATATATCGAACACAACAGATCCATTATAGTAACCAACCACCCATACTCCTTTTAAAATATTATTAAATTATGCATAAATGTTATATTTTAGTACACTATCTGGTGGTTAACTTCATCTATAAACCCACGTTCGGAAAGTAGTGGAGGGAATTGCGATCTTCAACACAACCAATGTGAGGGTTTCATGATTTTTTTATTAGTTTTAATTAGAAATTTTATTATTTATCCTCTAATAGATGAGAATTACTTTTAAAAATATGAAACTGTAGGAAGGGGAATTACGTACAACACATATTATTTCCCATGTAAAATATTCCATGAAATTTTATAAAAGAATATATTTCTAATCCACTATTTTACTGAATCTTCTTCAAAACCTAAAATTGAAGAGTTGATGAGTAGGGTGAAGGACTAGGTATTTAATAGAATATTAGGATTTTTGACACATTTATTTGAGATGGTTTAGTATTAGATGTCTTACAATAAACATGGATCATATACTAAATAATTCAACTGAGGAAAAAATAACTCATGGATGACATGGTGACACCGTAAGTGTGCATCACTCAGTTAGATTGAGGTATCACTAGGAAATTTTACTAGATAAGGAATATCATAATATGAATTGGAATAATTACATTCTAGATCTAGTTACCCCAATGGTCCTATAGGAAAGTTGTTTAGAAAGACATCCGGTATGAATTTTAAGTGAATTTAATAAAGGATCATTCAGTGAAATCCAATTGGTTATCCTCATTCAAGAGAGAGATAACATTAATCAAGAAATTTTCTTTGTGATCCATATTTTCCTCAAATGATTCATTGAATTTCCAAAAATATCAAAACTACATGTCAAGAGTAGGGGATACAGGGTATGAAATTTCTATTTCTATAAACTGATCATTCAGGAAAATAAGGCTTTATTGGATAATACATTAATATTGGGAAAGGATGAGTAGTAAGGATTGATAAAACTTATTCAAAATTAATAATAAGTGGATAACTAGGGAATATTTGAGTATATAAAAAGGGTTCCCATATTTATATTTCATGAATTAATCCTAAATTATTTCACCTTGAAAAAATCCACATATCATTTTTACTTTAACATCTTCCATAAACTCTTTCATTCAATGATGATTTAGGCCCCCTAAAATATAAGGGAGAAAAATTCAATTCCAAATATCCTAATGAATCCTTTTTTCAAATAATAATTCCTATAAAAAAAATATTAATTTCATCTCAATAAAATATATGACATACATTTGATCCTTAAGAATAAACATTTTTTTGAAAAAAATTAATAGTCAAACACTTTAGATGAGGGTGATTTTTCTTCTATTAGGCTGAAAATAAATTTTCCAATTAAATATACAAGACCTGACCTTATGTACTTATAGAACCAAAATGGAAAGTGTTAATTATTCATTATATATCTTTGGATTCAAAAAAATATGATCATAATGTCTTTTGGGAGGATACTGATCATTTTTTTGTTAGGAAACCCCACTAATAGGTAGTACCAGATCAATGTAGAGATTTAATTTATATATTTTCAATGATTTTATAATCTAGGATATATTTAATGATAATATTTATTTAAAATACAAGAAAGTGGGATGAAAACTATTGAATAAAATTAATAATACTTCCATGAAAAAGAAGATTTCATATACCACATTACCCATAACTTCTCATAAATCATTTAGTTGTTCCACATGTCAATAGAAGATTAATGTTCTTATTGAATATATATTATGTGGGGATGAATAGAATTGTAAAAATTGGGTTTCTATAGAATATTCTATGCATATATTCATAGAATAAAAATATCATTCCCATAAATTGAATGATTAAACAAGATAAAGAAAAAAAATTGAAGTGGATTTCACAAGAATTTTTTATAAATAAAATTACCCAAAGGATTTTTAGTACATACCCAATTAAATTTTTTCATACTCTTTCCCCATATGAATATTTATCACCACAGTTTTGTAACAAACATTATAGTGAATTTCAATAATTATCTCTTGTATGGGGAAGATGCCCATGAATGATGCTCTAAATAACAAATTCAGGTTGTTCAACTATTATGATACCAAATAGACTAGATATAATGTGTTAGTGTACCTATTCATATAACACATTACCCCAACTAAATTTCTTTATAAAAATACATTATGGATTATTTAACATGGACATAAATTTATCCTTATATAAAATCAATTTTAATATAATATTATATATATTCAAAATTCATAAAAAAATTGTTTCAAGTTTTAGCATGTTGCATTTTATTGGTCGGTGTTATGATTCCAAAAACCATTGTTATTAAATATGTGTTCTCTAATAATCCAAGTAGTTTCCTTTATCAAATAATTATATCTGAACTATAATAGAAAATAGTATTTAGTAAAAAAATATATGGTTCATTCCATGAAAATACTACCATCCTATAAAATTATATCTCAAAAAATGCTCAATTCTACAACATCTACCATGAGTATGGGAACATTTTTTTAAAAAGTTTTCTAAAAAATTTATGTTGTTTCATTATAATATGTATCCATAAAGAACTCATTTTTTTTCATGAAAAACACTATGGTTTTTCTTCCACTATCTTGCATTCTTTCAAACAATGTGTATCAACCAAAATCATAGTTTTACCTTATAAAATAAAAGCAAATCATTTTTCTCTGAACCATGATGTAAAACATAACATGGTTTAGACATCATATAAACTCCATTGATTTTGTAAAATATCCATTAAAATTTTTCCATGACTATAGTTTATTATTATAGAATATAACATGGTAGATATACCCATGGTTCTAGTATTTTAACCATGATGTTGTATAGTTAATTATGTGATGGTATACCTTTATCTAACAAAAACATGTCTCAACATCACTATGTTAGATCCATACACCATTAACCATCAATCTAGATAAAATAACATTCTTTAATTTCTATTTCTAAAAAATATAACCAATTTTTGTTATAATTCATAAAATTACACCTTTAATCGAATATAAAATCATCAAATACTCTTGAATAACATGGGCTCCAACATTATCCACATTTTGGATTATTCACATCCTTTGAAATTGATTATCTATTAAACAACATTTTGAAAAATTATCTTTACATGATTATAATAATATGAAATATTTAATGATTTTATTCCCCATTGATTGCATCTGCCCTAATACTTTTACTAGAAAACCTATGTCATTAGTAAATTTCTCCCCTTTATATTAGATCAATTCTATAATTCCACTTATTAAGATAAATTTGTAATTATATTAGATTGATAAATATATCTTCCATCGAAGATAATCGTAATGGGCAGCATCATACCAATCCTGAAAATTCTTAATGAGCATTAAATATGTATGGGGGATGGGATATAACAAACCTCTTCATTCTTTGGGAGGTGGTTGAAAATAAAAAATCAACTGATTTTTCTTGAATATTGGTGTATCTAATTATTATATGAATATATCATCCATATTTTGAACTGTTCATGTATGGTCTACCTTCAACAGTCTATGTTCCGTCTTTTCCTTAATAAATTAATAACTTATTTAAATATTTTTTATATAATAATATTTTTTTATCCAAATATCACTTTTTTATAACATAAAGCCTCCATAACCACTTTCAACTCTAAAATAAGATCCTATAGATACTATTTTTTTCATATCAATAAATTTTAGACATTCATTATTGAAATATAATATTTATCAACAATATTAAGAAAATTTATTTCTTTATTCCTTCTACTCCAATAAAAAAATTTAATTATATGAAATAATTATTCTATATTTATGAATTACATATCCAAAATATCTTTAGTAAACTGCATATCTGAATTTGATAAAAAATCTCATCTTTTTCACACATAAAATCCTAATCAATAATTAGGGGTACCTTTAACATACATCTAGATACATTTAAATATGGTAATTAGTTTATCTGTTGAATTAAAAAATCCACACAACTAATAATGTCAACTAGTCAATAATGCACCTCTCCATTTTCATATAAAATATATCTCAAAATTTTTCTATTATGACTCCAGATTATCAGTATTTTCATCATTTTCTAAATTTTACTTTTTATGAAAGGATAAAATGGGGGATATAAGTTCTTTATCAGTGAAAAAAGTGAATCCCTAAGTAATTTCCATGAATAGAAATTTTAATATGGGATGAAAGTGAACTATTTCCATTGAATATCTTGATTCCATCCATGTAATGAGAATCTTAAAAAAGGGAATCTAACATATCATTTTCCTATCTCCATATGTACTTGAAAAATATGTTAGGGGAGAAAATGGTTGGCATTAGTGAATAATGTAAATAAAGCTGATATGGGATGATAAAGGCCTGATGAGACTCCTCACCAATTTTTTAGAGTCCACTTCTTGAACAAATGACTCGATATGTTCTAATGCACAAATTGAGTTTCCTAAAAGGACTTCTCAATATCTAGTTAGTATTTGAAAATAATTATTTAAGGGTGTCAAGATATAAACACAATAGATCCATTATATACACAAACCATCCATCCTCCTTTTAAATCATATGAAAATGGGCCATCAATGTTACATTTTTGTACACTATATAGTGATTTCCATAAAGTTTAAACTTGATTTTGGATAGTAGTGGAGGGAATATCTTTCTTCAAGAAAATACACGCAAGGATTTCATGGAATTTTTATTTTTCCTCATTATAAATCATACTTACCATCCTACAATATATGATAATTACTTTAAAAAAATTAATCAAAACAAAGGAAGAGGGAATGATATACCATAAATTATTTATTTTATGTAAGAAGTTCTATATCACTATAGAAATGAAGAGAAGGTTAAGCCACCATTTTACTAAATATCCTTTGGAACCTACAAACCATGACTCGATGATGTGGGTGAAGGAATTTGTATTTTGGATAATATAAAGTGTATTTTTAATTTTATTCAATAGATTAGAGGATGAAATAATTTTTCCTAGAAAATTGAATCATGGACTCAGATATTAAAGTAGTAAAAAATAAATCATGGATTAAATGGAGACATTTTGAGTTTATATCACTCAAATAGATTGAATAGTCTCTTAGAGATTTCACATGATAAAAAAAATAGTCATACTCTTATGAATACATTCATTCTAGATTACAGAATACTAATAAACCAATTGGAAAGGAATTTAGAAACACATCCATTATAAAGCTAAAGTGAATTTAATAATAGATAATTTGATGTAAAAAATTGGTTAAACTCACTTGAGATAGAGAGAGTGATAAAATTCCCCAAGAATTTATCTTGGTGATCAAAATTTTCCTCAAATTAATCACTGTAATTCTAAACGTATCAAAAATAAAATTAATTATTATGGAATCATGAATAGGAAAGGTATGTTTCTATGATATGTTTATTCAAAAATAATATTTTCTCTTTAATAATGAATTGATATTATGAATGGATTAATGGTAATGCTTGAGTAACCTTATTCTAGATTCATGATAAGTGGATACCTAGGTCCTAGTTGACTATATTAAGTGGGTAGGAATATTGAGATCTCATTAATAAATCCCAAATGGTTTCATCTTTCAAAACATCACATAATAATTTTACTTGAACATATTCTATAGTCTCTTTGAAACTTTGATGATTTAGGACACCTTTATTCCTTGGGAGTGAAATTAATTTTAGACATTATAGGTGAATCCTCTTTTAAAAGAATAAATTCTATAAAAATCATGAATATATTCTCAATAAAATAAATGACTAGAATTGGATCCTTATAAGTAGATATGTTGTTGACCAAAATTTATTTTTGAACACCTTGGAAAAATGTTATTTTTCTTTTTTCAGGTCGAAACTAATTTTTCCAGTTACATATACATGATATGGAATTATTCACCATATCATCAATGTGGAATATATTAATTTTCCATTATTTGAGATGTCCTTCCAAATATATGATCATAATGTCTTATTGGGAGAATACATACTGTATTTTTAGATGGGAAACCCCTCTTGGTTGGGAGTACCAGGTTAGTGTTGAGATTTATATTTGACATGTTCAATGATTTCCTAATTCATGACCCATTTAATGATAATAGTTATTTGAAATAAAAGAAATATGGATATATCCTATTGAATAAAATTAATATTTCATATATTAAAATAATATTTGATATACCATATTTCCAATAACTTCACCTAATGATTTTAATAGATCCACATGTCAATAAAAATTTAATGTTCTTGATGAATAGATCTTGTTTGTGGATTAATAAAGTTAGAGTATAGTGGGTTGTATTTAAAAATTGTATGCACTGATATAAAGTATAAAAATATCATTCCCATAAATTGAATAAAGAACTAAGGGGATGCAGAACATTTGAAGTAGAAGTCACATACATTTTAAGTAGTTAAAATTCCCCAATAGAATTTTAGTATATAACCCCATTCCATTTTTTCATACAATTTAAACATATAAATATTTATCCCCATATTTATACCATAAATATTATTGTAAATATCTAAAACCATCTCATATATAAGTAAGATGGCATAGGATTGATGCTATTGATAATGAATTCATGTTGTTCAACTAAAAAGAAGGGTTATTTAATTTTGTTGATTAAGACAAATAAGGTAGTGCCTATCTATAATAGAATAACCCCATAATTGAAAATATTTTGAACTTATCTAATTAAATACCCTTTAATTAAATTCTAGTATTTAGTATAAAACATGTAAGGAAAATTATTAATTCTGGGACCACTTTATTCTAAGAGGTTATTCATAGACAATTAAATTTTCAATTCATTAGAATATGAACCAACAATAGAGTTGTGTTAGAAAAAAATCATGGAAGTAATGAATCAATTAAATTTTTGTGATCATTATATGAGAATAAAGATAATGTTAGTTTGATAACCTCAACTATTGATTTATGGAGTGATAAGATATTTTCCAGTTCATGTGTTCTAAAATAATTTATATTTTTAGTTTCATTCCTACATTCTTGTTACATGTTTATTCTCCAATACAACATATATCCTTGAAATACCTGTCAAAAAATATATTCATTCTATCATTATTCTTACCATTTTTTTCAACTATTATGGATATTTAAACTAGTTTATGATCAAGTATATCAACAAATTTATATGAATCTAATAAATAGTTTAAATATAAATAAATATATAATAATATTCTTGATTATATTATGGACTAATAAAATTAGCGAGTTTACTATCTATTTACAACTCAAAATTTTATTTCATTAATTTTGTCAAATACTTCTACTAAATCCTTATTATTTACACCAAAAAATATTTCATAAATATTCAAAATCATAATAACTAATCCTCATTAAATGATTTAACATATATATTTTGATGAAGAATACCTATATTAAATTTTATATTCATTAAATGATAATCTAATCATACATATTAATATTAGGGTTCTTTCATCGATACATATAATTTCTTCTATAAAATTCATACCATTTTTTTATATCCAATTTGAAATCCAATTGGTTATCCTATATACATCTCCAATTTATGATCTACATTAAATAATTCCTTCTTCAAATCCATTTGATATAACTTTTATAACCATTTAATTATAACCTTCATGAGTATTCAAATAGACTTATGACCAAAAAATATTGAAATTGTTTCCTCTATATTCATTCATTCAGTTATAACATATACTTCTCCCACCATCCTAGAATTGTTTTATATCATGTTCATAGGCTCTTCATATTTATTTTTCATTATATTTTTTTATAATAATGTTGTGAACATTTATTCTATTTATGGGAAATAATATATGATTTATTTCTATTTTATCCAATATTTTTTCATGGACATAACTCGTGATTCATCTTTTTTTATTTTGGTAAATGATACCAAATCCACATATAATGATAGATTAATTTCCCTAACACTCCTATTTCATTAATTTTTCCTTCATAATAATTTAATTTAATGATATTTCAATTAAAATTCATAGATATTATTTTATTTATTTTATTCAATGGTTAACACTCATAAATAATTCGTTTGTAGACATGGTTTCAAAATCTTAATCATTTTTTATGTCTTGTGATCCTCTAAATATTTAATCAAGACCACATTTTTATTCAGAAATTTCCCCCCAATTTTAATAAATATAATTTATTATATATTTTTCTTCAATAACTTTGATATAATAATTTTAAAATATCACATATATCCATTTTTCAAAATATTATAATCACTACTCCTGGTTGAATATCCTTGAAACACTACATTACCTATTATATTTCTATATTTCACTTGTTTTACTTCATTGTTTCATATAAGGAACTTTCTTCCTAAAAATGTAAAATTAATTTAAGTCATATTAAATTTATTCCATAAATCATATTATTATCACTTCCCACCAATACTTTACCAGGCCCAATTTTGAGTATAATATTATAGTTTCACCACCTCTTTTTAAGAGTACATTAATACACTACTCTCAATAACTAAGGGATTATTTATATTGGTCTCCATTATGTTTTACAATTCAATGAATCCAATTATATTTGGTTATATTAAAAATAATATCTCATATTTTATTCAATGTTTTTAAAGTAACTTTTAAATTCTAATGGATGTATACTCAATGCCATTATTCGATCATATAATTTTAGTCCAACTTATTATTTTGTTCTCAAAATATCTCTAATAACTTTGGATGTATTCCATTACTTATTTTTTAGATTGTATAAACAATATGTGACCCATTATTAAATTAGATAATTTAATTTTCTCCTCATTTTATGTGATGTATTAAAGACCACACAGTTGAAATTGAACTAAATTGAGACTATATTATTTTTCCTATATATAATTCCCACCATCTTGCCTCTTATAAAAGCATCACATGTAATTTATAGTTCATACAATAGATTTTAAATATCATTTATCGATATAGGGTTTTAGATATTTTCTATGATTTTTCAATGAATGGGTCTATTCCTTTGATACCAAATGATATTCACCTCATCTACTATGAAAATACTAGAATTGTATGTATTTTCCTCTAATTAAATATTCATATTTTCCCATTATACTTAGTTAAATGTATTTGTATCTTTTCTTTATATAGGGTAACCCTTAATAATAAATTTCAATTTATATCCCATATTATATAATTATATTATTATAACGATATTTTATCTATGTCAATTAAGTTAGAGTATCATATGTGTTATTTAGTTAATCTCTACAAAGCCTCATTTTACCACATTCCTGATGTCTAATGATATATCAATGAAAAATTTAACCATTAAATTAAATGTCCTTTTAAATTATTTGACATGATTATATCCATGTTTATATTCTTATTCCTCCAACGGCTTGAAGGCCTTCAATTTTTTTAAATAAGACCCTCTTTTAAGGGAGGAAGGGGGAAAACCCAACAAGACTTCAGGACTTAGGAAAATACACAACCCGAAGGTCAATGAGAGTAAAACCAGATTGACAACATGAAACTACCTCTCCCCAGCTTTTGATCATGATGAAACTCTCCACTATTGCAAAGTGATTCGGTAAACAAGTGTCCTGTGTCAAAGCACATGCCCGATCCAATGGAAGTCGCCATACCCTATCAAACGACCAAATCCGAAAAACTCTGCAAGGATGAATCATCAGCTCTAAAACGTCCTTTGGGCATGTTCCATGTGGTCGAGTATAGAAGCAAAACCTTCATTACTCGAATACCAGAAATCCTCACAATATCACAGATCACAACAGCTCAAACGTATACCATCGAAAACCATACCTTGCCTACATTCCAGAAGTCAGAACCAAAACCATACCAGACCCACAAATCCCATCACCACAAAACCCCTTGTGAGACCACAACAACCACCAGAAACACTCACAACCGGCATATCAAAGTGGCGACACCTTCAAACCGAAGAAGAACAGATCGACCCCACTGCCGACACTGAACGCCGCGGAGAAATGGTCGGGTGGACCTCACCGCGACGAACTCCGTGAACCCGCTGCTCCGCCATAGTAAACCTCGAACCCGCTGCTCCTCCACTGCAGATCACGAACCCACAAAGCCGCCACAGAAAAACCATGCCGAGAAAAAATCCGCGAACCCACTATCTAGAATCTATATACTAATGTTATTCATTTCCTTCATTTAAATCAAGACTAGGATAGTCTTCTCCATATTCTTTATTTCCTTCTAAGACATGTCTAGTTTAGTTGATATAGGTATTGGGTTCATTTAATGTTTTCATTCACTAGAGGTAATAAAATATTCTCTCACATGTAATTGGGTGGATTATGTTATCAACTAAATTGATTTCATTACTCTCCAGTAAAAGTTCCTTTGTCTTCCATAAAGTGTATTTTCATTTATTCCCTACCTAAACCCTATACTTTTTTTGTTAAATATAAATAAATAAAAGTAATATAAAAAAATAAAAATTTTCCAGGATATAGAGAGTTTTTCTTTTCCTCATTTACTGAATCTAGAGATATTTTCATCCAAATTAACTTTTTCATTAAAATATTACATAGTGTGGCCTATGTAGTAAAAAAAATTTGAACATGATTATGAATAAAAAATTTCCACCTATGATTCACATGTTCAATTCCTATGAATATCGTTTTGATTTAAAAAAACTATGGTCATTGATATTTATATCCAAAAAATTAATTTCATTTTCTAATTATGCTTTATACCCCAAAAATTTGATTATTCCATTGTAAATTGAATTGGAGTATTACCCATATTACAAATTAATTATTCTTTTATACAATTTTCAAAATTTATCATGTATCTTTCATCTATTTTAATAAGTTTTACTTTTAAAAATCTCTATAATAATAGTTTTATTTAGATCCAAAAATGTGAAATCATATTTATAATATTTTGAAAGTTAATACTTCCCTCGTCAATTGATTCTATCATTTTACCTTTCTTATCAATACAGAAATTAATGTAATTTATTACCCTACACTGCTCATTAATTTTCAATATCGAATAAATAGTTCCATTGTTTGTTTTTTTATGCAATGGATTGGTCCAATAAATCCATTTCTAAGAAAGTTATTTTAGATACAAATTTATAAAAAAAACTCTAAAAATCCTATAATAATCAATTTTTTTCATCAATTATATGTCAATATACTTATGACCACATTAATGTTTATCCACAAAATCAATAACTCCAACCAAATAATTTTACACTGCATTTTTCAAGTCCAATTTCTTAACTATTAACATTGTTGTTTTCTACATATCTAATATAAACCTAGTTTTACCATTTTTCAATCAAATAACATTTATATTTTCATCTTAAAAAGCATTTCAAATTCAATGAATCTTTACCACTAACTAACTAATGAATTTTATATTTTTCATATGGTAAAACCAATTTTTAGAGTGTTTCATTAATCATCAAAACCATCATCATGACCAAGTCACATTGTGGACCTCATTACTAGGTTCCAAACATTTAAAAATTTAAAATAAGCTAATGGAACCTCCATTGAATATTACTTTACCTTTTTTGAACATGACAGAAGTGAGTGATTGAAATTAATCACTAAAATATTCTCTTCTATATTCTCCTTTATTGGTAACAAATGTTTTCCATAGATTTGAACACCACATAAATATATGAACGACCTATCATACAATATATTTTTATAAACACACCATAATAAATTGTTAATATTTTCAAATCCTAAAGTGAAAGTTCCAAAAAGTTTTATTCTAGTATAATTATGTTTAGATTGTACAAAGGTGTGAATTTTCATATGATTTTAATCATAATAAAGAAAAATTATTCTTAAAACCAATTCAATGAATGGATCCATTAACCCCAATGATGTTTTTGAACAAACCATTAATGTTGTCACTATTATATATCATTAAATCATTGGATTTATAATATAATACTTTCTATTTATACCCCTTTACCTTAAGGTATCAATTATATATGTTGGTTAACTCGTCACATATAGTTTTAAATGTTATGAATCTCATTACCTTATAATATTTTGAATTTTATAGATATTTATATAATGCATTTTTTTCTTCATATCAATATTGATAAGATTATAGTCTATATTATTTAAGTACTTCTATATAGGGACACATAAATGTATTTCATAAAATTTTTTTGAGATAAATTCAGGCCAAAGGGATCGTAGATGTGAAATAATATAGTTTTTTATATAGTATAAATTCCTATATCAAAGATAGAGAGATCATTTTCATTCGTAGTGTTTTCCATGTCAAAACTAATTTATGATTGACTAAATAAGAAATAAAAAATATCTAAAAACATTTATTGTAATCCCAAGGCCTCAAACACACCAATGTATTGAAAAAACTCACTCATGATTGATTTTATGCACAAATAATGTTATATGTTGTTTCAAAAAATCAATTGGAATAAAATATTATATACCATAATAATATATTAAAAACATTGAGTTTTTAGGTCTCCTATAGTGTGGTTTCATTATAAAATAATTAACTGTTAAATCCATGGATATTGAAATCCATATCCTCTATGAATCCTGGTGGATTCCATATTTAAATCATTATGTCTAAACAAAACCACAAATTTTATTTTTAGTATAATACGATATAGTTTTGTCTAATAAAAATATTTATACCTTAATAAAATTTCTCTCTAATAAAATGTTATTCTTCATGAAATGAACCATGATCAAGTGTATTTTTTTTCAAAAAACAATCTAGGAAAAACTATTTGTTTTTATAAGAAGTATTCAACAATAAAATTACAATACATAAATATTTTCCATTAATATAACTCTAGATTGTTATATTATGAATTCATATTTATTAATTAAATATGATAACCATGATACATATATTCCATTGTACCATGAAAATCCATCATTTTATAATGAACCTTATTGCAAACCATAATATTCTTTAGATATTCAATGCATCCACTTTTTTTTTTAATTTATTTTAAAAAAATGTTGAAAATAAAACTTGTTTTTTATTATCTATGGTGTGGTTAATATAACCATGATATAGTGTCTCCCCATGGTGTTATTTATAACATCATCTCATTAAATTTTATTTTATAAAAATAATCATAACATATAAAATAACTCAGAACGATATCAGTTATTTTATAGAAATTATATGGTATAATTAATTATGGAATGGTATACCTTCCATAAAGAAAAAATTTCTAAATGAAACCTAGTAATTTCTATACTCTATCCATTTTAAAAAAATTAAAATTTATTCTTTAAATAAATTTAAAAAAACCTATTATTTTTCATCTTTTATCAAGTTGATCCTTGAATTAACCATAACTTCATAAAATCATCATGAATAACCTTTATTGTAATAGAATATTATGAAAGTCATTTGAGATTTTATATCGAATAATTTTAATGTGAAGGATATAAGATATTTTGTACAGGGTTTTACTAGAGAGTTATATAGGGTTGAATTATGACTATTTTATGGGATGAATGGTAATTCAGGTATCCATATGTTAACAATTAAGTACTATAATTTATAAATACTATTTTAATACTTTTTAATAATATAACATTATAGTTGGTATTATTTTAGTTGTATAGTTCACATTGTGAATTTTTTGTTTTTTTATTTATATAACTAAATAATGATTGTTTCAATAGATCTATAGTCTCTGAAAATATGGTTGTTTTTATTATCGTAGAATTATATATGCCGTGGATAATTTTTTTTATGTTGAGATGGTTTTATGTTTATGGATATAGAAAAGAAGTATGTGATGATGTTGGTTATGAAAAGGGTAGTGGTGTGTTTTATGTGTTGTATGGGTAAAGGTATTGTTTAGAACTAGTTTATGTTATATATTTTGTTTATAAATTTAATTTAATCATTTATTATTATTCTCAATTCACATGGATATATGCTCATCTTGATATTATATTGGTTATTTTTGATTTATAAGAAATAATTAAAGGAGGTGTTGGGAAAAAATCCTGAGTATGTGTAGATCTAGTGGGAGTATTAGTACAACATTAAATTTAAATTATCATGTATTATACAACATTTAATTGTTATAGGACATTATTCTATATTTCCATAGGTTTTTCATTTTATAACCTTTCATTCAAGGGAAATTCAAATTTATTTTTGGTACTATTTTAAATCATTCATTTTTTATATGAGTTATATTATGTTATATTTAACTATTTTTATTTATTTATGAGATATGTTTCCTATATTTGTGTGTTATACCTATTATTTATATCAGAAATCCATGTCCTATTATTATAGGGCTTTATGGGTTACACTCTATTTCATTACTAATGCACGGTGGGATTCTAAACAAGATGGATCATATAAACTATGTGATGATAAACTGATTTAGCTACCTTATATATTTCATTCACCAACTAAAAAAGATAAATACAAGGTCCCAACACATTCATTAGAGACTTTTTCTATATAATTGATTTTTTGATTGATTTTCAACCTTGGAACATTTCATATCATTTGAGGACTTACTTCCCAAAGTTAGAAAGTCACTGGGATATACCAATGGAAATTTTGAAAGTACATTGGTCGAGTGAATGGTAGTTCAAGCTCATTGAAACCTTTTTGGGGGAATTGTTATCTACTCATAGACTCTCATATTGATTTATGTTATATTTATAATTTTCTTACAATCCCTAATGTGGTGTTGGGTACCACCATGAAAGTTAGAGACTGTAATCATGTGTCGATATAAACCTATATATATATATATCATAGGTTCTCCATCACTCTCTTGTCTATTAGTTATGTTATATTTTAAATATATAAAACTCGGAATTCAATAATTTTTCACTATCCAGGAAGGAGGTAGGTGTTGTGGTTTTTGGACTAGTACAATGAAAGGGGTTTACCACATATCCTAATGAAGGGAAAATGAACCTACATAGTTTGGTGCATATTTATAGGGAACATAATAACTTTTTAAGGTCATGTGATAAGGAAATTATAGTGACTTTTAAGGTCATGTAACCATTAAAGAGTAGAGATAAATTTATATTCAGGCATCAATAATATAAGGTGTGTCAGGATTGAACCTCAAAGAGGTGTTATACATATTCCATTAAAAGGAATCAAAGCAAATATAGTTTTATTTTTATAATTTAAGGTTGTTTTAAAGGATAATTCCATGAATTTCAAGGTTATACACCTTTGATTTTTATATCAATAAATGGGTGTGAGAAAATGATTTAGTAGGGTTTATGCATGGTCAGACTGTGAATAGTTCATCTTTGGTAACTTAGTAGGAGAAGATATGGTTAGGGAATACACCTAGTTAGAGGACTATAGAGCATGAATGTTCTTTAAAATGGATGATAATCAGATACTATATAGGGATTAATAATGATATTCCCTAATAGATTATCTCACATGTTGTTAATTTGGTATGAGAGGATACCACTGTGGAATACAATAAGTAAAAGTGCCATTTTATTACCCATGTGTCATAAAAATGATGATAATAAGTCAAATATCATGGAATAATCATAATCTACCATGATTTATCATCCTTTATATTGGTTACTAGGGAGGAGAAACACCTAGTTGGTATCCTGTTTATGATTTTTTTCTATAATAAGGTAAAAATAGGAGACCAAGCATGGAATATGCATAAGATTTTGTAAGGAACCTTACATATTTGGGGAATCTGATGATTGGAGAAATATTTTGGGATCACACATAGTAGAGTCATATGGTGTGTTTCTAGTTTGATAATTAAACAACATAATGATACCATTAACATGGAAATGGTTAGTGCATACACCCATGGAGAAGGCCTCTGTATGGGTATCTACCCCTATTTATGTTGGTAACTATACATTGATGTGACAATTGAATGGTTTCTTATTAATCATAGTTGGAGGCCCAGGTGAGTAGGATCCTAGGTATGTGAATAGAGATAATTGGGCACCTAGGTAGGTGTAACACTCCTGGTTTCAAAGAAGAAACATCACAAATGGGTGAGGGGTTGCATGTTACAAATGGATTCTTTATTTTTTGGTCCACGTGCTACCATTGGATGTTTATAAGGAGATATGAATTTTTGAACATTAAATTTATATCATAAAAGGAAATATATATCATTTTTATGATAAATATCAAGTTACAAGGGTAGTATAGCTATGGAAAGTGTTCCAATACACTTCTCAGTGTATATTATATCATCATCATGGAGTTAGATTATGAGTATTTTATATCATTAATTGATAGTGAGGATTACCATGACGAATTTATTATTTATTTTATATATTCTATTTTATAAAAAATGTTTAAAATGGTAATTTATTGCAATGATGCTTTTAATTCTTATTAGTTGTGGTTCAATGGATTTTTCTATGCCTTAAATTGATAGAAAATATTGATTAAATAGTGGTTTGTTCTAGTTATAAATAATGTAACTAGTAATATTTCATATAAATATGAAATAAAAGGTTTTTAAAATTTGGTTTTACCTAATCCACAGGTGAACCAAAAACTTTTCCAGATAACTATTAAGGATTTTTAAATTATTGATTGTAGAAATCAAGATGGTAAACCTTGAAAAGTGTATAATTCTATGAAAGTTTAGAAACAAAATAAACAAATCACTAAGGAGATTCATAACTTGAATAAGTATAGGTGTGTCTTAATAGAATGAATCAAAATTTCCAATTTCCTTGGTATATCAGCTAAAATAATGGTAAAATTAGTAGCTTATATATAGGAGAATCTTGAAATCTAATGGTTGGATTAAGTGGTACAAGATAGAATCATCCATGGTCTTATATTGGAGGTCTTTAAAGAATTGTTCAACAAATGATTATATCCTTACACATTAATGATAACCCAAAATGGATTCCTTTATTTGAAAAAAACATAATATATTAGTGATGGAGTATAAAACTATGTTTATGAACATGGTTTGTTTTTTTATTTAGGTACTACTATATCCATGATGAAATGCATCATTGAATCTATATTACAGTTGGAGATGCATTGAAAATATAGTAATACTTGATATTAATGACTATATATGGATATTTGACCAAGATACTATGGTGGAAAATCATATTTCTTTGAATCCCATAGAAAGGATTATATATATATCCATAGGAAAATGTGGGAACTCTAATGATGGGAGCACATATAATAGGGACACCTATTATTGATGATGTGGTGCGCCATAAACACATACCAATAAATTGGTTAAATTATTGCGAAAATTGAAAATCCATCCTAGCTATTTCCATTCTGGTAATTTTATGAATATTAATAGATATTGTATGACAAAACATCGGGATTTTCAAAAAATTAATCAGATAGGGAATTTCCACTATTATTTTTAGATAGATCCTATATCTGGTGTTGGAGAAACATATCATGTATCACATAAATCTCATTATTTGGTAGGATAACATCACCAAAATAACTCTCATACTTGGTACCTAGTGATGAAATGTGATTATAGGAACACCATAGTTCCTCAGAATATGAAATCTCAACAGGGAATCAATGATCATGGGATGAGAGTAAGAAATAATATAGTTATAAGAATATGATCATAGAGGATCAATATGGTTCTTTATTGTTGTGAGGTACTATTATCTTGAATTATACTCTTATGAAATCCTTATATGATATGGGTGAATCCAAATCTTTTATTAATTCTCATGTTGTTAATCATATAGTATTACATATATAGATGATTCCATATGCATTCAAACTTGAAGCACCTCTCATCCTATAAGATAATTAACCCTTTATTTTTGTATCATGTTCTATAAATACTATTGGGGATGATTTTTTTTAGGTTTTATATATTATTGATAAGGATATCTATGATCTAGTTTTAGGAATGGAATGGTTGAAATTCTTCAAGTCCCACATCAATTGTTATACCCGATGAGTTAGTTTTACATCTTCTGATAGTGTTAAGAAGATATTTAAAAGGGTTTGCGATGTGAATGAAATAATATAAGGACCTTTAATACCATAGGTTGATAATATATATTACCAATAGGAAATGTTTACATGTATATAATTTGATAAAATCATACGTAATGATTTTTCAACCATTGGGGAAAATTTTCTAGATGTTTTCTCCAATAATTAATTTATTTTACCACATGAAAGAGAATTTTAATTTATGATTTATCTCCTAACATGGACCGGTCCTTTATCAATTCCATCTTATATGATGAAACTAACTAAAATAATGTAATTGAATGTCAAGTGGGAAGAGTAATAATGAAATGGTTTCATTTGACCTAGTATATATCCATGGGAAGCACATTCTCTTTTTGTAAATATAGTTGATATAAATTTTTAAATTTTTGTGGATTATCATAATCTCAACCAAATTATAATAATGAATAGGTATCCTATTCCATGGATCAATGATATATTTGATCAATTATGGGGATCCACATAGTTATCTATGATTATTTTATGATTTGATTACAACCATCTTTGAGTTTGGAAAGAGGAAATTTTGAATAAATATTTTAGGAGTCATTATGGTCATTAAAAATATGTGTTTATTCCTTTTGGTGTTAAAAATACACCAATAGTATTTATGTAATTTATTAATATTCTATTTCAAAGTTATCTTGAATCCTTTATAGGTGAGTTTTTTTAATGTTATTCTGGTTTATTCTTGGACTAGGCCTGATCATGATAAAATCTTTTCTATAATGTTTGGTATCTTATAGGAACATCACCTATATTCTAAGAATTCAATTTATGTTTTTTGGATGAATAATATATATTTCCTTGGTCACATTATTTATAAAATTGGAGTCTATATAGATCCCAAAAGGTATAAATTTTTATCTCTTGGAAACTACTAAAAAAATGTTTTTGAGAAATGTAGTTTACTCCACATAGCAGGATATTGTTGTTTATTTGTTCATTATTTTTCATAACTTTCATAACCGAGGATATGTTTTACATGGAATGGTGTTACTTTAAAATGGATCAAAAATTCCTATAAATCTTTTCAATAGTTTATGTTTTAGCTTATGATAATAACTTATGATCCCATAGTTAGAAAAAGGCTTTGTGGCCTATTATGATGCACTAGGGTCTTTATTGGGATGTGTTCTCATATATGGAGATCATGTTGTTGATTAAAAATCATGATATTAATAGGTGTATGTGATGAATTACCTAACACATGATTTGAAATTATATTTTTTAGTGCATTACTTGAAAACCTTACATAATTATTTTTTGGTGGGAAATTAATGGTGGTCACATATTATAAGATCTTGAATCAAATTTGTCATAATGTGATTAGAATATTAATTAATGACGATGGAGGTAGTACCTTTATAAATTTTACATTTACTTGATTTATGTAATAATGTACCAACATGGATTCCACTGATCCAGTTACATGAGTCAATTCACCATAAGGCCTCAAGTGAGCCTCTCATACACCAGAGGCTTCCAACTAGAAGTGAGGTCCTGGGGTGTGTCAGTAGAGAGACTATGACCTCATATCAGAGTAAAAAAACTATGGAAATTACTAGATATCATCAAAGTAGTAAATAAATAGAGTGAGTAAGGAATAGATAAAGTGATACAAACCATGAAATAATAATAAAATAAATGATATAGAAGCACAAAAACCAAGTCATACATACAACACTAATCACCCACTAGACTGATCTCATATACATAAGTGCATAAAGGAAACTGAAATAAAAGTATGAGGCTATACTGCTATCTCCAAGCCAAACCACATAACCGATCTCTATATACATATATGATCCATCCTTCTCGGTCATCCCCATACCTTGATCCTACCTATTCCTATGACCAGTTGAATGTATTCTCAAGTACCCCAATGAAATGGAGGCCCAATAATGGTGTGAGTAAAAAACCCAATAGGGAACCACCAACATGGTCCCATATATAGACAATAATATGAAGTGCTTGTAAAAGTGAGATACTCATTAGGATAATGATAATAATAATGATATATGATAGAAATAAACTTACAAAAAGTTTTATAAGACATGCTTAAAAAATGTGCTCATTCTATATGAGACACAACTAGAAAAGACTAGCAAAATAAATTTGGTGAAACCATAGTCGATCCATGGATTCATGATCCCGATCAACTAATAAATGTGTCTTCATGTATATATTTATATATATATATATATTTATATATTTATATTCTCAATAATATATATATACATAAATAGGTATATACATGAGTAAGGTGATAAATAACCTGATCAACAATAGTAAATCCTTGGTCCCATAATACAGATTTCCTGGACAACCTGAATAAAGAGTATTGAGATGAATGTCATACCAATGAAGCTGTTCATAATTAAGTCAATCTCTAGTTCTGTAACCTCGATAAAAAATACATGGTTTGGAAAATGAAAGAAATGTATCTAAGTAATCTATTTCACTATAGAGGGATACATTTTCTAATCTTATGTTCACCCATACACACCTCCAATCACTGTAATAAAGGATACATTGTACTGATGGAAAATACAATAAATGTGGTATTAAGATAGCTTTCATACTACTCAATCCATGCATAATCTAGTTTGATGTCTAATTCAAAGGTCCTGGTTCTTAGACAATCATGACATTGCAACTTGGATAGTCTCTAAAGAGGAGGAACCTTAGGATATCTATAAGGAATACTCTCCCAACCCAAAATCATTCAATAAACTAATCAACATATAAATCCAAAAAAAATATCATGTATCAATATTAGTTCATACACTAATCCCAAAAATTATTATAGGCATAAAATTAGGAGATCAAGTCCATCCTCAAGTAGCTCATCTGAATTTCGCTGCTTGGGGGGATTGCCCACCCTGAAAACCTTTGGCATCCTTTAGAATGAAAAAGGAAAACCCATTCCAAGAATAATGCTATATAAGTGGGGTCAGATACACTGTCACTTACCTACCTATGTATCCCTCATCAAGGATAAATCTTAATGGAAAATGGAACTTCAAGAAACCATAATAGGAACATTCTATAATGAAAGGCTCATAAGATATACCTGAGGAAGTATGTATATAAATCCAAATTAAATAAGGATCATAAGTTCGATTCATAGGAATACACAATAAATCTAAATAAAATAAGTCATGTTGCATCAATATAATTATCCATGAATCAATAATCACCTATGATAATCATCACTACATCATAAGTAAATAAGTGAATGCATAATAAAAAGTGTGAGGGTGTCCAAACACCTAATCCACCAATACCATAGCCTCAAAACATACATTTTTTTTGTATGGGTTCTTGGGTAAAACCCAATACCATATCAACCAAAATCCATAACACACTATCTCAGGGTCGGTCAATCAATGGGACACCCACCGGGTCCCCTAAGTCATAACACTATATAGGAATCCTACTTGGGATCCTCTAGGGCCACTGTAAACAGATGTATCCCTCTTGAGGTCCTCTAAGTCAATATAAAAGTAAGAAATCCCTCTTGGGATCCTGAAATTTAATTAAAAGATACATCCTAGAGGGGTTCCTTATTCTAGTTTATGGAATCATGTCACTGGATTAAGCTAGTGCACTAGGGTTGTTTTTCACCCCAATGTTTATCCTGCATAGTCTACCCATTTCATTTAATCAAACAATTCATCAAAAATAATTTAAATAGGGGGAGTCACCCTCTAGGGTGAGCTTTAGAATACACATAATACAATAATGATTAATAAATACTAAAGAGAAGTTACAATATAACACCTACCTTTAAAAATATTTCTGTCTATTTTTCAAAGGCCAGCATCAGTTGCCATGGCATGTCTAAGATCAATCGAGTTGTACTAGACATGTATCACAAACAGAAATAAGAATTAATTAATTATAACAACAATATTATTAATTAATAAAATAAAAAACTATAAAAAACTGAAAATAACTTTTTTCTAAAAGGTAATCAAGCTCAAAATCTCATCGATCGATCCCATCGCACTAGAACGATGACCAAACACTCTCCAACAACAAGCCGTATACAACCAACCATGAATCAATTAACCTAAAAAAATATCATCAAAAACCATTTAAAAATATTAATTTAAATAATTTAATCTTTATAAATTCACCTCAATGATATTCCATGATGAAACGACATGCATCAAAGTGCATGAATCATCACAGGTCACCCTCTTCTAAGGATAAGTGAAACCCCCAACACTGGTATCTGATTTCACCATGATCATGTGGAATTGGTAATGAAATCCATAACCATTTTAACCAAGGTTAGAGTAATAATTAAAATTACACAATTAAGTGCAATATATTAGAATAATTACCTCAACAATTCCAACAAAGTTGACGATGATCAAAATGGTACAAAAACAAGGGATAATCACCTAAGAGAAGAGGAGGTGAGTAAGATGCATGCATGAGGGAGGAGAAGAGAGAAATAAAGGGGATAAAATCTTTAATAACATAGGGTAAAAAGGTAAATTTTATACTTTTTAGTGGTCCACTTGGTTTGGACAAATGGTTGGGAAAACCAAGTGCTAACCACTCGGTTGGCTCTGTCCAAGCACCACACCCCATGAATGGGCCTGGAGAATAGTTTAATAGATTTTATGCAAGATGTGACACATGTTTGAAATATATTGAAGTGACCACAGTCATTTTACCTATCCTACTGTATAGTTTCCCCAGCCTATGTGCCTACATAAACTGATTCACATGGGTTGGTCGCACGATTAACACTAATTGTGCACCAACTGTATGCCCTTTGCAACACTTTTCCCAAAACTATGATTTCAGGTTCCAAACCCCCAATACACTCTAAAAACATACAATATATAAAAAAACCTAATTAAACATCTAAAAACATCATTTAGATTCATTCCAACCTTTAGAAATCAATTCTAAATCTCTTATTAAGATTTAACCCATAATGTAAACAAAAAATTAAAATTCTCTTAAAAATTTCCAACTCAGAAAAACATAGGATCTTATAGTCTACCACCATAAAAATTATCATCACTAATAATACTTTATGTAAAATGAAAACATCACCCTACCTATAGGGGTTGTATATTTGTTGTTCAAATAGCTTCACTTCATTTCCAAACTCCCAACGCACCTACAAGAATCTTATCAAACATATGGTACCTAAGCCATTAAAACATGATCCATAGAATTTACACCATAATACAATCTTAATGGAATATTTTATAAGTGTCCCAGTTACACTTTTGATATATTTATAAAATTACATGTGGTGGTACTACCCTCATTCCTCGATTTGATCATAATGGTCGAACTTCCATTGAATAAGATCAAACCAATTAGGGAGAATTTTCCTTGAAAAGTCTCTTTCAACCCTAAAACTAACCCTATATCACCTCTATGGGGAAATAAAAGTGGTAACCCACCAACCACATGAAACCAATTGATGAATTTATTGTAAAATTTCCTCTAGTAGACTACACCCAAGAACACTTAGATTCCATGGTCAATGCATCTTCAAAATAGATTTATGCAGCCTTATCTCAAGGTATGATGAGACTATTCTGAGGAATATCACTGAATCCTTCACTCAAATTATGGTTAATTATCATAAAAAAACAATATACAGATAAAAAACATAGCCATGATATAACACTAGAATCAATTTAAACCTAATCCAACATCCATGGATTGTCAAATCTCCATAAGGCTTAATGTCCAAATCTGGATTTCACTAATCCATCATCTAAATTGTACCTATCATTTACCAAGATTCCATCCATATATGTTTCATTTATCAAATGGAATATGAGTTCCAAAAACACTATCATATGATCAGTCTCATAGTCCCATAACCTTTCCCACATAGCGGTCTCCCTCCTACGGCTAAGGTCACACTCCCCATATTAGGAGTATCCTTTTCTTCACATCAAAGAAATCAAATACTTATCACCAAATCCCATACACCATCCATATTAGACATAATAATCTATAGGTCTAGGTATCATCTCATCCTATAGTGTCAAATCACAATATCCAAGCATTACCCATTCTCACTTCCCGAGAATGGTTCCCATGACAACTGTTGAATTTGAACTCATCAAGAGGGTCAACACCCTCAAAATACTAATAGTGTTCTATCCACCACGAGCCTTACATTATTCTACTCATTAAGAACACTATCAACCGATCCCATCACCAACCTGGAAAAGTATTATGAAAGATTATAATATAGGCATAGTGATGTTTCTCTCCCAACGTACTCAAAATGATGTCAATATAGAGAAGGATCATCACTAATTTGGATTGCACTAAGATATTATTGATAGGTATATATCTCTCTCCCGATCCACACTCACATCAAATAGGTTATACTTTCCTTTAAACAACTCATGACACTACCTCTCCTAAAAATGTGTATCTAGGTCCAAACACGGGACAAATTCTTCCCAATACCCAATTTACTCTCAACGTCTCATCTACCATGGAGATAAATTTATAATTTTTTATTGAAAATCATAGGGAACCATTTACACATAATTTATTTGAAACCATAATTCCATGGATCACACAAAAACTCTCTCTACATCATGATTTAAATGGTACCATGTGTAAATAATGTGTACCATCATCCCCCGAATCACACTCCAATAAGTTTTCAATCACAAGGCTAATCTTAACATGCTACATGGGCCACAATTCTCATTAATCTTGATTCTCCCTTGGAACTATTTTTAAAAATCAAGAAAAATGCCCATGCAATGATTTGTTCCATGACCGCCCATCACATAATTTCATTTTATAAAATTTAAGTGTCAAACACGCAACTATTGGTTAATAGATCCATAGACCTGAACAATCCTTACTGTTTAAATAAATATCAAAAAAGAATCACCATGGGTGATTTATCATAAACCGAAGGCATTATCATGAAAATATCACACTAACTTGATCACCCACTATTAACTGATCTCAAATGACGATACCACTATGATGAATGCCTAAAAAAGAATCTATGAACATGGGATAACCTCACTCATAGTTTTCCATCAAACAACAAAACATTGAACTACAAGGGTCTGAGTCAAAACTAAGGGCCTCTGGGTCACCCACCTAGCCGTGCTGATAAAGTATCATAATAGGGTCACTAGGTCTAACCACCTATCTAAAAAGGTCAAGAATTAAAATGGGAGGTAAATATAAACACATACAAGGATAAAAATGGTCATGCATCATTCCACCCAGGCCCTGATCCTCACTAAGCATCCTTATAAGGAAAGGATCTCTAGTGGTAATGATACCAATATAAAACATATATAAAACATACACTCACTAGACATCCTTATATAGTAATAACCCCTCGAGATCCAATTAAATAGTAATGAAAAGGTACATATCATCATTACAGTAAATGATCCAACTAGATAACCATAAAAGGCCAGTTAAGTAGAATATCATACCAAACTATAGAGAAAAAACTTTATAGGTTGTTACTAAAAATTTAAATAACTTAACTTAAAAAGTAACACCCTAAAAGGGATCCAACACATGGTTATTACATGCCATATCGACCTACTAGGATCATGATACCTATTATGCATGTAGACTGAGTCATCAACCTCCCTATAAAATATCTCAAAATGGATCCACCTCACCTTCCATCAGAATAAAAAAAATATATATATACATGTGTGTGTGTGAGTGAAATTTAGCCCAACTTAGTATAATTCCACCAAAAAACTATATGTGAAAACCCCATTTAGGGTTTCATTGAAAATTTAACTATATCATCATTAATAATCACACACATATATCCTATAACATGTGAATCCTACATGTAAAATATGATACATGAGGAACCTCTTTCCTATATAGGCTAAGAGTTAAAAAAATCCCTAACCTCAATCCAATGGGAAAGAGCCATAAATCTATAATAAATCACAACATCAAAAAAATATGTACACCACTCAAAGAAAAAAATCATATACAACTATAGAATCCCATATTAGAATAGCAATCCCATTACCATGGTAACTATGACTTCCCACCGGAACAGGTGTTCTCGATGCACCATTCCAATATCCATCATAGGTTTGGAAAAATCTATAATAATCCTATCAACCATATCCCAAATTGTAATAAAATAGTAAATGAAACACATATGTGACCACTTTGTAATTCCCTGACCTAGATGAAACTAATTTTATTCCCTGAGTTGGTTAACCACAAGGCCTCAAGCATGCATCTCCATACACGAGAGGATTCTGACTAGAAGTGAGGATCTAAGGTGTGTCCGTAGAGATACTATACCCTTATAGAAGAGAAAACAATGGTAGAAATAACTCGATATCATCTAATATGTAAATAAAAATAATGAGGAAGAAATAAATAAATATAAATAGAACATGTTGTAATAATAAAATAAATGTTATAAAGTACCAAACAACCAATTCATACATACAACACTGATCAACCACTGGGAAGATCACATATAAAAAAGTATATAAAGGAAATGAAATAAATTTATGAGGTTCTAATTATATATTTGAATTGAAACACATACCCAATATCCACATACATATTTGATCCATCCTACTAGATCAGCCCTAGGACTTGACCCTACTCATGCTTTCAATCAAGTGAACGTCTAATCAGGCACCCCAGTGCAATGGTGTCCCATGAAGGTTGTGAGTAAAAACTCTATAGGGCACTGCCAACACGGTTCCATAATTTTCTAGTATTATGTAGTTTATGTAAATTTGAGATAATAATCATGATAATGATAATAATAATTATGATAGATTCTAGAAATAAACTAACAGGTAAGTCATAAAAGACATGCTTACAGAATGTGATCAAACTAGCTGTGATACAACTAAAAAAGAAAAATAAAATACATAACATGAAACCATGATTGATCCCCAAATATATAATCCAAAACAAAATGGAAATGTTCTATCATATATATATATACATATATATATATATTTATATAGGTATATATATATATATTCCCATAAATATGTATATATATAAATGATTTAGGTTCTAAATAACATTATGAATAACAATCAATCTTTGGGTCCATAATCATGATCATCTAGACATCCTGAAACAAAATGTAACTGAGTTGGGTGTTGTACAACTCATGTCATAAAAAATTAAGTCAATATATAATCACATAAAGAAAATCAACAATAACTTCTTTATCCAATGCTAGAAATTTATCTGAGAAAGCTATGTCATCATAGGGGGATACATGTACCAACCCTAGTTTCACCCGTACTCACCACCAATCACCGTAATAAAGGATACCATATACTGATGGATAATATTGTAAACTTGGAAATGATATATATTCCATACTATTTAATCCACATGTAATCTATTCCGATGTCTTATTCCCTAGTCCTGGTCCATAGGCCATCACAACATTGCAACATGGATAGTTCTTAAGGGGAATGAACCTTAGGCAATCTACAAGGAACACTCTCCTGATCTAGTATAGAAACACAAAATAATTTAGTAAATGTCTCAACATACCACTACATGAAAATATATCAAGTATCATAATGGCGTGTCCACCAATCATAGGGTGTATCCTTGGTATAAAATGAAGAGATTGGGTCCATCCTTGGGGAGCTCATTAGAATACCACTACTCAGGGTAAATGCACCCACCAAGAAACCTTTAGCATCCTTTGGAATTCTAGTAGAATATCCATTCCTAGAGAGACCCAATATAATAGGGGTTTGAGACACAATAAAAAACCTACCTCTATACCACTCAACGGGGAGGAATCCTAATGATGAATTGGATTTATAGTAATAATAACTATACCATTTAATCAAGAGAGGATCATAAGTGACAACCTAGGAATTACATCTCAAAATCCTAATATAATAAGGCTCAGAATCCAAATTCAAGTAAATATGCATGGAAGTCCAATTAAAATAAGTCACATCATGTTAGTTACATAATCCAAGAACTAGGAAGCACCTATGGTAATCATTGTTGCATCAAATTTAAATAGATGAATGTATAACTAAAAGAGTGATGGTGGTCAAACACCTAACTCAATAATATCATATCCTCATGGAATAAAAGTTTGGTATGGGTTCTAAGATGAAAATTTCTACCATATCTACCCAAACCCATAGAGTAATATCTTAGGTTCAGTCAATCATCGGTTCACCTAATAGGTCTACTATGTCATAATACTACAGAGGCATCTTAAATTGGTTCCTTAAGGGCCAAAATAAAGAGATGCATCCCTCTTATGTTCATTGATGTAATTATGAAATAAAGGCATCCCTATTGGTATCCTAAAATGGAATAATATGAGGAATCCTATATGTGATCATAGGTCAAGATATTTTCATCAATTTTCTGGTTAAAGTGATCTCACTGAGGTTATTAGTGACATTAGTGTTCATCTAGTACAAAATGTCCATTTAGTTTAATTAATAAATTCATCAAAATGAATTTATGATGGGAGATTATTCCTCTAGTGTGAGACCAAGCATCCACATAATACCATAAACATCCATAAATAAGAAAATGTAGTTATAATAGACCACATACCTTTATAAGTATTTCTATTTATTTTCTAAAATATAGTAGTAGGTTCCAAGGGCTATCTAGGATCATCTGAGTCATACTAGACTTGTCTCATAAAAATACCATCTGAATTAATTAATTATAACAACATTATAATTAATTAATAAAACTAATAGACTATAACCAATGAATAACCACTTTATTCTAAAAGAAAATAAATCTAAAAATCCTATAAGCTGATCTCATCACACTGGAATGACAACCTAACACATGAAAACAAAATTATTTAAAAAGAAACCTAAAATTAGTTAAAATACCAAGGAAATGACACCAAAATAGCTATTTTATAATTTTAATTAAAATAATTTATGGTTTATAAATTCTATATGGTGACATATCTCAATGAAATGACATGTAAAAATGTACTGATGGAATCCCAGGTCAACCTCTTCTATAGAATAGTGAAACCCCCAACACCGAAAACTGATTCCACCATGATCATATGGAATTGGGACCAAAATCCCTAATAAGAGAAAACTAGGATTGAGTTAGAAGGAAAATAAAAAAATGGAGGAGAACATATTCAGAGAATTACCTCAATGATTCCAATGCACTTGATGGTGATAAAAATAAACCAATAACAAGAGAGAATCACCCAAGGGAAGAGGTAGAGAAGAAGGTGATTATGTGGTGGAAAAGGAAGAAAATAATGGATTCCCTCTTAAATATAGAAGTGGAAATTTTTTAATTTTACACCTTTTCACGAGTTCATAATTTTTACAAATGGTTAGAAAAATCATGTGTAAACCATATAGTTATCACTATCCAAGCACCACACCCCCACATGGGCATGGTGCATGGTTTAACAGACTATGTGCCAACTTTGAAACATGTTTGAAATAAAATTTAGACACTCATATGGTTTTATATGGCCTATTTCACAATTTTTTTTATCTCATGAACCTTCGTAAAACAATCCATATAGTTTGCTCACATGGTGACATGAAGAATACACTAACTGTACAACCTCTGATGCACAATTTCCCAAAACTATTGTTTTATGTCCCAAACACCTATGACACTCCCAAAACCTCCAAGATACATACCAAGACTCATTCCACATCTAAAAAATCATTTTAGGGCATTCAAACATTTTTAATTCCATTATGAATCTCTGATCAATATTTAACCCATCTAGAAAACTAAAAAATTAAAATTATTTTTGAAATATCCTGCTCAAAAAAACAATATATCTTACATATAAAACAGGTAAAATAAGTTATGTGGTTGATGGGTTGAGTAGAATTTATTATTTTTATCTCACTAATAAGGATTTATATCTATGTTAATTAATGACAGTCATAGATAGAATGCATCTAGATTATGATGATTGAGGTGATGATGTGGTATTCTATCATGATTCCCTTTTTCCTGATTTGGTTGAACATTTTAAATATGCTCAGACATGTGATCCTGAATGTATAACCATGATGTAAAAACTCAATGGTGGGGTGACAATTGAGGTATAAAATATATATTATAGATTTAGGTTGTGTTTTAGAGATGATATTATGGTTCCTATAACTTATCAAGAGTATGTTATTTCTTCCTACCAACATTTTAATGGGTTTTTTATCCTAGAATTCAAAAGATATATAAGGCACTAAGAGAATAATTATTTTTAGTGGGTATGAAGAGGACGTTTTTGTTATTTTTATCGAGGTTTCTTACCTATGAAACACCATTTTTTTTGAAATATTATTTTTCAAATGAATTTTATCTTTTAAAAAAACTGGTTACTTGTAATACTTATTTTATCTTGCATTATATGTAACACCATGTTTACTTTTAATTACATGCAACACTGAGTTTAAAAAAAATAGTAGATACTATTAGAATATTATTGAGATAGTTAGCACATATCCATTGGAATGGGAGGTATGAATATGATTATCTAAATTATTAAAATATATGGTTTATACATGTATATTAAATTATCTCTTTGGTGACCATTTAATTAGAAAGATGAAAATAAAAACCATTCGAAAATAATGGAAATCATTTATTGAAAAAATACATTGATGGAATTTTTTTTACCTCAATAATTTTTTTTCTGAATGATTATAATGAAATTTATGTACTATACATTCAATCAACTGATTAAAATTATTCTTATATATTTTCTATACAATAGATAAGAATAAATCCAATTTTATGATTTAAATTTTTATTTTTCTAAAAATCAGTTTCTTCACCATTTCACGCACATATTTTAATTTTTTTTGAAACTTTCATAAAATCAATTTCAAAAAATAAATTTCTTTTTTTTAAATAACCATCCCAAATTTATCTTTGGGTGATTTTTTGAGTTTTTTTTGAAAAGATTATTATTTTTGATAAATATTGAAAATTACTAAATTTTAAGTGAAAATTACCTTTTCATTTTAATTATTTATAGAGTTAAATTATATTTTAAAGTTGTTTTAAAGTATAATTAATTAAATTATATATATATATATTAATATAATTTATGTAATTGGAATCAATTTAATTTGAAATTGGATGTAAAAACATTGAATACTTTTGAACATTCTTTCTTTGAAAACCTACTTTCTTGTCATGACTGCGAGATTAATTTTTAAATTAAAATTTTCCACTTCTATGAAATGAATTTATGAAAATGGATTTTGTATTTGTAATAATTATATTTTATATTTTATAATAATTCTAACTTAATTTTTGAACAAAATTAATAGTCAAACCATTTAAAATTAATTACCACAGTTAAGGTAAAAATGGGTTTTTTGGGGATAAAGTAAGACGATAAGGGTTAAAATGACTATAACTCATAAAAAATTCATATTTTATAGAACTTTTTAAATATTATCCTTACAATTATTGAATATATGTTCATATGGAAGCTTTTTTATTTTGAACTACCATTTTATTTTGGATTCTTTTGGGAAATTTCTATATATTTTCCAAGTGGGTTCCTTTCCCCCACTTATAAAAGGTAACCACCACCCTCCAATTTTTGACACCTATCAAGATATATAGATATTAAAACTCAAATATATCCCCAATATCATTATCCTTGTTCTATATATTTTTTTCCTCCCAAAAGACCAACATGAGGGTCCTTAATAAGAGATCCAAAGGAGGTGCTTCTAGGTGAAGGTAATTGTCTTCACTAAGCTCCTTCTTTTTCTTTCAAATTTTCCCTCATTAAATGTGCCTTAAAATTTATAATTTAATAAAAAAATTATATCTTAAATACATATATATTATTATGTTAATGTATTAACCTAAAAAAATCTCTACTTCTTTCAAATAGATTATGAAATCATTATTTGCGTGTACAACGAACTACTGTCTCACGAACCGATGTCATTCATTTTTCTATTACCACATATTAAGGATGGAAATGAGGATATATTTATTAATTATATATTATATTTATGATATTATTATAATAATTTATTTATTATATCAAGTATACCTTCATACTCTTCATTTTTGGGGGACATGATAACGTCACACATGTGTATGGTAAAATGATTCCTCACGAAACAATAAGAGTTGTTCACCCTTTACATGGAAGGTTATAAGTATGGTATTAATGAAAATATATTATATATAAGACATAAAAATGATTCTAGAATGATAATACAACATTTATTTTTTTTAATTTCAATCCAACCTGAAAGTGGAAACATCGTTCATGCATACGCACAACCTATTGTCTCCCACAATGGTGTATTTCATTTTCTTTAACAAAATATTATGGATTGCTATAAATAAATATATAATGAATAAATAATATATTCATATCATGTTTAAAATTATGGATATGCTTAAACTATGATCAAAGTAAGATGACCCAAAATATCAAATCAAAATATACATGATAAATCACAATTATTTCAAGAAACGTGACCTTAACATTGTATTGATAATAAACTGATAATAAATAGTCATAAGTAAATAATATATGGTTTTAAATATATATATGAATTGTTATTTAATATATTTATAATAAAATTATATTTATTATATAGGATGGTTTCATTTTTACAATGGATTTCAAGACTTAAGGTAAGGGATGTCTATCTCACTTTAATTTTTCTATGAGATGTAACACCCTGATTTTTAAGAAACATTTTATTTTTCTACATAAATTAAATGTCATTGATGTCTTGAATTATATGCTACCCTAAGTTAATATTGTACTACATGAAACACCAGTGTATCTTTCTTTATATGGAACACAGAGTTTCTATGAAGCATCACTCACTCAGAAGTAAATTTTTATTTATTCAAAAGAGTACGAACTAGGAAATACAAAGGTTTATGGAGGCCTAAAATGGTGAAGCCCTAAAGCATACCCCCTGACAATTAAATTTCATTCCATAGGGAGAGAACTGGTAAAGAGATATATAATTAATCTATTCAGTGGACTTTCTAAACTAAACAAGTTGTCCGTCGTGAAGTTTCCCTCCCTAAGGGTATGTGACATATCCATATCATTATTCATAATATAATTTCACTTTCTAATTAAATATGTGAGGTTCCATGGGGTGTTCACTCTGTCTTGAAAAAATCCCACTAGAAGTTTTGAATCACTTTCTACAGCCGCAATATTGATCTTATAAATCATGCACAAGGATAATCCACTGAAGAGGGGAATGGTCTCCACCGGCACTGCATGGGCCATAAAAAGCACTGAACCCAATGACCACTGACCCCCTAGAATACTGAAATAGGCCTCCACCTGTCATCATGCCATGATTTTAGGATCCATCCTTGTTCATCTTGATACCTCTACATGGTGGAATCCATTTAATCCACCTCTCAATATGAGTTTCACTATCAGATGAAATGAAATTTCCACTGAAACTGTTCCCAACATCGCCACCATAGAGCAGCTACCTAAGTTTAGAAACTAGAGAGAGGGCCCGTACCTTAAGCTATTGAAGTGGGAAATAAATCCCTTCAATTATTCAGTTCCATGATTCCCATATAATCTATAACATAATAGAGAAAGACATACCTTTCCACTTAAAATTAGTTGTCCACCCCTTGGAACCCTGGAACTAGATAAAATCTTGAATATTATCTACCTACATATAAAAACCCAACCCATGTCCAACCTGCTACCAAAGGAATTGTTCCCACTCCCCCACAAAGAAAATGTGCCAAGAAGATTCAGTATTAGGGAGAACACAATATAAGAACATAGAAACTAAAGATATTCCATTATTTTGAACATTATCATCTATAGGTATAACATTATTGAATACACACCAATCCAAAAAATTCATCTTATTGGGAATTACTTTTCACCACAACTTGATGTTCCACAAGTCACTCTGGTGGGTAGGTTGCATCAATCTGAAAATTTCCCTAGACTTGCTGTCACCTGTTGATGATTCCGTGAAGATACATATATTCATACTATCCACAAATATAATACCCTCATGTAGTACTTTCTTCTCTTCATCAAGTGTGGCTGAGATAAACGTTAGAAACAAGATCTCCTGCCACCGGGAAATCCTAGGAACCAGATAGCCTAGGAATAATAGAATCTACCCAACCTAGTTGTCTTTCCAAAAATTTATATCACTGTGACCAACAACCCATTGGGTTTTAGCATCCATCCAATCAAAGTGTTTTCTCATATTTCTGGCCAGACTCAACATCCTATTCGAATGCTCATCCCACACTCTCCAGTCATCCCTGTACCTTATAATTATAAATTTTCCCACAAGGAATTGCCTTCAATAATATCCCATGCCAGTTTCACCTGAAAAACCTCCATGGAGTCAGAGACATTCCTCACATTAATCCCTGCCTCATCAAGGGGTTTGGCTTAACGTTTCAAGGATTCCCAATTGAACTTCCCTTATTGTTTGTAATCCCATATGAAATCATTTATTATATTTTACACCCTATCAACGATTCCCTTAGGATGCCTAATATTAGAGAATACATGCATGCAAATTGAAGTTAAAACACTATTAACCAAAGTGTTCCTACCTCCAAATGATACAAATTTGTTTTTCCAGTCAAAAATCCAAGAGGTCAACCTAATAACCTACTTGTCAAGAAGTATTTTTATAATCCTTCCATCTGTAATGGGTGCACCTAAAAACTCCACTAGAAGACTACCCTTATGAATGCAAAAATTATCTTGAATGTTCTTGTATATGCTGCTTAAACAAGCCTTGGAAATGTATACATTACTTTTCTAAGCATTAATTCTATACCCACTCCAAATAATATATATCTCCATAAATTTTCTAAACCTCTTTAAAGACCTTATACCACCATTAATGAAGAACACCATATCATCTGCATACATAAAATATGAAATATTCATTGGATTATTTCTATTTTTCTAGGGTTGGATGCCTCTGAAATCCAATTATTTATGAAGATATCTGGAGAGATACTCTAGATCCGGGATAAACAAGCTAAGCAAGAGAGGATCCCCTTACCTCTGACCACGGGCTGATTTAAGGATCCCAAATATTTTCCCTATTAGATACACTGAGAGATAGGGAGAGACAAAGAACCAGAAGAAGAGATATCGATACCATCAATTGAACCTAAAACATTTCCAAATCTTGTAAAATAAACTCCATTCTATGCGATCATACGTTTTTTCCATGTCCACCTTAATCACAACATTCGAGCCATGAATATTTTTGTTGATATCACTAACCACATCCATAGAAATTCTAATAACCCCCTAAATACTCCAGCCCTTCATGAAGCCATGCCACTCACTAAAAATGATCCAAGGGAGCACCCTGTTAATCCTTCTATTGAGGATGGTGGTAAGTATTTTATAGGAAAATTTACATAGGTAGATCAGTCTGAATTTATTCCAAGAAATAGGCTTCTTCACTTTAATAATTAGAACAATTTTAGAAGCACTTATAGATATAGTAATAGCCCCTCCTTGAAAAAAATTATTTTATGGATTCAATGACCTAAAATTTAATAATATCCCATGTAAAAATATAAAACATTCTCAGGAATCCATCGGGTCTAGGTTCACTTTCCAGATTCAAAGAATCATTTTATTATTATAATTATTTAAAAGTGAAAATTATAACATCATAGTTATAATAGAAGATATGAAAAGTATTGAATGTATTATGAAATTATGTTTTACACATAATTTTTTGACCAATTAATTATAAATGAATGTAAAACCTTTTTTAAAATAAATGGGAACATTTTTTCTGAAAAACTTATTTGAATGTGCACAAATGTGTTTTATAAAAATAAATAAAAAATAAAACTTATTGTATTATATTAATTAAATATAAATAATATATTCAATATATTTTTTAAAATCCATATTATGTGTTTTATTGACATGATATATGAACAAATCCAATTTTATGCATAAAAGAAGTATTTTTCTAAAATAGTAGTTTTTCTGCCTTTTGATGGAACACTTGTTTACAATATTATTTTTGAAACTTTTATAAATTATAGTTGACAAACTACAATTCTTATTTAAAATAGGGATATCAAAATTTACTTTGGGTGAACTTTTGGTATTTTTCTAAGTAGTTTCACGTTTTGATGAATAGTAAAAATGATGAATTTAAATTAAAAATTACTTTTTATTCTAACTTATTTTTATATATATATTATTTATTTAATTGATTTTGAAGTATAATTATATCAATTTTTTATAATTTAATCTAATTTAGGTTATTAGAATCAATTTCAAATTGAATTTGGATATAAAAACATTTTAATCTTTTGAACGTTTTCAATTTAAAAGCTTGTTTTCTCATTCTGTTAGTGAGATTAATTGTAAATTATTTTTTGCTAATTTTGGGTTTATAATTGAAAAAAAAGATTTCGTATTTTGAATTAGAAGGTCCAATTTTTTTATTAGGTCCTTTTTATTTTTCGACAATATGAATAATAACTTTATTAAATTTTATTTCCATAGTTAAGGGTAAATCGGGTAAATTTAGGGTAAAAAATAATATTATAAATATTAGAAAACTACCCTAAAACATTATTAAATATTAATGGATGAATTTTATTTGACCCTTAATACATAATATTTGAAATTAAATAATTTAATGGACACTTTTTCAAGATAAATATTTGGATATTATTATAATCAAAGAGAGTGATAAAATTCCACACTCTTACTTTTAATAAGTATAATATTATTAATATGTGGTTAAATAGAAGATATGAGAGACATTATATTATTATAAAATATAATAGTTTTAAATACAGAATTGATTTTTTTAATTTTTATTTAATAAATAAATTTCATAAATATTTCACAATGATGATGTAATAATTTTTCAATTAATGAAACAATCAATTAAATAATATTTTAAATATTAAAATAAAAATAATTTCAAAAAATTAAAGTGATCCAAGAATTTTATAGGTTCATATGACATATTAGGGGTGCATTAAATGAATTTTTTCAATTTTATACTACTTTATGTATTTTCTTAAAGTTAATGTTATTAATATTTTCAAAATTGACACTTATGATATTTTATGAAAATAATATTTTAATAAATTATTTAAAAATAATAAAAATATTAAATAAGGAAAATAGGATTCTATATGGTCTAAAATATCTTAAGTTTCACATTTATTGTCCAATTGAAACTTTATAAGTATAAATTACATGCTCTTAATATTAAAAACTTTATTACCATAATTAAAATTAAAATGGATTAACTTCGGGTTAATCAAAATGATAAGATTTAAAATGACACAAAAACATGTTAAAATATGCTAGTTGATGATATTAAAAACTTATCATATATTATTTTCAAATCAATATCCTTTTTGAGTTATTTTTATTGAGATTTAATTTATTATAATTTAATATTTTGAGAAATTCCAAAAGTACCCCTCCCCTCTCTTATAAAAGGACACCTCTTCTTATCTTCTATTAAAACTTAAGAACCTATTTGGATTGGAAAAAAAATTTATATATCTCTTCAAAAAATACCTTTATTAATTATATAATCCTTACTTTGAGCATAAAGACAACTGAATGAGTCCTTTTATGAAAATCAAAACGAGAAACCCAAAGAAGTGGTAATATTCATAAAAAAGATGTTGTTTTATTTATTATTTAAACCCATTAATTTTTTTATTTCATGTTTATTTAATAAACTCAATATCATAAATATACTGATTTTTTATATTATGTTTTTTACCTACACACACATAGACACTTCCATCAAATGCGTAATGAACTTACCGTTCCTCTGTACGGAGAACTACTTCTTGAAGAAACAATGTTGTTCATTTTTTCCTTTACCACCTATCATGGATTAGGATTATGATTGAAAATATGTTTTTATATTATATATATGGTATTAATTATTTATTTATAATTCTTTAAATATTATATAAATCATACCTTCTTGCTTTTCATTTTGTGGAAATAGGATAACTTCATTTGTGGACATGTGGACTACCGCCTCCTCAAAGCGATGTGATTCGTTCCCACATTACATGGAATGTATTAAGGATGATTTTAGTGAAGATATATGATATATATGTCATAATAATTATAATTTAATGATATTATATATATTTAACTTACCTTCATTCTCTTAATATGACAATAAAATGGAAACAACACCCATTCGTACATACGACCCACAGTCTCCATGAATTGTGTAATTCATTTTCTGATTATATCATCTATAGATTATTATTTGTACATATATATTGAATATATATAATATTTATATAATTTTTATCATTCTTGATATTATTAAATCATGATATAAGTAAGCGGACAAAAAATATAACAAATTAAAACACACACAAAAAACAAATCGATTATTACCTGAAATGTAACTTTAATAAGGAATTATTAATAAATGGGTAATAGAAGTCCATAAGTAAATCATATATGGTATGATATAATTGAATATGGTTCTGTAATAGAGGTATAATACACTTATATTTATTATATAGGAGTTTTTCATGAGTATGATGAGAGTAAAGACATAAGGTAAAGGATTTTTGTCACACAATTATTTTTATTGGAAACATTCCCTATACACTAATTATTTATTCTATGTGATGTATATAATTTCCATGAATGTATTTTATGATCCTTATTCAGATAATATTTTGTTATTTACATATCCATTTTCTGATATATATTTTTCATGGGGTTTACGGTTCAAAAGTTACCAAATCGGTAAGGGAATTTTGTTTCAATTTTCCTTCTTTGGGACATATGTTATTTTATGAACCTATATTAAATTATAAGTTGTATATTATCACATTTGACATGATTTATCATTAATATATTTCATTCAATTATATTATAAGTTTCATGTAATTTTATTATCTCTTTGGTTTTAGATGATCTTGTAATCATCTTAATGGAAAAGGTTTTCTAAGATGTTTAGAATGGTTTTCAAATATTTCTATATAAATTTTCAAGTTTATTTTAAATGAAAAAGTTTTGGTAAATATTTTATAATTTAAAAATATTTTTTTAATATATAAAGGATATTTTCCACAAGAATTATTTCAAATTATATTTCAAAATCATTTTCTATCTAGGAGAACATTATTTTATGTTACTAATGTTTTACTGGGGATATGATCCAATGATACCATTATTATTATTTCTAAATGGTTTATATTTATGATGGAATGATATTTAGGAAGCTGATTTCTTCTTTATGATTTATTTTATGATGAATTGTTTATGAAACTCATTTCATTTTATGGGTTATGATATGATGAATAAATTATGTTCTTGTGACATATATATTTATGGTTTTCATTATCTGGTGTTTGGGATCTATATATCCCCTCCAATTCATTGGGTAAAGATATATAAATCATGAGTTATACATGTTATTCATGAACCTAATTTATTGTTCATGATTCTATGCATGGAACTGGTTTTTATGTTTGTAATTTTATGTGTGGACCTAGTTTTCATGTCTATATATCCATAATTTTATGTGTGGACATGGTTTTCATGTTCTTAATTTAATTAGTGAACTTGTTTCTATTTATAAATGTTTACAACATTAAAAGTTTATGTGTATTCCAAAATTTCATGTATTATTTCCATTTTATGATCTTATGGATTATGTTCTTTGATTCCCCCATGATTCATGTCTTATGAACTACCAATATCTATGTCATGATTTATGTTTATGATCTTTGATATATAGATTATGATATTCAAATTTCATGATCACATTCTTATATCCTTTATGATCATATTTATTCATATATATCTCTCTTTTTTACCCTTACTAAGCATTTTATCTCACACTTATCATCTGTTTCTTTTCCCTAGGTTATAAAGAAAGGTTTTAGGTAGGAATACTAAATGGTATGATCTTTATGGTAAACATTGAAGGTCTTTCATGAGACTATAATTTTTTGTTCCAAGTTTCCAAAGGCACTAAACTATTGTGGTATTTGGACGTATGTTTGTGTATTCTGCAAAAAATGATGTAATATCCATGTATGAAAAGATGAGGTCAGTATATTTGGTATCAGGGAAAAGGTTTAGTCAACCTTTCAAACTTGAATGAGAAGTATTTAGTGATATCCATGGAGATATTTATATAGATATTTCTGGGGATCTATCTAATTATATGCCTATAATATTATAGATTTAAAATTAGGTGTCATGATTTAGGCATCCTATAATTATTTTGTCAAGATTATGCGTTTTTATTATATGATAAGTGTTGCTCAAACTATGCTTTATAGTCTTAGTTAATAGTGGTAACTAGAAGGAATAAGGTTAAAATTGAATTTTTCATATGTGTAAAGTATGAGAATTATGGAAATCAATGTCCTAAGTGTAAATCTCATTAAGGGAATCAGGAAGGTGGTATGAGTATTGGTTATACTACAGAGAAAAAATAGCTACAAATGACATGTGAAAGGTAGGGTAACAATATTGTTTACATTAAAAAAATAAGATTGATTAGATTGAGGTTTAGTATCCTTAAGACATGATTCACATTTTATATTCTAGGAACGACTAAGATGATGAAGCCTAATTAATTGTTTAAGAATAAATTTGGAAGACTGAAGTGTATATGTTTTGGATTTCCAATATTTTGTTATATGAATCATGAAATATATATGTATTTTTAGTATAAGTTTTTAATTAAGTATTGAAAAGGATATGATGAAAGGTTCTAAAGAAATAGAAAAGCGATTTATTGGAATGTTAATATTCATGGGAAACACATGATTAAGGGAATTATAACCCTTAATATGTTCCTAATTTTGAGATAATGATGTTTCAATAATGTTATTTGGATGATACTGATTACCATGGAACAGATTAAGGATTGGTTAAAAAAGTGGTTTATGCTTTCATGAATGGATTTTAAAAAATTTTTGGACATAAGGAATATATAAAATAATATTTATAATAATAAAGAATTAATATTTTCAATAATAATTTATTGTAATTACCATGTTTCAAGATAACAGATGATGAAGGCTTTCACATGTTTGGTATGTGAAAAACAAGATCTACATTATGATATATGAGGGATCAATGCTAATCTATTTTTGAGAAATTTAGTGACCTTATTTATAAATTTTTGTACATTAATCTTTTGAAAGATATATAAGTTTCACCATTTATGGAATGTTTAATGTTAAAATTTGGATGTGGTTTTAGAGATTAAAGTATTATCTCTCCAAATTAGGATTTATGTATATTGGATAATTTCTACTAAAATTTTTATTATGATAAATACAGAACGAATGACCTATCAGTAAATTTATGAATCTCATGTTCTGCTAATACTTTAGGAATGAAAAATTCACCTTTATTTATTGGTGTAAGAGTTGAAGAAGAAATTGATCAAGGTAAAACTGATAGATGAGATCATGATTACAAAATTAAATTAAATCTAGTAAGTATATGTTCTTGTGAAAATTATTCAAATTTAAGAAAGGTATCTATAAACAAAAAAAATCCTAGTACCTTAATTTTCAATGAATCAAATGGTCTCTTAGATCATCACATATTTATCATTATCTGATGATTAACTTTATAATGACCATGTTTTATATCTCTATCCATTAGAACTTGATAGAAATAATTCTCTTCAATGTACAAGTTTTCACATTACTCTAATATTATTTATGTGGTCATATTCACCTTTTACTGTCCCTCTTTTTAAGAGGATGTTTTATTGACCCTTTTTTGATGTGGGTTTCCCACAAATAAATTCTCAAACATCCAAGTTTTATTTTTGATAAGTAATATGAAATTTCAAGGATGTGATTTCATTTTAAAATTCTTGATCATATTGTAATGGTAGACTATACATTGAAACTTACACAAAATATATCTCATGTTAATGATGTGTTCTATGTATCTCTTATCAGGAAGTGAATAACTGATCCTTCACATGTACAAAAATTAAAAGTCATACCGCTAGAGAAATATCCTTCTTATGAAGAGAAACCGATAGAAATTTTGTATAGTAGAGATAAAGTTCTATAAAAAAGATCACTCACCTGGTTAATGTTTTGGGGATAAAACCATCTATTTTAAGAATATTCATAGTAAATTGAGGATACATTGAGGTATAAGTATCCTCATTTTTTTGTATTAGAACGACACATTTTGAGTGAGAAATTAATTTTAAGGGGGTAGAATGTAACACCCTGAGTTTTTATGAATATTTTATTTTTATAAATAAATTAAAATTATTTAATTTCTTGTGTTATAAACTACACCATGTTATTCTTGTGCTATACACAACACCATCTTAGCTTTCTTTACACACAACACTGAGTTTCTATAAAATATCATTTAATTATTGTACATATTTAAAATAAAAAATTATAACCTCACTGTTAAAATGGAAGGTATGAATAGGATTAAATAGATTATGAAATTATTTTTTACACAAAATTCTTTAAAAAATTAATTATAACTAAATTTAAAACCCTTCTTAAAATAAAAGGAATTGTTTTTCTAAAACAAATATTTAAATGTGTACAAGAGTGTTTTATACCAATAAATAAACAAATAAATATAATTGTATTATATTAATGATACATATATAGATATATATATATAATATTCAATTTAATTTTTAACATTCATCTTATGTGTTTTCTAAACATGATATAAGAACAAATCCAATTCTATGTATAAAATAAGTATTTTTCTAAAAAGACAGTTTTGCCGCATTTTGATGAAACACTTATTTAAAATGTAGTTTTTGATACTTTTAGAAATTTTTGTTTACAAAATAAACCTTTTCTTTGAAAGTGGGATATAAAAATTTACTTTGGGTGAACATTTTGGAATTTTTTGAGAAGTGTCATGTTTTGATGAATAGAGAAAAATTCAAAATTTTAATTCAAAACTTATTTTTATTATAACTTTTTTATATAGTAAACTTATGTTTTGAATTTATTTTAAATTATAATTAAATAAAATATCCATAATTTAATCCAATTTAGGTAATTGGAATCAATTTCACATTGTAGTTGGATAAAAAAAATATTTCAATCTTTTTAACATTTTTAATTTAAAAACTCATTTTCTCAGTCCATCAATTGGAATAATTTTAAATTAATTTCAGGCGATTGCGAATTTATAATTTTGAAAAATGGATTAAATATTTGTAATCATAAGGTTTAAATTTATAAATTAGATTACTTTTATTTTTGGATGATATAAATAGTAACTTTATTAATTTTATTACAATGGTTAAGGGTAAATCAGGTAAATTGAGAGTAAACAATAATATTATAAATTTTATAAAACTAGCCTAAAACCTTACAAAATATTAATGGATGAATTTTATTCTACCCTTAACACATAAGGTTTGAAATTGAATTATTTAATGAAAACATGTCCAAGATAATTATTTGGATATTATTAAAATCAAAGAGAGTGACAAAATGTCACACTCTTACTTTTAATAAGTATAATATTTTTAATATTTCATCAAATAAAACATATGCTTGTCTATGTATATTATTATGAAATATAGGATGTTTAAATAAATCATTAAATTTTATATTAAAGTTTTATTGAAGAATTTATCAACATAAATAATTACACAATGATGATGCAGTAATTATTCAATTAATGAAACAGTAAATTAAATGATATTAGAAATATTAAAATAAATATAATTTTAATTAATTAAGGCAATAAACAAACATTATAGGTAAATATGACATATTAGGAGTGTATTAAATTAATTTATTCAATGCTATCTTGATGTATTAATTTTCTTAAAGTCAATGTTATGAATACTGTCCAAATAACACTTATGATATTTTATGTAAATAATATTATATTTAATAATTTAAAAATCATAAAAAATATTAAATAAGTAAAATAGGATGCGATATGGTCTAAAATATTGTAAATATTATATTTATGATCCAATTTAAACTTTATATGTAAAAAATTACATCTTCTTAATATTATCAACTTTGTTACTATAGTTGAAATTAAAATGGATTAACTAAGGGTTAATCAAAATGATAAGGTTTAAAATGACACAAAATATTGTCTAAAATATATTGTTTGATGATATTAAATACTCATCACATATTATATTTTAATTAATTTAATTTTTTAGGTATTTGTATTGATATTTAATTTATTATAATATAATATTTTCAAAAATTCAAAAAGTGCCTCTCACATCTCATATAAAAGGACACCTATTCTTATCTTCTCTTCACACTAAAAAGCCTATTTTTATTAGAAAAAATATGTATAAATATCCTTTTAACATCCATACCGTAATAATATAAGCCTTACATTTGAAATAAATATAAACAAATGGGTATTTTTGTGAAAATCAAAAAGAGAAACCCAAAGAAGCAGTAATGTTCATCAATGAATGTTGTTACTTTTTTTCTTCTTTAAAACCCTTGAATTATTTTTATTTAATTTTTATGTAAAAAACTCCATTTCCTAAATATAATGAGAAGATTTTATATTAATATTTTGACCAAAAATCACACAAATTCTATCAAATTTGTAATGAACTTACCTTTCTTGTGTACAGTGAACTACTGCCTCAAGAAACAATGTTGTTCGTTTTTTATTTACCACCAATCATGGTTGGTTATAATTATAGAACACTATTTTTATATGATATATGTGGTATTTATGATGTTTTTATACTTATTTAAATATTATATGAAAAATAAATTCATGTTTTATATTTTGTGGAAATATGATAACTTCGTTTGTGGGCTTGTGGATTAATGCCTCCTCAAAGCGATGTGATTCGTTCACACTTTACATGGGATGTATTGAGTTTGGGTTTTGTGAATTTATATGATATATATTTAATAATAATTATACTATAATTATATTATATATATGTTATTTTCCTTATTTCTCTTAATACATTAATAGTCTGGAAACAATGTTCATGTGTATGTATGGCCTACTGTCTCCATGAACGGTGTATTTAATTTTGCATTTCTATATTTTATAAATTATTATAAATACATATATACTGAATATATATGATATTTATATCATTTTTATCATTCTTCATATTATTAAATCATGATATACATAATAGGACAAAAAATATAACAAATTTTAACACATTCAAAATACAAAGCGGTTATTACCCGAAACGTAACTTTAAGAAAGAATTATTAATAAATGGACAATAAAAGTATATTATTAAATCATATATGATATTATATAATTGAATTTGGTTCTATAATATAATTTTAATAAACTTATATTTATTATATAGGAGTTTTTAATGATTATAATGAGAGTCAAGACATAAGGTAATGAAGTTTTTTCTCACTTTTATTTTTGTGGGACACATGCCCTATACTATAAGGACTCAAACTTAAACATTTCATATTCTAGTTAAATCAAATAGAATTAATTTTATTTCATTCAAAATATATTATTTATTTAGATTTTTATATAATTGGGATTTAATTAATACATTAAAACCCACATGCATACAAAGAGGACACTACTTTAAACAACATCCATTTCTTCTAAAATAACATTTTTTAATAAAAAAATAATTCCTTTATTGAAAAATCTTCACAACATTAATCATGGGTTCTTATTTTCTATTACCCATACATTAACCCTATGATTTTTTTTAAAAATTGGGATGATAAAAAAAATCACAGTAAGGAACATAAAAAATGGAGAGAAATCATTAGTCTAAGAATAATTATAAACATATTAAATCATTTTCGCAAAGATATACTTCTCATAAATAAAGAATCATACACTTACCTTGTGAGAACATAGTATTTACATGAAACATATAAAATATTAATTAAAAATTTAGGTAACTTAGGGAACCATTTTATTACCATAATAATATAGTATTCTAACCCTTATGGAAACCGTAGGATTTTTAAACCTCACAGCTACCCTATGGTGTAACCATCACATTTATACTTGAAATAACCATTACGACCAACTTACAACATAAACATAACAAATAAATTAGAGGGATATCACATAAAAACCCATCATCATAAAAAATTACCAAGAATCAAAACATAACCATAAAACATGAATACTTGCATCTTAAAATAATTCCTTTTGAATTTTGTAAAAATAGAAATTTAAAAGAAGATTTTTAAAGGAAAGTCTCTTACCTAAGGTTTGAATTCCTTAAAACATGTTAAAACATCCTATATAATGGTTTAAATAGTTGTATAAATTTACTATAGAACTATATTAATATTTTTAATACCTTATAAAATCTTTTATAACATAATTACACCCATTTATTAACAATATTTAGTTATTTTCATTGTTTTCGGTGAATTTATTTCATGGTATCCATGGTTGGTTCATTATGGAATTTCTTGTAAAATGTAAGAAATAATATAGAAGTGGAATGAAATTGTATTAATATGTTTCCATAATTTTAAATGATACCATATATCATTTTCTCTGATATGAGGATGGTTCATTAGAAAAAATATAAAATGAAAATGATCTAATTTGTTTTGACAGTTATTTACGACCATTAAGAACTTATATCATTTTATTTAATATCATGTTTTTATATTGGTTATAGAACATTATATAACTTATAATATCTATAATATAATATGATTTAACCATAATAAGTTTTTATGACCAACCTTGAAGGTGGTAAAGGAAAATGAAAACTCGTCGTCCACAAAGGCAGTGAATCGACACGTCATAGATGATGATTTAATTTTCTAGAATAATATGAGAATATGAGAGGTTTTATGATGAATATTACATTAAAATAATAAAATTATAGTATATATAAGATACTAGAGTTATCATGTTACTTTTGACAGGGTAGGTTAGGAGAGGATAAGAAAAGAAAATAAATTGAAAAGAAAATGAAAGAGGATTTTACCTCTTGAATTTTCCTCCTTGAGAAAATACATAGGGAAATTGGATTTGGTCTTTTATTGAGACCAAATACTTCTTGATGTGGGGGATATTTTTGGGAAGATTATTGGTAAGAATTTCGATAATGTTTATGTATTTTGAGGTGTGATGGGAAGAGGTGGCGAGAGGTAGTATTTATAGTGGATGAGAGAGAGGTGTTTTTTGAAAATTTTATTCATTAGTTTATTATTTTGGCTTAGAACTTTTAATAGTTTGATAATTATCACTAAATATATTAAAATAATTAATGGGAGTTAAATATTATTGTGATTAAATCATAAATGACTCAAGGAATAGTACATTTAACTTATAATGTATATATATACACTGTAAATTACTATATTTTACTATTCAAAAAATTAAAGTATTTTATAAAAATCCAAAAAATTCACCACAACTATTTTTTTACATGTAGACTTCAAAAATAAATACAATTTTATTAAAATAATTTTCTAAATACGATAAATTTAATTTTTAATTAAAATCACCATTCACTAAAAAATACCGATTTTAAAATGACAACTTATTTTATGACGCTTTGAAAAATTTATTAAGGACTCATAATATTATCTTATATTTATAATGAAAAAATATTAATTTATGAAAAACTAATTAGATCAGTTTGTGGAGATGATAGTTCACACTTACGCACGAACGATTAATTCATTTCTTATTTAATAGAAGTGGAGATGGATTTAGGTGATGATTTTACCATAATAACATCTCAATATATTAAGGACACTTGATTTATTATTTCATCTTGGAAGAAGAATATTTGAAGGAAGTTGAAGAAGAAATAAAATAGAAATACTTAAAGAAAATGATACCTCTTCTTCGGTTGATCACATTTGAAGAACACTTTAACACCTCTAAGGAGGGTGTTATGCCAAAACTAAGGCCTCAAGAATTTGGGGAGGTATTCTAGGAAGGGGTTTGGGAAGATATTGACTGAATCTAAAGGTTTTGTAGGTGTGAGTAATAGAGAGTAATGGGTGCCTTTTTATAGGAGAGGGGAGGGGCACCATTGGAATTATTAAAAGTATTAAATTAATATAAATTCAATTTCGATCAAAATGAGTCCAAACTAATTTATTTAAAAGATAATATGAGTGTATATGGAAATATAATCATCCAATAATAATTATACAGGTTTTGGATAGTTTTTAATCCTTATATTTTTGTTTTAACCCCTTTTAACTCTTACCGTTTTATCAAGTAATTTACAATTTGAGAGTTAAAATAACTAAAAAATCATGCCAAACGACTAATTAATGAGTTATTAATGATATTTTTAGAGTTATTAAAACTTTTTGTTCAAATATTTTACTTTTATAAATTTTATATCATTTAAGTAAATATTTTATATTTTAAAATATGAATTATGTCAATTTTGACACTATTCATTGCATGACTTTTTTAAAAACTTATAACTTGATTACTTTAAAAAAACTATGCTAAATCAATACTAACATGTAATATTCATTAATAAAATTTGTTTATGGCATCAAATAGTTCAAATTATATTTATTTTGATATTACTAGTATCATTTATTTGATTCTTTCTTTAAAAAATCAATTACTGCATCATCATTGTGTCATAAATAAATATAATTATTTAATTTTAAAAAATTATTAATAAACTACCATGATATAGGTAATATTTTTATATTTACAAGGACTATTTATAGTTGAAGATATAACTTATATAACCCCATATTAAAATTGTTTTAGTAATAAGATACAAGATTTTGACATATTTACCTTTACTTTAAATTAAATGTTATTAATATCATAATCACACATAAGTGGATTAGAAAGGCCAAAATTTCAACCCATGGATTTTTTTTGACAATAAATCATCCAATAAGATTAGGATAAGTTTTATGGTAGTTTTAAATCATAATATTTTTTTTTACCTTTAATTACCCTGTTTACCTTTAACTGTGGTAAATAAAATACTAAAATTAATATTTACCAAAAATTATTTTGATTATATGGGACCACATTTTTCATTATTATTACAACCATGTATTTCAGTTTTTGAAAATTAAATTCACATAAGTGTAAAAATTAAATTTAAAATTAATCTCGTTGTCAGAATGAGAAAATAGTTTTTTAAATAAAACATTCAAAAGTTTTTTATAGTTTTTCTATTCAATTTCAATATGAAATTGCTTAAAATGAACTAAATTGGATTAAATGATAAAAATTTAATCTAATTACACTTTAAAACTAATTAAAAGGAAAATATAAATATATAAATAAGTTATATGAAAAATAAATTTTGAATTAAAATGTAGTAATTTTCACTATTCATTAAAATATGAATTTAATTAGAAAAATACAAAAAATTCAACAAAAGTAAATTTTGACGTCTTGATTCCAGATAAGATGTTTATTTTGTAAAAACTAACATATAAAAGTGACAAAAAATATATTTAAAAAGTGTTCTCCATTAAAAGGAGGTAAAACTACCTTTCAAAAATATTACATTATTTTATGCTTAAAATTGGATTTATTCTCATTTTAAGACTCTAAAATATATTGGAAGAAAGTTAAAATATTTAATAAACATATATAAAAATAATATAGTTAGTTCTATTCATTCCTTCCAATACAATAACTAGGTGATAACTAATCTTTTTAGTATTTTTTGTTATAACTCAACCTTGTGTGGAATATAAGATTTCGGAGAAACCCATTGTTGCGTGTTGAGTACACTATCAAACATATAATCCCCTTTAAAGTAAAATTAATATCTAAGTCATAAATATTAATATATTTTTAAATTTATTGTTCTATAATTTACCTGGGATGTTACATCCTTCCCCCTTTTGGAAATTGTGTCCTCACAATTTTATTTACTTATCAAATAAGTGGGGGTATTTATCCATCTTTTTATTTTATGATTACCATGTTGCCTCTTAAACCATATATTTTTCCCATAAAACTATAAACTGATGAATCACCTTATTCCACAACACTTTTTCTCTATGTTCAGGAATTTGGATTGGCTGTTCATTATAAGTAATATTCTCTTCTAACTGAACTACATCTAGACTCAAAACATGAGATGAATCCGACATATACTTTATTAATATTTAAACATTAAAAACATTGTATACCTGGGATAAAATCATAGGAAAATCCACTAATTAGGAAACTGATCCAACTTTCTTGAGGATTTCATAGGCTCCAATGAATCATGGACTCAACTTCCCTTTATTACCAAAATTCATCACACTTTTCCATGGTGAAACTTTGAGAAAAACATGATCACCTACCTCAAAATAAGGATCCTTCATCCGGTTATCCACATAACTTTTTGCCTTATCTGTGCTATACTCTTATGTATCTAAATCAACTGAGATTTATCTTCCATTTTCTCTACAAATTCTAGTCCCATAAACTTCCTTTCACCCACTTCATCTAAAAAAGTTGGAGTTCGACACCGCTTTCCATATAATGCCTCAAATGGTGCCATCTTTATACTGGAATGAAAACTGTTATTATAAGAAAACTCAACCAAAGAAATATGTTGATCCAAAATTCCCTAGTAATATATTGAACAAGAATTTAGCATATCCTCCAAGGTCTAAATTGATTTTTTTGACTACCCATCTGATTGAGGATGAAAATTTGTACTTAAATTTAATTCATTACCCAACGACTTCTAAAAGCATTTCCAAAAGTTAGAAGTGAACCTGAGATCATGATTAGATATAATGGAGAGGTGAACTCTATTTAACCAGACTATCTATTGAATATAAAATCAATAAAGTTGATCTATATATTGAGTATCTCAAATAGGAAGAAAATGATAAGATTTAGTCAATTAATCAATAATAACATAGATCATATTGTTCCCTCGATAAGTCTTTGGTAATCCCACTATAAAATCCATGGATATATTTTCCCATTTCTACTCTGGCACTAGAAAAGGATAAAGAATCATTTTCAGTAACTTCCCCTCTACTTTAACCTATTGAAAAATCAAACATCTCAGGGTAAAGTCATCAATACCTATTTTTATTCCATCCCACTTGTAATACTCCCAAAGGTCTATGTACATCATAGTACTACCTAGATGGACTAAAAAAAGAGAACTATAAGCTTTACATAACAAATATTTCTTCAACTGTAAATAACAAGGCACACATAATATATTTACAAACCTCAAAACACAATCTTTATCAAGGTTAAATTCAGGTAACTTACCCTTCTAAACCAATTCTACCCCTTTCCACAACTCACTATCTTCCATATACACTTTCTTAATTCTGTTTGATAAAAATGATTTCACTGACACCTAAAACAAAATAAAGGAATTTACTACACTAATAACTTCCAATCCAAAATTCATAAAATCATTAACTAAAGGATCTCTTTCCAAACATAGCATAGTTAATGTAGAATTACTTTTTCGACTCAAGGCATCAACCACTTTATTTTATTTTCCTATATGGTAGTGAATCGTGCAATTATAATACTTGCTTAATTCCATCCATATACTCTATCTCATCTTCAATTCTTTCTGAGTGAATATATACTTAAAACTTTTTTTATCAGTATATATTTTACACTTTATGCAATGCAAATGATGCCACCAAATTTTTAATGCAAAAAATAGAAGCTAATTACAAATCATGTGTAGGATAATTTAACTCATTAGGTTTCAATTGAAGTGAAGCATAAACAATTACTTGATAAAAATCATCACATTCTTTTATCCCGATGGAAGGAATGGCCAAAATTTGAGCATTTATCGATATTTTTTTAATTCTTGAAAACAATCATCACATTATTTTATCCCGATGAATTTACCTCCCTTATGTGTTAACTTAGTTAGTGGGATAGATAACCAAGAAAATTTTTCAACAAACCTTTAATAATAACCTGCTAATCAAAGAAAACTATGAATATATGTGATATTTATAGGTCTTGGACACTCTTCAACAACTTTTTTTAGAAGGTTAAAAAGTAATTCCATATTTAAAAACAATATGACCAATGAATAAAATTTTTTTCAACCAAAATTCACTATTATTAAACATTCCATGAAGTTTCTTTTCTTTTCAGGTTTTAAAAACAATACTTAAGTGAATTTCATGTTCCTTTTGACTTTTAGAATATACCAAAATATCATCTATAAACACAACCACAAAATGATCCAAAAAACTGAGGAAAGACTCCATTCATGAGATTCATAAATAAAATAGGTGTATTAGATATCCCAAATGGCATAAATACAAACTCATAATGCTCATATCTCATTCAAAACACTATCTCTGGTATGTCATCCTCTTTCACCTTTAGTTAATGGTACCTAGACCTCAAATCAATCTTCAAAAAATACTGGGCTCCCTGAAGCTGATAAAAAAAATCATCTATATAAGTAAAAGGATACTTTTTCTTAATAATGATGTAATTCAAGGTGATTTAATTAATACAAATTCTCATAGAACCATCTTTATTTTTCAAAAATAAAACAAGATCAACCCATGGTGAAGTTCTAGGTAGAATTAAACCTTTATCAAGAAATTCTCGCAACTATTTTTTAATTCCACTAACTCAACTTGAGCCATTAGATAAGGGGGTTTAGAAATATTCTTAGAATTAGGAAATAAATCAATAGTAAATTCAACCTATCGATTAGGAACAATACTAAACAATTCATTAGAAAAAACATCTATAAATTTATTCACTATTGGAATGTCACTAATCAAAAATGTTTCATTCTTTTAAACAACATGTTCTAGATTATTTTCACTACCATGTTTAGTAAATCTATTAAATATTTTGTATATTATCAAAGATATGAAATCATTGAAGAAATATTTCTTGAATTTTAAATCTATTTTAGTATGATAAACTGAAATCCAATCTATACCCAGAATGATATCAAATTACACTATGGGAAGTTCAAAAAGATTTACAGGAAAGACCATACCACTTATTATAATCATAAGATTCTTATAAATCTTGGTTGCTTTAATACTTACAACTAGAGTTTTTACCAAATGTTCTATATCACATTCATGAGGTGATATTTATGATTTAATTGAAAATCTCTAAAAAATGAATGAATGTGAAGATCCAGAGTCAAGTAGAGTATTGGAATATTTTGAAAAAACCCATAACATACATGTCACCACTTCATTTGATTGTCCCACATCAACCATAGTAGTATTAAATGATTTTCCATGGCCTTATGCTTTCGATCTTGCTAGTTTCGACTCTAGGTAATCAACTTTGGAAACACATTGGCATAATGCCCTAACTCATTGCAACTAAAAAATCTTAACACCAGCTTTTCATTTCTTCCCTAATCATCTCCTTTATAGTCTCGAGTAATTTGAATAGTCTTACCGCATCGAAAGAACTCCCCATATTTTGAGAGACATTCTCTATGATTCTTTTTACCACACTTCTCACAAGATGAAAATTTAGTTTTCTTACCTCTAAACTTCTTTTATAAATGATTTCTTATTGCTTTCCAAATGAATCACTTATTTTTCTTGCTCTCATGGAACACATGATCATTAGAAAACTCTATTTATAACTTTTTAGCACATAAAAAAAGTATCTCATAGATTTTGAAAACACAAGAAGCTAATGAACTTCGATATTTTGGCTTCAATTCTCATTAAAACTAATTTATCTTACTATCAATATCCTAGATAAAATTTGGGATATACCTTAAAAAAAAGTGAAATTTTATTCATTTTTAGCCATAGAATCTTCTTCATTTTCTCAAAATTCCAAGAATTACTTTTCTACCCTAAGTAAAATAGCATTAGGAAAATATTTCTCAAGGAAGATATTCTTAAATTCATCCCATTCCATGGAATAAATATCTTAAATTACTATGATATATTTAACCATTGACAATCACTAATCGAATTCACCTTCAAAATTATAAACAAGAAGACTAAACTTTTGATTTTCTGAACACCCCATTGCATAAAAAATATTTTTAGTGCTTTAATCCACCATTTAGCTTACATATGGTTATATGATCCTCTGAATGATAGGGGTGTTGCAACATAAAATGATTCACTACTGAAATATTCCTCTATGGTTGATCTGGTTGATCTCATGCATGTACACCACCAACATTTATCACCTGAGTCAACTAATCCATCACTGTAACAAACTGTTCTGTTCTGATTCTGAATATCTCAGGATGCTGATTTGGAAGGTTGTTTTCATCCATATGTCATCCCAGCATAGCTACCCCGTTTCCTTTGCAAAAAACCATTCTGAACAGACATATATTAGATGAAGCAACATGGTAATATTAAAATTCTATATCATTTCAATTTACCATAAAGTAAAAATTATTTATGGATATTATATTAACAATATTATAACCCCTAAAGTTATATAAATCAACCTCTGATACCAACTATAAGGCCCTAGCCTTAAACACCACTTAATCTTAAGTTAAGTAAATAATTTGACTTTCATTCACATTGAGGATCTTTTTAGGTTTAGAGATTTATTAAATTAGTCCATAAATCATACATAACAACACAAATATTAAAAATTAGGAACTTTTACTCACAATCCATTTTTTTTCATAAGACAAAAAACATTTAAAAAGAAGCATGTTTTCATTTCTTGTTTAAACTTTATAAATTCTCCCTGATCCCATACTTGAATATATTATTATTTAAATCATATGAAAAACATTTCAAAACTTGGGATGAGCATAAAAATCTTATTAAGGGATAAACAAAGAAGGAAAACTGTTAGTATTTTGAAAACATGTGAACCATGAACACTTTATCATAAAGTAATACTTTTCAAATTTAATTAGTAAATACAATTAACTGAATACAAGATCATAACTTAACCTTTTTATAATAAAAAATAATACCATAAAAATATATAAATAAACATATAACATATCAAGGTAACTTGGGATATAATCATACTTAAATGGAATAACCATATAGTCGACTTCCACACATATCACTGTTATAAATTGAATAGTCATACGACCAACTTCCATACCCAATGCATTGGATGTTATAACATAACCACCCATACTTGGTTTATCATATAACCACCCATATTTTTTTATCATGTAACCACCCATATTTGGTTTATCACGTAACCACCTATCAAATGTCCAAGTACTATTATATAATCATAATACATAAAATATTTCAATTATCAATATTTCACTCATAAAATTCCATTTTCAATCACAAGAAATCATTTCAAGATATTTCAATACTAAATCAATTTTCAAAACCATTTTCAATACCAAAATAAAAAAAATGGAATAATGAATTTCTTTTTTCCTTTTAAAAGCAACTAGGCTTATAGAGGAATCCAAATATCAAATAACAGTTACGATGACAGAGAAGTTGTTGTCACCGTATGTATTAAGAAAAAAAATTCCTTTTCTCATTTTTTAATGAAAGTAAAATTATTTGTATAAAAATATTCCTTTTAAAAACATTGAAATTAATTAAATGTAAATTTTTTTGATTATACACCTTATAAAAGAAGGTGGTGTATAACATCAAAATATGCCTCAATGAAAGGAGATTGAGACGAAACCCCTTACCGTGAGTCCGAATCATCACGTACAACATTTATATTCTTGAATAATAAACTTAGGTTAATTTATAATTGATTTATAACATTTTTTAAGTTTATTATTTATTTTATATCACTTATTACCATGTTATAAAAATTACATAATTATTTAAGTTCATATCAGATATTTTGTCGATATTCGGTACTTGAGTCGAAAATGAACATGGTTTGATGTAACTAGTCCATTTGGTCATAAGTAATTCATCTAAAGAATTTTAATCATAAAATTATTATAATTTTATAAATAAACTATTCCTTTATATCAAAACATGAAGTGTGGTTTTGAAAAATGAACAACGTTATATTCATGGAGATGGTAAGTTGTATGTATGCATGAGTAACATTTTCTATTTTTTATTGATCATTATGGGATAAGTAAATTAATATTTTAACTTTAAAGAATGATAATAAAATCATTAATATCATATTAATAATTTTCATATATATATATATATATATCATACAAGTGATATAAAGAAAAAAATTAAGTCACATCGCTTCGTGGTGGTGATAGTTCACACGTACTCATGAACGACATTATCATTTTTATGTGCATGGAAAGTTAGAAAATAATTGGTAAATTATTATTATAGAATGAAAAATATTTCATTAATATAAAATATGAACATTAATTCTATTATTATAACTATTTATAAAAAAATATTATGAAAAATGAATTAGATCAGTTTGTGGAGGTGATAGTTCACACTTACGCACAAATTATTAATTCCTTTCCCATTTAATATAAGTGGAGATATATTTATGTGATGATGTTATGATAATAAAATATCAGTATATTTAGGATAATTTAGTTATTATTTCATCTATGAATAAGGAGGTTTTAATAAAGTGAAAGAATAAATAAAATAGAAATAGTTAAAGAAAACGACACCTCTTCTTTGATCGATCACATTTAAAGAAAAAATTAACACCTATAAGAAGGGTGTTATGAAAAAACTAAGGACCTAAGAATTTGGGTAGAGATTAGAGTAAGGGTTTTGGGTAGATATTGGATGAAACAAAAGGTTTTTGAAGTGTGAGTAATAGAGATAAATGAGTGCATTTTTATAGGATATGTGAGGGACACCCTTGGAATTATTAATATTATTAAATTAATTTAAATTCAATTTCGATTCCAAAATGAGAAAAAAATAATTTAGTTATAATATACAATGATTATAAGTATAGATATAATCATACAATAAGAATTGGACAAGTTTTTATACTTTCTAATTATTATATTTCTATTTTAACCCCTTTTAACTCTTACCATTTCCTCAAGTAATTTACACTTTGAGAGTTAAAATAATTATCAAATCATGAAAAAAGACCAATGAATTTGTAATTAATTAAATTTTTAGAGTTATAAAAACTTATATCCCCAATATTGGATTCTTATAAATTTTATATCATTTAATTAAATTTTTTATATTTTAAAATATGAATTATGTCAATTTTGACACTATTCGTTACATGATTTTTTTAAAAAACACATAAAAACTTAATTCCTTTGAAAAAAACAAAATTAACTAAATAATAACTTATCATAGTCATAAAAAAAATTCATGTATGACATAAAATATTTCAAATTATATTTATTTTAATACTATTAATATAATTTATTTGATTCTTTCTTTAATGAATCTATTATTAAATCATCAGTGTGTCATAAATAAATTTTATTATTCAATTCCTAAAAATTATAAATAAATTACCACGATGTAGATAATACTTTTAGATTTATATTTACTATTAATAGTCTAATATATCACATATATAACCCCATATTAAATTTTTTTAGTAATAAGAGACATGATTTTGACATATTTGACTTTAATTTAAATTAAATGTTATAAATGTCATAATCACACCAAAGTGGCTTAGAAAGGCTGAACTTTTGACCAAAGGATTTTCTTGGTCGAAAATAAATCATCCAATTATATTAGTACAAGTTTTAGGGTGGTTTTATATTATAATATTATTTTTATCTTTAATTTCCCTATTTACGTTTAACCATGGTAAATAAAATACTAAAGTTACTATTAACCAAAACTTATTTTGATCCTATTGAACCAAATTTTCATAATAATTACAACAATGTATGTTAGTTTTTGAAAATTAAATTCACATTATGGGAAAAATTAAATCTAAAATTAATCTCGTTGCTGGAACGAAAAAATAGGTTTTTTTTAAATAAAACGTTCAAAAGTTCACATGGTTTTTCTATTCCATTTTATTATGAAATTGCTTCCAATGAACAAAATTGGATTAAATGATTAAAAAATTATCTAATTAAACTTTAAAACCAATTAAAATGAAAATCTAAGTATATAAATAAGTTATATGAAAAGAAGTTTTGAATTAAAATGCAATATTTTTCACTATTCATTAAAATATGAATTTAATTAGGAAAATACCAAAAATTCAACCAAAATAAAATTTTATGTCCTTATTTTAAAGAATAAGTTTATTTTGTAAAATAGAACATATAATTTGGAAAAAAATTTATTTAAAAAGGGTTCTCTATAAAAAGTTGGTAAAAATACCTTTAAAAAATATTAGAGTATTTTATGCTTAAAATTGGATTTATTATCATTCTAAGCCTCTAAAATTTATTAGAAAAATGTAAAAATATTTAATAAACAAGTATAAACATAATATAGTTAGTTTTTTTAATTCTATCTAATATAATGGCTAGGTGATTTCTACTATTTAAAATAATAATAATAATATATTATTTTTTGGTATAACTCTATCTTGTGTGAAACAAAAGATTTTGGAGAAACCCATCGACGCATGTTGAGTATTCTCTCAGATATAACACCCCCTTTAAAGTAAAATTAATATATAATTCATAAATATTAATTGATTTGAAAATTCTTATTCTATAATTTACCTAAGATGTTACATTTATCACCCTTATGTAAATGTTTTGAAAAATGATAATGTTTTATGCCATGAATCATATTTTTGATTTATGAAAGCTTGGGTATAAACATTTTATATTCTTTTTCATCATCACATTCCTATATTATTATCTAATTATTTTATATTTTCATAGATTTATATATCTTATGTTCACCCTTACTGAGCATCTATGATCACCCTTTCTTATGTTTCCTTCATCGGTTTATGAAGAAAGGTTTAGTTAGGGTATGACTAAGGGGAGTACTATGTGATAAGATATTTGGTAGAAATGTTGACGATATTTCATGAATTAAGAAGATTAGTTTTGAAATTTCTAAAGGCACTAAACTATTATGGTCCTTAGGAATATTTTTGTTTATTAAAATCAATATTCATCTAAAAAGATGCAATATCCATATATGAGATGCCTGGGTCGCTATAGTTAGTATCAAAGGAAAATAAAGTAATATGATTCTTGGGAACTCTCACATGTGAGTATTGTATGAAGAATTGATATGTACCCAAGGTATTCATGAGTAAATGGATACCACTGTGGATAGTATTGTGTCATGCCTATAAGGTGTAGCCACCCAAAGAGTGCCCTGTTAGGTTTCAATTATAGTCCCCAAGAAATAATTCCATCCCTCTATATTTGGTATCAGAGGAAATTTTTAGTTAATATTTGGAATAAAGGATGAGAAAAATTTACTGATAACCTTATGGGTATTTCTAAGGACATTTCAATGGATGTATCTAAGGATAAGTCTAAGTATGATTCCAAGTATTGGAAAATGTCTTGGATTTTTGTAAAGGACAGAGAAAGTGATTTTCAAGAATTTATTTCCCTGTTTGGATACTACAAGTGGATATGGACCTAGTAGAGAGGTTCCTAGTGGTAATTACTTTGAAATAGGTTCCTTGATATAGACTTGGTCATCACATGGGGCACGAAAATGGGACTTACTGCCCACATGGTTCGACTCTTCTGAGAGATATTCTTTGGAAATTCAAAACTATTTATGAACCATAATGATGGATTTAAATATATTATGACTAAGAATGACATAAGATAAACCTATGGTGTCATAGATTAAAAAGGTGTCATGATTTAGAAATACTATAAGTAATTTTCATGATTACTTGGTTTCCCATTATGATTATCATTTATCACACTATGATTTTTGGTTTTATTCAATGGATTGATCCAAAAGGGATTTGGTTAACATTTAACGTGATAGAAAATTTTCTGATGAGAATCCAAATGGGATGATGAATGGATTTAAGGAAATTGTGATTGTTACTAATTAGTTAGCAGGTAAAATTATTAACAAATTACACCTTAACCAACTCTCAGACTCACCAAAGAAGAAAAGGATAGATATTTCTAAGAGTTTAGGTATTAGAGACCATGTAGTAAAAAATATTACATTTATTATATGTCGGGAATATGGAAGTAATCAATCAAGGGAATATCTTATAGAGATGATAATATGTCTAACATTTTGAAAATAAGGTCACAAAGTAAGTAACTGCAAAGAAAAAATGAAATGTTTTCTTAACAAAATGGTTGAGAATAGTGGTATCCCTAAGTTTTCATAAACTCTTAAATGTTTTAAAGGAGGAAATTATGGGAATTATCAAATATATTCCTTAAGGTGAAAGATTTTGAGGAGAATCAATAAGGTTGTATGAGTAATGGTTTTTCTATTGATGATGAAGAGACTATGAATGATATATGAAATGAAATAAGTTTTATTAAATGGATGATAAAACCTAGTTAATGATTTGATAATGAAGTGTGAGTATTAAAGTATGAATATATTAAAATTCAATGATTATGTTTTATAAATCATGAAATATATAATGATTTTTCAGTATAAATTTCTAGTAAAAGGTTTTAAAAAATATTTTCAATGGCACTAATAGAATAGAATAGTGATTTAGTGGAAATTTGATATTTTGGTTATGGGAAGATAACCATTAATATGTTAAAGATATTGAGATAATGATGTTGGTATAAATATATATTGGATATGAATATGTAAATTTGATATTACTAATTACATTATAATGGATTAAATATTTATTATAAAAGTGGGTTATGCTATAATTTATGGTGTTAACATTATTTCTGAATTTAAATATTATATCCAATAATCTGAGGTTTATGTTAGGAAATATATATATTTTCAAAATGGTTTTATGTTAATTTAGGTAATTTCCATGTTTTAATAGAATACACGATGAAGGTATTCAGAAGCTTGGTATGTGACAATCAAAAGATACTTTATGATATATGTGGGATTAATGTTATGTTTATTTTGAGAAATTTAGTGACCATATTTATAAATTTTTAATTTTGGAAGGGTTATAAGGTTAAATATATATAAAATGGTTTAAGTTGAAATTTAATGAGGTTTTATAGATTCTCATATTACTTAATGATATGAATATTTATCCATATTGGATAACTAGTGTTAAACTTTTTTTAACTAGAGAGAGAAGGAATCACTTATCATTATTTTTGGGATAATATTTAGGGTTTCAAACAGGAAAAAATAATCCCTTACTGTAATAGATTAAGTGGAAATTGTTTAATGAAAACTAGTTGATGAAATTGGTACTATAAAATAAAAAATATATCAAGTAATTAAATTTTTATATGTTTTTAATCTAGACAAAAAATAAATTCCCAAATATTAGGAAAACGATCTTCAACTAATTTTTTTCCATGATATCATTATTTTTGATGATATCAATGACCTTTTTCATTCCTATTTGGTTTATGGATTATTTTTCTATAAACTTTTATATATCAACTGATTTCTTGTGATCAATGTTATCTATCACTCTCTATCGGTATTATGGTGTTATTTTTCTCTTAAATGTCCATGATTTTACTCCCTACATAAGTTTTACTATTTGAAAGCATAATATGTCTTATTCCAAATTACATTCACATATCCATTTATTCTTTTCATGGAATTATTTTATTAACTATTATTATGATGTGGGTTTCTATTAAGTAATTTTAAAATTTCAAACCTTTTCTGACTGAGAATAATTTTGAGGAAAAAATTAATTCTAAGGGGGATTGAATGTAACATGTCAAGATTTTGTGAAATATTTTTTTCTAAATTAATTTATTATTTTATATATTTTTCATTATACAAAACACAAAGTTTATCTTGTGTTATATGAAAAATCAAGTTTATCCTGCATTACACACAACATCGAGTTTAAAGGAACTGTGAAATACTATTAAAATATTATTATGATAGTTATCTCCTAGCCTTTGGGATGACAGGTTTGAATAGGATTAACTATATAATTAAAATATATGTTTTAAAAAATTATATAAAATTAATTATTTTATGACCAATTATTTAAAATATTGGAAATCCAAACTATTTGAAAATAAAGAAAATCTTTCTCAGAAAAACAATTTTTATTCAATTTTTTTTCCTCAATAAATTAAACAATTTTTTAGAATGATTTTAATTTAATTTATATATTATTTATTCAATAAAATTATTAAAATCCATATTATTTTTTTCTAGATAGTAGAAGAGAATAAATCTAATTTTATTCTTAAAAACTGTATATTTTAAAAAAGAAGTTTTGTTGCCTTTTTTCCACACTTATTTTGAAAATAATTTTCAAAAACTTTAGAAAATTAAATTAAAATTAAAATTTTCATTTTGGGATTTATAATTTAAAATTTAACTTTGGTTTAATTTTTGAGTATTTTCTTATGAGCTTATTTTTTTGATAAATAGTGAAACATACTAAATTTTAAATGAAAATTACCTTTTCATTTAATTTATTTATAAAGATTAATTATTTTTTAAATTTATTATAAAGTAAAATTAGTTCAATTATATATATATTTAGACAATTTAGTTCATTATAATCATTTTCATATTGAAATTAGATATAAAAACTTTGTAATCTTTTAAACATTTTCTCTTTTAAAACCTACTTTCTCATTGCGTTTGTGGTATTAGTTTTTAAATTAAAATTTTCCACTTATGTGAATTGAATTTGGAAAAATAGAATCCATATTTGGATTCATAAAAATTCATATTATCTAATAAGGTCAAATTAATTTTTTAACATGGTTAATTGTGGAAATAAAAAAAATTAACTACATTGGTTAAGGTAAAAATGGGTTTAATAAGGTCTAAACTAAAAAGATTAAGGTTAAAGTGAATATAATACTTTTTAAATTTCTATTTTATGGAAATATTTCAATATTATACTTAAAAATTTCTAATATATGGTCATTTTGAATCTTATTTCTTGGCAATTACCTTTTTAATTTGGATTCCTTTGGGAAATTTCCAAGTAGTTTCCAAGTGGGTTTCTTTCCCACACTTATAAAAGGCCACCACCACCCTCCACTTCTTAACATCTCTCAAGACATCCATTTTGTCCAATACCTATCTAAATTCCTCCCCTTTATCCTTATACATGTCATAGATCTTTTTTACCTCCCAAAATACAAACACGAGTGTCCTTAATAAGTGATCTATAGGAGGAGGCTCTAAGTGATTGTAATTACCTTGACTAAGCTCCTTATTTTTCATTATTATTTTAAACCATTAATTATGTATTAAATTTTATAATAAAATAAAAATATTATATACTATATAATTATATTTTTTATGTTAATTTAATGACTCACAACCATCTCCACTTCCATAAAATGGGTTATGAAATCATCATTTGTGTGTACGGTGGACTGCCGCCTCACGAAACAATGCCATTATTTTTTTCCATTAAAACCTATAAAGAATTGATATAATGATATATTTAATATTTATTTATGATATTTATGATATTTTTATACTTCTATAATTATTATAAAACACATACCTTCATACTATCCATTTTTTTGGGATACGATAATGTCGCTTGAGTGTACTGCAGACTACCGACTCGCGAAACGATGTGATTCATTCATGCTTTATGTGGAGGGTAATATGGATAGTTTTAGTAAAAATATGTGATATATGTGACATACATATTATTATTTGTTGATAACATATCATTTAAATTTTATTATTTTAATCTGACAACAAAATTTAAATGGTGTTCATGCGTACATATGGTCTACTATATCCATGAAAAATGTATTTCATTTTCTATCACTAATTTTTATGGATTACACTAAATAAATATATAATAAATATATATTATATTTATAACATGGTTAAAATTCATGATATTATTAAATCATGATCTTTTTATGAGGACCAAAAATAACAAATCAAAACATACATTAAAAACAAGGTAGTTATTGCGTGAAATGTGACTTTAACATGGAATTGCTAATAAAAGGACAATAAAAGATCATAAATAAATAATATATGGGATGATATATATATATATACTAATGGTTCTCTAATAGGATTTTAATAAAATTATATTTATTCTATAGTAGGTTTTAATGTGTATGAAGGATGTTGTAGAGACCCGGTTTTCTCCTAATAAGACTTTGAAATATTTACAAATATTATTTCAGAGCTAGGAGCTGAGACAACATGCGATTCCAAGGCCCGGTGTGCCCGAAATTAGTTTTCTAAAAATAGTCAGTGTTTTTGTACTACACATGTGTCAGAAACATGATATCTCTTAAAAATTAGCTCTGATCAAAAATCTGAGGCCACAGTTGGATCTGAAACATGGTGTTTACCCTTGGTGCGACATAAAATGAGTCGGCGTGGGGAATTTGAACCCCTCGCTCATTGGTGGAGGATTTTATGTGATTTAATTAATTAAATTAATAAATTAATTAAAATTCTCTAAACCTAGATTGTGGGTGTAAATTTATATTTTAGAGTATTTCCCTCACAATTGTGCTTTCACCAATGATGACAAACCCTCTTCCTCTCCTCTCCTCCTCATTGACGAACAACAAAGAACAAATAAAAAACCTTGGGATCATGGTAGGTCGAAGAATGAAGAACACAACAATGTTTTTCAAACATGTTCTCCGCAACGATTGATCCAATCTCTGGGTAGGACTCGTCTTTTGGTGTTTTACACCTCTAGATTAAAAGTTTGAGTAGATTTATATTTATTCTTCGATCTGTGCCCCTAACTACAGAATTTTCATGTGCCAACATACTAAAATTGAATTATTTATTTTTGTTTAATTCCATGTCCCCTATTATTATTCATTTTCCAAGAACGCTTGGCTGACAACGTTTAAACCTTTGTTTTTGATGATTTTCCCCCACCGTTCTTCGCATTCATCATCATTGGACCATGGGGTCATGATTCGACTCTGTCAGGGAGGGTTCGAACGTGGTCGAACCCCCAAACTCATTGCGGTGGAACAAATGACATACAGATTGACAATTTGGGTATGGATTGATAAAAAAGTGGTATGGTTTTTGGTGAACAGATCAGATTAGTACCGTAGGTGCATGTTTTTGGTCAGATGTGGTCAACATGACAAGCATTTATTATTATTAATAATAATGACAGTGCTGTCAAAACAATGTGTGTGATTGGTAAATGAAATTAAATGGGTTTAATTTGATATTATTTTAGTTATTTTTATTATTATAATAATATTAATATTGTCTTATTATTATTATAATTATTTTATAATAATAATAATGTTTGAAAAAAGGTGCAGCTAAAAAAATTAAATGGTTTTAATTTTGGATAGTAACTTAAATGATTTGAATTTAATTAAGGAAAATGGTTTTAATTAAATGGTTGTTAATTAGTATAGATTTCAAAAAAAAACTGAAGGCTAGTTAAGAATTTCACCTGAAGGTGAACTGGGTGCTCATATCATTTTTGGTTTATTAATATAAAAATTTAAAAGGGTGGTTTTTACATTATGAGGCGCTAACAACATGAAAAAAATGGAGTCTCCACATCAAAATTTTTACTCCAATTTATGTTTTATAATACAATAATAATATAAAATTTTATTATTTATTATTTTGGGTGTCGAACACAAATTTGATCGTAACTTTTTCATACGATGTTATATTGACAAATCATTAGTGAAAACATGAACCTTAAATTGAGACAATCATTTTAAGATTAATGTTGAATACCTTTTACAGACTCGTGTCTCGGGTCAACCAAACAACCCATAATAATAAAATTATTATTATACTAGGATCTTGTATGCAACACATCTCCCTTATACGGTGTCAGAATGATGAACCGTCAACGATTCTATGACCCTGAAATTAAGATGGATATTTCAAAAACAATTCTAAGTATTTAAATCGAAATCGAGGTGCAAGCCCCATGAGACACGATTCACACGTGTTGTAGTGAAATGCAACATTTTCACCGGGGATCCATTTCAGACAAATGATTAGTCCATATCGTGTGTTTTTTTGTGAGGATCGCAATAGAAAAATCCATATAATATGTTTTAGGACAAAGGCATGAGCCCCATGTGATGCCATTCAAGTGCAATGTGGTGATATACAACTTCTCCATCAGATATCTATTCAGGGTGAATGAATAGTCAATATTGTATGTTTTTCTCCAAGGATCGCAAAGGTGTGATCCGTTTTGTTATCTGGTGCTATTTGAGGAAGCCTTCTAGTAAAATTACATTTTTTCCCTTCGATTTAACAACGAGCAATGCGTGCTCTACATCCTTTGGGATATATATGTCATGTTATCTAGGAGTACACTATCACACCTAGGGGTACTTGATTTGTAGTTTAGTACCCGAGTATGGATAGGTACACAACCAGGAGAATAGGTGGGTCCACACAACGTGTGGGCCCCACACACACCATGTACCACTTTACAAATCTTCTATCTCTCATATCTCCTTATTTTGGACTCAGAATTTGGAAAATGAGTAGCCTCTCCTTAGTGTTTTTCCATGTAGAATACGATGGTTCCCTCCATAGTGGCTTCTGAGATATGATGTGAGTTTTTCCGAGTGCGACGCCTATCCGAGGAACACCCGATGACTACAACAACATTCTTTCTGAGAGGTACCATCCAAAAGGGATGACCAGTGTTCCTTAGTGCTTTCCGAGAGGTACCATCCAGGAGGGATGACCAGAGTTCCTCAATGATTTTAAGAGAGTCACCATCCAATAGGGATGGCCAGAGCAGATATGGGTTTACCTCTAGTTGGATCAGAAGTGGTCCCCAATGGAAGTTCTGAGTGGAACCCTCTAGCTGGGCAGGGCATGGGTCCTCGATCTTTTCCGAGTTGAATCCCCTAGCTAGGATGGGTATGGTTCCTCGATGACATTATAGGAGAAACCTCCTGCAGTGCTAGGGATGGGTCCTCAATGACATTAAAGTAGAACCCTCTAGTAGGGATATGGATGGGTTACCGATGACACTAAAGTAGAACCCTCCAGTTGGGCTAGGTACGGGTCCTCGACTTTGAGACATGACCTCTCGACTGTGTGATACTAACGAGGCATGGTCTGATGTGACTATGGACTCTCAAGAAAGAGGGACATTTTTCTCACCAAGACGCATCCTTGTGATGCGACCTAAAACTATGAGGGTGAGACAGTTCCGCTCAAAGTGGATAGTATCAAGGTGCAGTGATTGAGTCCCTTTGACTTGTAGTTCAGATCGAACATATGAGATGCTAGGCATCGATGGTTACTTTTGGAACTATCTACGACTCACTTTTCTTGTGATGAGCTTTTGAGATAGAGACCCCCTTACTCTATCATTTGAGTTTCCTTAACTGAGTATATATATATATATATATATATTATTTTTCCACTGCCCACTCCTTAGGTTTTGGATACTCTCCTTCTAGTAGAGGTGAAGATGTGTGGGGTATGCCACGTGCTTTCCATGTCTAGATTCTTGTGGTTGGATGATTCTACTCTCTTTCTATAGGTAGTGAAGACTCAATGAGAAGTTCATATTCTCAATGTTTCTAGATCCTTAGGTTTGGATGAGCATACTTTACTCTTTTAGTGGTTTGAGCTGCACTTATTTTGACTATACCTTATTCTTTCTACCAGACTTCTTCTGTTATATCTCTTACTGATCCCCTCTTAAGTACCTCTCTTGATTCTCCCTCGAGCCTTTGGGGCATCCTACTGAGTATTTTTATACTCACCCATGCTTGGTATTTGTCCACATTTGGTGTTTCCTTGCAGACAACAGACAGGTTGATCATGATATCATAGGAGATTAGGGATATAGGGTTCTAGGACCACGTGCAATAGTCATCGCTTGGGATTTAGGAGCGGGACTCTCCCAACTATTTTAATTTTTCACCTGTTGTCAGGTTTTGGAACTTTTCTAGTTGGGTGTTTATTTTTTACCTTTCCCTTTCAGCTTTAATTTTCTTGTACTTGTTCTGTTTAGAGGTCAATGCATATATGTTTAGTTTTCTTTTATAGCAGTGTTGTATCTTGATTTATTTTCCTTTGTAATTTTTCATTAAGTTGGCTGCATGTGTGTGTATAGTTTCTTAGGCAAAGGCCTACCCTAGTTTTTTGTTCCTTTGGTGCTAGTCGCCAGCCCCTGACTTATGGATGCGAGCTTGGGGTAGTTTCGGCTCGAGTCCTCGTATGGGTCAGGTTGTGACAAAGTGGTATCAAAGGTGGTTCGACCCTTGGGATATTTTTTAGATATTTCTCTAAAAAGGTATTGGTTGGGTTTCGGGAAATAATGTTGACATTTCTTGAGAGCATCTCTCAGGTCAGGGAGTCCAGTGGTGGTACGGGTGGCTGACATATCCACTCACTAGGACCCTAATTACCCGCTTTTTGACTCGACAACCTGAGACACCTGTTGCAGGGAACAATGGTACGTACATCATATAGGATTGATTCTTTAACTATCCTTCTTGAGTTAGATCTCCATTTTTATTGATATATATATATATATATATATATATGCTTATCTGACCATGGTACTCCTTGATAACATTTATGATGTCTCTATGATGATAGCCATCCAAGATACTAGATACAGTTCATGATGATGATCCTATGAGTGATGAGGCCTCAGTTCATGACTCATTATGCAAGCCCATTTCTCCAAGTGGGTAGATAGCAACACCCCTACCTATTGAGCAACATACAGAACCAGTAGAGAAGGCTGAAGACCTTCGTAGGCTGAGTTCACTTCGCAAGTTCTAGTGATAGAGATTGCTGAGGTTCTGAGGTGAGGAAGACCCTAAGGTAGTATAGGTTTAGTTAGAGTAAGTGGTCTGCCTCTTTAGGCTTGCATGGGAACCAGCAGATCATATGGTGGCTTTGGAAATTAGCCTTTTTCTATGGAGAAAATAGGTGTTGGTGGATCTTGGTTACTTAGATACCTGATGAGTCGACACTATAGTGGGATGAATTCCAGTAGTTGTTTGATGAGGAGTTATACCCCTCCTTCTTGCACTCCGTTTTACTTCAGGATCTCCTTCAGTTCCGGTAGGGAGGGATGATGGTGACTGAGTATGTGACGAGGTTCACAGACCTTGCACACTACTCTCTAGACATGATCTATAACAGTTACTTCCAAGCATAAAATTTTGAGCAGGGACTTCGCAGAGAGATCTGTGAGATCATAGTACCCTTGTGCATCCCCACTTATGTCGGGGTGCTGTAGTAGGCACTAGTGATAGAGAGCATCCTGTCACACTATACAAATGGTTATGGAAGAGGGTTTAATGGAGCTGAGATGTCTGCCATAGCTATTAGACAACAATCGACAGGATATCGACATAGGATATCTTCTCATGATCGGTCTCAGGCACATAGTCATATTGGGATGAGGTAGTGTAGAGTGCAGAGACAACTCAAAGATGGTCGGTGCTAGTCATGTGACACGCGTGGTCACATGGAACGAGACTAAACGAATGCTGAGAATCTCAGGTTGGAAACAGGTGGATCACCATGGAAGAGACAATGTCGTGATCATGGTGGTCTCTAGGGAGGTTATTCTAGAAAAGGAGCTAGAGGTGGGGGAAGATGTTATAAGGTATTTCCACCACCACCAGGCGGCCCATGCCAGGACCAAGAAGCTAACAGCTGGATCCATGGATAGCCGCAAGCTTTGGATGTGTATGATCCTGCAGAGCATGACATGATAAGAGGTGTACCTTGAATCATTTCTACTTTTTATAGTAGAACTTGTTAGACACTGTGTGAAGTTCTCTTTTCTCCTTGCTCCTTGCTTGAGGTTTTATCAAGGTGACATGAGGCGTTAGTGTAACCCTATGTTGGTGTTTTTCAATATAGTTTTGAATGCACAAGGAGTAGTGGATAAGTCCCTCTGACTTGTGCGTTTAGGTCAAGGTTGTGCAATGGAGTGTCAGAGTAGGTCCTGGCATTGCCAGTGGAGTTTTTCTGCTTGACCTCCTTTTACTTGGAATTACATTAGTGGGTGTGATGGAGTGTCTGGGTTGGGGATACTATCCTTCCAATAGAGGTGAAGAAAGGTGGATTATGTCACATGCTTTCTGTGTTTAGCCTCTTGCGATTGGATGAGTTCACTCACCTGAACTGTTCATTGGTACTTTGCATGCTCAACATCAAGTCTTGAGAGTATAGTTATCAAATATTGGTCAATGTGATGGAGACCCCATGTACATAACTATGTGACTCACTATCTAGTGTTAAATAATTTTATTTTCAAGTATGTAAGAGGGTCTCGGTTGTGACACACTGACCGGGAAATCTTGTGCGACCAGATATCCTTGGGCATTTGACCATATGAGTATTCTGAAGGAGGGAATCACGAGACCCTATTCCTGGGATGAACAGTGATTCCAATCATGAAATGGGGTATAGAGGTTTTTCTAGGGAGGAAAACTATCCCCCTAAGTTCTATCAGTATGTTTGAGACCGTTCCAAGAGATTGTGAGATTTCATACCACGTTTCCCTACCCCCAATAACTATAGAATGCACACGACGTCCCCCACATGTTTCATTTGTGGTGATATGTCTATGTTTCTATACATGTCATCAACTAAAGAAAACCTTATGAGGGTGGACCATCCTTTTATTCCATGTTCTTTAGTAGCATAGAAATGTACAGGTTTCCCTGGAAGCGGGTGAACCATGTGCGGGATCAGTTTTCTGAGTTGTTTAGTTTTTCTTTTTAGAGAAAAAAGATTGAAGGAGGGAGTTATGTAGAGACCCAGTTTTTTTCGAATAAGACTTTGAAATATTTCCAAATATTATTCCAGAGCTAGGAGTTGAGACAACATGTGATTCTGATGCCCGATGTGCCTGAAATTAATTTTATAAAAATATTTAGTGTTTTTATACTACAAAATTTTTGGAAATGGGATATCTATTAAACGGTAGCTAGGATCAGAAATATGAGGCAACAATTGAGTCCATAACATGGTGTTTACCCTAGGGGAGACAAAAAATGAGTCGGCGCGAGATGTTCGAACCCCTATCTCATTGGCGGAGAATTTTATGTGATTTAATTAATTAAATCAATCAATTAATTAAAATTCTCTAAACCTAGATTGTGGGTATAAATTCATATTTTAGAGGATTTCACTCAAAATTGTGCTTTCTAAAATGATGAAAAACCCTCTTCCTCTCCTCTCCTCCCCTTTGATGAATAACTAATAATGAACAAAAAACCCTGGGATCAAGGAGGTTCGAAGAATGATGAACAAAACAGAGCTCATCAAATGCATTTTCACCAATGATCGATCCAATATTCAAGTAGGAATCATATTTTGGTGTTTTATGCCTCTTAATTAAAAGTTTTATAGACTGATATTTGTTCTTAGATCTTATCCCCACACTACAAACTTTTCATGTGCCAACATTCTAAAATCAAATTATTTCTTTTTGTAATGTATGTTTTAACCCCGATGCCCCATTCTTATTCGTCAGCCAAGAATGCTTAGATGATGATGTTTAAACTTTTGTTTTTGATGATTTTTCCTCCACCGTTATTTGCGTTCATCATCATTGGACCACGAGGTGACAATTATAATCTATCAGGGCAGGTTCGAATGCATTCGAACCATCAGACTCATTGCGGTGGAACGAATGATATGCAGATCAATGATTTAGGGATAGATTGATAAACGGGCGGTATGGTGTTTGGTGAACAGATCATATCAGTACTGTAGGTGCATGTTTTGGTTGGATGTGGTCAATACGAAAAGAGTTAATTATTATTATTAATAATGATAATAGTGACACAAAAATGTGTGTGATTGGTAAATGAAATTAAATGGGTTTAATTTGTTAGGAGTTGTGGTAATAATATTATTATTTTAATAATAATAATATTGTCTTATTATTGTTATAATTATTTTATAATAATAATAATGTTTGAAAAAATGTGTGGCTAACAAAATTAAATGGTTTTAATTTTTGTTAGTAAATTAAATGATATGAATTTAATAAAGGAAAATGGTTATAATTAAATGGTTTTTAATTAGTATTGTTTTCAAAAAAAAACTGAAGGCGAGTGGAAAATTTCTCCTGAAGGTGAGCTGGGAATGCATGGGGTTTAGGGTCTGAGATTTCCCACCCCTAAATTATTAAAATTTGTTATTAATTTGTGAAAATTAATAATATCATTTTTGGTTTATTAAAAAAAAAATTTAAAAGGGTGGGTTTTCCATTATGAGGCCCTGGTAGCATGAGGAGAAGGTAGTATCCATGTCAAAATTTTTACTCCAATTTAAGTTTTATAATAAAGTAATAATATAAAATAATATAAATTATTATTTTGGATGTCAAACAAAAATTTTATTTTAACTTTTTCATATGACGTTGGATTGAAGAATTGACAGTGGTAGCATGACCCTTAAATTGAGACGGTCATTTTAAGACTGACGTTGAATACCTTTTACAGGCTCATGCCTCGGGTTAATGAAACACCCAATAATAATAAAATTATTATTATCCTAGGATCTTGTATCCAATGCATCTCCCTCATACGGTGTTAGAATTATGAACCTTCAGCGACGCTGCAACCTTAAAATTAAGATATATTTCAAGACTAATTTTGAGTATTTAAATCGAAATTGAGGCGCGATCCCCATGAGGCCCCATTCACATGTGCTGTGGTGAAATGTAACCTTTTCACCATGTATCCATTTTGGACAAATGAGTAGTCCATATCATGTGTTTTTCCATGAGGATCGTAATGGAGCAATCCATAAAATATATTTCGGGACCAAGGAGTGTCCCCCACGTGATTTCATTCAAGCACAATGCAGGGATATATGATTTTTCCATCGGAAGTCCGTTCAGGGAGAATGAATAGTCGATCTTGTGCATTTTTCTCCAAGGATCACAAAGGTGTGATCTATTTGGTTATTTAGTGCCATTTGGGGAGTCTTACAGTAAAAGTACATTTTCTCCCTTCATTTTAACACTAAGGAATGCACTCTCGTTTGCATTTTAGATAGAAATTTCATATACTCTAGGAGTTCACTAGAATGCCTAGGGTTACTTGATTTTTAGTTTAGTACCTGAGTATGGATAGGTACACAACCAAAAGAATAGGCAGGGCCACATGATGTGTGGGCCCCATTGGCACTGTGTACCACTTTATGAATCTTCTATCTCTCTTATCTCTTTCTTTTGGACTCACACTTTAGCATATGAGTAGCCTATCCTGAGTGTTTTCCATGTAGAATATGATGGTTCCCTCTTTATTGGATTATGAGATATGATGCGAATTGTTCCAGGTGAGATCCCTATCCTAGGAGACACTTGATGACTCTAGCGGTGTGCTTTCTGAGAGGTACCATCCAGCAGGGATGGAAAATATTCCTCAGTGATTCCTGAGGGGTACCATCCATCATGGATGACCAGATGTAAGAACCCATATCTTCTTTTCAGGTATGTTTTTCTTTTTTCTAGAGTTTTTGGGAAAAGGGGAGTTTCTGGAAATTTTTAAAGTACACGCCCTGTACTTTGTGAGTACACGCCGTGTACTACATTGCCGTAGGAGGCCGTGTGCTAGCCATGTCATGGACACACAGATGGTCATGTGGGGTGACCTTTATGCCACCTAATGCAGATTACTGAAATATCAAGTACACGCTGTGTACTACAAAATTACACACCGTGTATTTTTTTCCATTAAACTCACCGGGGTCGCGTCTGATGGAAAGAACAACCTTTTTTAGGTCTCGTTCGTCCGAAGGAGTCCATATGACCATGGATCTTCGATGAACCCCCGAGCATCCATCCGTCCTCAGAATATAACACTGTCAGTTACATTGGAATCACATCGGTGAGTTATCTCTTCTGTTGGAGCCTAGTTTCATGATTCCTCTTCTTTTCCAAGTTATCATGGGTTGAAAATTTTAGACGTTTTTGTAGATCTTTGACATTCTAAGGAGATTCAAGCTTCAAGGTTCACATATAGCGATCTCCTAACCCCGAGGTTTGTGGTTTGTGCCTTTCTGTAGGAAGTATTTGAGTTATATGTGCAATTTTCCCAATACCCATGGATGGGGTATTGCGTGTTTACCATTTTAGCCCTATTTCATCACTGCTATGATGGTATGCCTGAGTAGATGATTATTGATTGTGAATAGGGTGAATTTTTGTGCTTTGGATGTATTTCCATGCATGTTTTTTCCTGTTTTGACCTTTGGGTCATGTTTTCCTATTAGGATACTGTTACTTTCCCATGCCTAGTATGGTAGGATGGTGTGACTATTGTTCCGTTATGCTGATATGCTGTAGAATGCTAGTCAAGTAGTTTTTGAGGTTTACTTAGGTTGTTACGCAATGCTATACTTGCTTGACTTACACAGGGCCGTGAGAACCTGGTGTATAGACCATAGGGAGAATTGACATTGAGGGCTTCTCTAGAGTGTCTTTATAATTGTACGATGTGAGACCACAGGGGGAATTGACGTTGAGTTCTTCCCCAGAGTTTCTGTAGTTCCTTGACGTGGGCCACAGGGGGAATTGACGTCGAGTGCTTCCCCAGAGCGCCTTTAGTACGATACGAGACTATAGGGGGAATTTACGGTGAGTTCTTTCTCAAAGAGTCTACACTTTAGCTAAACTAGAGCGATGAGACTGTGTGTTCTACCCAGAGTGTTTCTTGTACTTGATAGGTAGGACCAGATGGGATAGGCTGTGGGTACTTCCCAGAGGGTTACCTATTGGATCATCTTCTTTACTGTTGCATGCTGTGTGGTGTTTTGAATGATTAAAACTATGGATTGTTTACTTCTTAGTGCTTCCCTATTTACTACTTTCTGTGCTTTTACCTGCCATATACTCAATAACTATTAGTCATAGACCTTCTGATGGTTTCCTACTAGGATTTAGTCTCACACACTATTTGGGGCATGATTTTGGGCCCAAACAGATTATATTGATGTAGGTATAGACAAGGGAAATATCCCTTCTACTTTGGGTACCTGAATTGCTAATGAGTTGGAGAGCATGGGACCAAGCTGTGGCTTGCGATGATGAGTAGTTATCTGCTTTCTTTTTCACTTTGGTTTAGCACTGTTGTGTTCCAGCATTGTGACTTGTTTTTACTGTTTTACTAGATATATGTATCATGCATCATTTTATTCATATATATGTGCTCCAGTTGTTTATCCGAGTCTTCCGCTGTTGCTGTTATTTGGTTTTATTACTACTTACACTATTATATATTTTTTTCTCTTCCATTGCGTTACTCTGCCAATGAGGGTATAGTTTCCCCACTATCACACCCAAGGCCCTCGCTGCTAGTCAGAAGCCTCTGACGTTTGGGGAAATGCGCTTGAGGCCATGTGACCAACCGGGTACAGGGTGCCTCTGGGTGGATTCTGGAACCAAGATGTTACAAAGTGGTATTAGAGGAATTCTTTTTTCTTGATTTACTATTTGGAGCCTTTAGCCAGGGATAGGATGGAATCAGTACTTTTTAATAAGCTGTGCCTGGGAGTAGCTAACCCGTGTATAGGGAAAAGCCAATCTACCTCATTTATTGCAATTTCTTCTGGTTTTTCAAGTTTATGACTGATCAGGGACTTCCAGCAGATCCTCATGTTGTGCTGCTCTTGGAACCAGCAGTTATACCTATTACCGGTGCTGATGCACAGTTCAGGGAAGGCTTCATGAGGATGATGCAGACCTCTCAGGGAGTGCCACCTCCTACCTCATCGATGGATGATTTGACACGTGTCTTCTAAAAGCAGCATCCTCCCACTTTCTTAGGGTATGGGGAAAGGCTGCAGAGTCATCGCTAGAATCCATGCTCATGATATTTTAGAATCTAGAGACGCCTCCATAGAGGATAGTCAAGCTCTCTACCTATATACTATGGGATTACACCAAGAGATGGTGGGATGTAATCTCACAGGTGGGTCATTAGCAGGTTATGGCTTGGTAGGAGTTCCAGCGCATCTTCTATCACTACTTCTATCCAAAGACCCTGAGGGCCGACCGAGCCCAGGAGTTTTTGAGTCTGGAGAAGGGTACTATTTCAGTTATGGATTATTCCTCTCATTTCACCAAGATTCAACATTTCACACCCTTCCTGGGAGGATATGGGTTATTCCTAGCAAGGAAGTTTGAGGATGGCCTCAGACAGGACATCCACTCTTAGGTGAATATCTTCAGGTTGACTTCCATCTCTTCCATCGTCAACCAGGCACTAATCATAGAGTGGAATATGGGGTAATCTGGAGTTGTGAGCCAGGGTGGCTCGACGTCTATAGTTAGTACTTTGCTAGCTGATATTCAGAAACGTCTCAAGGAGACTAGATTGGGAGATCTGAGTAAGCGGGATGCATATTTTGGTAGCCAGGTGGTGTGCTACCAGTGCGGGAGAAACATGCATACGAGGCCGCAGTGCCAGAGAGACCCGGTGGAGTGCCGATCTTGCGGAAAGTTGGGACACCTTCAGCATTTCTGTCAGGTCTTCTTACCAGCAGCTGGTGACCAGGGTTCATCTATGACTCCTCGTACAGGAGCAGCTCCACCAATTTCTCACCAGTCTGGGAACTAGAGTTCTTTCGACCGTTCAGGCCGAGGTGGAGGTCGTGGCCGTAGTTGTCAGCCACCAGGATACCAGTGACAACAAGGTGGATCCGCTCAGATTAGTTAGGCAGGGTTACAGGGCCGCAGAGCTAGCCAGGATTTTGCAGTGGAGTAGTCCCATCAGGAGCAGGATCCCGACCCCTGTACAGTTCGAGGTACAATCCTAGTTGCCTCAGTTTTATCTTCAGCTCTTTTCGATACTGGTGCTATGCATAGCTTTATATCTTTCGCAATTGTGTAGAGCCTTGGGCTCTGTATATTTTCTTCTACTGATTATTTGACACTAGACACTGCATTGGGGAAAAGAACATCTACTGTATGTTAGTGTAAGGAGTTCCCTCTTGAGGTTGGTGGGTGTCACTTCCTTTGGGATCTCTATGTCCTATAGATGACAGGCTATGATGTCATTCTCATAATGAACTCGCTAGTTCCCTTCGAGGAAGTCGTCAACTGTTATCACTGCAGGGTGAGTTTCATATCACTAGAGCGTGGGTCTTTTCTTCACAAGGGTGAGTGGGATGTCTAGGAGAGAAGAGCGGGTCTAGAGCATCATGGGTTAGGAGTAGTCACAACCCAGATTTCTAGTCTTTATCTGGATGACCATGGGACTTCACAGTTAGACTTTCCTCTAGTGGTGGATCATTTCAGAGATGTCTTTCTAGAGGACTTTTTCGGTTTGACTCTAGAGCATGAGGTAGAATTCTCTATTGAGCTTGTGATAGGAGCGGCACCAGTGTACATTCCTCTTTATAGGATGGCTACACATGAGTTTTAGGAGATCAAGAGGCAGTTAGAGGAGTTTTAGGAAAAGGGTTTCATCCAACCCAGTACTTCTCCTTGGGGTTCGCCTGTCCTATTTTCAAAGAAGGTAGACGGTACCCTCAGGCTTTGTTTGGACTATCGGAAGTTGAACCAGTTGACGGTTAAGAACCGATATCCCTTTCTAATAATTGATGATCTCTTTGATCAGCTTTGAGGAGCCCATGTGTTATTGAAGATTGAATTGAGGTCCGGTTATCATCAGTTGCGTGTTAGACCATCAGATATACCACTTACAGCCTTCAGGATCAGGTATGATCTATATGAGTATTTTTTTATACCATTCGGTCTCACGAACGTGCCTGCAGTTTTCATGGAACTGATGAACCGAGTGTTCCATCCATACTTGGATTCCTTTGTGGTGTTCTTCTTGAACGATATCTCAGTGTACTCTCACACTCGACATGGCCATGCCACACATCTTGAGATTGTTTTGAGTACACTGAGGGAGCATCAGTTATATGCTAAGCTCTCAAGGTTCCACTTTTGGATGGATCATATTCACTTCTTGGGTCATGTTATCTCAGATACAGGAGTGTCAGTAGACCCAGAGAAAGTGAAAGAAGTAGTTTCCTGGAAGTAGCCAAAGAACGTCTTTGAGGTAAAAATCTTTCTAGGGCTGGCTGGATACTACGGAAGTTTCATTCAGGACTTTTCAATCTTAGCAGCACCATGGACGAGCCTGACTAAGAAGGGTGTGAAGTTCTTATGGTTAGATTCTTGTGAGTCAGCCTTTCAAGATCTGAAAGATAGGTTGACTTCAGAACCGATACTAGTATTTCCAGAGCTGGGCAAGAGCTATACTGTTTACTATGATGCTTCAGTTATTGGGCTGGGAGCTGTGCTTATGTAGGGTGATAGAGTCGTTGCGTACGGGTCTCGACATTTGAGGCCACATGAGAGGAATTACCCAACGCACGATCTGGAGTTGGAAGCTGTTGTTCATGATCTACACTGTTGGAGACATTATCTTCTGGGAGAGAACTTTTTGGTTTTCACTGACCAAAAGAGTCTCAAGTACATCTTCACTCAGCGTGATCTGAATTTGAGACAGCACAGGTGGGTTGAGTACCTACAGTCCTTTGACTTTGAGCTTTCCTATATGCTTGTGAAGGGAAATGTAGTCGCTGATGCGTTGAGCAGGAGGACTCAGACACAGGCAGTTCGGGAAGCCAATAGTGAGTGGCAACTTATGGATTTGTTCTCTGAGATGCATTTGGAGGTGCACGATAGATAGGGGAATACCTTTCTTTCTTATGTAGTTGTTACCTCTATCCTTCTTGATCGATTATGAATGAGGAAACTATCAGATTATAAAGGCCTATTCCTACAGGAAAGTGTGTCAGGAGAGGACCCTATTCCTAGATGGACCATAGGTGAGGATGAGATCTTGCATTTACAAGGGCGCATATTGGTACTAGGAGATATACGCGAGGAGCTGATGCAAGATTTTCATTCCTCAGTTTGGTCAGTTCATCCTGGTGTCACCAAGATGTATCATGATCTACACCATCAGTATTGGTGGCCAAGTATGAAGAGATATGTTGATGGTTTTTTCATGAGGTGTTCCACTTTTCAGCAGGTGAAGGTAGAGCATCAGCGAACTTTAGGGATTTTATAGTAGTTACCCATTCTCGAGTGGAAGTGGAATGACGTCGTGATGGATTTCATGATAGGGTTGCCGAGGTCACCTCATGGGACTGATGCAGTACGGGTTGCCATTGTTATACTTACGAAGGTTGATCAATTCTTGCCAATCAAGGAAACCTTAACTGTTGATGAGATGAGAAGGTTGTACATCTGAGAGATTGTACATCTACATGGAGTTCCACACTCCATTGTTTCAGATAGGGATGTACGTTTTACTTCTTGGGTCTGGCAGGGGCTTTAGAAGGATTTAGGGACACAAGTACTTTTGAGTACGACTTACCATCCCCAGATAGATGGCCAGTCTGAGCGTACGATTCAGGTGCTTGAGGACATGCTCCGAGCATGAATTATAGATTTTGGATGTTCTTGGGTGGAACATATACCTCTTTTAGAGTTTTCCTACAATAATAGTTTTCAAGAAACTATTCAGATGGCACCTTATGAGGCTTTGTACGGTAGGCCATTCCAATCACCCTTATGTTGGATGGATACAGGAGAGGCAGCTTTGCTGGGACCTCATCTTATTTAGGATACCATAGAGTAGATAGATTTGATTTGAAAGAGGATGGATACTACACAGTCTCGATAGAAGTCTTATGCTGATCAGTAGAGAGGACCTCTGGAGTTCGAGGTCGGGGATCAGGTTTTTTCTACGTGTCACACCAAGGTTGGGACACAAGAGGATTAAGAGATAGGGTAAACTTTCACCGAGGTACGTCGAGCCATTTGAGGTGTTGGAGAGAGTCAGACCGGTTTCCTATCGGTTGCAGTTACCTCAGAGGTACCAGGCTATGCATGATGTTTTCACATCTCTCAACTCCGACGTTACTTTTCAGACCCATCTCATGTCCTTCAACCCAAGGAGGTTGACCTCAAAGTGGATGCGTCATTTGAGGAGCATCCTATCCGGATTGTGGATTGCAGTACAAAGGTTCTCCGTGGACAATTTGTTCCCTTGGTATGAGTGCAAGGGTAGCACGGACGGGTGCAGGACGAGGCTTGGGAGAGGGAGGCCGATGTACGATCATAGTGTCTAGAGCCATTTGGGGTTTCTTCTTCTATGCCGTGCTAGGTAAATTCGGGGATGAATTTATTTAATGGGTGAAGTTTGTAAGAATCCGGATCTTCTTTTTAGGTATGTTTTTCTTTTTTCTGGAGTTTTTGAGAAAAGGGGAGTTTCTAGAAATCTTTGAAGTACACGCCATGTACTTTGTGAGTACATGCCGTGTACTGCGTTGCCACAGGAGGCCGTGTGCTGGCCATGTCATGGCCACACACACAGTTGTGTGGGGTGACCTAGAGGCCACCTAATTTGGAGTACAGAAATTGAAAGTACACACCGTGTATTTTGTTTTTTTCATTAAACGCACATGGGTCATGTTTGACGGACAGAACAAACTTTGTTTAGGTCCCGTTCTTTCGAAGGAGTCTATACAGCCATGAATCTTCAACGAGCCCTCAATCCTCCATCTTTCCTCTGAATCGAACATCGTCAGTTGTGTTGAAATTGCATCGGTGAGTTCTCTCTTCTACTAGAGCCTCATTTCATGATTCCTCTTCTTTTTCAAGTTATCATGGGTTGAAAATTTTAGACATTTTTTGTAGATCTTCGATGCTCTAAGGAGATTCAATCTTCGATGTTCACGTATAGAGATCTCCTAACCCCGAGGTAGGTGGTTTGTGCCTTTCTGTAGGAAGTCTTTGAGTTATATGTGTAATTTTTCCAATACCCATGGACGGGGTATTGCGTGTTTACCGTTTTATCCCTATTGTTTCTATGCTATGCTAGTATGACTGAGTAGATGATTTTTTATTGTGAATAGGGTGAATTGTTGGGATTTGGATGTATTTCCATGCATGTTTTTTCTTGTTTTGACCTTTGGGTCCTATTTTACTGTTAGGATACTGTTACTTTCCCATGCCTAGTATAGTATGATTGGGTGACTATTGTTATATTATGCTGATATGCTGTAGAATGCTAGCCAAGTAGTTCTTGAGGTTTACTTGGGCTGTTACACGATGATATACTTTCTTGACTTACACAGGGCCGTGGGAACCTGGTGTATAGACCACAGGGAGAATTGACGTTGGGGGCTTCTCCAGAGTGTTTTTATAATTATACGATGCGAGAACACAGGGGGAATTGACGTTGAGTGCTTCCCCAGAGTGTCTGTAGTTCGTCGATGTGGGCCATAGAGGGAATTGACATTGAGTTCTTCCATAGAGTGCCTTTATTACGACACGAGACTATAGGGGGAATTGACGGTGAGTGCTTCCTCAGAGAGTCTATAATTTAGATGAACCGGAGGGGTGAGACTGTGTGTGATGCCCAGAGGATTGCTTGTACCTGATAAGTAGAACTAGAGGGGATAGGCTATGGGTACTTCCCAGAGGGTTACCTATTGTGTCATCTGCTTTGCTGTTGCATGTTGTGTGGTGTTTTGAATGCTTAAAACTGTGGATTGTTTACTACTTAGTGCTTCCCTATTTACTGCTTTCTGTAATTTTACCAGCCATATACTCATTGAATATTAGGCACAAATCTTCTGGTGGTTTCATACTGGGATTTAGTCTCACACCTTGTTTGGTCCATGATTTTGGGTCCAAACAGATTATATTTCTGTAGGTATAGACAACATAAAGTGCCCTTCGACTTCAGGTATTTGAATTTTTGAGGAGCTGGAGAGCATGGGACCAAGATGTGGCTTGCGATGATGAGGATTTATCTTCTTTATTTTTCACTTTAGTTTAGCACTATTGTGTTCCATCATTGTGACTTGTTTGGATGTTTTACTAGATATATGTATCATGCATCATTTTATTCATATATATGTGCTCCAGTTGTTTATCCCAGTCTTTCGCTGTTACTGTTATTTTGTTTTATTACTGCTTCTTCTATTGTCTATTTGTTTCTCTTCTACTGAGTTACTCTACCAGTGAGGGCATGGTTTTCCCACTATCACACCCAAGGACCTCGCTTCTAGTCGGCAACCTCTGGCATTCGGGGAAATGCGCTTGAGGCCATTTGACCAACCGGGTATGGGGTGCCTGTGGGTGGCTTCCAGAACCGGGATATTACACCAGAGTTCCTAGATGATTTTCTTAGAGGTACCATACACCAGACATGGCCAGTGCTGATCCGGGTTTACCTCAAGCTGGGCTGAGAAGTGGTCCCCAGTGGAAGTTTCAATTGGAACCCTCCAGCCAGGTTGGGAATGGTTCCTTGATATTTTCTGATTTGAACCCTCCAGCCGGGTTTGGGATGAGTCCTCAACAATATTAGAGTACAACCCTCCAGCGGGGCTAGGGATGGGTCCTCAATGACATTAGAGTAGAACCCTCTAGTGGGGTTATGGATGGGTCCTCGACGATACCAGAGTAGAACCCTCCAACCGGGCTAGGTAGGTTTCTTTACTTTGAGACACGACCTCTTGATTGTGTGATAGTGAAGAGGTGAGATTTGATGTGACTTTGGATTCTCAAGAAAGAGATAAGTTTTTCCCACCAAGACACGTCCTTCTGATGCGACCTAAAAACATTAAGGCAAGACAATGCTGCCCAAAGAAGATAATATCAAGGTGCGGTAATTAAGTTACTTTGACTTGTAGTTCAGAGCAGATGTATGGGATTCTAGGCATCAATATTTACTTCTAGAATTGTTGGAAAATCACTTTTCTTGGGGTGATATTTTGAGATGGATATCCTCTTACTCTCTTTTTTGGGTTTTTTTGACTGAGTATATATATATATATATATATATATATCCTTTTTCTAGTACCCACTCCATGGGTTTTGGCTACTCTCCTTCTAGGAGAGGCGAAGACGTGTGTGGTATGCCATGTGATTTCTGTGTCTAGTTTCTCATGGTCGGACAAGTATACTCTCCTACTATAGGCAATGAAGACTCAACAAGAAGTTAATCTTATCAGCGTTTCTAGATCCTTATGTTTGGATGAGATTACTTTACTCTTTTAGTGTATTGATTTTCACTTCTTTTTTACCGTACCTTGTTCTTTATACTAGCCTTATTTTGTTATATCTCTCACTACTCTCCTATTTAGTACCTCTTTTTCTACTTCCTTGAGCCTTAAGGGAATCCTACTAAGTATTTTTATACTCAACCCTAATTGGGATTTTACAACATTTGGTGTTACCTTGTAGATTCCAGACAAGTTGATCATGATATCTGAGGAGCTTAAGATATAGGGTGCTTGTACTGCCAATACTACAAATAAGACTTTTATCAGCATTAGAAAAGTTCTATTAATCATGGAGAAAGGGGGGGTGTCCCCTTTAATAGTGCTAAAAAAATAATGATAAAGGGGGCCCTTTATCCATGCTAAGAAAAACACTGATAAAGGTCCCCCCTTTATCAGTGCTATTTTGAGCGCTGATAAAGGTCCAGTTTATCAGCACTCAAAATAGAACTGATAAAGGTTGAATTGCCTGTGATGTTCTATTTATCTAACAACACACCCAACACCTACACACCTTCACACCTGCACAGAAACAAAACCTACACACAAACAACACCTGCACAAAACAGTAGAAAACAACACCTGTACACAAAACCGCTGCACAAAACATCACCTTCACACAAATAAAGCACAAAATAATGAAACAATTCACACAAGAGTTTTGAAAACAATGATATATACATTTAATTGACATCATGAATACAAAAAACACACTACTATATACATATCAAAAAAAATTCTATATGGTCATAATTACAATTATCCAACAAATATTCGAAAACATCAATGTTTCATCCTTTTTGCATCCATGATCCCCTATCAAAAATTGTCGTCCATGGTATTAGTTTCCAAAAAAAGCATCTAAACTCATGAAAAAATACCACCTATATAAGAAAAAAAATATTATGATAGTAATACAATGATGAACTAAATTTAACATTAATATGAAAAAATACATTAATAAAATGTCAATTTTTAATAAAAAAGACACATTTTGAGTTATACCGGTCACACTGTGTGTCGTATTGAGGTGAGGTTGATTCATACACATCAAAAATGAGTAATATAATGTTGTTTTAAAATATTAAAACTATCTGAATGGGTTTTCTCAGTTTTGAGTATGTCACTTGTTCTTTTGAGTATGTCAGGACTGGGTATAGATCTTATGTTTGAGTGATTTCATCCCCATTCATAGGGGATAGAATAAGTTTCCAACAATATTAAATTGATTTTTTACTTTTCACTTTTACAGTTGATTTTATTTCCACCTTAGGTGGCACACTTGGGTGTGATATTTAGCTATTATGTGGATCTGGACTCTTGACCCAGTATAGGTTTGATTACGCATCATGATAGGCAATTAGGATCATATGATGTATGATTTCTTATGATTTTTATTGGGAACCTATATTGATCTAAGAGGGGTTGTACTATTTAAAGTTTCAGCAAAGAATCTAAATAGTGTTTTCTTACTTAGCCTCTTTTGGTGTAATTCTACTTAGCCAACCCAAACATGTGGTTCTAATGAGATATGTATGTGACTTTATATGCATCTGATATATGTTCCAAACCCTAATAAGGGTAGACATAGATGATGATTGGGGGCGACTTGTTTAAAGTGTCAACAAAGAAGCTAAATAGTGTTTTTACTTTATAGACTCTTTAGTGGAATTATACTTAGCTAACCCGAATTGATACATGAGATTTGATGCCTAACCTTATCATGGTTAGGAAAGGGTCCATGAGTCTGGATTATATGTTATGCTCTACTCTAATGTGGATAGGTAGGGGGCCATAAGACTAGATGATACTTGATACCTGGCCATGATATGGGTAGGTAAGTGGCCCTGAGACCAGATGTTGTGTGACATGGTGTGGTAAGGGTGGTGAGATGTGTTACATGTTACAAACTTTTCTATTGGAAATATTTGTATATATATAATGATATGGACGTTTGACCATCATGATTGGTATTAAGTGGAATTCCACCTATATGGGATTTGGTGGAGAGTCAGGAGGGTGGAGATACGGTGCTGTTTAAGTGTTCATGGGATGAGGCACCTAAGAGTTGGTATGAGGCCCCAAAGGGTTGGGATGATCATGATCTCCAGGTACAAGATTCGGTATAGGCGAGAAAGCTACAGATGGAGAACTTTGGGCCATGTATTGATGAGTAGCTCAGGGTGATCTTGGTTCATTTCATATAGGGCATCGATAGGGGATGCTATGGAGATGATACATTTATGGAGTACTTGACTCGAGAGTTCTAGTATTAGCACCCACCACTATTTAAGAGTGAGGGAGAACCAAAAACAATAGAGAACTTGATATAGTTGGTACAAACTAACTTTTACCAGATCGAGACACCCCAAGTAGAAGGGTGAGGCTGGTGACATATATGCTCAGAGGAAAGACATAATTCTTGTGAGATGTATAGGTATAGGTGGGAAGACACATGGGACTATCTCAGAAGGATTTTGAGGCCAGATTCTTTGAACACTTCATCTAGAGACACCGAGGGTAGATAGAGCTTTCAAGTTCATGAACCTATAATAGGGGGATACTTCTTTCATATACTATGCACTGAATTTCACTAAACTATCATGATTTTCACATGATATGGTGGGAGATGACATCACTAGGGTGCAACATTTTGAGGATGGACTGTGACACACAATCAGGGTGTAAGTCAACATATTCAAACTAAAATCCTTCTCAGAGGTAGTCAATTATCCACTGATAGCTGAGGGAAACTTGAATGACTGGTCTTATTCAAGTCGGGTGAATGTGTCAAGTGAGCTGATCAATGATGCTTTAGGAAATATGGAGAGAGGCTGTGAGGAGATCAATAGAGTAGTTATGATAAAGACTCAGGAAAACTTCCAAGGAGTGGGTTTATAGTAATGTTCTTTTAGTGTAGGAATCTAGGGCATGTTCAGACCCAATGTGATAAGGTTCTGAAGTAGTGTCATGCGTGCAACCAGATGATCCATTTGGAGAGGTTTTGTATAAAGCCTTATCGGACAGGTGGGAGCTAGGTAATAGGGAAAACTCAAGGATATGAGGTCGGAATGAGATAAGTACCAAGAGTGGGTAGTTGGGATTTAGCTATACATGAAGGTCTTGTAAAAGATAGTAGGACCCAACAGTGGGATCAGTGGCTAGTGGCTGGTGGAGCTCCGTAGGGAGGCCAGAACTTAGGTAGTCGGGCATTAGACTAGAAGCACACTATCAAACTGTTAGGGTCATAGTAGGATGGTGATCTAATGATAGTTAGTGGTACATCGTGGGTGTGACCGCACTTTTCATTCATTTTGGATTTTTCCATTGTTGGTGCATGAGGTGCACAAGTATTGTTTTTGGACTAACTAGGCACTGGTTACATGGTTTCCATCAATTATGATGTGAGAGGTTTATATATATATATATATATATGAGGTACATTGGCATAGAGATTTATGTGGGAATCAAAGTGATGCATATTTGTATGTGAGGTGTGTATGCATCTGGGAATTGATGTGATGCAGGTTCTATATGAGGTGCGTAGGCACCCAAATTTTGATGGGCATGCATATGTATATATGATGCAGGTTTATTTGAGCAATTTTTGAGATGCAAGATCTATGGGAATCTGATGAGATGCGGGATTTTATGAGTGTTGTGTATGTAACAAGTATATATGGGAATATGATGAGATACACGACTTAATGGGTGTTAAATATGACATGGGTATTATTTGAGCACTCGATGAGGTGCAAGAACGATGATGCATCATGGGAGGGCTTTTGAGTCCAGGGATGGTTAGTGGACCATTGAGGCATTTAAGTTTTTGTCAAGAAGTGACCTGGTAGGTAACTCCTAAGGTGGGGAGTGCCTTGAGGGGGGTTGACCTATGACTTAATGACTGGGGTAGACCGAGTTGATTTTGATAATATGAGTATATATGGTACTATATCTAGGTAAATCTTGATATAATTGGGATGAGCTATGTTAAGGTGGGGAGATTATAATGTCTTGGGTTTTTGAGCTGTTCAAAAAATCCTCAATCTGTTTGAATTTTTCATGTTTGGTGAGCAGACCATTTTTTTGATATCTGGAACCTAATTCTGAGAGTTTGATTGAACCAAGTCCTTGTTTTTATATGGGTTTTAAGGCTCAGAAAGTGCCTTGGGGTTTTGGGTGCAGTGGACCCTGAGAACTCCATTTTAGGAAAGCACAGATAGAGGCGCACAGTTTGAAAAAACCAGGCGGTCTCCCAAAATAAACCATGCAGTCTCCTAGAAGAAACCATGCGGGCCACCATAGAAACTTTACATGGTTTGGAAACCAATTTAGGTGGGGGTGAATAGCCATGTGAAACCTATTCAGTTTCTAATAGAGGTGATTCACATAGTTTTCTCATAGTTTGGGAAATAGTGTGCCTAACCATGTGTAGTGTGGTGCTTAGATAATGGGAACAATACTATTGGCACATAGTTATCTAAACTGTGTGGCCAAAACATGTGGCCTATTAAAAAGTGGGAAATTAATTTTTTCCCTCATTCACTATTTCTTTATTTCTCCTTCCTTTCCTCCTATTTACAATGAAAAATAGAGGGAGATCCTCTATCTTCCTTCTCCCTTGGCTTTGTGGGAAATCCATCATCTAGAATTTGATCTTTGATCTATTAGTGGATACAGATTCATCTAAATAATACCTTCAATTTGATATCTTATCTTTCCTATTTATCTCTACATATGGAGCGGTAAATCCATGCAATCCCTTTTCCCTATTTTCAGGGCATTCATCTAAAACTCAATTTTCATCTGATTCTGATCAATTTTGTGGACGATATCAAATGAGTGAGGACATACTAGTACAAGTTAGGTGGTTCCTAGCTTTCTCCTTGATTTTGTGAGTGTTTTGGGGGTGCGTTCATATACACTATGTGGGTTGTTCGAGCGAAAACCTAATTAATTAAATACATGCTTATTAAATTGTTCTAACGATTATATGAGATTCCTATAGGCATGCTCTTGCTCCATTATGATTGGTTAAGCCAGGTGAGAGGCTTGGACTAACTTGAAAAGTTTTGGCCGAGTGTAAATTTAAATTAAATCAAATTGTTTTATTGGTTACTTGATATCATGGGAACGTAATGGGCTTGGACTTAGGATTGAGGTGGGTGATGATTGTATGGATTGAGGTGATGTGGTTCATCAAGTGGGGATTGGCTCAGATACTTGGAGTGAAGATGATCACTAGGTTGAGGTGACTTATTCATCGAGATTTGAGGTGATGAAGTCGTCAGGACAAGGTCATGGCTCTTGAGACTTGAGATGGTGTTGAACATAATGATTTTAGGGACATGGTCATAGGGACATGAGGTGTCAAATGATATGGATTAGGTTTTTTGGTGATTTCCTCTCATATTGTTTTATTTGATGCACTTTTGGAGTCGTGTTCACATAGACATGACTTAGTCAAGGTGGTTTTGACCACTCATTGTGGGTGGAGGCCCCCATAGACTATGAAGTTAGGTGATGGTGTTGACCATTAGTATGTCACATGTGTTTTTTTCTAAAATTAATGTCAATTTTAAATAAAAAGAGACACTTTGAGTCATACCAGTCACATTGTGCATTGAATTGAAGTGTGGTCAATTCCTACAGGTCAGAAATGAATTATGGATCATTTCTCTAAAGTATCAAAACAATCAGAATGCATTTTCTCTGTTTTCAGTATGTCACTTGTTCTTTCTACTAAAAATAATGTAAATTTTAAATAAAAATAGAAACTTTGAGTCATATAGGTCGCATCGTGTATCGTATTGAGGTGGGGTTGATTCTTACACATTTCAAATGACTTATGGATCATATCCCTAAAGTATCAAAATAACTGAATGCGTTTTGTCGATTTTGAATAGGCCAGTTACTCTGATACCAACTATAATGACCTAACAATTTCATACATTGATATCACATATGAGTATATAAATATTCATTACATAAAAGAAATAAATTTTAAAAAATATGAAATAATTCATTAATTATATGGACAATGATTTTACTATGCAAACATAAAGATTACCTCTGTGATTGAGTAGACACAACGTCGTTGATCTTCCTACAAAGGCATGTCACATGGGAAAAAATCTTCTAAAATAAATGAACCCTGTAAGGAATATTGAAAATCAAATCAATGTTTTATTATATAATTTAATGTTAAAATAGAGATATTATATCATAACATTACCTTTACATCTTTATAAAGGGTTTATTTGGTATAGATATAAGCTAATAGAAAAACTAATTATTCTTTATGTACTTTACTACTTTTGGTTAACTACCTCTTAACATAGCATCTGATATGAACTTTTGATCCAACATCGGATGAGAGAATCATGGGGATGCCGAATTGGAAGTTCAGATCAAATTCTATGCTAAGAGATAGTTAACCAACAATAGTAAAGAATCCTAAGTTTTGTTATTAATTTTGTGAGTGATGCACAACCATTTTTCTTCCAACACACTACATCAGTAGAAACAGTAGTATAAATGACCAAAATACAGAATATAAATGATCCATGCCATAATAGTTTATGTCTAGTGATTTTGGAAACATGGAAACATAAAGAACTAGTTCATAATAGTCTCTCATTAAGTTATTATTTACTAGGAAGACAATTAATTTCTAAAACCATTATTCATAACCTAATGATATGAAACATAATAAAGGGTGATCATAGATGCTCACTAAGTGTAAAAAAGGGAGATATCAATGATCATATAAGGATAACATATGTATATGGAATTCACCTTCATCCTATTTTTGTACAATCTCCCATCAGGTATGCTAACCAATCATTTCTAAACACATCTATATCACCATGTGAATATGAGTTTTTGTGACATCCATGGTAGTACTGAAAAAATAGAAACACACAAAGGATTAATAAATATTTTAAATGAACTAGTAATTATTTTTGAAAATACCTCTTCAAGGATTCTAGTTTGTTGATGAAATACGATCCCTTTCATAAATTTATAAATATAATAACCACAGTCCTTTCTGTTTGTTTGTTTTGGACACTAGAGAAATATCGAGATAAATAAGTAATTTTTTTGATATGTGTTTGGATAGTGAAATATTATTATATATAACAGAATACATGTACAATTGTATATCTCATGGGCATTCTTGTCCTTAGTCCCTAGATTCATTCCATGAATTAGACAATATTGATACACAACCCTATCATAACAGAATCCTCATTAAAAGATAATATATATTATATAACTAGATGTTTAGTTCTAAAATGTTGGATCTAGTGTATTACAAATTGAAAAACGCCACCACACATGGTCAGTTTTTTGGATATCTATGCATTGAATCTGGAAAATAAATCTTTGGAGTATCCAAATTGACCACAATGAGCATCCAATGCTGCCTAAAAACAAAAAAGGAGTAAGTAATAAAAGAAATGAAAATATATTTGATATAATTAAATTTTAGAGTTTTACCCTTGCATCGTTGGTATTAAAAATAGTCTGTCATCCGTTATTTTTTTTCAAATGATTTGAGCAGGGATGACATTATTTCACCCTCTTTATTGTCATTTATTTCTTCTTTTGAAGAGGTGATGTGAGGACTAACGAGTCCAAATTTTTGTTCATAGGGAAATCCCTTCAATTGTTTTTCATATATACACATGTAAAAAATATGAAAGGTATTTAGTCATAATTATCATAGTATATTATATTTTGTAAAATCAAATCATGAAAACATACCCCATGTATACATTTTCAACTGAGGTGCCAAGCCATTCATACTTGAGGATTTAATCTACATTGTTATCACTAATGTAATATGATTCTTCCCCTCTGTACATTGTTTTTTAAAAATTAACTTTTTAAGTATTTCTGTCTATCAACTTTGTATCCACATGAGGCTATAATGATATTAAATGTCTATATATAATGGGCGGGGTGAAGATGCTCTCAGTAGATCGTTTCGATCTGTTGGTTGATCCTTGAGATATTTTTGATCTGATCTTTGGTTTCACCCCCTTCCCCTTTTCATTCTATAATAATATTCATTGGTTCAAACCTTTTTTCATTAAATGTGAAAGGTTCAACTTGAAAAATAAATTGGAAATGAATACCTTCTTATTGACAAGTTTTTTTACAAGAATTTACAGCCATGTGATGAATGTTCCAACAGCTTATTCGACCATATGAATGTTGTCATCATCATTTGGAATAGGTAGCTTGACACTCGGCTCATTATCTACGTTAATTGAAACTCTGATTTGACATGTTGGAAGTGGTATATTTTGTATCATGTCGTTCTACATATTGAACACTGTATCCCTCGTTACAAGGCGATAGGTGGGAGTTGATAGATATAAATCACAGTAATTTTCACCCTATAGAATATCAGTACAAGAAATATATCAGTGTATATATGATTTTATTTTCACAGAAACAATTATTAGAACATTGATTACCTCAACTAAGTCAGGTTTTGAGGGAAATGGCTCACCTCAAAGATGGTGGGGGGTGGGGCAAGATCTTCACACATGGGTTGTTGTTGAGTTGTTTCTTCTCTTTTCCTCTCCCCTAAAACTTGATATCATATATCTCTAGTATTTTAATTCTTCTTGAAACATAAATATTTTTCCCTCATCTTTTTCATTTCCTCAGTTTGATCCTATGTTTTTTTTCTTTCTGAAAATATGTTCGGGGTGTCACCCTAAAACCCATACTTCTGACATGGCCATACTGTTCTAGCTGATTCAAGGACGTTGAAAGTATGTTTTCATCTGGTGTGGGTGTTGTTGATTCCTGTGACTATGTAATATAGAAAATATAAAAAAATAAGTAGTCATGGTTATGTAATAGCGATTTAATGAAAATGAAATTTTTATTATGTCATACTTACACATGTTTCCCACACTTTTTTTGTCTTTTCATCTATCAGTATCCCCTATTTATTTACACAAGCCTCCTTCCATATAACATGGTGTGGGATATATGTGTCTTTTGATTTCAATTCACCAATATGTATATAAAGAAAGAAACATGTTTATGGTGTTGTTTTATGTCACATAAAAGTATTACAGTAGATTTAAAATACTTACAACTTTTTTCTCAAGTGAAGTGTACCCCATCCTTACTTTACGGTAGGGGTACGATGGTTTTGTGGCCCATTCGTTATTTTCAGCACTCAATTTCTCTTTCATAAATAAAAAAGCATCAATCAAAGTGACGAATACAAGAAACATCAAACAATGTATTACTAGACACAATGTACCTGAAAAGTTTACTCTATACGACAGCTAATAAATGCATCCCACACTCCTTGGGATATCAAGTGTTCATAAAGAGGTGGTGGGTGTGGCTTTGTTTTCCCTTCAGTATATTTATGATAATATTTCGTTAAAATTGTGTGGAAGACTCTATGAATCATTCTTGCAACTCTTAATATATATTCTTTGTGTGAGGCATCTACTATAAATTCACTCTTCAAGGGATGGTGAAGAGTAAGTCAATGTTTTAGTATTTTTTTATAAATTAAATAAATGATATCATAATGTTACCGTAATCTCTTCTAACATTAGTGCCTTAAGAACGGTGACAACATGGTTCCATGATTATACATCAATCGACACGAGTTTTTGAGTGACGATTCCAATGTAGTTACTAAACATGGCTTTGTTGGGGTTAACATAATGGCCTCGCTTATTCCATCCCACCTCAAATTTGATGCCTTTTGCTTTTTCCTTAAGGATTTTGGATAACACTAAAAAACTACAGAGCTCTTTTTTATGCCCTTAGGGTTTCATTGCCTACAATTAGTTTAGTTTTAACATCATCATTATGTTCATCAGAAGTGCTAGCATTGGCACTGGGACCAATAGTAATAGGTTAAAAACCATGTTGTACCTCATCACTGGGACCAACATCAACAGGTTGAGAAAACTGTTATTGCTCTGCATTGGGACCTACAGTAGTAGGTTTAGAGACCTATTGTACCACGGGATTGGGCGCATCAGTAGGTGCAGAAGTCATTATCTGAAGAAGTGGTTTAACATTTAATTTAGATTACATAAAAGCAGAAGTGAACAGATAATAACATAGAGTAAAAAAATGTATATTACAATAAAAAATAACCTGATTATTGAACATTATTTTTTAAAGGCTAAAAAGATTTGACCCCTCTATCGACTATGTAAATCCCTTCATTGTGGTCTCCTCTAACATACAAAATGCTGTGGACATTAGGGCCACTACGAAATGATTACAAAGTCCCAATGATAGGGTTATCCTCCATTGAACTTTCATCAGACCCTTCAGTTATTTTGGTTGAAAACATAACAATTGACTAGTTTCGGTTTGCAGGATCTGGAACATAAAATACTTGTAATACCTGTGATGCCATTATAAATAGTTCGTCATTCTCCCCTTCCTTACTAAAATCAAATTTCATGAATCCCAATTCATCTATTTTAACAACAATCTTGTTATCAACCCACTTGGATTGAAAAATTGTCACTTGGAATTTCGTATAATCCAACTCCCATATTTGTTTGATGATGCCAAAGTATGAAATATTCACATAAATTGGATTTCTGTCCTTAGCACTAGAAACATGCATCACTTTAGCCACAAGTGTAACCCCACTATTCTGCATGGTACTATCTTCATCATGTTTATTAGTATTGAATGTATAACCATTAACTACATAAGAATTGTAAGATAATACATAAACACTTGGTTTTCTGGCTAGCCATTGAAGTCGTTCTGAAATTGAGTCTGGATTTTCATCTAACTTCTTAAAAATATGGTCCCAAAACCATCCTATAAACTTTAAATTATGTGTATCTTATATCCATTTTTATCCCTAGATTGATTAAAATGCATAATAATTTCTTTATGGATTTGAATATATGGTTTAATGTTGATAATTTTATGCAAAACGTAAAGGTGGTCCTGCTACCGATTCGTAATATTGATTTTGAAAACCATTCTTCCAGAAATTCCTTCACCCTCAAGCCACCCAGTGTGATGAGATTTTGGTAGGCTAATGTTTTCCACACCAGATAGGTATTCGGTACAGAATTCAATGGCTTCCTTAACAATATATCACTCTATAATACAACCCTATGGACGACTTCTATTTTTGACATACCCTTTCAAAATCTTCAAATACTGTTCAATGGGGTACATACATCTATAATGTAAAAGACCACATATTATAATATCTCTCACCAAATGAACCATAAAATGAACCATCATATCAAAGAATGTCTATGGGAAGAACATTTCCAATTCACATAATATGATAGAAATTTATCTTTCCATAGTTGGAAATTTCATCAGGTCTATAACTTTGTTGCACATACATTTGAATAAGAGACAGAGCTTCGTTAATGTATGATGGAAATTATTGGAAAAAATGCAATATAAATCTATAGGAATTATATCTTGTATCAAAACATGGCAGTCATGTGATTTTAGACCATTTAACTTTAAATATCTCATTGACACAATGTTCTTGATGTTTGATGAATACCCCTATGGAACCTTTATGTCATTCAAGAAGTTGTAAAACTGATATCTCTCCTGCTTGAAAAGAGTGTAAGTAGTAGGAGGAAGAAATGTTAGTTTTTCACCCTTCAATGGTGCCAACTCTTCTCGTATTCCCATTACAACCATGTACAACCTAGCCTTAATTCCATCCTTTGTTTTAACGGGTGCATTAAGCAAAGTACCGATGACTCCATCACATACATTTTTTTCAACATGAATAACATCAATAAAATGTATGACATATAGACAATTCCAATATGGTAATTCAAAAAAAGCTGATCTCTTTTTCCAACTGGGTTTCGTATGGTTTTTCAAAAATGGTTTACCAAAAGTAGTGTCCTCATATTTTACTTTCTCAAACAATTGATAACCTTCTAGTGGATGTAGTTCTATACGTTCTTCTGAACTTCCATCAAATGATGTCGTCCAAGATAGGTACTTATGCCATTGGGGTAGAAATTTACGATGTCCTAGAAACACAGTTTTCGATGAATGTTTCATCCTAATTGAATGTGTACCTTTTTTGAAAATGGGAAACCCTTGAGTTACTTTAATGTTATATCCTCACAAATTTCCATAAGTAGGAAAGTCATTTATCATCCCGTACAACATGGATCTCAAAGTGAAATATTCATTTTTTTAAGAATCGTACAATGTAACACATGAATCCCATAATAATTCCAAATCCTAGATCATTGGAGCCAAATAAACATTAATATCATTAACCAGTTGTTTTGGTCCTGATATAAGAATAAATAACATGATGTATTTTCGTTTTATGAATAACCATGATGGTAAGTTATAATTTACCTAAATAACCGGCCATGTACTATGACTGCTACTTTGAAAACCAAAAAGATTCACTCCATATGTAGATAACACAAGACAAAGGTTTCTCAGCTCGTTTCCAAATTCAGTATACTTATGATAAATTCTCTTTCACTAAGGAGAGTCTGCTGGGTGATGTAGTTTCTCCTCTTTAATTCTTGTATCTGCATGCCATGTCAATTTTCCTAGAGTCTCCTCACTTCCATATAGGCTCCTAAACCTTGGAATGATTGGAAAGTACCATAAAACTTTCGTAGGACTAGATTCATTTTTATTATATCGAGAATCACCACACTTTGGGAATTACTTGATTGATTTTTGGTCCTTACAAAACAGTATACAGTCATTTACGTAGGCGTGTATTATTTTAGAGATCATACCAATCAATCATTGCATTTTTTTGGCATTGTATGTTTGGATCAGGAGCTTATTATCTTCTGGGATCATGTCATTCAAGAGAACAAGTAGTTCCATAAAACTAGTGTCACTCCACCCATTGCCTTCTTTCAAATTATAGAGCTTTAGTACGACTGACAATGCTGTATATTTAGTGAAACCAGCATATAATGGCGTCTTTATACAACTCTTTAATTTCTTAAAAAAAATTGGGTAGTCACAAAGTTCATATTGAACTATCCTTATCATTTTCTCAATACGATATTCGTAATCGTTCACATCTATAATCACATCCTCCATAATATTATCTTCATTGTTCAAGCTTGTAATCATATCAGATGATCCATAAAATGCAGTGTTATCCCATCCACTACCTACATTCATTTTTCTCCATGTTTATTCAAACATGTATAACTTCGATCTATTCCATGATAGATCAGGTGTTCTTCTAGATCTTTAGAGTAAATTTTCTTGAATAACAAAAATGTAAACATAAACAAAGGATTTAAGAAGGGTCTTATGCATGATATTTTGAAAACATGATAAAATCTTTCATGCCATCTTCATACTATTTTTTCAACTGATTGTCATTCATCCATTCTTTATTCATATTCATCTTATTTGATTCAGTAATATTAATATATAACAAAATAATTACACAAAATATGTTCAACTAGGGTCATCATCCAACTATAATCAATGAAACTAGATATGGTAAACAATACCCTTACCTATCCATGCATTACTCAGGACAAAAGTAGATCACACTAATATTCCAATCCATATAATCAATGGAACTGTCTTTGATAAGACCTTGCACTAGAATGTTTTAGTATCCCACATGTGATTTATATGCATTGTTGTAAACTGGTTTTTTAGTGTTTCTCTAGAAACATAATGTCTCGAGTCAAGAACCATGGTACTAAACTAATAGATGGTATGATTTTCAATAGATTTATTGTGGGTGGAAGGATTCATTACATGCATTGTTATGATTATTTGACTAGGGTGTCCATAAAGTGTCCAATAGAGTCCTCTAGTGAAGTGGTTTTCTAAGATTCAGTGGAATTGCACTAGTAACAGAGTGCTGGTGCCATTGAAATAGGTAAGGTTTGGATTAATATTCAATGGTGGAGAAACTACAACATGGAAAACAAATGGCATACCAATCATGCAAACAACTATAACACCATACAAACACAAAATCGTTCTCACAATTACAACACCATACAAACAATAAAACACAATTTTAGATTTTACAAATCATCACTTAATCAATTCCATTTGTTAATTTAGGGGTTATCACATAAGTTTTATCATATTAGGGAATTCATTCATTATCCAAGTATATATAAATTACCAATTTTTATATTCAAATGTTCAACAGAAACCAACCAACATGAAATTCATTTAGTGCCCAAACAATAACCACCAATGGACATGATTTTCAGCAGGGAATTTAGCTTGTAAATTTCACAACATAACCATAAATATCAAATAGTAATAACATGCGAAAAAGATGAAACCAATGAGTAAGAGAAGAAAACTGACGGCGAAGGTGTCATTCAGCATGAAACAAAGATTCATTCGTGGCAGAGGAGAGGTGTGCGACAGAGAAGATTTCCAACTGATCAGAAAACATAAAATGATAACTCATATATTATACATATCCAAAATAGGTCCAATGAGATTTAGGGATGTGAAATTTCTGGTTAAAAAATTTTATTGGTCAATAGTGGGATTTTATTTTCCATCTATGATATCTGATTCTGGTTTATTTATTTTCTTCATATCTACTATTTTTTAGATGTTCAACTTATGAATGGGATATGTCTGGTTTTCAGGAGAAAGATAATTTTTAATTTACTCTAATTTATGGGTAAAATATTCCACATTAAGTGTATCTTTTTCCCAGGGGATCATTGCTATCCTGTAGGGATCATGAATGCCTTTTAGGTTAGTGGAAAGTCAAGTCAGTTGTTGGTTATGATACTAGCCTAGTCTGTATCATTACATTTCCAATTGTAACCGACCCATGTCCATTTAAATATAGGATTTGTGGGGTGGGGGGGGGGTCAGACACTAATATATTACCAACTCCACTAGAGTTCCTATGGGGGTGGGTCCTGATAGTATCACATCTGATAAATATTTTATAGATTGGACATTAGAGTAGTCACTGCTAAGGATTTACTCATTTGTATAGTAGTAATTTTTTTGAATCTAGTGTGTGAATTAGAAATCAGAAACTAATAAGTGATTAAAACTGATGTAAAGGCTTCATAACCTATGGACAACTATATAGGAAATATCTTACAATCCTCATTGAATCTTAATAGGTTTGGTTTCATTCATCATATAGTTACAAGTTATGTGGAATGTGTAAATGATAAGCTTGGGGGGGGGGTTGAATGATATAGAGATATTGATGGAAATGTTGATGTGGTAGTGTGTTTAAATATTCATTGTATATTGTTCATTAGAATGAGGTTGGTTTAAGTAATTATATTTTGTTCAGTTGTATTATTCCATTACAAGGTTCAATAAGAAGAGGTGCATCAAGCATCCAAGCATCAAAAGGACTTAATCGAAAAAGACATAAATATAAGGGAGAACGAGACACACATCACAACACAACACATAGGAAATCTAGGAAACCATGCATCACAACTAAACACATAGGGCCATGCCAAAAAGGGTCCCAAATGAGAATGATCTATGACACAAAAAAGATGGCCACACCACAATGGTTCCTGGTAAAAACACATCTAGAATCCATGTGCCCGGTCAACAATAAGATCATATAATCTAGGGGAAAGGGACTATGATGCATTGGTAATCACTACACCATAACCTCTAAGACCTCACTGTAAAGACCTGGAAATTTCAAGCAAATTTTTTTCTTAATTTTCTTTGGAATTTTACAAGAGCGCAGTTTCTGACGACACCTAATTCTGAGGCTCGGTGTGCCCGGAATCATTTTTCGAAGTTTAGCTCGGGTACGTTCAGTGAACGAACGAGCGAGTTTTTCTAACTTTTAAATCGGTGCTCAGAATCGAAATCCGAGGACACCGATGGAATTGCAACACCGGTAATTGCTTAAGAACACCTTTTCCGGAGTTGCATTTTCTTGGGTGGAGTTTTCCTTAATTGGGTTAACTAAAGAATAAAATAAAATACTGTGCAACAGATTTTATTTTTATTCAAGGAAGTGTTTACCTAAGCGAAGTGGTTTAGTGGGACCCACATCCTAACTAATCCGCTAGGTAGGATATTAGTGGGGTGGGGCCCACACAAGCCCCACCCTTTCAACTTCCTCAACCCCTTTTGAATTAAGGTAACACACCCACACCCTTTTTTTTAAATGAAGTCAACTGATGCGTTTAATTTAATATTAAACACCTCTATTAATTGAGCGGTTTAAAATTTTGCAATTAATTGAGTTAATTTTTTGGTTCAATTTTGAATTTCAAACTTAAGGCTTGAGTAATAAAATAAGAAGGTGTCTTATTTTATTATTGTTGGAGCTTGTTGTGTTGAGTTTTTGGGAGAAAAAGGGGAGTCTTGAAGTTCTTCGTTCTTCGTCGAAGAATGCGAAGAATGCGAAGAACACGAAGAACGTTGACCTCCGACGAAGGTCGACAAGAACGTCAGATCCTCAGAGATCGACGACGCGATGCCGAGGAATATTTTCTCCATGACGCGACGATCCTCCTTCCGCGACCTCTCTTTCCGCAACGATCAATTCCACGACGTCCCTTTCCGCGACAAACCTCGTTTGACGACTATGCTCGAGGTAGGGGTTTAATTTGAGAATTTTAATAATCTCATGATTGTTTTCCTTCTAAAACAAGAATTCAGATCCACTCATTATTAATTTGATCTGTAAAAGTTTTTGTTTGCGGGTTTGGAATTTCCTTTTGATTGCGGAAAAACCATAGGGAGATTATTTTCTTTTTGTTCCTGATTACTTCCATCGCTGTTTATCGTCCTTATTTGAGCCACCTGATATCACAATAACCGGAGGAGGTCAAACCGCACGAACACAGCCGACCCTCTTCCCCCCTTGGTTGTTGATTTTGCTGCGGTACGTGTAAGGCGGCGCGGTACCGTTGCACTGCGCGGAAGCTATGAGTTTGGGAGAAGAAGTGCGGCACCGTCGTGCCTCACCATTGAAGTCGAACAAGTCGCGGCGCTGTTGCGCCGCGTCGGGGAACCTGGAAGAGACTGCGGCCGGAGCGGGGCCGCGGCGGAGGGGCGCGACGCCGTCGTGTCGTGCCGGATGGACCAAGGCCGCGGCCATAGGCCGCAGCGAAGCAGGAAACGGCGGCCGGTTTCCAGCCGCTGGTGTCGGAGCAGGGGGACGGGCCGGCCGGTGCGGGCCAACCGGTCAGGGGGAAGTGCCGGGGGTCGTAACCCCCAACTGGCCAACAGGAGCGACCCCCCACATGGGGGCCGCAGTTTCATGTGGGGGGTAGCGCGCCCCACCCCCCCTCATCACTCGACCGTTATGGCCGAGCCGCTCCCTTTTGGGCCGGACCCGAACCCGGGTCGGGTCGACCCAGTTTGGGCCGACCCAGGGGGTATCGGGCCGAGACGAACCGGGCCCGAACCCCCTATTCGAGAACCTATTACGGTCGTTTGCCCATATCTTAGGCTACGGACCTCCGAACGATGCACCGTCAGCTGCGATACGATCCTTGGATCGAGACAGTCATTTTGGTATATTACAATCAAGGTTTTGGAGAACTTTGAGTATGGCCGGGTTGGTTCGGATATGAAATCAACTGGGCCCTCGGAGCGGAAACGCTTATATCTTGAGTTCCGAACATCCGATTGATGTGCCATTGACTTTGTTGGATTCCTCTTGATGAGACGGAACTTTTGGAATACTCCACCTGAGTTTTGGATGCAGTTGGATAGTGTCTGGGTTGGATTGTACCCGAAATCCAACCGGTCCCCTGGAACGGAACAGATGATAACTTTCAGACCGGACGTCCGTTTGACGAAATATCAGTGAAGTTGGTGTTCACGTTGAGAAACGGTCCCTTTGAGCTTACCCTATGAGAGTTTGGGGTACAATTGAGATATGACCGGGTTGGTTCGCACATGAAACCAACCGGGCCCCTCGGACGAAAATGCTAGTAACTCACAGACCGGGCGTCCGATTGACGCGTCTTCTGTTGCGTTGAGACCCCTAAGACGAGGTGGTCCTTTGAGAAACTTATTCATGGGACTTTGAGATACTTGGAGTATCGACCAGTAGATCATGGAGCGGACCCTCCTGAAGATGAGTGTACAGAGTACGAAGACCATGTAGTCGACTGAGACCTGACGACTGCTTGACTGAATCGACTTGGAGTGAGTCGACTAGCCCAATGGACGGAGCACTACTTTGTTTGGGTGCAGACCCATGGAGGACGGAGCACTACGTTTTTGGGTGCAGACCCGCGGTACTCGTCTGGAGAGTACCTCTGCAGGCTATTAGGGGGTGTGCACTACTGTGTTTGGGTAGCATTTCCCGGCGGGAATCACTACTGTGTTTGGGTGGATATCCCGTGGTACTCGACAGAAGGAGTACTTCAGTAGTCTTAGGTTAGTGAGAAGTACCTCGGAGTCTTGACAGGATCACTGTACACTCCATAGACGGGGCTCTTCAGCAGTTACGGTTTCGATAATGAAAATCCTGGTTTGAGTTGAGTCTATGATCTTTGTGTTTCCTCATGATTGCGATGGGTTACTTGATAACTTAGGTATATGTATGGGCATATACCTAAGTAGAGGTTATCTGTTGAGATCTTCTTTGTGGTTATCCTTGTTTGTTTTAGTGAGACCTTGAGGGTCTCGGGGTCCCTACTGAGTATTGTTATACTCACCCCTGCACGGGCTATGCCCGAACCTCATTGTGTTGGTTACAGAATATGGGAAGTGCTGACGGAGGCTGATTGTTCAAAGACTAGATGATACCCGGAGGTGGACCTCACGACGAGTCAGTATCAGGAGGTGGAATTCACGGCGAGACGATACTCGGAGGAGGTTGATGGGCAAGAGCGTTGTGGAGGCTATCTGTACCTACCCTTCAGGTAGGATCCGTGGTGGATGATCCAGGAGCTGCGCTATCTGTACCTACCCTTCACGTATGATCTGAGGAGGAAGACACAGGAGCTGCTTCCTTTCTTCCAGCTGTTTGTATTTTCTGCTGTACTTTCGTTCAGTTGTAGCTGTACTTTCATTTGGGTTTGTATTCTGGCCCACTTACTTTTCAGCACTTTCTTTTGTACTTAGTGTATTACTTCCGCTTGTACTCTGTAATGTTTTGTTTACTTTTATAAAGGCAATGACTTCCCAGTTATCGGGATTTACACCCTTGGTGCTAGTCGCCAGCCCCTGGCCTATGGAAGGTGGGATTGGGGTAATCATGGCACGGGCCCTGCGGACGGGTCATGACAAATTGGTATCAAAGGAGTTCGGTTCTTCCATAGAACTTATAACTCTGATATTTTCTTTCTGTGAAGCAATAGTGTTAAGAGTACCGAGTGTGGTTTTCAGTTCAGGGAGTCCAGTGATGGTGTGGGAGGTCGGCGTATCCATACACCAGGACCTTGACAACTGATTTCCGACTTTGTGCATGAAAACACTGATTACATGTGTGTTTCTAGAAGTTTTTTTTTCATCTCAAACCAGGTCATCTCACTAGGTATAAACGTTTGACCATGTCACGTTGTTTCTTTTAGGATGCCTTTCCACGGATGACCAGCTAGAGCCCAGAGGGATATGCGTACTGAAATCCTACCGAGCGATGAGGCTTCGGTACATGGCCCTCTTGCAGTAGAGGCACCAGCGGAGGCACCAGCAGTACTACCATACGTTGGGCCACCGATGCCACTAGCCCCAGCAGTAGGCAATGCACGTCGCTTGAGCACGCTACACATGTTCCAGTGCCAGAGGCCACCCAGGTTCCGGGGAGAGATGGATTCGCAGGCGGCTGAGGATTGGCTGGTGGCTGTGTTGAGAATCTTCAGGCTAGTGGGAACGCCAACTGACTTCATGGTGATATTTGCTGCCAGCCTCCTTCAGGAAGCAGCAGGTAGGTGGTGGAGCCACTTGTTCCAGTTTTGCAACAGGATGAACTTCACCTGGGGAGACTTCGAGACCTTCTTCAGGGTGGAGTTTGAGCTAGTAGATCTATACCCCGAGCATGTTCAGGAGCTGCTGCCTTTGCCGTAGTATTTTCCATCAGTAGCTGAGTCATCTGTAGGCAGTAGACAGATGATGCAGAGGTCCAGGAGGACTAGACCAGCAGATGGGTGATCTCGGGTTTTAAGATTGGTGGTGCAGGGAACCCGGGGTGGGGTCAGATCCAGGCGTGCCAGAAACGGACAGTGTTACTCCTGAGGTAGGAAGGGTCACATGGCACGTGACTGTCCGACTCCCCGCACAGTTGATCCGCAGGCGTTGGAGGAGCCACCGAGACAGAAGCAGCGGAAGGTGTTTGAGCAATAGCCGAGAAGTGGACAAGGTAGTAGAGCTCCGGGAGCAGGTGGACAGGAGCGGAACTAGTGGATTACTTTTGTTCTTGGTACTTCTAGTTCCATGTTACTGTTGTATGTGTGTCTTTTTACTATGAGATGCAGTAATAAAGAGACACTTATCTTTGTGGTTTTTTCTTTCCTGTCCTTTTGTTCGGTTGATACTGAGAGGTTCCGATTAAAAACTGTTGACTTGATCATTACTTTCGAGATTTATACTGGAGGAGACCCAGTGACCTCACACCGATGCCGACAGTGTGACTCGACCCTTGGAGGCGAGAGTGATAGTTGGATCTCTTGGTAGTTACATCAAGGCCTTACAACATCATCCATGGAATGAATGCATCATTCATGTCAGGATTGACTGTATTAGGCAATGGGTGTGGTTCATCCAGGGGATGAGCCCGATTTTATCTTTTCGACAAGGGAGAAATCTTAGCAGCTCTTTCAGATCATAGGCAAAGAAGGTGCAGATCATCTAGGAGTGGATGAAGACTGCACAGTGCAGTAAGAAACAGAAAACTGGTGTCAGTCTCAGAGACTTGGACATGTAAATGTTTCAAGAAGAGTAATCTTTAAGGAGAGATGAGTCTGTAAAGCAGCAGACATGGAGGTAGATCTAGGAGAGCAGCATGAGGTGGTGTACATTTTAACATGCTATAACCACCCGCCTTAGTTATCCCCGCCAAGCTTAGGGAGTTGGAGGGTGGAGGAAGAGTGCGACTGCATGCGGTCAAGGAGTGTGACCCAAAGTCTCTAAGAATGATTTGAGGGACAGTCTGTGTCCACTACTAGCTACTGTAGTAACAGACGTTGATATGAGTCATTCCTTCCTTCCACGAATCTTGTCCCAGACCTAGAGTTTCCCGTAAGCCATGGACTTGACCCTCACGTCTGGAGATACCTTGGGAGGAGACTCGATAATCACACTTACACCGACAGTGTGGTCTGACCCTCGAGGAGAGAGTTTCTGTTGGAATCTCTTGGTGGCAGCGTTGAGGCCTTACGACGTTGGTTTGAGTATGGACTGGGAAATCACAATTCATACACAAATTGATGGTATTAGGAAAAAAGGTTGTGGTTTAACTACGATGTCGGGATGGGTTTTCCTTGGTTGGTGAAAAGGAAACCCCAGGTAGCACAGGATAAACTCATGCATAGGAGGGTACGGCCGATCACTCTTGAGTCGGACAACCTTACCCTCGTGGCAGCATGAGTTTTGAGTTTCAGTTCCAAACCGGAATTGGAGACCTCTAGAGTTCGAGGATGACGATTACATCCTTATATGGGTCTCACCTCTATGAGGTTTACAGAGATGTGGTTGAGGCGAAAAGTTATCTCAAAGGTTCAACGGACCTTTCTAGGTCCTCAGCAGGGTAGGCGAGGTGGTTTTCCGCTTGACCCATCCACCTCAACTGCACCAGGTGCACGAAGACTTCCATGTATCTCAACTGAGGAGATACGAGCACGACCCTTCGCATATCATGGACGATGAGGAGCTGGATGTTGGCGATGGGGTGAATTCACGGAGGATCTAGTGGGGATCGAGGATTGACAGGAGCGGATCCTACGAGAATAGTCGATTCCTCAGGTGTGCTTTCACTGGCAGTACGAGAACCTCCAGGTGAGCACATGGGAGCGGAAGGCTCAGATGCGTGCTCAGTACCGATTTTGTATCCCTAGTTTGTGTTAAAGCTTTACGGGGACATAAATCCCTGAGGTGGGAGTAATATAAAGACTCGGAAATTTCAAGGAAATTTTTTTCTTAATTTTATTTATAATTTTACAAGAGCGCAGTTTCTGACGGCACCTGATTCCGAGGCCCGGTGTGCCTGGAATCATTTTCCGAAGTTTAGCTCGGGTATGTTTAGTGAATGAACGAGCAAGTTTTTCTAACTTTTGAACCGGTGATCGGAATCGAAATACGAGGACACCGATGGAATCGTAGAACCGGTAATTGATTAAGAACACCTTTTCTGGAGTTGTGTTTTCTCGGGTGGAGTTTTCCTTAATTGGGTTAACTAAAGAATAAAATAAAATACTGTGCAACAGATTTTATTTTTATTCAAGGAAGTGTTAACCTAAGCTAAGTGGTTGAGTGGGACCCACATCCTAACTAATCCTCTAGGTAGGATATTAGTGGGGTGGGGCCCACACGAGCCCTACCCTTTCAACTTCTTCAACCCCTTTTTAATTAAGGTAATGCACCTGCACCATTTTTTTTAAATGAAGTCAACTCATGCGTTTAATTTAATATTAAACGCCTCTATTGATTGGGAGGTTTAAAATGTTGCAATTAATTGAGTTAATTATCAGATTCAATTTTGAATTTCAAACTTAAGGCTTGAGTAATAAAATAAGAAGGTGTCTTATTTTATTATTGTTGGAGCTTATTGTGTTGAGTTTTTGGGAGAAAAAGGGGAGTCTTGAAGTTCTTCCTTCTTCGTCGAAGAATGCGAAGAACGTGAAGAACGCGAAGAATGCGAAGAACGCCGACCTCCGACGAAGGTTGACAAGAACGGAAAATCCTCAGAGATCGACGACACAAAGCCGACGAATCTTTTCTCCGCGATGCGACGATCCTCCTTCCATGACCTCTCTTTTCGCAATGATCAATTCCGTGACGTCCTTTTCCGCGACAAACCTCATTCGACAACTACGCTAGAGGTAGGGGTTTAATTTGAGAATTTTAATAATCTCATGATTGTTTTCCTTCTTAAAAAAGAATGCAGATCAACTCATTATTAAGTTGATCCGAAAAAGTTTTTGTTTGCGGGTATGGAATTTACTTTTGATTGCGGAAAAACCGTAGGGAGATTATTTTATTTTTGTTCCTGATTACTTCCATCACCGTTTATCTTCCTTATTTGAGCTGCCTAATATCACAATAATGGGAGGAGGTCGGAACGCACGAACACGACCGACCCTCCTCCCACCTTGGTTGTTGATTTTGTTGCGGCACGTGTAAGGAGGCGCGGTGCCGTTGCACCGCGCGTAAGCTATGAGTTTGGGTGAAGAAGCGCGGCGCTGTCGCGCCGCACCGTTGAAGTCGAACAAGTCGCAGCGCCATCGTGCCGTGCTGGGCAGACCAATGCTGCAGCCATAGGCCGCGGCTGAGCAGGGAACAGCGGCCGGTTTCCGGCCGCCGGCATCAGAGCAGGGGGACGGGACCACCCCGGTCCCATGGCGGTAGCAGCCAGCTTGCCGATGTGGGCCGACCGGTCAGGGGGAAGTGCCCTGGGTCATAACCCCCGACTGGCCAGCAGGAGCGGCCCCCCACATGGGGGCCGCTGTTTCATGCGGGGGGCAGCGCCCCCCCCCCTCATCGCTCGGCCATTACGGCCGAGCCGCCAGGCCGTTCCCTTTTGGGCCGGACCAGGACCCAGGTTGGGTGGACCCGGTTCGGGCTGACCTAGGGGGTATCGGGCCGGGTCGGACCGGGCCCGAACCCCCTATTCGCGGACCTCTTTTGGTCTTTTGCCCATATCTTGGGTTACGAACCTCCGAATAATGCACCGTCTGCTGCGATGTGATCCTTGGATCGAGACGGTCGTTTCAGTATATTACACTCAAGGTTTCGAAGAACTTTGAGTATGGCCGGGTTGGTTCGGATACGAAACCAACCGGGCCCTCAGAGCGGAAACGCTTATATCATGAGCTCCGGACGTCCGATTGACGTGCCGTCAACTTTTTTGGATTCCTCTTGATGAGACGGAACTTTTGGAATACTCCGCCTGAGTTTTTATTACAGTTGGATAGTGGCCAGGTTGTATTGTACCCGAAATCCAACCGGGCCCCTGGAATAGAAAATCTGATAACTTTCAGACCCGACGTCCGTTTGACGAACCGTCAGTGGCGTTGGTGTTCACATTGAGAAACGGTCCCTATGAGTTTACCCTATGAGAGTTCAGGGTACATTTGAGATACAGACAGGTTGGTTCGCACACAAAACCAACTGGGCCCCTGGGACGAAAAGGCTAGTAACTCACAGACCGGGCGTCCGATTGACGCGCTGTCTGTTGCGTTGAGACCCCTAAGACGAGATGGTCCTTTGAGACACTTCTTCGTGGGACTTTGAGATACTTGGAGTATCAACCAGTATCTCGTGGAGCAGACCCTCCCGGAGACGAGTGTACAGAGTACGGAGACCGTGTAGCCGACTGAGACCTGACGACTGCTTGACCGACTCGACTTAGAGTGAGTCGACTAGCCTAGTGGATGGAGAACTACTTTGTTTGGGTGCAGACCCATGGTGGACGGATAACTACTTGTTTGGGTGTAGACCCGCGGTACACGTCCGGAGAGTACCTCTGCAGGCTATTAGGGGGGTGTGCACTACTGTTTTTGGGTAGCATACCCCAGCGGGAAGCACTATTGTGTTTGGGTGGCTGGCCCGCGATACTCGACAGGAGGAGTACTTCAGCAGTATTAGGTTAGTGAGCAGTGCCTCAGAGTCATGACAGGATCACTGTAGACTCCAGAGACATGGCCTGTTCAGCAGTTACAGTTTCGATAATGAAAATCCTGGTTTGAGATGAGTCTATGATCTTTGTGTTTCCTCATGATTGAGATGGGTTACTTGATAACTTAGGTATATGTATGGGCATATACCTAAGTAGAGGTTATCTGTTGATATCTTCTTTGTGGTTATCCTTGTTGGTTTTAGTGAGACTTTGAGGGTCTCGGGGTCCCTACTGAGTATCGTTATACTCAACCCTGCACGGGCTATGCCCGCACCTCGTTGTGTTGGTTGCAGAGGACGGGCAGTGCTGACGGAGGCTGATTGTTCAAAGACTGGACGATACCCAGAGGTGGACCTCATGACGAGTCAGTATCAGGAGGTGGACTTCACGGAGAGACGATACTCGAAGGAGGTTGACAGGAAAGAGCGTTGTGGAGGCTATCTGTACCTACCCTCCAGGTAGGATCTGTGGTGGACGATCCAGGAGATGTGCTATCTGTACCTACCCTTTAGGTAGTATCCGAGGAGGACGACCCCGGAGCTGCTTCCTTTCTTCCAGCTATTTGTCTTTTCTGCTGTACTTTCGTTCAGTTGTAGCTGTACTTTCAGTTGGGTTTGTATTCTGGCCCACTTACTTTTCAGAACTTTTTTTTGTACTTAGTGTATTACTTCCTCTTATACTCTATAATATTTTATTTACTTTTATAAATGAAATTCCTTTCTAGTTATCAGGATTTACGCCTTTGGTGCTAGTCGCCAGCCCCTGGACTATGGAAGGCGGGCTTGGGGTAGTCACAGCACGGGCCCCGAGGATAGGTCGTGACACTCACACACCAAATATCATCCTCCAATTTAGCCTAAAATGGGTGAAAATGAGAAACCCTAAAAATGTAAAAAAATAGGGCATATTAGCTTAACCAAGTGGAATACTGTATGAAAATGAAATAAAACTAAAATAGAAGGAATAATAGAGGTAAAATTATCCTATGATCTCCAATAAAAGTTATGGAAGATGAAACATACATCGGGTGAGGGAGAACCACCCAAGAGGAGAGGAGGGGGAGGGTAGCATAGCGCAGAGGGGTTCTACATGAGAAAAGGAAAAAATCTAGTAAAACATAAAAGGTTCAAAGGGGAATTTTTGTAAAACTTCACTTTTTAAAGGGGTTTATGTTTTTTCTATATGGTTTTCAAAAACAGGTATAAACTATACAACCTTTATGTCTAGGACACACCATTTCACATAGTTAATGCGCATGGTTTAACAAACAGTGTGAAAACCATGAGAAATGCCTTTAAAATTTAATAATTTTTTTTTTATGATTTTCTAAGGCCCCTCACATGATTTAAAAAAACTGCCTTCCTATGCAAACCAATCTTCACTATTGTGGTACATGGTTATCACTAATCACGTACAAACCATTCTCCCTAGGATGCTACCCCCAAAACAATAATTTTAACTCTTAAAGATTCTGTGACTTGTTTAAGAACCTAAGACACATATCAAGCCTCAAAATATATAAGAAACTCCTTTAATATGTCCCAACTTCTAGGTTCTATATCCAACCCTCATTTTTAAAAATTCTTTATCCACTAATTGAAAAAATTCCATCTCCTCTTGAAAATTCAAATGCGAATATGGATAAGGCATTGAAAACTCTCCACCATTGTGATTATCATACTCGATATGTCCTAGTGGTAATACTATTGAATAACCACAATAATTTATCTATTTGGAGTCAAAAAATGCATTCAATTCCTGAACTCCCAACATCTTTTCAAATTGTAGCACCCAACATAAGACACAATTCCACCTGATCCTGATCCACAGCTCATAACCATCACTGAGATGATGAGATGGTACTTAAGATTTACCATCTTGAGAAAAGATCATGTTAATGTTTAGTCAATAACATGGTCTAAGACACTCCCCACCATAATAATTAACTCATGAAAGACAATTTTGATCCATGGTGCCTACCACCTACAAAATTTCTTACCAAAATCCATTTTCAAGTTTTTAATGACCCGTATAGTGACACATACAATGAAACTTACCCAACTACACATGATATTTATAGTACAATGTCAATCTTCTCCTTTATTCCCAAATTTTTGAACTCCACAAATACACCTCCACCATCCAAGTACAACCTAAGAATATATATTTTCCTTGTAAAGCCTCAGATAAATTTAAAAACTTCCCATTACAAACAATATTAAATAATCAATGCATGTGTAAAATCATTACATATATCATCACATGATCGAATAAGTCAAACATCCTCCACCTGAACTACCTCAAAAGGGTTGGCAACCACTAACATGTTATCTCGCTTTCAAATATAATTTACTAACTCTAAAGGAATCCAAAAACCTACCAAGAATACACATCATAGTTTGAACCAAACATCTTATATAATTTTACAATTAAAATCCCAAATAAACAAACTAAATAATTCTCGACTTCCACCACCAATTTTCCCTTATGAACTAGAGCATCATTCCATTCTCATTGAGGGGATCCCATGATCATCTTAATATATGATAGTCTAATTTGACCCTTGATGTGATTTCATAGTAAAAAAATAACCCAATTAAACTAGCCATTATGATATCACCTAAGAACCAGAAGGTACCCAATAGAATCCTTCTTAGACAACGTCATCTATCTCCAGCTCAAATTATCCTCTTAGACTCTAATCATCACAAAAAAAAACAACCTCTGGGATTCCAAAAGTCATCCATATTTCATAAAAAACACATGCTCACTAGTATCCAATGCTTTCACGGTGACCCAAAGACTATCTCTACACACAAACTTCCTTTCTAATGAAGAAGAGTAAAAATTAATTACATAAGATATTCACTGGGGGAAATCCTTGTGCTGTAGAGGAGGATGCTGGGATGGTCGTCAGATTAGGAGGGTGCACTGGAGAAGGTCACATGGACAATGGGACCATGCAAGGAAGAGGAGGAGAAGGAGGCGGAAGAGGAGGAGGAGGAGGAGGAGGTGATAGCGGCAGAGAGGGATGAGTCAGCATCTAGAGGAGGAGGAGAAGGAGGAGGAGGAGGTTGCGGTGATAGAGGAGGATGAGAAGGGTCACGGTGGAGGAGGGGTCGTGGAGACGGAGGAGGATAAGACAACAACTATGGAGGAGGAGAAGACAATAGTGGTGGTGGAGGAGGAGGACGGTTGCAGTAGAGGAGGATAAAAAGGCAGCAACGGTGGAGGAGGAGGAGGTGGAGGAGTGGTCACGGTAGTGGAGGAGGGGTCGACAATATATGGTTCAACTTTCATGAAGGCTTTAAAGGGTGTGAGGGAGGAGGAGCCTGTTATGGTCCTTATATAAAAACAGCTGGATCCTTTATCAGTTCTAGTTAAAATCACTGATCAAGGTATGTTTTATCAGTGATAAAATAAAAAGCATTGATAAAACATACCTTTATCATCACTAAAAAAATTATGATAAAAGAAGTCTTTATCAGCGTTATAATTTTAGTGCTGATAAATATAGGCCTTTATCAGCACTAAAAAAGCACTAATAAAGGTATAATTTTAATAATTTATTTATATTCTTATACATTTATTTAAAATGATATATAGAATAATTATATATTTATTTATTAATAATTATAACTATAAATAGTATATATTTTTAAATATTGGTATATAATTGTTAATATATATATATATATATTAATAAAATTATAATTACAAATGTATTTGAAAATTTTTATATATATCATTAAAAATATAATAAAATATATTAATTATTTAAATATATTTAATGTAATTTTATAAGTGCATTTTTAGAACATATATAGTTCATATGGGTAACATTAAATATTAATCAATATACCATATCAATGGACAATGATATGTAATGTATAAATGAACATTCATGGATATGATACATAATATATATGCATGATCAATATATTCATTGACCAAATTCATTGGAAAACAAATATATATTTAATAATTTTAATTATAAATATATATATATATTAAAAATTATTATATATTTATAAATAAAATAAATAAAATAAATAAAATAAATATAACAAATATAATAAATACAATGAATTAATCCAATAAATCTAATAAATATAATAAATATAATAAATATAATAAATATATTTATTATTTAATGTAATTTATTATAATATTATAATTATTTAATTATATATTTATTTATTTATTTATAATCTTATAAATAATTTTTTCAATTAAAACATTATATATATATTTTTGAATTATTAAAAAAATATATTAATTATAAACATTTGTTTTTTTATTTTATGTATACAAATAAACATTATTTTTGAATATAAATATATTAATTTTATATAAATTAATAATAAAAACATTTATCAGCACTAATAATAGCACTGATAAATGTACCCTTTATCAGTACTAAGAAAAGCACTGATAAAGGGTACACCTTTATTAGTGCGTGTTTTAGTGCCGATAAAGAGAACATTTATGAGTGCTTTTAGCTAGCACTGATAAAGGCCCACCCCTTGATTAGCGATTTATTCTTAGCGTTGATAAAATGTTGCACTTCCCTTGCCCTATTTTTTGGTAGTGTGCATGCTGTGGTCGTAGCTTGGGATTCAAGAGCGAGACTCTCCCAGCTGTTTTACATTTTCACCTGTTGCCGGGTTTTGGCACTTTTCCAATTGGGTCTGTATTTTTCACCTTTCCCTTCTAGATTTACTTTTATTGTACTTGTACTATTTAGAGGTCTATGTATATATGTTTGGTTTTTTATAGCAATGTTGTATCATTCTTTCTTTTCCTCTTCACTTTTTCATCGAGTTGGCTACATGTGTGTGTACAGTTTCTTAGGCTAAGGCCTCCCCTAGTTTGTTGTGCCTTCGGTGCTAGTCACCATCCCCTGGCCTATCGAGGTTGTATTAGGGTAGTTGCAGCTCGATCCTTGGTACAAGTTAGGTCATGAAATATGTCACTACTTAAGGTAAGGGATTTCTATCTCACTTTAACTTTTCTATAAGATACATGATATATTAACCATGTGTTTATTTCGTATGGTGTATATAATTCCCATGAATGTATTTTATGATGATTATGCATAAAATTATTTTTATTTACATATAAATTTCATTATCTCAATTTCATGGGGATTATGGTTCCAAATTTACCAAATCAGTAAGGGATTTTTGTCTAAATTTACCTTCTTTGAGTCATATGTTATGTTTTTCTTTTATTTTACTTTACAAGGTGTATATATATCCCATTTAACATGTAATATCATGAATTTTTTTTCCCAAAAGTTATTTTTTATTTTATTTAATGATGTTACTTCATGGTGCTTACGTTTCAATGTTTCCAAAGTGGTAAAGATTTTATGTTAAAATCTCATCATTTATTGAGATTTTTTATGATTATGTTTTTGATGATAAAATATTATGATACAAATATCAATAAAAACATGTATTTTATTATCATATGGTTATTAATTATATTAATAATATCATTTTTCCACACTTTTTTCCTTAAAATGATCGAGAAAATATTTGTAACAAAATCCAACTTCATTTCTTATTCGAACTGAAAATATGTTTTCTTCAAGACCATGTTTTCTTAAAATGTATTTAAAAATATTTTACTATTATTTTATGATTTTTAAAACAAATTCTTAAACATGTTTTAATTTTATAAATTAAAATTTTAAAGAAATATTTAATTCCTTTCTGGAATAATACCCACTTTAATTTTACTAAAAATGTGTAAGGAATCATTTCATTAACATGTAAATCATGAACGAAAATTCCCATCAGCATGAATTTTTTTTTTGAAAATTACTCTATATTTTATATATTTTATTTTTAAAATTTATGAATGGATATTTTACTCAAGAAATATTTTAAATAATTTTTAATGCATCAATTATTAGTTTTTAAGGATATTTTTTTTGAAAAAGATTTCCCAAATAATTTATGAATTATTGGTTTTAAAAAGCGATTTTAAAGAAAAAAATTTATTCATTAGGATATTTTCTAAATGATTTATCTTTCAAAATAATTCTATATATAAGATAAAATCCTTTTTGTAACATATTATTTTCTGGGGATAGGAACTAGGATACCATTCTTATTTATTCTCTAAATGGTTTATGTTTATAATGGAATTTGTATATGAATATAGTTTCTCTTCCAAAAGTTATACCATGATAAAATCCTTTGAAAACCTGTTTATTTTTCCACAGGTCATGCAAAGATTAAATGAAAAAACTATTATGAAACCTATATCTTATCTATAAGTTATGATATAATGAAATGTTTATGAATCCCCTTTCATTTCATGGGTTATTATATGATAAATGTTGTATGATCTTATGGAAAAAATATGTATTATTTTTATTATGTGATGGGTGGGACCTATATCTCCCTCTAATAAATTGAGTAAATCTTTATATCTCATGATATAACAATGGGAAAAAATTTGATGGGATTATTCCACTATAGGAAATATGTGTTTCATGATCCACTATGGGAAACAGGCGTATACTAATCCACTTTGGAAAATAGATTTTTTATAATCAGCTATGGGAAACAGATGTGTCCTAATCAACATTTCAAAATAGGTGAAGAAACCTAATCCACTATGTTGAAGTCTTTATAGTAAAACATTAAATATGATATGGTTTTCATTATTTATGATAGTGCCACTCTTTTATGACACCAGGTTATAGTAATGATTGATTTATGATGTTTATCACCCTTTTGGACATGCTTTTGAAAATGATAATTTTTTATTTGAAGAATCATGTTTATGATCTATGATAGGAATTATATGAAATATATAAGTTATGTTCATGATCAGATACCCTTATGACTATTTTATGATTTTATTAGATCATAGAATGACATATCTTATGTTTACCATTATTTGGAATTTGAGCTCACCCTTTATTATGTTTCCTTCCCCAGGTTATGAAGAATGTTTTAGGTAGGGTTTTTCTAATATTATTACTATGTGAGAAAATATTTGTTGGATATTTTGAAGATCTTTCATAAATTCCGAATATTTTGTTCTACTTTTCAAAAGGAATTAAACTATTACAATTCTATGGTCTGATCTTGTATAAGATAATGAATATTCAACTAAAAAGATGTGATATCCATTTATGAGAAGAATAATTTACTATATCACCTATAAAAAAGTTAGGAAAAACACCAATGGATAGGTGGTATATTTCAATCCTTACCTATAACCATGTGGAAATGGAAGTAGATAGCTATGGATTTTGTCATAGTTCTACCAAGAACGATTTGAAAACAAAATTCCATATGGTTGAATTTGGATCATCTCACAAAGGTAGAACATTTAATCCCTATACATGTATCTAATATGGTGAAAGTAATATAAAAAATCTATATCAAAAAATTCATAATGTAACATAGTGTATCAGTTTCAATTGTGTCTAACCAAGACCCCAGATTTTAATCTCATTTTTAGAAGTCCTTATAGAAAGACCTTGGAAATCATTTGACCATGAACACAACTTATCATCATCAAATGTGTTGTAACTCTGAGCATTAAATCCAAACGATGGAAGTGATGAATAAATCATTTTATTGGATAAAAATATACCATTATTGGAGTTATCATACAATAACTGCAATGAATCCTTGATAAATATGGCACTTTTTTTTAATTTCTTATGAATATCATTTTCATTCTGAAATTTTGTGTGTGGAAATAGGTGAGGTTTCACTTATCATACCTAGCCTTGTGCATGTAACAATGGAAAAAATTTAGATGATTAAAATGAGGATAGATAAATCTCAATGTCATTTAAAATCGTATATAGATCATCAATGTCAGTTTTTTTCATTTGATGTGGGTGATCATGTCTTCTTGAGAATATCTATAAGGCTAGGACATCATCACTTTAGTATGAAAGGAAATGTTTCCCATTGGTACATTGTCAATTCTGAGACACAATAACCTATTGGTTATGTGGAATATTGTTTTCCTTTACTAATTAAATTTAGTTTAGTGAACCATGTGTTTCATGTATCTAAATTTAATATATAACAATTTGGCCTTGACCATGTGATTCAATGGGAACATGTTTGTCTTGAGTAACATTATATATTGATTTATGTGTTTATATATATTATTGATATGAAATAGAATATCATATAAGGGAAAATCATTGGTTTGGTATGTATTTTAGGATAAAACTGTCATATTTAGAAAGATATATTGAAATGTGAAAAGGAAATTTAAGAGTAGTGGCTTGAAATTTTCCAATGCAACAGAAACATACATATCTCCATGATTGGGAAAACCAATTATGGGTAGAATGTACCACCATTGGTTTGATATATATAACCATTCTATTATGTTTTTTACATAATATAATACTTGTTTTGAGTTTCAAGAACTTATGGATGGGTTTAGAGTGTTTTGGAAGTGTTTCTGAAAGATTATGATTTAAACATGGTTTGAAAATGGGATTATTATTCCAAGTGATAATAAATGGTGATAGAAATTTGATATTTTTTTTGAATATGAAACTTATTTATGGATCAATCATTAACAATTTATAAAATTCTATTTTATTTTATATAAAATATTCTAATATGTTCTTGTCCTAGTGGTATGAGTTGGGCGTTATTTAGGGATTAACTATAGAGTTTATACTCACTGCCTACCTGGGAACATTGGGGAATTTATAGATATTACATACCTTTATTTAGGTATGGTATTGGTGTATCATTTCTCAAATTTTTTATCATGATGCTTCATCCTCAGTTGGTTTTCAGAGCATGGAGATCTCTCTTAGTGTCATTGGAGTGATGCCACTTTGGTATTGAAACATTTGGATGTCCTTTGGCTTGTTGTATCATATTTTATCACATTTCATTGCTACTATAATATATTATTTTTTACTTTCCTTTTGTCATTATAACTTAAGAATATACCGGTGGTTTGATTTTTTGTATTTATTATCTTATTTGGATGCTTTTTCATCAAGGAAAATCATTCCCTACTTTATGCTAAGCCCTTAGTATTTATTTTAATAGAGATGTTACCCAAGGTTAATGGAATTTATTATTATTCCCAGTTCAATAGATGAGTCTAGGGATATTACTGTACACGACCTAGGTGAAGGGGTGCTCATGTAGAAGTCAGGGATGAAGTTTGTGCTTTATCTATGGGACAAGGTGGTTCTTTCACCCATGTATATACTAGGGAGAAGTGGTACACTATTATTATCCATGGGGGAAATAAAACCTAGTTATGAGACCAAGGAAAAGAGGCACCCTAGTATAGTTAATAGGGTGTTGGCGTACTCAGGTATGGAGAGCTGGGTGAGGTCATGCTAAGGAATGTGACTTGGATGAGTCTTTCTTAATTATAAGACCTAGGTGAACTAACACTAAGTTAAGGTACATGGGAGAACATTATCTTTGATACGAATATCTAAGTATTACTAGGGTATGTGGTTCCCTATAATATGATCCCTTAATTGCTTAAGTAATATTAAAACTCAATAAGGGTCTCTGTAATAGATAGATTTCATGAAACTATAACTATTATTTTCTGTAGTATTGAACATAATAGTCACCTGTGAAAGGATTGGGCTAGAAGAGCCTAAAATTTTGTTCTAATACCAATTTTGTTTAAACACTTATATTTGGTTTTACCTATTAACCATGGTGGTCTAAGGAATAACACATAATGGGTACCACTATAACACCATAGTGTGGCACATTCCTCATGCAATGGACTTGAGAATAAAACATAGGTATTATAAGGCCCCAGCCTTAAACCTTACTTAATCTTGAGTTATTACAAGATTACACATTGAGGATCTTTTTAGGTTTAGAGTTTTAGAGAATTAGATCATAAAACTTGAATTACATTCCACATTTAAACAAAGTGGTTACATAAAAGATAGTATTCATTTTTTTCCATCAACGGAAACATATTTAAAAATAAAGCATGGATTCTTTCTTGACACTTACTTGACACTATCATCATATCATGTACCTTTCCCTTGACCTGTGAAAAACATTTAAAAAAACTTGGGATGAGCATAAAAAGCTCAGTAAGGGTTATAAAAAAATATAGAAAGGAAACATGAGTTCATATATACATAATAATGAAATCATACTTTACCCATAAAACATAGGCACTTTAACATACCTCCTCAAATCATGAATAAATCATAGGAATAATAAGACATAAAAGGTAACTTGAGGCATTCATAACATTATTACATAGGGAGTAACCCTCTTGGTTACGTTTGGAATACCCACCACAGTATATTCCCTAAATCTCTTCGGAGAAACCTTAACGTTTCACTCCTTCGCGTTACCCAATGCATTGGAGAGCTATATCGGGCTCACCCGCCCTTAGTTTATCATGGAACTACCCGTTTTCATAACAATTCCCAAGAACCATAACATAAACGTATCACATAAAACATGCATAGAGGAAACATAACATTTCCACATTTCAATCACAATATAAAATTTTAGTATATTGAAATAATGAATCCATTAAAAAAGAAACCATTTCCAAAACCATTTAAAACATTTAATAAAGAGATTTTTGAATCAAAGTGTCCCATAACACCTTGAAGCTTTTAAAATTTTAAACCATTAATATCCATATAAATAAATCCTTAAAACCATTTTGAAAACATGGATATTAATAAGAACAAATAATTAAAACATTTAAAGTGATATTTTGGTTAAAGCGGTTTTACCAAAATTAGAGACACTTGAATACAATAATTGAGGAATAACATTTAGTCAGAAATTTATAATATCATGAGAATAAATGGATTCGTGATATAATATTCCAAAGGACAATATATACACCATATAAGAGTGAATTGGTGCATAACAACAATGAAGTCTCAATAGAAATATCAAATGTGATGAAATCCCTTATAAAGAAGGTATCATTAAATTAAGGATAAATCAATCTCAAAATTATGTGTGACAAATATAAATACACCCAATATAAGTGGATATTAAGTGTAAAACAATAAAAGGTCATTAAAACATATACAAAGGATGACATATTCAATAACTACATGTTGAAACCAAAGAAATCGAAATTGGGTTAAAAAGTTCCCTTGGTAAAATTCGACAACCTAACGACATCATTTCAAAATTCAGAAAATGAGTTGATGAGAGATAAAAAGGGAATCTCATCACTTGGAAATAAAATTTAAATCAATAAGGATATAAAATAACATATCCCAACATAATAGTATGTCAATTAAAAGACATAACAAAATAAGTCTTTTAAAAAGTGGAGGGTGAAAGGTCCCCTTACCGAGTTGGGTAACTTTCGAAACGTACACCCCATGGAAGAAGGGTAATACAATAAAGATGTGAATACCCATAAAAGAAATTATACTACAAAAAGTGTATAATAATGGGCAGTACATACACCACTCAAAGGAAATTGTGGCAAATGTTGCATAAATCTCACGGGAATAAAAGTGAGATGAAAAATCCCTTACGAAAACTCGGCAGCATAACGACGCCACTTAAAACTTCCAAAATGGATTGATGAGAGAGAATAGGGTCTCTCATCATATGAACATAAAAATTACAGTAATATTAATATAAAATAATATCCCAATAACAATAAATATTAGTTTTAAAAGGAATGACATAAAAGAGTGTACTTTAAAAGAAAGAGAGGAGTCGGATCCCTTACCTCAAGTCCAACTTGTCTTGTTCGTTTCTTTATATTCATGAATAATAAACTTTGTTCAATTTATAATTTCCTAAGGAACTCCTTTAAATATTATTATTCAGTTCATATCACATATTATAATGTTATAATAATTTTTTAATAATGTTAGTTCATATCAGACGTTTTTGCTGATGTTTGGTACATGAGTCAAAAATGAACTTGTTTGAAAAATGATTGTCCATGTAGTTATAAGTAAATAATTTCCAGAATATTATTAATGATTAAAATATTATATATATCCAGTACATATTCATTTTATACTATTCCATATCATTTGGAGATAAAAACGGAAAGCACCGTTCATGGAGACGGTAGGCCGTACGTACGCATGAACGCTACTTTCATTTTTTATTTTTCATATTAACGAAATTAAAAATAAATGATATATATATATATATATTATAATTCTAGTATAATATATATTTTATATAGGTCACATATGATCATTAATTTCATTCTTTATATGTTCCATGTATTGCATGTACGAGTCACATCACTTGAGGGGGCGGTAGTCCACACTTCCTCATATGAAATTATCACATTTACACAACATGAAAAGAATAAAGGTATGGTTTAAATATAAAATACAGAACCATATAGTAAAGATAAATACCATATATATCATATATAAAATACAGTGACATCATAATGGCCACCTTTAAAGGTGTTAAAAGAATATTGAAAAATCATCGTTTCGTGAGGCATAAAATCGCCAACCACAGAAACAGTATGTTCTTTAACCATTAGACGAAGGTGTGTGTAAGTGTAGCTCGAATCATTCTTATAACAACATCCTAGTATATTTAATATACTGGAGTTGTTACAAAATAAATTAATAAAAAGAGTTTAGGGGGTTGGAGAAGCAAAATAAAACAAAAGGACACAAGTGAAGACATTCCCTTAAAATCGGGTAACTCCCTTTGGTTTGAGCTCAAAGGATTCCTTGGGAAGCCTTCTGCCCAAAGTGAGGCTTTAAGGAGTTAGAGAGGGATGTGGAGAGACAAAATGGGTAGGGGTTGGCCGAGCCAAAGGCTTTGGATGTGTGGGTAAGGATGTAGAGGTGGTGGCCTTTTATAAGAGGAGAGGAGGGGCACCCTTGGAAAGTAAATAAATGTTACTTTATTTTTAGAATGAGTTTCGGATTTTAATGGTCCCACATTGATGTGTTTTGAGGATAAGGTGATAAGGGTTCTAAATCCACACATCCAATAGGTTTTGGACATGTGTAGGTCTTATATTTTACATTATCTTTCCATTTTATTTAAATAGTTAAATAATGAGGTCATCGCTGCATCATCATGATGTCAAAAATAATTTAATTTATTTAATGTCTAAAAATTATAAAAAAATAATATGATGTAGGAAATCATTTTATATTTCCATTTATTATTTATAGTAAAAAATATGACTTGTATAACCCCATGTAAAAATTGTTTTAGTAAAACATCTCATGTTTGTGACATTTTCTCTTTAACATTAAATAAAAAGATATTTATGTCATTTTCCAACCAAAGTGGCTCCATGGGGTCCCCAAGTTGACCCATGGATTTTCTTGGTCGAACATTACACATCCAATTAGTGTAGGACATGTGTCTAGGTCATTTCATTTTATTAAAACATTATTTTTACCTTAAACTACACTAATTACCTCTAATCGCGATTAAAAACTTAATAAGTTACTATTCACCAAAAAATTATTTTAATCCCATTGAACCACATTTTACTTCTTAATGACAACCATTTATGTTGGATTTTTGAAATTCAAAACGCAAAGATGGAAAAATTTCATTTAAACAGGAAAATCCGTTTTTATAAGTACCACTTAGTGGTTTCACTATTCATCAAAAATTGAAGTTTTTCAGAAAATTACCAAAAATTAACCCTAAGATATATTCGATATTCTGAATTCAAAAATGATGTCTATTTTAAAAAATTCAAAACATTTAAGTTTCATTAATTAATTTAATAATTAATTCTCGCTGTCAAAACAAATAGCGTGTTTTTATGAAACAAAATGTATCAAAAGATTGACACTAGTTTAAGTCCGATTTCAAAGGGAAATTAATTCCAACGACCAATATTACATTAAATGGTAAAAATATATTCTAATTTAACTTTAAAAACAATTAAAAAGATAATCTAATCATATAAATAAATTAGATTAAAAGAGGTTTTGAATTAAAATACAACATTTTTCACTATTCATTAAAAATTGAACTTTTTCAAAAAAATACCAAAAATTTACACAAAGTAAATTTTGATGTCCCGATTCTAAAGAAGAATTTTATTTTTTCAAATATAACACATAAAATTGTCAAAAAGTGGATTTAAAAGAGGTTTTCCATCAAAAGGTGGTTAATCGACCTTTTAAAGAATATTAGAATGTTTACGCTTAAAATTTGATTCATTTGCATTTTTAATCCTCTAACATTTATTGTAAAAAGTAAAAATATTTGACAAATATATATAATCATTTTGTAGTTAGTTCTGTTCATTCCCACCATTACAATGGCTAGGCATTAACTACTATTTAAAATAATATTATTTTATTATTAGAGTGCAACGTAAGATTCCCAAGAAACTTGTTGTTGCGTGTTGGGTACGCCATCGAGCATAACATCCCCTTTAAAGTAATATTAATATTTTATTCACAAATATGGATAAATATAAAAATTTCATATTCTTTATTTACCTGGGGTGTTACATCCTTCCCCCCTTTTGGGAATTGCGTCCTCACAATTTTAAAATTGAGCTTGGAAACATCCTTGAAAGTCCCACATCGGAACAAGAGTCGGTAAAACAATCACTTTAAAATAAAGAAATATAAGTACAGAGATCACCCGAGTTAACCCATACTAGGATTTCATGTTGGAAAACATGAACATGGAGGAGAAAACATAGGGTCATGTTCTGGTGGAGAGTGATAGAAAACATGTTTAGGAGAAAGTTAACCACAAGAAAATCACAAACTTGTGATGGGTTAAACAATATTCGATTCCCCAGTAGGAAAATTTAATAGACAACATTTTTGTTTTAAGTTACTTTTTATTGAGGAATTTATTCATAAGGAAACATAATCACTTATCATGTTGACTTTCAACTTTTATTAGATTCCATACACAAACTCATATTTTCTCCAAAAGACGAGTATTTAGGAAGACTTGTTCACATTAAGAGTACTATAATAAAATTATATAGAATCACCTAATCCACAAAAGGGAACTATATACTTCCCATGTCTTTAGACTTTAACCAAAACCAAAACCAAAATGGTTAGTACAAGATCAGATAATCCAGAAAAGGACAACCCTTTATAAAAAATAAAATCTACTCTTAATCTCCAAAATTTGTCCAACAAAACCCAAAGTTCAACGAGGACCATTTGATAAAAAATTTGTCCATAACATTATTCAAAGTAAACCAAACTATGATTGAAACCCAAATATTTGAAGGATTTAGTCACATAGTCTTCCAAGGTACAAATTAAATTTTATCTCCAAATAACATCAGTTGCTCTTAAATTCTCATATTGAAAAGTAATTAACCTAATCACATATCCTCGATGATAGGTTAATCATTTCCATAGATAAACCAAAATAAACATACTCTTGATTCCTAAAATCATCTAACTAAAAAGAATTAGTCAAACTAACCAGGGACATCATGTAGTCCAGTGGTAGGAGATAAATACCAGTCACACTTTGGTTGTGGGTTCGATTCCCGCAGCTTTGTCCGACACGACAGGTTGTCACACGGTCTGCGTGTTGTCCTTTTTCCAAAACTATATAATTCTTAAAACATTCCCCAAAATGAGATAAAATCTTAAAAAAAGATCATAACATATTTTAACCTCAAGTTTATCTCATGCCTTTCATTTTCCATCATAACATATAATAACCCATAATTACCTCAAAAGTAAGAATCATATAAACTCTAATGGTTACCTTTATAATTATTACCTGAACTTCCACATCGATTGGTCATCTCATACATGATGCATTACAGATCATACCAAGGTTCAAGTGGTTGATCATGACTCATTGATAGTTGGTTTAGAACAACCATGAGTTTCCTCATTGAATCCCCCATTTTATCTAGTATCTTAACCAGAGAACCACCACATTTAAAACATTCAATTGATCCCTCAGAAAGAACTTATTTCCCTTTCCTCGAGTCAACTGGATGCTTCCTTTTTCCATGGTAGGTTCTTGCTTTATAACCTTCATTTCCACATCTATATCATATTTTTGTCCCTTTGAAACATTTTCCTAGGTGTTTCTTTCCATATCTTTGACACATAGGTTTTTGAACACACTTACCTTTATGATTATTACCTGTAGTTCCATAGGGATTTGTTTCACGCATATATGATGCCTTAGAGAAATCACCAAGGTTTAGGTGGTCAATCATGACTCCAGATAGTTGGTTGAGGATAAACACACGAGTTATCATTTCAGATCCCATATCATTCAGTTGCTTTCTCAAAAAAACTGTCAAAGTTTCCTTCACATCCACTGTTACTTTGGTGCCTGCTAGATCCATCCATTCACTAAAAACAGAAATTTCAGTGTGAGTATATAAACAAAACCATCATGTACTAATGAGGAAGATAAACACTAAGATATACGTACTCATTCACTTTATCTAAAACTAGGACTCTTTCTGAAATCCTAACCATTATGGTAATTTCACTTATGCTTAAAGAGTACCCTAACCTCTAAAGTTATCTAAACCGACCTCTGATACCAACTATAAGGCCCCAGCCTTAAACCTTACTTAATCTTGAGTTATTTCAAGATTACACATTGAGGATCTTTTCGGGTTTAGAGTTTTAGAGAATTAGATCATAAAAATTTCATTACATTCCATATTTAAACAAAGTGGTTACATAAAAGATAGTATTTTTTTTCCATCAACGGAAACATATTTAAAAATAAAGCATGGATTCTTTCTTGACACTTCCTTGACACTATCATCATATAATGAACCTTTCCCTTGACCTGTGAAAAACATTTAAAAAAACTTGGGATGAGCATAAAAAGCTCAGTAAGGGTTATAAAAAAAATATGGAAAGGAAAGATGAGTTCATATATACATAAGAATGAAATCATACTTTACCCATAAAACATAGGCACTTTAACATACCTCCTCAAATCATGAATAAATAATAGGAATCATAAGACATAAAAGGTAACTTGAGGCATTCATAACATTCTTACGTAGGGAGTAACCCTCTTGGTTATGTTTGGAATACCCACCACTATATATTCCCTAAATCTCTTCAGAGAAACCTTAACGTTTCACTCTTTCGCGTTACCCAATGCATTGGAGAGCCATATCGGGCTCACCCGCCCTTAGTTTATCACAGAACCACCCGTTTTCATAACAATTCCCAATAACCATAACATAAACGTATCACATAAAACATGCATAAAAGAAACATAACATTTCCACATTTCAATCACAATATGACATTTTAGTATGTTGAAATAATGAATCCATTCAAAAAGAAACCATTTCCAAAACCATTTAAAACATTTAATAAAGAGATTTTTGAATCAAAGTGTCCCATACCACCTTGAAGCTTTTAAAATTTTAAACCATTAATATCCATATAAATAAATCCTTAAAACCATTTTGAAAACAATTATATTAATAAGAACAAATAATTAATACATTTAAAGCGATATTTTGGTTAAAGCGATTTTACCAAAATTAGAGACACTTGAATACAATAATTGAGGAATAACATTTAGTCAGAACTTTATAATATCATGAGAATAAATGGATTCATGATATAATATTCCAAAGGACAGTATATACACCATATAAGAGTGGATTGGTGCATAACAACAATGAAGTCTCAAAAGAAATGTCAAATGTGATGAAATCCCTTATAAAGAAGGTATCCTTAAATTAAGGATAAATAAATCTCAAAATTATGTGTGACAAATATAAATACACCCAATATAAGTGGATATTAAGTTAAAAACAATAAAAGGTCATTCACACATATACAAAGGATGACATATTCAATAACTACATGTTGAACCCAAAGAAATCGAAATTGGGTTAAAATTTCCCTTGGTAAAATTCGACAGCCTAACGACATCACTTCAAAATTCAGAAAATGAGTTGATGAGAGATAAAAAGGGCATATCATCACTTGGACATAAAATTTACATCAATAATGATATAAAATAACATATCCCAACATAATATTATGTGAATTAAAATACATAACAAAAGAGGTCTTTTAAAAAGTGGAGGGTGAAAGGTCCCCTTATCGAGTTGGGTAACTTTCGAAACGTACACCCCGTGGAAGAAGGGTCATACAATGAAGATTTTAATAACCATAAAAGAAATTATACTAAAAAAAGTGTATAATAATGTGCATTACATACAACACTCAAAGGAAATTGTGGAAAATGTAGCATAAATCTCACGGGAATAAAAGTGAGATGAAAAATCCCTTATGAAATCTCGGCAGCCTAACAGCGCCACTTAAAACTTCCAAAATGGATTGATGAGAGAAAATAGGGTATATCATCATATGAACATAAAAATTACAGTAAGATTAATATAAAAGAATATCCCAATAACAAGAAAGATGAGTTTTAAAAGGAATGACATAAAAGAGTGTACTTTAAAAGAAAGAGAGGAGTCAGATCCCTTACCTCAAGTCCAACTTGTCTTGTTCGTTTCTTTATATTCCTGAATAATAAACTTTGGTCAATTTATAATTTCCTATGGAACTCCTTTAAAGATTATTATTCATTTCATATCACATATTATAATGTTATAATAATTGTTTAATAATGTTAGTTCATATCAGACGTTTTTGCCGATGTTTGGTACATGAGTCAAAAATGAACTTGTTTGAAAAATGATTGTCCATGTAGTTATAAGTAAATAATTTCCAGAATAGTATTAATGATTAAAATATCATATATATCCAGTAAATATTCATTTTATACTATTCCATATCATTTGGAGATAAAAACGAAAAGCACCGTTCATGGAGACGGTAGGCCGTACGTACGCATGAACGCTACTTTCATTTATTATTTGTCATATTAACGGAATTAAAAATAAATTATATATATATATTATAATTCCAGTATAATATATATGTTATATAGGTAACATATTATAACTAATTTCATTCTTTATACGTTCCATGTATTTCATGTACGAGTCACATCACTTGAGGGGGCGGTAGTCCACACTTCCTCATATGAAATTATCACATTTACACAACATGAAAAGAATAAAGGTATGGTTTAAATATAAAATACAGAAGCATATAGTAAACATAAATACAATATATATCATATATAAAATACATTTACATCATAATGGCCACCTTTAAAGGTGTTAAAAGAATATTGAACAATCATTGTTTCGTGAGGCAGAAAATCGCCAACCACAGAAACAGTATGTTCTTTAACCATTAGACGAAGGTGTGTGTAAGTGTAGCTAGAATACTTCTTATAAAAACATCATAGTATATTTAATATACTTTAGTTGTTAAAAAATAAATGAATAAAAAGATTTTATGGGGTTGGAGAAGCAAAATAAAACAAAAGGACACAAGTGAAGACATTACCTTAAAATCGGGTAACGCCCATTTGTTTGAGCTCAAAGGCTTCCTTGGGAAGACTTATACCCAAAGTTAGGCTCCAAGGAGTTAGATAGGGATGTTGAGAGACAAAATGGGCAGGGGTTGGACGAGACAAAGGCTTTGGAAGCATGGGTAAGGAGGTAGAGGTGGGGGCCTTTTATAAGAGGAGAGGAGGGGCACTCTTGGAAAGTAAAGAAATGTTACTTTATTTTTAGAATGAGTTTAGAATTTTAATGGTCCCAAAATGATGTTTTTTGAGGATAAGGTGATAAGGGTTATACATACACCCATACAATAGGTTTTGGACATGTGTAGGTCATAGATTTTACATTATCTTTCCATTTTATTTAAATCGTTAAATAATGAGGTCATCGCTGCATCATCATGATGTCATAAATAATTTAATTTATTTAATGTCTAAAAATTATAAAAAAAATACTATGATGTAGTAAATCTTTTTATAATTCCATTGATTATTTATAGACAAATATTTGACTTGTATAAACCCATTTAAAAATTGTTTTAGTAAAACATCTCATGTTTGTGTCATTTTTTCTTTAACGTTAAATAAAAAGATATTTATGTCATTTTCCAACCAAAGTGGCTCCATGGGGTCCCCAAGTTGACCCATGGATTTTATTGGTCGGCCATGACACACCCAATGAGGTTAAGACATGTTTCTAGGTCATTTCAATTTATTATAACATTATTCTTACCTTAAACTACACTAATTACCTCTAATCGCGATTAAAAACTTAATAAGTTACTATTCACCAAAAAATTATTTTAATCCCATTGAACAACATTTTACTTCTTAATGACAACCATGTATGTTGGATTTTTGAAATTCAAAACACAAATATGGCAAAATTTCATTTAAACGGAAAAATCAGTTTTTATAAGTACCACTTAGTGGTTTCACTATTCATCAAAAATTGAAGTTTTTCAGAAAATTACCAAAAGTTCACCCTAAGATATATTTGATATTATGAATTAAAAAATGATGTCTATTTTATGAAATTCAAAACATTTAAGTTGCATTAATTAATTTAATAATTAATTCCCGCTGTCAAAACAAATAGCGTGTTTTTATGAAACAAAATGTATCAAAAGATTGACACTAGTTTAAGTCCGATTTCAAAGTGAAATTAAATTCAACGACCACTATTGGATTAAATGGTAAAAATATATTCTAATTTCAATTTAAAACCAATTTAAAAGATAATATAATCCTATAAATAAATTAGATTAAAAGTGGTTTTGAATTAAAATACAACATTTGTCACTATTCATTAAAAATTGAACTTTTTTCAGAAAAATACCAAAAATTTACACAAAGTAAATTTTGATGTACTGATTCTAAAGAAGAATTTTATTTTGTCAAATATAATATATAAAATTGTCAAAAATTGGATTTAAAAGAGGTTCTCCATGAAAAGGTGGTTAATCGACCTTTTAAAGAATATTAGAATGTTTCGCTTAAAATTGGATTCATTTGCATTTTTAATCCTATAACATTTATTGTAAAAAGTAAAAATATTTGACAAACATATATAATAATTTTGTAGTTAGTTCTGTTCATTCTCGCCATTACAACAGCTAGGCCTTTACTACTATTTAAAATAATATTATTTTATTATTAGAGTGAAACATAAGATTCCCAAGAAACTCGTTGTTGCGTGTTGGGTACGCCATCGAGCATAGCATCCCCTTTAAAGTAATATTAATATTTTATTCACAAATATGGATAAATATAAAAATTTCATATTCTTTATTTACCTGGGGTGTTACAGGTATGATAATAAACCTCATGAGGGGAGGGTATGGTGTTCCTGAAAAAGAAGGATGAGTGTGAATGCTGTATATGTAGGTGCTTCACAAAATGGAATTTGCGTGTTGTGGTTGGGAATTGAAGGTACTGCAGAGGTAGGCTTCATGAAATATTATGGTATGCGGGACTTGGGGATGCACACACAAATTTCACCATGGTGAAATACCAAAAATTAGAAAAACACATTCTATCTTAAAATGGCCATGACTCTTTATTTGGATGTATTTTTTGGATATATATAATTTCAAACAAAATCCTTTGAATAAAACTATTTCTGATATTATATTATGTCCTATATCAATTATTTAGTTAAAAAAGATTCCAGAAGTTCCTAAAATGGTTTCTATGGTTTCAACATCATTTTTTCTTAGTAAAATATATAGTACATGGGCCACTTCCAATGGAAGGTTCTGAACACCACATCATAGGTGTAGGAAATATTATTTAGAAGTCACATTACATATATGTTTGAGAAATCATGCAATGTATAGAGATCCACATTGTATATTTTTCATGAAAAAGGATACATTTATACCCACTCGTGACTTGTTTTGTCAAAATAAGGTCCATATCATGTTTTTGGTGGAAAATAGCATAGAATGTTTTTTGCTGATATTTATGTCTAAAAAATATAATATTTTATGTCATTAATCAAACATTACCCCAAATGATTTATTCTCTTTTATGTCATTATACATGTAATTTTATCAAGGATTATATATAATATTCATATTCTACATCGCTAATTTACCTTTAACCATTAATCCACAAAACAATTTTTATAGAAATCTACCATGGTATAAAAATAAAGTATTCGAAGAAATTTTATAACATATTTTTATGCCACTAATCATAAATAACAAAAATTTTATAATTTTTTTTATCACAAATCAATGAATAAAAAGATAAAATATTTTATCAAAATTCCAATTTAATATTTTATTTGGATAAAATAGTTATATATTTTTTTTAAATAATATTTCATATTTATTAAGCTTTATAAACACAGGATTATCTATATTATTCAAAAAATTAAAATATCCATAGATTCCTTGTAATTAAACATGTAAATATGGAATATATAATAGTTATGGTATCACCCATATTTTCTATTATATTAGATCATATTCTAATTTTAAATTCTTAGTGTTAATTTGAATAGAAACACCATTTATAATGAACATAGTAAAATCCTTTTTACACCAAAATATATACTATGTATTAATTAACAATATTAGGCAAATAAGAGATAAAAAAGATCTTATTAATATTTCCATAAAAATATTTTCACCTATGATCCTTAAAAATAATAAAATAATATTATTTTATCTTCCTTAAAACCATAATAATTTGGGTTCCAATTAAAAATGATCAACCTATTTCTTAAATTCATATTTCATACTATATGAGGGGATTATAATATTAATTTAAATAGCATATAAAGTCTCTTTCTATCTAGTAAATATGAATACAATTTACTCTTCACTCATTATAAATTCTCATAGTCATTAAGTCAAATTTAAGGGGATTGATTTTATATAATGAATAAATGAGCCAAGTTTTAAAGAGAAATAGTGAAAAAGGTAAAAATTAAAAATCATTCAATTTAAATGACATAAATAATGTGAATTGATCAATTTAGAAAAAAATTAGAATAAATATTTTAAAATTAACATTTTTAATAGAAAAAATATTTTTATAATTTAGATAAAAGTTTTAATATAAATATATTAATTGTTTATGTGAGTGAACTACAATATTATTGGAAGGGTACAATAATGTCTATATATGAAATTTTAATTTAACTACACTATCATTAAAATTTTATTTCATTATTATCCGTAATGAAATAGGGTATCCCATGTGGGTGATTGTATAACCTTTGAGCGGGGATAAATTAGTGGATAAAAAAAATCTAAACTCAAAGTACATTCATGAATAAAATTGATCATGGTATGAGAGATAGTGAGAGATATAGGAAACACAAGATGAAGAAGATATTTTATGACGAACTCGTATCCTTTTTCTCAAGTAACTAATCCTTGGGGAATAATAATTGAGAGCCATATATATTTGTTCTTATAATATTTTTAGTAATTACAAAGAATAGATCTGTAATATGTTTCTAAAAATTAATTATATAAAATATCATAACTGTATCAACATGATATATAAATAGATATTATTCTACTATAGTGTAATATATTTTTTATTATATAGTTTAGTTGGTTATGGAAAAATTTGAAAACTGTGTTGAGATATATCTTCTATTTCCCTTTTTCCTAATATTATTTGGATCCCATCAATTTTATCTCTATCATTCACCACTATATAATGTCTACGTCTATTTCATATTGAACACTACTCTATTATAAAATTTTCAGCACCATGAGAATTTTCCTCTTAAGACAGGATTATATAATTTTCTATTCCAACCATGATATTCACCATATGCATATTCCTTAAATCTTCATAAGGAGAATCTTTATTTCCTGCACTCAATTTATGATAACAAAGTTTTGTTCCATTATGGTAATTTATAACATTGATAATGATATAATGGTATGTCAATACAATATTATCTATCTTATTCCATATCATTATGATACTATGACCATGAACACGTTCATCTATCCTTGAATAATTTACTATCAATATATTTTCACTATCTATGCCTGATCTTGGATAGAAACATAGTATGTTCTAGGAAAACATAGAATTTATTTATTTATTTCCTTCTAACATAGCTCCAATAATCCTCCACCTCATTTAAAATCCTATTGGTAAAAAATAAAAAATTAAATCATAATCATAAATAACAAATGATTCATCTACAATGACTAGTAATATTAATCACCCAGTGTACGAGTTATATAATCAAAACACCATTAAATTGAATTATTTTTTGATAGTTATAATTCTAGTGGTGTAAATTTCAATAGTATTCTAACAATGTGTCAATTGTGATCATCTTGACATACCCTTTTTAAAATATACATCATGACGGTTCTTCAATATACCAGTGATAATAATTATCCCCATTTTATTTGTTGGTAAAAATATAAAACAATAAATTGTATTTACCATTATTTAAATACTGACAGCACACCTATCCCACTATAAAAACATCATAAATTTACTTATTCTATATTTTTTTAACATGATTTTTTAATAAATCTCTAATATTTATGAAGTTCTCCAATAATATTCTACCAATTTTTTTTTTAAAATTAAAATCATTGATAGAGGGAAAATAAAAGATTGAACTTATAGGGATTTGAGAAGATACATTAATCCCCTAAACACACTCATGTTCTAAAATGAATCCTTTATTAGTGTGTTTGGAAATATATACACAATATTCTATATTGATGAAATATATTCCAAGTTAATTTATATTTATTCCTCATTATCTATAATGATGTTGAATAGGATATCAATATGATTTAACTTTTAATACTATAAGTATTTATTTGAAAAATTGATCAATGTTTGGTTATCACTTTTAACACTCATTTTTATTCCAATGGATTTGAATTTCTGTCATGAATACTTATATGTTTTCAAAATATAATATTTATCCAAGGGTATATAATAGGTCCTTGATTGCATGATAATGTTTATTCTCATATTTCCTTGAATTCATTCTTAGTTATCTCCACCCAGGCTTCCCTTCATGATTTGGTTTCAGTTTTTAAACTTAGTTGTGCAAGCCTACTAGCATGCCCACAAAATTCATGCTACTCTATATCATTGACCCCCCTATGTGAAACAAATTTTATGCCTAAAACATTATATTATATCACTAAATTTTCCTATAAATATACCCCTTTTGTTTTATTTTATAGGTGATGAGATTTTATCATGGAAGACTTTTAAAAGTATAGGTTACCTTCAAGGAGCTCTATATTCTCTATTATTTAAACCCCATTTGGTTGCCTAAATAATCTTAAAAAAAAGAAATACTATAAATTAAGAAAATTGAGTTACATAATGTTTTAAAATATAAAAAACTATATAGAATACTGCATACCCCAATTTCCTTGGATTAAATTGAATGACCTTAACTCGAAGTCTCTTTATTAGAGTACTAAATTCACCCAAGGTCACCTCACTATATTGGCATATTTTCCTAATACATTTAACTAAGGGAGGACCTCAAGCCTGTATATTATCTAGAATTCCATATTTTTCCATTTCCCTTTTCTAAAGAGACAACACTCCCAAATATCTTCCCTTGGGTGATACCTCACACAAGTCCCTTCACTAGGGAAAAACATCTCTCAAGTCCCTTCTCTAAGGATAAAATATAACCATATCCCATAACCAATGTAAAACTTCTCCCAAGATTCTACACTAGAGAAAAAATTTTCAAAATTATTTACTAGGGAGAACATTCACCCATGGTTTTACCCATAAGCACCACTCTTACCCAGGTCTTCAAAATTTTCACCTATATTTTAAGAACCCCTCAATATCCTTTTAAATTCACGACTAGGCTATTCCCACTAGAATTATCTACATTTATCTAATATTCCATTTATAAAATGAATTTCCCACATTAAATCACTAACTAACGGGGAACTAAATGAGTTTAAAATCATGTGTCATCTTCAAAATGAGTGTCTTTATTGTGATAATAGTGGTAAAATCTCCCCTACCCCAAGATAATCATTCTTGTTGCTGAAGTTTCAAGTTATATGATATGTTCCACTAAATGGGTAATGTAGGAATGGACTTACTCTCCTTTTATAATCCTCAACTACATTCCCATTTATGATATAATCACTATAAATCATCAATAATATAGGGGAAACTATACTAGGATAAATCATACGTAAACCCCAACCTCTTCCTAACTATGAAATATCCTTAATTAGTTGAGTCATAGTTACTATTATTATATTTAATGGATGGGACATTAACATTTAAAAATTGAGGAATTATATGAATTAACCCTAGACATATCATTCATGTTCTCGGGAAACGAAAAAGAGGCTTATCTATAAACCCTAAATAATTATCATGAGGTTGTATCCACCATAAAATAATCCAAAATTATATGTATTCACCATAAGTAATCATATGTTTAGACCATGGGTAAGCACCAAATCATTATTATCAGGACATATTCCTTGTGAATCAATCCTTAATAGGTTATATTCTTGATGATTAATCATATGGCTTCCCCATATATAATCCCCAAATAATTATCATGAGTTTAAATACTTCATGAAGCCTTCCTCAATAGGGTTATATTCCATGTGATCCTCAATTCAAAAAGGGAAACATTCCCAAAGATGATATGTCCCATACCTGAACTCTTGAATCAATTTCTAAAATAAATAAATTAATATATAGATTTGATACCATTAAGGAAAATAAATATAAACATATATTTATTTTACATTATCACCATATGTTTTAAATTACATTTAAAAAATAATCTAATAATCATAATATCTAATGGTTTAGTGTATTTTGGACTAGATATATAGAAAATTATTTTGTAATAGTTGTCATCATATCTCTATAATAAAATCACACCAGACACCCTTATATAATTTTTTTAGTGTATACTCATCATCATATCCTTGTTAATAGAAACATAACCAAATGGTGATCTCAAACACATAGTATGGGAAAACTTATTAATAAGGCATCATAAAATAGATTATATTAATATAAGAAAATATTAGCATCAAATAAATATATTATAAAAAATAATAGAGAAAAATAATAGTTTTACATATATCATGGTAGTAGGATATTCAATCTTAAAATAAAAAAACATATACCATGGAATAAAAAATGAGATAATAAAAAAATCCCGGGATTATAATCATAGGAATATGACATATAAATATGGAATGTTATTAAAACATTGAATAAAAATGAATTTTGGAATAAATATAAGAATAGAGGAATATTTAATTGTTATAAAACCAAATCATTTACACCATTTTAGTTTTTATAAAAAATCCAAATATATTCTCCCTTTAAGTTGTGTACAAATCAAAGAATGACCGTGATTCATTATCTCATGAGATAAAAAACCTTAACCAATGCATTGGAGTGACATAACAAACCCAAAATGTCTCTATGAATTTATAAACCCAATATATATTGTGGATTTAAAGGACTTAACTCATTTCAAGTATTTATCAAACCCAACCCATATCAGGGATTTAATGGGCACAACCTATCTTAGGAACTTAAAAGATACAACCCCTTTTAAGGATTCAATGGACCTAACCTATATAAGGGAATTAATATACCCATTCCATCATAGTGTTTTAACATTACCAACCCATATTCATAAGCTATTCAAATGTGTTACACTTAATAAAATTTATAAAACATATCATGAAAAATCCAAGGAATTAAAATGGTTTTCATATAATAGTGATTTTTTTAATATAAAATGATAATAAAAGTTATATCATTCATTAAAATAATTCAATTAAAAAATGGGATTATCTCAAAAAATAATTTAGAGTTTGATTAATTATATATAACATGAAAGTTGATAATTTTGTTTGATATAAAAATAAAAATGGAAGAGTAATCATAATAATATGTTTCACAAGACATTTTTCAGCATTATCATAAAAAAATAAAGTTACAAGTATATTTCAAAAAGGTCATTTTTAAAAGGTAACATGATAAAAATTTTAAATTAAAATTTTAAAATAATTCCAATAATGTATCCTTGAATGAATATATTTATTATGTCAAAAAATTTAGTGTGAAATATTAAATATTTGATTAGAAAGAGGAAAAACTCTTTAATCTTTTAAAATATCATTATTCACACCTACATAATTTAAAACAGAAATAAATATTAATTTTTAAAATATGTAAAGAGAAATAAGGACCTATGAGATTATAAATATTTGGGTTTAAAAATAGTAATGAAAAATAGTAATTTAAAGAAGGAATATACACATGTCAGAGAAAGATAATATTAATAATGATGGGAATTATTCTCAACAATATTATACTTTTATGAGGAATAAATTCATCAAGGGATATGCTCAGAGAGAATTAAAATTTATTCATAGATAAAGATAAATTATTACATAATAAAATATATTTTTTGAAGGAAACAAATCATTTAACAAATAAGTTTAAGAAAAATTATTGTAACTCAAAGAAAAGATATTTTAGTATATGAATTTCCTAACCATTTATCTTGACATCCACTGAAACAATTTATCATCTTATATAATAAACATACCATATTAATAAACTATTAAGAAAATAATCATAGAAACTAAATTTTTTATTATTTAATTATAATTATTTATTATAAATTTTTTACTATGTTATTTTTTGCATCATCATATGTTAGTGTTTTTTTATTGTTTCTCACATATTTTGTAATATTGATGTTGATCCCCATGATTAATTACCAATTGAGTAATTACTACATTATTAGTGTATGTTAATATAAATTTCATAATTATTTATAAAGTCTAAATATCATCCCATGATTTTTCTATTTGTGATTCATAAAGATAAAATTTATAAGAACCTTGTTTCTATAATTTGTAATGAACAAAAAGTGGAATAGTAATAATGTGTTAGATAATAATTTTAGTCTTCCACAACCTTAAAAAATTTATCATTAAATCCTAATCAAACTAGTAATTATCTTTTCACAGTAACCCATGATATGAATTTATTTCATTGTTCATGTAGGTGGTAAATCCGACCCAAACACAAACATGTTATAATCTACTGGTGAGTATAGTTCTAAAAGTGATTCTGTTTTTTTAATATCATTATTTGAGAATTATAATTATATTATATAGATATTATAGAGGCGATTAATAATATTTTGGAGTATTATTAGAATAATTAAAATAAGAAATCATGATAAGAACAAATCAGTTTATCCTTTTGGTAAACTCAGTTTAAATGGAAAAATTTTAAATGATCATTTGTTGTTAATATTTTTAATATGAAATAGAATTTAAAATTACATATTATTAATAATGTAATAAAAATATTTATAATTCCATAAAATTATTTTTCATTCCATATAAATATTATTTTAACCTTCCATAAATAGTGGTGGATAAAAATTAAATAGGTCATTCTTGGAGGCGGTAGTCATCATGTCACATGAGTTTAATTTTTTAAATTAATGATAGGGGAATACATATTTATTATAAAACGAATATAATAACATTTTAGTGCAACATTGAAACTGATTTTATTATATTAATATGGTGAATGTAGGTTTTTAAGGGGATTTATGCGAAATATAATGATGAAAAAATTATTATAAGTGGAGGAATTTGTGCACATTTTTATAACCAATGACTTCCAAACATGTATCATTATTCTATGAGAAAAAAATTAGTTTTTGAAGATAACTTTGATGGATATAGTGTTTTGAAAAGCATGGAGGTGAGGTCCTTTTAGAGCTAAAAAAGAGGTTCTTTTCCTTATTGTTGAATTGTAGGTGAGGGGTAGGAATAAAATTGCATAAGATTTATGTGAGTTAGGCGATTAAATGTTTTTTAGACATGTAGGTATGACCATAAAACAAAAAAAATTCTTTTATATATTTTTCTCGATGTTAATTTAGAAAACTTTGATCCACTTAATTTAAATCAATTTTACCCTTATTAATATTGATTACAAATTAACCACATTAATAACTTTTTATATAAAAATATATGATGATAATAAAAAAAAAATTAAAAGTATTGAATTAAAAATTTTATCTTTTTAATTTAATTAAATTTATAACTATTATAATGTTTACTTTTAAATTATACGGCAAATACTATTTTTTTAAAAAAATATATTTTTATAAATTTATTTTATTGTTCTGATATCTTACCAATAATTAATTAAATAAGTTTTAATATATTTTTTTATATTTATAAAAATTATATTAATTTCATTAAAATAGATCAAAAAAATATTAAAAAATTATAAGAATAATTATTGGAAAAAACATTATCATTTTACTATGGTAACTAATATTTACTTTAGAGACATTTTTTCGTTAAAAATGAAAATTAATATTTTATAAAATTTGGATATTCTGATTAAAAATATATAAACCATTTTATTAAACTCAATTTATAAAGATGATAAAAAATATTTTTAACATAAGTTATAAAAATTCCTACATAGAATTTATATATAAATAAATTATTACTAAATATAAAATGAAATAATTCATATTACATTGTCCATTAATATTTATTGGATGAATGTTAATTTATTATGATATATATTATTTTTAAAAAAACATTTCAAATTTAATCATTAGTGATGATTAATTTTATTAATTTAAATATACTCAACAAATTAGAAACCATTTATTGAAAAATGTCACTTGTAAAAAATCTTTACCAAATACCGTTAAAATTAATTACACATATCCTAACCATTTAATTTTAATAATAAATTTATTTTAATTTATTTATTTGAATTTTATGAATGAATCATATCATAATGATATTTTATTCATATAAATATCTTAATTTAATATTATATTTATTTAGTATTTCAATCTTATAATGTATATTTTATCTTAATAAAATGTATCAAATATTTTTCAACATTACTGTTGTGTGTGAAAAATGAAATTAAAAATATAATTTATTTAATGGTAATTTAATGCCAAAATATTCGGGCTCTACATTCAATCTCCCTAAATTATACTGTAAAAATTTTAATTATCACTCACTAAGGGAAATAGTTATGGGATTCATAAGGATATTAATTTATAATTTATAATGATATATAAAACTTACTATCTTAGATACTATAAGATTCATTATTTCCTGTATAGTAGTCATTTATTGATGTTTTACTTTATTGAAAAAAATTAAATCAAATATTCTTCCCTAATTGGTCCTTGGAATTTTTTAGGATATACATTTCACAGATTCAATTTCATGACCTTATTCTCAATCAATTATTAAAACAAAAATGGTTATGATAATATCAAAAAAATAAGAGTAAATAGTCTTATTAATATTAAAACTCAATCCTATGTTTCCTTCTCCAATGAAAATTTCACTTGAAACTATGAAACTTTGGTTCAAGCATGATATAATTGAACTAGACTATAAGTCCTTTAATTTTACATAGGTAATATGTGGTCATTCTGTTATTCTATTTTTTAATCTAACTAGTTACATCATAAAATTATATTTAAATCCTTTATAATTGTTTATAAATAGAATGTCAATCAATAAATAAATATCCCAATAAAGATTAAAACATTATTTATAGTTAGAGATATTTATATGCATTGAGTGAAGTTTTATTTACTTCCTAACTATCAATTTTCAATGTTATCAAACCTATGTGCATTTTTTAAAGAACCTTCGACCACATATTTGAATCCATATAGTGATTTCAATTCTATCAAAGTACACAATATAAAGTTTACCAAAATTTGACAATTTTTCCCAACATTTATGCTTATTCCAAGGGATTTACATTAAATTATACAGTCCATGTCACTTAAAATAACTAAAACAATCCTAATAAAAAACTAAAACCAACTATGATACTAACTATGATTCCCTAGACACTCTCTCTCATATCTAGTTTAAAAAATTACATTAATCACTATATTTGATATAAACTAAGGTTATCTATGATAAATATATATTTATTTTATAGCATTTCTAATAGTTCAACATTATATTTCAAAAATAATCTCATAATAGTAAGATATAAAGGTTAGGTTTATTTATGAATTAGGTATATAAGATATTTTTTTTTCAATATTTGGAAATATTTCTCTTTAACTTAACCACACTAAACCCATTTTAGACTCCCTATAGGCTATTATCATATTCATAACATGGAAAATTTAAACATAAGATAGGGGTGATCCCAAATACCAAGTAATGGAAAACTTATCAACAATTAAAAAGGTGTTAGATCATAAAAGTATATGAAAACTAGATTATAAGAGAAATATTTATTAAAAAAATCATGGAATAATTAAAGTTATCTATAAGTCATGATAGAAATAAATATAATATTAAATGAACAAACATGTCCCATGGAATAAGAGTTTGAGATAATTGACCTAGGAAATAGAGCAAAATCATAAGTAAATGATATAGAAATATAAAGCGTCATTGAAATATATAATAATAAGGAATTATGGAATAGACAAAAGCATAAGGAAACATCACATTGTGAGAAAAATCAATCATGACAACCCTTTAAGTTGTGCTCAAATCCATGTATTTCAAAATGTTATGTTGTGAATAAATTGATGAATTTCAATAATTTATTATCTTATGATATATAAAACCTTTAACAATAAATTGGATGGATTTAATAGAATCAAATTGTCCTAGGGGTTTGACATATTTAATAAATATTAGGGATTTAATAGAACTAGACAATCTTATGGATTTAACAAACCCAAAAAATTTCATGGTTTTAATAGAACCAATCCATTATATGTTATTAGTGGACCTATACCGTATTAGGGATTTAATGGACCCAACCCACCTCATGGTTTTAAAGGACCCCACTCCTCTCATGCCTTTAATGAACCCAACCAATCTCAAGGATTTAATGAACCCAAAATATATCATAATGATAAATTATAGATAAGTTTTCATCATTAAATAATTCATGAAATATATCATGAAAAAAATATGGAACAAAAAATGGGGTTTATATCACTTTTTCGAATGGTATTGCATAAAATAAAAATATGATTTAGACCAGTTGATTCCAAAATTCAACCACCTAAGAAATTATCAAGTAAATGAATTTATATGGTGATTAATGTAACATAAATAAAAAAGAAATATATATATTTTTGATAATGATGAAAATAGAAGATAAATCCTAACAAGGATTTCGTAAATCATTTTTTAACATTGACATAGAGATTACATTGTTAAAATACTCTATCAAGATACCATTTTTTTCCAATTTTTTTTTAATTAAAACATTTTTAGAATAAAATTTTAAAGTAAATATACTAATGGATCCATGAAATTAGAAAATTAATAAGTCATAAAAAATGTGGTGTAGATGGTAAAATATTTAATTATGAAAGTAAAACCCATTTTAATCATTTTAAATTCCTTTATCTAGACTTAAATCATTTAACAAGGTAATATAACTTACATTCAAAAAGTGGTAAAGAAAAATAAAAATTCAAAATGAGGTTATTATTATTTTGGTTTTAAAATGAGAATGTAAAACGTTTGTGGAATGAAAGAACATGAAAATTTAAGACAAAGAGCTTATTAAAGAGGATAATAATTGTTATTAACAATGTTATAATTTTATAAGGTTGAAATTACAAAAGGAATATGATGTAAATGAGACTCATACCAGTTGCACGAGACCCAGGTTCAAAACCAGGCAGAGGAATAATTCATGGTTAATGTAGTAGTACTGTAGCATTATTGTAGCAGTACTGTGTGTGCAACGTAGCAGGTATCGTAGAAGGGACTGTTCGGTACTGTAGCAGTCAAAAATATTCACCTTGGGCCACCAGTTTAGGATTGGAGTCCTTAAGGCCTTCGAGCCACCTAGGCCTTCAGGTAATTAAGGCATTCATGCCACCTTTAAGGCCTTTGAGGACACCTCAAGGACATAGAGCGACATGATCAGTGCACTTTCCCCAAACAAACTCTACTAAAAAAGGAGTAGCCCTAGAGGAGGATTCAGAGAAAGTGCACTCACCAGAGCAGAACCAAATGTATTTGTAAGAATAAGAGGGTATTACTATGCCATCATAATCAGCCTCTTCTTGCATAGGAAGCCTAGCCAGATGGCCATGGGAAGGTGGAGAGCTACCATCATGATACATATTCTAGGGAGGGGCAGTTCCTTGTAGTTATAGTCTAGTTGAATTCCCTAAGACCTTCGGGCCATGTAATCTCCTAAGCCTATAGGCCATGTAACCTCCAAGACTGCGGGCCTTGTAAGGATTCTCCCACATCCGTTGAAAGGGGGTTATAAAAAATTAATTAAAAATGAAGGCCTTTGGGACATTCAAGCTAACAATGAATATGCTAGTAAATAATTTATTTTTTCCTAGAGAAAAATATAAAGGATAATATAACACAATATTTTTCTTTATGAAACCAATAATTTAATAAATAAGTGAAATAATAAGCATTATATCTCAAATAAATGATATTTGAGTTAATAAAAACCCTTAAATTTATTCTCAACATCCACAGAATCATTTAAACCTATAATTAAATAATCATAACCATATGAATCCCATATTTTAAATTTTAATTCATATATACTACCTTATATACTATTTAGTTATTTAGTCACCCTGAAATCGCACTCATATGACTAATGATAAAAAAACCTTTTTAAAATATAGGCTTTGATAAAAAGTTACATGACATAGGATTTGTACACAAATATTTCAAATCATTTTCACAACCTAAATATTACATATCAAAATAATCACATAATCCAATGAATGAAAGGTTTATTGTCTTTGAGGACTATATATATATATGAAATTTATTTTAAAAAACTTTTTAACATTACTATATAATAAAGCAACACTAGAACCCCTTCTGGGACTTATATAAGTTATACTCATCTTTATGACCATAGGAATGAAAATATAAGAAAGTGGTGATCTCAAATACTATTCAAGGGAGAACATATAAAATTTCAATAAAGGTATAAATTATAATAATATGAGAAAACAAGAGTAGTGGAAAATAACTTATTATGAATAACATAAGACAATAAGAGTTTTCCATAAATCATGATTTTATAACATGTAATCTCAAATGAAAAAACATGTAGTATAGAATGAGAGTGTGAGATAAGAATGAAAACATGGATTTTGGGAATGATATATCTTGTTATTAGAATCATACATATTTATAAATAAGAAAAGTCATGAAATCACAAGAATAATTCAAGTCTCCCTATGAAGAAAATATAACATAGTCTACTAGAATTACTGCTTATGCACCATACATCATATCTCGTTAGATGAAAAAAATTACCCAATGCATTAGAGGGATATATAATTTCATGCCCCAACTATAAAAAATTAAGTACAATTTATTTCACAATGTTCCCTATGGAACCTTTTACTTGATAATTGAAAAATAAAACATTTATTATTTGTAAAATTGAAATAAAAAAATTAAAATATTTCCTTATTCAATCGAATAATTTCCCTACCTAGGAGAATACCCCATAATCAAAATAAAAATTATGGGGTATTTTCTATGTAGTTTTAATTACCATTAACAATGAAATAATAATAAGATAGAGATGAAATGAACTTTCAATGTGTTGGTTTATTGATACAATATTGTTGTTGAGTTCAACAGTTTTTAGTGGTATTATACCAAACTAATAGAAGTAAAATCTATAATTATTTTAGATAGAGAGGGTATGAATTATTCAAAACCTATCAACCGGGAGTGTCTTTCAAGTAGTTAAAATTCCTGTACCACTTATCATGAAGTGAGTGAAGATAGAATATAATCTCATGCATACTTTTTCAGGGTGATTACCCCTAGTTTATTTTTTCCATCGACACATCCTCTTTCTACTTTCCTGATAAGGACATAATTTTTATGAAAAAAACCATTTACTTTAAAAAAGATAAGAATTTTAGAATTTATAAAAACTAAGGGTAAAAAATAATGATTCTAAATAATTAATTTCTCATTATCAATGAATCAAATGGATTATAATGCAATTTAATTACACACATGATGACATTACAATAAAGATTTTGTATTTAAAATGGAATGGTGGAATCAAAACCCTTATTTCAGCACACTAACAACTTAGGAAAATGGTTATAATGAAAGTAAAGAGGAAATTTATCATTATAAATATATAAAATGGATAATAATGTCATGAAATTACAATCATTATGAAATAACAATAATGGTTTTTAATTGAAAATGGAAGGGGTAGAATGAGAACCATTATATCGGCATAACAACGACTTTATAAAAATGCTATAATTGGAGGGGATATATTGTTTCAAATTAAAAACATATAAAATGAGAGATAATACCATGAAATTAAAATCATGGAATTATGTGTAAATATAAGTAAAATAAATTAATTTCAATTAAACATAAATTATAAGGATTGGAAACCCTTACATGTAACGTATTTTTTAAAGCTATATATGGCTACCATAAACCCATAGAAACTACATAGAGAGGCTACTATGAGGTAAATAAAAATGAAATTATTTCTTTATGACCTTGTGAGTGGAGAAGTATTATTCAATGGGTGTAAGGGATCTATTTTCATAGAATAAAATGTGTGGATTTTCCACAAAAAATACTTTTATGCGAGGGGTATGAATTGAATCACATAAGAGTTAAGAAACTTAACTGAATTAGGTGAGTAAATATTGTTAAGAAATGTTGTATTGACTTTAAAACCAAAAAAGTCTTCTTATATGGTCAAAGTGTCATGTTAATTAAGAAAAATTTGTTACCATTTATGTAACCCATATTTAACATTATTAATCTTGTTTATATATTAACCATGGTAAATATATTTTTTATGAAAATATAAAATGTTCACTCTTATTGAATTATTATGTGATAAATAAAAATCATAACATATATAATATAATTAATTTTCTAAATTTTATAAAATTTTCTATTAAATTAAAACATTAGATATAGGGAAAAAATATTTTTGTATGTAATGCATATTTATATATTAAGTGTTTATTCTTATTTCTTATTAATTATTAATTGAATGAGTTTTATATAATGTTTTATTTTTTAACATAATATTATAGAATTTTTCTAAAAAATATGAATCTAACTTATTTATAGAAAATTTATATAACTTTTATAATATAAATTATATGGAAATAACCCTTATTTTCTTTCACTATTGTCATAAATCTTTAACATTGGTAACATAATTTTATGAAAAATAATTAAATTGGAATCATTACCTAATTTGATATTTTTTGATTTAAAATATAGAAACCATTTTATTATATAATATTTATATAGTTGGGAGACCATAATTTTATTACTATCATACTTAATGTGAAATTTTTTTAGAGATAATTTATTTTTAATCATATAAATTATATATTAGGTAATATTTTTCATGTCATTATACTCAATGAAATTAATTGGATTATTTGAAAACAAATAAGAGTTATATGTTTTTAAAATTATTCCATAACCAATTTTTAACATATTAAATCCTTAATTAAAACACAAGAGGATAGTAATATTTTATTAAAGAAAGGAGTAATTATGTTTCAAAAATTTATGCATGGGTTTTTTAAATTCAATATTTTAATTTTAAATGCATAATTTTAACCCTTACAAAATTCCTAGTTATGGATAATGTGTTATTATTTTTTATTTCCATGCTTATTTTATGAAAATTTCATAAAATATATGGTATTAGTAAAAAGTATATTTTCCACTATTCAACTAAAAATTAATTATTTCAAAGAAAACAAATTCACCCAAATATCATTTTCAAAAAAATAATTCAAGTATTAAATATTTGTATAAAATATAAATTCTCCAAATTTAGAAAACAATATTTTAAACATGGTCATAAATAAAGGATCTTTATGGGTACGCATTATGGAATAGTTTTGTGATGTAGTGTTTACTTGCAAAGGAAGGGTCATAGGGATTATATTATCCCCTCTTTAAATAATTTGAAAATAAAAATTAGGATCTACATAATCTATTAAAAAAATTTGTGTATCCATTTCTTATTGATTATTCTATCTCCCATGCCACCTCCTCTAGTTTGTGATTTATCTAAAAGACATTGAATATTTGAGTTGTCCAATTCCACAACTCTTTATCTCTAGTTTCATGAACCTAGAGAGCTCTGTATTATAAGACAAGTCATGTTCCAAATCTATTCCATTATATATGATTAAATGTGTAGGATATTTCAAGTATTTCTTTAATAATGAAACATGGAAATCTATGTGAAATTTTTAATAGTTGGCTCGCATAGAAAATCAATATGATATAGCTCAAATTCTCTCAAGAAATTCAAAAGGCCCAACTTCCCTATGTTATTACTTACCATTTTTATTGAATCATAAAAATCCATTACTTGGGAATTTTTTTTGAACAGATGATCCCCAACTATATAATCTAAGTCTTTTCTTTTATTAGTAATTATAGCTCTTTTACCTGCTTTGCAAATCTATGATATGAGTTTGAATAGTAAGTAATTTTTTCATTGTCTCCTCCAAAATTTTTGGTCCTAATAGCTTCCTTTCACTAAATTATACAAAACAAGTTGGATTACAACATCTCTTACTATACAATTATTCATACACTTCCATCTAGATGTTAAAATGGAAGATATTATTGTGTGAAAATTCCACTAAAGGTTGATACAAATCCCATGTTTCTTTTAAATAAATATAACATGGTCTTAGTATATATTTTAATATATAAAGGGTAATTTCAAAATACCTATATATTTAGAGATGATAATAAGTGATTCAATGTACCTTGGGTTCATGATCTATTTAGGGACTCTTCCAAAATTTCAATGTAAACTAGGGGTTATGATAAGATACAATTTATAGAGGTGTACTATCATGTCTCATAATTTCAATGATATAGTTCTAAGAATGGTGACCAAGGGCTAGATATTACCTTACTACTATGATACATTCCATCTTGGTATAGTGACCCGTAATGTACCGTATATAATCATTCTTCCTTGGAGTATTTGGAAGTTCATTGACAAAGTCCATAATAATATTTTCCCACATCCATATAGGTATATTCCAAAGTTTCATGACTCCTATAGGATATTGTCTTCCAGACTTTACCAATTGTTAAATTAAGCATCTTGACACATATTATGAAATTTACCTTCTTATACCAGCACAAAAGAAAAATTATCTGAAATCACAATACATATTTATGCTAATAGGGTGAATATTGAAATTTGAGCTATATGTTTCATCAAGTAGATCCCTATTAATCTCTAGTATAGATGAAAAAAATAAATTATTTCCATAAATTAGAACTCCATTTTTATTAATTAAATATCTCAATATCCCATCATTTAATTATTTAATATTTCTTTGCAAATACTTATCACCAAGTTGATACTTCTCCATATTTTCTAGAAAAGATAGTTTAAACATTTCTTGGAAAACAAATGAAGGATTCCATTACCTAAAAATTATAATATTTATCTTTACTAGGTCACCAAATATAAGATCCTTTTTCTTCCTCATCACGGTCAAAACTCAATTGTCACTCCTACTTAATGCATCATCCAACTTATTTTCCCCTTAGTGGTAGTGTATCAAGAAATCCAAGTCCTTGTGTAGTTTTAACATATTTTTTTCTTCATATTGAGATATTTGTGGGTGAAAATATATTTCATACTTTTTTGTTCCATATATATGTTTCAAATTTAAATATAGTGATAATGTATTTATATATTCAATTAAAATATTACTAATTCTAATTCAGGTTCATGATTTGAATAGTTTTGTTCACTGATATTTAATTACCTCCATGAATAAGAAACAACTATGTCATTATTTATAAGGAAAAGTACAATATTTTCTACAATAAATCACTATATATTAAAAATAATTCATTTAATTATGGTAAATTAAACAATATTACATTAATAAATCCCATATTAATCTCTTCATGTCATTCTTCACATTCTATTTAAATTGTATGTTTAATCCATTTGCATTTCAACTTGTGTAATGGGCTATACAACCAGGAAAAATTTTAAACATACCTCTCATAGTAACACACTATAAAAGAAACTATGTATCTTAGTTATATTTATTATTATAGGAAATTTTATGACTAATATTATCATTAAAGGAGAAATGGATATTCTATCCTTAGAGATAATATGGCTAAACACATCACAAGGCCAAAATTCTATCTTACTAAATATCCTATATGATTAATTTTCTCTAAGGGTATCAAGACTTATTGAAAAATAGTTATCATTCCCTTCACAGTTTTTAGAGTATATCAAGATTTCACTAATGAAAACCAAAACATAGTTGTTAAGAAAATCCATGAACACTATATTAATCATATTCATAAAAAATGGTTTATTTTTCAATATGAAGGGAATTACCATAAAATCTTAATATTCATACCCCTTATGAAATGATTTATTTGGTATATTAACGTTTTCACCCATATCTAATGATAATAAGAGGGAATTTCAACCATTAAAGAATTATTTCACTCCTTGAAGTTGATCAAATAAGTCATCAATGTGTTGTAAATGATTATTATTCATTATTTTAATATAATTTCTCTCTATGTAATTGATACACAACCTCATAGACCGATATTTCTTTTTATCAAATAAAATATAGGTTCCATATAATGAAATGTTATGGTGTATAAACACCTTATAATATAACTATTTTAGTTGATTATATAACTATACTAACTTCAATAGATCCCTCCTATCAAGGGTTTTGGATATGTGTCTTACCTCAAGAATGAGTTCAATGGAAACATAACCTCATAATCAAGAGGATGGACATGTAATTCTCAAATAAATAAATAAATAAATTAATGTATTTTCTTAATTAGTACATCATCTATCTTTAGGATGTATTTCCCATATATAAATTTTATTTTCTCTTTATCTTCTCCCATTAATTCATTAAGGTGATCTAGGAGAGTTGGGTCTAGAAAACACTTGAGAGATGAATTATATCCCTTAAAATTAAGGGATTATATTACTTGAAACAAATATTAATGTCCTTAACTTTTAAATAAATCCATTCATCATAAATTAAGTTCAAATCCATTCAAAAGATTATGTCAAAATTAATCAAATGTGTAATAATCAAATTTTACACCATGGAATATCTATGTATCCTAATAAAGACTACTTGGTAAATCATCATTTAAACAATATTATCTTTAGGTGTATTGATTGAAAATTACTTTTATGGATTATTAGAGGATAATTAAATGTTCTTAGGAAAAATTCATCACATAATCGGGTGTGTATATCTAGAATCAAATAAACTAATTTATAACTTCAAGTTTATGATAAATGTTCCTGTTGTCAAATAATTTTTGGCATAAACCTTAGCTATAGTGCTTTCATATGTTCAAACTTTATCCCTAGGCAATTTTTGGAGGTATATTTCGTTGAAATTAAGGGTATTTGTTTGAATTATTCATCATCTCATTACAATTAAAGCATGGGAAATTGGAAGACCACTGCATATATTTTCATTTGTAAGATCAATGACCTTTTTCTCTACACTTGTAATAAAATCTCATTCCCATAAATTGTTCCCTAAGAGTTTCATTCAATAGTTATTAGATATGGGAAACTACCCCTTACTTTCTTACTATTTTCCAAAAATTTCATTCAACAATACTCAATCAAAGTTTACTAACTTCATTTGAATACATAAGTCTTGGATAACTCCTTTTTTTGTGTTAATGGAACCTTCTATTATATCATCATATGATAAAAATGTCTCAAATACAAATTCCATTTTAAGGATCAACTTTATATCATCAAATAAACGGTCAATATTTCTTTCATATCAATATACATAGTTCAAATCATGTCTAAAGCCTCATAAAGTTATCCTCATACTCAACAACATTGTCCTATTCATTAATTATAATATTGAGGAATTGTCTTTCTATTTCATCCCTTTTCTCAGGAGGAAATTATTTTTCATATAATATCTGAATAAAAAATTTACTTTCCATGTTATCTATCTCTATATCCTATTAGTGTTCTAAATTAGTGGAATCCATTAATCTGTATCCCTCATCAAATGATATACCCCCATGATGAATTTTCTCCTTTCAATAATTACAAAAGTAAAAAATATTTTTTTAATATATTTGATACATTACTCAGCTACTAATGGATTAGTAATTCCATTTAATGATAGATATTTTTATCAAATGTAGTAGTCCAACATAGTTACCATTTTTTTTGGATTAGTAGGGTTCTTTGTGTAGGAAAGTATATTTTCTATAACCAGGTTTAGCTTCCCTAATATGGTTATGATTTGATCAGGTCCAACTCCATCCCAATTGACATGACTAAAGGGAATATCCCTACATTAATTATAAGTGTTTATATGGTTTTATACATCCTACTAGTTATCATATATAAATAATGTAATACACATAATTTTCTAATGAGATTGAATTATAAAATACACTTCCTATTATGTTTTTCTCTAGAAACAACCTTTAAAAATATTAATGGGTTTTGAAAATATTTGTTCTATTTTACTAGGTTACTCTAAATAAATTCATTATGGTTTCATATAATCTTTCTCTAGTACCAATTAAAAATAGCCAAAAACATAAAATTGGGTCTAGTTCCAAAATATTCTCAAAAATTAGCAATGATATAAATTGATATGACCCAAAAAAAAACTTACATATATTTCATATGATTTTTAAAACATAATCATTAAATATCATAATTATCTCATAATCCTAAAAATTAACATCTTACTATCCTTGAAGTCTATCTACACATGAATTCATCTTACAATATTTGTGAAAATATTTTTCTGTTTAAAACACTCTATACCCCATTCTATACTCCTAATAGGTTATATTTATCATAATGGAATGTGGAATGAATTCATAATAAATGGGTGAACTCAGACCCTCAGTAAGGGAAAACATATCAGTATATCATCATCAGTTAGATCAAAATAATATGGGAAAATATGAGATGGGAAGTAATATATTAACCAAAAGAATATGGGAAAGAAATAGTTTTCCATAAACCATGATAATAGAATATGTAATTTCAAACAAAAAACTTTTACCATGGAATAATATTATGAGATAATCATGGAAACATGGTATAAGGGAATGATATCATAATTTCATAGGATCATAAATATATAGATAAATGAACCGAATCAAACCGCATGAAATTATATAACTGTCATAATGTATCCATTTAACCATCGATTAGAAATAGTGGTAATAAAAATGTTAAATATAATTATAAATAAAAATAAATGTAACTTTTAGTAACACACTAATGAAATTCAATTATCATAGATAAATAACTAATAATATCATTTTATGATAAACATATATTATTTTTAAAATTGGATCATTATGTGATTTAATTTAAAAACTAAATATATTTCTGATAAAATATATTTTTTATATAGATAACATATTACTACAAATTTAATTAATAATTTAAAATAAATATGAATAATAAGAGTTAATATTTTTTAAAAAATAATCTTATATGAAAATGTTTTCAATATATTTATATTTTTTTATTCAAAAGATATATTATAAAATTTAATTATTATAACTTGACCAAATTAAATTTGTTTTTTGATTAATAATAAAAGTATGAGCATATGATGAATTTCTGGGATTTTTCTAAAGTAGTTGATTTTCATGTAAAGTGAAAAATAATATTTATACCTTTACTATAGATTTTTTGAAATTATTATAAATGAAGTATAAAATTAAAAAAATATAAAATTTCTAATTAAAATATACTTATTTATAGATTAAAAATATTCATTTAATGCTTCCATAATTAATTTATAAAACTTATTTTTTCATTGTTGAACTTATGTAATCAATTATTTTTATAAAAACTATCTTTCAATGTTTTATTTTAATTATGCTTTCACAAGGACTCATTCAGTTATTTTAAATGAAACATAAGGTTTATTTTAATAATAATACACCAATTAAAGTCATTTAGATAAATGTAATTGATAATTTTATCTTAATCATAAAATGTTAGTAGAAAAATACACATTTTCAAAAAATTAATTTTACTCATTATGTGAACTAATAATATAATTAATTACTTCAACCCTTATAAATTTTATTTGAAAATCATTGAATTCATTTTTTAAATCATTAGGACTAATTATTCATTATGGACCACTTAGTTTCAGTCATTAAAATTAAGTTACATGGGTACAAATTATTTTCCATGATAAGAAAAAAATTAAAAAAGTAAAAAATAAAATAATAAAATAATTAAAAAAATGTTTAAAAATGAGTTAAAATTAATGGAAATGGCTTTAAATACCATACCCCTTACCCCAATCCATTCCATTATTGTATCTATTTTTAAATTTGAATAATGATGTTATGTTTTATATTATTATAAAAATTCCACTCCCTTAATTGATAAAAGGTTACTTCACCCCCTACATCTCCTCACAAAAAATCCACATATATTGACCAAAAATATTTCCAAATACCTAAGTAAAATTCATATCCAAATCCCAATGGTTTTTCTATTTTCAAAATACCCCGTTTAATGTCTTACTCATTTTTGATAAGGAATTTTCCACATAACAAGGATATTCCTATTTTCTCTTTATTCATTTCAATTAATTTATCTATTCTTACACCTCGTTAATATATATTTAATCAATTATATTATAATGAAATCATTATTATTAATAAAATAAAATATTATTACAATGATTAAAAAATTATTATTATAACAAATAGATATAAATATATCATTATTATAAACCAGTTCTAAAATTTAATCACTAAACCTCACAAATATTAATACAATCTCAAGAACAAAAGGTTTATTTTATTTTAAGAATATATACCGTGTATTTATCATCTGAAAATGTCCTTTTTTTTTTACTATACTAATATTTCATTTTTATTTCCTCAAAATCACCACCAAATAATCTCTACATAAAACATCCTTCAAAAAATAGCTATGTAAAAAATTTCTATAGAAAATGAAAAAATGAAATGTGTGAGAGTAGACCCATGATAAGGGAAAAAAATATCAATATGTCATGAATTTTTAGATCAATATAATTTTATAAAACATGATAATGGAGAAATTTATTTAAAAAAAATATTAACTATTTTCAATAAATCTAGATTAAAGGACTTATAATGTCAAATGAGAAAACATATAGCATCGAAATGGTTGTGTAATCCTGAGATAATAATCACGATGCATGAGTTATAATAAACCGTATATGTTATGGAAATGTAACAATCCCTTGATACTTTGGAAAAATTAACATTGGAAAAAACATAAGAATTGGGAAATTATAACATTTGACAAACAAATTCTCCACACTTCATGTTATGAACAAATGAAATGTCCATATTTCTAGTTTTGAATAAAAAAAATAACCACACTATATTTTGTGATAAAAAAAATAATTCATTACATGTTATGAACAAAAAATTCACATGATATATGTTGTAGAGAAAAGCATCCCATGATCAACATCCTTATAACAAGTCATATGAAACATTAATTCATGTATTTTAAGGAGATATACGACACATCCCATAAATCAACCATACATAGTGTTCATATTAATTTAAATTGTTTTTATATCATAAATAAGGTATTAAAATTAAAATGGTTTTTATAACCATTCATGATGGTATCATCAAAATTGACCCTAAGAATATGAATAGTTGATACCCAAATCTAAATCACTTTGGAATAATATTCATAAGAACATTTAGAAAGTAGTTTATGAAAAATAAATTCCATGGAAATAAGTATATTTAAGACAGAATAAAATTTCAGATAAATCATAAAATAGTTTTTAGATAACATATTTAACATTTATGTATCTAACAGAGTTATGTGTCTCTTTAAAAATTCATTTTTAGAAAGGTCAATTTTTATAAATTTAAAAGAAGTCATTTCAAAATTATATATTTTGAAGGAAAAATTAATAATTAAGACTTGAAAAAGATATTATGGTTTCCAAAGTGTGATGTGAAAACATTTACATTTTTTGAAATAATATTAAAAAAATATCCTTGAAAATGACATAATGGTTTTAAAAAGGTGAAGTGGTTTTTTGAAAACATTATCTTAAAAAAAAACTTCCATAATATATCCATAATAAGAAATAAATGTTATAAAAAAATAAACATGGATTTGAAGTTAAAAAAAATTAATTTTTAAAGGATTAAAAATTATTCATTACATTTTAAAATGAAATTATTGAAACCTCACATCTTATAAATAGTAAAAACATAATTTTTTAAATAGAAGACTATAATTTTAATTGTTATATGAGATTACCCATAATTAGGTTTTAAACTATAATGAAGAACATTGGAACGACTAGAAAAAATATAAAAATATGGATAATCATCATTTAAGAGGACTGGAATTAATTTTCAATCCATGTAAGGATGGGATAAGGGGGTAAATTTTATTTTAATAAATAAATCTAAATAATGTGTTTTTTTAAATTACGTGATATATTAAGAATTAAACTATTAAGATCATTATAAATGAAAGTATAAAAAACAAGGAATAACACTTTTATATAGGAGTTTGGATAAAAACCAATACTTGAGTGATGAAATATCCTCACATTAAGAGTATTTAGATGGTTGAAAAAACCCATTTTATTTAATCATAGCCAAGATTCCCAAAAAATAAAACAACACTATTTTTAATTGAGAAATAAATAAACCCATTAATTTTTTTAGTAGTTAAGTAAGAAAGCCTAAGAGAACACACTTTAGTGATAGTGAGAAAAAAGTAATAAGAAATATAAGGGGTGGTATGTTAATCATAAACACTTTACAAAAAACTCCCAATTATTTCAGAAACACTAAAAGAGAAAAATGATAGAGAGGCAGAGAGAGATATGAGGGAAAATTGAATTAAATAATTGAAGCAAAAGATAAGCTCATGTGAAGGTATGAGTATATAAAAATGGTTACCATTAGTGTCCATGACTTTATAAGGTGATATTTATAGACTCTGGATATCCCATAATGGTTTTTGAGTTCTTTGAGCTTCTATAGAGACATTGGTAGTTGATAGAGACTATAGTAGACAACTTATAATAACAATTTTTACTTTCTAAAATTGGTCAAACTGATGGCTAGTAGGATCCATCAGCTAGACAGTGGCCTTCCCAAGCCTCTCCAAATATTTTCAAACCCCACCAATGAGATGGTGAGGCACCACTAGGTTTCTGGTGGGTCTAGATGAGTTTAGATTCTACTAAAAGTACTAATAGATTTTTGGTGGTCTTACTTTATCTAGTTGTGGGAACTTGAAAACAATTATTTCTATAATGGCCTTTTATGCTACTCTTTCACCCTTTGTTTAGTATACTGATCACCTAAGAAGATACTCAAACATAAAAGATGAATGTAAATCAAATCATAAAGTTAGAATACAAAATGGTGTTTGTGATCATTAAAACACCAAGAGACAGAATGGTACTACAATATCCCCCTTTTCATGATAAAAAAACAATAAATAAATACAATCTAGGAAATTTTAAACAAAAGGGAAGATTCAATTTAAATTAATATTATATATATATATATATATATTTTCTAATCATTTCATAAGAAAATTCGAATCATTATTTTGAAATTAAATTTAAAAATAAAAAAAAATATAGATTTTAAAATGGATTTCAACAATTCATCCTTTAATAGGATTAAATAAATTAAAATTTTAAAACAAGTAATTTTTTTTATAATTATTTAATTTCAAAATGGATTTGTAAAATTAGGATTTTAAATAAAATATTTAGAGAAAAAAACTCATTTCCCCCTTAATAGAAATAAGAGATTTGACACTCTTCTCATCGATTGTGATTATAAAAATAAAACATATAGGCTTATATAAATATATTATAAAAAAATAAAAAGGGTAATGTATATAAAATAGATCTATGGATAATGATATCCATTCATTAAAACTTCAAGGGAAGAGACATAAAAAAGGTAAATACAAAACCATAAAAATACATAACAGACAAATTATGTTCACTACACTAAGGATAGAAATGGAAACTGTGATGTGTAAAATCTTGGTGAATGGAAGGTTCAATGTATTGGGTGTATGTATCTATGTTCTCCATATTCTCATGAAGGGTGGAAGTGAATTTATCCATATAGTTGTGATGGGAACATGTGTCATTATCCTAGTTCAAGGGGCATTGATTAGTGGTTATCTCAAGGGTGGTGAAATGGTAATCATGTCCCCATTGATATAGCCATATCTCATTAGTGAATTCACCCTATCCATGAGTAGAAGCATGAAAAGAAGCATATTTAGTAAGAAATTTCCCCTTAGATGGAGCATCATCTTGAGGAGGTTCATCCTCACCCTGAACATTATCATCACCATTAGCTTCATTCATGGAGGCATCTTTGACCTTACCCACCTCATCTTTATTATCTTCATATTATTTTTCATCCTCATCCTTATTATCATCTAATGGATAACCCTCAACAATGGTAGGAATCGTATCAATTTCAAGTACTCTTGGCATCACATAAGAAGTGTAATTTTTTTGGATCTGTGGATGATCATAAATTAACTATTGATTCCATAGATGCCTCTAAATGAACAATTGATAAACCTCATATGGTTCGCACTTTTATCTAAAGAAGGTATATAAAAAAATCACAAAGGATGATGTCAAAATAAAAGAATTTATTAGAGAGGAAATGTTTAGAAAGAAATTCCTTAGACCATTAAGGGCGAGGGTTATTTTTGTGCAAAGCATGGAAGACAAATATTATGAGAATGAAATATATGTAACTAAAAATCAAGTATAAGAAATAGATATTGACTCATTTGGATGTTACATGGTCACAAATATGAGGGGATATTGAAGTTTGAATGACCTTAACAATAATTCAACTTTCGAGAGATTGGTATGCGATCTTCATTAAATAGGAGGAATCCTAGTACAAGAGAAAAATAAGAGTGGAAATATGATCAAAGTCCATGCCATATATAAATTCACATTGGTTAATGGAAAAAGAACACAAGTGTGTAATTCAAACTAAATTTTATATTTTAAGATAAGTGACTGAAAAGTTTATTTTATTTACATTGGATGTTACGGAATCTTAATTATCCTCATGATCAAACACAAGTCAGGAAAAAATTCATTGATTTAGGATGGGTAAAAAACATCTATTGAGGTATATTTTAATATTTAATTCCACACATGGATATTAATGACTATTTATAAATCAGGAAGGGAATTTTTAACACAACAGGGATCAATAATCCTACCCGACTTAATGGATTTATCATGAAAGATGGGATTGAGCTTCTGGAATAGAGGGGTAGATGGTTCTACACCATTTTTCTTTAATTTGGAATAAAAATATTAGGTAATATGGGATTCTATGACTAAAATTAAGGAAAAATATACCTAGGGTTCTTGATAATGATGAAAAGGCCAAAACATGATAAATCAAGTAGATATCAAATAAAAAGACTTAAAAAGTACAAAAAACATACCAATGAGTGATGATATGAATGCGAAGAGAATCTAGGGTTCTAGGGAAGTGGCGGGGGATAGAGAGAATAATATTTTAGTGGAGATAAAGTGGAAGGAGGAGGGGTTTTATCTTTAAAACCCTCTCATAACTATCCCAAATTGCCCTAGATTGGCACTATTAGCTAGTCAATGAGTACCACCAACTAGTTAGAGGATGTTTTATAGAAAAAAATGGTTTTTTGAATCCCATTGGCTACTTGGTGAGATCCTTGGTAGCTCAAACATAAAAACGAACAAAATATTATCTAAAATTAATTAAACAATTAATGAGAAAATATCAGTAAATTCCATAAAAAGATACAATTTATTTAATTGAACACGTCATATAACATATCAAAAAAAAATATTAATATCCAATTTAATAAAAAGTGTAAAATAATCAATTAAATAAATAATCCTTAAAATTTTATGAAAATATGTAGATAAAATTACATCAATATTACCAATTTTATGTTTGAGAATCAAAAGTGCACCATTCCTAATATTCTCATAATAAATTCAAAACATCTAAATTGACAGTTTTTTTGAGCATATCTACTTATTAAAGACCCATAATTATTATTTTTTACATAATATAACCCCTTTTAATGTAATCTATTTTGAAGTGGTGTCTAAATTAATTGTGATTAGTTCATAACTATTGAATCAGATTCCTAGAGTTACAAGTGGCACTAGTGTTATCAAAATTATTTGGAACATGAACACTTTTCATCCCATAATCTAAGATATTATGTTCCATACTTATAAATTAGGTGAAAAAATTCCTTGTTACTATATATTCTGATTTTACCTAGAAACGAAAAATAGATTTTTTCTTCTTACTAATCAAAGAGATGATGGATTTTCCCAGTAGGTGACCAATCCCACTTATACTTTTCTGATAAAATTGGAATCCACCAAAGTAGGCATATAAAAAGTAGATATTTTAAAATTGATATATTTTGGATAAAATAAACCAAGATGTTTATATATTTTCAAATATTTGTAAATGATTTTAATATTTTTAAATAATATACTTTAGGTTTTTCATGAAAATTAGCATAGAGACAAACACTAAATATGATGTTTGGTCAAGTTGCATTAATGTAAAGAAGGATATAAATAATACCTATATAAAGCTTATTATCAATATATTTACCATATTAATAAAACATTACATTACAAGAAGCAATCATGGGTGTATATATTTAATTAACATGATCCATGGTAAAACTTTTTAAATGTTATTTAGTGTATTTTATATAGCTTTGAAAAATACCTTCTATGTTTTGAGAAATTTAAAAATAAATAAAAGTCATTAATTCCTCAAAAAAAGTCATTCCAAATTATTTTCTCAATATAATAGAAAATTAATTTCAAATATATTTAATTATAGATCCAAATATAAAATAATTTACTTAAATGTGTATAGTCAAGAAATCCTTTGAAATTTGATTCAGAATAAATATTGAATTTAATTTTAATATATTCACATAATTTTATAATGGAAGATTAGAAAAAATTTCATACCAAACCTAATGGGATTATTTTAAACAATAAATATAGTTTTTTAGAATTAAAAGATTATTTGGTTGTTTTGAATCAACATTACCGATATGTTATTCAGCAAAAACCATTTCAAAAATAAAATTTTATCATCCTTTTAAAAAAGCATAAAATTAAAATTATGGGAAAATGATAAAAATACTATAATGGATTCAAGCTTAGTGACAGGGGAAAATATCTCACTATAATCCATGGTTTATTCTTAATTATAGACATTATCTATTAGTATATATTTTTATGAGTGATGTGACCTTGCATGTTGATCTTATTTATAAAAAACCATTTGGTAATAATAATGTGATGATTATCAGGTCTTCCAATAGAAGAACAAACATTGTTACTTGTAAATTATTTTAAATCTTCTGGCATTTAATGTACTAAAATTTAATATTTAATAGAATCATCAGTAATTTAGGGTTCTATGTGTGAAAGAAAAGAATGACGATCAACACAATTTAATACTATTCTTCTAGTATGAGTACTAACTTGAAAATACCTGATAGAATTTTCTAAGGGATAGTCTTTAGACTTCACCCATGCCTAGTGTAATGGTCTAGATGGAAGTTCTTTCTCATCTTAAATTTCAATAGAAGTAGGTTGAATATCCAAGGCCAAATTTTCTTGGTCAATCTCAACATCATTAAGTTGAGGATGAGGTATAAGAAAATATCATTAAATTTTATGTCGATTGATTCTTCTATGATTTTTTCCTTTTTATAAAAGATTTTTCAAGTTTTACTTGATTTAGATTACTAGGTTTGAAAACATCATTAAATATGGGATCAAATTTTTCAATGTGGTATTCAGTGTTAATATTATTGAATCTATGTCAAAATAATTTATAATAAACAAATTTTATAACTTTTCCATTACAAATTTAATGGAAAATATTCATATGGATGCATCTTATAAGAACATGGATTACAGTATAAAATGAATTATTGAATAAATCATCCAAAAAATATTTTTAAATATTGTATTTATTCAACAGATTTATTACAATATCTTACAAAGTTTGATTTGTGTTTCAATAACACCATTTTGTTGGGAAGTCCTATGAGATGAAAAAGAATAATTATACCATTGTTAATTCTGAATCTCCCTAAAATCATTATTTTAAAACTCTCCCCTATAGTCTCTCTTAATGGATGTCATATTGTACCCATTTTCATTTTTCACCACTTTGTATATTTAATAAAGACTTTACATGCCTCATTTTTATGTTCCAAGATTTAAACCCAAGTAAATCTTGTAAAATCATTGATAATTAAAAAATTTAATATTTACATACTACACTTTTGACATGGGTTTGTCTAAAATGATAAAGATGAATAAAATCAGGGGTCTGAGAGGTGGATACTGCATTTTTATATTTAAAGTATTTCTTTTTCTTACCAAAATTGAAAGGTTCACACATAATGTAAATTTCGAAATTAAATTTATGAAAATTATATACAATTTGGTTTCTATTATTTTTTAAAAGTGTGTGAATTATTCAATGGATAAAGAATTTATTCCAAATCCATGAATCAATATATTGTGAAATCAAGCATTTAAAGTTTTTCCTAGAAATATATTTTAAATAAATAATATAAATAATTTAAAAATGAAATGTTAAAAAAAGGTTTTCCTTTAGGATATAAAAATATAGAAAAATAATTTTAAATAGAGGAAATAAAACCATTATCACATAATTGTATAATACTAAGATTTTTTTGAACATTTACCCTATAAACAATATTTTGTTATAATAGAATTTGACAAACCAATTCTACCTGTCAGGATGATCTTACTCCTTGAGTAATCACAGAATGTGGAATGTCTTCCATCAATATTTCCCATATAATGACCCAAATATATATACATTAATATGACATAATTTTATAAGAGTATTCATTTAAAATAATTATTATCCATGGAAGAACTATATAGGTTTAGTTTCCTTTGAAATTATGAACCATAAACAAATTGTTTATAAAATATACATAATCTCCCACTAAGTTCATCCCATATAAAACCCTTATAAGGCATAACATAAACATAAAATTTAGAGTCGAGGTTATCCGAAACCAAAAAAATTATTAATAAAAAATATAAAAGTGTTAGGAGTTATAAGGGATTTTACAGAGATAAAAGTGGGTCACTCCCCCCATTTCTACATCCACTAATACCGTATAGTCATCTGTAATCCTAAAGGACTGCATAGTGCTCAAATACAAGATTACTTTCTTTGACAAGGCATATTCCACTTGGTTTGATTACCTATAGGCATGAGATAAAGTTAGATTGAGATTCTTGGTACATTTGATGCATTTAATCCAATCTGGATGGAGTCTGTAGGGGATATTCCTGGTTCTATCCTACAATGGTTTGATAGTGAGCTCAAAATTAGATTCAATCCACAAAAAATTCCAATTAAGAAAGATAAAATGCTTTGTGGCATGAAAAATTTCCCATAATTCATCGTCAAAAGAAACTATAGTTATGATATAGTAGTAAAAAGAACTTTTCAAGAAGCCAAAGTGTGTGAGAAAGATAACTCCATAACCCAAGGGTCTGGGAATTCCAAAGGCTACACCATCAAAGTTAACATTTATCCATGAGAAGATCAGAGGAATCCATCATACTTAATTCAGAACCAATGGATTCTTGGGCATACCTTAAACACCTAGAAATAAAATAATGTTAATTTCACTATGTCAATTAATCATTTTCGAAATCTATATAGTTGATGTATCATGAATATACATGTGTAATGCAATGATTCGAATATGAGATGAAGGTGGTTTTTTATAAAAAAGAGTTGCATTTCATATTGTCCAGATAGAAAAATGTTAAAAGAAACAATTATTATATAAAGATTTTAGATCTAGAAAATTTCACCAGCCTTGATAATTATAGTCATTATCTCTCTAAGTGGCATGTTTGTACAAATAATGATGTTTAGTAGGCTTCCAACATACTACCATAGATCTTTGGGAATTCCACAACACATAAATAGGTGTTGCATAGTCTACTTTTCTTTCTGGCATAGATGGAATGATAAAATGATATATTAACCAACCCTCATCAATTGATCATTGGTTATAAATATATTTTTCAAAAAATTCAAGAGAAGTAAGAACCTTTAAGTTTTAATGAATGGTACCTTAAATTTTACAAGCCACTATGGTGTCATTTTGGATCATTCACATTCGAACCTGTAGGAATCTATTTCATTGTAGTCTAAATTTATATTGGGATTTCATAACAGTGTTTATAAATCAATAAATGCATAATTCTTAATTTACATATCATTCATAAGGTGAATAAAATAATCAGTTTTGTGGTTATATGAAAAAAGATATGCAATTATCATCTGAATCCTGGTTAGTGGAACAATCATGATATCTTGGAGGGGTCTATCTAGCTTTAATGTTCATTGGAAATTGAGAGTATATTGATTTATAAAAAAACATTGGGGGTTATATATTATATCTTTTTTAGGAGTTATTTAGTTAATAATAGATATATGAAGTAATATAGGATGAATACCCATCCATATTCCATCCTTTGAACCTCCACAATAACAATTTTATTAAAGAATTATTAGAAGTAAAAAGGTTTCATGTGAATTTTATTTGAGAAGGCCATCATTGAATATCCTAAGATCTTTAACTCTAAGACATCTCATTTTAATGGTCTTAATACATAATGTCACGAACCGACCCAACGAGGCTCGAGCCGCGACTCCCCAAGCCCGCCTCCAATAGGCCAGGGGCTGGCGACTAGCGCCGAGTAGGCTATCACACACATGGGAGGCATTAGCCTAAGGTACCTGTACACACACACCCACAAACACCTCCATGCAACAGTGCAGAGATATAAAACTGAAAAGTAAATGCATGCATACATCTATCCCAAACCAGAGTACAGTAGAAGAACAAAAGGGAAAAACAGGGCCCACCAAAATAAAACTACAAAGCACGTCCAACCTGCTCTGAAGAAGGGGAACGCTGCCACAAACACCGCCGGAAAGCTCCCTCAGCACAAATCTGGTAAACACCCCGGTCAACAAGCTCACTAAGCTCCGCTTACTCTGGGTCCTCCAGGGACTCCATCGGAAGGCCTGTGGTCTGGACAAGACACAAACATGTGCGGGCAAAGCCCATGCAGGGGTGAGTATAAACATACACAGTAGGCACCCCAAAACCCAAAACCAAAGAGAGAAACTGAAAGGAATCAGTCCGCTCATCCTAGCCAGAGGGAACCCAGATGAGAGAGAAACTCCATCTCGTGACCATCCTCGGCTAAATACAACTAGTCAGCTCAGCTCAGGTGTATGCCCATACATACACCTTGAACAATCCAAATATACTCAGCTCACGCCACAAGCCACAAGAGGTACCGACCTCATCACCAGCAACTGTACACAACCGGGAGAGCAAACCACACGAACATTATCATACCAGATGACACTCATCTGAGAGATACACTCCATAGGGTCCCAAACAAACATCTCAGATGCTCACCCGAGAGACCACGCTCGTCGGATAACATCACTGAGGAAACATTGCTGAAACAACATAACCACCAAACTTCTCGGATAGGGGATCACCGCTAGGATCCGCTAGGGGATACAAAGACCCACTCTGGTATACGTAGCTCACAGATAGGGGATCACTCCCAGGGTCCGCTGGGGGATACCACGACCCGATCTGGCATATGTAATTCTCACAGATAGGGGATCACACCCTGGATCTGTAGGGGGATACCACAACACGATATGGCGCTCGATAGAAGCAAATCACTCAGATAGAGGATCATCTCCCATATAAAGGTGGTCACGACGATACCGAAACCCCATCTAGTATAACTTACGATGTAGAGGATCGAACTGACGATGCCACAACCCCACTGAAACCACGCGCTGAGTAGGGGATCACATAACCAGCGATACCACAACCCTACCAACACCAAGCGCTAAGTAGGGGATCGTATAACCAATGATATCGCAACCCTACTATAAACCTCATGCTGAGTAGGGGATCGTATACCCGATGATGCCACAACCCTACTGAGCACGACCCACCGTGTAGGGGGTCATATTCCCGATGATGCCACAAACCCAACGGGGTTAACCTGCTAGATAGGGGATCACCGCCCGTGAATAAGCAGTCACAACAATACCAAGAACCCGATCTAGGGTAAAGATGCTAGAAGATCCCGCTCCGGCCCACCGGAGGGATGCCACAACTCTAACAGTTTCAACATCCCATCGAGAGGATCACAAACCCATACAAAGGTTGTGATGCTGCACGAACCCTCTTAGGCATGAACCAAGGGATAAACCTCAACCACTGCGGGTTCAAACATCTCTAACCCGAGTGACCCTCCACAACACCACACTGCGCACATCCAAGGCCAATACCGAGGCCACCATCGCGATCTACGCGGAAAAACACGTAGGATAGGCTGTTTACTCGCTCGAAATAGAGCACCAGTGAAAAAGGCACTATTCACCGTAGTAGGTCGGGCGGGGCCCACACAACGATCCCGAAACCCATCAAGCGGATCATACCATGGCGATCCCCTTGAAAAAATAAGCGGAATCGGCTACTCGCTCGTCCGAAACGGACACCCGGTGAAAAGGTACTATTCACCGAAGCCAGCTCGGGCGGGGCCCACACCTCGATTCCGAATATCATCGAACGGATCACACCATTGCGATCCTCTCGAAAAAACACACAGGATCGACTAATCATTTACCAAAATCGGACTCCTGGTGGAAAAACTGTGTTTCTCCGCAAATGCCAAAACCCGGCCTCGTGGGGCCCGCACCCCGTTCTCAGTCCCAACACACGGAAACCATCTCAAAAAGTCCTTCTTACAATTAGGGTCTCAACGCCACTGATGGCACGTCAATCGGATGCTCCGGGTAGAAGTTACAGCGGCCCGAAGTCGTAAAATAATAAAATAATATTATTTTATACGACGTTTCTAGCTCCCGGCCCTCGATCCCGAACCTTTAAACCCTCGAACCCACACCGGAGGGTTTTCTTCGTTGTCAGGGTCACGTCGCCGCAAACGGCACACGAATCCGGCTCCCGGATTGCAAGATACGGGGGTTTAAAGACCCTCGTATGATAAAAGAGGCCGGACCGGCCTGGACCGGCCGCCGCCACCTGCCCGCCCTGGCCAGCGGCCCTCCGCCGCGCGCCGCCACGCCGGTGCCGCGCCGGCGGATCTTCCGCGGACCGCCGGGGGCACCCCGATGGTCCATTTTGAGATCCGGAGGCGTCTACAGGACCCTCGGGACCTGATCTACACTACCACGACTTCAATTTGCAGAAAAACGCAGCAAAAACTGGATCAGGGGTTAAAACTCAAATCTGCTTACCTCGCGGGCGAAACGCCGACGTTCTGCCTTAGATCCGTGCTCCAGAGCTTCCGCTGCACGCTCCTGGAACATCCGCCGTCGAATTTTGAGCTCGTGGGCGCTTCGTTTGCTCGATTCGGCGGAGCGGCGGTGAAGAACGACGAAGAACGTCAAGAGGAACGACAAGGGGGGGGGGGGCTGTTATTTATATCGGCCACCCCCCGGCACCAAACCCGCCTCAGACCCGACGCCCGATGCGAACAAAAGTAAGGTCTACCTTAGGGTAAACGCACCGTTCTGAACGCAACGGCGGACTCAGATTTTCCATCCGAGACTCCGTTCAGAAGTTATTTGAGCCGACGCTCGCACACTAACTTCTCATTTAATTACGAAAACGCCCCTAGTGGCGTTTCTCACCGCAGGCCCGCGCCCACAATGTTTACACCTCGCCTAAGGTAAATGGCATGTTCCGGACGCAACCATACCCTCATATTTCTGTTCTGAGCTACCGTTTAGGAGATATCACACCCCCTCCATGTGTATAGTATAAAAATAGTTAATTTTTTTATAAAATTTATTATGGGCACACCAGGCCTCGGAATCGCACGCCGTCTTCGCGCCTAGCTCTGGAATTATTCATAGAAAAATTCCAAAGTCTGAAAGGGCCAAAAACCCAAGTCTATACACATAAATTCCAAGAAAAAATAATTAATTTCCTTTCATTCACCAATATAATCCGTAAAATTTCCTGATCATGGATTACAGTTCACTAATGAGGATTTTCATCCATATTTATAAAGAAAAGTAATCAACAAATTTCAAGGTGATCACTGAGTTATAAAATATCACCCTACCATATTGTGACATAGATTTCCCTTTCCATCTAGCTAGTTAATTAATGATTCCATATTATATGCTTTCAAGGTATTTCCTTCTCACCTTGCTCCAAAATAATGGGACACCAAGATAATTAAAAGGAAGGGTTTCCCTCCTCACTCCAATAGTATAGTGGTCATGTTTTCTTTATTACATGTATTAAATCACCAAAAGCATTGAGTGATTTGATCCAACTTATCGAATTACCAACAACTTCTCCAAACATTAAAAAAGGGCCTTAATTGAAATAATGGTTTTCTACGAATCTTTCTAAAGTAAGAGGTCTTCATTAGTAAAAAGAAGATGATTTGGTGTGAGAACATCTCTACCATATTTCATTTTCTTAAAAGATCTAATATGAGAAAGACTACGGAAGCATGTACTGATATAATCTTTAGCAATAGTGAAAAGAAGTCCTAAGAGTGGGTCACCCTTCCTAACACCTCTTGTTTGTTAAAAGAAGCCTCTAAGAGAGCCATTAATGAGAATTGATAGCCTTAAAGATTTTATATTAGTGATTACTAAATTGATTAAGGGATTTGATAACCTATATTTATTAAGGAAAATAAAAGTAATCAATTTGAGGGTATAAAAAACCTTTAAGGTGACAACATTAAGAGAATAGATTCCCTCCTTCGATTTCCTTTTCATAAGATTAATTATTTTTGATGATGTGAAAAGATATTCCTGAATGTTCCTACCTAGAACATACCCATATTAGTTTGGGGTTAGAATATTCTTAACCATTCCTCCCATCCTAGTCATAACGATCCTGCTAAAAATGTTAGGGACATTGTTCCCAAGATAAAATGGTCTGAAATCTTTAAAATCAAATGCATTCACCTTCTTGGGTATTAAGGTAAAGAAGTTGGAGTTTATCCCATATGGAAATATAGGAATGAGATAAGAATTATTTATTTTTAATTTTGGATTCTTCATGAAAAATATCCCAATAGAACAAGAATATTTTGTTAGTGAAACTTTCAGGTCAAGCAACACTTTCCATAAAAGAGAAAAAAGATCTTTCTTCAACTTATTTTAAAGGTACCATAATCAAGACTTTATTTGGATTCTCATCAATGTAGTGAGATACATTTTCAATATTTTTTGTGTGTTTTCTAACCCATATTCAGCGTACAAACCTTGGAAATAACCCATAACTATATTGTAGATCCCATTCTTTTAGGTGAGAAGACATCTATTTATGTTGATTGAATTGTTCTATGCCCTTATTCTTTTTTTACTTATGCAATATATGAAACAATTTCAAATTCTTGTCTCTATCCTTCAACCAATAGATATTTAATTTTCCTCTATTTAATAATTTTTTAATAGTCATACTGTCTTTAATCATAGAAATAATTTTCATTTTCTCTCTAGAGGTAGTGTTTTGGTGTTGATTTCTGATTTGGAAGTTTTCAATTTTGATTTAATCCAATTTGATTTTAGTATTAAGCTTGGAAAATTATTTTCTACACCATTCCTTTAGCATACCTTTAGTGTGATTTAATTTATTATTAGGAATCTAAAAATAGATTCCTAGTGGATTTAGTTTCCTGGCCTCAACAATAACCTCCCTTTATCTAGTCATAAAAATCCACACATTGTTGAATCTAAATAGAAGATGGAATAACATTATAAAATGGGTGGATAAATTAATTATTATATGATTTTTATTTGAGTGATACTTTAGAATAGCGTGACTAGAGACCTTAATTTTAGTACTCCTTTAATCCATATGAATATAAAATCTATCATTTTTTCATGATTTACTTCTATTAAGAGAAATATAGATCTATATTAACTCATCTCTATAAATTGTAACCTATACAAAGTTTCAATGATCAATGCATTTGAAGAAATCCAAGGACATTTCTCTATAAAAATTAGAACTAGTTTTTTCTTCAGGATTTAGCACAGGGTTGAAGTCTATCATGATTATCCATTTATTACTCATGATTTAAGTAATAACTTCAATATCATTCCATAATTCCCTTTTATTATGTATGAGGTGGTATCATACACAAAAGAGACATTGGAAGAAATTCCTATGGTACTGAAAGATACTAAAATAAAATGTGAAATATTGTTGTAAGTATCAATGTGGATACTATCATTCTTGATTACCCAAAGATGATCCATGTTAGTGTCATGAAGGTTCCAAGAGATAAAACTATAACCAAGAGAGGCCAATTTTAAATCCATCCAACTCTAAAATAACATTTTTTTTCAACATTTACAATAATAATAGGTTTATATTCCATAATATAGTGTCTAAGGGCTTTGGTCATAGTGTAATTCCCAATCACTTTTAGTTCCAGTATATGATCTTCATTTTTTGTGGGATTCCCCCTGTATGGGTCCCTCTATGATGCATCTCATTCCCCTGGCCTATTTTCTTTCTCCCATTATCATTTTTACTATCTTATTTTGGAGTTATATCTTCTACTATTTTTAGAAAGATTCAATCTACATGAGTTCACGTTCCATGAAAATCATGATACTCTTCATTCTTTCCATCATTGTATTTTATCTCATCTTGATCAGAAAACTAAATTTTCTCAGCCACATCAGACCAGAAAACATCGCTCAGAGGAGTAAAGTTATTATTGTACTGCACCTTTCTAGGGGGATTTATCCACCTAATTATTCCTTCCACCAGCCTTAGATGATGGAACTTGTGAGAAAGACCCTTCAAAATTAGTGATATGAGTAGATTATATCTATTTATATCCACTACATCTAGAGAGATAAGTAGTGGGAGGTGAGACCAATGGGGACCCTTGTGAGCTCCTAGAAGAAAACATCAGTAGAGGCTCACTACTCTCTTCCTGTTGAGATCCTGACTCTGACAATTTTATTTCCCCAAAATCATGATCATTATGTTTAGTTGGGAGTTCTTATGTGATATATTATAGAGACCCTTCCCTGGCCACATATGAAGAAACATATTTATCACAAAAAAATGTATCATCCGTGATAAGAGACTCTTTATTTTTTGAATCCTTGTTATGATTTCCTTCTTCCAATGATTCCTCTATATGATGATATTTTTCATCATGCCACTAGCTCCTATAAAAGATAAATTCCATACCTATATTGGATTAAATAGTTTAATGACCAAATAATTTATAAATAATAAAAAATTTGGCTTTTCATTCATATTTTATATCAATCATTATGGTATTATCTCACGTTTCCATCAACACTTCCTCAACCATAGTAACAGACATGTCCACTTCCACTAGTATTCTAGCATAATGCCCTAATACAGGATTTTTGTTTTTTTTCATATTAATTATATTTACAATATAATAATCAATGTTACAAAGAATATATAGATTCTAGTATAGCTAGTTTATCCTACATATTTTAATATCAATCTATGTGTGTGTGTTTCCTACATTATCAAGATCCAAATTCCTATCCCATTCCTAAATTCATAAGAATCCATACATCAAGGATACTAAGATGATACTTCATGGTCATTAATTATAGTCATCATAAGAGAATACCACATAGTAGTATCCTTATCCCATCCTTGTAATATTCCATTCTTTAAATCATAAGATTTCGAAAAACATTCATGTTAGATCATTACACTTTTATAACTTCACCACTTTTGTAATTAATACCAATGAAATGATAGATTACTTACAGAGGTTTACTCATTATTCAACTATTTCTTGATCAGATAAGACATGAGAAACTCTTTCTTTCTTTACAATCCTTCTAGGGTGAGGAGTATCAAAATTATAAGAATAATTATTAGTGGTATCCATTAACACTCCAGAAAATTCTTCTTTTCACCCAAAGGGATAGTAGGGGTTTGCTCCACCACCTTTTCACTAAAAGATGAAAGATATACTTATAACCAACATGGCTGATCATATTGTTCATCATAACTGATTTTCAAGGATTTTTGACAAGATCTAACTTCTCACTATCTTACTTTCTTCAAGAGTTAGGGTTTTCCCCTTTTTCATCGCTCTTCCCTTGTCCCACCATCATAATTATTATTCTTAAAATCTTTCATCATATCCTGAGGAAAATAAAACATAAGAATGTTTAAGATCATATTCTTAGTAAGGGTAAATGTATAATACATCAATATATTATCATATGTGAGCATAAAAATAATGGTATGATAACATGATCATAAAATATAAAATCATACCCATTAATTCATAAATTATAATCACGAGTCATAACATAAATCTTGGCAACTCATAAGACATAGATCTAAATAGAATAAAAATTCATGATCTATGAAAAAAGATAACAAGAAAATGGCATAAGTTTATAGAATACACATAATCATATAAAATAATATCCTTAGTTAGGATCAATTCCATGACTATCATATTGGTTTGGGTTCAGTGCCCATTTGATCATATCCACAGTGGAGGTTCACAAAAAAGACTATTATAGAAGATATAGTCACTTAGTGATCTAGGTTTAATCACTATTATAGTTCTTATTATCTCATGTGATATCCATATTTACCTAATGATTTGAAGGGATATATTATTTTGTTCCCACCCATCAAAAAATAAAAACAATAAATATATGTTACATAAAATCATAAAACATTCATCATATCATAACACATGGAAAGGAAATGGGTTTCATAAAAATATCATCATTTCATCATATAATAAACCATTGATATTAAACGTGATCCAAAAACATACCCTCAACACAATTATAAACCATCCATAGTAATAATAAAGATTTTATCATTGATTCATTACCCTAATAAATAATAAGTAACATCCAAGGATGTTATCATAAATGAAAAATACCTTTAAAAGGCATCTAGAATACTTCTTCAGAAAAGTAACCTTTTCATTTTAAAATAGTTTAATCAAAATCTAAAAAATTTAAAAATATTATGGAAAAAAATTATTTGAAATTTTATAAGGAAACTTGTATAGGATTCTTAAAATAATTGGGTGGTCATGATGGTGGGAATTTTTTAAGGTAATAATCATTAAAATAAATATTCCCTTTACACATTCAATAAAAATTACTCTGTTTGGAAAAAAAATAAGTTTATTTTTAATAAATTTTGTAAACATTTATGCATGGTTAAATTTTAATTTAAAAAATAATTTAATAATATTCAAAAACATTTTTGAATAAATTTCAAGAAACATGGATATGGATAAAAATTGTTTTCCAACTGAAAGAGGAGATATAAAGTGGCATTTTATTAAAAACATTTTCTAAAAAATTTTGATTACCAAAGATAGAAAGATGATAATAAAACCTAAAAATTATACAAATAACCTTGGGGAAATAAAAATTAAATTGTTTTTTCAAATAAGGATCATATAATTTTCTTATTAAAAATTCAAACATAAACAATCCTAATTAAAATGATATTAAAACATAAATCCTTTATCAATTTGGTATCTTTTAAACCAAAAGACTCTTGAAATCTAATAAAAATTTAAATATTCATAAAATAATAAGATTCATGATAAAAAATTTATAAGCATAAGTATATACACCTCATAAACATAATTAGGTTCATAACATAAAATTGTTCTCAATAAAATAATATTGAGATAAAGAACCCTTAAAACCTTTGTAATATCTAAATCGAACCCTTATAGAAGATATTACCTTAGATGGAATTTTAAATCCACATAATTTTTAGTATAAATAACATAAAATATGTTCATGGGAATTATATACACCACATAATGGAAATGTAATGGCCCAGACCTCTCTAGTCCATTCCTTTTCGAAAATCAGGCGTATGAGGTGTTTCAAGAGGTCAAGGTGACATATCCCCAACACTTTTCCAAATTTCCATTTCTGTGAATAGTTTCATCGGTGAATAGTTCCAATAGTAGACCGTTGTGAACAGTGCATCAGTAACTATCTATGAACAGATCCATCGGTGAACAGTTCCAACGGTAGACCATTGTGAATAGTGCATTGGTGACTTTATGTGAACAGTGTCATTGGTGACCTTTTATGAACAGTGTCATTGGTAACCTTATATGAACAATGCAATGGTAACCTTATATGAACAGTGACATCGGTGACCTTATGTGAATAGTGTCATCAATGACCTTCTATTAACAGTGTCATCGGTAAACTTATGTAAACAGTGAAATGGTGAGGTTCCAACTGTGAGGTTCCATTAGTGACCCCTATTTCCTTTTCCAAATTTTGAGTTCATGAACAATGTTTCCAGAATGGTGAGGTTCCATCAGTGACCTCTATTTCCTTTTCCAAATTTTGAGTTCATGAACAGTGTTTTAGAATGGTGAGGTCCATCGATAACCTCTATTTCCTTTATCAAATTTTGAGTCCATGAACAGTGTTTCCAGAATGGTGAGGTCCATCAGTAACCTCTATTTCCTTTTCCAAATTTTGAGTTTCTGAACAGTGTTTCCAGAATGGTGAGCTCCATCGGTAACCTCTATTTCCTTTTCCAAATTTTGAGTTCATGAACAGTGTTTCCAACTTCCTATAGTTCGCCCATTTGACATTTCCTGTGACATAAAATGCATTTAAAGTCCCATTTTAAGGACTCTAAGGTCGATTCAAATGTCATAACTTCTATATTAATTTCTTCTAAGGCTCGGGATGTTTTTTTCTACATGGTCAAACCGCATGGTTTAATGTGATATGCTTTTAAGTAAAAATCCAGCGTATCTTGAAACCACTGCTCTGTTAAATCTTTTAAAGGGAGTAAATATATTACTCCCTAGTTCTTCCTCTTTTTTTTTCAGGTTTGAGACACTCGAACATCCCATTCCTTTCTATAGGAGTTGTGCAATCAAAATTTCCTCCTAGGATTTGTTCCGCTCTGTTTTGATGCAACCAAGCAATATCGACCAGTCTTCGATATAAGGTATGTTCTATCATCATTATTTTGGGTTAATATATTTCTATTTCCCCTCTCCCTTTTATGGAATGCTATCTCATTTTTCCTAAGGGAATTTTATTGGGTGTTGACTGGTGTGGTGGTGTCACTACATCCTCGGGTGGATACAGTTGTAATGGGGGGAGGAGATCGTAACCCGTTGTGTGGCTCATTCTCGTATAAATAACGTCAAGAACTGTTTGAGGTAGGGGATTATTGCTTCTCGTTTTAGTTATGTGAAACTGTAGAGTTAGAATGTTTTATCCCACTGTTTCACAATGAAATTGTCATAATAAATATTTGAACTCGATAAATAAATTGAGATCGATCATATGTTATTGCCTCTTGTTTTTCTAGATATTATGATATCTATGATTTCTTTCTTAGCTTTTTCGTTCTCAATGGAAATTGTTAAAGAACTTAAAGCTGGAATTAATTGATAATTGTTTAGCTAATGATAAAGAGGTTGATTGGTTGTGGTAGCATATGACGCCTAGAGTGGCGAGATGCATCGGTTTAGGCATGTGGGTGTCGAAGAGGACACAAGGGATGACGGAACGGGTTGGATGTGAATATTTGGATGCTTGATGTTTATTTGATTGGTTATCTGCTTTACTTTCCTCACTGATCAAGGTATCTAGTCTTGCTTACCCTTTTTCCGAAAGGGGCGAAGACGCGCGGGGTATGCCTCGTGCATTCTGTGTCTAGCTTCTCAAACGATGATGGGTCGACACTGTTGCTATAGGTGGAAAAGACTTTATGGCTAGTTCATATACTCACCATGTTGACCCCCTTGTGTTTATCAGCATATAATGTTTTTCTAGAATGCATGGGAATATGGAAAAGTAATGCTGTAAATAAATAATTGAATAAATGATGTTAACCCGTGGGGTTGGAGCTTGCTGGAACAAAATTTCGTGGTTACAATTTTAAAGGGACATTGGAAATTGGGTGTCATGCTAATGAAATATAATGTGAAACTATTAATGGTTAATTAATGTTTAAAGAATTAATTAACATAAAATGGAACTGACAAAAAGGTAATGAAGTAATGCAATTAATCTCTTTAAATGGTTGTGTGCTTATAGGATACCAAGTCTTAGAAGTGTCAGTCTAGAGTCTGAGAGACTTTAGCTGTAGTTGAGTATAAGACTAGATTATGACCATAGTGTGGTTGTGAGATATAGTATATTCTATACATTTTGTGTTTCTATATGCTACTCCACCCCATTAGTTATGGAAACTGACACCCCAGGGATTCTGAGACCTGGGGGGTGTTTTCCCCAACATTCCAGTGGGAGGATGGATGGCTGACTACCCCCTTTGGCCCCACTCTCTTCTCTTGGTAGTTACTTGTACTAGTAGGAAAAATGGTTATTTTTCCCCATATATGTGTGTAGATGTCTGTAACGGCTTGTGGTTATTCACACACATATATATTCTGGATATATTTTCCTATGGACTACTATAGGTGTAACGTGTATAGGCTGTGATGGCTTGAGAATCCTTACTTGGTGTATGGGTTGTAATGGATTGAGGTATAATACCTAATGTATGATACATGTTATAAGAGCTGTGGTGGCTCCAGGAAACTACCTAGTTACTTTCTTATGTGGACATGGTGGTTTTGGTGCACAAGGTGTATGTTTTGGTGCTTCACCCAGGTGTCTGCGGGCAAGCCTTTTTGGAGAGAGATGCTTAGGACGTGCGATATCGGGGAAAAGAAGAAAACCAGTGGGGAATTAGTAGTGGGGTACCATTGATATTCTCTATTATATTATATACTCTTATATGTGTTACTTGGTGAGAGTCGCCATAGTGAGGTTGGGAACTTAGTATACCTGTTTAGGTTATGAGTTAGTTTCACTTATTGTTCACTCTTCTTTAGCATGCTATCTTTACTTTGGAATGAGAGTCTTCTAGGAGGATCCTACTGAGTATACTGATATACTCACCCAATTTTTATATAAACTGTTTTTCTGGTCACTTGGAGCAGGTTGGAGATCAGGCTGGTTTCTACTAGCGTGGGGTTGTAGGAGTTGTTCGGGCTTGTGGTTCCTGCTGTTTTTTCTTTATTTTGGGTACTTTCAGTTTTTCCCTTCCAATTGTAGTAGTTTTTCATGACATTACATATGTGCACTTGGGTTTGCATTTATATTTTATTCCGAGTTGGAATTAGTTGGTGTCTATCTTATCTCTCTCTTTTGGATGTGTTCTCTTAGAGGGTAACGCCTCCCATCTGTGTGTTTACTATACCCTCGGTGCTAATCGCCAACTCGGGGCCTACTGGAGGTGAGAATCGGGGGTCATTATCTCCCTTCTCACATTACTGGCCTAGGAGGGGTACCCCTTGTGGGGAGGGGGTCGTGACTGAGTGGTATCAGAGGCAGGTTGAGGGACAAGATGGAGTTTGGAGTTAGGCACAAGTGAGGTTGCATGGGTTGGTGGGGCAACAACGTCAGTCATGTTTAGAAAGTGATGTAAACACTGAAGACTAGTTGAGACATAGACGTTTATTCACCCCTATGATCTGATGTATGGACCATTAAGTTTACAATGGCTACTAAACTAGGTGATACTAGTTGCAGGGCAGAGACCTAGGAAAGGATCTTGCATCATTCTTCTTTGTGTCTGTGTTTGAATGGGTAGACCTTGGGATATGTTATCCTAAAATGAATAAAAGAAAAAAAGTAATTAATTAATATTTAGGCTTCCATATTCTAGGTTTAGGATCTCTAAATATTGGTTATTTTATAGGTATGTCTCTCGGTCGACATCCTCTTCAAGATCGCATAGAATATGTCCAGTAGGCTATGCCAGCAGATCTTCGTAGGGTAGAGGTTGACGACGATGACACTTGGAGGAGGACACTCCAAGATTTTCAGCGCCAGAGTTTATAGAAGTACAAGGGCTCCGTTTTAGATGCAGTCATAGAAGACTGGTTGGAGGAGGTCCAGATAGGCTTTAGTTCAATCCGTGCTCAGAAGGAGCACTGGGTGTCCTTGGTTGTGACGATGCTGCGTGGAGCAGCGAGGCAGTGGTGGTTCTTATTCCTCGGTGATCGCGAAGAGTCATCGATCTCATGGGAGGAGTTCCGAGATAATTTTAGAGTCGAGTTTCTTTCCTCGACTGCAAAGGCGTCCAATCGCCATGATCTTCTTACCCTTCGAAAGGGGATTTTCAGTGTGAGAGAGTTCAGAATACATTTCAGAAACATTTTAAAATATAATTCGGACCTATTTCCAGATGAGGAGGCCAGTGAAAGGTATTTCGAGGAGGATTTACGTCCAGAGATCCAGTGCCATGTCACCCCATTTATGCTGAAGACATATCTTAAGGTGCTAGAAAGGGAAAAGGTCCTCAGAGGACTTCATCCAGAACTGGATTATCATGATAGGGGATTCATCATGATTCCTCAAGAAGCCAAGCTGTGGTCAGGGGTTCCCAGTTTTCAGGGAAGAAGAGTTTCCGTTTAGTCGGGGGTAGGTCCCAGCCCTCCGCATCTCGTTTATTCAGAGGTAGAGGATCTCATGACTATTCCAAGGGATCAAGAACTTGTTTTTCTTGTGGTGGTCGAGGTCATTAGCAGTGAGAGTGCCTGAACATTCAGAGCAGTCATCGTGCACTAGGTGTTCCACTCCAGGTTCCTATGTTGAGGCAGTTTCAACAGAGGTAGTAGCAGCAGGTTGTACCAACATTAGATCAGTAGAGGGTAGATGGGGCAGGTAGAGGACAACCTCGTGACGCTACCCATCCTCAGAGAGCAGAGCGCGGTTGTGGAGGTGGTCATCATTAGGGTAGGAGAGGTTATGGAGGAGGTCATGGTAAGCTTCATGCTTTAGCGTTTCCATCACCAAGTGAGCCAGACGTTATTCGAGGTACCCTTTGCTTGTTCTCTACCTTGGTGTATGCCTTTTTTGATTTAGGAGTGACACACTCCTTCATATAACCTATCCCTGTCCATGCTTTGGGACTTGAGGTAGAGAGGCTTCTAGTGCCCTTGGTGTTGACTACGCCAGTTGGAGGTCGAGCTGACTTGTTTGAAGTATGTAGAGACTACGAGCTAGTGTTGGGGAATCACCGCTATTGGGGATATTTCCTATGTTTACGAATACAACCATATGATTTCATCCTCAACATGGATTGTTTGTATTTGGTGTAGGCTATCATTGATTGCTTCAGGAAGAAGGTCATTTTCTTTGATGGAGAGGGAGATCTGATGGTGTTTGTTGGAAAGCGATATCCTCATATGGGTCATAGGCGTGTTCCGTCCTTATCATCCATGATGGCTGAGATAATGTTGAGTTCTTCAGAGGTTCAATAGGTAGAGTTTTCTAGGGATGTAGAGGAGTACCCTGATGTCTTTCCAGAAGAGGTTGTAGCGTTACCCCCTCAACGAGAGATCGGGTTTTGGATCGAGCTACAACCAGGATCGTCTCCTATCTCTATGTCTTCATATAGGATAGCCCCTTATGAGTTATGAGAGCTATGTATACAGCTTGATGGTCTGTTATAGTGTGTTTTAGTTTGGCTGAGTGTGTCACCATGGGGTGCACTAATTTTTATTCATGAAGAAGGCTGATAGCAGTTTGCGGTTGTGTGTCGATTATCACCACATGAACAAAGTGACAATAAATAATCACTATCCTCTTCCACGGATTAATCATTTATTCAATCAACTGAAGGGTGAATGTTGGTTCTCAAATATCAAATTGCAATCAGGATATCATCAGATGCGTGTGAAGGATGAGGATATCCCGAAGACTACTTTCTGTTGTCGTCATGGGCATTATGAGTTCGTTGTAATGCCATTCGATGTAAAAAATGATCCAGCTATGTTCATGGGATTGATGAAAGCTGTGTTCCGTGAGTTCCTAGAAAAGTTCATTTCAGTTTTCATCGATGGCATCCTTGTGTACTCTACGTCTGAAGAAGAGCATGCAGAGCATCTACATGCCATTTTGGGAGTTCTTTGTCAACATCAGTTGTTTGGGAAATTGTCGAAGTTTGAGTTTTGGGCTCGATAAGTCTGTTTTTAGGGCATGTGGTCTCCCAATAGTAAGTAGTTTTGGATCCATCAAAGATAGAAGCAGTTGTGTCTTGGGCAACCCCCAAGACTGTGTTAGAGGTGCAAAGTTTCCTTGGTCTCGCAGGATACTACAGGAGGTTCGTAGCCGATTTCTCTCGAGTTGTGACTCCTCTGATAACTTTGACTAGGAAGGATCATGCATTCGTATGGACTGATCAGTGTTAGGTAGATTTTGAGTATCTAAAGGAGAAGTTAGTAAGTGCTCCAGTTCATTGTATTCCAGTATAGGGAGTTCATTTTGATGTTTTCTGCGATGTTTTGCATCTGGGGTTAGGTTGTGTTCTGATGTAGTAGAGATCAGTTGTTTCTTATGGGTCTCGGTAGTTACGTCCCCATGAACATAACTATTCCACCCACGATCTTGAGTTGGTAGCCATAGTTTTTTCTCTAAAGTTGTGGAGAAATCACCTCATTGGTGAGCACTTTGTGGTTTTCACTGATCATAAGAGCCTAAGGAATGTTTTCTACCAGTGTGACTTGAATTTACGATAGCGTCAGTGGATGGAGTTCTTACAGGAATAAGATTTCGAAATATCGTATACACCTAGAAAGGGGAATGTTGTAGAAGATGTGCTGAGTCGAATGTCATGTAGTAATGCAGCGTGTAAATTTGGTGACTCCTGGAGAGTAATGGAAGAAATTTTAGCATTACATATTGATATGGGAGAAGTTGGGGGTAGAGGTTTTCTTTTGCAAATGATGGAGTAGTCATCTATGGTGTAGAAGGTGGAAGAGTCCCAGTTGGGGGATCTAGAGGTGGAGGTCTTGAGAGACCGAGTTGATTATGGTGAGGCCCCTGATGGTTGGTCTGAGGATGAACAACACCGAGTGTTGTATCATGGAAGTATATTTGTTCCTTTGAATATGTGAGGGATGGTTCTCAGAGAGTTCCATAGTTCACCTTTAGCAGTGCATCCTGGCATGAAAAAGATGTAAAAATCCTTGAGGAGATGGTTTTGGTGGCCTGGGATGAAGCGTGCTGTTGCAGAGTTTGTGTCTCGATGTTTGGTCTGCCAGAAGGTGAAGGCTGAACACCATGTTCCTGGTGGTCTGCTCCATCCGTTAGATGTTCCTCAGTGGAAGTGGGAGGAAATCTCAATGGACTTTGTCACTGGTTTACCTTGAGCTCAGGGAGGACATGATGCTATTTGGGTGGTAGTGGATCGTTTAACAAAATCATCCCACTTTATAGAAATCAAGGAGTCATGCTCAGTAGATGTTTTTTCGGGGAAGTATCTGGAGGAGGTGGTAAGACTTAATGGAGTCCCAAGGACGATCATTTCTAATAGAGATCCTCATTTTACCTCTAGGGTGTGGAGAGGTCTCCACCATGCTTTTGGTTCTCAGATATGACTTAACACTACTTTTCCTTCTCAAATGGACAGTCAGACAGAGCGAACCATCCAGACTCTTGAAGATATGTTATGATCTTGTGTCTTAGATTTTGGAGATTCGTGGATGAGGAAATTAACCTTGGTGGAGTTTTCTGAAAACAATAGTTTTCACTCCACCATCGGTATGGCGCCATTTAAAGCCTTGTATGGCCTACATTTCCATTCTCCATTGTGATGGACTGGGGTTGGAGAGGCAATAATTCTCAAACCAGAACTAGTGCAGAATACAACAGAGATGGACCATGTGATTTGAGAGAGGCTTAAGACATCAAAAGATTGTCATAAATCATATGCTGATCAAAGGAGGAGACCCTTATATTTTTATGACGAGGATCACGTGTTTCTGAAGGTGACTCCCCGTAATGGGAAGCGACAGTTTGGTCATGGGAGTAAGATTTCTCCTTGGTTTGTTGGAAATTTCGAGGTGTTAGCTCATGTTGGAGCTTTGGCGTATCGAGTAGCACTTCCCCCACAGATGATTCAGATACATGATGTTTTCCATGTGTCACACCTCCGTCATTATCTTCATGATGACTCTCACATCATCGATTGGGGAGAGATTAATGTTAATGATGATGTGCCCTTTGAGGAGCGACCCGTGGAGATCCAAGAATGCAAATAGAAGGCGTCACACAAGCATTCTATACCCTTGGTTCATGTCTTGTGGCGATACAGTGGCATGGAGGAGAGTACCTTGGAACATGAGTCACAAATACATGCTCAGTACCCAGAGTTGTTTGATGTTTAACTTTTTTCAGGTATCGATGTAGTCTTTGTGGTTTTAGACCTTTCATGTTTATAATATGAATTTATTTTGTTTATTCTTGTGGATTTATCTCTTTTGATAGGTACCTCGATGGGTGGTTGTTCAGACCGCGTTTAGTTTTCCCTTTAGGTGGGTTTTGAATTGTTGAGGACGAGAAAGTTTAGAGAGGTATTTGATGTAATGTCTCAGACCTCTCTGGTCCATTCCTTTGCAAAAATCAGGTGGATGAGGTGTTTCAGGAGGTCATGGTGACATGTCCCCAACACTTTTCCAAATTTCCATTTATTTGAACAGTTCCATCAGTGAACAGTTCCAACGGTAGACCATTATGAACAATGCATCAGTAAATATCTGTGAACAGTTCCATCGGTGAATAGTTCCAATGGTAGATTTTTGTGAACAGTTTCATCAATGACCTTCTATGAACAATGTCATCGGTAACCTTATGTGAACAGTGCAATGGTGACCTTATGTGAACAGTGACATCCGTGACCTTATGTGAATAGTGTCATCGGTGACCTTCTGTGAACAGTGTCATCGTTAACCTTATGTGAACAGTGCAACGGTGAGATTCTAATTGTGAGGTTCCATTGGTGACCCCTATTTCCTTTTCCAAATTTTGAGTTCATGAAAAATGTTTCCAGAATGGTGAGGTTCCACCAGTGACCTCTATTTCCTTTTCCAAATTTTGAGTTCACGAATAGTGTTTTTAGAATGGTGAGGTCCATTGGTAACCTCTATTTCCTTTTCCAAATTTTGAGTTCGTGGACAGTGTTTCCAGAATGGTGAGGTCTATCTGTAACCTCTATTTCCTTTTCCACATTTTGATTTCATGAGCAGTGTTTCCAGCTTCCTACAGTTTTTCCCCTTTGACATTTCCTTTGATGTAAAATTCTTTTAAAGCCCCATTTTAAGGGCTTTAAGGCCGATTCAAATGTCATACCTCCCATATTAATTTCTCCTAAGGCTCAGGATGTTTTTTTCTACATGGTCTAACCACGTAGTTTAATACGATCTTCTTTTAATGGAAAATCCAGCGTATCTTAAAACCACCGATCCATTAAATCTTTTAAAGGGATGATATATCTTCCTCCCTAGTTCTTCCTCCTTGTTCTCGGGTGTGAGACGCTTGAACATCCCATTCCTTTCCATTGGAGTTGTGTAATCGAACTTTCCTCCTAGGATTTTTCCGCTCTGTTTTGATGCAACCAAGCAATATCGACTAGTATTCGATATAAGGTATGTTATATAATCATTAGTTTGGGTTTATATCGTTATATTTTCCCTTACCATTTTATGGAATGCTATATCCTTGTTCCTAATGAACTTTTCTTGGGTATTGACCGGTGTAGTGGTTTCTCTGCATCCTCAAGAAGATACTATTGACAAGGGGGGAGGATATCGTAACCCATTATGTGGATCGTTCTCATATAAATAACGTCAAGAACTGTTTGAGGTAGGGGATTCATTGATTTTATTTTCTGTTATGTAAAAATATAGAGTTAGCATGTTTTATCCCACTGGATCAAAATGAAATTGTCATAATAAATATTTGAACCGGATAAATAAATTGAGATCAATCATATGTTATTGCCTCTTGTTTTTCTAGATAGTGTGATATCTGTGCTTTCTTGCTTAGATATTTTGTTCTCGATGGAAATTGGTAAAGATTGTAAAGCTGGAATTAATTGATAATTGTTTGGCTAAAGATAAAGAGGCATGTAAATTAATATGGTTCCTCTTGTTGTAATTTGATGTTAATAAAATTGATGCAGTAAGAATGTTTAATTATTTTTGACAGCCTACTGATTAGGTTTCCCGAATTTGGAACCTATGAAAAAAATAAATTGGTTAATCCAAGATGGATTAAATAAATGGTTTTTTAATAAAATATAATTTATTATAGCATTATGAGTTACCCTCTTGCTTGTTTATGGGCCAAGTTATCAATTTATATGATGGTTGTTTTCCTTCTACTTGTGTTGTGATGTGAGCTTGTAAGGTTGTTGTGATATGTGGGGGTAGGGAGGCTGATTGGTTGTGGCAGCAGATGAAGAATAGAGTGGAGAGATGCATTAGTTTATGCATGTGGGTGTCAGAGAGGACACTAGGAATTATGGAACGGGTTGGATGTGAATGTTTGGATGCTTTATGTTTTTTGATTGGTTATCTACTTTACTTTCCCCACTTCTCAAGACAGCTGGTCTAGCTTACCCTTTTTCAAAAAGGGGAAAAGACATGCGGGGTATGCCACATGCTTTTTGTGTCTAGCTTCTCAAGGGAGGATGGGTCTACGCTCTTGCTATAGGTAGAAAAGACTCGACGAGAAGTTCATCTACTCGCCATGTTGAGCCCCCTTGTGTTTAGTAGCATAGAATTTATTTCTAGAATGCATGGGAATATGTGAAAGTAATGCTGTAAATAAATAATTGAATAAATGATGTTAACCCATGGAGTTGGAGCTTGCTGGAACAAAATGTTGAGGTTACAATTTTAAAGGGACAATGGACATTGGGTGTTATGCTTATGAAATATAAATTGAAATTGTTAAAGGTTAATTAATGTTTAAATAATTAAATAACATAAAATGGAACTGAGAAAAAGGGAATGGAGTAATGAAATTAAGTTCTTTAAATGGTTGTGTGCTTATAGGATACTTAGTCTTAGAAGTGGTAGCCAGGAGTCTAAGAGAAGTTAGATATAGTTGGGTATAAGACTAGGTTATTCCCATAGTGTGGTTGTGAGATATATTATATTCTGTACTTTTTTTGTTTCTATATGATACTCTACCCCGTCAGTTAGGGAAACTAACATCCCGACGATTCCGAGCCCTGGGGGGGGGGGTGTTTTCCCCAACATTCCGGTGGGAGGATGGATGGATGACTACCCCCTTTGACCCTGATCTCTTCTCTTGGTAGTTACTTGTGAAGGTTGGAAAATGGTTAGTTTTCCCCATATATGTGTGTAGAGGTATTTAACGACTTGTGGTTATTCACACACATATATATTATGGATATAATATCCTATGGAATACTATAGGTGTAACGTGTATAGGCTGTGATGGCTTGAGGATCCTTTCTCGGTGTATGGGATGTAATGGATTGAGGTATAATATGTGATGCATGATACACATTATACGAGATGTGGTGGCTCCTAGAAACTACATGGTTAGTTTCCTGTGTGGATGTGGTGGTTTTCTTGTATGAGGTGCATGTTGTGGTGCTCCGCCCAGGTGCCTGCGGGCAAGCCTTTTTGGAGATAGATGCTTAGGACGTGCGACGTTGGGGAAAAGCGTCAAACTAGTGGGGAAGTAGTAGTGGGGTACACTTGATATTCTTAATTATATTATATACTCTTGTATGCATTACTTGGTGAGATTCACCACAGTGAGGATGGGAACTTAGTATACCTATTTAGGTGACGAGTTAGTTTCACTTGTTGTTCACCGTGATTTAGCATGCAATCTTTACTTTTTCATGAGAGGCTTCAGGGAGGATCCTACTGAGTATACTATTATACTCACCCTATGTTTATATAAACTGTTTTCAGGTCACTTGGAGTAGGTTGGAGATCAAGCTTGTTTCTACTAGCTTGGGTTGCTGGAGCTGTTCGGGCTTGTGGTTGCTACTATTTTTACTTTCTTTTTGGTACTTGAAGTTTTCACTTTCTTGTTGTAGTAGTTTTTCATGACATTACATATGTTCACTTGGGTTTTCATTTATACTTTAGTCTGTGTTAGAGGTGTTTGGTGTCAATCTTATCTCTCTCTTTTGCATGTGTTCTCTTAGAGGGAAATGCCTCCCATATGTGTGTTTACTATACCCTCAGTGCTATTCGCCAACCTGGGGCCTACTGAAGGAGGGACTCAGGGGTCATTATCTCCCTTCTCACATTGCCAGCCCAGGAGGGGTACACCATGTGGGTAGGCGGTCTTGAGAGGAAATAAGTGGTGAATATGGAATATCTCTCTTAAAAATAAAAGTGATATGGAAAATCCCTTACCTCATGTTTTTCATCCTTAATACATGTTTGAAAATACATTATAATAAATATACATTTATTTTGAATATATTTCCTGACCGTATTCATATATATCATACCATATATTATTTACTTATAACATCTTATTATCCAATTATTTACAATTCCTTATTAAAATCACTGTTCGAAGTTATAACTATTTTTTTCATGCTTTTTTCTATTTGGAAGTTATGTTCTTTATATATTGTTCTTATATTCATCATGTATATAATTTATATTCATATATTAAGTATCATATTAAAAAAAATACATACACATTTATAACTATTAAAATAATGTGATGATTGAAAATAAATTACATCACTATGTGGAGAAGGTAATCAATACGTACACATGGGTGATGCTTCAAATTTTTGATGGATAGAACAAAAGAGAGGTAAATAATAATTCTCATATATAGAATAATTTATATATATATATATATATAATATTTTCATTAATTATATCTTTATTTCCATCCATGTAAAGTTTAAAACTAAAATGAACTTCATCACCTCATTAAGCTTGTAGTCCACACATATAGGTGAGCGACGTTATCATTTCATAAAGGATGGAAAGGAAATAATTTAGATAATATATTATAATTTTGAAAGAAAAATTATTTCATAAATAAAATATATAAATGTTAAATCTCCCATAATTTCCAACAATGAAAGTTGGTGATGGAAAATAAATCATATCACTATGAAGAGGCGGTAGTCCATACCTACAAACTCTTGAGGGTTTCTTTTACTATCAGTATAGATAACAAGAGAAAATATACATACTTGAATTATTTCCATTTAATAAGAACAATTTCATCCATTGGTTTTGTGTTGATCAATTTTTATTTCATCTCTTACTCTATGAGATGAATATTCAAGTTGAGTTTCTTCATTCTTGAATCACTAAAATTAAATTTTAATAGATCATATAATCTATAAAATAATGGCATGTCATTCCTTCTATCAAAAAATATTTACCAAAAAAGGTTAGAACATGTTATCCAATATGGATAAATATAATACAATAATATCTACAACCACTGAATTAATATCTACAACTTAATCAAAACTATTATATAAATATTTTACCTTATGATCCCTCCAAAATTGGTCTGAATAAATTAAAAAGACAAAAATATGAAATATTTTTTCCCCATAAAAAATGAATTATGTCACAAAATCATATACCAAACATGTTAATACATTGATCCTATATTCAATTTTATCATGAAATTCCCTTTCCAAAAATAACATGAATCACCATAAAACCTCAATAAAAACATAATTTTTACAAAAAATAAAACTATAAAAAATATAAAATATATTCCACAATTATAATAATTTAGTAAAAATTATTTAATATAATATAATCGACATTTTCATTAAATTAGTAATCAATTCCCTATTCATCAATACTATCCAATTTACTTTATCGATACCAATCATTCTTTATCCCCAAAAAACATTATTATCTAAAAATAAAGAACATTTGAAGGGTCATATTTACCTTAATCGTTTGTTTTCCATAAATTTTCACCATACCACCAAATCACTTTTATATGTTTTCTATAAAATTAAACATATGTTTACAAATCCTTAAACCAAAAATATTGCAGAACAGACCTAAAAGGTTTCAAGATTCTTCTAAACAAAATATTATCTACAAAACACTTCTAAAAATTAATTATTGTATCCCAATATTTAAAGACTTAAATAATTCCACTTCAATGATTATCATAATATAGGCTGTTATTTGGTCTATAAGTTAACACTTTGATTAGGGAATTGACTTAGATAATTATACTATTCCCTACACATAATCCATTAAATAATAAATGGTACATTAATATGTACTTTATTTCTCTCCATGAAATAATACATTTTTATCCATAATTACTTGATCTAGGACCTTTTTTCTACACATATAATATAAGGATCCAACATTAAAAATTATATAATCTTTAGTTTCAAGATAAGAATTAAATTTTTTACATTTTAGGATCTTTAAAATTTAATGTTTTTTAGAATTAATCCATCATGCTTACATAAATAAATATTCCATATAAAACCAGACATGTTTTCTTATTAGTAATTTTCTAGAAAAAAACTTTTATGACATAACATGTTTTCTTTTCATGACATATCCTTACAGTTTTCTTCTTTACCTCATCCTTGAACCTAATCATCGTTTAAACCATATAGAAAAAATTTTAAAATTTTTGATAAGTGAAAAAATATTAGTAAGGGAGATATAAAGAGAAATGAAGAAATTTTTTAATTAGTTCACTTTTTCAAAATTAATCTTTTGGATCAAAATAAAAATTTTATTACCCAATAAATCAACTTTTCTACTTAAATATTTTCATAAATCATTTCATCAGAAGTATTTAAGGAAAAAAATAAAACTCCTAATGTTTCTTTTGAAATTATGAAAAACTCATGAAACCTTTTTCATATAGTTATACATTTCACACTTAAAAAGTTTCATATACTATCCATTAAACATAATCTCATGAGTAGTCACTTGGGAGCATTACGTAATGAACATGGTGTCATAATATCATGAAATCAAAGGAAATGTGGATGAAATATAAATCATGACATAAGAATAACTCAAGTCTAACTTCCAAGACAATATCACTTTATAAACAGAGTTCTATAGTGGATTATGTTTACTCCATACTTCTATTCATAGTATCTCATGAGACAAAAAAAACCCAATGAATTGGAGTACTATCTGGGTGAAGACATTATAACATTTTCATGAGTATATATTCCACAAAAATTATATCATTATGAAATAATAAACACAATAATTACACATGGAAGGAGAATGGGATGCATAATACTATCTCATATCATAATCAAAAGGAATTACTTAAAGAAGTAATTTGAGAAATTATTATAAGGAATGTACCACCTCATTAACGAAAGGGAAAATAATATCGGTTTATATATATATATATATATAATTTATAAGAATTCCATAACATTAAATATATATAGAAAGTTTTTTAGAGTGTAAATGATCAAATTATAATAAAAGAGGATTATAAATATCCCTTTCACCGATAATAAAAAAAATTTAGATATCAAAATATCCATTCCCTTTAAAAACATTTTTTCAAATAATTAAAACAAAGGAGAATAGGGGGTTTCATTGTATAAAACAAGGAATATTATGAATAAATACAAATATAAAATAATGTTTTTGGTAGAAGGAAAGTCCATTGATATTTATATTTTAAAATAAATCATTCATTTTTTCCTTTATAATGAAAGTAAAAATATTTCTTATAAAATATATAAAAATATTATTTTATAAAAATATTAAATGAGAGTCAAAAGTGGCATAAAATATAATTTATAATTAAATTATTAAATTATAAATACATTAATAAATTAATTTTATTAATATGGACATGAAATAAAAATATTTAAAAAATAAATATTTAAAACAATTAAAATGAGGTTTTTAAAGTAATGTTTCCCTTACATAAAACCTTAATAATAATAATTTTTTTAAAAAATATAATGAAATTAAAATATGTTTAAAAATTAAAATTAGCATCCATTGAACTAAAAATAAATTTTTTCTTGAAAAATTTTAATCAAAATGGACATGGAAGGAAACCGGTTTGAATTGAATCATTAAAAGTTGAATTTTTAAGAGAAAAGCTCATACCTAAAATTCTGCTCGTCATATATGTTCATTATCATCTAGAAAAATATTTTATTTACTAATTTAATTACTTAAGAACGTTTTTAAATTCTATTCAACCTTTTATTTTATTTATTATCATGTTATAATAATTTTCTTAGTCATATATGTTCACATGAGTTGTTTTGATGATATATAGCTCATTAGTCCAAAATAACATCAGCGGGTTGACTATCGTCAATGAGGTTATCATTTTATCATCTTTAGAATAATAGAAATTAAATAATTATTATTCTTATAAATATATTATATTTTTAAATCCATCAATAAAATATGGTTTTGAAAAATGAACTATGTCACTATCACGGAGATGGTAGGACATATGTACGCATGAGTAACATTTCTATCTCTCAATGATCATGATGGTAAGAATGTAAGTGTTATTTTATCTTTATAGTATTATAATTAAATAATAAATAAAATGTTACTTATTTAAATACACTTATATATACCATCCATGCGATGTGGTAATGAAAAATTATTCACATCGATTCATAGACGTGGTAAACCACTCGTACGCATGAATGATGTTATCTTCTTTCAATGGATGGATATGTAATAAAATATATGATATATTACTTTTCAATAATTATTTTTTATAAATATTTTATATATAAATTAAATATGTCATCTTAAACACCCATTAGAGGTGATGATGAAAAATGAATTAAATTGGTTCGCGAGGTGATAGTCCTCCATAGCCACGAATGACAGTTTCTTTTCGAATACGATGGAATAAAATATGCATTTAGGTTATGAAATTAAAATAATAAAAAATAAGTATATGTTATAAACTAATATTATTATATTATAATGGTTGAATAATATTTTATTAAGGTGGTATAATAAATAAATAAAATTCTCATTTAAGGAAGATACTTATTCTTTGGAAAACATCATTAGGTTTACAACTCAAATATTCCTAATAAGGTTTTATAATCAATTAAAGGACTATAAGATTTAAGAAGGTAATTAATTATGTGATTTTCAGGACTTGGATGAACAAAAAAATATTTTGAGTGGTAAGAAAAGAGGAGAGGAGGTTCTCTTTTATAAGTCAGGGGAGGTGGACGTTTTGAATTTCTTAAAAAATTAAAATAATATAAATTAATTTTTATTAAAGAATGGATAAAAACTAATATAATTAAAACATAATTTTAGTAATGGTCAAAACCCAGTCATCAGAAAAAAATTTATATGTTTAGATTTGGTTTTCACATTTATCTCTTTATTTTCACCCACATTAAACCTTTTCACAATTAGAGTGATAAGGATGTTTTTATACTTTAGGGGTCAAGATAGTTACAATAAAATTAATTGAATTAAAATAAAATATTTGAACGCAACACTAAAATGTAATATTTATCTAAAGAATTCATCTAACATAATAATTCATTCAATTTATATTACTTTTAAAAAATTCAAAATCATTTAATTTATTTTTCTATTAATTTAATAAATCATGTGTCATAATTTTAGAAGGATTTAAGGTAATTTTTTCATTAATAAGAAATAAAAAATAAATTTTTATGATAAAAAGCTGTTTATATTAAAAATTAATATTTATAACTGTACATAAATTATATTTATCCCTGTCAAAAAAAATTATATTTATTAAAAGAGAGAAATTGACATTTTTTTCATTATCTTTTACTTAAATGTTATAAAGGATAAAATCAAAGAAATATGTAATGAATTGGACATATATTTTATAATTGGATGTAGATGGAAAAAATAAACTCATTAAATAGGATAAATATATTTTGTGTGTGTTAATTTTTAGTCTTTATAATATTATTTTTAAGCACAGTTACTCAATTTACAATTACCGTGTTGATAATTATTTAATATATTTACTATTCATAATAACTAAAAATAGAATGAGCCTATTTAAAAAATATATACCTAATAGTTCAAAATATGGTATCTATTTTTAAATATATGATTCAGATAATTGACTAAATTTAATTTAAAATTATACTTTTGTGTGGCGATGGAAAAAAAGTTGTCAGAAAAAATGATTCTATGTATATAATGTTTTTATACTATTTCATATTAGAAAATTGATTACTAATACAATATTATTATTATTATTATTAATAAATAATAACTTATTAAATTTTAAAATTTATTTTAAATTGAATTTTTTATAAGAAATATTTCAATTGAAAATAAAATTTTCAATAAAAATTAGTATTCTTCACTATTCATTAAAAAATAAAACATTTCTTAAAAATATCAATGTTTCATAATAAAAGCATTATTAATTTATAATTTAAAAAATGATATAATATTTTTCATATAAAATACATGAATTTCCCATAAATTATATATAATTTTTTAACATGAAATGTAACAAATGAATTTTTTTTCGAAAACCTATTTTTGTAGAATAAAATGACATCACTAAAAATTGAATAATTATTTACAAACAATTTATCAATAAATTTATATTTATTAAGGAATTTATATATATTGAATAAATTAGTTAATCCTATTCATACCCACTAATTTGATAGGTAGATTATAAAAAATTTATTTAAATAATACTATTTTATGGTTAATTTCCTCTCATTGTTTTGTGTCGTATATGATATCAAACATAAATTTCTTTTTTAAAATATTAATGTGTAACATTATTCCCTCCACTAATAAATTTTATCCTCACAATTTTATATATATCTCAATAAACACGGTGTTTGCATCTTAAATTACATTTTTCTAGATCCCATATCGTAAAAGGGTTAATAAAACTTTCTTTTGAGAAGAGGGAAAAGGAAATATGATGTTAATCATATAACCATGTTTCAAAATAGGATAACATTAGTGCTAAGTAAAAATTTGGACATAGTGAAAAAACATAATATCCAAATAATTATGGAGAGTAGTGGAGATCATTTATTACAAGAAAATGAATTATCAAGATAAATTTGATGAGCCCAAAACCATGAACCAATATGGTGTGAAAAGGACCATAGATTCATCCTTAATGAAGGTAATATGATAAAATTTTGGATTTAGGATCCTTTACCCATAGTTGAGGAATTAAATTAATTTATATATGACTAACATAAGGAAATATAGTTACTTTATAAGTATAATTTCATCATTTAATCAATTTCCACCACAATTTAATCTTTTTCTCCAAATGATGAATATTCAAAATGATTTTTTCATTCATAATCAATAAAATAAACTTATAATTGATCACATAATCCACAAAAGGATAAAAATATATTCCTCATCTTTGTATACATTATTCAAAAACAAAATTGTTATCATAATATAATTTTCAAAAATGAATAAACCGTCATTTGAAGAAATTAAACATTAAAAACCAATGATTTAACATATAATATTCAATAAATAAAAAACTATAAAATTCTTGTAAATACTTTAGAATATGATTGAAACATAAATATTATAATTATTTTTTCACATATTCTTGAAATATAAATAAAATATTTAACTCTAAATAATAATAGTCACTCTTAATGTTTCACACTGAAAATGTATATAACTTAATCATATAATATTATGGACATGATACTAATTTATATAAATAATACAAATCATCATAAAGAAACTCTAAAACCATATATTCTTCCAAATGATAATTCAAGCTTTATTCCTAAAATAAACCCCCTAATGTTTTCTAGAAATTAATCATATTATATTACCAAAAATAGTGAACAAATTACAAACTAAAATTAACCACCAGATCAACATATTACTTTCCAATCCCATGGTATTCTCTATGATAAAAATATTTTCCCAAAATCAACATAATCTTAATATGTCAGATATTTTTTAAATATAAAATCAATTTTGTAGTAACTAATACAACATATAGGTAAGTGGTAGGTGCTACACCCATTTTACACTTTAGTTGTCGGTTCATGACCTGTGGCCTTATCAGATGTGATAGGTTATCCTTTGTACTAAAACTATATTAATATAATCACAATAACATCTCTATAAATACGATGAATATAGTTAAAAATAAATATAATCATCAATGATCATATAAACTCATAAGTTTATTCAGACCTATAAACTTACACAAAGATAATTCTTCCTAAAATAATACTTCATGTTGAACCTAAGGGTTACATATACATCTACCCAATAAAACATCTCCCAAAATTTCATTAATCCCATTAAAATTCCACCACATTAAATATGAAAAGGGTTGGAAAATAATTTTAACTTATTATTAACCTAAAAATAATAAATCTGTTATGGTTTCCAAAACCCTTTTGTTAACTTCACATAAAAAAATCATAATATAAAAATTTATCAAAACCTTCTTATGATGCCAAATATATGGACACAACCTTAAACAATGCATAATATTGAATTTTTAGTCAATAATAATTTTTCTTACATGTAAGGATCTTTATGGTTTATAGTTTTAGATGATTTGTCCATAATCATTACTTAAATAAATGTATACATCCCAAAGTGAAGACTTCCACTTATAATCTATTTTTCCAAAAAAATAAATGTTTTATAATATAAGAAGTTTTCTTTTCAAGAAATATATTCATAATTTTCATCTTGACCAAATCCTTGACCTACTAATAATTTTACCCCCATGAAAACATTTCCAATCATGATATGATCACAAAAAATTTATCAAGGAGAATATAAAAAAGAAATAAAATTGTAATTTCATGAAAAATTATACCAGATTTTTTCCTTCAAAATTAAACTCTGGGCTCAAATTAAAAAATTTATTACCTAATAAATAAAATTGTTTCCCCAAATATTTTTATTAAACATTTCAATATAAATTATAAATTCAAAATAAAAAATATAAATATTACTTTGAAATCATTATAATGTTTTTAAACATTTTCAAAAAAGTAATATATTTCACAATTAAGAAGTGGAATTTAGTTTCCTTTAAACATATACTCATGAGTAATAACATGAGAGAATAACATAAAGAACATGGTATTAAATGATCTTGGAAATAAATAAAATTTGGTTGATAAAATGATCATATAATAAGTCAAGACTAAATACCAATATAATATTGTATAATTGGAAGATTCCCATAGTGGATTAGGTTTACTCCCAGACCTAAACATTACGTCTCATGAGATAAAACATTACCCAATGCATTAGATCACTATTAGGGTGAAACCATAATAACATGTTCATGATTATGTGTTCCAAAAAAATTAAATCATTAATAAGTTATAAACATAATATGTATACATTTAAAGAAAATGGATTGCACAATACTGCCTTATATCATAATCAAAATATATTTCATAAAGAAGGAAAATGAGAAATGATCATAAGTTATGTATTAGTCCATCAAAAAAAGGGAGAAGAATATAGGTATATATGTGAGAAGAATATATTGGGAATATAGAAGATCTCCATAAAATTAAAGACAAATTAAAAGTGTATTATATAGATAATGGTTATAACTTGAAGAAAATGGGGGTTTATATAGATCCCTTTTAGCCATAAGAAAAACATTTCCAGATATCAAAATATACATTCCCATTAAAAACCAATTTTAAAATACTTAGAAAATATAGAGAGATAGTTTTTATTTTATGAAAAAAGGAATATTACAAAGAATATAAATATTAAATAATGTCTATAGAGGCAGGAAAATATTTTTACACCTTGTACATTAGAATAAAACATTCTTTTTCTCTTTTCTAAATAATGTCAAAATGTTTTAAATAAAATATGTAAATAGATTCATTTTCAAAACCTTTTAAAGAAAGTAAATATAGGCATAAAATTTCATTTATAATCCATTTATATAAATATTAATACATTAGTAAAATAATTTTAATAACATGTAAATTGAAGAGAAGGTTCTAGAAAATAAATTTGTAAAACCTTTAAAACAAGGTTTTTAATGGAAAGTGTACATAAAATTAAATAATAAAAATATGAATTTCTAAAAAACATTTGAAATAAATTAAAATATGTTCAAAATTACTATTTACAGCCATTGAAGTTTAATTAAAAAGTTTCTGGAAACATTTAGACGAACAGAGACATGGAAGGAAAATAGTTGTAATGAAAATATTAAATATGATTTGATTTAAAAAAAGTCCCCTACCTCAAGTCCAAATAATTATGTATGTTCCTTATATTCTATAATAATAAAACATATCTTAATTAATATCATTACTAAGAAAAAATATTCAATTTTAGCATTTCTTGTGTTTTGTTTATTATTATTTTGTTATCAATTATACAATCATATATGACGTCGGAAGTTTTGATGATATCCAGCTCTTTTGTCCAAAATGACATCAGCGGAAATATTATGGTTAATGATGTCATTATTTAATCATATCCAGAATAATAATGACATAATTATCATAATTATATATCAGTTATACTTTTAAAACCAGCTATAAATTATGGTTATTAAAAATGAACTATGTTATATTCAGAGAGATGGTAAGTTATATGTTTACAGGAGTAACATTTCCATATCTCAATGATCATGATGAAAATAATTTACGTTTTTATTTTACCTTTCTAGAATGATAATTATATCATAAATATATTATTATTTATTTATATATTCTTATATATACCATCCATGTGATGCGATAATAAAAAATAAATCACATCACTTCGTGGATGTGGTAATCTACATGTACACATGAACAAAGTTATCATATTTCAATAAATGTAATGGTAAAAGAACATATGATATATTAATTTAAAATAATGATAAATATATCATGAATATCATATATATATATATATAAATTAAATCTATCTTCATAAAAACTCATGAGTGGAAATAATGGAAAAAGAGTTACATCTGTTCACGAGGCGTTAGACTGTCGTATACACAAAATATGGTTTTGTTTACCAATTTATAGAAGAGTAGATGAATTGAGGTTATTAAATTAATATAATAACGTTTATATATATGGTACATAATGATGTAATTATATCACAATTGTTTAATATTATTTTAAGGGGGTGGAAGAAGAAAAAAACAAAAAGAGTCGGTCAAGAACGATGCCTCTTATTATGAAAACCTCTTTAGGTTTACACAAAATGACTTCCTAGGAGGGATTTATAATCAATAAAAGGCCTTTAGTAAATTTTAAGGGAATAAAGTAATATATTTGGGTAGGTATTGTCCAAACCAAAAAACATCTCCAGTGTGAATAATGATGGAACCTCGGTCACATCGAAAGTGTATAAAATATATAATTTAAATTTTTTGGTTTAGTTTCATATTAAAAACAATGAATCAGAAAAACACATTATGTTTTTTTTCATAAATTATTGTCTAATATTCAATTTAGTGATAAAAAATAAAATTTAATGAAAGATTATGTGCTACCTTGTATGCTTTAAATCACTAATTTTATTCATAAACCATCAATTTCTCGTTGCTAAATGGCACCAAAATCGGTATCCGATAGATCTTCTACATGTTCATCACAAGTCATGGATCATTAATATATGATTCATGGGTGATACCATGAGAATTATAATAGATTTAGGATTTCTCTTTGATCATGAGAGTAAAGTTAACTCAATCAAGATTACAGGATTGATCTGACCATGTTATTTCTATATAATCTATCTTTAAGAGATTTAAAGGAGAAGAAAGGAAATTTATCTCTCTAAATTCATAAAAATGATGGAGCTCATAATTCAAGTGGATTAAGTGAGATTTTATACATAGTTTATACATTCAAAATTTTTTACTTTGGTCCCTATAATGTAATAAAATTAATTCTAGACACTTTTTCATGCTATAAATTAATTATAATTGTTATAAATTTCATGAATATTTTATCTATAACTCATAAAACTTTAACATGCCATCCAATTCCCCTCATTTTGATCTATCTAGACCATAGAAAAAAATATCTAATAATATTATCATTGTATCTTGAGGATATCATTATAGTTTTGAAATGTTATAACCATTTGATATGACATTTAATATTAGGAAATTACCATGTAATTAGTGGATGTAGAAGTATAAACACAATTAAAGTAGGAGTAAAAATATGTATATATCAATTTATATACATGTAATTTTTATGAAAGAACATAAAAGAGTTGGGTTTAGGGAACCCACTCACAACACTCCCACATTCACTACATCTAACTGCTAACAATTTTCATCCCAATAGATATCACATAAGTGTAATTATTTTTCTAAGATATGGATTACTTAGGGTTTATTCCACATTATCCTATGTGGATACTCTCCTAATTACAACTTCACCTCTCTATGTAAAATAACTCATGAGGTGACACATCAAATGCATATTCTTTGTCTTATAGTGAGACTTGGGATCTCAGGAAAGAATCCTAGCTATAGTATTATCAATGTATAATATAACATGGTCTACACTTATTGGTACAATAACAAACTCAAAAAATATATATTTTTAACCTAACTACTTTTCTAGATGCCTCAGAATCCTCTATATTCTTGAATTATTATATAGAATCAATAACCACATACTTCTTCAACCTCTTCCATCTCACTGAACCACCATTCAAGAAAAATATATATCTAACTAATATTCTATATAATCATGTCCTGTCTATAAGAAAGCATTGATGTATCCCCTCATAAATAGCTCATTATCTCCTCTATAAACCAGGAACATATCATTTATACATATCATGGAATTTAAGATAGTATTTTCAGATTCCCAATACATCTCTCTTAGATTGTCTTGATATCTTCCACCTAGTCTTAAATTAAAGGAAATATAAAAATTAATACATAGTATTTCATACATGATTGATCCAAAAACTAAATAATAAGTGATTATACTAATTATTTAAATATACTCTTTTGTGTGTAGACACATCATGTTAGAGATATTATTTCCACTTCATACTGGAAACAATTCTGTCTTGGATTCTTCCATATTTTACCTTTTTAGTACGTCGTCTATATATATGTGTGTGTTGATATAGCCTAAGAATCCTATGTGATCTATATAAATATATTTTGATCCCTATAATATAGGTGTATTCACCTAATTATTTCATGTATAATTATTCATTTAATCATTTATTCACTGACTGTAATACATTTACTTTGTTTCTAATTAATAATATGTCATTAAAATATAAAACTAACAAAACTATAGAACTTACACTATTATTCTTGTATATACCTTGCTCTCCATAATTCTAAATGAATCTAAATTCTCTTATGGCCTCATAAAAGTAAAAATTTCATGTTCATGACATCTTCTTAAATCCGTAAAAGTATCTCTATAACTTTAATGCTCTTTTGGAACTCTTTTAGAAAATAAACAATTTAGGTTGTATCATATAGATTTCTTTAACTAACTTATCATTTAGAAAAGTTGTTTTTACATTGATTTTATAAATTCCATAATCATAGAAGGATTCTATTTCATGTAATATTCTAATGAATTTTATCACAGAGATTGGGTAAAAGTTTCTATCCTAGTAAATACATTATCATTTCTAAAAACCCTTTACTACTAGAAGTGACTTATAGGTTTTTACTTACCCATCCATGTCCATATTTTTCTTAAAAACCAATTTACACCCAATAGGTTTAACATCATCTCATGAGACTACCAAAATCCAAAAATGATTTTGGTACATGGACCCTATTTCATAATTATTGTCTTCTTACCATTTAATAGTATCATTTCTATATACTTATTCCTTGTAGGTTAGTGGTTTATCATTATCTAGGAGTAATGATTCACCTAAAATAGTGATAAGGAAACCATATCTCTATAGTTATCTAACCTCTCTATTAGACCTATACTGTAATTATATATTGGTAACATCTTCCTCTCCAATTTTATTTTTTATAGATTGTTATTGTACCATCTCTTGTCTATCTAGAGAAACAAATTCATCAAAGTCAATATTTATCACACAATTACCACTATAAATGTGTTCCCTCTCAAAAAAATATATCATTTTTTTTTCTATAATCACTTTTCTATCAGATGAATTTTATTGGTAATATACTTTTGAATCCTTAGGATAACCTATAAATATGCACTTTGAGCTCCAAGATGCTGATTTATTATTACAACCCAAAATTTTATTAATGAAAATTCCTCTTGATCTAATTAAATGTCTTATTTTGTAAAATAGTTATATAAAACATATAAAATTCCTTGGTTTTATGTTTTGGATTTTAAAATACCATTAATAATTTTTACCATTACTAATATAGCCGTTGAATAGTGATCACATGATTAGTATAAATATAGGGCTCTAACAAATCCAATTTACTCAGAAAAAGGAAATGATGACCTCATCCAGTAGAATTACTCCTTATGAAGCCTATTTTTCAGAGCTTAGAAGGGAGGTAGAGTCATTAGGATTCACTCTAGACCAATCCCAAGCTGAGCTTTAACACATTAAGCTTGAACAGAATTGCCTATGAGAGAAGTGGAAGTTAATAGAGATTACCACCTAAGCGATGTTATCTGAGCCGCCCCATGAGTCTGTTACCATCACACACCTTACCCTTAGGTCTTATGAGGCTGTTATAGGGGGTTATGTAACAAGACCCTAACACTATTATTATGTGCATTATATTTGTATCGAATAAATAATATACATTAATTTTAATATTGTTACTTTTTAAGTAATTTTTAAAGCATAAATAATATTTTTAGTTAATATTTAAATTAAATTAAGAAATTTATTTTAATGAATTAATGGATTTTTTAATTAAATAATATTTTAATAAAATATTATTACTAAATTAATTTTTATTAAATATAAATTATTGTATAATTTTTTTGAATACAATTGTAATTTTTATTAAGGTTTGAAAGCTGTTTTCGTCAAAACCCATGAATTTTCGACAAATATCATTTTTTATTTTAAAAGTAAAAATTCACATATTTAGAATATTATTTATATAAAATTAATTTCATATTTTGATTCAATATGTCTAAATTATCTAATGGTGAATTTTTCATAATTTTCTGAGACAATCAATTTTTTGGGTAAAAATTTAATACCGTTTAAATATATAATGTGTTTTTTAAATCATAATGACCCAACAGTGATATAATAAAATATTATAAAAAAGTATGTTCATCCAATATATGTTTTACCTTTAAAATAATATGATTTTATATTTGTTTGGTTAATTTTATGCTGCCTTAGTGGACCCTCCAAGACTTATAAAATACTTTAACTTTTTAAAATGATTTCCTTAAGAGTGTGACTCACCTCAACATAAGCAAGCATAATATTTTAATAAGTTCGTCCATTGGACAAATAAAATAATTTTTTCCAATCCAATTTTGAAAAAAACATGGGAAAAACCATGGGATGGTTTGTGTTTTTGATTAGTTTAATGTTTAGTGTCCAAAACCTAAATAATAAATAATTCCCTCTCCTTTCCTATATAAACCCACTAAATCTCCCCTTACTATTCACTCAAACCATTTGTAGCTTGACCAAACTCTTTCATACTCTATCTAGAATCCTCACAAGGTTCCCCAAGCTCCCAATAATCCTCTATAAAGCCTCTACCAAGCCTTTGGGATCACACATCCAAGTAATGGATCCTCACTTTCCTTCCTTCCTTATTTATGTCCAAGTTTCATTATATTGTTATTCCCTTTTATTTTAAATTAAAAATGTTGGGGTATGATTTCTCACCTCCCCTAAATTTCTCACCTTATGTTTTAATGATGAGATACCCCTTTTTCTATCATTAATGCCTCCCATGAACACCCGTTACCATGCTGAAATTCCGTAAGGGATTTCTCTCTCCCCATTTATATTCAAGCAATTAATTTATATTATGAATCTAAATTCCATTACATATGTTGGGATATTAGGTTACATGACCTCATTACTTTCCATTTCATGTATAAATGATGAAGGATCACTTTCTCTCGCATCAACCCATTTTATGATTTCTATTTACGTCGTTATGCTGCCGAAGTTACACCAAAATTTCCCATCCCAAAATCATCGTCTAAGTGAATACCGTACCCATTTATCTATAAAGGATATTCAACTTTATAAACATGAACTTATTTATTTAGGACTTAAATTTATTTATTCCCTATCTCTTATTCATGGAATAAATTATTATTTTTAATGAATCCATGTTGTATGATCTATTTGGCACACTTATACAAGAAATGAAATGATTAAGAAGGGTGTGCCCTAATAGCGCTCCAATCCATTGAGTTAATATTAGTATCATGATAACTGAATTTCAATGAAGTTTTATTCATTCTAATTCAATATAAATGAGTGTTTAATCATGCTCCATGTGTAATTATCCTTGGATCATGCTAATATCATGTCAAATGTTGTTTCTACATTTTCATGTTATGATAATCATGCTATATCGTGCCTTTATGTTCATATTTCTATTATGATCTGTCGATATGCCTATTTCCTAACATTTATTGTATTCTTCATGTTATGCCTTGTTTAGTACCTTACTGGGATTTATATATCACCCTTTTCTTATGTATGTCCTCATGTTATCCCATGCAATGCTAAGTACGAAGGTATGTAGTGGTCATGTAAATGAAGTTTTCAATAAAGATGTTTTTTATGTATTAAGTTATCATGTAATGTTCCTAATTTCCCAAGACACTAGACCTATCAATCGTCAAAGTTGTCTTAAATTCAATTTTTGTAAAATAAATCATGTTTAAGTGTGAAATAAAGATCAGGGTTGTTATAGTTGGAATCAGAGGATAAGTTTAGTTATTTTTGGGATTGAGATTAGAAAACCCTAGTGAAAGCCTTAGGGATAAGACTAAGTATAATAAAAACATAACTAAATTTTGGTGAGTATAGATTACGTGGTTTATCTAGAAAATAAATCCTTTTCTGGATACGAACAAGTAGAAGTAGCTTTGGCATAGACGTATCTAGGGGTAAAACCTAAAAACACCTCTTTGAGTTAGACTCGAATGGAAATTGGTGCACGACAACAGGACTTGATTCAATATTTGTTCAACACTCTCAAAGGATATGATTTTATAAATTCATAATATTAGTATGAATCATTATTAAGGGAATAAAAAATGACCATAAGAATATATGTTGGGAAATAGATCATGGATAACTTTGATTGAACCCTATAAATTCATAAGTTAAGGAAATAAATGTAATTTATAAGATATCCTTTTTTGTCATTGGATTCCCCTTTATGTGTTACCATCAAATTTCCTTTTATTCCAGCCAATGGCTGGTAATAGGAGGACTTGGTCTAACCACCTATTCGAAGATCAATGTGATGACTATTCTAATGAGATACTCAATCTAATGGGAGCAGGAATCACAAATGTTTTCACAATACTCTATCTGTTAACTCAAATTTTGAATAGAAACATGGGTCAAAAGGAAATTCCACCCCCCTAATAAAGAAAAAGTTGTAATCGAGAGCTTCATGTGACAAAGGCCTCCTAATTTTAATGGAGCATATGATCCCTCAATCACTGAACAATGGATTAACTCCATTGAAAAGATATTCTCCATCCTTTAATGTTCTGAAAAAGTGAAGGTTCTTATGGATGCTTATCATATAAAGGGTGAAGCTAATTAATGGTGGATATTGATAAAAAATATGAAGTCCGAGGAAGAGATTGAGGTTTTGGAATGAAAGGATTTCTATAAAGTGTCTTTCAATAAATATTTTCCACGCACCCTCCGACTTAATATGGAAAGGTACTTCCTTGGACTCAAAAAAAAGATGATGAATCCATCGGAGCGTACAAGAAAAATTCAAAAGTCTTGAATGATACACCTTTGACTTTATTGTTATCCCTGAATTCAAGGTTGAACGCTTTCTTGGTGGGCTAAAACCTAGCCTATGGAAATACCTAGAGATCTGTGACTTTGATAGCTATGAAAAAATTTTTTGATGTGCCCTCAAAGTTACAATGGAGATCCATGAATCTCAGAGATATCATGGGATAAGAAGTAGAAAGTAGACTTTAATTCTATTGGTTCTATAGATAAACCGAACAATTACAAAAAATTATAGAACCCCACTTTCCAATGGTGCAGAAAGAAGCACCCCATAAATTTATTGAAGGGGACGAGGAAATTCTTTAGGTGTGGAAGAGATGGGCACTTGGACATTAACTTCCTACAAGAAAAACCTGTTGTTGTGACAGAGTAGAAGAATTCTCCATTCGATGCTCAACACATTGTTCATTGCTTTAACTGAAATTAACCAGGGCGATTTGAAAACCAGTTCCCTAAGCCAAGAGTTTTTGAAGGAAACCAAAAACCTCCATGGTGACAAGGGTTATTTTTTTCCATCACTACTTCCAAAGAGAACCTCGACAACAAAGTGGTGACAAGTATGCTAGTTATTAATTAAATAATAGCAAACATAATTTTTTATTCTAGTTCTATGAATTCTTTTATATCCCTAAAGTTTAGTAGAATAATCCCAATACCACCATAAATCATGGAAGTAGAGATGTAAGTGAGAATGGAAAATGGGAAAATCATTTCATCCCATGAATATAACTCCTCCCCTATCAAAATATGTGGATTTAACTTCCCAAAAAACCTCATTATACTCCCTCTGGTAAAATTTGATGCAATTCTTGGCATGGATTGGATTTCTCTATATAGAGCCAACATAAATTTCCGTGAGAGGAAAATCACTCTCTATATGGTGAATCGACCCCTAATTCTATACAAGTGAAAGGAGGAGGAAGAATCCTATTTAGCACCATCATCTCAAGTTTAGGTATTAAATCTATATGAACACATGTTTCTTACTTAGATGATGGAGTCTAACGAAGAAACCATCCTTGAAGATATGCCTATTGTGAGGGAATTTGCTGAAGTGTTTCCCAAGGAATTCCCTGGTCTTCCTCCTAGAGGAGATGATGAATTATTGGTTTATATTATACCTAGGGAGTTGCTGATATCTAAGAATCCATATAAAATGGCTATTATAGAGGTTTAGGAGCTAAACAAACAATTAAAGGAGAATATGGATAGAGGGTTTATACGCCCAAATGCTTTACCATGGGGTGCACCAGTCCTCTTCGTCAAGAAGAAGGATGGGTCAATGCACCTTTGTATTGATTATCTGGAGCTCAAAAAAATCATGATAAAGAAAAAGAATCCTTCGATGACTTGTTTAATCAGATGTGTGGAGAATAAGACTTCTCCAAGGTCGATATGAAGTTAGGATATTACCAAGTAAGGGTGAAGAAGGAGGATATCCCCAAGACTACTTTTTGTACAAGGTACAAACACTATTAATTCATAGTAATGACTTCCAGAATAACTAATTCTCTATAAATATTCATGGAATTGAAGAATAAATTATTTAGAGATTACCTCGACAAATCTATGGTAGTATTTATAGACAATATTCTAATATAATCCAAAACCAAGGAAGAGTATGAGGAGAATATTCTAAGCACTGTACTATTGACCTTAATAAAGGAGAAGATCTATAAAAAGTACAATAAGTGTGAGTTTTTGTTGAAGGAAGTCTCATTCTTAGGTCATATTATCACAAGAAATGTACTGTCTATGGATCCCTCTAAGACGAATGCAATTGAGGGATGGATGAAGACAACATCTATGATGGATATCCGTAATTTCATTGGGTTAATTGGATATTATCGATGTTTTTTGCGAAATTTATCACGATTTTCAAACCCTATTACCAAGATAAATCAGAAGGGAGTCAAGTTATCATAGAGAGATGAATGTGAAGATACCTTTAAGGATTTGAAAAGGAGGCTTATCATTGAGCCTGTGCTCACATTACCCCCAAGTGGATAACTTTTTATGGTATATAGTGATGCTTCAAACAAGGTCCTGGGCTATGTGTTGATGAAAAATGACGAAGACATTGCCTATGATTCAAGGAAATTGAAAGTTCATGAGAAAAAATATCCAACACATGATCTAGATTTGGATGTAGTAATATTTAAATAAAAAATTTTGCGACATTACCCCTTTGGGGAGAAGTGTGAAATATATATAGATCAAAGAATCCTCAAGTATATATTCACACAAAAAGAGTTAAAAACGCGCCAATGAAGATGGTTAGATCTGATCAAAGACTATGACTACTCAATCCATTACCACCTTGGGAAAGTGAACAAGGTGGTAGATGATCTAAGTAGAAAGGACCAAGTGATTCTATCATTGATTATAATTGAAGAGGATCAAATCTTCTTAGATTTGATGAAGATAGACATTGGAATCATAAATAATGGAACATCATCAATCCTTTCACCAACGATTGCACAACCGTCTCTTTTGGAAAGGTTAAATGATGCTCAAAAGGATGATGTGGGAATTCAGAAGAAAGTGGAAACTATTAGAAAAGATAAATTCTTATATTTCAATGTTAATGAAGAAGGAATTGTGGGATTTGTGACAAGAGTATGTGTTCCATAAAATCCGGAGTTAAAGAATGATCTTTTGGATGATGCACATAGTTCAAATTTCTCCATTAACCTAGGAAACACAAATATTTATTTATATATCCAAGAGAATTAATAGTGGGATAACGAGAATAAAGAGATCATTGAGTATAAATTAAAGTGCCTAGTGTGTCAGCAAGTGAAGGCTGAGAGGTGTAAGTCTAAGGGGATGATGCAACCATTACCTATACCAACATGGAAATAGGAGAACATCACCATGGACTTTGTCACTGAACTTATGAAGGCATCCAAAGGAAAAAATTACATCTGGGTTGTTATGGATCATCTTACAAATACCTAACACTTCATTGAAATTCTAGAGCATTTATAATTGGATCAAATGGCATAGATATACATCAGGGAAGTAGTAAGGATGCATGAAGTACCACTTTCAATTATATCCGATTAGGATCCAAGATTGACCTCTAAGTTTTAAAAGAGTCTCCAATACGCTCTGAATACTGATTTAAAATTAAGTATGGATTATCATACAAAAATTGAGGGCCAATTTTAAAGGAATATCCAAACACTTGAGAACATTTTGAGAGCATGATAAATGTACTTAAAAAGAGGATGAGATCAACGTCTTCCTCTAGTTGAGTTCTCTTACAATAAAAGTTTCCATTCAAGTATCCAAATGGCTCCTTATGAATCCCTTTATGGTTAGAGGTGAAGAACACTGACATTTTGGGATTAAGTTTGGGATAAAAAACTCCTAGTTCCATAAATGGTTGAAGAAATGGTGGAGAAGGTTAAGACCATCCAACAACACATTAAAGCTGCTCAGATTCGAAAAAAAAGCTATGCTGATAATCATTGGAGTGACCTATAGTTTGATTTTGAAGACATGTTCTTACTCTATGTATCACCATGGAATATAGTTATGAGATTTGGGAATAAGGGAAAGTTTAGTCCAAGGTATATCAGCCCTTTTGAGATCCTTGATCGCATTGGAGCAGTGGACTATCGACTAACACTCCCACAGAACCTATCTCAAGTACATGGTGTATTCCATGTATCACTCTTGAGGAAGTACATACCTGACCCATCAGATGTACTCAATCGAGAGGTGGTATCATTATATAATGATATCTATTATGAAGATTAGCTGGTGAAGATCTTAGATTGTAGGGAAAACTTTATACAAAATAATACATTACCCCTCTTCATGGTGTTGTGGCGAAACCAAAAGTTTTAAGAAGCAACGTGGGAATCAGAGGAAGTGATGAAGCCGAGTTAACCTCATCTGTTTTAGTGTGGGAAAAGTAAATTTCAAGGGAGAAATTTCTTTAGGGGGGAAGATTGTAATGACCCAAACTTTTATTAATGAATATTCCTCTTGATATAATTAAATATCTTATTATGTAAAATGGTTATATAAAACAGATATACTTCCTTGGTTTTATATTATTGTATTTTAAAATACTGTTAGTAATTTTTACCATTTCTAATATATCCATTTAATTGTGATCGCACGATTAGTATAAATATAGGGCTTCAACAAATCCAATTTTCTCCGATAAAGTAAGTGATGGCCTCATCCGGTAGAATTTCTCCATACGAAGCCCATTTGTCGAAGCTCAGAAAGGAGGTAGCATCCTTAGGATTTGGTTTGGACCAATCCAAATCCAAGATTCAACAAGTTAATCTTGAAAGGAATCTCCTACGAGGGAAGTATAAGTTAATATAGATTACCACCCAAGCGATGTTATCCAAGACGCCCCATGAGTCTTTCTCCATCGCACACCTTACCCTTAAGTATTATGCCTGTTTTATAAGGGGTTATGTAACAAGACCCTATCACTATGATTATGTGAATTATTTTTGTATAGAATAAGTAGTATTTATTCATTTTAATATTGTTACTTTGTAGGTAATTTTTAAAGCACAAATAATATTTTTAGTTAATATTTAAATTCAATTAAGAAATTTATTTTGATGAATTAATGTATTTTTTAATTAAATAATATTTTAATAAAATATTATTACTAAATTAATTTTTATTAAATATAAATTATCCTATAATTTTTATGAATATAGTTATAATTTTTATTAAGGCTTGAAAGCAGTTTTGGTCATAACCCATGAATTTTCAACAAATATCTATTTTTATATTAAAAGTAAAAATTCACAAATTTAAAAAATTATTTAGATAAAATTAATATCATTTTAGGATTCAGGATGTTGAAATTATATAATAGTTAATTTTTCATAATTTTCTAAGGGATTCGAATTTTTAGGTAAAAATTAAATACCGTTTAAATATATAATGTGTTTTATGATATCATAATGACCTAATAGTGATGTAATAAAATACTATAAAAGGGATTTTCGGCCAATATATGTTTTACCTTTAAAATAATGTGATTTTATATTTTTTTGGTTAATTTTATGGTGCCATAGTGGACCCTCCAAGGCCTATAAAATATTTTAACTTTTTTAAAATGATTTCCTTGGGAGTGTGACTGACCTCCACATAAGAAAGACTAATATTTTAATAAGTTAGAAAATTGGCTCTATAAAATAATGTTTTCCAATCCACTTTTGAAAAAACCATGGGGAAAAATGGGATGGTTTGTGGTTTTGATTAGTGTAATGTGTAGTGTCCAAAACCTAAATAATAAAGGATTCCCTCTCATTTCCTATATAAACCCACTCAATCTCCCATACCTATTCCCTAAAACCATTTGGATCTCATCCAAAATCTTCCCTCATCTCTCTATAATCCACAAAAGGTTCCCCAAGCTCCCAAGAAGCCTATATCAATCCCCTCCCAAGACTTTGAGATCACACGTCCAAGTAAGGGATCCACACTTTCTTTCCTTCCTTATTTATGTCCAAGTTTCTTATATTGTTATGCCATTTTATTTTCAATTAAAAATGATGGGGTATAATTTTTCACCTCCCTTATACTTCCCTACTTATATTTTAATGATAATATACCCCTTTCGCTCTCATTAATTCCTCCCATGCACACCTGTTACCATGCCGAAATTCCGTAAGGGATTTCTCTCTCCTCATTTACATTCAAAAAATTATTTTATATTATGCATCTAAATTCCATTACATATGTTGGGATATTATGTTCCATAACCCCGTTAATATAAATTTAATGTATAAATTATTAGATACCCCTTTCTCTCTCATCAACTAATTTTATAATTTCTATTTGACATCATTATGCTGCCGAAGTTACACCAAACTTTTCCATGCCAAAATCATCGTATAAGTGAATACCATAACCATTTATCTATCAAACATATTCAACTTTATGTAGATGTACTTGTTGATTTAAGACATAAATTTATGTATTACACATCTCTTATTCCTGAAATAAATTATGATGTCTAATGAATCCATGTTGTATGATCTATGTGGCACACTTATGCATAAAATGAAATGATTAAGAAGGGTGCACCATGATAGGGATCCAATGCATTGGAAAAAGATTAGTATCATGATACATCAAGTGAAATGAGGTTTTAATCATGATAATTCAATTATAATGAGGGTTTAATCATGATCCATGTGCAATGATCCTTGGATCATGATAATGTCATGTTAAATGATGTTTCCACATTTCCATGTTATGATAATCATGTTATATCATTCTTTTATGTTCATGTTTCTATTATAATCTACTGATATTTCTATTTGCTAAAATGTATTGTATTTTTCATGTTATTCCTTGTTTACTCTCTTACTAGGATTTATATCTCACCATTTTCTTATGTATGTCCTCAGGTTATCCCATGCAATGAAAAGTATGATGGAATGTAGTGGTCATGTAAAATAAGTTTTCAATAAAGATGTTGTATTCTATGTTCTGAGTTGTTATGTAATGTTCCTAATTTCCCAAAACACTAGACCTCTTGATCCTTATAGTTGTCTAAAGTGCAAGTTTATATAATAAATATTGTTTAAATATGTAATAAATAGAAGTGTTGTTATATTTACCACTGGGTATAATGTTGAAAAAAAATCACATCCCTATACATATATGTATGAAATGCGAGTTTCTTTTCATACCACAACTCATATAGAATCCCATCTAATGATTTAGTGTGAACTCGGTTTAGTGTATATTTTGTTGTCTATTGTGGATTTTTCCAAAATTATAATGGTAGAGTTTCATGACTCGTCATTTATTTGACCATGTAATGTAGGGTCTGATTCCTCATTTCACAAACACGATTCAACTAATATGTGTAAGGTGGAGTGAGTTGGGAAACCATCCCAGACTCCTTTAGATGATCAATGGAAAATAGTTTAATAGATTCTTCACCATAGTCTAATTGAAGTTTCTTAATCTTCTTAAAAATTTAATTCTCTATTTCATTCTTATATTCCTTAAATTTGACTTATACCTCATTATATAGATATATCCATTTATACTGTAGTCATCTGTAAAAGTAATGAAGTAAGAAAAACCATCCCATTTATATATTGTAAATGGACCACATACATCAGTATAAACTAATTCCAACAGTTCATTAGCTCTTTATCTATTCCCATAAAAAGGTTCCTTGGTCGTTTTACCTTTTAAACAAGCATTACAAACTTCCAATATTTTTAACTCAATGGAGTCTAAATACCCTACTTAATTATTTTTCTTAAATTCGTATCTTTTAGCATATGAGTCATTTTCATGGGATTTTTCATTGATTTCACAAATTTATTTTTTACTTCATGTATATATAACCCATTACCAATGTGTTCCATACCATTATATATATTATTCTTATACATAAGATAAAAATTAATTCCAATCTTGAAATAAAATACCAATATATCTAAACTCGACCCCAAAATTCTATTTCATGTAATAAATGGTAGAAAAAAAATATTTAACACAAGAACCAGTCCACTAAGAAATGTAAGGTGATAACGTACCACTTCTAATGCTGTTAGTTTCCCACAATTTCTTATACTAAGAACTAACTATATTTTCCAATTTTATTAAATATAATTGGATACTATATTTGAATAAAAATGCTCATGTCACATGCATTATCTGATAACGAACTTATAGAAATAGACTCATTGCATTCGATAAAAAATATACCTAAAGTAGAAGCCTCAACTTGCTTCTTCTTCCCAAGTGTGAAATTGTTATTCCAGTGGCCTTTATTGAAACATTAAATGAAGAATGCGTCCTTCTCATTACATTACATATTTACTTTTTTCTTCTTTGAATGGTTGTGAAATGGTATCTTTAACATAGGCTTGTCCTATGACACTTTATCCTTTACTTTACTCATCTTTTTCACTATTAGGATAGAAGAGGTGAGATTCCTCATATCCTTATATTCGTGGAATACTAAGGATAAAAAATATTGGAGAGGTTTATTCATGTTAGTCATATTATAATTAATATTTAAATTGAATAACCTATACAATATAGAGGCTTGAATGAGATTAGTTTCTAGTACTGGGTTCATATTGAACCTAATTGTCTCCATTCACTCAATGAACCCGATCATCTTAAGAACATGAGGTTTGATTCCCTAAGTCTCATATTCATCTATATAGTGAACTAGATATCTCATATCTTTCTTACCAAGATCTATCTTGGTAAAACTATTAGATATTTTGACAGCATTTGGAAAACATATTTTTCTCTATAATTTTCAATAAAATACTAGAAATATACAAAAACCTGAAGCACTAAAAATATAACAGATCAAATATATGATTCTCATATTTATTTTTAGCCACATTTCCTCTCCCTAAGTGGGGTCAGTAGGAAGTGGGTATTCCATCAAATAAATCTTCCTCTCATGTCATAGTACTATGTAAAACTGCCTTCACCACTCTTATAAGTTATCGATAGTCAATATATTCTCTTATTACAATATTGATCATAGTGAAATTGAATTAGTGGTGGTTTCAATTATATCTAAAATATTTAAAATTAGTATATTATAACTTTACCATGATTACAAATAGAAATTCTCAAATTATTAATTTTATATTTATCCCACTATTTTATCAAATCATAATATCCCTCAACTAATAGATCTGGAATACTCAATCAATTGAGTATTCTAATATAAAGGATCCTTCAAAATCTATTTGAATCCCATTCTATGGAATATTCACTACTAAAATAGTATAAGGTATAATTTTTAATATCCATATGCATTGGCTTGTGGTTTCTTAATCTATTGAGAAGAGTCTCATCTCATGAAAAGAATTACCTATTATTGCTAAATGATTTTCCTCTAAAGTTAAAACAATTCAATGTTACCAAATTAATATAATTCAACCCGCCACTATCATAAGAACTCATAAGTAGTAATATGCACCCTAAAATGTGGATGATGAGTTCCTTAAACAATATTTTGTGTCAAAATTCAAGTGATGGAAGGAATTTAGTGACTTCAAAATTTTATCAAGGGATTTGGTAATTCAATCTCCATGAATGAAATTATTTTCCCATTTAAAATTATTGTTCTCTATGATCGTACTAAATACATAATAATTCTTTTAAATATAAAAAATTCAGAACATTTGTTCATTTAATGTATTCATACCTTTTTATAATTATACTATGTGATCACATGTAAGAAATACACATTCCAAAGATAATAAACTATGCATACGCTAAAATAAATAAATAATGATGCGGTCATGAGACATTAACTATTGGTTAATAAATTTTATGAATAATTTATTAACTGATCACCTAGTGAAGTTCCTTAAGTCAATACATGGATTTAATTGTAGTGCCAAAAACTCCTTTGAACTTTATTTGTTTTGTTTATAATGGATCTTAAGTAGAATTGTGTCACCACGACCACCTTTGTTCTTTACAATGTTTACCCACATGCATGTGAGGGAAAATAAAGGTGATAGACTAAATATTTTTACTTTAATGTGGACATGAAATCCATTATAAGAATTAAATATAGTGGGATGATGCACATATCTGCCAAATAAAATAGTTATTACATTTTAAAACCTAATTGAAGTAATTATAAAAAATAAATAGTAAACCACATTGTATAGGTCAATCTCATATCATGATGAATAAAAATTAAATTATATTGAAAAATAAAACAAAATATTAAAAAATTCAACTCAAGGGTATTTTTAATTCCTTTAATTGCATTAAAATAATTTTAATTAATTATCGATGCATCCCATGACACCAGGAATAATTTTATTAAATCCCAAAAAATTAACCTAATTTCAAAAGAAATCATAAAATTTCGGTTCCATTTATATATAATGAATATCCCTATATATTAATTTAGTGAATTTTAAGTTATTGACATTTTGGGATGTTTATACATGGACCGAATCGATTTGACCTGAGATGGGGCGACACCGAGCATCCCAATTTTGGGTATGAGTCATGTATATATGAAAAAATATATACAAATATATATACTAATTAATTTATAATATATCATAAAATATAAAATGTTATAATAAATAATATATATATATATATATAATATGTTTCTGGGGTCCATGATAATAAATGGGATTGAAAACGTTTCCCAGACCCACCTAATTAATTGGGGAGCATCCAAGGTGTACACATCTATTTAATAGATCCTAACATGTGTGTTGATGTTTTTTTTTGATTTTATGTAAAAATAATTACGATTTAATAGAAAAATTCTATTTTTGAAGAACTACCCATCCATATTCTAGTATATCAAATGAATACACAACATACTACAATCACACCCCAGTTAAAAAAATCATCTCATCAGTATCCATTAGCATGAAATAAAATTAAATCTGCTAATCACATCACATTTATATGTAAAAAACCCATCAATCATCAATCAATCATAACACAAAATTATTTAATCATATTTACATGTTGAGAGTTTCATTAGGACCATATCAAAATCCTATTTTAGAATCATAAAAAATTAAATTATAGTTTCAATGTATTCATATTAACTAATTACACATTATCTTTAATACCAATTGAAGGAACCTGTGGCACAGTGGAAGCCTAAAAATATACAATTTAATTTTTTTGTTTGAGATTTATGTCAAATATACTGAATGAAAAAACCCCATTACAAGTATTTATTATAATATCATGTGTAACTAATTTTAAGCATGAAAAATAGAATCAAACAAAATAATAACTATGACCTAGTTCATTCTAAATTTTCAGTTTGATCCACTCAAGGTTAATGTGTTGTGGTTCAATGACACCAAGATATAAATCCTATAAATTTTCCTTATGTTCACAACAACTTATTTTATCATTTACATATGATTCCTGTGTGTCATAATGAGAAATCAAAGAGACTTACGATTTCCCTTTGATCACATGAAGATCTTGGAATCGATAGGGATGACGGGATTGATCTAACCTCGTTCTTTATTTAGTGGCTCTTTAAAAGTGATTTAGAGGGTAGTATAGGATAGATTATATTTATAAATTCATTCAAATTATTGATCTATCTAATCTATACTATAAAATGATCATGTATACATTGGTTATAGTTTTCAAAAATTCCCTTTGGTCCCTTGAATGTAATAACTTTCAATTTCGACACTTGTGCACACATATGACTTAATTAAACTTTTTATAAATGTGAGGAATATTTGAACACTAACTTATAACACTTAAATATGTTATATGATATAATATGAACCATTATATTAGGCTATAGGCTCCCAAAATAATTTAATAAACCTTGAATGTTTAATTTTCATTTGATAATTTATATTTTCTCTTACTAACATTACGATCAATCAACTTGTGAATTTCTTGAGAAATAAATTCACTAATAATTATTCTAAACATGAATATTATAATTGAATTATTTTATTTATTATGGATAAAACTTTGATGTTCAATGACCCCCATTTATGGGACCTATTTCATCCTAAAATCTTATTCATCAGAATATATGAAACATGTAGATACACTTAATGTGTAGTCCTCTAGGTCCTTATCTGAATTGTAGTGAATACAACCCACAAACCAAAAGCTAATTCTAGAAACCCATCAAGGCACCCAAATAGATAAAAAATCTCATAACTAGGGATACCTTTTATGAACATATTATGTGTAATATAATCGCATTGTCTCATGATAACTCATAATGTAGGATCCACACTCATATCATCATCCTTTTTATTTTTTTTATTTTTTTTGACCTTTCTCAATTGAAATACATTCTTGTACCATGGAAAAGGAATTAATGAAGGCACTAAAATCATGTTAAACCTAGGGCCAAAATATATATCATCCTAAACTCAAAATAAAAACATTCAATATTGATCATTTAACCAAGTATCATACCACCAAAGAGGCACCAAACAAAATATTCTTTGTCATGACATCGTTGTCATGGATTTTTTTCAAGAATCAAATTATGTGATAAAATGGTACAAATTGATGATGATATAAAGTCTAGAGACTAATACACATGTATATTGATAAGAACAACCAATGATACTAGAAACATTTGGTGTTCCTATTTCCAAGTTAGTCTTTATGATCTCATCTACTCTAGATCACTATATATAAACATCAAGAGAAGAATCCTAAATTCTTACAAGAACCTAAAATTGATAGTTATAAATCATCATTTTATTATCAGTACGATGTATCTAGACTATATGAAATATATTTAATATTAAAATCAAAGTATCTTGAGGTTGCCTTTACAGTTGGGAACTGTTATAACCATTTCATTCAATTCTAATATAAGGAAATTTCCATGTAAATAGTCAATAAAAAGGTATCAATAATATTATGGTAATAATAAACACATGAATGTATTAAACTATATAAATTTAATGTAAATAAATTAATATAATTTATTTGGGTCTAAGGAAACCACTCACAATAAAGAATAGGAGAGAGTAAGATCAGATTTAAAGTGCGTGGAGGGGAACTTTGGAATTTCATAAAATATTATATTACTATAAATTAATTTTCAATGAAAAAAATATCATAACTCATATAATTTTGAGATAGGATTGGGATGGGTCAATATAATATAATCCAAAAATAATTATATAATATTATATTAGGTTTTTACCCTATTCACTTTATTTTGATCAATGTTATTACTTTTCTTTAATTATCATGATAAAAATGATTTTACCATTTAAGGATTAAGATAATTTCTAAGAAAGTAAAATTGGACAATAAATGGGCAATGATTGAAATTTTCATCAATATTTGAAACACTTGGATGAATATATGATTTTTAATAATTTTAAATTTTCTAATAAAACATTATTCATTAAAAACATCATTAATGTAATTTAGGGAACTATTCATTTAATTTGAATTTGATAATAAAATAAAATCAATGAAATTAGAATATAATCCCTTCAAACATCACTGACATATTATATTTATCCAGAAAATTCAAGGAACACAATAATTCATTCAATTTATATTACATTAAATATTGTTAGCAGTTGGTGTGTCACCTGAGTGGAAAACCCCATAATATTGTATCAAAAGGACTAGTGTTTTAATCATGGATATCCCCTTGGAGGATTTATGATTAAGGTGGTGATGTAGGAATGATGTAATATAGTGGTTATATAGGCATGATGCAATCTTGGTGATGCCAGTAGGATAACGTAGACATGATACTGCACTGGTCCTTCATGCCATGGCCATAGGCCACTTAGCCTTGGGACATTAGGCAATGTAATGGGTCCCACTCTACCCTTGTAGTAGGTGGTATTTTAGTTCATAATAAAAAGATTATTCATCCCTAAATCATAAAAAAAATCTAAAATAATTTTGTTTATTTTTCAATTAATTGAATTAATACTATATCGGGATAACATATGAATTTAAATAAATTATTTCACTACTAAAAATTATATATAAATTTCCATTATAAAACCCAATATTGTATCATTAAAATTAAGATATAGAATCATAAATAAGTTTTTTAATCCCTATCCTAAAATATTGTAGTTATTAAAAGATATAAATTCCTATTATTTTATTTTTCTTTGACTTAAATATTATAATGAAAAAAACAAAGAAATATAGTGCCAAGTGACCATATATCTGAGAATGTTATAGAAATGGATGAACTCCAATCACCCAATAGGATATATTCATGTGTTATGGTAAATGTTTAGACCTTATCATGTTATTTTTAACCTTAATTACCTGATTTACCCTAACCGTGGTGACAATTATTTACTATGGTTGTTATTCAAATAGTTAAAAATAAATTTTTTGTAACATCCCAAGTAAGTAATGAATAATATATATTTTTATCTATGTCTATTAATGATTAAGATAGTGTTTTAGAGGCTTAAAATGAAAATAAATCCAATCTTAAGCATGGAATACACTAATATTCTTAAAAGATTGTTTTATTGCCTTATGATGGAAAACCCTTTTTAAATCTATCATTTGACAATTTTATAAACTATTTTTGTCAAAATAAACTTATTCTTTATGATTGGGACATCAAAATTTACTTTGTGTGAATTTTTGGTATTTTTCTGACAATGATCATTTTTTAATGAATAGTGAAAAATACTGTATTTTACATCAAAACTGCTTTTTAATCTAATTTATTTATATGATTAGATTATCTTTTGAATTGGTCTTAATGTTTAATATGAATATATTTTTACCGTTTAATCCAATTGTGGTCATTGTAATCAATTTCACTTTGAAATTGGACTTAAACTAGTGTCAATCTTTTAATACTTATTGTTTTATAAAAACATGCTATTTGCTCTAACAGCGGGAATTAATTATTAAATTAATTAATGTGACTTATATGTTTTGAATTTTTTAAAATAGACTTCATTTTTGAATTTGTAATATCAAATATAGCTTAGGGTGAATTTTTGGTAATTTTCTGAAAAACTTCAATTTTTGATGAATAGTGAAACCACTAAGTAGTACTTATTAAAACTGATTTTTCCGTTTAAATGGAATTTTTCCATCATTGTGTTTTGAATTTCAAAAATCCGACATTCATGGTTGTCATTAAGAAGTAAAATGTGGTTCAATGAGATTATAATAATTTTTTGGTGAATAGTAACTTATTAAGTTCTTAATCGCGATTAGTGGTAATTAGTGTAGTTTAAGGTAAAAATAATGCTTTAATAAAATAAAATGAGCTTGAAACATGTCCTACCCTCATTGGTTGTGTCATGGGCGACCAAGACAAGCCATGGGTCAACTTGGGGACCCCATGGATCCACTTTGGTTGGGAAATGACATAAATTACTTTTTATTTAATGTAAAAGTAAAAATGAAACAAACATAATATGTTTTACGAAAACAATTTTTACATGGGGTTATGACGATCATATTTTTGATTATAAATAGTAATTGGAAAGATAAAAAGATTTCCTACATCATAGTATTTTTTTATAATTTTTAGACATTAAATAAATTAAATTATTTATGACATAATAATGATGCAGCGATGACATCATTATTTGACGATTTAAATAAAATGGAAAGATAATGTAAAATCTATGAACTACACATGTCCAAAACCAATTGGATGAGTGGATTTAGAACCCTTATCACTTTATACACGAATTATATCAATGTGGGACCTTTTAAAACCGAAACACATTTTTAAATAAAGTAATATTTCTTTACTTTCCAAAAGTGCCCCTCCTCTCCTCTTATAAAAGGACCCCACCTCTACCTCATTTCACACACTTCTCAAGCCTTTGGCTCGGCCAAACCCTGCCCATTTACTATCTCCACATCCCTATCCTCATCCTAGAGGATTCCCTTTGGGAATAATCTTTTCAAAGGAAGCCTTTAGTCTCAAATCAAAAGGAGTTACACTTTTAAATGTAATTCATTCTCTCATGTTCATTTGTTTTATTTTGCTTCTCCAACCCCATAAACTCTTTTTATTTACTTCTTTTGTAACAACACCAGTATCTTCAATATACTAGGATGTTGTTATAAGATTTATTTGAGCTACACTCTCACACAACTACATCAAATGGTTAAAGAACATACGGTTTCCGTGGATGGCGAAATTCTTCCTCCCGAAACGATGATTGTTCAATACTAATTTAACACATTCAAAGGTGGCCATTATGATGTCACTATTTTTATATGATATATAATATGTTTATGTTTTCCTTAAGATTCTGTTTTTTTCATTTTGGGCATACCTTTATGGTTTCCATTATGGGTAAACACGATATCTTCATTTTAGGAAGTGCGGACTACCGCCCCCTGAAAGTGATTTGATTCGTTAATACCATATAAGGGATGTGTAAAGGATAAAGTTAATGATATTATATATGTTATTATACTGGAATTATAATATACTCTTATATAATTATGATTCCATTCCAGAAATACGAAATAGAAATGGAAGTAGCGTTCTTGCGTACGTACGGCCTACCGTCTCCATGAACGGTGCATTTCATTTATTACCTCTAAATGTGATGTAATATTATAAATACATGTATATGCTGAATATATATGTTATCCAAATCATTAATATCATTCTGGATATAATGAAACTTTGACCAAATTAACAACATGTAAGTGTAAGAAGTCTATTTTTGACTTAAGAACCAAATACCGACAAAATGAACACTATTAACTTAAATGATTACATGATGTTAATAACATGGTATAAAAGGAATAATAAACTTGAAAAAGGTTCATAAGCAAGTAGATATTAACTCAAGTTTATTATTCAGGAGATTAAAGAACGGTCGGGTCAAGTCGGATACGAGGTATGGGACTTCGTCTCAATCTCCTTTCATTGAGGCATATTTTATTTTATACACAACTTTCTTTTATACGGTGTATAAACCCCTTTGACTTTTACGTTTATTCAAAAGGAATCTTTTTTATACGAAGCGTTTACTAAACGACAAAAGGGAGTGTTTTTGTCGTACGTATGCGGCGACAACGACTTCTCCGCCGTCGTGACCATTATTTGAGTTTCAGCTACCTCTACAAGCCATACCTTCTTTTTAAAATAAAAATAAATACCATGCTTTACTTTTCTTTTATTTTGGTATTGAAAATGGTTTTCACAATGTTTTTTGTGTTGTGTTGATATCTTGGGATTGAATTGTGGAAATGTTATGTTTCCTTTATGCATGTTTTATGTGATACGATTATGTTATGGTTCTTGGGCATTATTATGAAGACGAGTGGTTCCGTGATAAAATAAGGGCGGGTGAGCCCGATATAGCTCTCCAATGCATTGGGTAACGCAAAGGAGTGAAATGTTAAGGTTTCTCTGAAGAGATTTTAGGGAATATACTGTGATGGGTATTCCAAACATAACCAAGAGGGTTACTCCCTACGTAAGAATGTTATGAATGCCTCAAGTTACCTTTATGTATTATGATTTCTATGATTTATTCATGATTTTATGAGGTATGTTAAAGTGCCTATGTTTTATGGGTAAAGTATTATTTCATTCTTATGTATATATGAACTCATGTTTCCTTTCCATGTTTTTATAACCCATACTGAGCTTTTTATGCTCATCCTAAGTTTTTTTGAAATGTTTTTCACAGGTCAAGGGAAAGGTAGATGATATTATGATAGTGTCAAGGAAGTGTCAAGAAATAATCCATGTTTTATTTTAAATGCATTTCCATTGATGGGAATGAATAATACTATCTTTATGTAACCACTTTGTTTATATGTGGGATGTAATGAAAGTTTTATGATCTAATTCTCTAAAACTCTAAACCCGAAAAGATCCTCAATGTGTAATCTTGTAATAACTCATGATTAAGTAAGGTTTAAGGTTGGGGCCTTATAGTTGGTATCAAAGGGAGGTTTAGATAAATTTAGGATTTAGAATTCTATTAAATGATTATCCAAAAAAAAAATTTCTTTGAAATGATATAGCATTTGAAGATTACCATGTTGCTTCATCTAAGACATGTTTGTTCAGAATGGTTTTCCGCAGAGGAAATAGGGAAGCAGTGCTAGGAAGGAATACAGAAGGAAATAACCTTCCGAATCAGCATCCAGAAATGGTCAGAATTGGAACTGAATAGTTTGTTGCAGTAATGGCGCAGTTGACTCATGCGATAAATGGTGGTGGTATCCATGCACAAGATCAGCCAGATCAACCGAAGAGGAACATGTTAGTGGTGGAACATTTCATGAGGTAACATCCACCATCATTCAGAGGATCATCTGACCCTGTGCTAGCTGAAGGGTGGATTAAAGCACTGGAGAAGATTTTTGATGTCATGGGGTGTTCAGACAATCAAAAGGTTAGTCTTTATATTTACCGTTTGGAGGGTGAAGCAGATCAGTGGTGGTCTATGGTTAAAAATATCAGGGACGCCGATGATATTGATGCTCTTGACTGGGATGAATTCAAAGGTATGTTTCTTGAGAAGTATTTTCCTAAGGCTGTTCGACTTAGGATGGAAAAGCAATTCTTGGAATTGAGGCAAGAAGAAGACTCAGTGGCTGCCTATGAAGAAAGGTTCACTCTATTGGCAAGGTATGCTCCAAATTCTATCCGAGACCTTGATAGTAAAATCAATCGTTTTTACTCAGGATTAAAGCCAAAATATCGAAGGGCATTAGCTTATCGTGAGTTTAAAAGTTATGAAAAGCTTGTTCGATGTGCTGAGAAGGTGGAAATAGAGTTTGCCGATGACCAAGTGTTCTATAACAACCAGCAGAAGAAGAGACCGAGGTGGCAGGAGAAAGGTAAGAATTCTTCAAAAAAGTCTGATGGTAAGAGAACTAAGTTTCTAGTTTGTGATAAATGTGGAAAAAGGCATGCTGGGGAATGTCTTATGAATTCTAGAAAGTGCTACCGATGTGGTAAGATGGGACATAAGGCTCGTGATTGCACTGAAAAGGATCAAGGTGAAGGTAAGAACAAATTTGATTTACAGTTAGTGAAATGTTATAAGTGCAATGAGATGGGTCACTATGCAAACAAGTGTCTGGGAAAGAGCTTGAGTGATGGGAAGCAGTTAGAATACAAGCAGAAAGGGGTGGTGAAATCCTTTGCAGCTACTTCAGCAGATGTCGGGCCATCAAATGAAGTTGTATCAGGTACTTTGTTTGTTTTTTAATATTATGCCAACGTGTTGTTTGATTCGGGGTCTACACATTCTTTCATCTCTGAAACCTTTTCTAGTAAAATGGGAATACCATCTCAAGAAATGACTCCTGAACTTTTGGTAAAAACACCTGGGGGAAATGTTGAGGTAAAAAGAATTTATAAGAATCTTCCTATCCTTATCTGTGGAAAGAACCTACTTGCAAACCTTATTGTTCTACCTCTAGTAGAGTTTGATGTTATCCTGGGTATGGATTGGCTCTCTATTTACCATGCTAAGATTGACTGTAGAGCTAAAGAAGTTTCTTTTCAGAAAGACTTTCAGTTTGTTTACAGGAATGAACCCTTACTTTTGATAACATATCAAGAGGCCGAGAAACTTGTAAAAGATGGAAATGAATGTTACCTTTCACACGTCGTTGAAAATAAAGGAACTGTTCAGATTAATGATGTGCCAGTGGTAAATGAGTATCCTGATGTTTTTCCTGATGAGTTGCCTGGAATAATACCAGATCAGGAAGTTGAGTTTACTGTTGAATTAGTTCCTGATGCTAAGCTAATTTCAAAACCCCCTTATTGAATGGAAAAAATTGAACTTTTAGAGTTGAAGGAGCAATTTCAAGATTTATTAGAGAAAGGTTTCATTAGACCTAGCACATCACCATGGGGTGCTCCTGTTTTATTTGTTAAAAAGAAAGATAGTTCTATGAGAATTTGTATTGATTATAGAGCCTTGAATAATATCACTGTTAAGAACAAATATCCTTTTCCTCATATCGATGATTTGTTTGATCAGCTCCAGGGAGCTCAGTTTTTTTCAAAGATTGACCTAAGATCGGGGTACCATCAGCTGAAGGTAAAGGAGGTAGATATTCTGAAGACCGCGTTCCGTACGAGATATGGCCATTATGAATTTTTAGTAATTCCTTTTGGGCTAAACAATGCACCTGCTGTATTCATGGACTTAATGAATAGAATTTTCCATGAGTTCTTGGATAAGTTTGTGGTGGTTTTCATTGATGATATTTTGGTGTTTTCTAAAAGTAAAGAGGTGCATGAAAGACATTAAAGGGTTATCTTGAAAACCTTAAAAGAAAAGAAATTGTATGGGAAATTCAGCAAGTGTGAGTTTTGGTTGCAACAAATTTCTTTCCTTGGTCACATTGTTTCTAAAGATGGAATAACGGTTGATCCTACAAAAACAAAAGTTGTGGAAAAATGGCCAAGACCCACAAATGTAACCGAGATTCGTAGCTTCCTTGGTTTGGCGGGCTATTACCGAAGGTTTGTTGGAAATTTTTCACGGTTATCTAGTCCAATGACTAAGCTAACTCAGAAGGGTGTTAAGTTTATCTGGAAAAAATAATGTGATGATTGTTTTCAGGAATTGAAAAGAAGAATGGTGAATGCTCCAGTTTTGGCACTACCTTCCAGGAATGGTGAGTTTGTTATATAAAGTGATGCTTCATTGAAAGGACTGGGTTGCGTCCTAATGCAGAATGATCAGGTAATTGTTTATGCTTCACGGCAGTTGAAAACTCATGAGGTAAATTACCCTAAACATGATTTGGAATTAGCTGCTGTTGTTTTTGCTTTAAAAATTTGGAGGCATCATTTGTATGGAGTAAAGTGTGAAATATATACCGATCACAAAAGTTTAAAGTATATATTCACTCAGAATGAGTTAAACATGAGATAGAGGAGATGGCTAGAATTAATCAAGGATTATGATTGTACAATTCATTACCATCCCGGAAAAGAAAATAAAGTGGCTGATGGTTTGAGTCGAAAAAGTAATGCTTCATTAACAATGTTGCGTTTGGAACATGATCCTTTGGTTAAGTATTTGATGAACTTTGGCATAGAAGTTGTTGGTGCAGGAAGTCCTTCTGTTTTGTTTCAGGTATCAGTGAGATCTTCTCTATCAGATAGAATCAAGCAAGAACAGAAGCAAGACAGTGAGTTGCAGAAAAAGGTAGAGCTGGTTCAGAAAGGTAAGTTGCCTGAATTCAACATTGATAATGATTGTGTTTTGAGATTTGGGAAGAGATTGTGCGTGCCTTGTGATTCACTGTTGAAGAGAGAGTTGTTATGTGAAGCTCATAGTTCTCCATTTTCAGTTCATCCGGGCAGTACTAAGATGTATAGAGATCTGCGGGAGTATTACTGGTGGGATGGAATGAAAATAGACATTACTGATTTTACTGTGAAGTGTTTGACATGTCAACAGGTTAAAGCAGAGCAGCAGTTACCGAAAGGGATTCTTCAGCCTTTACCAGTGCCAGAGTGGAAATGGGAGAATATATCCATGGACTTTGTTGTTGGATTTCCGAATAAATCTCGAGGTAATAATGCAATCTGGGTTATTGTTGATCGCTTGACCAAATCTTCTCATTTCCTTGCTATACGAGATACTTTCTCTCTTGATCAACTTTCCCATTTGTATCTTAAAGAAATAGTCAGGTTACATGGAGTTCCTCTCTCCATTGTATCGGATCGTGATCCCAGGTTTACTTCTAACTTTTGGAAAGGCCTTCAGAAGTCGTTGGGTACTGAATTAAATTTTAGTACATCTTTGCATCCTCAATCAGATGGGCAGTCAGAACGAACAATCCAGACATTGGAGGATATTCTACGAGCTTGTTCTATGGATTATCAGGGAATTTGGGACCAACATCTTTCTTTGGTTGAATTTTCATATAATAACAGTTTTCATTCCAGTATACAGATCGTACCATTTTAGGCATTATATGGGAAGCGGTGTCGAACTACAGCTTTCTGGGATGAAGTGTGTGAAAGGAAGCTGATGGGACCAGAATTGGTAGAAGAGATGGTAGAAAAAGTTCAGTTGATCCAGAAACACATGAGAACAGCTCAGAGCAGGCAGAAGAGTTATGTGGATAACCGGAGGAAGGATCTATCATTCGAGGTAGGTGGTCATGTTTTTTTCAAGGTTTCTCCTTGGAAAAGTGTGATGAAATTTGGTAAGAAAGGAAAGTTGAGTCCAAGGTTCATTGGACCATACGAAATTCTGGAGAGAGTTGGATCAGTTGCATACCGAGTGGCTTTACCTCCGAGTTTATCTCAGGTACACAATGTCTTTCACGTTTCGATGTTGAGAAAGTATATGCCAGATCCATCTCATGTTTTGAGCCCAGAGGTAGTTCAGCTGGAAGAGAACCTATCTTATGAGGAACAACCGATCCAGATTCTTGACCACAGGGAGCAAGTGTTACGGAATAAGGTGATTCACCAGGTAAAGGTTTTGTGGAAAAACCACATGATTGAAGAGGCAACATGGGAATCGGAAAATGCAATGAGGGATAAGTACCCCCATTTATTCGTAAGTAAATAAATTGCGGGGATGCAATTTTCTAAAGGGGGGAAGGATGTAACATCCCAAGTAAGTAATGAATAATAGATATTTTTATCTATGTCTATTAATGATTAAGATAGTGTTTTAGAGGCTTAAAATGAAAATAAATCCAATCTTAAGCATGGAATACACTAATATTCTTAAAAGATTGTTTTACTGCCTTATGATGGAAAACCCTTTTTAAATCTATATTTTGACAATTTTATAAACTATGTTTGTCAAAATAAACTTATTCTTTATGATTGGGACATCAAAATTTACTTTTTGTGAATTTTTGGTATTTTTCTGACAATGTTCATTTTTTAATGAATAGTGAAAAAATACTGCATTTTACATCAAAACTGCTTTTTAATATAATTTATTTATATGATTAGATTATCTTTTGAATTGGTATTAATGTGTAATATGAATATATTTTTACCATTTAATCCAATGGTGGTCATTGGAATCAATTTCACTTTGAAATTGGACTTAAACTAGTGTCAATCTTTTGATACTTATTGTTTTATAAAAACACGCTATTTGCTCTGACAGCGGGAATTAATTATTAAATTAATTAATATGACTTATATGTTTTTAATTTTTTAAAATAGACTTCATTTTTGAATTTGTAATATCAAATATAGCTTAGGGTGAATTTTTGGTAATTTTCTGAAAAACTTCAATTTTTGATGAATAGTGAAACCACTAAGTAGTACTTATAAAAACTGATTTTTCCGTTTAAATGGAATTTTTCCATCATTGTGTTTTGAATTTCAAAAATCCGACATACATGGTTGTCAATAAGAAGTAAAATGTGGTTCAATGAGATTATAATAATTTTTTGGTGAATAATAACTTATTAAGTTCTTAATCACGATTAGTGGTAATTAGTGTAGTTTAAGGTAAAAATAATGCTTTAATAAAATAAAATGAGCTTGACACATGTCCTACCCTCATTGGTTGTGTCATGGCAGACCAAGAAAATCCATGGGTCAACTTGGGGACCCCATGGATCCACTTTGGTTGGGAAATGACATAAATTACTTTTTATTTAATGTAAAAGTAAAAATGACATAAACATAATATGTTTTACGAAAACAATTTTTACATGGGGTTATAATGATCAGATTTTTGATTATAAATATTCATTGGAAATCTAAAAATATTTCCTACATCATATTATTTTTTTTTATAATTTTTAGACATTAAATAAATTAAATTATTTATGACATAATAATGATGCAGCGATGATATCATTATTTCACGATTTTAATAAAATGGAAAGATAATGTAAAATCTATGAACTACACATGTCCAAAACCAATTGGATGAGTGGATTTCGAACCCTTATCACCTTATCCACAAATTATATCAATGTGGGACCTTTTAAAACCGAAACACATTTTCAAATAAAGTAATATTTCTTTACTTTCCAAAAGTGCCCCTCCTCTCCTCTTATAAAAGGCCCCCACCTCTACCTCATTTCACACACTCCTCAAGCCTTTGGCTCGGCCAAACCCTACCCATTTACTCTCTCCACATCCCTATACTCTTCCTAGAGTATTCCCTTTGGGCATAATCTTTTCAAAGGAAGCCTTTAGTCTCAAATCAAAAGGAGTTACACTTTTAAATGTAATTCATTCTCTCATGTTCATTTGTTTTATTTTGCTTCTCCAACCCCATAAACTCTTTTTATTTACTTATTTTGTAACAACACCAGTATATTCAATATACTAGGATGTTGTTATAAGATTTATTTGAGCTACACTCTCACAAAACTACATCAAATGGTTAAAGAACATACGGTTTCCATGGATGGTGAAATTCTGCCTCCCGAAACGATGATTGTTCAATACTCATTTAACACCTTCAAAGGTGGCCATTATGATGTCACTATTTTTATATGATATATAATATGTTTATGTTTACCTTAAGCTTCTGTTTTTTTTCATTTTGGGAATACCTTTATGGTTTCCATTATGGGTAAACACGATATCTTTATTTTAGGAAGTGCGGACTACCGCCCCCTGAAAGTGATTTGATTCGTTAATACCATATGTGGGATGTGTAAAGGATAACGTTAATGATATTATATATGTTATTATACTAGAATTATAATATACTCTTATATAATTATGATTCCATTCCAGAAATACGAAATAGAAATGGAAGTAGCGTTCATGCGTACGTACGGCCTACCGACTCCATGAACGGTGCATTTCATTTCTTACCTCTAAATGTGATGTAATATTATAAATACATGTATATGATGAATATATATGTTATCAAAATCATTAATATCATTCTGGATATAACGAAATTTTGACCAAATTAACAACATGTAAGTGTAAGAAGTCTATTTTTGACTTAAGAACCAAATACCGAAAAAATGAACACTATTATCTTAAATGATTACATGATGTTCATAACATGGTATAAAAGGAATAATGAACTTGAAAAAGGTTCATAAGCAAGTAGATATTAACTCAAGTTTATTATTCAGGAGATTAAAGAACGGTCGGGTCAAGTCGGATACGAGGTATGGGACTTCGTCTCAATCTCCTTTCATTGAGGCATATTTTATTTTATACACAACTTTCTTTTATACAGTGTATAAACCCCTATGACTTTTACATTTATTCAAAAGGAATCTTTTTTATACGAAGCGTTTACTAAACGACAAAAGGGAATGTTTTTGTCGTACGTATGCGGCGACAACGACTTCTCCGCCGTCGTGACCATTATTTGAGTTTCAGCTTCCTCTACAAGCCATACCTTCTTTTTAAAAGAAAAATAAATACCATGCTTTACTTTTCTTTTATTTTGGTATTGAAAATGGTTTTCACAATGTTTTCTGTGTTGTGTTGATATCTTGTGATTGAAATGTGGAAATTTTATGTTTCCTTTATGCATGTTTTATGTGATACGATTATGTTATGGTTCTTGGGCATTATTATGAAGACGGGTGGTTCCGTGATAAACTAAGGGCGGGTGAGCCCGATATAGCTCTCCAATGCATTGGGTAACGCGAAGGAGTGAAAAGTTAAGGTTTCTCCGAAGAGATTTTAGGGAATATACTGTGATGGGTATTCCAAACGTAACCAAGAGGGTTACTCCCTACGTAAGAATGTTATGAATGCCTCAAGTTACCTTTATGTCTTATGATTTCTATGATTTATTCATGATTTTATTAGGTATGTTAAAGTGCCTATGTTTTATGGGTAAAGTATGATTTCATTCTTATGTATATATGAACTCATGTTTCCTTTCCATGTTTTTATAACCCATACTGAGCTTTTTATGCTCATCCCAAGTTTTTTTGAAATGTTTTTCACAGGTCAAGGGAAAGGTACATGATATTATGATAGTGTCAAGGAAGTGTCAAGAAATAATCCATGTTTTATTTTAAATGTGTTTCCATTGATGGGAATGAAGAATACTATCTTTATGTAACCACTTTGTTTATATGTGGGATGTAATGAAAGTTTTATGATCTAATTCTCTAAAACTCTAAACCCGAAAAGATCCTCAATGTGTAATCTTGTAATAACTCAAGATTAAGTAAGGTTTAAGGCTGGGGCCTTATATTTTCCCTATTAAAAAAATTTCAACCTCATAATTCCAAATAATCAATCCATTTTTCAATAAAAAATTCATATGAGTGAGAAAATTATATTTAAAATTTTACCCATGAGACATGATGAAAAATGGTTTTTCAGAAAAAAATGTATTTTATGTATAAAAGGTTTTAATATTATATCCAAAAATAAAATTCATTACAAAGACCATAATTATATTATTTTTAGTAAATGGAACTAATTAATTTTTAAAAATAATAGAAAATATAATTTTACATTGGAAATACTCAAAAAAATACAGTTTTCAATAAATATTATTATTTTCACCATTCATTGAAAAATCAAACTTTTTAGAAATATCTAAAAATTTCATCATAAGTTAATTTTTATTTTTTTATTTTAAAAATGTTAACCTATTTAAAAAATAAAATTTCTATGCATTATATAAATTAAATATAATATTTTATCTTGAAAATTAATAAAGTCCATTTTATAAAGAAACATATTTTTGAATACTAAAATTAATTTTCTAAAAAATATCTGATTATTTACTAATAATTAATCAATTAATTTTTATTTTGTAGTATATTTATATAAATTTAATAAATCATCAAGTCTTAATCATACTTGATAATTTGATAACTATATTATGACAATCATATTTAAATAATAATATGACATAGTTCATTTTGGATAGGGGTTGTGCGTCATATACTATATCAAGTATAGATTTTATTTGTAAAAAATTAGGGTGTTATATAAAAAATATGCCCATTAATTTGAGACATTTACCTTAGAGTTTTCTCCCACATTCATGACATTTATGTATTTGAATATTATTTCCTTCATGGTGTTCATCAATATAACTCCCATAAAGAAACATTTTTCTCTTATTAGGTGTGTTAGGAAATGTATCCAAGTTGAGGCTATTAATCATATGATAATATAGACGATTATGCATAATCAAAATCTTTCACATTACATCTCCCATTTCATTTTTTTCTCATTACAACAATTATTCCATTGTCTGTTATATTCTGGGCTAACACAAATTCTCATAGTTCCATCCATTGATGAATACCAAAAATAATAGTATGAGAAAGAATAATAATAATAATAGTGATAAATCATATAATCATTAAAAATCATTTGTATGATGTCTAATCCTTGAAAATTGTTTTCAATCTATAAAGTCCTTGGTCAACCATAGTCTTTATCTATTCAAATCCATCATAATGGTTCATATAAAAAATGAAAATTTACCCAAGTATATTACATATGAGTCTCTAGCCAGCTGTATTATATTAGGCCTACTCATTGTGTACCAGTGATGATCGAGTAAATACTCAAGAATAACTATTCAGAGTCATTACCCATAGGTGAAACTATTTCATAGCCATATTTAATTGCTAGTATCTAGACAAGGATTTATTTTCTTGGAAAACCACACTCATTTATTTACATTAACATAGGATATTCTTATATACTTAGGATTATATAATAGGTTACAACTATTTTTTTTCTCATCCTAGTTTCCAAAATTAACTAAAACTTTATATTATTCCAACCATAGAGAAAAAAATATTCATACATAGATATTAAATCATTTTATTTGAATATTCATTAAACATCATTATAATTCATTACAGAAGCATATAGGTTTACTGTATTTCGAAACATGGATAAATAAAAAATGAGAGAATTAAAATATGAAACATATCTCACTAAATCATTCACAACTAATGAACTTATTAAGCACAACATACATAAAATATTTCTATATATCCTATAGAAAATAAATTATAAGAATGGTTGAGCTAAAATGACCAGTAGAAGTAAAAATAGGAGAAATAAATCTATGATAATAAGTTAGAATAATAATAAGGGTATGAGAGAATGAACATAGAAATATAAAATCATTATTGACAATTTATAGATAATAATATTTATTCATATAATTAATCTTGACAGTTAATAAGTAATGTATCATTATAGAATAAAAATTTGTTATCTCTGAAAACATATCATAAGAATAAGTCAAAAGTCTGGGTTTTCAAATAAGAATATAAAATCAGTTCCTTAGTGAAGGATCACTTATAAGACTATCATAGTGGTTTTGGTTCACTCCTCATTCAATCATATCCTTAGTCAAGGTTCAGTCCAAAGATAATCATAGTGGCCAGAGTCCCTTACTGAACTAGGTTCACTCTCCATTCGAGTTCTTATTATCTCATGAGATATCCACATTTACCCAATAAATTAGAGGGAAATTTTATTACAATTCCACCCATCACATAATGAAACCCTTCCATATGAATTCCACATGCTCATAAATAATCAACATATCATTATATCATAACCTAGGTAAGAGAAACAAGTTACATAAACATTTATTTATTTCGTTATTGGGTAACCCATCTAAAACAAAAGGGTTTCATAATTATATCATAAAAAAACCATAAACCATATATCTAATGAATAATAAAGTTAAATTTTTTTCATAACCCCATTAATGCATAAGTAACATCATTGGATGATATCATATATGAAAAATTCCATTTTTGATATCAATGTAATATTTTTTAAGCAAAATACCCTTCATACCAATATTTTCATTAATATTTTGAAACCAAATTATATTTTATCTCATGTTATCATCACATCTCCATTTTTCTTTTATTCAAAATGATATTTTACTCTTAATTTTTTATAATGTAAATTTTAATGAATTTATTTTTAATTATTAATATGTTTCTTTTTCCTTGATCTTTGTTTTTAACTTTCACCCTATATTTTCTTGGGAAAACCATTAATTATTTTCAAGGATCCATTATTGAAAATACTTAATAAAAGTATTTTTTTCAAATAAATTCACGTCACATATTCGAGGATATATTTTGAAATTGACTCATATATATCTATTATTATGGAATTGTTAAAAATTATTATGATGGTAATTTTATATTTTTTTCTTCCGTTTTCCTCTTTAAAATAAAAATACATTACTTCCTTGGGATTTTTGTTTAATCAATTACCTTCTAAATAATCTCATAATATTTCATATAAAAGAATTAAATCAAGGAAATACATTACTACTATTTATTTCTGAATCATCCCCTATGTGTAGACATAAGTTTTCTTCCAATTACTTTCCTATTTAAAAACCATATTTCCCATTTCCTTATTTAAATAGAATTAACCTAGTTTCAAAAACAATGATCATTTTGGAGAAATTATTAACTTAATTTTAAGGAATTGCACAATATAGTTTTATTTTGAGGGATAATTATATGGAAATGTCTTCTATTTTCTGAATGGGGAAATATTTAAAATTCATATGATTGACATTTTAATATGGGTATTTATTGATTACTATGTAATATTAGTTATATAATATATAGATTATTCATTCTACAATATTATTCAAAAATTAAATTTAATTATTGATGGTGGGAAATAAAATTATATAACCCCTCAATGCACTGGTTGGATTCATGAGAAAAACTAGGTTCGATATTTTAGGTATATCAGCCCATTAATTTAGTTGTATTGGTCTAATTCTTGACATCAAGAAGATGAATTAAAAATAATCATTGACAATTTGTAATATCTATTAACAAGGCCTTGAGAGGTCCAAAATTATGTATTCTATCACTATGAATCTTATTATTCATATTTATTTGATTATTTATATTCTTATATCATCCATGGATTTATTTCATGCTCATGTGATTAGTTATATGGAATTATTTTATTATCATTTACTTCTTGCCAAAATTTTCATGTATTTTTTATTCTATGATAGTTTTTGGTATATGATTTTCCATTCTAATCATTTGATCTCACCCTTGTTATGTTTCCATTTCTCCATCTTATAAATAAATGTATTACACATTTTATGTGTAGAAAAATATCATTTGTGGGGAATTTATGGGAGATTTTGAAGGATTATTTTTGATTAAGTAGTTCCAAATGAAGTGGGAAATATACACACTTGAATATAAATACATGGTTTATATTAGTTAATGATGTGTCCTAATTAACTAAAATAATGAATCTAAAAGTTAGTTGGAATGTATGTAAATAAATATTTTTTATAATTCATAAAATTATAGGAAAATTATGATTGTTTTGTCTTAGTTTATATTAGAGTAGGGTTTATATTATTTTAGTGATTAGGATATTATTAGTTGAGTAAAATTTAATAGTTATAAATTTCAACAAGGATTGATATGTTTGGGTTGTTCATAATTTTATAAGTAAAGATAAAAATTTCATTTATTATAGGTAATCTTAGATATTTAATGTTTTTTTTCAATTTTAATGAGATAAATTTAATGAAAACCATAGTAATAAGTCAATGTGAAGTAAAAAATCCCAAAATTATTGTAAATTAGATATTTATTTCTCTGAGAAATTACATCACTATCTGGAAGTTAGCTTGTGGATGAAGTTATGGAACAAATTAACCTATGGTTATTCACCCTAAAAAAGGATATTTAAGTATTAAATTGATTTTTACTTGGTTCATGATGAGTATGACTAAGAAATTACACCTAGAAAGACACTCTCATGGGATATTCATTAGGAATTCTCATTCTCTTTACAACCCGTTAAAATGGATTCGAATATATTTAGGTCAGAGAACCTAATAGTAAAATGACCATGGATAACCAAGGTAAAACAAAATGAGTTATAGGCTGATCCCATTATTACATAGTTTAAATGAAAGTGTTATCAAATTAAATAAAGGTTTCAGAGTAGAATACATTATAGGATTTGTTTTCATATTCATATAATCATTTACTTTGATTTTAATGGATATTATCATAACAATTTTTTTATTATTTACTTTGAATCAAAATAATAAGAAAATAGTTATGAAGGGTATGTATTTATAAAACCCAATTTCAAATCAACCAGAAAAGGAAGTATATTTCGAATAAATTTTTGTGATTAAAAATAAAATAAAAAGTATTATTAAGAGGTAAAAGACGGGTTTCCTAGTTTTACCTATGATAGTGAGGTTGATATCAGAGTAATTTTTTTCATGCATCGTGCCTATATTATGGATTCCCTTTGCTATTTTATTAGTAAGAGAAAATTTAAAAAATGAGGAAATAATTTATTTAATGGGGTAGAAAATAAAACATGAGAGTTCAGATTATATTTTCTGTTGAAACCTAATGTCTTTGATAGCTTGCATCACATTAAACACTCAACCAAAAGAAACTGTGAACCGTTATATAATATTCATAAAGTAGATTCTCAATTGGAAGGTATAAATAGAGGTTTTAAAATTATTTAATATATGTAGAAAGAAAATAATGTTAATTTTTAATACTAATACCCTAATGAAATTAAATTACCACAGCTAAATAAGTAATAAGATCATTGTATACTAAAACTTTTTTTACTTCTAAAATTAGATCTGTTTGAAAATTATTTTATGAAACTAGATATATTACTACTATAATATATATTTTATATTAATATTTATTAACATAATATCAAGTAATAGAAAATATATAGGTGAGAAAATAACATTTTAAATTAGTTTTTTCCCTATGAAACTATTTTTGGTTATATTTTTTTATATTTTTATTTAAATGTACAATTCTCTAAATTATTAATTTTTCTTTGACTAAATTATGTTTATTTTAGGATTTATAATAATAATAATTATCTTAATATTATTTTTTTTGAATTTTTTGAAATTTTAGATTATTAGGTGAATAGTTAAAAATATTCTTTATACACATTCCATAAATTTTTTGGAATTTTCATATACCAAGTATGAAAATAAAAACATATAAAAAATTTAATGATCGACAATAAATTTAAGTATTAAAATTATTCATTTAAAAAAACTATCTTGAATTTTGAATACCCATGATTAACATTTGGAAACATTAATAATATTTTAATCTAATAAAAAATAATTGTCATCTTTTTTTAATAACATTTTCAGAAGTGAATATGAATATGGATTGTTTTAGAAGCCAATTTTTTTTTATTTTCCCAATAAAAAAACTAATTTCATATAAATCAATAAAATTTATAATGTTATATTAATCATATAATAAAACATTTCTAAAAAAGGATTTTACACTTTAGATACATTAATATTAAAATTAGTTTTTATCAATATTGAAAAGTTTATTTACATAAAAATTGTTTTTTTATTTGGAATCATTAGTTATAATTAATTAATAAGAAAAATATTACTATTAGTTATTAAAATTCAGTTTCATTGGGGCGAACTACTTACCCTGCTAAAAAAATGGTAAAAGCAAAAAATCCAAGTATGAAATACATAAAACATTTTTAAAATATATGTCAAAATGTATTAATGAGGCTTTCAAGACCCTACCCATTCTTCCACTCTATTATTTTTCATTATAGGATTAATTTAAACCTTTAATGGTGATATTAATTTTTTATTTAATAACAAAAATTCCATTCCCATTGCTAAAAAAAGGTTCCTTATCCACCCCACTTCTCTTCACAATAAAATCTACATTTATCGGGCAAATCTATACCCAAATTAATCTTAAAATTTTAAAGAAACATCATCGTGGAACAGTTCTTCACAAAATACCACCTTTAAAAGTATTAACCCCTAGTTTAAATGATTTTCCAAGTAGTAAGGTAAAAATATAAATTTACCCCTTTTCTATTTCAATTATTTTCTTACTTGTTCTACCTCCTTAAGTTATTTTATACATTAATATATAATAATATCGTAATTATTAATATAATGAAATTTTGGTATTATTATGAAATAATAATTATCTATCCTTTTCCTTTTTACTAAGAAAAACAATAATTTCATCTTCTGTGTGTGAAAACAACCTCCACTATGAATGAAATGTTTTATTTTTCAACACTTCCATCCATAAATGCTTTAAAATGGGTATTTAATGAATTAATATGATATTTATATTATTAATATAATTTTGAAAATATAAATATAAGGCCCCAGCCTTAAATAATTACTTAATCTTGAGACTAGTAAATATTTTACTTTAATTTACATTGAGAATATTTTTTGGTTTAGAGTTTTAGAGAATTAGGCCATAACTATTACATTACATCTCAAATATTACAAAGCAAACACTTATACTCTATCCATTTCTTTAGAAAAATAAAAATCCTTAAATAAAAAAAGAATTCTTTTCGTGATAAAATCCTTTTTGAACTCTTCCTTTCTCTTAACATTCCTTATACCCTATGAAAAACACTTCAAAAACTGGGGATGAGCATAAAAATCTCAGTTAGGGATATAAAATAAGGAATGAAGACATTAGTCCATGAGTACATACAAATAAATAAAATCATACTTTTCACTAATAAATAATAAGTTCATTAACAAACATCATGAAATCATAAGATTTATGAATTACTCATAGAAATCATAAATCATAAAGGGAACTTATGGAACCCATAATATACTTACTTTATAGATTTTATAGCAATATACGGAATTAACTTCATGGTTATGTTTGGAATACCCATCACAGTATATTCCCTAAATTTCTTAGGAGAAACCTTAACATTTACCTCCATCATGTTACCCAATGCATTAGAGAAATATATCAGGATCACCCACCCTCAGTTTATCATGGAACCATCCATATACATAATTAATTCCCAAGAACCATAACATAATCATAACACATGAACAAATATAAAGAAAAAAAATAACACTTCCACATTTCAATCATAAGACATATTTTCAAGATATTGATATAATAAATCCATTCTCAAAACCATTTTCAAAAACAAAATACCTAAGAAGGAATGTTGTATTCACTTTTATTTTTAAAAAATATTATATATTATAGGGGAATAAAAATATCAAATAATGCTCGCAGCGGTAGAAAGGTCTTTGTCACCATGTACATTAAAAAGAAACATTCCTTTTATCATTTAGTAAAATGCTTCCAAGAAAAAGATTCTTTTTGAAAACCATTGAATGAAATTAAAATAAAAATGGGTTGATTATATAACATATAAAATAAAGTCGTTTATAAATCAAAATATACCTCAATGAAAGGAGATTGATAGGAAGTCCCTTGCCTTGAATCTGACTTGTCTAATTCGCTCTTTATATTCCTAAATAATAAACATAGGTTAATTTATCCTTTGTTGAGAAAATTTTCAGGTTTATTATTCCTTTTATAACACTTATTATCTTTTTATAACAATCACATAATTATTCAAGTTCATATTAGTCGTTTTGTCAATATTCAGTAATTGAGTCGAAAACAAACTTATTCTGATGTAAATTTTCCATTTAGTCAAAATTAAATCATCTAAATAATGATATTAATGATTTAAATATCACATATATCCAGAATATATGTATTTATAATAGTATATAACATTTGGAGAAATAAATTAAGTCCACAGTTCATGGAGATTATAGATCATACATATGCAGAATGCTACTTTAAATTATTTTTCATATTAAAATAATGAAAAACAAATGATACATAGGTATATTATAATTCCATTATAATATATATGTTATTTATGTAACATAATTTCATTAAATACATCCTTTATATGTCCCATGTATGGTATGAATGAGTAATATCACTTTGAGGGGGTGGTAGTCCGCACTTCCTCAAATGAAATTATCGTATTTACACAATATGGAAATCATAAAGGTATGTTGTAAATAAAAATTAAAAAATAATATAGACAACATAAATATAATATATATCATATATAAATATAGTTCCATTATAATGGACACCATGAGAGGTGGTATGAGAAAATTGAATAATCATCATTTCGTGAGGCAGTAGTTCGCCGTACACAGAAACAATATGTTCGTATAAATTAGATAGAGTTGTGTGTAAGTGCAGTTAGAATAATTCTCATAGAAACATACTAGTAAAATTAGTATAATGATTTTATTATGTAATCAAAGAATAATAAGAGCATAGGGTGTGAAGAAGGAAAACAAAATAAAGGAACTTAAGAGAATACATTACCTCTAAATTGGGTATGTTCTTTTGATTTGAGCCAAATGGATTTCTTTAATTGCCTTATGCCCAAGGTAAGGCTTATATAAGGAATTTAGGGATGTTGGGAGATTATTTGAGTAGATTTTGGATTATACAAGGGGCTTGAGAGGTGTGAGTAAGTGGATATAGGTGGTGGCCTTTTATAAGATGGAGGATGGGTACTTTAGGAAAGTCTTGAAATATTAATTTATTATAAATTAAATTTAGATTAAATTTTTTCCAAAAATCATTAAATTGAAAGAAAAGATGATTTTATTTCAAAGAAACATTATACAATATTTTTTAGACAATTTTTGAGTAATTTTGTATCCTTATATTTTTGGTTTAACCCTTATTTTACCCTTTTTAATCTGAGAGTGATATCATGTTATTTAAACATTGCAGATTAATGTAATTACCATATCAAGTCAAAAGACCCAAAAAAGGTAATTTATGAAATATATTGACTTACCTTAACCATTTGGGAAAATATTATATTTTTATAAATTTAATATAATTTATAAACTATTTTATATTTAAAGTTATGAATTATGTCAATTTTGGACACTATTCATACTTGTCTTTTTAAAAAATTTATAACAACTTGATTCCTCCAAAAAAATATTGATTATATACTAAAATTTAATATTCACTTATATAATTAGTGTATGACATGAATAATGTCAAATAATATATATTTTAATATTTATAATATCATTTATTTGAATCCTTTATTAATGAACCAACCATTGAATTATCATTATGTTATAAATAAATGTATTTATTCAATGTATAAAAATTGTAAATAAAATATCATGATATAGGAAATATTTTAATATTTTAAATAAATATTTATAGTCAAATATATTACTTATGTAACCCTATATAATTTTTTTTAAAAAGAAGATACATGTTTATGATATTTTTCTCTTTGCTTTAAATTAATTATTAAAACATGTCATTGTCACTCGAAAGTGGCTCCCAAATGTAAAACCTTCAGCATAAGGACGATCATGGTCATAAATAAATCATAAAATAGTATTAGTACACGTTAAGGGTAGTTTTATATTATTATAATATTATTTTTTTACCCTCATTTACCAGATTTACCTTTTAAGCATAGTTAATAAAAATAATTACTGAAGTTACTATTCATAATGTCCAAAAATAAATTGTACCTATTTACACAATTTGGACCTTATAATTCCAAATATGAAATCCATCTTTCCAAATTAAAAACACAAAATTTTAGTAATTAATTTAAAATTAATTCCTATTGTCAAAACCAAAATGCATCTTTTTAAGAAGTAAAAACTACCAAAAGATTGACATGTTTTTATGTCCAATTTCAACATGAAATTACTTACAATGAACAAAATTGGATTAAATGATAAAAAAAATCATCAAATTAAACTTTAAAACCAATTAAAAAGATAACATAACTATATAAATAAATTAGATGTAAATGTAGTTTTGAATTAAAATGTTGTATTTTACATTATTTATTAAAATATGAATTTCATCAGAAAAATACCAAAATTTCAACCGAAGTAAATTTTGATATTCTTCTCTTAAAAAAGATTATTTTTTCAAATAAAAAATATAAAAGTGACAAAAACTAGATTTAAAAAGGGTTCTCCATCAAAAGGTGGTAAAATGACATTTTAAAAATATTAGAGTATTTTATGCTTAAAATTGGATTCATTCTCATATTAAGCCTATAAAACTGATTGGATAAATGTAAAAACATTTATAAAACATGTATAATCATATTGTAGTTAGTTCTGTTCATTCCAACTAATACAACAACTAGGCGTTGACTACCATTTAAAATAATAATAACAATATTATATTATTTTTTCAGTATAATTCAAAGTTGTGTGCAATGTAAGATTTCAGAGAAACTCATTGTTGCATGTCGAGTACACTACCGAACAAAAAATCCACTTTAAAGAAAAATTAATATCTTATTCATAAATATTAATAGAAATAAAAAATATTATTCTATAAATACCTAGGATCCTATATCATTCCACCCTTTTGGAAATTGCGTCCCCACAATTTTATTTACTTATCAAATAAGTGGGGTATGTATCCCTCATAACATTTTCAGATTCCCACATTACCTCTTCAACCATATGGTTTTTCTATTAAACCTTTAACTAAAGAATCACCTTATTCCATAACACATTCTCTCTATGTTTAATAAACTTTACTAGTTGTTCCTCATAAGAAATATTCTCTTCCAACTGAACTACCTTTGGAATCAAAACTTGATATGGACCCGGTATATACTTCCTTAACATTGAAACATAAATTTTTTTATACCTAGGATAATCTTGAAGGTAAATCCACATTATAGAAAACTGATCCAACTTTATCTAGGATTTCATAGGTTCAAATAAACCTCAGAATAAAATTTCTCTTCTTAACAAAACAAATAACACTTTTCCATGGAGAAACTTTGAGAAAGACATGATCACCTACCTTGAAAGAATGATCCTTCCTCGGGTTATCTGCACAACTTTTCTGTAAGCTCAGAGTTGGTATCTTGTGTTTCTAAATCCACTGAACTTTTTCTGCCATCTCTTCTACCAATTATGGTCCCATAAACTTTCTTTCACCCACCTCATCCCAAAAAGTTGGAGTTCGACACCTCTTCCCTTATAATGCATCAAATGGTGCGATCTGTACACTCGAATGAAAACTATTATTATAAGAAAACTAAACCAAAGAAAGATATTGGTCCCAATTTCCCTGGTAATCCATTGAATAAGCACATATCAAATCTTCTAATGTTTTAATTGTTCATTATGACTGCCCATCAGATTATAGATGAAAAGATATACTAAAATTTAATTTAGTTTCCAATGACTTTTTAAGGCACTTCCAGAAGTTAGAAGTGAACCTGGGATTATGATCAAATAAAATGGAGATCTGAAATCCATGTAACCTGACTATCTATTTATTATAAAATCGAGGGAGTTTACCTAGAGGAAAATTATCTCGAATAGAAAGAAAATTAGAATATTTTTTCAATTGATCAATAATAACCCAGATTGCATTGTTACCTCGAGAAGTTTTCGGTAACCCTACTATAAAATCCATGGAAAAATTTTACCATTTCTACTCTATCACTGAAAAAGGATGAAGCATCACTTTTAATAACCACTGCTCTGCTTTAACCTGTTGACAAATCAAACATCTTAGGGTACAGTCAACAATATCTCTTTTCATTCTATCCCACCAGTAATACTCCCGAAGATCTCTGTATATCTTAATACATCAAGGATGAACTAAAAATGGAAAACTATGAGCTTCTCATAATTACTATTTCTCAAACTATAAATTACATGTCACACATAATCTATTTCAAAACCTCAAAACACAGTCTTTAGCAAGGTTAAATTTAGGTAACTTACACTTCTGAACCAATTATAAACTCTTCTATAACTCATTTCCTTCTTTCTATGCATGCTTAATTTTGTCTGATAGAGAAGATTTCACTTCCACCTGAAAAAATTAAGGAATTCCCTGCACTAACAACTTCCAATCCAAAATTAATCAAAAAATAAGCTAAAGGATCTCATTCAAAATGTAGAATGGTTAATTTAGCATTTCTCTTTCGAATCAAAGCATCAACCACTTTATTTTCCTTTCCTGGATGGTAATGAATCATGCAATCATAATCCTTGATTAATTCTATCCATATCCTTTGTCTAATGTTTAATTATTTTTGAGTGAACATATACATCAAAATTTTGTGATCATGATATATTTTACACTTCAATCCATACAGATGAATCCTCAATATTTTTAAAGAAAAAACAATAGAATATAATTCCAAATCATGTGTAGGGTAATTTAACTCATGATTTTTCAACTGACATGAAGCGCAAGAAATTACCTGATTATTATACATTAAGACAAAACTAAGTCCTTTCAATTAAGAATCATTATAGATAACAAATTAACCATTTTTGGAAGGCAGTTACAAAACTAGATCATTCACCAATCTTCTTTTTAATTCATGAAAACATTCATTACATTATTTTTTCTAGATAAACTTAACATATTTTTGAGTTTACTTAGTCAATAGGATAGATAACCGTGAAATTTTTTCAACAAAACTCTAGTAATAACATGATAAACCATGAAAAATATGAATCTTGGTTATATTTGTGGGTTTTAGCCATTCTTCAACAAATTTTGTTTTAGCATGATCAACAATTATTCCATTTTTAGAAACAATGTGACCAAAGAATGAAATTTTTTGTAACCAAAACTTACACTTGATTAATTTTCCATAAAATTTATTTTCTTTTAAGTTTTGAAATACAACCCTTAATTGAATTTCATACTCCTCTTCATATTTTGAATATACCAAAATATCATTAATAAACACAACCACAAAATTATCTAAGAACTCACAAAAAATTCTATTCATATGATCTATGAATATAAAAGTATCATTGGTTAACCCAAAATAAATTACTACAAACTCATAATGGAAATATCTATTATGAAATTTGGTCTTTGGAATGTTTGATTCCTTTACTTTCAACTGATGGTACCCTGAACTCAAGTCAATCTTCGAAAAATATTGAGCTCCCTGGAGCTGATCAAAAAAATCATAGATATGAGGTAAATGATATTTTTTCTTAATAGTGATTTTATTTAAGGCTCTATAATCAATTAAAAGTATCATTGAAACATATTTATTTTTAACAAGAAAGACAGGATACCCCCATGATGATGTTCTAGGTTGAATGAAACCTTTATCAAATAACTCCTAAAATTACTTATTTAACTCTAAAAGTTAAATTTTGAGCTATTAGAAAAGGGGGTTTTGAAATTGGCATATCATTAGGAACCAAGTCAATAGTAAATTCAAATTCCTAATCAGGTATTATACTAGGAAACTCATCAGGAAAAACATCAAGATACTAATTTACCACTGACATGTTATTAATCTAAATAGTTCCTTTGTTTTCAAAAATATGTTCAAGGTAACATTCATTTCCATATTTTACGAGTTTATCAGCTTCCTGATATGTTATCAATATTAATGGTTCACTATTGCACAAAAACTGATATTATTTATGAAAAGAAACTGATTTATCTCTACAGTCAATTTTAGAATGATGAACACAAATCCAATAAATACCCAAAATAACATCAAAATCAACTATAGGCAAAAAAATAAGGTTTTCAGGTAGTTTCTTTCCACAAACAATGACTTGAAGGTTCTTTTAATTTTTTTTGTCTCAAAATTTCCACCAGGTTTTTTTACCTCAATTTCAGGATTCATATATTGAGATGGAATTCCAAATTTATAAGAAAATTTCTCATAAATGAAATAATGTGTAGACCCAAAATAAAATAACTCATTGGTATAATCTGAATAAACAAAATATGTACCTTATACTACTTGATTTGATGAACCAACATCTGTTGAAGTAGTTGAAAAGGATTTTACCACCCCTTTCTACTTGTAATCCTCCTACTTTCCATCATTTGAGTTCTACATCAAACTCCCATTTTCATAATGACCCATTTCATTGAACATAAAACATTTTAATGACTGTAAATTAAATTTTATCTTACCACTACCCTGATCTTTTCCAGTGCAATTACGAGCCTTATGTCCTATTTTACGACATTGGAAACACTTACCATAATTCCAAAGTCATTCCACAGTGTGCTTTTACCACAATTTTTACAAACTGTAAACTTAAATTTCTTACCATTAGAAATTTTTGAAGATCCATTAACTTTCATCTTCCACCTAGAACTCTTATTGTTTTTTGTCAAAGAACACCTAATCATTGACAAACTCCATTTTCACCTTATCTGCACATTGAATAAGTTTTTAAAATCTTTTGAATTCATTAGAAGCTAAATCCCTTCGATAATTTGGATTTAATCCTGAGTAAAAATGATTGATTTTACTATTTAGATACCATATGAAATTTGGATCATACCTTGACAGTCGAGTGAATTTTTCTTCATAACTAGCCACTGATTCATCATCCTGCCTAAATTCTAAGAATTATTTTTCCTTTCTATGTCGAACCGCCTTAGGAAAATATTTCTCAATAAACATACCTTTGAATTCATCCAAATCAAGAGTATAAATGTCCTCAATATCCCTGATATTTTTAACCATCAACCACCACTGATTGGATTCACATTAAAAATAGCAAATAACAAGACTAACCTTTTGATGTTCTGAACACCCCATGACATCGAAAATATTTTCGAGTGATTTAATATACCCTTCAACTAGAACAGGTTTAGATAATCCTCTAAATGATAGGGGATGTTACCACATGAAATGCTCCACTTACTTATGTGTTCCTTTTTGGTTGATCTATATGATCTCATGGATGGATACCACCACTATTTATTTCTTGAGTCAACTGTTCCATCACTGCAACAAACTGTTCAGTCCTGATTACGAACATCTTAGGTTGCTAATTTAGAAGGTTGTTTTTCTCTAGATGTCACCCCATCATAGACCCCATGTTTCCTATATGTAAAACCATTCTGAAGACATACATATCTTAGATGAAGAAACATGGTAATATTTAAATGCTATATCATTTTAGTATTACCACAAAGTAAATATAATTTATGTGTATTCATTTAACAATATCCTAACTACTGAAGTTATCTAAACCAAACTCTGAAACCAACTACAAGGCCCCAGCCTTAAATAATTACAAAATCTTGAGATCAGTAAATACTTTTTCTATAAATCACATTGAAGATCCTTTCAGGTTTAGAGTTTTGGAGAATTAGGACAGAACTATTACATTACATCCCAAATATTGCAATGTAGACACTTCTACTCTATCCATTTCTTCACAAAATGAAAACTCATTAAATAAAACAAGATTTATTTTCCTGATAAAAATTTTCTTGAATTATTCATTTCTCTTTCCCTTCCTTATACCCTATGAAAAAAATTTCAAAAACATAGGATGAGCATAAAAATCTCAGTAAGAGATATAAAATAAAGAAAGAATACATTAGTCCATGAATACATACGAATAAATGAAATCATAATTTTCAATAATAAAACATAATATCTTTTAAATACCTCATAAAATCATAAGATTTAGGAATAAATCATAGAAATCATAAACAATAAAGTTAACTTGTAGTATCCATAACATACTTACTTTGTATCTTTCACAATAACATAGGGAGTAACCTTCATGGTTTCATTTGAAATAACCATCATAGTATATTCCCTAAATCTCTTAGGAGATAACTTAACGTTTACCTCTATAACGTTACCCAATGCATTGGAGAGCTATCTCAGGCTCACCCAACATCATTTTATCATGGAACCACATGTATACGTAAACAGTTCCCAAGAACCATAACATAATCATAACACATGAACAAGCATAAAGGAAAAAAATAACATTTCCACATTTCAATCATAATACATCATTTCAAGATATTGATATAATCAATACATTATCAAAACCATTTTAAATACCAAAATAACTAAAAATGAATATGGTATTTACTTTTAATTTTTTAAAATATTACATCTTGTAGAGGAATCTAAATATTAAATAATGCTTGTGGTGGTGGAAAGGTTGTTGTCACTGTGTGCATTAAAAAGAAACATTAATTTTGTTGTTTAGAAAAATGCTTCATAGAAAAATATTAATTTTGAAAACCATTGAATGAAATTAAAAGTAAAAATGATTGATTATATACAGTATATAATAAAGTCATGTATAAATCAAAATATGCCTTAATGAAAGGAGGTTGAGATGAAGTTCCTTACCTCGAATATGACTTGTCTCATTCATTATTTATATTCCTGAATATTAAACATAGGTTAATTTATTATTTTTTGATAACATTTTTAAATTTTATTGTTCATTTTATTACACTTATTACCTTTTTATAACAATTACCTAATTATTTCAGTTCATATCAGTCGTTTGGTCGATATTTGGTACTTGAGTCGAAAATGAAAATTGTTTGATATAAATTGTCCTTATAGACAAAATTTAATCATATCCATAATGATATTAATGATTTAAATATCACATATATCTAGTATATATGTATTTATAATAATCTATAACATTTGGAGATAATTAATGAAATGCACCATTCATGGAGACGGTAGGTCGTACGTACGCATGAATGCTACTATAATTTATTTTTCATATTAAAGGAATGAAAAATAAATTATACATAGGTATATTATAATTATAGTATATAATATATGTTACATATGTTATATAAGTTTATTAATTATATCCTTTATACATTACATGTATGGCATGAATGAGTCATATCATTTTGAGGGGGCGGTAGTCCGTACTTCCTAAAATGAAATTATCTTATTTACATATTATGAAAAGAATAAAGGTATATTTTAAATAAAAATTACAAAATCATAGAGACAATATAAATACAATATATATCATATATAAATATGTTTCCATAATAATTTCCTCCACTGAAGGTGGTAGGAGAAAATTGAACAATCATCGTTTCATGAGGCAGTAGTTCGCCGTAGACAGAGACAATATGTTCGTATCTATTAGATGGGGGTGTGTGTAAGGGTAGTTCAAATAATTTTCATAAAAACATCATATTATATTTATTATACTGGTTCTGTTATGTAATCAAAGAATAATAAGATCATAGGGAGTGAAGAAGGAAAATAAAAGAAAGGAACTTGAGAGAAGATATTACCTTTAAATTGGGTAACTTCTTTTGATTTGGGCCAAATGGCTTTTTTAAATTGCCTTATGCCCAAAGTAATTCCTCTAGGAGGAATAGAGAGAATTTGGAAGCTTATATGTGTAGAATTTGGATTCTAAAAGGGTATTTAGAGGTGTGAGTAAGTGGGTAGAGGTGGTGACCTTCTATAAGAGGGAGGAGGGGAACTTTAGGAAAGTCTTGATATATTAATTTATTATAAATTAAATTTCGATTAAAAATTGTAAATAACTCATTTAATTAAAATATAAAATGATTTTTGTTATAATACCCAAGATCTAATAATTGTTAGACAATTGTTGAATAATTTTTTATCCTTATCTTTTTGGTTTAACCCTTATTTTACCCCTTTTAATCTTATAGTGATATCATGTTATTTACACATTGTGGGGTAATGTAATTACCATATCATATCAAAGGACAAAAAAAGTAATTTATAACATATTTGGACTTATATTAACCATTTGGGAAATTATTATATTTTTAGGAAATTAATATAATTTAATAAACTATTTTATATTTTAAGTTACTAATTATCTCAATTTTGGACCCTATTCATACTAGACTTTTTACAAAATTCACAAAAACATGATTTCATAGAAAAAACATTAAATCAATACTAACATGGAATATTAACCTATAGAATTCGTGGATGGCATCAATTATGTCAGATAAGTTTTATTTTAATATTTTTAATATCATTTATTTGAATCCTTTATTAATGAAGCAATCACCGCATCATCATTGTGTCATAATTAAATTTATCTATTTAATGTATAAAAATTATAAATAAAATATTATGATATAGGTAATATTTTTATCTTTTTAATTAATATTTTTAGTTGAATATATCACTTATATAACCACATATAAAAATTATTTTATTAAGAAGATACATGTTTATATTATTTTTCTCTTTACTTTAAATTAATTATTATTACATGTTATTATCACTCCCAAGTGGCTCCCAAATGCCAAAAGTTTTGATTAAGGAAGCTCATGGTCAGAAATAACTCATCCAGTAGTATTAGGACATGTTTTAGGGTAGTTTTATATTATTATAATATTAGTTTTTACCCTTATTTACCTGATTTTCCTTTTAACCATGGGAAATAAAAATAATTGATGAAGTTACTATTCATAATGTCCAAAAATAAAAGGTACCTATTTTAAAAATTAGGACATTATGATTACAAATATTGAACCAATTTTTCAAATTCAAAATACAGAAATTGTAGTGATTAATTTAAAATTAATTCCCATTATCAAAACTAAAAAAACGTGTTTTTAAGAAGTAAAAACTAACAAAAGATTGACATGTGTTTATGTCGAATTTAAATGTGAAATTACTTATAATGAATAAAATTGGATTAAATGATAAAAATAATCTAATGAAACTTTAAAACCAATTAAAATGATAACATGACTATAAATAAATTCAATGAAAAGGAAGTTTTGAATTAAAATATAGTATTTTTCACGATTCATTATTTTATGAATTTCATCAGAAAAATTCCAAAATTTAAACCAAAGTAAATTTTGAAGTTAAACTACTAAATAATAAGTTTATTTTTTTTAAAATAGAATATATTAAAGTTAAAAAAATTATATTTAAAAAGGGTTCTCCATCAAAATGCGGTAAACCAACCTTTTAAAAATATTAAAGTATTTTATGCTTAAAATTGGATTCATTCTTATTTTAAGCCTCTATAGTTTGTTGGATAAATGTAATAACATTAAAAAAAATGTATAAGAATATTTTAGTTAGTTATATTTATTATTTTAAATACAAATACTAGGAGTTAACTACCACTAAAAACAATAATAACATTACTATATTATTTTTCAGTATAACTCAAAGTTATGTGCAACGTAAGATTTCGGAGAAACTCGTTGTTGTGTGTCGAGTACACTATCAAAAAAATAATCCTATTTAATATAAAATTAATATCTTATTAATAAATATTAATAGATATAATAAAATTATTATTCTATTAATACTTTTTATCCTAGAATAAACCATTTCTTTTATATCTATTTTTCAATGGAAAATCAATGTGCCTCCCATGCATACATGCAGACTACTACCTCCATGAAAATGAAGTATGCTATTTTTAAACATACCTATTATTATTTACAAATATCCCTTCAAATATGATTAAACACCATAAAAATTATTCATATTATAATTATGAAATTTTCATAATGATGGAAATAGAATATAACTTGTATATTCATAACAAATTATTTTAAATGAATTTTATAAAATATTATAGGTATTGAAAAGGTTATAAAATATTTTATTAATATAGTTATTTTAATTATGTGGAATATTTGAGTAGTTTTGACTAGTAATGTTTAAAATTATGGGTCTTCCACAACTCAATTTCATTTATTATAGTTATAATGATTATTTTTGAACCCCATCCATTATATATTGATTTATTTTATCCAATGATTTTATAAAATTGTATTTATATTTTCATTTATATGTATTTAAATTTCTTTCTCATTATATCATTTCCAAAGTATTTCAACTTTATGGATTATAATATTCATTGGATTTAATTGTATCAATTATATCCTTTTAACTATGTTATATTTTTTTCACCATGTTTCCTTTCTAGTAATTTTATATATATTTACTACCCATTAATTTCATTTTCAATTTTTATCATGTAATTAATGTGATCTAAAAATCATAATCATGTTTCATTCTTCAATAAAATTTATATTAATGTGTTACCCAATTTTTAAGGGTCTTTACTAACTCAATTTTTATTCATTGATTTATGATTTTTCTCCTTAAGATTTATTATTCTAATTTTCATACAATTGATCTGTTTAATTAAAAAATATGTGTATCTATAATTTCCCATAATTAAACCTCATTTTTATTCTAAACATCATACTTGATGTGTTTTCATTCTTTATAAAATGTTAGTTTGTTAAGAATAATTCTCATCCTCTCTAATATACATTTCACTTCCATGCCCATATTTTTCATTCCCTCAACTATTATCCTTTATATATGGAAACCCAATTATATGTTAAATCATGTTACATTTACATTTCCCTTTCCCCCATTTCGAAAGGATATTTTTTTCCATTTTTAAGGTAGATGTTTAAATTATGGTATTTTGAAAAGAAATTACCTCATTTGGGGTTATGTTCCATATATTACCTTCTAAATCATATGATAGTATTTTATTTTGGGAGATTAGAATCATATTAATACGTTAATTATTTTCTTTTACTAATCAAAAACTAGGTATAGAAATTCTATTTCTTAAAATACCTTTACTCTGTGAATACCTAATTTTACTTTTCCTTTTTAATGGAAATTCACATAAATACCCATATATTCATAGATACAAATTTTAATTTCATGTATTCTTTCATTTAAAGATAATACATTTATTGATTGTGGAAATATTAACAATATTTATAATTTTTTACATAAATGAGGATGATTATTAACTACCAATGTAGGATGGTTATATATTTCATAGCTTATTCATTCCATCATATAATGAATACATTAGAAATAATTAGTGATGTGTGGCAGAAAAAATTATATATCCCTTTGATGTATAGGTAGGCCTAATAAGAGAAAACAGTTTGGTTATTTCATGAATGCATTCCCATTTAAGTAGATTCCCTAGCTATAGTCTTGATAGATATTTTATGTCTTTGAACAAGTCCTTGATGTTACGTAACTTATTGGAACGTTTCTTTAAGGCATATATAATTATGCATTATATAAATATAAAACTAGTTATATATATCCATGTGATTATTTATATTTTTATGGCATCCAAGGATGTATTTTAAGCCCACGTGATTGGTTATATAGAATTAGTTGATTTTCATTTACATCATTCCATATTATTTATTCCCTCTTTATTCAATTATAACTTTTGTTATATAATTTTTCATACCGAGCAATTGAGATCACCTTTTTTATGTCATAATTTCACCTAGTTTTGTGGAAAAGTATTACACATAAAATTTCTTAATGAATTCCATATTTTGATAATTTATGAGAGATTATGAAGATTTATTATGGATTAAGTAGTTCTTTATATAGTGGTAAAAAGATCATTTGACGATAAAGGAAAGGGATATTAGTTAATGATGTGTCCAAATTCTATATGACTCAAAGATAATTGTAGTATTAACTTTTTATAATAGAATAAAAGAGTTATTCTATGATTTAATACCATAGTAAACTTGGATGAGTAGATGAATTAACATTTTCACATTGCACATGAAAACATAAAATACAACTTTTAAAATACCTGATAACATCATTAACCTTTCTATTATATCCCTAAAATTTACTCATATTTATATTATAAGTTTCCTAAGTAAAGGGAAAAAATAATGGTTAGCTCAGATTCTCCTTAAATAGTTGCATACAACCGAGTCTATCATAACAAAATCATGGAAAAAATTGTATGGGAAAAATAAATCATTAAAATAATTCAATATTCAAATTAATCATACAAAATTATAAATCTATGAAAACAATGGATAATAATTGTAAATATCACAATGATAGAATTTATGTTTTCGAACATTATAAATATAATGTAAAGTAATTATTCTAATTCATCCTATAAAAATGGCCATAGAACATTACAATACTTAAGTTCCTTTATCTCATGAGATCTACTAATTCATCAAGGGATGTATAATTATGGGAAACATCTATCACTAATAAAGTCACATGAATTCATTTTATAAATTTACAATACATTTCATAATATTCCAAAAAGAAACTATTACTTATTTAGGGATAAATAAATCAAGGGTCATCAGTTTAATGTAAATAAAAAAATTAATATTTACCCAAACAATAGAATAAATATAAGGCAATGGTGAATGGTATATTCAAATTTTTGGGTTATCAATATAGAAAAGTAATTAACTAAAATATATTTCAATGGTATAATATAAAAAATCTTTAGTAAAATATTTTAATAGGGTTCATAAATAGTGTGTGAATTATCAAAATCTTATCTCCTAGATGTGTTGAGATAGGTAAGTATTATTAATCCAAATCCTTGTACACCATGTAAAGATCTATTCGATACTGAACAAGCCCTATTTTGGGTGATTAGCCCTAGGATCATCTAGGCCACAACTATATACACATTCCATATATATATATATATATATATATATATATATATATAAGGATGAAATTTCGTAGAAAACCACACATTTATTAATTTCACAAATTTAGGTTTTTTTTGGAATTTTGATTGCCGAGGAAAAGGATAAAATGAGGTGAAATATTTAATTCATCCCTATTCCTATATCAAATAGTTTAAAATTCAAAGTAATCACACTCATGGTGAGAATATAATAATGATTTGGAGTTGAAAATGAAAGGGGGAATGTGAACCCTTAAGTAGGAACAATACCAACTTTTTAAAAATGGCTATAATGAGATGAAATAAGTGATTTATCAATATGAATATATATAATGGATCATAATATAATGGAATAATACGTATGAGGGAATTAAAATAATGTTTTATAATTTAAAAACAAAATGGGTGGAATGGGAACCCTTTTGCCAGAAAAATAACTGCTTAGTAAGAATGTTATAATATGAGAAGATAAGTAGTTCACTATTAACTAAATAAAAAGTGGTAGATAATAAAATGAAATTAAAATCAAGGAAATATATGAGAAATGGTATTACAATAAAATAATTTCATTTAAAATAATAAAGAAGTATATTAATCCCTTATATAGAATATAGATTTTTAAATATAGAGAGGGCCTCTAGGGAACCTTAGAAACATAATGGAGAGACTATTAATATGGAAAATGATAGAAAATTAGTTCTTAATAGTAACGAAATGAAATTTTATAAAAGAAATTATTTTTAAAATTCTTAAATTCATTTTTAAGAAATTATGTTTTAGAAAACACATGCACAATATTGGTTATTTTGGACCATTATATGATCTCTCTAATTTAAAATATTGTTAAGAATCATAACTATTGAAAATGTAGTCTTTTTTAGAGTGAATATTAGGATTAGTATATTAAAGGTTTTCATAAAGAATATTTTATACAAAGAAAGGATGTGATTACCTCAACTAGTAAGATCATATAATATGAAGCCCATTTATTAGATCATTTTATAGAGATAACATCATTGAGAATTGACCATAACCGATTAAAAGTTGATATTCTACAATTAACGTACGACTAAAACCAATTTTCAGATAATTTCAAGATCATTTAGATAATCGAATAAACCATGATCACTGAACCACCCCATGAAAATCATACCATTGCACACCTTATAATTAGGGAATATTATGGTATAATAAAGTGCTATAAATTTTAATTATAATAGTATGAATTTTTTATATGCTCTTTTAATATAATAATGATTATATTTATCCATTTTTAAAATTACTTTTCAACTAATTTAATATGAGTTTAAAAAAAGTTATATTTTTATATGACGAATCAAAAACTATATTTTTGAAAAAATATTTAGTTGTAGCCATAACAATATTTTTGATGAATTTTAGAATAATAGAAATTAATTATATCATTGTAATATATTATTATTAAATAATATTTGTTAAATATAAATCATAATATAATATTAAAAAGTGAAATTTATAATATAAAAGGGTAATAAAATTTAATTATAAAAAAGACTATTATTTTCAATAAATATAGAGATTTTTTAGAAGGTATATATATTAATATTAATATAATTATATTTATAAAATAAATATTATTTTGGAAATCATCCTGATTTAATTTTCCAATTGTGGATTTTTTACAATTGTCTAAACAATCAAAATTTATGGTAAATTTTAAATTAGTTATAATTATATGGTATGTATTATGGAATCATAAAAGACCAAAAGTAATTTAATAATTACTATAAAAAGTATGTATGACCAAAATTATTTCTCTCCATTAAAATAATTTGTTTTGAAATTTATTTTAATAATTATATAATCTCTTAAGGAATCCTCCAAAACCAAGATTATATTTTAATGTTTTAAAATATATTTTTTATAAACATGACTCACTTACACATCCCTGAGGGAATTATTTTGATAAAATCAGTTATTAAACTTATAAAAGAATTAATACCAATCCCACTTGATAGAAACCAAAGGAAAGCCAGTGGGAATGTTTTTTTGTTTAAATTATATTTTCAAATAGAGTCCAAAACCTATGTTGGTAAATTAATAAAAAATTCTCATCTATTTTTCTATATAAAGACACCCAAAATCCCATTACACTTAACTTGTAACTCTTGTATCTGTAATTTTCTTTATCCTTTAATCTCAAAATTCCTTCCAAGGTTCCCATGAAAACGTAATATTCTCCTTCCAAGATCTTAGGAGTTCCATCTCAAGGTAATGGATGCACTCATGCCTTTTAAGAGTTCCATGTCATGCCTTTTTTCCTTCCAATTTTACAAGTTGGGATATGTATTTACAGATAACTCTTAATATCCTTTTTATTCCAAAGTAATTATATACCCCTTTCTGTCTCATTTAAAACTTCTATAAACAATGATGTAGACATTTTAGGCTATCAAAATTATCTGATGATTTTCCATTCCAACCATTTTTGAAGTGAATACCCATATCCATTTCCACTCATGGGTATTAACCTAATTTTACCTTTTATTCATTTATTTATTTTTATATGTATATAACCTACACTTTTTGATCATGGGGTTTGTATGATATGTGTGGTAAAGTTATGAATATACATGATATAAAAGTGATGGGTGGGACCAAAATTATATATCCCTCCAATGCATCTGGTAATGTTTTTATTTTATGAAATTCCATGTATGGTGAATGAGAGGTTATCATAACAATATGTTATGTTTTCATGGTAGTTATACATGTCTTATGTTTATGAGGTCATGTTTTATGTTGTTTCTACATTATTAGGTTTCCTTTATTTTATCATGTTATATAATTCCACATTGTTGAGGATTATGATTCTCAAAAATCTTATATCACCTTGATATGTCACTTGGATCAATTGTTCTACTTTAACTTATGCTATGATTTTTTTATTTTTATACATGGATTTATAGATCACCCCTTTCTTATGTACGTTCCTAGGTTATCCCATGCAATTTAAGAATATCCAAGGAATATAAGTGAATTATTTGGGGATTTTAAATAATGTTCTTGTATTTATACTGCATGTTATTATGTTATGTACCTAATTGAACAAAAAAATCTAGACCTCATGATCATAGGGGGCTATAATAAGTGTATATTAATATGATAAATCATTAATTAAGTTTAATTAAATATACAGGTCTTCATAGTTTGTATTAGATAATAATCAAGTAATTTATGCGACTAATATTAAAAAATATACTAAAATCCATATGGATAAGAATAAAAATAGTAAAACATACCTAAATTTTGGTAAAGTATAGAGTATGTGGTTTCCAAGAAAATAATTAAATGTCTTGATACTACAAGTTGATGTGGATTAGGTGAAATTTTTCATAGGGGAAATTACCCTGAAATAGATATCATCATTCTAGTATTGATCTTTACTTAGTCTAAGAAAACATGCCTTTTTGTAGAACCGGTTTCATACTTATAGTTAATATTCTTTGTAAAATTCAAAATTTCTTTATCAACCATTATGATGGGAGAAAATTACCATAATATGTTATATTATTAAATAGGTCATAAATAACTTAGATTAAAACCTATTAATTCATAGATTAAAGAATAAATATCATTTAAGAGTTATCATTTTAAGGTTCATAGTTTCTTTTTTATTTTATTAATAGTTAAAAAAATTCTCACCCCTTATTTTCTATTTATTTATAGTTAATGGTTGTAAATATGAATAACTAATTCAATAACCAATGTGAGGGGAAATGTGATTACATCATAAATGAGATGATCGACCTAATGGGAGTAGAATCATAATCTTTTTGATAGTAAATTATCAATTAAAACATGTTTTGAATATAAGAATAGATTAGAATGAATACCCAAATACCCCAAAGAAAGAGAATATTTCAATTGAGAAAATTATCAATAAAAGTCCTTCGATATTCCATGGATATTTTTATCGCTTAATCATAGAGAAATATATCGACTCCATTGAATATATCTTCTCTATAGTTCAATTATCCTACCAAGAGAACTCCGTTTTGGTTTTTTATCATATTGAGGTAGAATAATAAAAATAATAGATGTTGGTCAAAAATACAAATCCTAGAGAGGATATTAATGTGACAGAGTATAAGGAATTCTAGAAAATGTTTTTTGATAAATATTTTCCTCAAAATATAAATTATAAAACCAAGATGGATTTCTTTAAGCTAATGGAAAAGGACGATGAATCCATCTAATAATACAAGAAAAACATCACAATACTTTCACGATATGACTCAGTTTTTGTTATTGCACAAAAAATTAAAGTCATCTGCTTATTTTTTTGGGTTAAATACATATCTATGAAAAGAATTAAATATTAGAGAATTTGACATCTTTGAAGAGATTGTCTGATGTTCCCTCAATGTTTAAATGGATATTAGAAAATATCATTGATATCTTGGATTTGGAGACAAGAAGTGAAGAATAGAATTTAATTATGGTGGTATGATGAAGAAATATAATGGTTTTATGAAATTCCAATATCCTATTTATTAAATTTTTCCAAAGAAACATATTGGTAATTACCTTAATATGATAAGGAAAATTTTTAGGTGTAGGTTTAAAGGGAACCTAGTTTGTGATTTCCATTGGGAGAAACCCAGAAATGTGATGTATGAATGCAATCTTGTTGTCAACCCTCAGTCTATCTTCTATTATTTTGATTACAAAGAAAATGTATAATATGTGGATGAATATCCAAATCCATGGGTTTTGGATGACAAACGAAGAAAACAACCTCCATGTACTATAGATAAGGTGTGATCATATGTATTTTTAATTGCTAAGGTGGATCCAAAATATAATGTTTTAAAATGTTTTCTAGTTATTAATTCAAGATATAAAACATACTATTTTATTTTGGTTCTATTCATACTTTCATATCACACAAGTTTTGAAGAAGTATTATAACACCACCTCAAAACATGGATGAAAAGTTATTGGTAAATAATGAAAATAGTTTAATTTTCTCATATAAAGAATATAACTGATCCCTTTTCCAAATTTTATGGTTTAATTTAAATTAAAACCTTGTGATATATCCATAAACAGAATTCAAAGCTATTTTTTGCATGGTTTGGCATTCCTTATATAGTGCCAACATGAAGTTTGTTGAGAAGGAAATCACCCTCTATATCACAAATAATACTCTAATTCTATGTAAGTTTAGGGAGGTGTATGAATCTTATTTGGTATGAATACCTCAAGCATGGACATTATTTCCTTTAATGAAATAATATCTAGATAAAATTATTAATACAAATGAAAATATAATCCTGGATGACATCCAATTATAAGGTAATTATCTAATGTACTCCCAAAATAATTTCCCGGTCTTCCTTCAAGTTGTGAGGTTAAGTTCTCAATCAAGCTCAGACATAGGTCTTTTCTAATATCCAACACTATAAATATAAACATCATTGTTATAATTTATGACGTGAGGAAATATTTATAAGATAATATAGATAAATATTTTATACTCCCAAGTCATTCACCATGGACCCTCCTCCTGGTTGGACGATAGGCAATGATGAAATTATGCATTTCCATGGACGAGTTTGGGTTCCAGGGGATATACATGAGGAGTTGATGCGGGAGTTTCATGCTTCGCTTGGGCAGTTCATCCAGGGGTTACCAAGATGTACCGTGACTTGAGACATCAGTACTGGTGGCCGGGTATGAAGAAGGAAGTATCTGGTTTTGTTATGAGGTGTTCCACCTGTCAGCAGGAGAAGGTGGAGCATCAGAGGCCAGCAAGACTGTTACAATAGTTACCCATCCTGGAGTGGAAATGGGATGATGTCATGATGGATTTCATAACTGGGTTTCCGAGGTCACCTCGAGGCAATGATGCCGTGTGGGTTGTTGTGGACTCGCGAAGGTAGCTCAATTTTTGCCGATCAAGGAGACCTTCAGTGTTGACGAGCTCAAGAAGTTATATATTCGAGAGATCATACATCTTCATGGGGTCCCTCGTTCTATAGTTTCAGATAGGGATGCCAATTTTATGTCTTGTTTATGGAAGAGTTTTCATAGGGAACTGGGTACACAGGTGCTTCTGAGAACATCTTATCACCCTCAGACTGATGGCTAGTCAGAGTGTACGATACAGGTGCTTGATGACATGTTGCGTGCATACATCTTAGAATTTGGGGGATCTTGGGAGAAGCATATACCCTTAGTTGAGTTTTACTATAATAATAGTTTTAGGCAACTATCGAGATGGAACCTTATGAGGATTTATATGGTAGGCCATGCCGATAACCCTTGTGCTGGTTAGAGGTAGGTGAGGCAGCTTTACTGGGACCACGTCTCGTATAGAAAACTTCTGAGCAGGTCCAGTTGATTCAGAAGTGGACGGCTACTGCACAGTCTCGTCAGAAATCTTATGCTGATCGCTAAAGACGAACCTTGGAGTTCATGGTCGGGGATCATGTTTTCTTGTGTGTGTCATCGAGGTTGGGACATAGACGGATCAGGAGACAGGGTAAACTTTCACAGAGGTATGTGGGGCTATTTGAGGTTTTGGAGAGAGTCGGGCTGGTTGCCTATCGGTTGCAGTTACCACAGAGGTACTGAGCAATTCACGATGTCTTCCATGTATCTTAGTTGCGTCGCTATCATTTAGAACCACCTCATGTCTTTCATCCTGAGGAGGTTGATCTTGAGGTAGATGCGTCCTTTGAGGAGCATCCGATTCTTATCGTGGATAGGAGCACGAAGGTTCTCTGAGGCCGGCCAGTTCCTCTCGTACGGGTGATATGGAAGCATGGAAGAATGCAGGATAAAACCTAGGAGCGGGAGACTGACGTACGTGCTCAGTGGCTAGAGTTGTTCTAAGATTTACCTTCGCCCCCTTGGAAGGGAAATTCGGGGACAAATTGCTTTAAGGGGGGGGGGGGGGAGTTTGTAAGAACCCAGTTATTATTTTTGAGGTACGAGTTTCTTATTTTCTCTTTTCCTTAAGTGTTCCTGAGAAAATAAGGAAAATGGGGAAAAATCCTAAATTTTGGGACTACACGCCGCATACCTTTCCACACGCCATGTACTTTGACCGTGTGGGATGAGTATACAGGGTGTGTAGCCATGTTGGCAACGAAGGGTGTAAAAATCGACTTTACACCATGTAGTGGGTATTTACATGCCGTGTAGTCAGTCGGTAGGTAAATAGTAAGGCGGTGGAAGCATCTACCATCTGAGGGAAAGTACACGCAGTGTGCTCAAGAATACATGCTGTGTACTCATGTCTACGGATGAACAATGCAGTGGGGGAATGGGTAGCTGCCAGAGGAACAATTAAATGAGAAAATTACATGCCATGTAGTCTATAATACACATCGGGTAGTTTGTTTTTTTTCTTAAAATGGGAAGTAGCCTCCCTTGTTCACAGGGAAGGCTTAGAACTGTAGGAAGGAGTCGAGAGAGGAGGCCAGACCTTCGAGGATCTCCAGATTGAGCATCGGGAATACGTTTCCGCCTCTAACGATCTCGTTGGAACCGCACGGGTAAGTCCTCCACTCTCCTTGAGTATTTCTTTCCAATTATTCTTATAAAGGAAGTTATTTACATTTGAACGGGTTTTCTTCTACCCCAGATCTACGTTGTTCTTGGACGATTTGAGGATCGTCGTTCGCGTATACCGTTCAGGGGCATTTAAGGTAGGTGGCTGGGTGTTTAATTTCAAACTGTTGTGCGTCTATGTGTATTTTTGTGCTTTGAACCTAGGTTGGGGTGTCGTGTGGCTGAGACCTTGGCTGTTTTAAATACCTAGAATTGTATAGGTAATTAAATGTGATAATAACCTACTGTTTTGGGATCACTGCTTGGATCCAGGACCACCCCGGGGGTGCGTTCCTCTGTTTACCCATTTGGAAAGGATACCCGAGGGTATTCTATTGTAATAATGTTTGATAAATTTCCTTTAAAGTAATTTAATGTGAATTTCTTATTTACATGTTGGGCATGTATTGTTTACTTGTTTTTCCCGAGGGTAGTGTTTTACTTAGCCTGAGGGCAGTGCATCTTTTTGCCTGAGGGAAACTTCTTCCATGCCTGTGGGTAATAGACTATGTGCCTGAGGGTGACACTTTGTATGCCTGAGGGAAATATCTGTTATGCCTGTGGGAAATTACCTACAGGTTACATTTCTGATTACCTGAGGGTAAGGGTTTGCGTGTCTAAGGACACTGGCTATTTACATAGAAATTCACTGTGGTGGTTTCCTTATAATGAATGATTAAATGAATAATAAAATGGCAATGTAACTGGTAAAGTTAGTTAATTTTAGTACTTCTTAGTTTATTGAATTTTATTACATCACACTGTTGTTGTATATTTTTACACAGTTGGGAATGAGCCTTTGGTGGGTGCCTACTAGGATTTATTTATCACACCCTATTTGGGTCATGTCTTCGGCCCAAACAGATTACATTTCTATAGGCGTGGATAAGGGCAAGGGTCCTTATATAGGTACTTGATTGCTGCTGAGGAGTAAGGGAGTATGGGACCGGGCTTAGCCTCATGATGCTACCAGCTATTTTGTTTTGTTTTGCTGTACTCTGTATTGTACTGTACTGTATTTTTGTCTTACATGTTCTGCCTATTTTCTTAGAACTTGAGACATGTTGCATCATTATATATATATAACTATTGGTTATCTTTTACTGTAGTTGTTTATTTTAAATGAGTATGGTTTATTGTTTCCACTGTTGTTGTATGTTTTATATTGTATTCCTCTATGCTACACTTTGAAAAATGAGGGCATAGTTTCCCCACTATCAGACCTGGGCCCTCACTATTAATCGGAAACCTCTGGTGTTTGGGGAAATGCACTTGAGGTCATGTGATCAATCGGGTTCGGGGAACCCGTTGAGTGGCACCCGGATCCAGGACATTACAAGTGTGGAAAATAAGGAGACAAATCAAGTAACTATAAAGTATAAAAATTAAAAGTCTAGTTAATTAAATAGATTGGAATATTTTTCTACCCAAATTATTATCAAATGAAGAATATTTTAAATGTGGAATGTGTGGGAATTATTAAAATAGGTATCCTAATAGGAAATTTCAGGATGCGAATTAGTAATTTTTTACAGGTAACGGTTTTACTGTTGAATACGAGAAGAATAAAAATGACATATGAAAGTTATGGGATACTATAATAATATTTTTTATATTAAATATGAAAAGAATGATTAAATTAATGTTTAAAAATGTTTACACATGATATATATGTTATATTATAGAAAAAGGTATTAAAGAATAAGATGATGAAGCCTAGTTAATGGATTAATTATAAGGAGGAATAATTGAAATGATTATGTATTATAATTGGAAAATTATTTTATATGAATCATAATATATTTAATGATTTTTTGTAGATTTTTTTAATTAAGCATTTACAATAATATATTGAATAATACTAATGACCAATTGACTTAATGGAAATGTTATTTTTTTAAAACGCAAGATTATGGGAAGTTAACCCTTAATAATTTTTTTAGATTGAGAAAAAGGTGTTTAGTTTGGATAAAGAAATAATTTACATGGATAAAGTAAATTAGATAGTATTAATGACCTCAGAACTGATAAATGTTTATTGATCACATGTTTTATGTTATCGTTGATGGATTTTACTGCATTATTATATATATATAATATGTTCAATAATATATGGTTTTATTTAAGGACTGAGGAAGAATTCACTTTTTCATAATGTTTTTATGGAAATTCCGGTTATTAACAAGCTTCAGAAGAATATATGTCCAAGGTATTCTTATATATGGATTATGACCATTAAGAGATGCTTAATGTTATTAATAGGATTAATGTTAAGTTGATTGTGAGAAATTTAGTGACCTTCTTTATAAATTTATATCTTTGTAATGGTTTCAAGGTTTAACATTTACAAAATGGTTTAATTTGAACTTTGGATGAGTATTCTAAGATGAATTTATTACTTTACCATATAGAGATTTATTGATATTGGATAACATGTGATAACCATTTTTTATGATAACTAAACAAATAAAAAAATAATTATTAGTCTATTTATAGATCATATTATCCATTAGTTCTTTAGGAATTAAAAAATTATTCAACATTTCTTGGAGTAATAGATGAATTGAAAATTGATCAAGCACAACCAAAGGGTGATATTTTCTTATGAAATGTAAAAAAATCAAGTATGTATATCTTCTCATGAAAATTATTCAACTTTTCTAAAAGGATATTAAAATAATTTTTTTCCTATTATCATCATTTTTGATGATATCAATGAATTATTTCATGAATATTTTGTTTATAGAATTGTGATATTTAACCTTCTATAGACCACCCAATTTCTTGTAATAAATGTTTCAAATCAATCTCTATCAGTATTGGGGTGTTAGTTTTCACTTCAATCATCATGTTTTTAATTCCTATTTATGTTATATTATTTCAAAACCTAGTTTGTGTTATTCCATATGAATATTTCCCATAAATTTCTATTTTTTAGAAGGTTATTTTATTAACCTTTTTTATAATTTGGATTTCTATGAAAAAAAATTAAAATATTAAACCATTGATGACTAAGATGAAATTTAAGGTGGAAATTAATTTTAAAGCGGGGTAGAATGTAACACCTTGTGATTTTTTGAAATATTTTTTTTGAAGAATTTAATTTGATAAATATTTTGTATTACATGAAACACTGAGTTTGGATTTCAAAACACAAATCACTGAGTTTAGGATGAGTTATACACAACACCATGTTTATATTGTGTTATAAGAAAAATTGTGATTCTTTGATAGCATTCATGAAATGCAACACCAAGCTTCAGCAAACCATGAAATGATATTATTTGAAATATGATTATTATATCAGAGCCTATAAATATATAGGTATGAACACTATTTACTATTTTATGAAATATTAAAATAAATCTTCTACTAAATATAAATTTATTTATAAACTCTTAGTAAATAATCCATAATTTTTTTATCAAAGTAATTATATTCATCTAAAATATATTTTCTTCAAATATTATTTTTATTCATTTTATTGGAAAATATTATAATTAATTTATAGATATTTTAAAAAATTTATTTTATAAAATCAAATTAATTTTAGGAATCATCATATCATTATTAACTTATATTGAAATATTTGTATTTTTTGGGAAATATTGATTTTTAGTGAATAATGGAAAATACATGAAAAATAAGTACCATCATCAATAATTTTTTTTTTCATTTCTTCCTTCACATAGTACAATTGTTATTATACCATGATTATATAATAAAAATGTTATCTTAAATTTAATTATATTTTTTTATGTTATGGTAATTTTTTACCACTGTAACGTCCCGGTTCCAGAAGCCACCTAGAGGTGCCTTGTACCCGGTTGGTCACATGGCCTCAAGCACATTTTCCCAAACACCAGAGGCTTCCGATTAGCAGAGAGGGACTTGGGTGATAGTGGGGAAACTATTCCCTCATTGGAAGAGTACACAGTGGAATTAAACAACACATACAATAGTGGAAGCAGTAAATATCCAACAATAGTAAACAACGAAAGTCTAAAACAATAGAAAACTAGAGCATACATGTATATATGAAATGATGCATGATACATGTCTAGGAAAGCATCCAAACAAGTCACAATGTTGAATACAATACTAAAACAAAGTACAAAATAAAAATAGATAAACAACTCTTTAGCATCGCAAGCCTCGGCATGGTCCCATGCTCTCCTCCTCCAATTCAATCAAGTACCTCAAGTCGAAGGGAACTTTACCTTGTCTATACATGCAACAATATAATATTTTTGGGCCCAAAAACATGACCCAAACAGGGTGTGAGACTAAATCCCAGTAGGCAACCACCCGAAGATCTGTGCCTAACAATCAGTGAGCATATGGCAGGTAAGGTATAGTAAATAGTAAACAGTAAGAAGTGAACAGGATAATACATAGCAGTAAACGATCCATAGATCAACAAGTAATAGTGAAGCAAATAGATAACTACAAATAGGAAAACCCTCTGGGAAGTACTCATAGTCATCCCCTATAGTCTTATCCCAGATGTACCAATAACCTTCTGGGCAGTACACTCAGCCTAACCCCTCTGGTTTGGTCATACGAATATATAAGACTCTCTGAGGAAGTAAACTCAGTCAATTCCACTTATAGTCTAAGGTAGTTAGAGACTCTCTGAGGAAGATCATGTGGTCTAATCCCCATATAGCCCCAAGGTCTAGAGACTCTCTTAGGAAGCTCACTCGGTCAATTCCTCCTATAGCTTGGAATGGTTTAAGGAAATTCAAACAAAACAAAAATCTCTGAGGAAGCTCACTCGGTCTATCCTCATGTAGTCTATAAAGCTCAATACTCTCTGAGGAAGATCACTCAGTCTACCCTCATATAGTCAATAATGTCAAACAATCCTTGGGAAGCTATGTTGGTCTATCTCCTATAGTCTATAATGTCCAAGACTCTCTGAGGAAGCTCACTCGGTCTATCCCCTTATAGTCTATAGCACCAGGTCATCACGGTCCCAAGACAGTTAGTGCATAATAATGCTATAAGGACAAAGTAAACCTACAGAGCTACTTGGCTAACCTGTCTATAGAATAACAAGCATGTCAGAGAACAAAACTCCATCCTACGGTCATAAGGAATTCAAAACAGGTATAACAACCAAAGTCCACACGGTCGTAAATAGAAAAAGGCATGTAAACACATCGAAGCATAGCAATTATACTCATACATAACCAAATTACCTCTACACAATCATACAAGCATGGAAGAAAAACAATAGTGTCAAAATAGTAAACACGCAATACCCCGTTCAAGGGTATTAGTAGAAAATGCACATAAAACTCAAAGGATTTGAACAGAAAGGCACAAAAAACCTACCTTGATGCTAGGAGATCAATATACTTGAACCACGAGGCTTGAATCTCCTTATAACGTCGTAGATCTATAAAAATGAACAAAACTTTCAACCCACGATAACTTGAGAAAGAGGAGGAATTCGAAAACAAAGATCTAAGAGAATAAATATCTTACCGTTGCAGTTCCAATGCAATCAACGGCAGTCAATTCGGATAACGGAAGGAGGATCGGGGGATCGGAGAAGTTTCACGGCCGTATGGTCTCTCTCAGTCGAAGAACACCTAGCAGAAGACAATTCTGGGGTAAAGACGTGACCCTGGTCCGTTTAATGAAAAAAATAAAGTACACGGTGTGTAATTTTGGAGTACACGGAGTGTACTAGGATTTTCCGTACTCCTCTTTAAGCGGCCTCCACATCACCTCTACATGGCCGTGTGTGTGGCTCGGACACGACCAGCACACGGTCTCACGCGACAAGGGATTACATGGCATGTACTTCAATAATTTCTAGAAACTCCTCTTTTCTCAAAACTCTAGAAAAAGGAAAAACATACCTGAAAAGAAGGTCCAGGTTCTTACAAACTTCCCCCCTTAATGAAATTTGTCCCCGAATTTCACTAGCAAGGCGTGTAAGAAAAAACCCCGAACACCTCTGGCCACTACGATCATACATCGACCTCCCTCTCCCAAGTCTCATCCTGCACTCACCCGTGCTGCCATAGTACCCGTACCCGAGGAACATACCATCCACAGAGAACCTTTTTACTGCGATCAACAATCCAGATAGGATGCTCCTCAAACGACGCATCTGATTTGAGCTCAAATTCTTCTGGTTGAAAGACATGAGAGGGGCCTGAAAAGTAACGTCGGATATGAGAAACGTGGAATACATCGTGCATAGCCCGATACCTCTGAGGTAACTACAACCGATAGGCAACCGGCCCAAGCCTCTCCAACACCTCAAATGGACCAACATACCGTGGTGAATGCTTAATCTGTCTCCAAATCCTCTTGTTTCCCAACCTCGGTGCAACACGTAAGAAAACCTGATCCCCGACCTCGAACTCCAGAGGTCGTCTCCACTGATCAACACATGACTTCTGTCGAGACTGTGCCGTATCTATCCTCTTCCGAATAAACTCTATCTGCTCTGAGGTCTCCTAGAAAAGACGAGGTCCCAGTAAAGCTTCCTCTCCTACCTCCAGCCAACATAAGGGTGATCGACATTGCCTACCCTACAAAGCCTCGTAAGGTGCCATCTGAATAGCTTCCTGAAAATTGTTATTGTAGGTTAACTCCATAAGAGGTATATGCTTCTCCCAAGAACTTTCGTAGTCTAGAATGCATGCTCGGAGCATATCATCAAGCACCTGAATTGTACGCTCGAACTAGCCATCTGTCTGGGGATGATATGCTGTACTCAAAAGTACCTTTGTACCCAAAGCCTTATGAAGCCCCTTCTAGAACTGAGATGTAAAACACGCATCTCTGTCTGAAACAATGGAGTGTGGAACTCCATGTAGACGTATAATCTCTTGGATGTACAATTTTCCCAGCTGGTCAACACTAAAGGTCTCCTTGATCAGTAAGAAGTGAGAAACCTTTGTAAGCCTGTAAATGACAACCCAAACAACATCATTCCCTCATGGTGACCTTGGAAAACCGGTCACGAAGTCCATCGCGACATCGTTCCACTTCCACTCCGGAATGGGTAACTACTGTAAAAGACCTTCTCGTCCCTGATGCTCCGCTTTCACCTGCTGACAAGTGGAACACCTCATGACAAAACCAGCAACATCTCTCTTCATACCTAGCCACCAATACTGGTGGTGTTGATCATGATACATCTTGGTGACGCCAGGATGAACTACCCAAACCGAGGAATGAAAATCTCATATCATCTCCTTGCGTATGTCTACTAGTACCCATACATGTCCCTGGAAATGCAAGATCTCATCCTTTCCTACTATCCATCCCAGAAGAGGGTCCTCTCCTGACACACTCTCCCGCAAGACTAGGGCTTCTGACTCTAATAGCTGTCTCACCCGTACCCGATCATGAAGTGTAGAGGTAACAACTACAGAACATAGAAAGGTCTGCCTCAGTCTATCATGCACCTCCAAATGCATCTAAGAGAACAGATCCATAAGCTTCCACTCACTGCTGGCCTCCTGAACTGCCTATATCTGAGTTCTCCTACTCAACGTGTCAGCCACTGCGTTGCCCTTTCCCGGCGTATAGGAAAGCTCAAAGTCAAAGGAATGAAGATACTCGACCCACATACACTGTCTCAAATTCAAATCACACTGAGTGAAGATGTACTTGAGACTCTTGTGGTTAGTAAACACCACAAAGTGCTCTCATAGAAGATAATGTCTCCAAAAACGTATGGGATGAACAAAAGCTTCCAAATCCAGGTTGTGCGTCGGGTAATTCCTATCGTGCGGCTTCAACTGTCGAGACCCGTACGCAACGACTCTATCTCCCTGCATAATCACATCTCCCATCCTGATAACTAAAGCATCACAGTAGACTGTATAGCTCTTTCCCAGCTCTGGAAAGACTAGTATCGGTGCTGAAATCAACCTCCCTTTCAGCTCCTGAAAAGCTGAATCACATGAATCTGACCATAAGAACTTTTCAACTTTATTGGTCAGACCTGTCAGTGGTGCATCTAGGCATTAAAAGTACTATATTAAACTCTTGTAGTATCCATCCATCCCTAGAAAACTCCATAACTCAAATACATTCTTCGGATGCTCCCAAGAAACTACAGCTCTCACTTTCTCTGGGTCTAATGATACTCTTGTCTCCGAGATAACATGACCCAAGAAGTGAATATGATCCATCCAAAAGTGGATTTTCGAGAGCTTAGCATATAACTGATGCTCTCTTAGTGTACTCAAATGATCTCAATATGGGTATCATGGTCATGTCGAGTGTGAGAGTACACCAAGATTCCATCCATGAAAACTACCACGAAGGAATCTAAGTATGGATGAAACACTCGGTTCATCAGTGCCATGAAAACTGCCGGCACATTCGTGAGACCAAACGACATAACCATATACTTGTATAGACCATACCTGCTCCGGAAGGATGTAAGAGGTATATCAGATGGTCTAACACGCAACTGATGATAACCGGATCTCAATTAAATCTTCGATAACACTCATAATCCTCGAATCTGATCAAATAGATCATCGATCCTTGTCAAGGGATATCAGTTATTGACCATAAACTAGTTTAGCTTCCTATTATACACACAATGCCTGAGGGTGTCGTCTTCCTTCTTTGCAAACATGACAGGCATACCCCAAGGAGAAGTACTAGGTCAGATGAAACCCTTTTCCTACAACTCCTCCAACTGCTTCTTGAGCTCCTGAAACTCAGGTGTAGCCATCCTATAAGGAGGAATGGACACCAGTGGCTCTCCTGGAACGAGTTCAATCAAGAAGTCTACCTAACACTCCTGAGGCTATCCTGAAAAGTACTCTAGAAAGACATCTCTAAAACGATCCACCACTAGAGGAAAGTCTAACTATGAAACCCCGTTATCATCCAGATAAAGACTGGAAATCTGGGCTATAACTCCCCCTAGCCCATGATGCTCGGGTCATGCTCGACTTTCTTGGACATCCCACTCACCTCTATGAAGAAAGGATCCACCATATGATGATATGAAACTCACCCTGTGACGATAGTAATCGACGAATTCCTGGAAGGGAACTAACCAGTCCATTCCAAGAATGACATCATAACTCATCATCCCTAGGACATAGAGGTCCCATAAGAAGTGGCACCCTACACCCTCAATTGGAAACTCTCTACACTAACGTACGATACCCGCTATAGTCTCCAATAGTGTGTCTAGAGTCAGAGTATCGATAGATGAAAAGATATAGAGCCCAAGGCTCTATACAACAGCTACAAATATAAATTTATGCATAACACTAGTATAAAAAAGAGTTGAAGATAAAACTGAGGCTATTAAGACCGTACCTCGAACTGTGGAAGGTTTGAGATCTTTATCCTGATGGGTCTTCTCCACAACGAAAGTCTGGCATGTACCGCGACCCTACGACCCTGGATGACCACTATACTGTCGCCGGTAACCTGGTGACTGACCAGCACGACCGTGACCTCCACCTCGGCCCGCACGACTGGAAGAACTCCAGTTCCCAGACTGGTGAGAAACTGGCGATGCATCTCCTGAACGTGGGGTCATAAAAGAACCCCTACCTCAACCTGTAGGTGAGAATATCTAAAAAAAATGCTCAAGATGGCCCATCTTGCCGCAAGATCGACACTCCACCAGGTCTCTCTGGCACTAAGGCCTAGTATGCCCGGTCATCCCACATTGGTAGCATACAACCTTGCTGCCTGAAGATACATTCATCCTACTCTGATCTCCTCGAGCAGACTCCCTACGGTGCTTCCTGCTATCAGTAGGTGGAACACTGAATCTGGATGTCAAACCACCATAGATCACTGCTCCAGAATCCCTCAGATTGCACTCTTTGATTAGCACCTGGTTGATGATAGAGGATATTGAAGTTAACCTGAAGATGTTCACCAGCAAGTGGATGTCATGCCTCAGAACATCCTCAAACTTCCATGAAAGGAACAAATCATCACTTGCTGGAATCGGTGTGAAACGCTGTAACTCGGTAAAGCGAGACAAGTAATCCATAATAGAAATAGTACCCTACTCTAGACTCATAAACTCATAGGCTTGATCGGCCCTCAAGGTATCTGGGTAGAAGTAATCATAGAATATGCACTGAAACTCATCCCAAGTCATACTCTGCTGGTGCCCTGACTGCAAGATCACCTCCCACCACCTCTTGGTGGAGTCTCAGAGCATATAGGTAGAGAGCTTCACCCTCTTTTCTGTAGGTATCTCCACATGGTAGAAAATTGTCAGTGTAGCCTCTAGCCACGACTCTACAGGATGAGGTCCTCCATCCCCTGAGAAAGTAGAAGGATGATGCTGCTGGAAAACCCATTTCAACTCTTCCATTGACGGGGTAGGAGGCATAACTCCATAGAAGGTCTGCATAATCCTCAGAAATTCTTCCCTAAACTGCGCATCAGCTCTTGCAACTGGTATAACTTCTGGTGCCAAGACTGGCACAACATGAGGATTTGTAGGAGGTCCCTGATCGTCCATATCCGGTGTCTGATCACTGTCTAGAAGCTGACGTAAAACCGGTAGACGTCTCGGTGGCATAGCTTTGAAAGGTAAAAATCACACCTTAGATCAGGATTATCAAAGACTGAGAACACAAGAGTACTATATGGGAACAGGAGAAAGAAACATTCAATTTTTATAAAACACGACTACATGGCGTGTATAAAAACTACATGGTGTGTTCTTTTTATCCATTCACATGGGTGTGTACTTCTGCCACAACTGGTCATGTAACTCCCCAACCACAAGATGTGTTGTACCCACACACGACGTGTACTTGAACACTATTCCCCTACCTGAGTCTCCTTACACGGATAAACCACACGATACTCTAAATACTAGACTACATGGTGTGTTCTCAAAGGAAACGGCATGTACTAGACAAGGTTTCAATGAACCATGTTTTTAGTTACACAGCCGGATACACGGTTCACTCTACACGTCATGCTCCCTGAGAACATGGTGTGTACTTGAAGGTTTCCCCTGACCCGTGTTGTTCGTGACATGACCGGGTACTTAGGTTACATGGAACGACATGTGATAATAGGACACAGTGTGTAAATTCAAGGTTTTATCCATATGTGTCCTTAGCCACACGTGTAGACACACGGTTACTACAACACGGCGTGTACGTACCGTACATGGCGTGTTTCTGAAGATTTTTCAGAACCCCGTGTTTCTGCCCACACAGTCAGTGACATGGTTTAAAAACTACACGATGTGTATAGATAAAGTACACGTTGTGTATTCTGGATTTTTCCAGGTAGTAGCTTAGAAACTACTCTGAAGCCCAGAAAACACAAAAAACAAGAGTTAAGGTGCCAAATTCTGATCCGTGAGGGCCCATACTCCCCGCAAATCAAATCTTGGAATCTTATACACATTATAACAAGGAATCCAGGAAATAATCCACCAAATTACGGTCCATGATGTCCCATAACACCTCAAGAACCAAATTTTGGCATCCATTTAAGCAAATTACTATACAAAAAAATTCCCTATCAAATAGCAGAGATTCTATAAGGCATCTATCACAACAACATGAATAATCTAAACAACTTCTATCACAACAACATGAAATTACTAATGCATCCTAGATGACATGGAAAGAATTTATGACATGTGATTTCTAACAAGTTCCTATATTATGCATGAGATGGAATACCCTCATCTCATCAGGTTGTGACAGAAATAGAACCACAATAGAAACAATGGTAACAACAGAAAACAAATGAATCACCCAATGGTGAAATCAAATCAATTGTAAAATTGAAAACTAGTAAAAGTTCAATAAATGAGGTAGTATGGATTTTCCCTATACATGGGTTAGCTACTACTGGAAACAGCTTATTACCAATTACCTATTCCGTCCTATACTTGGATATAGGCTCCAAATTGTAAGTCAAGAGAAAATAATTCCTATGATATCACTTTGTAACGTCCCTGTTCCAGAAGCCACCTAGAGGCACACCGTACTCGGTTGGTCACATGGCCTCAAGGGAATTTCCCCAAATGCCAGAGGCTACCAACTAGCAGCGAGGGCCTTGAGAGTGATAGTGGGGAAGCTATACCCTCATTGGCAGAGTACACAGTGGAAGTAAACAACACATACAATAGAAAAAGCAGTAAATATCCAACAACAGTAAACAACGGAAGACTAAAATAATAGACAACTCTAGCACACATGTATGTAGGAAATGATGCATGATACATGTCTATAAAAGCAGCCACACAAGTCACAATACTGAATAAAATACTAAATCAAGGTACAAAGGAAAAATAGATAAACAACTCCTTAGAATAGCAAGCCCCGACGTGGTCCCATGCTCTCCTGCTCCAATGCAATCAAGTACATGAAGTCATAGGGCACTTTCCCTGGTCTATAACTATAGAAATATAATCTGTTTGGGACCAAAAGCATGACCCAAATAGGGTGTGAGACTAAATCCGAATAGGCAAGCACCCGAAGATCTATGCCTAACATTCAGTGAGCATATGGAAGGAAAGTATAATAAATAGTAAACAGTAAGCAGTGAACAGGATAACACACAGCAGTAAACGGTCCACAGGTCAAAAAGAAGCAGTGAAGCAAAGAACTAACCACAAATAGGAAAACCCTTTGGGAAGTACTCACAGTCATCCCCTCTGGTCCTATCCAAGAAGTACCAATAACCCTCTGGGCAGTACACTCAGCCTAACCCCTCTAGTTTGGTCATATGAATGTATAAGACTCTCTAAGGAAGCCCGCTCAGTCAATTCCCCGTATAGTCTAAGGTAGTCAGGGACTCTCTGAGAAAGATCACGTGATCTAATCCTCTTATAGCCCCAAGATTGAGAGACTCTCCGAGGAAGCTCACTCGGTCAATTCCTCCTATAGCCTTAGGTCTATCATAGACTCTCTGAGGAATCTCACTCGGTCAATTCCTCATGTAGTCTGGAATGGTTTAAGGAAATTCAAACAAAACAAGACTCTCTGAGGAAGTTCACTTGGTCTATACTCCTCTAGTCTATAAATATCAAGACTCTATGAGCAAGCTCACTTGGTCTACCCTCCTATAGTCTAAAATTTTAAAGACTCTATGGGAAGCTCTCTCAGTCCACCCCCTATAGTATATAATGTCCAAGAATCTATGAGGAAGCTCACTCAGTCTATCCCCTTATAGTCTATAGCACCAATTTCTCACGGTCCTGTACCAGTTAGTGCATAATAATGCTATAAGGCCAAAGTAAACCTACAGAGCTACTTGGCTAACCATTCTACAATATAATAAGCATGTCAGAGAACAAAAATCCATCCTACAGTCGCAAGGCATGGAAAACAGGTATAACGGCCAAAGGCCACAAGGTTGTAAACAAAACAAGGCATGGGTAAAACATCTAAGCATAGTAATTATCCTCATAAATAACCAAATTACCTCTACAAAATCATACAAGAAAGGTAAGAAAACAATAGGGGAAAAATAGTAAACACGCAATACCCTGTTCAAGGGTATTGGTGGAAAATGCACATAAAACTCAAGGACTTCGAATGGAAAGGCACAAAACACCTACCTTGATGCTAGGAGATCAATATACTTGAACCATGAGGCTTGAATCTCTTTAAAGAATCATAGATATATTAAAATGCACAAAACGTTCAACCCACGATAACTTGAGAAAGAGGAGGAATTGGAAAAGAAATCTCTAGGAGAAGGAAGAGCTTACCTCTGTGGTTCCAACGCAATCGACAGTGGTCGATTCGAAGAAATGAAGAAGGCTCGGGGGCTTGGAGAAGTTATGCGGTCGTATGGTCTCTCCCGATCGAAGAACTCCTAGAAGAAGATAGTTCTGGGGTTAAGACGCGACCTTGGTCCTTTTAATGAAAAAAAAGTACACGGTGTTTACTTTTGGAGTAAACGACGTGTACTAGGCTTTTTTGTACTCTGCTTTAATCGGCCTCCACATCAACCCTACATCGCCTCGTACAGCAAGGGAGTACACGATGTGTACTCATAAAGTACACGACGTGTACTTCAAAAATTTCTAGAAACTCCTATTTTCTCAAAAACTCTAGAAAAAGGAAAAACATACCTGAAAATAAGGTCTGATTTCTTACAACCACCATTTCCACTTCCATCAAAATGGTTATGAAATTATCATTCATGTGTATGGTGGATTACCACCTCACGAATCAATGTCATTTGTTTTTCTATTACAACATATCGTGGTTGGACATAATGATGGTTTTATTATTTATATATTATATTTATGATATTATTATACTTTTTTAATTATTATATCACACAAAACATTATGATTTACACATTGTGTGAATATGATAATGTCTCTTAGGTTTACGACATACAATGACCTTGTGAATCGATATGATTCATTAACGCTTTACATGGAAGGAAATAATGATGATTTTAATGAAAATATATGATATATATGACATAATAATAATTTTCTAATTGCAATATATCATTTAAATTTATTTATTTCAATCTTATCAGAAAATGGAAATAATGTTCATGCGTAAGTACGACCTACCGTCTCCATGAACGATGTATTTTATTTCCTATCACTAAATTTCATGGATTAATAAAAATAAATACATACTAATTATAAATGATATTTAAATCATGGTTAAAATTATATAGATAATTAAATCATAATTTAATTAAGAAGACAAAAAATAATCCTTCAAAACATATATAAAAAAAAGCGGTTAATACCTAAAATGTAAATTTAACATTGAATTGTTAATAAACAGGTAATAATATGTCATAAGAAAATCATATATGGTATGCTGTATATAAATATTTTTCATTAATATATTTATAATAAACTTAAATTTTTTACAAATGAGGTATTAATGTGCATGATAGTAGTCAAAACTTAAGGTAAGGGATATTCATATCATTTTTTACTTTCTTGAGACACATACCATATTCAACACCAATTTATTTTATGTGGTCTATATACTAACCATGAATGTATAATATGATGATACTTCAGTTAATTTAGGGGTTTACATACACATTTTAGGATTTCTATTTCATGGAGTTTATGGTTCATAATTCAACAAAACCGTTATGGATTTCTAGTCTCTATTTATTTTTGGGAGACATATGGAAAATTCAACACTCTTTCCATTTATGTGGTGTTTAGACTTACCATTTGACATGTTATGTAATGAATACCATTATTTTCATGATACTTAATGTTTCATTTTATGTTATTATTTATTTGGGCTTATGATTCAAGAGATTACTAAAGTGATAAGGGATTCTAGAATTAATTTTCCATCTTTGAGACTTATGTTATTTTATGAACTTATATTCTTTCATGAGGGTGATAAACTAACATTTGAAATATAATATCCTGAATTTATAAGTCCTATTGATATTTGGAATTCAATTTTATTAAATTCCTTCATGGGGATCATGATTTAGTTTTACCAAAGTGGTAAAGATTTTATGTTCATTATTTATAAAGATTGTTTATGGTCATGTTTTTTATTAAAGAATATTATGATCCATTTCTCAAGAATCTCATGAATTTTATTATACTCTAGTGATTTAACTAGAATATATTATTCTCTTAATTTTCCTCTCTTTATACAATCTAGAGTTTAGATATAATGTTTTTTAGAAAATCAATTTTTTTTATCGAAAACCCTATTGAATCCAAAACCATGTTTCCTAAAATGATTTTTAATTTTTTTAACATTTTTGAAATTTTTTATTACAGATATTTTTACCCTTGATTTAGTTTTTTTAAAAATGTCCTCAAATAAATATAAATTTCATTTTTAAAAATAAATTATGTTTATCTTTTAACAAAACCATGAAAGGAATATTTTTTTAACATGTATGACATAAAGAAAGCTTCCCATCATCATGACCATTATTTTTATTAAAGTACAATTTATAAGTTTCCAATGTTGTTTTTAAACAAAATGGTTTTTATGATGTTTTATTATTTCAAAAAAAATTATTTTTCCAAGTGAAAAGGATATTTTACTCATAAAATGATTAAATGATTTTAAAAATATTCCATTAAAATTTTTCAATGTTATTTATAAAGAAAAGGATTATAGAAATGTATTATGTTTTGAAAAGTGATTTTCTATGAAAGGTTTTTCCCATACGTTGTGTTCCAAGTGATATTTCAAAATACTTCTCTATATAATATGATATATTTTGAGGTTACATATTATTTATTAGGGATGTGATCCAAGGATACCATTATTATTTTTTCTCTGAATAGTTTATGTTTATAATGACGTGATGTTTATAAGACCAATTTATATTCCATTGGTTATACCATGATATAACTTTTATGATACCCATTTATTTTAATGGGCTATGATATGAGGAATGTTTTATTATCTTCAGGAACACATTCATATAATTTTTATTATGTTATGGGTGGGTCCTATATCACTCTCCAATGCATTGGGTAAATAAGGATAACTCATGAGTAGATATGCAATGATTTAACCTATTTACATGTTTAAAATGTTATGAATTAACCTAATTACATGTTCAAAATGTTATGAATTAACATAATTTTATGTTCATAATATTATTAATGAACTAAATTACATGTTAACAATGTTTTTTATGGACCATCCCTTCATGTCCATAATGTTTTGTGTGGACTTGGTTACATGTCCATAAGTTTATAAAAGGTTCGGAATTAATTCCCTTATCATAACAAGGGGAATTTTCACTATTTATACATATTAAAAATGTTGTATGTTGATTTTTATACTAAAAATATATTTATTGTTCCAACATTATGCTTTCATGACTGATGTTATTTGATTCCTTTATGTTTCATGCCTGATTAAATACTAATATTTATTTAATTACTCATTATTGTGATATTTGATATGTGGGGCATGGTTTTCAAATGTTATTATAATTTTTTCATACCCTTATGTTCATTTTATTCTTATATTTCTCCCTTGTGTACCCTTAATGAGCATTTTAGTTTCCCATTTCTTATGTTTCCATTGCCCTGGTAATGAAAAAAATATTTTTTATGTATGGTATGAGTATGTAGTGAACTAAAAGGGAATATATTTATGGCATACATTGTAGATTATTCATGTATTAAGAATATTGTGTTCTATTTTTTAAGGGCACTATACAATTATGGTCCTTTGGCTTGTGTTTGTGAAATATAATGAATATTCATCTAAAATGGAGTCATATCCATTTATGAAAATCCTAGGAATCTATAAACTCTGCACTGCTTGATCCACTCAGTAAGCCTATAAAGTGGACACCCAGGAAGATTTTGTAACACCCCATACTTGAATACGCTAGATCCAGTTCTTATTTTTTTACATTAGTGAAGAATAAATAGATTATAATTCACATGTTCTATTAGATTAGTTGTCACTAGAAAAAATATACATAAATGTAAATTTTAATAGATTGAAAATATAAAATTCACCATTTGAATTATTAAAAAAATTATTTTCCCATGAAATAAATTGTTGGTAGAAATATTCATGTTTTTAGGAAAAATGGGAAATAATGTAAACGGTTAGATCAAATGTTTAGTAGGGTTTAGCGTACAACAAATGATTTCATAACATAAATATGGAATAAATAATATCTATGGAATATAAAATTGAATAATTCTATAAATGAGCATAGTATATCCATGGATAACAAAACAACAAGTAAACCCATGGATAAAAATAACTAATATTGTATTGATGTAAACTATAATACTAGCCCTAATAAACATACCTTTAATACCTTGTTCTAATACTTCTTATATAAATGGATAATGATTTTACAAAATATACAAGTAAATTTTTCAGATGTGGACTATCGATGCATCAAGGGTATATAATGTTCTAGAAATCACTAGTCACATAAAAAGTCTAATGAAAATATGATATGAAGATAATCTATAAAAATAAATATACTTTCCAATAGTTACATGGATACAAATAATTTCAATATTTCTCCCTTCAATAGAACAATATCATTATCTAGTTGAATATCTCACAATCAACATATAAAAAACATGAAATTCATAATGTGATGGAATGAAATATAATCAAAGTAATTAAAATAAGATATTAGCTAAGGTTAATTTATTTTTATAAGGATATTTATTGAAAATAATCATTAATTATAGGTGATAAAGATAATTTGATTCATCAAAAGCATATCCCATTGGAGATTCAAATCAGGCTTACAATTAGGACCACTATTTATGCACTATGTAAAGGTCATGTTAATACCCAACCAAAATTTTTCATCATTATTACCCCTAGTTGAACCTATTCTTGAGAATTAATTATATTTCTTGTATCTTAAAAAATATGTCAATGTTATGAAACCACCAATCATTACTTTACCAAAAATATAGGATTTATTATTGATATGTGTGTATTTTTGAATTATAATGGTTTATATAGGTCGAATATTGAGAAGAAATAGTGATATAACATTTATATTATCATAATTAATTTATTGAATTGAAACATAATAAAGTTTCTTAGTAAAAAGAAAATTAAATAACGAGATTTCAAAAATAAATGTATATAAGTGGTTTTGAACCTATTACTTGCAATGTTATTTTGTAAATCTTAACAGGGACTTCTTAAAACATTAGAAGCATCATAAATAATTCTAAATATATAAAATTAAATGAAATTAATGCATAATATCTTTGGATATTAATGAGAGAATTTGGGGAAAAGACCTTTTCTAATAAGGTAAAATGAGGGACAATTCCTTATAAATTAATGATATGTGAATGGAAAAGATATAATAACATATGATTTTTGTGAGTTATGTAAAGAGATGTTAGTAATAAATCTATAATAAAAATTTTTACCTCATAATTTTATTATAATCATTTTATTTTTTATTTTAATGAACACCATTTTGAGACACTTTAATTTACTCATTTTACCCCCACTAACCTGGGTTTAATTTTTACCCCATTAATTATTCTCTAACTGAAAATTTGAGATGATCCTTATTAATAAATTTTATGTATTAATTATTGATTTGGACTCCATTTAGTCTAATTAAATATTTAAATAAGATAAAATTATCTTTTTAAATAAAAAATCATATATACAAAAATGATTTGGTAGAAAAAGGTCTTCTTATATAATAAATATTTTTCTTCTTATTTCCTAAAAAATGATTGTTAAAAAATATTAATATTAGAAACATTATTTATAATATATATTATTCTATTTAGATAAAATTCACAAAACTAAAAATAATAATTCATTAGATATATAATTTTTCCTAAATATCTCTGAAACTCACAACAATCTAATTTCAATATTTGAAATCCAAAAATGATATCTTTTTTTATGAAGTTTGAATTATAATATTTAGAAATATAACTTTAAAATATATTTATGAAATAAAATTACATCTATTGTACTATAATGATCATATAATATAATGTTTTTGGAGACATGGTTTTAGTTATATTGTGTTTACCAATTATAGAATAATATTGGGTCCAATATTTGACCCACATTAAATAATTACATCCTAGAAATTTTTTAAATACTATAGCTCACTAAAAAATTTGGTACTTATTCATCATTTATTCTTTAGGTTTCCTAATTATTTCCTCTAATGTATAGTTCCTAAATAGTATATTCTACAATGGAGTTATCTTGTTTCACAATACTTTCTTTATAATTATAATAATCTATATAGGATACCCATTATAAGACAAATCACCATATAAATATATTAATAAATTTCTGGTTATATGCATTGGATTTTACATGTTCCTCTATAATAATGAATTGTAAAACATTTCAAGAACATTAAAAATATTAGGTGCATAGCCAAATGGTAAGCCACAACATCAATTATCTGTAAAATTTCAAAATGTATTATATAACTGGGACATAGAATTTCCTTGATACCAAAATTTATAACACCATTCCATGGATATAACATTAATAAAACCCTTTCCTCAGTATGAAATTATAATTCCTTCCTTATATTACCAATATATATATTTTTATTTTCTAATATTTCAAAATATTATTCATGATAGATTTCACCTTTATAATTGTCTCTTCAATGAACAACTACCCTCATTTCCCCAACTTTATCCTAAAAGGGTTGAGTATGATATATTTTCCCATAATATTCCTTTCAAGGTATATATTTTATACTAAAAAGAATCTATTTTTGTATGAAAGTTCAACTAGGGGTAGGTAGTGGCCATATGTAACTTCTAATTCAAGTGGGTATGACCTCAACATATCATATTTTTTTAGATAGTTTTCTTAGACTACTTATTTATTGGATGATGGTAATTAGTGGTCATGTGTATCTCAATGTTCAAATCATTTTAAAGTATCCCACAAAATTTACATGAGAAAATAGATTTCCCAATAATATAAAACATATAAAGTTGTACCATGAAACCTCTCAACTTCAGTGATTAGTGTTTTAAAATACATCCAATTTGTATATCCTCTCTTATTGATCAGAGGCGTTTAGACTTACTGGGTCAATATATAATTACCCAAACAGCTTCATAATAATTAGACGACTTAGGATGTTTAGTAAAAATGTATATTATGGTATTTTATCACTTCTAAATCAGTATAGGGAGGGGGTTCATTGAACCCTTTTTGATTTTTCTATCAAATTTTATATGTTGGTATACCAAGAATCTTATCAACTATTTTATAATTTCTTACATCATTTTTTTCCACTATAATTTCTAACTTATATCCCTATACAACTTGGTACTACTAGGATGTATAGAGAAATTTGAGCTATGAGCTTTATCCAGTAATTATTTTATAGGTTAGTTACCGATGGTAAATATTATCTCCTTCGAAACATCAATAAACAATCTTCATAAACTAACCCTATCAATATCCCATTTCATGAGATTTATATTATTTTAAAAACCTTTGTTATCCTTTTTAGACTTCTTTATCTTATATATAAATAATGGTTGGAAAATTACATAGTATACGAATGATGTTTAAACTTACTTAATAAATCCGATATCCAATATTATTAAGACAAAAAATAATGGATCTATACCTATCCTTGTCATCAATAAGAATCCATGGTATTTTCTACTTAATTCATATTCCACATTTTTTCCTTCCTATGGTGGAAGTGTATTGCACAATCAATATCATTAAAATGATACAATCCTCTACTTTATCTCATGTTGATCTCTTTCTTCATGCATATACACTTCAAAATTTTGTGATACATATATATGTGAAATCATTCATAATAAATTTATTTTCACCATATTTTAAATGAGAATATTATAGCTTCTAGATCAAGATCTTGAGTTAATTTTTTTTAATAAATGGTATTAAATTACAAAGATCTATACGTAACAACTCTATAATTTAGAACAAGGAAACAACCTAGTCATATCTAGGATTCATTACTATAAATTAAAAATAAATCATTTCCTAATGATAACTTCAATGTAATCATATTTTCCAAACTCTTATTAAGTTCCTCAAGTAATTATTTACATTCACCAATATTGTGGATTTTACCATGTTAACTATCAACATCTTTAATAAATTACCTAATAGAGTAATGTGTTTTTAAAAAATAAATACTGATAATAACATTATAAACCAGTAAAATAGTTTTTTTATCTATATTCATTTGAGTAGGCCATTCTTAAAGAATCTTTACATTTATATGGTCAATATATATTTCATACATTGAGAAATTATAGAAAAGAAAGGATACTTGATAATTCCAAAATTTAAACTTACTAAATCCATGATCATCGTGGGTGAATTAGATTCCACAAAGTCAATACCTCTAAATTCATTATTCCCATGACTTTTAAAAAACTCTATATATTTTATATCATCCTTCTTGACAATTATTTGAAGATAAATATAATACAGTAAACTCATTTAGAAGTATTGGGCCCCTTGTAGTTAATCAGATTGACCCTCCATGAGAGGTAAAAATAATTTTTCTTTACATTAATGGAATTTATTTCCAAATAGTTAATTAATAACCTCACAGACATATAAAAATTCATTTTAAATAAGATATATGATCCCTGAGTTCAAACACTAGAAAATATGAACCCATTACCACAAAAAACACTTATTTATTTTAGAAACTTCTAGAATTCAACTAGAGTAATTCTATAGGGAGTTATAGATATGGGTTCTTCATTAGAAATAAAATCAATAGAATTCAACATCACAATCAAGTAGATAACCAAAAAAATACTAAGGTAATAAATTACTAAAATCCCTTGAAATAAATGTATCTGATATTATAAGAATACAATTCCACTTTTTTTAGTTATATTCCCCCTAAATTTCATTAAGATGATCCACTGGAGTTGGTACCAAACAAGACTTAGGAGATTAAATCTCTCATTTAAAAATAAGGGATTCAATTCCAAACATAGAAATTGTGATATAATTCACTCAAAAAAATTATTACATTATAATGAAAGAGACAATCCATATAAAGGATTATGTCATTGTTAGCATTAGGTATAAAAACTAGGTTTTAAACCAAAGAACTAGTATATATTATATTAAGGATATAGAATTATACATCTATTACTGTAGGATTTCAACAAGGTATTTTTAAGTGATACTCTATCCAAAATGAATCAGTCGATGATTACATGTTCATAGAAATCATGAGAGATATAAACGAGTGTGTTGATATAGAATAAAATATTTAATTAGATAACTTTGAGTTAGATATCAATTTACCCTCTATGAAGTTATTCGGGACAAAAAAAATTTATGTTTTTAAAGCATAGGCATAGCCTCACAAATTTGGCCTCTTCTAGGGTGGATTCACTTGATACATAGAGAAAAATTTTTAATACTGTCTCACCTACTTATAATTAAAGTATTGAAAATTTATGACTTATTTCTTACCTTTATAATTGGGATCTCCATGGAATCTATCTCAATAATTGTTTTAAACTAAAATTCCTTTCATGAATACCCCATGGTATTGTTCGCATAGTTATTGAATGATGGTAATTCTACCCTTCAATTATTCCCTTTTTCCCAATTCCTTTCAACATGGAACTCTACCTCACTTTTATTCTCTTTCTTCCCTTTAAATGTTAATGAATAGAAAAAATCCATCATGGACTTGATGTCACTTTTCAAAATATAATCATAATATGAATATTATTGAGAGACTAATGACCTTTTAAAGATTATAAATAATCCATAAATGAAGTGATTGATCTTAATTTTAGATTTAAATATATAATATATTGTATGTTTTCTAGCCTTAATATATTAGAGTCATATTCAAGAATAGCTTCATCTTAATTTTTCTTAAATTATGAAATTTCCTTTCCATGGTAGTACTTTACTCATGAATAAAATAATTCTTATGGAATATCATTATAGAACCATTCGACTCTATACATTTTATCCCTTCCTCCCCCATTTTGTTTTGAATCAAATAAAACCATTGATCAAAATATCCCTAAAGAATTTATAAAACTGAAATAATATTTTTGGCTTCTAATATATCCCATAAATGAATATTTTCTCTAAATACAAGATAAATTTTCTGGCCACCAAGGTATTATAGGCTCTACTAAAATTCATAGGTTGTGGTTACATGAAGTAATTGAATGTTTTACACTATGATGTGGAGAAACATGTAGTTACATATAAGAGATTTTATCTATAATAAACTGATTTATTAGCACAAATATATTCATAATATACTCATGTCCAAGTCCATATTAATTTATTTGTTTATAAGGGAAATATTTACACTGAAGGTAGGTGTTGAAATATTGGTTTTTCATTTTATTAGGCACAATTTCTAAATATTGGAACATACTCTATTAGTTTTTGAATAGAACAATGAATTATAGTATATAATTATTATGAATTATTAAAAATTCATGTCACGAATCCAAAAATAATAATATAATATCATAAATTTTTATCAATGGGTTATTTTCTTTAAATATGTTCTTTTTACTCTGCTTCATATGGATTCTACTTAATTTTTTTAAACTAATAGTAACAACCCAAATATAGTACCCTAGTATCAGTAGTTATTTTATTACATTGGTACAACATATATAGATCATAATAAACATGATAAAAAATTTAATAGTCTAGTAAAATTGGATACATAAATGAACATTAAATTACATTAAAAAAATAAGATACATTATATTGTAACACATAAACATTATAATTTCTCCTCAAAATTACATACATCACATATAGAAATAATCCTACTTCCCTATAGAAATTGAGAATAGTATAATGGTTGAGCTCAAATTATTAGAAATCTATAGTATATAATATGGAATATCATAACAAAATATTTTCATAAATAATATAGAAGGAATAAAAAATTGAAAAATTAAATAAATGAGAATTATATATTCATTGATAACATAATAATACATAAACACATGCATATGAATCAATAATCTGATAGGGATGGAATTAATAATATAAAACATCATAAACATACCATTACGACATTTTTCTAAGGCTTTATATAAAAAATATGTAAGGAATTCATGAAACACAAAAGAATATTTTCGACATTAGTCGTAGAAATGCAACAAGAGGCTATAAAATTTTGGGCCTCACCTATTATATAACAAGTCCAATGTGTCCATAATATGGAGGGAATGGAAAAATATTAATAGCATCATATTTAATAATGAATATCATACATAAATCATGGATAATTAATCAATAGTTTTTCATATAGAAACCTAGATATAAATAATTTCAATATTTCCCCTTTCAATAGAACAATATAGATATCTAGGTAAAAATACAACAATCAACATTTAAATAATTTCATATTCACAATATAATAGAAATGACCCTTATTAATGGAATGATATCATAGAATTAGCTATGAGTACTCTAATTTTTAAAATATTCCAATAGTAAATAATCATTAATTATGGTTAATAAAGAGCTTTCCAGATATCTAAAGTACATTATTCGGGACTGTCAAACCAAGTGTATAGTCTAGAACACTAGTTGTGTTCTATGTAAATTTAGATTTAATACTGAACCAACATTTTTGGTGTTATTAACCCTATAAGAATATTTTTCATATAATTTATCCACTTGTGTAAATATAGATTGTATTTTAGTACTAGGAAACCACCACTCTTTACCTTTCCATAATTTAAGGATGTTTTATGGCTATTATAGTATTTAATCATTATAATATCATTTTATTATAGTATAATGAGAGTTAATAGGATATATCAATGATTAAATAATAAGGAATTTATTTCCATGAACCATAATAATGTTTCTCATTGAAAAAAATAAATGAAATGATTGAAAAAATAACAGTAGATAATTGTTTAGGAACACTTCCCTTACAAAGTAGGTTAATAAATCAAGATATGAACACATTATAACCATAAAAACACCTTGGATAAAATCTTTAAAGGTAATATGATATTTAATTAGTGAAAAAAATATTTTTTTGGTGAGTTATAGGAGAATGGGTTGAAGTGAGCTCCATTTAAAAGTGAAAGTAAGGGAAATTTCCTTGCAAACTACTGTTAGTTAAAGGGTAAATATGAAATAATATGGGATTTTGGTGAGATAGGTAAATAGATACTGGTTAGACATATTGGATTGACTTTACTACATAAAATATTTCTTCTATAATGTGTTTGTATCATTTTAATCATATAAATTTAAGGATATATTAATTTACACATTTTACCATATTAAACATGATTTAATTTTTTACATGGTAGTGTTTTTACAAAAAAATAATATGACCCATCTTATTAAATTATAAGATTTTGATTCCTAGTTTTTAATATATTTAATCATATTAAATTTCTAATTAATTTAAAATTATCATTAAAATAAAAGACATTACAATGAAAGGGGAATTTATAGAAAAATATCATTTACATAGTAATAATATTTATTCATATTTACTATAAATTTCAAATATTAGTGTTATTATATTTCTATATTGTGTTAGAGTCATGATTTAAAAGGTATAATTTATTTTATTTAGATAAAAAACAACACATAAAAGAATAATTCTTTGAAAATATAATTTTTTTTATAAAATTCCATATCAAATAATTTTCATATTCGGAATTAAAAAATGATTCCAATTTTATCAAATTTAAATTATAAAATATATAAATATAATTGTTAAATCTATTTATAAAATATAATTCTATCTCTTTTACTCTAATGATGAGTTAATAAAATGTGCATTGTGTAATGGTTTTTTTGGACATGGTGTTTACCTACTATATAAGAATGTTGTGTCCAATATAAAAAGTGCAGGTTGTCTATACTAGAGAACCAAAAAGGATTTTTCTATAGTGATAACATTCTAACAAAGAATGGAAGCTAGCTTATATGCATGTTCCTGCTAAATAAGGCATTGATCATATACTATCATCATCATAAAGATCAAGTTGGTATATACCAAATGAAACAAATGAGAGAGATTATATACTTTCCACATATATAAATATTATTAATATGTTTTTGGGGAAGTTAATAGTGAGATTATGTACATTCTTTCACCTCCACAACTTGTGAACGTTTTCTTGAATGTGATAGAAGAAAACTGTACACATATTCTTGTATCTATCTAAGGAAAAATGCATATTACAACCACTTTAATCAATTATGTTACAAAAAAATCATTCATTAGTTACTTATAAGTTGTCCCATATTCCCACTCCCACTCAGAAGAATCATTAGCAAACCAAAATTAAGAGTAAAGATAAAGGGTTTCCTAACATCTCAGTTCCTATTGGAGATCATTGACATATCCAAACTATTAATCCATAGAAGGCACATATCCCTATGCCCATTACAAAAACGCATTAACATATTCCAAAAGTGTATCACCCCTTGTTTCTAGTATGTAACCCTTAATTTATTATTTTTAAGTTTATTAAGTATATGGGTGAATGTTGGGATATTTTTGAGTACTTTTTGAGAGTTTTTGGAGCTAAAGGGAAGACACACGAGTTGTGCATGGGTTGTCCAAACTCTGAAAAAGCCTAATAGAAACCATGAGAATGTGAAAATATTAGAAAAAGGTCATTGTAATGGTCGAAAAACATTTGGAAGATTTGTGAAGAGGCCATGAAAATTATTTCTTACGTCGCATAATTTGTCTAACCATGTGGCTAAACCATGTGTGGGTTAAATACCACCTCCTTAAAAAGTTGATTTAGGTTGTACATTGTATTAAGACACTCTTTTCCCCAAAAATAGCCCTAACTTTTGATTTTTGTTCTCCAAATGATGAATAATGTTCTCCCATTGATCCGGAGGTGATCTAAAGGCTTACCTTATCAATTTTAATCTAGAATCTTTTGGTATGTAATTTTTATTCATTGTTCTTGTAATGTTTTCTTAGATCTACTTAGATATATCTCTCATATTCTCCTAGTTTCTCATATATATGCCTGTTATGGGTAGATATAATATTTTGGATGCCATATATGATGATATTTGGTCTCGTTGATGATAGGGGAAGTGATCTAAGGCAGTTTAGTGGGATTCTTACCCGGTTTCGTGAGCGTTCTTTATCCATTTTCAATTTTCTTCAAAATAGTAAAGGTAGGTGGATTCAATATTTATTCCTCGTGCTATAATTGATTGTATTAGTTTCAAATTGATTTAATATCATGAATTGTATTAGGAAATTGGCGTGAAAATCAAGTAATAAATCATATTTAGAGATGATTTATGGTTGTTATGGAATTGTGTATTTTTGGCGGATTGTATTGTAAAGTTTTTTAACTTATTGATTTTAAAATGGTTATTTTAAAAAATGGGTTTGATGTAAATTTTAAATTATTTGATGGAAATAGTTTTTCAAAAAAAAAATTTTGTTTTATTTAAATGGATTGATGGGAAAAAGGGTTTTCAATAAAAGGGTGATCTTATTGAACTAGTTTGGGCATGGTTTTTGGGAATACATGGGGTGTATATTAATATTTCATTTACGATTCTTGGTCTCAAAATGAACTTTTGCGTGGTGCTAAAGGTGTAACATATCATGTGATATAATTACCTTGTGATGACTTGGTAGATTGACGAGAAATCACTCATGATTGTGGAACTGTCATAACAAAGCATGCATGGTTGGTAATGTGGATTTTACAAATGGACTTGTTATGGAAAAGGGAACTTGTGAAATGGGATAAGTCCATGTTTGGGTTATTTCTTTGAAAAAAGGGTTTTTATATAAAATTATTGATATAGCATTTGTTTATATTGAGTTATAAATTGTTTTAGAGATGTTTATATTTAGTTATAAACTGTTTTGGAAGTTGTTTTATATAAATGTGGCTAGTTATTCTATCATAGCGGTATGAGTAGGGAAGTATTTGGGGAAATACTACTAAGTTTTAGTAATCAATCCTAACTCGGCACTTTGGTGGTTTTGCAGACATCATCTATCCGGATGTGGGAAAAGGTAAAGTATCATAAGTCTTCAGCACTACTTCTAGATACTTGAGCTATTTGGTAAAGTTGGAGCATGAAGCTAGCATAGAATAGAGTTTTATTGTGTTCTTAGATACTTGAATCGATTTCTTTATAGTATTCAAATTTTTAATTTGATGTTTGGATTGGATTAAACTATTTTAATTTGCTTAGTTTTAATATAAGTAAAATTTTTAGTTTTCTTCCTTGTTATCATGCATTATAGAGTGTTTGGTTTAGATGGTTAGTTGTTTTAATTATTAAAGGGTAAATATTCCCAAACTCTCAATGAAACCCTTTGACATTTATTTCTAGCCTTTGGAACATTTGGGATGTCACTTAATTCTAAGTATCATTCCACCGCCATCTCAAGCTAGTGAGAATAAGTGAGATGCTACAAATGGTATCAGCTTGGTCCTTCCTTTGTGGAACATGTGGTCATCAGTTTTCTAGTTCTTGGAGTTGAAATCATTATTGTCTATTCCTTGGTATGTGATCTTAGAAAGGAGTATAATTTTCGAAACATGAAATGTATAGCATAAAAGGTCATAGTTAACAGATTTATGCTAAACTTCAAGTTACCACGGAGTTGGGTACATAAGTGTTTTGGAGACACCTATAATATTTTAAAATCTCATTGTCATGGGTTTAGCGAATGAGGCAGTCATGATATAAGTTAGAGGAATGAATTCCCATTAGGAGTCCATACATCATTTTGATTAATGATCTATGAGTATGTGGAAAAGTGTTGATTTCTGAAAAATTTGAAATTGTTTTAATATGAAATATTTTGAAAAGGAACTTGGTTGTGGTATTTTTGAGAACATATTGATTTTAAAAAATAAAGTTTAAAGTTTTAACAAATATTTGAACATTTATATAATTGATTTTGGAAGGTAATGTTGTTATAGTTGATGTGATAAATTTTGAAATTCTAAGACTTCAATTGCTAGAGAGTGAGACTCAAAAAGTTGTTGTTTGTTTAGAAAATGGAACCTGGTAGGCATCATAAAAACCAACAGAAAGAATATATGGATAATGTGGTTCCAGCTAAACCACAGGTGAACCAATAGTTGGTTTAGGTTATTGTCCAGACATTCCATGTTATGGACACTAGGAACCAGAGGGATGAGACGAGACAAGCGGGCTATTTCTTCCTGTTCTAGAAAGAGAATCCACCCATCTTCAGGTGTGATTCTAATTCAGAAAGAGCAGAGGAATGGTTGAACAAGATGAATCATATCTTAAAATTCATCAGCACACCAATGGTGCTAAAGTTCAATATGGTGATATTTATGCTCTAGGATCTTACTCACCAGTGGTGGGAACTAGTACTATATTCTAAATTGGATCAAGGCCTTAATTGGGATGACTTTGAGGAATTGTTCGACCAAAAATTCTACCCTCACACATTCACTATCTAGAGAATAGTGGAATTTTTTAGCCTAAAGTAGGAAAATTTATCTATCATAGAGTATGTGGATTAATTCATGATTTTAGTGCGATTTTCACCTGAGGTTGTGACTAGTGTGGAATTAAAGGAGCATATCTTTGAATTAGGGATAATATAAGAGATTTTTTTAAGATAGTTGTTCTCTATATTACTGACTATAAATAGATGGTCAATAGAGAGATAGTAGCTAAAAGAGACATTTAAGAGCTATGGGAGGAGGATGTATGTTGATACCCATGGGAACTAGTGGTAAATCTAATGCTAATTTCAAGTGGAAGAGGGACAACTATTTCCAAGGTGGGATTAGAAATCAAAACCAGAAAGTTGGATCAATAAACCTTCCTCCACTACCAAAGAGAAAAGACATATATTTCCAATGTGGATCCTTTTACCACATGAGGCGAGAGTGTACAACACCACCAAGAGCATTCCATAATTACATTAATATGGGAAATCTTAAGCACTATTGTCACAATGCTCTAATATCAAGTGCTTGAGACACTTATAAGGTGTCACATGAATCATATACTTCAACTTGGTGGGGAAAAAATTCAATCTCATCAACAGAGTAGATCTAGTGATAGTAATTCTAGGAATACCATGACTCCTTATTAAGGGAAATCTCAGCAAGGAAATAAGGAGTAGATCCCATCGATGAAGAAATTATATGAATTTGAGTAGATAATTTTGGATGATTAGGTTGAACCATCTATGGTGAGTGGTATGACTTTTTTGAATTATACCATTATGAAAGTGCTATTTGATACCAGTGCATCACATTTATTAATTACTTCTCATACTAGTTTCTTTAAAGGAATTCCTATGAAACCCAGCCATAAAAAAATGCCGTCAGAGGCCACTGGGTTCGATGGATCCCCCTGTACAGGGGTCTCAAACTTAACTTTTATGGTTCCTGGTGCATGGGGGTACTTCAAGGTGGAGGCATGGTCCGAGACAATAAGGGGTCTGTGATTCTTTCTTTCTCCTCCTGCCATGGTTGTGGTTCTTCCCTTCAAGCGGAGGCCAAGGCTTTGCTCTAGGGTATGAGTTAATTCCACGAGAATTACATCGAGTTATCCAAGGTTGAAACCGACTCCAAGATCCTATATAATGATTTTATGGTCCCCATCCCCTCTCCCTAGTCAATTATTTACATAATATGAAAGTATAAGGGTATGCTCGAAAACAATACCAATGTGATACACACTTGGCAAGAGGGAAAACATGTCACGAAATACCTTGCTTCCTTTAATGTTATTGTCCCTAACCTCCCCGTCCTCCAAAATGTGATGTCTTTGAAACCTAAAGGGGTCAATTTGATCAGAGGGGATACACTCAGTCTGCACTACTTCAGGTCCCCATGAGCCATTTTTTCTTGTTTCCCTTGTGCCTTTTTCTTTTAATAAAAATGTACTCGATGATGATGAGATGATTCCTTATGTGTTTAAACTCTGAAATCCTCTTAGTGAGAGAAAATGTAGATCCATCCTGTGTAAAGCATGGGATATTAAAATTGATGGAGTTGAGCTAAAATGGGACTTCTAGGTTTTGGAGATGGATGTCTATGATGTAATCGTAGGTATAGATTGGTTAGCAATGTTCAAGGCTCACATCGTCTGTTATAGAAGTATAGTTACTTTTGCGATTAAGGATGATTTCAAAAATATATTTAAATGAGAAAGGGTTACAAAGGAAGGTGAAATAGGCTTTTTGGCAGTATAAGTGAAAGAAATATCTCACCAGTTAGTGGTTTTGACTTTGACATTGATGGAAGAGATTGAGAAAAATAGTTTTCCAGTAGTTATGGATCAATTTCAATATGTTTTTTCCAATAACTTCTCAGGGTTACCAACTCTATGGTAAGTGGATTTTATGATTTATCTCCTACTAGGGAACCGTCTAATTTCCCTTACGTCTTGTAGTATGGAACCAATAAAGTTAATGGAGATGAAATTTTAGTTAGAAGAGCTAGAAAGAAAAGGTTTCATTCGGTCGAGCACATCTCCATGGGAAGTACCGGTCTTGTTTATGAATAATGTAGATGGAACTCTAAGGCTATGTTTTGATTATCTTAATCTTAAATAATTTAGGAAAAATAATTAGTATCCACTACTATGCATTGGTGATCTATTTGATCAATTGAGTGGAGCTCAGTGGTTCTCTAAATTTGACTTGCGATCAGGATATCAATGATTGTGAGTTCAGAAGGAGGACATTATGAAAATAGATTTCAAAAGAAGATATGGACATTATGAATATGTCATATTGCATTTTTATCTTAAAAATACACCAGTGGTCTTTATGGATTTGATGAATAAGATATTTCCGTAATATAATTATTGTTTTTCTATATTGTTCTTGGATGACATATTGGTGTATTAAAGGACAAAGGATGAGCATGAGAAATACTTAGAGATTCTAAGTACCCAACCTTGATGTTAATAGACATTACATTTTTTTCTGGAATAATTAATACATTACAAAAATAGATGCAGAAAGAGCATATTAGTTTAGTGTATTTAAAAACATGGAACATATTCTTCAAACTTGGTGAAAGATCTTCAACATCTCCAATAAATATCTCCCCCTTTTGTTTTCCTACACAAAAATTTATTTATATCCTAGGGAAAATAAAACCTAAAAGGGTGACCTCAAATTCTTAGTAAAGGTAAACATTGAGAACATAAAACAAACTATAAATATAAGAATTCAAAAACATGAACATAAAGTTTAAATATCAAAATATTGAGTCATGAAATAAATTTTGGTAGTACATAATCCATTGACCATAAAGGAACATTAAACATGATAAAATATAATTGGTATAAAACATGTAATTATGGAAAAAATAAGAACATAATATGATTTACATAGTACCCAAGGAATTGATTCCAAGACCATCATATTGGAAAAATTCCATTACTGAACCAGGTTTACTTGCCATTCCAACCATGTATTGCTGAACCAAATTTACTTTTCGTTCTAGCCCTGTATTATTGAACTCGATTTACTTGTTATTCTAGCCCTGTATTAATGATCCAAATTTACTTTCCATTACACTCATTTCTATCTCACGAGATATAAATGTTTACCCAATGCATTATAGGGAGATATTGGCCCTAACCATCTCAAAATGATATCATTATTACATGTTCGAAAAAAGCATAAATCATAGCATAACCCACAGAATAAAATGGGTTTCTTAAACATCATTCCATCATAATCCATATAAAAAAAGAGTTCATAAATAGTATTCCATCATAAACACAACTCAAATAATTGTGATAATAGGGTTAGAAACATAAACCAATTCAAAGAATTTCATATTATATAGAAAGTAATTTTGATAAAATATTTGAAATTAATTATTGCGGAAAATATCATTTCTTCTTAAAAAATGTTTTATTTTCTCAAAATTCCACTCAATTTTAAAGGAAAAAATTTAATTGAAAGAAAAAATGAAATATTGCAAAGTAAGTTTCATGTAAATAATTCATTATGAAATCTTAAGAATCCATTCATGCCATATAAGTCAAAAAACCATTCTTCTCAAACTCTTTCTAGAAAAGTCAAAAAGTACCTCGTATAAAAAACGAAAGAAATATTCCTTCCATACCATTTAATAAAAATTTAACAATGGGTAATATTAACTTTAAAAATTAGAATAATAATATAAATAATACTATATATTTAGGAAAAATGGATGTGAATGATAAATATACCCCTAAAAATACTTACGATTAAATAATCTTAGATAATAATGAGATTGTAAAATTATCCCTTACCTTAGGTCCGATTTATTCATTACGTGTACAAAACTACTATATAGTGGGATTAAAAGTATTTATTAACTTGTAACAGAACCATAATTATATTTTTGATATTATATATGATTAAATTATAACTTTATATTACTCATTTATTTATCAATTTCGTGTTAAAGCAACGTTTTGGGAAATAATCATTTTATTTATCGTACATGTTTTGACTTTTTTTTTCTTGATATTATTACTTAGATCATGATTTAATTACTTCCAAAATTGAAAAAATTATTTATGTATCATAAATATTTAATATATAAATATATATAATAGATAGATAAATGAAATGTAATATACCATTCATGGAGACGATAGGCCATACGTACGAATGAACATTGTTTCCGCTTCCTTATTGAATTGAATGGAAAAAATTAAATGAATTATATATATATATAAAATCTAGTAGTATTATTATGTCATTTATTTCATTATTATTTATTATATATACTTTATAATCATACTTGAATGGTTAACGTGGAGAATGCATCTCATCGCGTCGTGGAGACAGTATGTCATATGCACTCACGAGCGACAATATCATTCACTTAATAGTCAAATGGTATTGAATTGGATGGTATATTAAATATAAATAAATATTATAATGTCATATTCATTATTTACATCCATTATAATCATCATTATACCCATCCAAATTATGTATTGGTGAATAACAATTTACACCACGACGTGGAGTCGGTAAGCCGTACATATGCACATATGATGATATTGGTATTAGTAGGCTGGATAAAAGGAGGTATAATGTTGTAAAATAATTATAATAAAACATAATAATGTATAGGATACTTTATTTATTACTTTATTATGAAAAAAACAAAATAATATTACGTATAAGAAGAAAAGAATTTTGAAAGATGTTATAAATCAATTACCTCTTTTTTAAGTATCTCCATTTGATTTGCACAAAAGATATCCTTAGGATGGATTTCTGTGAAAAGTGTGGAATCTAGGATGAAGTGACGTAAGTTGGGAGAGAAAATGGACAGGTTTTGGCAGAGAAAAATGGATTTATAGGTGTTATTAAAAGTGAAGGAGAATCTTCCTTTTATAAGTGATGGGAGGGGTACTTTAAGAAAGTCTTTAAATATTAATTTATTATAAATTTATTTTTGGTTATAATGGTAGAAAACTCATTTATTTATCATATAAGATGCTTATGGGTATAAATACTCTCAAAAAATAGGTTTATGAAAAGTTTAGGTCAAAAACGTAACCATATATTTTAGCTTTAACCCTTAGTAAAAAACATTAACTCTTACCATGTTTTCTTGTATTTTCATAATATATGGTTCCTATAGTTACTATAAAATTCCAAGAGAACCTCAAGTGGATCATCAATTACATTTTTAACATTATATAATTAATTTTAATAATATTATATTTTTATAACTATTATATCATTTAATAAAATATTATTTGTTTTAAATACTCACTTATGTCAATTTTGACACTATTTAGTAACTGATTTTTTTAAAGTCATAACAACTTGATTCCTTAAAAAAGGTATTAAATCATCCATAACATGTACATTTCATCTAAAAAATTCGTTTATGGCATAAAAATGTTCAAATTACTTTTATTTTGATAATTATAATAAAATTTATTTGAATATTTCTTTAATAAGGTAATCATAGGATCATCATTGTGTCATTAATAAATTTATTTATATAATTTCTAAAAAATATAAATAAAATACCACGATATAAGAGATATTTTTATATTTCTAATGACTATTTATAGGCAAAGATATCAATTATATAACCCCACCTTAAAACTATTTTAGTAAAAAGATACATGCTTATGTTATATTTCTCTTCAATTTAAATTAATTATTATAACTTGTAATTTTCATTCCCAATTGGTTCTTAAATGCCAAATTTTAGTCTAAGGATTTTTTCATTTCCCATGAATCATCCAATAGGATTATGAAATGTTTTTGGGTAGTTTTATATTATTATAATATTATTATTTTTTACCCTTATTTACATGATTTACCCTTTAACTATGGTAAATAAAAATAATTACTGAAGTTACTATTCATAATACCAAAAAATAAAAGGTATCTATTTAAATAATTTTTTCCTTATGACTACAAATATGAAATATATTTTCTAAATTAAAAACATATACTTTTCAAAAATTAATTTAAAATTAATTCTCATTGTCAAAACAAAAAAGCGGGGTTTTAAGAAGTAAAAACAATCAAAAGATTAACACGTGTTTATGTCCAAATTAAATATGAAATTACATAAAATGAAAAAAATTGGATTAAATTATAAAAACATGATTCAATTACACTTTAAAAACAATTAAAAATATAATCTAACTATATAAATAAATTAGATGAATTAGAAGTTTTGAATTCAAATACTATATTTTTTCACTATTCATTAAAATATGAATTTTATCATAAAAAAACCAAAAATTCAACCAAAGTAAATTTTTATGTCCCAATTACAAATAATAATATTATTTTTTCAAATATAATATATAAAAGTGATAAAAACGTGATTTGAAATTGGTGCGCCATCAAAAGGTGGTAGAAGTGCTTTTTTTGAAAAATAATTCTTTTATTTGAAAAATTAATTTTTTTAATTATATCATATCTAAAATAGATAATATTAAATTTAGAAAATTAAATTGAATATATTACATATATATTTTACTAATAAAATCCATAAAGAGTGCTTTTATTATTTTAAAGACTCATTTATTTTCATTAAAATAGTTTTTAGATGAAAGTTTATACTATTCATACCCACCATTATAATGACCATTTTGTAATATTTAGTTATTAATAATAAACCATCTTGCGTGAATTGAATTATATAAAAATAACTTGAAATTGTGTGTATCAAAAGCCAAGAATAGTGTTGCGTATACTTCAAGCTAATACATTGTTGCGTATAGCGCAAGCTAATCTTAGTGTAGTGTACAACACATGACATCAAAGAAATTAAAAAAATAAATCTCATAAAATCTTGGGGTATTACATTATACCCCCCTTAAGATTAATTTCGGCCTCAAAAATCATTAGGGTTATAAAAGGTTTACTAATTTAATGTTTCTTTCATAGAAACCCACATTATAAAAAGGAATACTAAAACTTCATTTTAAAAAGGAAATTTATAAACACAAAATTTACCCATAGTAACTAATCATTAGGTTTCCACATAGGAGAAAATAGGTGAGAAGTGAAAACATAGATATTAAAGAGAAATATAACCATCTTGTTCTGATAGATAGTGATAGAGAACAAGTTTGGAGAATGTTGACAACTAGAAACCCATAAATCTACGTTGATTTAAGGGACCATATGATTCATCAGATAAGAAGGTACTAAGATAACATTTTTGGTTTTCAAGATAATTTACATATATTTGAATAACATGCAAAGAAATAATTACTTTATTTTAGTATAATCTCATCATTGGTCATTCCTCAAACAATTTTCACTTCATCTCTAATTCAAAGAATTTAAGTTGAATTTTTCATTCTTGAAGTATTAGTAGATCATGCAATCCACAAATAGAATGATACACCATTCCATATATATCAACAAAAATGTTATCACAAGTAATAAAATATTCATAAGTCCACCTATAGTGAGATAATACATTAATCTAACAAACTTTAACCAAAATATATCTTATACTAACCATAAATGGATAACATTAGAATCCTTCCCAAAACTGAAAAATATAAAACTTTAGAAAGAGGTTAACTAAATAATCTTAACATTTATGTCCTATATATATCAAGTTAGATCATTATTTTCACATTCCAAAAATGTGAATACCTTAATCATGTATTCTCTTGAAACATGATAATAACATGAATTACTATAGAACCTTAGTAAAAACATGCATTCTTTCAAAATTTACTCTTTCCACAAAAAAACAGAAACTCTATATAATCAAACTATGATATCACTTTGTCCTTATATCATTCATGAGGTCATTAATATAAACCAACATCTCATTATCTTTTTATCCCATCATTATGCACATATCATGCATTTTCCAAAAATATCTGAATAACTTTTAATGGTTATCAGTATCCTTCAACATATACTTTTCAAATACTTAAGGAAAAAAATAGTGTAACAATACTTAGATTTTTATTTATACCATAATACCATAAAAATAATTATACAACATTATTCTTGGGAATAATGTAATTATTACACTATATTCTTAAACCATTGATTGTGCTTCATCATTTTTTTCTTTAACACTTCTTTTATATCATATATCATTTGTAGTATCTTCATCGTCATCAACAAAAATACTACCCATACGACCATTCAGATTTTCTTCATGACATTTTCCCTCAGGGCATCGATTTTAAAAATTCACAAACATTCCACATTTAAAACATTTAACCCTCATTGATGTCTTAGCAACACAATTATTCTTGTCCATTGTGTTAACTGATCATTTTTACTTTTCAATTACTAGATTTGTGTCCTTTAATTCCACACCAAAAGTATCTTTCAGTTCCTTTTAAACATTGTCATCGATTCCTCTTCCCACATGATTTACATGATTAAAATTGAACTTTCTTTCCTCTATGATCACCATGAAATTCTGTTTTTCTCTTATTAGATGGGTTAGGAAACTCACAAAAGTTGATATTATGGATCATATAATGAAATTAATGATTAGGCATAATAATGATTTTTCAATTTCCAAATCCCATTTAAATTGGTTTCTCATGAATAATATCATTCCATTGTCTATCATATTCTTCATTAACATGAATCCTAATGTTTTCAGCCATTTTCTAAAACCAAAAAGGAATAGTGTGAGAGGAAAAAATCATACTAAGAAAACAAAACAATCAAGGTGAAGTACTTTCAATATCTATCATATTATGTTTAATCATAGGTTATTCCTGAACGTTACCATAATTCTAGTATTGTAATCTATAGTTAGACATACCCTTAGTTACATCCCTAGACATACCTTAGAAATTTCTCCAGGTATCTCACTAATGTTATCACATTCTATTTTCTAAAGGTTAACTATACCTTCTCTCTTACATCAACTCTAATGACCCAACCTTGATGTACATAGAAATTTCATTTATTTTTGAGAAATAATTAATACATTAGACAAATATATTCCCAATGACCATTTTAGTTTCGTGTCTTTGGAAACTTGGAACATAATCTTCTAAATTGGTGAAAGATATTCAACATCTTCTATAATGATCTTCCCCTTTTGTTTTCCTACCTAAAACCTTTATTTATATCTTGGGGAAAAGAAGAAATAAAAAGGGTGATCTCAAATAATCAATAAGGGTAAAAATTGAGAACATAAAACAAACCATAAACATAATAATTTAAAAATATGAAAATAAATTTTAAATATCAAAATCATGATTCTAGAAATAAATCTTGGTTGTATGTAAGGCATAGACCATAAAGGAATATTAACAATGATACAATAGCATTGGTATAAAACCTGGAATTGTGGAAGACAAATAGTCACATAATATGATTTCCATAGTATCCAAGGAATTTCTACCAAGACCATATTAATGGAATAAGTCCATTACTGAACTGGGTTTACTTTCCATTCTAGCCATGTATTACTAAACCAGATTTACTTTTTGTTCTAGCCCTACATTACTGAACTAGATTTACATTCCATTCCAGCCCTATATTACTGGACTAAATTTACTTGTCGTTCCAGTCATGTATGTATCATGAGATATAAATCCTTTCCAAATGAATTGGAGGGATATATAGGTCCCGCCCATCTCATAATTAAATCATTCTTATATGCGCCACAAAAGAAATAAATTATATCATAACCCACAAAATAAAATGGGTTTCTTAAACATCATTCCATCATAATCTATATAAAACAAATAGAGTTTATAAATATAATTCCATGATAGAAAAAACTGAAATAATACAGATAATAGGGATAGAAACATAACCCTATTCAAAGAATTTCAGCTTATATGGAAAGTTATATTGATAAAATATTTTAAATTAATTCTTGATGAAAATATCCTTTCTTCTTCAAAAATGTTTTCTTTTCTCAATATTCCATGCAATTTTAAAGTAAAATAATTTAATTTTAAATACACACTAAATATTATAATGGAAGATTCATAGAAATAAGGTGTTATGAATGTATAATAATCCATTCATGTCGTATAATTTAAAAAACATTCTTCTCGTACTCTTGCTGGAAAAGTCAAAAAGCACCTTATATAGAAAATGAAAGAATGATTCATTCCATAAAATTTAATAAAAATTTAACAAAGGGTAAAATTAAATTTATACATTATTATAGGAATATAAATAATATTATATATTTAGGAAACATGGATGTGAATGATTAATTTACCCCAGTAAATACTCACAAATAAACAATCATGGATAATAATGAGATTATAAAATTATCCCTTACCTTAGGTCCTATTTCTTGTGTATGTGTCCGAAACTCCTATATAGTGGGTTTAAACATATTATGAACTTTTAAGAAAATAATAATAATATTTTTTATATCATATATGATTCACTTATGACTTTATATTACCTGATTATTTATAAATTCCATGTTAAAGTAACGTTTTGGGTAATAATCCTTTTATTTATCATTCATGTTTTGACTTGTTATTAATGATATTATTTCTTAGATCATGATTAAATTACTTACAAAATGTAAAAAATGATTTATATATCATAAATATTCAGTATATAAATATATATAACAGATAGATAAATTAAATGGAATACACCGTTAATGGACACGGTAGGCCGTACGTACGCATAAATGCTATTTTCATTTCCTTATTGAATTGAATGGAAGCAAGTAAATGACACACACACACAAATATATATATATATAAATACATAAATCTAGTAGCATTATTATGTCATATATTTCATGCTTATTTATTATATATACTTTATAATCATTCTTGAATAGTTAACATGGAGAATGAATCTCATCGTGTTGTGGAGACGGTAGGCAGTACATACGCACGAGTGACAATATCATTCACTTAATGCTTAAATGGTATTTAATTGGATAGTATATTAATTATAAAGAATAATTATTATGGCATATTTATTATTTACATCCATTATACTCATCATTATGCCCATCCAAATTATGTATTGTTGAATAAAAAATTACACCATAATGTGGAGACATTAAGCCGTACGTATACATTAATGGTGATATTGTTATTAGTATGATGGATAAAAGGAGTTATATGATTTTACCATAAATATAATAATATCTACGAATGTATATAATATTTTATTTATTAATTTATTTTGTAAAAAACATAATAAGAGGAAGTAGAAGAAGAACAAAATTTTGAAAGAGGTGATAAAACAATTACCTTTTTTCAATTATATCATTTTGATTTGCCCAAAAGGTATCCTTAAGATGGATTTATGACAAGATTATGGCCCCTAGGATGAAGTGTGGGAAGTTTTTTGAGATAATTGTTAGGTTTGTTCTATGTAAAAGGGCTTTATAGGTGTGATTAAAAGAGAATGAGAAGTTCTATTTTATAGGAGAGGTGAGGGGCACTTTAGGAAAATCTTTAAATATTAATTTATTATAAATTGATTTTATGTTTTTAATAGTCCCAAACTCATTTATTTAGAGTATATGATGTTTATGGGTCTAAATAATCTAAACCAATTTGTTTATGACAAGTTTATGTCACAAAATTAACCTTATATTTTAGCTTTAACCCTTAATTAAAAGCATTAACCCTAACCATGTCTTCTTGTATTTTCCTAATATATGGTTTCTATTTTTATTATAAAATGAAAAAAGAATGTCAAGTGTATCATTAATGACATTTTTAATATTATATAATTCATTTGGATGAATATTATATTTTTAGTACTATTATATCATTTAATGAAATATTATTTGTTTTAAAAACCCATTTATGTCAATTTTGACAATATTTAGTAATTGATTTTAATAAAGTCACAACAACATGATTCCTTAGAAAAAGAATTAAATCATCCCTAAAATGTCAATTTCATACAAAAAATTCATGGATGTAATAAAAATGTTGAAACTACATTTATTTTAATATTTATAATATCATTTATTTGAATATTTCATTAATAAGGTAATCATTGGATCATCATTGTATCATAAATAAATTTTTTTATTTAATGTTTAAAAAATATAAATAAAATACCATGATGTAGGAAATATTTTTATATTTATAATTAATATTTATATTCAAAGATATCAATTATACAACCCCATCTTAAATTTTTTTAATAAAAAGATACATGTTTATGTTATATTTCCCTTTACTTTAAATTAATTCTTATAACATGTCATTTTTAGACCAAAGTGGTCCTCAAATGCTAAAATTTAGGCCTAAGGATTGTTTTGATCACCCATGAATCATAAAATAGGATTAGGATAAATTTTAGGATAGTTTTATATTATTATTATATTATTATTATTTTTTACCCTTATTTACCTAATTTACCCTTTAACTATGGTAAATAAAAATAATTACTGAAATTACTATTCATAATGTTCAAAAATAAAAAGAACCCATTTCCATAATTTGGACCTTCTGATTCCAAATATGGAGTCCATTTTTCTAAATTCAATATACGGAATTGGTAGAAATTAATTTAAACTTAATTTCTATTCTCAAAACCAAAATGCGATTTTTAAGAAGTAATAAATATCAAAAGATTGACATGTGTTTATGTCCAATTTAAATGTATAATTACTTTAAATGACCAAAATTGGATTAAATTATAAATATATAATCCAATTACACTTTAAAACCAATTAAAAAGATACTTTAACAATATAAATAAATTAGATGAAAATGTAGTTTTGAATTAAAATACAGTATTTTCACTATTCATTAAAATATGAATTCTATCAGAAAATACCAAAAATTAAACCCAAGAAAATTTTTATGTCCCAATTCCAAATAATAAGTATATTTTTTCAAATAGAATATATAAAATTTTTAAAAACTATATTTTAAATGAGTGAAAAATGAAAAGGCGGTAGAACTGCATTTAAAAAAAATATTTCTTTTATCCAAAAAAATGAATTTTTTATATCATATATAATTATATTAGATGAATTTGATATCATTGAGTTGAATATATTACATATATATTTTTCTAATAAATTTTGTAAAGAGATATTTTATTATTTTATAGACTCACTTATTTTCATTTAAATAGTTTTTTAGAAGGATGTTTATACTATTCACACCCGCCATTATAATGATTAGGTTATAATATTTAGTTATCACTTATAATTGGTCTTTAATGAAATGAATTATATCAAAATAAATTGAAATTGTGTGTATCATAAACCAATAATATTTTTATCTATACTAAAATCTAATAGAGTGTTGCGTATAGCGTAAGCTAATCTTGGTGTAGCGTACAACACAAGACATCAAAAAAATTAAAAAAATATATCTCATAAAATATTGGGGTGTTATAGTGATAGTGTTGTAAATCTTAAGAGATCATATTTTTAATTGAAAACTATCAATGTGGGATTTTTGGATATAAGAGGTATCCTTTCTTAGCCATGTAATATCTGAAAAAGGTGTTTTAATAGATCTAGAAAAGATAGAATATGTTATCTCTTGGAAACCAACAAATAACATCTTTGAGATACAAAGCTTCCTTAGTCTAGCTAGTTATTACCGATGCTTTGTGCATGAATTCTCACGACTATATTCACCTATGACAACATTGATGAAAAATAATTCTCCATTCCAATAGAATGAGGAATGCAAGAAATATTTTCAAGAGATGAAATTATGCCTTACATCATCACCTATTTTGATTTTGTTGGAATCAAGAAATGGGTATATAGTGTATTTTGATGCTTTGGGATATAGGTTGGGATGTTTCCTCATACAAGGAGTTCATGTTGTTTCTTATGGCTTGAGTTAGTTGAGGGTGCATGAGAAGAATTACCCAACCCAAGATTTGGAGTTAGCTACAGTTTTCCATGCTTTAAAGACCTAGGATCACTATCTATTTGGTAAGAAATTCACTGTGTTCATAGATCATAAGATCTTGGAACATATTTTATCATAACAAGACTTGAATATGAGGAAAAGGAGATTGATAGAGTATCTTCAGATGTTTGAATTTTACTTGATGTATACACCAGAAAAAAGAAATTTGGTGGCTAATGCATTAAGTAGAAAGTCATATGCTCAGTTGAAAAAATAAGCTTCAGATGAATGGAAGTTTGGGCCAGTCTTAGATGATATGCATGTCAAATGTGAAGACTAAGGTGATGTTAGGTTTTTATTTTCATCCATGATTATTCTTGATTTTGTAAAGATGATCATAGAGTCACAAACATCTGTCATAGAATTCCTAATTATGAGTTCAAAACTCAAAGGCAGGGAGAACATTGAGGGATGAAATCTTGATGGGAGTTCGGTTTTATTATTCAGAAATCAGAAGGTTGTACTTATGTCTTGTATAGAAGAACTTATTTATTCTTACCACCATTTGATAAGGGATATTAATTTGGGAATACAGAATATATATATCGTGTTGAAGGCACAGTTTTGTGGAGAGACATGAAAAGGAAAGTGACAGAGTTTGTTTCGTGGTGCTTAACTTGTCAACTTGTAAAGGAAGAGCATCATAGACCAGTGGATATGTTGCCGTATTTACATATTCTAGTGTGTAAATGGGAATATATCACAATGTATTTTGTTATAGGTCTCCCAAGAATGGTTCCAAAACATTATTCCATATGGGTGATATGGATCAGCTCACAAAGTTGGTCCATTTCATTCATATTCATGAAACTCATATGGTAGAGGATCTGTCCAAATTATATATATTAGAAGTGGTAAAGATACATGGAAGACCCATTTAAATCATTTTATATAGAGATATGAGGTTCACATCTCATTTTTGGAAATCCTTACAAAAATCTCTTGGGACCCAGTTGACTATGAGTATAGTGTCTCACCCTCAGACAGATGGCCAAAATGAAGGGATGATAAAAACATTGGAAGAAATGTTATAGGCATGTGTTATGGATTTTGTTGGCTCATGGGAATAGAACATACCCTTATTGTAGTTCTCATATAATAATAGATATCAGACATCAATATACATGGCTCTATTTGAAGAATTGTATGGGAAACCTTTTAATTATCCACTTTGTTAGGTGGTAATAAGTGATACTTCACTAGTCCGGCCAATCCTTTTCTAAGAAACATTGAAGAAGATTCAGTTAATCAAAAAGAGAATGGATACGGCTCAATGTTTTCAAAAACCATATAAAAATTATAGCTAAAGACCATTGTCATTCACGATGAGTGATCATGTGTTCCTGTGGAGTTTTCGAAGGCTAGGACAACGTTATTTTGGGAAGAAGGAAAGTAATATCCTACATATGTAGTCCCTTTTGAGATATTAGAAAAGGTTTTAGTGGTGGAATATAAGTCTTAATTACCAGAATGGTTCAGTTCGGTGCATAATGTGTTCCACATATTTCAGTTGAAAAAGTATCAGCATGATCCCGACCATGTGATCAGATGAGATCACATTGACCTAGAGCTAGATGCTTCATTGGTACATATCGTGATGTGGATTGTGGATAGGAAACATAAAGTCTTATGTGGAATATAATTCTTCTAGTGTGGGTTTTATGTCAATAGGGTTAGATTCAGGGAGAGAGTTGGGAACTCGAGAAGGAAATACAAGAGCAATGTACAAAACTCTTTTAGAACACCGATGGTTTTCTACTTTTCTGGGATGAAAAGACCAATGGTGGGGAGTATTCAGCACCCAAAATTTCTAGTATGTAACCCTTAATTTATGATATATAAGTTTATTAAGTATAATGGTGAAATTTGGAGAGTGTGTAGAACTTGTTGAGAGTTTTTGGGGCTAAAGAGAAGGCGCATGGGCTATTCACAGTTTATCCAAATTGTGCGGAAGCCATGTAGAAACTTTGAGAATGTGAAAATGTTGGACATAGATCTTTGGAATAGTCGGTGCATAGTTAAGAATCCCTACTAGGAGGCTATGTGAAGTTTTTATTAAGGAAGTATCATGAGGATAGTAAGCACAAGTCTAACCGTGCGACTAAACTATGCGAGGGTAAAAAACCACTTCCTTAAAAAGTGGATATAAGTAATCATTGCCATAAATACACTCATTTTCCCCCAATATGGCCCTAACTCGGGATTTTATATCTCCAATGGAAAAATAAGGATCTCCCATCAATCCATAGGTGATACTAAGGCTTCCCTTGGTGATTCAAAGCTTGATTTTCATGGTATGTAATCATTCTTCACTTTTCATGTCACGTTTTCTTAGATATACATAGATATAATTCTACTTTTCTCTTAGTTTCTTAGATATATTACCATTATGGGTAGATATAAGATTTTGGATTCCAAATATGATGATATTTGGTCTCTTTGTTGATAGGGTAAGTGAACTATGGCAGTTTCATGGAATTGTTACACGATTTTGTGAGAGTTCTTTGTCCGTTTTCTGTTTTAATCAAAATGGTTGAGGTAAGTGGATTCAATCTCGAATCCACTTTCTATAATTTATAGGATTTGTTTCAAATTGATTTAATTTCATGAGTTTTATTATAAAATAGTTGTACAAGGCACGTAATAAATATTCTTTAGTGATTATTTATGGTTTTGATGGAATTGTATACTTTTGGTGGATTGTATTATAATGAGGTTTGAATTCTTGATTTTAAAATGGTTGTTTTAAAATATATTTTCTCCTAAATATTTAAATGATTTTTTGGAAAGAGGTTTTTAATAAAAATTTCATTTTATTGAAATGGCTTGATGGGAAAAAGGGTTTTTAATAAAAGGGTGATTTTATTAAAATGGATTTGAAAAGGTTTTTGGGAATATGTGGGGGTGTGTGTTCATATTGAAATTTTGAGTCATGGTTTCAATATGAACTTGTGCTTAGTTCCAATGGTGTAATGGAACATGGGGTATAATTACCTCATGATGACTTGGTATATCAACAAGAAACTACTCATGAGTATGGAATTGTCATAATGAAGCTTGCATGGTTGGTAATGTTGATTTGTGGAATGGATTGGTTATGCCAAAGAGAACTTGTGAAATGAGATAAATTAGTGTTTGGTTTCTTTATTTGAAAAAGGGTTTTGGATGGAAATTTTTTGATATATTATTTGTTTATATTGAGTTATAAAATATTATGGAGATGTTTATATTTAGTTATAAACTATTTTGGAAATTGTTTTATATAATCATTTTTATATAAATGTGGATAACTCTTTTATCCTAGTGATGTGAGTAGGAATGTCATTAGAAAAATTCTTTGGAGATTTATTAGTCACCTATGCCTTGTAACTTTGGTGATTTTGCAGAATTTATCTACCAGGATATGGGAAAAAGTAATGTATCGCATGTCTTTAGCACTACGTCGGGATACTTGAGTTGTTTGGTAAAGATAGAGCATGGAGTTATCTAGTGTTCTTGGAGTCTTGAATCCATTTCTTTGTAGTCTTCCAATGTTTATTTTTATTTTTGAATTATCTTCCACTGTTTTACTTTGTTTAGTTTTAATATAATTGAAATGTTGAGTTGTATTTTTTTTATCATGCATCATATAGTGTTGGGTTTGGATGGTTAGTTTTTCTTAATTCTTAATGTTTAAATTGTCCCCCACTCTAATTAAAACCCTTAATTATTTATTTCCATACTTTAGTTCGATGGGGATGTTTCTTAAGTCCAAGAATCATTCCAATGGCCTCTCAATATATTGAGAATAAGTGGGATTTTATAAAAATACACACCAGAGAAGAATCAAAACCATTCCTATAATACAGTAAATTGATTTTATATATTGAATATTTATTTATAGGAGTCTCATAGTCATGCGCCAAATAAGGAAGGTCGATAGAATATACTGGTGATGTGGTAGGGTTATCCTATAATCATACCCACTCATATGAGGACCAAAATTATTTTATAGTAGAAAAAATTTTAAGAGATGGTTTAAATTCATTTCCTTACTCATGAGTTTTTTCTCTATATTAAAATGTTATTGATGAACAAAAATGGACTTAAATTTTTATAAATTCTCATACTTGTGGAACACACTGGAATATTTTAACGTGTAACCAAGGGGGTCATTATATAATTATAATTAAATTAAGGTAGTCTCCACAGAGGGTTCCAATTTGAAAAGGTTAGTACCAACACTATAAAAATATGATCATGATGAGGTTATAAATCTGGTCACTTGAGCATAAAGATCAAGGAGGCATAATTAAGGGAACAATATCACCTAGGAGAATGACCATATTAAATCCCCAATCAATGCTGTAATTCTAAATGTACTTCAATTGATTGTGGTCACAACTCATTAATCCTCCTAGTCTTTATCAATGGGAGAAGGGGGTGGTCATAGAGAGGTATTCCCCACATCACATAAATCAATATGCGTGGATAACCACTCATGTGTACTATCCATAGAGGTCATTGGTGTGGTAATAGATAGATAAATTTTAGATGTACTCCTAATGGTATATGATATAGATGTATCCTTATAGAATGAAGATAAATATGAATTATTTAGAAACCCTAACCCAGTAGTCTGATTCCAGTGGTTAATTTATTACACTTCCATAAGATATAATGAATCACATCCAGAATGACTAAATTGTTTAATAGAATAAGTAAACTAGATACACACATGAAATTCTCTTTACAATTGAAAACATAAAATACACCAAGTGTTTTGTTTGATAAATTAATTATTCCCCATAGTATATCCCTATACATCAATCACAAATCACTTCCTGGAATTCTAGAAAAAATAAAACATAAGTAAGGGGTGAGCTCATATGGACAATGAGGTTAAGTGTATAGTAGAATATATGAATAAATAAGGAAAATTCAATATGTAGAGGTAAATTACTGAAATACATTCCATTTAATCATTAACTTGATCACAATATTATAGGAATAAATGATAATCAAATAATTCCATATAAAAAGTCACATGAGCTTGAAAAATAACCATTAAAATTCTAACTAATCAAATAATCTCATGGAATATAAATAACAGAATTCATAATTATGGAATGTATAATGATAGAAATCTAAAACTATCAAGACCTTTGTCAAGATGGTTTTAATATTTGGGTTGAAACCCATATAATTTCTCCAAATAATTTTTCTAATTAAGCCTATCGATGCATCGAGGGGCTATCTATAAATAGTCCACACATGTAACATACTATTTCCAATTAATTCATCATATAGAAGGGGTGGAACATAATGAAAATGAATAGTTTTATTCAAAAATAATGTAATAAATTTCAAAACTTACCCTAATAAATTAAACATAATCATAAACCATCCATAGTAATACGGTGAATGGTAAAAAAACTATACATCCTCAATAAAACTGATCGTTAACCATCTATGGAAATAATAATGTTGAATTTAATATAAACTATTTCCATTGAATCATATGTACACTAAAATTACGATGTTATTGATGAATTGAAATACAAGAAAAGTGACATTATAAACATTCTTCTAGAATTTCCACTTTAAAAATCACCTTTAAAAAATAATTTTTTTTGAAAATAATTTTTATTTGAAAATAACCTTTTAAGTTATGTAAAATAATATTTAAATCATTGATTTTTCATGAAGGAGGTAAATTATAGTCATTTCAAACATGTTAAATTAAGGATTCCTTTCACATTTTTGGTAAAATCCAAATGGTATATTTTCTGAATACAAAATGAGGATTACATACAATTTGTTTTTTTGTAAAAAGGAAAATTGGGTAAAAATATATTTAGTAAATCATTATGAAAATTTAAAAAACTTTTTTAGAAGCTGTCACGACCCATCCTCAGGGCCCGTTCCGTGAATACCCTAAGCCCTCCTTCCATAGGCCAGGGGCTGGCGATTAGAACCAAAGGCGTCAATCCTAATAAAAAGGGAAGGAATTGCCTTTAATAAGTAAACAACCACAAAAGAGTATGCAAAATAAAGTAAACACTAAGTAAATACTGTATAAAAAAGAAAGTGCTGAAAGGAAAGGGGCTGAAAATACAAGCCCAATAGTAAAGTACAATACAACTGACAAGATAATACAACTGCAGTAAAGTAAAATAACAACTACTGAGTCATCCTCCAGGAATCCCACCTGATGTGTGGGTACATATGGCCTCCTCAGCCCCTCAGGTCCATCCGTCTGCTCTATGTAAGTCTCGCCAAGTGGTCCATCTCCAGGTACCGTCCATCTCTACAAGTCTCTACCTCGATCATTGTTGTCCGTCATCTGCATCCAACACAACGTAGTGTGGGAATAACCCATGTAGGGGCGAGTATACGATACTCAGTAGGGTCCCCGAGACCCATTAAAGTCTCCCAGAATCCACGAAGGATAAACCAAAGAAGAGAGATACAATCACGAAGTATCAACCAACCCTACATATGTATATGCCCATACATATACCTAAGTTTTCAACCACAGTTCGACTCCAAATCTCGATCCCAAGCACAACCCAGTCCACATAGAAAAGTAAATCAATCACATTGATGATAATGATTGTATTCCAAGACTCATCTCACATAGGTATACATCTTTCGTATAACGATAGAGATGATCAGTTGTAGTCACTGATCCATCTAAGCTTTCAGACCGAAATAGGATACTAGACCAGCTAAGCTGTAGGACCCACATAGGATAAAAGACCAGATACACTTTCGGACCCACTCAAGATACAATAATAGAAGTCATAACTGTCGGACCCACTTAGGATACAAGAATAGTAGTCATCACTGTCGAACCCACGGAGGATCCCATTACAGAAGTCATCGCCGTCAAACCCACAGAGGATTCTGGTATGGTAGACGTCGTCGTCGAACCCATAGAAGATCCTAGTACGGAAGTCATCGTCGTCGAACCCACGGAGGATCCTAGTATAGAATTCATCGTCGTGGAACCCATGGAGGATCCTAGTATGGAAGTCATCTTCGTCGAACCTACGGAGGATCCTAGTATGGTAGACGTCGTATTTGAACCCACATAGGATCCCAGTACGGTAGTCGTCGCAGTCGCAGCCAGCTCTAGGGTTCCCGCACACAACACACTCGATTCCGGGAGGGTCTTCTCCTCGAGCAAAGGGTTCGATAGATCAACTATCATGAAGCCTTGAGTTAATGTATCCCGAAGTTCCGTCTCATCATAAGGAACCCAACGCGACAGAAGGTGCATCAATCGGACGCCCGGTCTGAGAGTTATTAGTTTTTCCGTTCCAGGGGCCCGGTTGGATTTTGGGTGCAATCCAACCTGGACATAATCCAATCTCATCACAATCCCATTTTGATTATGCCAAAAGCTCCGTATCGTAAAAATTAAACCAACTTAGTTGACGGCATGTCAATCGGACATCCGGTCCTTAAGTTATAAGAGTTTTCGCTCCGAGGCCCCGGTTGGTTTTGAGTTCGAACCAATCCATCTGTACACATGATTCACAAAAACCTTAAGTGAAATACACCAAATGGACCGTCTCGATCCAAGGAATCCTACGCAACTGACGGTGCATCGATCGGAGGTCCGTAACTCATGTTATGGGAGAAATACTAAAATGGGTCCGTAGAGGGGGGTTTGGGTCCAGTCCGACCCTGCCCAACCCACCCTAGGTTGACCTGACCCGGTTCTGGGTCCGGCCCAGTAGGGAGTGGCTTGGACTAGAGGCTGTGGCCTGGCCCGACACGGAGGGGCGCGGCCCGGTCTGGTGGTAGGCAGCCCGGCCCGGTGGGGCGCGGCCCGGCCCAGCGGTAGGTCGCGGCTCGACTAGTTGGCCGAGCAGCGCCGCCCCTCCTATCTAGCCGGCCGAAGAAGGTCGGTATTCCTGGAACGAGCGGCCCACATGGGCAGGCCACTATTTCCCCAGCGTGGCTCCAAGAGGGTGCCACGGGGTCTTCCCAGCCCGGGTGGCCACCTGCCAGCTGGTTCGTCCATTGAGCGGCCCGTGGTAGCAGGCCTCGTCTCTTCCGCAGCACGACACCAAGAGGGCACCGTGGGGTCTTCCCAGCCCGGATGGCTGCCGAGTAGCCCACCCAGCGCAGGTCGTGGTTCTCTGCAGTGTGGCACCCTTGTGGTGCCATGGTTTCTTTGGCCCAACCATCTTTAGCCGACCGGTTCTTCTTTGGCCGAGCGGCCCGCGGTTGCGGGCTGCGGTCTCCCTTCTACACAACACCTGATGCCGCATTCCTCTTTGGGATGGCGCACAACCACTGTTTCCGCCACCACCTTTGGTCATCGCCTCCCCCGATTTCCACCAACTCCGGTCACGACCACCTCTTTTTATACCGTCTCCATCTCAAATAAAAACAAGAAACAACATAGGGTCGTTGGGCTGTGTTCGTTTGTGCCGCGTCCTCCGTGTAAGGCGGTAACAAATGTCCACAGAAAATTACTTTCATTCAACAAGAATGGAGGTATAATTTATTCAATTTAATTTATACAAACCCCATACCTCGTAATTTACGTCACACATCATCGATCCGTGGAAGACGAGTGTCGCGGAAAACGGTGTCGTCCCGTAAACATTGGAGGAAGCGTCGTTGTCGTGATGCAGAAAGAGAATCCGAAGACGACATAGATTCCTTGACATCAGGGTGTGTCTGAGGAGGAAGCATCGTTCAAAGAAGTTCTTCGCGGTCTTCGTCGGATATGTTCTTCGCTGAAGAACGATGTTCTTCTTCTAGAGAGGAACACCTTTCTTATAATTCTCCAGAGTTTCCCCCACCTAAATATTTTCCAAGGAAAATATTATAATAAGACTCCCCAATTTTTAATAGAATTTCCATGTAATTCAAATTGATTTAGATATAAGGTTCCAATTAATGAATGAAGATATTAATTAGATGGGTTGGCATAATTAAGAGATAAGGGAGGTGAAAAGTTTAAAATTCAAAGAGATGAGGTGGAGACTTTTAAGAGTTAATAAGCGGGGTTTCATGGGAGTTTAAGGGGGAGTTGAGGGGTTAGGCTCTCGTGTGGGCCCCACTACACATTATCCTCATATGGGAGGTTATGTGGGTGTGGGACCCACATCTAACTTCCCCTTGTAGAAAATAACCTCTACTTAATAAATTAAATATAATTGTGTATACTTAATGTAACACCACAATTTTATTTTAATTTGTTACGAATCCCCAAATTAAAACTTCTACTATCGACTAAACGCAACTGTGGTAAATGTCCCCTTAAGAAAATACCGGCGCTGCGAGTTCATCGGTGCCCTCAGATTTTAATTCCGAGCACCGGTTCAAAAGATAGAAAAAACTGCATGTACGTTTACTGAACGTACCCGAACAAAATTTCATAAATTGATTCCGGGCACACCGGGCCTCGGAATTAAGTGCCGTCAGAAACCGCAGACTCGTAAAATTACAAAGTATTTAAGAAAAAAATTTCCTTGAAATTTATGGGTCTTTAAATTACCCCCACCTTAGGTATTTACGTCCCCGTAAAGCTAAAACACACACTAGGGAAACAAATGGGGATACAAAGCATGCATCTGAGCCTCCTGCTCGCTAGTGATCTCTTGGAGGTTCCCGTGATGCCAGAAAATGTGCACTAGAGGAATAGACTGTCTACGTAGGACCTGCTCTTGTCGATCCTCGATCTCCACCAGGACCTCCATAAATTTCTCCCAATTATCGATGTCCAGCTCCCCGTGGTCTATGATGTGGAACGGGTCGTGCACGTATCTCCTCAGCTGAGATACGTGAAAGACGTCGTGCACCCAGTGAAACTGAGGAGGAAGGGCCAGGCGGTAACCCACCTCGCCTACTTTGTTGATGACTTGGAATGGCCCGATAAAGCGTAGAGACAACTTGCCACCTTGGCCAATTCTCTGTAGACCTCGTTGAGGTGAGACCCCTAGGAAGACGTTGTCACCATCCTCAGACTCCATTTGTCTCTGTATCCTATTAGCATAGGACTTCTGTCTGCTCTATATAGTCTTCATCCACTCCTGGATGATCGACACCTTCTTCGTCGTAGTCTGCACCATCTCTGACTCGCTGAAGTAGTGGAGAAGTGACTGTGAGTGACTGTAGAAAGTCTTCTCCATCCCTATCCACAAAGGATATCTGCAACGCGGCCAACTGCTCTATCGCGTCTCCTAGAAGCTGAATGCCTGATCTCTTACTGAGAGAATATGATACAACGTTCCCCTTCCCAGGAGTATAGACTATCTCAAAGTCATAGTCTTGGAGGAACTCAAACCAATGTCACCGTCTCAGGTCTAGGTCCTTCTATGAGATGACACACCCGAGACTTTTGAGTTTAGAATAAACCGTAAACCATTCTCTCAATGAACTATGGGTGTGACTAGCCATTTGAAAATAACTCGACTACACCCTTTTTCACTTACATCCTACCAGAGCTGCTAATATTTCTCCTTTGCCGAAAAGATAAATCCAGTCTCATCCCCTAGATGAACCACGTTCTTTTCCTAATACAGTTGATCCTAACATAAACATTACTATTTCATTCCATGGACGACATCGTAAGGCCTCGATGCTACTATAAAAAGATCCAACCATTACTCTCGCTTCCAAGGGTTGAGTCACACTATCGGCAACAATGTGTGGTCACTGGGTATCCTCTAGTAGGAATCTAGAATGTGAGGGTCAAGTCAATGGTTTTAACCGGAACCTCTCAGTATCAACCATACAAAAAGGTAGGAAAACAAACATCACATGGAAACGTGTCTTTTATTACAACAGCTCAAAGTACAAAGACACAAAGAAACCACAAACAATGACATCAAAAAATCTATAAGAATTATGAACAAAAGTATCTATTCCTGGAGCTAGTCCCTCTCCTGTCCACCTGCTCCCAAAGCACTATGGTCATAGCCCTCATCTGCTTGAAGCTGAGCTCTCCCATGTCCACCCATTCCATGCGGTCGGGGTGGACCTCCTGGTGGTGGTGGTGGTAGGGCCTTGAAACATCATCCACCACCTACAGCTCGGTCAACTCCTCTACCACGTCCGCTAGCTCCCGGCGGACCACCAGGGTCAAACCTCTGCCTCTGCCTGGGAGGTCCCTCTACTGCCTGCTGCTCATCTGCAGGGCAGGTCGGATAGTCTCGAGCCATGTAACCCTGCCCACCACATGCATAGCACTGCATTCTCCACATATGGATGGCTCTATTTTGTGTCCATGCACAACCAAACCTATATCTTGAGGTCGCCCACCTGATGGACTGGTCCTCTTAGACCTCTACGTCAACTGTCTACTACCGGCTGCAGAATACTTCGCTATGTGTCGTCCTACGAAGGGTCTCTCCACTGGTGACTGCTCAGCGAGAAAAATCTCCACTAGAAGGGCTCTCTCCAACACCCCTTCCTACGTCGGGATGTTAAGGGAGATCATCGAAGATTTTATCTCATGCATGAGTCCCTGCTCGAAGGTTCGGGCCCTAAATAATGGCTCTCGAACCATATCAGTGGAGTAACATGAGAGGTCAGTGAACCTCACTGAGTACTGAGCTACTGTCATGTTGCCCTGCTGCAGATGAAGTAATTCCTGAATCCGAACCGCACGAAGGGTGGATGGTACAAACTCTTCCTGGAACAAGCTCTCAAAGTCTGTCTAGAGTAGTGATGCCTTGTCATGCACCTGGAGCCTCAGGCGCCACCATCTGCCTGCCGCTGCATGTAGGAGACTCGCGACAAGGATCACCATGAGTTCAGCTGGTGTCCCTACCAATATGAAAACTCTTAAGATAGCCTCCATCCAATCCTAAACTTCCTGGGGGTCCACCTCTCCCTGGAACCTGGGCGGCCTTTGTCACAAGAACTCGTACAATGCACTTAGGCAGCGTGCACTCTCTGCTGCTGGGGCTGGTGGTATCGGTGGCCCAGCAGTTAGTGGTATCGTTGGTGCCTCTGCTATGATGGGACCCTGCACCAAGGAATCGTCGCTTGTTGGGCTACCATCTCATACGTAACTCGGAACCCTAGCTGGCTTCCTTCTTGTGGCCATCCTGAAAATGAACAGTCGTGCCATAGTTTAAACAGTATACCTAGTGAGATGACTCAAAGTAATCACAGAGAAAACTTTTTCAAAGGAAACACACATGCAATCAGTGTTTTCGTGCACTATGTCGGAAATCAGAGATCAATGTCCTGGTGTATGGATAAGTCGGCCGCCGCACCAACACTGAACTCCCTTGACTGAAAACCACACTCAATACTCTTAACACAATTGCTTCATAGAAAATAATGATCAGAGTCCTGAGTTCTGCGGTAGAACCAACTCCTCTGATACCAATTTGTCACGACCCGCCTCCCCAGGCCATGAACCTTTTTCATCTGACCCCATGGATCTCCTGTAATACCTTGGTTTCCTTCAAATCACACCATAGTCTATTACTCACTAGGGTCACTTATCATACTAATGACTGTCCCCACAGGCCAACAGATGTCCTTTCCAGTGTGCTTTGTCCCCACAGGACTATTTGTCACGACCCGCCTCCCCATTCCATGAACCTTTTTCATCTGACCCCATGGGTCTCCTGTAATACCTTGGTTGCCTTCAAAGCACACCATAGGCCTCCCCGGGCCATGAACCATTTTTATACGACCCCATGGGTCTCCTATAATACCTTGGTTGCCTTCAAAGCACACGATAGGCTATTACTCACTAGGGTCACTTATTAGACTAATTACTATACCCACATGCCAACACATGTCCTTTCCAGTGTGCTTTTTCCTCACTCACACACACCCTGAGAAACTTCCAAGAAGGTCACCCATCCTGATTACTACTCCAGGCCAAGCATGCTTAACTGTGGAGTTCTAATCAGGTAGGCTCCCGAAAATAAAGGTGAACCTTGTTGATATGGGTAGTAACATTTATCCTTTTAAGTCTCACTTTTCTAGGGGTGTTATAGAAGTATTTTTTCGAGAAAATTGATTTTTATAAAAAAGTGTTTTCGACCGAAGAGAGAAAAAGTCATATTTTCTTAAAAACATTTTTCAATAATTTTAGATACTAATGATTATAAAATAGTACTATTACATTAATAAGTTCTGGAATAATAATTAGATAATAAAATTGATTTATTTTAAGATTTTTATTTGAAATAAATACCCCATGTAAAAGTTAAACAAAAATAATCCTGAATAAAGATGAGATTGGGAAATAAACCCTTATAACTTTTATAACTATTGAATCATATACTCCATGAAATAAATAAAATCAAATGAAACATTAAATACCATAAAGATAAAAATATTCATGACATAATATATAAAAGGGGATGTTTATATAGAACCCAAATGAAATAACTATTGAATGTTTCATATGTATCCTAGAAGTAAAAGTGATACAAGAAACTCATACGTGAGGGCTGATAACCTTTTTTTGTTTCTGTAACTCTTGTATAATGGTTATAATCATGAAATTAAGTTATAAAATCACCATAATAATATTTATAACATCATATATGATCCCCATATATAATTTTATCTCTTATTTGTTAATAATATTTCATTATTTTCATTGCTTTAGGTGTTAATTTTCTTGTTTTATCATGTGTGTTTTGTCATAAAATTTCTAATTCTTATAAATAAGAAAAAAAAATATTCTAACTAATGATAATAATTCTATAAATATAATATTTATTCTTTATATACATTATTATAACCATTTTTGAATGTTGGTAATGGAAAATGAGTCACATCACTTCAGGGAGATGGTAGGTCATATGTACACATGAGTGACAATATCATTTCCTTAATGGGTGAGAGGGTAGGGGAAATATGATTAATTTTAAAGAGATTATATAATAATATATATATATATCATATATTCATTAAATATATCCTTATTACCTTCAATGTAAAGCATAATTGAAAAATGAATCACATCACTTTGTTAGATGATAGTCGGCCATACACATGAGCAATGCTATCATATTTGAAAAGGAATTAAATGTAAGAAGTTATACATTATATTATAATTCAATATGTATAATAATTTTATAAATATAAAATTAAACATCAAATACATAATTATATCAATCCTTAAAATGTTCTTATGGAAAAAAGAACTACATCAGTTTGCGAGACGGTAGTCTTTGGTACACACGATTGATGATTTAATTTCCCATTTGATGGAGGATAAGATGGATTAGTATTATAAAATTAACAAAATAAATTATTATTATATGAAATATAATTTTATTATTATATTATATTTTTTAATAAATACTTGAATTTTTAAAAATAAGAACTAAAATTAAAGAATGTTGTTAAGACCATTACCTTATCTAAGAGAAACCTCATTTAGATCTCCTATTATGGACCATAGATTTGGTATTTTGGAGGACTATAATCTCTATAATATTTCTAAAGATGTTGGGGATATATTATTGGAGTTTTGTATCTTTATGAATTTATTTTCATGTGTAAACAAGTGAAGAGAGTGAGTTCCCTTTTATTAGTGGGGAGAGGGAACTCTCTTGAAAATTACATGGAAAGTTTCCAAAATAATCCCAAAATGATAAATTCATTCACATGTAAAAAGATTCCAAATAACATTAAGTTATAATTTGGAACAATATTATGGGAAATATTTCTATATAGTAATATTTTTACCAGCTGTAAGTTCATTTTATCACTCCTCTTCTTAGTTTAAGCCGATGGTAAACCAGTTTTACCTTAACCGCAGTAATTATTTTTTACTATTTTCACTATTCATTATCTTAAAAAAATATGTTAAACTTATTATATAATATAAATTATTATTATTCCAAATTTTTAATCCATTTTTTAAAATTAAATTCACATAAGTGGAAGAATTCAATATTAAATTATACCAGTAAACACGATAAAAAGTGGGTTTGTAAGGAGAAAATTATCATAAGTAAAGAATCATTTAATATCATAATTCAACATGAAATTGATTTCAATAAAATAATATGTATTTATTATAATATAATTTAACTAATTATAATTTAAACTAAAATTTTAATATAATTTAACTTCATAAATAATTTAAACAAAATGACAGTTTTTAGTAAAATTCAGAATTTTCCACTATTCATTAAAAAATGAAACTTATAAGAAAAATCCAAATAAATTAACCATAAGATAATTTTGATAGTATTATTTAAAAAATTAAGTCAATTTTATAGAATAAAGTATCTAAAATGTACAAAAAATAATTTTATCATAAGTTTTTAAGAAGCAACGGAACTGTTTTCTTTGAAAAACTGTTTTTCCAAAAAACATTTCTTTTATTTTAAAATGATTCTTATTTTATATTTAATTAATATATATCCATTTAATTTATTTTATACATTTGTAAACCATATAATATCGTAATTTAGTTAGTACTATTCATTCCCTCCATTTTATAACTAGGTTACAGTGTTTATTTTTAAATAACAATATTTTTATAGAGTATCATGTTTTATTTAAAACCAGTATTGCATACATCAGAAGATATTGAAGATATTTATTTAATTTAAAAGGAAATAAATTCTAATGTAATATGGTGTTATATTTTCTCATATTATTGGTTTTTTGAGTCATACACACTATTAAAAATTATGTTCCTATTTTTAAATCTTGAGGCGTTAAATTATACAACTCTTAAATAAATTAGGTCCTCACAATTTAATATTTATATAAAAAATCAAGGGTTTTACATTTTAAAATAACATTTTTGGGAAACCATGTCATAAAAAGTGTTATTAAAACAAAATCTTGATATAATAGAAAGGGAAGTACAAAGGTCATCCTTAATAACACATTATTAGGTCTCCATATCAGATATAATTTCTGATAAATGAAAACATAGACATGGAAGAGAATACTAACACCCAAGGATTTATAGAGAGTGATCAAGATAATTGATCATAAGATATTGGGTGATACATATAAGTTTAACAACCACAAAACTCTAAATATGGCATGAGTTAATGGACCATTTTATTCATTATAAATGAAGTTACGAGTATAAAAATTTTGTTTCAAGATCCATTTTATAGTTTTGAGGAATTAATTTACAATCTAGATAGATAACATAAAAAAAATACTGTGGTGTGATAAATTTTTATAGGTATAGTTTCATCCTTTGGGTGTGGTTCGATCAATTCATACTTTATCACTTACTCAAAGAAATGAATATACAATATAAATTTTTATACCTGAAGCACAAAAACTCAGAATTTACAGATCATCAGCTCAATAAAATAATTAAAGGTCATTCCTCCTATATCAAGATATTTTTCAATAACAATTTATTTATAAAGATTTATCTATTAACTCCCAAATTTCATCATAATCCATTCCATAAATAGTTAATCTAAATAAACCTCCAATATTTTTCACTCCAATTTCAGTATTCAATAAATGTTGATGCAAGGTCACTAAATAAACATTATATTCCCCAAATAATATAAATTGTTTCATAATGTCCCATTTTAAATATTTTAATACCCTTATCACTATAAAAACTTATTGAAAACATGCATGATTCCAAAACAAAAATATTATGTTGTTGGATATATTCCATACATCAATAATTATATTAAACTATAGAAAATATTACATAAATAATCAAACCTATAACCAATTTCATAGTCAAAAATATTATCCCATAAAAATATAATAATTATCTTAACATAAGAAAAAAATTAAGGGTTATCCTCCCTTAATCATTTATTTTCCAATTAGTTCAAATTTTCACTAAATGACTTTTCTTATTCATCAGTACCAATCAATATATGATCTCAAATCCATTATTAAATAGTACTAAAAAATAATTATACATTTCAATAATATAAAATCCTATATATCATTTATATAATACTCCTACAACATAAACATTCAATAAAAAAATAGGAATACTAATAATTTCACTTTGTTTGTGGTAATAGCATAAGCTTAACCATGATCCTTTGGCTTCATTATGATGATTCAGTAAGGTTTTCCTTATGACTTTTTCCATTCTTCATGGGGGAGATTGATAAGTCATCAAGGTTTCCTTATGACTTTACCATTCCTCTAGTTTTGAAAATCACAAACACATTTTCTTAAGGAAAATTTCATTTTACCCCTATTTTACTTCCATAAGAAAAATTTCTCTCCCAAAGGAAATTTACCCCTACCTTGTTTTCATTGTTCATATCAATATTTGTCTAAGTCTAAAAATTGGATTCATATCTAAAACCTCGGAATTGTATAATACTTAGACATGAAGCATTCTATTTTAGGATCCGAATTCTAGATACAAACTCTAATGAAGTTCAACTCCAAATTTTGGATATGAACTCTCATAAAATTCCACTCTGAATTCTGATTACGAAATTCTCTATGTTCTGACTCCGAGTTCTCTAAATTCAGACTCCAAACTCTGATGAGGTCTGACTCCAAATTCTCATAAACATAGACTCTGAACTTCGTAAGTTCTGGTTCCGAATTCTAGTGAAATCAGACGCTGAATTTCGTTGAAATTCAGACTTCGGATTTCTACAGAATTTGGGTTCTGTATTCCTACAAAATAGAATCCTAAAATTCTTATGTTTATAGACTTGAAATTTATTTTTACTTCCATTCCAAACTTTAATATTTTCCATTCTGAACTTTCATTTTATACTCCATTCTGAATATCACTTTAGTTATTCTTACACGTTTTTATTACAAAATGATGTCGTGCTTTCAGTTATTGACTAACCGTTTTTTGAGTGACATGTGTACAGGTCCCTCCGAAATTCAAGTAAGAATTTGACCATTGGAGGAGGGAGCCGACTGTTGGAGCTTCACCTATAAATCAGAGCTCATTTGAAAAGAAGCAACAACTCGGAAAAATGTGCTTACAATCTGTTGAAGTGATTTCTAGAGATAGAGGCTCTTATCAACTCTCAAAATTCGTGTATAAAGTTTGAATGACTTGTTCAAACTTTTCCTTGCACAGACTTTCTTCGTGTGACTCTGATTTTTGTTGTGTACAATCGAGGGCTTCTAGGGATAGGAAGATAGAGGTTCCAACACCTTGAATTTGAGGGCTTCCTTCCTGAGGAATACAAAGGTGTCGACTACTTGATAGTTGAGGGCCTGCAAGGATAGCAAGACAGAATCCGATCTTTGTATCGAGGGCTTAACCTGGTGTGGGTAAGACAAACTTTCTTCAATGTATAAATCAAGGGACCTTTATCCAAGGTTTTTGGATACCCTTCTCTTTGGGTTAAAAGACTTATTACTTGTTACTTGTTTTTGTTACAAGTTTTTTTGCTGCATTTTGTATTGTTGAGGAAAGTATACTTTCTTATACTTCCTCATCTTTGTACTCTGATATAGTCAAATTCTATACTCTTTAAGGTAGAATCTTAATCTTTTTAAAAATTTTTAAGTTTCATTTTCATAATTACTTTTTCGGAATCTAGCAAGTCTTTGGAACTTATAGAGGTCTTTTGAATTATCTTGTTTAACTTTGTTAAATATAACCATCCTCAAAATTTCCTAAGGGAATTTTTAAAAGGTACAATTCACCCCCCTCTTGTATATGAGAATATCATTCTTATTTCAATCCTATATTTGGTGTTATAGAGTATATCATACTCAGTCACATACCATCCTAACAATTGGTATCAGAGGATTTGGATCAATATGAATTAATCTCACGATTAGATTCAGAAGGAATATTTCGGACTAACACTTCCAGATTCATATTTTTTCAGAATCTGTTTTTCGGATTCATAGTTCAAATTCACTTTTTTTAGGGATACAATTTTTTTCTTTCTTAGAATATTTTCTCTTGTTTACATACTTATACTTCTAACAAGTTTTTGTGCCAAAGTTTTTCTTAAGGATCTCAGGTTTAAATGTTGGTTCTATCGACAACCTAAATCCTACTAGACCACCTATCTTTGATGGTAATGATTATGAATATTGGAGAGATCATATGAATACTTTCATTATCAATACTGGGGTAGATAACTTTTTCATTCTTACTGGAGGTTATAAAATTCTTGATATGTAAGTTAGTGCGTTTACTAATCAAGAAAAGCATGAATATCAACTTAACTATAAGGTACGCAATACTCTTCTTTGTTCAATGACTTAGAAAATATATAGCCAAATTTATTCTTGTGAAACAGCTAACTGTATATGGAAGAAACTCAAAGTTACACATTTTGGTACATCTAAAGTGATTGAGACTAGAAGAGCCATGCTCAGAGCTGAGTATCATGGTTTTAATTTTCCTTATGGAGAACCAATTTGTAAGGTGCAACAGAGATTCATGACCACTGTGAATAGATTATAGTAAATGGGAGAGAAAGGTCTAGATGATGAATCCCTTGTTGAAAAAATCATAGATATTATGCCCAATGAGTGGGAATCAAATAGAACTGTTATCGATGAAAACCGAAAGGTTACTCAAATTTCTCTTGATGAACCTTTTGGAACTCTTCTTCAACATGAGACAAAAAATGAAGAGAGATGCTGACAATATAAAGAAGAAGAATGGGAATGGTAGCGTAGATTTTACTACAACTTCAAATCACATGAAAGCTATGAATCCAGAGAGAGTTAATAGATCCAGATCTAAGAAGGTTATTATCCAATCCAAATCTAGTGATAGTGAAGTCTCAGAAACGAGTTAACTAATCTTGCTCAAAGGATGAACAAGATATCTGGACAGAGAAATTTCCAATCCAAGTATAAGAATAAGTAAAGGAAAGATAAGAAATATTTAGAGGTCACATTCTATGAATGCAAGAGAGATGGACACATAATACCTGACTACCCTATGCTCAAGAGAAAATAATGAAAGGAAAGACATTCTGAAAAGAACATGAAGAAGTTTTACAAATATAAAGCTAAGAAAGTTATGAAATCTAATGACACCTAGAGTGACAATGGTGATGAGTCCTCAGATGAATCGTCAGATTATGAATCTTCTGGATAGAAGAATCTTGGTCTTATAGCCAGACTACCAATTGAAAATCACTGCTTCATGGATAAGGTACACAATGATGAATCCATGAACAATGTTTATCTAAATTCTAATGATAGTAAATATTATAGATATTCTGATGAAGAATCCTCTCCTGATGAGGATAATACTTTACCTACCTATGAAGAAGTTTCTAGGTTTTCCAAACTTCTTGAGGCTGAGAACTCAAAACTCATGAAAAAGCATGATAAGGAAAATTATAGAAATACTATTCTTCCTAAGGAAATATCAGATCTTTCTAATGATCTTGATAAGAAAAATTCTGATTTAAAAATTATTTCAAAACATCTTTAGAAAGTAAGTTCTGATAAGAATAAACTTTCTAAAGATCTAGAAAATGAAATTTCTAAGAAAAATGTTTTCGAGCCTAACTCTAGCTCAAAATTAGAAGTTTTTTGAAGATAAGAACTTAGTTATTAAACTAAAATCCGAAATATTTTCCTTGAGGAAGTGTTTGTCAAACTTTACCCATGGTAAGGAAAATTTTGATAAAATGTATTCATAAATCTGACCTCGAAGGAATACTTCGGGTTTTGGTTACACTAGTTCTAAACCGTTTTTTAGTAATAACTACTTTGTTCCTCAAAGTGCCCCATTCTATACTAAGTGTCAATGTGGTGGTCACTGGGCAAAGAATTGTTCCTTAAACAAAACCCAATATTTAGGATTTCATAAGGATTATTTTTCTAAGAAGATGTGGGTACCCTAAATTTTGCTTTCTGAAATTTCCAGATCCAAGCAAGTCTGGATTCTGAAAACCTAACTTTTTCATATTTTTAGGAAAATAGGGATAGTACCAATATTAATACTTGGTGCATGGATAGTGGATGTTCCCAACATATGACTGGTAAAAAAACTATTTTGAAAATATTATCAAGTCGAAAGGAGGAAAAGTAACTTTCAGAGATAATGCTCATGGAGAAATTATTGGTATAGGTAACATTTTTCTTCTTGAAAAAACTTTGATTTGAAATGTTTTGTTTGTTAAGGGTCTTAAGCACAACCTCATCAGAATAAGTCAATTATGTGATGAAGGCTAACTTGTGAATTTTAGGAATGATAAGTTCTTAGTACACAATTCCAAGGAAGAATTTATTCTTTCTTCCAATAGGCAAGAGAATGTTTACACACTAAACTTAGAAGACCTTAGGAGCCAAGACTTAATTTTCTTAGTGAAATGGAAGATCATTCTTGGTTATGGCATAAAAGGTTAAGACATTGTAACCTCAGGAACTTATGTAAACTTTCTAAGAAAGGTTTAGTTAAGGATCCACCAGAGCTTAGATTTGATTCTTCAAAAGTTTGTGACCTTTGTCAATATAGAAAGCAACATAAATCAAGTTTTAAATCAATCGATGAAGTCTTAACAACTGATGCACTACAGTTGGTACACATGGATCTTTTTGGTCCAACACAAACTGGAAGCATTGGGGGAAATTACTATGTATTTGTTTTGGTTTATGATTACACAAGATTTATGTGGGTCTATTTTCTAGAAAAGAAGTCTGAAGCGTTTTATTATTTCAAAAGTCTTAGAGCCCATGTTAGAAATGAGAAAAACCTTCCATTAAGAACTATTCATAGTGATCATGGAGGAGAATTTCAAAATTCTGATTTTGAAACTTTTTGAAGTAGAAAAAGTTTTACTCACACCTTTTCATCACCCAGAACACCTCAACCGAATTGTGTTGTTGAAAGAATAAATAGAATTCTTCAAGAGATAACTAGAACCATATTGAGTGAGTATTCTGTAGCCAAACATTTTTGGGTTGAAGATGTAAGTACTACTTGTTATACTATAAACCGATTTTTTATTAGACCTTTTCTTAATAAAACTCTTTATGAGTTATGGAATGGTAGAAAACCTAGACTTTCCTACTTTAAGGTTTTTGTATGCAAGGTAATCATTCTGAATACTAAAGATAACTTACACAAATTCACACCAAAATATGATGAAGGAATTTTCTTAGGCCATTCCACAACTTCTAAGGCATGTAGATCTTTTAACAAAAACACTTTTATTGTTGAAGAGATAATACATGTAAAATTTGATGAAATTGATCCCTTTGTTTTCAAACTACCACAAACTACATCTTTGGATGTGTTTTCAAAAATTGATTATCAACCTTTGATAGAAAATCCTTCTTATAAGGAAAATGTTCAAGAAGATACTTCTGAAACAATTACCCCAGAATATTTCCTACCCTATGTTGATGAACATGTTTTACAAAACCCAAACCAGTCATTTCTTAAGAATCATCCTAGTGATAGTATCATTGGTGATGTAAATCAACCTGTAAGGACCAGATGATCCTTAATAAATGATTTAGATCATCTAGCATTACTTTCCCAATTAGAACCAAAAATCACATATGAATCTTTAGGTGACGATGATTGGATTAAATCCATGCAAGATGAACTAAATGAATTTGAAAGGAATAAAGTCTGGGCCTTGGTTGAAAGACCTAAGGAAACTTCTATTATTGGACTAAAATGGTCTTCAGAAATAAGTGTGATGAAATTGGAGTCATCATTAAGAATAAAGCTAGATTGGTTGCTAAAGTCTATAATAATCAAGAAGGAATAGACTATGAAGAAACCTATGCTCTAGTATCTAGACTTGAATCTATTCGTATTTTACTTGCCTTCGAAGCATTCTTCAATTTAAAACCTTTTCAAATGGATGTGAAATTTCCTTTCTTTAATGGTTATGTTCAAAAGGAAGTTTTTGTTAAACAACTTCCTGGATTTGAAGACACAAAACATCCTGATCATGTTTTTAGACTTACCAAAGCTTTGTATGGCCTTAAACAATCCCCATGAGCTTGGTATGATAGACTTACAAGATATTTGCTTCAAAATAACTATGTTAAGGGAAATGAAGATCCAACCCATTTTATGAAGAAAGATAAGAAAAATATTTTGATTGTTCAAATTTATATTGATGACATTATATTTTATTCAACTCAGCAATCTTTAACTGATTCCTTTGCGGATCTAATGAAATCTGAGTTCAAAATGAGTATTATGGGTGAGTTAACATTTTTCCTTGGTTTTCAAATTTCTCAAAAACCAGAAGGAATCTACATATCCCAACATAATTATATTAAATATCTTCTTAAAAATTATGTATTTGACAACACTAAGAGTATAAGTACTCTTATTGGTACCTCAAACACACTTGATCTTGATGAAGCTGGGAAACCAGTAGATCAAACATCTTTTAGAGGTATGATAGGAAGTCTACTTTACTTGACATCTAGTCGACCAGACTTGATGTTTCCAGTATGCTTATGTGAAATATATCAATCCAATCCTAAGGAATCTCATTTAAAGGCAGTGAAAAGAATTTATTTCTAATTAAAGGGAACCATAGATCTAGGACTATTTTATAATTTTGGAAATGATTTTGTTTTAAAAATATTTTCAGATGCTGAATTTGGTGGATGTAGAATGTATTTAAAGAGTACATCCGGAACTTGTCATTTATTAGGAGATTCATTAGTTTCTTGGTCTTGAAATAAGAAACACTCAGTAGCACTTTCCACTACTGAAGCTCAATATGTAGCAGCTAGAAGTTTTTGTGATCAAGTATTGTGGATGTAACACACACTCACAGACTATGAGTTGATTTTTAATAACACTCAAATTTTGTGTGATAACACAAGTGCCATTTCCCTTAGTAAAAAACCTGTACATCACTCTCGTGCAAAACACATAGATATTAGGCATCACTTTTTAGGGATCATACACAAAAAGGAGATATCGTTCTTCAATTCATCGAAAACACAAGATCAACTTGCTGACATTTTCACAAAATCATTACCCTATGATAGATTTGAAAACATTAAAAAAAGTTAATAATGATAACCGTAAGGTAATATTCCTTGATTAACTTTTTTTTAAACCATTATCCTTACAGTAATATACTCCTTTTAATAGGGGGAGTATATCTCTTTTTGAAGTTTTTCAAATTTTCGTAAAGAAAATTTCGTACTAGAAATTTTCGTAATATAAATTTTCATAGTGGGAATTTTTGTAATGAGAATTTTCGTAATCATATTTTTTCATAATCAAGTTTTGGTACTCAAAGTTTTTGAAATGATTTTTTTATCTTAAATTTTTTGTAGTATGTTTTTTGTAGTGAGTTTTTCGTAGTCAAATTTTCTTCAAGAAGTATATCACCTATTATGAATAAACTTCCTAGACAATCCGAAAGTAATGAATTCCTTACTTAAGTTTTCGTAGTCTTTTTTACTTTCTCGTATTTTCTTTTAATATTTTGGATTCTTTTCTTCTTAAATTATAATTTTTTTCTTAAAACCACAAAAGATGAGATTCAAGATTTCCTTGCGGGTATATTTTCAACCGTCAGATCAGATCAGATATTTTTTCAACCATCAGATTGTTTTTGGAAGTTGAAAGGTCATCACCATCGCCTATATAAAGGGGGACCCCTAATGCTGTCCCACATCAATTTCCAAGCTCTCGCGTCTCGAAGCTCTACCTCAGTTCTTAAAGCCCATTCTGAATCTCTCATATTTCCTGGAATCTGAATGTCTATAGAAGCCACTTCTCAAGAAATGTCTACCACGAATCCAAACTCAAAATGGCAAGTATATAAGGAAAGTTTGGTCCATCCGAACTTTCTCAAGTATGATTCTATCATCTCTAAGAATATCAAGTTAAATAGTTGGGAATATGTATGTATATCTAAGACAGGTGATCAAGACATGGTGTATTCGGAATTGCTCATAGAGTTCTATGAATCAGTTTTCTTCTTCGAAGAAGAGGGTAGAGAAAAATTTTCTTTTATGAGTTATGGAAAGACCTACAAACTTACTTACACCAAGGATGCAATCTTGGTGGGGCTGGTGTATGAAGGGGAAGATGAGTTTTTCTCACACAAACACTCAGATGTTCTAGGTAGTTTTGTTAATGTAAAGGCCATACAATGTCTTGGACTTGATGATGTTAAGATAGCCAGAATTTCTCACCTATATTCTAACAACCGGATCCTTCAGCTATGGGTACAAGGTTTCTTAATACTGGAAAAAGGTGACAAAGATACTCTCATGAAAAGTGATATATATTTTTTAGAATTCCTGGTAAATCAACAGAAAATAAATTTGATGAGGCATGTACTTGTCACAATCAAGAACAGCAAGGAGGAAAATATTAGAGCCCAAATTATCATGTTTCCTACCTTACTTTCAAATATGATAGTTTAGTGTCTTGATTCATTTAAGATTTCATGAAAATCCATGTCTCGGAATTGCAGACTTATGATTGTTAGTGATGTCACTCTTAAAATAATGAATATGGCTTATTCTAAGGAGACAAAAGAGTTTTATGATCTGACAGAGGAATAGGAAGAAGTCAATCTACAAAATATTGAAAAAGTTGAGCCATTGAAGAAGGTTGGAAATAAAAGAAAGCTGAAGGAAGTGGAGGAGACAGAAAAAACTCTTAAAGCTAATGAAGCTCAATCCGCACCTCCAAAACTGAAGAAACAGAAAGCGTATTTGGATGAAGTGGTTGTAAAGTGGAGGGAAGATAAGGAAAAGAAGAAAGAAGGGGACCCTCAGTTTGGATTTTACCCTGCTGAAGCTAAGTCTTTATAGGAGAAGACTGTTGAATACCTTGAGAAGGTAGAAAAAGAGAAGAATATAAAGAAGAAATTATATGAGGCTGAAGTTGTACAATTTCTTTTGAAAGCCAAAGAAGTAGCTTCTGAAAATATTCTAGCTCCAGAATCTTTCATAGTCGAGTCTTTACCTAAAATTCCGGGGAAGAATTTCATTACTCCATAAAAATATAAAGATAAAGAAGTCGTTGAAGCAGTAGAAGAAGAAGAGGAAGTAGAAGAAGAATAATAAGTAGAAGAAGATAGTGGTGATTTAGATGATCTGATTAAACAAGTTTAATATTATCAAGAAAAGGAAAATCCATCTGAAAAATTACCACTCCGAACATCTAAGGCTGAGTGTAGAGACCCTAAGCTTATCGTACATGGACATTACATTACTTTTGCGGAATACTTAGTACATAACAAAAACACACACACAAGGATCGTAATAGTTTAGTGTCTTTGGAAACTCGGAACGTAATCTTCTAATCGTGGTGAAAGATCTTCAATATCTCCCATAAAGATCTTCCCTTTTTTTTTACCTAAAAACCTTTCTTTATATCCTGGGGAAAAGAAAACATAAAAGGGTGAGCTCAAATGCTCAGTAAGGGTAAACAAAAGAAATATCAATCACATCATATACATAAGAACATAGCTTTTGGAAATCTTAACCTGCAAAAGAGCTCATAATATCATAACATGGGATAAATCATAGAAGTGAAAATGAGATCCCCATAATCATAACATAAAACTTGAAACTTTGTGTCATGCACACATAATCATGGAAAATCATTTCTTGTTAGTCAAGACTCATTGCCAAGACTATCTTAGTGGACAAAGTCCCTTTTCTGAATCGAGTAACCCTCGTTTCAGTCCTGTTTCACTGAACCGGTATAACCTACCGTTCCAGCCCTGTCTATCTCATGAGATATAAAATCTTTACCCAATGCATTGGAGGGAGATATAGGTCCCACCCATCTTATAATGAATCCTTTCTTATGTGTGCCACAAAATCATAAAACATACATCATCGCATAACACATGTAACAAAAATGGGATTCTTGAAACATCATGACATCATAAATCAATTCATATAAGATAAAGGAATTCATAACAATAATTCCATCACAACATGATAAAATCAATGTAATAATAGGGATAAAAACAGAACCCTTTATTATCTTAGATGGAAAATAATTTTGATAAAACACTTGAACTCCATTCTTGAGGAAAATATCCTTTCTTCTTCAAAAACATTTTTCCTTTCATAACATGTCATACAACTTTAAAATAAAATAAGTTTATTAAAAATAAACTTGAAAACTTGTAAAAAAATCTTCTTGGAAATAATGTTTTAAAAATCCATTCATGCTGTATAAGTTAAAAAAAACATTCTTCGTACTTTTGTCGGAAAAGTCAAAAAGTACCTCGTACGAAAAACGACAAAAGATTCCTTTCGTACATATTACTAAAAACTCACCGAAGGGTAAAAATGGATTTAAACAATTGTAGGTGGATGGAAATAATATTACATATTGATGAAACATGGATGTGGATGATAAAATACACCCCAGTAAATACTTACGAATAAACAATCTCGGATAAAAATGAGATTGTGATATTTCCCTTACCTTAGGTCCGACTTGCTTTGTAAGTGTCCGAACCTCCTGTATAATGAATTAAATCATGTTATTGACTTATTAAAGAATCATATTCATTGTTATGATATCATATATGGTTCACTTATGACATTATATTACCCGTTCTTTTGTAAATTCCATGTTAAAGAATCGTTTTGGGTAAAATCGTTTCATTTATCGTAGGTGTTTTGACTTGTTGTTCTTGACATCATTATTACTTATATCATGATTTACTCACTTCCAGAATATAAAATATGATTTATATATCATATATATTCAGTATATATATATATATAATAGGTAGATAAATAAAATGAAAAACACCGTTCATGGAGACGGTAGTCCGTACGTACGCATGAACGCTGTTTTCCTTTCCTTATTGTCTTGAAATGGAAGTAAGTAGATGACATACATATGTATATATATACATAAATCCAGTAGCTTTATAATGTCATATATTTCATTATTATTTCTTATATATACATTATAATCATTCTTAAATGGTTAACATGGAGAATGAATCTCATCGCGTCGTGGAGACGGTAGTCCGTACGTACGCACGAGAGATGATATCATTTCCATAAATATTGAATTGAATTGGAGTGGATCATAAAATATATCAGAATCAATATGATGTTGTAATAACTATGTATAGTTATTCTTTGCACCATTATACCCATCCATGTAAGGTGGTGGTGGAAAATAGATTACACCACGGCGTGGAGACGGTATTCCGTACGTTCGCACGCGCGGTGATTTCTTTTTCCGTAGGATGGATAGATGGTGAAATAGGGTTGTTTCATACTTATAATAACATATCAGTATATGATTGATACTTATGTTATTACTTCATAATGAAACAACCTAAGAAGAATAAGTGGAAGAAGAAATAAAGATGAAAGAATTGGTAACGGTAATTACCTCTTCTTTGAAGTGCCTCTTTGAGACCTCCTCTTAGGGCACTAAAATTGGTCTTTGAGGAAGACCAGAACCTCTAGGATGTTTTTAGGGAAGTGGAGAAGAGATTTTGGCAGGGTTTGGCCGAGCTTGAGTGCTCAAATTGGTGTTAGGAGGAGGGAGAGGAGGTGTCCTTTTATAAGGGAGGAGAGGGGCACCTTAGGAATACCTCAAAATATTATTTTATTTTAAAGTCAAAATCGGTTTATAATGGTTCCAAAGGGTCTTATTTCGAAGATAAAGTGGGGATGGGTCGACATCCTATCAACCAATAGGATTTAGACAAGTTTAGGTTATTATTTTAACCTTATCAATTAGATTTAACTCTAAGTTAAATAATTTAACTTTTACCGTGTCTTTTTGTTTTCTTTCACTATATTGTTAATACACTTACAATAACATGCCAAACGAACCCCAAATTGTTTATTATTAAAATATATATCCTTATCTAAGTCATTTGGCCGAACCTTAGATTTTTAGGAATAAAATAACAATTAATAATATAATATTTGATTTAAAAACTATTTTGTGTCAATTTTGACAATATTTGATATATGATTTTTGTGAAAGTCATAACAGAATTATATGTTCGAACCAAGTTGATTAAATCAACAATAATATATCATAGTAACCTAGAAAATTAGTGTAATTCATAAAAAGTCTCAAATTATATTTATTTTGGTGTTTATAACATCAATTATGTCAATATTTCATTAATAAGATAATTACTGCATTATCATTGTGTCATAAATAAATTAAATTATTTGATGTCTAAAAATTACAAATAAAATACCATCATGTAGTAAATCTTTTTATCTTTCTAATGAATATTTACAATCGAATTTATCTTATGTATAACCCCATATTAAAAATGATTTACTTATTAAACTTTGATTTTAACTATTTTAACCCTTCTTTAAATAAATTAATAATAAATGTCCAAATCTAATCCAAGTGGGCCTAAATGGTCATATTTTATTCCTAAGTTTGTTTTTGGTCGAATTACACTTGTCCAATAGAATTAGGACATGTGTTAGGGTAATATTAATATCATATTTACCCTTAGTTACCCTATTTACTATTAACCGCGGTAAAAAAAGTAAAAAGTTACTATTCACCAAAAATTATTTTCATCTCATTGAACCACATTTTACTTACTGACATCAACCGTGTCTCTCGGATTTTTGAAATTCCATTCACAGAAGCGGTAAAATTAAGTTTTATGAAAAATTCAGTTTTTTAACTACCACTTAGTAGTTTCACTATTCATCAAAAATTGATGTTTTTCAGAACAGTGCCAAAATTTCATCCCAAGCTATATTTCATATTCCGAATTCAAAAATGAAGTCTATTTTACCAAATTCATTATATAAAAGTTGCATTAATTTTATAATTAAATCCCGCTGTTAAAACAAATAGCGTGTTTTTAAGAAACAATATCTATCAAAAGATTGACACTTGTTTATGTCTAGTTTAAATGTGAAATTACATCCAATGACCAACATTGTATTAAATTGTAAAAATATATTATAAATATACTTTAAAACCACTCAAATTAATGATTTATCACTATTAATTATTTCGATTAAAAAAGTTGTTTTTAATTATAATTTAGTAATTTTCACTATTCATCAGAATATGAAAGTTATCCGAAAAGTACCAAAATTTCACCTTAGGCTAAATTCGATACTCCAAATCCAAAAATGAAGTCCATTTTAAAATTTCTAAAATTTAAAAAGTGGTTATTACTATTCATAACGGCTAGTTTTAATAATATTTTAATAGCATATCATTGTTTCGTGAAACTCAGTATTACGTACCACACACGCTATCGAGGAAGGTTGCGATTGCGTGTAATGCAAGGCAAGTCAAGGATGCGTGTTGTGCAAGCTCCTTTTGGTGTAGCGTACAACACAAGACATTAGTGAAATAAAAAAGAATATTTTTCATAAAATCTCGGGCTGTTACATTCTACCCCCCTTAAAATGAATTTCGCCCTCGAAATTCGTCGGGGTTATAAATGGTTTACTATTCGAAAGTTTCTTTAATAGAAACCCACATCGTAAAAAGGAATACCAAAACTTAGCTTTAAAAACTAAAGTATGAAATGTAACGATTACCCAAATAAACTAATCACTGGGTTTCCACATAGGTGAAAATATGGATATGGAAGAGAAATCTAACCATCATGTTCTGATGGAGAGTGGTAGAGAACATGGCTATGGAAAAGCCAGTAATCACAAATCCATAAATTTGTGACGATCTAAGGTACCATCTGATTCATCAGGTATAAGAGAACTAGGACAACATTTTTGGTTTTCAAGATCATTTCCCTAAAGTTAAAGAATTTGAATTATAATAAATACTTACTTTATTTTGGTACAATCTCACTGTTGTTCGTGCCTTTAACAATTTCCACTTCATCTCTTAAATAAATGAAGTTGAATTTGTTATTCGTGAAGTGTTAGCAGATCATGTGATAGAATGACGGGTCATTCCATCTGTCTCAAAAGGTTAGAAAAATTTATATACATAAGTCGATCTATAGTGGGATTAATCATATATGGTTCCTAAAATGGGCTTATACTTCATATATCATACTGCTTAATATAATAACACTAGTTTCTACTAAACAGGGACTTCCTGTAGGTCAGTGGTAGGCGATAAAGGCCAGTCGCACTTCGGTTGTGGGTTCGATTCCTACAGCCTTGTCCGAAGCGATGGGCTGTCTCCCGTCCTGCAGGTTGTCCTTTTTCTAAAACTACGTTACTATAACATCCCATCAATAATATCGAAAATCTTCTATCCTTAAACAATACTAACTTATGTCCAACATAATCCAGTCTAATCTTTAGGCTTATACATAATACTGTAGTCCACTCTCATAATATAGTGACAATGATTACCAGAGATTTAATACTGTCGTTGATCCCCACATATCATAAGATATGTCTTGTTGGTCACATTCCAAACATTCAAAGTCCTTAATCGTGTATTCTCTTGAATACCTTAGTGAAAACATGAGTGCAGTTAAAAGTTAACACTTTCCACATACCAAAATCCTCAAAATTCTATATACTCAAACCATGATATCACTTAGTCCTTATATCAATCATGAGCTCATGAATACTATTAAACATTTCATTTTCTCGTCTTCATTATGCGCATATCATCTTATTTCCAAAAAATATCTCAATCACTTTGAATACCACATCAATAAATATTGCAATACTCAATGATACAACATTATTTTGGAATCCCATTACATAAACACTTAATCATTCCACCACATCGTTGTCATATTCAACATTGCCAATAGTGATCGCATGTGATTTCCCTTTGTCCTTTGCCTTCAATGGTTGCTCATGTTGATCATCACTAACCCTTGGATTAGGGAAATTATTAGCATAATGCCCCATTTCCTTCCACTTGAAGCATTGAAGTGTTGGCGGTGCGTTCTCTGCAGTGTTTGCTTTATTCACATCATTAGAAACCCTTTTTCCATTACTTCGACACTCAGCTGCTCGATGACCTTCTTTTCCACACTTAAAACATTTTCTAGTCCCTTTAAGACAATCTCCACCATGCTTCTTTCCACACTTTGTGCATAAGGAAACATTCATCTTCTTTTCACCATTATTCTGAGATTTCTCCTTGAACTCCATCTTTCGTTTCTTGTCAAAACCATGAGATGGATATGTAACACCAACTTCCATTTCTACCTTGATAGCACAATGCACAATTTCTTCATAGCTACTGAAGTCTCTTATAGCTAATGCCCTTCGAAGACTTGGTTTTAAGCCACTGAAAAATCGATCAACTTTACTTTCAGGTTGGATGATAATTCCAGAAGCATTCCTTGCAAGTCTTGTAAAATTTGCTTCATAGGTACCAACAGATTCATCGTCCCTTTGCTTCAGTTCAAGAAACTCTTTCTCCATCTTTTTTCGAAGAATACGAGGGAAGTACTTACTGAAAAACAAGTTCTTGAACTCGTCCCATTCCATGGACTCAATTTCATCTCTTGGCCTCGTATTCTTGATAAGATTCCACCATTGATCAGCTTCACCTTCCAAACGATATACTGCTAAGATGACTTTATCATGTTCAGAACATTGAAGAACTGAAAATATCTTTTCAGTAGTACTGATCCATTGTTCAGCCACAAGTAGATCAGAAGACCCACTGAAAGAAGGTGGACGTTGCCTCATGAAGGACTCAATAGAATATTGTTCCCTTCTCTGCTCATTTGGAAGTCCAGAATGATTCATAGCTTGTGTAAGTATAGCAATAAGATTTTGCACTCCATCTCCCATAACATTTGTTTGTTCAAGAGGGCAATCATTGCATTGTCCATTGCATTGATCAACACGGTTCCTTCAGGTTCCAGCTATCGTCTAAAACCCAAAAAGAATAGTGTGAGAGGAAAAAATCATGCTAGGGAAAACAACATAATAAAGGGGGAGTACCTTCAATATCCAACATCTTAGGTTTAATTCTATGATCGTTAGCGTAATTCTATTACTATAACCTATACGTATACTTATCCCTAGGGACATCCCTATACATACCTTAGAAATATCTCTAGGGACCTCACTAACGTTTTCGCATCCTAGTTTCCAAAGGTTGACTAAACCTTTCCTCTGATACCAACTGTAGAGACCCTAAGCTTATCGTACATGGACATTACATTACTTTTGAGGAATACTTAGTACATAACAAAAACACACACACAAGGATCGTAATAGTTTAGTGTCTTTGGAAACTCGGAATGTAATCTTCTAATCGTGGTGAAAGATCTTCAATATCTCCCATAAAGATCTTCCCTTTTTTTTACCTGAAAACCTTTCTTTATATCCTGGGGAAAAGAAAACATAAAAGGGTGATCTCAAATGCTCAGTAAGGGTAAACAAAAGAAATATCAATCACATCATATACATAAGAACATAGCTTTTGGAAATCTTAACCTGCAAAAGAGCTCATAATATCATAACATGGGATAAATCATAGAAGTGAAAATGAGATCCCCATAATCATAACATAAAACTTGAAACTTTGTGGCATGCACACATAATCATGGAAAATCATTTCTTGTTAGTCAAGACTCATTGCCAAGACTATCTTAGTGGACAAAGTCCCTTTTCTGAATCGAGTAACCCTCGTTTCAGTCCTGTTTCACTGAACCGGTATAACCTACCGTTCCAGCCCTGTCTATCTCATGATATATAAAATCTTTACCCAATGCATTGGAGGGAGATATAGGTCCCACCCATCTTATAATGAATCCTTTCTTATGTGTTCCACAAAATCATAAAACATACATCATCGCATAACACATGTAACAAAAATGGGATTCTTGAAACATAATGACATCATAAATCAATTCATATAAGATAAAGGAATTCATAACAATAATTCCATCACAACATGATCAAATCAATGTAATAATAGGGATAAAAACAGAACCCTTTATTATCTTAGATGGAAAATAATTTTGATAAAACACTTGAACTCCATTCTTGAGGAAAATATCCTTTCTTCTTCAAAAACATTTTTCCTTTCATAACATGTCATACAACTTTAAAATAAAATAAGTTGATTAAAAATAAACTTGAAAACTTGTAAAAAAATCTTCTTGGAAATAATGTTTTAAAAATCCATTCATGCCGTATAAGTTAAAAAAAACATTCTTCGTACTTTTGTCGGAAAAGTCAAAAAGTACCTCGTACGAAAAACGACAAAAGATTCCTTTCGTACATATTACTAAAAACTCACCGAAGGGTAAAAATGGATTTAAACAATTGTAGGTGGACTGAAATAATATTACATATTGATGAAACATGGATGTGGATGATAAAATACACCCCAGTAAATACTTACGAATAAACAATCTCAGATAAAAATGAGATTGTGATATTTCCCTTACCTTAGGTCCGACTTGCTTTGTAAGTGTCCGAACCTCCTGTATAATGATTTAAATCATGTTATTGACTTATTACAGAATCATATTCATTGTTATGATATCATATATGGCTCACTTATGACATTATATTACCCGTTCTTTTGTAAATTCCATGTTAAAGAAGTGTTTTGGGTAAAATCGTTTCATTTATCGTAGGTGTTTTGACTTGTTGTTCTTGATATCATTATTACTTATATCATGATTTAATCACTTCCAGAATATAAAATATGATTTATATATCATATATATTCAGTATATATATATATAATAGGTAGATAAATAAAATGAAAAACACCGTTCATGGAGACGGTAGTCCGTGCGTACGCATGAACGCTGTTTTCCTTTCCTTATTGTCTTGAAATGGAAGTAAGTAGATGACATACATATGTATATATATACATAAATCCAGTAGCTTTATAATGTCATATATTTCATTATTATTTCTTATATATACATTATAATCATTCTTAAATGGTTAACATGGAGAATGAATCTCATCGCGTCGTGGAGACGGTAGTCCGTACGTACGCACGAGCGATGATATCATTTCCATAAATATTGAATTGAATTGGAGTGGATCATACAATATATCAGAATCAATATGATGTTGTAATAACTATGTATAGTTATTCTTTGCACCATTATACCCATCCATGTAAGGTGGTGGTGGAAAATAGATTACACCACGGCGTGGAGACGGTATTCCGTACGTACGCACGCGCGGTGATTTCTTTTTCCGTAGGACGGATAGATGGTGAAATAGGGTTGTTTCATACTTATAATAACATATCCGTATATGAGTGATACTGATGTTATTACTTCATAATGAAACAACCTAAGAAGAAGAAGTGGAAGAAGAAATAAAGATGAAAGAATTGGTAACGGTAATTACCTCTTCTTTGAAGTGCCTCTTTGGGACCTCCTCTTAGGGCACTAAAATTGGTCTTTGAGGAAGACCAGAACCTCTAGGATGTTTTTAGGGAAGTGGAGAAGAGATTTTGGCAGGGGTTTTCCGAGCTTGAGTGCTCAAATTGGTGTGAGGAGGAGGGAGAGGAGGTGTCCTTTTATAAGGGAGGAGAGGGGCACCTTAGGAATACCTCAAAATATTATTTTATTTTAAAGTAAAAATCGGTTTATAATGGTTCCAAAGGGTCTTATTTCGAAGATAAAGTGGGGATGGGTCGAAATCCTATCAACCAATAGTATTTAGACAAGTTTAGGTTATTATTTTAACCTTATCAATTAGATTTAACTCTAAGTTAAATAATTTAACTTTTACCGTGTCTTTTTGTTTTCTTTCACTATATGGTTAATACACTTACTATAACATGCCAAACGAACCCCAAATTGTTTATTATTAAAATATATATCCTTATCTAAGTCATTTGGCCGAACCTTAGATTTTTAGGAATAAAATAACAATTAATAATATAATATTTTATTTAAAAACTATTTTGTGTCAATTTTGACACTATTTGATATATGATTTTTGTGAAAGTCATAACAGAATTATATGTTCGAACCAAGTTGATTAAATCAACACTAATATATCATAGTAACCTAGAAAATGAGTGGAATTCATAAAAAGTCTCAAATTATAATTATTTTGGTGTTTATAACATCAATTATGTCAATATTTCATTAATAAGATAATTACTGCATCATCATTGTGTCATAAATAAATTAAATTATTTGATGTCTAAAAATTAAAAATAAAATACCATAATGTATTAAATATTTTTATCTTTCTAATGAATATTTACAATAGAATTTATATTATGTATAACCCCATATTAAAAATGATTTACTTATTAAACTTTGATTTTAACTATTTTAACCCTTCTTTAAATAAATTAATAATAAATGTCCTAATCTAATCCAAGTGGGCCTAAATGGTCATATTTTATTCCTAAGTTTGTTTTTGGTCGAATTACACTTGTCCAATAGAATTAGGACATGTGTTAGGGTAATATTAATATCATATTTACCCTTAGTTACCCTATTTACTATTAACCGCGGTAAAAAAAGTAAAAAGTTACTATTCACCAAAAATTATTTTCATCTCATTGAACCACATTTTACTTACTGACATCAACCGTGTCTCTCGGATTTTTGAAATTCCATTCACAGAAGCGGTAAAATTAAGTTTTATGAAAAATTCAGTTTTTTAACTACCACTTAGTAGTTTCACTATTCATCAAAAATTGATGTTTTTCAGAACAGTGCCAAAATTTCATCCCAAGCTATATTTCATATTCCGAATTCAAAAATGAAGTCTATTTTACCAAATTCATTACATAAAAGTTGAATTAATTTTATAATTAAATCCCGCTGTTAAAACAAATAGCGTGTTTTTAAGAAACAATATCTATCAAAAGATTGACACTTGTTTATGTCTAGTTTAAATGTGAAATTACATCCAATGACCAACATTGTATTAAATTGTAAAAATATATTCTAAATATAGTTTAAAACCACTCAAATTAATGATTTATCACTATTAATTATTTCGATTAAAAAAGTTGTTTTTAATTATAATTTAGTAATTTTCACTATTCATCAGAATATGAAAGTTATCCGAAAAGTACCAAAATTTCACCTTAGGCTAAATTCGATACTCCGAATCCAAAAATGAAGTCCATTTTAAAATTTCTAAAATTTAAAAAGTGGTTATTACTATTCATAACGGCTAGTTTTAATAATATTTTAATAGCATATCATTGTTTCGTGAAACTCAGTATTACGTACCACACACGCTATCGAGGAAGGTTGCGATTGCGTGTAATGCAAGGCAAGTCAAGGATGCGTGTTGTGCAAGCTCCTTTTGGTGTAGCGTACAACACAAGACATTAGTGAAATAAAAAAGAATATTTTTCATAAAATCTCGGGCTGTTACATTGAGTCCTCAAAGATTTTCACTTCAGGAAAGGAATAAGAGAAAGGTGGTAAGAAAAATGAAGACAAGGAAGAAGAGAAAGTGAATGAATTATCTAAGGAAGAAAGCTATGAAAAGAACTTTGTTGAGGAAGGAGCAGAGAAGGAAAAACCTGATGAAGAAAAGATAGTTCAATTATATGAAAGTGAGGAAGAATATCCTGATGAGGGATCTATTTCGAAAGTTGATAAGGGTAAGAAAGTGCTTATGGACACCCCAACAAAAGATATCATAAGGAAGAAGAATGTTAGTGGCTCTTAAAAAATAAATCTTGTGGAAATTGAAGAAGAACATTCACCTAGAAAGATGTCGGATTCATAGTCATCTGCACTGGGACACGATTTTGTTGTTGAGTCTCTGAAGAAATTGGTGGATACAATTCCGATCTTTCCTATAATAGACTCCAGATGCCAGATGCTTCAGCACAGGTTAAATCAGAAATCAGAATCCATATCCATGGTAATGGATAAATGTGTGAATATTTAGGCTGAACATACGAATTTCTTTATCAATTACGAGGTCCACAGAAAATCATGCAGCAAACCAACTCTATGGTCAAAGAAAGTTGATGATGATTTGGAAGAGCTTGATCAATTTCAGAATGATGTAAAAGAATATTTTGATACCGAGGATGCCAAGATGAAGAATCTTCAGGAAAAGCTAACCCTTGAGAAAAATACTCAGAATCAACAAGTGAAGGATCTGAATGGGAAGCTTAACTCGGTCGATCAAAGCAGGAAAGGGGAAATAGATCTCTGGATTGAGATCGAAGAGAAGCTTGCAAAGCAAGATAAAGTTCTTAAGGCTCAGTCTGAGGCTCTGAAGGCTCAAGATGACAGGATCAAAGCCTTAGAAAATCAATCTGATGAGGAACATGAAGACTTAAAGAAGCTGAAAGCTGTTCTAAATAAGCTAATCCCCATGGAAAAAAGAAGACAAATAGAACAATCCGTTTTTTTGTGGTAATGTCTTTCCTTGTAAAAATCCTTTCAATCTTAATGAAAACTTTGGTTGCTTGTGTTGTTTCTATGTCTTTACTAATGATTCAAGTAATTTATTGTTTTTCCATTCCCTCAAATTCTTTTTGAAAATCACAAAGGGGGATAAAAAAAATATCTACTCAAAAGGGGAAGAAGGAAAAATCTAAAAGGGAGAAAAAAATTTCTAAGTTAAGAACTATCCTTAAGTAAGGGGGAGTTCTCATTACGAATTCCATATTCATAATGAAAATCCAATACCGGAAATCTAGAATATGATCCTTATAGTTTAAAATCATAAGGGGGAGTTAGTTGTATTCACCATTGACCCTAAACAAAGGGAGAAAAGGTTTAATTACAAGTCTAGAAATTTATTCTAAGTCATTACATTATCTTTCGTAAGGATGTTTGTGATTTCAAAAAAGGGGGAGATTGTTGAGTCAATAAGGTTTTCGTTATGACTTTTTCCATTCTTTCATTCATGGGGAATATTGATAAGTCATAAAGGTTTCATTATGAATTTACAATTCATCTAGTTTTGAAAATCACAAACTCCTTTTCGTAAAGAAAATTTCATTTTACTCCTATTTTACTTCCATAAGGAAAATTTCCTTCCCAAAGGAAATTTACCCCTACCTTGTTTTAATTGTTCATATCAATATTTTTATTAAGTGTAAAAATCGGATTCATATCTAAAACCTCGAAATCGTATAATACTTAGACATGAAACATTCTGTTTTAGGATCTGAATTCTGGATACAAACTCTAATGAAGTTCAACTCTGAATTCTGGATATGAACTCTCATAAAGTTCCACTCCGAATTCTGATTACGAACTTCTCTAAGTCCTGCCTCAGATTTATCTGAATCTAGACTTCAAACTCTGATGAGGTCTGACTCTGAATTCTCATGAACATAGACTCTGAACTTCGTAAGTTATGGTTCCGAATTCTAGTGAAATCAGACTCTAAATTTCCTTGAAATTCAGACTCTAGATTTCTATATAATTCATGTTTCGAATTCCTACAAAATAGAATCCGAATACTCCTAAGTTTATAGACTCTAAATTTATTTTTACTTCCAGTCCAACCTTTAATCTTTTCTATTCCGAACTTTCATTTTCTACTCCATTCCGAATATCAGTTTAGTTATGATTACACGTGTTTATTACAAAATTCTTTCGTGCTTTCAGTTATTGACTAACCTTTGTTTGAGTGACACATGTACAGGTCCCTCCGAAATTCAAGGAATAATTAGACCGTTAGAGGAGGGAGCCGGCCGTTGGAGCTTCACCTATAAATAGGAGCTCATTTGAAAAGAAGCAACAACTCTGACAACTATGCTTACATGCGGTTAAAGTTATTTCTAGAGAGAGAGGCTATTATTAACTCTTATGCTTCGTGTAGAAAGTTTGAACGGCTTATTCAAACTTTGACTTGTGCAGACTTGCTTCATGTGACTCCGATTGTTTCTATGTAAAATCGAGGGCTTTCAGGGATAGGAAGACAGAGGTTCCAACACCTTGAAGTTGAGGGCTTCCTTGCTGAGGAAGACAGAGGGGACGACTACTTGATATTCGAGGGCTTGCGAGGATAGCACGACAGACTCCGATATTCGTATCGAGGTATTACCCTTGTGTGGGTAAGAAATACTTCCTTGAAAGTATAAATCAAGGGAACTTTATCCAAGGTTGTTGGATACCCTTATCTTTGGATTAAGAGACTCATTACTTGTTACTTGTTTTTGTTACATGTTTTTCCACTGAATTTTTTATTGTTGAGGAAAATATACTTTCTTATACTTCCAGATCTTTGTACTCTGATATAGTTAGATTCTATATGATTTAAGGTAGAATATTAATCTTTGTAGATTTTGTTAAGTTTCATTTTCAGAATTACTTTTCCGGAATCTAGAAAGTCTTTAGAACTTATAAAGGTCTTGTGAATTATCTTGTTTAACTTTGTTAAACATAACCATCCTCAAAATTTCATAAGGGAATTTTTAAAAGTTAAAATTTACCCACCTCTTGTATCTTGGAATCTCATTCCTTTTTCTATCCTATGTTTGGTATTATAGAGTATATCATACTCAGTCACATACCATCCTAACACATTTGTGGTATATTCCCCTGAATCCTGGGATGTTAATTTTCATAATTTCCCATATCCTTATAATTGAATCATTGAAAATGGTAAATTTATTTAATTCCATTGAAATTAGGATCATAGTGACCTTTCTATCCACACTTATACTAAATAATAATTCCCTTCAATAAGGTACAAGGGTGTTTATTTCCATAATTATCACATGTTGTAAACCCCTTCATTTCCTTATTCCCTATATCCATTTTATTCTATGTCATCTTTTTCTTCTATGGATTCCCTTTAAATCCATAGTACTTAGAGAAATATTTCACTATATTGATAATAGATTATATTGTACCCTTATATGATAAAAATGTTTGGGAGATTAGTTTCCTTTGAAATATTAGCTTAATATCATCATTGAAATGATTATTCCCACTCTTTGTATTATGTGAATTGAAATGGTTCTCATCCCTTTGGATAGGAACCATTTATAAATGTTTCCATACATTATATTATATCATAAAATTTTGAAATGTAATGTATAATCCCAAAATTATTTAACCACATAACCTAAATTAAATATTTTATGTATAGATAATCTCATTATCATAAACATGGTTTATTTAGAGATAACATTATTTTCAAATAATTCATAATGGTTTGTAAAGACAATGTAAATTTTCTAAGTATATCCATGAGGAGTGTCAAATTATTTCCATAGTAGGGGCCTTTTTCATTCACTAGGTGATGATTGGTTCAAGTCCAATGCACCATTTTCAGAGTTATTACCCCTAGGTACATACGTTCCAAAACCACAACCACTTTTAGTATATATACATGGATTCATATCTTGGAAAACCACATAATATCACCCTTTCAAAAGCATTAGTATTTTATTCTCTTTTTTATACTCAAATTATATCATAGGGTTATGTTCTCTAATATATGTTTTACTAAATATAGTTCCCAATGTTTCTATTAAACTTTCTATAATACCAACAATATTGACCTTGAAACTAGTATCCCAGATCCAATTGTTACATTATACATATGCATAAGATACATGGAATCACATCCCAAAGTAATGAATAGTTTATTTGACTTAGTAAACTAGATACATATTTTTATTAAAAACTGACATAATAAATATGAATACTTACCGCCAAAAAAATAAACATAATTATAAACCATGAAGAGTATTATAATCAATGATAATAAATTGTAAATACTCATTCCAACTAATCATAAAGCATCCATATAAAAAATAAAGAAGATTTAAATTTAACATATCCCTAGTGTTTCATAATTATAATAAAAGTTCGATGTCATTTATGAATAGAAATACCATAAAAATGTCACTAGACACATTTTTGAGGAAAATAACATTTTCAACTATAAAATCACCTTTTAAAATAAAAAGATAATAAAAAATTATGATAATAAACATAATTGAATATATACTTTTAAAAATTTAAAAATACTCTTTAAAACATTGATTGGTCATGATAGTTGAATTTTTTTTTCATGCCGTACATGTTAAAATAAATATTCCTTTGACATTTTAGGTAAAAGAAAAATGGGCCTTATTTTGAAGATGACATGAAGATTCATGTAAAAAAATCCAAAATGGAAAAAATAATAATTTAATAAATCATTTTTATATAGTTAAGAAAAATTAAAGAATTTTTAGAAAACATTGATTTTGAGGAAAAAAGATTTTCAACTGAAGAGAGAAAGAGAGTTATATTTTCCTAAAAACATTTTATCAATCATTTTATATACCAAACCATAAGAAAATAGTGATTTTATTTTAAAAAGATAATTAATAACCATATGATAATAAAATATTTTTATTTTATGTTATAGATATTAAATAATTCCCCCAATGTAAACTTAGAGAAAAACAATCTTGAATAATAATGAGATTTTGAAATAAACTTTTACCACTTTGGTAACTTTTAATCATAATCATATTTAATGAAATAAAATTAAATTAAATTTCAAATACCATCAAAATAAATATATTAATGATATAAAATATCAAATGTTAATTATATACAAAAAAGGAAATAATTGTAAATATTGTATATGTCTCATAGAATTAAAACTAAGATAAGAAACAAATACCATAGGGACAATTTCCTTCATCCCAATATTGACCTACTATATAATGGTTTTAAGAGTTTTATTAATTTATGTGATAAATATAATCATATTTATAATATAATATATGATATAATTATAACATTTTACCACCTATTTGTTAATAATATTTCATTATTTTCATTGTTCTGTGTGTTAATTGCATTATTTTATTTTTCACATTTTATTATGAAAACTATAATCATTGTATATAGAACATATATATTTCATATTTATAATGATAATAATGATATAAATATCATATTTACGCATTATATATATTATTATAACCATTAATAAATGTTGGTCAAGGAAAATGAGTCACATTGCTTCATGGAGACGGTAGACCATGTATACATATGAGCAATGATATCATTCCTTTAATGAGTGAGTGCATAAAGGAGAATATGATTAATTTTAAAAAGTTTATATTGTTACATATATATCACATATATTCATTAAATTTAACCTTATTACCTTCAATGAAAAATTTAAGGGAAAAAAATTGCATCACTTTGTGAGGCTATAGTCTACCATACACCCAACATATGTAATCATATTAAAAAAAATGGAAAATAATAAGGTTTATATGATATTATATTTAAAAATTATAATAATTTCATAAATATAAAACAAATATGTTAAATATATTATTATATCCATACATTAAAGGGTTTTATAGAAATTAACTAAATTATTTATGAGGTGGAAGTTTGTCATACACACAATCAACGATCTCATTTCCCATTTGATGGATGAAGATATGGATAAAAATTATTATATTAACATAATTATAAGTCCCTGACCTTAAAAATTACATAATATTGAGTTTTAGTCATGGAGATACTTTTTGTACATAGAGGATCTTTTCTGGTTTAGAATTTCAGAGAATTATGCCCTAACACATACATAAAAAAACCATCAAATACAAAGTGGGAACATTCAATTAGTATCCATTTTCCCATAACATAAAATGTTTAAAATAAATCATGATATATTTTTTTAGAAAAATATTCCTGAATTTTAACATGACCTATTCAAATCCCTTACTCATCCTTAAATCTTGTGAAAATTTTTTGATACATGGGATGAGCATATAAAAGCTCAATAACTGATATAAAAAGAAATAAAACCAGTAGTCTGTTGATAAAGATTAAAAACAAAGAAAATAACTTTATTAAAAGCATAATTTTTTTCCAAAAATGGGAAATATCATTTCTTTAAGAGAGCTCATTTATTTTACCTTTTGAAAACAAATTATTTCCATTAAAACTTATTTATAAAAAATAGAAAATTCATGTAGGTAACTTTGTACAACATCACATATAACCCTTAAAAACACTTACAGATTTGAATAACCACATGACCAACTTATAATATAATTCCACGGAAAATATAATCATTACCCAATGCTTTGGAGTGGTTTCTCGGTGAACCCATTATTTACTCTAAAATAGGATTATCTAGCACTATTTGGGAACCCTGATCATTTATAATGTCTAAGAACTAGGACATTAAATTTTATTATCATTTGAAAAACTTTTTTAAACTCAAATTAATATCACTAACAGATATTAAAGTTCCATTTTCTTTCAAAATTTAATTTTTAACCAAAAATAAACTTTTCCTTTGGATATTTCAATATTAAAATATTGAAAAAATTAATAAGGTTTTTCATTTAAGGAAAAATGAAATATTTTAAAGGAATATAGAAAATAAAATAATTTCCATGGTAGTGGAAAATTCAATTTTTATGTGTATGTTAATTACAAAACATTCCTTTTGTTGTTTGTTATAATGTTCCATATAAAATAGGTAAAAAGATTATTTTTTGAAAAAAATTGATTGAAATTTAAAATTGACATAAAATTCCATTTATTATCCACTTTTATAAATAAAAATACAAAATAATATGATGAATATTGACATGGAGGAAAATATTTTAAAATTAAATCTTAAAACATTTAAAAAGATATTTTTAAATAAATGTGTCACATAACAATTTGAAATATTGTAATCATAAAAATCATTAAAAATAATATTAAAAAAATTAAATATCATTATAATAGATAAAATTCATAATATAAATTTTTTAAGGGGTTTTATATACACCTTATAAAATAATTAAGGTGCATAACATCAAGATATTCCCTAATGAAATGAGATTGAGATGAAGTCCCTAACCTTGAGGCCAACTTGTCACATGTGTCTTCATCCTCCTGAAAAATAGAATTATGTTTATTATTTAATTTCTTAATAACCTTTATCAATTTTACAATTACTTTTATTTCACTTATTACAATTTTGTATACAATTACTTAATCAATTATGTTCATGTCGGGTGTTTTGACCATATTCTATTTATGTGTAAAAAATGACTTTGGTAGGCCAACTATGTTCAAAGAGGTCAGTACTTAAACATTAAAAAACAATAATCCTGACATAATTATCATATTTATACATTTTTTATATATTTAAATCCAATAATTAAATATGATAATGAAAAATGAACCAACGTTACGATCATAGAGATGGTAGGTTGTAAGCACACATGAGTAACTTTCCCATTTTTCAATTATAATTATGGAATAAATGTAAGAAAAATTTATATTTACATAATGATAATTATATCATAAATAAAATTTTATTTAATCATATATAATTATATATATAATTCATCTGATGTAAAAGTAATCACATCACATCGAGGAGGAAGTAGTCCACACGTCCACAAATGATGCTATCACTTTTTTTAGTATGTTAAATGGTAACAAAGAAAATGATATATTATTTTTACATAAATTTAATAATTTAATTAATATAATATAGATTTTATATAGGTAATTTATTTTTAATAAACCAATCCTTATTAAATTACATGTAATGTATGAACATATCACGTCACTTTGAGGGGGCAGTAGTCCACACATCCACCAACAATGTTATCATATTCACAAAAACTGAAATCATGGAGGTATTTAAATATTATAATTAAATATGTACGATTAAATCATAAATATCATACATGAAATATAAAAATAGTGCATCAAGAATAATTTCAAACCATGAGAGGTGGTAATGAAAAAAGAACGAATTCATTTTTTAAGGCCATAGTCCACCGTACACATGAAAGGTTATTTCATAACCAATTTGATAAATGTGTGTGTAGGTGTAGGTAAAACACTATAAATAAAAAACATAGTATATTGAAGATATATAGTAATTATATACTAATTATATAATAATTATATAAATTCAAATAAAGGTTTTTTCAGAATGGAATAAAACAAAAGTTCTCATTGAAAAACTGTTACCTCTTGTTCGGTAACTCCTTTATGTTTCCACCAAAGGAATTCCTAGGTTTTATTGATTCCAAAATTTAGGACTATAGGGTGAGAGAATGTATGTTTTTGATCATATTAAGAAAGGTTTTGGGTGAGAAAAAGGGCTTTATAGGTGTGACTAATTAGGGAGGGTGATTTCCTTTTTATAGTGGAGGGGGAGTGGCATTCTTGTAAATATAAAAAAGTAAACACTTTTAGGAAATAAACCTTGATTCATGTACCACCAATAATTTTAAAACATTGATAAAATAGGTGATATAGTATAATTATGGCCAAAAAATGATATTTTGAAAAGTTTGTTGGTCATTCGACCCCTTAATATTAATGCTAAACCACTATGTAAACAAATTTTTACATTAATAATTTTAATTTATTTTAATTTATTTCACTAATATTTTTTGTAAAACACTAAGTTTACATTAATATAAATTATAAATTATTATTATTCCAAATATTTAATCGATTTTTTGAAATTCCAATCACATAAGTGGTAGAAGTTAATTTTTAATTAATTATACAGATGGGATGACAAAGTGGTTTTTAAATGTGAACATGATCAAAAGTTCCCTTTGTTTTTACAACTAAATTCTATGTGAAATTGATTCCAATGACCTAAAATGGTATAAATAATATAAAATTTATCAAATTATTATATATAAATAATTAAAAATATTTTATAACTATATAAATAAAGATTTTGAAAAAGAAGTTTTCAATTAAAATTCAATGTTTTTCACTATTCCTCAAAAATAAAACTTCTCATAAAACTACCAAAAATTATTCCAAATTAAAATTTTATACTATAAATTCAAAATTTAATTTTTTTATAAAAAATATAAGTATAATTTTTTTTAATGTATGTATTCTATTAAAAGGTGAAAAAATAACCATAATAAATTATAATACTAACAATATATTATTTTTTGGTACAAATGAGTATTTCATGAAACACAAGATTTTATGGAATTAAATTTTTCATTTCATATGTTCTGTTGAACATAGAATCAATTTTAATTTAAAATTATTATGTAATTCATGATATAAAAAATGATTATTCTATCATTACCTAGGATTTTATATCAATTACATCTCATTATATGGTATATACTAGTGTTATTATAATTTAAATGTTAAAAAATAATTTATGTTGGATGAGTAAAAAAAATAAAAGAGATTTGTTAATACAATTACAGTCTCTATGTGAATCCTCCTTTAGATATCCTCTTAAAAACCCTAGGGTTGGTCATTTGGGAGGACTATCAGATCTAAAATATGTATAATCATTTTGGGGAGAGTTATTTTTAGGGTTTGGTCTAGCTAAATGGATTTTCTGTTGTAAATAAGTGAGGGGATGGAGTTCCCTTTTTATAGGTGGAGAAAGTGAACCTCGTGGAAGTTATTAGAAATTTGACCACCAGATAATGTTCTTTTAGAGATGATCTCAGAGGAGGGAGAGGTGAGGGATATTATTAATTCTCTAAATTAGGAAAGTTTATTAGGTCTAGATGGGTTCATGGGTCTATTATATTTAAGCTCTTGGGATGCCATAATTTATGATATTGTGGAAGGTATTCATGACTTCTTCGGTGGGGGTTCTCTACCTTGAGTTTCTTGTGCCATGATTATGGCTTGGATTCCAAAAGTAAAATACACCTATTATATCAAGAAATTTGGACCAATTAGTATTTGAAACTTCCCTTAAAATGTTGTATTCTCAATAATCAATAGAACATTATCCCTATACATTAAAAAATTAGTTTATGTGGATCAACACATATTTATCAAAGGTTGTTCCATTCAAGGAGCTATGGGTATCACTCAAGAGATTGTTGGAGACATTAATAGGAAGATGAGGGGATCCAAAATTATTATTAAAATTGATATGGATAAATCATATGATTATATGGAGTGGAACTTTATTCTCCAAGTAATGAGACATATGGGATTCTCAAAATTGGTGACATGACAACTGTTTTTCTATTACATCTTGCACTAGTTAAGCATTATTTCAATGGGAAGGCAATGTGTATTTTTAAAATTTGGGAGGGGGCTAAGACAAAGGGATCCAATATCTCCAACTATGTTCCTCATGGTCTAGGATGCTATTAGTAAATACATTTCTAGCAAAATGTAGCTTGGAATTCTCTATCCATTCTAATGTAGAGATTAATTCAATGGTGTGTCTGGCCTTCAATTTTATGATGAAATGTTGTTATTTATCAATGGTTTCTTCTTCTATCAAAGAATTTCATAACATAATCGAAGAATATTAAAAATGTAGTGGTTGTATTATCAATAGAGAGAAAATATTTTTCCTTCCCCATGCATGGATATAGAAAGAAAAATAATTGAATCCTTACTTGTTGTCTATAGGGAGACCTTTCCCATGACCTACCTGGGTGCTCCACTATCCCCTTGAAGAATCTGTATCAGCCACTTTTATGAAGTTGTTGAAAAAATCACCAAATAGAACCCAAATTGGAAAATACGTTTCTTTCATTTTGTGGGAGGATCAATCTTGTTGACTATGTTATAATATCTATTCCCATTCATATTATATATTCTCTCAAGGTGCTTAAGGATTTCTAGGCTGATGGAAAATGGAAGAATCAACATGAGGAATGTAATAAAGATGATTTATTTCCTTAAAGGAAAATTGGCTTGTGAGGTTACTGAAGGATTGTCCCTCTAGGGAAGGTTCATTACTAGAAAATATGGAAACTCTCGAAGAGAATCTAGGAGGCCTTCCCCCTATTTATGAAATTACATCCAAATTCATATTCTAATGCTTCAACATCATTATTATTGGATTATTGGGTGTGGGGATATTAATTTTTGGGATTCTAATTCGGTTGGTGAGGTATTGGGATTTCCATGGTGCCATATTCCATACATGTACTTTAAGAAGGATAGTATTTACCCCACTTTCATCCATTCTTTTCTAAAACCCACTCAAAATATTCTATTTAATGATATCAAGATTGAAGAGGACTAGGATGAGCGCGTCTTCACATGATAAACATATTGTATATTCTCTTCTTAGTCAGACAAAAATAATACTCTATCGGCTGAAGATAATGATGTTTTTGGAGGCCCTCTTTGGGATAATTTTATTCTGATGAAATTAAACTTTCTACCCTAGATAATTCATAATCACGTATTACCCATTGATGTGAAGGTTAGGAAGAAAGGCATTTCATTTTCTTCCAAGTGCTAGTTTTTCATGAGCCATAAAGGGGAATACTTAATGCATTTATTTTGTTGATGTGATTGGGAGAATAAGGTGTAGATTACCTTAGGTGTTTTTACAGAACTATGTATACATTTTGATACCTTCAATGAGTTCTTTCAAAGCTTGTTCAATGGTGTGGGAGGAAAAAATCATGAGAATATGGATATATTTCTCATTATTATAGCTTGTTGTTGGTGCTTATGGGGTGAATGAAATAAGGATCAATATAATAGATCACGTCCATGTGATATTATGTTGGTGGAAAGGATCAAATGTATCACGGTGGATCTGGATCACCTCATGAAACACTAGAAGGAGGCTCCCCCCTAAGACACTAAATGGCTATGAATTATTCTAATGCTACTATCCAACCCCCATTATTGGGTCATTGGGTTTGATGGACCCCCCTTAGGAAGCCTAAAACATAATTTAAATGGTTCTTGTAGTAATTGGGTGATTTGGGAAGGAGTTGTGGTGCGATAATCCAATGGTTTAGTAACACTCTCATTCTTCTCTTTCTGTGGAAATGGTTACCCCCTCACAGAAGAAGCTAATGCAATTCTTCATGGCCTTAATTTTTGTATCTCTACAAATATTTTATTTACTACATTTGAAAAAGACATAAAGATCATTAAGGTACCCCTTAAAGGGATTAAAGAAACTCCATGGAACCTCAAGTACATGATTTGAAAATGAAAGGCTCTCTAACCTATGGGATTTAACATCATCACATGTGGTATAAAGGTAACTTTATGGATGATTTTATGGTATCCAATTCCTCTCAAGATATTATTCTTGTGTATTTTGGTAGAATTAGTTCCCTTCCTTCTCAAAGTATGTACATTTTTATTAGGTATTATCTTGGTCTCCCATTTTACAATCCCCCTTGATTATTATACCTTCTTTTCAGCCATGTTTCCTTTTACTCTATTAATAATTTTTTTTACTGGGTGAGTATTTGTCATTATTCATTGAAAAATGAAACTTCTCAGAAAAACTCAAAAATTCACCCTAAGAAAATTTCAATATTATAATTTCAAAAATGAATTTAATTTTATAATATAAAATTTATAAGGGTTACAAAAATTATTTTTATCATCTTATGTAAGAAGTGATGAAACTATTTTCTTTCAAAAATTAACTTATTCAAAAAACACTTCTTTTACTTTCATATGGTTATTATTTTATTTATAATAAATAGATTTATTTTTAATTTTTTTCATACATGTGTAAAAAATATTGTTTCATAATTTTGATAGTATTATTCATAATATCCATTTTAATGACTAGGTAATAACGGTCATGTTTTAATAATAATATTTTGATAGAGTATCATGTTTCTTTTAAACCTAGTGTTGCATGAATTGAAATCTATTAAAGAGGATAAATTTATATAAAATGAAAAATATCATAATTCCTTGGGGTGTTATATTTTATTCTAAGCTTGGTATTTCATGTCATACACAATATGTAACAAGATGTTCATAATTTAAAAGTTTAGGGTGTCACACAAGAAGGCCCTGTCATTTATAACCCATCATAGATTGGTAATATTTGAGGTATATTCAATGCATACTAAGTCAATAAATATGTAGGTACACCTCATAGAGAAAATATTTAGGGTCCAAATTTCAATTACATTAAATTTTGGAAAGAATTTACTCCCCCTAACAACACCACTTTATGATTTCCCTCAAATCAAGAGGCACTCAAGATTTCAAGACTAACGAATCCAAGGGCCTTATCAATAATTGGAGAAGACTCATCCCAACTAAAGGATAGTATGAGAGGATGTTTAATAACATCACCTCGCACATATCATTCACCATAATATATATTGCGGATAGTTTAATGGATTATATCCCCTTAACGATGATATATGGAAAATACCATTATTTTCATATCACGTTGATGAATCCATTACCAAATATGATGAAAATTACATGTTTAGGTGGAATGAGCTATTCAGATGCAATATACCAATAATTTTTTGGCAATGAAAACTCATCAATATTTAATTATGGGGATTTAGAAGAGGAATGTGTGGAATATATATTCTAGAACATATTGGGTACTTTCCTCCATCAATAGGAAGGTTAAAATACCTACCATAAATATGCTAAAAGAATTTTGTTAATGAATTTGAACTTACATTATGTTGATTTATCTTCCTTCTAAGTGTATTAAAACCCATTAGTGGAAAATAATTTAGATATATTTCAATAGGATATCCTCAATGGAATAAATAAACTCTACTAGTTAATTGTTGACTCTCCACTGGACTTCCACATTAGGGGTTGGGGAGAGTACAAATCACTATAAATCACTCCAGCTAATGGTCATCCAGGTTCATCATGGAGAACAACATGTAACATCATCAAATGAGGAAATGTATCAGGCCTAAGCTTCATATGTACTAGATGGTATATCCAATAATCTTTATCCTTTATGAAGTTCTAGAAATGGAATATTCAGTAATAGTGTACTATTGATAGTATTCTACATCAATTAGCTATAATGGTCTAGAATACATCATATTTGGGAAAATACAAGCCTGTATCCCTAAATAAATCAATAATGTCAAGATACTCCCACCTTGAAACGTCCCCTTATTCACCCTATACCTGAGTATAGGGTAAAAAAATTTATAATTAGTTGATCAATGTTTCCTTTGTATCCTTACAAGAGAAACCGTGAACTATATTTCTAGGGATATATTTACCTCCACTACCAGATATTGGATCCTAAACCTTATAGTGGATCTAATATTTTATGGTGGTTGAACCATGTAAACCATATCTCATGGGACTGGGGGAATTTTGAGTACCTCCTCACATTCCTCTAAAAAAACTAGTTTTCTCTAGGTAGGGAAGACTCATAAGAAATAGCCTCAAAGTTCCTCCCTATGTGCAATACATATCAATTATTTTGGTGAACACAGTTGATGCCATAATAGAAAATCTCATTGTCCCCATCCTTTATGGTTGGAATTCAATTCCTCACAGGGGATAAAGAACTATATGGTCAAATAAGAAGTAAAATTCTAAGTAGAATCATCATATTATCCTCAATAAATATCCTGAGGAATTCAAGTTCCTTTACTACTAAATATTGGATGAATAAATGAGACATGTTATGTTTCATGTGTCAGAAAATTTCTTTTGAATTAGCTTAATAAACAACCTCTACAATGACCCTGACATGGAAGGATATGATAAATATTTGTCCAACTGACACACAGTTACAACCAATAAAGAAGGTGCATGAATACATAATAAATGATTGTCTCGGATAATAAGAGATTTATAATTTTCTTAATTATTTATTACTCAATTTACTTCAACTAAGGATAAGGGGAAAGTTGTGTCTATATCCCTAAATGAACGACCACCGAAAAAAGATAAGGATCTTTTGATAGATGAATGTTTTTCCAAATATAGATTATATATATAAGAAATAAATTGGATCAATTTGCAACTATGTAGAGTAAATATTCATACTACGTACAATTCATTGTTTAAATCGATTTTGTTCCTCAAGAACATATTAAATGGTATAAAACTTATCGACATAAAAGATATGTTTCTAACCACTATACCATGTAAGGGTTGTGACCCTATGTTTATCTAAAAATTATGTCTAATGAATATAAAAAAATTCCTCCACTAGGTTAGAATATTAAATTTTCTATAACCTATCATAGGTTGTACCTTATAGAATATTGGAAACCATCATTAGAAATCTAACCATATCATGATCCTATCATTTTTTCCTCTAGGCCATCATCCTAGGAAATGTTATAATGAGATATATTTATTTACATAAAGTCTCATACCGTAGGAATAGAATTTATGTAGGGGAAACATTTTCCAATATAGAAAGAGAAAAATTTATATCATGATTTTTTGGATTCAACTTCTCTATTGATAAGTTTTAGGAATCCCACCTTACCCATTTCCAATTACATGGGACACCATGAGAGGAACCTGATATAATTCATGATTCAATGTGGTTACATGATGGGAATATTTGATAATCCATAGTGAAAAGTCTTAGATGTATTATTTATACACCAATAGGACTATAAATCATCAGATATTGAAATATTCTGATAGGAACCATTACTTACTAGTAATATTTTAAGAGGTGGTTCTTTTACCAATTCAGATCCATATTGATAAAGATAATTGTATTTTTCTCTTCATTTGAAAATAAAATGAAAACAAGATGTTCACTGATTTCATGAGTTAGTGGAAGTGACTAAAATAATCATTGACTATGAAGTTTCTATACGATATGTTAGTTGAGATATTTTTACAAAATTACCATAATGAAAAACAACTTCCATTGATTCCCTTGAAGTAACCTAGTGGTTTTTTGGTTTTTCCATCAACAGTGCAATTATTAAAGGATTCTAAATGGTGGTGGGAGGTGATGTGTCTACCAACATAATCAATTTAAGGAAATAATTCTAGTATAATGAAGAACATAAACATCATGATGAAGATGAATCTAAAACCAATAAAACTGAATAAACTTATAAAATATAACGTGGTTCTCCCCATGAATGATAACAACAACTATATCACCACCATTCACATGGGTAGAGGGATTACCCTCACTTGAAGAATGATAACTAGGGGGACATAATTTTTTTGAAGATAGTTGATATTGGGATAATTTATTGTTACAATGGAGGAAAAAATGCTCAAAATTATAGGGAACAAAAATTCTATTGAATTTAGTTAAAAACCTACTCTAATTACATCCATTTTCATATGATATTTTTTAATATTATCCAAAACTTATTCATTTTCAATGATATACTCCATAAGATGGTTGATTCTAGAAAACCTTTTCTAGGAAAACCCCCAACATAGGTTACCCATATTTTTACCGCTTCACCAGAAGAAAAATGATAAATATAAGAATTCACAAATATGCATGTAAAGAAATTTGATGACTAGATGAATTGGGAATTATTGAACCATTAATACTGCATAATCATGGTTCATCTAAACTTTTCAATTATTACCATATATTTTCATGTAATATCTAACATGATTCCATCACTTTAAAAATCATTAAAAATAAAATTCACTCATTACTGGTAGATAAAGATGAAGGATGAAGATCCTATATCGATACCCAAAAAGATACAAAGACACTTAGAGTTCATACCCCCATAACTAGATGGATAGAAACCATATCATCATATGATACCATAGGCACTACCTCATTTAATAAAATTCATGCATGATGAGGAATCTCAAAATAGTTTGTTTGACAACATCCACTAGAAAGACCCATTCTATAGTGAGAATGTTTAATTTTACCAAACTTAACTCCCCACCCATAATAAAATTAGAGGTTATAAAGGTTAAGGAGGAAAAAAATATGTAGTTATAATAGTCCCAAATATTTTATAATTATTTCATTTATGGATACATTTGATTTAGAAAACAAAATATTGTACCTTTAATAATACCAAACAGATCATTGATATATTCTTAAATCAATTATTCGACACTCAGATTCCATTGCACAAGAGGATTTATTTTCTGATATACAACTTCTCATTCAATGTAAAACAATGTGACGTCTAGTTTATTCTAACCTATAGAACATAAAAATAACTCATATTTTGATTAAGGAAAGGATTCTATAACATAAATAGAAATGACCACAAAAACGTAGTCAAAGGAAGTATCCGAGGATAATAATTTCATCATTTTGGTCCATAAATATGAAATATTGTAGAAAATCTACATTTTTATAGATAATATCTATATTTTGTTGGCTCTTAACCTCTACATTAGACACATGGGATCCCAAATTAAATCCTTTTTTAGCCCTCAATATTCTTAGGTGGAAGTCAATATGGGTGAGGCATAATGTGTTGACCCTTTTCCTTTTGAATGTCATATATTCATCTCTATTATAGAGATGGATTGGAAAAAATCCATACATTAGAATACTAGGAACCTGTATATATAGCATACTAGGTGAAATAAAAATCATTTAGGTTCCAGTTGAAATGGTCTCTGGATCAACCTTATGCAAATGTGGAACCTCCTCATCTTGGGTTACAATGAGGTAGAACTTACTCCCTCTAACATGAAAATTGAGAGATATGATAAAATTTACAAGAATACACCATGAAGTATAAAATTTTGGGCATATTTTTGTGGTTTATATTTCATTAAAATTTCACAATGGTTCACAAGGCTATATCCTTTAATGTTTTTCAAGGAATAATGTGGGTTTAGAATCATGTGGTGGTTCTATTTCCATAAAATAAGTTCCTTGAATACATTAATGATGGATATTTAGGGTGTTTTATAGTGATAAATATTTATTTGAGTCATGTGATTCTTAATATATAGATATAGGGTTTTACATAATGGATAGTATGAAACAAGTTATATATGAATGTATCTAGAAAAACACCCCCAATGGGCACTAGGTACGCCATATCTTCCCATGGATTGAAATCTAAAAAAACTATACGCTTCCAATTAAGTAAATATAGGTAAAAAATAATGATCTTGGAAGTCATCAAGTCATGTTAGTTCAATTTGTAAACATACAAAGGGACTAAACCACATTCCTTTAATATATTGTTTATAAAAATTTACTTATGGAGAAACCCCCACTAAGGAGTGAAAATACTATTTCAAAATCCATGTGCATCAACATGGCTCTATAGTGCCTTTACTATTATGCATGTCTAACTAGTAATCAGTTATAGTCAAAAAAATCTAGTATCTTTAGAAATGTGGGTTTGAATAAACAAATAAGAAGGAAATAATAGTGTTTTATAATATTGTCCCTCATCCTCATCATATAGATTTTTTTATCTACATACAACCCTAAAAAGGGATATGTTCTCTTAGAAAATATTAAAATTCCCCCAATAAAAATATCGTTGTGTTATATTTCGAATCTCAAAATATTGGGACATCATCTATCCCATATGATTTTAAGTAGGGATAGGAATGTATACATGATTCATTTACATAATATTTGGGATATGAGGACATCCATATATCATATATCATATCCCATAATAACCTTTATATTTTACTTTTTATAATAGAGAGGTAAAAGTTGAGAGAGAATAAGAACTCTAAGATACCCCTCCAGAATTTGAGGAAGGTTTTTTCACAAACAACGATGAACCTAGAAAATTAAATTTGGTTATAGAGGAGGAAATATGACCTATTTTTATTAGTTACTCCATTCCCCAAAAATTATTGAAACATATATATCCTTCTATATGTAGCATTTGGATATATTTTCATGGTACTATAACAGTATTCATGGTTCAGATCAATATATGGCTACCCATTATTTTAGGTTTCTAAAAAAACAACAATTATATAGATAGTCTTGAAGGAGGATGAATCCAATATGTGCTCCTAGGTATAAGGTGATCATTACAAGATCATCAAGTAAAACTTTTTCTATATTGTTTAATATCTGAAATGGGTCATGAAAATTTTCCCATTGAATAAAATGGATGGGAAAATTTGTACTTGTATCAATTTTGAGGATATTAATGGACATTTCTCAAAGGATGTCATCTTACTCCCAATCAAAAATTACTGATATATGTTTCAATTGGTTTCATACCTTTTTTATTTATGGATATGTATTCTGACTATAACCATATTAAGGGGACACCAATTATGAGGAGGAAACTAACTTCACAAAACCTTAAGGGGTATATTTATATTTGGGGATTCATATTATCTTCAAGAACATTATAACTACATAAAAATATGCCATGAATCATATCTTCATGCCCCTCCAATGGAAAATTGTAAAGTGGAATTTTATGGATTTAGTGGTCAATTCTCAACTGAATCATAACCACCATGGCAATCATGATACTATTTTCAATTTATTACATCAATATAACCTTAATATAAACTCTTTAAATGTACTTTTGGGGTAAAATCATGAATTTTCTCACCTTCATTGTACACCATCATGGTATTAATTTCTATATTGAGAAGAATAGTGTGATACTTGATATGACAATACATCCTTATCACAATGAAGGGAGGGGAATCCAAATGATATGGGCCTATATAAGATTCCCTATTTCAAATACCATAAAAAAATTATTCTAATTTAATATATTAAAGATGAATGTAGTTACCTATTAGTGGGATGAAAATTTCAAGAATCCTTCAATGATCTCTGACAGAAAATATTACCCCCACAAGTGTTTATTCATCCCATAGAAGTAAAACCACTCATCCTCTATGTAGAAACACTAATGAAATTTTTCATCAATTTCATTTCATATAATAATTATTCATGAAAGAAGTAAAGTATATATTATCTCAATATAAAAATGTTTTATGTTAAGAATCGATAATTTGGTATTGTGATGAATTACTTAACATTTAATTTCATAACAGAGAAGTAAATAAATTTTATGTATATAAGGAGGTATATATTTTCCATCATATAGAACAACTCATATATATCCTCAATCACCTAATTTTAATCATGAATCTAGAAATATGGGAGATCATTCTAATGTAGTATTACATCCAATTCATTCCAAAAAAGGTAACCAAAAGGCATTCATTATCTGATATTCTCACTGCATATATTTTCCGAGTGAAGACTCTTCTGAATATGGAGTTCCTTGACAAAGATGTTTTATCCATCCACAATAATATATAAATATTAAATATGTAATTTTATGGATCCTTTAGGATCCAATTAGGTATAAGGATAGTGAAATATAAGAATAACAAATTTTTCCTAGGGATTGTACTAGTATCCACAACGAATGTATTTATGTCCTACACCTTCCTTCTATAAGAAGAATTAATAAACAATGAGGCATAAACCAATACCCTCATTATAGGATTGGAACTAGATCTAAAGATACGGATGGGACACTTGAACATCAAGGGTGAATTAATGTTGGTAATCCTGACGATCAATAGTGAATATTAAATTTAGAAAGATAAATTAATTCCTTCTCTTGATTATGAATGTGGTATCATAGATAAATTTACCTTAGAGATAATGTTGTACCATATCTCACATTCACAAAACTCCCAGTTCCATATATTTCACAATGCATCCATTACCCTAGCTTATTTAGACTAGGATGAGATTTTAATTTTCATCATACACTATAGGGTGGAGTCTTCTTTCATTAATAATGACATGGTGAAGATCCATGATGTTAATAACACCCCTAATCAGGGATATCTCATATCATTGCTGACTAGAACCATTATAGGATAGATGTATCCTATAGTAAAATACATCCAATGTGGAGTTATCCCCTAATATTGTGTTACAAAATAAAAAATGTAGTAGTGGGTAGTAAATTTCACCCTCTATGAAAGAATTAATTCTAAAAACAGATTTTATAATAGAATCTTTGAGATAATTTTACTTAGATTAAATGAAGGTGGATAAACCCTTACTATTATGTTGGTTTTCTTTACAAGTTTCTTCAGTGCACACCAATCAAGATCCATGTTCTTTCCATATGTCAACATACTTGAATAGTTCTAGCCAATAATGATACAAGGATTCATGGTATTAATGAGAAAATTCCATGATTGTATGATATATTCAAATTTTATCCATCATGTTCACGAGAAATTGCACATCTCTAGGCACTCTTAGCTGTTTGGTATATGGGGAATTGATGAAATAGGAAAATATCCCCATAATAATAGCTTGGAAATTACTGTACATCCTTATATCCACAGATTCATCTCTATGTGGGAAGAGGTTATATCCTAAATTAATTTTATGAAAAATGTTATCATAATATTTATTTATACTAATAATATTAAAATATTTGGTGTCCCTCATGAAATTTTGTCAAAAAACGATGATAGGTTTTACTCTTATAAGTTAAAAAGGATATGTAAAGAGTATAATATTTTGTATAACAACTCATGTTACAACCAGGAAGTAGTGAAAAAATAGAGAGATTGTTGCAAAAAATTTATCTAATGTTCATTATAAGATATATGACATGGTTAATAAGACTTGTAAAGATAAAGTTATTCATTATTTATGGGAATATCACAACACAACACATAATGTCACATTGGTGACCCAATAATCACTTATAAATTGGATAGAGGCAGTTATTCCAATTGTGGTTTAATTAACCTTGATTTACATTTTCATATAAAAAGATGTTTTTAAAGATGATAGATATCATATTTTATAAAATGTTTTTGAGTGAATTTATGGGAAAAGGTTGCGAACATTGTATGACAATGAAATACTAAGAACCAAGTTTCATGAGTGATCAATAAAATTGTATTTCTTAACTCATTATTACCTATAGGACTTGTATTAGATTAGAGAACCCCAAATGTTACACTATAAAAATCATATAAAGATTTATTTTAAATGGTATGGATCTTAGAAAATATTGAATTTAAACTAAAAGAGATATTATTCCTTAATCACATGGATGTATAACATATCACGACTGCCACTAATCCAAGATTTTGAAACAAATAATGTTCACAATTTCATGATAATATCCCCTAAGTCCTTTATATATTACTTTTAAACATCATATAACAAAATTTATAATAATTGAATTTAATTTTTGTAGTGTTTAATTATAGTCATATGACACTAAACTACATAACACATTGATTCCTCATTACATGACCTTTAACTAAGTGATCTTTTAATCATAGATATAGGATGTTAAAAAACATGAAATATATTCTACAATACATGACCCTTAGAATTGATTATAATAGTCTATTGGGAGACTTATTATCATTATATGATATTTATATCCATGTAGGAACTCTTAGTGCATTTACCCTTCCTTCATTTATCAGTCTGTACTGATATAAAATTCTCTCTCCAAGTAAGAACTCTATGTGGATTTATTCTTCTTATTATAGGATATGTATTGATTTAGACACTATTAGACCCATCCAATAGTTCAATTACAATTATTCTCTACACATTTCATCAGTGCAAGATACATCACATATTTATATTGGGTTTTCTCTCCCTCCTTGACATTAACACAAGGTGATATCATTTTGAGCATGATCTAGATTTGTTAAAACCTCTTATATAACTATCCTCATTACCTGACCTTAATTTTTTTAAACCAAAATAAAGAACATTATTCCATCATTAAAGAGTTACAAAATAAACAAGATCTAAAAATTCTTAGATTATCGCACTCTATGATGCCTAATTTTCATTATATATAATCCAAACTAAATAATACATCCATGTTTATGACTCATTATCCAGGTAAATATACTAAAATAAAATTCCCCCATGTACAATATTAATCTACATATAGATTTTTTATATGAACAATGTGAGACTTTATTCTTATTTTCATAGGATATTTTATAGTTCCTAGATAACTTATCTTGGTCATAACCAAAATTCTAATCAAATCCCATATTTTTCATGAGTTATAGACCCTATACTTCACATTGGGTTTTCCTTCCATGGGTTGAACACTTAGATGAAACCATCTCATTTTGCACATGATTTGGACCTACACAATGATCCTTATATGAAGGTATATTTCATATGAAAAAGGGTTTAATGTGTATATCCTTATTAAAAGGAATTAAAAAAACTAACATATAGTCCAATATACATGGACATAAAAAATTTAAAAGGTGATATTATATATGATACTTTTCAAAAATACCACTCCCCTATGTGAGAGATTGATCAAGATTGGGGAAAAGTTACTTTATCATGGAATGAAATCATTATGGCTATACTAGCTACTCGTAATGTTAAGGACTACCTAACATATTACCAGAAAATGACCCAATAGATACAAGAAACTAAAAGTTTAATGATTCATATTTTTTAGGATATGTAGTGATGCCTAGATCTCATATATTGTTCCCAACCTAAATTCCTAATAAAAATTCCTACTTTTTCCTATTTCAAGGAACCCTTCATTCATATAAGGTTTATTTTTGTAGCTTCAGCACTAAGGTTATGCCATTTTATTTTGTGCATTATCCCTATCTGGGTATGATTACCCATATAATAGTCTATTTTGTAATACCTTAATTTATATATAACTTTAGTCTTAGTAACATGAAATTAAAATTTCATGATGAATAGTCTATCTTATATGGTCGAAAACTATCTAGAGTAATCCGTTCTATATGGCCTAATGACCCAACATGAGTTTTAGGACTATATAAGCTTACCCAATATATAGATTCTATACATAAGACATTAATTTGAAAAAATTACCTTATTATCAGGAACTATATCCTATCACCCAATATTTATATATTTTTACTATCTCTTATAAATAGGCCATTAACTAAGGAATCATGTTATGAATGCCATGTCACCCATTTGTTTCATAGCCTTAGAGTTTCTTTTAGTTTTAATCTCATAATAGACCAAAAATTCCCCCACCTAGTATATGAGCTTTATCTGTGTGGGGAACAGATTTTATCTGAACTTTACACTTCTTGATTTTTGTTATTTATGTATATATAGGGATGTAAGATCCATATATGACGAATCTAGATGAAAACTATTGTTATTCACCATTCATTCTCATCATCAATCAACATCATAGGCACATTTATCATGAGAACTAAATTATTACCATAATCTTTTAATAATACATTCCAATGAATACAAAAAGAATCCTGGAGAATTATGAATAAAATTAAAGCTCTCTTAAACAACGTAAATGAGTGTATCCATCTCTAAATCACAAATATATAATGTAATAATGTTCATGAATCCATATTAAACCCTTCTAACCATAATAATATTTCATCCAAAGGATTAGTTAATAAAATATTTATATTCTTCCAACAATATTTTTGTGGAACTCATCATTTGAATATTCGTTAAAGGTCATCCTTGACATACTTGTATCATCTCATTTTTTTTCTAATTAAAATAACTCAAGTCACGATTTAAATCATTTTCCTTTATTATTTCAGATTATTTTGGTTTTTATAATTTAAAATCCCTATATAGGTTATCAAATTACACCCCCACTTATCATTGGTCTAATTATTATGTTGTTAATATATATGCACAAATTTTGAAGGTTTTATACAGTATATTTGATATCCTTATCCACATAAGTCTTTCTCATTACCACATTAGTTAAACCATTCATCATTTTTCTAATTTTGTATAACATAATACACAAAAACATTTTGAGTAAATGATATATTAATTTATACTCTAACCCTCCATGGTATAAATTTATTGACCCTTAAAACTATAAATAAATTGAAATAAAAATTTTTTTTTGGTTCAAATACTATAAAGGATGTCCTAAGAAAAAATCAAGTCTTAACTCAAAAAATCATATCATTTAATAATCCAGGATTATGATAAGGTAAAATAAGAAGAAAAACAAAATATAGTAAGACTAGTCACTTAGATATAGAAAAAGGTAAACAATTCTCACTAGACCAACTGGTTTAAGAAAAAACCTTGGTATGCCTACTATTTTTTTTCTCTATAATGCATTATCATGTAGTTTCAAGTTATATCCCTTTTCCCCCAGAATGAGTTCTTTTTATGGTGGCCTAATAATTAGGGTGCTCAAACCCTTCTTCGATTCCTTTTCCTCCAATAAACTTCTTTATTTCTTATGTTTTTGAATATTTTCAAAAACAATTATTTGATAGTAATGAGAACATAATGGTTGAAGAGAAACTAATTCTTGGTAATGTGATTCATTATTCATCACTACCAAACATATGAAACATTTCCAAAGGATATGGTACTCTAATTTTTTATTCCTGAGAATCATTATTGTGGAAAACATCATTTTAATGTGGTCAATGATCATTTCCTTTTACCTATTCTATTCCATTATTTACTAGTTCCCATATCTCATGTGATTATTCACATATCCCATAATCCAAATATTTGAGAGGTTTTTAATTCCCTAAATGTTAAACAACTATGAATAATAAATATTTTCAATATAATTATATGAATTTTTAAACATGAATTTCAAAGTTCTATATAATGTGACCCTAAAATGCATGACATAGTTGTATTAGAATCATGAACATAAACTATATGTATCCACCCCTGAGAAGGATTATACCAGTATTATCCCATATATTCAAGTTTTTATTTCCTCGCCCATTTCTAAATATACAATCTCATTATTATTATTTTATTCAACTCTATTTTACCATACACATCATCATTGGTCATATATCTACATCATTAAACTAAGTGTACCTTTTTAAGGTTTTATGAATTAATGGAGTCCCTCGCTCATTCACAATGAGTTAATGTTTCATAAATATTTGACATGAAACCTCACCCTTCATGATTTTTTCATAGAAGTTTGATCATAACCATAAAAATAATCATTCTCTTGAGAACTATAATCATAAATTACACGAACCATTAATAATGTTCATAAATATTTTAAAAATTGGTCCCTCATTCATGTTGTGACTCATTTTCTTATTTTTTATGCAGACTATATAATTATTTGGTCAAGTCTATCTAAACTAAAACACCAACTATAATGGTCTGATGTGAATGACTATAAAATAAAAAAAATAGGAAAAAATATCACTACATTGATAACCCCAAAAAGGTGGAATTGAAAATACATATTTCTTATCACTAGGCTTGAACCTAGAATAAAATAGAAAAAATTGAGAATTTAAAATGGAAAAATAAAAAAAAATGCCATGATAGAAAAAGAAAGCAATAAAATATTTCAGTCTCATCCCATCAAGCCTATAACACCTAAGATATAGGAAAAACATATGGTTAATGAAAAGAGAAAATATTCTATTTTTTCTACTCTATGATCCCAAAAAATCATTCATTTCTCATTATATCACTTGAAATACACCAACATTAGAGCATATTCCAATTCCTCAAATCCATTTGTCCAGATGTTCAATAAAAAATAGATGAACATGTTTCTTTAATGTACTTGATCCATTTTTAATAATGTAATATTTATTTAAAATCCCCCTTAGTAATCATTATCATTCTAAGTTTATCCTCCATCATATTTTAGTTTAATGGGTATAGTTTATTGTGATGGTACATAAGTCTATATATATTTTCTTTTTATATCTTTCTTTGACTGTACATCCAAGAGGGAATCTTATTTGACTCATGAATATTGGGATCGTAATTTAATAAATCCATTTTTTCAATTATCACGTTGATTCATGTTATTGTGATACTATTTTTTATGAGTGTCATATGTTATCTTATATTTATGTTTATCGCAATATAGAAAAATAGATAAAGTTCAATCATTCAACACAAGTTATGCACAAAAAATTTACATTTAAACTTACTTTAATGAAAATTAGTATCTATAAGATTATATTATCTATTAATAAATATGATATATTACCTAATTACCTCTATATATCCTTAGAGTTTTTCAATTTATTTTATGGAATCATTAGTGTGGAGTTGAATCACGACCATCATTGTATATTTTCCTTCCTTCATATGGTGTAGGATCTATTCCTTGAAAAAAATAATCAATTACCCAAATAATTGAATCTTCAAAAAGAATTTGGTATCCCAATAACTATTCCTTAACAGTTTCCATCTATTTCTAGACATGTCTTACTTTAATAGCATCTTTAGTATCCAAATGATACTTCTTTGATTCCACCTCCACATAATAAAATTTCTATTTAAGTACCACTTCTTAAAACATAATTGAGAGTGTAATTAATTCCACCCTTTAAAGATAAAGTTAGTCCTTTTATTCATTCTGAAATAACCAGATAATACCCTTCACAAAAACATTTATTTTTATTTTATCAAACCCATTATATTATAGAATTTAGAATAGATGGTGATGATGGTTTAACTTCTTATATAGATTCATTATATGTGTATTATGATCTAGATTCCAAGCATGATTCTATGAGTGATGTAAAAATATTAGAACACTTATTCAATATCAATTTGATTCTAAATGGCAGGGAAATATTCTAGTATGAGTTCACATAGAGTGATGATAAGATTATCCAATTCTAATTGTTTTCCACCAAGGAATCCCTAATTTTTTATACTCTATAAGTGAAAGAATGTGTAAAATAAAAAATTCAGTTGGTTTCTCAAAATTAAATTTTATAAAGACACATGATAAAATATTTTCATGTATATTTTCCACTGGGTACCAGGGTTAGTGGAAGTTATTGTGGATACTCACCCCGTTTTATCAAATCACTACCCTCTACCCCTGTTGGTTTCCCTTCTACATATGAATCCACATGATATAAACTATAGTGGATGTTTCCCCATTAGTAATTATAGGGATTTATTTGTCGATAAAACCCTACTATTTGGTTCCTCGAGAATATTATCACTTTATATTACAATAGGTTTGAACATTGAACCATGACCAATTTCCATGATGGAAGGATCATTTAATTTTGTATATAAAAGTTATACATTAAAATAACCCTTCATGGGAAATATTAGATCCTACTTCAGGTAGGTAATATTGATCTAACATCTTCACTTCTTATGATATTTATGGTGTTACATTGAGAGACAAGATAGTCATAAATTCCCACTGAAGAATAAATATCTAAATTTTCACTTTGGAAAAAGTTGTGTAAAATAAAAGCGTAATATAAAATTTCCATATAGGTGATAAATATAAATTTTCATGACAAAAGGAAACAAACATATATCCAACTCCATTATGGAATCTCTAAACTCTTCTAGAAGGGATTAAGAATTAATTTTGGAAATATTTCATCCATTGTGGCTATATATTCAACAAGTAAAATCCTTTATATTAATTAATAAAGTGTTATTAGTGTGGTTTAGAGTGTAATTATGACCCATATCTATCATAAAAAACCACCCCATATGGTTATAGTGATGGTTGAGAAAATTTTTTTTTTCTCCCTCACCCCTTGTGTGATCTTTTTTATTCTAGGAAGTATTATTTATCGTGTCCATCATAACCAATGTCATTCGAACTAATCTAAACGAGTACCCTCTCAAAGATGTATTATTTTGATCAAATAATCATGGTGTTTGAATTTGGATATGAATGAGCACACTAGGACATAGTGGATGAATATGGAGTCTATCCTCTCTCACTAGTGAATTCATGTTTGAATTTGGTATTTTGTTAATGTGTGATCTCAGGAAGAGGTGTATTTTAGACTAGCTCTAGAATTAAAGGTATCATGTCTTGGTTGAAGGACTTTCGATTCACCCATACTTCCCACATAAATCTTTATCTAGATGAAATATACTACTACTCTATAGTGATCAATCAAACAATACATTTTAGGGTTCCCTTCATGGTTTAATATGGTGAATTGATGTGTAAATTCATCATCCTTTTTTACTGTAAGGTGAAAATTTAATATTTTTTTTGGTAGATTGAATATCATGGATAGTTTTCATAGGAAGAAATCATTTAAATCACATTTATAGGGTTAAAAAAATCACATTGTCCATCACGAATGAATCATTTAATTATCCCTTCTATGGTTACCTAATTAGACATTTCTTTCCCCAATATCATGACTAGGATCCCTCTTTCAATGGACTATAATATTATTTATAGTTCATATATATAGTTATTAGCCTCCTAGGATTTTTCTTAAAGTAAATGTCGGGAGGGGAATTAAAGCTTCCCAATCAAGATATTTGAATGCCACTTTTTAGGGTTTTATATAATATCCATATGTCAGTAGCCAATGGAATACCCAAATAAAATTGGATTGTGTTTGCAAACTACTTTTCCAAATTTGTATCAGTTGACCCCCAGGTATTTAAGAAGATAAACACTCATGTGACATCTATATATACCAAGACTATTTTCTTCTATTGGAAAGTATTTTTTCTAATTAAAACATGATTTTCATAACTCCAGATCAGGTCGAGGTTTTTCTTTAGTGTGAAGTTATTGGTAATCCTACAAATGATATTTCTTATAAGACATTGATGCTTCACCATCTACACATTTTATTATGTAATTTCCATGCTAACCTTTTCTATCGTTAAAATGTTGATGATTTTTCTTATTGGGGAACATTTTACTCTAATATCACTTTAGGATATGATGATATCTAGGATCATATAAATGCTAGAGTAAATAAAATAATTTATTTTGGGGAGGGAAGACTCATCTCTCATCAAGTATTTTCCTAGGCCATTGTGACTCAGAGATGCCTCTCAATAATCTGATGTCTCCCCTTCTTGAAAATTTATAGGGGTTCCACCACATTTTTATGGGTACACAAAAATTTATATATGAATTGGTATGGAATTTTATTTTATATATGTTGTAATTTTTAATTGGAGTTTCCATTATTGTATCCATATTATACATTTTGAATGATCCAGCCTCATACTCAACACTTCCATTGTAAATGATTATACCAATGGGGGGAGCACCAAAGGGGGATAAAATAAACTATGAGTGTAGTTTTATATGCATTAAAACCTTCACTACCCTCAAATAAAGTTTCCTAAAAAAATTGGAAGCTTAAATAAATATCCAAAATATACACCTTCAGATTTTAACTTCACCAAGTTGGTCAATGAAGTTGAACTGCTAGATTTTGTGGCACAAAAATAAATGAAATGACCTTGAAATTTGTAATGAATTTTTTCCCTTATAATTGTAAAATATAAATTAATGGAGTCTCTATACAAGTTTTAATTATGAACCTTTAGGTTCCCCCTATACTAATTTGGATTCTATCAAAATGGAACTTGGTCATACACCATTCTGTGAGTCGTGGACCATGATCATGTTGACAGTTAAACTAAATCATCATGAATAATATTAAGAAACACTACTACAAAAACAGGCAAGGGAAGTGCCCCCTTATATCAGCGCTAAGAAAAAACAGCTGATAAAGGTTACCCTGTATCAGCGCTACAATTTTAGCGCTGATACAGAGAGTCTTTATCAGCGCTTTTCTAGCATTGATAAAGAGGCCCTGTATCATCACTAGAAAAGCACTGATAAAGAACTCCTTTACCAGCGCTAAAATTTTAGCGCTGATACAGGGTAACCTTTATCAGCGCTAGAAAAGCGCTGATAAAGACTCCCTGTATCAGCGGTAAAATTTTAGCACTGGTACAATATGGATTTATCAACGCTTTTTAGCACTGATAAAGGGTACTATTATCAGCACTAAAAAAGGGCTGATAAAGGATACCTTTATCAGTGCTAAAATGTTAGCGCTGATAAAGGTAGTCTTTATCAGCACTTTTTTAGCACTGATAAAACCTTAGTGCATTTTTTTATAAATTCGGTCGCACAATGCCCTCATTTTATCGCGACCTAAATCTCTCGTGGTACTGGAACCCTACGACTCCCCTCTTCCGCCCGCTGAGATCACATTGCCGGAACTCCGCCACCCTCACTTCTCATTACCAGACCTCCTCCGCCCACTGAGTTCGCATTGCCGGACCTCCGCCGCCCTCGAGCTTCATTTTGCCAGACCTCCACCGCCCGCAACACTTTCAAGCTTCGATTTTCCGAACCTCATTTAAGGCATGATTTCCAAATCTTTTATCAATATTGTTCTCCTCTCCCATTTTTATATCATTTTTAACATGCTTTTTTATTCTATGGGTGATTATTATGGATTGACCGATTGGAGAAAATAGACCATACTTGGTGGAAAATGATGTAAAGGGGATGATTCACATGTGTTTACTAATTTTCATTATATTTCTCAAGAACATGGTGCTTGTTTAATTTTATTGTTTAAAATCCTCATTGATTTTTGGTGGGGTTGTTTGAGAAGTTTTTTTTAGTTTGGTTGTGATAGATTCCATTGGGGGAAAATGTGAGATGGTTGAGGTGGTAAATCGTGCAGTGGGGAAGCATCAAACTTTCCATTGTTAAAAAGATTTAGTGAGTGGGTTATTGTGGGAGATGACATCGTTAGTTGATATGGGTTTTCCTTTTAGTTTCCCAGTGACATAGATTATAGTTGTTAATGATGAAATTGAAAAGGGTTTGGTGGGAATTGAATAACTTCATGGATAAAAATGAAATGGTGGCTATAAAACTGTTCTCACCCCCTATGCGATGAGTGTATCGGGTGGTTCCCTCTTCTAAAATTCAAATATGTGAGTTCCTTTACCGAGATATAAACCTATGAACACTCTTAATTCAGGAAACATCCAACTCTAGGTGATAATCTTAGGTTTCCTTAGGTGACGAGAATATGAAGTCCCTATGTTATGGGAATATGAGATCTTCTTTATCTCCCAAATAATGTTCCCTTGATTATACCTCATGATATTATAGATAGATTCATTAGGGGATATGCCTAAGAATCCCCTAAGTGATGATCATAAGATCTATTATTAATCTCCTAGGTAATGATCCTATGATTATACCTCACATGAGGATCATGAGATTCCTTAGGTGATGTGCCAAAGAATCCCCTATGTGATGATCATACGATCTCTAAACACTTCCCTTGATAGATGATCTTATGTTCTTACCTGGTGTGATAAGAACACAATTCATTAGTGGATGAATATAGAAATCCTTATGTGCTATGAATATATTTTATAAACCAAATTGGTGTAGATTCCTCACATGAAAAATGTGTTCCACCTTGTGTAATGAGCCCAAATATCCAATTCAAATGGGCCTTATTCTATGGGAACCATACATATTAGGCCATACTCTAAATGAAAACATTCCCACACATAGAGGACCATATTCACTTAGTGGTCCATAGTTCTACCAGTTGAAAAAACCCTATACCACATAGAGTCATATTTTTTTTGAATCCAAAACACACTCATTAGGCTATATCCCCTTTTAGTTAGACCAAAAATGTCTTATGACACATATTTACCTTACTAACTTTCACTTGGTATCATTCGAAAAATCATCTATACAACTTGATGTTAAACTATATCAATTATTTATTATTAGAAGTACATTTCACATGGTTGTGATATATACCCTCAGCGCATTCACTAACCCATGACATGTTGGAGGATGGTTTTAGGGGGTCACTAGACTATAATCTACTAACCAATAGAGGGGTCTAAATAGGTATAGGCCATGAAATAGTGTTATCAAAGAATTTTATTAGGAGATATGATGGGGTTTGATGTTAGGAACATTTGAGGATTTCAATGGTTTGTTTTAGAAAGTATTTCATTTGAATTCATTGGTATGTTTTGGGTGTACCTTTCCTTAGGTTTCAAATTATGCTCTTTGTGGTTCTTCATGGTTAGTGGTTGTAGTCTCTTATTTGGGTGAAGGGATGTGTTCTTAGTATTTTTCCATCTTATGATGTTCTTCATGGTTAGTGGTTGTAGTCTCTTATTTGGAGATGTATGATGTTCTGGAAAGGGCCACTATCTAGCTAGTGCTGTCGTTGTATATGAGAAAGCATCGATGTAGTTGAAGATGTATGATGTTCTTCATTTGAGAGGACTCATTCAGATTCCAAGTGGGTATTTCTATACTATATCTTTTTTTTGGGATTCATGTGTTTCATGAATTCATATTTTATCCATTTGAAGTTGGTTAGACATGTTTTGATCATTTTGAAGCACAAAATAACCATATTACTGAAAATAATATTTGGAATGGATGGTATCTTGTTGTGAATTAACCTTTTTCATTGAAATAAATTAGGTTTCCTTCTACCGATGGTGGATTTGATATTATAAATAAAAATCATGGTTTAAAATAAAGATAAATTGATTCTTTAAATAAAATTCCAAATGGTTTGGCATGTGTTTGTTTATTGAATTTTTTTGGGAATGATTTCCAAAATAAATTAAAATGTCTTGTTTTTAAATGGTTTATGCTATTGGTATTTTAAAAAATTGAGGGGGATTGATTGTCCTTTTGAAAAAAATACCTTCGATCCCGAACACCATCCATTGTTTGTTGGGGGTGACTTTAATGTCATTTCCAACCCAAAGGAATGGAAAGGTAGAAGCCCATTATAGAGGAAGGCCATCAAGGAGTTTGTTCAGTTCATGGTTAGGAAGGGCCTCATTGATCTCAGCTTCTCAGGTGACAGTTTCACCTGGTGCGACAACAGTAGGGGCCATCACCGCTTGTGGAGTCTATTGGATATGTTTCTAGCCAACATGAAATCCACTAACCTATTATCAAATACCATGTTTTCCATTTTTTTGGGGTATTTTGATTCACTACCCCCTTTTGGTTTCCATTTCTTCTTGGCATGATCATCAGAAACGGTTTCACTTCCACCAGCAGTGAGTATTTAGGCATGATGAATAAATACTAATGGTTAGGCTCTATTAATCTCCATTTTTATAAGGAAGTGGTTCTCTTATACTGTATTTGGAATTATTCTTTTGTGTACTTGAACCGTAAATACTAATATTTTAGATTTTAATAGGATGGAGATGAATAATGATTCGATGGATGGTAATCATTTAACAATAGAGTATGATAACAGAGTGAAAGAGTTCATCAAGTTTGAAAAGGATCACGAAAAGGATCCTTCTCAAATCCTTTGTCCATGTTTACATTGTTGTTATTCTAGACTACTTACTCCAGAGGAGTTGAAAGAACATTTGATATGTCACGGAATAGATCAGAGTTATAAATGTTGGAATAAACATAAGGAAAAAGAAAATGTAGCTACTGGCTAGGATAAAACTGTGTTTTATGGATCGTCAGATATGAATACAAATATGGATAATGAAGAAGACCGTATGGAGGATGTGATTACAGATGTCAATGATGATGAAGATCATATTGAGGAAATGACAAAGAAAATTCAATATGAACTTCGTGATTTCCCAAAATTGTTTGAGAAGTTTAAGAGTTGTGAAAAGAGGCTATTGTATGCTGCTTGCACTAGGTATACAACATTTTCAGTTTTACTGAAGTTATATAAATTGAAAGCAGGCAATGGATGAAGTGATGTCAGTTTTACGGAACTAATTTCTCTCTTGAATGAAATGCTCCCGAAAGATAATGAGCTCCCAAGTCGGACATATGAAGCAAGATGAATGCTACGCTCGATGGGAATGATTTATGAAAGAATACATGCCTGCCTAAAAGACTATATATTGTTTCACAAAGAGAACAAATAACTTATAGAATTACCAAAGTGTGGTGATTCTCGATACAAGAAATATGAATCTAATCTTATGAAAGTTGTATGGTACTTTCCATTCATTCCAAGGTTTAGGTGTCTATATGGAAGTGAAGAAACTGTAAGAAAATTTTCATGGCATGCAGATAAAAGAAATAAAGATAGGTTATTACGTCATCCGTCTGACTCTCCTCAATGGAAGAAAATTAATCATGAGTATCCTGAAATTGGAAAAGATTTGAGAAACCTTCGTCTTGCATTATCTACAGATGGAGTGAATCCTTTTGGTTTACAAACTAGTACTCATAGTACATGGCCTATTATGTTGGTAAATTATAACTTGCCACCCTGGTTATGCATGAAGCAGAAATTCATCATGTTATCTATGCTTATATAAGTACCAAAACAACCAGGTAACGATATTGATGTTTATCTGGCTTCTTTGATCGAGGATTTGAAGTTGTTGTGGGACTGAGGTGTAATGTTGTATGACGCTTATAAAAGTGAATACTTCACATTGAGAGCGACATTGTATGGGATAATAAATGATTTCCCTGCTTATGAAAATTTTTCAAGCTATAGCATTAAAGGAACTCAAGGGTATCCCGTGTGCGAAGAAGATACAAAATCAATTAGGTTGAAACATTCATCGAAATCTGTGTTTCTGGGATATCGTAGATTTATACCTCGTCGGCATAAGTACCGATCTTGGACGAAATCATTCAATGGAAGTTCAGAAAAATGCACAACACCATCTCCACTAACAAGTGATTAACTATTTGAGAAAGTAAAAGACCTGAACACTATTTTTGGTAAACCATTTTCGAAAAACCTTACGAAAATCAGTTGGAAAAAGGGATCATTTTTTTTTGAATTACCATACTGTAATTGTTTGCACGTCAGACATTTTCTTGATGTGATGCATGTGGAAAAAAATGTATGTGACAGTGTTATCAGAACATTGCTAAATTCCCCTGGAAAAACAAAAGATCAAATTAAGGAAAGGTTGGACATGGTTGAGATGGAAATATGAGAATATTTGGCTCCCGTGAAGGGTGAAAATTGAAAGTTTCTTCCTCCAGCTGCTTATACTCTTTCTAGGGCGGAGATATATCAGTTTTTCAAGTTCTTCAATGATGTAAAAATTCTAGAGGGGTACTCATCAAATATCAAGAACATTGTGTAAATGAATTATTTGAAGTTAAAAGGTTTGAAATCACATTATTGCGATGTTTTAATGAAAGATCTAATTCCTATAGCTTTACATTGCATTTTCTCCAAGAATGTTCGTCATACGTTAACCAAACATTGTTTCTTTTTCAAAGCTATATGTAGCAAAGTTTTAGACCCGGGGAAATTTCCAGCTATGGAAAAAGAAATTGTCATCATATTATGTGAATTAGAAATGTTCTTCTCGCCAACATTCTTTGATATGATGGTTCATTTGATGATTCACTTGGTGAGAGAGATTCGAATTTGTGGTCCTGTGCACTATAGATGGATGTATCCTGTTGAACGGTATATGAAGATTTTGAAAGGGTATGTCAAAAATCGAAGTCGGCCAGAGGGTTGTATACTGGAGCGATATATTGTTGAGGAAGCCATTGAATTTTGTACTGAATACCTATCTGATGTGGAAAGAATTGGTCTCTCGAAATCTCGTCACACTGGATGCATTGATGGTGATGGAATTTCTGGAAGAGAATTTGTGAAAATCAGTATTACAGATTGGGAGCAGGCTCATCTTTATGTTTTGTATAACAGTTGGGAGGTTGCTCCATATATTGAAACTCACAAAGAAATTCATAGGCTGTTGAATCCATCGAGGGATGAAAAATGGTTATCAGATACACATAATCACAATTTTATAGGATGGTTTCATGAAAATATTTTTAAGCAGTTGGATGAAAATCTGAATTCAATTTCAGAACGTCTTCAATGGCTAGCCGCTGGACCAAGTGTGTACGTATTATCTTACAGTGGTTATGTAATTAATGGTTATACATTCAATATAGATGAAAATGATGAAGATAGTACCGTGCAAAATAGTGGAGTTACACTAGTGGATGAAGCGATGCATGTTTCTGGTAGTAAGGACAGAAATCCAATTTATGAAAATATGTCATACTTTGGCATTATCAAACTAATATGGGAGTTGGATTATACGACATTACAATTGCCTATTTTTCAATGAAAATGGATTGATTACAACAGTGGTGTTAAAATAGATGAATAGGGATTTGTGAAAGTTGATTTTCGTAAATAAGGGTACAAAGACGAACAGTTTATAATGGAATCAAAAGCGGTACAAGTTTTTTATGTTCCAGATCCCGCAAACCGAAAGTGGTCGATTGTTTTGTTATCATCTAAAACTACTGAAGGTTCCGATGAAAATTCAGTTGAGGATGATCCTTTTAGTGGTACGTCGCAATTATTTCGGAGCGGTCCTAATGTGAATGATGTTTTTTATGATAGAGGAGACCACAATGAAGGGATTTGGATAGTCTAGAGAGGTTTCAAATCCCTTAAAACTTTGAAAAAAAGAAATAGAGTTCAGTAAACAGGTTATATTTTGTTTTTAATATAGATCTTTTATCTCATGTTATTATCTTATCATTACTGAATTTATATAATCTGAATTAATTGTTCAACCATTTTGTAGACAATGACTTCTGAACATTCTGATTCTCCTAATCTTGAGGCTGAACAAGTCTCTCAAGCAGCTGTTGCGGCTGCTGCTACTCCTGAAGCTCATGCTGCTGCTACTGTTGCTCCTGTTGCTGCTCCTGCAGCTCATGCTGCTGCTGATGTTGCTCTTGCTGCTGCTCCGGTTGCTCCTACTGCTCCTCCTGCTGTGGCTCCTGCAGTTGCTGCTGCGGCTCCTACTACTCTTAGTGTTGAGGTCCAACAACCATCAACCCATGTCATTGATACCACTCTAGATGAACATATAAATGATGCTGATATCGATGAAATGGTCGGGAATGAAGGAACAACGTCACAGAAATCACAGGTGCGTCATAGTTTGATTGTGTTAGCCAAAATTCTTAAGGCAAAAAGCAAAGGCATCAAATTTGAAGTCGGATGGAATGCACGAGGCCAACATGTGAATCCCAACAAGGCTATGTTTAGTAGCTACAATGGAGTTGTAACTCGGAAACGCGTGCCAATTGACATAGATTCATGGAACCATGTTGTGTCCGGGCTAAAGGCTGTGATCTGGGAAGAAATTACGGTAACATTATGAATTTATTTCTTTAATTTAATAGAAAATAAAATAATGAAACAATGTCTTACTCTTCTCAATCTCTTGAAGAGTATATTTATAGTAGACGATTCACACAAGGATTATGTACTAAGGCGTTCAGGAAAGATGCATCAAGGTTTTTACACTATTTTAACAAGATGTCACCTCAAAGATTCTAAAGGTAAAATATATCCACACCCACCCATTGTCTATGCTCACCTGATATCCCAAGAATCATGGGATTCATTTATTGGTCGTCATGGGTATGAGGAGTTTCAGGTACATTGTGAGTGATAATACGTTGTTTGAGGATACCTGTATTCATTACTTAGATTGTCAATATTTCATTTATGAAACAAAAACTCTGTACTGAAAATAAGGAATGTGCTTCAAACCCAACATACCTTTATCATAGAGCAAGGATGGGGTACGCTGCATTAGAAAAGAAAATGGTACATATTTTAAATTTATAATAATATTTTTAGTGCTAATAAACAACATCATAATTATTTTTCTATGTTTATATGTAGATTGATGAGTCTAAAACCAAATGCACTTCCATCCCATGTCATGTACTATGGAAGGAGGCACGTGTGAACAAAGATGGGAAGTTAGTAGACGAGAACACACAGAAAGTGTGGGAAATATGTGTAAGTATGACATGATGATAAAATAATTTGTTTAAAATTTCCACTACTTAAAAATAATTAGTTATTTTCCTATATCCGACAGTCACAAGAATCAAAAGCTCATGTAGCTAATACAGACCTATTATCGACGGCTTTGAAGTAGCCAGAAAAATAAGGTCCTGACAGAGGTGCAGGGTTTGGGGTGACACCCCGAGTATATTTTGAGAAGAAGAAAAAATGGATGATACAGATGAAAAATTGGAACAAATGGGCGAAAAAATAGCAACCCTTGAAGAACAATTTCAATGGCAGGGAGAGTTTCTAGCAACTTTTATGGGTGGGAAGCAAAGGGAAGCCACAACTCAAGAAAAACCGCCGCATGAACATCCTGCCCCACCCCCCACCAGCTTTGAGGCGAGCCATTCACCTCAAATAACTTTTTTAGCTGTGGTAATCAACATTATAATAATTGTTCCCATGAAATATGAATGAGACAAACACTGATAAATTTTCTGTACTCATCTTCTACAAGGTGATAATGATTGTGATTTATATCTGTCAACACCCACCTATCACCTTGTAGCGAGGGCTACAATGTTCAATATCCCAGATGCCACACTGCATAATAGACCACTTCTGAAAGATCATCTAAAAGTGACAATTACTGTAGCTTAAGAGCCAAAGGCAGAGCTACCTATTCCACTTGATGAAGATGATATTCATATGGCTGAAAAGGATATCCGGACATTCATTTCATGGCCGTCACAACTTGTAAGAGTACATGCGGACAAAGAGGCATTTATTTCCTTTTCTTTTCAATCTAAACCCTTAACAATTAATGGAAAAGGTTCTGAACCAATGATTGTTGTTATAGATGGAGAAAGGGAAGGGGGTGACAAACGTTAGCTCAAAACCATCTAAAGGATCGACTAACCGATCCCAAGGAGCTACTGAAATCACAATAACACCACCTATTCTCTTTCCACATTTACTAGCATTGAAGACTCATGTGGATACGAAGCTAAAAGATGGTAATAGTCATATAGTGGTTTTCGAAGAGAATACATATGGAGAGGAAAGTCAAGATTTTGTTGCTGCTAAAAATGTAAATGAAATCCTTGAAAATGGTTGGCTAGGCGTCACGGTTGTAAATGTATATTTGAGGTATGTTTCCATGAATTGATTTTCCAAAATCTTATCTAGCGTGAAAATTATGACTAAATTCATTTTATATTGTTGACATATGCATTTATGAAAAACAATTGAAGGAATTTTCCCATGAGCCAAGATTGGGACTGGTTAGTCCTCATATCACATCAACACACCTAACAAAAATAGAACCATCAAAAGGGATGAAATAGTTAAAGGCTTGCTGAAAACATTTGAACACAAGATTAAAGATGACAGAATTTTCCTAATACCAACCATGTAGGGGTAATACTCTACGATTAAAGAATATCAATTATATTTTCACTTCTTTTATTACTTATTCCTTTTTGTGTTTTTAGGAAACATTGGTTGCTAATTGCAGTGAACTTGGATACTCCGAAGATTTATTTTCTGGATTCAAAGCAAGGATATCCATCAAACCGACCACACATGATGGAGTTTGTGAATCTGTAAGACACTACATCTTACATTTTAGGTCTAAACATCCAGTAATATAATTTATATTATCTTTTACTGATAGGGTGGTGTATCATTATCCTCTAAAAAAAGTAATGAGGCCAGGGGATAAGCATAAGGAGGCGAGCAAGTACTACGTCTGGACAAATATCAGGGTATATATAATAAAATTTAACTATCCAAACACATCTCAACACAAGTTACTTATTCTCCTAATGATCATTTTTTTGCAGTGTCCAAAACAAACAAACGATAATGATTGTAGTTATTATTTTTTGTAAATTTATGAAAGAGATCGTTTTTCATCAGCAAACTAGCATCCCTAAAGAGGTATTTTTACAAACAACTACTAGTTCGTTTAAGTTATTTATTAATTCTTTATTTTTTATTTTACAATAATACTATGACTTCCGAAAAGACTCATAATGAAAAGATGATATAGATGTGTTCAGAAACTAGTGGGTCGCATACCTGATGGAAGATTTTACACAAATACAATGAAGATCTGACTTGGGGACATGTACAATATGTGGTCATTTTTTATAGGGGTTAAGGGGATCAAAAGATGAAAAATTGTTGTATGTAAATGTTTATAGGAAAATTGTAATTGTTATTAAATAAAACAGCCTTTATCCAATGAGTCATTTTCCCATTTAAACAGATGATATGCACCAGCAACATGCATGAATGCTGAACCACTCAAAGGGTCTCTATTTTGTTTAAAATGGACAAGATTTTAAGTGAAAACAAAAACTAACCTATGGAAATCCAACCAAACACATTCCGATTGTATTGATCTTTTATAATAATGATCCAAAAGTCCTTGGTGACGTGTATTAGTCAACCCCACCTCAATCTGAGGCACGGTGTGGCCGCTATCACTCAAAGGGTCTCTATTTTGTTTAAAGTGGACACAATTTTAATTGAAAACAACAACTGACCTACAGAAATCTGACCAAATGCATTCAGATTGAATTAATATTTTATAAGAACGATATAAGGGTCCTTGGTAACATGTACGAGTCAACGCTTCCTCAATCTGAGGCACAGTGTGGCCGCTAGCACTCAAAGTGTCTCTATTTTGTTTAAAATGGACAAGATTTTAAGTGAAAACAACAACTGCCCTATGGAAATCCGACCAAAAGCATTCGGGTTGCATTGATATATTATAAGAACGATACAAGGGTCCTTGGTGACATGTACAAGTCAACCCCGCCTCAATCTGAGGCACGGTGTGGCCGCTAGCACTCAAAGGTTCTCTATTTTGTTTAAAATGGACAAGATTTTAAGTGAAAACAACAACTGACCTATAGAAATCTGACCAAACGCATTTTGATTGCATTTATATTTTATAGGAAATATCAAAGGGTCCTTGGGTATGTTTACGTGTCAACCTCTCCTCAATCCGAGGAACGGTGTGTCCGCTAGCACTCAAAGGGTCTCTATTTTTTTTAAAATGGACAAGATTTTAAGTGAAAACAACAAATGACCTATTAAAATCTGACCAAATGCATTCAGATTGAATTGATATTTTATAAGAACAATCCAAGGGTCCTTGTTGATGTGTACGAGTCAACCCCTCCTCAATCCGAGGCATGGTGTGGCCTCTAGAACTCAAAGGGTCTCTATTTTGTTTAAAGTGGACATGATTTTAATTGAAAACAACAACTGACCTACGGAAATCTGACCAAACACATTAGGATTTCATTGATCATTTATAATAATTATACAAGGTTCCTTGGTGACATGTAAGTGTCAACCTCACCTCAATATGAGGCACGGTTTGGCCGCTAGAACTCAAAGGGTCTCTATTTTGTTTAAAATGGACAAGATTTTAAGTGAAAACAACAACTGACCAATATAAATCTTACCAAACACATTCAGATTGAATTTATCTTTTATAATAATGATACAAGGGTCCTTGGTGACGTGTATGAGTCAACCCTGACTCAATCTGAGGCACGGTGTGGCCGCTATCACTCAAAGGGTCTCTATTTTGTTTAAAATGGACAAGATTTTAAGTGAAAACAATAATTGACCTACCGAAATCTGACCAAATGCATTTGGATTGCATTGATCTTTTATAATAATGATACAAGGGTCCTTGGTGATGTGTAATAGTTAACCCCTCCTCAATATGAGGCACGGTGTGTCCCCTAGCACCAAAGGGTCTCTATTTTATTTAAAATGGACATGATTTTAAGTGAAAACAACAACTGACCTACGGAAATCTGACCAAACACATTTGTATTGCATTGATATTTTATAATAATGATCCAAGGGTCCTTGGTGACATGTACCAGTCAACCCCGCCTCAATATGAGGCACGGTGTGGCCGGTATCACTCAAAGGATGTCTATTTTGTTTAAAATGGACAAGATTTTAAGTGAAAACAACAACTAACCTACAGAAATCATACCAAACGCATTCAGATTGCATTGATATTTTATAAGAACGATACAAGGATCATTGGTGACGTGTACGAGGAAACCCTTCTTCAATCTGAGGCACGATGTGGCCGCTAGCACTCAAAGGGTCTCTATTTTGTTTAAAATGGACAAAATTTTATGTGAAAACAAAAACTGACCTACAGAAATCCAACCAAATGCATTCATATTGCATTGATAATTTATAAGAAGGATACAAGGGTCCTTGGAGACGTGTAAGAGTCAACCCCACCTCAATTAAAGGCACGGTGTGGCTGGTAGCACTCAAAGGGTATCTATTTTGTTTAAAATGGGCAAGATTTTAAGTGAAAACAACAACTGACCTACGGAAATCTGACCAAACGCATCCAGATTGCATTGATCTTTTATAATAACGATCCAAGGGTCCTTGGTGACGTGTAAGAGTCAACCCCGCATCAATCTGAGGCACAGTGTGGCCCCTAGCACTCAAAGGGTCTCTATTTTGTTTAAAATGGACATGATTTTAAGTGAAAACAACAAATGACCTACGGAAATCTGACCAAACGCATTCAGATTGCATTGATAATTTATAATAACGATCCAAGGGTCCTTGGTGACATGTAAGAGTCAACCCCACCTCAATCCGTGGCATGGTGTGGCCGCTATCACTCAAAGGGTCTCTATTTTGTTTAAAATGCACAAGATTGTGAAAACAACAACTGACCTACGAAAATCCGACCAAAAGCATTCAGATTGCATTGATATTTTAAATGGGGGGTCATGGCATGTGATCTATGAGGGGCCTCATATATATAAAGTCATGGTTGGCCTGGTATACTAGGGTGATCATGTGTTTGGGTCTATGATACTTATGGGCTTATATCTGGATGAAAATACTCCCATTTGGGAGGGTGGATATACTTATGGGTCTTATTCCTTAAATGAGAATACTCCCATAGGGGAGGGATGAGATGTATATAGGTATTATTCCCCAAATGAGAATAAAACCATAGGAGTGGGATGATATTCTTGTCGGGAATATTCATTAAATGACAATAATCCCATAGGGGAGGGCTGAGATGATTATATAGATTATGCATCAAATGAGAATACACCCATATTGGAGGGTTGATATGCTTCTAGGGATTATTATTTGGATGATAATACTACCACATGGTAAATAATATATGCTTCTTAGTATTATTTCCTTAATAAGGGTACTCCCATAGTATAGGGATGAGATCCCTGTAGGTCTTATGCCTCGGAATTGGAAGAACACATATGGGTGGTCTGAGATACTGTTGAGGGTATTCCCTGGATGAGAAAACTCCCATAAGTGGATTTACATGATGGAGTATAAATAAAACTCACATATTGGAGGTCAATGATAATTATGTATATAGTGGGGAGACCATGGTATATTTTATATTTTGTGTGGTTCCAATGATGTACTCAGAGAAACCCTAACATTGGATGAAGTAGGTATGGTTGATCAAGCATTAATACTTGAGAATCAATGTGTCTTGATATAGATGGGATATGACTTGGTCATACTATATTTTTATAATGTTGAAACGGTCCTTGTGAAATGCTTGGTAAAAGTTCAACACTTGGATAATTAATTTAGGTTTAATCATGGTCATGGATTTGAGGATCAATAATGACTTTTTTATTAGTTTTATTCCAATTCTTTCTCAACTGGGTTGTGCATATTTCCTGATCATGCACTTACAATAGCCTATTGTAGGTTTAATATTGGGGGTTTATTAATGAGATTCATCCCCCCCCCCACAAGTATGTGCACCTCAGTGTGTGTACAAACCTTTTAACTTCTTTGAGGTTGAGAACATGATGCATAGTGGATAGAGAAAAGTCCAAAGATTTATTTATTGATAAAACACACCCATGTGGAGCCTTAGGATTGAACTGGAAAGCCCCTCGGGACACCCCCTACCCCCCCTTGGACAGCCACTCCAAACCCTTGAACAGACCCCAAAACCCTTGAATTTTGAATTGATTTCTTTAAGTACTTGATTAACATATAAATTATGTGTTAATGGTGTACGAGTATAATTGTTGTATGGGTATACTTGGTCTAATTTTCTTATGATTTATGAGTTAATTTTGTATGGGTATACTTTCTTTAATTGGCTTATTTATATGCTATTTGTTTGCAGGTGTTTGGGTGTGATGCTGCAAATTTATCGTAGCAGCAGAGAGGGCATTTATCAGCCCTCTTTTAGCATTGATAAATCGTGCTTTTATCAGCGCTAAAAAAGCGCTGATAAACTACACCTTTATTAGCGCTAAAGAAGCACTGATAAAAGATAAGTTTATTAGCGCTAAAGGAGCGCTGATAAAACAATCATTTATCAGCGCTAAAGAAGCGCTTGTTTAGTGCTGATAAAGGGGTACCCCCTTTATCAACACCGAGATTTACAACGCTTTTTAGCACTGTTAAAGCCCGTTTTTAGCACTGTTAATGCCCGTTTTTGTAGTAGTGAAAGTAAAGGGAGGAATTTATAATTTTATTTATTAACACAATTTTTTATAATTACCCCTATCAATGACTATCAAGAACATACCTGTGTCCCCTAAATTATATATCGAGGGGACTCCTCATTGGAGTTTATAGATGGTACACTACCTCAAAAGACTAAAAATATTTTCATCTAGCTCTTAAAGAAAAAATATTTTGTTATGTGGTTCTATATTCACTTGTTATTTATTTTTTATCTAAAAAATTTCAGAATCATCATGTTTTTTCATTAGATATCAATCTAAATAATAAATTAGAGAGATGAGCTCATCGCACATCTCTCTATCAATGGGTTCTCAAGATATCAAGTAGATTTCCTATAGTCTAATGTTATATTCCCCATGTTTTATGTTTAATATATTAATAATATTGTTCTAATCACACAATAGTTCGGGGTTCAGGTTTATGTTCTTATTCACATATTTTTGGGATATCAATATTTTTTTATAGTTGTGAATTACTGATAGTTAGTCTTTAAACATAGACCACATAGAAATAATCTCATATACCCATATAATCTTGGGATTATCACTATTTAAAGAAAATAGGTCCCCATATTCAACCAAATCTATGAGATTCTCTATGGCTGACTCGTCAAAAATTGATGTGTAATAGTGTGTTTCACGTAACACCCTGATATTTTGAGAATTATTATTTTTTGAATTAATTTATCTTTTTGATATTTTTCATTTCATGTGACACTAGAAAAAGTTATATATATATATATATATATATATATTAAAATAATAATTAAATCATTCCTTTAACATGACTCCAACCTGTCTTGTGCTATATGCGATTCCGACTAGGCTAACACTACATGCAACACTACTTTGGCGTGCGTTACACACAACATTGAGTTTATGAAAAGAATCATTTTATTATTCTTTTTAAATGATATAAGTATAAACTAACTATTAAACTGGGTAATATGAATATTAATACCTACTTTTAAAATATATTTATAATGATTTTATAAAAATAGAACATATTGATAATGAAAGATATAATTTTTGATAAAGTCCTTTTTTTGTTGCAAAATACATTTTTCTAGAATGAACCAAATTTAAAAATAAAAATAATTATATACAAATTTTGAAATTTAATTTGATAATATAAACTTAATTTTTGAATTTATAATTTTTAAATTAGCTAAGGTTTAATTTTTGAGCTTTTTCTAAGAAACTTCATTTTTTGATGAATAGTGAAAATACTACTTTCAGGTTAAAACATGCATTTTCATTTAAATAATTATTAACATTAAATTATATTTTATATTTTTTTTGAGTTAATATTAGATCAATTACACATATATTAATACAATTTAGGTCATTATAATAAAATTCACATTGAAATTGAATATAAAATCTTAATAAACTTTTGAACTTCTTTCTGCTTTAAAGACTCGTATTTTTGTCCCGTCTATAGGATTAAAAATAATATTAATTTTTCCAATTTTTTGAAATGAATTTTTTAAAAACTAAATAAACCATTCTAATCAGTATAATTTTTATATTATAATTGGTTCATGTTTATTTTTGACCAAAATTTTTAGTAAAAGTGATTAAAATTAATTACAACGAATAAGGTCAAATTAAGCTTAATTAGTGACTAAACCTAAATTTTAGGGACCATAATGACCTATAAACTTGTCCAAAACTTTTTTTATTTACATTATTATCCAATAATACTTATATTATTTATTTATGTTGGTTTCGTATGACTTTGTTTTAGGTAAAAACATGTGTACACCAAACTTGTTTTTAAAATTTCAAAGTGAGCCATTTTCCTTCGTTATAAAAGGCAACCTCCTCTCCCACTTCTTCAAACCTCTCAAGACACATTGTTTTAGCCAATATCTTAATAATACACTTTAAAAAATTCCTTCCTTCCTCATAGAATACATACCTTATTCATATGGAAATTCAATTAATCCTTTTGGTACAATCCAAAAAGAGCTACATGATTAAGAGGTAACGTCTTCTCTCAAGTCCATTCTTTTATTTTCCATAACCAACCCTCCAATATATTTATTCCATGATTGTATAAAAATAAATTTATCCTCAATATACTAGGATATTTTTATTCTATTGTTTTGACCTTCTCTGACACACACGTCCATCTAATGGATAACGAACATAATGTTTACGTGTACAACGAACTACTACCTCACTAAATGAAAATTGTTCAATTTTCCTTACCAACTATCTTGGTGGAAATTATGATATAAAATATATTTATATATGATATATATTATTTTTAATATTTCATTAATCTTATATATTACTTTACAAAATATCTTTTTTACTTTCCTTTTGGTGTTAATACGTTATTTTTATTTGAGGAAGTGTGGAATACCGCACCCTCAAAGCGATGTTATTCGTTCGTACACTACATAGAATGTTTTAATGATGGATTTAGTGAATATGTATAATATATTTGATATAATCAATTAAATTTAATATATATATATATATGTATTTTACATTCTTTCTCTCAACATGACAATTAAACGAAAATACCATTCATTTGTACGTATGGATTACCATCTTCAAGAATGGTATATTCCATTTCATAATTATATATTATATATATTATTATAATACAAATATATTTTATATACATGATATTTCTATCATTTTTTAAATTCAATAATCATGATATAAGTATAAGTACCAACAATATAACAAATTAAGGAACATATGAAAAACAAAACGAATATTTCTTGAAGTGAGACCTTAACATAGAATGGTTAACAACTGGGTAATATAAGATCATAATAAAACTATATATGGTTTTAGATATAATAATTTAGTTATTTAAGAAATGTTTAATAAATGTATATTTATTATACAGTTGGCTTGAATGAGTACGATGAGAGTCAAGACACAGGGTAAGGGGATTTCATCTAACTTTTTATTTTTGTGAGATATATGCTATGTTCACCACTCTTTCCTTTTTTGTGCTGTATGTAATACCCATTATTGTATTATATGTGTATTATAATTAAATTTTTGGTTATTACCATATCCATTTTATGTTTTTTTCATGTGTCTTACGTTTCAAAATGTACCAAATCAGTAAAATAGTTTTGTCTCAATTCACCTTCTTTGAGACTGTTGTTTTTTTACACCTAAATTCTGTTTCGAGGTGTATAAAGATTAATTTTACATGTTACATAATGAACCTAACTATTTTAATGATATTTTAAGATTCATTAAATTTATTATTCTTACATGTAAAGTTTGATCCCATGTTACCAAGATATAAGAGTTTATTGAGACAATCTCATCACTTTTCAAGATTGTTTATGTTCATGCTTCTTTTGATGAAATCTTACAACCCATATATCAACATATTCATGAATTTTATTCCACTATTTTATTCATTATATAATCATGTATTGTTACGATATTTATAATCTTTTGTACTTAATATAGTAAAGAAAGTGTTTTTAAGAAAGCCTGCCTTTACCCTCTCTTCGGTCGAAACACCATGTTCTCTAAAAAGGGTTTCCAAGTATATTATACTAATCCCATATGATCATTAAAATAAATTTTGAGAAATTTTGTCTTTCACCAATTTTTAATGTAATCCTTTTGTATCTTTTTGATCAAGGCATTTTTATAACCTTTTTACCATGTTCAGGGAATATTCTTTTTACCTCATACAACATGTACATATTTACATGCCGTTATTTATGTGAATCTTCCTTTGTATATTTAAGGTTTTAATGGAATTTAATGTATTTTAAAAGAAATGGTTTAAAAAAATCAATCTTTATTTATATGTTTTTAAATTATTTTCAAATAAAATGGTTTTCAAAACATTTTCATGCTTGATTTTTATGTTTTAAAATTATTTTGAAAGAAATGGTTTTCAAAATGTTTTCAAGATTAATTTATATGTTTTCAATGTATTTTCAATGAAATGGTTTTAAAAATGTTTTCATTATTTATTTATAGGTTTTCAAATTAATTTCATAAAAATGGGTTTTAAAACATTTTCTACTTTATTTATCAGTTTTCATAGTATTTTCAAGGTAATGGATTTCAAAACATTTTCAAGATTTATTTATAAGTTTGAAAACTATTTTAAAAAAATGGTTCTCAAGATGTTTTGAATCTTTATTTATAGGTTTTAAAATTATTTTCAATGAAATATATTTCAAAACATTTTCAACATTTATTTATAAGTTTTCAAAGTATTTGTAAGTCAATAGTTTTAAAAATGTTTTCAAGATTTCCTTAAAATATTTCAATGTGTTTCCAAAGAAAATTGTTTTTCAAATGCTTTAAAGCTTATATTATAACATTTTAAAGAAAAATGTTAACAAATTATTCCATGTATTCCATAAAAATTATAATTTTATTTTCTAAGAAAATTATTTTCAAATGGTTTTATGTATTAAAATGTTTTTTTAAAGCAGAAAGCATATTTTCCTTGAGAAATGTTCTCAAAATAAATTTCACAATTATTTTATATCTAATATGACATCCATTGATATCACTCATTCCCTTTTTTGAAATGATCTAAGGGTTCCATTCATATTGTTTCTATGAATTAGTTATGCTTAATGTCGTGGTCTTTATGAAATCTATTTCTCTTTCATGGGTTATATGCTTTTGAAACCCGATTCCTTTTTACGGGTTATGCTATTGATGAAATGATTATGAAAACTGTCTTTTTCCTAGGTTATTATATGATTACATGTTTATTATACCCATTTAATTTTATGGGTTATGATATGATTATTTATGATCTTGTGGCACATGTATATATGATTTTATTACGAGATAGGCGAGACCTATATTTCCCTCCAATGCATTGGGTAAGGATTTATATCTCATGAGATAAACTGAGATGGTCTTGGGAATGACCCTTAAATACCAGGATAGATATGGTAGTGAACCTTGACAACCAAGATGGTATGAGGAGTGAATTCATGCTACCAAGATGACCACGGGAGTGAGCCATGACTACCAAGATAGTATGAGGAGCGAACTCATGCTACAAATAAGGCCGTGAGAGTGAACCATGACTACCAAGAAGGAATGGGGAGTGAACCATACTACCAAGATGGTCTTGGTTGCGATACCTTAGATACTATAAAAATCATATTATATTATTATATTTCATCCAGAATTATATGTTTTATTCCTATTTTATGATTTTTGGGCTAATGTTGATTATTTCTTTAAGTTAAATGCCTTATGAACTACCAATATTTATTCCATAATTCATCTATATGATATTTTATATGCAAGGTATGATCTTCTATTTTCACCATCATGTTCAATTCTCTTATTATTTTCTATCTCTCTTGTTTACCCTTACTGAGAATTTGAGATCACCCCTTTCTTATGTTTTCTTTCCCTAGGTTATGAAGAATGATTTTAGGTATAATAACTAAAGGTGGATATATTTATTGTAGATTTTGAAGATCCTTCACCAGGATAGAATATTTTGTTTCTAATTTTTTGAAAACACTAAAATATTATGGTCATAGGTCATGTATTTTTTAATATAATGAATATTCATCTAAAATGATGTAATATCCATCTATGTCATGCCTGGGTCTCTATAGTTGGTTTCAAAGGAAAGGTTTAGTCAGCCTTGGGAAACTAGGATGATAAAACATTAGCGAGATCCCTAGTTATATTTCTAAGGATATGTCTATGGATATCTCTAAGGAGAAGTATAGGTACAAGTCAACATTTAGGAAAATGTACAATAATTTTGGTAAAGGATAGAGTGGGAGATTTCTTATTAATATATCCTTAAATGGATACTACAAGGGGATGTGGTATTGGAACAAATTTTCCTAGGGATAAAAGCTTTGAAAAGATGTTTCGGGTCTGACTTATAGTAATTTGGTACATGACAACAAGCCTTGATAAACACCTAGTTTGACACTTCCATTGGATATGCCTTGGGAATACACAAACTCTTCATAAATCATCATGAAGGATTTAAATATATGTTGAATATGGATAACCAAGGATTAACCTAGGGTGTCATAGGTTAAGTAAGGTGGCATGATTTAGACATCCTATAATTAATTATTTTCAGGAATATGTGGTTTTATGTTATGATTAGTAATTCTCACACTATGCTTATAGTTTTATACAAGAGAGGGAATCAGAAAGAATTGTATTAATGTTGAATGTGATGAAAATTTTCTTGATTAACAGTCAAGTGAAATGATTATTGGAGTAAGAGATGTTGTGATCATGCCTCATCAGTTTTCATAGAACATGATTAATAATGTATACATTCACCATCTCTTAGACCCATAAAGGAAGAGAAAAAAGATGTTTTCTAAGTGTTATGGTAATGGAAACCACAGAGGAAAGAAGATTCCATTTCTTCTATCTCAATAATGTCGAAAAAATCACCTAAGTGAATTTCTTAGAGGAATAAGAAGATGTTTTGATTGTGGTAAAGAAGGACATAAATAAAGTGAATTCAAGGAAACAAAAAGAGTTCGATTAATGAAATGGATGATAATATTGGAATCCCTAATACTTCATCGAAGGTTAAGTGTTTTAAGTGTGGAATAAATGGTCATTATTCAACTTAATGTCCCAATAATAAATATTATGAAGAGGATAATCAAGGTGGTATGAATAATGGTTACACTGTTGACGATGGAGAGACTAGAGATGAAATGTGAATGGAAATAGGTATTGTGTAATAAGATTAGGTAGCTATGTTATGGGTATAATGATGAAGTGGGATAATAAAAGTTTTATGTATTTGGATTCAAGAAGTATTTTTTATAATAGTTGAAATATATACGGATGTTTCAGTTTATGTTTTTCACTAAAAACTTAAAATAACATGTTGAATGGTTCTAATGGAATAGAAAGGTGATATAATTGAAAGGTTATGTATATAGGAAGACATGATTAAGTTAAATATATCCCTTAGAATTTTCAGTTTGTTATTATAATGTTGTTTGGATAATGATTTGTGGGATATGAATAGGTAAATTGGAAGTTACTGATTATCTTGGAAATAATTAAGGACATATTGACAAGTATTTCATGCTATCATGGATGATGTTTAAAACTTATTGTATTTATGGAAAATATCCATTAATCTAAGGAATAATAAAGTATGCATGTTTTCCAAAAAGGATTTATATTAATTTAGGTCTTTACCATGTTCTAATAGAATTTACCACGAGGACATCCACATGTTTGGAACGTGACAACCAAGAGCTACTTTGTGATATATTGGGGATCAATATTAAGCTGATTTGAAGACTCTATTTATAAATTTTTTGGATTTTTATCCTTTATAAGGGTTATAAAGTTTTCCATTCATGAAAATATTAAGTTAAACTTTGGAGGTAGTATTAATGTATTGAGATTGTATTAAAAAACTTGGTTAAAAGGATATTTAGTGATTCACTTTATTTTAAGGATGACCATCATATTCTTGGAAATTACATTAGTATGGTTTTATAAAAGGACACCATGTATATCGGGTGATAACCAATCAAGTATAAAATGGCTGGAAGTCTGGAACCCATGACCAAAGGATGATAAGGATTTCATACTTACCACTGGCCTATACAATGTCCTGCTTAATGTATAATTATTTTTGATAAATTATTTTTTATGATCAAACAATAGTGTTAATTTTTAGGTTTTTATATTAATGTATTATACATATTCATATTTTAAGAATATTTATACACAAATTGTTATAAATTTAATTCTTTTATGAGCCTTAAGATCTACTAAAATTGTACTTTAGCACTTCTGGCATAAAAGTTAGTTTCTAGACATCCACTACATGAAGTAATGGACAAATTAAAAATTGTTAAAAAAAATTAAAGAATGAAATTATATTTATATTGATATTTCAAGTGATTATATTTACTTATATTATTGGTCAATAAAATAACTACTCAATGTTAGGATAATGATTAAATGAAATTTTTATGTCATAATACCTAAATTTTGTTGAACCAATGGCATTTTAAATCATCTCAGATAAATGACATTGAGGCCCTCAAATTTTCTTTGATCATTCACTTTCTTGTGATTAATGAACTCAATCAGTCCCTATAAATATTTATTCTCTTCCTCTATGTCCAATTTTCACTTCCAATCTATGTTCTTCTATATGGAAACCTAGTTATATGTTACTTTGGGTAACCATTATGGTTCTAACATTCTCATTTTAAAGTATGTTTTACTATTAATTTTTATGATGTGAATTTCTATGAATGAAAATTTCTTGTATGAAGAATTTGATTAGACAAATGAATTTCTAGGGTGAAATTCATTTTAAGGGGGTTACAATGTATTACCATAAGATTTTGTAATTTTTTTCTTCGAATTAACTTATATTTTTGATATTTTGTATTTCATGTGACACAAGAAATTATTCTTTAGATATATATATATATTTATATATCTTTATATTATAAAAACTTCAAAAATTCCTTTCACATGACACCGACTTGTCTTGCGCTACAAGCCATACCAACTTGGATTGCACTATACCCAACAACAACTTGGGGTACGTTACACACAACATCAAGTTTCTATGAAGCATTATTTCATTATTATATTTAAATGATATAAGTATAAAATATCCATTAAAAATAGTGATTTTAATATTAATAAATAATTTTAAATTATTTTTTTATAATGGTTTTATTGAAGTAAAACATTTTAATAATGGAAGATATAATTTTTGGTAAAGTCCTTTTTATGTTTAAAAATGTCATTTCAAGAATGAACCATTTTTAATAATAAAATTAACTTTAGACATATTTAAAAATTTAATTTGATAAAATAAAACTCATTTTTGAATTTATAATTTTGAAATTATATTATGGTGAAATTTTTGGGATTATTCTGAGAAACTACATTTTTTGAAGAATAGTTAAACCACTACTTTTAGTTTAAAACTGCCTATTTGTTTAAATATTTGTAAAGGTTAAATTATTTTTTAAATTAATTTTGAAGTAAAATTATAACAATTATACATATATTAATGTAATATAGGTCATTATAATCAATTTAAATTTTAAATTGAATATAAAAAATGTAATAAACTTTTGAACTTCTTTCTAATTTGAAGACCCATAATTTCATCTCATCTGCAGGATTATAATTAATCCCGATTTTGATGCTTTTGTGAATATAATTTTGATAAAAGTACATACAAAATTGTAACAATTATAATATTTAGTGATTAATTGGTTAATGTTTATTTTTTACCAAAATGATTAGTAGAAGTGATTGAAATTAATCATATTGATTAAAGAAAAATTAAGCTTAATTAGAGGCTAAACCTTAATCTTAGGGGGACGAATGACCGAACCACTTGTACAAAAACCATTTTATATCCATTAATAATAATTAAACATTCAATTATTTATATTTTTAGTTTTGATGAATTTATTTAAGTAGTAACATGTGCACACATAACTTGTTTTCAAGAATTCCAAGTGAGTCCATTTCATCCCCTATAAAAGGCCACCACCTATCCCAATTATTCACACCACTAAAGCCCCATGGGTTCAAAAAATATCTTCCTAATAAACTTCCCAAAATCACAAAATTACTCCCAGAATCCTTTCCTTGGGAATAAGGAAATCCAAGGAATCCTTTTGGCACAATCCAAAAGGAGTTACCTGATTAAGAGTTACCATCTTCTCTCAAGTCCTTTCTTTTATTTTCCTTATCTACCCATAAACTCTATTTATTCCATGATTTTATAAAAAATAAATATCCTCAATATAATATGATGTTTTAATATAATTTTTTATCCTACACTTACACACACCTCCATCTAATGGATAGTGAACATACTGTATACGTGTACGATGAACTACCGGCTCACAAAAAGATGATTGTTCATTTTTCCTTACTGCCTCACACAGTGAAAATTATGATGGAAACCCTGTTTATATATATTATATATTATATATATTATTTTTTAATCTTATTTATTCCTTTTATAACAAATATACTTTTTTTCTTTTCATTTGGTGTTAATATTTTAATTTGGTTTGAGGAAGTGTGGACTATCGCCCCCTTAAAGCGATGTGATTCATTCACAGACTACATGAAATATATTAAGGATGGTTTTAGTAAATATATATGATATATATAATATAATAAATCTATTATAATAATTATATAAATATATAAATATATATACATATAATTCTTTTAATTTCATTCTCTTAACACAACATTTAAATGGAAATAGCGTTCATGCATACATACGGCTTACCGTCTCCATGAACGATGCATTCCATTTCATAATTATATATTGTATAGATTATTATAATACAAATATTATGTAAATACATGATATATATATATATATATCATTTTTTACATTATAGAATCATGATATAAGTATAAGGATCAACAGTATAACAAATTAAGACAAATACAAAAAACAAAGCAGATATTACCAGAAGTGAAACCTTAATATATGATGGTTAATCGGAGGACAATATAAGGTTGTAATAAAACCATATATGGTATTAGATATAAGAATACAGTTATGTAAAATATGGATAATAAATTTATATTTATTATTGATGTGTTTTGAATGAGTACAACAAGAGTCAAGACAAAAGTTAAGGGGATTTCATCTAATTTTTTATTTCCATGAGATACAATCTATGTTCACCGCTCTTTAATTTTGTGTAGTGTATTTACTGCACATAATTTTATTATATGTATCTTATAATTAAATATATTTGTATTCACATATCAATTTTATGATCCTTATTTCACAGTGTTTAAGTTTCAAATGTTACCAAATCAGTAAAGTTTTTTTTGTCTCAATTTTCCTTTTTTGAAATTCATGTTCAATTATGAACCAAAATTCTATTTTGAGGTATATATACATCCATTTTACATGTTATATCATTACATTAATTATTTTGATGATATTTTAAGATTTAGGTAATTTTCTTTTTCTTACATGGATATTCTGATCGCAAGTTACCAAGTTATAAGTGTTTATTCAGACAATCTCATCACTTTTACAGATAGTTTATGTTTATTATTACTTTAAAGAAATATTTCAATCCATCTCTCATAACATTCATGAAATTTATTCCCATATGGTTATTCATGATATAATCATGTACTGGTACCATATTTCTATTTTATGGTACATAATATAGTTAATAAATAGTTTTCAAGAAAGCGCAACTTTACCCTCTCTTCGGTCAAAAAACCAAGTTATCTTAAAATGGTTTCCAATTATATTATACTAATATACTATGATAATTAAAAGAAAGTTTTATCATTTTTGTATTTTACAAATTTTTTGTGGAATCTTCTTATATATTTCTAATCGAGAAATGTTTTTAAACATTTTACCGTGCAAAAGGAATATTTGTTTCCCCTTGTATAATATGTATGTTTTTAACTGCCATCATTTTTGTGAATCTTACTTTTCATATTTACATGATTAATGGTTTTTAAATTATTTTTAAATAAATAGTGTTCAAAACATTTTCAAGATTTATTTATAATTTTTCAATTTATTTTCAAATAAAATTGTTTGAAAAATGTTTTCAAGATGTATTTATAAGTTTTCAAGGTATTATCAAAGATATACTTTTCAAAACATTTTCAAAATTTCTGTTTATGTTTTTGAATTATTTTAAAAGAAATGGTTTTAAAAATGATTTAAATTTCTTTTATATGTCTTAAAATTATTTTCAAAGAAATAGTTTTCTAAATATTTTCATGCATTATTTATATGTTTTCAAAGTATTTTTGAGGAAACAATTTTCAAAAAAAATTCAATATTTATTTATAAGTTTTTAAATAATTTCCAATGAAATGGTTTTAAAAACGTTTTCAAGATTTATTTATAAGTTTCCACACTATTTTCAGAGAAATGGTTTTCAAATATTTTCAAAGCTTTATTTGTATTTTTTCAAAGTATTTTCAAGGAAATGGTTTTCAAAATATTTTTAAGTATTATTTACTAGATTCCAAACTATTTTCAAAGAAAATGGTTTTCAAATTATTTTGAAGTTTATTTTAGAAGGTTTCAAAGAAAAAGGTTATAAAATTATTTCAATTAATCTTTATAAGTTTTAAAGGTATTTTCTATGAATAGGGGTTTCAAATGGTTCTGTGTATTAAAAATACTTTTTCAAAGAAAAAGGATATTTTATTCAAGGAATGTTTTTAAAATATATTTCAATATTATTTTCCATATAAGATGACATCTGTTAATGTTAATCATGCCCTTTTAGAAAATTATCTATGTATTCCATTAAAATTCTTTATGTGAATGGGTTACACTTAATGTCATGGTCTTTATGAAATTCATTTCTCTTTGATGAGTTATATGCTTTTGAAACACAATTCCTTTTCAATGGTTATGTTTATGATGAAATTATTAAGAAACCGGTATTTTTATATATGTTATGATATGATTACATATTTATAATAGTTATTTCATATCTTGGTTTATGATATGATTATTTATTATTTTGTGGCACATGTTTGTATGATTTCATTACAAGACGAGTGAGACCTATATCTCTGTCCAATGCATTGGTTAAAGATTTATATCTCATGAGATAAATTAAGATAGACTTAGGAATGACCCTTGATTACTAAGATGGTCATTGGAGTGAACCATGACTACCAAGATGGTATGAGGCATGAACTCGTGCTAATAAGATGACCATGAGAGTGAACCATGACTACCTAGATTGTATGAGGAGTGTACTCTTGCTACTAAGATGACAATGGGAGTTAAACAAAAATACAAATATGGTATGGGGAGAGAACCTATACTACCATGATGGTATGGGGATAGTATTTCCAAATATACCTTGTCTACTATGGAAATCACATTATATTATTATGTGTCTTCCACAATTCCATGTTTCATCCCTATGTTATTTATTTATGGATTATGTTCTTTATTTCTTTAATATTAATGTCTTATGAACATCCAATATTGATGACATGATTCGTGTATATGATCTTTGATATGTAGGGTATGATCTTCTATTTTCATGATCATGTTCTCATACCCTTATACTCTTGATTATGCTAACATATCTTCCTTGTTTACTATTAATGAGCATTTGAGATAACCCCTTTCTTATGTTTCCTTTCCCCATGTTATAAATAAGGGTTTTATGTATAAGTACTAAAGGTGGATATCTTTACAAGAGATGTTTAATATCTTTCACCAGGATAGAGGATTTTCTTTCCTTGTTTACAAAGACACTTAACTATTCTGGTCCTCATGCATGAATTTTTGTAATATACTAAATATTCATTTAAAATGATGTAATATCCATTTATGTCAAGCCCGGGTCACTATATTTTTGGGTTGTATATAGAATAATGGATAAATGGTAAAGCATTTCAATGTTGCATTATGTATTTCGGGATGAACCACAACATAAAGGTTGTATTATCCCTTGGATAATATATTAGCGCCCCCAAATTTCATGTATTCTGTAAACAAAAATTCTTCTATGTAAGCATCAGTTCTTGAAATAACTCTGCCTATTATAAGACAATGGTCATGAAATGGATGGAATATGAATGATGGTTTCTATTGATGGTACTTCTATAAATTTTTTTGAATGTATGATATATGGTCTTCATGATGATCATATTATCCTTTCTCAACATCCTCAACCATATACATAACACAATAAGTATATTCAACATCCTTGAAAATGATTAATGTATAATTCATTTCCTTTAAAAGGGAAAGTAATCGATTTTAGTTTAATGGATAAAAGGATAAAATAAAAAATATATTTTATCAATGGCGGGAAAGGAGAGATAAAAGGTGATATTTTGACAAATTTAATTTTTTATTTGAGTTAGGTTCAATCAATTACCTTCACCAAGGGTTTTTTTCTAACCCTTCTTCACCAAGATCATTTCACCAATAAAAGGGGAGAACTATGTATGACGATGCACAACTCAACACTTAGGGTTTAGGTTTAATAGAAAGAGTGTCACTCATAACATAAGTAACATGAAGGAATTGAGAGAGAAGTTAGTGTGTAAAACCCTATGTTTTTTTAAAACAAAACTATGTTCGATATTGTATGCGGTATCTAACACTGATCCAAATGAACCATGAATATTTAAATATGATTTTATACCATAGCCGTTGAATTGGAGGTTATATATAGAACTAACTAATATATTAAATTTATATAAATTTCTTACTAAATATAAATGTGTTAATAAAATCTTGTTAAATATGCACACAATTTTTATTAAATAAATTTTATTTTTAAAAAATATGTTTTCTTCAAAAAAATGAATTTCAATGATTATTAAGAAAATAATATAATTAACCTATAGAACTTTTAGAAAATATAATTGATAAAATTATATTTTTAAAATTAGATAATTAAAATTAACACGATAGGATTTTTTTATTTTTCTGAAATAATTAATTCTTAAATGAATAGTGAAACTTACAAATTTTTAAAAATTGTTATTTATTTTCCTTAAATGTATTGATTTAAAAGTAAAATTATATTTTTGAATTGGTATTAATGTGACATAAGAACAATTTTATTTATAATAATACAATTATGTTCATTTTAATTTTAATTTGTAGCCATTCTGGTATAACTTTTTTTTATTCTAAAAAACATGGTTTTTAATAAATTGTTTTTAAGTGTATAAAGTTTAAATTTTTAATCAATTAAACTAAGCCCTAGTAAGGAAATATTTAAAATATTATATATAGATAATATTTATATTTATAGGAATTTAAATTTATATAATTATTATTAATAGACATGAAGTTAATATTTGATCATATGTTGCTTGAAAAATTAAATTTCTTGATAAATCCCTTTTCATCACATATTTTGAGTTTAATTTAAAAATAAATTCTGGAACATATATGAATTTAATTTAATAAAATGTATTATATAATTTTAATGAGAAAAATTAATTTTTTTTAATAATTTCAGTGTAATGTTTTGTCATAATGAGTACTAAAATATTAAAAATTTATTACTACGATTAATGTTAAAATAGGGTTTTGTGTGTTACATACGCTTGTATTAAAATTAATCTTCCATACAATAATATTTTTTAGTAAACAAAACTTATTTCATATTCATAATTTTGGGGTCAAAATTATCTAATAAGGATCACTTTAGTTTTAATCATATGGGATAATTACTTAGGTAAAAACAAGTTACTCTGGTGGAAACTAAAATGATAAAAGTGAGTAACCATAAAGGTAAAGGACATAAAATGTTTAAAATATGTTTATTTTTTAATAGTGGACGTGTGGATAGAAATTATTATCCCTCAATAAATAATTTAACAATTTTTAGTCACTTATTTGGATACTGAATTCCTATTATTGAATAGTTTTGAGTGTTTACAAAAATGTAACTCCTTCTCACTTATAAAAGAGAACCTAGTATACTTCATTCATCACAATTAAAAAAGAATTTCGGGTAAGACAATAGATACCAAAGTAAATTTATTAATTCCATTTATATATTTTATAATCCTTGGTTTTATTATGAAAACCCTCCTAGGATGGATTTTGGTGGAAACCTATAGAGGTTGTATGAAGAAGAGGTTTCATTCTTAATCGTGGGTTTTTTCATTATATCTTACTCTACCTCCATAAAATATTATTAAAAAGTTATGACATAATTTTATAATTATATCCCATATATTTATATTTTATTATTGTAATATCATTACATACATCCATATCATATTCCATAAAATGGGAAAAACCATCATTCATGTGTTTGGTGGACTACCGCCTTGTGAACTATGTAATTAATTTTTCAAAATTTCCACTCATGGTTGTTTATGATGATGTGCATAATTTATATATAAGAAATTTTTTTACATATTTATCATTCTTTAAAATTAATATATCATACATTTTCTTACCTTTCCATTCATTAAAAGATGTTGACTTCGTTCATGGATAATTATGGACTACAACCTCTATGAATAGATGTGAATCATTTTTTCACCACTGCATCACATAGGTGGTATATATAAGTGTTTTAAAAGAAATAATATGATATGTACTATATAATTATCATCCAAAAATAAAAAATAACACTTATCTTCTTTCAATCATGATCATTAAAAATGGAAATGTTACTCATGCGTACATATGACCTACCGTCACCATGATTGTATGATAGTTAATTTTTCATAACCATATTTCATGGTTGGTATTATGATTAATATTATCATATAAAAATTGTTAATTATTTCATGGTTATTATTTTTTATATTATGAATTAATTATATCATTTTCCTTTGTTAACATACCTAAGTGATTTTGGACATATGGGCTGAATATCATTAAAATGTCTAATATGAACAAAAAAAATTAGGTAATTGAATAACAGATGCATAAAAAATAAAAAAGTTTATTGATGAATTAAATAATTAAAATAATTTATTTTTTATTAAATAAAAAATAATCTATGTGAAGATTTGGACTCAAGGTAATGGATCTCTCCAAACCCCCCTTTTCTTTGGGTTATAGCAATTCTCTATGTAACTCACTTTTTCTCTCTCTATCTCTCTATAATGTTATAGAATGATTATAAATTATTAAGGTATTTATATCACATATATACATATGTTCTTCTCTATTTGGTTTATGTGGTAATACATTCCTTATGATCACTTTTAAAATTCCTTCTTCAAAAAAACTCTATTGATTATGATTTGAGGCAATATTATTTAGCCCATTTTCTTTCCATGGTTAAAACTTCTATTGATTCCTTATAATTTTTTGGAATAAATAACCATTATTATGAAATTATTATTGTGCCTTTATAGTTGTTCAGTGTATTGGGTAAAGATTCCATCTCATGAGAATATCTGTATGGTATTAGTGAGTAAACCAAATATATTATAGAATGTTCTCCACCATGTGATATTGTCAAAGATGTTAGACATGACCATTTTCTATATCATGTTATTTGTAACATCCACATTTATGATATTTCAATGATCTTATTATACCATTTCATTTAAATTATTCTTCAATTTGGCTACTCATTTGCCTTATCTTTTATGATATCATGTTATAACTATCACTCACAAGTTAGGTTTCCTTATCATGTTTATTCCATTACTAGGATTTTCTAGACCAACCTTTTATTGTTTGTATTTCCATGGTTATATTATATAATTTTAGTAGATAAATTTTATTTAGGATATCATTATAGAGAATAAAATAAGGATTCTATTTTTTTATTCCTTTTTATATATTTTTATCCTTGTCTCCCATAGACACCAGGACTCACGTTCTTTGGGATGTACTTATTGTATATTAATTTTTAAAAATAATATAATAATCTATATAAAAGAATTGGGTAAATGTTTTTAGTTTCATTTAAAGGTAAAGTCATTTTTTGGTATTAAGAAAAGAATAATTTATTGAGTACCAGAAGGATCATTAAATGTATAGGAAAATTTTATGAACCTAACCTCTTTATGGAGTCATATAGGCCATTTTTCTATTACATTTGGTTCTTTATGAACCCTTGTTTGGAGTTGTGAGTTGGTATGAATTTAGGTGGAGATTTCAGAAACATTTAAGTACATAGGGTTGTGGATGGTTTGTGTGTGGTTTGACTAACCGTGTGCCTGAACCCAGATATCCGTTCGACCCAGGACAGTTGGGGTCCGCACAGTTAGAGCAAGGTTTATGAAATCGTGTGACCCTTTAGGAGTAACCATGAGACCTCAGACAATGAGGTCCATACTGTTTGCACACAATTTCCCTTACCATGCGCCGCTTCCTAGGAAACCATGTGTACAAGTTTTAATTATATGGAATTTTATTTTAAAACCACCCAAACCCCCAAAACACCCTTATTTCGACCTAGACTCAGGATTGGTGAATTTTGGACAATACTAGGGATTTATGGAGGGGTTCCATGGCCATTCGACCTCTGTTCTTTGAGATCAAAATCCCAAATTGAAGATCCGCTCTTTCCTAGTAAGTAGATTTCGTACCGATTCTTCTCATATTCTTTATTATATATTTCCTTGATATTTTCATGGAATATATTCTTTGTGTTCTCATATCTAAACCTATATGAATATATCTAGATCTAGGATTGTGGATTTAGATCAAAATTTATGATATATTGATGTATTTGATCTTGATTTTGGATTTATGGATTTAGTTTTGGAACTTTATCAACGCTGTTGTGCTGCATTGATTTTAGGGATTTCTGTTGGGAAAACATCCATCAATGAACCAAGGTGGGTGGTATAAATCTAATTCCCATAGTCAAGGATTTGATATATATATGAAAGATTGTATAAGTTATAGTATCGTTTAGCAATTGTTTTCCTTGAATTGGGTTAATTATATTGACCAATTGAGTTATTTATGTTTTGTTGAAATAGGTAATTAATTGTTTAATTAATCATGAGACTAAGGGGCTACCCTATTAGATAATTAAATTGGGTAAATTGGTTATAAGAGAGAGGGGTTGTAATAATGATAATTAATTGGAAAATTAATTATGAGATATCGAATTGGATGAGGTGAGATAATTAATTTTGAATTAATTATGTGCTTGAGATTATGATTTAGATAGTTAACTATGGGATTAATTATGAAGGGTTGAAATTTAGATTGAGATAGTTAATTCTGAAAAAATTATTATGGAATATGAATTGTGATGTTGATTAATTAACTGATAAATTAATTAATGATTCAATAAACATAGTTAACTGTTGACTTGACTAATGGAATTGATGTGTTAACTAATTATTGAATTAGTAAAGGGATTAGGATGGATAATTAATTAGTAAATTAAATATATGAAAAATAATGATAACATGGACCTTCTAAATTGATAAGTATAAATGTAAACATGTTCATCATACTTATGAGTAAGAAAATGGGAACATGGTCATTCTATTGTGAATTATACATGGTAACATGGTCATATTACTTTCATTTGTGAACATGGTAACTTTGAAAATGTGGATGAAAATTTTCAAAATAAATAATGGAAATAATGGAACTCTTAGTTATTTCTTCACATGAGAATATTCAAACTTCAGCATGAGTCGAATGAGGTATTGAGATATCATAGAACATTGAATACTTCGAGCTTAGGATAGAAACAAAAATTAAGATATGGTATTACCTAGGGAAAACTTTAGGATTTTGTATGAGATGAAGTTAATATTGATGTATGTGTATCCTTAGGAACCCTATAGTTAATGTAGTTATATAATAATAAATTAAAATGCAATAAATTGTCTCTTTTTATATTGTACTTATTTCCTTATAGGACCGCATGCACTATATTTTTATTGGAATTGTTTTAGAAACCATTGTGGTGGAATAATGAGTTGTACCCATACATAATTCAGGTTTCCTAATTGGTACCTAAATAGATTATATTGTTGTAGGAATGGATAAGGGAAAAGGCCTTGGGATAGTTAGCTGATTTGGGATAGAGCTTAGAGGAGGGAACCAGACATGGTTCGAGACCCATTTAAGGAGTCACATTTTCTTTACATTTAGTTTAATTATAGATACTTGACTCTCATATTAGCATAGCATGTTTTCTTTTTTAGTTGAGTATTGTATTTCCTATTTGGTCATCATGTGACAAGAGTATTGGTTTAGATATATATGCTTCCACTATTGTTCATTTACTTCCTCTGGTGTTTTTACTCTGATAAAAGAAGGTTTAGAATACCCATGAATGACTTACCAAACCCTCATTTCTAGTCACTAGCCTCTTGCATATGAGGAGGTGTGCTTGAGCTCATGTGGAGAACCGGCTTGGGGCACCATCAGGTGGATTCTGGGATGTGACATTACAAAGTGGTATCAAAGGAACTTTTCATTATTATTATTTTATTTTATTATTTAGGAAAAAATATATAAATGAGACTAGGAAGAGTCAGGATATTGGTAATGAGCTCATGCATGAGAGTTGTAGACCCATGTATGGGGGAAAATCCAAGTACTAGGGGTGAGATTGTTGTTTATTGTTACAGATGAAAATTATTTCACCTAGGGTGACACACTTATGGTCTGATGTGATAATAGTGTTTGAGAATTGTTGAGTATTTATTTGTTGAATGAAATGGAATGAGTGTTGATTATTCATGAAACATTCTAGGCACTTAGGGTTATTGTGGATTCCATCATTTTGATCACGCATTGGAAAACATGTTACAGGAAAGATGTTGAACATGAACGATTTTCCTAATTGTGATATTGAAATGGAAATGGTGCCTAACTTGAATTCAGAAAGATTTTAAAATGATACAAAATGAGAATAATTAGGTTTCTAAGTGGGAAAATTGATTATGAAGGTGTGTTTACCCTTTTAACCAAAACTTAAGAGTAGGATGGTAAAGGGTAATGATAGCACCTCAGTTTTGACCGTGTTGTGAGGTGGGGGAAAAGGCTTGTTGTGATTATTTTCCTCTTACGTAAATGTTATAAGGTTGTGTTATGAGACCTGATATATGTGTTCATCCTTGTATAGAGTATTTATCCACGACTATTGTTGAGGTGAATACTAAGGGATGTTCCTATGAATGTTTTTACAATTAGGTAACATGATGCATAGATCATGACATCCGAATCTAAAGTGGATAAGTTTAGAGAGAACTTCACCCAATTCATGAAATTTATGGAAAGAGACCTAGGGTAGGTTTTGAAAGGTATGTCTTAGTTGACAAAGGAATTTCAGTTTTAGCACCCTCCAACATTTACTAGAGAGGGTGGACCTCTTGGAGCTGAATTTTGGGTTGAGTTCATAGATACTATACTTGAAAATTTGGAGAATATATCTAGGAGGAGGGTCAAGTTGGCTACCTATATGCTACGGGGATCAATGAAGTGTTGGTGGGACATTCAGGCATGAATTGGGAAGAATAGAAGTATGTTATGGAAATACTCGTTAGAGATGTTCTTAGAACACTTTTATCTTAAGATGCTGAGACAAGAGAAAGATAATGATTTCATGCATCTGACATAGGGGAGAATATCAGTGATGGAATATATTGGATTCTATACATATCTGAAATTATTTTCCCCAGTATTAGTAAGGGATGATGAAACTATGAAGAAACATTTTTAGAATGGAATTAAGTGTGAGATAAAGTACCATGTGAATATCTTTTGGATGAAGAAGTTTATGGATGTAGTGGATCAAGCTCTCATAGTTTAAAGGAACCTAAGGTAGGCTTCAAATAATGGATAAGTAGTTGTTACTAGATGATTTGGAGGTGAAAATTATTAGATAAGGAAGCATAGTTATGACAAATTTGGCAAAGGAAGTGGGAAACAGAGTACGAAGGCAGGAGGGTCGATTGGAAAAGACGTTACTCAGGTGATCTTTCATCAGTGTGGCATGAAAATACCCTATCATAGAAATTGTTCTTGATCACTATTAGACTGTCAATCTTGTGGAAAGATAGGACATATACGGAAACTTCTAGGCCACAGAAATTGACTGGTAATGAAGGAGATGTTGGACAGAGTCAGTGTATGGGAAGAGGATATTCTACACCATATCAATCTGGCAGTTGGAGTTCTAATGGGTGAGGTAGTAGAGGTAGTGGGCATGGTGCTTCTAGGAATGATCACCAACATCAGTACAGTGGTTCTACTTAGGGAAGTTAGACAATATCATAGGGAAGAGGGGAAACACAGTTATATGAAGTAAACCCTACACTTGTAGATAGATAGGCCATACCATCGACAGTGAGAGATATTATTCTATTATCTTATACTTTTTCTAGTGACATGTTAAATATTGGTGCCTCTCATTCATTTATATCTAAAAAAATTTTAATGTTATGAGCACGGTGGTGGATTTTGTGAGTGGGCTTATGACTATTGATAAACCATTGGGAGTACAATCTAGATATATCTATCTATGTAATGAATGTTCTCTAGTGATTGGGGAATATTGTTTCCAATGGGATCTATCTGTTCTTGATATGATAGGCTTCGACTTAATTATGGGTATGGACTAGCTAGTCAGATATCGAGCCCACATCTACTATCACCATAGGAGGGTTACATTTATATCTGTTAAGGGTGACTAATATATTCATCATGGTGAGATGGATATCCAAGAAGGCTTAGCAGGGCCAATTACTCAACAACTAAAATATATCACAGACTGAGTTGATAGTCTTTTATTAGATAATGGGGTTGTTAGGAAAGATTTCATTACAACAGTAGTGGAACTATTTTAGGGTGTATTTCTTGAAGAGTAATTAGGGCTACCACCTGAGAGAGATGTAGAATTCACTATTGATCTCATGATGGGGGTGGATCTTGTATCTATTCCACCATACATAATGGTACCAACTAAGCTTTAATATCTTAAGACTCCATTTGAGGAGTTGAAGGATAATGGATTTATTTATCCAAGTACGTCGCCTTGGGGATCACCTGTTTTGTTCGCAAAGAAGGATGACAGAAGTTTATGATTATGTGTCGATTACCAGAAGTTAAAGAAAATTATTGTGAAGAACTGATATCCTCTTCTGCATATTGATGATATTTTTGATCAAATTAAGTGAGCTTATGTGTTCTCAAATATCAATTAGATATTATGGAATCATCAGTTGAGAGTATAGACTTATAATATATTGAGGACTGCTTTGAGAAGGAGGTATGTCTTTTATTAGTTTTCCGTAATGCCATTTCGGTTGAAAAAATGCACCATAAGTTTTTATGTCCTTGATGAATATGACCTTTTCACTGTATATAGATTAGTTTGTGGTGGTGTCTTTGAATGAAATCTTGGTGTACTCCAAAACCCATGACGATCATGCCCAACATATTGACATCATCCTAATTACACTGAGATTGAATCAGCTATACACCAAGATATCTAAGTGTCAGTTTTGATGGACTAGGTACACATATTGGGTAAAATCATATCAGAGGATGGTGTGGCCTTGTACCCAGATAAATTTTAGGATATGGTTTCCTAGGATCATCCAAAGAATGTTTTTGATATTCGATGCTTTTTGGGTTTAATTGGATATTTCAAGAGGTTCATTCGGGACTTTTCATGATTGGAAACACCGATGTTGGGATTAACCAAGAAGAGAATAATTTTTGTGTGGACAAAAAATGTGAGAATTATTTCCAGGATGTAAATAAGAAATTGAAATTGACACCAATTTTGATCTTACCTGAGTCTGGTGAGGAGTATATAGCGTATTTTGATGCTTCTAGGATCAAATTCGGAGAAATGTCGATGTAGGGAGATCGAGTTATGGCGTATGAGTCTCATCAGTTGCGACCACATGAATGGAATTACCCTACCCATGACCTCGAGTTAGAAGTAGTGGTTTATGATCTTATGTGTTGGTGACACTATCTTTTGGGTGAAAGGTTTATAGTTTTTGCTGACTAAAAAATATTTAAATACATCTTTTCATAGTGTGATTTGAATATTTGAAAACAAAGATGGGTAGAGTGTATGAAGTCATTTGATTTTGAACTTTTATATATGCCTGAGAAAAAGTGTGGTTGATGCCTTGATCAGGAAAAATTAAACTCAGTTGGGTTAGGAGTCAAGTGTATGGCGGAAGTTGATGACCTTACTGGCTGAAATGCACGTGTTGGTTCAGGAGAGTCAGGAGCAGATGACTCTAGTTTTAGTTGTAGTGGAGTCTATAATCTTTAGATGGATCAGGGATAGGTAGTATGAGGATCCATAGTGTTTATAATTGAAAGAAATCTTTGAAGGTGGGGAGAAACCTTCAATCTTAGTGATAGATGAGAATGAGATCATCTATTTGAAGAATCGGGTTGTTGTGCCTACGAGTATGCGAGAGGAACTCATCTGATAATTTCATGGATCAAAGTATGAGATTCATCCTAGTGTGACAAAAATGTACCACGAACTATGATGACTATTTTGGAGGCCAAGAATGAAAAAGGATATAACAGGGTCTGTGATAAGTTTCTTCACCTATTAGCAGGTGAAGGCAGAACATCAATGTCTTAGAGGTTTATTACAACCCTTACATATTCGGGAATGGAAGAAGGATGATGTCACTATGGATTTTTCGGTAGGTATTCCATGGAATCTTATAAATAATGAGGTTATTTGGGTTATTTTGGATCTATTGAAAAAGGTATCACATTTCATAACTATACGGGAAACCTTTACGATGGAGTAGTTGGGAGAAATGTATGTTCGGGATATAGTCTCTTTGTATGGGGTGTCATGCAATATAATTTCATATAATGATTCACATTTCACTTCACGCTTCTAGAAATTCTTTTATAAATTTATTGGAAGAAAGGTTTGGTTTAGTACGTCTTTCCACCCATAGATACATAGGAAATATAAGTATACTATATAGGTGCTAGAGGATATGATGTGGGAATGTGTGCTCGACTTAAGTGGGTCTTGGGAAAATAACTTGAATTTAGTGGAGTTCTCTTATAATAACAGTTATTAGGATTCTATTCAGATGCCAGTATATGAGGATCTTTATGGTAGGCCATGTAGATCATCGCTATGCAAGATGGAGGATGGTGAGTCAGAGTTATTGGGACTAAGTCTTGTGTAGGAGACATCAGAGCAGGTACAGTTGATCCAGAAATGTATGGATATAGCTTAGAGTAGACATAAGTCATATGTTGATAGATAGAGATGAACCCTAGAGTTTATATAGGGAGATTATGTATTCCTTAGGGTGTCACCTAGGTTGGATCACCATAGGATACAGAGGTAGGGAAAGTTGGTGACAAGTTTTGTGGGGCAGCAGATTGTCTCTTCCATAGAAATACATCGCTATTCATGATGTCTTCCTCATGTCACAACTATAGTGATATCGCCCCAACCATTCCCATTTGATCGATGAAGATGAGTTTGATCTTGAGATAGATGTGTCCTTTGAGGAGAATTTGATAAGTGTGCTAGATCATAGTGAGAATTTATTGTAGGGGGAAACCAAGCTGAAAATTCTTTTGATATGGAAACATGGATGTTTCTAAGATTAAACTTGGGAATAGAAAGTTCATATGGGGGCTCAATGTCTAGATCTTTTTTCCTCATAATCTTAGAAATGTTCAGGAGTGAAGCTTGAGGACGATCTGTAATAATGTGGGGGATATTTTATGATCCGGACCTCTATCTAGAGTCATCTTGGGTATGTTTTCAAGTAATTTTGGTTATTTTTAAGCACCATTATTTGGAGTTATGACTTAGGAGAAGTATATGAGAACTTCATGGAAGTACTGAATCAGCTCTCTCAGGTTTTGTATAATAACATGAACCATATGAAACACCCTACTCCTCTTAATAAAGATCATGTTTATGTAGAGACTATTATTTGAAAAATAACTCCAATTGTTATTGGATCTTTGGATCCCATAATTATGGAAAAATTTATTAACTCTATAGAGAACAAATTCACTATCCTCTAATGCATATAGAAATAGAAAGATGTACTAGTTTTTTATCACAATAATGGAGAAGCTGGTCAGTGGTGGACACTAATCTGTAACACAAAGTCAAAAGAAAATATTGATTCCATGGAATGTGATGTCTTCACAAAAATATTTTTTGATAAATATTTTCCCTAAACCATCTAACCTAAAATAGAGAATGATTTACTAGAACTTAATAAAAAGTAAAATGATACAATCTAGGTGTATGAGGAAAAATTCACAAGGTTTGAACAATATCCTTATGTCTCTTCCATCTACACCAAATATTTACTGTATACTTGAAAATAATCCTAGAAATTTTTCATATGGGGGGTGGATATGGGGCCATATTCTCCAATTTTAGCTAAAAAGATAAAGTACATACTTGCTATCACTGAATTCTTTTCCAAATGTTCTACTGTAATACACCTAAAAGAAGAGATGGAAAAATAAAACAATCAATTTTTTGAATTCCAACATCATCATAAAATTTAGTGTCCCTCAGAAAATTTTGATGGAAAACATTAAACAATCACACTCTTCCAACCATCTATCCTTCTATCATGATACAGTGAATGAACATATAGAATATCTCAACAAAATTTTGGAATGCATACTATAGAAAATGGTGTACAATGAAATTATTTATTATCACAAAAAACTTATATATTACTTGTGGAATTATCATACTACAATATGGACTACCAAAAAAAGAACCCATGTATTCCCTAGTATACAAGACAAATGAAGCCTACCCATTGAGGTCTAATTTCATCCACTTATTAATACCATTTTTAATCAGCTATCTATTGATGAGAAATCTCTAAAGAGACTACTAGAGTTAGAATGGATGGAATAGAAAATACTATGTACCATGCATCATTAATAAGTCCATTAAAATCAAATAGAGTGAGCATTTAGTATGAATATTTTCCTTCTCTGATTCCTCCAAGGAGAACAGTTATCAGCTCCAATGACTCTTATGATACATGGGATGAAACCTCAAAATATAGAACTAAAATAAGAAGGCCCATTTTTTATCCATAAGTTCTATTCCAACTCTATGTATTCATTGATTACAATGGATAATGAGAGTATCACACCCAATACTAATGAAAGGTTTCTTAAGAAATTTTCTTGTGACCAATACATTCACTACTGATCCTTATCACGAGACCTTAAAATAAGTTAAATATCTTAAATCCTAGTTGCATGGAATTAAACTATAAGAAAACACCCTAGTAAAATTATATTAAACTATAGTAAAATTTCCACGTAGCATGATGTTAAACTGTAGCACAACATCGAAGTCACATGATGTTAAACCACAATAAAATTTCTTAATCACATTATGTTAAACTATAGGAAAATTTCCTAGTTACATGAAATTAAACTCTAGAAAAAAAACATGTCATAAGATGTTAATATATAAATAAATATTTCAATTATGTAAGATTTTAAAATACATGGTTAATGTCCCTTTCACATGATGTAGAACTATGTGTTGTTACGACCCTCGCTGTAGAGTACCATTGTTCCTACTATCGATCTCCTAGTGAACATAATCTCATAACTATGTGTGCATTGATTATTGATACAATGAGATATATAATTACTCTAGGATCACTAATTATAGGCCCATATTTAAAATAAAAAGAAAATACACCATCCTACATACAACCCCAGTCTGTATGTAAATTCCATCACATGTTCCCTCATTTAAAAATGAAATTTCTTATCTATTTTAAATTCATATCTAAGTGCTTTTATTATACACTTACATCTCCCCTTTGTAAATCACACTCCATGTCTTGGGAGATTTAGGTCCCCATAATCATTCCTTAATTATTTTGGAAAAAGTATTTTACTCTAATGGACACATTTGTTTTGACTATTAATACTATGGATAATATAGATCTATATAATGTGTTTCCCCAATGTGTTATATCAACCTAAGGTATCCCCATACTCAATATAAAATACTTTTTTCTCTGTATTCCTTTCAAAAATCATAGTAACAACTACTTTTTAAACATGGTCCATGGTTATTTCTTATATATATATCAAATATAATTTTCTTAGATATAAGAGCCCTGCGATCCTGGATTATAACTCCCCCTCATCAAATACATAAAATTTCAATGTATTCTTATCCATAATACCATGGAATTCAAAATCATGTTGTAAGCACTGTAAGTGACATTTGATTAGCATTACGTGGTGTGATTTGGATAGTTCCCTGACTTCTCTTGTTTATTATATCAAGCATGAATCACATGGGTTAGATAATTTATGAAAGTATTTTAATTTATATGGTTAATTCAATCCATAACCAGAATCAACAATTAGACATTATTATACAACATTAATGGGATTGAATTATCCTAAATACAAGACCAAAATTTAAGAAATAATGATAAAATTTGAATGGGCTTAAACTCTATCCACCTTTCCACTACTGGAATTTGAGGTATTTGTGATGGGCTATTTGCGACGAGGTCCCATCACAAATAGCCCGTTGTAGAAAACATCATTGCAAATAGTATTTTTTGTGATGATCCCATATCAAATAGTTCTCTGATTATATACATTATATATATAAAACCCCATTGGGATGGTTCCATCGCAAAAAGTATTTGCGATAAGCCCTTTTACCCATCACAAATCGTTATTTAAAAAACGTATAAACTATTTGCAATGGAAACCTGTCACAAAAGGTCTCATCACAAATACTTAATAAAAAAATATTCAAAAAAATTATGATAAATTACTATTAGAATATAATAATAATATTAATACTATAAATATAAATAATATAATATTACATAATAATAATACTGATACTAATAGTATAAAAAATTATATTATTATAATATTAATAATAAAATTATACTAATAATAGAATAATGTTATTATTATTATTATTATTTATGAAAAAATAATATTAATATCATTAAAATAATAAAAAATAATAAAATATTTTAAATTCACAATATTCGCAAAAAATATAAAGAAATAATAAAATAATAATATTGTTATTAGTAAAATAAACAAATAAATATAAAATATAATACTAATAAAAAATAATAAAATAATAAAATATTCAAAATAATAACAAAATAAAAAAAATAAATTATGCAATATCTGCACCAATATAAAAGAAAACAAATGTAAATAGTTAAAATTACAACACATTTTGAATTCAAATGTTTTTAATATGATAAAAAAATCACTAGGGAGGATAGTCTTTTAGAGGAGGTGGAGGAGCTAGATGAGATGGTGGAGGAAACTCCATCTCTAAACTACGAGTCAGACGACGCATGTACTGCATCTAATCATGATGCTGTAGGTCCTAATTATTGCTAATTATTTCTAATTATCGCTAATTATTTCTAATTATTTTTAATTATTCCAAATTTTTCTTAATTATTCGTAATTATTTCTAATTATTTCTAATTACTGCTAATTATTGCTAATTATTGCTAATTATTTCTAATTATTTCTAATTATTTATAATTATCGCTAATTATTTCTAATTATTGCTAATTATTTGTAAATATGGCTAATTATTTCTATTTATTAGTATTTGTTAGTATTTTTTTCTATTTATGGCTAATTATTTCTAATTTATCCCAATTATTACTAATTATTACTAATTATTTCTAATTAAAACTATTTAATACTATTTAATACTTATTAATACAAATTAATAAAAATTAATACTAATTAATACTAATTAATAAAAATTATTACAAATTATTACTAATCAATAATAATTATTACTAATTATTACTAATTATTACTATTTATTACTATTTATTACTAATTATTAGTATTTATTACTATTCTTACTAATTATTACTATTTATTCCTAATTATTACTATTTACCGCTAATTAGTACTAATTTGCATTAATTACTGCAAATTACCGCTACTAATTACTAATTACCACTAATTACTTATATTAATTAGTAATTATCATTAGTAATTCCTAATTACAAATAATTATTTATAATTAGTACTAATAATTTCAATTTATTATTACAAATAATGACTGATTACAAAACAATCTAAATATAATTTAATTAAAACTAATTAATTAAAAATAATTAAATTTAATATTTCAAATGAAATAAATATTAAATGAAATAAATCATAAATTCTATTAAGCATGATCTGTTATAAGTGTAGACGACTTCAAAACATATTCGAAAAAAAAATTAATTCAGAGAAATTTTAACTCTAAAATTAGAGTTTAGAGAGGGAGAGAAAGTAAGAATTAGGAGGAAGAATGAAAAAAATGGATGGGGGTATATATAGGTTTGATTATTTGAGACGGTACTATTTGCGATGGGAGCCCCATCGCAAATACCTTTGGCTGTATTAATTATTGTCAGCGGTTAAAAGGGTATTTGCAACGGGTCCTATTGCAAATAGTCGCTTACCAACACACTATTTGTGATAGAGAAATATCCATGTCTCAAATAGTATTTACCGCCGCCAGATATTTGCGATGGGGAGGTACCCCCCGTTATAAATAACCTTCCCGCGGCTTGGCGGGCAAACGGCGCCAAACCTTTTGCTACGAGATCTCTTATGCCCTAACAAATAACCAATTATTTGCGACATGATGATGTCCTCATCGCAAATAACCAGTCGCAAAAAACCATTTTTCCTATAGTGTTTTTTTCAATAACTATGAAATTACACTTATTTTATATATTAGTAAGAACTTATTACTAGCATTTGGGATCTATATTTACATCATATTTTGTCATTTTGTTTTCTATATACATTTCCTCACAAACTAATTTGTATCAAGGATATATTACCTTAAATTGTTGAAATCTTACATCCCATTTGCATGATGTTAAACTTTATAATTCATTTTCCTATAATATGACATAAAAATGTCTGATACTTTGACGCATGAAAGGCCCTCTATACATGGTGTTGGTGTCCTACCACACTAGTATTCATCTTCGAACAATGTATGGCTAGATTCATATCTTTAAGGGATAGGTAGTGTTTCCCAGATCTTATATCATATCCCAACCAACATATAATAAAATTCCACCATACCAATACATGATCAGTGTGGGGAACTTAAACTCAGAACTATATATGGAAATATTATCACTCCAATGAGATAAATAGTGATTCTTGAATCCTTTATTCATGTCCAAGCTATGAAAAAAAACATCCCGACTCTTTCACACATTCCTGATCCGTGGATGATATTCCAACATGAGTACCTTCACATATGGACTCGTGATTGGGGAAAATTACTCTTCCTTACATATCAATCAGATATATACATTGAATTTATCATATGTGTAATCCCCATTTTGAAATGATTCCTTTATATTATATTGGAATTCCCCCTTTCATAAATCACATTTGATGTCTCATGTTATTTAGGTCCCCATTAGTTTTCTTAGTCTATCAGTATAAAAAGTATTTGTATCTAATGGAAACCTTCATTTTTAATATGAATAATATTCCTAATATGAATCTGTATAATATGTTCCCTAAATTTGGCTTGTCAACCAAAGGCATAATTATCCTCTTTAGAAAATCCTCTTGTCTTTGTATTCCCTAACATCATTCTAAAGGAATCCACCATTCGAGTATTGTATGTGGCCATCCCTTACAAACCTATCTCATGTAAATTTCTCTAATACGAGAACTCCACGATAGTGATTTACAATATTTCTTATCCAAACTGAAAATATTTTTGAATAATCCTCACATGATAAGTCTTGTTTGTGTCATCACACCATTTTAATGTTATGAACAATATTACCTTAAACTAAGTGCACACATCTTATGGGTTTGATCCCAAAAAATATATCCCCACCTAGAGTATTTTCCCCATGCATTGTGTTATAATTTTAGAGATTCTAGAACCCTCAATTCATATTCATACTAAACATGATCCTACATCATACCCATTATGTCTCAACTGACTCAAACATTCATAAATTTCCTTAATATGAAAGTAGAACCATGAAAAATAAGAAGCATGAACATGATTATTTCAATTCATGGGTTATGAAATGAGAGGAGAATCTGTAAATTTGCTTCTCTCTCAATTATATTCATGGATTAAAATATTCCATAAATATAATTTTTTATCTCCTAGATTAATACCTAAGATTTATCAACACTCCTCTAATCTTATACAACTCTCTCAACTCATCATCCTCAGAAATACAGAGGTTTTTCATTCTAGTGAAAATATCTTCTTTTTTTTCCTTTAGCTTTAACCTCCTCAAAAAATTGATCAGGTTTCAGATGTTATCTCTTAGAAGAATCCAATTATTGTTGTAGTCATATAATTTGAAGATCTTTTACATCATAATGTAGTCGACAACCTTCCAATTCATTAGCATGATTAATCTTTACATGGGAGTATTAAGGACCCTTTCAATGCAGTGCACCAATGCATGTGATATCATTCACTGGTGGTCATTGTTTCCATGGATTCCTGATTTACAATGGTGGGAGGCATTGTTTCACTTTCTTGGTGATGTATAAACCTTAATCAAAATTGGATGATGGGATTACGATTCCTACTTCCATGGATTCATCCTCAACACTTGTTTCCTAGTCCGGGCCTCCCTCATATATTAAGAAATGTTCATGAAACTCATTCCAATTACCTTATCTTTATTGATGCTATTTAATTACACTTCTTCTTCCTTGACATTCCAAGGGGTCTTGATAGGGAAAAAACCTTCAGTTAGGGGAGTAGTCATGTTGGGAATCACTAGAATGTCTAGATGCTGGAACATTGGTCACATGTATTCTTCCTCAAAGGAGGGAATCTTAGGGAGACATCTTAGGAACAAAACTCTAGGAATTCCATTTAGATCACTAGATATTTGATGACAAAGGAATATCTTCAAAGGTTTTCCTCAGGCATCCCATATTTAACATGAGGAAGTAGTGTGATAGGTTTCATGTTTAATATCTTGTGGAGTCAAAGTGAAACTAATAATAACACCGCATTGAGGTGCATCAAAGAGGTACATCCCTTGGAGGGATCACCTAGATGATTTACAATATGTGTGGATCAAAATTTCTATGGAGGCAGGCCCAGGGAGGTGTGTCCGATAAAGGGAAGATGTCACACAACGAAGGTTGATCAGAAATCCAGTGGGGGTGGATCATGGAGGTGTACCCCGGTAAGGGGATACCGAAATTTACTAATGGTCAAGGTTGAACCTCATGGAGGCATCCTACGTTCCATGTTTAAGAGAGAGGGAGATCAAGAACCACGTAGTTCGATGGATGGTGTAGGTATTATGAATGATAGATTCCCTTTTCTAGTAGATTTTTTTTGTATTCTGTTGTATTTTATGAGGATTATACATGGGAGCTGCTCGAGTGCTACTAGGATCTGCAATGATACATATGGGGAATACGTGTAGGAACAGAACAAGTGGATGGTATGTGATACATGTATTTCATGCATATATTTTTGAGTAGTTTAATTTGTTGATTTTGTACTTTATTGAATGATCTTTCCAAAATTGGAATTTATTTACTTGTTTTATGTTTTTTGGCAGGAAATAAGGAATGTGTGAAAAAGGAATGAAAAGTGGATGAAAAATGAGCTGAACAGCACGACACCAGATTTTCAAAGATTAAGAGGAGCTGGAAACTTACGAAAAACGCAGTACACATCATGTACCCAAAGTACATGTTGTGATCATTTCAAGAGAAACAGATCCATGAAAGACAAGCCATGAAGAGCATACACAGCATGAACACCATGTACACATCATGTAACACCAATACACAATGTGACAATAGTCAAACCAACATACGAGATTTTAACAGATTCAATGTAATAGAGGACAAACCAGTCCTGAGGTACAAGTCATGTATCCTAAGCACAAATCGTGTAGGTGGTGACGTGTAGAAAAAAATAATGTGATACGTGCTGTGTGTTTTGATGATAAAATCCTATAAATACCATTCCTCTACTGTATTCCAAGATATTCTGGGATGATAAGAAGGAAAATGAACACCACCAGACAAAGGAGTGATGATCTGGATTCGTTCTTCTCTGCCTTTCTTCCTTGGTTACCGAATATTCTCACTCGCAACATGAGCGAGTAGTCTCTATAGTGCTGGGTGATATTATTTAGAGGGGTAGTACTTCTTTGGGATTATTTTTCATTATTTTATTCATTTTTTGGATTGTTGTGAACAACATTTATCAATTACGATCTCTTTATTTTTACAATTTCATGACCATTACATGTGATTTGAAGAGAATTATTTTGTTGCTTCAATTAATTAGCCTACTTTTGAAATTAATATTATGAAATATAGGATAGTTATATTTATAAATGGTTTTGGGGAACCTATTTTTGTGTTTGAAATTAGTAGATGACTATTACAAAAGTGTTATCATCAGACTAGGATGAGATACCTAGACCATGGTTTGTTACTGACCCAATTCTGACACCAAAAATGAACAAACCCTAATCAATTGAATCCCAAGAACACAAACATGAAAATCACTGAACCTAGAAGGCCTCCCATAATGATCCAAAACCCCAATAATTACTGCTATTTTTTCTATTTTCTCACAAACAACTAATCAATTTCAATATGAATTTCCTAATTAATTTTGAATATACATACCATCCTTTCGGTTTCGACACTCGGACATACCAAATTGTACACTTTGAGTTATGATTGTCTGAGTTTTAAAAATTTTATTCTTGCAAAGCACCATAGGGAACTAACAACGCCCTATGGGGCTATAAGTATGATTCTACTAGGATGTGGAATCTTGATTAAAAATCAATATGGATTAAGGATGGATTATATAGAGTGGATGGACTGTTGGGTTTGGACTCATATAGGCATCCTAACTATCCCAAGTGATTGGGAATCAAGTCCCACATAGTTCAGAAAGGGGCATTGTGGCTTTCACCCAAGGAGAAGGCCTGTGGAAATGAAGCATGTTGTTGGGGATTGTGTATTGGAGTGTCCCATTTATGAGGGATAGGTGTCCTGATCACTACTAACTTTTAATCCTACATGGGTCATGCTCAATGTGAGAAACAAGAGGAATAAGTAGACCCAACTATCATTCCAAAAAATAGACTCCAATGATAGATGATGTGGGACTTATGCATGGAAGCTTCCCATTGTGAATATTCCCAAAGGGAGAGTGATTGGTAGTTGAAATAGTGTAAAGTCAAAAGGTTTCCTAGTTCACATCCCCTCTTTGAGCCTTCTAACTGAGGGAGGAAAGGAGAAACAAAGGTACTCCCTTCTATAAGAAATTCTAGAATCTTACTCCAGGGTGGATACCTATGAATATATCATTCCATTTATAGGAGTGAAAAGGATTTCATTCCATGTGAGAGGATATCATTGTGTGTCACTCATAAATGGGACATCCTATATTTCCCAAATTGGAACATTCCATAGTTTAAGATTCATGTGTTGAGCACATTTGTTATTATAATGTATTATATCATTCTACTCGAAAAGAGGGGGACTCAAACCTTACCCCATGGGCTTACATGACCATCACTTTTCATCCCTTGGAAGGGGTATGGATTTAAAAATTCCATAGTTCAATGGTGTATAAGATTGGTCACTCACAAGGTTCATGTTAGTGTACCTATAATGAAAAGAAAGGGGGGGGGGGTTAACATACCTATGTTGTGAAGAAAATGGTAAAAAAGGAGTATTAAGACCTAATAAAAGTTGAGTGGGCCATAGGAATGTGAGGAGTAAGCCACACGAGGGCTTGAAGTACAACTAAACCAATCTTGGATGGACATCGAGGTTTGGAGATCTCTACCTTCATGAAGATGTGTTCGTAGAAGGGAGACAACATGGAGAGGACCTAGAGAGGGGATTCGTGAACTCTAGGGCCTCTTAGAAAGGTTATTCGTGAATCTCAGGCACATATTGGTGGAAAGGGGCCTTATGAAGGAATATTATTCCTAAAACATGGTGACCCCTACCCAGGATGATGTCCTGGCTTGGGAAATGAGTGATTCATGAAGGAAAAATTCTTTATAAAGCCTTAATAATCCATAAGGTCCTTACTCATGTGTGAAGGGAATATGACATTACAAAATTAATCACCACCTTAGGTGGAGGTATTTAGGAACATGGGGAAATGGGTATTGTGAAGCTATAATACATTGGGTGATCCATTTTTTGTTGTTTTGTGATGATGAGGGTGCTTTTAAAATTGGGATCAATTTGAAATTATTAAGGTCGTAGTTCATACCTTAAAAGTCAGAAGGGGTGGGTATTAATAGGAAAGAGGTACTCCCAATGTTCAAATGTGATTTGCAAAGAAAAATTGGGCATTGTGAATGACTGTGGATGCACCAGACTCGTGTAGAATAGTGTCAACACTTAGCATGACTACACAGCATAGTCAGACTCACAGAGTGCTTTCTTAAGGATTCTCGCATTCAAGAGGGTGATGGGTCTATGTGAAAGGGATTCACAACTAAGAACCATAAAAGTGATGTTGGAGTCATTTGGGTAATATTTAATCTTGAACGGCCATGAACCCCTTCAACTGATCCCATGAACATCTTTTGATGAAAAAATTCCCCCCTCAGAAAGGGATCTGACGAGAAATGGAGGGTTGGATTCTGAGGGAGAATCGCTGAAAATTGAAAAAATAATCCCTTTTGAAAAGGTCTATCATGGTGATTTCACACAATGGTTTCCCATGAAAATCATTGTTGTGAAGGCCCTCACGATGCTCTGGCAGTAGTATGAATATAAATAGCACATGTGGGTTCCCTCTGAGGGACATGAAATCATGTGAAAAACAACCATATTTCTCAAATTTCTTGAAGATCTTCACCTTTTCAATTCTTTATCTACAAACATATTCTTTGTGAATCAGATATCATCTTTTCTCTTCAAAAACTACATTTCAAACTGAGAATCCAAACCCAGTATACCACAAACACCTCATTGTAGACCGGTCATTTTGGCTTTGAGCCCCACGAACCATGCTTCATGAACATGCATTATAAACGAACATTGAGAACCATATTTGGAAAAAAACTAAGTCACAGAATCTAAAACTACTTAGTATGATTCTTAGGAATTCTTTATTGATGCTAATTTAAGAAGGGAAATGGTGGACAATATCATGATTGGGGAATATGCTTGAAGAACCTTGGATCAAAAATCATTTCTCGAGCTACTATTGGAGGTGCATAAAGAGTACCCCTTGTGAAAAATACAATTGTTGTACGACATTGGTTTGGGATATGGTGTCTTCATTCCACTGGCTATCAAGGAAAAACCCTCTCACTGATTCAAAGGAACCCCAAGGAAGTTCACGTGGGATAAGGATACATATGCCCACATCTAGAAGGATCACTCAACTATCATAGAGGACTATCTCCACAACCATGTCAAAAATATCTAAAGGGAGAAGTTGGAGGATGAGGCATCACCACATAAGTATAAAATGATCATAAAATTGGGCTTTGAAAACTCATATAAAACATTGAATGACAAATATTAATTTCAAAAGAGTGTTAATTTCATGGTTTAATGGGATTATGAATGCTGGTTATGCGCATCCTGCGCTGAGTTCAGAGACGATCTGAGGTGGGTAGGCCCCTACAAAGTGACATGGGCTTCTTAGTTCCATGTCACCAGCCACATCAGATCATGTTAGAGCTATTGATAAGGAGGTCACCAGGTACCAACACAATCCATGTTCACTAAGGGGAGGTTAACATTATCCCTTGAGACCTTAATTATAATTATATAATCTGAATTATTGATGTAATTTATGATGAATTCCTCCCTATGTAGAATGTGTGGGAAAATTTGAAATAACTACAATCCTTTGAGGAGGCACTATTAGATCTAGTGTGGGAAAAAAGGAGAATATAGGGATGAGGGGTGTCCAATTCAAGAAATTGTTCAGCTATTTACAGAACTGTCCAGTAGAGAAGCCTATTATAGGTGAAGAAAAAACGATGAAAATACCGACAAGGCCACACACCTATCCATTATGACTCCAGAAAGGTAAGGAGTGCTCTTAATAAAGATCCTATAAGAGATAAAACAGATGTTATATGGGTAGAACATAAAAACTAATCCTCAAACCATAGTCAGTTTGGCCTTATTCATTGCATCACTCATATGTCGGTGGATGCTTCTAGTGATGGATGCACATATGGGGGTGTGGATGAGAACCATCATAATGGTGGCAATGTTGTAGAAGGGGTAGCATGTCAACCTATGAATCCTGGTGCATGTAAATATATATAAGTTACTTCAACACATTTGTGAGGGGAAGAAGACTCTCTATTTTTTTGATCCAATCAACTTCCTATACAACTTGGTATCCATGCACATGGGAGGATACAAGTATCCATTCCCTATCTCCCCTCCAGATAAAAACTTCTAGCAGACGATTATGAACATCATGAAGAGTCTCCTTTTTAATTTTAGACTATCTAAGGTATTTATAATGATTGGGATTGTGGATCAATTTATCTTTAACCCCTTTCCTCTTCTGACTTGGGTGGCGACTGATGACAACACAGGGAATGAGGAAAAACGATCATATCTTCTGTCCTTCCATGATAGTGTGTCGGTAGAGAGAGTTGACTATGAGATGGTCTACAAAACATACTACCTAGATTGATTTACAAGGATGTTCAGGTTCCTAAATAAGATAGATATAAAGGTATATTTTGGGGTTTTTATGAGTTCCATCCTTTTGGTGATGAGACATGTTTGGTTCATGTTCACACAGAAGGATGGGAAGATTCAAAACAAACTGCCACTATCCACCACTACATTTGGGATGATCCATGAATACATGAAGATATGGGTGGATGAATACCCATGGGAAATTCTAAGGTGGTAGACAATTTAGTCCAATGAAGGTGTCATCCCTCCAATACAGGGCCGAGGAAGGGAAGCGACTAGAGTTCACTTTGGAAGAAGAGCTGGTATGAGAGATAAAGAAGTTGCAGTATGGTTGAAAATCCATGGGTCTGTAGAAGAAGGGGGTAGTAAAGGAAGAGAATTATTGGTACTAAGTCCTGTGCTCTAGGGGAGGAGATCCCAAGAGGTAGGGGAGAGGCAAGAAGAGTGGGATCCATCAAGGGGGTTCCATAGGTCATTTTTTCCAACTCCCGGGAGACTGTTGTGCCACATGGAAATTCCTAAGGATGATGTATTCCCCAAAGATTAGGGAAAATATGATATATCAATCTAATTATATAGCATCAAAATGATCTATGGAAATCTCAACAGATGCGGGATGCACCTTATTAGGATCAGCCATGCCAAGGACTATTTCCCCATGTCTGAAGAAGACGGGGTGTGGTATGTGATGGAGCTGGCAGAACCAGTGCATTCCTAGGGGGATGCTGATCTAATGACAAACTAGGTGAAATTAATGTTGGATCTAACCTCTCCTATGAAACTGTCAGTAGTTTAGTGGGCCATCTGTGCTCCCTTACCCAGGGGATCAGATAAATCTTTGTTAGAAGATTCTAAAAAAGAGATCCCTTTGGATTATGGTGAAATCATATCCTACTTAGGGGATGTATTCGATCTTCTTATAGTAATACTCAACTCATTTTACCTTATTTCATATTCTTTAATGTTTTATCTAGATTACCCAAATGAAATATGTCATGTGTAGGAGGATATTGCATAAGGTATCACTGCTGATGGGGATGGAGGCACAACAACTAGTGTAGAGGAGCACACTCTGGGGCTAGTGCCTAGGAAAAAGTAGTTGCGAGTTTATCCAGAGAAGAGGAGGTTGGGGTATCCACATCAAAATATATGAATATCCCAACCATCTATGGGAGGCCACACCCTAGAATAAAAATATAAGAGACCGATGAGATCAATGTATCAATGCTCGCTTTTGTAAGTCCCCATATCCTTAGAGTCATATTGGTCATTTCCTAATCTGACACGCACTTTTTCAGAACAGCATTGGGAGAATCAAGTTTTCTACTATTTAAAATTGCCATAGTATCGGGTAAAATTTTTATGATAGGGTTTCCAGTTCATGTGGAGCCCAGAGTTCGAGCAGACCAAGCTACAACCTCTATTAATCAGTCAACATTGGATGCGAGTAACTCCACTAGTGGGGTGGAACTCTTTATTGGAAGGGAAAACGTTTTGGATGTGGTATTGAGTGAGTATGATCAACCTCATAACCTAGATCCCAACCCATTTGATAGGATGTCGAAGGAGGATCCTACCGCTAAACTACTTTAAACCTTTCTAGAGTATGAGCACGCGGATCATGAGGAGTTGGATGACTCTAACCCTAATGTAGATGAATAAAATTGTATCATCTAGAATGGGGCATGGAGGTGCATCCAATGTTTCATTTATCAGACCCTAGAGATATAATTGGTGGTTCGGATGGGATCCCTTCACCATTGTCTATGCAAATTTTGTGCTTGTGGGGTGGATGCTTGAGGTATTCTTGCGTTAATCCAAGAATATATTTTTGATAAAGTTCAAGAAAGAATCCAACACCTAGATATTTCATGGATATAGGAGAAGGTTGATATCCTATGGATGTTCTAGGTGTTTAATCATAAAATCTGGCATCTAGAGGGATAAATAAATGAGTGTTCTACTTTTATCGCCACTCAGTCGGAACTTCTCAAACAACTAAGGGACAATCTGGAAGAGTCCCAACAACAAAGAGGGTCGGTGTCACACCAGGTGGTCTCCAGATGAGTGGTAATAGGCACACATCAAGAATGACTAGATCCACCTGAAAGCTGATGAGGAGGTAGTAGAACTCAGGGGGTGGGAGTAGGCCTTGGATGTAACATGCTAATGTTTGGTGGAGCTATAGCACTCGATTACAGCAACAGAGGTACACGAAAAATTGTGCCCGAACATACCAGAGGCTCAAATGTGTGGATGTCCCTATCACTACCACAAAATCATTATATGTTTGAAAAAATCCTTGTGTGAATAGAATCATTTATTTTTTTTGTAATTTAATTATTTTGTTTCGATCATACTTGTGATGAAACTAATGATCAGTCCCTAAGATCACATGGATCATGCCTTGTGTGAGAAGAAAGGGATTCCCACATAATATTTCACTTTGTATAAGAGTTATATATAACAATTAAACTCCTATGGTCTTCTTTTTTTGACTGACCATCAATATTTGTTGGGCTTGAAAGAGTTTGTGATAGGATAATAGGGCTCTGAGAACATCCAACTTTCTTCCCCAATCTTCTCTAATGCACAAACAAGATAATTCCAATGGTGTTGGATTTGACCTAAACATAGTGGAATGAGAATCTTCAATCATAATACCCAATATCTATATCAAAAGGAGAGTTTCATGGAGATATAGGATAAATTATTACCATTTTTGAAACACAACATCCACATCATTAAGCTAAATTAAGGACAAACCAACAAGGGTCAATAGCTTACCATGTTGGAAACCAAAAACCTGTCTTGAAATATCATCTAACACCATCAGGAATGTTGGCCTAGGTTGGTAGGTGAGCCAAAGTGTCATGAGACCAAACCATTATGGGGTCCCTTCATATGTGGAAGGGGATGAGGGTCCAAATAATGTTTGTTAAATGCGTGGGAATGAAGTGATGGAATTTTTGAATCAATTCCAACACTCATGGAACTATGCCACCATGACATATGGAACATTGGTGTAAGTGTATTGGTCTGAACAATGATCAAAACCATATTCTAGGGGAGTATCATATTGAGTGTCCAGTGAAATATAAAAATGCAAACAATGTGATAGGTGACCAACATCGAGTGAGTGAACCACTCAGGTGAGGGCCTGGGATGCCTTGTTGTTTTATGACATACAACAGAAGATGATGAAAACATAGTTTAACATCATACGATGATGAAGATGCATGGTATAGTTTAACATAATGTGAATAGGATGCATTCAACCATTTAACATCATGTTACTGATAAGTTGCATGTAGTTTAAGGTCATACTACATGGACCTTGGCCAATAGAATAAAGTCATGTTACAAAGACTATGGAAATTTCTATTCCTAATACATTTGTGTGGCACAGAAAAATATACATGACGTGAATGATCCAAAAGGGGGATCACATACCACATAGCAGTTAGGAAACATACTGATATCGATGCGAATGAGGACCATGGGGACCATGAATCAGCACACATCCCTAGTGGATCTTTTAGTTTTAGGTCATAGATTTTGGAACAATAAGGGATCATGTTCAGGTCAACCACATTGGTACCCACCCACTAGAATTTCTAAGCCCACTTGACTTATGTTCAGTGTGGGAAATAAGGAATGGTACAGGAAGCCTACTTAACCTATGGGAGTATTAATTATATGTGATACAAAGGGTGGAATTCCACCCCGATATAGGGGATTGAAAATAGGGAAAGTCAAGAATTTCAGGGTTTGGATAAAGGAGAAACTGGTGAGTAAGGATCAACTACTGACCATGTTCAAAACATAGATACCACAACCACATTGGTCAAGAATGGGGTAAGAAAATGGAATGAGACTATTGATCCATTTTGGTTTTGATTCACTATTTTCTTCCATTGATCCATTAAGGAGATGGCCCAACACAAGAGGTGAGCCAAAATGGAATGCGACCATTACCTTCATGGGTTCCATATGGATTTGAAAGATGATGGGAATATGAATCATGAAATAATTGAAGTTTGGAATGGAGAATACCTGAAGGTGGAATCCAAAACTGAATAGTTCCAACAGTTTAAAGTCGTGTTTCTTAGACTATAGGGGCTGTAAAGAGTTTATGATCCTAATTTCTAGACCATTAATAAACGAGGGGCTCAAAGACTTTCACCTGGTCTGAAATTTAACAACTCGACATGAATTATCCAATAAGGCCCTACACTACATGAAAAAAAACTGACGCCAGTTTTACATCATTTAATGTCATAGAATATAGACTATAAAAAAGGAAAAGGGGAAGATGGTTTTAAGGAACAAATGTCTTGTCCCAAAGATAAAATTTCTGGGCATATCTATGTATAGCATAATGATGGTAATCAATCCACATGTAGTTATGTAACACAATGTGGTGGAGACTAACACTGGTGGGGGTGAACATCTTTGGAGAGGAAACTGAGGCATACCATGATTATAATGGGGAATCTTTAACTTTTTCACGGTATGGTTGTTGTTTAATGTCATGCATTTTGGATGTTGAATCATAGTTTTTGTTCATAGAGTTTGGACTACTAAGGGTATCTCAAGTGGACATGTGTAATTTAGTGTCATCAAAATCCCTATGTTAACAAACCAAAGAGGCTCATAACAACATGAAACTCCCCCGAAGAGACCTATCAATAGTAAAAAGTAATGATTCTTATATTATAGGATATCAGTTTAAAGTCATGGAGTTCAGACCTAGGGAAGGATGCTCAGCAAAATTGGTACATGTGGTGTGGTGGAGTAATAAATCCGATGTGAATGAAGATCTAAGAGGCCCAATGACAGACGACATTTTCCTAAAGAGGACTTTGATATTATCCCTATAGACATTAATATGGCATGGATAGAACAAATAACTTGCATGAATGATCTAAGTAGGATTGTCTGCTATAAATGGGGTCTGAGAGTGAAAAAAAAGATAAATGTGTGGTTGGGTCCAAAGAAAAAGTGTCTATAATCACTATTCATCCCATAAGGATGGGAATCAATCCACACATAGTTATTGAAAATGGAATGGTATATGAAAAGTGAAAAAGGTAATGTCCTCTCAGTTGTGAAATTATGGTACTATGTCATTTTTTATCATGTGTCCAGGATGATAATCCCATAGTTTACGAACATAAGATAAGACCGTTCCATGTATTTTAACATCATGTGCTAAGGAAACAAGAGAAGAGGTGCCTTGAGAGGAATGTTTATGATGTGACATCCATAAAATGATTTGAACATGATGTCTGGACATGAACTACTAGTTTATGGTTGTAAATATTAGACTAAAATGGATAATGTCTCAAACGTGTATGTGTAGTGCAGTGCTATAAGAAACTCATCGTGAATGTGGCCAAGGAGTCCTAGCACCTCACCACATATTCTAGATAAAATCCAAAATATATTTTAGATTCCTTTAAATTGGACTAAGCTGAGGCCAAGGGGACAAATGTTCAATGTATATGTGGCTGGGAATGATGATGAAATGTATTGGTGTCACTATGTATCTCATAAGAATGGGAATCAAGAAACAAGTAGTTCTTGAGGATGAAATCTCACCACGCTGGTCTGATCCGTACACCAAGGGGTAATTTTCTTTGTAATGGATGGAACTGGATATAGAATCCAGGTGTCTCTACGTATCCTATATGGGAAAAAATCAAGTCATATATAGTTCTTGAACATGAAATGGTATATGTTTAGTGTCGGAGGAAATTTCCTCTCAAGAGAGAACATTAGGATATTGTATAGTTTATCTTCCTGCAATTTGGAAGATGATTGTTATGCAGTTTTTCCTCATGCAGCTGGGACACTAGGGTCTCTGAGTATAATTTCATAGAGTTGGAACCAAGAACCTAGTTTAATGTCATGTTCTTAGGACGTTATTTCTCTACAGTTTAAAGTTATGAAACTCAAACTATAAAAAGGGGGAATATCTTAAAAAGGGGACCTGGTAGTGCAACCGGAACATACTGATGTGAATGAGGGGTAGAGGAAGATAACACCACAAGACACATTTCTATGTAAATCCTACACATAGTATAAATTCATGATGTTTGGACATGGGTGCCCAATTTAACAACATGTTCCCAGGATGTTGAACTCATTATGTGAAGTATTGCGTGAGGAACATGGCATTGGTTGGAGGAGTGATGCACTCCCTGTTCAGGGTGACCAAAGAGTATGCACCATTAGGATAGATCAAGTGAATGACATAAATTCCTTCAAACTTGGGTTCCAACTTTGGTTACTTCCTTCCCAATATCATTTTCATTTAGATATACAATACTATATCACATTGGATGAAAGATCTGGGATGAACCTTCTTATTGAATGCTCTTGCTATCTTGTTCTTGTTCCATAATAGATTGTGCGAGGCTCGGAGCATGTTCTATTCAAGGTCTTACTACTCAGATAGAGAGACCAATGCTATCTTCTCTGATATCTTCTAATCAAAGATGGATGTATGGAGTGATGGTAATTGAATCTCATTGGGCAAGACAACCTCTGATCTGTACACTAAAGAATATAGAGTCAGTTGGGGGGAATTTTGTGTTCTCTTTCGGTAATCCTAGAGGTCATTGGGGAGATTATTTGGAAAACTATTCTTATTATATCCCACCATATTTTGTGAAATTAATGAGTGGTTTTTTAATAATTTTGTCTACCCATTTTCCTATTCATGATAACGAGAAGTATGGTTTCACCCGATGTTGTACCTAGAGTAGAACTTCTTCTGCTCAGTGGCTCGAAAGCTGGTGTTGTTTTCAGTGATAATAATGTGAGGGACTCAGAATCTATAGATGATGTTAGTGATCATGAATTTAAAAACTAATTAGGCCTTAACATCCTTAAGAGGAATCAGTTCTGTTCACTTGGAGATGAAATCTATCATGTTCATAATGAACCTGCATTGGCGAGCTATTGCTGGCGGATATAGTCCCCCAATGTCTTGTCCCCAGACTAAAAAGATCCAAGAATACATGGTATTATGGAGTAGCTAAAGTATTTGATGAAAAAATTCGTGGATCAAACAACTATGGAACATCTTGGAGAACTTGATACAGTCATGGACCATGGTGGTCCAGAAGTAAACCAACCTTCAAATCTGGTTGGAGAGATTTAGCCCTGCCTAATGAGAACCACCAGACCTGATGTGAACTTCTTGAAAAAACTAAGGGATATCATCTACATGGATTAAAAATAGTATAATTCCATCAAACCCATGTCTCTAGAGATTTTGGTCCAGGTTGGGGCCAGTCAAGAGAATGAAATCCACAACATGCTAACAGATTCGATCACGTTCAGCTCTACTCAATTGGAGAATTCCATGAAGGAGATACTTTATGAAATGGGATGCCAAATTAGAGGATTATTCACCTACAGTGGGATCCAAAGGTCCCAATGTGGAAGCAGTAGAAGTCAAGTGGTTTAACTTCTAGCTGTCATCGTCATGTGAAATGAGTGGAGTGATAACTCTTGGATGCGCCACATGAATGAAAAAATAATCTGGGGTAGGCTCTGTAAGAGAAGAAGGCAGACCTTCTAGGTCATTGGATCAACTATTCTATTATTGGGGAATATGAGTCACTTATAGCTAAGAAGGGAGTATACTATTCACCGGAGAGTATGCTCTAGCAAGGGCATGAGTTCTAGGTTCTTCATTATGTAATCTCCATTGATTTTCATGATGACTAACTCAGAGTCTCCTTTCACATGAAAGCGGGGAAAATAATTCTTGAGGGATATATTGAGGCCAATAATGATACCCTAATACTTTGTCTTATTGTTGGTTTATCCTTCTAACAATAGGAATAAATAGGGAAAGACAATGTACACTGGGGTGATAAGGATGATTACTAGACCCACTCTATTGATGGTGGGATCACTGAGCCTTCTATTGGTTGGAATATGGGAGGCACCATTGAAATTCATCTGCCAACATGGCATGGCTTGATCCATACAAAAATGGAATCATCTATGAAATTAATATCTATAGGCACTTCTTCGGGAGTCAGATGAGAATCAAGAAATTATAATAGTTCTTGACCCTTGATAGCCTTCTTCAGAATTAACCTAATGTCGAACTATTTAAGAATCAAAAACCAACATTCTAGTAAGGCTCTAAACATTGGAAAATTCAGGATAAAATTTATTAGATCCACATGGTACACCAACTATTTCTCATGATTCTATATGTAATTCCATAATTTTTGTACCGTGGATACCAGCGTGAGTCATATCATCTTAATAGGATAGTATCTGGATTCTGTGTCTAGGAGTATGCAACTAAAATTGTATAAATTATTCTCTATCCCTTCTTTATTATTCTGATTTAAGAAGAGTGTCATGGGATCATTCCATGGTAGTCACATAAAGGAACAACAGCTTCCCTGAGACAAGTGGAATCATAATAGGATGTTATAGGGAGAATTTATGGATCTCCTCAAACTATTTCTAGAACTATTCATCCCATTGGTAGATGATAAGTTTCTTCATGATCCTAGAAAAGGTTTTACATATTCCCTCATAATTCATGATGAATCAGTGTATGTTGAATAATTATCTTTTAAAACCATATAGCTCTCAGACTTTACTTGTAGGAGGAATCTAGATGATGGAATTGATTTTTTCTTATTCAATATCAATGTCCATGAATCTAAAGATGAAGCTAAGATATTTCCCAGTGGAAACCCCGAAGACACACTTGAAGGGTTCATCTACATATTTGGGGCGAAAAATAAGATAAAAATCTTCTCAATATCTTTGAGACGGTCCTAAAACTGGTGGTATTTGACCAAAAAAACATCCAAATGACATTCCACTAGCATCCCGAGGATCAGTTTGAAGATGAGGTACATGGACCGCTAATAGGTAGCTTATAAATTCTTCAGACTAAAAGGAATAACTTGATGGAATAGGGTACCTCATAGTTCTATGAAGTTATTAGGCAACTAATATTTTCTATCCACCTGGATATGACTGTATATGAAGTATCCATCCATGAAGGAATGATTCTGGAAGCTAGATATGACATCAATCAATAGCTCTGATATGGGAAGTGTAAAATAATCCTTCAGACATTTGAGATTGAGGTCCCATAAGCCGATGAAAACTGTGATCTTCCCATTATTCATCTTGAAAGAAATGATGTTGGATAAACATATGGGGTACTGAACCTCCTTGATGAAAATGGATTTATTGGTCTTGTCAACTTCAATCCCAGCCATGGCCCCATGTAACATCCCGGTTCTGGAAGCCACCCAGAGGCGCCCTGTACCTAATTGGTCACATGGCCTCAAGCGCATTTCCATAAACGCTAGAGGCTACCGACTACCAATGAGGGCCTTGGGTGTGATAGTGGTGAAACTATGCCCTCCCTGGTAGAGTAACACAATGGAAGAGAAAAAAATACAAAATAGTAGAAGCAGTAAATACCAACAATAGTAACAATGAAAAACTGGAATAACAAACAACTAGAGCACATATATAAATGATGCATGATACGTAATTATAGGAAAGTAGCCAAACAAATAACAATTGTGGAATAAAATAGTACTAAACCCAAGTACAAAATAAATCATGTAAAAAACTCCTCATCATCGCAATCCATAGCTTGGTCTCGTGCTCTCCAGCTCCATAGCAAATCAAGTACCTAAAGTAGAAGGGCACTTGCCCTTGTCTATACCTGCAACAATATAATCTGTTTGGGCCCAAAAGCATGGCCCAAATAGGGTGTGAGACTAAATCCCAGCAGGAAACCACCATGAGATCTGTGCCTAACATTCAGTGAGTATATGGAAGGTAAAAGTACAAAAAATAATAAATAGGAAAGTACTCAACAGTAAACAATCCACAGTTTCAATATCAAGCAACAACTAACCAAGTAGATAAACAAAGATAGGTAACCCTTTGGGAAGTACCCAAAGCCTATCCCCTCTGGTCCTACCTAGAAACACAAACATGAAGCTAACACAAATGTAACCCTCTAGGAAGTACTTATAGCCCATCCCCTCTGGTCCTACCTATTAATTACAAGCAACCCTCTAGGAAATACACTCAGTCTAACCCCTCTGGATCAGCTTAAGTATAGACTCTCTAAGGAATAACTCACCGTCAATTCCCCCTATAGTATCATATTATAACTAAAGGTGCTCTTGGGAAGAACATACGTCAAATTCCTTATATGACCCATGTTGAGGAACTACAGACACTCTGAGGAAGCACTCAACGTCAATTCCCCCTATGGTCTCACATCGCAATAATAAAAGAAACTCTAGAAAATCTCTTATGTCCATTATCCCTATGGTCTATACATCTGGTTTACACGGCCCTATGTAATTCAAGAAAGTATGGAAGAGAAAATAGACCAAAGTAAACCTCAAGAACTACTTGGCTAGCAATCTATATAATATCATCATGTTAGAACTATAGTCACACCATCCTACAACTAGGCATGGAAAGTAAATAACATCCTAATAGTAAAACTAGACCCAATGGTAGAAACAGGAAAATATGCATTTAAAAAAATTCCAAAGCATAAAAATTAACCCTATTCACATTCAATAACTTCTAATCAAGCATACAAGCAAAGTAGGAAAACAATAGGGATAAAATGGTAAACGCGTAATACCCTGTTCATGGGTACTAGGAAAATTTGAACATAAAACTCAAAGAAGTTCAAAAAAAGGCACAAACCACCTACCTCAGTGTTGTGAGATCAATATACTTGATCCTCAAGGATTTCATCACCTTAGAACACCAAATATCTAGAAAAATGTCTAAATTTTTTAACAGAGGATAACATGAGAAAGTGGAGGAATACTAAAACGAAGCTCAAGTAGAAGGGAGAGATTACAGAGGTGATCCCTACGCAATAACCATTAGTAGAATTGGAGAACAGATGTAGGATCAATGGCTCAGAGAAGGACCATGGTCGTACGGTAGCTCTTGGTCGAAGGAGAGCTTTCTGGCAATTAGACGCGACCCCAGTACGTTTAATGAAAAAAAGAAAATTCACGGCGTGTACTTGCCTTTTCTGTACTCCACTTTAGGCGGCCTCCAGGTCACCCCACATGGCCGTGTGTGAGGCCATTATATGGCCAGCACACAGCCTCCTGCGGTAACACAATACATGATGTGTACTCATAAAGTACATGGCTTGTACTTTAAAAAATTCCAGAAATTACTCTTTTTCTCAAAAATGACCCGAAAAGAAAGACATACCTGAAAGGAATATCTGGGTTCTTAAAAACTTTCCCCCTTAAATAAATTCATCCCCTAATGTCCCTAGAAAGGCAGAGTATAAGAAGAAACCTTGAACAAGCCACTGTGCTTGTACATCAGTCTCCCTCTCCCAAGCCTCGTCCTGCACTCGCCCGTGCTGCCATAGAACTCACACCAGAGGAACAAACCAGCCATAGAGAACCTTTGTACCGCGATCAACAATCTGGATAGGATGCTCCTCGAATGATGCATCCCCTTTGAGCTCAACCTCCTCAAGTTGAAAGACATGATATGGGTCTGAAAAGTAACTTTGGAGCTGAGAAATGTTAAAAACATCGTGCATAGCCTGGTACCTCTGAGGTAACTGCAATCGATAGGCAACCAACCCAACTCTCTCCAACACCTCAAATGGCCTGACGTGCTTTGGAAAAAGCATACTTTGTATCCTGATCCTCTAATTCCCCAACCTTGGTGTGACATGCAGGAAGAACTGATATCCGACCTCAAACTACAGAGGTCATCTCTGCTGATCAACATAAGACTTCTGTTGAGACTGTGCAGTAGCCATCGTCCTCTAAATCAACTCTATCTACTCTGTGATCTCCTGAACAAGACGAGGTCCTAGCAAAGCTGCCTCTCCTGCCTCCAACTAACATAAGGGTGATCTGCATGGCCAACCATACAAATCCTCATAAGGTTCCATCTAAATAGTTTCTTGGAAACAATTATTATAGGAAAACTCCACAAGAGGTTTATGATTCTCCCAAGAACCGTAAAAATCCAGAATACATGCTTGGAGTGTGTCTTCAAGTACATGAAACGTACGCTTGGACTGGAAATATATCTGAGGGTGGTAGGCTATACTCAAAAGCACCTGTATACCCAAATATTTTTGTATCCCCTTCTAGACCCTAGAAGTAAAATGTGCATCCCAGTCTAAAACGATGGAGTATGGAACTCCATGTAGATGTACAACTGTCCCAGCTCCTCAACACTAAATGTATCTTTGATTGGAAAAAAGTGAGAAACCTTTGTGAGTGTGTCAATAACAACCGAAACTGCATTATTACCTCGAGGCGACCTTGGAAACCCAGTCACGAAATCCATCGCGACATCATTCCGCTTCAACTAGGGAATTGGTAACTGCTACAAAAGTCTTACTGGCCGCTGATTCTCTACCTTCACCTACTGACAGGTGGAACACCTCATGACAAAACCAGCCACATCCCTCTTCATACACGAACACCAATAATGGTGGTGTAGATCACGATACATCTTGGTGACACCAGGATGAACTACCCAAATTGAGGAATGAAAGTCCCACATCAGCTCCTCACGTATATCTGCTGGCACCCATACACAACCTTAAAAACGCAAGATCTCATCCCCTCCTACGGTCCATCTAGGAATAGGGTCTTCTCCTGACACATTCTCTTGTAGGGCTAGGCCTTTTGAATCTAACAACTTCCTCATTCTCACTTGATCAAGAAGAGTACAGGTGACAACCACAAAAGATAGAAACGTTTTCCTCTGTCTATCGTGCACCTCCAAATTCATCTCAGAGAACAAATCCATGAGCCACCATTCACTGTTGGCTTCCTGAAATTCCTATATTTGAGTCCTCCTACTCAAAACATCATCCACTGCGTTTCCCTACCCAGGAGTGTAGGCAATCTCAATGTTGAAGGACTGTAGGTACTCAACCCACCTTTTCCATCTCAAATTTAGATCACGGTGAGTGAAGATGTACTTGTGACTCTTTTGGTTGGTGAAAACCACAACATTATCTCCTAGAAGATAAAGTCTCCAACAACGTATGGCATGAACAACTGATTCCAACTAGAGATCATGTGTTGGGTAATTCCTCTGGCATGGCCTCAATTGCTAAGACCCGTACACAACGAATCCATCTCCATGTATAAGCACAGCTTCCATCCTGATACCTGATGCATGACAGTAAATAGTATAGCTCTTTCTCGGCTCTGGAAAGTCTTGTATTAGTGCTAAAGTCAACCTCCCTTTTAGTTTCTGAAAGTCTGACTCACATAAATCTGACCAAAAGAACTTTTCACCCTTCTTAGTCAGACCCGTCAGTGGTTCTTATATCCATGAAAAGTCTTGTATGAAGCATTTGTAGTATCAATCCATTCCTAGAAAACTCTGCACCTCAAATACGTTCTTCGGAAGCTCCCAGGAAACTACTGCTCTTACTTTCTCTGGGTCTACTGATTCACCTGTCTCTGAGATAACATTAACCAAGTGGTGAATCTAATCCATCCAAAAGTGTCACTTTGAGAGCTTAGCATATAACTGATGCTCTCTCAGTGTACTCAAAACGATCTCATGGTGTGTGGAATGGTTTTGTCGAGTGTGAGAGTACACCAAGATATCATTTATGAAAACAACCACGAAGGAATCCATGTATGGATGGAACACTCGGTTCATTAGTGCCATGAAAAATGCAGGTGCGTTCGTGAGACCGAACGACATAACCATATACTAATATAGACCATACCTACTCCAGAATGCTATTAGAGGTATGTCTGATGGTCTAGCACACAAATGATGGTATCCGGACCTCAAGTAAATCTTTGAGAACACCCGGTCTCCTCGAAGCTGATCAAAGAGATCATCAATCCTAGTAAAGAGATATCAGTTCTTGACCATCAACTAGTTCAACTTCCGATAGTCCACACAAAGCCTAAGGGTACCATCCACCTTCTTCGCAAAAAGGCCTGGAGAATCTGAAGGAGAAGTACTAGTTTGAATGAAACCATTTGCATGGAACTCCTCCAACTGATTCCTGAGCACCTACAACTCTAGTGTAGCCATCCTATAAAGAGGAATGGAAACTGGTACCGCTCTTGGAATGAGCTCAATAGAAAAGTCTACCTCACGATCTGAAGGTAAACCAGAAATGTCCTCTGGGAATACATCTCTAAAATGGTCCACCACTAGAGGAAAGTATAACTGTGAAGTCCCCTGGTCATCCAGCTATAAACTAGAAATATAGGAAGTAAATCCTCCCAACCCATGATGCTCGAGTCCTGCTCTCCTCTCCTAGAAATCCCATTTTCCCTTATGAAGAAAATATCCACCCTCTGGTGATATGAAACTCACCCTGTAGTGATAACAGTCGACAAATTCCTAGAAGGGAACTAGCCAGCCCATTCTAAGAATGAAATCATAGCCTGTTATCTCTAGGACATAGAGATCCCATAGTAAGTGACACCCACCAACATCTAGAGGGCACTCCTTGCACTGATGTGCACTAGCCTTTCTAGTCCCCAATGGAGTGTCTAGTGTCAAAATATCAGCAGAAGAAAAGATATAGAAACCAAGGATCTCCACATCCACAACAGATATAAAGCTATGGGAAAACCCGGTATAGAAAAGCGAAGAAGCTAAAACCGAGGCTACTAAGATCTTACCTCGAACTATAGAGGGTCTGGGATACAGATCTTGCTGGGTATGCTCCACTACAAATGTCTGACCTGTACCATGACCCTGTGACCCTTCATGACAGCTCTGAGCTGATCCGCCCTGCTGTCGCTGAAATACCGATGAATAACCACCATGACCATGACCTCCACCTTAGCCTGAACCTCCAGAAGAACTCCAGTTCCCAGACTGGTGGGAAACTAGTGGTGCTACTCCTGAATGAGGAGCCATATAAAAACCCATGTCACCAGCTGCTGGTGAATAGATATGACAGAAGCATTAAAGGTGACCCATATTGCTGCATGATCGGCACTCCACTGGGTCTTTCAAGAAATGTTTCCTCATATGACCACTCTTTCCACACTAGTAGAACACCACCTAGCTACCAGAACATGTGTCTCATCTCCTTGGATCACCGCGCGAAGGCTCCCTGTGGTGATTCTTACAGTCAGTAGGAGAAACGCTAACCCCATATGCTGAGCTACCTCAGCTTAAAACTCTATAATTTCTCATATTGCACAACGTGATCAGCACGTGGTTGATGATAGAAGTTATGAAAGTCTACCTAAATATGATCACTTATGATTCGATGTCGTGCCTCATACCATCCTCAAGCTTCCTTGCTAGGAATAACTAATCACCTCCTAGAATAGGAATGAAGTGCTACAACTCAATAAAGTGAGAGGAATACTCCATGAAATAAAGAGTTTCCTACTTCAGACTCATAAAATCTCAGGCTCAATCAGCCCTCAAGGTCTTCGGATAGAAGTAGTCAAAGAAGATGCGCTGAAACTCATCACATTCCATAACCTACTGGCATCCTGCCTGTGATATCACATCCCACCACCTCTTGGTGGAGTCCCAATGAATATAGGTAGGAAGCTTGACCCTCCTCTCTAGAGGCATCTCCAGATGATCAAAGATCATCAGCATGGATTCTAGCCATGACTTGGGAGCCTGGGGTCCCCCATCCTCTGAGATAGTGGGAGGATGCTGCTGCTGAAAGACCCGCGTCAAATCTGCCATCGATGGGGAATGAGGTGGTGCTCCATGAAAGGTCTGAATCATCCTCATAAATAATTCCATGAACTTTGCATCATCACCTGGTTCTGGTATAAAAGCTAGTGCCAAGACTAGAACAACACGAGGATCTACAAGTAGTCCCTGATCTACCATATCTGGTGTCTGATCACTCCCCTGCAACTGGCGCACAACCGGAGGACGTCTTGGCGGCATGACTCTACAAGGTCAAATGCACACCTTAGATCTAAATTATCGAGGAATGAAAACTAGGAGTACAAGAAGAGAGTAGGAGAAAGAAAACATTCAAGTTTTATGAAACATGACTACAGAGTGTGTATAATCTTCACACGGTGTGTTCCCTTAACCCATTCACATGGGCGTGTACTTCTGCCAAAACTAGTTGTGTAACACCCAAAACACATGACATGTTGTCCTCACACGCAACATGTAATTGAATCCTCTTCCCCTGCCTGAGTCCTTCTACACAGATAAACCACATGGTTCTCCTTAGAACGTGACTACACGGCGTGTTTGCGCTAGACACAATGTGTATTAGATGAGCTTCACCAACCCGTGTTGTTAGTGACACGGTCAGATACACGTCTCACACCATACAGTGTGTTCCAAATGGACAAAACATATACTAGGAAAGATAACACTGACCCGTGTTGTTAGTTAAATAATTAACTACTCGGCTGACACTCCACGATGTGTTCTAGGAGGACACGACATGTACGATAAAGGATGACACTGACCCGTATTGTTAGTGGCACAAACAAACATGAGGTCACACAACACGGTGTGTAAAGACAGTACAAGAAATTTTGCCCAAGGATTTACCTATCCCGTGTCTCTGTCCACACGGCCTATGACACGGTTAGAGACTACACAACATGTACATACAATGCACGATGTGTACTTAATAAAAAAAGTTTCCTCCCGAACAGAAGAACACATGGCGTGTAGTCAAAACTACACAGTGTGTATTCTGGGTTTTTATGGACAGTAAGCTTCAGAAACTACTCTGGGACCCAGAAAAACACTAAAACAGACATTAAAGTGCCAAATTCCGATCCGTGAGGGCCCATACTCTCCGAGAATCAAATCTTGGATTTTATACATGTTATAAACAAGGTAACAAGTCAATGATCCACTAAATTCTAGTCCATGAGGGCCCATAACACATCAAGAACCAAATTTTGGTGTTCATTAAAACAAAAACATACGCAAACAATACCATATCAAACAAAAGATTGTTTTTCAAGGAATCTATCACAATAGAATGCATATTCTACACAACAACTATTACAACAACATGCAATTTCTAATGCACCCTAAATGGAATGGAAATAATGCATTACATGTGATTTCTATCAAGTGCCTATATGATGCATGATATGGAATACCCTCATCTCATCGGGTTGTGATAGAATTAGAACCTCAATAACATAAATAGCAATAGCACGAAACATGTGAGTCACCCATCGGTGAAAATCAGATCAACTGTAAACTTGCAAAACCAGAATACTGCAATAAATGAGGTAGATTGGCTTTTCCCAGTACATGGGTTAGCTACTCCCTATCACAGCTTATTACCAAGTACCAATCCCATCATATACATGGGTATATGCTCTAAATAGTAAGTCAAGAAGAAAATAATCCTTTGATACCACTTGTAACGAACCAGTCTAGCCCACAATCAGGATATTGTCCGCTTTGGACCTAGCCTGAACGATTTTGTTTTCCCAGGTCTCTGGCCCTCAGACACCCCCTAGGAAAAGGGATTATGATGGGAGAGGTAAGTACACACCGTGTACTTCATAAGTACACACTGTGTAATGGAATCAAAGCCGATGTCCATTTGATGTGCCAACGAGGACGCTGGGCCCTTCTAGGGGGTGGGATATGGAAATCCCACATCAATGGAGGAGGAGTATGAAACACCCCTTTATAAGGTGGTGTGGATACCTCTCCCATCATGAGACCTTTTCTTGGGGGGGGGGAGGGGTTCCTGAGGGCCAGAGCCTAGGGAAAACAAAACTGTGCGGGCTAGCCCCAAAGTGGAAAATATCATGATCGTGGGCTGGAATGGGCCATCACACCCCATTGGGAGGTTGTATTTTTCTGGGATACTTCCTGAACCCATGATGGCTTACAAGGATACCAAGACTATGGATGATGAACTGAAGGTCCAACAATGGTTTCTCTTAATAGCTCTGAGTTAACACGTTATATTGTTTCTTTTGTAAATACACATACTAATTATGTACCTCTATAGGCATGGATAGAATTATTAGTGTTCGCCTCAAATCTTCCTCGATACCAAGGTTATCCTAAACCAGATCATCAATGATGGGGGACACACCTTCCTTAAATTCAGTAGGAGGATCCTCCAAATCCACTTCATCATCTGATGAAAGGGGATTAGTGGGAGGAGATAGTTCTTCCAAAATAACTAAATCTGAGGGAACATTGGTGCCAACATGGATGGAAATGAAATCCTCGATATGGTATTCCAACTCTACTGATGCCATGGTGATAGAGGGTGTCATTCTGATTCCATCAAGACTTCTACAACAAGTTCTATTCTTGATATCAAAGTAATAGTGGTGGGTCAGTTTGTTTCAGTTCAACACAGTCTGAATGAATAAGCAGGTCTTGTGTATGGTTTTAGCCATGGGGAGAACATCTCAATAATTTATAGAGGTAGGGGGTTTTGGTATCACCAAACCCTGACATGTATAGGAGTATGAGGTAGTCTTATGAAGTTATTTGTAATTAGGGATGTGGAACCCTTTCCTCTTGGAAGTGATAAAGAAATTTCCCAACTATATCATTGCAGCCTCTAATTGGTGAATTAGAAGGATGAATGTTTCATCCAAATCATTCAATGGTTTGACTGTGATGAAGGTGTGATCAACCTCGTTGGTCTTAAATTTCTTATTCCTACCCTTCTAATAAGAGGCATGCCTATAGAGAAATTCATAAGAGTTATAAGGAGATGCATCAACTTGCAGTATTTATACTCAACTATTGAGGGAGAACATAAGACATTGGTGATATGAGGAGGGAATTGATGCATGTAGATGGAGCCAAGTCCCACTAAGAAACTTGATGTAAGTGTTGTCTTGATATAACCCCTTGAATTCAGTGTCTACCAAATTTCTGAACTAGGACTTCAAACACATCATGCCACATGATGATTGCTCTGTCCTATCATACACCTATATCATCTAGTCAGAGGGACTCAGATATGCTTTAGTCAGTCAAAGCCAATAGAGCATCTGATTCCAGATGATATTGATCCCAAAATTTGTGTCAACCAAAAAAGTGATATAGATCCACTCCATCGAATAAGATGGTGATTTATAGAGGAAATATGTGCCGATGAATGAGAGAGATTTCATCTTCCCTAGAGAAAGAGATAATAGCTTTGGAATTCTGACTACTCAAACTCCTAAGCAAGAAAGTATCCAGAGTCACAAAAGTCAACTTCAAAATAGAGGGGAATTTGAAAATCATCTACAATGGTATATCACATCTATTAAGATAGGTAGAGGGCCTAGGGGATTGAGATATTTATAGTAATGCTGGAAAGGTGCATTAGTACATCATACTTCTGTGATAAATTAATATTTCTTACTGCAAGTGGTTTTTATTCGGATGGATTCGTTGAGGGAATTTCAGGATAAACCATAAGATTCTTATTGGTTATATAAATTTTTTTATTCTCATCAAAAAACTCACCCATGATCACTATTGGCTAACTATCGGCTGATAGAGGCCTGAATCAAGAAGGTCACAGTAGATCATGGTGTAGTTATACCTGTTCCACCTAGTTAATAAGAAAAGTTAACTGTGGAGATTAATCTAGAAGAGTAGGTTGGAAGTACTATGCCTGTTAACCTCTATCTAGAACATAATTTATAGTATCAATGGCATGAACGACCTCACTTGAAGCACTATACTGATTTTTTTGGTTGTCTACATGTCTATAAATTATTGTTTAAGGGAATTAGATAGAGATATTAAGAGGGATTTCTAGATATTCCTCATCACCGGGGTCCATGTAGAGGTCTTTCGGATCGATAGTATTTCTAGATTCATACTACCGATCATCCTCATAATAGTATTCCAATGCTCTATGAACCTTATTCATATTTCCAATATCTAAAGGCATGAAATCAGTGAGGGTATAGGATAGATTTGGTACAATAGTGGGACTTTTCTTTCCCTTGAGTCGTTGAAAAATACTCTTATGATATGTCAAAGGTTGAGAGGTGGATGAAGAAGCAGAAGTAGAGGAAGGCACATCAAATTTAGGAGGTTCTTTTTGACATAAAAATGCATAGATGACTTCATTGGAGTGACCAATTTACCTACAGAAAACTAGTCAACATATTTTGTGTCCCATGATTATAAAAATATTTCCATTCATCAAAACCCTTACTGTAACTACCAATCTTTGAATAGATATGTGTTACTTGTTTTGGGACTCTTACAAAAATTATCAAGCCATTATCCACTTGTTCTTTTAGCCAATCATTTAACACAAAGAACTTCTTAATGTTATTTCCAAGGATTTTTCGGCAAGGAAAGTGGTCGGGATGATAAGTGAGATTGGAATAATGGGGATTTCTATATTCTGGAAGCCTCATAATCCCTTAATTTAGGGAACTATAGAAATAACTATGAACCTTTGTTTTATAAAGTAGTAGGTGTACTTTCTATTTTTTGAAAAGGGAGTTGTAGGTGATAGGTCTTGAGTAGGCACTGTAGGATGACATGGAGAAATATCCACATTCTTTTTCATGGTGGTGGTTCTTTTCCAAGAGGTTCCTCTTAATTCTATACTGGGAAAGGCTGAGCTCGCTAAGGTTTCTAAACTCAGTGAAGCTGTGCTTAGTTATGTTCTTCTTGAAATAACTCTAGCAGTTTGAGGACCCCTACCTACATTGTGACATCACTCTCTGCCTTAGTGGCTCTACTTGTTGGAGATGGAAGAGTCAAGGGATGTGCCTTCTTAGATCACTTCAAGGATTATTCTAGGCATTGAGTCATATTAGAGAAATCCTAGAATACACATGGGAAATTCTGAGTGATGAGGGTAGAAACCAGTTCAATCTTGACATTACCCACACACATCGCTAGTAGTTGTTCTTGAGTTAGCAGCATCTCAAGTGATACATAAGGCCCTTCAACTCAGATATGAAATATGAGACACCCTCATATAGTAGTTTCTTTCACTTAAAGAGGTTGTAAATACTTTTCATTCATATAGTGGATATACACTTGTAGATAAAATACCTATAGAGGTATTCTGAATCGGTGATGGACCAAAGGGGAAATTGGATATACCAAATGAATGTTGGAACACTAAATATCTAAAACATTCACTAGAATTTGGCTACTTCCTACTACTACGGGGTTTCCAACATAGTCCTACACCTTAATATGAAGTGGGACATATGATATAGTGGGTCACCCATCCCATTGAAGGCGTTGAAGGCTGGGTTCCCAAAATTTGGTGTTATTTAATTTTAGATACCAATACCGAATATGACTTGAAATTAGGTTGTATTTCCACACGTAATGTTTCCAAGGATTTGAGATGAGATAGTGAGAGAATCTAGTAGATCGTCTTGGTGTTTATTCTTATTTTGGTAAGGATTCTTGACCACTAGTGTGTTGAAGGTCTCACCAATATGGTAAACATGTCCTTCAAATAATGAATTGATCTGTATTTTGGATTTTGGAGTATCTTGATTTGGATCCCGACTGATATTATCACACAGCTCGGATGTCTTTGTCGACACATATCATGGTCACTTTCCATAAACTCTGGTCTCTAGCTTGTTAGGATTCAAGGGATCTCCAAGATTTATTGGGAGAAACATGCTAAGAAATAATTTTTTCTAAAAAATATTAATGGAATTTTAATTAAATTAAACTAATGCCACCTCAATGTGTTTAGCTTTTAATATTTAATAATCAATAAATTAATCACCTGATCCCACCTATCCTCAATTATAAATACAACCCATCACCTCCCCATTTCTACCCAAAAAGACTTTTAGCTCCTAAAAGAGATGCAAAAACCTTACCTCTTCAATATACCCATGTCCAAGTACTTCTGGTCTCACCAAAAGACCAAATCCAAGGTCCTCAAGGGACTTTCAAAGAGGGGATATTCAAGATGTAATTTTCTCAAAGTACCTCTCTTAATTTCTTTACTTTTTCTACTTTCGACTCACCTACTTCATCAATCAATGCATGATTACTCCAGAATCATGTATATACTAGAGTTTTATATTTCCAACGGAATATACCTTATCCATTTCATTTCTCACCACCTCGTAATCAAAGAAATGAAACTGTTGTCTAAGTTATGACAGTTAATCGCCTCTGTGAATAATATTTTTGTTCCTTTTTCCATTACCTCATTCATGGCTGGTCTTCACAATATTTATATTGTCAAATAATATTTTAATGTCTATAATATAACATATTTAATATTATATAAATTTTATATAAAAAATTTCTTCATGATTTTCATATTGTGGTTGTATGATAACTTCGTTTGGGGACGTGTGGACTACTGCCTTCTCAAAATAACGTGATTCGATCAAAAATCACATGGAATGTATTAAGGATTGTTTTAGTAAAAATATATGATATAAATGAAATATTATTTATACTATAATGATATTATATATCTATACATATGTAAAAACATTTAATTTATTTTTGTTCTTTCAATATGGTAGGAAAATGAAAACAATGTTCATGCGTACGTATGCACTACCGTCTCCGTGAACGGTGTTTTTGGATTGTATTAAATGATTAATATGAATTATTGTATAATTAATATATAGATGTTTATATAATTTTTTATATTCTTGAGATGATGGACTTATGACCACATAGACTATTGATATCATACCAAGTTCATTTTCGGCTCAAGTAACGAATATCGACAAAACATCCAACATGAACTTAAATAATTATGCAATTTTTTTATCATGGTAATAAGTAATATTAAATTAATAATAAAATATAAAAATATTCTAAATAATCTATAAATTAACGTAATTTTTTTCATTAAGATAAATAATGTACGGGACAAGTCAGACTCGAGGTAAGGGAATTTCTTAACACATTTTCCATTCTTTGGATTAAAATTTTGCTTCCTTATTATGTCGTCCTACTCTTATGGGTAAAATGAATGTTGAATATATTATAATTTATTTATTCCATTAATTTCATTCAATGTTTTTTTAAAATTTAATCTTTTTATATGGAGTGTTTTACTTTCCGTACAAAATAAAAAATAAATGATTTATTAACGTATATAGTGAAAATGACATCATCACTAATGTAACTGTTATTTGATATTTAGATTCCTCTAAAAGATTTAATTATTTTAAAAGAAAAGAAATAAATTTTTACATTTTTTGGTATTTTTTTATTGAAAATTGTTTTGACAATGGATTTATTATATCAATATCTTGAAATAATATTTCATTGATTTCAAGGTAGAAATGTTATTTTTCAATAATGATTCCTTTATGTGTTATAATTATGTCATGGATCGTGATAATTAATTATGTATATGGGTGGTTACATGATAAACCAAGGGTGGATGAGTCCATTAGAGCTCTCCAATTTATTTTGTAATGAGATGGAGTTAAACGACAGGGATTCTCCTAAGAGAATTAGGGAATATACTACGATGGGTATCCCAAAAGTAACTATAAAGGTTACTACCTATTTAGTTGTAAAATATACAATGTAATTATGATATTAATTATATAATTTACCTTTATGTTTTATTATTTTTAAGAAGTTATTCCAAAATATTATTATTTCATGAGTTATGTTAAAGATCTTATCTTTTTATGGGTGAAAGTTATTGTTTTGTGAAAATGTTTTCATGAGTTTAAAATATTCACGGCATAACATTTTAATTCATTATTTTATATCCCATAATGAGATTTTTTTTATAATCCCATGTTTTTAAAATATTTTCCATATGGTATAAGGATGGGTAAGAGAAAGGAACTAGTCAAGAAGATTTTTATAAGGAAAATAAATCATGTTTTATATTAAAAGTTTTATATTTTAGAAAAAATAGATAATAATTTAGTATTATCCTCTTGTATGATAATGGGATGTAATGTATTAATGATGGTATAATTATATAAAAATATAAACCTAAAAAAGGATCATCAATATTAAAGAAAGTAATTTTTTGACTAAACTCTGGATTTATGTAATGTTTAATGTTGGAGCCTTATAGTTGGTATCAGATGTTGGTTTAGATAAATTTAAGAGTTATGATATTTTTAATAGAATGTTCAAAAATGATTTTTATTTTATGGTCAAAATGAAATAATTTAGAAATTGAATATTTCCATGTTTCTTTGTGTAATATATTTCTGTTAAGAATGGATTTATGCAGAGAAAAAAGTGCAGATGTACTGGGATGAAATCAATAAGAAAACAAACTTCCAAATCACCAACCTGAGATGGTTGTAATTAGAACTAAACAGTTTGTTATAGTGATGGAATAAATGTATTAGACTATAAATAGTGGTGGTATAGATTAAATAGATTATCCTGATCAATCACAAAGGAACATGTTGGAATTTGAACAATTGATGAGGAAACATCCCCCATCATTCATAGGATCATTTGACCTTGTGCTAGCTGAAGGGTGGATTAAATAACTTGAAAATATTTTCTATATCATGGGGTGTTCAGACAATCAAAAGGATAGTCTTGATGTTTACCATTTTAAAGGTGAAGCTAACCAGTGGTGGTTGATGGTAGATAATATTAGGGATAATGAGTATATTTATACTCGTGAATGAGATGAATTCAAAAATATGTTTCTTGAGAAATATCTTCTTAAGGTAGTTTGAATTAGGATGGAAAGAGAATTCTAGTAATTGAGGAAAGATGTGGATTAAATGGATGTATATGAAAAAAATTCACTTGACTGTCATGGTATGCCCAAAATTTCATCTGATATCTTGATAGTAAAATAAATCATTTTTACTCAGTATTAAATACAATGTATTGATGTTCATTGGATTCTATTGAGCTCAAAAGTTTTGAAAAACATGTATGATGTGCAGAGAAGGTGTAAATGGATTTTTCCAATGATCATTAGTTATTTTTAAAAATATAATAGTAAGAGGTCAAGGTGGAAGAAAAAAGGGAATAATTCATAAAAAAAGTTTTATGGTAAGAATATTTAGTTTACAGTTTGTGAGAATTGTGGTAAAAAACACATTGTATAATGATTTTTGAATTTGGTTATGTGATTACAATGTGGTAAAATATGGCATAAGACTTTTAAATATACTAAAAAATATAATGGTAGTGGAAAAAATCCGATTTATAGTAAATAAAATTTTATAAGTGCAATGAGATGAGTCATTATGAAAATGAGTGTCTGATGAAGAACTCAAATGGTGTAAAGCAGCCAGAATATAAGTTGAAAGGTGTGATAAAATCCTATAAAAATACTTTAGTAAATGTTGTACCATCAAATGAAGTGGTGTTAAGTACATTGTTTTTTACTCTAATTACGCCAATGTATTATTAGATTATGGGCCAACACATTCTTTCATTTCTGAGAAATTTTATGTTAAATTGGAAATACCACATAAATAAATGAATCCAAAACTTATGGTAAAACACCTAGGGGAAATTTTGGGGCCAAAATAAATTATAATAATCTTCTTGACATTGTATGTGGAATTAATTTACCTACAACCCTTGTTTTTTGGCATTTAGTAGAGTTTGATGTTATTATGGTTATGAATTGGATTTATTTTTATCATGATAAGATTGATTGTAGAGATAAAGAAGTTTATTTGCAGAAATTATTTCAATTTGTGTATAAGAATTAAACCCTACAATTGATAACATATCATGAAGGTGAGAAAATTTTAGCAGATGGAAATTAATATTATCTTCCACATATTTTTTAAAACAAAAGAACGGTTAATATAAATGATGTGCCGATGGAAAATAAGTATCATGATGTTTTTTCTAATGAGTTTCCATGAATTATACTCGGTTAGGAAGTTGAATTTACTATTTAATTAGTTCCTGATTCTAAGATAATTTCAAAAACCCCTTATAGAATGGCTCAAATTGAAATTTCAGATTTCAAGAATAAGTTGAAGGAGTTATTAGATAAAGGATTCATTCAACCTAGCACATCAGCTTGGGGTTGTATTATTATTTTTATTACAAATAAATATATTTTAATAATAATTTTCATAGATTTTAGAGCCTTGAATGACATCATTGTTAAGAACAACTTTCCTTTGCCTCTTATCGATGATTTCATTGATCAGATCTGGGGAGCATAATATTTTACGAAGGTTGGCTTGAGGTCGGGGTACCATTAGTTGAGTTTATAGGAAGCAGACATTCCCGAGACCACGTTTTGTAATACATACGGCCATTATGAATTTGCAGTTATGCCATTTGGGTTAACTAATTAACCTGTTGTATTCATGTATCTTATGAATAGAATATTCCATGAGTTCTTGGATAAGTTTGTGGTTGTGTTTATTAATGACATTTTTTTACATTCTAAAAGTAAAGAGGAGCATAAAAGGAAAATAAGGGTTGTTTTGAAAACCTTAAAAGAAAATAAAGTGTATGAAAAATTCAAAAAGTGTGAGTTTTGATTACAAACAAATTCATTCTTTGGTCACATTGTTTCTAAAGATATAATAACTGTTGAACCTGCTAAAATGAAAGTTGTTAAAGAACGGCCAAGACCCACAAATATTACCAAGATTCGAAGTTTTCTTGGTTTAGAAGTATATTACTAGAGGTTTGTTGGAAATTTTTTATAGTTATCTAGTCCACTTACTTTGTTAACTCAAAAAGGTGTTACGTTCAGCTGGAAAAAATAATGTTATGATTGGTTTTAGGAATTGAAAAGAAGATTGGTGAATTCTTCAGTTTTGTAAATAACTTATATAAATTGATAAATTTATATCTATAGTGATGCTTCATTGATAGTAATTGGTTGTGTCCTAATGAAGAATGACCAGGTAATTTCTTATTCTTCTAGTCAGTTGGAAACTCATGAGTTAAATTACCCTACCCATTATTTGGAATTAAATTCCCTTGTTTTTTTCTTTAAGAATTAAAAGGAATTATCTATATAGAGTAAAATGTGAAATATATATTTACCACAATGGTTTTAGATACATATTAACTCAGAAGGAATTGAACATCTGATATAGAATATTGTTATAACTAATTTAGGATTATGATTTCATGATTCATTTCCATCTAGGAAAAGAAAAAAAATTGGGTAGTGCATTGATTTGAAAAAATAAAGATATATTAACCATGATATGGTTATAACATAATATTTTGGTTAATAATTTGATGAATATTGTCCTGGAAGTTATTAGTTCCGGAAATTCTTTTATTTTGATTTCAGGTTCCAGGGAAATCATCTCTAGTAGACAGAATCATATAAGCACAAAAGGAATATATTGAGTTACATAAAAAGGTGGAATTGGTTCAGAAGGGTAGGTTACCTCAATTTAAAATTGGTAAAGATAGTGTTTTGAGATTAGGAAAGATATTATGTGTTACTTATAATTAAATGTTGAATAAAGAGATGTTATTTGAAGCTCACAGTTCTCCATTTTCAGTTCACATGGTCATCACTAAAATGGACAGAAAACATTGAGTGTATTACTAGTGGGATAGAATGAAAAGAGATATTGATGATTTTACGTTGACATATTTGACTTTTTAATAGGTTAAAGTAGAGTGGAAAGTACAAAAATGGTTCCTTTATCCTTTTCCAGTGATGGAGTAGAAATGGGAAAATATATCCACAAATTTCGTAGTAGGATTACCAAAGACCACTCGAGGTAACGATACGATTTGTGTTATTATTGATCGATTGAATAAATCTTATAATTATCTTCATATTAGAGATAAACTATCTCTAGGTCAAATTTATTGGTTGTATAATAAAGATATAGTTAGGTAACACGGAGTTCCTCTCTCTATTGTATCAAATCATGATCCCTGGTTCACATCAAACTTCAGGAAAGACCTTTAGAAGTCATTAGGCACTGAATTAAATTTCAGTACATCTTCTCATCCTCAATCATAGGGAAATAAAAACAAAAATTCAAAACATTGAGTATATGATATGTGTTTTTAATGGATTACTAGGGAATTCAAGAACAACATCTTTCTTTGATTGAGTTTTCTTATAATAAAAGTATTCATTCTAGTATAAAGATGACATCGTTTGAGGACTTATATTGAAGGCGGTGTTTAACTAAAACTTTTTGGAATGATTTGGGGGAAAGGATGTTGATGGGACTAGAATTGGTAGATGATATGGAAGAAAAAATTTAGTCAATTAAGAGACACTTGAGGAATTCTTAGAGAAGGTCGAAAATCTATATAGATAATTGGAGTAAGGATCATTATTTCAAGGTTGGTGATCAGGTCTTTCTCAAATTCTTTCCATGGAAATGTGGGATTCATTTTGGTAAGAAGGGAAACTAGAGTATCTGGTACATTAAAACCTATTAAATCCTTGGGATATTCATATTAGTTTCCTATATAGTGTCTTTAACCTGGAGTTTATATCATGTGCACATTTCTTTTTCATGTTTTAATGTTAAGAAAGTATATGGCGGATCCAACTCATGTGTTGTGTCCAGAAGTAGTTCAATTGGAGGAGAAAATTTCTTATAAGGAATATATAGTTCATATTATTGACCATAGATATAATTTTTTGAGGAAAAATGTGATTAATCATGTTAAGGTTTTATGGAAAAACCATATAGTTGAAGAGGCCACATGTGAATATGAAAATGCTGTGAGGGAGAAATATCCCCACTTATTTGATAAGTGAATAAAATTGGGAGGTCATAATTTCATAAAGGGGGAAGGGTGTAACATCACAGGTACTTATATAATAATAAATTTGTATATATATTAATATTTATTAATTATATATTAGTTAAAAGAGATAATATGTTTAACAACCTATATGATAATTCAATATTTATGGTTAAAAACATTATTTTTTCTAAAAAATAGTTCTGTCACGACCCGCCCTCGGGGTCCGTGCCGTGACTACCCCAAGCTCGCCTTCCATAGGCCAGGGGCTGGCGACTAGCACCAAGGCGTAAATACCGGTAAAGAGGGAAGGCATTGCCTTTGTAAAGTAAACAAACACCACAGAGTAAGAAAGCGGAAAGTAAACACTAAGCAAAAGCAGAGTACAACTGGAAGTGCGGAAAAGTAAATGGGCCAGTATACAAACCCAAACTGAATGTAAAGTACAACTCGAAAGGGAAAAAAAGCAACTGTAAGTAAAAGCCGCTACACCGAGCTGTCCACTGGAGATCCCACCTGAAGGGTGGGTACAGATAGCTCCACTGCTCCACGGGTCCCGTCGTCCGCTCTGAGCACGTTCCGCCCAGTGGTCCACCTCCAGGTACCGTCCTGCTCTGCAAGCCTGAGCCATGATCAACGCTGTCCGTCGTCTGCAACCAACACAACGTAGTGCGGGCAAAGCCTGTGCAGGGGTGAGTATAAGCTACTCAGTAGGGACCCCGAGACCCCTGAAGGTCTCTCAAAATCCACAAAGGATAAACCACAAAGAAAAGTACAATCACGAAGTAACAACCGACACTTCTTAGGTATATGCCCATACATATACCTAAGTCATCAATTTCAAATACGCTCTAACCTTTGAGCCCAAGTACAACTCAGTCCACACAGGAAAGTAAACGTATTCCACACAGGAAAGCAAAACGTAATCCACAAAGGATAGCACAACACAATCCACACAGGAAAGCAATTAGGATTCAGCTCACACCAGGATTTTCATTATCAAAACCGTAACTGCTGAAGAGCCCCATCTCTGAAGTGTACAGTGGTCCTGTCACGACTCCGAGGTACTGCTCACTAACCTAAGACTGCTGAAGTACTCCTCCTGTCGAGTACCGCGGGTCTGCTGCCAACTACCGGGCGCTCCGTCCGCTGAGGGTCTGCTGCCAAATACTGGGAACTCACCCAAATAGCCTACAGAGGTACTCCTCCAGTCGAGTACCGCGGGTTTGCTGCCAACTACCAGGCGCTCCGTCCGCCGTGGGTCTGCCGCCAAATACCGGGCGCTCCGTCCACTGGGCTAGTCGACTCACTCCAAGTCGAGTCGGTCGAGCAGTCTTCAGGTCTCAACTGGTTACACGGTCTCCGTACTCCGTATGCTCGTCTCCAGAATCGCGGGTCTGCCGCTACAACCAAGCGCACTACCTCTATCGAGTAAAATAGAAGGTTCAGCTCACACAGGTAAACTTCTTCGGATGACGGTGAAGATGATCACTGATCCATCTAAGTCGTTAGACCCACGAAGGATCGATAGGTACTAACCCCCACAAAGACGCACACAGGATCGTAGCACTGTTCCACGTAGGATCGCTGAGTGCTGTAGTCGTCGTCGTCGAATCCACACAGGATCTCTGTACTGTCGTCGTCGCAGTCACAGTAGCAGTAGCAGTAGCACTAGGGTTCCCGCACACAGCAAGCTCGTTCGGAGGGTCCGCTCCACGAGCGGAGAGGCTGATACATCAACTGTCACAAAGTCCAGAGTTGATGTATCCAAAAGTTCCGTATCGTCAACAGGAACTCAACGCAAAAGACGGCGCGTCGATCGGACGCCCGGTCTGAGAGTTATTGGCATTTTCGTCTCCGGGGCCCGGTTGGTTTTTAAGGCAAAACCAACCCGACCATACTCCACCTGCGTCCAATCCTCGGGCGGAGTATGGCAAAAGATCTTTCTCACTAAGAGGAATACAACAAAGCTGACGGCACGTCAATCGGACGTCCGTAGCTCAAGATATGAGCGTTTCCGCTCCGAAGGTCCGGTTGGTTTCGTGTACGAACCAACCCGGCCGAACTCAAAGTAATTCGAAACCTTGAGTGCGATATACCAAAACGACCGTCTCGATACAAGGATCGCATCACCGCTAACGGTTCGTCAATCGGACGTCCAGTCTGAAAGATATCAGCCTTTCCGTCTCACACCCTCCCTGGGAAACTTCCCAGGAGGTCACCCATCCTGATCACTACTCTAAGCCAAGCACGCTTAACTACGGAGTTTTAACCACGTAGGCTCCCGAAAAAGAAGGTGCGCCTTGAGTATAGTATACCGAAACAACCGTCTCGATCCAAGGATCGCGTTGCCGCTGACGACGCGTCGTTCGGAGGCCCGAAGCTCAAGTTATGAGCATTTGAACGAAATCGATTCGAAAACGGGGGGTCCGGGTCCGGGCCGACCCGGCCCGACCCCCCCTGGGTCGGCCCGAACCGGGTCGACCCGACCTGGGTCCGACCCGGCCCGGCCGGCAGCGCGGCGCGGCGCGGCGGCGCGGTCCGGCACGGCGGCGCGGCCCGGCCGGCGGCGGCACGGCCTGGGCGCCGCTCGGGTGCCACCCGCGGGGGGCATGGCCCTCGCCCCACTTCGCTGGCGGCGCGGCTGAAAGCCGCACCTTTGGTGAAACCGACCCCCCTCATGGGGGCCTGCCTTTGAGAAAAACGGGGGGCCGCCGGCCCCACTTTATGAAACCGGCCCCCCCTTAATAATGGGGGGGCAATTAACCTGGCCGGGGGAAATTAATTCCCCCGGTCTTTCTCCTTCCGGCCGGCCCACCTGACCGGACGGTTTTTCTTCAACGGGACCGGCAAACCGGTCCCCTTTCCGGCTTCCGACGCCGGCGGCCCGGCGAGCCGCCGGTCCTCTCGTCCCGCCGTGGCCCGGAACCGGCCGCGGTGTTCGTCGTCCGGCGCGGTGCGACGGCACCGCACCCCTCCGCCGCGGCCCCGCTCCGGCCGCGGCGCCTTCGGTTTTCTTCGACGCGGCGCAACGGCGTCGCGTTCATGACGATCCTTCCACGGCGCGGCGCGACGGCGCCGCGCAATGCAACCGTGCGAATTCCCGCGTGGTGCGACGGCACCACGCCATCTCATCATCCACAAGAAAATAATAATAATCACGAACAGAGGGGGGATTCGGCCGTGTTTGTGCGGTCCGACCCCCCTCTCGTTAGATGATAACTCTTAAATAATCATCCACAAGACTATCATGCTAGAACCAAGAACGAGAGTAAATAAATAATCAACAACAACCCCTACCTCAGTTTCAAGTACGATGGTTGTCAATGACCCGCGGAAAGCAAGCGTCACGGAGGTCGGGCGTCGCGGTAATCGTTCGTCAATTCCGTTGACGAAGAGGTACGTCCGAAGAGGTACGTCGTTGGTGAATCTTCGTAAGCCGATGAAGGAAGTCCGAGGAGGAAGCGGCGTTCCCTTTCGTTGACATGGAAGACGTCGTCGATCTTCAGAACAACCGGCTACGAAGAAGAGAGGAGCGGCGTTCTTCGTCGGAGCTTGAGCGTTCTTTGTCAAAGATTGAGCGTTCTTCATCAAGGCTTGAGCGTTCTTCGTCAAAGTTTGAAGAAGAAGGAAAAGCTCTCAAAATCTCTCAAGATGGATAAAGTGTTCTAACCCAACAAAATAAGATAAGAGCTTATTTTATTCACAAACTTAACAAATGAATTTCAAAGGTTTGAAATTCAAAAAGGATAACTCCAAAATTAAATAACAATTGTCATGTCATTTAAAGAGGGGTTAAGGGAGTTTGAGAGAAGATGAAAAGTTTAGGGCTCGTGTGGGCCCCACCACACTTAATCCTCTCAAGGGAGGTTAAGTGGGTGTGGGTCCCACCCCTAACTCCCTTTGAGAGAAGTTAACCAACAAGTTTAAATAAAAAAAAAGTGTTCAACATTTTTTTTATTCAACTTTTTTTATAATTCTCCTCAAAACTAACTTTCATCCTGCAATAAACGAAACTTCGGAAAAGGTCTCCTTAAGCGAATATCGGCGCTGCGAGTTCATCGGTGTCCTCAGATTTCAATTCCGAGCACCGGATCAAAAGTTAGAAATTCTCGCTCGTTCGTTCACTGAACGTACCCGAGCCAAACTTCGGAAATTGATTCCGGGCACACCGGGCCTCGGAATCAGGTGCCGTCAGAAACTGCGCTCTTGTAAAATTCCAAAGAAAATTAAGAAAAAATTTCCCTTGAATTTTATGGGACTTTACATTACTCCCACCTCAGGGCTTTACGTCCCCGTAAAGATACAACAAAAACTAGGAGAACAAATTAGGGTACTGAGCACGCATCTGAGCCTCCCGCTCCCATGTGCTCTCCTGGAGGTTTCTGTGCTGCCATCTGATGCGCACAAGAGGAATAGATCGCCCACACAGGACCCGCTCTTGTCGATCCTCTATCTCCACCGGAACCTCTATAAAAGTCGCCCCATCGTCAACGTCAAGCTCCCCATGGTCAATGATGTGCGTCGGGTCGTGCACGTATCTCCTCAGCTGAGATACGTGGAAGACGTCGTGCACCCGGTGCAACTGAGGTGGCAGAGCCAGGCGATAAGCCACCTCGCCAACCCTGCTGAGGACCTGAAAGGGTCCGATGAAGCGCGGAGATAACTTTCCACCTCGACCAAATCTCCGAATACCACGTCGAGGTGAGACTCGCAAGAAGACGTGGTCGCCATCCTCGAACTCCAGTGTCCTCCGCCTCCTGTCAGCGTAAGGCTTCTGCCGGCTCTGAGCTATACTCATCCGCTCCTGGATGACCTAGACCTTCTCTGTCGTGGCCTGGACCATCACAGGTCCCACAAGTGCTGCAAGATTTCTTCTTTGCCGACAAGAGAAATCTGGTCTCATCCCCTGGATGAACCACATTCTTTTCCTAATACAGTCAATCCTAACATGGATGATACTAATCCATACCAAGGATGACGTCGTAAGGCCTCGACGCTACTACCAAGAGATCCAACTGTTACTCTCGCCTCCAAGAGTTGAGTCACACTGTCGGCATCAGTGTGTGGTAACTGGGTCTCCTCCAGTAGATGTCTCACAAGTGAGGGTCAAGTCAACAGTCAAACTGGAACCTCTTAGTAACAACACAAAAGAGGACAGGAATGAAAACATCACAAGGTATGCGTCTTTTATTATTGCAGCTCATAATACAAAGATGCTACACAATAGCAACAAGGAACTAAAAGTACAAAGGACGTATCCACTAGTTCTGCTCCTGTCCATCTGCTCCCAGAGCTCCATGATCGAAGGTCTCGGATGCCTGAAGCTGAGCTCTCGCTTGTTCACCTACTCCCTGTGGTCGGGCCGGACCTCCTGGTGGTGGTGGTGGCAGAGCCTCAAAGCGTCGCCCACCACCTGCTGCTCGGCCACCTCTTCTGCCTCGTCCGCCTCCTCCCAGCGGATCGCCACGGTCGAACCTCTGCCTCTGTCTGGGATGTTCTTCACTTAACTGCTGATCATCAGCATGGTGGGTTGGACAGTCACGAGCCATGTGACCAATCCCGCCATAGGAGTAACACTGCCCACTCTCAGCACGCCTGGCTCTGACTCCACCCCGGATCCCTCGCACAACTGAGCCTGAGTCGTGCAGTCGGCCACCGGTAGGCCTGGTATGCCTGGAACCCTGAGTCATCCGTCGGCTACCTGCTGCCGAAGACTCCACTATCTGCCGCCCTACGGTAGGTCTCGCTGTGGACTCATCCAGGAAGCTCTCGATCAAAAGAGCCCGCTCCAGTACTCCTGTCTGAGTCGGTATGCTGAGGGAGATCAGCGATGCCCTGATCTCGTGTCTCAAACCCTGCTCAAAAGTCCGGGCCCTAAAGAATGGGTCCCGTACCATGTCGGTCGAGTAGCGCGAGAGATCAGTAAATCTCGCCGAGTACTGAGCGACCGTCATGCTGTCCTGCCGCAGCTGAAGAAGCTCCTGGATACGCACCGCACGAAGGGTGGCTGGGACGAACTCTGAGCGGAAGAGGCTCTCAATGTCTGTCCAAAGTAGAGATGCCTCATCGTGCACCTGGAGCATCAAGCCCCACCATCGTCCCGCTTCTGCGTGTAGTAGGCTCGCAGCGAGGATCACCATGAGGTCTGCTGGTGTCCTCACTAGCCTAAACACACATACCACTGCCTCCAACCAGTCCTCGGCTGCCTGGGGATCCGTCTCCCCGCGAAACCTGGGTGGTCGTTGGCGCTGAAAATCATGCAGTGCGTTGAGGCGACGTGCATCGTTAGCGGCTGGCACTGGAAGCATCGGGGGCTCGGCGGGTAGTGCTACCGCCGGTGCCACTGCTGACAAAGGGCCCTGCACCAAGGCCTCGTTGCTCGGTGGGCTGTCATCACACTCGACTCTCGGAACCCTAGATGGCTGCCGTCGTGGGGCCATCCTGAATAGGAAACAGGTGCGCCACGGTCAAACAGTATACTTGGTGAGCTGACACAAAGAAATCACAAAGAAAACTTTGAAACACACACGCAATCAATGTTTTCGTGCATTAAGTCGGAAATCATAAGTCAGGGTCCTGGTGTACGGATACGTCGGCCGCCGCACCAACACTGGACTCCCTGGACTGATAACCACACTCAATACGCTAAACATTATTGCTTCACATAGAAAGATCAGAGTTCGCGGTAGAACCGAACTCTTCTGATACCAATTTGTCACGACCCGCGCTCGGGGTCCGTGCCGTGACTACCCCAAGCCCGCCTTCCATAGGCCAGGGGCTGGCGACTAGCACCAAGGCGTAAATACCGGTAAAGAGGGAAGGCATTGCCTTTGTAAAGTAAACAAACACCACAGAGTAAGAAAGCGGAAAGTAAACACTAAGCAAAAGCAGAGTACAACTGGAAGTGCGGAAAAGTAAATGGGCTAGTATACAAACCCAAACTGAATGGAAAGTACAACTCGAAAGGGAAAAACATCAACTGTAAGTAAAAGCCGCTACACCGAGCTGTCCACTGGAGATCCCACCTGAAGGGTGGGTACAGATAGCTCTACTGCTCCACGGGTCCCGTCGTCCGCTCTGAGTACGTTCCGCCCAGTGGTCCACCTCCAGGTACCGTCCTGCTCTGCAAGCCTCAGCCATGATCAACGCTGTCCGTCGTCTGCAACCAACACAACGTAGTGCGGGCAAAGCCCGTGCAGGGGTGAGTATAAGCTACTCAGTAGGGACCCCGAGACCCCTGAAGGTCTCTCAAAATCCACAAAGGATAAACCACAAAGAAAAGTACAATCACGAAGTAACAACCGACACTTCTTAGGTATATGCCCATACATATACCTAAGTCATCAATTTCAAATACGCTCCAACCTCTGAGCCCAAGTACAACTCAGTCCACACAGGAAAGTAAACGTATTCCACACAGGAAAGCAAAACGTAATCCACACAGGATAGCACAACACAATCCACACAGGAAAGCAATTAGGATTCAGCTCACACCAGGATTTTCATTATCAAAACCGTAACTGCTGAAGAGCCCCATCTCTGAAGTGTACAATGGTCCTGTCACGACTCAGAGGTACTGCTCACTAACCTAAGACTGCTGAAGTACTCCTCCTGTCGAGTACCGCGGGTCTGCTGCCAACTACCGGGCGCTCCATCCGCTGAGGGTCTGCTGCCAAATACTGGGCGCTCATCCAAATAGCCTACAGAGGTACTCCTCCAGTCGAGTACCGCGGGTTTGCTGCCAACTACCAGGCGCTCCGTCCGTCGTGGGTCTGCCGCCAAATACCGGGCGCTCCGTCCACTGGGCTAGTCGACTCACTCCAAGTCGAGTCGGTCGAGTAGTCTTCAGGTCTCAGCTGGCTACACGGTCTCCGTACTCCGTATGCTCGTCTCCAGAATCGCGGGTCTGCCACTACAACCAAGCGCACTACCTCTATCGAGTAAAATAGAAGGTTCAGCTCACACAGGTAAACTTTTTCGGATGACGGTGAAGATGATCACTGATCCATCTAAGTCGTTGGACCCACGAAGGATCGATAGGTACTAACCCCCACAAAGACGCACACAGGATCGTAGCACTGTTCCACGTAGGATCGCTGAGTGCTGTAGTCGTCGTCGTCGAATCCACACAGGATCTCTGTACTGTCGTCGTCGCAGTCCCAGTAGCAGTAGCAGTAGCACTAGGGTTCCCGCACACAGCAAGCTCGTTCGGAGGGTCCGCTCCACGAGCGGAGAGGCTGATACATCAACTGTCACAAAGTCCAGAGTTGATGTATCCAAAAGTTCCATATCATCAACAGGAACTCAATGCAAAAGACGGCGCGTCGATCGGATGCCCGGTCTGAGAGTTATTGGCATTTTCGTCTCCGGGGCCCGGTTGGTTTTAAGGAAAAACCAACCCGACCGTACTCCACCTGCGTCCAAACCTCGGGCGGAGTATGTCAAAAGATCTGTCTCACTAAGAGGAATACAACAAAGCTGACGGCACGTCAATCGGACGTCCGTAGCTCAAGATATGAGCGTTTCCGCTCCGAAGGTCCGGTTGGTTTCGTGTACGAACCAACCCGGCCGAACTCAAAGTAATTCGAAACCTTGAGTGCGATATACCGAAACGACCGTCTCGATACAAGGATCGCATCGCCGCTGACGGTTCGTCAATCGGACGTCCAGTCTGAAAGATATCAGCCTTTCCGTCTCACACCCTCCCTGGGAAACTTCCCAGGAGGTCACCCATCCTGATCACTACTCTAAGCCAAGCACGCTTAACTACAGAGTTTTAACCACGTAGGCTCCCGAAAAAGAAGGTGCGCCTTGAGTATAGTATACCGAAACGACCGTCTCGATCCAAGGATCGCGTTGCCGCTGACGGCGCGTCGTTCGTAGGCCCGAAGCTCAAGTTATGAGCATTTGAACGAAATCGATTCGAAAACGGGGGGTCCGGGTCCGGGCCGACCCGGCCCGACCCCCCCTGGGTCGGCCCGAACCGGGTCGACCCGACCTGGGTCCGACCCGGCAAGGCCGGAGGCGCGGCGCGGCGCGGCGGCGCGGTCCGGCACGGCGGCGCGGCCCGTCCGGCGGCGGCACGGCCTGGGCGCCGCTCGGGTGCCACGCGCGGGGGGCATGGCCCCCGCCCCACTTCGCTGGCGGCGCGGCTGAAAGCCGCACCTTTGGTGAAACCGACCCCCCTCGTGGGGGCCTGCCTTTGAGAAAAACGGGGGGCCGCCTTCCCCCCTTTATGAAACCGGCCCCCCCTTAATAATGGGGGGGCAATTAACCTGGCCGGGGGAAATTAATTCCCCCGGTCTTTCTCCTTCCGGCCGGCCCACATGACCGGACGGTTTTTCTTCAACGGGACCGGCAAACCGGTCCCCTTTCCGGCTTCCGACGCCGGCGGCCCGGCGAGCCGCCGGTCCTCTCGTCCCGCCGTGGCCCGGAACCGGCCGCGGTGTTCGTCGTCCGGCGCGGTGCGACGGCACCGCACCCCTCCGCCGCGGCCCCGCTCCGGCCGCGGCGCCTTCGGTTTTCTTCGACGCGGCGCGACGGCGTCGCGTTCATGACGATCCTTCCACGGCGCGGCGCGACGGCGCCGCGCAATGCAACCGTGCGAATTCCCGCGTGGTGCGACGGCACCACGCCATCTCATCATCCACAAGAAAATAATAATAATCACGAACAGAGGGGGGATTCGGCCGTGTTTGTGCGGTCCGACCCCCCTCTCGTTAGATGATAACTCTTAAATAATCATCCACAAGACTATCATGCTAGAACCAAGAACGAGAGTAAATAAATAATCAACAACAACCCCTACCTCAGTTTCAAGTACGATGGTTGTCAATGACCCGCGGAAGGCAAGCGTCGCGGAGGTCGGGCGTCGCGGTAATCGTTCGTCAATTCCGTTGACGAAGAGGTACGTCCGAAGAGGTACGTCATTGGTGAATCTTCGTAAGCCGATGAAGGAAGTCCGAGGAGGAAGCGGCATTCCCTTTCGTTGACATGGAAGGCGTCGTCGATCTTCGGAACAACCGGCTACGAAGAAGAGAGGAGCGGCGTTCTTCGTCGGAGCTTGAGCGTTCTTCGTCAAAGATTGAGCGTTCTTCGTCAAGGCTTGAGCGTTCTCCGTCAAAGTTTGAAGAAGAAGGAAAAGCTCTCAAAAGCTCTCAAGATGGATAAAGTGTTCTAACCCAACAAAATAAGATAAGATCTTATTTTATTCACAAACTTAACAAATGAATTTCAAAGGTTTGAAATTCAAAAAGGATAACTCCAAAATTAAATAACAATTGTCATGTCATTTAAAGAGGGGTTAAGGGAGTTTGAGAGAAGATGAAAAGTTTAGGACTCGTGTGGGCCCCACCACACTTAATCCTCTCAAGGGAGGTTATGTGGGTGTGGGTCCCACCCCTAACTCCCTTTGAGAGAAGTTAACCAACAAGTTTAAATAAAAAAAAAGTGTTCAACATTTTTTTTATTCAAATTTTTTTTATAATTCTCCCCAAAACTAACTTTCGTCCCACAATAAACGAAACTTCGGAAAAGGTATCCTTAAGCGAATATCGGCGCTGCGAGTTCATCGGTGTCCTCAGATTTCAATTCCGAGCACCGGATCAAAAGTTAGAAATTCTCGCTCGTTCGTTCACTGAACGTACCCGAGCCAAACTTCGGAAATTGATTCCGGGCACACCGGGCCTCGGAATCAGGTGCCGTCAGAAACTGCGCTCTTGTAAAATTCCAAAGAAAATTAAAAAAAAATTTCCCTTGAATTTTATGGGACTTTACAAGTTCTACCATGTTTTGATGGAGAACCCATATGAAATATAGTTTTCTACAAATTTTTGAGTTTAATTTTGAAAAATAAACATATCCTTTGGAAGAGGGACATCAAAATTTACTTTTGTTGAATTTTTGGTATTTTTCTTATCAAATTTATATTTTAATGAATAGTGAGAAATACTGCGTTTTAATTCAAAACTAATTTTTGGAAAAATATATTTATATTGATAGATGATACTTTTGATAGGTTTTAAATTATATTTATATTATATATTTATCATTTAATCCATTTTAATCATTTTAATCAATTTTAAATTGAAATTAGATATTTAAACATTTCAAACTTTTGAACATTTCACTTTTAAAACCCGTTTTTTAGTTTTGTCTACAGAATTAATTTTAAAATTAATTTTCTTAATTATGTTAATTGGATTATGTAAAATAGAATATATATTTGGAATTATAGGTTCCAAATTAGGGTTTATGGTCAATTTTATTTTTAGGTATAAATAGTTTACCATATTAAAAAAATTATTTACCCTTGTATAGGTAAAATTGTGACAAGGGTTAACGTTAAAAGGTAAAATATTAACATACCTAAAAATTGAAACATTTAATGGTTGTTTTATGTATGGATAAAATCTAACCAGACTAAATTACATTAATTTAAAGTCTAATTATTTTAAATTAATTGCACCTTATTGTGGTTTCCTTTTAATATAAAATAATCAATAAATTAATCACTTGATCTCACCTCTCCTCAAGAATAATTACCACACCTGACCTCCCCATTTCGACCCAAAAATCCTCTTAGCTTCTAAAATATCTAACCAAACCTATCCTCCTCACTCCCCCCATTTCCAAGTGCCTATGGTCTCACCAAAAGTCCAAATCCAAGTTCCTCAAGGTCATTTCAAGGTGGGGATATTCACGAGGTAATTTTCTCAAAGTACCTCTCTTAATTTCTTTTCTTTTACAAATTCCACTCACCTAATTCATAAATAAATGAATGATGACCAAAAAATTATGTATATAATTTATTTTTGTGATTCTAATGGAATATATGATATCCAGTTCATTTCTCACTCCCTCTTATTCAATGAAACAAAATTGTTGTCCAAGTTATGTCAGTTAATCGCCTCTATGAATAATGTTTTTGTTCTTTTTCCATTATTGAATTCATGGATGGTATTAAAACTATATTTCTAGTAATATAATATTTTAATATTTATATTATAACAAATGTAATATTCTATAAATGTTATATAGAACATACCTTCAAGATTTCCATATTGTGGTTATACGATAACATCGTTTAAGTAAGTGGGGACTACCGCCTCCTCAAAATGACGTGATTTGTTCACACATCACATGGAATATATTAAGGATTGTTTTAGTAAAAATATATGATATAAATGTGATATAAAATATATTTCAATTATATAATATATTTATACATATTTACATACATTTCATTTAATTTTGTTCTTTCAATACCTTAGGAAAAATGAAAATAGTGTTCATGCATACATACGACCTATTGTCTCTATGAATTTTGTTTTTAGTTTATATTAAAATGTTCAGATAAATAATTATATAATAAATATATAATATATTCATATCATGTTTTATATTCTAGATATTATGGACTTATGACCACATGGAATGTTGACATCATACTAAGTTCATTTTCGACTCAAGTAATGAATATCGACCAAACCTCATACATGAACTTAAATATTTATGTTTTTGTTATAAAATGGTAATAAGTGATATGAAATTAATAATAAACATAACAAAAGTTATCAATAAAGTAAAAATTTACCAATTTTTATTATTTATTTATATAAAGAATGTACGATACAAGTCATACTCTAGGTAAGGGCATTTCATAACCCAATTTCCATTATTTGGGTTAAATATCTAATTATTGATTATGTCATCCCAAATATTGTGTGTGAAATGAATTTTGAATATGCTATCTTTTATTTATATCTATAATTTCGTTAAATGTATTTTTAAAATGAATCTTTTTATATGGATTGTTTTACTTTCCATACAAAATGACAAAATGGATGTTTTTTAACGTATACGACGATAACAACTTCTTCACCATTGTAACCGTTTTTTGATATTTGGATTACTATATAAGTATTAATTTATTTAAAAGGAAAAGAAATAAAATTTTCCATTATTTGGGTATTTTTTATTGATAATGGTTTTGATAATGGATTGATTATGTCAATATCCTGAAATGATATTTTGTGAATTCAAAGTGGAAATGTTATTTTTCATTCATGCTCATTTTATGTGTTATGATTATGTCAGGGATCTTGGGAAATTCTTCTGTCTATGAGTGATTACATGATAAAATTAGAGAGTGTGAGCCCATGATATCTCTCCAATTAATTGGGTAATGATATAGAGTTAAATGGTACGGTTTCTCTTAAGATATTTAAGGAATATTCTGCGATGAATATTCAAATGTAACCCGATAGGTTACTCCCTATGTAGTTGTTAAAGCTATAATGTACGTATGGAATATATGCCACATGTTTACTCTATATTTTATGATTACTAAGAACTTTTTAAATAATCTTATGGTTTCATGAGTTATTTTAAAGAGATTTTGTTTTTATGGGTGAGAATTATGATTTTGTGAAATAGTTTTCAAGTGTTTAAAATATTTTTGGACTAATGGTTTCATTCCTTATTTTATATCCCCTACCGAGATTTTTTGTTCTCATCCCATGTTTATAATTTTTTTTCCAAAGGTTATAATTTTGTTTAATAGAAAGGAATAATTTAATAAGATTTTTATCAAGAATGGAAATCATGTTTTATTTTAAAAATATTATATTTTGGAAAAAATGGATACTACTTTGGTAGTATACTCTTGTATGATTATGGGATGTTATGTATTAATGATGGATTAATTATATAAAACTATAAACCTGAAAATATACTTAATATTAAAGAAAATAAATTCTTGAATAAACTCATATTTATGTAATGCTTAATGTCGAGGCCTTATACTATAATATATATATATATATATATGTAAGGAAAGCGGTTATACTTCATTGAGTTCAACTCTATGTTATATCTGATCTAGATATGAAGTTTAACACAAATTTAGGAAGAACCTTCAGTAATAATTGGATATGAAACAAATATCCAAACTAAGTATCACCCTTAGATATTTTTTAAACTTAAAGGACCATTAAAACTCTAGAGTATATGATGTGATCATGATAAATGGATTCCTGAGGATGTATCAACTATAAGATTCCCTACTAGAGTTCTTATATTAAAAAAGATTCCACTATAGCATTAAAATAGAACCTTATGAAGATCTATATAGTAGGAGGGGTCAAAATATAACATGTTGTGATGAAGTTCGAGAGAAGAAGCTGATGGGACTTTATCTTATATAAGAAAGGATGGAGAAGTTTCAAACCCTTTAGTATTATATGAAATATGCATAATGTCGATAGAAAATATATGTAGAAAATCATCAGTGAGACTTTTTTAGGTTATAGATAATGTTATCCTTTTTATATCACCATGGAAGAGTGTCATTAGGTTTTTGGAAGATTTTAATGAATAATCCTAGATATATTATCCCCATTAAGATCCTTGATTGCATGAAAAATTGGTCAACTGACCAACACTCCCACCTAACATGTATCAAGTATATGATGTGTTTCATGTATCCCTTTTGAGGAAGTACATACCATACCATTCATAAGTAGTGAATCCACAGGTAGTACCATTGCATAATGATATTTCATATGAGGATAACCTGGTGAAGATCATATATTAAAGATAAAAAGTTCTATGAAAAAAGACAAGTCACCTGGTCAAAGTGTTATGGTAAAATCATACATTTGGGAAAGAAACATGGGAACCCAAAGAGGTGATGAAATTGATATACCCTTATCTATTTTAGTGTTTGAAATTAGAGTTTCATTAGATAAATTTCTAAATGGTGTAAATATTATAGTGAAAAAAACATTTATAAATAAAATTCCATTTTTAAATGAGTAAATGTCTTATTAAGAAAATAATTTATTGAAAACACAAGCACAACTTTGGTTATTTTGGACCTTTATATGGACATTAAAATTTAAAATACCATTATTCATCATAACTATTAATAATATATCTATTTTATAGTAAACATTTGGATTATTATATTAAGGGTTATTATAATGTCCATTTTACATAGAAAAAGGATGTAATGGACTCAAATAATAAGATCACACCCTTTGAAAACCATTTATTAGAGCTTCCATGGGAGATATCATCACTGATCATTAGCCTTGAGAAATTAAAATATTATATTAAATAGATGAAGCATTATATAAATCATTTATGGTGGAATATAAAGCTAATATATATCATGACCTAAACCATGTTCTACAAAATACCACTTGAAAACATCACCATCACACACCTTACCATTAAGTAATTCAGTGTTGTAACCAAGGGTTATGTATCTGGAACCTCATAGTATGAATGTTTATACTTTTTTTAATATAAGGTACTTATATTTATTTCTTTTTTATAATACTTTTTAAATTATTAAATAATAAATTAGATAAAAATAGATTTCAATATAATGAAACACAAATTATATTTTTGAGAAATATATATTTCCAATCAAGAGACACATTTTGATGAATTTAATATTTTTGAAATAAAATATTTTTTAATAACATATTATTATCAAATAATATTTATAAAATATAAATAATTATATAATTTCCTAAAGTAAAATTTAACATTTATATGGGACATGAAATATGTATTATTAACAAAACAATAATTTATCAATTAATAGTGATTTCTTACTTAAAATACTGAACTCTCAAATTTATATAATTAGTTTCAAAAAATAAAAATTATTTTTGAAATCAACGGGATAATGTTATCAAATAGTGAATTTTTCAAAATTTTCATAGATAATTGAATTTTTATGTAAAAATTAAATACAGTAGAATTATTTGGTATGTATTATGAAATCATAAAATCAAAAAATTGATTCAATAAATACTATAAATAGTATACACAAATATAATTATGTTTCCCCTTTAAATGTTTTTTGAAGTAATTTAGTTTTTTTAAACCTTAATGAATCCTCCAAAATCTATAACTTATTTAAAAGGTTTTAAAATAAATTATTTATAAACATGATTTACTTCCACATTACCAAGGGAATTATTTAAATGTGTTAGTTTGTTTGGAATATTAAATAATGAAATCCACTCCATTTTTCTAGAAACCATGGGAAAAAATATGGAATGATTTGTGGTTTTAATTACTTTATCAAATAGCATCCAAAACCTATGTTTCGAAAGTAATAATGAATTCTTCTCTATTTCACTATATAAATTTACCCAACCTCCCACTACCCCAAACTGAAAACACTTAGAGCTTAAATTTACTCTTCAATCCATCTCCAGGGAAATACCATGGTCCCCATGTTATCTTAATAAGATCATATCTATCATTTAGAAGCCACCTCTCGTGGTAAGAGATCCTCTCCTCCTCCTCTTTATTAATGCACCTTCTTGATTTCATGCCTTTTTATTTTCAATTTTTTAAGATCAAATATGTTTTTATATGACAATCCTGATCTTTTATTACACAATTAAACATTATTTATTACATAAAAATCATTTTATAAAACATATAATATCAATAGGTATAGTGTATATGGGGATTAGGATCATTACATAACAAATTAAAACATGAAAACAACAACTTTATTGAAAACATCATTTACATGACCACTACATTCCCTTGTACATAGCATTGCATGGGATAACCTGAGGACATGAATAAGAAAAGGGAGAGCTATAAAGCCCAGTAAGGGAATAAACATGGAGTAACATGAGTAATAAAATACATGTTATAAAATAGGCATATCATTAGATCACAATAGAATCATAAACATAAAGGCGTGATTAAGTATGATAATCATAACATGGAAGTGTGGCAACAACAATTAACATGGTATTAGCATGAGCCAAGGCTCATTGCACATGAAGCATGAGTAAATACTCATTTTACATGAAGCATGAGTAAAACCTCATTGCACTTGAATTATCATGGGTAAACACCCATTTCACATGATGTATCATGATACTATTTTTAACCCAATGCATTGAAGCGCTATAAGGGCACACCCTTCTTAAACATTTCATTTCATGCATAAGTGTGCCACATGGATCATATAACATGGATCCATAAAACATAATCATTTATTCAATGATAAAGGAACATGGAATTAAAACATGGAACTTTATAATCAATAAGTAAATGTGCATAAAGTTGAATACCCTTGATAGAGAAATGGGCATGGTATTCACTACACAATGACATTGGCTTGGAAAATTGGTGCAATTTTGGCAGCGGAACATCGTGATGTAAGAATTCATAAATATGGTTGATGAGAGAGAAATGAGTGTCTCATCATATTTACATGAAATGGACATTAATGGGGTCATATAGATACATGTTCGAACAATTTTAATGGAATTTAGAGTCATGATACAAAAGAATTGTTGTAATGCAAAAGAGGAGAGAGAAATTCCTTTTGGAATTTCGACATAGTAACGGGTGTACATGGGAGGCATTTAGTGAGAGATAAAGGGGTATCCCATCATTCAAACATAAATAGGGTAGTATGGGGGAGGTTCGAAACCATACCCCAACATTTATAATTAAAATGAAAAGGGAATAACAATTTAAAGAAAATTGGACAAAAATGAGTAAGGATGAAAAAAACCCTTACTTGGAAGTGTGCTTCCAAAGGCTTGATAAGGGATTCTTGGGAGCTTGGGGCACCTTGGGAGGAATCTAGAGAGAGTAGAGAAGAGTTTGGATGAACTCTAAAGGCTTTGATTTAGGAGGAAGTGGGAGCTTTAGTGTGTTTATATAGGTAAGGTGAGGGAATTCTTTATTATTTTGTTTTGGACACCTCACATTAAACTAATCCAAACCACAAAATAGCCCATGTTTTTTGCCCATGGGTTTTGGAAAAGGGAAGTGGAAAACAATATTTTATAATTCCAAAGTTTTAACTTCTTAAAATAATGTGTTTTCTTTTGTGGAGGTGAGTCACACTCCCAAGGAAATCAATTTTAAAAGAAAAGATGTTTAATAAGCTTTGAAGGGTCCATTAATGCTTTTTAAAATAAGTCAAACATACCCAAAATCACATTATTTTAATGGTAAAACATATATTGGCCGAAAATAAGGCTTATAGGTTTTTTATTACATCACTATTGGGTCATTATGATGTCATAAAACACATTTTATATTTAAACAGTATTTAATTTTTACCCAAAAATTTGATTGTCTCAGAAAATTATGAAAAATTCACCATTGGATAATTTAGACATCCTAATTCTAGAAATAATATTTATTTTATCTAAATAATTTTCTAAATATGTTAATTTTTATTTTTAAAATAAAAACTGACATTTATCGAAAATTCACGGGTTTTGACAAAAATGGATTTCAAACCTTAATAAAAATTACGATTGGATTTATAAAATCATACCACCATTTATATATAATAAAATTTAATTTAATAATGATAATAATATTTTATTAAAATAATATTTAATTAAAAAATCCATTAATTCATCAAAATAGATTTCTTAGTTGAATATTAACTAAAAATACTATTTGTGCTTTAAAAACCATCTACAAGGTAACAATAACAAAATGAAAATATATTAATTATTATATAAAAAAATAATGTACATAACCAGAGTACTAAGGTCTTGTTACATAAACCCTTATAACACCCGCATAAGACCAAAGGTTAAGGTGTGCGATGGTGACCAACTCTTGGGGTGGATCAGATAACAATGCTCGGGTGGTAATCTCTATCAACTTCCACTTCTCTCATAGGCGGTTCCACTCGAGCATAACATATTAAAGATTGGATTGGGATTGGTCAAGAGCAAATCCCAAAGGCACAACCTCCTTTCCGAGCTCTGACAAATGGGCTTCGTATGGGGTATGTCTATTAGAGGAGGCCATCACTTCCGTTGTTTGAGTATATTGGCTTTGTTAAAGCTGTATATTTATAAAAATCATGTGATCACTGTTCAACGACTATATTAACAATGGTCACAGTTCTTAATATAATTTTAAAATCGAAAAAATTAAAACCAAAGAAGTTTACATTTTATATGAACATTTTACATTAAGAGTCATTTAATTAGATCAAGATAGGCTTTTATTAATGAAATTTGGGTTGTTACAATCTTCCCCCCTTAAAAAATTTTGCGCTCAAATTTTTTTTCCTTCACTAAAACATATGTGGGTTACTCTGCTTCACCATTTCCTTTGATTCCCGCATCGCTTCTTCAAACTTGTTGTTTCTCCACAACACCTTGATGAGGGGCATTGTCTTATTTTGTAGAACTTTTTCTCTACTATCTAAGATCTTCACTGGTTGCTCCTCATAAGAAATATCATCCTCTAACTGTACCACCTTTGAATAGAGTGAATTTGAAGGGTCTGGTATGTACTTCCTTAGGAGGGATACATGTAATACATCATGTACTTTGGCTATGGTAGGTGGAAGTGCTAGTCGATAGGCCACAACCCCGACATGATCAATAATCTCAAAGGGGCCGATGTAACTTGGACTTAACTTCCATTTCTTTCCCAACCTCATGACCTTATTCCACTGAGATATGCATAGAAAAACAATGTCTCCAACATTAAACTCAAGTTCTCATCAACGGTTATCTGCGTAACTCTTCTATCGACTTTGGGATACCTTGATATGATGCTGAATGGTTTTCACCTTATCCACCATTTCTTCGACCATTTCTTGTCCATGCAGCTTATGCTCACCGACCTCATCCCAACATTCCGGTGTTCTATACCTTTTCCCATAAAGGGCTTCATATAGTTCCATTTGGATTCTTGAGTGGAAACTGTAATTAAAAGAGAACTCAACCGGAGGAAGATATTGATCCCATCCACCTTTAAAGTCCATTGAGTATGCTCTCAACATGTCCTCAAGTGTTTCGATAGTCCGCTTGGATTGGCTATCAGTTTGAGGATGATAGGCCATACTGAAGTTCAGTTCAGTATTCAGAGCATGTTTAAGACTCTTCCAAAACATAGAGGTGAATCGTGGATCTTGATCGAACACAATATATAATGGTACTCTAAGAAGCCTTACCACTTCCTTGATATATATCTGCTCCAGCTAATCTAATAAGAAATCCTTCTGAATAGAAATTATGTGTACAACCTTTGTAAGATGATCCACAACAACCCAGATTGCATTGTTTCCTTTGGATGTCTTTGGAAGTCTGGTGATAAAGCCCATGGTGATGTTCTCCCATTTCCATTCTGGTATGGGTAATGGTTTCACCATCCCATTAGACGTCTACCTTTCTGCCTTCACTTGCTAACACACGAGACACATTAATGTATATTCAGCGATATCCTTCTTCATATTATCCAACCAATAATGTTCTTAGATATCTCGATACATCTTTTTGTTTCTTGGGTGAGTGTGGAAATTTTAACTATGGCATCATTGAAAAGTTCACTCTTTAGCTCCGGACTTGATGGAACACATAGTCTTTTCCAAATCTCACGATTCATTATTCATTAACATTAAACTCCGAGGATTTCCCTTTTCCGATAGCTTCCACTTTTTCTTGAATTCCTACATCATCCTTTTGAGCATCCTTTAACCATTACCAAAGTGGCGGTTGAGTAATAATTTGTGAAAGGATTGATGATGTTCCCTTATTTATGATTCCCATGTCCATCTTCATCAAATCTAATAAGATTGGATCCTTTTCAATTCTCATCAATGATAGAATCACTGGGTCCTTTCTACTTAGGGAATCCTCCACCTTGATCGATTTCCCAGGCTGGTAATGGATTGAGAAGTCATAGTATTTGATCAGCTATAACCATCTTTGTTGGCACATGTTCAACTCTTTCTGTGTGAATATATACTTGAGGCTTTTGTGGTCCGTATATATTTCACAGTTCTCCCCAAATAGATAATGCCACCAAATTTTCAAAGCGAAAATGACTGCAACCAACTCGAGGTCATGTGTTGGATTGTTCTGTTCATGAACATTCAATTTCCTTGAAGCATAGGCAATGGATTTGTCATTTTCCATCAACACACATCCCATGACCTTCTTCAAAGCATCACTGAATACCACATAAAGTTATCCACTTGTGGGTAAAGTGAGCATGGGAATAGTGATAAGCCTCCTTTTAAACTCCTTGAGTCCCTCATCGCATTCATCACTCCTAGAAAACTTTACTCCCTTTTGAGTTAGCTTGGTTAGAGGGTTGAACAATTGTGAGAAATTTCCCACAAATCGTCGACAATATCCATCTAACCCCAAGAAGCTATGAATATCCGTTACCGATTTTGGCCTCAACCATCCCTCAATTGCATCTATTTTTGACGGATCCACAAATATCCCATTTCTTGTGATGATATGGCCCAACAATGAGACATCCTTCAACCAAAACACACAATATTTGTACTTTTCATAGACATTCTCCTTCCACAATGTGTATAGTACAGTTCTCAGATGCTCCTCATGATCCTCCTTGGTTTTGGAGTATATCATAATATCATCTATAAAGACTACCATATATTTGTCGAGGTAATCTATAAAGACTCTATTCATCAAGTCCATGAAGATTTATGGAGCATTGGTGAGTCCGAAAGGAATTACTATAAATTCATAGTGCCCGTATCTTGTACGAAAATAAGTCTTGGGGTTATCTTCCTTCTTCACCCTTACTTGATAATATCCCGACCGCAAATCCACCTTAGAGAAGTATTGTGTTCCACGAAGCTGATCGAACAAGTCATCTATTCGTGGGAGAGTATACTTGTTCTTTATCGTGATTTTTTAAGCTCAAAGTAATCAATGAAAAGGCACATTGACCCATCTTTCTTCATGATTAAGAGGACTGGTGCACCCCATGGTGAAGCACTTGGGCGTATAAACCCTTTATCTAGATTCTCCTGTAGTTGTTTCTTTAAGTCTTCAAGCTCCACAACAACCATTATATATGGAGTTTTGGATATTGTCAATTCCCTAGGTATAAGATCAATTGATAATTAAACATCTCTTCTAGGATGAAGACCAAGCAATTACTCGGGAAACACTTCAGAAAATTTCCTCACAATAGGCATGAAATCTAGGATGGTTGCCTCCTTAGACTCAATCATCTGAGCCAGATACATGTGCTTATATGGAAGTAATATCCACTCTTGAGATGATGAAGCTAAAGAAGATTCATCTCCCTCCTTGCACTTGTAAAGAATCAGGGGCCGATTCTCCACATGGAGAGTGATTTCCCTTTCACAGAAATTTATGTTGGCTCTATATAAGGAAATACAATCAATGCCAATAATTGCATAAAATTACACCAGATGGAGTATGAAGAGGTTTTCTGAGAAGTTGAATCCACAGATTATGATAAGGGAGGAGTTATATTCATGGGATGCAATTATTTCCCCATTTACCGTACTCATCGACATCTTCACTTCTATGATTTGTGGCGGTGCTAGGATTGTTCTAATAAACTTTTGAGAAATGAAAGAATGCGTAGAACCTGAATCAAAAAGTAAGTTAGATATTCTTGAATGAATAAATAACATACCTATCACCACTTCTTTTTCTGGGTTCACTTCGGAAGTAGTGATGGAAAAATCTCACCCTTGCTTCCTTGAAGGTTGTAGGTTGCCTCCGAAAACCCTTAGCTTAGGGCACTGATTTTCCAGATGCCCTGGTTTTTTTCAGTTGTAGCAATGAACGACACATTGAGGTTAGAACGGAGTGTTCCTCTCCTCTGTTGCAGCCTCTGGTTTTTCTTGTCGGTAGTTAACAACTAGGTGCCCTTCTCTTCCACACCTAAAGTATTTGCTCGTCCCCTTCAGCCAATTTCTGGGGTGCTTATTTCCGCTCCTTTGGCAAGTGGGGTGTTGGATATTCTTAGCACCGTTGTATTTATCCATCAGACCGCCAGCATTGAATTCCACCCTATGCTTCTTATCCTCATGATTCCCTTGAGATTTTCCGATCTCCATTTCAACCTTGGGGGAACATCAGACAATTTCTTCATGGATTTTGAAGTCACAGATCACTAGCACTTTCCATAGGCTAGGTTTCATCCAACCAAAGAAGCGTTCAACCTTGAATTCAGGGGTAATGAAAAATCCGAATTCATATCATGAAATCCTTGTGAAGATTTCCTCATACGCTTCAATAGATTAATCGTCTTCTTGCTTGAGGAAAAGGAAGTCCCTTTCCATCTTAAGCCGGAGGGTGTGTAGAAAATGTTTATCGAAAAACATTTTTTGGAAATCCTTCCATTCCAATGCCTCAATATCCTCATCAGGCTTCATATTTTTGGTCAATGACCACCGTTGATCAGCTTCACCCTCCATTCGATAAGCATCTAGTAGAACCTTCTCTTGTTCATAACATTGAAGGATGGAGAAGATATTTTCAATGGATTTGATCCATTGTTCAACGATTGAGGGATCATATGATCCATTAAAATTAGGATTATTTTGTATCATGAAGATATCGATAGTGACTTGTTCTTTCTTGGGGGGGGGGGTTGAACATTCTTATTGACCCATGTTTCTATTCAAACCTTGAGTTAGCTAAGAGAGAATCATGACAAAGTTCGTGATTCCCTCTCCCATTGGATTGGGCATCTCATTAGTACAATCATCACATTGATCTTCACATCGATTGTTATCTCGGTTCCTCCTATTACCGTCCATTGGCTGGAATAAAAGGAAATTTAGGGGTAACACATAAAGGGTAATACAAGGACAAAACTGATGAATTTTAAATAACTCTTAATTCCTTAACATATGAATATATTGGCTTCAGTCTATGTTATCCATGATCTACTTTCTAACATATATTCTTAGGAAATTGTTTGTCCCTTAATAATGGTTCATAATAAGCTTGTGAATTTACCAAAGCATATCCCTCAAGAGTGTCGTAACCAAGAGTTCATCAAGGCCCATTGTCATGCAACAGTTCCCATTCGATTCTAGCTCAAAGCAGTGTTTTCGAGTTTTACCCCTAGGATACATCTGTGCTAGAGCCGCCTCTACTTGCTCGTATCCAGACATGGATGTATTTTCCTAATAAACCACTTACTAAATACTCACCAAAACTTAGGGATGTTTTTATTATACTTATTCTAGTTTCTAGGGATTTACTACGGTTTTCTAATCATAATCCCAAAAATAAATAAATGTATCCTCTGATACCAATAATGACAACCCTGATATTTTATTACACAATTAAGCATAATTTATTACATAAAAATCATTTGATACAACATAAAAGATCGAGAGGTATAGTGTATTTGGGGATTAGGATCATTACATAACAACTTAAAACTTGAAAAACAACATATTTATTGAAAACATCCTTTACACGACCATTACATTCCCTCGTACTTAGCATTGCATGGTATAACCTGAGGACATGCATAAGAAAAGGGTGAGCTATAAAGCCCAGTAAGAGAATAAACAAGGGGTTACATGAGGAATAAAATGCATGTTAGACAAGAGGCATATCATTAGATCACAATAGAAGCATAAACATAAAGTCATGATAAAGCATGATAATCATACCATAGAAATGTGGGAACAACACTTATCATGGAATTAGCTTGAGCCAAAGCTCATTGCACATGGAGCATGAGTAAATCCTAATTGAACATGAAGCATGATTAAAACCACATTTTAGTTGAATTAACATGAGTAAAAACCAATTGCACATGATATACCAAGATACTATTTTTAACCCAATGCATTGGAACACTATAAGGGAACACCCTTCTTAAACATTTCATTTCATTCATAAGTGTGCCACATGGAACATATAACATGGAATCATAAATAATAATCATTTATTCCATGATAATGTAATGTTTAATTCAAGCATGAATCTTTATAATCAATATTTAAATGTTCATAAAGGTGAATACCCTTGATAGATAAATGGACATGGTATTCACTACACAATGACATTGGCTTGGAAAATTGGTGCAATTTCAGCAGTGTAACAACGTGACGTAAGAATTCATAAAAATGGTTGATGAGAGGGAAAGGGGTGTCTCATCATATTTACATGAAATTGACAGTAAAGGGTCATATAGATACATTTCCCAAAAATTATAATGGAATTTAGTGTCATGATACAAAATAATTGCTTGAATGGAAAAGAGGAGAGAGAAATTCCTTTCGGAATTTCGGCATAGTAACGGGTGTACATGGGAGACATTTAGTGAGAGATAAAAGGGTATCCCATCATTTAAACATAAATAGGGCAGTATGGGGGAGTTTAGAAACCATAGCCTAACATTTATAATTGAAATTAAAAGGTCATAACAATTTAAAGAAAATTGGACAAAAATGAGAAAGAAAGAAAAAAACACTTACTTGGAAGTGTGCTTCCAAAGGCTTGAGAGAGGCTTCTTGGGAGCTTTGGGCACCTTGAGAGGATTATAGAGAGAGGAGGGAATAGTTTGGAAAAAATACAAAGGATTTCAGTGAGGAGGAAGTGGGAGATTGGGTGGGTTTGTATAGGAAAGGTGAGGGAATTTTTTATTATTTAGGTTTGGGACACCTCACATTAAACTAATCCAAACCACAAACCAACCCAGGGTTTTTGCCGATGTTTTTTGGAAAAGGGAAGTGGAAAACAATATTTTATAAGGTAAAAGTCCTAAATTCTTAAAATAATGTGGTTGCATATGTGGAGGTGAGTCACACTCCCAAGGAAATCATTTTAAAAAGACAAGATGTTTAATAAGCCTTGAAGGGTCCATTTATGCTTTGTTAAATAAGTTAAACAAACCCAAAATAAAATTATTTTAATTTTAAAACATATATTGTTCAATCATAAGGCTTATAATATTTTATTAAATCACTATTGAGTCGTTATGATGTCATAAAACACATTATATATTTAAACAGTATTTATTTTTTACTAAAAAATGTGACTGTCTCAGAAAAGTGTGAAAAATTCACCATTGGATAATTTCAATATACTGATTCTAGAAATAATATTTATTTTTTCTAAATAATTTTCTATATATTTTAATTTTCACTTTTAAAATAAAAACTAACATTTATAACAAATTCACGGGTTTTGACAAAAAATGGCTTTCATACCTTAACAAAAATTACGATTGCATTCATAAAATTATACAACAATTTATATTTAATAAAAATTAATTTAATAATAATAATAATATTTTATTAAAATATTATTTAATTCAAAAATATTTTAATTCATAAAAATATATTTCTTTGTTTAATATTAACTAAGAATACTATTTGTGCTTTAAAAACCATCTACAAGGTAAAAATAATAAAATGAAAGTATATTAATTATTATATAAGAAAATAATATACATAACCATAGTGCTAAGGTCTTGTAATATAACCCCTTATAACAACAACATAATACCTAAGGGTAAGGTGTGGGATGGTGACCAACTATTGGGGTGGCTCGGATAACATTGTTCGGGTGGTAATCTCTATCAACTTTTTCTTCTCTCGTAGGCGGTTTCACTCGAGCTTAAAATATTCAAGCACATCTTGGGCTTGTTCAAGAGAAAAGCACAATGATGCAACCTTATTTCCAAGATCGAACAAATAGGCTTTGTATGGGGCAAGTATATTGGATGAGTCCATCACTTCCTTTGTCTGAGTAAATTGGATTTGTTAAAACCCTATATTTATACTAATCATGTGATCACTGTTCAATGACAATATTAACAACGGTCATGATTTTTAACAATATTTTAAAATCCAAAAACATAAAACCAAATAAGTTGACATTTTATATAAACATTTTACATAAAGTGACATTTAATTAGATCAATAGGGATTTCCATTAATGAAAGTTTTGGTCGTTACATTTTACACATCCCCTTTACCATAATTATGATTAATAATTAATAAGAGATCCATGTATCTCTCATTGATTGTAATACCCCGACCCCAGAATCCTAGAGCCAGTGAATTATTTTAATACATTGGTATGGTTACAAGGAAACAAGTCCCAAAGGACCGATTAGTTTAACAGTCTTGGAAAATAGATTACATACATGAACGTTACATTACACTTTATAAAAATAAAACACAACATAAAAGATCCTTTAATAACTTCATTAATCTCGTAGATTTTCCCTGCATATCAATCATAATACACTTTTTAGAATCCTGGGAAAATAAAAAAAAGAATGGGGTGCGCTCAAATGCTTAGTAAAGGTAAGCAATACAATGGAAGATAACATAAACATTAGGCATAGTGAATAATTTAAAACAAGTGCCTTCACAAATAATAAAAATGAACACTTTATGGTAGGAATATGAGATGAGTAAATAATGACATAATAAAACATATACATGGGTATTATACTAGTTTAATAACCACATGAACAATCAATAATATTTTCATAATGAGCGAATTTATAATTCCAGACATTATAAATCATTTTGTCAAGGCCTCGGCCAAGACGTCTAAAAATAATTAAGGCCTCGGCCGAAACCATATATCAAATTTGGGAAAATATATGGCCAATTCCACATATAATTTTCTAATGAGACCTACTGATGCATCTAGGAGATATAGCGGGCTTCACCCGTCACATACAAAGTCCAATTCATTCTTCATATGAAAAGGTTTAAATATAACATAAATATTTGTAATAAAACTAGCATACTAAATGTGAATAATTTATCCAAAAACCATGAATGGTATAAAAATAACACATCCATAGTAAAACATATCACAAAACCTTTAATACAATATGGAATATTTGTATCATAATAAATCAACCTTGATCAAGAATAATATCCCGAAAAGGATGTTGACATAGTTGAAAATGATTAGTAAAAATCTTTGAGAGAAATATCCCTTTTTCATGAAATCATTTAAAAGTGATATAAAGGAAGTAATTTAAAAGATATTATTGAATCAAAGTATCCCATATCACTTTTAATCGTTTGAATGGAATTAACATTTTAAAACATTCATGTCCATATAAATAAATCCTTAATAACATTTTGAAAACATGGATATTAATGAGAAAGGTTTCGAAGAATAAATCTTCAAAAAATTTAAAATGAAGTTTTAATAAAAATTACCTTAAATGTAATCCCTTTGAAAACACTTTTATAAAACATGAATGTGGATAATAAATATTTCCTAGTAGATACTTACCTAAAAATAACCTCAGAAAATAAAGAGATTGTCAAATTAACACTTACCTTGCACTTTCCTTTGGTCAAGGGTACGTTTATCCTCCTGTATAATGACCATATTATGTTATTAAATTATACCAGAACCATATTCATATTTATTATACCATAAATGATTAATTTATGACTTTATAATACCCATTTAATAGGGATTTCTATGTTAAATTAACATTTCGGGTAATAATCGCTTTCTTTATCGTACGTGTTTTAACTTTTTATTCTTGATCATATCATTTAGATAATTATTTAAATAATTTAAAAATATAAAAATTCATTTATATATCATATATATTTAGAATATAAATATTTATAATAGATAGATATATGAAATGGGAGGCACCATTTATGGAGACGGTAGGCCATACGTATGCATAAACGTTGTTTCTGTTTTCATATCGTACTGAACAGAAGTGAGTGAATAAGATATATGTAAGTATATATATATATCCAGTATAATTATAATTTAATATATTACATACTTATTACTAATATATATTTTTATAATCATCGTTTAATGCCGAACGTGGTAATGAAACTCTTCGTGTTGTGGAGACATTAATCCGTACGTACGCACGAGCGGCAATATAATTATATTGATCGTGAAATTGTATGTAATTGGATGGTATGTCATATATACATAATCATTAACATGTTATATTTATTATTTACATCATTTATACTCATTATTATACCCATCCAAATAATGATGTGTTTGAATAATAAACTACACCACGACGTGCAGACGGTAAGCCGTACGTACGCACATATGGTGACTTTGTCATTTATAGGATGGATAGAATAACGAATATGGTTTTATAATATTTATAATAACATCATTACATGTAGTATGTACTGGAGTTATTATTCTGATATGTAAACAACAAATAAAGAGGAAGTGGAAGAAGAAAAGAACATGAAAGAGGTGATGAAATATTTACCTCTCATTCGGGTTATTTCTTTTGATTTGATCAAAAGGGATCCTTAGGTTGGATTTATGACCAAAGTAAGGAATATATGATTAAGGGAGGAATGTTGGAAGGATATTTGGGATGGGGTTGGCCGAGACAAATGGATTTGGAGGTGTTATTTTGAGAGAAGGGTAAGTTCCATTTTATAAGAGAGGTGAGGGTCACTTTAGGAAAATCTTGAAATGTTATTTTATAATAAAAACTTTTTTGGTTTATAATGGCCCAAAAATTATTTATTTTGAGGATAAGGTGGGGATGGATCGAAAACCACTCAAACAATAGGTTTTAGATAGGTTTTGGTCACCATATTGACCTTATCTTTTAGATTTAACTCTAAGTTAAATATTTTAACTTTTACCATGTCTTCTTGTATTCTTACACTATATGGTTAATAAATTTACTCTAAAATTATAAGAGAACCTCAAGTGGTTATTTAATGACATATATAATATTATTTATGTCCTTTTTCCAAACCTTAGTTTTTGAGGAATATTATATCAACCAATAATATAGTATTTGTTATAAAAATTAATTTATGTCAATTTTGACATTATTTGGTATTTGGTTTTTGTGAAAGCCATCACAACTTGATTACTTCGAACATGATACATTGAATCAACACTAACATGTAATATTAACCTATATAATTCCTGGATGTCATAAAAACTTTTAAATTATATTAAATTTAATATTTATAATACCATTTATTTGATTCTTTCATTAATATGGCAATTATTGCATCATAATTGTGTCATAAATAAATTAAATTATATAATTTCTAAAAATTATAAAGAAAATACAATTATTTATGAAATAATTTTAGCTTTCTAATTAATATTTATAGTTGAATTTATATTGTGTGTAACCGTATATTAAAATGGTTTAGTTATTAAACTTTGAATTTAACAATTTTAGCTCTTCTTTATATAAAATAATAATAAATGTCCTAATCTAATACAAGTGGACATAAAGGATCATATTTTATTCCTAAGTTTGTTTTAAGTCTAAATACACTTATACAATAGAATTAGGATATGTGTTAGGGTAATTATCATATCATTTTTACCTTTAATTACCTTATTTAATTTTAACCATGGTAAATAAAAGTTAAAAGTTACTATTCACCAAAAATTATTTTAATCTTATTGAAACACATTTTACTTACTAATATAAACTGTTTCTATTTATTTTTTTAAATTAAACTCATAAAAGTGGTAAAATTAAGTTTTTTTTGCAAATTTGCAAATGCTCCTAGGAGGTGGGTAAAAGACGGTAAAAAGTTTGATAAAATTTTATATATCTAAAATTATTATAAAATGACTCCAATGAATTAAATTAAATATATATAGGTATTATATATCTATTTTGACTTAAAATAATTTAAAATAAAATAAATAATTATTTAAATAAAAAGTTGGTTTTAAATAATAACGTAGTGTTTTTCACTATTCATCAAAAATTGAAAGTTTTCAGAAAAATTCCAAAAATTAACCCAAAGATAATTTTTATATTACAAATTCCAAAATGAAGTCTAATTTACCAAAATAAAAACATAGAAGTTGAATTTATTAATTTGAAATTAATCCCCATTTTCAAAACCAAAAGGCGGGTTTTTAAAAAGTAAAAACTATCAAAAGATTGACATGTGTGTATGTCAAATTTAAATGTGAAATTACTTATAATGACCTAAATTGTATTAAATGATAAAAATATAATCTAAATATACTTAAAAACCTTTCAAATGCATAATTTAACACTATAAATTATTTCAATTAAAAATGTTGTTTTCAATTAAAACATAGTATTTTTCACTATTTGTCAAAATATTAAAGTTATCAGAAAAGTACCAAAACTTTATCCAAACTAAATTTTTATGTCCCGATTCTAAATAATACTTTAATTTAATTAAATTTAATATATAAAAGTGTCAAATATTCCTTTTAAAAAGGGTTATCTATTATAAGGTTGTAAAATTGTATTTTTTGAAAAAAACGTCTTTTATCTAAAAAATGAATTGTTTTTATATTATGTATATGAAACAAATAATATGGATGTTAAAATTATATAGAATATATGTAAAATTAAAAATGTAGTTAATACTATTCATAACCATTTTTTGAACAGCTAATTTGGTAAGTTGTGGTGAGATTGAACTCATTGTTGCATGTAGCGCAAGTTATTAAATTACTTTGAAGAGATAACATACTATGAAATATTGGGGTGTTACATTCTCCCCTACTTCAATAAAATGAATCCTCACAATTTGAAATTTTTCTTTGAAAATAAAAGGTTTAAAATAGAAAAATACCTTCGTGGAAAGCCGACAATAGAAATTGGGTAAATAAAATTTAGTCTTAATAAGAGGGAAAGGGAAATGAAAAAGTCCCCACCAACATAGGGTTTCAAATAAGAGAACATTGTTGGAAATTATAGTCACATAATTGGAGACAAAACATAAATATTTATAGGGAGTTATTGAGGTCATCAATTACAAACAAGTGTAAAATTGAGGACCTGAAAGCCATAAATCTATGATGATTTTAAATATCACTGATTCAACATAACATAAGGTATTAGGATAAAAAAATTTGGGTTTTGATATCCCTTCCCAAAAGTTTAAGAATTAATTTATTCATGGAATAAGATGAAAAAATATACTTGACAAGTAGAGTATCATCCTTCAACTAATTCCTACCACAAACTCATCTTTCACTTCAAAAGATAATAGAATTAACAAATATTCTATTTATCCTAGTTGTATTGGGTTCCAAAAATAGTGAATTTATAATTCATTTGTCAGAATATTTAAAAAGAAAAATAACATTATACAACCCATGACATCACATAGGCCAATGGTAGGTGGTGCACCCTTGTCACCCTTCAGTTGTGGGTTAAAGTCTCACGGCCTTGCCGGATATGACGGGTTGTTACCAAACCACAGGGTTGTCCTTTTTATGACAGTCCAAAAATAATCTCAAGAAATGATTTAATGTAAAAAATAGTAGTCAATGTCAAACTTAATTGATTCTAACCTTTAGACTTATCCAAAATATTTCTGTCCAAACCCACTGTCCAAAATTTATAAGGAAGGTAAACACAATGAAGATCATTTTTTCCACGTAATAACATGTGAATACATTCATCATGTATTATTTTAAAACACTATAACACCCTGAATCATCACAAACCTTATTGATTACATTCATGTTCACTTATTTTTTATAGAATAATGGATATACTCCTTATATCAAAAAATGTTGTAAACTCTGACAATGACGGAATATAAATTTTTTTAATCAGTTTCATGGAAGTCAAGAATATAAAATATAATTTATCAAAATCAATCATATATTATTCCAAAATAACTACCTCAGTCTCAGAACCATATTATGGTTTATCTTTCTCTCAACCATATATTCTCCAAAAAAATTAACCTACTATTGAGTCACTTTTCTTGGTTCCACACAATCTCAAGTCCTAAATGAAACAGTACCGCATTACAATACTTATATACTCTATAATTCCTATAACATGTACATAATTAATACAATACTCAAATGACACAATACTTTAATATCAACATAAGAATAGTAGTCATTAATCTTCATCTGTGGTAATATCATAACTTGATTATTATTCAACAAAATCATTTATGGTATACTCTGATGATTTGGACATTGATTCATGTAGTGTCTAAACTCCTTAAATATGAAGCATTATACATTTGAAACCTTTTTCTTACCCTTGTAATCACGTGATGGTGTCCTTTTTCTCCACAATTATAACAAAATCTCATCCCCTTCAATCATTTACCAAGGCGATTATTTCCATAGTTATCACATGTGGGAAAATCCTTGTTTCCCTTATTACCTTTATCCATATTTATCTCTACCATAATTTTCTTCTCTGACTTCCCTTTAAAGACATATGACTCAAAGAATTCTTTAATTATCTTATTAACACATGATACTGTTTCTTCATATGATGATAATACATGGGAGAGTATTCCCTTTCTAAATGTTGTCTTAATACCATGAAAGATATGATCCTTTTTACTATTTGGATCATGCATATTACTGAAGTTCACATTCCTTCTACTAGGCACCATTTCTAAGCAATGGCGTACACTAGGTTAGTTTATGAATCAAATTGCATAATTCCAAACTTATAAAATACCAAATGTAAATTTAAATGGTTATGCATATAATCTATAATCATAATATGTTTTTGTTGGTCGGAGTGAACACTCAAGAGGGGGGTGAATTGAGTTCCAATTAAAATTTCTGTTAAAAATTATTTCTATTAAAATCCCCAATTTATAAAACAAGTTAAACTGTAGTGAATTTCTAAAACTATAAAGGTTCAATTAGGTTCTCAAAAGATTGATTAGGTCTCAGTTAATTTAATCATAAGATTAAATTAGCTTTTGAAACTAATCTACTGATTTACAATAATTACAAAAACTTTCTAGATTAACTATCAAAGTAATTTTAAAATAGTTTTGTATTTCAAAGTAATAGCAGTGGAATATAAATTAGATATTGTACAATTTAATCGTAAACTAAAATGCACAGCAGATATAACCAATAGGTTCAGTCTCAAGCTGAGACTTAGTCCTCTCAAATTTATATATAAATTTGATCCAAACCCTGGATCGGGGTTAACACCAGTTCAGAAACTGTTTATGTCCTAAGACCTCTACCACTGTTCTTCATGGGAAAACAAAGACAACAACACCCAGGCTGTCCAGGTCCAACTTGACCTCTACCATTGTCCTCAGTGGGAAACAAAAAGGTGTAAAAATTTTGGAATGAGGATTTAGTATCCTCAAGTTCAGCACAGGAGACAGTGTGTGTGTAAAATAAAAAGAATACACATACTACTCGAAATTAAATAATGAATCACTTAGAGAGATTATATAAAAGTTTAGAAATCTCTTGTGATTGGCAGTGCAGCTCTGGACTTGTTGGATTCTGCAGAAACACTTCTGAGTCCTTCTCTAGTTTTTCCGTTGAAAAACAGAGTGTTGTGGTTCAGCTTTTTCTCTCTAGAAGTTAAGATGTTCTCTTGACCTTAGAGTACTTCGTGTGTTCTTCAGTAGTGTTGGATTGTATGTATGAGAGTTCTTTGAGGATCTTTCAATGTGTTCCACTTCTGTTTAGTACAGTGCTTGCATGTATTGTCTTCGCGTAATGCTCTTTTTCACTCTCGAGTACTTGGGTGCACTCTTGTGTATCTTATGTTCTACTACAGCTCAATCTTCTTTATATTCCATAAGCTCTGGCAATAGGAATGTTTTCCTTTCCATAGGTATGAGGTATAATTTCCTAACATGCCAAAAAATATCATTAAATAACATTAAATGCATTAAAAACCGCAAATATGACCATTAGAATTATTTAAATAATATTTAAAAAATGGTAAGAAACGGTGTCATAGTAGTTGTGCAAAGGGTGTCTCCTTGAACCGGTGTCTCCTTCACGATATGTGCTTCACGATGTTTCCTTCACGGTGTCTGAGTCATGGTGTCTGAGTCAAGGTGCCTGACTCACGGTGTCCGACTAACGGTGTATGACTCACGGTGTGTGACTCACGTTGTGTCCTTCACGGTGTCTGGGTCACAGTGTGTTGGGGTCACAGTGTCTCACTATTACGGTGTCTAAGTCACGGTGTCTGTGTCTTGCACAAATTATGTCTTAATATGTCAAACTTCACGGTGTTTTGATACTTAGAAAAATAATGGTATTCAAACTTAAACATTAATATGCATAATATGAATTAAGCTTAACCATTATAAGGTAAGAGAACTTGAAACATAAATACAGAGGTTTGATATGATAAGTAAGATTTGTGATCATGCATAAGATTTGAAAATAATATTGAGGTTAATTAATAATAATAATATTTGTGATCATTAAAACATGATTAATACATGAGGAGTCCAACAATCTCCCCCTTCTTGATAATCACAAATCATGTATAGTTAAAGAATAAATGAAATTCAATGTTAGAGAAAATAACATATAGAATAATAACAAATAAAATACAGAGAGATAACTCTTCTCACATTTTCTCCCCCTTTTGGTATTATAAACAATTAGAGATAATGGAGTGAAATAATGCATTTGTCATTAAAAACGTTCAGAATACAACATACAATAGAAATAAAAAAATAAAGACATCCCATCAAAAATTAAGAAACACTGGTTGGAATCACTGATTGGATTTCTCTTTGCCTTTATCAGCAGTAGGAGCTAGAGCTGATGTAGAAGAAGGCATGGAGGTAGTAGACAAAGATGTTAAAGGTAGACCTTCAAATATAGAGGGATCCAAAGAAGGAGCAGTAGAAGATCTAGAATGTGGTTGATCAAGAATGACTAGTCTGATATGAGATAGGGCTTGGTTGACTGACATGACAGTTGAGGCTAGGGCAGGTAGACCTGGTCGAAGAGGGGAAGCAGTTGGTGCAACTATAGCTGTACACTGCACATGAAGATACGACTTCAAAAGATTGATGAAATCAGTAATTATTTTTCCACCATATTGCATAGCCTTTTCAAAATTGTCTTTATTATCCATGAATTTGTCCAACAATCTGGTGAACTCAGTGAGCTTCTAAACTTGAGTTTTGAAAGCCTGAGTCACTAGAGGTATCTTTAGATTCTCCACAAGATACATAAAGTGATTTTTCATATCAGATTTGGAGTAAATCCGATTGAGATACTAATCTATCTTCTTGGTGATATCCTTTTGATCATCATTGGAAATCTTAGAATGAATGCGAACCAAGTCAAGTGCTCTATCACTGTTCTTCACAACTTCAGACAAAGAAGACAAATCTAAACCACTAAGGGAATTCTGAATTTCTTCCTTGATTATGGATCTCAGTAGAGAATCATCCAAATAAGGAACAAAATGTTGACTAGATGGAGGAGAAGCCTTTACAGCTACAGTTAGAGCTTTGAGCTATTTCAAAACCTTTTAAAGGCATCCAGTATACTCATCTGTAAGCTTATTCAGATTCCCTACAAGCTATCTCATGCGTTGCAGCATCTTTGTGTGCCTTTCTCCAATCATCTCATAAAATGACAACAGGTAGGGATGCATCTGAGATACAATCTCTCTGGAAATGTTGGAAACATTTGGTTCAGGAGAAGCAACAATAGGTGTAGGAGCAGGAGCAGGCTCTGATCTGGAATGTAGTTCTTTTTTCATGTCAGCTACCATACTTTTCAAAGTTGCAACATCAGCACTAAGTAGTTTTTTTTCAACTCTTACTTCTTGAATTTTATGGATCATCCTGGGTTGAATATGAAGAATAATATTTTCCAAAAGAATCGAGGAATCTTCCTGACTTAGTTGAGTCATAGAAAGAGGTTGAGAGGATATAATATTCTCAAATCTAGCTAAGATAGTCTCTCCAATGACTTTAAAATCATCTTTAGTTACAAAATATTGATGATTAGGTAAGGATTCCGGTGAAGAAAGTGGTCCATGGACATCTTCAGGGTCTAGTAATGGTTCTGAGTCAGTTTTAGATTTTGATTTAGGTTGAGGTTGAGGTTGAGGTTCAGGGTGTGTGACTGACTTCAGTCGAAACAAAGAAGAAAGGTAAAGTCCAGGTAGAGTCACTTGCTGTGATTCACTCAAATCATAAAATCATGGAAATTCATACCAAGTATACAAAGAGTATAACTCAGTTAGTGGAGATGCTTCACCAGGCTTAGCTTCATCAGTCTCAATATTTTGAGGTTCCTCCCCCTCAAAATGTGCTTCCATTTCAGATTCTTGAGGCTCAGGAACTGTGTTAAGAATTACAAGATCATCTCTAATCACCTCAGCCATTTATTTCCTTTCCAACTAAAAGGAAATTTCCGTCCTCTCTTCAGCAGAAGGTATGTACTCATGAACATATTGTTCCTCAAGCAGTGCTTCTAGACTTGCTTCCTTTTTAACAGGGAGTTCTTCTAGACTAGCTTTTAGCATTACAAGGAGGTTTTCTGCACCACCCGACTCTTCTATGTCTTGCTACTCTAAATCAGGGATATTCAAATCACTCGTAGCCTCAGGTTGGGTTTTTTGATCAACACACTCTCTAGAAGAATGAGCTTATTCCTCTCCAAGAACAAAAAGAGATTCTTCTTCTATAAAAACAAAAACAACTTCCTCTCTAAGAGTTATTTCAGCAGGAACATCAGCAGGGACAACAATCCTTTCCTACTCAACAGGAGCTGCTTCCTTTTGAGGTACTACATCCTCTTCTCTAGGTGGTACTTCAGCTACCACTTCCTCTTCTGAATACTCATCCACTTCATCTGGTTCCAAACCAGGATCAGTAATATTATTTGGCCTTCTTGGACAATCAACATTATTATACTTCTTATAAAGTTGATCATTATCCTCAACCCACTGCTTCTTCTAAGCTTTCCAATTAATTTTCATCCTTATAATGGTAGGCTTGGATAAAAAGTACTCAAAATACACAAGCTTTTCTTCATTTGGTCCAACTACTCTCTTGGCAACTAGCATAGTTGAGATCACCCTTGGGTAAAACAAAGATGTGGATTTAGAAGTGACCTTAATCAGTTCACACATGTGGTGAATGATATATTTGCAAAGATTTATCTTATGGACATTCTTCATGTGATGAATCAAGAACACATCCCGATACTTTAACACAGTAAAGTCTCCTTTCCTCAGTCTAATCAAATTCTGAACAAACTTAAACAGGAGCCTTGTCTCCCCATCCAATTCATCTGCTATGGCACTTCTCTTGGTTCCATTTCTAGTTATAATTTCAAAGGAATTCTCTAGGTCAAAGATGTCGGTTGTAGGAGGAGTGTCCCATTAATAATAATCACAAATCCCTTCATGAGGAATCCTTAGGCATAAAACCCATAGTCTCGAAGAGAATGACCATTTTTTTCCATTGATCCAGCTTGTTAACATTTATATTTCTCCAGTATTAAAGGAAAACATTACATACTGATATAATTGTGCAACCAACCTCTGGAAAATAGCTATATCTTGTCTAGAGAACCATTCAATCCATCCATGTTCTCTTAATAATTTCCGGACTAAAGACTTGCTGGAAAAAAGCCACTCAGGGCAGATTTCCTTCTTAGGAGCAACCATACGACTTACAAGGTTAGGATTTAGGGGTTCTTCGGGTGCAAGCTTCGGTGTCCTCTTCTGTTTCATAGAGAGGTGCTTCTCAGATGAGGGTGAAGATAGACACTTCATCCTTAACATCCACTGAAGGTTCGAGCGAGAGAGAATAAGAGAAGGTTTGCAAGGTTGAGAAGGTTAAGGAGAGAGCTCAGGTGAGGAATCGAGTGAAACCATTATGTTTTATCATTTGGTAATGTCAAACATCATAAAAACAAAAATGCTGGAATGTAAATAGTGGTGAAATAAAAATTACTGTGATACAGATTAAAATAAATGCATAAATAATCTTCACGGTGAGACAATGACTATTCTATGCAATCATGGTGAGACAGTGAGTGAACTGTTCTGTCATGGTGAGACACTTGATTGACAGACCATGAACACAAGGTGTTAACTTTGAGACCGTAAGCATGAAACAGTAACTGAGTAATAGTGAGAATGAAACAATAAAGTAATTTAGAAAAATATTACATGGTAAGACCAGTAAGATATCTATTTATGATCGATCATGCCAAGATCATGTATGATGTAATCTAATCTCTCATAATTTAATAGTTTAGTGAATATATCAGCAAGTTGATATTCAGTACCAATGAATTCAAAAGTGATATTACCCTTTTGATAATGATCCCTAAAAAAGTGATGTCTTACATCAATATGTTTTGTCCTAGAATGTGAAACTAGATTTTTTGAATTGTTAATTTCACTTGTGTTGTCACAATTTATTGGGACATGTCTGAATTGATATCCATAGTCTAGTGAAGTGTGTTTCATCCACAAAATTTGTGCACAACAACTTCCAGCAGCTATGTATTCATCTTCGCAGTAGATAATGCAAAAAAATTTTGTTTCTTACTACACCATGATACTAGTGGCTTGCCTAAAAAGTGACATGTCCCATATGTTCTCTTTCTATCTAACTTACATCCAGAAAAATCAACATCAGAATAACTAACAAGTTTAAATGATTATCCTTTCGAATAGAACAGTCCTAGATTGGGAGTATGCTTGAGGTATTTGAAAATTCTCTTTACATAATTTAAATGTTATTCTTTAGGTTTTTCTTGAAAACAAGCACACATACACACACTAAACATAATATTAGGACGACTAGCAGTTAAGTAGAGTAGACTTCCAATCATTCCACTATAAGTGGTTTGATCAACAGATTTTACATCTTCATCAAGATATAACTTACATGTGGTACTCATGGGAGTGTCACTACTTTTAGTGCTATCCAATCCAAAACGTTTTAGAAGATATCTAGTATACTTAATTTGAGTCAAAATAATTCCATCATTATTTTGAAAGATTTGAAATCCAAGAAATAATTTAAGTTCACCCATTAAACTCATTTCAAATTTGTTTTTCATCATTTTAGAAAATTCAGTACATAATGAAGTTTTTGAAGATCAAAAAATAATATCATCTATATAAATTTGTATAACTAAAACAACTTTAGAAATTTGTTTTATAAAAAGGGTAGGATCGGCTATACCTTTTGTAAAAATTTTAGAAATTTGAAAAGTCCTTAATCTATTATACAAAGCTCTTGGAGCTTGCTTTAAACCATATAAAGATTTTTATAATTTGAAAATATGATTTGGAAAATGAGGGTTTGTAAATCTAGGTGGTTGTTTAAAAAAAACATCCTCAACAATATACCCATTTAAGAATGCACTCTTGACATCCATTTGATATAGTTTGAAATTCAGATGTGTAGCATAAGCAAGTAGAATTCTAATGGCTTCAAGTTTGGATACTGGAGAAAAAGTCTCCTCATAGTCAATTCCTTCTTCTTGACTATAGCCTTGTGCAACTAACCTAGCCTTGTTTCTAACAATGTTTCCAGATTTATCTACTTTATTTCTAAACACCCATTTAGTGCCTATGAAAAAAGTTTCCTTGGGTCCTTCTACTAGTTTCCAAACATTATTTCTGTCAAACTGATTAAGTTCTTCTTGCATAGAAATTACCCAACATTCATCATTAATATAATCATCAATGTTTTTAGTTTCAAGTTGTGACAAAAAGGATTGATGTTCAACCTGATTTCTAAGAGAAACTCTAGTCTGTGTCCCTCTATCCAGATTTACTACAACATCATCTAAAGGATGATTCTTTAGAATCCTAGTTGATCTAGTAAAGGTAGGACTATAAATTTCAGGTTCTTCTCTTGGTTTAGGTTCATTAGGAGCAGATTCTGAAATATTCCCAGAACTAGTTATCTTTATAGAAGGTTCATTGAATTTATCATTATGGTTCAGAAAAGACAAATCTTCTTCAATATTTCCAAGAGAAGGCTTAGGTTCATGTGGATCAGTTTCATCAAACTTTATGTGAACAGATTCTTCCACACACCTGGTTATCTTATTGAAAACTCTATTGGCTTTTCTGGTTATAGAATATCCTAAAAATATTCCTTCATCACTCTTAGAAGAAAACTTTTCTAGATTATCCTTGGTATTTAGAATAACGACTTTGCATCCAAAGACTTTAAAGTAGCTAACTTCCGGTTTCCTATTATTCCACAACACATAAGGTGTATTTTTGAGAACAGGTCTGACTAAGATTCTATTGATGATATAACAAGCTGTATTTATAGCTTCAGCCCAAATGTAAATAGGTAGATCATACTCATTAAGCATAGTTCTAGAAATTTTTTGCAGGGTTCTGTTTCTTATTTCTACTACCCCATTCTGTTGAGGTGTCCAAGGTGCAGAGAAATTGTGAGTATAGACATTTTGTGAGAAAAAAGAGTCAAACTAATGATTTTCAAACTCACATCCATGGTCACTTCTTAGGGTCTTATCCTTAAGTCCACTATGATTTTCTACAAACTTGGAGTATTTAATAAAGTAATAACAAGCTTCACTTTTGTGAGCTAAGAAGTATACCCATGTATATATAGAAAAGTCATCAACTAAGACATAGACAAGGTGCTTCCCATTTAAACTAGAAACTCTAGAAGGTCCAAACAATCCCATGTGAACTAACTCGAGGGGTTGAGAAGTTGACACTTGTTTCTTTGGTTTGAAAGAGATTTTGTGTTGCTTTCCCTTTTGACAGGGATTACAAACTATGCCATTTGGAAACTCAAGTTTTGGTAAGTCTCTAACTAAGTTCTTCCTAGTCAATTTTCTAAGTGAATGTATATTACTATGTCCTAATCTTCAATGCCAAATCCAAGATTCTTTATGAAAAGAATTTAAATAAGTAATGTTTTGTTTAGCTAAAGAATTCAAATCAATTGCATAAACATTTTCATTTCTCAAGGCATAAAATACCAAAACATTTTTAGAATTAAAAACATTAGAAGAATCATTTTCAAACTTAACATTAAATCCATCATCACAAAACTAAGAAATACTTAACAGATTATATTTAAGTCCATCAACAAATAAAACTTTAGAAATTAAAACTGAGTTAGTGTTATGAATTAAACCTATCCTGATGATATTTCCTTTAGAATTATCACAAAAGGTAACATAGCCTCCATCAACCCTTATTAAGATCATGAAGCATGAATAATCCCCAGACATATTCCTTGAACATCCACTATCCAAGTACCATATCTTCTTATGGGAACTCTTCAAACAGGTTTCCTACAAAATAGTTTTAAACAGTGAATGATTTTGGTACCCAGATTCTCTTGGGTCCAGAAAGGTTAGCAAGAAAAGATTTAGGTACCAAGATTTGTCTTTTGGGTTTAATATAATAAGTATATTCAGGAGATTTTGACAGATAAACTCTATTTGATATATAACTATGTGGGTAACAAGTTGAAGCATATGAATTTCTAGAACTGGAACTAGCAGAATTTTGTCCAGATTTTGGAATAAATAAAGTTATGGTAAACTTTCTCTGTCCATGTTGGTATCCCAAACAAGTAGTGTACTTTGGTGCCACTTGCTTTCCTATCATTTGAGTTAGAGTTTCTTTTACATTTGTGAACTTTTCTAAGCCTTTTCTAAGTTGCTCATTAGACATTTTCAGTTCAGTATTTTCCTTTAACAGTTGAGCATTCTTTTCCTTTTCAATCTCAAGGGAATATTTAACAGTACTAGATAAATCATGAAGTTTCTTTAAAGTTTTGTAATTGTCCTTAAGTTCATTACATGTTTCTTATATCATATTACAATATTCTAATAGATCCTCACTAAACATGTTTTCAGATTCAGAATCGGAATCAGAATCAACTCCAGAATAGTATGAATTTAAAGTAGGAGTGTTCGGTGTTACCTCAAAGATGTTTTTCATAAAAAACATGTTTGCTTTATGAGAATATTTATCATTAGCATAATCAGAATCACTTGAAGTGTCTTATGAAGCACTCCAAGTTGCTTTCATTGCTTTTTTATACTTGTTATCCTTGTAGTCATGTTTCTTCTTGAACTTTAATTTTGGACAGTCAGCTTTAATGTGACCTTTTCTCTTGCATTCATAGTAGATAACTTCATCACCCTTATCAGCTTTCTTCCGATATTTCTTCCAGTGTCCTTTGTTGTCAAATTTACCTTTGTAGTTTTATTTTCTGAAGTATTTCTTCTTCTTATAGAATTTCATAAATCTTCTGGCTACTTGATCCATTTCAGCATCACTGTCAGAGTTTGAATCTTTACTTGTTGAACTTTCAGGTTGTATTTGAACTTTCTCTTTGTCCTTTATCTTCAAGGAAGATTTTTTAAAGGCTACTGACTTCCTTTTAGGTTCATAATCTTCCTACTTATTCACTTTGATTTCTTCCTCATACATCATAAGCTTACCAATTAGTTCTTTAATAGGAAGAGCTCCAATGTCACATGACTCTCTTATCGAAATAGAAGTGCCCCTCCATCGGTCCTGGTAGACATCTCAATATTCTCATGATTTGTTCCTTTTCTGGAACAACCTTTCCAAGTGAACTCATAGTGTTGACAATCTCATTGAACCTAAGATACATGTCAGAGATAGGTTCATCAGTCTTCATTTTAAAATTAACATATTTAATAGTATAAGTGTTTAATATCATTTCTTTATCAATGGTTGTTCCTTCATGAGAAACACCCAAGGTATCCCAAATTACATAAGATATTTTACAAGCAAGTATTATATTAAATTCTTCATCTCCTAAAGCACAGTATAGGGTATTCATAGCTTTAAAATTATTATTGTAAGCAGTCTTTGTAAGTTCATCCCAAGTTGTTCTTTCAGTTTCTGGAATTTTATATTAAGACTCTATAGTAGTCCAGATATCTAAACACATACTTTATGAATGAATTTTCATCTTATGTTTCCACTGGGCATAGTTGGTACCATTGAAGAAAGGTGGTGTGTTGGTAGCAGCATCCTCTAGTCTATTGTCCATAGTTAGATTTTAGAAAAGACATTTAAAGAGGTAAAATTTAGAACAAACAGAAATTTAATATCTTTAAAGATACAACTAAAATAACAGTTGAAAAAATATAATGTTTTCAAAACTTTGAAAAACAAAAAAATACTCTGATACCAAATTTTGGTTGGAGTAGACACTCAAGAGGGGGGTGAATTGAGTTCCAATTAAAATTTCTGTTAAAAATTATTTTTATTAAAATCCCCAATTTATGAAACAAGTTAAACTATAGTGAATTTGTAAAACTGTAAAGGATCAATTATGTTCTCAAAATATTGATTAGGTCTCAGTTAATTTAATCAGAAGATTAAATTATCTTTGGAAACTAATCTACTGATTTACAATAATTACAAGCACTTGCTCGATTAACTATCAAAGTAACTTTAAAATAGTTCTGTATTTCAAAGTAATAGCAGTAGAATATAAATTAGATACTGTACACTTTAAACATAAACTAAAAGGAACAACAGATATAAACAATAGGTTCAGTATCAATCCGAGACTTAGTCCTCTCAAATTTATATATAAATTTGATCCACACCCTGGATCAGGGTTAATAATAGTTCAGAAACTATCCAGGTTCTAAGACCTCTACCACTGTTCTTAATTGGAAAACAAAGACAACAACACCTAGGATTTCCAGGTCCTATTGGACCTCTACCACTGTCTTCAGTGGGACACAAGAAGGTGTAGAATGTTTGGAATGAGGATTTAGTATCCTCCAGTTCAACACAGGAGACAATGTGTGTGTAAAATAAATAGGATACACACACTACTCAAAAGTAAATAATGAATCACTTAGAGAGAGTATATGAAAGTTTAGAGAGCTCTAGTGATTGGCAGTGCAGCTCTGGACTCGTTGGATTCAGCAGAAATGCTTCTAAGTCCTTCTCTGGTTTTTCTGTTGAAAAACAGAGTGTCATGGTTCAGCTTTTGTTCTTCAGAAGTGAATATGTTCTCTTGACTTTAGAGTACTTCTTGTGTTCTTCAGTAGTGTTGGATTGTATGTATGAGAGTTTTTTGAGGATATTTCAATGTGTTCAACTTCTGTTCAGTACAGTTCTTGCATGTATTGTCTTCGCGTATTTCTCTTTTTCACTCTCGAGTACTTGGGTTCACTCTTGTGTATCTTCTATTCTACTGCAGCTCAATCTTCTCTATATTCCATAAGCTTCGGTAGTAGGAATGATTTACTTTCCATAGGTATGAGGTAAGACTTGCTGACATACCAACAACTATCATTAAATAACATTAAATGCATTAAAAACATCAAATATGACCATTAGAATTATTTAAAATAATATTGAAAAAAAGGTTAAGAAACAATGTCATAGTAGTTTTGTAAATGGTGTATCCTTGGACTGGTGTCTCCTTCACGACATGTGCTTCACGGTGTGTCCTTCATGGTGTCTCCATGTCATGGTCTCTAAGTCACGGTGTCTAAGTCATGGTGTCTAACTCATGGTGTCTGACTCACGGTGTCTGACTCACTGTGTGTGACTCACGATGTGTCCTTCCTAGTGTCTGGGTCACGGTGTGTTGAGGTCATAGTGTCTCACTGTCACGCTGTCTGAGTCACGGTGTCTGAGTCATGGTGTTTCTGTCCTGCACACAGTCTATCTTACTATGTCAAACTTCACGGTGTCTTGATACTTAGACAAATAACTGTATTAAAACTTAAATAGTAATATGCATAATATTAATTAATCTTAACCATTATAAGGTAAGAGAACTTGAAACATAAATATAGAGGTTTGATACGATAAGTAATATTTGCGATCATGCATAAGAGTTGTAAATAACAATGAGATTAATTAACAATAATAAGATTTGTTATCATTAAAACATGATTAATACATGAAGAGTCCAATAGTTTTCTTTGAGGAAGTATTTACTCCAAAATCCATCATAAGGTATTTTAATGAAAATGTGAATTATCCTAAACATATCCCTTGGGAGTGTCATAACCAAGAGTGCAGCAAGACCGGTTGTCATGCACCAGGATACCCTGGGTCCAGCCCGAAACTCCTTGTCAAAGTTTTCATTCCTAGGTACATCTATGCTAGAGCTCCTCTACCTGCTCGTATCCTGACATGGTTGTATTGTTTGAAAATACACAAAATCTCTACATTACCAAAATTCTAGAAAGTTATTCTATACTAATCCACAAAGTCTATCTTAGGGTCATGTTCTCTAATCAGAGTTTATCTAAATCTAGTTTACACAGTTTGTACTAAATTTCCTCTGATACCAAATGTAATGCCCCAACCACAGAATCCTGGAGCCGGTGCATTATTTTAATAAATTGGCATGATTACAAGGAAACAAGTCCTGATGGACCGATTATTTTAGCATTCATGGAAAATAGATTACATACATGAACGTCACATTACACATTAGAAAAATAAAACTCAACATAAATGATCCTTTGAGAATGCCATTAATCCCCTATCATAAACCTACTTATCAATCATAATACACTTATTGGAATCCATGGAAAATAAAACATAAGAAAGGGGTGAGATCAAACACTTAGTAAGGATAAGAAATACTGCGAATGATAAAATAAACATTAGAAATGGTGAATAATTTAAAACATATGCCTTTACGAATAATAAAAATTAACACTTTATGGAAGGAATATTATATGAGTAAATAATAATATAATAAAACATATACATGGGTATTATACTAGTCGAATGACCACATAAACCATCAATAATATTTTCAAAATGAGGGAATGTATAATGTCGGACATTCTGTAACATTTTGTCAAGGACTCGGCCAGGACGTCTAAAAATGGTTAAGGCCTCGACCAAAACCATATATCAAATTTGGGAAAGGACTTAGCCAATTCCACATCTAATTGTCTCATGAGACCTACCGATGCCTCAGTGAGCTATAACGGGCTCCACCCGTCACTTACTAAGTCCAATGCATTCCTCAGATGAAAAGTCTTAAACATAACATAAATATTCATATTATAACTAGCATACGAAATGTAAATACTTTATCCATAAACCATGAATGGTATAAAAATAAGACATGAAAATTAAAACATATCACAAAACCTTCAATACAATATGGTGGATTTGAATCATAATAAATCAACCTTGATCAAGAATAATATCCCGTAAAGGATGTTGACATAGTTGAAAATTATTAGTAAAAATCATTATGAGAAATATTCCTTTTTCATGAAATCATTTTAAATTAATATAAGGGAATTAATTTAAGAGATATTTTTGAATCAAAGTGTCACATACCAATTTGAAACTTCTTAAAGGAGTTAACATTTTAAAACATTCATGTCTATATAAATAAATCCTTAAAACAATTTTTAAAACATGATCATTAATGAGAAAGGTTTTGAAGATTAAATCATTAAAAAATTTAAAATGACGTTTTAGTAAAACTTTCCTTAAAATTTATCCATTTGAAATCACTTTTATGTAACATTGAAATGGATAATAGATATTTCCCAGTAGATACTTATGTAAAAGCAACCTCGGATAATAAAGAGATTGTGAAATTAACCCTTACCTTGCACTTTCCTTTGGTTGAGGGTACGTTTAACCTCCTGTATAATGTCCATAGTATGTTATTAAATTATACTATAACCATATTCATATTTATTATATCATACATGATTCATTTATGACTTTACACTACCAATTTAATAATCATTTCTATGTTAAATTAACATTTCGGGTAATAATCACTTTCTTTATCATATGTGTTTTAACTTGTTATTCTTAATCGTATCATTTAGATCATGAATTAAATACTTTAAGAATATAAAAATTTATTTATATATCATATATATTTAGAATATAAGTATTTATAATAGATATATATATGAAATGAGAGGCACAATTTATGGAGATGGTAGGCCGTACGTACGCATAAACGCTATTTCCGTTTTCATACCGCATTGAATATAAGTAAGTGAATACGATATATGTAATTATATATACAGAAATATATTTATATATATATAAATATATATATCTCCAGTAGAATTATTATGTCCTATATTACATACTTATTAATAATATATATTTTTATAATCATCGTTGAATGGTGAATGTGGAAATGAATCTCATCGCGTCATGGAGACGGTAATTCGTACGTACGCACGAGCGAAAATATCATTATATTGATAGTGAAATAGAATGTAATTGGATGGTATGTAATATATACATAATCATTAACATGTTATATTTATTATTTAAATTATTTATACTCATTATTATACGCATCCAAATAATGAAGTGTTTTAATACCAAACTACACCACGACGTGAAGATGGTAAGCCGTAAGTATGCACGTATGGTGAATTTGTCATTTATTGGATGGATAGAATAAAAAATATGGTTTTAACATATTTATAATAACATAATAGTATGTAGGAGGTACTATATTTATTATTTTGGTATGAAAACAACAAATAAAGAGGAAGTGGAAGAGGAAAAGAACTTGAAAGAGGTGATGAAATATTTACCTCTTTTTCTAGTTGTTCCTGTTGATTTGATCAAACGGGCTCCTTAGGTTGGGTTTATGACCAAAGTATGGCCTCTAAGATGAAGGGAGGAAAGTTTGGAGGATATTTGGGTAGGGGTTGGCCATGCCAAATGGTTTTGGAGGTGTGATTTTGGGAGAAGGGGAAGTGCCTTTTTATAAGAGAGGTGAGGGTCATTTTGAGAAAAGCTTGAAATATTATTTTATAAAAAAATAATTTTCTGTTTCTAATGGATCAGAAATGATTTATTTATAGTCTAAGGTGGGGATGAGTCTAAAACCACTAAACCAATAGGTTTTAGATTGTTTTAGGTCCCCATATTAAAATTATCTTTTAGATTTAACTCTTAGTTAAATATTTTAACTTTTACTGTGTCTTTTTGTATTCTTACACTATATGGTTTATAAACATACTCTAATATTTCAAGAGAACCTCAAGTGGATCATTAATGAAATATATATTATTATTTAATCCCTTTTTCCGAACCTTAGATTTTTAGGAACTTTTTATCAACCAATAATATAGTATTTGTTTTAAATATTAATTTATGTCAATTTTTTAATTATTTGGTATTTGGTTTTTTTGAAAGTCATCACAACTTGATTACTTCGAAAAAGATACATTGAATCAACCATAACATTTCATATTAACCTATAAAATTCATGGATGTTATAAAAACTTTGAAATTATATTTATTTTAATATTTATAAAACAATTTATTTGATTCATTCATCAATAAGGTAATTATTGCATCATCATTATGTCATAAATAAATTAAAATATTTAATTTCTAAAAATCATAAATAAAATACTATTATGTATGAAATATGTTTATCCTAATAAATAATATTTATTGTTGAATTTATATTGTGTGTAACCCTATATTAAAAATATTTTAGTTATTAAACTTTGAATTTAACACTTTTAACTCTTCTTTAAATAAAATAATAGTAAATGTCCTAATATAATCCAAGTGGACCTAAAGGATCATATTTTATTCCTATGTTTGTTTCTAGTCGAAATAAACTTATCCAATAGAATTAGTACATGTGTTAGGGTAATTATTATATCATTTTTACCTTTAATTACCCAATTTACTTTTCACCACGGTAAATAAAAATGAAAAGTTACTATTCACCAAAATTATTTTTATCTTATTAAACGAAATTTTACTTACTGATATCAACTGTTTCTCTCAGATTTTTAAATTCAACTAACAGAACCAGTAAAATTAAGTTTTATGCAAATTTTCTAATGATTCTAGGAGGTGGGTAAAAGACGGTAAAAAGTTCGATAAAATTATATATATATAAACTTATTATGAAATGACTACAATGAATTAAATTGAACACAAATTGGTATTATATATATGTTTTGAATTAAAATAAATTTAAATAAAATAAATAATTATTTATGTAAAATGTCGGTTTTAAATAATAACGTAGTGTTTTTCACTATTCATCAAAAATTGAATGTTTTCAGAAAAATACCAAAAATTCACCCAAAGATAATTTTGATATTCTGAATTAAAAAATGAAGTCTATTTCATAAAATTACAAACATAGAAGTTTCATTTATTAATTTAAAATTAATTCTCCTTGTCAAAACCAAAAAGCGGGTTTCTAAAAAGTAAAAACTATAAAAATATTGACATGTGTTTATGTCAAATTTTAAGGAATAATTACTTATAATGACCTAAATTGAATTAAATGATAAAAATATAATCTAATTATACTTAATAACCTTTAAAATTCATAATTTTACACTCTAAATTATTTTTATTAAAAAAGTTGTTTTCAATTAAAACATAGTATTTTTTACTATTCGTCAAAATGTGAAAGTTATCAGAAAAGTTCCCAAATTTTATCCAAAATAAATTTTTATGTCCCTCTTATAAAAAAGATTTTAATTTCATTATATGGAATATATAAATGTGTCAAATATTTATTTTAAAAATGGTTCTCCATTAAAAGGTGGTAAAATTTCATTTTTTGAAAAATAATTCTTTTATCTAAAAAAATGAATTTTTTCTTATATTATGTCTAAGAAACACTTAATATGGATGTTAAAATTATATAGAATATATATAAAATTCAAAATGTAGTTAAAACTAATCATAACCTCTTTTCTAATGGCTAGTTTGGTAAGTTGTAGTTCGCTTGAACTCGTTGTTGCGTGTAACTCAAGTTAGTGAATTACTTTGAAGAGAAAACATACTAAGAAATATTGAGGTGTTACATTAATAACTTTTATAAACCATTGTGTACAATAATTAGGTTTCCAAAACCATCCTCTAATCTTAAATGTGAAACATTTGTGTAGTGGACAACCATCTATATTTCCACTTAAGGGAATTCACGAAAATTTACATATCCTTATTTGATTTTTTATTTACATTTATTAAATCATAAATCCATAATTTTGGCACAATTATGAATTCTTGTGATATGAAAATTAAGGGTAGACCCAAAATTATATAGCCATCCAATGCATTGGGAAATGTTTTTATCACATGTGATTCCATATCAGTTGCATGAGAGGTTATCCTAAGAGAACTATGTTTTTTTTCTTGGTGTTAATCCTTGAATTATGCTTATGATGTAATTTTTTATGTTTTTTCCAAATTAATAAATTTTATTTATATTTTCATGTTATATCATTCCGAATTATTAATTGTTATCATTCTCACCTCAGTTATGTTAACTTGATATGCCTCTTGGATCACATGTACAACTATATAATTTTTTTATATTTTTCTATTCCCTTGTTGAGATTTATATATTAACCATTTCTTATGTACGTACCTAGGTTATCACATGTTATTTTAGAAGATTTAAGAAATATAAAGGCATGTTTTGGAGATTTTAAATAATGTCATTGTATTTATATTGCATGTTGTTATGTTATATACTTAATTACCCAAGTTCACTTGGACTCATAATCTCATGGGGTTGTATTAAGTATATATTTATTTAATAATTAATGAGTTACAGTTTACTAAAGATATGGGTTTCCATATTCATGAATTCTCTAGTGGAGATGGATGAGAGAAAGGGTGAACGTGAGAACTTTTTATACATAAAAATGTGGGGCTTTTCTGTGGAAACTAATGTTAGGTAAGCTATAAGAATGGTATCACATGTGAGGTTGGTGGGTTGAGTGAGTTATGTGATGAAATATTATAAAGAAATGAGGGATTGACTTTCCAAATTATCAAAAGGTTTTATGGAAGGTCTAGGGGTATGGTTAATTAAGAAATATTTATGTCTCATTAAGTTACCAATTTTAACCCTTACTAATCTTGATTAAAAATTAACTATATTAATTATCTTAATAATATAAGATGACCCTTTATACTGATGTTTGACATACTACCACAAAAAACATAATCAAATTAATCTAATTAATTTTCTTAATAATGGATAATTAAATTCTAAATTAAATAATAAGATATAGGAAAACATTTGTAAGAAAATTTCAATTTATACTTTATGTATTTTTATTCATACTACATATTAATTATTAATTTAATGAGTGTTTATATACTTGTTTATATGTTTAAAAATCATTTGATAATCATAATTTAAAATAAATCAATATAATTTAGTTATATAATATTTATATGACTGTTATAAAATTAATTTCTTGGTAATAACCATTTTTCATCTACTGAAGTAATCATTCCATTACCTTAATAACATAATTGTATGCATAAAAATTAAATTGGTTTCATTAAATAAATAAAAAAAATTTAAATATTGAAAAACATTTATCAGCTAAAATTTCTATGTTTGAGAGAACATTATTTTAATTTCATCACATATAACCTAGAAAACCATTTCTAGAGAAAGTGTATTTTTATTCAAAATATTTTTTTAATTCTAAAATTATACATGTTATTGATCTAAATGAAATTGATTTTGAATATTATAAAACTAAAAATATTTATGTGGATTTACAATAAATCCTTACAAAAATTCTATCATTTGAAAAAAAGTATAAAATGAAAATAGGAAAATTGTTTTTATTAGAATAAAATATAAATTAATTGTCAAAAATTTAATCATGGGTTTTCTAAATATAATATAGTTTTTTAAAATGCATATTTTTCCCATCAAATTTATTCATGGTTTTGAATAATGTTTCATAAGTTTTAATTTCAAACATATATTATGATAATGTCATAAAATCTATTGTATTAGTAATAACAATATCTTTCACTATTCCTATAAAATCAAACTATTTTAGAAACGTACAAAAATTCATCCAAAGATATTTTTTACATGATTAATAAAATTCTGAAATAATTTTTATAAAATAAAAAATATAGAATATTACAAATTTAATTTTTTAATACAGTCATGAATACATGATTTCTAGAGTGTTCATTATGACATAATTATGGGATGTAGTGTTTACATATAATTAAATAGTATTATATGTTACAATTATAATCATTCATTCTATATTTATTAATATGTTGTTTTTATTCTGATCATTAGATACTAGTGATTTTGATTCTTTCATACATTTTTTTAATTTCAATGTCAATATTTATTGATTTATTTCAAGTTTAGCACACCCATATTATTTAATTCATTGGAATAAATGTTGTTTAAGTATTTATAATGTCTTATTTTCATCCCAAGAAAGTATTTTTATTATTATTCATATATAGAAAATTAATAGAAATCTTGGTATGATAAATTTTAATGAAAACAATTTTTATATTAATAATGTATTAGATAAAAATATTACTCTTCAAATACTAGAAACCAATAATAATCTATAAATTAATGTATAATATTACATTTAAAGATGGTTATGAAGAAATCCATGTTATAAATTTATATAATTAATCATGTTGGTCATTAAACCAACCCAAAAAAGAACATGTTGTAATCTATGGGATAGTATGGTTATGAATGTGATTCTTTCATTACAATATCAATATTATAAAAGATTAATGATATTATTTAGATACTATTTAGTTAATTAATAAAATTTTATTAGAAGTGGAAGAAGAAGGTAAATGATGATAGTTGATAAGAATAATATTTTTCCCTTTTCATATGCTTGATTTGGATGATAGTATTTTAAATGATATCTTATTATCTATATTATAATAGGATGTATAATTCATCTATATATAATCTTAATAATTTTATAAAATTATTTTTATTCATACAATAAATTATTATATCCATCTATAAAATGTGGTGATGAAAATAAAAATATGTTGTTCATGGAGGCGGTGATATGCATGTAACAGGAGTGATATTTTTATTTTTTGAATGGATTAGTGTATAACAAAAAATGGTTATACCATGACTATAATACTTTTTCAATATAGAAATATACATATTTCATTATATTAATATGTTTATAGTAATTTTAGATTATATTGGATGATAATTATAATAAATAAAATAATTGGGGTTGATAATACTCATGAAGAGGATTTGAGTATTCTATTGAAATATTCCTAAAAAATTAAGAAATTGAAGGCATTTATTATAACCAGGGGCTTTGAAAAGTATAGAAGGATTCCAAGAAAGGAAAATGCGTGGGGTACAAGTTGAATTTTAATGATATATTGATTCGAAGAGGGAAGAGGTGAGATCCTTTTATAGGTGAATAAGAAGAAATTTTATTTGGGATTGATTTATAGGTGAGAGGTATGAATAAAAATTCATGAGAGTTACATGAAATAGGTGAGAAATAATGGTGACAAATGTATGAATGAATTCAAAACTACAGACAAAAAATTCTTTTATAAGGAGTTTGATTCTTGTTAATCTAGTAAGCATCGATCCACTTTATATCACTCATTTTTACAATCAATAATCTTAATCAATAATTTAACATGACATTTAGTTTTTACTAAAAATAAATTATGACCCATCATATAAAATATTTACATAATTATTTAATTTTTATCCCATTTACTATAATTTAATTTCTAAATTTGAAAAAATTATCTATTAAATTAGAACATAAGATATATGGAAAAAAATTATAAAAATGAATTATTATATGTTTCTTGTTTTTATCTAATTTCTAATCAATTATTTATTAATTTTTTGTTAATTTTTTTTTTATTTTTAAATCATATAAATTTCATCAAAATAGATCAAACAAAAATTACACAATGTTTATAAGAAAAAGTATTTGAAAAATACATACCATTGTAATCAATATTTACATTGGAATAGAATTTTTATATTAAAAATAAAAATGATCTTATTATAAATTTTACATGTTATGATTAAAAATATGAAACACATTTTATTAAAACCTATTTATAGAGTTTATAGAAACTAAATTTAACATAAATGGTCATAATATATAATTTTTTTTGAAAAAATAAAATTTTAAGCATAAAATGAAATTATTTATATTAAATTTCCTTGTAATAACTTGTGGATTAATGTTAATTTATTTACTTATGTATTTTCAACACATTTAATTTTAAATAAGTCTTTCATAGTGATTAAATTTATTGTGATAAAGATACTCCACACTTTAGATAAGGCTCTTTTAAATAATCATTAAAAAATAATAATTAAATTAATTATTTATATATGAACTAATTAATTTTATAAATAAATTGAAGTCAAAATAATTTTTTTAATTTTAAAAATACATCATTTAATAGTGATTTAGGATGCATAAAAGTATCTTAATTGGATATTTTCTTTTATTTTACTATTTCATTCTCATAATGTTAATTTTATCTTAATAAAGTGTACCATGGTTTCTTTTAGTTCAGTGTAATTAATATAACAAACGTTTAAAATTGTACTTATTTAAATGGAAGATAACACCATAATAATAGATAGTAACACGTGTGAGGGATATGTAAGGGACATCCTTACATATGTCCCTCGCCAATATTTTCATGGTATATTTTAGCTAGAAATCACTGATGCATGATGTTAAATAATATTGTACAACCCTATCACCTGACCTTAAATTGTTATACCTTAAATAAATGGTCTTTCATTATGGTAAACTAGTATATGCATGGAACTTCTATAAGGTCCAATCCCAAAACCACATAGTTCTATGACACACCTCCTTAAAATAACTCTTAAATTGGTCACAAATTCACATCCTCAAAAATCACAAAAATATTTCTCATCACATGGGATTAAAAAGAATTATGTATCTTGGAATGTGGTAGTAAATAATGTGGGTTCTAGTTCAATTCATAGTGATACATTATAATTCCCTATAAATGGCCTGATCTTGACTCTAATACACTAGCACCTCCCTATATGGATATTTAATCTATATTTCTTAGATAGAATCACTAAACTATAAAATTACATACTAATAGGATATATATAATGAAATTTTGATATATATATATATATAGAAATTTATGTGGAAGAATTTTTTATATTGTTAATATACATGGTAGAAACTAGTCTTGCCTTGGGATTTGGGAAGGATTTACGATCATATCATAAATTTATATTGGAGTCATATTGTCAGAAAAATACCCCCCAAAATATTCAATAAAACCAAATTCCCATCCTCTTCACCAATGAACCATTTTAATTGTCATTGGTAAAGTTTCAGTTACATAATACATTTGGAAACTAGTCTTCATTGACTCAAAAAAATTACGCATTGTGTGAGTCAGAAGGAGAATGGATAAAATGAAATACATTTATGATGAATTATTGATTTATATCATATTTAACTTGTTTTTTCTTATTAAATAGAACAATCATCGTGGAACATATGAAACAAATTGTGCAGCTCACTTGAATCCTTTACCCATGAGAGTGATCAATCCATAATTCTCTTACCTTTAATTCTTCATTTAACTGTTTGTCAATTTTTTCATTGATTATTTAATAAATTATATATTTTTAGGAATTTATGGACAATTAGTGATCTTGGGACTCTTATATAATTATGAACCATCAATACCTTCAATGAATCTCATATTATTCCCTTTGATCCAAATGGAAACATTCAGACAAACCTTTTCTCTTGTCATCCAATAGTTATAAACTCATGGTCTCAATTTATCTCCTCACACAATTACTACTCATTGGATGAAGCACCCAACCAAAGAATCAATGAAGATAGAAGTTTTGGACTTTCTATCTTAGAGGATGTTGTCACCAACCCAAAATCTCCAATACTAGGTGATGAATGAACTAATATGGGAGTACCATCTAAACTTATAAACCCCGAAATTAGATATATCTTGTGATATTGTCTCATAGGTGAAGCTCCACTGGCAGTCTTATCAATGAAGGATATAGAAAAAGCCTGTAGTACATATGAACATGTCAAAATGCTTCCTTAGTGTTTCCCAGACAATGAAAATACCAATATTCCGTAACTTATGGAGGTGGAGGACGATGATTTCAATATCCCCACTAATATTCAAGAGCCTCCCTTGAGGGATATTACTATAATTAATTTCCAAAATCAATGTTGAATCACTCTGAGATTTTGTGAAATATATATTTTTCCAATGAATATAGTATTTTCAATAGTTTTTATATACAACACCTAGTTTAGCATTCATTATGTGCAAAAATGAGTTTCTTTGAAAGCATGCATTACACACATCACCGAACTTCAATGAACCATGAAATGATATTATTTTTAATATGAATGTTATATCCTAGTTGTTAAATAGGTGGATTTAAATAATATTAAATAGTTAATGATATATACATATAAATTCCATAGTAAAAATATTTATTTTATAAAATAATAGAAAAAAATAAATCATTTTTTAGTAATGTAATTATATTCCTCAAAAATATGTATTCTTAAAAGATGATATTAATTTATTATTATGAGAAAATATTATTATAAATTTAAGGATATTTTAGAAAATTTATTTGATAAATTTAACTTCATTCATCTATTAAATAAATAAAAATTAAATTATGGTGAAATTTTAGGACATTTTGGAAAATATTGATTTTTTATTGAATAATGGAAAATATCGAATTTTATAAAATAATAATTTATTTCAAAATAAATTAAGTGATTTAAATTCAAATCATTCTTAATGTAACATAAATATTATTTATATATATTTAGTACACTTAATTGTTTCTTAATGAACATTATTTTGGATATTAGTATATATTTTTTTTGTGTCTAAAACATGTTTTTTTTAGAAAACAGTTTTAAATTGCCTAATATTTCCAAATTATTATTAATTAAAATAATCCATAATGATGAATTTGTTAAATAAAATATAGTTTATATATAAAATAAGTTCAATTTATATTCATAAAATGACTATTTTTAGACATATATTTAATATAAAATCATCTTGTTCTAAAAAAAATAAACTTCTCGAAAACCTATTTCTTCCTCACATATCCATGTTATGTATTAAATTTAACTTTTTTCCAATTGTAGATTTTTTTGACAAAAAATGTTAATTTTTAAAATCATAATTTCAGTATTATATTAGCGTTTATTTTTGAAAATTTTCTAAAAAATATTAATTTTTAGGATGAATTGTTAAAAATTGTGAAATTTAATTTAAAAATACCTGTTTATTTAATTTATTAACAAATTTATATTATATTTTAAATAGTTTTTAAATAAAAATTAGTTCAATTATATTTAAATTAATCTATTTTTTTTATTTTATTCAATTTCATATCTAGAATTTATAGGACAACTTTGTAAACATTGGACATGTTCCCTTAAAAAAGACGCTTCTCATCACATATGTAGGATTAATTTTAAATAAAATTTTCAAAATAATGTGAATTGAATTTTGGAAAAAAAATTAAATATTTTTAATAATAATAATTTAAATTACATCATACTCAAAAATTAATTTTTGACTAAAATGAATTATAAAAACAGTAAAAATTAGTTTTGTGGTTAAGGTAAAAATGGATTTACCTAGGGGTTAAACTAAAAACGTTAATTGTTAAAAATATCCCAAAACATATCCAAAACCAATTAGATTTAAATATATCAAAATTATATCTTCAATTATCAATAATTTTCCATTATTTTATTATTGTTACATGAATAAATCATCGATGAAATTCTTTCATTCAAAAATTACAAGTGTGACACTTTCCTCACTTATAAAATACCACCCATTATCCTCTCCCATAAAAACCTTAAAATACATTTGGTTTAGCCAATACATACAAAGATAACATACCTCATATCATAATATAATCCTAATGTTGTACATAAATTCAATCTAGGAAGGTTTTTGGGGCAAAGATAAAGAGGAAACCCAAAGAAGAGGTATCATTTATCAACAAGGGTTTTTGGATTATTTCATCCTCAACCACATTTAGTTATTATTATTATGTCATGATATAATATATTAATTATATTACATATAATTATATTTTTTATGTTAATATAATTACTTAAAACTGTCTCTATTTCCATTAAATTGTTTAAAAAACCATCGATCTTGTGTACAACAAACTACCGCCTCACGGACCTATATCATTTGATTTTGAATAACAACATCTCACGATTATAAATAAGGATATATTTATTGTTTATATATGATATTTATTATATTATTATTAATATTTAATTATTATATCATACATTTCTTCATGATTTCTGATTTTGTGGGTATACGATAACGCCACTCATGTGTTCAACACAAAACCACCTCACGAAGTGATGTGATTCATTCAAGATTTACATGGAAGGTGTTAAAGATGAGTTTAATGAATATATTTGATATATATTAAATAATAATATTTTTAAATGGTTATATATCTTTTTATTTTTCTTTATTTCAATCTGAAATGAAAATAAAAACAATATTCATGAATACGTAGGGCCTACCATCTCCAAGAATGATGCATTTCAATTCATATCACTAAATTTTATGGATTACTATAAATAAATTTATATAAAATGAATATGATATTTAAATCTTGTTTAAAGTTATTGATATGACAAAATCATGATAAAATTAATAGGACTATATGTAATAAATGAAAAAATATATGAAAAAAGAGGTTATTACCTGAGAGATAACAAGAACATGGAATTATTAAAAAACGTGAAATAAAAGTTCATAATAAAATAATATATTTTATAATATATATATAATTTTTTAATATATTTTTAATAATCTTATTTTTAATATACACGAGGTTTGAACATGTACGATGAAATTCAAGACTTGAGGTAAGGGATATTCATCTCACTTTTTACTTCCATGAGGAACATTTAATATTTACCACCAATTTATATTATGTGGTGTATATGAATCCTATGAATTTATATTATGATTTTCTATTGATATCTATTTTGGTTTACATATCAATTTTATTATCTCTCTTTCATGGGTTTTACAGTTCAAAAGTTAATAAATCAGTAATTGATTTTTAGTATCTCTTTTATTTCTGGGAGTGAAATGAAAAACTTCCCCCCCCATTTATTTTGTTTCATTTATATATTTAAAATTTTACATGTTATGTCATGAAATAATGTATTTTCACGATATTTAATGTTTAATTTTTTATTGTTATTTTTTATGGATTATGAATCAAATGATTACAATAGAGGTAATTGTATTTTTTATCAATTTTTCTTCTTTCAGATGTACCTTAGGTTATACACCTATTTTCTTTGATGAAATTTATATAAAACCCTTTGAAATGTAATATCATTAATTTATTTATTCCCATGAAATTTTATGCTTCATTTTTTTATTCCTTCTTGGGGATTATGATTCAATTTTACCAAAGTGGAAATGATTTTAAGTCATGTTCTCATAGTTTAATAAGATTGTTCATGATCAAGTTCCTAATGATAAAATATTATGATCCATTTATCAATAAACTCATGAATTTTATTATACTATTGTTATGTAATGATAATACATGTTTTAAAAAAATTCCTCTCTTTATGTTATCAATATTTTAAAAAAATATGTTTTTAAGAAAAATCACATATCCAGTCGAAAAACATTTTTCTTCCGAACCCATGTTTTCTAAAAAATTTCGGAATAATTTTTTTAACAATATTAATATTATTTATTAAAGGAATTTATAACCATTTTTAAATTTTCCAAAATGTTTTAATATTAATCTTCTGTTTGTTTCGAAAAACAATACTCATTTTTATTTTATCAGAAATGTGGATGAAACCTTTGTTTTAATGTGTATGACATAAAAAAACTTTCCATAATTATGAGAATTATTTTCATTGAAGATTAATTTATAAGTTTTCTAGGTTATTTTCAAAGAAAATGATTTTCAAAATTTTTTATGTTTTATGAAAATTTCATTTCAATGTGAAAAAAGATTTTTTCCTCAAGAAAGATTATATTTATTTTAAAATCATCCTTCATAAGTTCAAATGTTATTTTTGAAGAATAATATTTTTAAAATGATTTTTCTTTCAAGAAGTTAATATCAAAGAAAGTTTATTTCCATTAAAAAATTTTTAATTTGATATTTTAATGTCCCTTTATATCAAATATAATATCACTTAGTCTTAATTATTATTTACTAGTGAAATTATCTAAGAATACCATTTTTATTTTTTCATTGAATGGTTTATGTTGATGATGACTTGATGTTTGTGAAACTAGTTTCTCTTCCATGGTTTATACCATGATATAACTTTTATGAAACCCATTTTTTCATGGGTTATTATATGATGAGTTTTTTATAATGTTATCGAACATATACTAATTATTTTTATCAGGTGACATGTGGGACCTATACGAAACTCTAATTCATTGGGTAAAGATGGATTACTCATGAGTAAATATGTTATTTTTGAACCTGATATCATGTTGACAATAGTATTAATGAACCAAATTACATGCTTATAATGTTATGTGTGTAACTTATTAATTTTTTCACAATGTTATGTGTGAACCTGATTACATGTTCACAGTGTTATGTGTTGACTTTTCCTTCATGTCCATAATTTTATGTGTGGAATTAGTTCCATGTCCATAAGTTTTTTAGAGGGTATAATTTCATTTTCTTAACATAATGAGTGAAAATTACTCTATTTATACATATTAATAATGTTATAAGCTGACGTGTATTCCAAAAATCTATTTCTTATGAAAATTGTATACTCTCATGGCTCATGTTCTCTGATTCCCTTATGATTCATATCTTATGAAGTTTAAATCTCTATTTCATGACTCAAAATTATGATCTTTGATATACAATGTATGTTTTTAAAATGTTATTATCATGTTCTCACACCCTTAGGTTCATGTTATGCTTATATATATATCTTTTTTACCCTTACTAAGAAAATGAAATCAACCTTTTTTATCATTCCATTCCCCATATTATAAATACAGATTTTATGTAGGGGTGTTTATAAAGAGTAATAATGGGAAAGTTATTTATGCGTAAAATTAAATATTTTTCATGAATTAATAATATTTTCATCCATGTTTCAAAAATTTCTAAACTATTATGTTCCTCAGGTTTATGTTTGGTTAATGTAATGAATATATATTTTAAATGATGTAATATCTAGGAATGAAAAACCTTGGTCGTTATAGTTTATATCAGTGGAAATGTTAAGATAACCATTTGAATTTATGATCAGATAACATTAGTGATATTCCTATGGATATTTCTGATGATATGTCTAGGGATGCTTCTAAGGATATATCTAACGATGATTCAATGTATAAGAAAATTTCCTAGAATTTTGGTAAATGATAGATAACATGGTTTCTAAGATATTACATCCTAGTCTATATACTACATATAGATGTGGCTTTGGAATACAGTATCCTTGGGTAATATCTATGAAATTGGTGCAATGATGTTAGCTCAATAATAACTTCACTCCAACCATTGGTCCTTACTACACACATAATTTTACATTCCTGAAGGATATTATTTTTGAAATCCAGAAAACTATTTACGAACCATAATTAAGGATTTAAAGAGATAAAGATCATGGATGAACAAGGTTAAGCCAAATGTGTCATATATTTAAAATAAGGTGTTGTGATTTAGAAATATTAAAAGTGAATTATCCGGATTATAAGGTTTTCTAATTTGAGTAGTGCTCTACACACTATGATTTTTGGTTTTACTCAGTGGAAAGAACTAGAAGGAACTGAGTTATCATTGAATATGAAGAAAAAAATTATCATGAGAATCTAAATGAGATGGTGAATGGATTTAAGGATGTTGTGATTATGTTTCGTTAGTTATCATGGAGAATGAAAAAAATGAAAACTATAACCAAATCTTAGAATCACTAGACAAGAGAATGATAGAGTTAGTTGAGAGTTATGGTAATAGAGAACATAGAGGAAAGAAAATTCAGTTTTCTATATGTAAAGAATTTGAAATGAAGAACTTAGGGGAATGTATAAGAGGGATGTGAAGATTATTTGAGTTTGGAAAATAAAGACACAAATAAAGTAACTATAAAGTTAAAAAATGAAAAGGTCCAGTTAATTCAATGGATTGGAATATTTTTCTCCCCAAATTATTATCAAAGGGAAAATGTTTTAAATGTGGAAGAGTGGGAATTATGAAAATAGATATCCTGAGTGGAAATCTCATGAAGTTATTTAGCGATGTTTTATAGGTAATGGTTTTACTTTTGAATATGTGGAGACTAAAAATGAACTATGAATGGTTTGGGATACTCTAACAATATTGTTTATATTAAATGTGAAATGAGTACCTAAATTAATGTTCATGAATGTTAATATATGATTTATATTTTATATTATAGAAAAAAGGTATTAAGGAATAAGGTGATGAAGCCTTTTTAAAGGATAAAAAATAATTTTGAATAATTGAAATGATTATATATTGGAATTCCATAATTATTTTATATGAATCATAATATATATAATGATTTGTTTTAGAATTTTTTCATTAATTATTTAGTATAATATTTTGAGTGGTACTAATAACCAATTGAAATAATGGAAAGGTATTTTTAAACACAATACTATGGGAATTTAACCCTTAATATGTACTTAATATTGAGAAAATGGTGTTTAATTTTGATAAAGAGATGATTGATATGTATAAAGTAAATTGGAGAGTATTAATGAACTCATAATTGATAAATGTTTATTGAATTTTTGTTTTATGTTATTGTTGTTGGAGTTTATAGAATTATTATACATATGGAATATGTTCAATAATATATGGTTTTATTGATGGAATGGGGAAGAATACACATTTTCACGGTGTTTTATTGTAATTTAGTTTATTAACAAGCTTCAAAAGAATATATGACCAAGGTATTCACATATATGGATTATGACAATTAAGAGATGATTAATGATATTAATAGGACTACTTTAAAGTTTATTATGATAAATTTAGTGACCATATTTGTGAATTTATATTTTTGGAAGGGTTTTAAGTTTTAAATTTACAGAATGGTTTAATCTGAACTTTGGATGAGTATTCAGAGATGAATTTACTACTATACGATATTAATATTTATGGATATTGGAATTCATGTGATAACGATTTTGTTATTATGATTACTAAACATAGAAAAAAAATAATTATTATTTTATTTATAGATCATATTATCCTTTTGTTCTTTAGAAATTAAAAATCCACCTTCATTTCTTTGAGTAATAGATGAAGTGGAAATTGATCAAGGCATAACCAATGGGTGATATTGTGCTTATGAACTGTTAAAAAATAAAGTTAGTATATTGTCTCATGAAAATTATTATAATTTTGGAAAAGGATATTGAAATAAAATGTTTTCGTATTATCATCATTTTTGATGATATAAATGACTTATTTCATGATGCTTTAGTTTATGTAATTTTGATCTTTAACCTTCTCTAGACCACCTAGTTTCTTATAATCAATTTTTTAAATCACTCTCTATTTGTATTTGGGTGTTAGTTTTCACTTCAATCATCATGTTTTCAATTCATATCTATGTAATATTATTTAGAATCCTACTTTGTGTTATTCCATGTGAACATTGCACATCCCTTTCTCTTTTTCAGAAGTTTATTTTATTATCCATTTTTATAATTTGGATTTATTTGAAAAAATTTAAAATATTAAACCATTTATGAATGAGATTAAATTCAAGGGGGAAATTCATTTTAAAGGGGGTATAATGTAACACCATGAGATTTTTTTGAAAAATATTTTTTTCTCTGATGAATTTACTTTTCTAAATATTTTGTGCTATACACAACACCGAGTTTGGCTTACATTACACAAAACACTGAGTTTAAGATGATTTACACACAACACTATTTTTAGATTGTGTTATTAGAAAAAGTGTGACACTTTGATAACATTCATGAAAAGTAACACCAAGCTTCAGCTAACCATTAAATGATATTATTTGAAAGATAACTACTATATCATAGCCATTAAATATACAGGTACAAATAATATTTACAATTTTATGAAATATTCATATGAATTTCCTACTCAATATAAATTTATTTATAAACTCTTAGAAAATAATCAACCAATTTTTATTAATGTAATTATATTAATCAAAAATATATTTTCTTCAAATATTATTTTTATTCATTTTATAGGAAAATATTATAAATAATATATAGATATTTTAAAAAATTTATTTTATAAAATTAACTTCATTTTTTAATTCATCATATCATTATTAAATTATGGTCAAATATTCATATTTGTTTTTGAAAATATTGATTTTTCAGTGAATAGTGGAAAATATCGAATCTTATAAAACTTTTATTCATTTTAAAAAATTAATTAATTAAATTTACCCATTATTTTTCAGTGTAAAAGATAATATTTTGTTATATTTAATCCATTGAATTTATTTTCATTAAAATTTACATTGGATTTTAGTATATTTTTATTTTTGTGTTTTAAAAAAGGTTTTCTCAAAACTATTTTTTTCAGAATGTTTCCCTATTTTAATCAATTAAAATCAAACCTAATCTTGAATATTTTAAATTTAATTAATAGTAAAAATATATATAAATAAATTTTAATTTATATTCATAAAATCAATATTATTAGGCATAGAGTTAATAAAAAATAATTTTGTTCCTGAAAAAATAAACTTCTCAAAAAAATCCTTTTCATTGTATTTGAAAGTTTTGATTTAAAATTAATTTTTCCCACATTTTAAATTTTTTTTTAAAAAATAAAATTAATTATGTATATAATCATTTAAAATTTATAATATTCCTAATTTTTTATAAGTTTTTAAAGAGATTAATTTTTTTGATGAATAGTTAAAATGCTGAATTTTAATTGAAAACTGTCTTTCGATTAAATTATTTATAAAGTATAATTAAATTTTTAATTAGTTTCAAAACATTAGCTTAATTATATATCTTTTAATAAAAATTATTTCATTTTAATCAATTTAATATAGAATTTTCTTGTAATAAAATTCAAAAAAACATGAACATTTTCTCTTCAAAAACATGGGTTTTTATCACGTCTACAATATTATTTTTTAATTAATTTTTTCCCCATATTTGAATTGTATTTAAAAAAATGTAGTCAATATTTTTAATAATCATATTTTATATTATCTAATAAGTCCAATATAATTTTCTACTAAAATGAAATGTGAAAACAATAAAAATTAATTATCGTAATTAAGGTAAAAAATTGGTTTACCAGGGGTAAAACTAAAAAAAGTAATAAAAATAACCCAAACTCATCCAAGACCCATTTTATAGCCATATTTTCACCTAATATCTTATATTATATATAATATTATTCTATGTCATCCTTAATACATGAAAAAAACATTGGTGGAATTATTTCTTTCAAAATAGTACAAGTGTGCCACTCACCTAACTTATAAAATGACACCCCTTCTCATATCCTACATACACCATAAAAACATTTTGGAACTGAAAATTCATGAAAAAATAACATAAAAATCGTTAATATCATCCTAAAATCCTTATTTTGGATAGAAAACCTGTCTAGGAATAGTTCTGGTGAAAACCTAAGGAGTATACCTGAAGAATAAATACCATTGTCAATAAGAATTTTTGTTTTATTTTGTCCTTCACCTACTAAAACTGTTATTATACCATGATGATATAATAGAGAAATTATCTTAAACTTATTTTTTTATGTTATGGTAATTTTTTAACACCATCTCCACTTCCATCAAATGGGGTTTAAAATCATCACTCTTGTGTATGCTGGATTATTGCCTCGCGAATAAATGCCAATTTTTCCATTACAATGTATCATGGTTGGAAATACTGATGTATTTATTATTTATATATTATATTTAATATATTATTTAATTTTTTAATTATTATATTACACAAAACATTATGATTTCGATTTTTTGGGAATATAATAATGTCACCCAGGTGTACAACAGACAACGACCTTGTGAAGCGATATGATTCATTAAATATTTACGTGGAAGGAATTAAGGATGATTTTAATAGAAATATATATTATATGTGACAGAAGAATTATTTTTTAATTTTAATTTATCATTTATCATTAATTATGTAAATCCTATAAGAAAAATGAAATAATGTTCATGCGTAAGTACAATATATTATTTCCATGAACGGTGTATTTTATTTTCTATCACTAAATTTCGTGGATTACTAAAAATATATATATAATAAATATATATGATATTTATGTCATTTATGATATTATATAGACAAGTAAATCGTAATAAAATTAATAAGATGAAAATAATCAATCAAAACATATACGAAACATAAATCTGTTATTACCCGAAACGTAAAATTAACTCTAAATTGTTTATAAATTGGTAATAATATGTCATAATAAAATCAAACATGGTATGGGGTATATAAATATTTTTCCTTAATATATTTATAGTAAACATATATTTATTATATATGAGGTTTGAAAATGTACGATAGAAGTCTACACTTAAGGTAAGGGATCTTCGTCTTATTTTTTTCTTTAATAAGACACATGCCATATTCAACACATATTTCTTTTATGTGGTCTATATTCTACCCATGAATGTATATTATGATGATACTATAGAAAAATTTAGGGGTTTACATACCCATTTTAGTATTTATATTTCATGGATTTTATGATTCAAAGGTTCACAAATCGGTAAGGGATTTCGAATCTCTGTTTAATTTTGGGAGACATATAGAAAATTCACCACTCGTTTAATTTATGTAGTGCTTAGACTTACCATTTTACATGTTATGTAATGAATGCCATTATTTTCATGATATTTAATGTTTACTTTTATGTTATGATTTTTTGGGGGTTATTATTCATGATATTACTAAAGTGGTAAGGGATTCTAGTCTTAATTTTACATCTTTGAGACTTACCTTATTCTATGCACTTATATTCTTTCATGAGGTTGATATACATACATTTGAAATTTAATATCATGAATTTATATATTCTATTGATATTTTAAATTAATTTTTATTTTAATCATTCATGGGGATCATGACTTAGGGTTACCACAATGGTAATTATTTTATGTTATAATTTCATCGTTTATCAGGATTGTTAATAGTCATGTTTCTGAATATAGAATATTATGATCCATTTATCCAGAATGTAATTAATTTTATCATACTCTATTTATTTCTTTAGAATATTTTTCCCTTAATTATCCTCTATTTATGTACTCAATAGTTTAGGTATATTGTTTTTTAGAAAACCCATATTTTTTATCGAAACCATTTTCCATCCAAAACCATATTTCATAAAAACTATTTTTAATTTTTTTAACATTATTGAAATTTTATATTATAGATATTTTTACCCATGATTTAATTTTGAAAAAATTTAATAAAATTTAATTTCATTTCATTGTTCAAAATAAATTATTTATATATTTTACCTAAACTGTGAAAGGAATATTTGTTTTAACATGTAAGACATAAAATATTTTACCCATCATCATTACCATTATTTTATTTAGAGTATAATTTATAATTTTTCAAAGTTTTTTTAAATAAAATGATTCTTAAAATATTATATTCTTTAAAAAAATTATTTTTCAAAGTGAAAAGGATATTTTCCTCAAGAAATGTTTAAATTATTTTGAAAATATTCCATAAATTGTTTTTAATGTTATTTATAAAAAAAGGATTTAAGAAATGTATTAGGTTTTGAAAAGTGGTATTCAATGAAATGTTTTTCCGTTTCAAAGTGTTTGAAGTGATCTTTCAAAATACTTCTCTATATAATAATATATCTTTTGAGGTTATGTATTCTTTATGGGGGATATGGTCCCAAGATACCATTATTATTTTTTCTCTGAGCGGTTTATGTTTATGATGACATGTTTTTTATAAAACCAATTTATCTTACATTAGTTATACCATGATAGAACTTTTATGATACCAATTTATTTTAATGGGTTATGACATGATGAATGTTTTATGATATTCAAGAACACATTAATATAATATTCATTATATTATGTGTGGAAACTATATCATTGTAAGATGAATTGGGTAAATATGGATAACTCATGAGTAGATATGTTATGAGTGAACCTGTTTACATGTTTAAAATGTTATGAATTAACATAATTAATTGTTCAAAATGTTACTAATTAAACTAATTATATGTTCATAATGTTATTTATGAACCAAATTACAAGTTCACGATGTTATGCACAGACCATCCCTTCATGTACATAATGTTATGTATGGACCTGGTTACATGTCTATAAGTTTATACAAGGTCCAAAATAAATTACCTTATCATAATTAGGGGACTTGTCTCTATTTATACATGTTCACAATGTAATATGTTGATTTGTATCATAAAAATATATTTATTAGTCCAATATTATGCTCTCATAACTCATGTTATTTGATTCCCTTATGATTCATGTCTTATGAAATATCATTCTTTATATCATTACTCGTGATTATGTTATTTGATATGTAGGGTATGGTTTTCAAATGTTATTTTAGTTTTTTCATACCCTTATGTTCATTTTATTCTTATGTTTCTCCCTTATGTACCCTTACTGTGAATTTTAGTTTCCCCTTTATTATGTTTCCATTACCCTAACAGTGAAAAAATATTTTTTATATATGATATGATAATGAAGAGAACTAAAAGGTAAGATCTTTAAGGCAGACATTGAATATCATTCATGTATTAAGAATATTGTGTTCCATGTTTTTATGGGCACTAAACTATTATGGTCCTCAGGAATGTGTTTTTGAAATATAATGAATATTCATCTAATAAGGTTTTATATCCATGTATTAAATTCCTAGGACTCTATAAATTATTCACTACCTCGTCCACTCAGCAACCCTCAAAAGTGGACACCTAGAAAGATTTAGTAACACCCAAAACTTCAATACCCTAGAGCTGGTTCTTATTTTATTAAATTAGTTAAGAATAAATTGATTATAATTCACATATTCTATTAGATTAGTTGTTAATGGAAAAAATATTCATAAATTAAAATTATAATATATTGAAAACATAATATTTGATATTTGAATTGGTAAAAAAAATTATCTCTCTATGAAATAAATTCAATGTAGAAATATTCATGTTTTTAGGTAAAATGGGAAATAATATAAAGAGTTGGATCAAATGTTTAGTAAGTTTTAGTTTACAACTAATGATTTCATAATATAAATATGGAATAGATAAAAATGATGGAATATAAAATTTTATAATACTATAAAGGAGGATAGTATATCCATGGATAAAAAAACAATAAGTTAACCAACAGATAAAAATAACTAATATTGTATTGATGTAAACCATAAAGAAAACAATAATAAACATACTAACAGTACTTTGTTCCAATACTTCTTACATAAATGGATACTAATCTTACAAAATATACAATCTAATTTTTTATATGAGACCTGTCAATACATTAAGAGGATATAAACTTCTAGAAATCATTAGTCATATAAAAAGTCCAATACAACTATGATATAAAGATAATGTATAAAAATAAATATAGTTTCCCACAGTTAAATGAATATAAATAATTTCAATATTTAGCCTTTTAATGGAACAATAAAGCTATGTAGTTAAATATTCCACAATCTACATAAAAAAACATCGAATTAACCATGTGATAGAATGAAATATAATACAAGGAATTAAAATAAGAATTTATCTAAGGATAATTGATTTATTTAAGGATATTTATATAAAATAATCATTAATTATTAGTGATAAATGTAATGTGATTCATCTAAAGCATATCCCTTTGAAGTGTCAAATCAGGCTTGGAATTAGGACCACTTGTTATGCACCATGTAATGGTCAAGTTAATACCCAACCAAATATTTTCATCATTATTACCCCTAGGTTCACCTATTCTAGATAATTCATCAACTTTCTTATATCTAGACAAATATGTCACCCTTATGAAACCACTAATCATTCTTTACCAAAAATATAGGATTTTGTCTATCTATGGGTGTATTTTAGAATTATAACGGTGTATTTTGGTATAATATTGAGAATAAATTGAGATATATCATTGATATTATGATAACTAATTTATGGAAATGAACTATAATAAATTTTCTTAGTAAATAGAAAATTAAATAAACAGATTTCAAAAATAAAGGTATATAAGAGGTTTTGAACCTATTCCTTGAAATTTTGTTTTATAAATATTCAGAGGGACACCTTAAAACATTAAAAGAATCTTAAATAACATTAAAGATAGAAAATTTGATTGAAATAATGCTAAATATATTTGGAGATGAATCATAGAATGTGATGAAGTGAGATTTTTTAATAAGGTAAAATGAGGGGCAATTCTTTAGAAATTAAAGATATGTGAATGGAAAAGATAGAGTAACATAGGATTTTGGTGAGTTATGTAAAGTTATGTTGGTGAGAAATGTATAATAAACTTTTATACCTCACAATTTTATTATAATCATTTTATATTTTATTTTAATAGACACCATTTTGAGAAACATTAATTTACTCATTTTACCCCATTAACCTTGATTAAATATATACTAAATTAATTATTCTCTAACTTAAAATTTGATATTTTCCCTCTTAAAAAATATTTATGAATTTATTTTTAAATTGGATTCCATTTAATCTAATTCAATATACAAATAAGATAAAAGTATATTTTTAAATAAAAAATTATATATACAAAAATGATATGGTAGAAAAAGGTCTTCTTATATAACAAATATTTTTGTTCTTATTTCCTCAAAAATGAGGGTCAACACTTTTTAATATTAGAATCATTATTTATAATATATATTAATCTATTTAGAAAAAATTCACTAAACTAAAAATAATAATTCATTAGAAATGTAATTTTTTCATAAATATCTCTAAAATTTACAAAAAGATAATTTAAATATTTGAAATCCAAAAATGATATCTATTTATCATGATTTAATTATCATATTTAGAAATATAAAGTTAAAATATATTTATAAAATAAAAAAACATCTATTTTATCATAACATTCATGTAATAGAATGTTTTGGGTGAAATGGTTTTAGTTATGTAGTTTTTACCTATTAGAGAATAATCTTGGGACAAACGTTTGACTTACCTTAAATAATTACATCTTAGAAATGTTTTACATACTTTAGATTACTAAAATTTTTGTACTTATTCATAATTTATTCTTTAGGTTTCCTCATTATTTCTTGTAATATATATTTCCTCCATAGTATATTCAACATTGGAGTTATTTGGTTTCATAATACTTTCTTTATAATAATTATAATCTAGATAGGATCTACATTATAAGACTTGTAAATATCAAACTATATTAATAAATTTATGGTCACATGTATTGGATTTTACATGTTCCTCTATAGTAATTAATCGTAAAACTTTTTAGGAACAATATAAAAATTGGGTGAGTAGTGAAATAGTAAGCAACAATATCAATTATCTCTAAAATTTGAAATTGTATTATATAAATTTGACATAGAATTTCTTTCATACAAAAACATATAAATCCATTCCATGTATTTAACATTAAAAAAATATTTTATCTTACATGAAATTATAATTAATTCCTCATATTACCAATATATTTCTTATTTATCCTCTAATATTTCAAAATATTGTTCATGACAACTTTCACCTTAAGAATTATCTCTTCAATGACCAACTAAACTCATGTCCCTAACTTTATCATAAAAAGGTTGAGTATGACATATTTTACCATAATATACTTTCAAGGTACAAATTTTATACTAAAAAAATTCTTTTTTTATCAAAATTCCACAAGGGGTAGGTACTAGTCATATGTTACTTGGAATTTAAGTGGGAATGACCTCAACATAACCTATTTTTCAGATTGTTTTCATAGAGTACATATTTGTTGTAGGATGGTAATTAGTGGTCATGTGTATCTCAATGTCGAAATCCTTTTAATGTATCTTGCAAAATTTACATGTGAAAATTGATTTCCCAAAAATATAAAAAATATATAGGTACACCATGAAACCTCCCGACATCAGTGATATAGTGCTGTAAAATTCATCCAACGTGCAGATCCTCCCTTATTGACAGGAGGCGTTTAGAATTAGTGGGTCAATCTATAATTACCAAAATAGATTCATAATTATTATATTACATATGATGTTTAGTAAAAATGTATATTATGCTATTTTTTCACTTCTATATCAGTATAGAGAGTGGGTGTATCACACCCTTTGTGAGTTGTCTCTCAAATTTTATATGATGGTATACCAAGAATCTTATCAATTATTTTATAATTTCTTACATAATAGTTTCCCACTATAATTTATACCTTATATCCCTGTACAACTTGGTACTACTAGAATGTATAGAAAATTTGAGCTATGATATTTATCCAGTAATTATTTTTTAGTTTAGTTACAGATGGTAAATATAGTTTCTTCTAAACATCAACACACAATCTTCATAAACTAACCGTATCAATATCCCATTTCATGGAATTTATATTATTTTAAAAACCTTTTGCATCCTTTTAGACTTCATTATATTCTATTTTAATGGTGGTTGAAAAATTACATAGTAAATGAATGATGGTTCCACTTACTTAATAAATCCCAAACCCAATATTAATAATTCCACAAATAATGGATCTGTACCTATCCTTATCATTGATAAGACTCCATGATCCTTCCTACTTAATTTATATTCAACATTTTTTTCCTTCCTAGGGTGGAAGTTTATTTCACAGTCAATATCCATAAAATATAACTTGCCTCTCCTTTGTCTCATGTTTATCTCTTTCTAAATACATATACAATTAATTTTTTTTTGATACACATATATGTGAAATCATTTATAATAATGTTAATGTCACCATATTTTCAATGAAAATATTATAGCTTTTATCTCAATATCTTGAGTTAATTTTTTTAATCAATGGTATTAAATTACAATGATGAATATAGAACAACTCTATCATTTAGAATAAGGAAACAACCTAGTCATCTCAATGATTCATAAATATAAATAAACAATAAATCATTTCCTGATAATAACATAAATATGGTAAGATTTTCCAAACTCTTGTTAAGTTACTCAAATAATTTTTTATATTCCACCAACAATGTTTATTTGACCTCATTAACTATCAACATCATTAATAAAATAGCTATTAGAGTAATGTTTTTTTTAAAAAAATTCCGATAATAACATTATAAACCCATAAAATAGTGTGTTTTAGTTATATTCATTTTAGTAGGAAATTCTTAAAGAATCAATATATTTATAGTGTCAATATATATTCCATACATGGAGAATTTATACCAAAGAAAAGAGTGTTGATGAAGCCAAAATTTACACTTACTAAATTTCTAATATAACTCTGTCTTCTATATATTTTCAAGGATAATTCAAAATTTCACCAAATGTTCTTTATATATATTATATTATATAATGATGTATTAAATAAAATACATATAATATTCATCAAGATAATACATGAATACTCTATTCATTAAATCCCTGATCATTGTGGGTAAATTCGTTAACCCAGAGTCAATAACTGTAAATTCATAATTCCCATTACTTCTAAAAAACTTTATATATTTTATATAATCCTTTATAAAATTTAATTGATGGTAAATATAATACAGTAAAATCTTTGATAAGTATTGGTTCCCTTGAAGTTCATCCGATAGATTCTCTATCAGAGGTAAAAATTCTTTTTCTTTATATTAATAGAATTTATTTCTAAATTATTAATTAATAACCTCATAGACATATAAAAAATCATTGAAAATAAGATATATTCTCCCCAAGTTCAAACCCTAGAAAATATGAATCCCTTACCAAAAAACACTTTTATTTATTTAAAAACATCCCAAAATTCAACTAGAGTAATTCTCTAGCAAGTTATAGATATGGGTTCTTCAATAGCAATACAATCAAGAGAATTCAACATAAAAATCAAGTGGATATCGAAAAAATACTAAGGTAAAAAATTAATAAAATACCACAAAATAAATATAGTTGATATTATAAGAATAAAATTAAACTTTTTTTATTTATCTTATCTTTAAATTACATTGAGATGATCCACTGAAGTTTTTTCCAAACATCACTCAGAAGATTGAATCTCCCATTTAAAAACTAGTGATTAAATTCCCAACATATAAATTGTGATCTACTTAACTTTAAAAAGAATTACATTATAATTAAAGATACAATCCATATAAAGTATTATATCACAGTCACCCTTATGTATAAAAACTATTTTTTAAACCAAATAACTATTATATATTATTATAAAGATATAGAATTATACATATATTATTATAATATTTCAACAAGGTGTTTTTACTAGATACTCTATCCAGAATGAATCAGTGGGTGACTACATCTTCATAGAAATAGTGATATATATAAAATAGACTATAGATATAGAATAAAAATTTGAATTAGATATGTTTGAGTTATATATTAGTGTACCCTCTATGAAGTTATTCCAGACCAAAATTTTTTATGTTTTAAAAGCATAGTCATAGCCTCACAAATTTGGAGTCTCCTAGGGTGGATTCACTTGATACATGGAGAAACAATTTTAATAGTTTCCCACCTACTTATAATTAAAGCATTGATCATTTGTGACTTCTATCTAACCCTTATAATTAGGATATCCAGTGACTTTATGTCAATAATTTTTTTTAAACTCAAATTCCCTTCAAGAATACCCCATTGTATTATTCTCATAGTTCATGAATTATGGTAATTATACCCTTCCATTATTACCCTTTTCCAAATTCCTTTCAACATGGAACTTTTCCTCCCTTTTCTTCTCTTCCTTCCCTTCAAATGTTAAATATTAGAACAACTACATCATGGTCATCATGTCACTTTTCATAATATGATCACAATAAAAAATTTATTGAGAGATTAATGAACACCTAAAACATAGAAATAATCCATAAATAAAGTGATTGATCTTTATTTTTGATTAAAATATCAAATATATTGTATTTTTTCTAGTCTTAAAATGTTAGATTCATATTAAAAAATATATTCCTTTTCCTTTTGCTTAAATTTTGAAATTTTATTTTCCATGGTGGTACTTTACTCATTAGTAAAATATTTCTCATGGAATATCATTATAAAATAATTCCACTATCTACATTTTCTCCCTTCCTCCTCCATTGTGTTTTGAATCAAATAAAACTATTGATCAGAATATCCCTAATGAATTTTTTAAACCAAAATAACATTTTTTATTCTAATATATACCAAAAAATTAATATTTTCTCTAAATACATGATAAATTATTTGTCCACTAAGAGATTAGAGGCTCCATTAAAAGTTAGAGGTTGTTGTTTCATGAATCAATCTTATTTTTTAACCCTTTATGTAAATAAACATGAAATTATATATGAGAATGTTTATCTATAATAAATTGAGTTAATAGCCTAAATATATTCATAATATATTAATATCCAAGTCCATATTCATTTATTTTTTCAGGAGAGAAATATTTATACTAATGGTTAGTGTTGAAATATTTTTCGTTCATTTTATTTGGCACAATTTCTAAATAGTGGAACATACTCAATTAGTTCATGAATTGAATAATTAATCATAGTATACAATTATTATGAATTATTAAAAATTCATTTCATTAATCTAGAAATAATAATATAATATCATAAATTTTTATCATTTGGTTATTTTCTCTAAATATGTTCTTTTAAATCTGGTTCATAGGGATTCTACTTATCTTTTTTTAAAACTAATAATAACATTCCAACTCTAGTACCCTATATCTGTGGTTATTTTATTACATTAGTAAAAAATATATAGATTATAATTAACATGATCTAAAAATTTAATAGTCTAGTAAAATTAGATATATAAATAAACATTAAATTACATAAAAAAATATGATACATTGCTTTAAAACATATAAAAATTATAATTTCTTCTCAAAATTACATACACCACATATATTAATTATCAAACATCCCTAGAGAAATTGAAAATAATATAATGCATGAGCTAAAATTATTTGAAATCTGTAGTGTATAGTATAGAATATCCCAACATAATCTTTTCATAAATAATATAGAAGGAATAAAAAACTGAAAAATTTAATTAATGAGAATTATATATTCATTGATAACATAATAATACATAAACACATGCATATGAATAAATAATATGATTGAGATGTAATGAATAATATAAAACATCATAAACATACCATTATGGAATTTTTCAAATAATTCATATAAAAAATGTGTAAGGAATTCATGAAATACAAAAGAAAAGATTCAACATTAGTCATAGAAATGCAACTAGAAGCTATAAAATCTTGGACCTGGCATGTTACATAACAAGTACAATGTGTCTATAATATGGATGGAATTTAAAAATGTTAATATAAAAAGATTTAATAACGGATCACATATATAAATCATGGATAAGTAATCAATATTATTTCATATAGGAATATTAATATAAATAATTTCAATATTTCTCCTTTCAATAAAACAATATGGATAACTAGGTGAAAAATACACAATCATCATTTAAACAATACAATATTCCTAATATAATGGAAATAACCCCCATTAATGGAATGATATCACATAAATAGATAAGAGTACTCTAATATTTTAAATATTCCAATAGTAATAATTATTCATTATGGTTAATAAAGAGCTTGTGAGATATCTAAAGTATTATCTCTGGGACTGTCAATCCAAGTGTTGAGTCAAGAACACCAGTCGTGTTCCAAGTTAACTAATATTTAATACCCAACCAACATTTTTTGGGGTTATTAACCATATAGGAATATATTTTATATAATTTATCCACTTGGGTGAATATATATGTTATTTTACTACTAAGAAACCACAACTCTCTACCTTACCATAATTTGAAGATGTTTTATTGCTAAAAGAGTATTTAAGCATTATAATATAATTTTATTATAGTATAATGAGAGTGAATAGGTATATATAAATGATGATATGATAAGGAATTTATTTCTATTAACCATAATAATGTTTTTGATTGAAAATAAAAATAAATGAAATGATTGAAAAAATAATTATAGATAATTTGTTAGAAACAATTCCCATGAAAAGTAAGTTATTAAATCTTGATAAGGGAACATTAAAACCATAAAAACTCATTGGATAAGTTCTTTAAATATAATATAATAATGAATTAGTGAAAAATATTTTATGTGGTGAGTTATGGGAGAATGGGTCGAAGTGAGCTCCATTTGAAAGTGAAAGTAAGGAAAATTTCCTTGGAAACTATTGTTAGGTGAAGGGTAAATATGTAATAAAATGTGATTTGGGTGAGTTAGGTAAATATATATTGGTATTAAAAATGGGATTGACTTTCCTATATAAAATATATCTTCTAAAATGTTTATGTATCATTTTTATCATAGAAATTTCAAGCCATATTAATTTACAAATTTTACCCAATTAAACATGATTTATCTTTTTTACATGGGGGTGTTTTTAAAAAAAATATAGGATAACCCATATTACTATATTATAAGATTTTTATTCATAATTTTAACTCTATTTAATCATATTAAATTCTTAATTATTTTAAAATTAACATTAAAATTCAAAAAATTACAAAGGAAATATAATTTATAGAAAAATATCTTTTATATAGTAATAATTTTTATTCATATTTTATATTAATTTTAAACAAAATTAGTATTATTGTATTTCTATATTGTGTTAGATTCCTGATTTAAAAAGAATAATTTAATTTATTTAGATAAAAAATAGCAGTTAAAATAATTATTATTTGAAAATATTATATTTATATAAAATTTCTTATCAAATAATTTTCATATTCGGAATCAAAAAATGATTCATATTTTATCAAATTTAAATTATAAAATATATAAATATAACTCTTAATTCTATTTATAAAATATAATTCAATCTATTTTACTATAATAATGAGGTAATAAAATGTGCATTGTGTACTGTTTTTTGGATACAGTGTTTACCTACTATATAAGAATGTTCTGTCCCATATAAAAAGTCTATGTTATCTAGACTAGATAATCAAAAAGGATTTTTCTCCAGTGATAACATTCTAACAGGTATTGGGATCTTTCTTTTATCCATGTTCTTGCTAAATAAGACATTGATCATGTACTAGCATCATCAGAAGGATCATGTTGGTATATCTCAAATGAAATAAATGAGAGAGCTTATATACATTACACATATATAAATCTTATCAATATGTTTTATGGAAAGTGAATAGTGTGATTATATACATTCCTACACCTCCCTAACTTGTGAACATATTTTGAATGTGAAAGAAGGAAACTATACACATATTCTTGCAGCTATCTAGGGACATATGCATATTACTACCCCTTTCAACAATGATGTTACAGAAAATTATTTATTAGTTACATATAATTTATCCCATATACCCACTACACTCAAAATAATCATTAGAAACCCACAACAAATAGTAATGATCAAGGGTGACCTAGAATCTCAGTTCTTATTAGATCTCATCGACATATCCTGACTATTGATCCATAGAAGGTATATATCTCTATGCCCACTAAAAACACAAACTAACATATTCCAAAAATTTTCAACCCCTATTTCTTGTATGTAACCCTTAATTTATTATTTTTAAGTTTATTATGTATAAGGGTGAAAGTTGAGAGAGTTTTTAGAACTTCTTAAGCGTTTTTGGGGCTAAAGGGAAGGCACACGGGTTGTACGCGGTTTGTCCTAACCGTATTGTAGCCTAGTAAAAACCTTGAAAATTAGAAAATAGTGGACAAAGAGAATTGGCATGGTCAGAACATAGTTGGAAGCTATGTGAATATGCCATGAGAATCCTTTCTTAAGGTGGTAGGAGGAGCATGGTTTTTCTAACCATGTGACTAAACCATGTATGTGTCAAATACCTCCTCCTTAAAAAGTGGATTTAGGATGGAATTTCTATTAATCAACTCCATTTCCCCAAAATATCCTTGAATAGGGATTTTTCCTCTTCAAAGGTAAAAAAAGGTTCTCCCATCTATCCGAAGGTGATATGATGTTTTACCTTGGTGATTCGAAGCCAAATTCTTGTGGTATGTAATCGTTATTCACCATTCTTGTCATGTTTTGTTAGATCTACTTAGATCAACTTCTCATCTTCTCTTAGTTTCTTAGACTTATTCCCAGTATGGGTAGATCTGAGATTTTTGATTCCAAATATAATGATATTTGGTCTTGTTACTAATAGGGGAAGATATCTTAGGTAGTATCGTGGAATTATTACCCGGTTTATTGAGTGTTCTTTGTCCTTTTTCAGTTTTCATCGAAACAGTCGAGGTTGGTGGCTTCACTCATGACTCATCATGCTATAATATATTGTATTACTTTAAAATTGATTTAATTGCATGAATTTTATTATGAAATTGGTGGAATAGAATGGAATAAATCTTATTTAGTGATGATTTACGATTGTGATGGAATTGTGTTCTTTTGGTAGATTTTATTATAATGTTGGTTGGATTATTTATTTTAAAATGGTTATTTTAAAATATGGTTTTTCTGTAAATATTTAAATGATTTTTTGGAAAGAGGTTTTCAATTAAAATTTTGTTTTATTAAAATGTCTTGATGGTAAAAAGGTTTTTCAATAAAAGGGCAATTTTATTGAAATGGTTTTGGCATGGTTTTTGGGAATACATGGTGTGTATATTCATATTTCATTTAGAATATTTGGTTGAAATATGAACATGTTCTCAGTGAAAAAGGTTTAATGTATAATTTTATATAATTAACTTATGAAGACTTTGTAGATTGATGAGAAATCAATCATGATTATGGAACTGTCATAACGAATCATACATGGTAGGTAATGTGGATTTGTGGAATGGATTGGTTATGCCAAAGGGAACTCATGAAATTGGAGAATTCCATGTTTGGTTTCATTCATTGAAAAGCAGTTTTGGATAGAAAATTATTGATATATCATTTTTTATATATTTAGTTTTAATCTATTTGGGAGATTTTTATATTTAGTTATAAACTATTTTGAAAGTTGTTTGAAATAAATTGTTTTTTATAAATGTGGTTAGCTCTTCTATCCTGGAGGCATAAGTAGGGAAGTCATTGGTGAAATCCTTATGAGGTTTAGTACTCACCCCTTCCATGGAACTTTGGTTATTTTTTAGACTTCATCTACTGTGATGTGCGAAAAGGTAACGTATCACAAGTATTTAGCACTACTTCATGATACTTGAGATGTTTGGTAAAGTTGGAACATGGAAGTAGTGGATCATGGAGTTTTATGGTGTTTTTGGAGTATTGAGTCAATTTTTTGTAGTATTAAAATGTTTAATTTTATTTTTTGGTTGCCTTTAACTATTTTAATTTGGTTAGTTTTGATATAAATGAAATGTAGAGTTTTTTTCCTTATTATCATGCATCATATACTAGTTGGTTTGGATGGTTACTAGTTTTAAATATTAAAGGGTAAATATTCCTACACTCTCATTGAAACCCTTAGACATTTATTACTAGCCCTTTTCAACATTAGTATGTCTCTTAAGGCAATATAGAATTCCATTTCCCCCTCAAGACAATGAGAATAATTGGCATTTTACAAATGGTATCAGTTTGGTCCTTCATTTGCAGAACATGTGGTATTTAGTTTTATGGTTCTTGGAGTTGAGATCATTTTTTCTATTCCTTGGGTTCTAATCTTAGAAATGAGTAGGATTTTTGGAACATGATATGTATGGAATAAAGGGACGTATCTTAACCCATTTATGATAAAGTTTATGTTACCAAGGACCTGGGTACAAAAGTGTTTTGGAGACAATTCTATGATTTTGAAATCTCATTATCATGGGTTTAGCTTATTAGATGATGATGATATGAATTGGATTAATGAATTCCCATTAGGAGTATAGTCATAATTTTTAGTAGTGATATAGGAGTTTATGAAAAAGTGTTGATTTTTGAAAAATTCGAATTTCTTTTAAAGTCAAATATTTTGAAAAAGAACTTGGGTGTGGTATTTTAGAAAACGGGTTGATTTTTAAAAAGAATGTTTCAAGTTTCCAAAATAGTTTAACATGTATATGGTTTATTTTGGAAAGTAATGTTGTGATAGATTATGTGATAGATTTTGAAATTAAAATCTTTCAATTCCTAGAGAGTGGGACTTATGAAGTTGTTGTTGGTTTAGAAAATGGAACCTGGTGGGCGTCATTGAAACCAACTAGAAGAATCAGTGTAGAATGTGGTTGCACTTGAACTACAGAAGATCCAACAGTTGGGTTAGAGAATCGTCCAAAAATTCCAAGCTAGGGACACTAGGAACCAGAGGGATGATACAATTTAACTGGTCAATTACTTTCTATTCTATAAAGAGAATCCACATATCTTCACGGGTGGTTCTGAACCAGAAAGGGGATAGGAATAACTGGAAAATATGAATCGTATTTTAAAATTCATTGATACACCAATGGAGCTCAAGTTCAAGCTTGAAATATATATTCTCTTAGATCTTACATTCCAGTGGTGGGAACTAATTCTGCAAGCTAAAGTGGATCAAGGCCTTAATTGGGATGATTTTGATGAAATTTTCAACATAAAATTCTATCCTCACATGTTCAAGACCCAAATAACAATGAATTTTTTCATCCTGAACTAGGAAAATCACTTAGTCATAGATTATGTTGCTAAATTCATGAATTTAGTATGCTTTTAACCTAAGGTTGTGGATAGTGTAGAATTAAAGGCACATATCTTTGAATTAGGGATAAGATAAGAGATTTGTTTTAAGATAGTTGTGCTCTGTATTACTGACTATATAGAGAATTTCAATAGAGTGGTAGTGGATGAAAGATATATCTCATGATATATGGGAGGATAAAGTATGTTAATACCCACATTAACAAGTGGGAACTCTAATTCTAGGATAATTTGGAAGTGGGGAACCTATTTTCATGGTGGGAGCAGAAATTAGAATCGGACAGCTGGATCAGAAAACCTTCCTCCACAACCAAAGAAACAAGAAATATTTTTCCAATGAGGATCCTTTTACCACATGAAGTGAGAGTGTACAACAACACAGATATCATGGAATAATTGCTACAATATGAGACATCTTAAGCACTATTGTTGTTGAGATCTAAGTTCAGGTGATCGAGACACTTCTTAGGTGTCACATGCATCATATGTTTTGACAGGTCGGGGACAAAAAAATCAGTCCCATTAATAGTGTAGAGAAAGCTATATTGATTCTAATAATACCATGACTCCTCACTAAGGGAAATATCTACATGGAAATTAGGATCAGAGTTCGTCGATGAAGAAATTATATGAAGTTGAGTAGATTATTGTGGATTATTTGGATGGAAAAACTATGACGATAGGTACAATTCTTTTGAATTCCACCCTTATGCATGTTCTATTTTATTCTGGTGCATCACATTCATTAATTAATTCTCATGATGTTTATTTTTTATGTTTAAAACTTGAGATGATTTTCTCTGTGTTAAAACATTGAACTCCTCCCAATGAAAGAGAATGTAGAGTATTCAAGTGTAGAACATGTTCTATTACAATTTGTGGAGTTAAGATAACATGGGACTTCATAGTTTTATAGGTGGATGTATATGATTTAATCTTGGGTATGGATTGGGTAACAACATTCAAGTCTTACATCGACTATTATATAAGGTTAGTTACTTTTACGACTAAGGAAGACGTCAAGCATATCTTTAAAGGAGAAAGGGTTGTAAAGGAAAATGAAAATGAGTTTGTTGGCACTACCAGTGGGAAATATCTCTCCATAGTAAGTGGTATTGACATTATAATCAATGGAAGAGATCGATGATAATAGTTTTCTAGTAGTTGTGGATCAGTTTCCATATATTTTTTCTAAGAACATCTTCAGGTTACCACCTCTAAGGTAAGTGGAGTTTATGATTGATCTCCTCCCAAGGACCAATCCAATTTCCCTTCCATCTTATATAATGGCACCAATATAGTTATGGGAGAGTAAAGTGAATTTATAAGAGCTATAAAACAAAGGTTTAATTTGGTTGAGCACATCTCCGGGGGTAGTACCAATATTGTCCATGAATAAGGATGATGGAACTCTAAGGTTGTGTGTTAATTATTGTAATCTTACTAAGTTACAATAAATAATTGGTATCTAATAACATGAAATGATGATCTATTAGATCAATTGAGGGTATCTCTATAGTTCTCTAAAATTTACTTACGATCAGGATATCATTGATTGTGATTTTAGAAGAAGGAAATTTAGAAAACATATTTTAGAAGCAGATATGGACATTATGAATATGTCGTAATGCCTTCTGATATTAAAAATACACCAGCAATATTTATGGATTTGATGAATTAGATATTTCAGTGATATATGGATTTTTTTTCAATAGTGTTCATATATGAGATATTGGTGTATTCAAGGAAAAAGGATGAGCATAAGAAACACATATAGATTCTAACAACCCAACCTTGACGTAGATGGAAATTACATTTCCTTTGCAGAATAATTAATACATTACACAATTAGATTCCAAAAGACCATATTAGTTTACTGTATTTGGAAACATGAAATATAATCATAAAACATGGTGAATGATCTTCAATATCTCCCATAAATATCTTCCCCATTTTTTCCTACCTAAAATCTTTCTTTATATCCTGGGGAAAAGAAAACAAAAAAGGGTGAGATCAAATGCTCAGTAAGGGTAAATATTGATAAAACAAAACAAACATAAACATAAGAATTTAATAAAATGAACATAAAGTTTAAATATCAAAATCATGAGTCATGAAATAAATCCTAGCAATATATAAGGCATAGACTATAATGGAACATTAACCATGATTAAATAGCATTGACATAAAACCTAGAATTGTGGAAATAAAATAGGCACATAATATGATTTCTATAGTAACCAAGACATTTCTGGAAAAACCATCATAGTGGAAAAAATAAATTAATTAATCAAGTTTACTCTCCAATCCATCCATGTATTACTGAACTATATTTACTTGTCGTTCTATCCCTGTATTACAGAACTAGATTTACTTATCATTCCAGTACTCTATTTCTGAACCAGATTTACTTGTTGTTCCAGTCATGTCTATCTCATGAGATATAAATATTTACCAAATGCATTAGAGGGATATATAGGTCCCACCCATATTATAATGAAATCATTCTTACTTGTTCCACAAAAACATAAATCATAGCATAAATAAAGGAGTAAAATGGTTTTCTTAAACATCTGTCCATCATAATCTATATAAAACAAATAGAGATCATAAATAATATTCCTTCATAAACACACCTAAAAAATAGTGACTATAGGGATCGAAAATAACCCTTCTAAAATAATTTCATATTTTATAGAAATTAATTTTAATAAAATATTTGAAATTAATTCATAAGGAAAATATCTTTTATTCTTAAAAAAACTTTTTCTTTTCTCAAAATGCCACGAAAATTTAAAGGAAAATAATTTAATTGAAAATACACTGAGAATATTATAAAGTATACTTCCTAGAAATATGGAATTATGAAATAATTAGAATCCATTAATTCCTTATAACTTAAAAAACACTCTTTTCTTACTCTTATTGGAGAAGTCGAAAAGTACCTCATATGGAAAATAAAAGAAAAATTCCTCCCATACCATTTAATAAAAATTTACCAATGCTTAAAATTCATTTTAAACATTTGTATAATAATAGAAATAATAATATATAATTAAGAAACATAGACATAAATGGTAAATATACCCCAATAAATACTTACAAATAAAGAAAATCTCAGATAATAATGTGATTGTAAAATCATCCCTTACCTTAGGTCCAATTTCTTCAAATGTGTCCGAAACTACTATATTGTGGGTTTAAACATATTATTAAATAGTAAAAAAACCATAATAATATTTATTATATCATATATGACTCACTTAATACTTTATATTACCCGTTTATTTATCAATTCCATGTTAAAGCAACGCTTTGGGTTATAATCGTTTTATTTATCATATGTGTTTTTACTTGTTATTATTTATCTTATTAATTATATCATGATTTAATTAATTCTAGAATGTAAAATATGATATATATATATATATATATTATAAATATTCATTATATAAATATATATAATAGATAAATAAATGAAATGGAATATGCTGTTAATGGAGACGATAGTCCGTATGTAAGGATGAATGCTGTTTTTGTTTCCATATTGAATTGAATGGAAGAAAGTAAATGAATTATCTGTAAATAAATAAATCAATTATAATTATTATGTAAGATATTTCATGCTTATTTATTATATATACTTTATAATCATTCTTGTATGGTAAATATCGAGAATGAATCTTTTCGAGTCGTGGAGACGTTAGGTCGTACATACGCATTAGTGAAGATATAATTCAATTAATGATTAAATGGTATTGAATTGGATGGTATATTAATTTTAAAAAATAATTATTATTCCATATTAATTATTTACATCCATTATTCTCATCATTATTCCCATCTAAATTATGTATTGTTGAATAACAAATTATACCACTACATGGAGATGGTAAGTCGTACGCATGCATGTATAGTGATATTATTATTCATAGGATGGATAAAATGAGGTATAAGGTTGTCCCATATTTATAATAATATCTAAGAATTTAAAGGATACTTTATTTTTTACCTTTTTATGGAAACAACATTAGAAGATGAAGTAGAAGAAGAATAAAATTTTGAAAGAGGTGATAAAACAATTACCTCTTTTTCGAGCATCTCCTTTTGATTTTCACAAAAGGTATCCTTAGGATGATTTTATTCTCAAAGTGTATACCTTATGATAAAGTTAGGGATGTTGGGAGAGTAAATGGTAATGTTTTTGATGAGAAAAATGTCTTTAAAGGTGTGATTAAAATAGAAGGATAAGTTTTCTTTTATAGGAGTGGTGAGGGGAACTTTTAGAATTTCCTTAAATATTAATTTATTATTAAATTATTTTAGGTTTATAATGGTAAAAAATCATTTATTTCGAGGATAATATTATTATTGGTCTAAATAATCTCAACCAATAGGTTTATGAAAAGTTTAGGTCACAAAATTAAACTTATCTTTTAGCTTTAAACCTTAGTTAAAAACACTTACTCTTACCATGTCTTCATGTATTTTCAAAATAAGTGGTTTCTATATTTACTATAAAATTCTAAAAGAACAAAAAGTGGATAATTACTTAAATTTTAAACATTATATAAGTCATTTGGAAGAATATTATATTTTTATGACTATTATATCATTTAATATGATAGTATTTTGTTTAAAAACTCATTTTTGAAAATTTTGACACTATTTAGTAATTGATTTATTTAAAGTCATAAATCTTGATTCCATGAAAAAAGGAATCAAATCATCCATAATGTGTCAATTTAATCCCAAAAATTCATGTATTGAATCAAAATGATAAATTAAATTTATTTTAATATTTATAACATCATTTATTTGAATATTTCATTAATAAGGTAATCACTAAATCATCATTGTGTCATAAATAAATCTATTTTTTTACATCTAAAAAATAAAAATAAAATACCTTGATGTAGAAAACATTTTTTTATTTCTAATAACTATTTATATTAAAATATATAAATTATATAACTATACATAAAACTATTTTAGTAAAAAGATACATGTTTATGTTGTATTTCCCATTACTTTAAATTATTTATTATAACATGTCATTTTCACACCCAAGTGTTTCTCAAAGGCCAAAATTTTGGACTAAATATTTTTTTGGTCTCCCAAGACTCATCCAATAGGATTAAGATATGTTTTATGGGGAGTTTTATATTCTTAAAATATAATTATTCTTTACCCATAATTTCCTGATTTACCCTTTAACTATGGTAAATAAAAATAATTACTGAAGTTAGTATTCATAATGTCCAAAAATAAATGGGACCTATTTACATAATTTTTCCTTAAGATTAAAATTATATAAAACATTTTAATAAATTCGGAACACATAACTTGTTGAAATTAATTTAAAATTAATTCTTGTGGTCAAAACTAAAAAGCGGGTTTTTAAGAAGTAAAAACTATCAAAAGTTATACATGTGTTTATGTCCATTTTAAATTGGAAATTACATAGAATGATCAACATTGGATTAAATGTTAAAAAAATAATCTAATTAAAATTTAAAACCAATTAAAAATATAGTCTAAATATATATAAAAAATTAGATGAAAATGAAATTTTAAATTAAAATACCGTATTTTTTCAATATTCATTAAAATATGAATTTTATAATAAAAATACCAAAAACTAAACCAAAGTAAATTTTGATGTCCCAATTTCAAATAAGAAGTTTATTTTTTCAAATATAATATATAATAGTATTAAAAAATAGATATTAAATGGGTGCACCATTAAAAGGTGGGAGAACTGCATTTCTTGAAAAAATACTTCTTATTTCTAAAAAATTGAATTTTTTCATATATATTATCTAAAATATATAATAAAATTTTTAAAAAATTACAATGAATATATTACATATATATTTTACTAATAAATCCATAAAGGGTGATTTTATTATTTTATAGACTCACTTATTTTTATTTAAATATTTTTTAGATGAAAGTTTATACTATTCATACCTGCCATTATAATGAATAGGTTATAATATTTAGTTGTCACTTATACTCAGTATTGTGTGAAATAAATTATATCAAAATATCTTGAAATTTTGTGTATCATAAGCCAAGAATAGTGTTACATATAACTCAAGTTAATACAGTGTTTCGTATAGCACAAGCTAATAATGGTCTAGCATACAACACAAGACATAAAAGAAATTAAAAAATATATATATATATCAAAACATCATTGGGGTGTTACATTATTCTCCCCTTAAAATTAATTTCACCTTAAATTTTTTTTGGGTTTATAAAAGGTTTACTACATGAATTTTTGTTTTATAGAAACCTACATCATAAAAAAGAATACTAAAACATCATTTTAAAAAGGAAAGTTAGAAAAATAACGGTTACCCAAAGTAACTCCTCTATGGGTTTACATATAGTAGAACATAGTCAGGAAGTGAAATCATGGATATGAATGAGAAATATAAACATCATGTTCTGATGGATGGTGATAGAGAACAAGGTTTGAGAAATTTAACAATAAGAAACACATAAATCTGCGATGATTTATGGGACCATATGATTCATCAGATATGAATGTACTAAGATAACATTTTTGGTTTTCAAGATCATTTACCAAAATTTGAATGACATGAGAATAAATACTTACTTGATTTCAGTATAATCTCATCATTAGTCATTACTCAAACAATTTCCACTTCATCTCTAATTCATATAATTGATATTGAATTTTTCATTCTTGAAGTGTTAGTAGATCATGTGATCCATAAATAGAATGATATGTCATTCCATCTGTGTTAATAAAAATGTTATCATAGGTAATAAAATATGAAAAAGTATGCATATGTTAAGATAATACATTAATCTAACAAACTTCAACTGGAATATATCTTATACTATCCATATATGGATAACATTATAATCCTTCCAAAAAATGAAAATATAAAAACATAGAAAGATATGAACTAAAACAACATAAAATTTATCTCTCATATCTCTTAAGTTAGTTATTGTTTGTCACATTCAAAACATGTGAGTACCTTAATCATGTATTCTATTAAAACGTGATAATAAAATGAATTACTTTATAACCTTAGTAAAAACATGAATTCTTAAAAAATCAACTCTTTCCACACACAAAAAATAAAAAAAAATTATATACTAAATCCATGATATTAATTTGTCCTTACATCTGTTATGAGGTCATTAATACTATCAAACATCTCGTTATCTCCTTATCCCATCATTATTCACATATCATGTGTAAGAACCCGTGTTTTTTCAGACTGACGTTTTGAGAAAAAATTTGATTTTTTTACATTGGATGCTCACAAGGGTTAAAATGATAATTTTAACCTACTAGTTGATCTTGAATAATTTTTTTGACCACTATTTTGGTCTCATAATAGGGCATTTACCCTTGCACATGAGTTTGGTGGAAATCTGAGCTGTACAAATTTTAGCAGAATATTTAATAATTAATGTTATTAAATTAAATATTACTTTATGAATGCATATTCATTTGGAAAAAAAATTTAAATAGAGTGTGATATTGAGATTTTGTCTACGTTGTTGTGTTCAAAATTTGGATTTTGGCCTAGGTGAGGCATAAACTCGAGTCGGGTGTCGGGGCCAGACCAGACCCTCTTTTCGTCTTTTTCTTATCTTTTCTTTTCATCCTTCCCTTCTTTTATCCTCATCCTTGATCACATCTCCTACGCCTTCTCCTTAGACATGTCCTTAGGGGAGAAATAGAGATTTAGAAAGAGTGATATTTGGGAGGAAAGAGGGGTACTGATTCGAAGCACTCAACACGCTGAGTCGGCGTGCGATATCGGTGGACCATAAAATCAAGCGAAGCTTCAGCAGTTTTCTCCCAAAGATAGGACCGTTTATTTTTTCACCATAGTTTCCCTTAAAACTTGTTGTTTTATGTTTTTAATTCCTTATATAGCTTACTTGTAAGCCCATGGGCTTCGATCTGTTGTTTTGGGGGGGAAATGGGTGTTTCAGTCATTTTGAGGGATTTCCTATAAAAAAACTAGGTTACACGTCATGTGTTCTAGGGGAAAATGCCATGTGTTCTTCTCTTTCGGGTAAGACGATGTTTTCTTAAGTACAAACAGTGTACTTTAGTAAACTCCGTGTAGTGGTTGGTCTTGGGTAAGACTGTGTGAAAAAGGGACACATAATTGTGTTTTTTTAGAAATACACGTAGTGTAGTGGCACATGGGCATGTGTCCAGGTGAAAATGAACATGGGATGATGCTTTGTGAATAGTACATGCCGTGTACAATTAATTACACTCTGTGTACTGCTACACAGGTAGACCCATGTGTTCCGGCCTATACAACTCCAGCTTAGTAGTTTTGGGGTATCTTATGCCTTGGAAGTCAGAATTAAGTGAGTGAGTAGTCCATTCTGAGCGTTTTTTCAAGTAGATCACAATGGTGGAATCCATTTGAAATTTTAATGTCATATAAATTGTGTTTTTAAGGTTTATATATAAATGGAGAGGTTTTTTCAGTTATTTAGTTCAATTGTCATCTGAGTGTGAGACATGGTGTGGATGATAGGTTAGGTGCTTGGACCAACCTAGTTGAGAATTTTGAGATGAGATGAGCTATGAGATATCTCCTGTGACCTATTCTTTTGAGGATGTTCCTCTTTTGAGAGGTTTCTGTTTGTCCTATGAGACCATGAGAGTGGGTGTTTCCAAATATCCCTTGAGGGATGTCTTGTCTTGTGTTTTAACCTAAGGAGTCCCTTGTCAGATCTCTCTCATATTTACCATTGAGAGGATCCCTTTTGTTGGATAGATTTTTGTGTTCAACTTGAGGGACGCACTGGGTTCCCGTTGTTTGACTGACCCCAAGTTGTTACATGGGTTTTGGGTAGAGATGGTGTTCGGGTGTCACCTAGAACTAGTACCAAATAGGTAATCCCATGAGGTTGTGGATATAGTGCTCGACTAGGTGTTTGGGCCACCCTCACTCATTTGTGTATACTAGACTTGGTTTTTATGATGCAGTGATGTTCACTAGAGGTACTTCCAGGTTGGTGTCTATTGAGCCTAACGCGATGCATCTTTCTTGTTTTTTGGGATGCCTGGATGTACTCTCCTAGGATCAGGCTTCTAGGCCATTTTATTTCAGATATTTACTATACCCAGAGGTATTACTTGGGAATTGGCTATTGATCCTCACATTATGAATTTGGTTAATTAAAAGTTTTCCCCACGATATTGGTTTATTATAAACCATGTTATAGTTTAATTCAAATGTTTTATTTATGAAATGGATTGTGAAATGATTTAAAAGAAGTAATTATCAATGGGAGAGACATAATCACGGTTAAAATACAAGGTCATGATCATGTTACTAATTAAATATTGTTTACCTTTGGTTAACCATTGTCTCAGTTAAAAGGAAATGGACAGACTCAAGAGGTTAATTATGTAAATTCCATTAGCAAGCCATGATATGGTGGTCGGGATCATTGAGGCCTATTTTCAAAATTCCGAGCAAACCTTAGATCCATTGAGGGATTCCCAGGACGTGCCCTATTGGAAAATTCTATAAATTACTAAAAGAGGTAATTAGCTATGGGAAATCCATTGTCTCAGTTAAAAGACAAGGTCGGGCTCATGTGACTAATTGCATCTTGTTTACCTTGGGTAAACCATTATCCCGGTTAAAAGGGAATGGATGGAATCAAGAGGCTAATTACATAAAGTCCATGAGGGAACCACAATTTTAGTGGTCAGGCTCACTAAGTCTTATTTATAAATTCCGAGTGAACCTTGGATCCATTGAGGGATTCCCCGGATGGGATCCATTTTAAAATGTTATAAATGATTACGTACTGAAATACTTATACACCAAGATTGACACTGATAGATGTTGAAATGCTTATAAACTGGGCATGGAATCCCATGAATCGTGGTAGATTATGCACTCCCGAGTGGAGAGGATGATTACACTCTCCCCAACCTATGATCGAAATGATTATGCTCTTTCGGATCCATCAGGATTGATCGTCGGTATACAATATCATTCTTTAAAAGGTAGAGCGTCAGTATACAATAACCTATTTTGTGATTGGAGGTGAGTACAGGTGAACGCAGGTGTAGGATGAGTATCCCCCTATGGTGACATATCATTCTTTGAGATATAATTCCAATGATGGCCGAAGTAGGTACATGTCGATGGAATTGCGAACCTAGAGATCTTCTTAATGATGCACGAGATGAATGGCATGATTTCCAACACAATTTAGTTGCACAAGATATAAAATCGATTGGGATTACAGACCTAAGGATCAACTGCTGATGTGGTTTCTTGTTGTTTGATTCCCATACTCAAGAATATTCATATTTTTTATTTGTTTATAGGCATGGGACTATAAATTTATAAGTATATAGATGTGGAAATCTCTGGTGGAACTTATCCAATAGACAAGGATTATGGACTCTAAGCTTGATTTTGGATTCACAATTGTTTTAATTTATTTTGTTGTGTTCCAGCTAGGCTGAGTATGTTGTTGTTGCATACAATTTTAGCAGCACAATTATAGGTTGCTTGTCGGGGTGCCCTAATGAGATTATTTCTCACCCCTACACGTAAACCTCAGTATACGTGTATAAATTATTTATTCTTTTCAGGTTGAGAATGAGTTGCATGGGGGATAGGGCTGAGGTCCAGTCTTTCATGATCGAGAGAGCTGCTTGAGTGGTTCTACTGATTGGGCTGGCATAGTTTGACAGTGTCTGGGGAGCAGGTAAGCGGGTTGGCATAGAGTTAGTAGTTGAGACCTATACTTTTACTTTCTGTTTCTTTTGTACTTTTATCTATATGGTCGACCTAGTGGATAACTTTTTTCGTACGGTATTTCATAGTTGTTCTGTATTTTGCAACATTTTACTCTTACAACATGTTTTATTTCAGTTGTTTATTGAATCCACAATATGTTTACTTTCCATTTTGTGTGACACTTAGTTATTTCCACTATTTCATTACACCATTATGAGGTCATAGTCACCCTACTATCAAACCCTAGGCCCTCGCTGCTAGTCGGCAGCCTATGGAATATGGGGATCCGCGCTTGATGCCTTGTGGTGAACTGGCATCGAGAACTGGTTTAGTGGATTTCAGGTTGGGATGTTACAAAGTGGTATAAGATGTGTTTTTTTCCTGGACTTCACTATTAGTTATATGGTAGATAGAAGTATTATAAATCTGTCGAAACCTTTGATGGATATCAGACTAGTGAATCGAGAACACTTTTTATGGTAAAGAGTCCTAGTTTCCATGGTTTGGGATTGATGTTAATAATTGGAAATGTTACTATTGTATATGATTTTCACCTTGAGTGGCACACATGTTGGGTGGATGTTTTGATTTACAATTGATATCTAGCTCTTGGCCATTATTAAGATTCTAGGTATGGTTTTTGACTCTTGGTCGAAAAAGTAAAGAGGTGTCTCATGCATTATACTAGGCATATAGGATTCAAAACATATAGGCCTGCTATTGTGTGTTTGTACTGACAAATGAGACCTTTGGGTCTTCATACACATACTTTTTAGTCTTACGGAAGGTTATGTGGATCTACATTAAGGAATTTGTTTGTGAGGATGATGACTTAGTTGTTGTGCACAGGTGGTGTAGTGACCCTAGTAGGTCAAAATGGAACGCGATGCCTTTATGTTTAACCCCTTGTTTTGTGTTGTTTATTGGGTCTGTGGTAATCTAGTCAGATCACTGAGTATGACACCGATAGATACCAAGGATTTTCTTGTTATATGGACCTCCTTAGGGTATTTCCATATATGGATACCCGATGAGTATCATTTTATCTTCTCTCTTTGCTTTGGTTGTGTCCTCTAGGGAGAAGTTCATTATAGGAACGCTCTGAGAGGATCAGGGCCCTTGTAGGTTGTGTTTTTAGCTTTGAAACTTGTTGATCATTGTGATCATTAGCTTCTTTTTAGTGGTTTCTGATCTTTTGTACTGGGTGGTTAGCCCTTGTGACCCAGTTGTGAGGTTTTCTCTATAGGGATAGGTGGAAGACCTAGAGACCTTTGGTTTTAACTTGAACCCTTGTCAGTTGAAATCTTCTCTATTCTAGGGAAAATTGTGTGTAAAATAGTTTACCCATGGCTGAATCCTAGTTAGGTACTAACATGATGGGGAGCATGTATCAGAGGGAGTTGGACGCACCTTTTGTAGAATCTCAGTGTACTCATGTTATAGAAGATCATACGCTATCTTGATTCATCATGAGTAGGCTGAGAGAGGTTAGATCCAACACCAAGCTCATTTTTCTTTCTTAATGTTCTTCCTTGTTGAGGAGGGAACCTATTATGGCTGCGCTCGAGGAGTTTTGTATGGTAATCTATATGGTGGGGTTTCAACCTTTGGCTTTTAAGGGTGGTTTTCATCATTTCAGGTAAACTTTGGTGTTTCCATGGAGATTTTGAGCTCAGAGTTTTCTTTTAAGATAACGATAAGGGTATTATTATGGTGGGGAGTACCAGATCGATCATAGTTGAATGTCTTCTATGGAGAAGGTGGTTGTTAATTTGATATGTATGGTCATTGGATAGTCTATATATATTGGTTTTGTAGTTTCTTGGGTTTGGATCATAGTTGCTAGTCCTTTCACCAGTCTTCTTGGGGATGAGAAGGTTTATGGTGGGGAATTTGTAAGAACCTATGTTTTTTCGAACTGTCGTTTTGAGAATAAATTTGAATTTTTTTTTTTGGATTCTTGTGAGGAGTAAAATGGACTTTTTCCCTACCAGTTGATCTTAGATAATTTTATAACCACTCTGTTGGTCTCATAATAGGGTGTTTCCCCTTGGACAAGAGTTTGGTGGAAATAGGACCTGTGCGAATTTTAGAAAAATATTTAATATTTAATATTATTAAATTAAAAATTAATTTATTTGTACATATTCATTTGGAAATGACTTTTAAATAGAGTTTCAGAGTGATATTTCATCTGTGCCTTTGAGTTCGAAATGAGGAGTTTAGCTTAGGTGAGTCATAAACTCGAGTCGGGTTCCAGTGCCGACCTGGGCCACCTTTTCTTCCTTTCCTTTTCATTTATTTTTCTCTTCTTATTTCCTCCTCCTCATTGAGAACGTCTCATATTCCCTCTCCTTTTAGATTTCCTTTGGGGAGATATGGAGATTTAGAAAGACTGAGATTGGGAGGCAAGAGGGGTACTGATTCGAAGCTCTCGACACGCTGAGTGGGCGTGCAACTTCCATTGACCATAAACTCAAGTGAAGGTTCAGAAATTTCCGCCCTAAGGTAGGTTCATTTATGTTTTCTCCATATATCCCCTTTAAACATGTTGTTTTAAGTTTTTAATGTCAAATATTTCTTACTTGTAAGCCCATAGGGCTCAATCATTTGTTTCGGGGGTGAAAACAGGCATTTCAGGCGTTTTGAGGGATTTCCCGTCGGGAAACCTAGGTTCCACGGTGTGTGTTCCATGGGAACACATCGTGTGTTCATCCCATTTGGGGAAGATGATGTTTTCTTAAGTATAATCCTTGTTATTTATTACATGCTGTGTAGTGATTTTTTGTGTGTCCGACCGTGTGCAAAAAGGACATGGAATAGTGGGTTTTAAGAAGTAAAAGCCATGTACTATAAGTACACATAATGTAGTGGAACATGGGCATGTGTCTGGGTGAAAATGCATATGGTATGATATTTTGTGAACATTTCATGCCATGTATAGTAAATTACACATTGTGTACTACTTCAAAGGCAGACCCCTTGTGTTCTGGCCATTTACTACTCTAGCTTAGTAGTTTTGGGGTACTTGTGCTCTGGAAGTCAAAATTTGGTGTGGGAGTAGTCCATTATGATAATTTCTCCATGTATATCGCAATGGTGGAATCCATTTGAAATTTAGAGGTAATATAAATGGTGTTTTTTGGGTTTCTATATAAATGGAGAAGTTTTTCCTCAAGTTATCGAGTTCAGTTGTCACCTGAGAGTGAGACTTTGCGTGGATGATAGGTTGGGTGTTCGGCCCAACCTTGTTGGGACTTTTGAGCTGAGATGAGCTATGAGCTATCTATTGCGACCTATCCCTTTTAGGATTTTCTTCTTGTGAGATGTGCCCTTCTGGACTATGAGGCCATGAAATTGGGTGTTTCTATGAATCCCCTGAGGGATGCCTTTGCTTGTGTGTTGACCTATAGAGTCCATTGTATGATCTCTCTCCTATTAAACATTGAGTGGATCCATGTTGTAGGATTCCTTTTTGTGCTTGACTTGAGGGACCCAACGAGTGCCCATGGTTTGACCGACCCTGAGTTATTACATTGGGTTTGGGTAGAGATGGTGTTCAGGTGTCACCTAGAACCTGTACAAAATTGGTAAGCCCATGGTGATGTGCATATAGTGTTGGGTTGGAGGTTTGGGCCAACCTCACTCAATGTTATATATCTAAATTGGATTTTATGATGTAGTGTTGTTCACCATAGGTGTTTCCTAGTTGGTGGCTATTGAGACTGACACGAGGCGTCTTTCTTGTTTGGTGGGATGCCTGGACATGCTCTCCTAGGAACCAGCTTCTCAGCCATGTTATTTATGATATTTACTATACCCAAAGGTATTACTTTGGAATTAGATATTGAGCCTTGTTAGATTCATTTGGTTAAGTAATTTTTTTCCCATGTGAGTTGATTATGATAAACCATTTGATAGTTTAATTCATTGTGTTGTTTTGAAAATGGATTGTGCAATGATTTAAAATAAGTAATTAGTAATGGGTGAGCCACAGTCTCATTTAAAAAACATGGTTGGGCTCATGTGAATAATTACATATTGTTTAGGTTGGGTGAACCATTGTCACATTGAATAGGATATGGATGGACTCAAGATTTTAATTATGTAAAGGACATGAGTGGGCCAAGATAGGGTGGTCGGGCTCATTGATGCTTATTTAGAAAATGCTGAGTGAACCTCAGATCCATTGAGGGATTCCCATGATGAGATATATTAGAAAATGTTATAAATTATTAAAAGAGGTAATTAGCCATGGGAGAGCTATAGTCTTGATTAAAAGACAAGGTCATGCCCATGTGACTAATTACATATTTTTTACCTAGGGTGAACCATTATCTCGGTTAAAATTCCATGGACAGACTCAAGAGGTTGATTACTTAAAGGTCGTGAGTGAGCCACCGTTTTGGTGGTCGGGCTCATTGGTTCTTCTTTATAAATTCTGAGTGAACCTTATATCCATTGAGGTATTCCCAGGATGGGCTATAGTGGAAAATGTTATAAATGATTACATGAAAAAATGATTATACACAGGGATTGGCCATGATACATGCTGAAATTATTATACAATGGTATGGAGACCCATGACATGGGGTGGATTACACACTCTTAAGTGGAGAGCATGATTACAATCTCCTCAGTCTATGATCAGAATGATTACACTCTTCCTGATCCATTAGGATTAACTGTCGGTATAGGATATCCTTCTTTATAGTATTGATCGTCGGTATAAAGAAACCTATTTTTTGATTGGAGGTGAGTGTGGGTCAGGTGTAGGATGAGTATCCCCCTATGGTGACGTAGCTTTCTTAGAGATATAATTCTGGTGTTGGCCGATGCAGGTACATGTCGATGGGATTACAGACCCAGAGATCGACTTAATGATACACATCATGAGTGTCATGATGTCCCGCTCAATTCCCTTTCACAGGATGTCTAGGCTATTGGGATTACAGGCCAAAGGATCAACTGATAATTTGGTTTCTTTTTTTTTTGATTCAGATAGACATGAATATTCATATTTTTGTATATGTGTATAGGTATGGTCTGCACATGTATACGTATATAGATATGGAAATCCATGGTGGAAATTACCCAGTGTACAAGGATTACGAACCCTGATTTTGATTGTGGTTTCATATTTAGTTTACTTCCTTTTGTTGTGTTCTAGCTAGGCTGAGTAAGTTACAATTGCATACACTTTTAGCAGCACAGTTATAGGTTGCTTATTGGGGTTCCCTACTGAGATTATATCTCACCCATGCACATGCACCTTGATGTACATGTAGATCTTATGTCTACTTTTCAGGTTGAGCACGAGTTTCATGGTGGATAGGGTTAAGGCCCAATGTTTCAGGATCAAGCATAGATGCTCAAGTGGTTATACTAATCAGGCTGGCGTAGTTCTACAGTATCTAGTGATCAGGTGTGTGGGTTGCCTCAGAGTTAGTAGTAGATCCCTATACTTTTACTTTCAATTTCTTTTGTACTTTTATCTATATGGCCGGCCTAGTGGGTGACCAGTGTTGTATTGTATTTCATAGTGTTTTGGGCTTTTACAACATTTTACTATTATATCTTGTTATATTTCATTTGTTTATTACTTCAGCGCCCTTTTTTTTACTTTCTATTGTGTATGGTGCTTAGTTATTTCATTTGTTTTCTTACTCTATTATGAGGTCATAGTATCCCCACTATCACAGCCTAGGACCTTGCTTCTCGTCAGCAGCTTCTGGCATACGAGGAGGCACGTTTGAGGCCTTGTGACAAACCATCTCAAAGAACCAGTCTAGTGGCTTCTGGGTCATTATGTTACGTCAATAAATTTCCAAAAATATATGAATAACTTTTAATGGTTACCAATATTATTCAATACATACTTTCAAATACTTAAAGAAAAAAAATAGTGTAACAATCCTTATATGTTTATTTATTCCATAAGACCATAAAGTTACTTATACAACATTATTCTTGATAATCATATAATCATTCCACTATCCTCTTAAATGATTGACCGAGATTCATTATTTTATTCCTTACCACTTCTTCATCTTAGATATCATTTGTAGTCTCTTCGTTGTCATTAATATAAATACTACCCATATGACCATGTTAATTCTCTTCCTGAGATTTTCCCTTAGGGTATCAATTATATAATTCTCATAAATTATAAATTTAAAAAGTTTTACCATCATTGATGTCTTAGAAACACCATTATACTTATCATTTGTGTTAACTAAACCTTTTCCGTTGAAATTACTAGATTTGTGTCCTTCTTTTACACACCTAAAGTATCTTCCAATTCCTTTGAGACATTATCCTTGATGACTCTTCCCACAGGATTTAATTGAGGAAAATTGATCATTATTTCCTCTATGATCAACATGAAACTCCATATTTATTTTAATAGTTGGGACAAGAAACTCATGAAAGTTGAGATTATTGATCATATTATGAGATTTATTATTAGGCATAATAATGATGTTTCTACTTCTAACTCTCATTTTTTTTGGAATCTCATGAAGAATATAATTCCATTGTCCATCATATTTTCCATTAAAATGAATCCTCATGTTTCCAACCATTTTCTAATATAAAAACTATTAGTGTGAGAGGAAAAAATCATACTAGAAAAAAACATAATAAAGGGGGAGTACTTTCAATATCTAACATCATAGGATTAATATTAGGTTATTCAGGATCATCACCATAATTCTAGGACTATAAACTATAGTTATAATTAACCTTAGGGATATCCATAGACATAACATAGAACTATCTCTAGGGATCTCAATAATGTTTTTGCATCATAGTCTCCAAAGGATAACTAAAGCTTCACTCTGATACCAACTCAAATGACCCAACCTTTATATACATAGACATTTCATTTCTTTTTTGGAATAATTAATACATTACAAAAATAGATTCCCAATGTCCGTATTAGATTAGTGTAAATGGGAACTTGGAACATAATATTCTAACTTGGTGAAGGATCTTAAATATCTCCCACAAAGATCTTCCCTTTTGTTTTCCTACCTAAAACATTTCATTATATCTTAGGGAAAACAAAACGTAAAAAGGGTGAGCTCAAATTCTGAGTAAGTGTAAACATTGGGAACATAAAAAATCCATAAACTTAAGAAAGTTAAAACATGAATATAAAGTTTAAATATCAAAATATCAAGTCATGAAACAAATATTGGTAGTACCTATGTCATACACCATAAAGGAACATTAACCGTGATAAAATAAAATTGGCATAAAACATGGAATTATAGAAAAAAAATAAGCACATAAAATGATTTCCATGGTATCCAAGGCATTGCTTCTAAGACCATCATAGTGGGAAAAGACCATTACTGAACTGGGTTTACTTGTCGTTCTATCCGTGTATTACTGAACTAAATTTACTTATCGTTCTATCCATGTAATACTGAACCAGATTTACTTGTCATTCCAGCCCTGTATTACTAAACCAGATTTACATGTCCTTCAAGTCATGTATATATCATGAGATATAAATATTTACTGAATTAATTTGAGGGGGATATAGGTCACACCTATCTCATAATTAAATCATTCTTACATGTGCCAAAAAAACAAAAATCATAGCATAACCGAAAAAATAAAATGGTTTTCTTAAACATCATTCCATCATAATCTATATAAAACAAATGGAGTTCATAAATAGCATTCCTTTATAAACTCAACTCAAATAATAGAGAAAATTGGGATATAAACATAACCTTATTCAAATAATGTCATCTTATATGTAAAGTAATTTTTATAAAATATTTGAAATTACTTTTTGAGGAAAATATCCTTTATTCTTCCAAAAAAAATGTCTTTTTTCTAAATGCCACCAAATTTTAAAGGAAAAGAATTTAATTTAAAATACACTTCAAAAATTGTAAATAAATATTCATGAAAATAATTCATTATAAAATCTTAATAATCAATTCATTCTTTATAATTAAAAAAACATTCTTCTTGTACTCTTTCTAGAAAAGTCAAAAAGTACCTTGTATGGAAAACAAAAGAAAGATTCATTCCATACCATTTAATAAAAATTTTCCAATGGATAAAATTCAATTTAAAAATTAGTATAACAATAGAAAAAATATTATAAATTTAAGAAACATGTATGTGAATGATAAATATACCCTTGTAAATACTTGCAAATAAAAAATCTCAGATAATAATGAGATTGTAAAATTATCCTTTACCTTAGGTCCAATTTCTTTCGTATGTATCCAAAACTTGTGTATAGTTGGTTTAAACATGTTATTAACTTGTAAAAATACAATAATACTATTTATGATATCATATATGATTCACTAATGACTTTATATTACTCGTTCATTTATCAATTCCATGTTAAAGCAACGTTTTGGGTAATAATAATTTTATTTATTGTATGTGTTTTGAGTAGTTATTCTTGATATTATTACTTAGATAATGATTTAATTACATCCATAATGTAAAAAAATATTTATATATCATAAATATTCAATATATAAATATATATAATAGATATTTAAATGGAATGGAATACACCATTCATGGAGATGGTTGGTCGTACGTATACATGAACATTGTTTCTGTTTCCTTATTGAATTGAATGGAAGAATGTAAATGGCACACAAAAACACACAGAAACACACACACATACATGTATACATAAACAAATCAAGAAGAATTATTATATCATATATTTCATTCTTATTTATTATATATACTTTATAATCATTCTTTAATGGTGAACGTGGAGAATGAATTTTGTCACGTTGTGGAGATGGTTGGTCGTACGTACGCACGAGCAACGTTTTCATTCACTTAATGGTTAAATGGTATTTAATTAGAGGCTATAAAAATTATACATAATAATTATAATTTTATATTCATTACTGAAATCCATTATACTCATCATTATACCCATCCCAATTATGTATTGCGGAATAAAAAATTACACCACGTCATGGAGACGGTAATCCGTACGCACACGCATATGGTGATATTGTTATTAATAGGATGGAAAAAAAGAGGTATAAGGTTGAAAAATAATTAAAATAACATCTAATCATGTATAGGTTACCTTATTTATTACTTTAGTATGTAAACAACATTACAATATGAATTATAAGAAGAAAAGAATTTTGAAAGAGGTGATAAAACAACTACCTCTTTTTGGAGTATGTCTTTTTTATTTTCCCAAAAGGTATTGTAAGGATGGATTTAATCCCAATGTTTGGCCTCTAAGATGAAGTAATGGAATCTGTAAGAGAAAATGTGTAGGGTTTGGAAGAGGAAAATGGATTTATATGTGTGATTAAAAGAGAAATCGAAGTTCTCTTTTACAATAGAGGTGAGGTGCACTTTAGGAATGTCTATAAATATTAATTTATTATAAATTTAATTTCGATTTCTAATGGTACCAAACTCATTTATTTATAGAATAATATATGTATGGGTCTGAATCCTCTCAAAAAATAGTATTATAAAAAGTTTATGTCTAAAAATTAACCATATATTTTAGCTTTAACCCTTAGTTAAAACATTAACTCTTACAATGTCTTCTTGTATTTTCATAATATATTGTTTTTATAGATACTAAAAAATACTAAGAGAACCTCATGTGTATCATTAATGAAATTGTTAACATTATCTAAGTCATTTGGAGTAATCTTAGAGTTTTAGGACTATTATATCATTTAATAAAATATTATTTGTTCTAAAAACTCATTTATGTCAATTTTGACACTATTTAGTAAATTATTTTTATTAAAGTCAAAACAAGTTAATTACTTATAAAAAGTAATTAAATAATATATAACATGTTAATTTCATCCAATTTTTTTATAGAATAAATATGTTCAAATTACCTTTTTTAATATTTATAATATCATTTATTTGAATATTTCATTAATAAGGTAGTCACTAGATCATCATTGTGTCATAAATAAATAAATTTTATTAATGTGTAAAAACTATATATAAAATAAAATAATATAGGAAAACTATTTATAATTATATTTATGATTTATATTCAATGACATCAATTATATAACCATCCCTTAAAATTGTTTTGTTAAAAAGATACATGTTTATGTAATATTTCCCTTTACTTTAAATTAATTATTATAACATGTCATTTTCACAGCCAAGTGTTTCTCAAATACCAAATGTTAAGCATAAGTATTTTCTTTATCACCCATGACTCATAAAATTATATTAGGACACGTTTTAGTGTAGTTTTATATTATTATAATATTATTATTTTTCCCCTTATTTACTTAATTTACCCTTTAACTATGGTAAATAAAAATAATTACTAAAGTTATTATTCATAATGTTCAAAATTAAAAGGAACATTTACATAATTTGGAACTTATGGTTCCAAATATAGAATCCATTTTTTTAAATTAAAAACACATAATCGTTATTAATTAATTTAAAATTAATTCCTATTGTCAAAATGAGAAAGCGGGTTTTTAAGAAGTAAAAGCTATCAAAATATCGACATATGTTTATATCCAATTTAAATTATAATTTACTTACAATGGAAAAAATTATAGTAAATTATAAAAACATATTCCAATTAAACATTAAAATAAATTAAAAATACTCTATAACTATATTTATAAATTAGATGATAATGTTGTTTTGAATTAAAATACAGTATTTTTCACAATTCGTTAAAATGTTAATTTTATTATAAAAATACAAAATTTTCAACGAATTTAAATTTTTATGTCCCAATTAAATATGAGAATTATATTTTGTCAAATGTAATATATAAATGTTTTAAAAACAATATTTTAAATGGGTGCGCCATCAAAAGGCGGTAAAACTACATTTTTTGAGAAATATTTATTTTATATGATCAAATGAATTTTGTATTATATCATATCTAAAATATATTAGATGAATTTTAAAACATTACATTGAATATATTACATATATATTTCACTAATAAAATCCTTAAATATTGATTATATTACTTTATAGAGTCAGTTATTTTTATTTAAATAGTTTTTAAGAAAGTTTATACTATTCTTATCCACCTTAATAATGATTAGGTTATAATATTTATTTATCACTTATACTCGATATTGCAGAAATTGAATTCTATAAAAATAACTTGTAATTGTGTGTATCACAAGCCAAGAATATTTTTACGTTTACTACAAGCTAATACGATGTTGTGTATAGTGCATGCTAATCTTGGTGTAGTATACAACACAAGAAATCAAAGAAATTAAAAAATATACATAAAATATGAAGGTGTTATAGAGATAGTGTTATAAATATTAAGATATCATCTTTTGTATAGAAAACTATCAAAGTGTGATTTTTGGATACAAGAGGTATGCTTTCTTAGACATGTAATTTATGAAAAAGGTGTTTTAGTGGATCTAGAAAAGATTGAATACATTATCTCTTGGAAACCGCCCAATAAAATCTTTGAGATACAAAGCTTCCTGGATCTATCTATTTATTACCGATGCCTTTTTGAAGACTTCTCAGGAATAGATTCTCTATGAACACTTTGACAAAAAATAATGTTCTATTCAAATGGAATGAGTAATGCCAGAAATATTTTCAAGAGATGAAAGTTTTCCTTACATCATCACCTATTTTGATTTTTTCAGAATTAGGATAAGGGTATATAGTGTATTGTGATGCTTCGGGATATGGGTTGGGATGTGTCCCCATAAAATGATATCATGTTGTTTCTTATGGATCAAGGAATTTGGTGGTGCATGAGATGAATTTCCCAACACATGATTTAGAGTTAGCTGCAATTTTCCTTGCTATAAATACCTAGCATCACTATCTCTTTGGTGAGAAAGTTATTGTGTTCACAGAACAAAATACCTTGGAACATATTTTATCACAATGTGATTTGAATCTGAGGAAAAGGTGATGGATGGAGTATCTTCAAAATTATGAATTTTACTTGATGTATACATCAGGGAAATGAAATTTAGTGGTTGATGAATTAAGTAGAAATTCATATGCTCAATTGGAATAATAAGCTTCGAATGAATGGTAGTTGATTTGGTTCATAGCCAATATGAATGTCAAATATGAAGACTAACATGATGTTACTATTTTTTTCATCCACGTTTGTTCTTTATATAGAAAAGGTGGTTAGAGTGGTACAGTCATATGATATAGAATTCCTAGTTATGAGTTCCAAACTCAATGGTGGGGAGACCATTGTGGGACATAAACTTGATGGGAGTTTTTTTTTTGTGGTTTAGAAATCATATAGTTTCAACTATGTCTTGTATGGAGAAGCATATTTATACTTACCTCCATTAAAGAAGGGTTATTCATCGGGGAATGCATATTATGTATAAGGCAATGATGACACAGTTTTGGTGCAACGACATGAAAAGGAAAATGGTAGAGTTTGTTTTTTGGTGTTTAACTTTTCAGCATTTTAAGGAAGATCATTAGAGACTAGTGTGTATATTTCTGTCTTTACCTATTCCAGTGTGGAAATGGGAATAGATAGCCATGGATTTTATTATAGGTCTCCCAAGAATGATTCTAAAACATGATGTCATCTGGGTGATATAGACTAGATCACAAAGTTGGACCATTTCATTCATACTCATGAAACTGATGTGGTGGAAGATTAGTAAAAAATCTATATTTGAGAAGTGGTAAAGAGAAATGGAATACCCATTGCAATCAGTTCAGATAGAGATCCGAAGTTCATGTCTTGTTTCTGGAAATCCTTACAAAAATCCCTGGGACCTAGTTCACTATGAGTATAGCATATCACCCTCAGATAGATGCCCAACCAGAAGGGATGATAAATTTTTTTGAAGACATGTTTTAGGCCTGTGTAATGCATTTTGGTGCCTCATGGGATGATAACATACCCATAGTATAGTTCTTATATACTAACAACTATCAATCCTCAATACACATGGTTCTATTTGAAGGTTTGTATGGGCATCCTTATCATTATCCACTTTGTTAAGTGCAAACATGTGAGAATTAAATTGTTGGGATGATACTTGTCTAAGATAAAATTGATAATATTAAGTTGATTAGAATGATAGTGGATACAACTTAGAGTTTTCATAAACTGTATACGAATCATTGCTGATGACCATTGTCGTTCACAGTTAGTGATCATGTGTTCTTGAGGATTTCTCTAAGGCTTGGACATCGTCATTTTTGGAAGCAAGGAAAGTTATCTACTACATACACAAGCCCATATATTATACTTGAAAATGTTATAGAGGTTTAATTTCAGTTAGAATTACCACCATAGTTCAGTTCAGTGCATAATGTGTTCCATGTATCTTAGTTGAAAAATTATCATCCTGATTCCAACCATGTGATCTGATGGGATCACGTTTACTTAGAGTCAGATGCTTCATTGGTACATATATCTATGTGGATTGTTGATAGGAAAGAGAAAGTATTATATGGGAATAGCATTGGTATAGTGTGGGTTTTATGGAAATATGGTTAGATTTAGGAAGAGGCTTGGGAACACAAGAAAAAAATGGAAGAGAACTGATTGGGACTCTTTTAGAACAGCAATGGATTTCTACTTTTCAGGGACCAAAAGACCAATGGAAGGGAGAATTTAGAACCCCTAATTTCTAGTAAGTAACCCTTCCATTTTTATTTTTATGTTTATTAAGTATAATGGTAAAATATTAGATTGTTTGGGGAAACTATTAAGAGTTTTCTGGGTAATGTGAAGGCGCACATGCTACATGTAGTTTGTCCAAACAGTGCAGAAGCCAAGTAAAAACTGTGAAAATGTGTAAATGTTGGATATAGAGCTTTAAAATAGTCAGTGAAATGTTTAGAAACCCTATTTGGAGCTGTGTGAATTCATTATTATGGTAGTAGTAGGAGCACAATTAGCACATGGTTTGTCTAATTGCGCAACTAAACCATGAAAGGGACAAAAACCACCTCCTTAAAAGGTAGATATAAGTCGTCCTGACCATGAAGCCACTCATTTTTCCCTAATATAGCCATAAATCATGATTTTAAATCTCCAAAGTCCAAATAAGGGTCTCCAATTAATACTTAGGTGATCCAAAGGCTTCCCATGGTGATTCGAAGCCTGATTCTCATGGTATGTAATCATTATTCACCGTTCATGTCACATTTTCTTAGATGAACTTTGATCTACTTCTCCCATTCTCTCATTTTCATAGATATATTCCCATTATGGACAGATCTAAATTTTTTAAGCCAAATATAATGATATTTTGTCTCTTTGTTGATTGGGTATGTGGTCTAAGGAAGTTTCGTGGAATTCTTACTCAATTTTGTGAGAGTTCTTAACATGTTTTCAGTTTTCATCAAAACGGTTGAGGTAGGTCGATTCACTCACGAATCATCTTTCTAGAATTGATTTTATTAGTTTTAAATTGATTTCATTGAATGAGTTTTATTATGAAACAGGTGTCAAGTCGTGGAATAAATCTTTTTTAGTGATTATTTATGGTTGTGAAGGAATTGTGTACTTTTGGTGGATTGTATTTTAAAATGGTTTAGAATTTGGATTTTAAAATGGTGATTTTAAAATATGGTTTCTCCATAAATATTCAAATGATTTTTTTGAAAGAGGTATTCAATAAATATTCTGTTTTATTGAAATTACTTGATGGGAATAAGGGTTTTAATAAATGGGTGATTTTATTAAAATGGTTTTGGCATGGTTTTTGGGCATATATGGGGTGTGTGTTCATATTAAATTTAGGAGATTCGGTTTCAATATGAAATTGTTATCGGTTCCATTATTGTAAAGGAACATGGGATATAATTAACTCATGATGACTTGGTAGATCGACAGGAAACTTCTCATGAGTATTGAACTGTCATAACGAAGCATACATGGTTGGTAATGTGGGTTTGTGGAATGGATTGGCAAGGCCAAAGGGAACTTCTAAAATGGGATAAGATACGTTTGGTTTAGTTCTTTGAAAAAGGTTTTTGGAAGGAAAGTTTTTGATATATCATTTGTTTGTATTGATTTATAAACATTTTTCAAGAAGTTTATATTTAGTTATAAACTATTTTGGAAATTGTTTTATATAAACTATTTTATATAAATTTGGCTACCTCTTCTATCCTAGTGGCCTGAGTAGGGAATTCATTAGGGAAATCCTATTGAGGTTTATTATTGACCTCTACCTTGGAAATTTGGTGCTTTTTTAGATTTCATCTATCGGGATGTGGGAAAAGGTAATGTATCACACATCATTAGCATTACTTCATGATACTCAAGCTATTTAGTAAAGTTAGAGCATGGAGCTTGTGGAGCATGGAGTTATGTGGTGTTATTGGAGTCTTGAATTGATTTCTTTGTAGTATTCCAATGTTTACATTTTTGTTTGGATTATCTTCCACTATTGTACTTTTTGTAGTTTTAATATTAGTGAAATGTTTAGTTGTGTTCCATATTATAATGCATCATATAATGTTTGGTTTGGATGGTTAGTTGTTTTAATTCTTAAAGGGTATGTTGTACCCTACTCTCATTGAAACCCTTAATCATTTATTTCTATACTTGGGAACCTTAGGGATGTCTTATAAGACCAAGTATTATTCCAACACCCTCTTAATCCAATGAGAATAAGTGGGATGTTACAAAAATACCCACCATAGAAGACTGGTAACCCTTCCTCTAATACAATAAATTTATTTTATATCTTGATTTTATTAAAAGGATTCTTATAGTCATTTTTACCGATAAGGAAGGTTGATAGAATATACTAGTGAAGTGGGAGGGTCATCCTGTATTCCTAACCACTCATATGAGGAAGAAAATTATATTATAGAGGAACATTTTTAAGAGATGATTCAAATCCATTTCATCACTCATGAGTATTTTTTTTATATTTAAAATGTTATTGATGAACAAAAATGGTCTTAAATCCCTATAATTTTACATACTAGTGAAAAAAATTGGAATATTTTAATTTCCAACCAAGGGGGTCATCATATATTACTAATTACATTAAGTCAGTCTCCATCGAGTGTTCATATTTGAATATGTTAATTCCATCACTATAAAAATATGACCATGACGAGGTTATAAATCTGGTCACTTGAGCATAAATTTCAAGGGGGCCTAATTAAGGGAACAATATCTCCTAGGAGATTAACCATATTAAATCTCGAATCAATGATGTAATTCTAAAGGTTATTCAATTTATTGTGATCGCAACTCATTAAACCTCCTATTCTTGATCAATGGGAGATGGGGTGGTGGCAGAGAGGTATTTACCACATCACATTAATCAATATACATTGATAACCTCTCATGTGTACCATCCAAAGAGTTTATTGGTGTGGTAATAGATTGTTAAATCTTTGAGGAACTCTTAATAGTATATGATTTAGATGTGTCCTTAGAGAATGATAAAAAATATGAATGATCTAGCAACCCTGACCCTAGTAGCTTAGAGCCAGTGGTTTATTTATTAAATTTCTATAAGATATAATGAATCACATCCTAAATGACTAAATAGTTTAGTAGTATAAGTAAACTAGATACATAAATGAAATTCACTTCACAATGAAAAACATAAAATACACCACGTCTTTTATTTGATATCTTAATTATTCCTTATATTTTATTACTATATATCAATCCCAAATCACTTCCTGGAATCCTAGTAAAAATAAAACATAAGAAAGGGGTGAGATTAGACGGTCAGTTAGGGTAAGTTTACAATGGATTATATGAATAAATATAGAAAATTCAATATAGAAAGGTAAATAACTGAAACACCTTCCATTTAATCATTATCTTGATCATAATATGATATGAATAAATGATAATCAAATAACTCCATATAAAAAGCTACATGAGATTGAAACATAACCATGTATATTCTAATTAATCAAATAATCACATGAAATATCAATAAAAAAATTCATAATAATGGAATTTATAATGAGGTAAATCTAAAACTATCAATACCATTCTCAAGAATGTTTTAATATTTGGGTATAAACTTTTCTACCTTATCCAAATAATTTTTCGCAGGAGGCATATCGATGCATTGAGAGGAAATCTATAACTAGGATACATAGGTAACATACCATTTCCAATTAATTTATCATATAATAGGGGTGGAACATAATAAAAATAAACAATTGTTTTAAAAACTACTCTAATAAATATTAATACTTACCCGAATAAATTGAAAAAAATCATAAACCATCTAGAATAATGTGGTGAATGGAAAAAAACTAAATGTCCTCAATAAAACTAATCATTAACCATCCATGCAAATAATAAGGATGAATTTAATACAAAATATCCCCAATTAATCATATTTACACTAAAGGTTCGATGTTATTGATGAATAGAAATACCATAAAAATGACATTATGAACTTTTTTAAGGAAAATAACCATTTAACATTGAAAATCACCTTTAAAAAAATCGAAAAAATGTTTTTAAAATATATTTATTTGAAAATAAAATTTTATATTTTGTTAAATAATCCTTAAATAATTGACTTTTCATGAAGGAGTAAAATTATAGTCATTCTAAACATGTTAAATTAAGTATTCCTTTTAAATTTTTGGTAAAATCATAATGGTACATTTTCTAAATATGACAGGAGGATTACATTCAATTTTTTTTAATAAAAAGTATAAATGGTTAAAAGTATATTTAGTAAATCATTTTTAAAAGTTTAAAAACATTTCTAAAAGAATTTTTTTTGAATTCATTTATTTTTATAAAAAAGTGTTTTCGCCCTAATAGAGAAATAATATTATATTTTCTTAAAATAAATTAGTCAAAATTTTATGTACCAAATAGTATAAAATGATAATATTACATGAATAAGTTTTGGAATAATAACTGGAGAATAAAATTGATTTATTTTAAGATATTAATGTCAAATAATTACCGCGTGGAAAACTTAAACATAAATAATCATGAATAAAGATGAGATTTAGAAACAAACCCTTATAACTTTTGAAACTTTTGAATCATACACTCCATGAAATAAATAACATCAAATGAAACATTAAATACCATGAAGATAAAAATATTCATGAAATAATATATAAAATGGTATGTTTATACACAACCGAAATGAAATAACTGTTGAATGTTTCATATGTCTCTCGAATGTAAAAGTGAGACCAAAAAGTCATACGACATGAATGATTACCATTGTATGTTTCTGTAACTCATCTATAATGGTTATTATTCTGAAATTAATATCTAAAATAACTATAATAATATTTATAATATAATATATGATCCCCATATATAATTTTATCTCTCATTTGATAATAATAATTTATTATTTTCATTGTTTTAATTGTTAATTGTCTGGTTTTCTCATGTGTGTTTTGTCACCAAATTTCTAGTTCTTATAAATATGAAATAAATAAATATTCTAAATAATGATAATAATGTTATAAATATAATATTTACTCTTCATATACATTATTATTACCATTTTTTAATGTTGGTCTTAGAAAATGAGTCACATCACTTCGTGGAGATGATAGGTCGTATGTACACACAACCGAAAATATCATTTCCTTAATAGCTGATAGGTTTAGGGGAAATATGATTAGTTTTAAGGAAATTATATTATATAATATATATCTGAAATATTAATTAAATATATCCTTATTACCATCCATGTAAAGTATACGTGAAAAACAAATCACATCACTTCGTGTCATGATAGTCTGTCGTACACATGAGCGATGTTATCACATTTCAGTAGGAATGGAAACTAAGAAGTTATATATATAATATTATAATTACATATGTATAATAATGTTTCAAATATACAATGAAAATATGAAATACATCATAATATCCATCCTTGAAATGTGGCATTAGAAAACAAAACTACATCGGTTTGCGAGGCGGTAGTCTGCCCTACACACGATCGATGATTTTGTTTCCCATTTAATAAAGGATAAGATGGATTAAAATTATATAAATTACAAAATAAAATATAATTTAACGAAATCTACTTTTATTATTATATTTTATTTTTTAATAAATACATAAATTTTGAAAAATAAGAAAGGAAATGAAAGAACCTTATTAAGACAATTACCTTATCTAAGAGAAACCACCTTTATATCTCCTATTAAGGACCATATATTAGGTATTTTAGAGAACTATAATATATATAATATGTATAATGATTTTTGGGACAAATTATTTTAGTTTTTTATCTAGATGAATTTATTTGAATATGTGAACAAGTGAAGGGAGTGAGTGCCCTTTTTTTAGTGGGGAGTGGGAACCCTTTTAGAAATTACAAGGCAATTTCCCAAATGAATCCAAAATGATAAATTAATTCACATGTTAAAAGCTTCTAAATAATGTTAAGTTACAATTTGGTATAGTATTATTGGAATTATTTTGAGAAAATAATATTTTTACAAGATGGAAGGTCATTTTAACACTTATCTTGTTAGTTTAACCCGATGGTAAACCCATTTTTTTACCATAACCGCAGTAGTAATTTTTTTACTGGTTTCTTTATTCATTTTCTAAAAAAATTATTTTGGACATATTATATAGTATAAATTATTTTTATTCCAAATTTTGAATCCATTTTTCAAATTTAAATTCACATAAGTGGAATAATTCAATATTAAATTATACCCACAAACGCGAGGAAAAGGAGGGTTTGTAAGGAGAAAATTCTCATAAGTAAAGAAGCTTTTAATATCATAATTAAATGTGATATTTAATTTACTAAACTAATATTTATTTATTACAATATAAGTTAAATAATTTTAATTTAAACTAAAATTTTTATAAAATAGAACTTCATAAATAGTTTAAAAAATTCTAGTTTTCAGTAAAATTCAGTACATTCTACTATTCATTAAAATATGAAACTTATAAGAAAAATAAAAAAAATTAACCATAAGGTCATTTTTATAGTATTGTTTCAAAAATGAACACAATTTTATTGAATAATGTTTCTAAAATTTATAAAAAATAATTTTATCATACGTGTGTAAGAAGCGAAGAAACTGTTATCTTAAAAAAACAGTTTTCCAGAAAACATTTCTTTTTATTTTCAAATGATTATTATTTTATATTTAATTAACATATATAATTTTTATTTTATTTTATACCTATGTAAACCATATAAGTTCATAATTTAGTTAGTACAATTCATTACCTCCATTTTAACAGCTAGGTTATAATGTTTATGTTTACATAACAATATTTTGACAGAGTATCATGTTTTATTTCAAACTAGTGTTTCATGTAATGTAATATATTGATGAGATTTATTTAAGATAAATGGAAATAAATTTTACAGTATTATGGGGTTATATTTTCTTCTATTATTGGTGTTTTGAGTCATACACACTATTGAAAATTATATTCTTATTTTTAAATCTCAGAGTGTTAAATTATATAACTCCAAAATAAATTGGGTCCTCAAAATTTAATATTTATCTCAAAAATCAAGGGTTTGACATTATAAAATAAAATATTTGGGAACCCATGTCATAAAAAGTGTAATTGAATCATAATATTGATATAATAAAAAAGGGAAGTACAAAGGTCATCTATAATAACCCATTATTATGTCTCTATATTAGAGATCATTTTCGGTAAATGAAAACATGGACATGGAAGAGAATACTAAATAAGAATGATTTATAGAGAGTGATCAAGATCATTGATCACAAGAAATTTGGTGATATATAGAGGTTTAACAGCCACAAAACCCTAAATATATGATGAGTTAATGGACCATTTTTTCATTAGAAATGAATTTATGAGGATAACAGTTTAGTTTCAATATCTTTTCCATCGAGTTGAGGAATTACATTCCCATATATACTGAGAAGATAAAAAAATATAGTGGTGTGATATATTTTTTAGTAATAGTTTAATCCTTTGGGTGTTGTTCAATAAATTCCTACTTCATCACTTACTCTGGAAAAATTAATATCCAAAATAAAATTTTATACCCAAATCACTAAAATTAACAATTTACATATAATTAGATCAATAAAATAATTAAAATTAATTCCTCCTATATCAATATATTTTCTAGGAACAAATTATTTTGAAAAATTTATCTAATAACACCCAATGTTCCACATAATACATTCCATAAATGGTGAACCTAAAGACTCCTCCAATATTTTTCTATCCAATTTTAATATCTAATAAATTGTGATGTATGGTTACTAAATAAACATTATATTCCCCAAAATATATAAATTTTATCACAATGTCACATTATAAATATTTAAATACATTTATCACCATAAATCCACAATGAAAACATGCGTGATTCCCAAACTAAAATATATGGTTATTGGATATATTCCATAAATGAATAATTATAGTAATACCCATCAAATATTACATAAAAATAAAACCTCTAACAAATTTCATAGTCACAAATAGTATCCCATAAACATATCATTATTATCACAACATTGGAAAAAAAATTACGGGTTATCCTCCCTTAAAAATTTATTTTCTAATTGGTTTAAATTTTCACAAAATCACTTTTATTCTTCTTTAGTACCGTTCAACATATGATATTAAATACTTAATTAAAAACTATTAAAAAAATATAATTATACATTTAAATAATCTAAAATCATATATATCATCGATAAAATACTCCTAAAACATAAATATTCAATCCAAACATAGGAACACTAATAATTTCACTTTGTTTGTGGGAATAGTACATGCTTAACCATAACCCCTTATATTCATTTGAGGTATATTCCCTTGACTATGGGATGTTAATTTTCATTGTTTCCCATCATCTTATAATTAAACCATTTAAAATGATCATTTTATTAAATTCCATTGGAATTATAATTATGGTGACCTTTCTCTCCACACTTATACTAAACAATAATTCACTTCAATAAAGTACAAGGGTGTTTATTTACACAATTATCACATGATGTAAACCCCTTATTTCCCTTATTACCCATATCCATTTTATTTTATGTCATATTCTTCTTCTCTTTCTTCCTTTAAAATCTATAATACTTAGAGAATTATTTCAGTATATTGATAATAGATTATATTGTGTGCTCATTTGATAGGAATGTTTATAATTCTAGTTCCCTTTAAAATATTGGCTTAATATCATGAATGAAATGATTATTACCACACTTTTTAGTATATGAATTGAAATTATTCTCATTAAATTGTCTAGGCACCATTTATAAATGATGTAATACACTATATTAAATCATAATATTATGAAATGTAATTTATAATCCCATAATTATTGAACCACTTACCAGAAATTAAATATTTTATGCATAGCTAATCTCATAATCATAAACAAGGTATATTTGGGGATAAAATTATTTTCAAATACTTCATAATGGTTAGTAAAAAAAATGTCAATTTTCTAAGTATATCCACTGGTTGTTTCAAATTATGTAAATATTATGGGCCTTTTTCATGCACTAGGTGATGATTGGTTCAAGAATAATAAACTCTTTTCATAATTATTACCCCCAGGTATATATGTTCCAAAACCACACCCACTTTTAGTATCCAGATAAGGATGTATATCTTGAAAACCACATAATATCTCCCTTTCCAAAACATTAGTATTTTATTCTCTTGATATAATTAAATTCTATCTTAGGGATATGTTCTCTAATATATGTTTTCTTAAATCTAGTTCATAATGTTTCTATTAAACTTCCTCTGATACCAACTATATTGACCTCGAAACTAGTATCCCAGAGCCAGTGGTTACTTTATACATTGGAATAATATACATGGAATCACATCCCAAATTAATGAAAAATTTAGTAGACTTATTAAACTAGATAAATATTTTTATTAAAAAATAACACCATAAATATTAATACTTACACACAATCAAATAAACATAATCATAGACCATGAATATTATAAAGATAATTGATAATAAAATTGTACATACTCATTCAAACTAATCATAAAACGTCCATATAAATAATAAATAAGATTTAAATATAACATATCCCTAGTGTTTCTTAATTATAATAAATCTTTTATGTCATTTATGAATTGAAATACCATAAAAATGTACCTAGAAACATTTTTTAGGAAAATAACATTTTCAACTAGAAAATCATCTTTTAAAACAAAAATATATAAAAACATTATGAAAACAATCATCATTAATGATAAACCTTAAAAAATTTAAAACTATTCTTTAAAACATTGATTGGTCATGACCATTGGATATTTTTTTCATGTCGTACACGTTAAACCAAATATTCCATTGACATTTTCGGTAGATGAAATCATGCCATATTTTGAAAATGACGTGAAGATTCATGTACAAAAAACTAAAATACAAAAGTGTAAAAAATCCTTTAATAAATCATTTTAAAATAGTATAAAAAATAGAAATAATTTTTAAAAAACAAGGATTTTTAGGAAAAAATATTTTCGACACAAGAGATATATAGATTTAGATTTTCCTAAAAACATTTTCTCAATAATTTTATATAAAAAACTGTTATAAAATGGTAATATTATTTTAAAAAGATAATTAATTACCATAGGAGAATAAAATATATTTGTTTTAAGATATAGATATTATATACTTCACCCAATGAACACTTAGACAAAAACAATCCTGAATAGAGATGTGATTTTGAAACAAACTCTTACCACTTTGGTAAGTTGTAATAACAATCCCATTTAATGATTTAAAATCAAATTAAATTTTAAATAACATAAATATAAATATTTTAATGATATAAAATAGGAAATGGTCATTATATACAAAAATGGAAATAATTAGAAATATTTTATATGACTCAAAGAAGTAAAACTATGATGAGAAACCAATACCTTAGGGATGATTTCCTTCATCCAAATCTAGTCCTAATGTATAATGGTTTTAAAAATGTTATTAATTTATATGCTAAATATAATCATATTTATAATATCATATATGATCATATTATAACATATTACTACTTATATGTTAATAAAATTCCTTTTTTCATTGTTTTGGGTATTAATTGCATTGTCTTCTTATGCGTATTTTATTATGAAAACTGTGATTCTTGTGTATAAAACATAAATATTTCATATTTATAATGATAATAATGATATAAATATCATATTTACGCATTATATATGTTATTATTATCATTCCTAAATGTTTGTCATTGAAAATGATTAACATTGCTTCATGGAGATGGTAGACTATGTATACGTATGAACAATGATATCATTCCTTTAATGGATGAGTGGGTAACGAAGCATATGATTAATTGTCGAGAGTTTATGTTATTATATATATATCACATATATTCATTAAATTTATCCTTATTACCTTTAAAGAAAATTTTTAGTGAAAATCAAATTTCATCGCTTCGTGAGGCTATAGTTCACCAAACACAGAAGAAATGTTATCATATTATAAAAAAAAATAGAAAATAATATGGTTTATATGATATTATATTTAAAAAATTATAATAATTTCATAAATATAATATATATATGTTAAATATATTATTATATCTATACTTTAAAGGTGGTTACAGAAAACAATAGACATCAGTTTTGTAGTGGAAGTCTTCCTTACACAAAATCAATGATTTCATATCCCATTTGATGGATGAGGAGATGGATAAATATTATTAAATAAACATAGTTATAAGGCCTCAACCTTACAAATTACAAAATCATAAGTTTTATCCATGATAGTACTTTCTTTCTCATAGACAATCATTTCTGGATTATTATTTCAGAGAATTATCCCATAACTCATACATAAAAAAACTATAAAATGAAATGTGGGAACATCCAATTAGTATCCATTTTCCCATAACATAAAATGTTTAAAATAAATCATGATATATTTTCTGGAAAATCTTAATGAATTTTAATTTGACCTCTTCAAATCCCTTACACATCATTAAATCTTCTGAAAAACATTTGAAACATTGGATGAGCATATAAAATCTCAGTAAGAGATTAAAAGAAAAAACCATTAGTTTGTAATTAAATATTAAAAATAATGAAAACCACTTTCTTGAATTCATATAAATATACCCAAAAAGGGATATATCATTCCTTTAAGAGAGATTCTTTATTTTAACTTTGGAAAACTAATGATTTCTATTAAAACTCATTATAAAAAAATAGAAAATTCATGTATGTAACTTGAAAATAATCACATAGAACCCTAACATAAAAATTATAGATTTGAATAACCATATAACCAACTTTTAATATAATTATATGGAAAATATAAGCATTAACCAATGCATTGGAGTGTTATCTAGGTGCACCCATAATTTAATCAAAAATGGGATTATCTGGCGTTATCTGGGATCAACCATCATTTATAATGTCAAAGAAACATAACATTAATAAAAAATTTCAACATTTATATACTCTATTAAACTCATATGAAAATAAATAATAGATATTAAAATTCTATTTTCTTTCAAAATTTCATTTTCAACACAAAATAAACCCTTCCTTTGGAAAACATTTCAATATAAAAATACCCAAAAAATAAATAGGGTTATTGATTTAAGGAAAAATGAAATATTTTGAATGAATCCAAAAAATAAAATAATTTTCATGGTAGTGGAAACTTCATTTTCACTGTGTATATTATGAATAAAACATTCCTTTTTTTTGTTTATCAGAACGTTATTTATAAAAGATGTAAAATGATTCCCTTTTGAATTTTTTTTGAATGAAATTCAAAATATAACTAAAATGTTCATTGAAATACAATTATATAAATAAAAATATATAATAATATTATGATATTAACATGGAGAAAAATATTTTGAAATTAAATCTTAAAACATTTAAAAAGAGATTTTTAAATAAACGTGTCATATACAACTTTAATATTTTAGAATGATAAAAAACATTAAAAAAACATTAAAAAACATTAAATATCATCAAAATATATAAAATTCATAGTATAACATTTCAAATGGGATGTATATACACCTTATAAAATAATTAAGGTGCATACCATCAAGACATGACTCAATGAAAAGAGATTAAGAAGAAGTCCCTAACCATGAGTCCAAATTGTTACATGTGTCTTCATCCTCCAGAAAAATAAAATTATGTTAATTATTTACATTCTTCATAAAATTTTTCAAGTTTATATTTATTTTTATTTCTCTGATTACATGTATTAATAAAATTAGTTAATCAATTATGTTTAAGTCTGGTGTTTTGACCATATTTGGTTTATCTGTTTAAAATGACATTGGTAGGTCAACTATGTTCAAAGTTGTCAGTATTTAAACATATAAAGAACAATAATCAGGAAATAATTATCATATTTATACATTATTTATACATTAAGACCCAGTAATAAAATATTTTAATGAAAAATGAACCAACGTTACGATCATGGATATGGTAGGTTGTAAGTACGCATGAGTAACATTCCCATTTTCAATGATAATTATGGAAATAAGGTAAGAAACATTTATATTTACATAATGATCATTATATCATAAAGAAAATGTTATCTAATAATATATAATTATATATATAATTCATCTGATGTAAAAATAATCACATCGAGTCAACGAGGTGGTAGTCTACATGTCTATGAATAATGTGATCCTTTTTTGGTGTGTTAAAGGGTAATAAAGAAAATGATATATTATTTTTATAGAAAGTTAATAATTTTATTTATATAATATACATGTTATATAATTAAATTATTTTTAATAAACCCATACTTAATAAATTACATGTGAAGTGTGAACATATCACTTCGCTTTGAGGAGGTGGTAGTCTACACGTACACAAACAATGTTATCGTATTCCACAAAACAATAAAATCATGGAAGTATGTGTATATTAAAATTAAATATATATGATTAAATCATAAATATAACACATGAAATATTAAAATATTGTGACTATAATAATTCCAAACCATTAGAGGTAGAAATGAAAAAAATGACATCATTTTGTGAGGTGATAGTCCACCGTACACATGAAATGTGATTTCATAATCGATTTGATAGATGTGTTTCTAGGTGTAGTTCAAAAAAATAATATAGAAACCTTATTATATTGAATATATTTAGTAATTATATAATAATTATATGTTTTATAATTAAGTATTTTTCAAAAAGGAAGAAAACAAAAGTTCACAATGAATAATGTTGCCTCTTCATTGGGAAACTCCTTCAAGTTTGCACTAAAGGAATCCTAGGTTTGATTTGTTACCAAATTTTGGACACTATAGTGAGAGTTGGTATGTTTTGTATCATAGTATGGAATGTTTTGGATTAGAAAAAGTGATTTATAGGTGTGACTAATTAGGGAGGGCGATTTCCTTTTTATAGTGGAGGGGGAGTGGCATTATTGTAAATATAAAAAGGTAAACACTATTGGGACATATCACTTTATTCATGTGCCTCCAATAATTATAAAAATATGATAAAAATAGGGGATATAGTATAATCATGTCCAATAAATGAAATTTTTAAACTTTTATAGGTTATTCTACCCCTTAATATTAATGTTAAACCACTAAGTAAACAAATTTTTACCATAATAGTCAGAATTATTTTTTATTTATTTCAATAATATTTTTCGTAAAACACTAAGACGACAATAATATAAATTATATATTAATATTTTTCAAAATATTTGATCCATTTTTTCCAAATTCCAATCACATGAGTATTATAAGTTTATTTAAAATTAATACCTCATATGGGATGATAAAGCTGTTTTTTAAAGTGAATATGATCAAAGGTTTCCTATGTTCTTATAACTAAATTCAATGTGAAATTGATCCCAATGACCTATAATGGTCTAAATTTTATAAAATTTATCAAATTATTCTTTAATAATAATTAAAAAATATTATTTAAATATATAAATAAATTTTATGAAGAAGTATTTTTCAATTAGAATTCAATGTTTTTCATTATTCATTGAATAAAAGAAATTTCTCAGAAAAATACCAAAAATTCACCCAAATTAAATTTTGATATTATAAATATAAAAGAGAATTTTATTTTTTCAAATAAAAATAATATAATTGTGAAAATTTATATTTAATGTAAGTATTCTATTAAAAGGTGGAGAATTACCATAATAAATAATAATACTAACAATATATTTTTGTTTTGTATAACTTAGTATTTCATGAAACAAAAGATTTTGAGGAAATTAAATGTTGCGTGTCATATATTTTGTTAACATAATCTCAATTTTAATTTAAAATTACTTTCTAATTCATGGATATTAATAAATATGAAAAATAATTATTCTATCATTACAAGGTATTTTATAATAATTACATTTCATTAAATGGTATATACTAGTGTTATTATATTTTAAATGTTAATAATTAATTTAAGGTGGATGAATAATAATTAAAATGAAATATATTTGTTAGTACAATTATAGTCTCTATGTGAATCCTCATTTTGATATCATCCTAAGGACCCTAGGGTTGGACATTTGGGATGTATTTTAGATCTAAAATTTGCATAATGATTATGGGGAGAGTTATTTTCAAGGGTTTTTCTAGCCAAAAGGATTGGCTGTTGTGAATAAGTGAAGGTATGGAGTTTCCTTTTAAATGTAGAGAAAGTGAACCTCTTGGAAATTACATAGAAACCTAACCACTAGACAAATGTTATTTTAGAGTATCCCGAAGGAGGGAGAGGTGTGGGATAATATTAATTTTCTAAATCAAGAATGTTATCTGGGGATAGAAAAGTTCCTAGGTTCGTTCTATTTAAACTCTTGGGATACCATCTGGTATGATATTGTGGAAGGAATTCATGTCTTCTTCTAAGGGGGTTCTTTTCACTAAGTTTCTTGTTCCATGACTATGGTTTTGATTCTAAAAGTAATGACCCCTCTTCTATCGGGAAATTTGGACCAATTAGCATGTGAAACTTCAACTACAAAGTCTTATTATTAATAATGAAAAAAACTTTATCCCTCTATATCAAAATATTAGTTTATAATGATAAAAAAAATTATTTAAGTTCCGTCAATTCTAGGAGCCATGGGTATCACTCAAGAGATGGTTGGAGACATTAATAGTAAGATGATGGGATCTAGAATTATTATTAAAATTGATATGGATAAATAACATGATCAGATGGAGTGAAAATTTGTTCTCTAAGTAATGAGACATATGGGATTCTCAGAATTGGTGATAGACCAACTCTTTTATTATTACATCTTGCACTGGTTCAACATTATTTTCTTGGGAAGGCAGTGTGGATTTTTAAAATTGGTGGGGGGGGGGGGGCTAAGACATTGTGATCCAATATCTCCTACCATCTTCATTATAGTCTAAGATGCTATTAGTAAATTAATTACCACCAAAATGCATCTTAGCATTCTCCATAGATTCAAAATTTAGAGATTACATAAATTGTATGTCTTACCTTCTATTTTATGATCATATGGTTTTATTTATCAATAGTTAACTCTTATGTTAGAGAATTTTATAACATCATAGGAGAATATTTAAAATGGAGTGGTTTGATTATCAATAGTGAGAAAAAATGTGTGTTTTTTCCATCCCCATGGCTAGATATAGAAAGAAAAATAATTGAATCCTTACGTGTTATCCATAGGGGGACCTTTCCCATGATCTACCTTGGTGCTCCACTATACCCTTGAAGAATATATAGAAAACACTTTGATGTAGTTGTTGAAGAAATCACCAACCAAAACCCAAATTGGAAAAACATATTTCTTTCATTTAGTGGGAGGATCACTATAGTTAATTTTGTTCTAAACTATATTCCCATGAATATTATATCTGTTCACAAGGTGTCTAAGACTATTTAAAATTTCATTCATATCCTCTTTTAAACATTTATATGGGATGCTCGAGGGGAGGGTAGATGTCACTACACCTCTGGGAAAAGGTTTTCTGGACGAGTGGAAAATGAAAGCATCAATATGAGGAATGTTACAAAGATGATGAATTTCCTCTAAGAAAAATTGGCTTGTGAGGTTACTAAAGGAAAGTACCTTTAAAGAATGTTCATTAATAAAATATATGGAAACTTCAGAAGGGAATCTGGGATCCCTTCCTCCTATTTATGTTATTACATCCAAATTCATATTCTAATGCTTAAGCAGCATTCTTATTGGATTATTGGGTGTGGGGGTATTAATTTTTTGGATTCCAATTGGGTTGGTGAGGTTTTGGGATTTCCATAGTTTACCATGCCATAAATATAATTTTAGAAGGCCAGTATTTACCCATCATTCATCCTTTATTTAATAAAACCCATTCAAAAGAATCTGTTTAATGGTATCAAGATTGAAGAAGGATAGGATGAGTGAGTCTTCACGGGATAAACTTCTTGTATATTCTTTGCTAAGGTGAACAAAAATACTACTCTATCATCTCAAGATAATGATGTTGGGAGAGGATCAATTTGGTGTAATTTTATTATGATGAAATTAAACATTATACCCTAGATAATTTATAATTAAGAATTACCCATCGATGGAGAGGTCAGGAAGAAAGGAATTCCATTTTCTTCCAAGTGTTAGTGTTAAACAAGCCATAAAGAGAAATCTATAATACATTAATTTTGTTGAATTGATTGAGAGAATAAGGTGTTTATGACCTTAGGTGTTTTCATAAAACTCTGTCTATAGTTTGATACCTTCACTGAGTTCTTCCAACACTATCTCAATGGGGTGTGAGTAAAAATTCATGAGAATAAGGTTCTATTTCTCATTATTTTGGATAGTTGTTGGTGCTTATGGGGTGCCTGAAATAAGGCTCCACATAATAGATCTCTTATATGTGATATTGGGTTAGTGGTAAGGATCAAATTTATCATGGTTGATATGGTGCACCTCATGAAACACTAGAAGGAGGCTCCCCCATAAGACATTGCATGGCTACAAATTCTTCCACTACTGCTATCTGACCCCCGTTTTTGGTCACTGGGTTTTCTGGACTCCCCCTTAGGTAGCCTAAAACATAATTTAAATGGTTATTATAGTCATTGGGTGATTTGGGAAGAATTTTTGGTGAATTAATACAATGGTTTGGTTATAATCACATTCATATCTTTATTTTGAAATGGTTACTCCTTCACAGCAAAATCTAATTCAATTTTTCACAGGATTAATTTATGAATCTTCAAAAATATTTTATAGGCTACAATTGAAAAAGACTCAAAGATAACTTGGGTATCCCTTAAAGGGATAAATGAAACTCAAACCACATAATGCACCTGATCCAAAAATGAAAGGCTCTAACCACCCATGGGATTTAACTTCATCACACATGGTATGAAGGAAACGATATGGCTGATTTTCTATCATCCAATGCCTCTCAAGAGATTCCAATTGTGGATTTTAGTTGCATTAGGTCCCTTACTTATAGAATTATATACATTTTTATTAGGTATTAACTTGAAACCCAATTTTAAAATCCTAGTTGATTAATGTCCCTTATTTTCCCCAATGATTCCTTTTACTATATTAATAATTTTTTTATTGGGTGGGTATTTTTCAATATTCATCAAAAAATGAATCTTCTTATAAAAATCAGAAAATTCATGCTTATATAATATCGATATACTAATTTCCAAAATGATGTTAATTTTATAATATAAATTTTCTAAAGGTTACAAAAATTATTTTTATCATCTTTTGTAAGAAGTGATGAAACCATTTTCTTTGAAAAATAATGTTTTTCATAAAACAATTATTTTACATTCAGATGATTATTATTTTATTTATGATAAATATACATCGATTTAATTTATTTCATAAATGTGTAAAAAATATATTTTCATAATTTTTTTAGTATTATTCATTCAATCCATTTTGACGACTAGGTAACAATGGTCCTGTTTTAATGATATTATTTTAATATAGTATGATGTTTTTTTAACCTAGTGTTACCTGAATTGAAAGATGTTAATAAGGATAAATTTATTTAAAATGGAAAATATCTTAATGTGTTGGGGTGTTATATTTTTTTTCTAAACTTTTTATTGTGTACCATACACACTATGTAACAATATGTTCATGAATTAAAATTTCAAGGTATTACACAATAAGTCCCTCTCCTTTATAACCCATCATTGACTGGTAATAATCAAGGTCTTCCCTATGTATTCTAAGTCAATAAATATGTAGTTACTCATCATTGAGAAAATTTTGAGGGACCAACATTCAAGTACATTACATTTTTGTAAGAAGGTACTCCCCCTAACAATGCCTCTTTATGGTTTTCCTCGAATTAAGAGGCACTCAACATTTCAAGACTAACAAATATAAGGGCCTTATCACTAATTGATGAAGTATCATCCTAACCAAAGGATGATATGGGATGATGGTTAATAACTAAACCTTTTACATATCATTTACCATAAGATATAATTGAGGATATTTAAATAGATTCTATCCCCTTATCAATGAAACATGGAAAATACCATTATTTTCATATCATGTCGATGAATCCACTACTAATTATGATGAAAATTATATGTTTATGTGGAATGAGATAGTTAGATGCAACATAAAAATCATTTTTGGGCAATGAAAACTCATCAATATTTAATTATGGGATTTTTAGAAGAGTAATTCATGGAATATATATGCTAGAACATATTGGGGACATTCCTCCAGGAAAAGGAAGGTCAAAATCCCTACCCTAAATATTCTAACAAAATTTGGTTAATGAATTTTAACTTACATCAGGTTAATTTCTCTTCCTTTTAAGTAGATTAAAACTAATTAGTGGAAAAAAATCTAGATATATTTCAACAGGATTTCCTCAATGGCATAAATATACTCCACTAGTTAATTATTGATGCTCCACTAGACATCCACATTAGTGGTTGGGGAGAGTACAAATCACTATAAATCACTCTATATAAGGATCATCCAGGTTCATCATGAATAAAAACATGTAACATCATCAAATGAGGAAATGTATCAGGACTAAGATTCATATGTACTAGATGGAATATCCAATAATATTTGACCATTATTAAGTTCTGGAAATGAAATATTCATTAAGAGGGTACTATTGATAGTTTTATACATCAGTTAGTTATAATGGTCTAGCATACATCCTATTTGGGGAAATCCATGCCCATAGAACAAAATAAATCAACAATGGAAGTATTCTCCAACCCTAAATTATACCCTTATTCACCCTATACCTATGTATAGGCTAAAAATTTTATAATTTGTTGATCAATTTTTCCTATGCATATTTACAAGAGAAAACATGGCCTATAGGTCTAGGGATATATTAATCCCCACCACCACATCTTTGATCATAAAACGTATAGTGGATCTTAGATTTTATGGTTTTTGAACCATATAAATAATATCCCATGGTATTGGTGGAATTTAGAGTACCTCATCTTTTTCCTCTAAGAAAAGTAGTTTTCTCTAGGCTGGTGTAAGACTAATAATAAATAGCCTCAATGTTCCTCCATATGTGAAATCTATATCCATGATTTTAAAAAACACAATTGAGGCCACTATAAAGAATCTCATTGTACCCATATTTTAAGGAGGGATGTGAATTACTCATAGGGGATAAAGAAAAAAAAGGTCAAAAAAGGAAAAAAAATTCAAAGTAGGATCATATTATTAGCCTCAACTGATTTCCTGAAGAATTCATGTACCCTTACTACTCAATGGTCGATGAAGAAATGACACATGTTATGTTTCATGTGTTAGTAAATTTCACTTGAATTAGCCTCACAAATAACTTCGAGAATAACCTTAACATGGAAGGATGTGATAAAGAGATTTCCAACTGACATGTAGTCATAACCAATAAAGAAGGTGTATGAATACATAATCAATGGTAGTCTTAGACACTAGGAGATCTATAATTTTCTAAATTATTTCTTACTCAATTTACTTTAACTAAAGAGAAAGGTAAATTTGTGTCTATATCCCTTACTTACCCATGACCCAAAAAAATTAATGATCCTTTGATAGAGGAATTTTTTTCCTAATATAGATTACGTATAGAAGAAATAAATTATCCAAATTTCCATCTAATTAGAGGAAATATACCTACTATTTACAATTCATAGTTAAAATTGATGTCCTTTCTCTAGAACATATTAAATGGTATAAAACTTCTCAACTTCAAAAATAAGTTTCTATCCTCCAAACCATGTCAGGGATGAGACCATCAATTTATCTAAAAATTGTTTCTAATGAATATCCAAACATTCCAAAACTAGGTTATCATATTCCGTTTCCTATAATCTATCATATTTTGGATATAATCGAATATTGGAAACAGTCATTAGATAGCTAACCATATCAATATCCTCCTGTTTTTTCCTCTAGGCCATCATCATATAAAATGTTATAATGTGAGAAATTTATTTCCATCAAGTCTCATACCGTAGGAAGAGAATTTGTGTAGGTGAAACATGTGGTTCTTTTACCAATTAGGCTTCACATTGATGAAGATAATTGTATTTGTTTCTCTTCATTTAAAAATATAATGAAAACAAGAGGTTCGTTGATTTCATTGGTAGGTGGAAGTGACTAAAATAACCCTTGAGTATGATGTTCCTATAGGATATGTTAGTTGAGATATTTGTACAAAATTATCATAATGAACAACAACTTTCATTGATTCCCTTGATGTAACCTGGCGGTTTTTTTGGTTTTTTGATCAATTGAAAAATTCTTAAAGGATTCCAAATGGTGGTGAAAGGATATATATGTTCCCTTATAATCAATAAAAGGAAATAATTTTGGTAGATTGAAGACCATAACCATCATTAAAAGATGAATTGGAATCCAATACTAGTTCATAAACTTATAAAATAACATGTGGTTATCCTTATAAATGAAAAAAAAGAACTGTATCACCATCATTCATATGGGTATAGGGATTTTCCTCACTTGAATAATGATATCTATTAGAAAATAATTTTTTTTAAGATAGTAGGTATTGGGGTACTTTATTGTCATAATGGGGCAAAAATGCTCAACTGATAGGACACAAAAATTATATTAAATTTACTTAAAAACACACTCTAATTACATCAATTTTCATATGATATTGTTGAATATTATCCAAAACTACTTCATTTTCAATGATATAGTCTATAATATGGTTGATTCTAAAAAACATTTGTTGGGAAACCCTCAACAAAGTTGACCCATATTTCTACCACTTCACAAGAAGAAAATGTAGAAATATAAGAATTCCCAAACATACATGTAAATAAATTTGATAACTAGATGAATAGGGAATTATTGAACCATTAACACTCCATAATCATGGATCATCTAAATATTACAATTATAACCATATATTTTCATTAAATATCTGAGATGATTCCCTCATTTTCAAAATCATAAAAAATAAAACTCAATAATTATTTGTTGATGAAGATGAGTGATGAAGATCCCATATCGATACACAAATATATACAAATCATCTTAGAGTTCATACCCCCATAAGTAGTATTTTAGGAACCATATCATAATAGCAGAAAACATGCATTTCCACATTAAATAATATTCATGCCGAATGAGGAATCATAATATAGTTCATTTGACAACATCCACTAGAAATACCCATTATCTAGTGAGTATGATTAATTTTAGCAACTTTAAATCCCCACTAATAATAAAGGTATAGGATATAAATGTTAAGGAGGATGAAAAATATGTTGTTATAATAGTCCCCAATATTTTAGAATAATTTCATTTATGGATATATTTGATGTAGAAAACAAAATATTGGCCTTTCAATAAGACCAACCAGAGTGTTGGTCTATTCATAAATCAACTAGTCGCCACTCATATTACACTGCACAAGAGGACTGATTTTCTGAATTATAACTTCCCATTCAATGTTAGAATATATGAGTTCTAGTTCACTCCAACCTATAGACCATAAAAACAACCGAAATTTTGATCATGGAGAGGATTCTAAAACACAATAAGAAATGACCACCAAAACCTAGTCAAAGGAAGTATATAGGAATAAGAATTTCATTCTTCTTATCAATAAATATAAAATCTTGTAGAAAATATACATTCTTATAGATAATCTCTCTATTCTGTATGATCTTAACCTCATAATTTCACACATGGAATCCCACATTGAATCCTTTTTCCCTCAAGAGTTTTAGGTGAAAGTCATTATGGGTGAGGCATATTGTGAAGACACTTTTCCTTTTGAATGAGATATATTAATCTCCTTAATATATATGGATTGAAAAAAATCAATACATTAGAATAATAGGCACCTATATATATATATTTATAATACTAGGTTAAATAAAAATCATTTAGGTTCTAGTTGATAATGGTCTCTGGATCAACCTTATTCAAGTGTAAAACCTCCTCATCTTGGGTTACAGTGAGGTAGAACTAACTCCCTCTAACTAAAAAATTTAGGGATATGATAAAAGTTAAAATAATCCACTATAAATGATAACATTTTGGGATTATTTTTGTGATTTATATTTTATTCAAATTTCACAATAGTTCGTAAGGATATATCCTTCAATGTTTTTCAATGAAGGATTTGGATTTAGAAGCATGTGGTTGTACCATTTCCATACCCTTAGTTCCTTTAATACTTTATTGATGGATATTTAGGGTGTTGTATGGTGATAAATTATTATTTGAGTCATGTGATTCTTAATATATAGATGTAGGGTTTTACATAATTGATATTGTAAAACAATTTATAAATGAATGTATCCAGGTAAACGCCCCCAATGGCCATTAGGTATTCCATATCTTCCCATGGAGTTAAATATGAAAATGCTATATGCTTCCAATTAAATAAATTCAAGAAAAAAATAATTATCTAGGAAGTCATCAAGTAAAGTTAGTTCAATTTGAAAATATACAAAGGGACTAAACCACATTCCTTTATTATATTATTTAGTCAAATATACTTATAAAGAAACCACCACCATAGAATTAAAATACTATTTCCAAATCCATGTGCATCAACATGGCTCCATTGTGCATTTACCATTTTTCATGTCTAACTAGTAATCCGTTATATTCAATAAAATATATTCTCTTGAGACATGTGGGTATGAATCCTCATAGAAGAAGGAAAGAATAATGTTTGATAATATTTTCCCTCATCCTCATGATTCATATTATTTTAGCTACATAAAACCCTAAAAGGGATATGTTTTATTAGAAAATATTAAATTCCCCTGATAAAAATATCACCATGTTATAATTAGAATCTCAAAATATTTGTACATCATCGACACCATATGATTTTAAGGATGGAGAAGAAAGTATCAATGATTCCTTTACATAATATTTGGGATCTTAGGACATCCATATATCATCTACCGATCCCATAATAACCTTTATATTCTACTTTTGATAACAGAGAGGTAGAAAACTAGAGAAAATAAGAAATCTAAGATACACCTCCAATATTTGAGGAAGTTTTTTCCACAAACAACGATGAACCAAGAAAATTAAATTTGGTTATAGAGGAAGAAATATAACATATTTTTATTATTTCCTCCATTCCCCAAAAAATATAGAAAAATATATATCCTTACACTAATAGTATTGGGATATATTTACATGTAAATATAACAATATTCAAAGTCCAGATCAATATATGGATACCCATTATTTTAGGTTTCCAAAAAAAACAACCATTTTTTAGTTAGGCATGTAGGCGGATGCATCTGGGACGTGCTCCTAAGGTATAAGGTCATCATTACAAGCTTATCAAATAAAACTCCTTCCATAATGTTTAATAACTGAAATGGATCACCAAAATTTTCCCATTCAATAAAATGGATAGGAAAATTTTTACTTCTATAAATCTCAGGGATCTTATTTGACACTTCCCAAAGGATGGATTTATATTCCCAATCACAAAATTACTGATCTATTAGTCAATTGGTTTCCAACCTTTCTTAATAATGGATATGTCTTATAACTATAACTATATCAAGGTGACACCAATGATGAAGAAGAAACTGACTTCAATGAACCCCAATGGGTATATTTCTATCAGGGGAATCATATTGTCTTTAAGAACACTAAAACCACATAAAAATATTCCATGAATCATATCTTCATGCCCCTCCAAAGTAAAATTGTAAAGTGCCATTTTATTGATTTAATGGTCAATTTTCATCCAAATAATAACCACCATGGTGATCATGAGACTAGTTTCAATAAATTAAATCAATAGAGCCTTATGATAAAATCATTAAATGTTCATTTGGGGTAACATCATGAAAATTTCTCACCTTCACGGTACACTATCATGGTATAAATTTTTATATCAAGAATACTTGAGTAATCCTTGATATGAAAACACCTCATTATCACAATGAAGGGAGGGGGATACCAGTGATCCTAACATATATAAGATTCTCTATTTCTAATACCTTAAAAAATTATTCCCATTTAAGATATCGAAGATGAATGTAGTTACTTATTAGTGGGATGAAACTTTCAAGAATCCCTTAATGATCACTAATAGAATATCTAACTCCCACCAATGTTTATTCATCCCATAGAAGTAAAACCCCTAAAACTCTATGTGGAAACCCTAAAGAGATTTTTTTGACACATTCATTTCTTATAATAATTATGCACAGAAGGAGAAAAGTATATATCATCTCATTAATAAATTTTTTATGCTAAGACACGATAATTTGGTATTGTGATGAATTACCAAACATTTAATTTCATTCTGAAGAAGCTGAGAAATTTTATGTATATAATGAGTTATATATTTTTCATTATATAGAACCACACATATATATCCTCAATCAACCAATTTTAATCAGGAATATAGAAATATGGGAGATCATTATGAAATTTTAGTAAATCTAATTCATTCTAAAAAAGGTAACCAAATGGAATGAATTATCTAATATTATCATTGAATTTATTTTCTTAGTGAAGTCACTACTTAATATAGAGTTCCTTGACAAGGTGGTTTTCTCCATCCACAACAATCTAGAAATATTAAATATGTAATTTTAGGGATCCTTTAGAATCCTAGTATGTATAAGGATATTGGACCATAATAATAATAAGGGTTTCCTAGGGACTGTACTTGTATCCACAAGTAATGAATTTATATCCTACATCTTCCTTATATCAGAAGAATTAACAAACAATGAGGCAGAATACATGAACCTCATTATATGATTGGAACTAGACATAAAATAATAATGGGACACTTGAACATCAAGGGTAACACAATATTGGTTATCCAGATGATCAATGGTGAATCTTAGATTTAGAAAGATAAATTAATTCCCTTTTTTATTATGAATGAGGTATCATAGATAAATTTACCTCAGAGATAATGTTCTACAACATCTCACATTCACAGAACTCCCAGTTCAATTTATTTCCAAATGAATCCATGTCCCAAGATTATTTAGACTAGGATGGGATAGTCATTTTCATTGTATAGCACAGGGTGGTGTCTTATTTCATTAATAATGATATGGTGAAGATCCATGATATTAATACCACCCTATTCATGGAGATCCCATATCATTGCTGACTAATACCATAATATGATGGACGTATCCTATAGTAAAATACCTCAAATGTGGAGTTCTCTCATAATGTTGTGTCACAAAATTAAAAATGTAGTTGTGGATAGTAAATTTGACCCTCTATGAAGGAAATAATTATACAAATTGTCTTTATAGGTGATTATTTGAGAGAATTTTCCTCAGATTCAATGATGGTGGAGATACCCTTACTGTTATGTTGGATATATTTACTAGTGTCATCAGTGCACACTAGTCGAGATCCATGTTCTTTTAATATATCAAGATACATGAATACTTTTAGCCAATATTGATACAAGACTTCATGGTATTCAAGAGAAAATTCCATTCTTGTATGATATATTAAAATTTAATCCATCATGTTCATGAACCACTGCACATCACTAGGTACTATTAGTTATTTGGTATATGGATAATCAATGAAATGGGGAAATATCCCACCAAACACAGCTTTGAAATTCATCTACATACTTATATCCAAAGATTAATCTCTATCTGGGAAGAGGTTATATCCCAAATTCATTTTTTGAAAAATGTTATCATAAGCATTATGAAGACAATTAATATTAAAATATTGGGTTTCCCTCATGATATTTTTTCAAAAAATGATGACAATTTTTAATCTTATAAGTTGAAAAGGATATTTCAAGAGTTTAATATTTTGTATAATAACTCAATGTAAAACCAAAATGATGTAAAAAATAGGTAGAGTATTACAAATAATCTATCTAATGTCTTTTATAAGATTTAAGACAAGGTAAATAAGACTTGAAAAGATAAAATTAATAATTTTTATGGTAATAGCACAAAACAACATGTAATATAACAATGGTGAACCAATATTCACTTATATATTGTACAGCGGTAGTCATTCCCATTGAGGGTTAATTACCCTGGACTCACATTTTCAACTACAATAATGATTCTAAATATTATCAATATCATATTTTCAAAAAACAAAATTGAGTGACTTGATGGGAAAAGGTTGTGAACATTATATTACAATGAAATACTTAGAACTGAGTCGCATGAGTGTTCAATAAAATGGTATTTTTTAACTCATTCCTCCATATAGGACTTGAATTATATTTGAGAACTACAAATGTTACACCAGAAGAATCCTATAAATATTTATTCTACATGGGAGGGGTATTAGACAATACTAAATTTCTACTAAAATATATATTATTCATTAATCACAATGGATGTACAGAATATCATGACAGCTACTAATCCAAGATTTTGAAAGAAATAATGTTCACAATTTCATGATAGGATTCTCTAATTCCTTTCTATATAACTATAATATTCATAGAAAAAAAGTCCTAGTACTTGAATTTAAATTGTGTAGTGTTTCATTATAGTCATACGACACTAAACTACACAACACATTGAGTCCTCATGACATGACTATAGCGACCCAATCCTTATATATATAACTTTACATGATTCTAAGAATAATTATACATCAAAGTAAGAGCCAAGGATCATTAAATATAATGTCTTTGAGGACTAAGAACATAAAACATAAATCATGGGGCTAAAAAAATTTCTTTATTTAATCTCCATAAAGAGCTCCTAACTTCCATTGAGCCCTTACATCTTCATAGGGTACCCTGGGGAACACATGAATAAAGGGATGAGCTAAAAACCCCAATAAGTGAATAAACATAAGGATACATCTTAAGCACATGAGTTAGGAGGCATGGCATAATAAAAACATAAAATGGAACATCATAAATCATATCATATATGCATGGGATCATATAAACAAAGAATCATATAAATGTGGCAGAATCATAAAACATTTCTTTAGTACGGGTCAAGGCTAACCGCCAATCCTGTTTCCCATTTTAGTACGGGACAAGGAAAACCGCCAATACCGTTTCACATCGCATCTCATGAGACATAACTTTACCCAATGCATTGGAGCGCTATCTAGGAGCACCCACCTAATAATTTCCTTGAATATTATTTCCAAATAAATATTATTTCCCCATAAATATTATTTCCACATAAATAATCATACATAATCAATCATTCATAAACAGAAGGATACCCATGGATGAATTGGGCACCACAATCATGATATAAAGCATAACCGATGAGTGTATCATGAAATAATCCATGAAATAAAGGGATTAGAACGTATATGGATGCTCATAAAGTAATATATGCATTTAAAATGGTAGGTTTTAAAAAATATAAGTGACAACATATAAGAAGTGTATTTGAGAAACATTATCATGAAAACATTTCTGTGTGGTTTTAAGGAAAACACTATGGGGATTTTAAAATAGTAAAGATGAAATTCTTTTATATAAAACAAAAATTGAACCAAGAATGTATTCATAATAAAAATAATTATTTTATAAAGTCAATGGTGTCTTAAAACAGAGGATATAGTTCACTTGAAATTGGGTAAAAATTCGGGAAGTTTCTTTAAAACGAGTGTGCTTATTGGGATGTATCGAGGACATATTATCTTAAAAACATGTATATACTCGATAGAGAATGATATATGGATCTTTGAACATGATTTTAGAGCATATATATAGAATTTATAATTCTTACATAAAAATAAAAGACAATTACATTTTGGTAAAAAGAAAGATAGAGCAACCCGATGGAATAAAGGAAGTTCGGGTAGAATCAATTACGGTTTATCGGCATGGTCTCAGGTCTAACTAAGAGGGATTGATGAGAGAGAAAAGGGGTTTATAATCATTTATAAAACATTAGGGAAGTATGTGTAGGTGATAAAACATACCCCATCACTTTTAATTACACAAAAAAGGCATAGCATAGAGAACAATCTTGATTAAGAGTGAAAAGGAGAGGATCCCTTACCTTAATTTCGGTGGTGTCCCCCACTTGTTATTAATGACCTGAATAAACAAATTAGGTTGATTAATGAATAATTAAACAACCTATTATATAATTAATTGGTTTATTATAATCATTTTATGTTCATTTATAATCATTTTGATTGGTTATGAGGTTCAATTTCATTGTTCGGGCTCGTTTGTTTACTTGGTTTTAAAAGATTAGTTCACTTATATTCAAGTTCAGATAAACATGAAAGATGGAAGTGGTTGTCCATAAATTAATTCATATTATATTAGTGAACATACAGAATATTAAATGGTTTTATATTTAATTTTTGTTACTTATAGTGAAGTCAACTAATTATATAAAACAAAAGTGACAACCATTTTTCTTAATTTGTGGGTTTGATTACAAAGACCATATTTTTATTTATAACTTAATACCATTTGAAAAAAAGATTAATGAAGTGAAATATGATATATAACACATATATATTCTGGTTAAAACATAACAAAAAGGGGTTCATGACCATATTTGATGATTATAATAGAAATTGATAAAACGTTGTCCTTGAATGTGCTAAATTAGCACATCTGAAACAGTGCTTTCACTTCTCTCAAATAAAAGGTGGTTAAAGGATAGAAGATAATGAAATATCCCATTAGCATAAAAAAATTCTAGTGCATGTATGTTACTAGAGTTATCCAACCATTTGGTTGAAGGGAGGTGAGGAAAGAAACAAAAAGAACTTAAAAGAAAAGAAGGAATTGGAAAGAGGAATTTACCTCTTGAGACTTCTTCCTTTGAGAACCTCTTAGTGGAGAGGTTTTTTTATTTTGAAGAGGATAGGATCTTTTTGACATGGTTTTGGATCTTGGGGATAGATCTGGGTATAATATTGGCAAGGTACAAGGATAGAGAGGAGTGGAGAGAAGAGGGAGTTAGGGGGGGTTATAGTGGAGGAGAGGAGGGTTTCCATTATTTTTTTATCATTAGTTTATTATTTCCTCAAATGATAAGGAATAGTAAGTATTACATAACCAATAATAGTAATAAATGAATGTGAATTCGAACCAAATGGGCTTACATCATTAGATCTTCATCAATGACTCAATTAATCCATTATTTAGCATTTATAGTGAATTATCAAATTCTATTATTCATTAAAAATACAAGTAGCTCAGAAAAATCCCAAAAATTCACCCAAACCATTTTTCTAAGTGTAGAATCCAAAAATGAAGTATATTTTTCCAAAATAATTATATATATATATGATTAATTTAATATTTAATTGAAATCATAATTTATTATTAAAAACCAGTTTTAAAACATTAATTTACTTATTCTAAAATATAGGTACATCATAATTTCACATGAATATTATTTTATGGTTATCATAGGTAAGGTTAATATTCATTAGGGTATTTAAATATTCATAATATTATGTTAATATTCCTAAGGGTAGGTTATTATTCACCAGAAATTAATTTTTTCTTATCAGACTATAAATAACTTACTGATTGCAACCATGTATATCAGATTTTCGAAATTCCAAACACAAAAGTGACAAACTTATCTTTAAAGTCCACTTAGAAATTAGTAGTTCATTATGTTGTGTTTTCATGTTATTTTATGACATATTTACAAGAAGTGAAATTTCCATTGAAAAATTTGGGTCGTTACAATTACTATCAACTAAGTGACCTTTTAATCGTAGATATAGGATGTAAAATGTCATGAAATATATTCCATCATAAATAACCCTTAAAATTTATTAGGATAGTATATTTTGAAGAATTATTATCATTATATGAGTTTCAAATAAAGGTAGGAACTCTTAGTGCATTTACCTTTCCTTTATTTTTCAGTATGAACTGAGATAAAATTCTCTCCCTAAGTAAGAACTCTGTGTGGATTTATTCTTATTACTATAGGATATGTAGTGATGTACATACTATTTGAACCAACCACTGGTTAAATTATAATTATTCTCCCCACATTTCTTCGTTGGAATATACATCACATATTCATGTTGTGTTTTCTTTCCATTCTTGACAATAACACAAGGTGATTGTATTTTGTACATGATCCAAATCAGTGAAAATTATCTTATATGGGTCCTCATTTCAGGAACATAATTTTTTTAAACCAAAATCAATAAGAGTATTACATTATTCAACAGTTAAAAAATAAATAATATCCTGAACTTCTTAGATTATCCCATTCCATGATGCCTATTTTTTATTATATATAATCCATAATAAATAATAGCTCCATGTTTATGACTCATTATCTAGGTGAATATACTAAAATAAAATTTTCCCTTGTAAAATATTATTCTACCTATAGATTTTTTATATGAACAATGTGTGGATTGATTATTATTTTCACAATATATGTTTTACTTCCTAGATAACTTATCTTGGTCAAAACCAAAATTCTAATCCAATCCCATCTTTTTCATGAGGTATAGACCCTATAGTTCACACTAAGTTTTTATTCCATTGGTAAAACTATTAGATGAAACCATATCATTTTTTACATGAGTTGTACTTACATAATGATCCTTATATGAAGGTACACTTCATATAAAAAAGTCTTTAATTCATATATCCTTAACAAAAAGAATTAAAAAACTTGACATACGGTCTAATATACACTGAATTAAACATTATAAATGGTGATATTCTATATAATACCTGTCAGAAATACTAATCCCCTATGTAAGATATCGATTTGAATTTGGGAAAAGGTTATTTATCATGGAATGAAATCATTATGGCTATACTGGCTACTTGTAATGTCAAGGCCTACCTAACCTATTACCATAAAATGACCCAATAGATATATGAAATAAAAGTTTCAGGATTCATATTTTTTAGGAAACGTAGTGATTCCTAGATCTCATATATTGATATCAACCTGAATTCCTATTAAAAATGCATACTTTTTTCCAATTCATGGTACCCTTCATACTGGTATGGTTTATGTTCATAGCTTCTGAACTAAGGGTAATCCATTTTATTTTTTTCATTATCCATATCAGTGTAAGATTGCTGATATAATAATATATTTTGTAATACCATAATCTGTATATCACTTTAGTCGTAGTAAAAATTCATTAAGATATCATGATGAATGGTCTATATTATATGGTTAGAAACTATCTAGAGTGATCCATTCTATACGGCCCAACGACCCTGCATGAGTTTCAGGTCCAGATATGCTTACCCAGTATAAAGATTTTATCAACAAGGCATTAATTTTAAAGAATTACTTTATTGTCAATAATTATATCCTAGAACCCATGATTTATATATTTTTAATCAGTATTCTTAAAAGGCCATTAACTAAGGAACCATGTGATAAATTCCAAGTTCCCCATTTCTGGTGTAGCCTCAGAGTTTCTTTTAGTTTTAATCTCTTAATAGCCCACAAATTCTCCCACCTAGGGTATAAGATTGATCTATATGGGGTATATATTTCTGAGAACTATACACTTTGTGATTTCAATTATTTAAGTATATATAGGTACATAATAGCCATATATGATGATTTTGGATGAAAACTACTATCATTATCCATTACTTCTCATCATCAATAAATATCATAGGCACAGTTAGAATGAGTACTGAATTATTCCCATAATATTTTAATAATACCTTCCCATGAATTAAAAAATAATCCTTGAGCATTTTGAATAAAATTAAATATCGCTTAAACATTGGAAATGTGTGTATCCATCTCTAAATAACACCAATATAGTGTAATGATGTTCATGAATCCATATTCAACCATTAAAACTACAATAAAATTTCATCCAAAGGATACATTCATAAAATATTTATATTCTTCCAACAATAGTTTTGTGAAACTCATCATTTTAATGTTCGTTAAAGGTCATCATTATCATACATATATAATCTAATTTTTACTTATTGAAACAACTCATGTAATGATTTACATCATTTTCTTTTCTTATTTCTGAGGGTTTGGTTATAATTTCTGATCCCCATATAGGTTCTCACATTACACCCCCCACTTATAAATTTTCTAATTATTATGTCTTTAATCTATGTTCACACCTTTTGAAGGTTTTCAACAATAGATTTGGAATCCTTATCCACACAAGGTTTTCTTATTCCCCCATTAGTTAATCCATTCATCATTTTTTCTAATGTTGTATAACATAATACACAAAGACCATTTGAGACAATTTTATATTAATTTATACTCTAACCCTTCATGGTATTTATTTCATGACCATTAAAACTATAAGTAAATTGAAATACAAAAAACATTCTTGGGATGAAATCCTAAAAAGGTTTTCCTGGGAATAAAATCAATTCTAAACTCAAATAATCATATCATTTTATGAGATATGACTATGATAAAGTAAAATAATAAGAGAAACTAAATATTGTAAGACTATTCACTTGGATATTTAAAAAGAGAAACAATTCTCACTATACCAACTAGTTTATGAATAAAATTTAGTATACTCTCTATCTTTTTCCCCATAATTAATTCTATTGCAGTTTCAAGTTATATCCCTTTTCACATAGAATGAGTTCTTTTCATGGTGGACTAATAATTAGGGTGCTGAAACCCTTATTGGACATCTTTCCCCTCCAATAAACTTCTTCATTACTTATGTTTTTTAATATTTTGAAAAAAAATTAGTTGATAGTAACATGAAAATAATGGTTGAACAAAAACCAATTCTTTGAAATGTGGCTCGATATTCCTCACTACCAAATATTGGAAACCTTTCCAAAGGATATGGTACTACAATATTTTTATTCCTGAGAATCATCATTATATAATGCATCATTTTAATTTGGTCAACGACCGTCATATTTTACCTATTCTATTCCATTATTTACTAGTTATCATATCTCCTATGATTATTCACATATCCCATAATCCAAATATTTTATAGGTTTTTAATTCAATAAATTTCACAAAACTTTTAATCATACATATTTTCAAGGAAAGAGTTTGAATTTATACACTTGAATTTCGATGTTCTACATTATGTGACCCTAAAACTCATGACACAATTGTATTATAATCATGAACATAAACTACATGTATCCACACATGAGAAGGACTATAACAGTATTATCCCATCTAATAATGTTATTATTTCCTCACCCATTTTTGAATATACTATTTCGTTATTATTTTTTATTCAACTATATTTTATCATAAACATTAGAATTGGTCATATATCTGCATCCTTAAACTAAGTGTATCCTTTTACGCGTTAATGTATTAATGGATTCCCTCACTCATTCATAACGAGTTAAAATTTCATCAATATTAGACATGAAACCTCACACTTCATTATTTTTTTCATATCTTTTTGATCATAACCATAAAAATAAAAATTTCTTTGAGAACTATAATCATAAACTACATGAACCATTCTTAAGGTTCATCAATATTTTGATCATTGTGTCCTAATTCATGTTGTGATTAATTTGTTAAATTTTTTATACATACTATATCATTTTTTGGTCAATTCTATATTACCTAGAACACAAACTATAATGTTCTGATGTGAATTTCTATAAAGTACTTAAATAAATAGTAATAACTCTCACAAGGCTGAGAACCCACAAAACCAGGACGAGAAAATACATTTTTCTTATCACTAGGATTGAACCTAGAATAAAATAGAAAAATATGAGAATTTAAAATAGAAAAATAAAAAACAATGTAAGGATATAAAAAGAAATCTATGAAATATTTGAGTCCCATCCCGTCAAGCCTCCAACACATAATATATAGTAAAAACATATCCTCAATGAAAATAGAAAAAAAAATATATTTGCTCCAATCTATGATCCCAAAAAAATCATGCATTTCTAATTATATCACTTGAACTTCACCAACATTATATCATCTTCAAATTCCAAAAATCCATTTGATCATATGTTCAATTAAAAATCGATGAACATGATTCTTCAATGTACTTGATCCATTTTGAATAATTGATTATTAATTAAAAATCATTCTTTAGTGATCATCATCATACTATATTTATCCTCCACCATAATTGAGTTGAATGACTCTGGTTTATGATGATGGTACATGTGTCTATATATGTCACCTTTTTTTATCATTCTTTGAGTGTACATGTAAGAGGGAATCTGATTTTACTCATGAATATTGGGATCATAATTTACTAAATCCATTTCTTCAATGTTCATATAGATTCATGTTATTGAGATACTATTCTTCATGAATATCACATGTTATATTATATTTATGTTTATCACAATATAGAAAAATAGATAGATTTCAATCACTCAACACAAGTTATGCACACAAAAATAACATTTAAACTTACATGAAAGAAAAAGTGTATCTAGAAGATTATATTATCTATTCATAAAATGATATATTACATAATTCGATTTATATATCCTTGGGGGTTTTTAATTGATTTTAAGGAATCATCGACCTAGAGTTGAATCCCATCCATCATTATAGCTTTTACTTCCTTCATATGGTGGAGGATATATACCTTGAAAACTTCATTACTTACCCAAATAATGGAATATTTAAAAATAATTTGGTATCCCACTAAACAATCTTTAATAGTTTCCATCCATTTCTAGAGGTGGATTAATTGAATATCTTCTTTAACATCCAAATTCATCTTCTTTGACTCCACATCCACATAATAATATTTTTTTAAGCACCAATTTGTGGAACATAATTGAGTGTGTAATTAATTCCACCTTTAAAGATAATGTTAGGCCATTTATTCCTTCTCCAATACCCAGATAACCCCCTTAACAATAATATTTATTTTTATTTAATCAAACAAACTATATTCAAGAATTTAGAAAAGATGGAGATAATGGTGTAACATCTTACATAGATCAATTAATGGTGTCATGTGATCTACATTCCATGCATGATTCAATGAGTGATGTAAAAATGTTAAAACACTTAGTCCCACTCAAGTTCATTCTCAAAGGATAGGAAATTGTCTAGCACGAGTTCATATAGAGAGATGATTAAATTATCCAATTCAAAATGTTTTCCACTGGGGTATCCATAATTTTTTTATACTTTGGAAGTGGAAGCATGGTTATGATAACAAATTAAATTTGTTTCTACAATTTCAATTATAAAACTACACATGATACAAGATTTTTATATATATTTTCCACTAGGTACCAGGGTTGGTGGAAGATATTTTGGTTACCCACTCGGTTTTACCAAAGCACTACCCTCCACCTAAACTTGTTTTCCATCGACATATGGAGCCATATGAGATAAAAACTAGTGGATATTTCCCCATTAGTCATCATAGGGATTTATTTTTTGATGAAACCCTGCTATTTGGTTCCTCAAGAATATTCTCACCTTCAATTACAACAAGTTAAACCACGGGATCATGGCCAATTTCCATGATAGAATGATCATTGAATTTTTGTATTGTAATTCTATATAAAAATAACCCTTCCTGGGAATGATTGGGTCCTAATTCAGGGAGGTCATATTAATAGAACCTCATCAGTTCTTATGATATTGATGGTTTTACACCGACAAACAAGATATTCATTAATTCCAACTGAAGAATAAATCACTAAATGTTCACTATGGAAAATGTTGTGTAAAATAAAAGAAAAATATAAAATTTCCATATAGGTAATAAATTTATATTTTCATGAAAAATGGAAACAAACATCTATACAACTCCTTTATGAAATATCTAAACTCCTCTAGAGAGGATTAATAATTAATTTCCAAAATATTTTATCCATTGTGGCCACATATTGAACAAGTAAAATACTTTATATTAATTAATAATGTGTTATTAGTGCGGTTTAGAGTGTAATTAGGACCCTTATCTGTCATAAAAAACCAACCCCCCCCCCCCATGGTGGTAGGGATTGTTAGAAAAACTAGTGTTTCACCCTCCCTCATTAGTGCGATTGTTTTTATTATAGGAAGTATTATTTATTGTGTCCATCACATCCTATGTCATTCAAACTGATCTAAAAGGGTTCTCTCTCAAAGTTTTTTTTATTTTGATCAAATAATAATGGTTTTGGAATTTGGGTATGAATAAAGACTTTAGGATTCTATGGATGCATTTTGATTCTGTCCTCTCTCACCAGTGAATTCATTTATGAATTTGGTATTCTGTTAATGTATGATCTCAAGAAGAGGTGTATTTGGGCCTACCTCTAGAATTAAAGGTCTTAGGTGTGGGTTGATGGAATTTGGATTTACCCCCCCAATTACTACATAAATCATTATCTAGATGAAATATACTCTTTCTCCATAGTAATCGATCAAGAAACACATTTTAGGGTTCCCTCCATGGTTTAATATGGTGAATCCACATGTAAATTTATCCTCCTTGTCCACTGTAAGGTGAAAAATGAATGTTTTTATTGGTAAATTTAATCTAATTGATAATTTTCATAGGATTAAATCCTTTAAATCACAATTTTACGGTAAAACAATCCTATTATCCATCATTAATGAATCATTTAATGGTACTTTCCATGATTCCTCGATTAGGCATACATTGCTCCAACATTTTGACTAGGATCCCTCTTTCAATGGAATTTAATATTATTTTTAGTTCTTATATGTAGTTATCAACCTCTTGGGGGGTAGTCTCAAAGTAAATGTTGGGATGGGAATTGAAGTTACCCAATCAAAAAAATTTAATTCCAATTTTTTAGTTTGTACATAATATCCATATGTTAGTAGATAGTAGACAACGCAACAAAAATTGGGCTGTGTTTGAAAACTAGTTTTCCAAAGTTATATCAGATGACACCCCAGGTCTTCAGGAAGATAAACACTAATGTGACATCTTTATGTACCAAGACTCTTTTCCTCTAGTGGAAATTATTATTTCTAAATCAATTTTTTTTATATCTCCAGATCAAGATGAGGTGATTATCTAGTATGAAGTTACGGGTAAGCCTGTAAATGATATTTCCTACAAGACATCGATGCTTTAACAACTACACATTTTATTATGTAATTTCCATGTCCCCCTTTTCCATCCTTAAAATATTGATGATGTTGATTCTTGGGGAACACATACCTCTAATATCACTTTAAAATATGATGATAAATAGGATCATATATATGCAAGAGTAAATCAAATAATGGATTTTTGTGAGGGAAGACTCATATCTGATCAAGTATTTTTCTAGGCCATCGTGACTTAGAGCTTCCTCTCAAAAATATAATGTCTCCCCTTCTGGAAATTTTATAGGGCTTCCACCACATGTTTATGGGTGCACTAAAATTAATATGTGAATTGGTATGGCATGTTATTTCATTGATGATGTAATGGTTAAATGGAGTTTCCGTGATCGTATCCCTATTATACATTTTGAATGATCGGGCCTCATACTCACCACTTCCATTGTAAATGATTATACCAATTGGAGGACAACCAAAGGGGGATAAAATAAACAATGAGTGTAGTCTTATATCCATTAAAACCTTAAATACCCTCAAATTAAATGGCTTAAAAAAATTGGAATATTAAATAAATTTTGAAAATATACACCTTTAGAATTTCACTTCACCAAGATGGTCAATGGAGTTGAACTGCTACTCTAGGGCCCAAAAATACTGGAAATGACCTTGAAATTTAAATTTTTTCCCATATATTTGTAAAATATTAATTAATAGAGTCCCCCTAAAATGTTTACTGATGAACCTTTAGGCTCCCCCTATACAAATTTGAATTCCATCAAATTGGAACTAGGTATTACACCATTGTGTGAGTCGCATACCATGATCATGTTGACGGTAACACCAAATCATCATGGATAATATTATGAAAGAAAAGGGAGTAATGTATAGTTTTATTTATTAACAACATTTTGTATAATGACCCCTTTTAATGACTATCCAGTACACACCTGTGTCCCCTAAATTACATATAGAGGGGACTCCACATTAGAGTTTATAGGATGGTACACATCCTCATAATACTAGGAAGATATTCATATAGGTATTAAAGATGGAATATTTTATTGTATGGTGCTCTATTAACATGTTATTTATTTTATATCTCACATATATACCTTGTTTATTATCTATTTGGTTTTGGGGTAATACATGCCTTATGATCATTTATAGAATTTCTTCTTTAAAAAAACTATATTTATTATGATTTGAGGTAATATTATGAAACCCATTTTCTTTCCTATGGTAAAACTTATGTTTATTCATTATATTTTTGTGGTACCAATAGTCATGCTCATGAAATTATTTGCCTTCCTTTATAGTTGTTCAATGTATTGCGTAAATATTCTATCTCATGTGAAGATATGTATCAGATTAGAGAGTAAAAAATATATAATATAGGAATTTATCCACCATGTGATATTGTCAATGAAGTTAGACATGCCCATTTTCTATATAATTTTATTTCATACATCCACATTTTCTATGTTTCTATGAATTATTAAACCATTTCATTTAAATTATTCTTCAAATCAACTACTCATGAGCCTTATCTTTTATGAAATCATGTTATAAATATCAATCACACGTTATGTTTCCTTGATATGTTTATCAATTTGCTCAGATTTTCTAGATCACCCATTTCTTATTTTTATTTCCATAGTTATTTTATATATTTTTAGTAGATAAATTTTATTTAGGATGTCATTATAGAGAATAAAATGAGGATTCCCTTTTTTAAATTCCTTTTTATGTATATTTATCCTAGTCTCCCATAGACACCAGGCCTCACGATCTTTAGGATGCACTTATTATATATTTATATTTAAAAATAATTTAATAATTTATATAAAAGACTTGGGTAACTATTTTTAGTATCATAGAAAGCTAAATACATTTTTTGGTATTAGGACAAGAATAATTTGTTGAGTATCATACAGATAATTCAATGTATAGAAAAATTGTAAGATCCCAACCTCTTTATGGAGTCATATCAGGTGTTTTTAGGTACTTTTGGTTGTTTCTAAGCAGCCTTGTTTGAATTTGTGACTTGGGCTGAGTTTTGGTGGATATTTAAGAAAACATTACGGATTGAGGGTTGTGCATGGTTTGCACATAGTTTGACTAACCAGGCACCTGAACCCAGGTAACTATGTGACCCAGAATAGTCTGGTCCACAATATTAGATCATAGTTTAGGAAACAATTCAACTCTCTAGGAGTAACCATACGCCCTCAGACAATGAGGTCCATATTTTTTGCACAATGTTTCCCTAACCATGCACCGCTGCCTAGGAAAATGTGTGCACAGTTTTTAACTATCTGAAATTTTATTTTAAAACCACCCAAACCCCAAAGAGTCCCTTATTTCAACCTATCCCTAGGCATGATTAATTTTGTACGATACCAGGGCTTTCAAGAGGGGGTATATGGCCGTTCGACCTCTGTTCTTTGAGATATATAGCCCGAATTGAAGATCATATCTGCTCTAGTTAGCATATTTCCTCCTGATGGTTCTCTCATCCCCTCTTATATCTTTCCTTGATATTTTCATGGTATATATTCTATATTTCCTTAGATATAAACCTATCTGGAGAGATATATATGTAGGATTGTGGATCTAGATCTAGATTTATGATATCTTTATGTCTGGAATCTTGATTTTGGATTTGGGGATTTAGATTCAGAACCTTATCGATGTCATTGTACTGCTTGGATTTTGGGGATTTCCGTTGGAAAAAAATATATCAATCATCTATGGTGGGTGTTCTAAATATAATTCCCATAGTCATGGATTTAATATGTATATGAAAGATTTTAGAATTTCTAGCATCCTTTAGCAATTCCTTGAATTGTGTTAATTAGAATGACCAGTTGATTTATTGTAGTTTTATTAAAATAGGTAATTAATTGGAGAATTAATCATGAGCATAAGGGTATTCCCTGTTATATAATTAAATTGGTAAAATTAGTTATAAGTGATATGGGTTGTAATATAGATAATTAATTGGTAAATTAATTATGAGATATCGAATTGGATGAGTTGATATAATTAATTTTGAATAAATTATGTTCTTGAGATTATGATCTAGATAATTAATTTTTTTATTAATTACGAAGAGTTGAAATTTAGAATGAGATAATTAATTCTTGAAAATATGTTATGGAATATTAATTATGATGTTGATTAATTAATTGATAAATTAATGAATGATTTGATGCACATAGTTAATGGCTGAGTTGACTAATGGAATTGATGTGTTAAATAATTATTGAATTAATAATTGGATTAGTGTGGATGATTAATTTTAAAATTAATTTTATGATAATGAATGAGAACATGGCCATTCTAAACTAAGAAGTACAATTGGTAACATGATCATCATACGAGTAAGAGAATGGGAACATGGTCGTTCTATTCTGAAGTATACATGGTATCATGGCCATCTTACTTAAGATTGGGATATTGGTTATGTTGATAATGTGGCTTAAAAATGTGAAAATAAAGAATGGAAATAATGGAACTCTGAGTTATAGCCTCACAAGAGAATATTTAAACTCCAGCATGGGTCAAATCTGCTATTGAGATATAATAACACCTAGAATACTTTGCTCTTCGACTAGAAGTAGATATTAAGATATTGTTTTACCTAGGGAACACTTCAGGCTCCAGTATGACATGCAATTAGTATTGATGTTTTGGTATCCTTAGGAACCCCTGTGGTAATTTAGTTAGATAATAATATATAAAAATTTGATAAACTCTTTATTATTATATTTTACTTATTTTCTTATAGGAATCCATTCAGTATCTTTTCACTGGACTTGTTTTAGACACCATTGGTGGTGGGATACTGAGTAGTAATCACACCCTATTCGGGTTTCCTGATCGGTACCCTAATAGATTATATTGTTTCATGACTGGATAATGGAAAAATCCCAGAGATAAGTAGATGATTGGGGATGGATCTTGGAGAATGTAAACCAACATGGTTCGAGACCCATTTTGGGAGTCATAGTATACTTACTTTTAATTGAATTATATACACCTACCACTCATATTGTCATAGCATGTTTTCTTTTATGTTGGGTATTGTATTTCCTATTTGGTCATCTTGTGACAATAGTATTGTTCCAGTTATAAATGATTCCACTTTTGTCCATTTACTTCCACTGGTATTTTTACTCTTATAAAAGATGGTATAGTCTCCTCAAGAATGACTTACTAGACCCTCACTGTTAGTTGGAAACCTCTAGCATACAGGTGGTGCTCTTGAGGTTATATGGTGAACCAGCTCGGGGCACAATCAGGTGGCACTCAAGTTGGGAAACTACAAAGTGGTATCAAAGGTAGTTTTCATTCATATTATTTTGTCTTAATAGTTAGAAAAAAAGGTAGACAATAGACTAGGAAGATTCAGGAGCTTCGTAATGAGCTCATGCATGGGAGTTGTAGAACAATTTATGGGCGGAAATCTGAGTACTCATCGTGGGATTGTTGTTATTGATGTTTTTTGTTATAGTTGAATATTATTTCACCTTGATTGATACACCTGTGGTGTGATGTGATAATTGTGTTTGATAATTTTTTAGTATTGATTCATGGCCGGGAAAGGCATGAGTCTTCAATCTACCAGCAACATTCTATGAACATAGGGTTATTATAACGTGCCTTTTTTGAGCACACGTGGGAAAAAAATTTATGTGTATGATGTTGAACTTGAACTATTTCTATAATTGGAATATTGAAATGAAAATGGTTCCTAAAATGAATTGAGAATGATTGTAAAATGATACTAAATGAGAATATTTGGATATATAAATGAGAAACTTGATTATGAAGGTTAGTTTACCCTTTTTAACCAAATCCTAGGTGTATGATGGTTAAGGGCAGTGATATCCCCTTAGTTTTGACCATGTGGAAAGTTGGGGGGAGGATTGTTGAAATTATTTACCTCTTAATCAAATATTATACAGTTGTGTTGCAAGACCAGAGGCATGTGTTTGTCTTTGTAGAGAGTATACGTCCATGAAAGTAGTTCAAGGTAAGACTGATGGGTGTTCTTTGGACATTTTTTCTAGTTAGGGAACCTGAGGCATGGATCGATCAAACTAAATATAAAGGGTATAAGTTTCAAGAGAACTTCAGCTGAATCATGTAATTCATAAAAGGAGACCTTGGGTGGGTTAAGAAAATTATATCTGAGTTGACAAGGAAATTTTAGCTGCAACACCCTCGAACTTTTACTAGATACGGTGCACCTAATGGAGCTGAATTCTAGGTTGAGTCCACAGAGAATATACTTTAACATTTAGAGGCTCTATCTTAGAGGAGGGTCAAGTTGGCCACCTATATTCTATGGGAATCAAGGAAGCATTGGTTGGACATTCAGGCATGAACTGGACAGACTTATGGTATCTTATGGAAAGATTTATTAGAGATTTTCATGGAACACTTTTATCCAGAGATGTTGAGACACGAGAAGGATGATGATTTCATGCGTCTGACATATGGGATCTTGTCTGTGATGGACTGTGCAATATGCTGCATAGATCTGAAATGATTTTCCCCAGTATTAGTAGGAGTTGATGCAGTTACAACAAAAGTTTTTCAGGATTTACATAAGTGTGATATTAAGTCCCAGGTGAATATCTTTAGGCTGAAAAAGTTTACTGAAGTAGTAGATCAGGATCTTGTAGTTTAAGGGAAGCTGAGGGAGTCTTCTAGTTCTGGATAGGTAGTTGTTACTGGGCAATAAAGTGGTGCGACTTCTGAGAGTAGGAAGTTCCATTATGAAAACATTAGTCAAGGAAGTGGGAATTAGAGTACATAGAAATGAGGGTTGGTTGGACAGGACCTTACGGGTGTGATCTTCCATTAGTGTGGCAATACAAGAGAATATCATCAATATTGTTCCCAACCACTTGTAGAGTGTTGATCTTGTGGCAATATGGGACATCTACAGAAATTCTGTAGGTCTCGGAAATAGACTGGTACTAAAGGAGTAGTTGGTCAGAGTCAGAGTGTGGGAAAAAGATCTTCTACATTATATCGAGCTTGATGATAGAGTTCTACTGGCTGGGGAGGTAGAGGTAGTGGGTAAGGTGACTCTGGGAAGGAGTGCCCACATTTGTAGAGTGGTTCTACTTAGGAGAGTCTGATAACAACATAGGGAAGAGGGGAAACAAATTACATGAAATACTACCTACACATGTAGTTAGATAGGCTTGACCATTGATAGATAGAGTTACTATTCTATTAGCTTCTAATTTAGCTTGTTCCTTGTTTAATATTAGTTCCACTTATTCATTTATATCTGCAAAACATTTTAATGGTTTGATCCTAGTGGTTGTGTTTATGAGTGGGGTTATGATTATAGATGCACCAATGGGAGTAATGTCTATAGATATATATTTAGGTAAGGGATGTTCTCTAGGGATTGGGGAATATTGTCTCCAATGGGATCTCTATGGTCTTCATATGATGGGCATAAAATTAATTATGGGTATGGACTAGCTAGTTTGATACTGATCCCACATCAACAATTACTATAGTAGGGGTATGTTTTCATCTCCTAAGGGTGAGCAGTATATTCATCGTGTAGAGTTGGATATCTATGAGGGGCGAGCATGGCCAATTACTTAGAAATTGGGAGAGCTCACATCCCAAATTGATAGTCTTTTATTGGATTGTGGGGGTGTTATGAAATATTTCCTTCCACTAGTAGTGTAACTATATCAGGATGCCTTTCGTAAAGACTTATCAGGTCTACCACATATGAGAGAAGTTTAATTGACTATTGATCACATGTTGGGGGTGGATCCGGCGTCTATTCCACCATATATAATAGAACCGACTAAGATTCAAGAGCTTAAGTCTCTATTGTAGGAGTTGTAGGATAAGAGATTTTTTTTCAAAGTATGTTACCTTGGGGATCACCTGTTTTGTTCATAATGAAGATTGATAGGATTTTACACTTATGTGTCGATTAACAATAGTTGAACAAAAAGATTATGAAGAAACCAAATCCTCTTCTGCGTATCGATGATCCTTTTGATCAAATTAAGGTATAAAATTTGTTCTCAAATATCTATGTGAGATTAGGGTATCATCATTTGAGAGTATAGACTTATAATATACTGAGGATTTCTTTTAGAAGTAGGTATTGCCTTTATGTGTTTTGTTTGATGCCATTTGTGTAGACAAATACACCAGTTTTGTTATGGCCTTGATATATAGGATCTATCATCCATATCTATATCAGTTTGTGGCGGTGTTTGTGAATGAAATATTGGTGTAATCCAAGCCCCATGATGATCATACCCAACATTTTGACATCATCTTAAGTACACCTAGAGAGAATCATTTTTACACCAAGCTATCTGAGTGTCAGTTTTTGATTGACTGGGTACATTTCTTGGGGAACATCATATTAGAAGAATGTGTGGTCATGGTCTCAGATAGAGTTCAAGAATTGGTTTCTTGGGAGCATCACAAGAGTTTTTTTTGATATTTGAATATTTTTGGGATTAACATGATAATACAAGAGGTTCATCCTGGACTTTCCCTGATTGGAAGCACCAAGATAGGTTTTAACCAAGAAGGGGATAGTGGTCGAGTGGATGAACGCATGCAAGAATGATTTACAGGAGCTAAATAAGAATTTGACATCAGAACCAATTTTGATGCTACCTAAATCTGGTGAAGAGTATATGATGTATTATGATTCTTCTGGGATCTTACTCTAAGAAGTGTTGATGTTGGGAGATCGAGTTGTGGCACGTGGGACTTATCATGTGATTCCACATGAATGGAATTACCCTTCACATGTCCTCGATTTGGAATTTGTGGTTTATGCTCTTAAGTGTTTGTGACTCTATCTTTTGGATGAAAAGTTTACTGTTTTTACAGACTACAGAAGCTTGAAATAAATTTATTCACAGTTTGATTTGAATATTTGGTAGTGAATATGGATAGAGTATATGGATTATTTTGTTTTTGAACTAGCATATAGGCCTAGGAAAAGAAATAGTGTGGCTGATTCCTTTATTAAGAAAACTCAAACTCAGTTGGTTCAGGATTCATGTGAATAGTGGAAGATGATTTCCTTACTGGCTCAAATGGATGTGGTGGTTCAGGATAGTTAAGATAAGATGAATCAAGTTTCAGTTGCAGTGGATTATACACTCTTGGGATGGATCAATGATAGAAAGTATGAGGATCCAGAGTGTTTATCCTTGGGGAAAATACTTGAAGGTGGGGATAATCCTTCAGGGTGGATGATAGATGAGGAAGATATCATCTATCGGAAGAATTAGTGTTTTGTTCCCATGAGTATTCTAGAGAAAATCATGTAATAATTTCATGAATCGAAGTGGGCAGTGTATCTTGGTGTGGCCAAAATGTACCATGACCTATTATGACAGTTTTTTTGCCATACATGAAAAAGGTTATAGAATGGTCTGTGACAAGATGCTTCACTTTTTAGTTGGTGAAGGTAGAATATTAATGGATTGGAGGTTTATTTCATCCCTTATATATTCTATAATAGAAGTGGGATGACGTGACTATGGATTTTGTGGAAGGTCTTCCAATGATTCTTAGGAAGAAGGATGTTACTTGGGATATTGTGGATCAATTTAAAATGGTATCACATTTCTTGCCTATACTGGATACCTTCACAATGGAGTAGTTGGGAGAACTAATTGTTCGAGAGAAAGTTTATTTGCATGGGGTTCCATAGAATATAGTTTTAGATCATGATTCAGGTTTCACTTCACACTTTTGTAAAGTCTTGCATAAAGTGCATGGCACACATGTATTATTGAGTATTGCTTTCCACCCACAGATAGATGAACAATCTGAGCATACTATACAGGTGCCAGAGGATATGTTGTGGGCATGTGTGCTTGGTTTTGGTGGGTCTTAGGAAAAGAACATAAATTTAGTGGATTTCACCTTTAATAATAGTTATCATGCATCTATTCAGATGGAATCGTATTACGCTCTTTGTGGTAAGCCACGTAGATAATCGCTATGCTGGATTGAGGCTAGTGAGTTAGAGTTGTTGTGACTGAGTATCGTACATGAGATGTTAATGTAGGTATAGTTGATCCATAATCGTTTGGATACAACTCAGAGTAGATAGAAGTTATATGACGATAGATGGAGAAGACCCATATAGTTTAAAAAGTCTGATTGTGTATTCCTTTGGGTGTCTCCAAGGTTGGGTCACCACAGTATATAGAGGAAGATCAAGTTGGTTCCCATGTTTGTGGGGTAGTTTGAGGTAGTGGAGGGAATTAGGCTGGTAGCATATTGATTGTCTCTTCCATATAAATACAATGATATTCATGATGTCTTCCATGTGTCACAACTAAGGTGGTATCACCCTGACTCTTCTCAGGTAATCGATGTGGATGAAGTTGATATCGAGATAGATGTGACTTTGTAAGAGAATCATGTACGTGTGCCAGATCACATTGAGAAAGAGTTGCAAGGAAAACAGTGCTGAATGTTCATGTACTATGGAAACATGGATGTGTGCAAGAGGAAACATTGGAATGATAAGAAAATATGATGTCTCAGTGGCATAATAATTTTGGCTCGGAATCCTAACAATGTTCAGGAGTGCAACTGAAGCATGAGTTGTCATAAGGTGGGGAGATTTTAAGATCCCAACCTATTTTTGGAGTCATATCAGGTGTGTTTTCAGGTATATTTGGTTGTTTTTAAGCAACCTTTTTTAGAGATGTGACTCGGGGTAAATTTGGTTTGTGATTTAAGAAAACTTTAAGGGAAGAGAGCTATGCATGGTTTGTGCACAGTTTGAATAACCGTGCACCTAAACCCAGGTAGCCATGTGACCCAAGACAGTGGGGGTACACATTCATAGATCACAGTTTAAGAAATTGTGTGACCCATTATGAGTAACTGTGCAACCTCAAATAGTGAGGTCAATACAGTTTGTGCACGATTTCCTTACCAATGTACCCCTACATAGGTAATTGTGCGCACATGGTTTAATTATCTGTAATTTTGTTTTAAAACCACAAAAACCCCTTAGACTCCCATATTTCGAATTAGGCTTGGGATTAATGAGTTTTGGACGATCCTAGGGATTTAAAAAGGGGTTATAAGGCCGTTTTACCTCTTTTCTTCAAGATAGAAATCCTGAATTGAAGATCCTCTCTTTCCCAGTAAGCAAATTTCATCCTGATGCTTCTCCTATTCTTTCTTCTATATTTCCTTGATCTTTTCATGTAATATATTCTCAATTTCATTATATATAAACATATGTTAAGAGATCTATATCAAATATTATGGATATAGATTTAGATTTATGATATCTTGATGGATTTGATCTTGATTTTGGATTTAGGGATTTAGATTCATTACTTTATCGACATCGTTGTGATACTTGGATTTTGGGGATTTCTGTTGGGAAAAAATCCATAAATATACCAAGGTGGGTGGTCTATATCTAATTCCAATATTCATGGATTTGATATTTATATGGAATATTGTAAAATTTATTTCATCCTTTTTCAATTTCTTTCCGTGAATTGGGTTTTTTAGATTGACCAATTGCGTCATTTAGTTTTTGTTGAAACAGACTATTAATTGTAGAATTAATCATGATACTAAGGGTATTCCCTATTAGATAATTAAATTGGGGAAATTGGTTAAAAAATATAGGGGTTTTAATATTGATAATTAATTGGGAAATTAATTATGATATTTTGAATTGGATGAGTTCAGATAATTAATTTTTAATTAATTATGTGCTTGAGGTTATGATCTAGATAATTTATTGTGGGATTAATTATGAAGAGTTTAGATTTATAATTATACAATTAATTCAATAAAATTTATTATGGAATATGAATTATGATTTTGATAAATTAATTGATAAATTAATTAATGATTTGATGCACATAGTTAATTTTTGAGTTGACTAATGTAATTAATGTGTTAACTAATTGTTTAATTAGTCATGGTATTGAGGTGGATTATTAATTGGTAAATTAAATTTTTGATAAATAATGGGAACATGGACATTCTAAATTGAGAAGTACAAATGGTAACATGTAAAACATACTTATGATTAAATTAATGGGAACATGGTCATTCTAATGTGAAGTATCCTTGGTAACATGGTCATTATGCTTATGAGTAAAGAGAACCGGAACATGGGAATTCTATTGGGGAGTAATCATGGTAACATGGTCATCTTACGCATGTCTGTGATATTGGTATCTTTGACAATGTGGCATACAAATGTGAAAATAAATAATGTAAATATTGTTACACCATGTTATGTACCCACATGAGAATATTTGAACTCTAGAATGAGCCGAATCAGGTACTGAGATATCATATCAGCTTGAATAATTTGAGATTTTGCTAGATGCAGGTATTAAGATATGGTATTACCTAGGGAATACTTTTAGACCCTGTATGAGATGAAGTTAGTATTGAGGTATGGGTATCCTTGGGAACCCTAGAGATAATGTAGTTAGATAAGAATAAATGAAAATGTGATTTTTTTTTATTATTTCACTATAATTATTTCCTTCTTGTACTGCATGAACTATCTATGGACTGGACTAGTTTTAGACACCGTTGGTCGTGGGATACAAAGAAATACTCACACCTTATTTGGGTAGCCTCATCAGCACCTGAATAGATAATATTATTATAGGGATGGATATGGGAAAATGCCCTGGGATAGGTTGTTGATTGGGGATGGAACTTGGAGTATGGAACCAAACATGGTTCAAGACCTATTTGGGAAGTCGTTGTGTCTTTACATTCATTTTTATTATAGACACTTGACACTCATATTGGAATAACATGTTTCCATTTCAATTGAGTATTGTATTACCTATTTGGTCATCTTGTTACATGAGTATTGTTCTGGTTATATATGCCTATGCTATTGTTCATTTACTTCAATATGTGTTTTTACTCAGATAAAAGAGGGCATAGTCTCCCCATGAATGACTTATTAGACCCTCACTACTAGCCAGAAGCATCCAGAGTACATGGAGACACACTTAAGGTCATGTGGATAATTGGATTACGGAACTGGCAGGTGGTACCATGGTCCGGACATTACAAAAATATACTATAATTTGGGTGGAGGATTTAGAGATTAGTTTTAATGAAATTACATCACAGTTGGGATAAAAAAACAAGATGTAGATTTTTCATAGTTTTACTTATGGTAAATGAATCTAAAAATATTTTATTGGTATTTGACTCAATCGTCACCTAATTCATTGAAAAAAGGTCATGATACAAAACTGTTTTGACACTTCTAGTGGATATGTTTTCTAAATTCACAAACTATTTACACACCAATATAAAGGGATTGATCTAATTTTATAGGTTAGAAAACCTAAAAAGAATAATTACCATATATCACCTATATTTAACTCTAGAGACTCATATTTTTGGATATACATGACATTTATAACTAATTATATCTATGTTTATATGTTTTCTTATTTTATGTCAATGTATTCTCATATTTTTTTTATTCTTTTAGTTAATGGAGCTATATAAGAGAAACAATGAGAAAAAACAACATGATAGACAATTTGATGACTACTCCAATGATATTCCTTACCTTATGGGAGTGGTAGATTAGAACTTCATGGATGTACTGACTCAACTCTCTCAAGTTATGTATAATAACATGAATCATATGGAATACCCTCTTGATAAAGAGAATGTTTTTGGAAAGACAATTATATGACAAATGACTCTGATTGTAAGTGGATCTTTGGATCCCATAATTATGGTAAAATTGATTAGCTCTACGGAGAACAAATGCACTTTCCTTTAATGCATAGAGAAATAGAAGGTTATACTAGTTTTTTATCAAAATAATGGAGACACTGTTTAGTGGTGGACACTAATAAACAACAAAAATTTAAAATATGATATTGTTTCCATGGAATGGGAAGTCTTTACAAAATTATTTTTTTGATAAAAATTTTCCCAGAACTATCTAACATAAAATATAAAAGGATTTCCTAGAACTAGAGTGAAAGGAAAATGATTCCATTTGGGTATATGAGGAAACATTCACAAAGGTTTCATATTATCCTTCTGTCTCTTCCATCAACACCAAAGATTTATTGTACAGTTGAAAATAATCCCAAAAATGTTTCATATGGGGGATGGATATGGGGCCATATTCTCCTACTTTAGCTAAGAAGTTCAAGTATATCCTTTTTTTCACAGTCTTCTTTTCCAAATGATCCAAGGTAATACACCTAAAAGAAGTCATGGAAAAATAAAATATTCATTTTTTTGAATTCCAACATCACCCTAAAATTTATTTTCCCTCACAAAATATTGATGGAAAATAGTAAAAAAATTATATTCTTCTAAATTAAAGTCCTTGTTCTAAGAGTATAACATTGATTCCAACCATCTATACATCTATTATGATATATTAAATGAACATATAGAGTCTCTCAACAAAATTCGATCAAGTATACTCCATAAGATGGTGTACAAAAAAAGACATCTTATCCAAATAAACTTATATATTCCATGTGGAATTATCATACTACAATATGCACTACATAAAAATAAACCATGTATTTACTGTTATACGAGACGTATGCAGTCCTACCCATTGAGGTCAAATTTCCTTCACTTAGTAATACCATTTTCATTAACCTATCTATAGATGATAAATATCACAAGAGACTAATAGAGTTACAATGACTAGAAGAGAAAGGACTGTGTACCTTGAATCATTAATAGGTCCATCAAAATCGAATGGAGTGATATTTTATTAAGAATATTTTCCTCCTATCATTCCTCCAAGGATAATTTTTATTTTCTCTAATAACTCCTACAAAACATGGGATGAAACCTAAAAATATTTTACTAAAATAAGGACCATTTTTTATCCATAATTTCTATTAAAAAATTATGTATTCATTTATTATAATGGATGGTGAGAGTATCACACCCCATACTAATGAAAGGTTTCTCATGAAATTTTCATGTGACCAATATATTCACAACTGATCCTTATCACAAGCCCAGAAAAAGAGTGAAATATATTACATCCTAGTTTCATGGAATTAAACTATAGGAAAAAACCCTAATAAAATTATATTAAACAATAGGAAAAGTTCCAAGTACCAGTATGTTTAACATTAGGATATAATCATAGTAACATAATGTTAAATTAAAAGACAATTTCTTAATCACATTATGTTAACTATATGAAAATTTCCCAGTTACTTGAAGTTAAACTCTAGGACAAAAAACATGTTATAAGATATAAATAAATAGAAAATTATTTCAATTATGTATGACTTTAAATTACATAGTTAATGTCCCTATAAAATGATGTAGAACTATGTGTTGTTATGACCCTCACCATAGAGTACCACTATTCCTGCCATCAGTATCATAATGAACTTTATCTTATAACTATGTGTGGATTTATTCTTGATATAATGAAATAAATATTGACTCTATGATCACTCATTATAGGCCCATATAGAAAATAAAAATCAAATGCCCCATCCTAAATACAACCCTAGTCTGTATAGAAATTTCCAACACATGTTACCTCATTTATAAATGGAATTTCTTATCTATTTTCAAATCCTATATATGTGCTTTTTTCATACTCTGAAATCTCCCCTTTGTAAATCACAATCCTTATCTTGGGAGATTCGGGTCCCCATAAGATTTCCTTGACTATCACGGAAAATGTATTTTACACTGATGGAATTGTTTTTGACTATTCATACTATTGATAATAAAGATCTATATAATTTGTGGCCCCAATGCGGTATATCAACCTGAGGTATCACCATATTCAATAGAAAATAGTTTTTTCTATGAATTCCTTTATAAAAACATTGCAACACCAACATTTTTAACATGTTCCATGGTCATTTCTTATATACATATCAAATATAATATTCTCAGATATGGGAGCCATGTGATCCTGAAGTAAAACATACCCACATCACATCCAAAAAATTTCAAAGTATTCTTTTTCCAAAATACCATGGAATGAAAAATTATGTAGTAAGCACTGTATGTTACATTTGATGAGAATTTTTTGGTGTGATTTGGATAGTTCCCTGAATTCTTCTATCTATCACATTAATAATGAGTTGCATGGGTTATATATTTCGGAAGTTTTTTTAAATTATATGGTCAAGTAATTACATAACCAGAATTAACTAGTAGTCTTTATTACACAACATTAACGGGATTTAATAGTCTTAAACACAATACTATCATTTAAAAAATAATGATAAAATTTGAATAGACTTAAACTCTATCCACACTTCTTTTCAGGAACAATGAAATTAAACTTATTTTATATATCAATGAGATCTTATTACTAGCATTTGGGATATACATTCACACCGAATTTTCTCATTTAGTTTTATATATACATTCCCTCACAAACTAATTTATATCAAGAATATATTACTATAAATTTTAAAAATATTACATCCCATTATCCTGATGTTAAACATTATAGTTCATGTACCTATAATATGACATAAAACTATGTGATACTTTGACCCATGAATGTCCACCCTACACATGGTTTCGGTGTCCCACCACACCAGTATTCATATTCGAAAAGTGTATGGCCTGATTCTTAACTTTAAAGGATATTTATATTTTCTTAGATCCAATATCCTAACATAACCAACATATAATAAAACACCACATAGCAAAGAATTATCGGTGTGGGGAACATCAACTTAGAAATATTTATAGAAATATTATCCCTCTGATGAGATAAATAGTGATTCTTGAATCCTTTATTCATGTCCAAGCTATTAAACAAAAAAACATCCCCAATCTTTCACACATTCTTGATTAGTTAAAGATATTCCAACATGAGTACCTTCATATATAGACTCGTGACTAGGGGAAATTACCCTTCCTTACATATCAATCATATATATATATATATATATATATATATATCAAAATTTCATATGTTTAAACCCCATTTTTAAAGGATTCATTTATATTATATTATAATCCCAACATTAATAAATCTCACTTGATGTCTCATGTTATTCAGGTCCCCATTGGATTCCTCCATCTATAAGTGACAAATGTACATGTCTCTGAAGGACACATTTGTTTTTAATATGAATAATATTACTAATATGACTCAATATAATGTGTTCCCAAAATGTGGCATGTTAACCAGAGGCATCATCTTTTTCTTTAGTAAATAATCTGGTCTATGTATTCCCTGACATCATCCTAATGTAATCCACCATTAAAGTATTGTATGTGGTTATTTATTACATACCTATCCCAGGTCACTTTCTCTAATCCAAGAACCTGAATATAGCGATTTAAAACGTTTCTTATCCACACCCAAAATATTTTGGAATAATCCTCACATGATAAGTATTGTTTGATTCATTACCAAATTTTAATATTATGAACAAAATAACCTTAAACTATGTCCACACTTCTTATGGGTTTGATCCCAAAAACTATATCCCCTCCTAGAGTATTTTCTCCATGCATTGTGTTATATCGGTAGAGATTCTAGACCCCTTAATTCATGTTCATACTAAACATGAACCTACATCCTACCCCTTATGTCTTAACTAACTCAAAAATTCAAAATTTTCCTTAACGAGAAAGTAGTACCATGTCTTATAACCAGAAAAAAATGATTATTTCATTTCATGTGTTAAAAAATGATAGGAGAATCTATAAATTTGATTCTCTCTCCATTATATTTATGGAATACAATATTCCATCAATATATTTTTTTATATCCTAGATTAACACCCATTCTTCATCAATATGATTCTAATATTAGACAACTCTCTTGACTCATATTCCTTAGAAATATAGATTTTTTTCACTGTAGGGAAAATATCTTATTTTTTGTCCTTTAACTTTAACCTCCTCCAAAAATTGATCCTGTTGAAGAAGTTATCTCTTGGAACAATACAATTATTGTTTTAGGAATATGTTTTGAAGATATTTTACATCATAATATTGTTGAAATCCTTCCAACTCATTATCATGACTAATATTTACCTAGGATTATTTATGAAACTTTCAATGGAGTACACCAATGCATGTGATATCATTCATTAGTGGGAATTGTTTCACCAAATTCTTTATTTACAAAGGTGGGTGACATTTTTTCAATTTCACAGCGATGTATACACCTTGATCAAAATAAGATGATGGGATGTCGGTTCCTACTTCCATGTATTCCTCCTTGGAACTTGTTTCCATGTTTGTCCTCCCTCATAGATTAATACATGTTCGTGAAACTCATTCCAAATTCCATCTCTTTATGGACGCCAGTTAATTACATTTCTTCTTCCAGGACATTCCAAGGGGTCTTGATAGGGAATAATCCTTTTTTAGGGGAGTAGTCATATTGGGAATCAATGGATTGTATGGATGATGGAACATTGGTATCATGTATTCTTCCTCATAGGAGGTAATATTAGGGAGACATCTCAGGCACAAAACTCTAGGAATCCCTTTTAGATCACTAGATATCTGATAACAAATGCATATCTTCCAAGTTTTTCCTTAGGCATCCCATGTTTAACAAGAGGTTGTAGTGTGATATGTTTCATATTTAATATTCCTTGGAGACAAAGTGAAACTAATCATGACACCACATGGTGGTGCATCAAAGAGGTATATCCCTAGGTGGGAGCTCCAAGACGATTTACATAATGGGTGGATCAAATTTCTTATAGAGGCGGGCCCAGGTAGGTGTGTCCCATAAAGGGAAGTTATCACATAGTGAAGGTTGATTGGAACACCCTCTGGAGTCGGATCATGGAGGTGTACCCCTATGAGGGGATACCATGATTTACCATTGTCTAGGATTGAACCTGATGGAAGCATCCTACATATAGAGTTTGGGAGAAAGGGAAAAAAACCCACATATTTCTTTGGATAGTATAGAGATTATGAATGAGAGATTACCTTCATTAGAGTATTAATTTTGGTTTGATTTTATTGGATTTTATGGGGATTATGCGTGGGATGTTCTTGGGTGCTTCTAAGAACAACAATGATACAGATGGGGAATATTTATAGGAACATAACTGTTGGAAGGAACGATTCTACTAGGTTGTGGTATCTTGAGTGAAAATCAATATGGATTAAATATGGATTGGATGGGGTGGATATATTGGATGTACTACTGGGTTTGGACCTCATAGAGTCTTTCTACCTATCCCAAGTGATTGGGAATCATGTCCCACATAGTGCAGGAAAGGGCATTATGGATTACACCCTAGGAGGAGACCCATGAAAATGGGGCATGTGGTTGGTTATTATGCATAGGAGTGGCACATTAAGGTGGGATAATTTTCATGGTCACTACTAAATTCTAATATGACATGGGTCAATCTTAATTTTAGAAGCAAGAGGAATAAGTATAAATGACATTCTCTCAATTAAATATACACTAATGATAAATAGTGTGGGACTTATTCATAGAAGCTTACCATGGAGATAATTCCCAAAGGGAGAGGTATGGGTTTTTGAGAGAGGGAGAAATGTAAAGGGTTTCTGGTTCCCATCACCTCTTTCAACCTCCTTCCTGAGGGAGGAAAGAGGAAGAAAAGGTATTGTCTCCTATAAGAAACACTAGAATCTTACTCCAGGATGGATGCCTATAAATATATCATTATATGTCTGGGGGTGAAAATGATTTCATTCCATGTGAGAGGATATAATTGTTTGTCACTCATAATTGGGACATACTATATTTCCCACATGGGAACATTTCCTAGTTTAACATCATGTGTTGGGAACGTTTGGTACTAGTAAGTTTTAAATCATGCATATCAAAAGAGGGGGACTCACTCTGTACCTCATGGGCTTACATAACCATCACTCGTCAACCCTTGTAAGGGGGATGGATTTAGAAATTCCATAGGTTAATAGTGTGTAGAATTGGTCACTCACAAGGTCCATGTTTTTGTCCCTATAGGGTAAAATAATTGGGGATTTAGTACATATGCTGAGAAGAATATGGTAAAAATGAGTCTCATGACACACTAAAAGTTGAGTGGGCCATAGGAATGGGCGGTACAAGCTACATAGAGACTTGAAGTATAATTAAACCAATCAAGGATGGACATTGAGGTTCAGAGATCTTGACCATCATGAAGATGTGTCTGCGGAGGGGAGACAACATGTAGAGGACCTAGAGAGGGGATTTATGAACCAAATGGCATCTTAGAAAGTTTCTTCATGAATCTCAGGTGCATCAAGGTGGAAAAGGGCTTCAAGAAATAATATTCTTCATGAAACATGGTGACCCATCCTCACGATAATGTCTTGACATGGGAAATGAATTCTTTATGAATGATAAATTCCTTGCAAAGCCTCAAGAATATCAAAGTTTCTTCCTCCTATGTGAAAGGAATTTGACTTTAAAAAATGAATCCAAAACATAGGTGGATGTATTTAGAAACATGGGGAAATGTTTATCGTGATTCTAGGATTCCTTGCATGATCCATTTTTTGTTGGTTCATGATGCTGAGGGTGATTTAAAAATTGGGAGCAATTTGAATGTATAAAGGTTGCAGTTCATACCTTAAAAGTAAGAAGGATGTGGGTATTTATAGGCAAAAGGTTCTCCCAATGTTCAAATTTGGGTTGAATAGAAAAATTGGGATTCGTGAATGAATTCAGATGAATTATACTCATATAGAATAGTGTAAACCCTTAGTGTGGTTATAGAGCATAGTCAGACTCGTAGAGTTATTTCTTAGTTATTCTTGTATTCAAGAGGGTGAGGGGTCTATGTGAAGGGGATTCGTGAATGAGACCCATAAAAGTGATTTTGGAGTCGTTTGGGTAATATTTTCTCTTGAATTTATATGATCTCCATCAACTGATCCTGTGGAACATCTTTCAGTGAAACAAATTCCCCCCTTAGAAAGGGAGATCATGGGAAACAGAGGGTTGGATTTTTAGGGACAATCGGTGAAAATTTAAAAAATTATCCCTTTTACAAAGTTCTATCATAGCTATTGGACATGATGTTTTTCCATGAAAATAATTGGTATTAAGGCCTTCACAAAGCTCTAGCAGTTGTATTCATATAAATAGCATAGGTGGGTGCCCTCTAAGGTACCCGAAATCATGTGAAGAATAACCATGTTTCTCATTTTTCATGAATCTCTTCACCTTTTCAAATCTTGATCTACAAATTTATCCATTGTGAATCAGATATCTTATTTTATCTGCAAACAATGCATTTAAAACTTAGCATCCAAACCTATCTTACCCCTTACACCTCATCGCAGACCGGTCCATTCAGCTTTGAGCTCCTTCACGAACATGATTTGAAAATGAACATTGAGAACCATCTTTGGAAAAAAAAAATTAGTCTCAGATTCCATAGCTAATCAGGATACTGGTTAGGAATTCTTTATTTATTCTAGTAGAATAAGGGAAATAGCATATAATATCATGACTAGGGAATATGCTTGAAGAACCTTGGATCAAAACTCATTTCTTGGGCTCCTATTGGAGGTGTAGAAAGAGTACCCTTTGTGAAAAATATTACTATTGTATGACATTGGATTGAGATATGGTGCCTTTATTCTACTATCCAATAACGACAAACTATACTACTAATTTAGAGGCAAACTAAGGAAGTACACGTGGGATAGTGCTACTGAGGGGTGTCAACATCAAGCAGTTGTTTTGCTATTTCCTGAACTACCCAGTAGAGGAGCCCATTGTGGGTGAATAACAAGCGATGAAAATAACAACAAGGCCACAAACCTATCCGAGAGGAGTCCATAAAGGTAAGGCAGGCTCCTACTTCAGATCCTAGAAGAGAGCCAATGGTAGTTATGGGGGTATAATATCAAATGTAAGCCCCAATGCAATGTCAGGTTGGGGAGATTCATTACATCACTCATATTTCAGTGGATGCTTCTAGTGAGGGATGCACATATGAGGGTGTGGATGAGCACCTTCATAATAGTGGTGATGTTGGATAAGGGTAGTATGTCAACCTCTAAATCTTGGTGAAAGTAAATATATATAAGTTACTTGAACACATCAGTGAGGGGAAGATACCTATCTACATTTGCGAGCCCTTCCACTTCCTGTACAATTTGGTATCCATGCACATGGGAGGATACCAGTATCCATACCCTATCTATAATCCTAAGAAAAACATCCGAACAATGATTTCTAACATCCCAGAGAGTCTATATTATAATATGGTCCTATCAAAGGTCTTTAGAATGATTGGGATGGTGGATCAATTTAACTTCCACCCCTTTTTTCTTCTGACTGAGGTGGTGACTGATGACAGCACAAGGAATGAGGAACAATGATCATATCTCATGTTCTTCCAGGATGGGGTGTTAGTGGAGAGTGTTGATTGTTAGTTGTTCTATGAACCATACTACCTAAATTTGTTAAAAAGGAAGTTCATGTTCCAAAATAGGATAAATCTAATGGTATATTTTGGGTTTCTTCACGAGTTCCATCCTTTTAGTGACAAGGAAAATTTGGTTCATGTTCATAGAGTAGGATGGGAAGATGCAAGAAAAAATGCCACCATCCACCTCTATGTTCAGGATGATCTAGGAATATATGAAGAGATAGGTGGCCACATACCCAAGGATAATTCTAAGGCTATGGACCATCTAGTAAATGAAGGGGTGATCCCTCCAACAAGGGGCCAAGGAAGGGAAGTGACCAGAGTGAACTATGGAAGAAGAGATAGTCTGAGAGATAGGGAAGATGTAGCGAGGCTGAAAATATATGGGCTTATAGAATGTGGGGATAGTAAAGGAAGATAATTAGTGGTATTGGACCTATTATCTTGGGTATGAGATCCCAAGAGGAAGGGGATATGCAAGAAGATGTTGATCCAATGAGGGGTTTTCGTAGGTCATTTTTCTCAGCTCTTAGGAAGAAATTGTGCCATAAGGAAATTCCTGAGGATTCTATCGTCCCCAAATCTTAGGAAAACTGGGATATATACATGAAATTCTCAAGCATCCAATGGATTTAAGTAAATATCAACAAATGTGGTATGCACCTTATTAGGATCGGCCATACCAATGCCTGTTTCCTCATGTCTCAAGAAGAAAAGGCAATGTACATGATGGAGCTGGTAGAACTGGTGAATTCTTAGGTTATTGTATCTCTAATGATATACTAGGAAAAAGTAATGTTAGACATAACCTCCACTACACAACTATCAGCAGTTAAGCTGGCCATCCATGCTCCCATACCCAATGGACCATATGAATCTTTGGTAGAAGATTCTGAAGAAGGGAGCCATCTAGATGATGGTGGAATCGTATCCTTCTTAGGGGAATTTGACGAAATTCGTAGAGTAATACTCAACTCATTTTACCTTTTTTCATATTCCCTAATTTTTTATCTAGATTCGCTGACTGAATTTTTTGTGCAGGTGGATCTTGCGTAAGGGATCACTACTGATGGGGATGGAGTCACAAAAACTGGTGTGGATGATCATACTATGGGGTCTGTGCCTAGGAAAAACATTGTTTTAGGTCTAACAAGAGATGAGAATGTTGGGGTATCCATCAGAGAAAAACTGAATCTCCCAATCATCTATGGGGGGCCACGCCCTAGAATTACAATAGCGGAGACCCATGAGACCAATCTATCAGAGCTCAACATTTGTAAGTCCCCATCTCTATATATTCATACTGTTCACTAACTGATCTGTCATGAACCTTTTCTGAAAAGTGTTGGGAGTATCATGTTTTCTACTCATGAAAATGGTCATAGGATCTAGGGATCTTTTTACAACAGGGTTTCTGATTCATGTGGAGCTAGGAGTTTGAAAGGACCAAGCTACATACTCTATTGATCAATCAATTGTGGATGTGAGTGACCCCACTAGTGGGGTGGAATTCGTGGATGATAGGGAAATTTTTTTTGAAGATGGATCAAGTGAGGATGATAAACCTAATAACATGGATCTCATCCCATTTGATAGGATGTCCAAGGAGGATCCTACTACTGAACTACTTTATGACTTCCTAGAGTATTAGCTCATGGATCTTGAAGAGATGGATGAATCTGACCCCAATGTGGACGAATAAAATTGTATCATCCAACATGGATAATGGAGATGCATCCCAAGATTCATTTCTCTGACCCTAGATCTACATTTGGTGGTCCTGATGGGATCCCATCAGCATTGTCTATGAAATATTTGTTCTTATGGGGTAGACAATTGATATATTTATGCATTAATATGAGAATATATTTTCCAGAAGGTTCGAGATGGAATCAAAAAGCTAAATATTTCGTGGATCTAGGAGAAAGTAGATAGAATTTGTCTGTTCTAGGAGTTTAGTCAGGAAATCTGGTATCTAGAAGAAAAAATAAATGGATGTTTTTCTTTCATCACCACTTAGTTAAAAATTCTTATACAAATGAGGGCCCATTTAGTAGTGTTCGAAGAAAAAATAAGACCGGTGTCACTCCAGGTGGTCTCCAAGATGAGCGAGAATAGGAAAAGATCAGGGCTGACTAGCTCCCCCATAAAGTTGTGAAGTTGGAAGCTTAATGCCAGAGGTGCCATTTGGACCTGGAAGTCAAATGCTAATGTATCACAGAGATGTACTGCTCGATTACAACAACATACCTATAGGGTAAATTATACCCAAACATACAAGAGGCTCCAATGTGTGGATGTCCCTATTACTAACAAACACTCTTTATAGAATTAAAAATTTTATAGTGTGAATAGAAGCATTACTTTTTTTTTCTACATTAGGTATTGTGTTTAGATCATACTTGTGAGACAACTAATGATCAATCCCTAAGATCACAAGGATCGTGCATTGTCTGAGAAACAAGGAATGAACACATAATAGGTAACTTTATATGAGAGTTATATATAATCATTGAACACCCAGGGTCTTCTATTTTTGACTGACCATCAGTATTATTTGGGCTTGAAATAGTTTGTGATCAGATAAAATGGCTCTGAGAACATCCAAATTTCTTCCCCAATGTTCCCTAATGCACAAAAAGGATAATTCCAAGGGACTTGGATTCGATATGAACATTGGGGAATGAGAATATTTAATCATAATATCCAATATCTATAACACAAGTAGAGTTTCTTGGAGATTTAGGATTAATTCTTACCATGTTCGAAAGACAATATCCACTTCATTGGGGTAAAATTAGTATAAACAAACAAGGGTAAAAAACTAACCATGTTAGAAACCCTAAACTGGTTTTAAAATATCATCAAATGCCCTTAGGAACGTTGTCCTAGAATGGTAGGTGATAAAAAGTGGAATGAGACAAAACTGTTAGGGGGTCACATTCGATGTGAATGGGGATGAGGATCTAAATAAGTGGTATGAAAAGCAAGGGAATGGAGTGATGGAATTTTTGAATCAATTCCCGGACTCTTGGAACTATGCCACTGTGACCATTGGAACATGGGTATATGTTTATTTGTATGAATAAAGATCCATCCAATATTCTAGGGGAGCATCATCTTAGGTGGCTAGTGATAGCTAAAAATACAAAAAATGTGGTCAGTGACCAACATTGATTGAGAGGACCAATCAGGTGAGGGCCTACGATGCCTTGATGTTTTATGTCATGCAATAGAGGATGATGAACAATACATTTAACTTCATACAGTGATGAATATGCCTGATATAGTTTAACATCACATGACTAGGATGCATCCAACAATTTAATATTATGTTACTAAGATGTTTCAAGTAGTTTAAGGTCATAATTCATGGACCCTGTCCAATAGATTAATTTCATGCTACAAAAACTATGGAAATGTGTATTCCCAATACATTTGTGTGGGAAAAAGTAAATAAACCTGATGTGAATGAGACAAAAGATGGTTTTATACCAAATTAGAGTTAGGAAACACATGAATGTTGATGAGAAAAAGGACCATGGGGACCATTCATCACCACAAATCCCTAGTGGGTATCTTAGTTTAAGGATATAGAGTTTGGAGAAAAAAGGGATCATTTTCATCTTGACCGCATTGGTACACACCACACTAGAATTCCTAAACCCATGCATGTCACATTTGGTGTGGGAAATAAGGAATGGTACAACAATACTAATTATCCTATGATAGTCTTAATTATATGTGATACCAAGGGTGGAATTCCACCATGATATATGGGATTAGAAATGGAGGAAGTTAATACTTTCTAATTTGGATAAAGGAATTACTAGTGAGTAAGGATAGACTTATGACCATGTTCAAAACACTAGAAACACAACCACACTGTTCCAGAATAGGGTAAGAAAATGGAATGAGACAATTGATCCATTGTTCTTTTGATTCACCATTTTCTACCATCAATTAGGGAGTAGGCCTGGCATGGGAGGTGAGCCAAAATAGAATGAGACCACCACCAGTAGGGGCTCCATCTGGATTTGAAGGATTATGGGAATATTAATGATGATATAATTTAGGTGTGGAATAGAGAATACTAGACGGTGGAATCCAAATATTGATAGTTACAGTAGATTAAAGTTGTATTGCATAAACTATAGGGGCTGAAATAGATTATGGTCATAATTCCTAAACCATGAACAAATGGACGGTTTAAATACATTCATGTGGTGTAAAATTTACCGACTTGATGTAACACCCCAAGATTTCATAGTACGTTATTTCTTCAAAGTAATTCAATAACTTTCACTATACACAACACCGAGTTAAAGTGCACCGTGACTTACCAAACTAGTCATTCAAAAGCAGTTATGAATTATATTAAATGAATTTTTAACTTTATATAATCCTTATAATTTTCAAATCCATATTATTAGTTTCTTAGACATAATGTAAGAACTAATTCATTTTTTTCAGATAAAAGAAGTATTTTTCAAAAAATGCACTTTTACCACCTTTTAATGGTGAACACTTGTGAAATCCAATATTTGAAACTTTTATATATTCAGTTTGACAAATTTAACATCTTATTTATAACCGGGACATAAGAATTTTGTTTCAATAAATTTTTGGTGTTTTTCTGATAACTTTCATATTTGGGTGAATGGTGAAAAATACTATATTTTAACTAAAATAAATTTTTTTAACCAAAATAACTCATAGTGTTAAATTATACATTTTAATGGATTGAAAGTGTATATAGATTATATTTTTACCATTTAATCCAATGCAGGTTACTGTAATTAATTTCACTTTGAGATTGGACATAAAAAAGTGTCAATATTTTAATAGTTATCGTTTCTTAAAAATACGCATTTTGGTTTTGACAACAAGAATTAATTTTAAATCAATAAATGAAACTCATATGTTTTTAATTTGGTAAAATAGACTTCATTTTAGAATTCATAATATCAAAATTATCTTAATGTGAAATTTTCGTATTTTTCGGAAAACATTCAATTTTTGATGAATAGTCAAAAACACTGAGTTATTGTTTAAAACCGACTTTTTATTTAAATAATTACTTATTTTATTTAAATTTATTTTAGTTCAAAATAGATACATCATACCTATATTTGTTCAATGTAATTCATTGGGCTCATTTTTTAATAATATTAGGTATATAAAATTTTATTAAACTTTTCACAGTCTTTTACCCACCTCCAAGGAAAATTTGCAAATTCACATAAAACATAATTTTACCGCTTTTGTGAGTGGAATTTAAAAAATGAAAGATACACAGTTCATATCAGTATGTAAAATTTGGGTCAATGAGATGAAAATAATTTTTGGTGAATAGTAAATTTTACTTTTATTTACCATAGTTAAAAAATAAATAGGGTAATCAAGGGTAAAAATGATATTATTATTACCCTAACACATGTCCTAATTCTATTGGATAAGTATAATTCGAAAAAAAAACCTTAGGAATAAAATATGAACCTCTTTGGTCCACTTGGATTAGATTAGGATAGTTATTATTATTTTATTTAAGAAGAGTTAAAAGAGTTAAAATCAAAGTTTAATAACTAAAACATTTTTAACATAGGGTTATACATAAGATAAATTCGACTATAAATATTCATTATAAAGATAAAAATATTTAATGCTTAATGGTATTTTATTTATATTTTTTAGACATTAAATAATTTAATTTATTTTTGACACAATGATGAGGCTGTAATTACCTAATTAATGAAATATTAAAATAATTGATATTATAAATATCCAAATAAATTTAATTTGAGAATTGTTATTAATTAAACTAATTTTATAGGTTAATATAACATGTTATGGGTTTTTAGATGAATTGTTTTCAAAGAAATAATGCTTATATGAATTTAGAAAAAAATTCCAAATAGTGTCAAAATTGACATAAAAGAGTTTTTAAAATAAATATTATATTATTAATTGATATTCTATTCTTAAAAATCCAAGGTTCGGCCAAAGGACTTATATAATGATAGGTGTATCATTAATGAACCACTTGGAGATCTATTGGAAGTATATAATAAGTTTATTAACCAAATAATATAAAAATATAAAGAGACATGGTAAATGTCAAACTATTTAACTAAGAGTTAAGTCTAAAAGATAATGTTAATATAGTGACCCAAACCTATCTAAAATCTATTGTTTGAGTGTTTTTCGACGCATAACCACCTTAGCCTTTAAATAATACACTTTGGAGCAATTAGAAACCGAAAATTATTTTTTTATAAAATAATATTTCTGTCTTTTCCTAAGGTTCACCCACCCCTCTTATAAAAGGGCACTCCACAGTCCCTCAAATTCACACCTTCATAGCCTTTTGGATTTTCCAAACAGTACCCAAATACCCTCTAAACTATCCTACCTTTATCCTAGAGGCATTACTTTAGTCAAAAAAAAACAACCTATGGAGCCCTTTTGATCAAACCAAATAGAAGAACCCGAATAAGAGATAATGATTTCACCACCCTCTTTCAAGTTCTGTTATTCTTCCACTTACTCTTTCTTTTTTGTTTCCATTATAAAATAAGAACTAAAGTATATTATATATACTATTATGTTATTATAAATATGGCACAACTATATTGACTATTCTTACCATCTTATGAATGATAATGTCACCATGCATGCGTACGTACGGCTTACAGTCTCCACGTCGTGGTGTATTTTGTTATCCAACACTATTTAATTTTAATAGATATAATGATGAGTAATATGTATTTAAATAATTAAAATAACATGATAATTTCTTTTTAAAATTAATATACCATCCATTTCCACACCTTTATGAAAATGACATTGTCGCTCGTTCGTACGTACGGATTACCGTCTCCACAACGTGATGGGATTCATTTCCGCGTTCACCATTCATCGATGATTATAAATATATATATTAATAATAAGTATGTAATATATTAAATAATAATTCTACTTGAGATTTATATATATATATATATATATTTACTTACATATATCTTATTCACTTATTTCTGTTCAATACGATATGAAAAAAGAAACAACGTTTATGCGTACGTACGGACTACTGTCTCCATAAATGGTGTTTTTCATTTCATATATATATATATATTAAATATTTATATTATAAAAATATATGATATATAAATCATGCTATATATTCTGGAAGTATTTAAATCTTGATCCAAGAGATACAATCAAGAGTAACAAGTTAAAACACGTACGATAAAGAAAGCGATTATTAACCAAAATGTTAATTTAACATTGAAATTATTATTAAATGGATAGTATAAAGACATAAATGAATCATGTATGAAATAATAAGTTTTAATATGGTTCTTGTATAATTTAATAACATACAACGATCATCATACAAGAGGTTAAACGTACCCTCGACTAAAGGAAAGTGCATGGTAAGGGTTAATTCCTCAATCTAATTATTATAGGAGATTGTTTATGTGTAAGTATTTACTGGGAAATCTTTATCATCCATGTCCATTTTTCACAAAAATGATTTCAAAATGAATATTTTAAGGATTTTTTATAGGTACTCTTTATCAAGATCATAATTTTAAATGTTTTAAAGATTTATCTTTCTAAATCTTTTTAATTAATGTCCATGTTTTCAAAACGATTTTAAGGATTTATTTAAATGGAAATGAATGTTTTGAAATGATAATTATTATCAAAAGTTTCAAAGTGGTATGGGACACTTTGATTCAAAAATATATTTTGAATTACTTCCTTTATAAATGTGTAACTTTTAAATGATTTTACAAAAAGGATATTTCTCTCAAAAAGTTTTACCCATCATTTTCAACTATGTCAGAATCCTTTACTAGATATTATTTTTAATTGAGGTTGATTTATTATAATACATTATTCCATATTGTATGGAATGAGTTATGATATGTTTGACTATGGATGTTCTATTTTTATACCATTCATGGTTTATGGTTAATTTATGGATATTTCATATGCTAGTTTTAATATGAATGTTTATGTTGTGTTTCAAATTTTTCATATGAGGAATGCAGTGGACTTAGTAAGTGATGGGTGGAGCCTGTTATAGCTACTCGATGCATTGGTAGGTCTCATGATGCAAACTAGTGTCTTGGCACAAGGCCTTGACAAAAATTTTATTTGTAGTCTTGGCATAAGTCCTTGACTATGTGGTAATGATGTCCGGCGTTAGGCATTCTGCCATTATGAAATTATTTATTGCATGTGATTATTTGACTTGTAGAATATCCATGTGCATGTTTATATGGTAATTTTTGATTTATTTTTTCCATATTATGTTTATTTTTATGTTTAAAAAGGCTGTCGTTTTTATCACACATCTTTCCTTAAAAGATTATAGCTTTCGCTAAATTATTTACCCTTACTGGGCATCTGAGCTCACCCCTTTCTTATGTTTTATTTTCCCAGGATTCCAAGAAGTTTATTATGATTGATATACGGGGTTAAGCTAAGAGAAAATGTCATTCTGAAAAGATTTTTTTGTGTTGTATGTTAGAAAGTGTAATGTAACGTTAATGTATGTAATCTATTTTCGAAGACTGCTAAACTGATCGGTCTTTCGGGACTTGTAGTCATGTGAATGTATTAAAATAATGCACCAAATCTAGGAATATAGGGTCAGGGGGTTACAGTTGGTATTAGAGGAAGTTTAGCTATAACCTTGGAAACAAGATTTAGATAAATTCTGATTAGAGCACATTACCATAAGATAGACTTTGAGGATTAGTATAGAATAACTTCCTAGAATTTTGGTAATGTAGAGATTTTGTGAGTTTTCCAACAAAATACATCCATGTCTGGATACGAGCAGGTAGAGGCAGTTCTGGCATAGATGTACCTAGGGGTAAAACCTAAAAACACCACTTTGATCTAGAGTTGAATGGGAACGGGTGCACGACAATATTTCTTATTGCACTCTTGGTTACGACACTCCCAGGGGATATGATTAGGATAATTCTCATTTTATTCAAAAATCCTTATGAAGGATTTACAAGTATATACCTCCTTAAACGAAATATTTTTATAATTATGGATTATATCCATAAACTGTGCAATTTGCGTTAGGTATTTTACAAGTTTGGAATTATTCATTGCAATTCATAAACTGACCTAGTGTAGGCCATTGTATAAAAATGGAACCTAATAGAAGGAATGTGAACTTCAGTAGTACATATGATCCAAAGAGTTAGAAGGATCATATATTTTAGGGTATTAAGCTAACACTTATAAGGGAAATAGTCTCCCATGTATTCTCAACATATGAATAAATAATATCATGTGTTAATAAGATAATTGAAGAATTCTCTGAGTCCTATAACTTTGAAGGGAATCAAGAGAAGAAAGGATGGGAGAGAGAAATATGGATAAATGGAAGAGGGGAAAGAATGATTTTTCCATATGTGATAACTATGGAAAGAATCACATTGGTAAATGCTTGAAGGTAATGTGAGTTTGTTATAAGTGTAGAGAAAAAGGACACCAAGTACGTGATTGCAAGGGTAAAAAAAATGTTTCAAATGTACAATGCTTCATCTAAAAGGAGTTGGGACACTATACGAATCAATGTACAAATCATCAGAGTATACCCCAAATACTGCTATTGGATAATAATAAAGTTATGATACTACTTAATATGAAGATGAATGATTATATTTCCTACATTGTTATTAAAGTATTGTGTCATTTGAGTATTGTATTAATGATGTACATGTTATAATAATTGTAGAGTATATAAGGATTGTACTACAATACTATTTCATTAAGGACTTGAGATTGTGTGGAACCAAAAAAAAGTGACTCAATAGCAGGTTAAATTTTTGGAAAATATATGGGTGAGAGAAATATAAACCATAATATGGTTCTGATACTGAGGTGGTGATTTTGTAATAATACATAATGAATTTGAATAAATTATATTGGATATTCTTGACTATCTTAGAACTGATTAATGGTTTGTTTATTTCATCATTGTTGGAATATTCAAAAATTTTGGATATAAAAATATATTTGGTATTATATAAAGGATAAGGGTGTATGAATGTAATCAATAATGTTTTAGGGTAATTTAGGGAGTTACCATTTTTTAAAATAATACATGATGAAAGTGTTCACATGTTATTATGTGGAAAAAGGATCTTTATTGTGTTTAAATTCCTTATAAATTTTGGACTGTGAGTTTAAATAGAAGTATTTTGGATAATTCTAATGGTTGGAATGGATTAAGTATGAAATTGGATACAATTGTTAAGGTTATTTTTGGATTGTCAAAAAGGACAACCTAGAGGTCGAGCGACAACTAGTCACATCCGGAAAGGCCGTGAGACTTGAACCAGCAACCAAAGGGAGACAAGGGGGTATCACCTACCACTGGCATACGTGTTGTCTTTGATTGTATAATGTAGTTTTTTTAAAAGGTCTGATAGGTGAATTATAAATTCATTATTTTTGGAACCCTGTATGATTAAGATAAATAGAATATTGTTTTGAAATATTTTGGAGTGAAAGATGAGTTTTTGGTAGGAATTAGTTAAATGATGTAACTCTACTTGTCATGTATATATATATATATATATATATATTCCGTCTTATTAAGACTAAATTTTACTAACCCAATTTCAGATATGAGTTCTCCACAAAGGTATTTTCTATTTTCAACCTTTTATTTTCAAAGAATAATTTCAAATTGCCAGGACACAATTTATTGAATAAGGGAATAATGAAACACTCCAAGATTTCATAGTACGTCGTTTTCTTCAGAGTAATTCAATAACTTTCACTATACGCAACACCGAGTTCAAGTGCACCACGGCTTACCAAACTAGTCGTTCAAAAGTGGTTATGAATAGTATTAACTGAATTTTGAACTTTATATAGTCCTTCTAATTTTAGAATCCATATTATGATTTTCTTAGACATAATGTAAGAACTAATTCATTTTTTCAGATAAAAGAAGTATTTTTTAAAAAATGAACTTTTAAAGCCTTTTAATAGTGAACCCTTGTTAAATCCAATATTTGAAACTTTTATATATTCAATTTGACAAAATAAATTTCTTCTTTAGAACTGGGACATAATAATTTAGTTTTGATAAATTTTTGGTGTTTTTATGATAACTTTCATATTTGGGTGAATAGTGAAAATTACTATATTTTTACTTAAAACAACTTTTTTAATAAAAATATCTTATAGTGTTAAATTATACATTTTAATGGTTTTTGTAAAGACCCGTAAATTTCAATGAATTTTTTTTCCTTAAAATATTTGGAATTTTATGAGTACGTTGTTTCTAACGGCAACTGATTCTGAGGCCCGGTGTGCCCGGAATAATTTTCTACAGTTTTGTTAAGCTTAAATTAATGCGCGTAAGAATTTTTCCTCAAAAATTGGAATAACTCTTAAACGGTTACTCAGATAAAAAATATTTGGACATTGTTGTGCCCAGGATGGAGGTTTTACCCTAGGCATGACTTAAGTTTAGTCGGCGCAGGCCTCCTGTGAGATAACCCGAAAATGGCATAACCGTAAATAAAATAATTAAATAAAGTTATTTTCTTTTTCAAATGTTTATAACTCACAAATGGAAACACAGATTAAAAATATGAGACCACCGCTGAACTCATAAGGGTATTCTTCTTTTAAGCAGATACTAATTTTGGCCGGTGCGAGCCACCTGAGAAAGTTAGTTTTTGGCCGTAAATAAAATAATTAAGTGACAATTATTTTATTGTAAAATTCATAACTTCTAAACAGTAACTCGAATTAAAAATCCGAGAGTGTCGTTGAGTTTGTTGGGGCGTGTTTCTCCTAGGCAGAGCGTAACCTTGACAGCAGTGGGTCGAGGATGACTGATAATAATTTTCCGATTTTTTTCAGATACATTCAGTAAACGTACGAGCGGCGTTTTATAACTTTTGAACTGGTGCTCGGAATCGAATTCCGAGGGCACCGTTGAACTCGCAGTGCCGATATTCGCTTAAGAAGACTTTCACATCAACATATGATGATCGGGTATTAAATATAGTTTTTCGAGTTTTACGTGGGTTAATAAAATAAAATAAGTGAATAATTTATTTTATTTTGTTAAACACGTGCAGTGCGGATAAAGTTGTTAGAAGCTCCACTTGGGAGTTGGTGGTGGAACCGCCACACCCTAACCTCCCATTTAATGGGGAGGGAGAGGAAACCTCTCAAACCCCCATCAATTAATTTTATATGTCGACGTAAAATTAACTGCACTCAATTAATTTTATGGGTCGACGTAAAATTTATTGTTGTCAGTTAATTTTATGTGTCGATGTAAAATTAATTGCTCTCAATTAATTTTATGATTTGACGTAAAATTAATTGTTTTCAGGTAATTTTATGGGTCGACATAAATATTAATTGCTGTGATTTAATTTTATGTGTCGACGTGAAATTAATTGTTGTCAATTAATTTTATGTGTCAACATAAAATTGATTCGTGTCAGATGTTTTGATGCAGGCTATGTGGGAGAAACATCCTGGCATCCTCCACTCTTAAGTAGTGCCAACACATCTCTTAAATTACGCCAATGCAATTTAATTCATCTTACCCCCTTTTTAAATTAAGTGACCGCATCATTGGAATTTAGGAAGGTTCCAAATAAATGAACCGTCATAAATTCCACGATGGTTACATATCTCTCCCCCTCTCTTATATATAGGGAGCTTTGGAGAAGGTATTGAGACGGCTTCACCAACCGACGAAGCGCTGGTAAAGTATTGTGACACCCAACACTTGGGGAAATCATATCCTCTCCAACGAAGAACGTGAAGAATGACAACGACGATTTTCCACATGATTCTTATTCAACCTTCCTTCCCCAGAAACCTATCCTCTACAACATCTTCAATGAACCGACGCAGCTCAGAATTGGGGACGTGTGGAAGACGCGACGAACGACGTTCTTCATCTTCTTCCTTCCACGACTCTGCCAACGAACGACGAGCAAGAGGTAGGGGTTTTATTTTTATTTAAAGTATGAACCTTTCCCATGTTCTTCCTTTCTCTCAAAATGAAGAATGGTGGTTTTTGTGCTTCATACTTGTGAGAACCTATTGCTACAACCCTAAACGCGGAGGGTCTGGGCCAAACCAACTTGGCCCGACCCCTTCGTTGTTCTTTTTGTAATGACTCCACGACGGCATGGAAATGAGGTGACGACGAAGAAGGCGGCGAACAAAGGTCGCGCTACCCGCGACCTCCGTGAACTACGCCGCCCCTACAGCCCCCTGGCGCGCACCCGGTGCCCCGCACCACTACCGGGGCACTGCCAACGCACCCGCAACTCCCCTGTTGGCGCACTGCCGGAGCACCCGCGCCGCCCTGCCAGCGCACCCACGGTGCCCTGCCGGCGCACCCCCGGAAACCTTGCCATTGTCCTGCCCCGCACCCCTGCTGGCGGCCTACCCGGGGCACCCCGGCGCCCCCGCGGCACCCTGTCACGCTACCCGGCACGCCCCCGCACACTGTCTGGCATTCAATACCCTGCCTTGCGCACCCGCGCCCTGCCCGGCGCACCCGCGGCCAGCCGGAGCCCATCCGGCCCACCCACGCCCCGCGCGGTCTGCCCACTGGCCTCCCAGTCACAGGCCTGCTGAACTGGCCCGCGATTCCCCCGCGGTGTCACTGGTCAAACAAGCCCGGTCTCACGGGCCAAGTTACCAAGCCGCCTACGTAGTGACTATCGGGTCGAACCACCCTCGCGGTCCGCTGGGCGGGGCCCAGTGGTCCGGGACAAAAAATAGCGGGTTGAATCATCCAATGGGACGGTTCAGACCCAACGAGTCTGACCGGGTCGACCCAGACCAGGTGGACCCAGTTTGGGTTAAGCTGAGTGGGTCGGACCAGGTCATACCAGACCAGGGCTCATTACTAGCCCATTACCTTCTTGGGGCATATCTTTGGCATCGGACGTCCGTTTGACAAACCGTCAGCGGCGCTGGTACTCTTGGGGAATATCCATCCCTTTATGTATATCCCATGGGAGTTTGGGGGTATAGTTTAGATACGGTCGGGTTGGTTCTTATACGAAACCAACCTGGCCCCCGGAACAAAGAGGCTGATAACTCATGAACCGGGTGTCCGATTGACGCGTCGTCTATTGCGTTAAGACCCCTGTGATGAGGCGGTCCTTTGTGATACTTTTTCGTGGGACTTTGTGATACTTGGAGTATTGACCAGTGGATCGTGGAGCGGATCCTCCAGGAGGCGAGCATATGGAGTACAGTGACCTTGTAGCTGGCCGATACTTGATGACTGCTTGTCCGACTTGATTCAGAGTGACTTGCATAGCCCAATGTGGAGTACAATTTTGTGAGGTGGCAGACCCATGGCGGAGGAGAACAACATTGTGAGGTGGTAGACCCGCGGTACTCGAGAGGAGGAGTACCTCTGTAGGCTATTATGGGGAGCACCACTGTGTGAGGTGGCAGACCCATGACGGAGGAGCACTACTTTGTGGGGTGGCAGACCCGCGGTACTCGACAGGAGGAGTACCTCAGCAGTCTAAGGTTAGTGAGTGACACCTTGGAGTCGTGATATCACTACTACACTCGAAAGAGGAGGAGTTCTCCAGCAGTCGTGTTTTTCGTCACCGTAAATAAATATCCTGGGTTGAGTTGAGTCAATGACCTTTGTGTTTTCCTCATGATTGAGATGGGTTATTTGATAACTTAGGTATATGTATGAGCATATACCTAAGTAAAGGTTATCTTTTTAGATCTTTCTTTGTGGTTTATCCTTGTTGGATTTAATGAGACCTTGAGGGTTTCAAGGTCCCTACTGAGTATCGTTATACTCACCCCTGCACGGGCTATGCCCGCACCTTGTTGTGTTGGATGCAGACGATAGAAAACACTGATTGTGGTTGAGGCTTGTAGAACTGGACGATACCATGAGGTGGACTTCACGACGAGATGGTAGCCAGAGGTGGACTTCATGACGAGACGGTACCCAGAGGTGGACTTCATGACGAGATGGTACTCGGAGGTGACAGACGGACGTGGAGAGCTGAGGTGGCCATCTGTACCTACCCTTCAGGTAGGAACTCCAGAGGACAATCCAGGAGCAGCTTGAAACCATCCTACTATTTTTTCTATTCCTTTTACTTTACTGTTGGGATTTTATTTCCGGCCCCCTTTGTACTTTCATCACACTTGTCTTATTTCTTTACTTAGTGTTTGCTTCCGCTTGTACTCTGATTGTGCGTTTGGTTTCATTTCATAAAGGCAATGCCTTCCATTTTTATCGGGATTTACGACTTTGGTGCTAGTTGCCATCCCATGGCCTATGAAAGGTGGGCTTGGGGTAGTCACGGCATGGGCCCCGAGGACGGGTCGTGAAAAATTGGTATCAGAGGACGTCAGTTCTACCACATAACCTATGACTCTGATATTTTCTTTCTGTGAAGATATAATGTTTAGCGTACCGAGTGTGGTTTTCAGTTCAGGGAGTCCAGTGTTGGTGCGGTGGCCGACGTATCCATACACCAGGACCCTGACTTCTGATTTCCGACTCAATGCACGAAAACACTTATTACGTGTGTGTTTTAAAAAGTTTTCCTTTAAATCAGCTCAAATCAGGTCAGCTCACCAGGTATAGTCTTTTAACCGTGTAACATCTGTTTCTTTCAGGATGCCTCCCCGAGGACGACCAGTTAGAGCCCCGAGAGTTGTACGTACTGACAGCCCGCCAAGCGACGAGGCCTTAGTACAGGGCCCTCTTCCAGTTTAGGCACCAGCAGAGGCACCACTGGTACTACCACCCGTTGGGCCACAGATTCCACCAGCCCTAGTAGCAGGTGATGCACGCCACTTGAGCAGGCTGCACGAGTTCCAGCTCCAGAGGCCACCCAGGTTCCGGGGAGAGACACACCCACAAGCGGTTGAGGATTGGCTGGAGGCTGTGGTGAGATTCTTTAGGCTAGTAGGGATGCCATTAGACTTTATGGTGATCCTTGCTGCCAGCCTCCTTCATACAACAGCAGGCAGATGGTGGAGCTTGATGCTCTAGATGCATGACGAGGAGACACTTCTGTGGGCAGACTTCGAGAGCTTGTTCCTTGCAGAGTTTGTACCAGCCACCCTTTCAGCAGTGCATATACAGAAGCTACTGCATCTTCAGCAGGGTAGCATGATAGTGGCACAGTATTCAGCGAGGTTCACTTAACTCTCGCGCTACTCAACTAATATGGTATGAGACCCGTTCTTCAGGTCCCGGACCTTCGAGTAGGGGCTCAGGCGAGAGATTAGAGCTTCAGTTGTTTCTCACAGCATCCCGACATAGACGGGGGTGTTGGAGAGAGCCCTCTTAGTAGAGAGTTTCCTTACTGAGCAGTGTCCAGCAGCAGGATCCACTACTAGCTGGTATGCAGTGGTGTCTTCTGCAGTTGGCAGTAGATAGATGACGCAGAGGTCCAAGAGGGCCAGACCTACAAGTGGTCGGCCGCACAACTCAGGATCGGTAGTGCGAGGCACCAAGGGGAGTGACAGAGCTAGACCTGCCATGTAAAGACTCGTAAATTTCAAGGAAACATTGTTTCTTAATTTCTTTGGAATTTTACGAGTATGCAGTTTTTGACGGCGCCTGATTCCGAGGCCCGGTGTGCCCAGAATCAATTTCCGAAGTTAGGCTCGGGTACGTTCCGTGAACGAACGAGTGTGTTTTTCTAACTTTTAATCCGGTGCTCGGAATCGAAATCCGAGGGAACCAATGAACTCGTAGTTCCAGTATTTTCTTATGTTGACTTTTACCGTAGGTGCATTTGTTCGGGAAAAGAAGTTAAATTTTTGTGTTTAAGGAAGAAATAAATAAAATTGTGTACAATTTTATTTTTGTTATTCAAGGAAGTTAAAATATACCATGGGAAGTTGTTGGTGGGGTCCACAACCACCCAACTTCCCATGTGTGAATATGTGGTTGGTGGGGCCCACACCCACCTAACCTCCCATGGGAGAGTTTAGTGTGGTGGGGCCCACAAGAGACCATAACCCCTTGAACTTCTTATAACCCCTTAAACTCTCATGCACTTAATGTGCCAACTTCCATTAATTCTCATTAACACCCCTTGTGTTTAATTGTATAACTTCTCACCTTTCTAACTCCCTCTGAATTTTTTGGGAACTCCTTCTCTCCCTCTCTCCCTCTTTATTTCATGCCAACTCATGTTAAATTAATTTACTAAACCTATTCAATTAATTTAACTAAAGAGTTTGAATTTTAAGTTTGAAATGCTTGGCATGTTGTAATAAAATAAGATTAAGTATTATTTTATTTGGGGTTGGGATTTTTGGGTGGGATATCCTTTGTGAGAAGAAGAAGAAGAAGAAGAAGATGGAAGAGAAGATAATTCCTCTGTGTCGAAGAACGACACTTCCTTATCGAAGAACGACACCCTTCCTCGACGAAGAACGAGACGCCGACCGTGGAGACTAATGCCAACAACAACGTTCCTCTTCTTTTTCCGACATCGATGGAATCAATACCGTTCTTCCGCGACACCCAACAACCAAGACATTTGACTTCCGTGACTCGACGACGTGTGATGTCAATTTCGAGGTAGGGGTTTAATCTTCGTTCAAGTTTTATTTAAACGAAATTCGTTGATAATTGTTGGCCGCTTGCTATCATTATAACGGGAGGAGGTCGGACCGCACAAACATGGCCGACCCTCCTCCCCCTTTGCTGTCATACTCGTTGTGGCTTGAACGAAGGTGACGCGGTACCGTCACACCGCGCGGAAACAAGAAGGGATGCAGCGAAGAAGCGCGGCACTGTCGCGCCGCACCATTGAGGCCGAACAAAACCGCGGCCGGAGTCGGGCTTGCAGCGGCGATTTGAAGACTCTGCAGATTGTTTATTTGACCTGCGGATCGACGACCGATGACGGAATGGGCCGGAAAGGAAATTTGAAGCCTCCATAGTGATGTTCGGGTCCCGAGGTGACCGCTGGCGAAGACGGCGAGCGAAACGGACCACCGAAGCGTGTGCGGTGGTCCGCGAAAACCGGACGCGGCGCGTCGCCAGAATAGAACCGCCGCGGTGGCAAACCACACCGGAATGGCTTAGCAATTCCGGAGGCAGGGCGGCGTGACTTAATGCCACACTGGTTAGGTCGACCGCGGGGGGTTGTAAACCCCCGCTCCACACTGGCCACGCGGACCGGCCGGACCGGGCCGGGCTGCCCAGGCCGGGTTGAGCCGTGCCCACCGTGCCGGGCCGCGCCCTATTGGGCCGGACCCGCAGCCGGGTCGGGTTGAACCAGTTTGGGCCGACCCAGGGGGGTATCGGGCCGGGTCGGACCGGGCCCGAACCCCTATTCTCAGGCAGTTTTGTTCAAATGCCCATAACTTGGGATACGAACCTCCGATCGACGCACCGTCAGTTGCGATACGATCCTTGGATTGAGACAGTCGTTTTAGTATATTACACTCAAGGTTTTGGAGAAATTCAGGTATGGCCGGGTTGGTTCGAACCCGAAACCAACCAGGCCCTCGGAGCGGAAACGCTGATAACTTGAGCTCCGGACGTCCGATTGATGTGCCGTCAACTTTGTTGGATTCCTCTTGATGAGAAGGAACTTTTAGAATTCTTTTCCTAAGGTTTGGACGCAGTAGGATAGTGGCCAGGTTGGATTTATCCCAAAATCCAACCGGGTCCCTAGAACGGAAAAGATGAAAACTTTCAGACCGGATGTCCGTTTGACGAACCGTCAGCAGCGTTGGTGATCACATTGAGAAATAGTCCCAATGAGTATAACCTATGGGAGTTCAGGGTATAGTTGAGATACATCCGGGTTGGTTCGCACACAAAACCAACCAGGCCCCTGGGACAAAAAAGCTAACAACTCATAGACCGGGCGTCCGATTGACGCATCGTCTGTTGCATTGAGACCCCTATGATGAGGAGGTCCTTTGAGATACTTCTATGTGGAACATTGTGATACTTGGAGTATCGACCTGTATCTCGTGGAGCAGACCCTCTTGGAGATGAGCGTATGAAGTATGAAGACCGTGTAGCTGGCTGAGACCTGACGACTGCTTGACCGACTCGACTTGGAGTGTGTCGACTAGCCTAGTGGACGGAGCGCCCAGTATTTGGAAACAGACCCACGATGGACGGAGCGCCTGGTAGTAGGCCGCAGACCCGCGATACTCGATAGGAGGAGTACCTCTATAGGCTATTAGGGAGAGCGCCCGGTATTTGGCGGCAGACCCTCAGCGGACGGAGTGCCTGGTAGTTGGCAGCAAACCCACGATACTTGACAAGAGGAGTACCTCAGTAGTCTAAGGTTAGTGAGCAGTACCTCGGAGTCGTGATAGGTTCACTTTACTCATCAGATATGGAGATCTTCAGTAGTTACAGTTTCGATAATGAAAATCCTGGTTTGAGCTGAGTCTATGACCCTTGTGTTTCCTCATGATTGGGATGGGTCACTTGATAACATAGGTATATGTATGGGCATATACCTAGGTAGTGGTTATTCTTTGATTTCATAACCTTTGTTTTTTCTCATGATGGAGATGGTTACTTGATAACTTAAGTATAATTATGGGCTTATACCTAATCAAGGGTTATCTGTTGAGTTTCTTCTATGTGGTTATGCTTGTTGGATTTAGAGAGACCTTGAGGGTCTCGGTGTCCCTACTGAGTATCGTTATACTCACCCCTACACGGGCTATGCCCACACCTCATTGTGTTGGATGCAGACGACGGACATCGCTGACAGAGGTCGAGTGTTCGAGGATTGGATGGTACCTGGAGGTGGATCTCACGACGAGTCGGTACCCAGAGGTAGATCTCACGACGAGTCAGTACCCGGATGAGACGAATGGATGGATGATCGGACGTGGAGTGGTGAGGAGGACATATGTACCTACCCTACAGGTAGGATCCATGGTGGACGATCCAGGAGCTGATTTTCACCCTTCAGCTGTTATCCTTTGAGTTTTACTTTACTTTCAGTTGTAGTTGTACCTATCTGTTGGGATTGTATTTCTAGACCCTTTGTACTTTCATCACTTTTGTTACTTCTGTACTTAGTGTTTTCTTCCACTTTTACACTGTTTGTGTTTTTGTTTACGTTTATAAAGGAAACGCCATCCCAGTGATAGGGATTTACGCCTTTGGTGCTAGTCTTCAGCCCCTGGCCTATGGAAGGCAGGCCTGGGGTAGTTACGACACGGTCCCCCATGGGACGAGTCATGAAAAATTGGTATCAGAGGAGTCGGTTCTACCGCAGAACGTAGGATTATGGTATTTTCCTTTCTGTGATGAAATAGTGTTAAGTGTACTAAGTGTGGTTTTCAGTTCAGGGAGTCCAGTGTTGGTGCGGGCAGCTGACATATCCATACACCAGGACCCTGACTTCTGATTTCCGACTCAGTACACGAAAACAATGATTGCGTGTGTGTTTTCAAATGTTTCTTTTAAAATAGCTCAAACCAGGTCATCTCACCAGGTAAATCGTTTGATCGTGTCATGTTTGTTTCTTTCAGGATGCCTCCCCACAGACGACTAGCTAGAGCACCGAGGGTTGTACGTACTGACAGTGCACCGAGCGGCGTGGACTCAGTAAAGGGCCCTATCCCAGTTGAGGCACCAGCGGTGCTACCACCCATTGGGACACCGATGCCACCAGCCCTGGCAGCAGAGAGTGCACGTCGCATGAGCGCACTGCACGAGTTCCAGCGCCAGTGGCCACCCTGGTTCAGGGGAGAGACGGAACCACAGGCGGCTGAGGATTGGCTGGAGGCTGTGGTAATAGTCTTCATGCTAGTAGGGATGCCAGCATACTTCATGGTGATCCTTGATGCCAACCTCCTTTAGGAAGCAACATGCAGACGGTGGAGCCTGATGCTCCAAATGCATGAAGAGGCAACACTTCTGTGGGCAGACATTGACAGCCTGTTCCAGGTAGAGTTTGTACTAGCCACCCTTCGAGCGGTGCGTATACAAGAGTTACTGCATCTAAAACATGGTAGCATGACGGTGGCGCAGTACTCAGCAAGGTTCACAGACCTCTTGCACTAATCCGCAGATATGGTACGGGACCCGTTCTTCAGGGACCGAACCTTCGAGCAGGGGCTCAGGTGAGAGATTAGAGATTCTGTTGTTTCTCACAGCATCCCGACGCAAACATGGGTGTTGGAGCGAGCCCTCTCAGTGGAGTGTTTTCTTTGTTGAGAAGTCTACAGCACTAGGACCCACCATTAGCTGGCATGCGGCAGAGTCTTCTACAGCAGGCAGCAGACAGATGACGTAGAGGTCCAAGAGGACCAGACCTACCGATGGCCGATTGCACGACTCAGGTTCAGTTGTGCGAGGAAACTGGGGTGGAGTCAGAGATAGTCGTGCCAAGAGTGGGAAGTGTTACTCCTGTGGCAGGCTTGGTCACATGGCACATGACTGTCCAACTCGCTATACAGATGATCAACAGATAGATGAAGAACCCCTTAGACAGAGGCAGAGGTTCGATCAGGGAAGACCGCAAGGAGAAGGTGGCCATGGTATGGGAGCTGGCCGTGCAGCTGGAGGTGGACGACGCTTCGAGGTGTTTCCACCACCACAACCAGGAGCCCCCCCCCCCCCCCCCCCCCCGACCGCAGGGAACATGTGGACATGAGAGAGCTCATCTTCAGGCAGCTGAAGCATACGACTACGGAGCTCCAGAAGCTGGAAAACAAGATCGGGGCTAGTTCCAGGCATGAGACCTTGATCTTGGTGCTTCCAGTTTCCTTGTTGTCATTGTTGTGTGTCTTTGTACTTCGAGCCACAGTAATAAAAGACACTTGTCCTTGTGACATTTTCTTCTTTTTTTTGTGTAATAAGAGGTTCTGGTTTAAACTGTTGACTTGACCCTCACTTTCGAGATTCCTACTAGAGGAGACCCAGTGACCTCACACTGATGCCAATAGTGTGACTCGACCCTTAGAGGCGAGAGTGACAGTTTGATCTCTTGGTAGTAACGTCGAGACCTTACGACGTCATCCAGGGCATGAATGTATCATTCATGTCCGGATTGACTGTATTAGGCAAAGAACATGGTTTATCCAGGGGATGAGACCAGATTTCTCTTATCAGCAATGAAGAAATATTAACAGCTCTTGTGGGACAAGATATGGTCTAGGCCATGATAGAGAAGGTCCAGGTCATCCAGGAGCGGATGAGGACAGCTCAGAGCTGACGGAAGTCTTATGCTGGTAGAAGGCAGAGACCAATAGAGTTCAAGGATGGCGACCGTGTTTCCTTATGGGACTCAACTCGACGTGGAATTACTGAGATTTTGCTGAGGTGACAAGTTATCTCTGTGCTTCATCAGACCTTTTCAGGTCCTCAGCAGGGTAGACGAGGTGGATTACCATTTTAACCATCCACCTCAGTTGCACCAGGTGCACGACGACTTCCACGTATCTCAACTAAGGAGATACATGCTTGACCCGACGCATATCATCAACCATGGGGAGTTGGAATTTATCGACGAGGTGACTTTTTTGGGGTTCCAGTAGAGGTTGAGGATCGGTAGGAGTAGATCCTACGAGGATGTTCGATTCCTCTTGTGCGCTTTCATTAGCAGCATAGGAACCTCCAGGAGAGCACATGGGAGCGGAAGGCTCAGATGCATGATCTGTACCACTTTTGTTTCACTAGTTTGTGTTAAAGCTTTACGGGGACATAAATCCATGAGCTTGGAGTAATGAAAAGACCCGGAAATTTCAAGGAATTTTTTCTTTCTTAATTTCTTTGTAATTTTATGAGTACGCAGTTTCTGACGGCGCCTGATTCCGAGGCCCAGTGTGCCCGGAATCAATTTCTGAAGTTAGGCTCGGGTACGTTCAGTGAACGAACGAGCGGGTTTTTCTAACTTTTAATCTGGTGCTCAGAATCAAAATCTGAGGGCACTGATGAACTCATAGTGCCGGTATTTTCTTAAGTGGACTTTTACTATAGGTGCGTTTTTTCGGGGAAAGAAGTTAAATTTTGGAGTTTAAGGAAGAAATAAATAAAATTGTGAACAATTTTATTTTTGTTATTCAAGGAAGTTAAAATCTACCATGGGAAGTTGTTGGTGGGGTCCACAACCACCCAACTTCCCATGTGTGAATATGTGGTAGGTGGGGCTCACACCCACCCAACCTCCCTTGGGAGAGTTTAGTGTGGTGGGGCCCACACGAGACCATAACCCCTTGAACTTCTTATAACCCCTTAAACTCCCTTGCACTTAATGTGCCAACTTCCCTTAATTCTCATTAACACCCCTTGTGTTTAATTTTATAACTTCTCACCTTCCTAACTCCCTCTAAATTTTTGGGGAACTCCTTCTCTCCCTATCTCCCCCTTTATTTCATTCCAACACACGTTAAATTAATTTACTAAACCTATTCAATTAATTTAACTAAAGAGTTTGAATTTTAAGTTTGAAATGCTTGGAATGTTGTAATAAAATAAAAGTAAGTCTTATTTTATTTGGGGTTGGGATTTTTGGGTGGCATAGCCTTTGTGAGAAGAAGAAGAAGAATAAGGAAGAGAAGAGAATTCCTCCTCGTCTAAGAACGACGCTTCCTTATCGAAGAACGACACCCTTCCTCGACGAAGAACGAGACCCCAACCATGGAGACTGACGCCAAAAACAACGTTATTCTTCTTATTCCGATGTCGAAGGAATCAATACCGTTCTTCCGCGACACCCGACTACCGCAACGTTTGACTTCCGTGACTCGACGATGTGCGACGTCAATTTCTAGGTAGGGGTTTAATCTTCGTTCAAGTTTTATTGAAACGAACTTCGTTGATAATTGTTGGCCACTTGCTATCATTATAATGGGAGGAGGTAGGATCGCACAAACACAGCCGACCCTCCTCCCCCATTGTTTTCATACTTGTTGTGGCTAGAAAAAAGGTGACACGGTACCATCTCACCGCGCAGAAACAAGAAGGGACGTGGAGAAGAAGCGTGGCACCGTCACGCCGCGCCGTTGAGGACGAACGAAACCGCGACTGGAGTCGGGGTCGCAGAGGTTATTAAAAGACTCTGCAGATTGTTTATTTGAAGTTCGGGTCGACAGGTGATGACGAAATGGGCCGCAGAGGAGATTTGAAGCCTCCGTAGTGATGTTTGGGGCCCGAGGTGACCGCTGGCGAAGACGGCGAGCGAAAAGGACCACCGGAGTGCGTTCGGTGGTCCGCGGAAACCGGCAGCGGCGCGCCCCACCGGCGTGGAGGTTCCGGCGACCGGTGATGGCGGCACGCCACCGGAACAAAACCGCTGCGGCTGAGCCGCGGTGGTGGACCACACCGGAACGACTTAGTCGTTCCGAAGGCAGAGCGGCGTGGCATAATGCCGCACCGGTTACGTCAATCGCGGGGGGTTGTAAACCCCCGCTCCCCGCTGGCCACGCGGACCGACCGCACTGGGCCGGGTTGGGCCGCGCCCTATTGGTCTGGACCCGGACCCCGGTCGGGTCGACCCGGTTCGGGCCGACCCAGGGGGTATCGGGCCGGGTCGGACCAGGCCCGAACCCCCTATTCTCGGGCAGTTTGGTTCAAACGCCCATAACATGGGCTACTGACATCTAATCGACACACCTTCAGTTGCGATGTGATCCTTGGATCGTGACGGTCTTTTCGGTATATTACACTCAAGGTTTCGAAGAACATGGGTTGCGGTCGGGTTGGTTCAAACTCAAAACCAACCGGGCCCTCAGAGTGGAAACACTTATAACTTGAGCTCCATACATATGATTGACGTGCCATCAACTTTGATGGATTCCTCTTGATGAGAGAGAACATTTATCATTCTTTGCCTAAGGTTTGGATGTAGCTGGATAGTGGCCTGGTTGGATTGAACTCGAAATCCAACCGGGCCCCTGGAACGGAAAAACTAATAACTTTCAGACCAGACGTTCGTTTGAAGAACTGTCAGTGGCGTTGATGATCACTTTGAGAAATGGTCCCTATGAGTATACCTTATGAGAGTTCGAGGTACATTTGAGATACGACAGGGTTGGTTCACACACGAAACCAACCGGGCCCCTGGGACGAAAAAGCTAATAACTCACAGACTGGGCGTCCGATTGACGCGTTGTCTGTTGCGTTGAGACCCCTATGACGAGGCGGTCCTTTGAGATACTTCTTTGTGGTACATTGTGATACATGGAGTATGGACTTGTAGCTCATGGAGAGGACCCTCCCAGAGATGAGCATATGGAGTACGGAGACCGTGTAGCTGACTGAGACCTGAAGAATGATTGAACGACTCGGCTTGGAGTGAGTCAACTAACCCAGTGGATGGAGTGCCCGGTATTTCGTGACAGACCCACGGCAGATGGAGTGCCCGGTAGTAGGCCGCAGACCCATGGTACTCGACAGGAGGAGTACCTCTGTAGGCTATTAGGGAGAGCGCCCAGTATTTGGCGGCAGACCCTCAGCGGACGGAGCACCCGGTAGTTGGCAGCAGACCCACAGTACTCAACAGGAGGAGTACCTTAGCAGTCTATGGTTAGTGACCAGTACCTCGGAGTCGTGACATGATCACTGTTCTCTTCAGAGACGGAGCTCTTTAGCAGTTACGGTTTCGATAATGAAAATCCCGGTTTGAGCTGAGTCTATGACCCTTGTGTTTCCTCATGATTGAGATGGGTCACTTGTTAACTTAGGTATATGTATGGGAATATAACTAGGTAGTGGTTATCCATTGATTTCATAACCTTTGTGTTTCCTCATGATTGAGATGGTTACTTGATAACTTAGGTATAAGTATGGGCTTATACCTAAGCAAGTTTTATCTGTTGAGTTTCTGCTTTGTGGTTATTATTGTTGGATTTAGAGAGACCTTGAGGGTCTCGGGTTCCCTACTGAGTGTCGTTATACACACCCCTGCTCGGGCTATGCCCGCACCTCATTGTGTTGGATGCAGACGACAGACAGCGCTGACGGAGGTTGAGTGTTCGAGGACGGGACGGTACCCGGAGGTGGATCTCATGACGAGTCGGTACCCGGTGGTGGATCTCATGTCGAGTCGGTACCCGGAGGAGACGGACGGACGGACGATCAGACATGGAGTGATGAGGAGGACATCTGTACCAACACTATAGGTGGGATCCGTGGTGGACAATCCAGGAGCTGCTTGTCACCCTTCAGCTGTTATCCTTTGAGTTTTACTTTAATTTCAGTTGTAGTTGTACCTATCTGTTGGGCCTGTATTTCCAGAACCTTTGTACTTTAAGCACTTTTGTTACTTCTATACTTAGTGTTTTCTTCCTCTTGTACTCTGGTTGTGTTTTTCTTTACATTTATAAAGGCAACGCCTTCCCAGTGATAGGGATTTACGCCTTTGGTGGTAGTTGCTAGCCCCTGGCCTACGGAAGACGGGCTTGAGGTAGTTACAACACGAGCCCCCGGGGGATGGGTTGTGACATGCCATGATATGTTACACGTGTAGCGGACAGGGTCACATGGCTCGTGACTGTCCGACCCACCGCTTGGATGATCAGCAGATAGATGAAGGACCTACCAGGTAGAGGCAGAGGTTCGATCGAGGCGGACCACAAGGAGCCAGAGACCGAGGCAGGGGAGCTGGCCGTGCAGCTGGAGGTGGACGACGCTTCGAGGTGTTTCCACCACCACCACCATGAGGTCCACCCTGACCACATGGAATAGGTGGACATGGAAGAGAACAACTTCAGGCAGCTGAAGCATATGACTATGGAGCTCCGGAAGTAGGGGGACAAGAGCAGGACTAGTTCCAGGCATAGAGGCCTTTGTTCTTGGTGCTTCTAGTTTCCATGATGTTGTTGTTTGTGGTTGTTTTGTGTATTTGTACTTAAGATTTAGTAATAAAAGACACTTGTCCTCGTGGCATTTGCTTTCCTTCCCTTTTGTGTGGTTGATACTGAGAGGTTCCAGTTAAAACTGTTGACTTGACCCTCACTTTTGAGATTCCTACTGGAGGATACCCAGTGGTCACACACTGATGCCGACAGTGTGACTCAACCCATGGACATGAGAGTGACTGTTGGATCTCTTGTTAGTAGCATCGAGGCCTTACAACGTTATCCAAGACATGAAATTTAATTTTCATGTCAGGATTGACTATATTAGGCAAAGAAAGTGGTTAATCCAGAGGATGAGACAAGATTTCTCTTTTTCTGCAAAGGGGAAATCTAAGAAGCTCTTGTAAGACCAGCGATGGTGCAGGCTACAATGGAGGAGGTTCAGATCATCAATGAGCAGATAAAGACTGCACAGTGCAGACAGAATTCCTATGATGATAGGAGACAGAGACCACTGGAGTTCGAGGATGGAGACCAAATTTTCTTACGGGTCTCACCTCGATGTGGACTACAGAGATTTTCCAGGTTGAAAAGTTATATCTACGATTCATCTGGCCCGTCCACCTCAGTTGCAGAGGGTGCATGATGTCTTTCCACGTATCTCAGCTGAGGAGGTACGTGCATGACCCGACCCACATCATCGATCACGGGGAGCTGGACATCGACGACATGACGACCTTCCCGGAGGTTCTGGTGGAGATCAAGGATCGACAGGAGAAAGTCCTTCGTGGATGGTCAGTTCCACTAGTGCGCGTTCATTGGTAGCACGATAACCTCCAGGAGAGCACTTGGGAGCAGGAGGCTCAGATACGTGCTCAGTACCTCCTTTAATTTCCTTAGTTTGTGTTGTAGCTTTACGGGGACGTAAAGCCCTGAGATGGGAGTAATGTAAAGAACCGTAAATTTCAAGGAAATTTTTTTTTCTTAAATTCTATGGAATTTTACGAGTACGCAGTTTCTGACGTCACCTGATTCTGAGGCCCGGTGTTCCCGGAATAATTTTTTGAAGTTTTGTTAAGCGTAAATTAACGTGCATAACAAGTTTTCTTGAAAAAGTGGAATAACTCATAAACGATTACTCAGATCAAAACTCTAAGGACACTGTTGTGCTCAGGATGGCGGGTTTACCCTAGGCGTGACTTAAGTTTAGTCGATGCAGGCCTCCTGTGAGATAACCCGAAAATTGCATAACCATAAATAAAATAATTAAATAAAGTTATTTTATTTTTCAAATGCTTATAACTCACAAAATGTAACTTGGATTAAAAATCCGAGACCACTACTGAACTCATTAGGGTATTCTTCCTTTAAGCAGATACTAACTTTGGCTGATGCGAGCCACCTGAGAAAGTTAGTTTTTGGACGTAAATAAAATAATTAAGTGACAATTATTTTATTGTAAAATTCATAACTTCTAAACGGTAACTCGAATTGAAAATCCGAGAGTACTGTTGAGTTTTTTGGGGTGTGTTTCTCCTAGGCAGAGCCTAACCTTGACCGCAGTTGGTCAAGGGTGACTGATAATAATTTTCCGAACTTTTTTCAGGTACGTTTAGTAAACATACAAGCGGTGTTTTATAACTTTTGAACCGGTGCTCGGAATCGAATTTAGAGGGAACCGTTGAACTCGAAGTGCCAATATTCTCTTAAGAATACTTTCACCTCAATGACAGATGATCGGTTATTAAAGTTAGTTTTTGGGGTTTTACATGGGTTAATAAAATAAAATAAGTGAATAATTTATTTTATTTTGTTAAACACATGTAGTGCGGATAAAGTGGTTAGAATCACCACTTGGGAGTTGGTGGTGGAACCGCCACACCCTAACCTCCCATTTAATGGGGAGGGAGAGGAAACCTCTCAAACCCCCCATCAATTAATTTTATATGTCAACTTAAAATTAATTGCACTCAATTAATTTTATGGGTCGATGTAAAATTAATTGTTGTCAGTTAATTTTATGTGTCGACGTAAAATTAATTGCTCTCATTTAATTTTATGAGTTGACGTAAAATTAATTGTTGTCAGTTAATTTTATGGGTCGACGTAAAAATTAATTGCAGTGATTTAATTTTATGTGTCGACATGAAATTAATTACTGTCAATTAATTTTATGTGTCAACATAAAATTGATTCGTGTCATATGTTTTGACGCAGGCTATGTGGGGGAAACATCTTGGCATCCTCCACTCTTAAGTAGTTCCAACGCACCTCCTAAATTGCACCAACGGAATTTAATTCATCCGACCCTCTTTTTAAATTAAGTAACTGCATTGTTGGAATTTAGGAAGGTTCCAAATAAATGAACCGTCATAAAATCCACGATGGTCACATACCTCTCCCCCTCTCATATATATAGGGATCTTGGGAGAAGGTTTTGGGATGGCTTCACCAAGCGATGAATCGCTGGTAAAGTATTGCGACGCCCAACACTTGGGGAAATCATATTCTCTCCAATGAAGAACGTGAAGAACGCCAACGACGATCTTCCACGCGATTATTCTTCGACCTTACTTCCCCTATCCTCTGTAACATCGTCAATGAACAGACGTAGTTCGGAATTGGGGATGTGTGGCGGACGCGACAGACGACGTTCCTCATCATCTTCCTTCCGCGACTCCGCCAATGAGCGACGAGCAAGAGGTAGGGGTTTTATTATTATTTAAATTATGAACCTTTCCCATGTTATTCATTTCTCTCAAAACGATGAACGGTGGTTGTTGTGCTTCATACATGTGAGAACCTATTGCTACCACACTAAACGCGGAGGGTCTGGGCCAAACCAACTTGGCCCGACCCCTTCGTTGTTCTTTTTGTAATGACTCCACGACGGCATGGCAATGAGGCAACGACGAAGAAGGATGAGAACAAAGGCCGTGCTACCCATGTCCTCCGTGAACTACACCGCACTCGTAGCCCCATGGCGTGCACCCGGTGCCCCGCGCCCCTGCCGGCGCACCTGCGGCGCCCCTGTCGGCACGCTGCCGGCGCCCCCGCGGCACCCCTTCCAGTGCCACCGCGACGCCCTGCCGGTGCCCCCCCGGTGCCCTGCCGGCGCACCCCTGGTGCCCTTTCCATTGTCCTTCCCCGCGCCCCTACCTGCGGCCAGCCCGGGGCACCTCGACGCCCCCGCAACGCCCTGTCGTGTTACCCAGTGCACCCCCGCGTGCTGCCCGGCATTCGACACCCTGCCTGGCGCACCCGCGCCCTACCCGGTGCACCCGCGGCCAGCCGGAGCCCAACCGGACCGCCCGTGCCCTACGCGGTCTGCCCGCTGGCCTCCCAGTTACCGGCCTACTGAACCGGCCCGCGACGCCCCCTTAGTGTCGCTGGTCGAACAAGCCCGGTCTCCCGGGCCGAGTTGCCGAGCTGCCTACGTGGTGACTATCTGGCCGAACCGCCCTCGCGGTCTGCTGGGCCGGGCCCAGTGGACCAGGTCAAAACATAGCAGGCTGACTCACCCATCGGGCTGGTCAGACCCAACGAGTCTGACCGAGTCGACTCAGACCAGGTCGGCCCAGTTTGGGTTAGGCTGAGTCGGTCTGACCGGGCCGGACCGGACCAGGGCTCATTACTGGCCCATTACTTTCTTGGTCCATATCTTTGGAACCAGACGTCCGTTTGACGAACCGTCAGCAGTGCCGGTAATCTTGGGTCATATCCGTTCCTTTGAGTTTACCCCATGGGATTTAGGGGTATAGTTTAGATACGACTAGGTTGGTTTGTATACGAAACTAACCGGGCCCCCGAAACAAAGAGGCTAATAACTCATGAACCAGGCGTCCGATTGACGCGCCGTCTGTTGCATTAATACCCCTATGACGAGGCGGTCCTTTGTGATACTTCTTTGTGGGACTTTTTGATACTTGGAGTATCGACCAGTGGCTCGTTGAGAGGATCCTCCCAGAGGCAAGCATACAGAGTACGATGACCTTGTAGCTGGCCGAGACCTGATAACTACTTGTCCGATTTGATTCGGAGTGACTTCCATAGCCCAGTGGGGAGCACTACTTTGTGATGTGTAAGACCCATGGTGAAGGAGTACTACTTTGTGAGGTGGAAAACCCACGGTACTTGATAGGAGGAGTACCTCTGAAGTCTATGAGGGGGAGCACTACTGTGTGAGGTGGCAGACCCATGGCGGAGGAGCACTACTTTGTGAGGTGGCAGACCCGCGGTACTCGATAGGAGGAGTAACTCAGTAGTATAAGGTTAGTGAGTGACACCTCGGAGTCGTGATAGGACTACTACTGCACACGACATAGGAGGAGTTATCTAGCAGCCATGTTTTTTTGTCACCGTGAATAAAAATCCATGTTTGAGATGAATCAATGACCTTTGCGTTTTCCTCATGATTGAGATGGGTTATCTGATAACTTAGGTATATGTATGGGCATATACCTAAGTAATGGTTTTCTGTTGAGATATTTATTTTTGGTTTATCCTTGTTGGATTTTGTGAGCCCTTGAGGGTATTAGGGTCCCTACTGAGTATCGTTATACTCACCCCTGCACGGGTTATGCCCGCACCTTGTTGTGTTTGATGCAGATGACGAACAACACTGATCGTGGTTGAGGCTTGTAGAACTGGACGGTACTCGGAGGTGGTCTTCATGATGAGAAGGTACCCAGAGGTGGACTTCAAGACGAGACGGTACCCGGAGGTGGACTTCATGACGAGACGGTACCCGGAGGTGACAGACGGACATGGAGAGCTGAGGTGGCCATCTATACCTACCCTTCAGGTAGGAACTCCAGAGGACTATCCAGGAGCAGCTTGACACCTTCCTACTATTTTGTCTTTTCCTTGTACTTTACTCTTGGGATTGTATTTCCGGACCCCTTTGTACTTTCATCACACTTTTCTTATTTCTATACTTAGTGTTTGATTCCACTTGTACTCTGGTTGTGTGTTTTTTTGCGTTTCATAAAGGCAATGCCTTCCCTTTTTATCGGGATTTACGCCTTTGGTGCTAGTCGCCAGCCCCTGACCTATTGAAGGTGGGCTTGGGGTAGTCACAACATGGGCACCGAGGACGGGTCGTTATAGATTGGAAGTCTAAATAGATTATATTTTTACCATTTAATCCAATGTTTGTCATTGTAAGTAATTTTACTTTGATATTGGACATAAAAAAGTGTCAATCATTCGATAGTTATTGTTTGTTAAAAATACCCATTTTGATTTTGACAACAGGAATTAATCTTAAATTAATAAATGGGACTTATATGTTTTTAATTTTGTAGAATAGACTTTATTTTTGAATTTGGAATATCAAAATTAGCTAGGGTGAAATTTTGGTATTTTTCTGAAAACATTCAATTTTTTATGAATAGTGAAAAAACTGAGTTATTGTTTAAAACAAAATTTTTATTTTAATAATTATTTGTTTTATTTGAATTTATTTTAGGTAAAAATAGATACATAATACCTATATATGATCAATTTAATTCATTGGAGTCATTTTGTAATAATATTAGATATATAAAAGTTTATTGAACTTTTCACCGTCTTTTACCCACCTCCTAGTAGAATTTGCAAATTCACATAAAACATAATTTTACCACTTATGTGAGTGGAATTTCAAAAATCTGAGAGACATGGTTGATATCAGTAAGGAAATTTGGTTTAATGAGATGAAAATAATTTTTGGTGAATAGTAACTTTTTACTTTTATTTACCACGGTTAAAAGTAAATAGGGTAATTAAGGGTAAAAAAAATATTATTATTACCCTAACACATGTCCGAATTCTATTGGATAAGTATAATTAGATCAAAAACAACCTTATAAATAAAATATTAACCTCTTTGGTCCACTTGGGTTAGATTAGGACACGTACTATTATTTTATTTAAAGAAGAGTTAAAAGAGTTAAAATCAGAGTTTAATAACTAAAACATTTTTAATATATGGTTATACATAAGTTAAATTTGACATTAAATATTAATTAGAAAGATAAAAATATTTCCTACATAATAGTGTTTTATTTATATTTTTTATAAATTATATAATTTAATTTATTTACGACACAATGATGATGCAGTAATTACCTAATTAATGAAATATTAAAATAATTGATATTATAAATATCCAAATAAATGTAATTTTTGAATTTTTACAAATTACACTAATTTTATTGGTCAATATGACATATTATTATTGGTTAGATGAATTTAATTCAAAGTAATAATGCTGTTATGAATTTAGCAAAAACAAAATAACAAATAGTGTCAAAATTGACATAAAAGAGTTTTTAAAACAAATGTTATATTATTAATTTATATTCTATTCCTAAGAATCTAAGGTTAGGCCAAAGGACTTATATAATTATATGTGTGTCATTAATGAACCACTTGGGGTTCTATTGGAATTATATAGTATGTTTATTATCCATATAATATGAAAATACAAAGAGACATGGTAAATGTAAAACTATTTAAGTAAGAGATAAATCTAAAATATAAGGTTAATATAGTGACCCAAACCTGTATAAAATATATTGGTTGAGTTTTTTTGACCCATAAACACCTTATACTTTAAATAATCCATTTTTGAGCTATTATAATTCGAAAATTATCTTGTTATAAAATAATATTTCTAGCTTTTCCTAAGGTTCCCCCACCCCTCTTATAAAAGGGCACTCCCCCTTCCCTCAAAGTCACACCTTCATAGCCATTTGGATTTTCCAAACTCTACACAAATACCCTCTAAACTATCCTACATTCATCCTAGAGTCATTAATTTAGTCAGAAAGCCAACTGAAGGAGCCCTTTTTCTCAAATCAAAAGGAAGAACCCGATTAAGAGGAAATGATTTCACCACCCTCTTTCAAGTTCTCTTATTCTTACACATACTCTTTATTTGTTATTTCCATTCTAAAATAATTAATCCATTATCTTCTATATATTTTGATTTTATTATAAATATGGCACAACTATATTCATTATTCTATCCATCTTATAAATGATAATGTCACCATGCATTCGTATGTACGGCTTACCGTCTCCACGCCGTGGTGTAATTTGTTATTCAAAACTATGTAATTTGAATGGATATAATGATGAGTAATATATATATAAATAAAGAAAATATCATGATAATGTATTTGTAAAATTAATATACTATCCAATTCCACACCTTTAAGAAAATTATATTGTCGCTCGTGCGTACGTACAGATTACCGTCTCCACAACATGATGAGATTCATTTCCACGTTCACCATTCATCGACGATTATAAAAATATATATTACTAAAAAATATGTAATATATGACATAATAATACTACTAGATATATATATATATGTACTTACATATATCTTATTCACTTAGTTCCGTTCAATATGATATGAAAACAGAAACAGCGTTTATGCGTACGTACGGACTACTATCTCCATAAACGGTGTTTTTCATTTCATATATATGTCTATTATACATATTTATATTCTAAATATATATGATATATAAATAATGTTTTATATTATGGGAGTATTTAAATCTTGATCTATGTGATACAATCAAGAGTAACAAGTTAAAACACGTACGATAAAGAAAGCGATTATTACCCGAAATGTTAGTTTAACATGGAAATTATTATTAAACGGGTAGTATAAAGTCATAAATGAATCATGTATGATATAATAAATATTAATATGGTTCTGGTATAATTTAATAACATACTATGATCTTCATACAAGAGGTTAAACGTACCCTCGACTAAAGGAAAGTGCAAGTTAAGGGTTAATTCCTCAATCTAATTATTATATGAGATTGTTTATGTGTAAGTATTTACTGGGAAAATGTTATCATCCATGTAAATTTTTTATAAAAATTATTTCAAAATGAATATTTTAAGTATTTTTGAAAGGTACTCTTTATCAACATCATAATTTTAAATGTTTTAAAGATTTATCTTTCTAAATATTTTTAATTAATGTCCATGTTTTCAAAACGATTTTAAGGATTTATTTATGTGGAAATGAATATTTTGAAATGATAATTATTTTAAAAATAATCAAGGTGGTATGGGACACTTTGATTAAAAATTATCTTTTAAATTACTTCCATTATAAATGTGTGACTTTTAAATGATTTTACAAAAAAGTTTATTTCTCTCAAAAGGTTTTACAAATCATTTTCAACTATGTTAGCATCCTTTACTGGATATTATTTTTGATTGAGGTTGATTTATTATAATAAAATATTTCATATTTTATTGAATTAGTTATGATATGTTTGGCTGTGGATGTTCTATTCTTATACCATTCATGGTTTATGGTTAATGTATTCACATTTCATATGCTAGTTTTAATACGAATTTTTATGTTATGTTTCAAATTTTTCATATGAGGAATACAGTGGACTTAATAAGTGATTGGTGGAGCCTGATATAGCTCGTCAATGCATCGGTATGTCTCATGATACAAACTAGTTTCTTGTCACAAGGCCTTGAAAAAAAATTATTTGTAGTCTTGGCACAAGGCCTTGACTATGTGGTAATGATGTCCAGCGTTAGGCATTCCCCAATTTTGAAATTAGTTATTACATGTAATTATTCGACTAGTAGAATATCCATGTGAATGTTTATATGGTAATGTTTGATTTATTTTTTCCATACTATGTTCAAGTTTATGTTCAAAAAGGTTGTTGTTTTTATCACACATCTTTCTTTAAAAGTTTATAGCTTCCGCTAAATTCTTTACCCTTACTTGGAATCTGAGCTCACCCCTTTCTTATGTTTTATTTTCTTAGGATTCCAAGAAGTATATAATTATTGATATGCAGGGTTAAGCTAAAAGAAAAATGTCATTCGCGATGTATTTTTTTGTGTTGTATGTTAGAAAGTGTAATGTAACGTTCATTTATGTAATATATTTTCCAAGACTGCTAAACTGATATGTATTTCGGGACTTGATTCCTTTTAATCATGCCAATGTATTAAAATTATGCACTAACTCTGAGAATCGAGGGTGGGGGCGTTACACGCAACATGAATGATCTAAGGAGGCCTTGAACTACATGAAACAAAGCTGATTCCAGTTGCACATAGTTTAAAGTCATACGGTCTAGAGTATAATAAATTAAAAGGGGAAGATGGTTTAAAGAAACTAATGTCTAGTCCCAAATATTAAATGTATGGGAATCGCTACGTATCCAATTAGGATGGAAATCAAGACACATGTAGTTATGAAACACGGTGTGGTAGGAGACCAACAATGGTGGGGGTGATCCTCTATGGCGAGGAAACTGAGACATACCTTGATTATCATGGGGAATCTTTAACTTGTTCATGGTATGGTTTCAGTTAAACGTCATGCATTTAGGATGTTGGATCCTAGTTTATGTTCATAGAGTTTGGACTACTATGTGTATCTCAAGTGGACATGTGTAATGTAGTGTCATCAAAGACCCATTCTGAACAAACCAATTTGGCTCAACACCACATGAAACTTCCTAGAAGAGAGATACATATAGTTTAATTTCATTATTCATGGACTATAAGATTTTGGTTTAAGGTTTTTGTGTTTAGAAATAGGGAAGGATGCTCCAAAATGGGTAAATATGGTGTGGAAGATTAATAAATTCGATGTGAATGAAGACCATGGAGGCCTGACAAGAAACCAAATTTTCTTGAATGGGCCTTTGATTTTATCCCTATAGACATTAGTATGGAATGGCTGAAATGGATAACTAGCAAGAATGATCCAAGAAGGATTGTGTGCTATAAATGGGGCCTTAGTGTGAAAAAGGTTAATGTGTGGTCGGGTCCAAAGACAAAGTGTTTGGGAATCTCTATGAATCCCATAAGTATGGGAATCAAGACACACTTAGTAATTGAAAATGGCATGGTAGATGAAATGTTACAAATGTATTGTCCTCTCAGTTGCAAAATTATTTTATTTTGTCATTTTTCATCATGTGTCTAGGATGATAATCCCATAGTTTAAGGAGATGAGATAGGACTGGTCCATTAAGTTTAACATCATGTGGTAAGGACACTGGAGAAGAGGATCCTTGAGAGGAATTTGTATGATGCGACATCAATAAAATGATTTGAATAGGGATCAAAGAGGCTAGAGTTCTGCCATAAACTCCTAAATAATACATGTAAAGTGTTTGAAATCCTGATTTCTGGAATTGAACTTCTAGTTTATGGTTGTAGATTTTGGACTAAAATAGAGAGTGTCTCAAATGGGTTTGTACAGTTCAGTGTTATAAGAAACCAGACATGAATGTGGCCACAGATCCCTAGAACCTCACCACTGATTCCAAATAAAATCCCATAAAATATTTTAGAGTCTTTTAAATTGGACTAGGATAAGCCCAAGGGGACAAATGTTCAATGGTTCTATGGATGTGTTTGAATATGAAATTAATGGGTGTCACTACATATCTCATAATAATGGAAATCAAGAAACACTTAGTTATTGATGATGAAATATCACCATGTTGGTTTGATGCATAAATTGAGGGGGAATTTTAATTACAATGGATGGACTAGGATATAGAATCTAACTGTCTCTAAGTATTCTATATGGGAAATGTTTTTATCATATATAGTTCTTGAACATAAAATTCTAGATAACTAGTGTTAGAAGAAATTTACTCTCAGGATAGAACATTAGGATATTGTACAGTCTATATTCATACAACTGAGATGATGATTGTTACACCGTTTATCACCATTAAACTAGGACACTGGGGTCTCTAAGATTAAGTTAATAGATTTTGAACCATGAACCTAATTTCAAATAATGTTCTTTGGTTGTTAATGTTATCTAGTTTAAAGGTTTTAAACTCAAACTATAAAAGGGTGAATATTTAAAAAAGGGGACATGGTAGTGCAACCATAAAATGCTGATGTGAATGAGGGGCAGAGGAAGCTGACACCACAAGACCCATTTCCAAGAAAATGCTACACAGAGTTTAAATTCATGATGTTTGGACTTGGGTGCCCACTTTAAAATCATTTTTCTAGGATATTGAACTCTTTAAGTTATGTACTACTTGAGGAACATGGAATTTGTTGGAAGTGTGATGCACTCCCCATCTATGAGTAAAAAAGAGTATGCACCATCAGGACAAATTATATGAATGATTTACATTACTACCAACTTGGGTTCCAACTTTTGTGGCATCATTACTGATATCATTGTCATTCAGATAGCCAATATTGTATCACATTAGATGAAAGAGTGGAAAAGAACATTCTTTTTGAACAATCTCACTATCTTATTCTGATACCCTAATAGATTATGCACGTCTCAGAGCATGTTCTATTCAAGGGATTCCTTCTCAGTTAGATGGACCTATGTTTTATTTTCTGAGGTCTTATGATCAAATATGGATTTTTGGAGTGATGGTAACTGAATCATAATGTGTATGACTTCCTCTGACCCATATTCTTAGGAATATGGAGTATGCAGGGGGGAATTCTGAGTTGTCATTTGATAAGACTAGAGGGAATTTTAGAGATTATTTTAACAACTATTCTTATTCTATCCCACCATATTTTGTGAAGTGTTTGAGTGGGTTTTTTTGAATAGCTTCATCTACCCATTTTCCAATTTATGATAGCGAGAAGTATTGTTGTACCAGATATTGTATTTGGTGTAGAACTTCTTATGCTTAGTATCCCACTAGTTGGCATTGATATCTATGAGAATTGAATTAGGGACTCCAAATATATAGATTATGTTGTATCTCATAAATAAATAAACTAATCAGCCTTTAACTTCTTTAATAGGATTCAATTTTGTTCACTTGGAGAAAAAATCTATCACGGTCAAAATGAACCTCCATTAGAAAGCTGTTTCTAGTGGATATAGTCCCACAATTTCTATTCCTCAAACTAAAAAAATTAAGAATACATTGTATTATGGGAGATCTATAACATATGTGGAAAAAACATGGATCTAAAACCTATGGAACATCATGGAGAACTCGATACCGTCATTGACCATGGTGGCCCAGAAGTAAACCAACCATCAAATCTGGTGGGAGAGCTTCAGCCCTGCCTGATGAGCACTATAGGACCCAACATGAACTTTTTACATAACCCGAGGGATATAATCTACTTGGATGTAAAAAAGGATAATTCCCTCAAAAACAAGTCTCTAGAGATTTTTGTCCATGTTTGGGCCACTCTAGTGGGAGAACTGTACGACATACTGATAGATTCGATCATGTTCATCTCTACCCATTGGAGAATTCCATGACAGAGATACTCGATGAAAGGTGATGTCTAGTTAGAGCTTTCTTCAACTACAAGGGGATCCAAAGGTTCCAATGTGGAATCGCCGAAATTCATGTGGTTTAACTACTGGCTATCATCGTCATTAGAAATGATAGGAGTGATGACTATTTGATACAAAACAAGGATGAAGAAATCATCTGGGACATGCTCTATAAAAGAATAATATACACCTTCTAAGTCATTGGATCAACCATTCTATGATTGGGGAATATGAGTCACCTCGGGATAAGAAGTATAGACGATCATCAGCTAGAGAGCTTGATCTTTCACGAGAATGAGTTCTAGATTCTTGATTATGTAATCAATAATGATTTTATTGATGACTAACATAGAGTCTCCCTTCACAGGCAAGTGGGGATCATAAATCTTGAGGGACATATTGAGACCAATAATGAGATCCTAATACATTACCTCATTTTTGGTGTAGCCTTCTTACATCAGGAATGAATAGGGAAGGAAAATGTGCATTGGGTTGATAAAGACGATTCCTAGACCCACTCTATTGATTGCGGGATCACTGATCCTTATATTGGTTGGATGATGGGAGGCACCATCGAAATGAATCTTTCGACACGACACGAAATGATCCACAGAAAGGATAGCCTCATCTAGGAAATCAATATCTAGAGGCACTTCTTCAGGGTTCGGTTGAGAATCAAGAAATTATAGAAGTGCATGACCCTTGGCAGCCTTCTACAAAATTAACCTAATATCAAACTATTTAAGAATCAACACCCAACATTCTAGTTGGTCTCTCAACAATGGGAAATTCAGGATATACATTATCATTTCCACATGGGATAACAAACTGCATCTTATGATTCTATAGGTAATTTCATAATTTCATTATTGTGGATACCAGTGTGAGTTATATCTTCTCGATAGGATAATATCTGGACTCTGTGTTGAGGAGTATGAAACTGCAGTAGTATTAATTATTCTATATCCCTTATTTGTTCTTCTTAGTGAGTATAGTGTCTATGGATCATTCGAGGGTATTCACATAAAGGACCAGTAGCTTCCCTAATATAGGTGGCATCAGAATAGGTTTTTATAGAATTTATTTCTTGATCTCCTCAAACTATTTCTATAACACCTCATCCTATTGGTAGATGATAACTTTCTTCATGTGTAACGACCAAAACATTTATTAATGAAAATTCTTATTGATATAATTAAATTTCTTATTATGTAAAATGGGTATATAAAACATATTCAATTATTTTGTTTTTTGTTTTTTGATTTTATAATACCATTAATTATTATTACCATTGATCATACAGATGTAGAACATTGATCACACGGTCAGTTTAAATATAGGGCTTTAACAAATCCTATTTACTCAGAGAAAGGAAGTGATAACCTCATCCAGTGGAATTTCTCCATATAAATACCATTTTTTGGTGATTGGAAAAGATTTAGTGTCACTGGGCTTTGCTCGTGACCAAACCCATGATGAGATTCAACATGTTAATCTTGAACAGAATCATCGATGGGAGAAGTGGAAGTTATTAGATATTACAACCTGAGTGATGCTATCCGAGCTACCCCAAGAGTCTATCACCATCACACACCTTACCCTTAGGTCTTATGAGGGTGTTATAAGCGGTTATGTAACAATAACTTGTCACTTTGATTATGTGCATTATTTTTTTATAAAGAATATACATTTATTTTATTATTGTTAATTTGGAAATGGTTTTTAATGAATAAATAGTATTTTAGTTAATATTTAAATTCAATTAAAAAATATATTTTGATTAATTAATGGATTGTTGAATTAAATAATATTTTAATAAAATATTATTACTAAATTAATTTTTATTAAATATAAATTAATGTATAATTTTTATAGATACAATTGAAATTTTTATTATGGATTGAAAGCTGTTTTTTTCAAAAGCAATGAATTTTTGATAAATGTCACTTTTTATTTTAAAAGGTAAGAAATAACATATTTATAAAATTATTTAGATAAAATTTATATCATTTTAATATTTCGGATGTCAAAATTATCTAATGGTGAATTTTTCATAATTTATTAAGATAGTCAAATTTTGGTTAAAAATTAAATAATGTTTAAATATACAATGTGTTTTATGACATCATAATATCCTAATAGTGATTTAATAAAATACCAAAAAGGTATATTAAGCTGATATATGTTTTATCTTTAAAATAATGTGATTTTAGATTTTTTTTATTAATTTTATGGTGCCTTAGTGGACCCTTCAAGACATATATTTTTTTTAAACATTTTAAAGTTATTTCCTTGAAAGTGTGACTCACCTCCACACAAAAAAGCCTAATATTTTATTAATTTCGGCCATTTTACTTATAAAATACTGCTTTCCACTAAACTTAGGAAAAAACCATGAGCAAAAACCGTGGTATGGTTTGTGGTTTTGATTAGTTTAATGTGTAGTGTCCAAAACATAAATAATAAAGAATTCCCTCTCCTTTCCTATATAAACCCACTCAATCCCCCATTCCAATTCACTAAAACCATTTGGATCTTAAACAAACTCTATCCTAATATCATTATAATTCTCTCTAGGTGACCCAAGTTCCCATGAAGCCTCTCCCAAGCCTTTGGGATCACACTTCCACGTAAGGGATCCTTACTTTCCTTCCTTCCTTATTTATGTCCAATTTTACTTATATTCGTATGCTCTTTTATTTTTAATTTAAAATGTTGGTGTATGATTTATCACCTCCCATATACAACCCTCTTTATGTTTTAATTATGAGATACCCCTTTCTCTCTCATTAATACCTCCCATGAAAACTCTTTGCCATGCTGAAATTTCGCAAGGGATTTCTCTCTCCTCATTTACATTCAAGAAATTATTTTATATTATGAATCTAAATTCCATTACATATGTTGAGATATTATTTTCCATGACCCAATTATTTTCCATTTCATTTATAAATTATTAGATACCCCTTTATCTCCCATAAACCTACTTTACGATTTCTATTTGACGTCATTATACTGCCGAACTTACACCCAAATTTCCCATGCCAAAATCATCGTGTGAGTGAATACCATACCCATTTCTATATAAAAGGTATTCAAATTTATGAACATGTACTTCTTTATTAATGAATTATATTTATTCATTACACATATCTTATTTACATAATAAATTATTATGTTTAATGAATCAATTTTGTATGATCTATGTGGCAAACTTATGCCTGAAATGAAATGATTAAGAAGGGTGCACCCTAATAGTGCTCCAATGAATTGTGTAATGATTAGTATCATGATACATTATGTTAAATGAGGTTTTACTCATGCTAATTCATGTTCAATGAGGTTTTACTCATTCTCCAAGTGCAATGATCCATGGATCATGCTAGTATCAAGTTAAATGTTGTTACCACATTTCAATGTTATGATAATCATGCTATATCGTGCCTTTTTATTCATGTTTCTCTTATGCTCCATTGATATACCTATTTCCTAACATGTATTTTATTCTTCATGTAATTAATTTTTTACTCCATTACTGCAATTTATAGCTCACCCTTTTCTTATGGATGTCCTCAGGTTATCCCATACAATGCTAAGTACGAACGAATGTAGTGATCATGTAAAAGATGTTTTCAATAAACTTGTTTTATTATATGTTATAAGTTGTTATGTAATGTTAATAATTTCCCAAGACACTAGACATATAAATCCTTAGAGCTATCATAAGTGAATTTTTATGTAATAAATCATGTTTAAATATGTAATAAAGATAAGAGTTCCTATAGTTGGTATCAGAGGATATGTTTAGTTATTTATGGGATTTGGATTAGAAAACCTTAGTGAAAGCCATAGGGATAATACTAAGTCTAATAAAAAAATCCATAAATTTTTGTGAGTATATAGTAAGTGTTTTATCATAAAATACATCCCCATATAGATATTAACAATTAGAGGTGGCTCTGGAACATATGTATATATGGGTAAAACCCAAAAACACATCTTTGAGCTATACATGAATGGGAACTGGTGCACAAAAACAGGCCCTGCTGCACTCTTGGTTTGGGGTTATGATTTGATAAATTCATAATCTTAATATAAAACATTATTAATGGAATAAAAAAATTCCCCTAATAATATATGTTGGCAAGTAGATAACATAGATTGAAGACTACAAATTAATAAGTTAAAGAAATAAATGTGATTTATAAGTTATCCCATTTTTTATTTAGATTCCACTTTATGTGTTACCCTTAACTTTCATTTTATTCCAACCAATGGATGATAATATGAGGAATCAGGATAAAAACTGATGCCAAGATCAATGTGATTTCTCTTAAAATTAGATTCTTAATTTGATGAGAGTGGGAATCATAATATTTTTCGTGATACTATCTTAGTTAACTCATGTTTTGAAATGAAACATAGGTCAAGAGGAACATCCACCCCCCAGAAAGAATGAGCTGCAATCGAGAGCTTCATGAGACAAATGCCTCTTAATTTTAATGGATCATCTGATCCCTCAATCACCTAATAATGGATCAACTCAATTGAGAATATCTTCTCCATCCTTCAATATTCTGAACAAGAGTTGGTTCATCTGGATGGTTATTGTATGGATGGTTAAGATGATAAATGGTGGACATTGATTAAAAATGTGAATCCTAAGGAAGATATTGAGGTGTTGAAATGGATGGATTTCCAGAAAATGTTTTTTGTTTAATATTTTCCTCACACCATCTGACATAATATGGGAAAAGACTTCGTTACCCTCAAGAATGAAGATGATGAAGCCATCAGAGCATACGAGGAAAGCTACAAAATGATTTCATGATACACCTATGGATTTTTCATTACCCTTGAATTCTAGGTTCCCCACTTCATTATTGGGATAAAAACATATCCTTAAGAAATACCTAGAGATCCGTGACTTTGATAGAAAAGATAAAATTATCTGATGTGCACTCAAAGTAGAAATTGATATCAAATAATCTCAAGGGTATCATGGGGATAAGGAGGGAAAAGTGGAGTTTAATTCTAGATTTATAATGGATAAATCCAATGGTGCTTAGAAATTCCATCACCCCACTTGAAAAAGGCATGTAAAGTAGAAATCCATAAATTTTCTTGAAGGGGATGAAGAAATGATTTGGGTGTGGATGAGAAGGAGAATTGTCCATTAACAACTGAAAATAAAAACCCACTACTGGGACAAAGGATAGGAACTCACCGTTCGACCCTCTACAAATTTTTCATTGCTTCAACATCAAAAAACCATGGCATTTTTCTAACTAGTACCCTAATTCAATGGTTTTTGGAGGCAACCATAAATTTCCAAGGCATCAAGGGAGAGGTTTTTCCATCACTACTGCCAAAGCGAATGCTGAAAACGAAGTTGTGATAGGTACACTAGTTATTCATTAAAGATTAGCAAATGTACTTTTTGATTCTGGTTCTATGAATTTTTATATATCCCAAAAGATTAGTAGTATAACCCAACACGACCACAAATCATGGAAATAGAGATGTCAGTGAGAATATGAAATGGGGAAATCACTGTATCCCATGAATATAAATCCTCCCCTATCACAATTTGTGGATTGAACTTCCAAGTGAACCATGTCATCCACCCTATAGTTGAATTTGATGAAATTATTGAAATAGACTAGATTTACCTATATTGATCCAACATAAATTCCCATGAGAGGGAAATGAATCTCCAAATAGAGAGTCGACCCCCTATTATGTACAAGTACAAGGATAATGATGAATCTTCTTTAGCACCATCATCTCAAGTGTGGATATTACTGCCCTATGAGAATGCGTATCTTGCTCAGATGATTGAGTCTAAGGAAGAAACCTTCCATAAAGACATGCCTATTATGAGGGAATTTTCTAAAGTGTTTCCTAAGGAATTACATTCTCTTTATCCTTGAAGAGATGTTGAATTCTCAATTGATCTTATATCTAGGGATTTTCCAATATCTAATAGTCTATATAGAATGGCTATTATGGAGCTTGAGGAGCTAAATAAACAACAATAGGATAATCTAGATAAAGGTTTTATACACCCATGTGCTTCACAATGGGGTGAACTAGTCATATTCATCAAGAAGAAGGATGGGTCAATACACCTTTTCATTTATTGTTGTGATCTCAAAAAAATCATGATAAAGAACATGTATCTTCTACCACAAATTAAGGACTTGTTTGAATAGATATGTGGAGCACAATACTTCTCTAAGGTGGATCTGTGGTCACGATATTACCAAGGGTGAAGGGGGATATCCCCAATACTACTTTTCTTACAAGGTATGGGCACTATGAATTCATAGTAATGCCTTTCTTACTCACTAATTATCTATAAATAATCATAGAAATGATGAATAATGTATTTAGAGATTAACTCGACATATTTTTGGTAGTATATTGAGGGATGGACAAGGACAACATCTATGACAGATATTCATAGCTTCCTTGGGTTAGCTGGATATTATTACCGATTTGTGAGAAATTTCTCAAGAATGTGAAACCCTCTTACCAAGATAACTAGGAAGGGAGTGAAGTTTTCTTGGAGTTATGAATGCTAAGATTGCTTCAAGGAGTTCAAAATAAGGCTTATTAATGTTCCCACACTCATAGTACCCACAATTGGAGATCTTTTTGTGGTATTTATTGATTCTTCGAAGAATGGTATGAGATGTGTGTTAATGAAAAATGGAAAATTCATTTCCTATGATACAAGGAAATTGAAAGTTCATGAGAAAAACTATCCAACATATGATCTAGAGTTGGCTGTAGTAATATTTACTTTAAAAATTTGGTGACATTCCCTCTTAGGGTAGAAGTGTTAAATATACACGGATCACAAAAGCCTCAAGTAAATATTCACATAGAAAGAGCTAAACATGCTCCAATGAAGATGGTTAGAGCTGATGAAAGACTATGACTGATTAATTCACTGCCATCTGGGAAATGTGAGTAAAGTGGAAGAAGCTCTAAGTGGAAAGATCCAACAACTCTTTCATTGATGAGAATTGAAAATGATATAATCTTCTTATATTTGATGAATATTGACATGAGAATCATAAATAAGAGAACATTATTAATCCTTTCACAAAGCATTACTCAACTGTCTCTTTTAGAAAGGTTAAAGGATGCTCAAAAGGATTATGTGGGAATTCCAAAGATAGTGGAAACTATCATAAAAGAGAAATAATTGGATTTCAATGTTAATGAATAAGAATTTGTGATATTTGGGACAATATTACGTGTTCCATAAAATCCAGAGTTAAAGAATTATCTTTTGGATGATTCCCATAGTTCAAATTTTTCAATTCACCCTCGAAACACAAAGAGGTATCGAGATCTCCAAGTGAATTATTGGCAGGATAATATGAAGAAATATATCTATAAGTATACATATATGTGCCTGGTGTGTCAGCAAGTTAAGGATGAGAGATTGAATTCTAATAGGATTATGAGAACATTACCCATACCAACATGGAAATGGGAGAACATCACCATGGACTTTGCCACTGGACTTCTGAAGACATCCAAAGGAAACATTGCTATTTGGGTTGTTGTGGATAATCTTTCAATACTGCACACTCAATTACAATTAGATATGATTTCTCTATGGATCAACTGGAATATATATATATACAATAGAGAAGTGGTAAGGATACATAGAGTACCACTATCTATTGTATATGATTGAGATCCAAGATTCACCTCCATGTTCTGGAAAAGTATCCTACATGCTCTGAATACTGAGCTGAACATCAGTATGAATTATCATCCTCAAAAAGATGAAAAAATGAGGGGAATATCCAAAAACATGAGGACATGTTGAGAGTATTCTCAATGGACTTCAAAGGAGGATGAGATCAACATCTTTTTCTGGTTGAGTTCTATTATAATAAATGATTCCAATCAAGAAACCATATGGATAATTATAAATCCCTTTATGGGAAGAGGTTCAGAACACCAGCATGTTGGGATAAAGATGGAGAGAAAAATATTCTAGGTCAAAAAATGGTCAAAGAAATGGTGGACAAGGTTAAGACCATCCAGCTGCACATTATAGCTGCTTAATGTAAACAAAAGAGTAATGCTGAAAATCATCTACAAGACATGGAGTTTGATATTGGAGACATGGTATTCCACCACATATTGCTATGGAATAATGTTTTAAGATTTGGGAATAAGGGAAATCTTTGTCTAAGGTACATCGACCCATTTTAGATCCTTGATCGCATTGGAGCAGTGACCTATTGACTAGCACTCTCATCGAACCTATCTCAAGTACATGATGTATTCCATGTATTACCATTGAAGAGGTACATACCTAACCCATCACATGTACTCAATCTATAGGTGGTACAATTGGTTAATGACCTCTCCTATAAATAGAATCTGGTTAAGATGTTAGATCATAGGTAAAAAGTTCAACGAAATAAGACAATGCCCCTCATCAAGGTGTTGTGGCGAAACAACAAGTTTTAAGAAGAAACATGGGAATATGAGGAAGTTATAAGGTAGAGTTACCCTCATATGTTTTACAACAGGAAAAGAAAATTTTGAGGGTGAAATTTCTTAAGGGGGGAAGATTGTAACGACCCAAATGTTTATTAATGAAAATTATTCTTAATTTAATAAAATATCTTACTATATAAAATGGTAATATAAAACATATGCACTTCCTTGGTTTATGTTTTTGGATTTTAAAATACCCTTATGAATTTTTACTGCTACTAATATAGTTGTTGAACATTGATCACATGATTAGTAGAAATATAAGGATTTAAAAAATCCAATTTACTCAGATGAAGGAAGTGATGGCATCATCCAGTAGAATTTCTCCATACAGAACCCATTTTTTGGAGCTCAAAAAGGAGGTAGTGTCACTGGGCTTTGCTCTTGAACAATCCCATGTTTAGCTTCAACATGTTATTCTTGAACGGAATCACCTACGGGAGAAGTGGATGTTAATAGAGACTAACACCCAAGCGATGCTATTCGATCCACCCCAAGAGTCTGTCTCTATCACACACCTTAACATTAGTTCTTATGTGGGTGTTATAAGGGGCTATGTAACAAGACCCTAAAAATTTTATTATGTTTATTATTTTTTTTATAATTAATATACATTCATTTTATTATTGTTACTTTTTAAATGTTTTTTAAAGCAAAAATTGCATTTTAAGTTAATATTTAAATTCAATTAAGAAATATATTTTCATGAATTAATGTATTTTTGAATGAAACAATATTTTAATACAATATTTGTACTGACTATTTTTATTAAATATAGATGATCGTAAAAATTTTATGAATACAATTTTAATTGTTATTATGGTTTAAAATCTCTTTTCTGTCAAAACCCATGACTTTTTGATAAAGAATATTTTTTATTTTAAAAGTAAAATTTCAAGTATTTAGAAAATTATTTAAATAAAATGGATATTATTTTTGGATTCATGAAATCGAAATTATCCATTTTTAAATTTTTTATAATTTTATGAAACAGTCAAATGTTTGGGTAAAAATTAAATACAATTTAAATATATAATGTGATTTAAAACATCCTAATGACCCAATAGTTATGTAATAAAATAATATAAAAGGCATATTAGGCCAATATATGTTTTACATTTAAAATAATGTAATTTTAGATTTGTTTTATTAATTTTATGGTGCCTTAGTTGTCCCTCCAAAACTTATAAAATGTTTTAACATTTTAAAGCTATTTCCTTGAGATGTGACTCACCTTCACATAACCAATCCTAATATTTTATTATTTCCAGACATGATCCTTATAAAATAATGTTTTCCAATCAAATTTTGTAAAAACTATTGGAAAAACTATGGAATGGTTTGTGGTTTTTATTAAGTTAATGTGTAGTGCCCAAAACCTAAATAATAAATAATTCCCTCTCATTCCCTATCTAAACCCACTAAATCTCTTGTTACACTTCACTATAACCATTTAGATCTCAACCAACCACATCCTTCCCTAATTCAAAATCCTCCCAAGGCATCCCAAGATCCCTAGAATCCTATCTCAAGACTCTCCCAAACCTCTCCCAAGCCTTTGGGATCACACTTCCAAGTAAGGGACCCTCACTTTCCTTCCTAATTTATGTTCAAGTTTCCCTATATTGTTATTCCCTTTTATTTTAAATTAAAAATGTTAGGGTATGATTTTAATACTCCCCTATACTTATATCCTTATGTTTTAATGATGATAGATAACTTTCTCTCTCATTAATGTCACCCATGCAGACCCGTTACCATGCCGAAATTTCGTAAGGGATTTCTCTGTCTTCATTTACATTCAAACAATTCTTTTATGTTATACATATAAATTCCATTACATATGTTGTGATATTTTTTCTATTACCCCATTACTTTTCATTTCATTTATAAATTATTAGAGACCCATTTATCTCTCATCAATCCACTTTATGATTTCTATTTGACGTCGTTTTGCTTCCGAAGTTACACCAAAATTTCCCAAGCCAAAATCATCATGTAAGTGAATACCATACCAATTTCTATATCAAGGTTATTCAACTTTATGAAAATGTATTTATTGATTGAGTACTTACATTTATGTATTTGACATCTCTTATTTATAGAATAAATTATGATGTTTAATTAATCCATGTTATATGATCTATGTGGCACACACATGAATGAAATGAAATGATTAAGAAGGGTGCACCCTGATATTTCTTGAATGCATTGGGTAAAGATTTTATCATGATACATCAAGTTAAATTAGGGTTTACTCAAGCTAATTAAAGTGAAATTAGTGTTTAATCATGTTCCATGTGCAATGATCTTTGGATTATGTTAATAACATGTTAAATATTATTGCCACATTTCCAGGTTATGATAATCATGATATATCATGCCTTCATGTTCATATTTCTCTTATACTTCATTGATATTCCTATTTCCTAACATGTATGGTAATATTTCTGTCATTCTTATTTTACTCCCATACTAGGATTTTTGGCTCATCCTTTTCTTATTTATGTCCCCTAGGTTATCCATTGAAATGCTATGTACGAAGGAAAGTAGTGGTCATGTAAAAGTTGTTTTCAATAAAGGTGTTGTATTCAATTTTCTATATTGTTATGTAATGTTGCTAATTTCCCAAGGAACTATACCTCTGAATACTCAAAGTTTGTCTTAAGTGCAAGTTTATGTAATAAATCTTGTTTAAATATATAATAAAGAGTAGGGTTGTTATATCATGAGCCTGGAAAAGGTCTTACACATGACTTCAAAATTCATGATGAGTCAGTGTATGTAAGAAAATTAGACTTTAAAACCATAGTGCTCTCAAATTTTACTTAGAGGAGGAATCTAGATGATAGAATTGTTTTTCTATTGTTCAATCTAAATGTCCATGTATCTGACAATGGATTCAAGAAACATTCCAGTGGTAACCCCGAAGACACACTTGAAGGGGTTCATCAACATATGTTGAGGGAAAATTAAGATAAAAAACATCTCAAGATCTCTGAGATGGTCCCAAAACTGTTGGGATTTGACCACAAAATTATCCACATAGAATTCCACTAGTATATGAAGGATCAGTTTGAATATTCAGTACATGGACCACTGATAGGTAGCTCCTACATTTTTCTGACTGAAAAAAACAAATTAATAGAATAGGGTGCCTCGCGGTTCTCTGAAGTTAGTAGAAACCTAATATTTGGTATCCATATAGATATTACTATATACGAAGTATCCATGAATGAGGTAAAGATCCTGGAACCTAGATATGACATCGATCAATATCTCTGATACAGGAAGGGGAAAATCATCCTTCAGACAGTTGAGATTGGGGTCCCAGAAGTCAATGAAAACCTTGATATGCCCATTATTCTTTCTAATAGAAATGATTTCATCTAAACATATGTTGTACAGAACCTCCTTGATGAAAATCTATTTAATGTGATTTTCAACATCGATCTCAACTATGGCCCCATGGTAAGGTTTTATATTTATAGGAGACTTCCAAAACCCATGACAGCTTACTTGGAGACCAATACCATGGACAGTGACCTAAGGGTCCAACAGTTGTATCTTGTAATAGCTCCAAGTGAACACATTGTAGTGTTTCCTCATTAAATGAGCATACTAATTTTGTACCTCTATAGGCAATGATACAATGATTAGTGTTGGCCTCTAATCTTCCTCTATGACAAGGTTATCCTAAACCAGCTCATCAATGGTGGTGGAGACACTGTCCTCAAATTCAGTAAGAGGGTCCTCCAAATCCACTCCATCATCTAATGAAGTGGTATTATAGGGAGGAGATAGTTCTTCAAAAATAACTAATTCTTAGGGAACATTGGTGCCTTCTTGGATGTCGATGAAATACTGGATATGGGATTTCATCTCTACTAAAACCATGGAAATAGAGGCTTTCATTCTGATTCCATCAAGTCTTCTACAACAAGGACCATGCTTCATATCGAAGAAATAGTGGTGGGTCGTTTTTGTCGGTTCAACCCAACCTGATGGAACACGTGGGTCTTGCATACGGTTGTATCCATGGGGAATTCATCTTGATACGTGATAGAGGTAGGATGTTTTGGTATCACATGACCCAAAAATGTATAGGAGTATGAGGCATTCTTCTGAAGTTCCTTGTAATTAGGGATGTAGAACGCTTTCCTCTTAGAAATGATGAATAAATTTCCCATGTATGTCATTGCATCCTCTAATCTGTGAATCAGGAGGACAAATGTGTAATCCAAATATGTCGACATGATGAATGCGATGAAAGTATGCTCAACCTCATTGGTCTTCAATTTCTTGTGCTTAATCTTATAATAAGAGGCACTCATAAAGAGATCTTCATAAGAGCCTGAAGGAGATGTATCACCTTGTAGTATATCTACTAAACTATTGAGGGAGTACTTGAGGAATCAGTGATATGAGGACAGAATTGATGCATCCATATGGATCTATGGACCACCAAGAAACATTTTTGAAGTGGTTTCTTGAGAGGCACCCATGAATTCAGTTTTTACCAAATTTCTAAACCGGGACTTCAAAAATATCATGCCACATGATGATTTCTCTGTCCTATCATAACCTTAAATATTCTAGTTAGAGGGACTCAGATTGGATTTAGTCAGTCACGTCCTATAGAGCATCTGAGTAAGGATGTTATTGATCCCAAAATCGGTGTCAACTACACAGTGATAGAATTACACACCATTCAAATAGATTGTGATGTATAGAATAAAATTGTGCACATGATCGAGAGAGCTATCATGTTCTCTGGAGAAAGAGAAGATTGATTGGCATTCTGACTACTCGACCTCCTTAGCAGGAATTTTTTTAACGTCACAACCTCTATTTTGAACTGGTGGAGACTATTCAAAATCTTCTATAAGGGGATACCACATCTATTCAGATAGCTAGAGGTCATAGAGGATAGATAGATTTACAATAATGATGGAATGGTGCGTCATTACTTCATACTTCCGTGATAAACTCACATTTCTACCCACATGGGGTTTTTATTTAGAAGGATGCATATAGGTAATTTATGAATAAACCATTAGATTCTAATTGGTTCTAGTAATGTCATAATTCTCATCATAAAAACCGCATAGAATCACTGTTGGATAACTATCATCCAGTAGAGGCCTAGATCTAGAAGGATGTTGGAGATCATTGTGCAGTCTGAGCAATTCCACCTAGTTAATCATCATAGTTAACTATGGAGATTAATATAGAAGAGTAGGCTAGAATTATTATGCCTATTAATCTCTATCCAAAACATTATTTTTAGTATCAATGGAATGCACGACCTCACTTGTCGCACTGAAATGAGTGTTCTAGCAGTCTGCATGTCCTTAAATTCCTCTTTAATGGCATTATCCAGGGATATTTGGAGGGATTTCTGGATATTCCTCATCATTGTGTTCCATGTAGTGGTCTTCCAAATTGATAGTACTCATAGATTCAAACTTCTGATCATCCCCGTAAGAATATTCCAATGCTCTACAGACCCTATTCATGATTCCAATTTCTAGAGGCATTAAATCAATGAGGGTATGGGAAATATTTGGTATAATAGGGGGAATTTTGTTTCCCTTGAGTCGTCGACACCTAGTCATATGATATTTCAATTATTGAGAGGTGTCTGAAGAAGCAGAAGTAGAGGAAGGAGTATCTAATTTAGGAGGTTCTTGTTGAATTAAACATGAATAGATGACTCCATGGGAGTGTGAAATTTCCTTGAGGCCAACTAGTCATCAAATTTTTTTTCAAGTGATCGGAAAACTATTTCCACTCACTGAAACCCTTACTGCAACTATCAATCTTGGAAGAGATTTGTGTTAACTATTTTGGGACATTTCCCAGCTTTATCAAGCCATTCTCCACTTGGTACTAGAGACAATCATTTAACACAAAAAATTGCTTAATGTTATTTCTAAGGATTCTTTCACAAGTTAAGTGATCATGATGATCATTGAGATTGAACTAATGGGGATTTATATATTCTAGAATCTTTATAATCCATTGATTTATGGAAATATTGAAATAACCACGAACCTTGGTTTTAGAAAGTAGTAGGAATTGTTATTATTTTCTGAAAATGGAGCTCTAGGTGATTGGTCCTATGTAGGGACTGGAGAATGACAAGAGGAAATAACCATATTATTTTGTCTTAGTGGTGGTTATTTGTAAGAGGTTCCTTTCAATTATACACTGGGAAAGGCTGAGCTTGCAGAGCTTGCAAAAATCAGTGCGGATGTGCTTAGTGATGTTCTTCTTCAAATAGATCTTGCAGCTCTGGTACCACTACCTACAATGCGACAACAGTCTCTGCCTTAGTGGATCTTCTTGTTGGAGATGGAAGAGTCGAGGTAAGTTCCTTTTTAGCTCACATCAATGATTATTCTAGGAATTGATCCTTGCCATATAAATCCCAGAATACACTTGGTAAATTCTAATTAATGAGGGTAGAAACTAGTTCAATCTTGACATTACCCACACACATCACCTGTAGTTATTCTTGAGTTAGTGGCATATTGAGTGAGTGTGTAAGGCCCTTCCACTAGGAGATGAAGTCTGAGACACACTCATATATCATTTTATTTCACTTAAAGAGGATTGAAAAAAATTTCATGCATGTAGTGGAGATGAAATTATAGAAAAACTACCTATATAGGTCTTCACAATCTGTGATGGACCAAAGGGGTAACTTGCTATAACAAATGAATATGGGAAAACCAAATTCTTGAAAAAGTAATTATAATTTTTCTACTTACTACTACTCTAGTTTTTCCAACATAGTTCTACACCATGAGATTAAGTGGGCCAGATACATCAGTGGGTCACCAATCCCATTAAAGGAATTTATTGTTGGGTTCCTGAAATCGATTGAGATTTCGTGTTTCATACCCATTCTAGATATGACTTGACATTCAGTGGGATTTCCACATATCATGTTTCCAAGGAATATATCTATGATAGTAAGAGAATCTAGTAGATTATCTTGGAGTTTATTCCTGTCTTGGGGATGTTTCTTGGCAACCATTATGTTGAAGGGATCACCAATACGATAAACAGGGCCAACAAACCATGAATCGATCTGTAGAGTGGCTTGAAGAGCAGCATGATCTGGGTCATTATTAAGATTCTCATGCATCTCATGTGTCTTTGGAAGCACATATCATGGTATATTTCCATAAAATATAGCTTCCATCATGTTTTTATGCACAACATCACCTAGATCGATTGGGGGAACTGGCTGATAAGGACTTGTAGCTAACCCTGCTACCCCAAACGAGGAGGAACATAATCCTATCCAGGGGATCCATAATCTGGGATCTTCTTGGAAAGGATCTCCTTGATGATCAAATTCTGATATATAATTTTTTTTAGGGTGGTGATTGTGGGATCATCCTCCATTTTATGTGAGACATCAAGTAGACCTGAGGGCTCGAGATATCCCTTCCCCTTGTTGATATTCAAACTTGTCAGAAATGATGTGGAGGGTTCTCCACGGCTAGGTAAAATCCTTTTAAGGTGGATGATAATACATGTATGAATGTCCAATTCATTCTATGATACCCCAATAGGATATTTCTCTTCATCAAATCTTATGTCGGTATCCCCCTCCTTTGGAAACACGAGCTTAACTGTAGTCACTATGACAACACACATGGGTGTATCATCAATATCACCATGATAATTGGGCTTCCACAAGATATGATTAAAATGGATAGAGGTGTACTATCTCAAAAAATATATCTAAACATGTGGATATGTCTCTTAAATTATTATATTGAGCACTATGAATCTCTAAACACATCAATGTTGAATGTTCAGGATGTAACCGGGTGATGAATGATGTTTTCCCACAAGAATTCCTAATAACTCAACCATGTGGCATCACTAGTCAGTGTCATAAAATTGATCCCAGGTCCTAGGATATAAAAATTTATGCCCATAGAGAGGAAAATTTATCTCCTATATGGTATGGAAAACACATGTGACCTCGTCCAGAGTGAGGGTTTCTGGTATGTAAAAGCCAGGAACCAAATTCAGTAAAAACACATTAGACAGATTGTTAGTAGCCATAGTATCTAAGAATCCATGTTCAAAACTGGGACCCATATCCTAGTAGGGCCAACCTTCTACTGGTTATAGATGAGAAACAGGTGATGACATTGATGCTGTGTAATGTAGTAGTGGACTGGTAGGTGGAGAAGACACTGCATGAGCTTACAGACCATTGCACGCAGGATCATCTCTTAGGGTTGGTGATGACTAAATCATCATGTCCTAATAGAAATGAGTCTTAACCACATCCCCATGTGTTAGGGTAGCGATAGTCATTTGCGATTCCACCATGTTCTCATTGTGTATCAAACCCTAGAATAACTCTTTGTGATCCTGAGTGGAGGTAGAGAATGACACCGTTGAGATAGAGATGAAAGAACCACAAGACCCTGTAGGGAGCCAAATATTCATCCACCTATATATACCTGTGAATGGATTCAAGAATCTTGTGGATCTCACCATTTTGAATGGTGAATCTCACATTCTAGACTCCTTCCCCCGAATCTAATGTAGATATCTGGGGGGAATGATACATTATCAATCCACATTCAACTTCATAATCTAAGAAGAAAATGAGATTAAAAATGACTTGGCACTTCCCAGATGTTTACCTATAGAAATGGTAGTTCACCCTTTTAACCCAGGGTGGTTCTTTAGGATATGTAACTTTTTCATCATGGGGAGGACCTTCATGTTCTTGATTAATGGCATGAGGAGGACTTCTGGTTTTATTTTTTGGGATATTAGTAGGACCTTCTTACCAGTTGATGTTGGAGTGTGGAGGAGCTCCACTACAGTTGACTAAAACACAGGGAAGGACTCCATGTTGGTAAGTGATGATAGCAAGAGGATGAATTTTATAATAATCATCAATGGTGTGGGGAGGGTCTCCTACTAGGTTGAAACTAGGGTGGGGAGGGCCTCCGTTGGATCTAGGAGTGGCATGAGGAGGACCTTTACATAGGTGGTTAATGACACAATGATGACCTATGTATCAAGAACCATAATCATGGGAAGAACGTTTGTTCTGGATGTCATTAAAATTAGAGTGGGAATACACATTAGCTGATGTAGGGAACATGGGAAGGACCTCAATATTGGCTGTAAGAGTGGGGAGGACCACCACTTTTGTGGGAGACTATATGGGGATGGCCTCTATACTAAATTTCATCATCACAGAGTGGCCTGTAATGGCTGTTGAGGATAAAAATAGATGAAAGAGTCAACCCAACATACTTATGAGGTAGTCGAGGACTCAACTAAAACTTAGCATTGATGGGTACCAGTTCTGTAGTGTTATATACTTGGAGGAATGTATCGGTAGTGGTAGGGGTCAATAGAGAAATGGAAGAAGATTCCCTCTAACAAGCATCCTCCTCAGATCGATCCCAACATTGGTGTCAGGACACTCAGATCAGGGATAGCATAGTTGGGGAATAATCCATATGTCTCTCATCCTAGAATACCAATTATTAATGGAATTGACATAGCTTCTTGGGATCCCTCCTGGGTATCTCATGGGTGGTAGTCATTACCGGAGCGCCTCGAACCTCCCCTGGCTCCTCAGTGTAAGGGATTGAGTCATGGGATTACTCTAAGGAGATTATCCAAGAGTGGTTTGTTGTTGGAGTGGGGAGAAGTGGCGACCTAGGTGGACCTTTGGAGCTACAGTGTTAGTGAGTCACAGAAGCCTCTAGGTTCTGTTGAGCAATATCCTTTATGGGAATAAATCCATCCTCCTCGTACTTTTGTACGAGGGTGTCCATAACCATTTTCAGGATAATTTCATAGGGTGATATGGGGCATGGGAACCTATTATTAAAAGGAATATTGGATGTTGTTGTAGAGGTGGGTTCATGTAGGATATCCGTATTTACATTTATCCTTCCCCTTTGTCAACGAACATTGTGTGACTGGTTTCCTACGACATTGGTCCTGTAAAGTTGGACAGTTTAGCTGTAAATACAGATACATTGGAATGAAATTTCAAATTCCCCAACATCATCAAATATTTCATGGATAGAGAGATATATACATGCTGATGATGTCACAAACCATAATTCCCAATGTTTAATTTTCCGAATATCTAATGAGTTCCACACCGAGCCTATTGTTTTCTTAGTTGGTCCCAATATCTGATAGCTGTATCTGGTGACATGCTTATCTATTGATTTATCAAATGATAATAGTACCTATATTGAGTATAAGAGATTCATGATTAGTTCACCATTTCTGTTATTGGCTTGACATCTAGACTTTATGAGTACAATCCTTGATCTGATGACCTATATGTATAATCCCCATGATTGAAGGATAAAAGTTTTATTTCGGGTTCAAAATTTCAATTGTCGATGTTATAACCAGGGAACACTTCCATGGGTGTCATCATTCATTTGTGAACATTTTTTACCCATATTACCACCTTCAAACGGTGGGATAAATTCATCACTTTATTTGTGATTTGTGATCCTTTATCGAAACATGATGTAGGGATTTCAGTTCATCCTTCCATGGATTCACCCTTGGAACTTGATTCCTATTGTAGGTCACCCTCATGTAAAAAATGTGTTCATAAAACGCATTCCTGATACCATATCTTTGTGGGTGACATTAAATTACGCTACTTCTATATGGAAATTCAAGGTGGTATTGAGGGGGAAGTAAGGTTCAATTAGGAGAGTAGTCACCCTAGGAATTACTGGCATGTCAGGAAACTAGAAAATTGGTAACATGTATTCATCCTGATAGGATGGAATCTCATGGAGTCATATCTGGTATGAAACATGAGAAATTTCATGTTAATAAAGTTGTATTTTATTCCAAAGGAATATCTTCCATGGTTTTCCTTGAGAATCCCAAATTTAACATGAGTTATTAGTGTGTCAAGTTATGAGTTCAACATCATACACAGATGAAGTTAAACTAATTAGAATTTCCCAAGGAGGTGGATCAAAGAGGTAAATCCTTAGGAGGGATCACCTAGAATGTTTACTAAATGGGTGGATCGGAACCCCTCTAGTAGAAGACCCAGAAGGTGTGTCCCATAAAGGGAATACATAACACCATGAATTATTGTATGAATACCATTGTAGGTGGATTAAGGATGTGAAACCCTATATAGGGGACACCAAGGATTACCATTAGTTCAGAATGGACCTCAAAGAGGCATGCTACATACCCTATTTATGAGACATGGATCAAAACCCACATAGTTTGATTGATGGTGTGGAGAATACAGATGAGAGATTCTCTTTTTAATCCTATTGCACTTGGTTAGACTGGGAAGGATTGTATGGAGCTTGCATATGGTAGACACTTGGGTGCTTCTTGGAGTAGCGATGATACATATGGGACTTACGTGTAAGAATAACCTAGGATGGTGGCGTGATTCTAATGGGATGTTGCAACCTAGGTGAAAGTCATGATGGGTTATGGAAAAATTGTATGGACTGGATGAATTTCTAGGTTTGGACCTCATAGAGTCTTTTTACTTATCCCAAATGATTGGGAATCAAATCCCACATAGTTTAAGAAGGGGAATTGGTGATTACACCCAAGGAGGAGGCCCATGGAAATGGAGAATTTGGTTGTGAATTATGTATTGGAGAAACCCCTTAATGAGGGTTAGGTTTCATTGTCACTACTAACCTCTAATCCCGCATGAATCATGCTCGAAGTTAGTTTCAATAGGAAGAAGTAGACTTTACTATCGTGTAGCAAAAGATGTACCAATGATAGATGGTGTGAGTATTATGCATCTAATCCTCCAATGGTGAAAATCCCAAAGGGAGAGGGATTGGGTGTTGAGATAAGGAGTAGTGGAATGGGTTTCCAGTTCCCATACCCTCTCTGAGCCATGTACCTAGGGGAGGTAAGGAGGAGCAAAGGTGATTCCTCCTACAATAAAGACTTGTATATTTCTCAAGTATTGATGCCTAGGAGGATACTATTCCATATAAGGGGGTGTGAAGGATGTGATTCCATGTGATAAGGATCTCATTATGTGTCACACATACACGAGACATCCTATATTTTATACACAGGGAAATACCACAATTTAACATAATTTGTCGAGGAAGATTGGTGATCTCTAGTTTTAAATTAGGTTAAATGGATTCAAAGGACTCACTTTTTACCCCTTGGGATTACATAACCATCACTCATCAACCCTTATAGGGGGCAGATTTAGAAATTCCAACTGTTAACGATGTGGAGGAGTGGTCACTTGCATGGTCCAAATTAGCATAACTATATTAATAATCATAGGGAATTTATGTACATATATTGATAATAAAAAATTTAATTAGATTATGGGGCCACATGAAAAGTTAATTAGGCCACCAGAATGGGTGGCACATGAAAAAGGGGGACTTGAAGTATAGCTAAACCAATTGTGGATAGATATAGAGGTTTGGAGCACTTGACCTTCATAAAGAGGTGTCAGAAGAAGTGGGGAAACATGGAGAGGCATTAGAGAGGGTCCTCAAGAAGTAGAGGGTCTCATAGAGGGGTTCTTAATGAAGCTAAGGTGATTCGTGGAGTAAAGTGGATTCAAAAACTAATTGACTTTATAAAAAATGGTGACCTCTCCTCAGGATGATGTCCGGGCTCAGGAAAGAATTTCTTCACAAAGGATGAATGATTCGGGAATCCTCAATTATCCCTAAGGTCATTCCTCATCCTAAAATGGTATTGGACTTCACGAAATGCATCACTACCTTTGGTGGATATATTTAAGAACATGAAAAAATGGGTATCATGGGGCTAGAAAACATTGGGTGATCCATTATTGGTTGGTTCATGACGCTTAGGGAGCTTCAAGAATCAATATCAATATGGAAGTTGAAAGTATATAGAACATACCTTAGAAGTTATAATGAGGAGTATAATTATAAGAAAAGGTTCCCATGATTCTCAGACCATATTCATGGAGAAAAAGTGGGCTTTGTGAATGACCATGGTTAGGATGGACTCATATAGCATAGTTTCAACCCTTACACAGTTGTGGAGCACAATCAGACTCATGTAGTGATTCATTATAGATATTCATGTTCATGGAGGGTGAGGGGTCTCCATGATGTTCCTTGTAAGTCACAACCTTAAGAATTTTGTTTTGGCTCTTTGGGTCATATTTTATTTCAAATATTCATAGTCACCCTTGACTGATCATGTTCCACATATTTTGGTACCAATAGGGACAATTAAGCTCATAATATTCTAGATTTGGTGAAAAATTTCACCTTTTAGGAAAATTTTATGAGGCTTTTTATCTTTCCCCCACCATCAAATTATTTCCCTTAGGGTATTGTGGACCTCATTTTTTTCATACCAACCACATCCTATCCGGGAAAAAATTCTTTGGAGTCTGAAATGTTTTGGCGAAAAGTTCATAGAAGGGTTTCTCTAAGACAAACCTCTTTATAACATTCTATATGAAATGATAGGAGAAATTGAATGAATTATGGTCTTATAGGTTTAACTCATAACCTCATTCAGGTGGGGAGATATACCCTAGAATAAAATACCATATAGAATCATCTAATGTCACTATTTATAGAGCGACATCAAACTTTCCATGAGCCATGGGTTATATTGGAATAGAGATCTCCTCTCTAGTATCAGCTCTAAAAACTAATAAAACTGAAAGACATATGGTATTTATCATCAACATTGGAAAAAAATGGAAATGGTAGAGAGTTGATGAAAATATATTGAAATTATAACATGTTAATAGATTATCTACTTAGTTTGATTGCCCATGGTATTCCCATCATCATCAGTCTTAATGAGGATCCCTTAAGGAAGAGTGCCTTCTTGAGTTTCACCAGATATCATGATAAATGACTCATTGGAATATCACACATCAGGATCTTGATATGTAGTTTCCTATATATTAATAGTATATAGAAATTCTTTTTCTTGATGTTGGATTTACTTGGAAATATTATTGGGAAATAAATATAAAATAGTTAATATTTTCGACTATTACATTAAACAAAAGAAAATAAATTATGTATAAATTAATACTCATGTATTTCCAACTCCTCATTAAAGTTAGAAAACTATTATAGAGAGAATTTAATATAAATATTTATGTGTGATAATGTCTTATGTTTCCATTGACATTATATAATTAACTAAACTCTCAAGGATCACAATATTCTCACCTGATGGGACACTTAACACACCTAGTTATGGGCCAAAATTTATCCCACCCATTTTATTGATAGGCATAACCATTTCAGATCTTATTGATATGGGATGACCATTTACACCCTCATCAAATGGTCTATGAACCTTGTCATCCCCTTATGATACTATAACAGATCCATAATTGGTTATCATGGGGTCCCCAATATGTTAAGTGGATATAAAATATCATGATGAGTAGATTTAGTGGATGCTCCATGAATTACTATTATTTATAAGAAATATTACCAAGATTATATTCTCCCCCCTAATCAATAGGAGAAGATGGGGTCTTGTCCCTCAATAATTCTCTCAGAAAAAACACACTCATCGATAAATGTGGTAAATTAGGTATATCATCCTCCTCAATTAATGAACGATCCATTATAGCACCTTTGAGGGAGGAAATTGATGTGGTTCAACAATCAACATGAATGATCATATGAATAAATATATAATTAGATCATAGACAAGTAGTGTTGAGAAAAAATAACATGGCTACTGATGTTCTTGGATAATTCTTTTGATATCCATTGATGTTTTTCTTAAGAAGTTGTAAGTACAGTTTTTTTATTCTCAAATACAAGTACATTAGATGGTATGGGATAGCGTTATCCCCCCATTTCCTCCTCTATGAATCTATGTCCCAAAGAAAGTACTACTAACTCAAGGGAAGAAAGTTTATTGGTCTTAATAAGGCTATCTGCTAAGGTATATCATGGTGACTCCAACCATGGAGACTGTTCCCATACCAAATACACATCAAATTTATTCATTTTCTTAGTAACATCTCTTTATTAAAAATATATTGTAGGAATAAGGGATACATCATTGGGATAAAAAAACTCATCTAATTAATCAGTATATTGACCATAAAACCCTTCAGTGACACCCTGATATGTCATGTTGGTTACTAATTTTGTAGAAGGGATCTGGCTATTGGTTGAGTAAATAATCATCTTCATATGACATATATATTTTACCACCTTAAAAGGAATTTTATTATAATGAATATAGGAGGGTTAAATAAAATCTCCAAGCTCTATAATGTGTATGGAAACATGAATAAGTGACTATAGGTACTTGATTTTGAAGGTCACATATTTAAAAAATTGGGATGCTTCATGCAATATAGAATATAATGATTCATTGGATGGATATGAATATAACCCAACATCCCTAAACTTTATGGTCTTTAAGTGCCTCTCTATTTTAGTAGGTAGTTGAACAATAAGAAAAGGAGCCTCTTACAGAGGATGGAGACTGGATCATCTTAGCTCAACCCTAGCTAGTAATGAATTTAAAATCCTAGATCACTGAATGGAATGTGTTTTAGGACCTTTGCTGACCTAGATGCTTCATTAATATCACATTATAATTTTACTTTCTTATTGTATTTTCCTTATCCCATAGTTCTAACAGCTCAACATAGGGGGATACTCTTCACTTGATGCACTAGAGGATATGACAAGACCAAGTAATTAGCATACCTAGGATTCAACCCAGTGGATGAATTTGGAGGATGAAACTTAATTACCACTTAATACACCTCATGTTACATTTTACCCCAAATATGTCGGGCCATCATAGGATTCTTCTCCAATATGAATCCTACGGGGGGACACAATTGGTTATTTTAGAAACATAATTTGACATAAAAACTTACAAGGAATGTTGGATTCATAGGTATCTCCACAATATATCTTATTTTCCAACATTTAGTTTAACTCCCCAAGATTTCATAGTTCATTATATCATTAATGTAATTCAGTAGCTTGCGCTACACGGAACATCGAGTTTGAGCACCCCACAACTTACCAAACTAGCCTTTCAAAAAGTGGTTACAAATAGTATTAACTGGATTTTAAATCATATATACTATATTTAATTTTATCATCCATATTATGTGTTTCTTAGAAATAAAATATGAACAAATCCATTTTTTCAGATAAAATAAGTATTTTTTAAAAAATGCAATTTTACAGCCTTTTAATGGAGAACCTTTTTTAAAACAAATATTTGACACTTTTATATATTCACATTAATGATATTAAATTCTTCTTTAGAAGCGGGACATAAAAATTTAGATATGGATAAGTTTTTGGTATTTTTCTAATAACATTCATATTTTGACGAATAGTAAAAAATACTATCTTTTAATTGAAAGAAACTTTTTTTAATCGAAATAATGTATAGTGTTAAATTATGAATTTGAAAGGTTTTAAGTATAATTATATTATATTTTTATCATTTAATACAATGTATGTCATTATAAGTAATTTCACATTTAAATTTGACATAAAAACATGTCAATCTTTTGATAGTTTTTACTTTTTAAAAACCCACCTTTTGGTTTTGACAACGAGAATTAATTTTAAATTAATAAATGAAACTTTAATGTTTTGAATTTGGTAAAATATTATTAATTTTTGAAATTATAATATCAAAATTAGCTTTGGGTGAATATTTTGTATTTTTATGAAAACATTCTATTTTTTATGAATAGTGAAAATAATGCGTTATTATTTAAAACATACTTTTTATATAAATAATTATATATTTTATTTAAATTTATTTTCAGTCAAAATAGATATATAATACCTATATATGTTCAATTTAATCCATTGGAGTCAGTTTATAATAAAATTAGATGTATAAAATAATATTGAACTTTTTAACAACTTTTACCCACCTTTTAGGAGCATTTGCAAATTTTCTTAAAACATAATTTTACCGTTTCTGTGAGTTGAATTTCAAAAATCCGAGAGACATGGTTGATATCAGAAGTTAAAATATGGTTCAATAAGATGAAAATATTTTTTTGGTGAATAATAAATTTTGACTTTTATTTACCACTTTTAGAAGTAAATAGAGTAATTAGAGGTAAAAATGATATTATAATTACCCTAACACATGTTATAATTCTATTGGATAAGTGTATTTTGACCAAAAACTACCTTATAAATAAAATATGATCATTTAGGACCACATTGATTAGATTTGGAAATTTATTATTATTTTATTTAAAGAATAGTTTAAAGTGTTAAATTCAATGTTTAATAACTAATAAATTTTTAATACAGGGTTACACACAAGATAAATTTGACTATAAATAATCTTTAGAAAGATAAAAATATTTCCTACATAATGTTATTTTATTTATAAATTTTAGACATTAAATAAGTTAATTTATCTATTACACAATGATGATGTAGTAATTACCTTATAAATGAAAGAATCAAATAAATGGAATTATAAATATTAAAATAAATACAATTTCAATGTTTTTATGACATCCACGAATTTTTTAAGTGAATATGACATGTTAGGGTCGATTCAATTAATCTTTTTCGAAGTAATAAAGTTGTTATGACTTTCACAAAAACCAAATGCCAAATAATGTCAAAAATGACATAAATTAATTTTTAAAACAAATACTATATTATTGGTTGATATAATATTTCCAAAAATATAAGTTTCAGTCAAAAAACTTAAATAATATTATATATGTCATTAAATAACCACTTGAGTTTCTCTTGGAAGTTTAGAGTATGTTTATTAACCATATAGTATAAGAATACAAGAAGACACGGTAAAAGTTAAAATATTTAACTAAGAGTTAAATGTAAAAGATAAGGTTAATATGGTGACCTAAACCTGTATAAAACCTATTGGTTGAGTGGTTTTCAACCCATACCACCTTATTGTAGAAATAAATAATTTTGAAGCTATTAGAATGTCACAAACCAAACCGGGTTGACCCTGAACTTGTCACCCGTGCCGGCCCGCGGCATGGCCTGAGGGGCGTTCCCGATCCCCACGGGCTAGAAACTAGTGTCGGACATCAACATGTAACCATTGGGAAGTATTTGGTCCATGAAAAAAAGATAAATAGATAAAAATAAACTAATTATTACCAAATAAAACTAGAAGCAGAACTAAAATAAACAGCACATACCTCCTTGTGACCTCTTAGGTCACCACCCAACTCAGAACCAAGCATGCTCCAACATTGAGCAGCTAAACCAAGAACCTGCATGTGAAACCAAACTTGGAATTGGAAATATATAATAGGAATGAAGACCAAGATGCTCAGTAGGCATGCAAAAAATAAACCAATGAATCCAACAGTTCTATTTTTCAATATAGTCCACTAAGACAAGTTTGAAATACATATATAAAAGTAGGGTTTTCATATTTCAAATATAAGCAACATTTTGATCCCATTTAAAAACCCAAACCATGATACACACCATTTACAAAATCATTTTTCATTTTATAAATGAAATCCAAATCAAAAAATACCAAAGCTGGGCTAGAGTAAAATAAGTAAAAAGTGAAAACTAAAAATAAACTAGTGAAATGGAAAGTTAAAAATCAATGTAAATAATCCAGTAATCATGAGTGATCCTTAAAATCTCTAGAAGAACCCTAGACATACTCGGTTTTGGAACCACCTAATGGAATATGGTGAAGCTCCTAAGTCATTAACCAATTATCTACCCTAACTGACCAATCCACTGGCAAAGCCCGCCTAGACTAACAACAAATCCAGGGGTACCAACCCCTCTAATTGGGGTTGGTCAGCAACTGTCAGTCGATCATCTATAAGACGCCCATGAACCCATGGTGGTTATAATAATACTATGTAATTAGGAAGTCCCTCACATGCATGAATCACATCACCGCACTTGCCTACCGCAAACACGGACGCTTATTATGCGTTCACCCATAAACATTTATCCTAGATATGAGTTCTCCATACGCTTATATAAATGCATAAATGTCAAACAAAAAAGTGCCAACCAGGCCGGGACATCATTAGATTATCAAAACCACTTTATTAAATGCTTGGAGTAGTAAATCAGGCCTCTAGTTTTATATAATCAATTTCCTTTATAAAAACATTACCCAAGATAATCTAAAACAACTCTAAACACCACTTTTGTATTTAAAAATCCAAACATGCCCTTAGGTTCCATGTTTAAAAGCATTTCAATAAAAGTATTTAGTGATACTATTTTCAATTTTGTAAAAACAAACAATGTGTTACCTCACACCACACACTCAACAAAATATATACACCAAAAGACAAATGGGCATAAACTCATTGATTTCTTTTCAAACCAATTTAAAGAACCAGATGAAGAGATCCACAACATTTAGAAAACCCAAACCACTTATAAAACCAAGGATTTGAAAAACTACCAATTCAAAGAGACACGCGAAATCCTTTTAAAAAAAACCCTATGTTTCATAAAACTAACCAACGCATGATAAACAAGTTCCAAAAAAATGTTTCTAAAAGAAAATGCCACTCAATTCATCGAACAATACCATTGTAGATAAAGGCATTAATTTCCAACCAAGTTGGAAAGGCATAAACATTTGTGTAAATAAAAGAGTCTCCAAAAAATCCATATTTAATAAAATGTTTTAACAGGAAAACACAAAAATAAGTTAACTATAAACATAATATATGTGTGAAACATAATCTAATATTTAATTAAGAAAAAAAATCATTAAATGGATTAAAATTTGGAATCAAAGGCATTGAAAGACCTACACATAACCAATGAACTATTTCAGAGCTATTTTTTACACATTTAACCATCAAAGAAACACTGCAATGAATAAACTATCAGGATTATAAGGGTGTAAATAACATTTATAAATTAATTGAAACCATTCAAGTTCATATGGAAAACATCAGAAAGAGTGAATGATGGAAACACCTACCTCAAAAGCAGGACCAATACAACTCTTGGCATTCAACGCTTTCTAACTCAAGCAGTCATCTGCTCACACGCACATACCTCCATATGTATCTATGTATCCCGTTACCCAATGCACATATTCTCGACAACATGAGGGAATAAAATCATAAAGGATATATATATCTATATATATACATACCTTTGTATATGCGCACAGGTTGTCCAAAGGAACTGGAAACACTTCACATAAAAACCGGGACCCTCAAACATCATAATGTTATCAAATTACATGTGAAGAAACCAAAAGAAGGTTTCAAATCTTATATTTTATGATAAAAACAAATAGAAACCACCTTGTCTTCGACGGAGGTTGCTGGAACACACAACAACGGGTCCCGAGTGGCCCCTTACACAACCTCGGAAGTATGAAAAGAAGCCGATGTACGGAGAGGGATTAAGATGGGGGCTGGCCGGGGCACTGGCACAAAAAGAAGGGAGCACCGAGAAGGGTGTAATCAATCAAAGGAGGGTGCAGCGGAAGGGGGTTCAAGCCACTAAAACATGGGGTCGCCGGAAGAGAGGAGGCGGTTGGGGGTTCGGAGCGCCGAGGTCGGACCACCGGAGAAAGGGAGGTGGGGAGGGGTTTATCGCGCACATGCCACTAGAGGAAGGAGCTCACGCTGGTGTCTGAGCACACCACATGAGAGAGAGGGAGAAGGATGGAGGTCGTCATCTGGCCACGTGCACATGTGGTTGATAAGGGAAGGGTCGATGTGCCATGCCGTGGGGAGGGGGAGAAGGCGCCTCACGCTGGATGTAGGAGGGGTGGTGGCTTTGCTAGATCGGGGAAGAGGAGGCCACCGGGAGGTGCTGCTGGTACGAAGCGCAGAACGGTGGAAGGGGAAAATGAGGCTATGGGGTAGGTTTACAGTTTAAAGAAACAATAATAAAATATAATAATAATAATAACAAAACCCATAATATTAAAAAAAAAAATTATTAATATTTATCAGTAATTTTATTTTCAAGTAATAATAATAATAATGATATCAATGTTACAAAAATAACAATAGGAATAATATTGATAGCAAAATGATAATAATAATGTTAATAATTTAAAAATAAATTAATAACAATTTTAATGATAATAAAAATGATAATTTTTTTTACATTTCATTTTAAATAATAATTATATTTATAATAATTTAATAATAATAGTATTATTGCCAAATTAAATAATAAAAATATTACCATTTGTGCAAACATATTCTCATTATTATAATTTAAACATTAACCTTGTTTTATCAATATAAACTTTTATTTATCTTTCTTTTTCAATTAACTTAATTTATTTTTTTAATTTATTATCTATTGTCGTGCCACTACGCATTCACCAAGACCAAACTCATGGTCACCGCTGACGGTGCGGTGACCATACACTGGCCCCAGACCCGCCAAAAACATCAAACATCGAAAATTTCAAATCGAGACCCAACTAAACCTCATCCAAATGTCACGAGACTAGGTAAATAGTAAAAATAAAATAAAATAAATAGGAATCTGAGGTCTGGGTGTGAAAATTCTCCCCATCATAGACACTTTCTACCCCCAGAAAGTAATCAAGTCAACAGTTGAAACAACTAGAGTCCATGCCCAGACAAGACCAAAGGAAAAAAGAGAGCCTCAGAGTAACTTTTCCAAACAAAAGGTCACACCCGACTAATTCAAGGAGGACCACAACCTGATTTTTAGGGGAGAACACAGGAGGGTTCTCCCCACCAAGATATTTCACTAATACCGAAGCCCTTAAAACCCAACCCCCCTAGTGGGGGATACAAGAACTCCCAAATAGAACTCATCCAATCTCTCCATGTGGAATGAAAAATAATCCTAAAAATAAGACGAAGGATTCATATGAATCAAAATAGAAACAAGAGGATGAGAAATGAACTAAACACTCCTCCTCAATTTCACGATACCAAACATTCCTCTAACGGGTACAGCTGAGACCAACTCAAAATCCGAACGGGTCAGTTTCTTCACGAGCCTAACACCCTTCAAGGACAAAAAACAATTTGGAAACCACTCTAAGAGTAGATATGACCTCTTGGATTGCGGGGTAACAAGATCATAACGCCACCACAATAAGGATGAGAATATGACAACGATGAGAATAGAACAAGGAAATTTTGGATATTTCCAACCCAATGATCAAAACATTATCCAGACCGAGGTTCCACACACCCTCAGAAACTCATGACTATACCCAAACATTACCCTGATACCTATGGATGGGGCCCTGATGGAATAAGTGTATCCTGCCTCATAGTCAAGTATTTGCGTCCTCCAATCCCTAACTCCTTCCTTCTGAATGACACTTCTTCTAGAACACTCTGGTGACCCGAACAGTCTCAAAATAACAAGACTTCAGAGGGATGCAACAAGGTGGCTTAGAATTCTTGAAATGGACACCCTAGCGGCATGCAATAGAATGGTCCAAAAAACTGGGATTCGGTACATGATAAGATCCTTTCCAGATGGGGAACCTTCACTAGTGTCGACCCCCACCAACTACACCCCAGACCCAAACGACGATGATACATTCCACCATTACTAGTCCAGAACTGAACCCTATAATAATTTTGGATGGTATGACCCTTAACTACCTTGGGAGATCCTAACAACCCGAAAACACACTATCTTTCCAAACTATACAACTGCCTTTAATAGACTGTGATTACCTTGATAAGTAGGAACACACAAAAAGAATTGGGAACTGATCATAACTCATTAACAACTTGTGGAAGCTTTCTGGGCGGCACACTCATAACAACATGAAAAACACCGTTGAAACCGGCATCCAACCGAAAATCAATCAATGAAACAACACAAGACAAGGGAAATAGTCCCATAATACAATCATATAAAAATAAAAGCATAAATAACTTTTCCAAAACCTTTATTTCTTTAAAATTTTATAACTCACCTATGCCGCCTTATGAGCCATCACATCTGCGTTCATTAACTCTTGATCACATCATCTGCGAAAAAGTGCCCCCACGCACTCTCAGTACATACCCACACATGTGTGACCCTCCATAAGGAGTGACAAGGTTCAAACACTTCTTTTCCTTACTAAATTCAAACACATTCCATGTTTTTTTTCAAACTGAAACACTTTCTCTTTAAAACCCCACTTTACTAATTTTAAAAACAATTTAGAAGAGGCCCCTATTATTTTCATTTCGAAATCACATTCATTTTTAACACACACTCACATCAACTGAGTTCAAAATGAAACACAACAAACTATAAACCATCAGAATGAGGAACTAGTGTATGTGCCTAACCATGCGACATGGTGGTGAGCCAAGCCCCAGTTAAGGCATAACACTAAGAGGAACATAAACCAGGAACATGGACTCCACATGGGTCACCACCCCATGTGAGGCCGCAACATGAACTGATTCACCCGCATTTTCATTCCTGATTCCAAAACACCCTATGAAAAATGGCTCAAATCGCGGACTACCCCTGATAACTCAGGTGTCATTGTGAGCGGTGGTGATTAGGCACCAAGCCGTAACCTACCTCCTGAGCCCCAACAGTCCTAATCTCCATCTACCAGACACCCCAAATAAGAAGGGCCACCTCTAATAACATTTTGTCCCGAACCAACCCGGGTCGACCCTGAACCGGTCACTAGAGATGGCCCGCAGCATGGGCCGAGGGGCGTTCCCGATACCCATGATCTGGAAACCAGTGTCAGGCATCAACACATAACCATTGGGAATGATTTGGACCATGAAAAAAAGATAAAAAGATAAAAAAACCAACGATAACCAAATAAAACTAGCAGTAGAATGAAAGAAACTGCACACACTTCCTTGTGACCTCTTTGGTTACCACCCAACTCAGAACCAAGCCTGCTCCAACATTGAGCAGCTGATTCAGGAACTTGCATGATAAACTGAACCTGCAACTGGAAAGATATATTAGGCGTGAGAATTAAGATGCTTAGTTGGGATTCCAAAAACAAACCACTGAATCCAACATTTCTCTTTTCCAAAATAGTCTACTGACACAAGTTTGAAATACATATATAAAAGTAGGGTTTTCATATTTTAAAAATAAGTAACATGTTGGTCTCATTTAAAAACCCAACACACACTACACACCATTTCCAAAATCATTTTTCATTTTATAAATGAAATCCAAAATATAAAATACCGAAGCTGGGATAGAGTAAAACAAGTAAAAAGTGAAAACTGAAAATAAACTAGAGAAACAGAATATAAAAAATCAATGTAAATAAAAAAATAACCTTGAGTGATCCTAAAAATTCCTAGAAAACCCCTTGACATACTGGGTCTCAGAACCACATGTCGGCGTTTGGTGAAGCTCCTAAGTCTATAACCAACTAGCCGCCCTAACTGACCAATCCAGCGGAAAAGCCCGCCTAACATAACAACAAATCTAGGGGTACCAACCTATCTAATCAGGGTTGGTCCGCAACCGTCACTCGATCATCTAAAAGACACCCAATAACCCTTGGTGGTTATAATAATATTGTGTAAGTAGGAAGGCCCTCGCATGCGTGACTCGTTTCACCGCACTTGCATACCCCAAACACGGATGCTTCATATGCATTCACCCATAAAGAGTTAACCTAGATAGGAGTGCCTCATATACTTATATATATGAATAAATATCAAACATACAATGTTCCAACCGGTCCATCACATCATTCAGTTATCAAAAAAACTTTAATAAATGCCTAGAGTAGTAAATCGGGCCTGATGTTTTACATAATCAGTTGCCTTTATGAAAACATTTCACAAGATCTTCAAAAACAACTCTATACACCACTTCTGTTTTTAAAAATCTAAACGATCCCTTAGGATCCATGTTTTAAATCATTTCAATGAAAGTGTTTAGTGATACTGTATTAAATTTCATAAAAATAAACCAAGTGTTTCCTCACACCACATACTCTACAAAATATATGCACCAAAATCCAAACGGGAATAAACTCATGGATTTCATTTCAAACTAATTTAAAGAACTGCATGAAGAGACACACAAAATTTAGGAAACAAGAACCTCTTATAATACCAAGGATTTGAAAAAACTACCAATTCAAAGAGACACGAGAAATCATTTTTACAAAACAAGAAGTTCTATAAAACTAACCAACGCAGGACAAACAATTTCCAAAACAAAATGTTTCTACCAAAAAACACCACTCAAGTCATCGAACAATACCATTGTAGATGAAGGAATTTAGTTCCAACCAATTTGGCAAGGCATCAACTTGTGTGTAAATAGAGGATAATTCAAAAAATCCATCTTTAATCAAATGTTTCAATAAGAAACCACTACCATAAGTTAACTATAAACATAATAGAGGTGTGAAAGATAATCTAAGATTTAACTAAGAAAATGAAAGCATTAAATGGATTAAAATTTTGAATCAAAGGCATGAAAACACCTAAACATAACCAAGGAACTATTTCAAAGTTGTTTTTTACACTTTTAACCCTCAAAGAAACACTACAATAAATAAAATATCAGGATTATAAGGGTGTGAATAACATTTACAAATTAAATGAAATCAAACAAGTGCCTTTGTAAAACATCAGAAAGTGGGAAGGATGGAAACACCTACCTGAAGAGAAAGACAAATACAATGCTTGGAATTTGGAACTTTCTAAATCAAGCAGTCATCCTCTCGCGCACACATACCTCCATATATATCTATGTATCCCCTTACCCAATTCCCGTATTCCCCGAACCATGAGGGAAAATTCACATAAACGATATACATATATATATATACCTTCGTATATGTGTGAAGGTTTTCCAAATGAACTGGAAATGCTACACATAAAAACTGGGGCCCTCAAACATCATAAGATTATCAAATTACATGTGCGGAAACGAAAATAAGGTTTCAACTCTTACATTGGATGATGACAATGAACCAAAACCACCTCGCCTTCAGCGGAGGTTGCTGGAACACACACCAACGGGTCTGGAGTGACCCTTTGTACAACCTCAAATTTCCAAATAGAATCTGAGGCATAGAGAGGGATTTTAAGGGGGGATGGCCAGGGTGGTGGTGAAAAACGTAGGGTGCGCTGAGAAAGGGGTCTTCAAAAAATGGAGGGTGAAATGCATGGGGGGTTTGAGCACTAGAATAGGGGGTTCCACTGGGTTGTGCGCCGCTAGTGTCAGGGGGGTGCAGCTTTGTAAGAGAGGAGGCGGCTGGGGGTTCGGAGCGGCGAGGTCGGACCGCCGGAGCAAGGAGGGAGGGGAGGGGTTCGTCGCGCACAGGCCGCCGGAGGAAGGAGCTCGTGTTGGGGTTCGAGCGCATGACACAGGAGAGAGGGAGAAGGTCTGAGGGAATCGTTCGACCATGCACACATGTGGTTGAGGATGGAAGGGTCATTGTGCCATGCTGTGGGGAGGGGGAGATGGCGCCTCATGCCAGATGCTGGAGGGGCAGCGGCTTCGCAGGACCGGGGAAGATGAGGCCATTGGGAGTGGCAGGTGGCGCAAATCACAGAACAAGGAAAGGGGGGAAATGCAGGTATGGGGTAGGTTGAAGGTAAATTAAACAATAATAAAATCTAATAATAATAATAATAATAAAACCCATAAATATTAGTAAATCAAATAATAATTATTATTTCTCATTCATTTTATTTTAAGTAGTAATAATAATAATAATAATAATAATATCAATGTTACAATAATAATAATAGCATTAATATTAATAGAAAAATGATAATAATAATGTTAAAAACAACAAAATAAAATAATAAAAAACTTAATGATAATCAAAATGATAATTTTTTTCATTACATTTTAAATAATAATTATATTTATAACAATTTAATAATAACATTATTATTACCAAATTAAATAATAACAATATTACCATTTTCGCAAACATATTCTCATTATTATAATTTAAACATTAACCTTGATTTATCGATATAAAATTTTATTTAGATTCCTTTTTCAATTAACTTAATTTATCTATTTAATTTATTATCTATTTGAAGTTTCGCGGAACTGCACATTCCCTAGGAAGAAATGCATGGTCCTCACTGATGGTGCGGTGACCGTACACTGGCCCAAGACCCACCAAAAACATCAATCTTAAAAAATTTAAAAACAGGACTGAACTAAACCTCGTCCAAATGACACGAGACAGAGTAAATAGTAAAAATAATATAAAATAAATTGGCGTTCAAAGTCGGGTAGTGAAAATATTCCCCACCACAGACACTTTCTAACCCAAAAAGTTATCAAGACAATAATTGACACAACTAGATTCCACACCGAGACAAAACCAAAGGAAAAAAGAGAGCCTCAAAGTAACTATTCCCATCAAACGTCACACCCGACCAATTCAAAGAGCACCACACCCTGATTTTTTGGGGAGAACATGAGAGGGTTATCCCCACCACGAGAATTCACTAATACAGAAACCCTTGAAACCCAAACAAACCACCTCCCCTGGGGGGGGGGGCAATACAAGAACTCCGAAAAAAAAACTCATCAAATCTCTCCATGTGGACTGAACAATAATCCTAAAATTGAGATGAAAGATTGCAATGAAACAACCCAGAAACTTGAGGATGAGAAATGAACTCAAAAATTCCCCTGAATTTCACTATATCAAACATTCCCATAATGGGTAGAGTTGTGAACAACTCAAAATCTACACAGGTCAGTTTCCTCACGATCCTAACACCCATCAAGGACAATGAACAATTTGGAAACAACATTGAGAGTGAATAAGACCACTTGGATTGTGGGGGAACAAGCTAATCACACCACCATAATATGAATGATCTTATGAAAATGATGAGAATAGAACAATGAAAATTTGAATATTTCCATCCCAAATCTGAAAACATTATCTTGACCGATGTTCCACACACCCTCGACTACTCCTGACTATGAACGAGCTTCACCCCGAGACCTGTGGATGGGGACCTGATGGCTGAAGTGTCTCCTGCCTCACAGTAAAGTATTTGTACCCTCCAGTCCCTAACTCCTTCCTCTTGAACGATGCTTCTTCTAGAACTCTGTAGGGACCGAAGCAGTCTCACGATAACAAGACATCGAAGGGATGTGATATGGTGACATAGAATGCCTAAAATATCCACCATAGTGGCATACAAGAGAACTGTCCAATAAATTGGGAGTCGGTACCGATGAAGATCCTTGCTAGATGGGTAACCTTCACCAGTGTCGACCCCACTAACTACACCCAGACTCTAATGACGATGAGACTTCCCACCATTACTAGACCAGAACTGAACCCTCTAATAATTTTGCGAAGGTATGATCCTTAACTACCTTGGGAGTTCCCAACAACCCGAAGACGCACTATCATTACGAACTATACAACAACCTCTAACAGATGTCGATTTACTTGATAAACAGGCAACACACAAAAAGAATTGGGAACTGGGCATAAATCATTAACAACTTTTGGATGCTTTCTGGGTGGCACACTCATAACAACAAGAAAAACACCATCAAAACTAGAATCAAGCCAAAACTCAATAAAATAAACAACACGAGACAAGGGAAAGATGACCAAAAGCCAAACATATACCAATACAAGGATAAAAGACTTTTACAAAACCTTTATTTCTTTAAAATTTTAGAACTCACCTATGGAGTCTTATGAGCTGTCACATGTGCGTTCATTAAATATCACTCACATCATCTGAGAACAAGTCCCCCCCACTCTCTCCGTACATACCCACACACGTGTGACCCTCCATAAGGAGTTCTAATGTTCAAACACTTCATTTATTTACTAAATCTAAACACATACAATGTTTTTTTTTTCAAACCGAAACACTTTCTCGTTAAAACCCAACTTTACTAAGTTCAAAAACAATTTTTAGAAACCCATATTTTTTTAATTACGAAATCACTTTCATTTTTAACACACACTCACATCAACTGAGTTCAAAATGAAACACAACCAACTATAAAACATTGGAATGAGGAACTAGTGTCTATGCCTAACCTGATGACATGTTGGTGAGCCAAGCCCCAGTTAAGGCATAACACTAAGAGGACCTTAATCCAGGAACATGGACTCCACATGGGTCCCCACCCCCTGTGAGGCCACAATGTGAACCAATTCACCCCCATTTTCATTCCTGAATCCAAAACACCCAAATACAAAAGTCTCAAATCCCGGACTACCCCAAGGAACTCAGGTCTCGTTGCGAGTGGTGGTAATCAGGCACCGAATCATAACCTTCCTCTTGAGCCTCGATAGTCATAATCTCTATCTACCAGACACCCCAAATAACAAGGCCCTACTTTGATACCATTTTGTCGCGAACCAACCCAGGGTGACCCTGAACCAGTCACCCGATCCATCCCACAGCATGGCCTGAGGGGCGTTCCCGATCCCCAAGGGAAGGCTACTAGTGCCGGGCTTCTACACTTAACCATTGGGAAAGATTTGGCCCATGAAAAAAATATAAATAGATAAACAAAAACTAATGATAACAAAATAAAACAATCATAGAAACAAAAATAAACTACACATACCTCCTTGTGACCACTTAGGTCACCACCCAACTCAGAACTAAACCTCATTCAACATTGAGTATCTAAACTAGGAACCTATATGAGAAACTGAACCTAAACCTGGAATGATATAATAGGCATGATAACCAAGATGCTTAGTAGGGATGCCAAAAATAAACCACTGAATCAAACAGTTCTCTTCTCCATAATAGTCCACTGACACATGTTTTAAATACATATATAAAATTAGGTTTTTCATATTTTAAAAATAAGCAACTGTTTGATCCCATTTAAAACCCCAACACAAGCTACACACAATTTCCAAAATCATTTTTTATTTTATAAATGTAATCCAAAACAGAAAATATTAAATCTGGGATAGTGTAAAACAATTAAAAAGTGAAAACTAAAAATAATCTATTGAAACGGAAAGTAAACAATCAATGTAAATAATCCAATAACCATGAGTGATCCTAAAAATCCCTAGAATACCCCTAGACATACTCGATTTCGGAACCACCTACCGGCATATGGTGAAGCTCCTAAGTCTATAACCAACTAACTGCCCTAACTGACCAATCCAGTGGAAAATCCTACCTGGCCTAACAACAAATCCAGGGAGTACCAACCCATCTAATCGGGGTTGGTCAACAACCGTCACTCGATCATCTAAAAGACTCCCATGAACCCATGGTGGTTATAATAATACTGTGTAAGTAGGAAGACCGTCTCATGCGTGACTCATCTCACTGCAATGGCCTACCACAAACACAAATTCTTCATATGCATTCACCCATAAAGGGTTACCCTAGATAGGAGCTCCACATATACTTATATATATACATACATGTCAAAAATACAATGTTCCAACTGGTCCATCACATCACTTAGTTATCAAAACCACTTTATTAAATGATTAGAGTTCTAAATCGGGCCTCTAGTTTTACATAATCAATTTCCTTTATGAAAACATTGCACAAGATCTTCTAAAAAAACTCTAAACACCTCTTTTGTGTTTAAAAATCCAAACAGGCCCTTAAGTTCCACGTTTCAAAGAATTTTAATAAAAGTATTTGATGATACTATATCCAATTTCTTAAAAACTAACCAAGTGTTGCCTCACACCACACACTCAACAAAATATATACACCAAAAGCCAAATGGGCATAAGTTCATGGATTTATTTTCAAACCAATTTTAAGAACCATAGGAAGATACCCACAACGTTTAGAAAACAAGAATTACTTATAAAACCATGGATTTGAAAAAAAATACCAATTCAAAGAGGCACACAAAATCATTTTTACAAAAACACTAAATTCCATAAAACTAACAAACGCTGGAAAAACAAGTTCCAAAAAATGTTTCTACATGAAACCACCACTCAAGTCATCAAACAATACCATTTAAGATAAATGAATTTAGTTAGAACCAAGTTGGCAAGGCATAAACATGTGTGTAAATAGAGGAGCATTCAGAAACTCCATTTTTAATCAAATGTTTCAATAGGAAAACACTACCATAAGTTAACGATAAACATAATATAGGTGACAAACATAATATAAGATTTAATTAAGAAAACGAAAGTATTAAATGGATTAAAATTTCAAAGAAATGTCATAGAAACACCAACACATAACCCAAGAACTATTTCAAAGTTGGTTTTTTAACTTTTAACCATCAAAGAAACACTACAATAAAAAAACTATCAGGATTATAAGGGTGTTAATAAAATTTATGAATTAAATGAAACCATGCAAGTGCCTATGGAAAACTTTGAAAAGAGAGAAGGATGGAAACACCTGCCTCAAGAGCAGGACCAATACAATGCTTGGCATTCAGCAATTTCTAACTCAAGTAGTCATATGCCCATGTGCACATACCTCATTATATATCTATGTATCCCCTTACCCAATGACCGTATTCCCTACGCCAAGAGGGAATACGGACATAAATGATATACATATATATATATACATACCTTTGTATATGTGCACTGGTCTTCCAAAGGAACTAGAAACACTATACATAAAACCGGGACCCTCAAACATCATAAGATTATCAAATTACATGTGCAGAAACCAAAAGAAGGTTTCAACTCTTACATTTGATGACGACAGCAAACTGAATCTGACTCGCCTTCACCGGCGGTTGTCGGAACACACACCAAAGGGTCCCGAGTGGCCCTTTGCACAACCTTGGAAGTCCGAAGAGAAGTAAACTCATGAATAGGTATTCCGAGGGGGGATGGCTGGGGCACTGGTGAAAAAACAAGGGTGCATCGAGTAGGGGGTTTTCAAACAAAGGATGGCACAATGCCTGGGGGGTTTGAGCGGCTGGAGCAGGGGGTTCTGCTGGGTTGTACGCCACTAGTGGAAGGGGGGTGCGGCGCCAGAAGTGAGGAGGCAGCTGGGGGTTCCAAGCAGCGATGTCGGCATGCTGGAGTAAGGGAGGAGGGGAGGGGATCATCGTGCATAGGCTTCTGGAGGAAGGAGATCGTGCTGGGGTCCGACCGCGCCACACGAGAAAGAGGGAGAAGGCCCGAGTGCGTCAGCCAGCCGCACGCAGAGGTGGTTGGGGAGGGAAGGGTCACTGCGCCATGCCATGAGGTGGGGGAGAAGGCGCCTCATGCCAGATGCAGGAGGGACAATGGCTTTGCTGGATCGGGGTAGAAGAGGCCACCGAGAGGGGCTGGTGGCACGAAGCGCAGAACGGGGAAAGGGGGAAATGTGAGTGTGGGGTTAGTTTATAGTAAAAAACAATAATAAAATATAATAATAATAATAATAATAATAATAAAACCCATAAATATTAATAAAACAAATAATAATTGTTATTTCCCATTAATTTTATTTTAAGTAATAATAATAATAATAATATCAATGTTACAATAATAATAATATCAAAAATATTAATAGAAAAATGATAATAATAATGTTAATAACAAAAAAAAAGAAATTAATAAGAGATTTAATGATTATAAAAACGATAAATTTTTTACATTTCCTTTTAAATATTAATTATATTTATAAAAATTTAATAATAAAATTATTATTGCAAAATTAAATAATAAAGATATTACCATTTATGCAAACATATTCTCATTGTTATAATTTGAAAAATAACCTTGTTTTATTGATATAAAAATTTATTAATCTTAATTTTTCAATTAAATTAATTTATTTGTTTAATTTGTTATCTATTTGAGGTGCCACGCCACCATGCATTAACCAGGACCAAATGCATGGTCACCGCTGATGGTGTGGTGACTGTGCACCGAACCCAGACCCACCGAAAACATCAAACATCAAAAATTTCAAATCGGGGCCCAACTAAACCTCATCCAAATGACCTGGGACAGAGTAAATAGTAAAAATAAAATAAAATAAATAGGTGTTTGAGTTCAGGGTGTGACATATAAACCAAAAATGATTTTATTATAAAATAATATTTCATGATTTTCCTTAAGTGACCCTCACCTCTCTTATAAAAGGTTACTTACCCTTCTCTCAAAATCACACCTCCAAAGCCATTTTGACTCAGCCAGACACTACAAAAATATCCTCCCATCTTCCCTCAAATCAACCTAGAGTTTTTACTTTGATTATAAATCCAACCTATGGAGCCATATTGATCAACTCAAAAGGAAACACCTAAAGAATAGGCAATAATTTCACTCCCTCTTTCAAGTTTATTTCATCTTCCACTTCCTCTTTCTTTGTTGTTTCCATAACAAAATAATAAATCAAGTACCTTCTATATACTGTGATTTTATTATAAATATGGTACAACCCTATTTGTTATTCTATCCATCCTATAAATGACAAGGTCACTATACGCGCGTAAGTACGGCTTACCGTCTTGACGTCGTGGTGTAGTTTGTCATTCAAACACTTCATTACTTGGATGGGTATAATAATTAGTATAACTGATGTAAATAATAAATATAAAATTTTATGTATTCTTTATATATGATATTACATCCAATTACATACAATTTCACCATTAATATAATGATATTCTTGCTCGTGCGTACGTACAAATTACCGTCTCCACGACGCGATTAGATTCATTCCCACATTCACCATTCAACGATGATTATAAAAATATATATTATTAATAATTATGTAATATATGACATAATAATGATACTATATATATATATATATGTATGTACTTACATATATCTTATTCACTTACTTCCGTTCAATACGATATGAAAACAGAAACAACGTTTATGCGTACGTATGACCTACCGTCTCCATAAACGGTGCCTTCCATTTCATATATATATATATTATAAATATTTATGATATATAAATCAAGGTTGATATTTTGTAAGTATTTAAATCATTATCTAAATGATACGATCAAGAATAACATGTTTAAACAAGTACGATAAAAAAGTGATTATTACCCAAAATGTTAATTTAACATGGAAATCATTATTAAATGTGTAGTATAAAGTCATAAATGAATCATGTATGATATAATAAATATGAATATGGTTCTGGTATAATTTAATAACATACTATGGTCATTACACAGGAGGTTAAACTTACCCTCGACCAAAGGAAAGTGCAAGGTAAGGGTTAGTTTCACAATCTCATTATTATCCGAGGTCATTTTTATGTAAGTATCTAATATGAAATCATTATTAACCATGTACATGTTTCATAAAAGTGTGTTCAAAGGGATTATTTTTAAGGGACATTTTATTAAAACATCATTTTAAATGTTTTAAATATTTAGTCTTCTAAAACTTTATCATTAATGTCCATGTTTTCAAAATGGTGTTATGGATTTATATATATGGACATGAATGTTTTAAAATGTTAATTCCTTTAAAAAGATTTAATGTTTTATTGGACAATTTGATTAAAAACTATATTTTGAATGAATTCTTTTATATTAATTTTAAATGATTTCCAGAAAAAAGGCATATTTCTCTCAAAAAGTTTTACTAATAAATTTCAACTATGTCAACATACTTTACGAGATATTATTGCTGATCGAGGTTGATTTATTATGATACAAATATTCCATATTGTATTGAAGGTATTTTGATATGTTTGTCTATGGATGTGTTATTTTTATACCATTCATGTTTTATGGATAAAGTATCGACATTTCGTACACTAGTTTTAATATGAATGATTATGTTATGTTTCATACAAGGAATTCATTGGACTTAGTAAGTGACATGTGGAGCCCACTATAGCTCCTCGATGCATCGGTAGGTCTCATGAGACAAACTAGTTTATTGGAAGAAGGCCTCGAAAAAATTATATTTGTATTCTTGGCACAAGGCCTTGACTATGTGGTTATGAAGTCTGGAATTATGCATTCCATCATTCTGAAATTAGCTATTGATATTACATGTGATTGTTTGACTAGTAGAATATCCATGTGAATAAGTAAATGGAAGTATTTGATTTATCTTTTCCAGATTTTTCTGAATTTTAAGTTTAAAAGGCATTTGTTTTAGTTTTATACATTGCCTTATATATTTATTCTTATTTATGAAAGTTTTCTCTATATTTTTATCCTTACAAAGCATCTAAGATCACCCCTTTCTATGTTTTATTTTTTTTAGGATGCGAAGAAGTATATTATGACTTACATGTAGGGATAGTCTTAGGGATATTATTGTTTTCAATGGAGAAAATGTTTTTGTTTTTAATTTTATAATTTAATATAACATTCTTGTATTTAATTTCCAAGACTGCTAAACTGATCGGTCCTTCAGGACATGATTCCTTGTAATCATTCCAATGTATTAAAATAATGAACCGACTCTGGGTAACTGGGGTCAGGGCATTAAATTTAGTCTCTGAATGGATTCATATATGATCTAATCTCATTATCACTATGAACATTATGGAAAATCATCCAAATGGGTGGGACTTTGTATGAAAAAAGATTAAACTCTCTCTATAAGCTAAGATTCTTCAGAGCTTCCAAATAATTTAAAGTCAGAGTCTAGATTCTAGAAACAACCTAAAAAAAGGATGGAATCTATATCCAAGAATTCAAACTGCTCTAACTAATGAATAAGTTTTGGAGTGTAAGGTTGTCCACCCAAATATAACGTGTAATGGACTAATAAGATTAAATTGTACCTTCCCCACAAGAATATGCATAAGAAATATATGGATATTTTCTCGAATAATGGACTTTGACATTACATTCTCATGTTCTATTAAATTGGGCTCTATGACATAGGTCTCAGACTTACACCACCATTGGACCCATGCGAAGGTAGACTATAGGTGCACAACTAAATTTCTAAAAATAAAGCAAGATGAGTCCTGAAAGTGTGTTTAGACTTTGTTGTATATCCCCATGAGCCATATTTTACTTTCTCTAAAATTGACCAATATATTCATGGGATACCCCATTTTATATTTTGAGGCACCTCGTTGGGTCTTGCATCTCGGTCCCCATCCTTGGTGAATCAAGAATACATTCATCCCTACCCCCATATAAACCTCACCCCTTGGGAGAGGATCATCCTATATGTCCTTCAGGGTTACCTTCAATAACATGATGGACTGGATGAGTTTTAAATAAACATTACCCCGTGTTCCCTTAGAAGGGATTAATTCATCATAAATCTCACTGAGGACAATGTACTCTATGATCTTATTTACATTCCATAACAATATACCGACTTACCCATGAATAAAGTGAAATGTATTATTCTACGGGATCCATCAGCTAAGAATATATAGGATTATATCTAGTTTCACATACATGTACATATGTTGAACCCGTATAGCTCCATAACTCTAAAATTTCACCATCATTACTTTTAACTCAGCACAAGTCATGTGCATCCAATATTCCCACATGTTTTTCTTAACTCCCCCTATAGAACATAAGTCATATTCTTCCTTCCATCCCATCAACTCATTTGTGATTGGGTATTAGATGATAGATGATTAACAACACCTTTTTAGCTCAAGGTTATGTGGAATTAAATCCCTGGTGATTGAACTATAGGGCTCCATGCACTTGGAGAGAACCTTCCCTTCATTAATATATGATCCCTTGGAAGAAATGTTGGTGGTGGTTAGGTTTGTGTAATCTTTGAACCAAGTGTATTCTAAGTAGTTATAAAAATTCATTATGATAATTTATTGTAGAATTTGTGTTCATATAAAGGTAATTATTTTCCCTCTAGGTACACAATATGGTACTTATTCATATACTTCATGTGATCTACAATGGTGGGGTCATATAATCAGTAATATCCTTTCCAGAATAATATCAAACATTTACATTATGTGGGTATCATCATTATCACCAGTACTGAAAATATCTTGTACAACCATTATAAATCTACAGAAATATACAGAAGATTCCATTTAAACCATGTTTTTAATTTAAACATAGAATTATAGATGGGGAACAAAGGGACACCTCACTCATGTTCCTTTATAATGTCAACTCACGCAAGTTCCTCTCTAAGGTCACCTCAAATGATTTCTTTGCTATGTTAACCCCAAAAAAGTTCAATGATAAGGTCACATCACAAAATTTCCTCTCTAATTTCACCTCACATAAGTTCCTTGTAATGATAACCTTGTGAAGGATCCACTATAAGGACCCCCAGCACATGCCAGTTTATGGAAATCAAATCACAGAAATAGTCATCTGAGTAATATTTTTACTGAAAGGTTTCATGAAATAATTTTGTGAGTATAGGTTCTTTTAATAAATAAAAAATTATTAAAGAAGGGGAACACAGTGATTTAGGCCCTACTAATAGACACAGAAACATCAAACAATGGATTTCTGTGTTATACAGGCACACTACACTTACATTCTATATTTTCACACCAAACTTGTGTGATCCCATTTGCATGAGGGACTAGAATAGTGATATTAATCTATGTCCAAAGTGTGAATGATATGTTTGAATGTGTGGTACCCATTGAATGTTAAAATGAGGATGGTGAGCCAAGAAAAGAATGGATGAACAAGTTTCCATTTCTTAAAGTGTAATACATGCCTATTTTTCTCCAAACCTCTTGATCAGATCCTTCTTTTTATAATCAAACCCAATCATGAAGGGAAATTTAATATCAGTACTTTTTAAATATAAAATAAAAATACCTTGGGTATATAGATTTCTCCTAAATGAGACTATAAAGGATTAATTTCACTCCCAAACACTTAGTGATAGTTATACCCATGTGATTCACTAACATAGAAGAACTCCATGAACCACCTCCATTTCCCATGGTAATGGATTTGCTAACACATAGACCCATAGGGGCCCTCGTTCGAAACATTTAAAATAAGATGAAGATATATGCATCTCAAAAAATCCAACACCCTCACCCATGTCTTCAAAACCCTTAGGTATCTTCCCAAGCATATAAAATAATAGTGAAATTAACTAAAGGAGAATAGTAATGGAGTTACCCAAAGTCATAAAATTACAGGGACCATTTCAAGGAACCACTTCTATTTTTTATAAACACAAAAGGTTGAAGGTTCCCCTCCTTGACTAAAAACATGTTCATTAACCTTCTATGATCATTCGAGGATACCCATTACCATTAAGGTGAACCAACCCCACATCTTGTCTCCTTGATCAATCCACTTTCCCATGTATCACCTAGTTGATTTGTATTCTATTCACCCAAGTATCACATGGGAGATCTCCCTTACATTATCCCAAGTATCACTTGGGAAAGATCTATTCAAATAGACAAGGTATCACTTTCGAAAATTCTAATCTAACTGCCCAAATATCACACTGGTGAAGTTCCCCTTGGTTTCTATGGTTCCACAACAGTGAAATCCCTTTCACTCTCCTAACCTTTACATTGGGAATGTGGGCCTACTTTAACCATTTAATAATTTCATCTCAAATTCTTCCCCCATGAATTCCATATCTTTATGGTTAGGGTATAGACACTATATCAAGTCCTCTAGATTATTCATTTCTTCAGTAGAGAATGTCCCTGCACTTAACCACCATACTAGATATGATCATTAGAATGTTCAAAATCATGATTTATCATGGTAATGAGAATATTATCCTTAACAGTGTTAGTGGGTAGTTTCTCTGTTTATTTAGTGGAATATTCTCTATAAAACATAAAGCGAATTTGGTGTCTTTATGCATCCTGTTGGTGTGTAAGTCCCAATATGGTGTTTAGAAAAATTTATGAAGATGTGAATGAGTGGATATGATCTTAATTTATGAATACCTATCCAAAACCTCTCACATTATTATAAAAAACATGAGGATAAATAATCCATTATTGGTATCCCTCCTAGAGTAACACCCTAGTATGTCTTGTATTATGTCATACTTTTCCTGCCTTCCATATCCCCTCCCTTGACCACTTTTGGATGAGGAATATAATCTCAAATGTGCTTCAAATTTAGGTGTAAGTCTCTTCCTAGGTATAATATTGTAGCATGAAAAACTCTTACTGTCTATTGTTTCTCACACTATACCTAACTCTTTTGGGATTTTATTCTTGGTGTTGAAAATGTCATTTTCATGGTAAGACATCTCAATTGGGACTCCCTAGTATGAGTAAGCCCCAATATGTGCCAACTACGTTGTATTTGACTCTCTTACTAATGGAATATGTTTGAATACTCCCTATGTTTCAAACCATTCATCTTTAAGGGACCATCATCCTTACTAGACCATATTCCTACTATGGACAATTCCCCACCTATAGGGCGATGTTATTTCCATAACTAATAATATCATCCACATCACCTTCTCTTACTAGGGAGAGATTTATTCATTTTAATACCAAACCATTAAAATCCATCTATATTTCCTATGTGGTCAACTATATATGTACGTTCATGCGTAATTACTACAAAAACGTTTTTAGGAACCTTTCTCTTATACATGATTTCTTTATGACATTTAACTATATAGGTTTCTCTTAAAAACCTTACCTTAAAAATTAAAATGTGTTCTGTTAAGTGGCACCAAACTCTACGGGTTCTGATTCCATTCACAAGAATATGTTGGAATCACATCTCATGGATCCAATCCTGAAATCCGAACTCTAACCACCTCCTTGGATGGTAATAAATTCCCAAGTGCCCCATTTTTTGGCTTTATATCATAATTTTTTGTAATCAAGCATCAGAAAGCAAATAACAAGAAGAGTTGGATTACCTTTTATATATACAGATTGATCCCTCAATGGAAAGAGTTAGATACAAACTTATGGTTCTATTAATGTAGAACACCTGATACAAATTGATGGTTATTCCAGTAAGTATATATGAATGATTACATATATGAAGACTGACTAGTCTTATATTATGGTTTATAGAAAATTATCAAATATGACATAAATCTATAATAGAGTATCCAAGTATAAAAAATCTCCCCCCAAAAGGGTGTGATGTTCCTGACTTGTGACACCCGAGTTTTTATTTTCATTTTGGACCGGGTTCATTTATGGGTCTCAGTTTTTATCTCTTGAACCATGTGTGACGGGTCTAAAATTTCGAGGAAATGTTTTACATTTATTGTTGTTCTTGATTTTAAACATGGCTTTTCCTTGAGTATTTGGAGAAAAATGGGAAATTTGGGTTATACAACATAAGTCACATGGTTAGTAGAAACTGTGCGCCCCTATCTAGGTAACTATGCAATAGGATGGGGTTTTGGATAGAAGCTACCGCACAGCTTCAACATGGTAATTTAAACCTTGTGGTATAACTATGTTGTAGGTGACTCTTGATCAAGAGAGGGGAATACAGTCTCCACACAGTTTTAAATGATGTACGGGAGAACTATGCACTAGTCCAGGTTAGTAAAATTTTGTAAAATCACCTTTGTTACGTCCAAATATTTAACCATAACTCCCTTCCCATATACCTCACTTGGGATTTGAAACCATGTGATCTTCCTCTATGCTCTCTTATGTCCCTCGAGAACCTCTCCATGGGTGTATTTGACCCTGATTCTTCATGGAATCTTCAAGTAAGTGGTTCATGTTCTAGATTACTCTTTTTTATAGGTTTTCTTCCATTCTTCATTGGGGTTTCTTTTCTCCATCAGGTTGGGTGGTCTTCTTAGGGTTGAATCTTGTTCATTATGGTTCAATCTTGATGTTTAGTTTCATATATTTTTTTATATCATCTTGTGGTGGTGCAGTTGTGGTTTTGAACCATTTTCCTAAAGTTTCTACACATTAGGTAGGCATCTCATTGTTCTAACATTGTTGGATGATTTTAATATGATTGATTTGATATTTAAATGTGTTCTATGGTTTAATTTTGTGGTGATAAAACTATACTGGAAGGGTTTGACATGATTAAATGATAGAAATGGATTTTTTATAAATAGAAATGGTTATGTTTTTCTATGTTCCTTATGGCAGTGCTTCAGGAAATTGTTTTTATGATTTGTTGAAGGGTGTGAAATGTGTTTTTGAAGGAACTAGAGGTTAATATGTATTGAAAGTTTTTTTTCAAAAGAAATGAATTATTTTTGGATAATTGGATTTTTTATCCCTTTGTGTGTTTTTAAAATTTTCTAAATGACGGGAATAATGTTTTAATGAAAAAATAGGTTATTCATAGATTTAAAAAGGGGGATTGGCCCCTAGAAATGGTTGAATTTTTATGTGATTTTATTATGAAATTTTTAAATGGGTTTAATGGATTGGGTAGGTAGTGTAAATATTATTTTAAATGGTTTTGGTGTACATAAAATTGAAAGTATTTTGTTTATGGAAAATGGAGATTTATTGGTGTATTTATAATACTTAGAATGTGTAAGTGAAAATGGTGTTTTTTGTAATATGTGAAATGAGGGGATGATCATAAGAGAATCTTGGTTATCTTGGTGGGTATACAAGTTCTAGTATACTAGTGATTCAGAAGCGGATTTTCCTAGTTTAACTAAACTATATTGATGATTATACCTCTAACTAAACTATGGTGATGATGTGAAACCACTTCAATTTTTGTATGTTTCTCCCCTCTAGTGGCCCGTGCAAGGGGATGTTATATAATGTGGTTATTAAACCACTTTTCACCAAGGTAAGCTGTTCTAGTATATCACATGAGCTAGATTGCCCTTAGGGATTTACCAATGGTTCTCTCTTGAGACTTATGTAATGTAGTGCCATCCATCAGCATATAGTTGACCTTGAGTTATTTTCATTTAAAATAATGTATTACTTAGTAAAAATTTTACTTTAAAATGTTACCTTTAATTGTGTTTTCCATAAAAGTGTTTTTCTAAAAATGGATTTTATTTAAAAAGATTTCCTCAAATGTCCCAAAGTATTTTAAATAAATGATCATGTTAAATTTTCTTTTTATGTTATAGCATGGAATATTTACATTGGATGGAATCCTATAAGTATTTTTCTCACACCCTACATACACCTCACAGTGTATGCAGACTTTGTTTGTATGATTCATGTTAATTAAAGTTGGGTTGTATTGGTGGAAATAGGTTTCTACAGTTCCTTTCATGTAGGTTGTAGTGGTGGTGGGTTGAGACTGATTCCCCTCAGGTTCCATGGAGGTTTTTGGGACGTTTTATGATTCCATTCATTTTTAGTATTTTGGTTTTTGGTCAAAATTGAAAAATATTAAATATGGAAAGTATGGTTCCTTGTTTGGTTAGGGTTATGAAGATTTTGTATTATTTATTTTCCATGTTATTTATTCTTATCTAAATGGGTGAAATCATTCATGATGAATTAGGTTGATACCTAGGAACTATTTTCCAACCCGTTGGAATTGGGAATGCACTTCGGGCCATACTATGAATTGAGTCGGGTGTTAGATTGAATGGCACTCTCACCTAGTTCATGAAAAGATTATATTAGAGGAGGTTACACTCTTTTTTTGGGGTCATCTTATTTTGGGAAGAGTCTGGGTAGAGCATAGCTATGATTTTTAGGACTTGATGTTCCGGTTATGAGTAGGGTGCCTGGGCAGAATAGATCCTAGTGGGACTTGAAATGCCATGGGAAGTCAAGATTTTTATGATCTCATTGATTCTTATTGGTTGTTTTGTATTTTTTGAAATGAAAAGAGTGTTGGTATAATGCTCTCAGTGATCTGATGGGGCCTGCAAAGCCATGTTGAGCTAGTTATATGGCCCTAGGATACTCTCTCTTATGGTAGTGTGATTTGCATATGGCCTATAAAAAAAATGTAAAAGTCATCTACCAACACTATTTTTCTCTTATAGTCTGTTTAGTTCCCTTTTGGGTTATAAATATTTATTTTCTAGAAACCCATATAGTTGAATCATGGAATAAATTGGATTTTAAGTGGTGAAGGTTTGGTTTTGGAAAGGTAGAAAATATATTTTCAGAACATTTTTGAAGGAATATTTATAAAAATGATTTTTTTGTAAAATGATTTTTGAATTAATGGGCGAAAAGTACATTGAGAATTTTATTTTTTAATTAAAACTTATGGTTTTATGAAATTGATTTATCATAAAAACTGATTTATTTCAAGTATGTTTTTGGAAATATATTTTAAATGGGGTTGGATGAGCTATCAAAAATATTTGGAATTGGATGACTTGTATGTTTTGGATAAAATACATGGGATTTTGATATGATAGAGGAAAAAAATGTTTTGGATTTATATGAAAAATTTGAAATGGGTTTTGATTTGGTGATTAGTAAACTTTTGGAATGTTTTGTTGAACATCAAAATAGTATTTGAAATTGATAAATTTAATTGTGGGTTTCTTGTTTTGTCTAGAAAAGGGATTTTTTTTATATTTTTTATTTCCATGAGTGACCACATGTATGGAAAAATGTGAAAACATTGTTGGTTAATTCCATGGGGTGATGGGTGCCCGGTGTGTCCTGAGAACATGCATGTATGAGGCTCCATGGAATACGATTAGTGAGTGTGCAACCCATAACACATGATGTCATTTCAAAAGTGATTTTAAAAGAAGACATGATGTTTTGATTACCAGTAGTCATGTTGTGTGTCTCCATGTGATTTGGGAATGTCTTCAATTCTATGTTTTGATTTTGATAAATCTTCATGGTAGAATGGTGTTTCATGTTTTACATATTTGTTAGTAAGGTGGGATTGAGATGATGGATAGCGTGTTGTTTTGGAAAATGTTCTTGGGAAGCCTTTTAGTTTGTTCTCTTAATGGTTTAAGTATTTTTTCGTGGTATGTTTTTGCCAATTGACTTGTATGATTAGGTACTTTGTTTCCTTGTTGGCTAGTGTACTACCCCATAAAGAATTGATGCATATTCCAATTGTGGCCAAGAGTGATTAATCATTTTAAGAACAACTATATGAACAATTTAAGGTCTCTCTGTTTGAGATTTGGAATCGAATCCACCCCACTTTCTTAGTCAAGTGGATCCTCTCGAAGCGGAAGAGTGGATGTAGGAAGTTTAATGAAAATATATTTTCCCTGAGTTTTAAGAGTATATGGAGATACTGTTATCTATATTTACGCTTTATGGTGTCATTGTTTGAAGGCATGGTGGATATTGGTTCACCTATTTTAAGGAACACCCCTGTATGTTTTCAAGTGTAGTGCATTATTTGGGGATCAATTTGATATCTCTTCCTATGTGTGCTACCATTATTGTTATGGTCATGTTTGGTGGTATTTTTTGGTGTCATATTTTATTTAAAATTAAGAAGTGGATATTGTGGAATCATTTGAGAAATCCCATTTTAAAGGAAGCATGTTTTTCTTTCTGGACGATTGAATTCCTCCATTTTAAATGGAAGTGTCATCGTGTGTTCGTTTTTTCGGTTTCTACTCACCTGAGGAAAAAGGAGATGATTCCGAGAAATTTTCTAAGTCCTTATCTTTTTGAAAGTTCCATGTTGGAAAAAATTAGGTCTCATGGGGTGTTTTTGTCTTTCATATCTACCCGGGATGTTTTGTGGTCTCCCATGTAGCCAAATAAAGTGTCCTAACATGGGATTGTCAGCTTCTGGCTGCGAGACATGAGATTCTACAAACATCAGGGCTCTAGCCACAAGCCTTGGAGTGAAGCTCATGTTTATTCAGGAAACCGAGGGCTGTAATGGAAATTGGTCTATCTTGGTCTTCATTAATGAATGGAGACAATTTATATTCCATATGGTAGTTTCTTCACTATAGAATTTTTCCCTTGATGGAATCGGTGTTGTGGTCTCATTTCTTTATTGCGACCCATGCTATCTAATAATTCCTCATCCGTCATAAGGAAAAACGGTATTCTCATTTTCATGAGATTATAGTGGTTATATTTTCAGGATTTGAATCATTATTTGGTTACCCTTGAGCAGTTGTCCTTTGTGAATTGGTTTTGGTTGTGTTCTGTCTCATGGGTGAGTGTTTCCCAAATAAAGTTTTCTTCCCCTGGCAGAGGGGGTTTTTGGCTCATGTTGTTGGTCTGTGCAAGATGGTTAAGTTTGTTAGTCATTACTGTGGGGAGACGTACCATGGGTCTCATTGAGATTTGTTATAATGTAAATCAGTACAATATCATCTCAAATGGTGGGGAGTCTATTTAGGCCTCCCAGTGTTGATAATCTGGTTTAGTTTCAGGTATTTCTTGGTAGTCTGTAGTCTCATTTGTAGATATTCAATTTTGAGTTCCTCCCTTATGTAAACATTGGGGTTGGAGTGCACCAAACCCTTTTTTGAATCAAGTTTTTGGATGTATCACTTGAGAAGTTTCTTTGGGAGTTGTGGGATCTCAGTTTCCTTTCTGATAAATCATGGGGATCTTTAGAGTGGTCCCAATCATCTAGATTGAATAAATAATTGAAAAGGTTGTAGTTCATGTTTTAAGATGTTCTTTGCGAAGTGGTTTGGGTTCATTTGTTTGTTCTAGGTATGGGGTATGAGTTTCATTTAGTAATGTCTAATTTATTATTTGTTTAAGAGGATGGATTTCACATTGGGATAATTACTTTTTCACTTGATTGATCAAATTGAGTTGTTTTAGCTTTCTATGGGTAGAAGGTGTATAGTGGGAAGTAATTTTTGGACTCTCAAGGTAAATTTTTAGAATCACTATTTCTGTTAATGGTGTTCTTGTTTTCTTCTGATTTGATATTTTTAGAAATATCCTCGATCTAGGGAGGAGTATAATTTTTTGTTTTCAGATAAAGACTTGTTGTGGCCTTCGAGGGGTAGAAAGAATTATGGTGGGGATAATTTTCACACCTATGTTTTTATTTTTTTAGATCTAATTCATTTATGGATCTTGATTATTCTATTTGAAACTAGGTGCGATGAGCATGAAATTTTGATGGAATTTTTTCCATTTATTATTATTCTAGATTTTTCCCATGGGTTTTATATGATCTTTTGGAGAAAAATAAGAAATTCATGTCATATAGCATAAAGAGAACAATTGTCCCATGGTTTCTAAAAACTATGCACACCTGCCCAGGTAATCATACTATAGGTTGGGGTTTCAGATAGAATATACCTCATGGATTCCGCATGGTAAGTCATGTTTTGTAGTCTAACTATGCGTTAGGTACCACTTAGGTAGAGAGGGTTTCATGTGTTGAGTCACTAAGGTTTTCCTTATGACTTTTCCATTCCTTCTTGCATTGAAAATCACAAACACCTTATACACAAGAAAATATAAATTTTACCTCCATAAGGAAAATTTACATCTTTAAGGAAATTTACCTTAACCTAGATTTTATTATACATAGAAATATTTTTTGTTGAGTACAAAAACTAGATTCTTAACCAAAATCCCAGAATCATATAATGATATGTATTGGAGTATTCTGCTTCTAGGATCCGAATTCTGGATGTGAACTATAATGATGTTCCACACTGAATTACGGACATGAAAATTCATGATTTTGACTCCGAACTCTTAAGTAGTTCGACTCGGAACTCTTATGAAGGTTCAAATCCGAACTATTAAGAAGTTCAACTCCGAACTCCTTAAGTAGTTCGGCTCCAAACTCTTAAGTAGTTCTACTCCGAACTCTTAAGTAGTTTGACTTTGAACTCTTATGAAGTTCAACTCGGAACTCTTAAGTACTTTGACTCCAAACTCTTATGAAGTTCGACACCGAACTCATAAGAAGTTCGACTTTGAACTCCTTAAGTATTTCGACTCCGAATTCTTAAGTAGTTCGACTCCTAACTCTTAATTAGTTCGACTCCGAACTCTTATGAAGTTCGACTCCAAACTCTTAAGTTGTTTGACTCCGAACTCTTATGTAGTTAGACTCTGAACTTTTACAAGTTCAACTTTGAACTCTGCAAGTTTAGATTCCAAACCCTGTTGAAACCAGACTCTGAATTTACATAGAAATTCAGACTTCGGACTTCTACATATTTTAGGTTCCGAATTCCTATAAAACAGAATCCGAACATTTCTTAACATAGACTCGGAATTTCATTTTGGTTATACTCCGAACTTTTAATTTGCTTACACTCCGAAATTTTTGTATGGATTTTACTTACTTATGCTCAATTACAAAATGATGTTGTTCATTCTGTTATACTTGGTTTGTTACAAAATGATGTCGTCTATTCTGTTTCAAACTAACCGTTGGTTGAGTTACACGTGTACAGGTACCTCCGAATTTTAAGGAAAATATGACCGTTGGAGAGGGGGACAACTGAGCCTATAAATAGGAGCTCATTTGAATGACCTCAGGATGAAAAAGGAGAGAAAAAAAGTTTATCAATCTAGAGAGCACACGCTGTTAAGGTGATTTATAGAGAGAGAAGCTTTTCATGCCTTGTGCATACTGAACTACTCATTCAGATTGCTTCGTGCAACTCGGAATGTTGGTGATTACATTCGAGGACTTCCGGGGATAGGAAGACAGAGGTACCGACAACCTTGATGTTCAAGGGATTCCTTGCTGAGGAAGACAGAGGTTCCAACTACCTTGAAGTTGAGGGATTGTGGGGATAACAATACAGAGAATATGATCTTAGTATCGAGGGCTTACCCTGGTATGGGTAAGAAAGACATTCTTGAAAGTATAAATCAAGGGACCTTTATCCAAGGTTGTTGGATACCCTTCTCTTTGGGTTAAAAGACTTATATCTTGTTACTTGTAGTTTTACTACTTGTTTTTCTGCTGCACTTTTTTATTGTAAGGAAAGTATAATCTTCTTATATTTCCTTACGTTTGTACTCTGATTAATTTAGATTATATATGGTTTAAGATAGAATCTCTTTTTGTAAACCTTAGTTCCAATTATCTAATTGGTGTTAGAGGTGTTGTGAATCTTCTTAGCTTAACTTTGTTAAATGTAGAACATTCCTTGTCTAAGGAAAACATAGTTATATGTAACCATCTTTAAAGGTTCCAAAGGAATTTTTAATGTACAAAATTCACCCCCCCTCCTGTATATTTATAATCTACATCGTTATTTCGAACCTACAATTGGTATCAGTGCTTGGAAACCTCATACTCTATACCAATCTCACAATTGGTATCAGAGTAGGTCTCTGAAATACTTATACTCACATATAAGTTTTTCTTGCTCACTTTTTCATTGTTCTTCATCCTTGCTTATAATGTTTTTTTGTTATTCCGAATTATCATTTGGAATTTTCATTCCGAACATTGTGGTTACGAACTCTTGTTACTATCAATCTTGTGTGCCAAAGATTATTTTAAGAATGGTAGGAGTCAATGTTGGTTATATTGACAATATAAACCCTACAAGACCACCAATCTTTGATGGTAATGACTATGAGTACTGGAGAGATTGAATGAAGACTTTTATTATCAATACTGGTGTGGATAATTTCGTAATGCTTACTGGTGATTATAAAATTCCTGATAAAGAAGATATAACATTCACTAACCAGGAAAATTAAGAGTATCAACTCAATTATAAGGTACGCAATACTCTACTATGTTCAATGACTAGAAATATATATAGCCAAATTTCTTTTCTGAAGCATCAAATTGTATCTTGAAGAAGTTAGAAGTTACACACTTTGGCACTTATAAAGTGATTGAAACTAGGAGAGCTATGCATAGAGCTGAATACGATGGATTCAATTTTCCGTATGGTGAACCAATCTATAAAGATCAACAGAGATTTATGACTATAGTCAACAACTTACAGTATTTGTGAGAAAAAGGGTTAGATGATGAAGCCCTTGTGGATAAGATAATTGATATTATGCCCAATGAGTGGGAATCAAAAAGAACAATTATTGATGAGAACAGGAAGGCCACTCAAATTTCTCTTGATGAGATATTTGGAACTCTTATCCAACATGAAACAAGAATGAGGATAGATGCTGACAACATCAATAAGAAGAATGGAAATGGTACTGTTGCTTTTTACAACAACATCAAATCATATGAAAGCAAAGACTCCTGAGAGAGTAACCGGATCCAAGTCTAAGAAATTTGTTATTCAATCAGAATCTAGTGCGAGTGAAATCTCGGAAAATGAATTAGCAAATCTTGCTCGAAGAATGAAAAAGATAGCTGGCCAGAGAAATTTCCAATCGAAGTATAAGAAAAAGGAAAGGAAAGATAGGAAAGATTGAGATGTTACTTGTTATTAATGCAAGAGAGCTGGACATATTAGACCAGAGTTCCCTTTGCTCAAAAAGAACGAAAGGAAAGAAAGGTATTATGACAGGAACATAAGGAAGTATTACAAAACCAAAGCTAAGAATGTTCTGAAAGCAAATGAAACCTGGAGTGCCAGTGGTGGTGACTCTATAGATCAATCTTCTGATTATGAATCTTGAGGATAGAAGAATCTTGGACTTATAGCCAAATTACCCATTAACAATCATTGTTTTATGTCTAAGGTACGAAATGCTGAATCATTGACCAATGTTTCTTTAAATTCTAATGATATAGAATATTATAACTCTTATGATGAAGAATCCTATTCTGATGAAGAAAATACTTTACCTACCTATGAAGAGGTTTCTAGGTTTTCTGAACTTCTTGAAATTGAGAATTCCAAACTCAATAAAAAACATGAAAAGGAAAACTCTAGGAATTCTATTCTTACAAAAGAAATATCAGATCTTTCTAAAGATCTTGATAGAAAAAATGCTGATTTTATAAATATTTCAAAAAATCTTGAGGAAGTATGTTCTAAGAAGAGAAAACATTCTAAAGAGTTAGAAAAGGTAATTTCTAAGAAAGGTGTTTTCGAGTCTAGCTCTAGTTCTAAATCTAATTATTTTGAAGATAAAAACATGGTTATAAAACTCAAGTCTGAAATTTTTCCCCTAAATAAGTGTTTATCAAACTTTACCCATGGTAAAGAAAATTTTGATAAAATGTATTCACAAATACGACCTTTATGAAATAAATCTAGATTTTGTTATACCCATGCAAAACCAACTTTTAGTAACATCTCCTTTATTCCAAAAATTTCCCCAATTTGTACCAAGTGTCAATGTGGTGGTCACTGGCCAAAGAATTGTTTTTTAAATAAAACCCAATCTTTAGGTTTCCATAAAGCCAATTTTTCTAAGAATGTGTGGGTTCCTAAAATTTTGTTGTCTGGAAATCTCGAATCCAAACAAGTTTGGATTCTGAAAGTCTAATTATTTGCTTGATTTCAAGAATATATAGGAAGTACCAACAACAATACGTGGTACATGGATAGTGGATGTTCCCGACACATGACTGGTAACAAAAGTTATTTTGAAAAGATTATCAAAAATAAAGGATATATCATTCTTTAGTTTATTGGATCACAAGATCAACTTGCTGATATTTTCACAAAATCATTACCTTCTGATAGATATGAATACATTAAACAAAAGTTCGGAATTATAACCTTAAGGTAATCATTCTTTATTAACTTCTTGTTGAACAATTCTCTTAAAAGTAATAAAATCTTTTTCATAGGGGGAGTACAATTGATTGTTAGTGTAACTAAAATTTTCATAATCTGTTTTTGAAACATAGTGTAACTAAAATTTTTCGTAGTTAGTTTTTCAAACTTTTCGGAACTGATGTTTCCAGAATGAAAATTTCTAAAACTAAAATTTCCGGAATGGAAATGTCCGGAACTGAAATTTTCAAGACTAAAATTCACGGAATGAAAACTTCCGGAATGGAGAATTTTGTAATAAAAATTTCCGGAATGGAGATTTTTCGTACTGAAATTTTTGAGAAGAATATTTTCGTACTAGATTTTTCGTAATGATATTTTCGTACTGGAACTTTCGTAATAAGTTTATTTTTAAATTCATTTCTTCAAGAAGAATATTACCAATTACGAACAATTTTCTTGCTAATCCAAGAACTATGATTTCCTTACTTATAGTATCATAATCATATTTTTCTTGCTAGTATTTTCTTGAGTTTTAAAAGTTCGGATTCTAGTTTTTCTCAAATCCTATTGTTTTCCTTAAAAACCTCAAAATATCAGAGTCATGTTTTTCCTTACGGGAGTGTTTTCAACCGTCAGATCAGATCAAATATTTTTCAACCATTAGATAGCTCTTGGAAGACCAATAGTCACATCCATTGCCTATATAAAGGGGACCCCATCACTCTTTCCAAATCGGTTTTGAAAGCCTTCACATCTCAAAGCCCAGCTACTCTTTTTAAGACCGGTTCCAAACTTTGCAAAGTCATTCCGAATCTTTCAGAATTCTTCACTCCGAATGTCTGTAGAAGCTACATCTCAAGATATATCAACTGTGAAACCAATCTCTAAGTGGTTAGTCTTCAGGTAAAGGATAATTCATCCGGATTTCTACAAGCTTGATTATATTGTAACCAAGAATATAAAGTTGAATGGTTGGGAAGATATATGCCTGTTGAAGTCAGAAAAGCAGGATCCAGTGTATACTGATTTGTTGATAGAGTTCCATGAGTCTGTTTCCTTCCAAATGGAAGATGGCAGATAATGGTTTTCTTTCAATCTTATGGGAACACTTATAAGCTTTCCTACACCAGGGCTACGAGCATGGTTGGTTTGCCCTATAAGGGGGAAGCTGATTTTTGCTCACATAAGCTTCTAGATGAGCAAAGAAGTTTCAACAAGGTGAAGGCTTTAAAATGACTTGTACTTAAGGATGCTATGACGACTAAGATAACTCATCTAACTCCGAACAATAAGATTATTCAGCTCTGGGTACACGGTTTTCCTTTACCAAGAAGAGGCGACAAAGATAATTTGAAGAAGAGTGATATCTATGTTTTAGATTTCTTGGAAAATCTAAGAAAAAAATAATTTAATGAGGCATGTCTTGATTACAATCAAGAACATCAAATAAGGGAATTCGAGAGCTCAGATAATTATGTACCCGACTTTACTATCTAGGATGATAGTTCGGTGCCTAGAATCCTTTAAGGTTGCATGAAAATAAAAAGTCCGGAATTGCAAGATTTTGTTAGTAAGTGATGATACTTTGAAGAGGATGAAGATGAGTTTTTCCAATGAATCCGGAGAATATTACCATCTATCTGTGGAAGAGGTTGAAGCAGCTCTGAAAGAAACATAGAATACGGAACTATCCAAAAAGACAAGGAAGAAGAGAAAGGTTAAGGAAGTGGTTGCTGATAAAGAAAATACCCAGGCTAAAGAAACTCAGTCTGCTCCCCCCAATCCGAAGAAGCAGAAAACATATACAAATGAAGTGGAAGCCAAGTGGAGGGAAGAAAAATTGAAGAGGAAGGAAGATGATCCACAATTCAGATTGGACCCTGTAGAGGCTAAGGCCTTAAAAGAAACAGCTGTGGAAGAGCTATAGAAACAGGCAAAAAAAAGAAGATGAAAAAGAAGTTGTCTGAAGCTGAAGTGGTGCAATATTTGCTGATAGCTACAAAGTTAGCTTCTGGAATGCTTCCCGTTCCGAAAACGTTCGGTTCTAAACCTTCTATACCAGAAACTCCAGCTAAGAACTATGTCACTCCTGAAAAATCCAAGGGTAAAGAAGTTGCTGAAGAAGTAGAGGAAGAAGTTGCTGAATAAGTAGAGGAAGAAGTTGAAGAAGAAGAAGAAGAAGAGGAAAGTGATGATTTGGATACCCTGATCAAGAAATTACAGGAATATAAAGATAAGGCTGAATCTGCAAAGTTAGTAACTTTAGGAAAGGGAGATGAGGAAGCTAGTAAGAATGATGGTAAGAAACAACAAGAAGAAGAAGAAGAAAATATCCTGTATGATGAGGAAGAAACCTATTAGAGGAATTTTCTTGAGGAAGTACAAGAAAAACAGAAACCAGATGAAGATCAGATTATTCAAGTTTATGAATCTGAGGAAGTATCTCCTGATGAGAAACCCATTCCGAGAGCTGATAAGGGGAAGCAATCTATCATTGAGACTCCAATAAAAGATATTATAAGGAAGAAAGAAGTTGGTGGTACCTCAAGAAGGAAGTTGGAGCAAGCTTAATAAGATCAATCTCCAAGAAAATTATCTGATTCGGAATCATCATCTCATGGGCATGATTTTGTGGGTCAATATCTGAAAAAGTTAGTGGACACCATTCGGATTTTTCCAACAATAGATTCCAAATTCTAGATGCTGCAATAAAGTATGAATCCAAAAACAGATTCCTTATCCATGGTCATGGATAAGTTTGTGAAGATCAAAGCTGAACAAAAAAGTTTTCTTATCGATTATGATGTGTATAGAAGGTCCTGTAGTAAGGTAACAATGTGGGAAAATAGATTTTATGAAGATTTTGTTCCGTTTGAGAGGTTTCATGCTGAAGTTCAAAATGCTTTTGAAATAGAGGATAAAAAGGTTAACGAGATTTATGAAAAGCTGACCCAGGAGAAAAATTATCGGAATCAACAGGTCAGGGACCTGAATGGGAAGCTTAACTTAGTATCCCAGAATTGGAAAAGTGAAAGATATTTCTAGATTGAGTTTAAGGAGAAGTTGGAAAATCAAGATGAAATAATAAAGTTGCAGAAAGAAGCCATGGAGGCTCAGGAAGAATCTCAGGCAGAAGCTTTAAAAGTCCAAGAAGAAAAGGTAAAAGCCTTGGAGAGGCATGTCGAGGAAGACCAAAGAGACTTGAAGAAGCTCAAAACCTTGTTAAAGAAGCTCATCCCGAAGGAAAATGAAGACAAATTAACCCACTCCGATATTTTGTTGTAATTTTCTTTCTTTGTAAAATTTCACAACTCTAATGAAATGATATTTAGTTGGATGTATCTTGTTACATACTAATATTTCAGGTACCATATTTTCTTTTACATTCCCTTTAATTCTTTTTGAAAATCACAAAGGGGGAGAAGGAAAAAGAACTACTCCTAAGGAGGATAAAGGAAAAAATTCTAAGTAAAATATCATTAAAGAAAGGGGGAGTTTCTCACTATGAAATTTTTCATCCCTATGATAATGAAAACTCCACTCTAGAAATTCAGAAAACAATCTTTAGTGTTTCAATGCCTAAGGGGGAGTTATTTGTATTCACTTTCATCCATGAACAAAGGGAGTTAGGTTTTAATTTCAAAGTCTAATGAAAATTTTCAAAATCCTTATATGATTTTTCGAAAGGATGTTTGTTCTTTCAAGAATGGGGAGATTGTTGAGTCAATAAGGTTTTCCTTATGACTTTTCCATTCCTTCTTATTTTTAAAATCACAAACACCTTATACTTAAGAAAATATAAATTTTACCTCTATAAGGAAAATTTACTTCTTTAAGGAAATTTACCTTAACCTAGATTTTCTTATACATATCAATATTTTTTCATGAGTACAAAAACCAGATTCTTAACCAAAATCCCGGAATCATATAATGATAAGTATTGGAGTATTCTGTTTCTAGTATCTGAATTCTGGATGTGAACTATAATCAAGTTCCACTCCGAATTATGGATATTAACTTTCATGAGTTCGACTCTGAACTCTTAAGTAGTTCGACTCCGAACTCTTATGAAGGTTCGACTCCGAACTCTTAAGAAGTTTGACTCTGAACTCCTTAAGTAGTTCAACTTCAAACTCTTAAGTAGTTCGACTCCGAAATCTTAAGTAGTTTGACTCTGAACTCTTATGAAGTTCGACTCTGAACTCTTATGTATTTTGACTCTGAGCTCTTATGAAGTTCGACTCCGAACTCTTAAGATGTTTGACTCCGAACTCCTTAAGTAGTTCGACTCCGAATTCTTAAGTAGTTCAACTCCGAACTATTATGTTGTTCAACTCTGAACTCTTATGAAGTTCGACTCTGAACTCTTAAGTAGTTCGACTCCGAACTCTTATGTAGTTCGACTCCGAAGTTTTACCAGTTCGACTTTGAACTCTGCAAGTTTAGATTTCAAACCCTGGTGAAACCGGACTCTGAATATTCTTAGAAATTCATACTTCGGACTTCTACATATTTCAGGTTCTGAATTCCTATAAAACAGAATCTGAACATTTCTTAACATAGACTCTCAATTTAATTTTGGTTAGACTCCGAACTTTTAATTTGCCTAAACTCTCAAATTTTTGTATGGATTTTACTTACATATTATCCATTACAAAACGTTGTCATGCATTCAGTTATACTTGGTTTGTTACAAAACGATGTCGTCTATTCTGTTTCAAACTAACCATTGGTTGAGTTACACGTGTATATGTAACTCCAAAATTTAAGGAAAATATGACCGTTGGAGAGGGGGCCGACTGAGCCTATAAATAGGAGCTCATTTGAAAGTGCTGAGGATGAAAAAGGATAGAGAACAATTTGATCGATCTAGAGACCACACGCTGTTAATGTGATTCCTAGAGAGAGAAGCTTTTCATGACTTGTGCGTACTGAACTTCTCATTCATATTGCTTTGTGTGACTCCAAATGTTGGTGATTACATTCAAGGACTTCCGGGGATAGGAAGACAGAGGTGCAGACTACCTTGAAGTTTGAGGGCTTCCTTGCTGAGAAAGATAGAGGTTCCCACTACCTTGAAGTTGAGGGCTTGTGGGGATAACAAGACAGAGAATCTGATTTTAGTATCGAGGGCTTAACCTGGTGTGGGTAAGATAGACTTACCTGAAAGTATAAATCAAGGGACCTTTATCCAAGGTTGTTGGATACCGTTCTCTTTGGGTTAAAAGACTTATATCTTTTTTACTTGTAGTTTTACTACTTGTTTTTCCACTGCACATTTGTATTGTAAGGAAAGTATACTCTTCTTATATTTCCTTACGTTTGTACTATGATTAATTTAGATTCTATACGCTTTAAGATAGAATCTCTTTTTGTAAACCTTAGTTCCAATTCTCCAATTGGTGTTAGAGGTGTTGTGAATCTGCTTAGTTTAACTTTTCTAAACTTAGAACTTTCCTTGTCTAAGGAAAACATAGTTATCCGTAACCAACTATAAAGGTTCCAAAAGAATTTCTAATGTACACAATTCACCCCCCCTCTTGTATATTGAGCATCTACATCGTTATTTCGATCCTACATCATGATCTCCACATGCTCTGAAGAACCATGTAGAAAAACATTACGTTGTTCCTTGTCTTAAAATTTTTATGAACTCACCTTTTTCCAACTTTGGATTTATACCTAAATCCCCTCTCGTATTCTCCACTAGTGATTTCATGCCATGTGATCCTCATCCGAGCACTCCTAGGTTCCTTGGGAACCTCTCCTTGGGTAAATTTCACCCTGATTATTTAATGAATCTTTGATTAAGTGGTTCCTCTTCTTGATTCCTCCTCTTTTCTAGGGTTTCATTGATTCTTATTTGGGGTTTATTTTCTCCAGTGGGATAGGTGGTCTTTTTAAGGTTGAATATTTTTCTTTAGGGTTCAATATTTATGTTTAGTGTTCGGTCATTCCTTACTTGGGTCTTGTGGTCGTGAGGTTGTGGGTTAACACCCTTTTTAAGACGTTTCTTCACATGAGGTAGGTGGATCCATGTTCTAACTTTGTTGGATGATTTTAATATGCTTTCTTGGTTATTTAGATGTGTTATAAGGCTTAATTATGTGGTGAAATAAATGTTTTGGAAGGTTTTTACAAGCTTATATGATAAAAATGAATTTTTATAAAGGGAAATGGTTATGTATTTTTATGTGACTTTTCATGGTGCTTCTTGAATGCATTTTTAGGATTTGATGAAGGGTGAGAAATGTGTTTTTCAATGCACTATATGTGTAAATGTATTGAATGTGTGTTTTTTAAAAGAAATGAATTATTCTAGCTCATTATATTTTTTTGTATCATTGAATGTTATTTGTAAATTGAGTAAATGATGGGAAGAATTGTATAAAGAAAAATTGGGTTATGTGTAGATTTAAAAAGGGGGAATGGCGTATAAAAGTGGTTGAATTTCTTATGTTCATTTCTTTTAATATAGTTAAGTGAGTTTAATGGATTGTGCAAGTATTCTAAAAGGTGTTTTCAAATGGTTTTTGTGTGTATGAAATGGAATGTGGTTTATTGATTAAAAATAGTGATTCCTCAACATATTTATAATGCTTGGAATATGAAAGTAAAAGGGTGTTTTTTGAAGCATGTGAAATGAGGGATTGAGCATAAGAGAATCTCACGTAACTATGTGGGAAGAATAGTTCCTATACTATTGTGATTTAGAAATGGATTTCCCCAGTTTTAATTAGTTTGATTGGTGATTATGACACTAACTGAAGATTGATGATGATGGGAAGCCACTATAATTTTTGGATGTTTCTCCACTCTAGTGGCCCATGCATGGGGACGCTATATAGTGTGTTTATTATACCACTTTTCACTAAGGAATGAGGTTCTAATGTCTCAAAAGAGCTAGATTACCCCTAGGTATTTACCTGTGGTGCCCTCTTGAGAGTTTCGTAATGTGGTTTCATCCATCATAAGCCGATATTCCTTGAGTTCTACTCATTTAAAATAAATTTTATCTTCATAAAAGTTTTCTTTTTAAAATTTACATTTAAAGGTGTTTTCCTTAAAAGAGATGTACTAAAAATATGTTTTCCATAAAACAATTCTTAGAAATATCCCAAAGGCTATTACATAAATGAGTATGTTACATTTTCTTTTCATGATATAGCAGGGAATATTTTCTTTGGGTGGAATCCTAATGGGATTTAGATCACACCCAACATACACCATTTTGTGTATGTAGGATTTTTTTATATGACTCAAGTTAAGGCAAGGTGTGTTGTATTGGTGGATCTGGGTTGTTAGAGTTCCTTTTCAATTGGTTTTTGTGGTGGTGGGTTGAGGCTAATTCCACTCATGTTGGACATAGATTTTTGGTCCATTTGGTGTTTCCCTTCCATTATAGTATTTTTTCTTTTAGTCAAAATTTCAAAACATTGAATCTGGAATTTTTTTTAATTATTTTGTTATTGTTATCCAGTTTTTATCTTATTTATTTTGTTGTTTTTTAATACTTATCTAAATGGTTGAAATCATCACCAAATAAAAATATTGATACCCATGAACTAGTTGTCAGTCCATAAGGATCAGTAATTACCTTTAGGCCATGACATGAACCAGATCGATTGTCATATTGGATAGTTCTCTGGCCTAGTTCATGACACGACCTCCCATCATCTAGAGTAATGTTAGTCCCTAAGTGTCATTGGGATAATGCTCTGTACTCACCTTAATATTGGAAAGCAGGACTATAACATGGATGTGGTAACCATTTGGTGTTTCAATTTTCATGAATTTACCCCATTGGAAACGTCCTCAAATGGTGCGTGAAAAAAATTGACTAGGTTAGTTTATCCAAAAAACATTATTTTGGACTTTTGCAGTACCAAAGGAAATAAAATGATAGATATACATTAATATATATATTTATATATATTAGAATAAAATTGGTTGATTTATAGAGGAAAATATCATAAAATTTCCTTCAATTAAAATTTACTCATAAACAATCCAGATAAGAATCATATTATAAAATAAGAACTAATAAATTTAGTAATTTCCGAATAAAAACCATATGAAAGAGGTAAATTTAGAAGGATGTTTAAACCCCCATAATTTTAAGTAAAATAATCTTGAAATGAATTCATAATTAGTATACACACCACCATAATTTTGGTCTTCCTCATCTTCATTTCACATAAAGAATTACAAATTGTTCCTAATCGTCTCCCTTACCTCTTTTAAAGATCACATTTCATGCCAATTTAAAAGGAATTTTCTATAAATATCAATATATGGTGAACCTATTGTTCTCTCAAATATTATAAAGATCCCACATCAAGGTGATAATTTCCTCAAGGCTCTCTAACCTTCTTAATCAATTATATTCTTCCTTTATTTTACATCATTACATAATTGATATTTATTAGTGGTATCTAATGGGTTATTGGAATGAATACCTATATCTTTACAAACTCCTTTCTCCAATGTTTCACAGTCTACTAAAAATGTAGTGTAGGTCACTTGGATATCAGAAAATATATAGAGGTTGATGTCAAACTACAATTGTGATATGGGTTCCTGTTTACAATTGAGACCAAGGAATTTATCTCATTGACCTCTTGTGTCGAGCGGTGGATACATAACGTCTCAAATAATGTTTTATCCAACCACGTTATAAATTTTGTTTTTATCATTTTTACATTTCCACATTTCATAATTTAACATTGACTCACATACTTTCATAATTTTGTGTTCTTCATTTCAATGACTTAATTAAAATGATATTATATTTATAAATAAGAACCAAATCTACCAACTATCACTTATTTTATTTTTATCATTATTATTTTAAAATCATATAATTTTGAAATTAACCGTTTAATTTTGTACTAATTTATTACTTGTAAATTTCCCCCATTCATTCCATAATCTCTGAAAAACATTTCCCACCCCTTATGATATCCATATCAGTGAGTTTATTATGAGAGTTTTTTGTTATATCTATATATCACATTATGGATCAATAGTGGGTATATTGTTTTGGAATGGGTTCTTACTATTTTTAATTCTATTAAATTCTTGATTTATTAATAATTAATAATAATTAATTTTCACCAATTTATTTCACAATTGTTAATTTAATGTTTTTGAAAATGATTGGAAAGGGGGTTGAGTAGGTTGTTTTATTCTAGAAGGATATTTAGGTTTTTAGTTGGGTTGTTGTAATTTCATTATATGATATTTGATTTAAAATTTTGGGGATTGAAATATTTATTTGTTAGAAATATTTTTAGATGGTAGGAATATTAAACCAGTACTTGATTAGGTTGTGGATTATCCCTCCAATGAAATCTTGGATGGACATTATACCTTTGAATTAAATTTTTTCGGAACTCATGTTTTAAAAAATATAGATCATTTAACTCCAAATATCATCCTCCTTGTGGAATCTCATTGATTGAAGGAATGGCTGGGAAAGTATTGTTAACATAGTTATATTGGTCATAAATTATGAGAACATAGTCGACAATTGGAACTAAATAGACTTTATTAAAGACTATATAATTGACTATCCAAGAAAGGTGTATAGGTTTTGACCTAAGGCTTTCAAAAACCCAAAGAGTATGCATTTGACAAATTTTTTTAGGTATATCATCGAAGGTAGAGGTTCCCCTGTTTTTATTTTTTCATCAAGACCTCCATGATACATGTAAACAACATATAGTGATTTGTTCATGATTGTCCCATTACACATCATGTACATAAATTATATGTTTCGCAGAACTAAATATTCATAAAACATTTCAATTTATGCCATGTTAGAAAAAACATGTTGATGTAACATGTGTAATGTATTTTTGACCATTTTACAAGTTTCATAAAACATATATCTTTATTTTTAAACATTGTTTTGAATTATCATTTTAGTGGATTATCTTTTTAGAAGGGAAAGTATTTTTCTTAAAATTCCTTCTGTAATTGGTTCCATCATATTCAATGTAGTGAATGAGCTAGTTGATAACCACCTATTTAATTATCTCCATCAAGGAAATGGGAAAATTGGTCCCATTAACTATGGTAGATTTAGTAGTAAAACCCTCTATATTTTCATGATAGATCACTACTTGTAGACACCCATGCGTTTCAATAGCATGATGAGTTCTTCTTTTTTCCCCACACCTATTCATGGTGGCTAGGAATCCCCTCCTATAATGTTCAACAGATGGAATTCCACAAGAGTAATTTAAGATATTTGTGAGTACGTGTTTGATGATGGTGATTCCCCATGGGCCCAAAATTACTTATCCTATCTATATATAATGAGAATTAATTCATGTTATTGTCCAAAATATGTTTAGTTAAGACCAATGCTGGTGATTCTTGATGTTGGTGATGTCAAGAATTAATCATTAACTCACAATTGATGGAGAATGAACTCATATTGTGTTCACCAATCAGTTTTCAGGTAGTTTCAACTATGTGCATTTCACTGTAATATGTCGCAGATGGTCACGATCTGGATCCTTCATTTCTAATTTTTAATTTTGGGCGAATTGTGAACACTTAAGTAAATATGATGAAACTATTATCAGATTGGGAGGATGGGATGTTGAAACTTCCCTACAAGAAGGACATTGTTTTTTGGGACACCCTAATTTATTAAATGCGTGATCATGAATATGAATTATGATGTTGTCACAAAAAGAAAAAAGTTAATTAAATAATTTTATATCATAGTATAGACAGATTTTGGTTACAGATAATGAGTTTATTGGCCATTTTGGGAATTTTGATATTGAATTATCTTTAGTAGATCGAGACCTAATGGAATTCTATTCCCATCACATTTGGAATCCTAAAGGAATCCTAGGATCATCAGTTATGGAATATTTTTCTTTCCTTATAGGGTATCTGTCTTGACCCCCCCCCCCCTCCAATGAAAACACAATGAAGGTAGAGAGATAATGACACCCGATCCCACCTCTAGTAGGCACTTGGTTGGCGACAAGAATCAAGGTTATGAAAATCTCATATATCGTAGGCATTATCCTCTATAGTATAAATAAAATTTAGAGATAAGATGGATCATCCACAAAAAACTCCAATAAAAAAATATAAAATGATTCCAAAAATCATCCCACATGCATGTATAAAAAGAATTGTAATAGATAAAATTTTACGTGAGTAAATACCCAAATGTAACGATAAAGTAGAGACACATCAACTATAAAGGGTTTGAGTTAGTAATGTCCGTAATGGTTCATGAAATACATTTGGAAAGATGAATAAAGTTTTATAAACATAGAGTGATCATACAAGTATACTCAGTAGGAAAAACTCAAGTCTCTCATGCATAGTTGAAAGAATCATACTAATGAAACAATGATAAAATAACAGAACCAAACAACACCTATCAAGGTATACTAACCATTCCAACATCATCATGTTATTATCACCAAATAACACAGATCAAGTAATATAATATAATGTCAAGAACATCGATGATAGGATACCCCACACCACTTTCCCACTTAATAGCTGCTCTCACACCCCAACGGAAAACATCATGGCACTCCCACCTCTTTTGAATATGTCACATCAAATCCCACCCCCACAAACATGAGAAATCACAACACATCCATCCCATACACACCTGATCTATCACAACAAATCCCCCTCGTACAAACATGGGTTATCACAACACATCACATCCCACCTACACACACCTGAGCTATCACAACACATCTACTCCCTCCCACACACACCTGGTCAATCACAATGCATTTCATCCAGAACACGCATGAGAAACGTATCACATCTCAACCCTAAGACACCTATGACACATATCACATATTATCCTAAAGACACATGGGACCGCAAATCATAACTCACCTGAAGACACCTCGACCACTATCTCTAGGAAGAGGGAGCATGGAATAGTCGGTGGCCAGCCATCCATCCACCCTCCCACTAGTATATTGGGAAAGATACTTACCTTGTTACTATGAAGGTTTTTAGTACATAGTGCTAAATTTGGGTGGGGTGAATAAAGAAATCATAACTAAAATACAAGTATATATAGAATCAAACACTCAATCCCGACCTATGGGATCTCAAAAAAACTATCCAAATCAAAACACCATCACCTTTACTGCCACCTATAAATGCATTTATTAGTATATACAATAGTCATTTCAGAAGGTGAAGTTCCCTAATAATATAATATAGATTCATATTTCCTCTAGGGATCACATTCATCAGGTTTATTATGATGAGCCCGTAAAGGGAGCTTCGATGATAGGTTTTTCACCCCGTCGTCGCCTTCTCATCTCCACAGATCGATGACTCCTCTCCTCAGCGCTCCTTCTCAATGGACCATGGCATGCGGTTCGTGGCTTCTTGGGCTCCTCTATCTCGATGATTCCATTGCTGACCTGCATCCTCGGCGGCACGATGATGATTGGGTGCTCGAGTCCCATCATCCGCGGGTTGCAGCCATGGATTTCACGCTGATGTGGGTGCATAGAGGGATTTGATGCGGGTTTGTGCAGTTCGAAGGTGGCGACTGGTTACCTGTGTCGGGTTTCTTCTTCTGGCGTGTGGTGAACGTCAAAGGTGATGGTTTTCTTTTCTGGATTTTTGAATTTGCGAGTTGGTTTGGGTTGTGGTTTGCTGTGAGTTGTGATTTTTGCGCGATTAATTTTGGTGGATTGAATTCAGTGAAAGAGCTGTGTTTTTGGTGGATGGAATTCGGTGAAGGAGATATGTTTTTGGTGAATAGCTGGAATTTGGGTGCTATTTGACTTTGTGTTTGAAGACCATGTATTGTATCTTTTTTTACTTGGGCTCAATGGTCTATGGTTCAAAGGATTTTGCAATCAGATCTACATGAAGCTGCTCCAGATGAGTTTTAGGGCTAAGAGTTTCCACTGTACCACTTCTTTTCAGAATTGGATGTTTGAGAGGGTATGGCTATGGCCATCAGTACCAGGCTCGTGCAATTTTTCATGGGACAACTAGCTGATCAACAGTAGAAGGTGGAAGCTGATTTTCATGTTTTGATGTCTGGAGGGGCTTCTTCATGTAGTGTGTGTTGTTTTTTCTTGGACTTTTGGACTGTTCAGATCCTTTTTTACTTGTTTATGTATTTGATGTCCTGACGGGTTTCCCATTTACCCTTAAAAGGGGGTCTATCCTAATAAAAAATTAATTTTTAGTCAGTTTCATATTTCATCTACATTTAACACCCATTCATTTTGTTATTTTTAATCAACCACATTTAATCACACAACCCATCATAATATTTTACATTAAAAATTTCCCATCCCATTGACCAAACCAACCCATGCCATTTTAAAAATCATTAAACATTCATTTCTTCCATCAATACCTGAACATTTCATATAAAGAAACCTTATATCACTAGCAACCTGCCATCCCCAACAATATCACCTCACTACCCCAAAAACATGTTAAAAAACCACATTTCACACCACAACCCATTTAAATCATACATCACCATCTGATAAGCATGGCCACACATCCAAACAAATCAAAATACTTTTAAATAATTAAAAATGTAATTTTATCACATTCCACTATTTTTTAGGGATTTAGTCACACTTATCATAATCATGGGGAAATAAATTTGTTAAAAATATAAGTGTTTAGAAAATTTCTATTTTTAGGGTGATATCACGATAATCACAACAAAAATAGAAATCTCACCACATATTTTCTCTATAAATAAATCCCCCAAAAACCATAATTTTTAGCTGTGCTTCAGGCCCGTATAATCCAAAATATAACAATAATATAAAAGATGTAAAAGAATGAAAAACAAACCCATTTATCATTATATCTCAATAAAAAAAATTATTTATATTTAATTAAGTCACTCACACCATATCCCATAGGTAAGAAACAAACCCCTCTCGCATGATGCACAATAAATAGAAATTAGGGAAACCCTACCTCAAAAAATGCTTTGTCGACTCTCTGTGCCCCGTAGGGAAAAGAAGAACACTCACACACCACAACAACACCCCATGGAACTGTGGAGCTATGGATAAACCAACTCCATATCAAAATACCATAAAACTGTAACCCAACACACACCCCAAACCAAAATATCATCACTATAGTGAATCTACATGAGAAGAATGGAAGAAAACGAATGAGAACAAGAGGAGAACTCACCACATATCGAATATAGGAGCCCAAGGATTGATCCACATTAAATAAATCTCAAAAAAATTAGATAGCCTCCAAACTCCTAGAATTAGAGAAAAACTATTGGCCATAGGGTTTGTATAAAACATGAGTGGCTGATACCTTTAAAAATATTTAGCATTGGGGACTTACATGATGTGTAATCTCTTTTTACATCATGTGATCCTAGGTTTCCCAATTCCATGAAAAAAAAATTCTCCATTTTATTATTTAACCCCAATTGATTACATTTCATGAAGAAGACCTGTAAAAGATGTGAAACTGACTTTCACATTGTGTAATACACTTAAACGACGTGTATTTCTTATCGCAGTTCGGCTGCACCTCAATCTTCTACTGGAAACTTCCAGATGCTCCCCTGAAAACCTCCAACACTCAAACCCTACATAGTAACTAAATGGAAGGTCCCTTAACATTACATAAGATACCTCTCAAATGATGCTAGCCCTAGATAATCCAAAACAATGCCAAGAAGAAAAAAGGGTCCAAATAACCATCCCATGAGTTACGTCTCAAGGATATTGTCATACCTCAAACACTACCACTAGATAAAAAATCCATCACAAAACACCAAAAAACTCACCACACAAACATAATCCACCTCCTCTAACACATCCATCCTACAACATCACCAATTCAGAACTATCTCAATCTCTATGAAACCCAAACAAAAAACCGATATAACCAACAATCCATACCACCTCGAACACACAAATCATGGAATTACACCATACATGTCAACATACTATATACTCAGGGTGGAACTAACTCACCCAAATGTTTTTAATCGCATCATAGTTAATGGGTCTTGATTAGGAATTTGGTCCTCCCCTTTTCATATGTTAGGAATTTATCACACATCACACCAAACACATCATAAACCATGGAAAAAACTTAACTCATAAACGAAATGATCCAAACATCACAACACAAAGAAAAATAGAGCAGATAAAAACTCAAAACAACCTCAGAAACTGGGCAAAAATATGAATCTATTGCTCCCAAGTACTCTTCTCTAGGCCACCATTCCTCCACATCACACGAACCAAAGGAATGGTTCATACACATAGTGTCTTCTCTTGGTGATCTTGGATATCAAATGGATTCTCTAGAAAAACATCGCGTCATCCTCGATATCAAACTCTCCCCAGTCAAAGATATGGGAGTCATGGGGAAGAAATCAACAAAGCTAAGATACCTTATAAAGATCCAGGATACTCTCTAACCATAATGGAAATTCCAACCAGTATGACACCTTTCCAACACACCCAAATTCCCCCAAGGTCCCAAAAACCTAGGATAAATCATACACTTTCTTCCAAACCTACACTACCCACATCAAGGGGAAAAATTCAAGAACATCTGATCCCCAACCTCGAACTGCAACGACCTACTTTTGTGATCAGCATAAGACTTCTTCCTATATTGTGCTACTTTCAGCCTCTCACAAATGAGCTGAACATTCTATTTTGTCCTCTACACCATAGCGGGACCTAGAACGAGTGTCTCTGCAACCTCAGTCTAGATCAATTGAGAATGACATGGTCATCCATACAATGATTCAAATGGGTTCCTGCCAATGGAAGTGTGATATCCTTTATTATAACAAAACACAACCATGGGATGGTGGTGTCCCCATGATCTTATAATGTCCAAGGATTACACCTGTAGCATGTCCTACAACATTTGGATACTACGTTCCATATAACCATCTATCTTAGGGTGGAAATTTTTGATGAGGAATAAATGATTAATGAAAGAATGCTACAATCCCCTCCATACTCTTGAGGTAAAAGATTTTTTCCGATATGAAATAATGTACTATGAAAATATATTCAAACATACCATATCATCTACATACCACTTCTCCAAAGAATCCATTGTACTTGAATCTTTGATCAATAAGAAGTTGGAAAATTTCATCAACTGATCCATTACCACCCAGATGGAATCACAACTTCCCCGAGTTTTGGGTAACCCTATGACAAAATCCCTTGAAATTTCATCCCATTTATAATCAGTAACATACAAGGGATGAAAAAATACTCCCAGAACACGATGCTCAACCATTAACTGCTTGAAAAAAAATACATTGAGACACAAACTCTACAACTATAAATTTCATTCTAGGCCCCAAACCCAATTCTCTCAATCCATGGAACATTTTGAAATCTCTTGGGTGTACCGCTAATGGTGAGATATGAAACTCAATAACAAATCACTAGTGTATTTACACCATTAAAAACATCCTTCCTTTGAACAAAATCTGGTTCTAAATATCATCTCACCATCCCTTCAGAGAACCACTGTATCCAACAAGAACAAACATCACCTATAATTTTGAGTCTCCCCACTGAGACTCCTCCAACTGTAATATCATATAACACTGTACCATGCATTGAAATAAACATCCTATACCACCCTCCACCCTTTCATCTAAGTGGAGGGCTAATAACTCCTCGATCACTCTCCAGGAATCCACAGATTCTCAAAAAAAATCTTCCTGTGACATTATGCTCAAAAAATCATCCACAACATTCCATTTTTATGAGGTATAAGAGATATTATAATCAAAGTCTTAAAAGAAATCCATCCACCTCTGTTTTCATAGATTCAGTTCATGTTGGGAAAAGTCATACCTCAAGATCTTGTTATCTATAAAGACCACAAAATGCATCCCAATAAGGTAATGTCGCCAAAAAACAATCTCAAACACAACCAATACTAGCTATAGAAAATTGGTAGCATAGTTATGTTGGTGGAAACAAAACCACATAGGCCCATAAGAAATAATCTCATTTTTTCACATCAGCATGCATCACAATCATGGATGGGAAGCATAAAAAAACCTCAATCATCACCCCTTCCTCATGAAACCAATGCACTGGAGCATTAGAGAATGTCCCCTTTCAGTAACTGAATACTTCACGTGACTGATAACTCCACAAAAAAGCTCAGTCCTTCCTAGTCAAAGTTTTCAATGGATAAACAATATGAGATAAATTAGGTACAAACCTCCGATAGTAGCCTGTGGGACATAAGATACAATGAACCTATGTAAAGTTCTTGGGAATGACCAAGAAACAACTTCTTCAACCTTTAATAGGTCTATTACCACACCCAATTGAGACACCAAAAGCCCAAGGAGATGAACCTCTCAAGTATAGAACTGACACTTGGACAATTTTCCATAGAGTGGGTGGCACCAAAGAAACTACAAGATAGATCAGAGATGATAAAAATGGTTATATTATGACTTTGAGTAGATTAAGATATCATAAATTAATACAATGAATAACTGGTCAAGGAACTCATAGATAAAAGAGTCCATAATCCCAATGAACAAGTTTTGTGCATTCGTATCACCGAATGGCATGACTACAAACTCGAAGTGCCCATACCTGCATATGAAGGTAGAATTCAGGATATCACGCTCAACTGGTGATATCTATATCGCATTTCAATGTTAATAAAAAATTCCCTATTAAATTGTTGAAATGATAAGTTATCCATATAAGTAGGTAATGATTCTTGATTTTCACCTTATCGAAGCTTCGACAATTTATACACAACCTCAGACTACCATCTTACTTCTTTGAGAACAACTGTGGAAAAATCTATGGTTACACACTTGGCTAGATGAATCGTTTTTTACATCAGATCATCAATTTGAATCCCCAAATACCAAAAATCAGAGGGTGTCATTTAATAAGAAGCCATCAAAATCAGAAAATCACAGGGTTGAAAGTCTATCACATACTCAATGTCACGTTTATAGGGTAGTGTCACAACATCCTTGATGAAAATGTTCAGGAACTACCTAAAGACATTGGGAACCTTTACCATCCTAGATTCCAGTAATTCCACCAGTATCATTTCCAACAAGGAAAGAAGGGGCTTTACACACCTAATTCCCTCTTGATAACACGATCACCAATGAAAACCACACGCTTCCCATCCACATATGAAAACATGATTCTTCTCTCAAAGAAGTCGATAAAATTATGCATAGAATACAACCATTAATTGCTAAGGACGAAATTTTATGGCTACATTTGAAGAAAGAAAATATCCCAATAGGTTTTATGTGGCCCCATAATCAATCTACACCCTGGAACACATCAAACAAGCTAGTAAATCCTTCAACTAGAGTACTCAACACTAGGGGCATGGGAACCCTCTCTATATATTGTCCCAATGAATGGACATGAGAATGTGAAAAAAGGAGAGTGAATATCCTAAATAAAATAAGGCACAAACCAGAGTATTAAACAAAACGATATTATCTTTAACGGTATCATACCTCTCAGGAACTGCTACCTCTACTGCGTGAAACTGACCATGCCCCAACTCATCTATCTTTTTGATGAATTAAACCTCTATGACCACGATCATATCAAGGTCCTTGAGCTTTAAGAAATTATTGAGGTTGATATATACCTTCTCTATCTTCCCTATCTATACCATAAGCTTGCTGACCTTACTGTTGGAATGTCCTTGCTGATAACTACTACTGAGGTTGATGATAAGAATATTATCCTCAACCAAAATGAGAATGAGAATAGAAAGATCACTGGTTATTAATATTTATGTGAATACCATAGAAAAAACACATTGTACCCTACCCCATAATAATTTAACTAAAACTAGAAGTTATAAAGGGATGCTCTCGAGGCTGACTCCCGACTAGTCAAAACCTTGAAGGTCCTATCACCTAATACCTTCCATTGACAACTCTACTCCTTATGTAACCATTTTGGTCCTCCTCTCACAAAAAACCTCATGTTGTGTGAATTATCTTAATCATATCATCCTTCTTCTGAACCTCCATATACATTGAAAATGATAAAGGAGTTAGTTCATACTATAGATAATCATGAAGTACCTCCTCAAGACGTCTCACATGAGACTCCTCATTTTGAAAAAGATCTGGTGCAAAATATAGATGATCCTTAAACCAGATTTCTAACTCGTATACTAAAATACACCCTTCAATGGAGAAAGAATCTCCTTCCTCTTCACTGCCTTCATGGTCGATGAAAGGAACTATACTCATAACTCCTTCTTGAGGTTGACCCACAAAATGTATGCCTCCATCCACTCTCCTAGATACATCATCCATCACTGATGCAAAAGTCCTCACATCTTAATGACTAGAAAAGGGACCAGACACTCTGTACAGGCTTGGATCTAAATAAAACTGTTCTCAATCTCCTATAGACAACTCTCTATTTACACATATGAAACACTACCCTCATACATCCCCAAACCCTACCACTAGAAAGTACGTAATTCCCTCTTCCATTGATCATCCTCCTCAATCAGGTCATCCCTACTGTGATCAACTAGATCAACTTTATGACCCTCAACTTCCTGATCCACATATGGAAATTAAAATAATCCATGGCTAAAAGGAATACAATGATTTCCTAATCCTAGTAGTGTGTATTTTTATTAAGATTCATTCTAATTAATTTTATTTATTTCATCCATTTTAACCTTTCCCAAACCCCTAAATTCGAAGAGTAACACAATTCAGTATGATTCATGTACCTCTCCAAGGTCTCTACCCTACAAGAAGGTTCTTCTCACTTGGTAATTTGATAAGATCATAGCATTTTCACTCGATCAAGAGGGGCTCTAGAATCCCTTGTCCAAGATGGTCTCTCTGACCTATGTCAAGAACCTAGGTCAAGTTCCACGATTTCTATACTACCACATGTAATACTCACTGTGTCAAAATCCAAGCTCCACCCTATCTCTAACGATCACCTTTGATACCACTTTGTCCTGACCCCCTCCCCCAAAAGATAATACAATGATGGGAGAGAGCTAATGACCCCAAACTCATGCCTCTACTAGGAACTGGGTTGGAGACTTTCACTGAGGGTATAAAAATCTCATGTATGGGAGGCATTACCCTTTATAATATAAATATTATCAAGAGATAAGATGGATCATTGAAAAACAACTTCAAGAAAAAATATAAAAAGAAATCTATAAACCATCCCATAGGCTTGTAAAAAAATAAATATTACAGATAATATTTTACAAGAGTAAATACCCAAAAGTAAAGATAAAGTAGAAAAAAACTATTAATCATCTGAGCTAGTATGGTCTAGCGTGGTCAATGAAATACTCTTGGAAAATTGAGAGTTGTTTTATATACGTAGTGTGTGTATAGAAGTATACTCAGTAGAAAAAACTCAAGTCTCTCATGCACCTGTGAAAGAAGAATAATAATTCATCTGTGATAAAACAACAGAACCAAAAAAACATATCAAGGTATACTAACCATCCCAACCTAACTAAGGCATGCTCAACGAATAAATCACATCAAGTAATATAATATAAATTAAACCACATCTATGATAGGGTAAAAATCACCACTTCCCCACTAATTATCTTCTCTCTCACCATAATGGAAAATGTCATGGTGCTCCCACCTCTATCGAATATATCACATCACATCCATCTTACACACATCTAGGGAATCACAACACATCCCACCCACACACACCTGGGCTATCACAAAACATCACCCCCAAAGAAAACTAGGTTATCACAACACATTGTATCCCGCCCGCACAGAGTTGGGCTGTAACAACACATATCATCTTGCCTGCACATAGTAGGGCTATCACAAGACATCTTAGGCCGAAGAAACCTAGGAAAAATATCACATCTCATCCTAAAGACATCTGGGACACATATCACTTCTCATCCTGAAGACACCTAAGACCACACATCAAAACTCACTTGAATACACCTAGGATATTATCATCTTGAAGAGGGAGCATGGAAGAATAGGTGGAAAACTATGCATCCCCCCATAGAGATGTTGGGAAATAAACCCCCCTACGTGACTATGCAGGTGTTCAACACATAGTGCTAAATGTGGGTGGGTAAATCACAAGAAAAATAAAATTATATATATAGTATAAAAAACTCATGCCCAAACCATGGGTTCTTAAAAAAACTAACCAACTCATAACACTATCACCTTTGTTGTCACCTCTAATTGCATTTATTAGTGTATGAAACATTCATTTTAGAAGGTTATGTGACCTGATAATATAATACAGCTTCAAATTTCTTCCACATTTAACACCCATTCATTTTATTATTTTTTGATTAATCATATTTAATCACACAACCCATAATTAAATTTACCATTGACCAATTTATGTCCTATTGAACAAACAAACCCATTCCATTTGAAACAATATTATACATTCATTTATTCCATCACTACCTAAGAATATAGATAAAAGAAACCATATATCACAAGAAAACTATCATCCCACACAATATCATATTACCACCCAAAAAACATAGTCAAACAACCACATTTCAGCCCACACACCATTATAATTACACATCACAATCCCAAAATCATGGCCACACATCACAACACATAAAAATTATTTTACACATTTACAAAGCAGATTTCATCATATTCCACTATAATTTTGGGATGTTATCACACAAATAATAATATTTGGGAAACCAATTTATTATCCAAAATGTATTGTGTTACCCAATTTCCATGTTTAGGCTGATATCACACAATCAAAACAAAAGCAGCAATCACATCACACACATACAATGAAAACAAATCCCCTAGAGGCCACAATTTTAAGTGGGGTATCATTCCTGTACAATCCATAATATCCCAATAATATCAATGCTATAAAATCATTCCAAACAAAACCCTTTACCATTAAATTTAAATTCAGTAAATTCATTACCTTTAATTAAGCCAGCACCACTATAATTGAAAGTTAAAAAAACCCCACACACATGATATTAAAGATAGATAAATAAGGGAAACCCTACATTAGATAACCTTTTTAAACTCATTGATCACCATAGAGTGAACAAGAATTTTTGAAAACCACAACATCACCATGAGGAATCACATATCAACCTACATCGCATCCAAATAACATCAAAAGTAAACCTAACACAAACCCCAAACCAAAGCAACATAACCAAAATAAAATCCATTGGAGAAGAAAAAAATAAAATGAATGAGGAAAAGATGTTAACTCACTAACGACCGAAGAAGGGATCCCAAGGATTAATCACTATCGAAGGGAATCTCCAAATGCCGAAGTATAAGGTCGATAAATGCCTAAAACAAGAGAAAAGACACTAGCCATAGGGTTTGGAGGAAACCTGAGTGGTTGAAACCTTTAAAATTGTAGAGCATTGAGAACTTAAATGAATTGAAATCCATTTTCAGGTTGGGTAATCCCAAGATTTTAGGTTCCACTAAACAACATATTGGCTTTTAATATTTAACCCAAATTTATTACATGTCATGAAGATACCCTAAAGAATTTGTGAAATATACATTAACATCATGTAATATAGCCACATTACACATATTTCCCACACCAATTATACTGAAACTATATCTTCCCCTGAAAACATTGAGAACCTTCCTCGAACGCCTCCAACACTCAAAACCAGCTATGTAACAGACTAGAAAGGAACAAGCCATTACATTATCTCATTATCATCACATGTTGCATCCTAATATTATCACTTAAGTCATATTATGGTCAGAACAAATATTATACCATGCTCAATATGTGATCTATTATAGGATCATCACCTAATAAATATTTTTCCTGTCATGAAAGGCATATGATTCATGACACACAAGGCATTGTATACAAATCAAATTAGAATAAAGGGATTTTTATGGAACAGAATAGGTTGTTTATCCTATTATCATCACATATGAAATCTTATTATTATCACATATGGTAAAAAAGGTCCTCTCATTCTCAACACATGTAAGGGGTAATTGTTTAACATTTAGATGATATTATCATAATTTTGATTTTGGTTGGGGAAGCCCATAATTTAGAGTTATTTACTGGAAAATTACATTTTAGTTCTCTATATAATAAACTCTTTATTTATATTCCTAATTATATACTCTATAGAATTATTCCTTTTCGGAAAGAATTCTAAGAGGATAGGTTCTTCCCTAGAAGGGGGTTAAATTTTGGGGGGTTTTCACCTCATAAAATGGAGACAGGATGGAAATGATGTTGGATTATTAGGATTAATCCTTAGTGAGGTGTCATATGTATCATATTTGAGGAGTAATTATAACCAATATAGTTTTAATATCATAGTTTAATGTCATTTTATAGGACCAGTTCATATTTTTAACATCATATTATATAGATTCTTATGTTTTTTAGGGAAAATATCATGTGATAGATTTGGGAATATGAATTATGTTGTACTGGTTAGTATGACTAGTTTCACTAATGTAGGAAGATTATATGTTGTTTTCAAAATTTTTTGAAGGAAACATAGATGGATGCACACATATCTTTCTTAACAAAAATTAGAATGGATACTCCCTTGGTTATTCTTGATGCGAATATGATGGTATTTATAAACCAAATTATTTCATTTTAACATGATGCATGAATAGATGTGGTCATTTCTAGTTAACATGTGACCAATGGGACATCATTTCTTGTAGAATTTGGCCCTATGGAAGAGGTATAAAGTGATTGAATATAACACTATTTAAAATAAATTTTTTGTTTCAGGAAACATTTTCTTGTGAAATACATTATTTCTTGTCATGATAATTTTAATTCTTGTAATGGACCTGTGTGAAGATATATGATGAAGAATCAAATATATTAAAGTAATTGTGGAAGGTAATTCGTATATGTTCTGACATATAATATACTATATATTTAAATTGTTTTCATGAGGTTAATATGTAGAGGTTATTCGTGTTTGAATGTATAGATTAAACAAAATATAACATCCCAAATTCTAAATGCATGATCTCATATTTTCAAGGATCATTACACTATATTTTTAATTGAAGCTCATTATGGTATTTTTAGATATTAAACAATAGTAAAAATATATGGTATTGTATTAATATGATATTTCCTATATGTTCTAGAGTTAGGGAATTTGAATTAGTGGACAATAACAGGAACTATAGATGGGTCTGACAACTGAAGAGACTGTATTACCCCTAACTAGCTCCTATAATCCATCATCCAGTAGGTGGAAAACCCCAGGTCATATAAAATAAATAGGAGCCTCAACGAATATCCATTCAATAAAACCATCTATCCAGTGTTCTTGGCTATACTAGATCCTTATAAAGTGACCATCATTTAGATTTTGAGGTCTCTATCCTTTGGATGAATTGGCATACATAATATTCTAGTAGAATGTGTCCACTGGAATCCCAGTGGTGTAAGGTTGGGATACATATGTGAAGGGATGAGATGTATTTTTCCACCCTAAAACCCACATTTTAGATATGATTAAATTTAATCTAATTCATTTTTTTATGAATTTTAAATCATCTCAAAAGCTATTGAGGCATCTCTAACACACTTCCTTGGTTTTTCAATCCATTATTCAATTGGGTGATCCAAAATCTATAAGTCTCTTTTTTGTTGGATTAAATCATCTAGTTTCATGTTATATACATTTTTTCCAATTATTATGGTATGTTTCAATTGGTTTATATAGGGGATCTTTGGGTTTCATGTTGATCCAGTGATCAATCTTTGTTTCCTTCTTCTTAAATGCTTGGTGTGAGATGTCTTGAATGACTCCCTGACGTCTATTTTGTTTTCTAGTAACTGTAAAATGTGTGATTTCATCATCACACTATGAAAAATACCTAAAAAATTGCTAGACTAGGGATATTTAATAATCCTTATTCTTATACATCTATCATACCCTATTTGTCTCATTGGAATTAAGACTAGGACTTCTGGTCACTTGAGAGGTGACCATACATTTGACACCAGGTGGGAACTTAGATTGATCAACCTAGATCCCTATGATTAATTAGGGATTATTAATGAAATTTGGATAAATTAATACTTGTAATAAATAAATTTAGAAGGTAAAAATTGTCTTTTAAGTGGTTATTTTGAAATGAAACTGGATTGGCATAAAATCAAGATAAAAAGTGGATATACTAAATTTTAAATGAAAAATATAGTTTAATTTATATGTGTAATGAATTTTTACAATTATTTTCATTATTGGTGACTTGGAACATAAATGGTTGATAGATTTTATTTGAAAATCTATCATGATGTGGAAAATGGAAAATATAATGAAAATGTGTTTCTAATTCGTAAATTTATGATTTGAAAACTATTACATATAACAAATTGTTTTTCATGTTTGTTCATTGGTATGATGATTGGCATGCCTAAATTTATATCGTATTATGACTCTTCATTTTATTCGATGACTGAGGGCCAGGTGTATGGTCACATAAATCCAGAGGGACAGAAACATGGTAATGTCCAACTTGTGTTCTAGATGTATTGTTACATACCAATTGAGGGATAGATATATGGCACACACCACCCATGGTCCAGTTACATGGGAACACAATGCTGGAGTACTAGAATCATGGTTATTTGATGCATGATGGGGAGATGTATATATATATAAATCTGATGCCTATGGGTGAGATGATTGGTTACATGATTTATTGATTGAAAGAGATTATTATTCTTAAATCATGATATAGAAAATTCATTCTCAATAGTGGAATCTACTAGAGGTATGGCTGATTCTTCCATGGAAGGAGAATAAACCAATTTATAGAGATATATTCCATTATGTGGAATCAGTTTTGGATAACCTTGGGTTTCTACTTGGATCATGAGGTTTGGAGGGTTATTTTATGTTCTCCATTAATAATATAATTAATTACCATATTTTTTGTCAGATTTCATGCACTACTTATTTAGAACTTATTTTTTTAGAAATCCTGGGTGTTGGATTATTAATTTTTGCTGACATCATATTCATGATTTCATTTAGCACCTAGGTAGAAATCATATATGCTTGTATAGATAATGAAAATGGCCTTGTAATTGATCATTTTCTTTTTTGGATGGTATTATAGAATCACTGCTGGAAAGTTGAATTATACCAATGGTTTCAAACCAATGGGAAAGGCCAGAAAACTATTGGTATAAACTATAACAATTGTTTCTAAAACTGTTGTCTAGTTAGTAGTGGGGATAGACATATACCAAAAGTTACAGTATAACCCTTGGAATATGGTTCTAGAATGCACCTCATTCCAAAGTTTTCAGATATCCTTTGGTATATCTTTATACCAACGTTTGGTACCCATTGCAAATTAACGTATTTTAGATCTATTCAAATGGTTTCAAAACCATTGAAATAACCCTTTACAATGGTTTACACAAAACCATTTGTAAAGAATGATTACTAGTTCTATACCGATGGTTTACTAACTATTAGTATAACAATATACCAATAGTTTTATGCAAACTATTGGAATAATGTTACTGATCACACAAATAACAATGGTTTACAACCATTGGTATATCCTTGCTGCAACTTCAATTGTAAGACGGTCTGTCTCCCCCTCTACAATCCCCTATGTATCTGGAAATTCATAATTCTATTCAGAACCCAATTACCTTTTGGAAAAATGAATTTATAATTGAATTCTCAATTGAATACACACAAAATGAATTATGTACTGAATTCTGAATTATGAATGAATTACATATACAGAAATTGAAAAATAATTATGAATTATATATAGTGTGTTTAATTTAGAATTCATTACATACTAAATTTAATTATTTATAACACATATAGAATATAGAATAAAAATTGAATTCAGAATATGGGGTGTCCATGGGGTGGGGAATGTCCAAGGTGGTGGGGGTTTCCAGGGGTGGGGGGCTATCCAAGGTGATGTGGGGTGTCTAGGTGGTGTACAGGGGGGTTTGGGGGCTGTCCAAGGGGGTGGGGGTGTCCTGGGGTGGGGGGTTGTTTAGGGGGTGGGGGTGTCTACGAGGGTGGGGGTTGTACAATGGGGGTGGGGGATATCCAAGGGGCGGGGGTGTCCTAGGGGGGTTTCTCGGGGGGGGGGGGGGGTGTCCTGGGGTGGGGGTGTCCATTGGGAGGGGGGCTGTTTGGGGGGGGGGTGTAACAGCCCGAGATTTTATGAAAAATATTCTTTTTTATTTTACTAATGTCTTGTGTTATACGCTACACCAAAAGGAGCTTGCACAACATGCATCCTTGACTTGCCTTGCATTACACGCAATCGCAACCTTCCTCGATAGTGTGTGTGGTACGTAATCCTGAGTTTCACGAAAAAATGATATGCTATTAAAATATTATTAAAACTAGCCATTATGAATAGTAATAACCACTTTTTAAATTTTATAAATTTTAACTCTCAAAGTGGACTTCATTTTTTGGATTCGGAGTATCGAATTTAGCCTAAGGTGAAATTTTGGTACTTTTCGGATAACTTTCATATTCTGATGAATAGTGAAAATTACTAAATTATAATTAAAAACAACTTTTTTAATCGAAATAATTAATAGTGATAAATCATTAATTTGAGTGGTTTTAAAGTATATTTAGAATATATTTTTACAATTTAATACAATGTTGGTCATTGGATGTAATTTCACATTTAAACAAGACATAACCAAGTGTCAATCTTTTGATAATTAGTGCAACTTTTATGTTATGAATTTGGTAAAATAGACTTCATTTTTGAATTCGGAATATGAAATATAGCTTGGGATGAAATTTTGGCATTGTTATGAAAAACATCAATTTTTGATGAATAGTGAAACTACTAAGTGGTAGGTTAAAAACTGAATTTTCCATAAAACTTAATTTTACCGCTTCTGTGAATGGAATTTCGAAAATCCGAGAGACACGGTTAATATCAAGGACTAAAATGTGGTTCAATAAGATGAAAATAATTTTTTTGGTGAATAGTAACTTTTTACTTTTTTTACCGCGGTTAATAGTAAATAGGGTAACTAAGGGTAAATATGATATTACTATTACCCTAACACATGTCCTAATTCTATTGGACAAGTGTAATTCGACCAAAAACAAACTTAGGAATAAAATATGACCATTTAGGCCCTCTTGGATTAGATTAGGACATTTATTATTAATTTATTTAAAGAAAGGTTAAAATAGTTAAAATCAAAGGTTAATAAGTAAATCATTTTTAATATGGGGTTATACATAAGATAAATTCGATTGTAAATATTCATTAGAAAGCTAAAAACATTTCCTACATGATGGTATTTTATTTGTAATTTTTAGACATAAAATAATTTAATTTATTTATGACACAACGATGATGCAGTAATTATCTTATTAATGAAATATTGACATAATTGATGTTATAAACACAAAAATAAATGTAATTTGAGATTTTTTATGAATTCCACTACTTTTCTAGGTTACTATGATATATTAATGTTGATTTAATCAACTTGGTTCGAACATTTAATTCTGTTATGACTTTCACAAAAATCATATATCAAATAGTGTCAAAATTGACACAAAATAATTTTTAAATCAAATATTATATTATTAATTGTTATTGTATTCCTAAAAATCTAAGGATCGGCCAAATGACTTAGATAAGGATATATATATTAATAATAAACAATTTGGTGTTCGTTTGGCATGTTATAGTAAGTTTATTAACCATATAGTGAAAGAAAACAAAAAGACATGGTAAAAGTTAAATTATTTAACTTAGAGTTAAATCTAATTGATAAGGTTAAAATAATATCCTAAACTTGTCTAAATTCTATTGGTTGATAGGATTTCGACCCATCCCCACTTTAGCTTCGAAATAAGTCCCTTTGGAACCATTATAAACCGATTTTGACTTTAATATAAAATAATATTTTGAGATATTCCTAAGGTGCCCCTCTCCTCCCCTATAAAAGGACACCTCCTCCCCCTCCTCCTCACACCAATTTGAGCACTAAAGCTCGGCCCAACCCTGCCAAAATCTCTTCTCCACTTCCCTAGCAACATCCTAGAGGTTCTGGTCTTCCTCAAAGACCAATTCTAGTGCCCTAAGAGGAGGTCTCAAAGAGGCACTTCAAAGAAGAGGTAATTACCGTTACCAATTCTTTCATCTTTATTTCTTCTTCCACTTCTTCTTCTTAGGTTGTTTCATTATGAAGTAATAACATCAGTATCACTCATATACTGATATGTTATTATAAGTATGAAACAACCCTATTTCACCATCTATCCATCCTACGGAAAAAGAAATCACCGCGCGTGCGTACGTACGGAATACCGTCTCCACGCCGTGGTGTAATCTATTTTCCACCACCACCTTACATGGATGGGTATAATGGTGTAAAGAATAACTATACATAGTTATTACAACATCATATTGATTCTGATATATTGTATAATCCACTCCAATTCAATTCAATATTTATAGAAATGATATCATCGCTCATGCGTACGTACGGACTACCGTCTCCACGACGCGATGAGATTCATTCTCCATGTTAACCATTTAAGAATGATTATAATGTATATATAAGAAATAATAATGAAATATATGACATTATAAAGCTACTGGATTTATGTATATATATACATATTTATGTCATCTACTTACTTCCATTTCAAGACAATAAGGAAAGAAAAACAGCGTTCATGCGTACGTACGGACTACCGTCTCCATGAACGGTGTTTTTCATTTTATTTATCTATCTATTATATATATATATAATGAATATATATGATATATAAATCATATTTTATATTCTGGAAGTAAGTAAATCATGATATAAGTAATAATGATGTCAAGAACAACAAGTCAAAACACCTACGATAAATGAAACGATTTTACCCAAAACACTTCTTTAACATGGAATTTACAAAAGAACGGGTAATATAATGTCATAAGTGAACCATATATGATATCATAACAATGAATATGATTCTGTAATAAGTCAATGACATGATTTAAATCATTATACAGGAGGTTCGGACACTTACAAAGCAAGTCGGACCTAAGGTAAGGGAAATATCACAATCTCATTTTTATCCGAGATTGTTTATTCGTAAGTATTTACTGGGGTGTATTTTATCATCCATATCCATGTTCCCTCAATATTTAATATTGTTTCCATCCACTTACAATAGTTTAAATTTTACCCTTATGTGAGTTTTTAGTAAAGAATATGAAAGGAATCTTTTGTCGTTTTTCGTACGAGGTACTTTTTGACTTTTCCGACAAAAGTACGAGAAGAATGTTTTTTTTAACTTATACGACAAGAATGGATTTTTTAAAACATTATTTCCAAGAAGCTTCCTTTAAAAGTTTTCAAGATTATTTTTAATCAACTTCTTTTAGTTTAAAGTTGTATGACATGTTAAGAAATGTAAAATGTTTTTGAAAAAGAAAGGATATTTTCCTCAAGAATGAAGTTCAAGTGTTTTATCAAAATTATTTTCCATCTAAGATAATAAAGGGTTCTGTTTATATCCCTATTATTACATGGATTTGATTATGTTGTGATGGAAATATTTTTATGAATTCCTTTATCTTATATGAATTGTTTTATGATGTCATGTTGTTTAAGAATCCCATTTTTATTACATGGGTTACGCTATGATGTATGGTTTATGATTATGTGGCACACATAAGAAAGGATTCATTATAAGATGGGTGGGACCTATATCTCCCTCCAATGCATTGGGTAAAGATTTTATATCTCATGAGATAGACATGGCTGGAACGGAAGGTTATTTCGGTTCAGTGATACAGGACTGAAACGAGGAGTGAACTCGGTTCAGAAAGGGACTTTGTCCACTAAGATAGTCTTGGCAATGAGTCATGACTAACAAGAAATGATTTTCCATGATTATGTGTGCATGCCACAAAGATTCAAGTTTTATGTTATGATTATGGGGATCTCATTTTCACTTCTATGATTTATTCCATGATAAGATATTATGATCTCTTTTGCAGGTTTTGATTTTCATAAAGATATGATATGATTTTTATTTCCTTTATTTGCCCTTGCTGAGCATTTGAGCTCACCCTTTTATGTTTTCTTTTCCCCAGGATATAAAGAAAGGTTATAGGTAAAAAAAAAGATCTTTATGGGAGATGTTGAAGATCTTTCACCACGTTTAGAAGATTACGTTCCGAGTTTCCAAAGACACTAAACTACTACGATCCTTGTGTGTGTGTTTTTGTTATGTACTAAGTATTCTGCAAAAGTAATGTAATATCCATGTACGATAAGCTTCGGGTCTCTACAGTTGGTATCAGAGGAAAGGTTTAGTCAACCTTTGGAAACTAGGATGCGAAAACGTTAGTGAGATCCCTAGAGATATTTCTAAGGTATGTCTAGGGATGTCCCTAAGGATAAGTATACGTATAGGATATAGTTCTAGAACTATGGTAACGATATTAGATTAAACCAAAGATGATAGATATTTAAGTTACTCCCCCTTTATTACGATTTTTTCATCTAACACTATTCTGTTTGGGTTTTAGAAAATGGCTGGAAACAAGATGATTCACAATAATGGAGGATATGATGGACAATGGAATGATATTCTTCATGAGCAACCAAATGAAATGGGATTTGGATGTCCAAACATCATTATTATTCCGAATCAGCAATCTCACAACATGATCAATAAAGTAAAATTTGGTAAGTTTCCTGACTCGACTAATAAGAGAAAGATGGAGTTCCATGATGATCATAGAGGAAAGAAAGTTCAATTTCCCCTATGTAAATCATGTGGGAAGAGGCATCAAGGAGAATGTTTCAAGGGAACTGGAAGATTCTTTGGGTGTGGAAAAGAAGGACACAAAGCAAGTAAGTGCAAAGGAAAAGGGTCGGTTAACACCATGGATGAGGATAATGGTATTGCTACGACATCAAAAATGGTTAAGTGTTTTAAATGTGGAATGTATGGGCATTATGCAAACAAATTCCCTAAGGGAAAGACTCATGAAGAGAATCAGTATGGTCATATGGGTAGTATTTATGTGGATGATGATGAAGAGACTACAAATGATATGTGAGATGAAAGAATTTTTGAAGCTCGGTCAATGGTTTGAGAATGTAGTGGAATGATTACATGTTTATCATGTGTAATTTTGGAATAAAGAGACATCTATGGATTGTTACACTGTTGTCTTTCCTTGTGTTTTGAAAGTGTATGATTAATGTTACCAGTATCCATGAAAGGTTATCCAGATAATTTTGGAATGTAGATGATATGCGCATAATGAAGGGATAAGGAGAAAATTAAATGTTTGATAGTATTCATGAGCTCATGATTGATATAAGGACTAAGTGATATCATGGTTTGAGTATATAGAATTTTGAGGATTTTGGTATGTGGAAAGTGTTAACTTTTAACTGCACTCATGTTTTCACTAAGGTATTCAAGAGAATACACGATTAAGGACTTTGAATGTTTGGAATGTGACCAACAAGACATATCTTATGATATGTGGGGATCAACGACAGTATTAAATCTCTGGTAATCGATGTCACTATATTATGAGAGTGGACTGCAGTATTATGTATAAGCCTAAAGATTAGATTGGATTATGTTGGACATAAGTTAGTATTGTTTAAGGATAGAAGATTTTCGATATTATTGATTGGATGTTATAGTAACGTAGTTTTAGAAAAAGGGACAACCTGCAGGACGGGCGACAGCCCATCGCTTCGGACAAGGCTGTGGGAATCGAACCCACAACCGAAGTGCGACTGGCCTTTATCGCCTACCACTGGCCTACAAGAAGTCCCTGTTTAGTAGAAACTAGTTTTATTATATTAAGCAGCATGATATATGAAGTATAAGTCCATTTTAGGAACCATATATGATTAATCTCACTATAGAATGACTTATGTATATTTAATAACTTTTGCTAACCTTTTGTTTGAGACAGATGGAATGAACAGTCATTCTATCACATGATCTGCTAACACTTCACAAATAACAAATTCAACTTAATTTATTTAAGAGATGAAGTAGAAATTGTTCAAGGCACGAACAAAAGTGAGATTGTACCAAAATAAAGTAAGTATTTATTCTAAGCAAATTTTCAACTTTAGGGAAATGATCTTGAAAACCAAAAATGTTGTCCTAGTGATCTTATACCTGATGAATCAGATGATACCTTATATCATCACAAATCTATGGATTTGTGATTACTGGCTTTTCCATAGCCATGTTCTCTACCACTCTCCATCAGAACATGATGGTTAGATTTGTCTTCCATATCCATATTTTCACCTATGTGGAAACCCAGTGATTAGTTTATTTGGGTAATCGTTACATTTCATACTTTAGTTTTTAAAGCCAAGTTTTGGTATTCCCTTTTACGATGTGGGTTTCCATTAAAGAAACTTTCGAATAGTAAACCATTTATAACCCCGACGAATTTCGAGGGCGAAATTCATTTTAAGGGGGGTAGAATGTAACAGCCCGAGATTTTATGAAAAATATTCTTTTTTATTTTACTAATGTCTTGTGTTATACGCTACACCAAAAGGAGCTTGCACAACATGCATCCTTGACTTGCCTTGCATTACACGCAATCGCAACCTTCCTCGATAGTGTGTGTGGTACGTAATCCTGAGTTTCACGAAACAATGATATGCTATTAAAATATTATTAAAACTAGCCATTATGAATAGTAATAACCACTTTTTAAATTTTAGAAATTTTAACTCTCAAAGTGGACTTCATTTTTGGATTCGGAGTATCGAATTTAGCCTAAGGTGAAATTTTGGTACTTTTCGGATAACTTTCATATTCTGATGAATAGTGAAAATTACTAAATTATAATTAAAAACAACTTTTTTAATCGAAATAATTAATAGTGATAAATCATTAATTTGAGTGGTTTTAAAGTATATTTAGAATATATTTTTACAATTTAATACAATGTTGGTCATTGGATGTAATTTCACATTTAAACTAGACATAACCAAGTGTCAATCTTTTGATAGATATTGTTTCTTAAAAACACGCTATTTGTTTTAACAGCGGGATTTAATTATAAAATTAATTAATGCAACTTTTATGTTATGAATTTGGTAAAATAGACTTCATTTTTGAATTCGGAATATGAAATATAGCTTGGGATGAAATTTTGGCATTGTTATGAAAAACATCAATTTTTGATGAATAGTGAAACTACTAAGTGGTAGGTTAAAAACTGAATTTTCCATAAAACTTAATTTTACCGCTTCTGTGAATGGAATTTCGAAAATCCGAGAGACACGGTTAATATCAAGGACTAAAATGTGGTTCAATGAGATGAAAATAATTTTTTTGGTGAATAGTAACTTTTTACTTTTTTTACCGCGGTTAATAGTAAATAGGGTAACTAAGGGTAAATATGATATTACTATTACCCTAACACATGTCCTAATTCTATTGGACAAGTGTAATTCGACCAAAAACAAACTTAGGAATAAAATATGACCATTTAGGCCCTCTTGGATTAGATTAAGACATTTATTATTAATTTATTTAAAGAAAGGTTAAAATAGTTAAAATCAAAGTTTAATAAGTAAATCATTTTTAATATGGGGTTATACATAAGATAAATTCGATTGTAAATATTCATTAGAAAGCTAAAAAGATTTCCTACATGATGGTATTTTATTTGTAATTTTTAGACATAAAATAATTTAATTTATTTATGACACAACGATGATGCAGTAATTATCTTATTAATGAAATATTGACATAATTAATGTTATAAACACAAAAATAAATGTAATTTGAGATTTTTTATGAATTCCACTACTTTTCTAGGTTACAATGATATATTAATGTTGATTTAATCAACTTGGTTCGAACATTTAATTCTGTTATTACTTTCACAAAAATCATATATCAAATAGTGTCAAAATTGACACAAAATAATTTTTAAATCAAATATTATATTATTAATTGTTATTGTATTCCTAAAAATCTAAGGATCGGCCAAATGACTTAGATAAGGATATATATATTAATAATAAACAATTTGGTGATCGTTTGGCATGTTATAGTAAGTTTATTAACCATATAGTGAAAGAAAACAAAAAGACATGGTAAAAGTTAAATTATTTAACTTAGAGTTAAATCTAATTGATAAGGTTAAAATAATATCCTAAACTTGTCTAAATTCTATTGGTTGATAGGATTTCGACCCATCCCCACTTTAGATTCGAAATAAGACCCTTTGGAACCATTATAAACCGATTTTGACTTTAATATAAAATAATATTTTGAGATATTCCTAAGGTGCCCCTCTCCTCCCCTATAAAAGGACACCTCCTCCCCCTCCTCCTCACACCAATTTGAGCACTCAAGCTCGGCCAACCCCTGCCAAAATCTCTTCTCCACTTCCCTAGCAACATCCTAGAGGTTCTGGTCTTCCTCAAAGACCAATTCTAGTGCCCTAAGAGGAGGTCTCAAAGAGGCACTTCAAAGAAGAGGTAATTACCGTTACCAATTCTTTCATCTTTATTTCTTCTTCCACTTCTTCTTCTTAGGTTGTTTCATTATGAAGTAATAACATCAGTATCACTCATATACTGATATGTTATTATAAGTATGAAACAACCCTATTTCACCATCTATCCATCCTACGGAAAAAGAAATCACCGCGCGTGCGTACGTACGGAATACCGTCTCCACGCCGTGGTGTAATCTATTTTCCACCACCACCTTACATGGATGGGTATAATGGTGTAAAGAATAACTATACATAGTTATTACAACATCATATTGATTCTGATATATTGTATAATCCACTCCAATTCAATTCAATATTTATAGAAATGATATCATCGCTCGTGCGTACGTACGGACTACCGTCTCCACGACGCGATGAGATTCATTCTCCATGTTAACCATTTAAGAATGATTATAATGTATATATAAGAAATAATAATGAAATATATGACATTATAAAGCTACTGGATTTATGTATATATATACATATGTATGTCATCTACTTACTTCCATTTCAAGACAATAAGGAAAGAAAAACAGCGTTCATGCGTACGTACGGACTACCGTCTCCATGAACGGTGTTTTTCATTTTATTTATCTATCTATTATATATATATATATATATAATGAATATATATGATATATAAATCATATTTTATATTCTGGAAGTAAGTAAATCATGATATAAGTAATAATGATGTCAAGAACAACAAGTCAAAACACCTACGATAAATGAAACGATTTTACCCAAAACACTTCTTTAACATGGAATTTACAAAAGAACGGGTAATATAATGTCATAAGTGAACCATATATGATATCATAACAATGAATATGATTCTGTAATAAGTCAATGACATGATTTAAATCATTATACAGGAGGTTCGGACACTTACAAAGCAAGTCGGACCTAAGGTAAGGGAAATATCACAATCTCATTTTTATCCGAGATTGTTTATTCGTAAGTATTTACTGGGGTGTATTTTATCATCCATATCCATGTTCCCTCAATATGTAATATTGTTTCCATCCACTTACAATAGTTTAAATTTTACCCTTATGTGAGTTTTTAGTAAAGAATATGAAAGGAATCTTTTGTCGTTTTTCGTACGAGGTACTTTTTGACTTTTCCGACAAAAGTACGAGAAGAATGTTTTTTTTAACTTATACGACAAGAATGGATTTTTTAAAACATTATTTCCAAGAAGCTTCCTTTAAAAGTTTTCAAGATTATTTTTAATCAACTTCTTTTAGTTTAAAGTTGTATGACATGTTAAGAAATGTAAAATGTTTTTGAAAAAGAAAGGATATTTTCCTCAAGAATGAAGTTCAAGTGTTTTATCAAAATTATTTTCCATCTAAGATAATAAAGGGTTCTGTTTATATCCCTATTATTACATGGATTTGATTATGTTGTGATGGAAATATTTTTATGAATTCCTTTATCTTATATGAATTGTTTTATGATGTCATGTTGTTTAAGAATCCCATTTTTATTACATGGGTTACGCTATGATGTATGGTTTATGATTATGTGGCACACATAAGAAAGGATTAATTATAAGATGGGTGGGACCTATATCTCCCTCCAATGCATTGGGTAAAGATTTTATATCTCATGAGATAGACATGGCTGGAACGGAAGGTTATTTCGGTTCAGTGATACAGGACTGAAACGAGGAGTGAACTCGGTTCAGAAAGGGACTTTGTCCACTAAGATAGTCTTGGCAATGAGTCATGACTAACAAGAAATGATTTTCCATGATTATGTGTGCATGCCACAAAGATTCAAGTTTTATGTTATGATTATGGGGATCTCATTTTCACTTCTATGATTTATTCCATGATAAGATATTATGATCTCTTTTGCAGGTTTTGATTTTCATAAAGATATGATATGATTTTTATTTCCTTTATTTGCCCTTGCTGAGCATTTGAGCTCACCCTTTTATGTTTTCTTTTCCCCAGGATATAAACAAAGGTTTTAGGTAAAAAAAAAGATCTTTATGGGAGATGTTGAAGATCTTTCACCACGTTTAGAAGATTACGTTCCGAGTTTCCAAAGACACTAAACTACTACGATCCTTGTGTGTGTGTTTTTGTTATGTACTAAGTATTCTGCAAAAGTAATGTAATATCCATGTACGATAAGCTTCGGGTCTCTACAGGGGGGTGCAGGGGGGTGTCTAGTGGGGGTGGGGGTTGTCCAAGGGTGTGGGGTGTCCATGGTGTGTTGCGGTGTCCAAGGGGTTTGTGTGTCTTGGGGTTAGGGTTTCTTTGTGGTGGGGGTGTCTAGGGGGTTTCCAGGGGTGGGAGTTTCGAGGGGGTGGGGGTGGGGTGTCAAAGAGGGTGGGGGTATCCTAGGGGTAGGGGCTATCCAAGGGGGAGGGGGTCTCTAGGGGGTGTCCAAGGGGATGTGGTGGTTGTCCATGGGGGTGGGGATGTACATGGGGTGGGGGTTGTCCAAAGGGAATGGGGGTTGTTCAGGGGTGGGGGTGTCCAAGGGGGTGGTGGGTTTCCAGGGGGTGGGGTGGGGGGGGTCCATAGTGGGGTGTGTTGTCTAGTGGGTGGGGGTGTCAAGTGGGTGGGGGTATCCAGGGGTGGGGTTTTCCAAGGTGGTGGGGGTGTCTAGGGGGTGTGGGGGTTGTCCAAGGGGGTGGGGGTGTCTAAGGGGTGGTGGGGCTATCCTAGGGGGTGGGGTTGTCTAGGGATGTGGCAGTGTCTATGGGGTTCATGGCTATCCATGGGTGTGGGGGTGTCTAATGGGTGTCTAGGGGGTGGGGAGAGGTCTAAGGGGTGGGGTGTCCAGGGGGTGTGGTGGATGTCCATGGGGGTTGGGGTGTTTGGGGGGGGGGTTGTCCAAGGGGGTGGGGGTGTTCAGGTGGTGGGGGCTATCCAGGGTAGGTGGGGCTGTCAAAGGGGGTGGGCGTGTCCAGGGTGTGTGGGCTGTCAAATGGGGTTGGGGTGTCCATGGGGTGGGGGTGTCCAGGGGTGGGGGTGTCCAGGGGTTCTATTCCTAGAGGGGGTGTCTAGGGGTGGTTGGCCATGGGGGTGGGGGGGGGGGGGGGTTAGGGGGTTGCGGGTGTCTAGGGGGTGTTTGGGGGGGGGTGTCCAGGGGGTGGGGGTGTCAAGGGGTGGGTGTCATTCCAAGGGGGTGGGGGTGTCCAGGGGTTGGGGGTGTCTATGGTGTGGAGGATATTCAAAGAGGTGGGGTCAAGGTTTCTAGGGTGGGTCGGGGCTGTCCAAGGGGTGGGGGTCTCTAGGGGGTGGGGGTATCCAAGGGGGTGGGTGTGTCCAGGGGGTGGGGGTGTCCAGGGGTGGAGGGATATCCAGGGGTGGGGGCTGTCCAGGGGGGTGGGGGATCACCATTAGGGGGGGGGGCTGTCCTGGGGGTGGAGGGCGTGTCCAAGTGGGTGGGGGTGTCTAGGGGGGACTATCCACATGGGTGGGGGTGTCCAGCCGGGTGTCAAGGGGGGGTGTCTGGGGTGGAGTGTCATGGGGGTGGGGGTGTCCAGGGTACAAGGGCCTGTCCAAGTGGTTGGGGTTTTCCAGGGGGTGTGGGGCATAGTGGGGGTGTCCAGGGTGTGGGGGTGTATAGGTGGTGGGGGTGTATAGGGGGTGGGGTGTCCAGCAAGTGGGGGTGTTTATGTGGGTGCATGTGTGTAGGGGGTGGGGTGTCCAAGGGGTGGGGGGCTATCCAAGGGGGTGGGGGTGTCTAGGGGGTGTGGGGGTTGTCTAATGGGGTGGGGGTGTCCAGGGGTGGGGGGGGGGGGGGGCTATCCAAGCGTGTGGGGATGTCCTGAGAGCGGGGGGGGGGGGGGGGGGGGGGGGGGGGGCTCTACAGGGGGTGGGGAGGTGTCTAGGGGGTGTTGGGTGGTTGGGTGGTTGTCCAAGGGGGTAGGGCATGTCCAGGGGTAGGGGTGTCCAAGGGGGTGTGGGGGGGGGGTATCCATGGGGGGGGGGGGGGGTGGGCAATCAAAGGGGTGGGGTAGGGGGTGGGGGCTATCCAAGGGGTGGGGGAGGGGGTGGGGGCTATCCAAGGGGTGGGGACTGTCCCATTGGATGGGGGGCTTCTTGGAAGTGGGGGTTTATAGGGGGCAGGGGTGTCCATGGGGTGGGGGTTTCTAGGGGGTGGGGACTGTCCAAGGGGGTGGGGGTGTCTAGGGGAGGGGTAAATCATTCATACATATATATTCAGTCACAAAAAATCATTATGCCATGTTTTATTATTTATAAATAAATAAATAAATATGATTGTACCTACCTAATCACAAATATATTCTGGCACAACAAATCATTAAACATCAAATGTTAGTAATATCAGTCAAAAAATGTAATAGATAAATATGTCATCATCACCATCACTATCATCAAATTCATCATCAGCCCCATCCTTGTCCTCATCATTGTCCACATCATTGTCCCCACCCTCCTCAAATTGCTCCAAATCTCCCTTGTACTCAGCCTCGACCTCCTCCTCACCCTCCTCCTCGCCCTCTTCCTCCTCCTCGGACTCCTCCTCAACCTCCTCCTTCTCTTCGGCCTCCTCCTCGCCCTCCTCCTCCACCTCAACCTCATCCACTACATCATCTCGACCACCACTAGAACTACCACATGGTTCTCCATATATAGAATTAATTGACATCATAAATTCATCAAAAGATATTCTGGCATCTGGTGGAAGTGTTGGATGTAAAACATCCACCAGTTTCATAAAATGTAGTGTTTTCCCGAGTAGACAGTTCTGTAATCTTTGTGGAAATTTATTCATCCTATTCTACCTATGCATTAACCTAATGGAACTTGGTGGCACTATAACTCGTATTTGAGGATGTCCAATACCTCACCAGGACAACACTATTCCTAGGTTGGAAGCATACTCTGCCAGGGTGATCGTCTCCCTACACCACATGTAAGTCATAATTTGGACCAAAATTGTCAGGTTCCTGGGCATCAAGGTCCTTTAAAATATCCTCTTTCAAATATAAATATATTATGAAGTTAAAAAATTGATATTAAAATTTTAAATCATCAAATTAAAACTTACAACCTGCTACTGAGTCGGTTCGTTAACCACACTTCCATCTTTCTTGCTCTTAGTCGATCAAAACCATTTTTCTTACGGCACACGTCCTTTAATAATCAATGTTTTCCTATACAATTTAATTGAATATTGGAATCCATAATTAAAAATATGTTACCAATAATTATTTTCATAACTAATTTTTATGAAAACTCTGGCAATAAAATAAATTATGGCGTAATAATAGAATGTGAATGTCGTAAAGAAAAATTACAAAAAACATGCATACCTACTTCCTCTCATGAACTGACATCATAGTACGTCCCAATGAGTGAAGGTATTTTTTAGCATCATTTTTTATTTATTCTAGATGATTCCTAAATAAAATTAAATAATACAAAATATAGTATTAATAAAAAACATGAAAATTTTCATTTAAATACATCAAATGTGATTAATACCCAAAACTTGATAGTCGTCCAATGAGTAATCATCTGCTGATACTATTCTATCAGAAAATCATCGATTAAAGGTACCACCTATAAGTCTGTGACATCTCTAGAATTCCATACAATGTACAAATCATTCTTATAGGATCTTCAAATATCATATAAATCCTTTATATGTGCCGATTGTGCACCCTCACCATCGGGGAAATTAAACATAAGTTGACAACAAAATATTAATTCATGTAAATACAAAAATAATATATTGCATTAAATAAAACTGATTTTTTAACCATACATCTGCCCAAGCATTATCCTTAACTTCATTTCACAACAGTCTCCATGAGAGCAGGCTGAAAGCAATTATGTTTGAGTATTTGGCAAGCGTCACCAAAACACTCCGACATTGCTGCCCTCTTTTTGGAATCATTTGATTGTCTTCATTGTAGTCCACCATCAACATTGTGTGGTGGTTCCACAACACACACATACGTGTAATCCCCCATTCTCACCTCCTATAAGTAGAAATATTTTATCAGTACATGTTATAATGAATATAAATAATGGTGTAATTTTTAATTTGGGTTCTATAAATATACTTGCGGCAATCTGATCAATGGGCACCACTGGATTTGCAAAAACTAATGGAACACCTAGTACAGGTGGAGTGGGTCCCAATGTATGCTCCATAGGGACATACTGTGGTAGATTAAGAGTTGAATAATATGGAATATAGAAGCTCATAGACACTAAAGTAGAAGTAAAATATGATGGCATGGATGGCTAGCTGAATGCTTTATGGGGAGTGGGAATCATCATCATATGTGGTAAAGATGGTGAGGAGACTTAGATGAAAAGGGTGTTGAAAAGATGTGAGGCCTAAATATTCCATGTTTCCATAACAACACCCCGGGATCAGAATGTGGGATAGATGGTATGTCAGTGGGAGTGGTAGGGTCTAATTAGGTACACGAACCAGATCACCTAACTCTCATACTACCCCACTCATACAAACACACTAGGTACACTGAACAATACTAGGATTCTTATCAAATAATTATCACCTAAGAGGTGGGTCCTTCAAAAATGATTCAAAAAAAATTACTCACATGAAATTATATATTATTTAAATATAAATATTTTAAATAAAATACTCAATACAGGCACTAGTGGTGAAACACCCATCTCAGCCATGTGACAATTGATGTCCATCATCTTTTTCTATCACCTATATTCAATTTTTTGCATTTCCTGCATTTGAAATTAAATATGGTAGTAATTAAAAGAGGAAAACAAATGTGTAACCCAGAAAACAAAATATATGAGAGGGAATAAGAGGATTAATGGATAATTTAACTATCTGTTATTTTAGGTGAGCTTGAATGGATATATAATGAATTCAATAAATCATACAATATTTAATAAATAAATTTAATTTTTACTAGGGTTGTTATTTACTAAGTTTCATCAATCTATTAAAATCATGAAACATTGATTATTATGCTTTATTTCACTCAACAACCAAGTAGATGATGCAGGTTTCTATATATGTTTTGTAGAAGAAGATAAAACATCATGTTCATTATCTGGTGAAATGTTAAAGGGATTTCTTAGAGTTATTCTAATTTTATAGATGGTCAATAAATCATTGAAATGTTCACCAAGTTATAAATGTTGGTTTCATAGGTTTGAATATAGTTCATTTTAAAATTAGAAAATGCAGTTAAAATAAAATTTCAATGAATAAACATTGAAAATACACATAACAATCAAGTTGTATACAACATATTGGTAATAAATTTTAAATAAATTTCAATAGTTCCAACCTTAACAACCCATGTCGATCTAAACCAAAATAATTGAGATCATGGATATATGATTCTATATATTTCCCAGCACAACTTCAGGTTCATAGTCAACTCTGAGAATTGAGCTATTGGAGTCATCAAAAGTAATAAATGGATCCTTTAAAATGGTAGTAGGGATGATTTCAATTCCATCATCACTAACATCAAAAATATTTATTGGAGTCTAGAAATAAATGAAAATTTCCACATTACATTCTATGGAACACAATATGGCATTCCATCAGTTATTGGCTTCTTGCAGGATGTGAAAATTTTAATGCTATCATTTCATTCATCAGTTTCCTCCCAAAATAAACTGTAATATTTCGGGCAAGCATGAATTTTGTTTCTTGAAAATCCATGCTCCTCAACTAACATCCATTTCATATAGTTGTTTGAGGGAATATCTGCATCATTTGGAAGTAAGTACTTCAAGAATGTAAGATTGTAATCGATGGCAGTATTAGAAATCACATACAGTGTTTTCCTATGAAATAATCAGATTAAATGTTATAGTTTTTTCATTATATTGCAGTGTCGATATACTGAAGTTGTGGTAGCATCATTCAATTTTTTCACCCTGACAACATCATCATTTTCATTAGATGCATCATCTGTGCTCATATGCAAGACTTATAGGGTTGAAATACTTTATTTTTCATGATGATAAATAATTGGAAACTATTTATATAATAAATTATCTAGTCTAGTCCTCTCATTTGGATCATCAGAAAATCAAGATTTCATTTTCTCCCCATTGTGATACCACACCTGGTATTTTTCTTGAAAACCATATTTGGTTATGTGTTACCTAACTTCTTCATGGCTCAACCAAGGTCTTCCAACAAAATAGAAACATGGGAAGTGTATGAGACAACTATCTGACGCATTGTGAAATGAAGAATCAAAAAATATCTCCAAATTGTTTTGAAAATCACTTGAGATCTGATCAGTTTCATACATCCAACTTCAATCCATTCTATAAAAAAAGTGGTATAAGTCATTTTTTCAAAATCAATTCAATAAGATTGATGTTTCATCGAAAATATATTTATGTTAATGAGAATTGTTAACTTTATATGAAACCATAACTAACACACTTCTCTACATTAGAATCATAATATAAAACACAACAAAATACAATATTTATGACAAAAAACTATAAATTAATATAAATCCACGATATTGAATTAAATTATAAATATAATACAATGACAGTTTTGCATATTGAGAGAACATATAAAATCTATGGGAGAATTTTGAGAGTCCTATAAATCTTTTGTCAAAGATAAGGAGAGATTTCTAATCCATGAACCATTGAAAGAGAAGAGTCCTATTATTCTCAATTATTCAATGAACTATGTTATAACTTGATTATATGAGATCTGGAGGGTGTTTTGAGACCAAAAAAATGTTCAAGGAACGTTTTAAATATCATTTAAGAACTATACATGACTGTAAAAGATTAGGAAAACTTGTGGAGGAGAATTATTCAGGAGTTGAGTGAATTTATGATCGAATAAATTTTATATTTTAGTATATTATTTATGTGATATTCATAATATCTATTATGAATATATTGGAAATAAAATCTAAAAATGATGGTAAAAAGTTCCTTAGGGATTGATACACCATGGTCATACATGTAGATCATGATCCAATTAATATTAAATAGAACTAAGAGTAGTTTGTGTCATAAGATGAACGTTCCCTGGGAAAAAGAAGTATGATTCCATGGACATGGATATTTTGAATGATGATATTGAAATTTATTTTCCCAATGGGATAATATATCACCATTTTAGATATCCATAATGAACGGGGTTTCTAGTTGACGAAGTGAACTATTCTGGGTTGATACCTTATTATTAAAACATTTTGAAGATATACTAATTAGTTATGTGTTCCTAAATTTGAGGTGAAATGTGTTTCGGAATTATTTTCATTTATCACATACAAGAAGACACCATAAACCTGATAAAACACTGTTCATGATATTAAAAAGTTAATTATTTCCATCAAAGATGCAAAATGTATAAAGAGAGTTTTTTATATAAGTTATTGATGATAAAAAATGGAAATATTTTGAAACGTTTGTATATTTCATAACACTGAATACCCAAATACTATGTATTCATTGTGTGGGGATAACCAGGGGTGGGGGTTTCTAGGGGGTATGGGGGTGTCTAGAGGGTGGGGGTGTCTAGGTGGTATGGGGGTGTCTAGGGGGTGGGGTGTGTCCAGGGGGTGGGGGTGTCTAAGGGGGGTTGTGCAGGGGGTGGGGGTTGTAAAAAGGGGTGGGGGTTTCCAAGAGAGTGGGGGGGGGGGTGTCCACGAGGGTGGGGGTGTCCAGGGGGGTTGGGGGTGGGGGTCTAGGGGTGGGGTGGGGTTGTGTCCTGGGGGGATGTCCAAGGGTTTGGGGTGTCAAGAGGGCGGGGGGGGGGGGGGGGGTCTAGGGGTGGGGGTGTCTAGGGGGTGGGGGTTTCTACAGTGAGGGGGATGTCTAGGGGGTGGGGGTGGGTGTGTCCAGGGGGGGCTGTCCCTGGGGGTGGGGGTGTCCCGGGGGGCCTTCCAGGGGGATGGGGATCTCCAAGGGGGTGGGGGTCTCCAAGGGGTGGGGGTGTCCAGGGATGGGGGTGTCTAGGGGGGTCTATCCATGGGGGTGGAGGTGTCCCGATGGTGGGGGTTTCCCAATGGGGGGGTGTTCCGAGGGGAGGGGGTGTCTAAGGTGGGGGGGGGGTTAATCTAGTGGTGGGGGTGTCTAGGGGGGTGGGGGTATCTAGGAGGCGGGGGTGTTCATGGGAGTAAATACCTATATAATACTTTGAAAATTACCTATACCCAATCCAACTAACTTCAAAATTCCTATACATCACCCAACCAACTGCCAATTCATCCTCAATATAACTACACTTCCCATTATTCCTTAAAAAACTATAAATACAAAATCTAAATCAAATTGTCAACTAATGTAAAGTCCATATAAACTACCATATCACCCCACTAAAAAAATGGAAAAACACCTACACCACTACCCCAACCATCCCCAATCCCTTCACATGGACCATCCTTATATCCATTACCCACCTCGATACCATATGACTAAACAAATTATTTACCATCTTTGAGTGGGAATACATCTCACCAGCACCTCCATTAGTTAATATGGTTCAAAAAATCTACAAAAAAGGAGTGGCTCTGAAGACTTAATAATAAATATGATTCAAACAGTCATGAAACTTGATGTGTAGAAAAAAAATAGAAAAAAATATCAATCTATTTGGTATATCATGCAATAGACTGCACTAACCTCTAGTTTAGGAAATATAAAAAACACAAAAAAATAGACGAAAAACTTTAAAACTAATGTAGCACTTACATATTTCAATTGTAGAACTAAAATATTTTCTTGATTGACAATGGATCTATTAGGTGGAAGGAGTTTTGTGGCCTTGGGTAAAGATAAAGCTTCAGGAGAGCTCCATTTTATAGATGGAATCACACATATAGGGGAATTGGATCTACTTTGTATTTGGGTGAAAACGTTCCCAACAGTTTTAAAAAACTATTGGTAAATATAATCTTTACCAACGGTTTTATGAAACATTGGTGTAGAATATAAAAATTAGAGATTTCCCAATAGTTTGAGTAAAATGTTTGGAAAGTTTCATTCTTAAAATAGTATACCAACAATTTGAACAAATTGTTGGGAAATGTTACTGTAAAAATAGTATACCAAAGGTTTGTTCAAATAGTTGGCATAAAATGTTTGGAAAACTACAATTTCCACTAGTGAATGGAGATGGGTCAAGAATGGGGTTCATGATCTAGGTTCTTGTTTTTTTGTTATAGAGTCTTTTTATTAGTTTTTTAATTTTCTTACTTACTTCATGGAATTTAGTTTTACATACAATATGAATTAACATATTTTTTTATTATTATATTGACTGTCTAGTATTTATCGGTCATATTCTTAAGTTTTATGTTGTGATTGTTTTATCTTATTTCCATTTGGAGTTATACTATATTCCAAAGGGTATAATATCTCCACTTTATTACTTTTACCCCTACAACTATTTTTTTGCCTCAAGCATATGGGGAGGAATTATTGAGGACACATAACCACTAGAATTAGTCGCATGTGGGAGAAATACGTTTTGTATGTTAAAAAGTTGTATCAAATACTGTGAATTTTATATTTCTTTTATATTTAGTGAAGGTAGATATGATACTATGATGTGTTAGGGTTTTCTAATGAGATCATATGTAGGAGTAACTAACCCATGTTATGGGGGAGACCAATGTACCCACATATGGGATTATTATTCTTGATGTCCACTTATTAAATTTGTGATGTTATTTCACTATAGATGACTCACTTATTTCGTGGTGTTACTTTATATTATATTTTACTTTTGGGAAAGTAATAAATGAGGTGTGTCTGAATGAATCTTTGTAGATACATAGTGAAATATGTTGTCATGAATTTTTCAATATAGGGATATATTTATCACATGCGGCATATCTGCCTATCAAAAATATGAAAAGAAATACCATGACACATCTGTTAAAATGGAAAGAATTAAATAGTTATCACAAGGAAATTCACTTTTTAAGACATTTTTAGAGTAACCATTTATCGGTGGTTCTTTATTATTATCTTTATAACATTACACTAATCTTGTTGTGAATCCTATGATCTTTGTAGTTTGTTAATATTTATAGATAAAATGAATCCCCATCATATTCAGGTTGAGTGTCAGGAGAGTCGTAATTGACACAAACCTAAAAAAGTTGCAATAAAACACCCTCAGATTAAGTTAATCAAATGAATTATCATCTTCAAGGTAGATTCTTGCAGACCATGTGATATATTTAAAGAGATACTACAAGGATTGTTCCCTCAATTTCTAGTCATGCTAAATAATTTGAGATGTATCATGCACCCATATTCACTTGGGATGGTGGAACCCAAAAAATTTAGTTATGGAATGAGTTAGTTCATAAAAATATTTAATCTTATTGATATGCCTTCATAAGGAAGGGTGGATCTTTTATCTTACATTCTATGAGGACCAACCCACCACTAGTGGGACAACCTAGAGAATGAAAAACAATAAGAGGATCTAACCTATATGAACATATAGGATAATTTCACGAGTCACTTATATCGAGAGACATTGAGGAATGAAAAGGCTTTAAATAGTAGGTCATGTTAGTGATGGACAATGTGACTTGTTTTACATACCATCTATGGTTTCCTCTATCCTTGATGGAATATGAGACCACCAAGGAAAAACACTTCTAGGATGAATTTTTTTTATGAGATAAATTCATGGGTGGATATATTTCCCTGAAGAAACATCACTAAAATGATGAATTATGGTTTAATCATGGAAGGGAAATTTAGTGAGGCTATATGTAGTGGGAATTAATTCTGAGAAAGATGATATGTGATCTCTTGTTTGGAAAACATGAAATTCCACTCTAATAGTTATTTCCATGGTTGTGGCAGGTGGATCATCCATAAAAGCGATCATCCATCTCATGACCATAGCCAGTGAAGATCATTTAATATAAAAGGGTTTTCCAAAATATACCATAGTGTCTTTAACATATAGAAGATTATCAGACTTGGGGTAGTATTGAAAACCAATAGAGGTATTGTTTGATAATTATTTAATATAGTGGTGGAAGAGTATTAGGGTAGGCACTAGAGTTTTGGACGGACTCAACTACACCTCTATAGTAAGATAGTTGGATTTCCAATGAACAATTGATACAGGGTAGGGGACATGGTAACAAAAAAAGAGTTTTATTAATAGATGAAGGTATTATATCAGGGTAGTCAGAATAAAGGATAGGGTAGATGGGTGGGCCACATGCATGTTATATAGTCTACACCACCCAGTCTTGATGCATGAACATCTACTATCATAAGTATTATTATTGTTTTATCTATCATTACATACCTTTTTTATATATAAGAATCAAATTCCATCATATATTCTCAATTTTATAATTTCTATGGTTTTTTCTAGATATACTCTATAGTTTTATGACCTTCAACACACCCCTATGGGAGCAATCAGAGGGTATCAAGCATTGTTTTGAGAGATCTCCTGATGTTGGTTTCTTCTGATTTCATTATGATTAGTTTTTATTATAAAGGGTATGCTTATATTTAATTCTATATATGGATAGGATAGTTATGTAATAGAGTTATTTTTATTAATATTATATTAAATTCTCTATTATATTACTATAATGTACAGTTATATTCAACTGGGTGAATAGGATTATCATGATGGTCATTCAGAACAAATTCAGTATAAATTATATTGTTCTATATCATAGACAATATAACCTATTTTGGAAAATAGTGGGATGTATTAGAGTAATTTTCCTCCTATTCTGGATAACATTTAGGTTTTATTTCTTAAATAGTTCCTTAAAAACCACCCAAGCATGAGATCAAGTTCACTTTAAAGTTGGTTCTAGGTGTCAAACCAATTAATATCCAAAATTTGATAATAGAACCAAAAATTAATCAATATTTTAATGTCTAGTTGGAATATCTGGATGTTGAGGGATTTATATGACCTTGTACTTCACCATGGGGTTCTCCAATGCTTTTCACCAATAATGAAGGAAGGACTTTGTGATGATGTGTGGATTACTAGAGACTGAACCAGATTATGGTCAATAATAGGTATCCTATTGCATGCATTTAAGGTCACTATGATTAGGTGAGATGTGCCTGAATCTTCTCAAAGAGTTACTTGAGGTTTGGGGTATTGTCAGTTGAGGGAGAGACCATCTTACCTAACCGTTACTTATTTTAAGATTAGGCACTACTTGTATATGTTCATGGTGATTTCATTTGTTCTGATGAACACACATGTGGTATTTATGAACATGATAAACCAGATCATTAATCCATTTCAAGAATATTTTTTGGTACTTTTCAATGAAGACATCGTAGTGTACTCAAATTCTATAGAATATCATGCCCAATTTCTTATATCTTATTGAGTACAATGAGAGAGTATTGAATATACACCATGATATCTAAATGAATCTTATATATTGATAAATTTTACTTACTAGGTCACATTATCTAATAGGATGTAGTGTTATTGGACTCAGAGAAGCAGTATGTTCTGGTATCATGGGAATGTCTCAAGAAAATCTTTGATATACATAGATTCCTGGGTATAACATATTATTTCTAGTATTTCATCTCATAATTTTCTCTTTAGGAAGTGTCAACATTTGAGATGGTCAAGAAAGGGGTAATGTTTTTCTAGTTAGATGCTTACAAGTTTGATTTCTAGAACTGAAGATAATGTTGAACTTAGCACTGATCCTCACGTTATTTGAGCCAGTTAAGGAAAATATAGTGTACTATGATGCATCATATGTTAAGATCAGAGATTTCATGATGTATAATAATTGAGTGGTTTCATTTGGCACTAGACTGTTGGGGTCAAATGGGTTGAAATATCCTACTCATGATATATAGTTATTTTTTATGTGCACACAATGAGATACTGGTAATATTATCTCTTGGGTGAGAGTTTTGTGGTGTACATAGATCCCTAGAACTTCAACTATCTCTTATCATAATGTGACTTAGATCTTCAACATAAGAGGTTGTTTAAGAATCTAATTTTTTTAACATTGAGTTGGAGTACACTCCTATCAAGGGAAATTTCATTGTTAGCGCGTTAAGTAAGAATACATAGTCATATGAAGTGTGGGAGTCTTTTGACGAGTGTATTCTTATTCAACTTTGTGTAGATATGCATCTAGATGTTGATGAGTCCCATGAGGGAGTTAATTTAACTTCAATATATTCCATTCATTTTCTTTTAGACCATAACAAGAGAGAGTATTTATATGATACAATGTATTTGGAATTTAGGGATAAAATATATGGGGAAGAAAAAATTATGATGGTGTCTTGTTAGAGATAATGTTCTTCTTTCCCAAGACCATATATGGGTTTTTATGGAATTACATGAGTAGTTGATGATGGATTATATGACAACCCTGATGTTCTTAAAAACCAAAACCTGATTTATTACATAAACTATTCAAATGATAAAACATAGAAGATCGAGAGGCCTAGTGTATTTGGGGCTTATGATCATTACACAACAACTTAAAACATGAAATACAACATCTTTATTGAAAACTTACTTTACATGACCGCTACATTCTCTCGTACTTAGCATTGCATGGGATAACCCGAGGACATGCATAAAAAAGGGGTGAGCTATAAAGACCAGTAAGGGAATAAACATGGAATAAATGGAGAGTTCAATACATGTTAGACAATATGCATATCATTATATCACAAGAGAAACATGAACATAAACGCATGATAAAGCATGATTATAATAACATGGAAATGTGGCAACAACACTTAACATAGAATTAGCATGAGAAAAGGCTCATTGCACATGGAGCATGAGTAAATCCTCATTTCACATGAAGCATGAGTAAAACCTCATTGCACTTGAATTAGAATGAGTCAAAACTCATTGCACATGACGTATCATGATACTATACTTTACCCAATAGATTAGAGCGCTACAAGGCGCACCCTTCTTAAACATTTCATTTCATGAATAAGTGTTCCACATGGATCATAAAACATGGATTCATAAAACATAATCATTTATTCCATGACAAAGGAACATGGAATGCAAATTTATAATCAATAAGTAAATGTGCATGAAGTTGAATACCCTTGATAGAGAAATGGGCATGGTATTCACTACACAATGGCATTGGCTTAGAAAATCAGTGCAATTTCAGCAGCGTAACGACGTGATATAAGAATTCATAAAAATGGTTGATGAGAGAGAAATGGGTCTCATAATATCCACATGAAATGGAACTTAAGTGGGGTCATATATATATATGTCCCAACAATTGTAATGGAATTTAGATTCATGATACAAAAGTATTTCTTGAATGTAAATTAGGACATAGAAGTTCCTTTCAGAATTTTTGCATAGTAATGGGTGTACATTGGAGGCATTTAATGAGAGATAAAGGGGTCTCCCATCATTCAAACAATAAGAGGGAAGTATGGGGGAGGTGAGAAACCATACCCCAACAAATATAATTGAAACTAAAAGGGAATAAAAATATTAAGAAAAATAGACAAAAAAGTGAAAGGAAGAAAAACCCTTACTTGGAAGTGTGCTTTCAAAGGCTTGAGAGAGGCTTGAGAGAGGCTTCTTGGGAGCTTGGGGAACCTTGGGAGGATTCTAGAGAGAGTAGGGTAGAATTTGGACGAACTAAAAAGGCATTTAGTGAGGAGTAAGTGGGAGCCTGAGTGGGTTTATATAGGAAAGGTGGGTGAATTCTTTATTATTTAGGTTTGGGACCCCTTACATTATACTAATCCAAAACACAAATCAGATCATGGTTTCTACCCATGGTTTTTGTCAAAGAGGAGAGGAAAATAATATTTTATAAGGAAAAAGTCCTAACTTCTTAAAATAATGGGGTTGCTTATGTGGAGGTGAGTCACACTCCCATGGAAAATAATTTAAAAAGACAAGATGTTTAATAAGTCTTGAGGGGTCCATTAATGCTTTTTAAAATAATTCAAACAAAACCCAAAATCACATTATTTTAATGGTAAAACATATATTGGCCGAAAATAAAGGTTATAGTATTTTGTAACATCACTAATGGGTCATTATGATGTCATAAAACTCATTATATATTTAAATGGTATTTAATTTTTACCCAAAAATTTGACTATCTCGGAAAATTATGAAAAATTCACCGTTGGATAATCTTAATGTCATTATTCGAGAAATAAAAATTATTTTAACTAAATAATTTTCTAAACATGTTAATTTTCACTTTTAAAATAACAACCGATATTTTCCAAAATTCACTGGTTTTGACAAAAATGGCTTTCAAACCTTAATAAAAAATTACAATTTCATTCATAAAATTATAAGATCATTTATATTTAATAAAAATTAATTTTTTAATAATAATGATATTTTATTAAAATATTATTTAATTCACAAATCCCTTAATTTAATAAAATATAATTCTTAATTAAATAATAACTAAAAACACTATTTTTACTTTAAAAACTATTTACGATGTATCAATAATGACAAAAAAGTATATTCATTATTATATACAAAATTATTGTACATGAAAATAGTACTAGTGATTTGTTACATAAACCCTTAAAAAACCACATAAAACCTAAGGGTAAGGTGTGCGATGGTGACAAACTCTTAGGGTGGCTCAGATAACATTGCTCGAATGGTAATCTCTATCAACTTCCACTTTTCCAGTAGATGGTCCCGTTTGAGCTGGACATGATGAAGCTCAGCTTGGGCTTGGACAAGAGTGAAGCCCAAAGACGCCACCTCTTTTCCATGTTCTGACAAATGGGCTTCATATGGAGAAATTCTATTGGATGAGTCCATCGCTTCCTTTTTCTGAGTAAATTAGGTTTGTTAAAGCCTTATATTTATACTAATCATGTGATCACTGTTCAATGGCTATAAAAGTAACAGTCACAATTCTTAACATAAAACTAAAGAAGTTGACATTTTATATAAAAATATTACCTAAAGAGACATTTTATTAGATCAAGAGGGATTTCCATTTATGAATCATTGCATCATTACAATATTCCCCCCTTATGAAATTTCACCCTAGAAATCTCCTTTTTGATGCACTAAAACAGATGTGGGTAACTCAGCTTCAACATTGCCTCCGATTCCCAACTCGCTTCTTCAAAATTGTGGTTTCGCCACAACACCTTGATGAGGGGAATTGTCTTATTTCATAGAAATTTTTCTCTACGATCTAAGATCTTCACTGGTTTCTCCTCATAAGAAAGATAATCCTCCAATTGTACCACCTCTGAAGAGAGTACATGTGAAGGGTCCAGTATGTACTTCTTTAAGAGGGATATATGAATGACATCATGTACTTTGGCCATGGTAGGTGGAAGTGCTAGTCGATAGGCCACAACCCTGACATGATCAAGAATATCAAAGGGGCTGATGTACCTTGGACTAAACTTCCCTTTATTTCCAAACCTCATGACCTTCTTCTGTGGAGATATGCGTAGAAAAACCATGTCCCCAAATTTAAACTCAAGGTCTCGTCAACGATTATCTGCATAACTCTTCTTTCGACTCTGAGATGCCTTGATATTCTGCTGAATGGTTTTCACCTTCTCCACCAATTTCTCGACCATTTTTCATCCAAGCAGCTTACGTTCACCGACCTCATCCCAACATGCCATAATTCTACACCTTTTCCCATACATGGCTTCATATGGTACCATTTGGATGCTCGAGTGGAAACTCTTATTATAAGAGAACTCAACCAGAGGAAAATGTTGATCCCATACTCTTTTAAAGTCAACTGAGCATGATCTCAACATGTCCTCAAGTGTTTGTATAGTCCGCTCGGATTGGCCATCAGTTTGAGGATGATAGGCCGTACTGATGTTCAGTTTAGTATTTAGAGAATTTTGAAGCATCTTCCAAAACATAGAGGTGAATCTTGGATCTTGGTCAGACACAATAGATAGTTGTACTCTATGCAGCCTTACCACTTCCTTGATATATATCCGTGCCAGTTGATCCAATGATAAATCCTCTGGAATAACAATGAAGTGTGCATTCTTTGTAAGATGATCCACAATAACCCAGATTTCATTATTTCCTTTGGATGTCCTCAGAAGTCCGGTGCCAAAGTCCATGGTGATGTTCTCCCATTTCCATTCTTGTAGGGGCAATGATTGCATCATCCCCTTAGGCTTTTCCCTATCTTCCTTCACTTGCTGGCACACCAGGCACTTTGATGTATATTCAGTGATCTCATTCTTTATATTATCCCACCAAAAGATTTCTTGGAGATCTCGATACATCTTTGTGCTCCCTAGGTGAATAGAGAAATTTGAACTATGTGCATCATCAAAAAGTTCCTTATTCAGATCCGGTCACGATGGAACACATAGTTTTTTCACAAATCACACAATTCCTTCTTCATTAACAATAAACTCCTAGGATTTCCCTTTTTCTATAGCTTCCACTTTTTCTTGAATTCCCACATCATCCTTTTGAGAATCCTTTAACCGTTCCATAAGAGACGATTGAGCAATCATTTGTGAAATGATTGATGATGTTCCATTCTTTATGATTCCCATGTCCATCTTCATCAAGTCTAAGAAAATTGGATCCTTCTCAACTCTCATTATTGATATAATCGATGTGTCCTTTCTACTTAGGGAATCTGCCACCTTGTTTGCTTTCCCAGGGTGGTAATGTATTGAACAATCATAATCCTTGATGGGCTCTATCCATCTTCTCTGGTGCATATTAATCTCTTTCCGTGTGAATAAATATTTAAGACTCTTGTGGTTAGTATATATCTCATATTTCTCCCCGAAGAGATAATGTCGCCAGATTTTCATGGCAAAGATCACATCCACCAACTCCTGATCATGCATTGGATAGTTTCTCTCATGTATTTTCAACTACCTTAAGGCATAGGATATCACTTTATCATTCTGCATTGACACACAGCCTAATCCCTTCTTCGAAGCATCACTAAATACCACAAAAATTTCCCGACTTGTGGGTAAAGTGAGCACGAGCGTAGTGATAAGACTCCTTTTCAACTACTTGATGCTTTCTTTGCATTCATCACTCTAAGAAAATTTTACACCCTTTCGAGTTTGCTTTGTAAGAGGGTTGGACAATCGTGAGAAATTTCTCACAAATCATCGATAATATCCAGCTAACCCCAATAAGCTACGGATATCCGTTATCAATGTTTCCCTCGGAAATCCCCCAATTTCATATGTTTTGGAGGGATCCACAGATATCCCATTTCTTGTGATGATATGGCCCAATAATGAGACTTCCTTCAACCAGAACTCACACTTTCTTTACTTTTCATATATCTTCTCCTTGCGCAAAGTCTCCAGTACAGTTCTTAAATTCTTCTCATGATCCTCCTTGGTTTTGGAGTATATTATAATCTAATCTATAATGTCTACCACAAATTTGTCTAGGTAATCTCTAAAGACTCTATTCATCAAGTCCATGAAGATTACTGGAGCATTGGTGAGTTCGAAATACATTACTATGAATTCATAGTGCCCGTATCATGTACAAAAAGTAGTCTTGGGGACATCATCCTTCTTCGCCCTTACTTGATAATATCCCGACCAAAAATCTACCTTTGAGAAGTATTGTGATCCACGTAGCTGATCGAACAAGTCATCGATCTATGGCAGAGGATACTTGCTCTTTATTATGATTTTGTTAAGTTCACGATAATCGATGCAAAGCCGCATTGACCCATCTTTCTTCCTAATGAAGAGGACTGGTGAACCCCATGGTGAAGCACTTGGGTATATAAACCCTTTATCCAGATTATCTTGTAGTTTATTATTCATCTCTTCATGCTCAACGACAAACATTCTATATGGAGTCTTGGATATTGTTAGTTCCCCAGTTATAAGTTCAATTGAGAATTCAACGTCTCTTCTAGGAGGAAGACAAGGCAGTTCCTCGGGAAACACTTCAGTGAATTCCCTCACAATAGGCATTTCTTCAAGGATGGTTTCTTCCTTGGACTCAATCATCGGAGCCAGTTATGTGTTCTCAAAGGGCAGTAATATCCATACTTGAGATTATGGAGCTAAAAGAGATTCATCTTCCTCCTTACACTTGTAATGAATTTGGGGTCGATTCTCTATATGGAGTGTGATTTCCCTCTCCCGAAAATATATGTTGGCTATATATTAGGAATGCCAATCCATGCCAATAATTTCATAAAATTCCACTAGAGGGAGTATGATGAGGTTCGCCGGGAAATTCAATCCACAGATTATGAAAGGGGAGGAGTTATATTCATGGGATGCAATGATTGCCCCATTTTCTGTACTCACCGACATCTTCACTTCCATGATTTGTGGTGGTGCTGGGATTGTTCTACTGATATTTCTAAATATAAAAGAATGCGTAGAACCTGAATCAAAAAGTACGTTCACTATTATTGAATGAATAACTAGCGTACCAGTCACCACTTCGTTGTCGGGGTTCACTTCAGCAGAACTGATGGAAAAATATCTTCCATGCTGCCTTGTAGGTTGTTGGTTGCCTAAAAAAACCTTTGGATTAGGGAATTCATTTTCAAGATGCCCCGGTTCTTTGCAGTTGTAGCAATGAACAAAACGTTGAGGTCTGAACGGAGTATTCCTCTCCTCTTTCACAGCGGCGGGTCCTTCTTTCCAACAGTTAGCAGCTAGGTTCCCTTCTCTTCCACACCTAAATAATTTCCTCATCCACTTGTGGTAATTTACAGGGTGGTTCTTTCCACACTTTTGGAAAGTTGGGTGATGGATCTTCTTAGCACCATTATATTTATCCATCGGACCACTAGCATTGACTTACACCTTACGCTTCTTGTCCCCATGATAACCCTGTGATTCCCTTATCTCCATTTCGACCTTGAGGGAACATTAGACAATTTTATCATAGCTGTCGAAGTCACGGATCGAAAATGCTTTCTGCAGGCTAGGCTTCATCCGACCAAAGAAGCGGTCAACCTTGCATTCGGGGGTAACGATAAAGCCAAAAATGAATTGTGCAATCCTTGTGAATTATTCATCATATTCTCCAATAGATTATTCTTCTTTTTCTTGAGGGAAGGGAAGTCCCTTTCCATCTTAAGCCGGAGGGAGTGTGAAAAATATCTATTGATTTTTTTTCCAGAAATCCTTCCATTCCAACACCTCGATATCCTCCTCAGGCTTCGTATTTTTGATCAACATCCACCATTGATCAGCTTCACCCTCCATACGATAATCCACCAAGAGAAACGTCTCTTGTTCAGAACATTTAAGGATGGAGATGATCCTTTAAATGGAGTTGATCCATTGTTCCGTGATCGTGGGATCAGATGATCCACTAAATGTAGGAGGACTTTGTCTTATGAAGCTCTCGATTGCGACTTGTTCCATATTAGGGGGGTTTTTACGTTCCTCTTGACCCGAGTTTCTATTAAAATTTTGAATTAGCTAAGAAAGAAGAATGACAATGTCTGCAATTCCTGCTCCCATTGGATTGGGCATCTCATTAGTACAGTCATCACACTGATCTTCACATCAGTTGTTAGCCCGGGACCTCCTGTTACCTACCATAGGATGGAATAAAATGAAAGTTAGGGGGTAACACATAAAGTGTAATCCAAAGACAAAAGTTTATGACTTATAAGTAAACTTTTATTTCCTTAACTCATGAGTCTATAGGCTTCAATCTAGACTTTTCATGATCAACATTCTAACATATATTCTTAGGGGAAGTTTTTTATTCCTTTAATAAGGGTTCATACTAAGCTTATGAATTTATCAAAAAATATCCCCCGGGAGTGTCGTAACCAAGAGTGTAACAAGGCCCATTTCCGTGCACCAGTTCCCATTCGAGTCTAGCTCAAAGCGGTGTTTTCAGGTTTTACCCCTAGGATATATATATATTAGAGCCGCCTCTACCTGCTCGTATCCAGACACAGACGTATTTGTTTGATAAACCTCTAACTCAATACTTACCAAAAATTATGGATGTTTTTATTATACTTAGTGTTTTATCTAAGGCTTTACTAGGGTTTTAAAATCCTAAACCCGAAAATAACTAAACCTATCCTCTGATACCAACTATGACAACCCTGCTTTTATTACAAACTTAAACATGATTTATTACATAAACTATTCACTTGATAAAACATGGATGATCGAGAGGCCTAGTGTCTTTGGGGCTTAGGATCATTACATAACAACTTAAAACATGAAATACAACATCTTTATAGAAAACTTCCTTTACATGACCACTACATTCCCTTGTACTTAGCATTGCTTGGGATAACCTGAGGACATGCATAAAGAAGGGGTGAGCTATAAGGCCCAGCAAGGGCATACACATGGAATACATGAGGAGTTCAATACATGATAGAAAATAGGCATATCAATAGATCACAAGAGAAACATGGACATAAATGTATGATAAAGCAGGATAATCATAACATGGAAATGTGGAAACAACATTTAACATGGAATTAGCATGAGCCAAGGCTCATTTCACATGGAGCATGAGTAAATACTCATTTCACATGAAGCACGAGTAAACCCTCATTGCACTTGAATTATCATGAGTCAACACTAATTGCACATGACTTATCATGATACTATACTTAACCCGATGCATTAGAGCACTATAAGGTCGCACCCTTCTTAAACAATTCATTTCATGAATTAGTGTGCCACATGGATCATAGAACATAGATTAATAAAAGAAAATCATTTATTCCATGAAAAAGGAATGTAAAATGAAACATTATAATAAATAAGTATATGTGAATGAAGGTGAATACCCTTGATGGAGAAATGGGCATGGTATTCACTACACAATGGCATTGGCTTAGAAAATCAGTGCAATTTTGGCAGTATAATGACGTTATATAAGAATTCATAAAAATGGTTGATGAGAGAGAAAGGGGTGTATCATCATATCTACATGTAATGGAAAGTAAGGGGGTCATATAGACACATGTACCAACATTTTTAATGGAATTTAGATTCATGATACAAAAGTATTGCTTGAATGTAAATGAGGAGAGAGAAGTTCCTTTAAGAATTTCGGCATAGTAACGGGTGTACATGGGAGGCATTTAATGAGAGAGAAAGAGGTATTCCATCATTAAAACAATAATAGTTAAGTATGGGGGAGGTTAGAAACCATACCCCAATATATATAATTGAAATTAAAAGGGCATAACAATATTAAAAAAATTGGACAAAAAAGTGAAAGGAAGAAAAACCCTTACTTGGAAGTGTGCTTCCAAAGGCTTGTGAGAGGATTAAGAGAGGCTTCTTGGGATCTTGGGGAACCTTGGGAGGATTATATAGAGAGTATGATAGAGGTTGGATGAAATCCGAAGGCTTTGAGTGAGGAGGAAGTGGGAGCTTGGGTGGGTTTATATAGGAAAGTGTGTGAATTCTTTATTATTTATGTTTGGGACCCCTTACATTAAACTAATCCAAACCACAAATCAAATCATGGTTTTTGCCCATGGTTTTTGGAAAAGGGGATAGGGAAAATTTATTTTATAAGTCCAAAGTCCGAACTTCTTATAATAACAGGGTTGCTTATGTGGAGGTGAGTCACACTCCCATGGAAAATAATTTAAAAAGACAAGATGTTTAATAAGTCTTGAGGGGCCCATTAATGCTTTGTAAAATAAATCAAACAAACCCAAAATCACATTATTTTAATGGTAAAACATATATTGGCCGAACATAAAGCTTATAATATTTAATTACATCACTATCGGGTCATTATGATGTCATAAAACACATTATATATTTAAACGGTATTTAATTTTTACCCAAAACATTGACTGTCTCAAAAAATTATGAAAAATTCACAGTTGGATAATTTCGAAATTTTAATTCCAGAAATAAAATTTATTTTATCTAAATAATTTTATAAATATTTTAAATTTCACTTTTAAAATAAAAACCGATATTTGTCGAAAATTCACGGGTTTTGAGAAAAATGGCTTTCCAACCTTAATAAAAATTACAATTGCATTTATAAAATTATAAGATCATTTATATTTAATAAAAATAAATTTAATAAAAATAATAATATATTAATAAAATATTATTTAATTCAAAAATCCATTAATTTAATAAAATATAATTCTTAATTAATTTATAACTAAAAAACTATTTGTACTTTAAAAACTATTTATGATGTATCAATAATGACAAGAAAGTATATTCATTATTATATACAAAAATAATTTACATGAACATATTACTAGTTATTTGTTACATAACCCCTTAAAACAGCCACATAAGACCTAAGGTTAAGGTTTGTGATGGTGGCAGACTCTTGGGGTGGCTCAGATAACATCGCTCAAGTGGTAATCTCTATCAACTTCTATTTTTCCTGTAGACAGCCCCATTTGGGCTTGACATGATAAAGCTCAGCTTAGGCTTGGTCAAGGGTGAAGCCCAATGATGCCACCGCTTTTCAGAGTTCCGGAAAATGGGATTCATTTGGAGCAATTCTACTAGATGAGTCCATCAGTTCCTTTGTCTGAGTAAATTGGGTTTGTTAAAGCCTTATATTTATACAAATCATGTGATCACTACTTAATGACTATTAAAGTAACGATCACAATTATTAACATAAAACCAAAGAATTTGACATTTTATATAAATATTTTACATAAAGAGTCATTTAATTAGATCAAGAGGGATTTCCATTAATGAAACTTTGGGTCGTTACAGATTATCAAGAATATAAATGGGTGGTACATAGAGGGATGAAAAATATATATCTTGATCTCTATAGATAGAATTGGTGTTTATGGAAGAATAATGAGATAATGTAAATTTTGGTTGATGTTTCACCGTTCAGTGGCTGAAGACCTAGAACCATAGTCTTTTTAGGTTACTGTAACCTTTTCCAATTAAAGAATGGAATTAGGATGATGTACCCATTGATTTGGTAATATAATTTCCAAGGAAACCTTTGTAAAATGATGTTATATGGGTGATCTCAATCAATTTCTAATGGTATCCCACTTATTTGCTATTAATCATTCCTCTACCATCAATGTTCTTGGTAATCTCTACATACGAGAGACTTTTCAATTTCATAGTGTTCTAAGGAGCATCATTTCGAATTGGGATCCCCATTTCAAATCATGGTTCTAGTATGGCCTTCAAGAGGTGTTGGGATCATAGGTTCTTTGGTGAACATCCTGTCACCCTTTAACCGATGGCTAACTCGAGTTACAATAACATCATTTTTAGGGGGAATGGTGGTTCATTCCATAGGTTATGGAATGAAATGAAGATGATATTCAGTAGCTACTAGATATGGGTTTTGGTAGTGATTTCGGTGGTCATCCTCAGGTGATAAAGAAATTGTGGTGGCCTGAGTATGGGATTGTTTGATCCCTAGTGGCTAGAAGACTGTTTCTGCATCAGTGTTTTAGGGAATAACCAGTTTTCCAGCATCCTCAAGTGATTGTGGTAGTCTCATTCCAAATTGGTGGACTCATTTTAGCTGTGATAGTGAGAATGGGTAGTTTAGTGGAATTATCAGATAACAGTTGAAAGATAATTTGATGGTATCTGACCTATTTAAGTGGAGAAGAGAGTGGTGGGGTATCCATGGTTAATATTGTGGTTCATATGTGGATGGGGAATGAAAAAATTGGAAGAATAATTTGTGACCCTCATTATACTTCATGTGTAGATCCATATGGGGTTCGAAGCAGTAGCTATCATTTTCATAGGGCCACCATATTGGAAGGAAAAGATGGTATGGATTATTCCATTAGAATTAGTCATAATTAATCTCTTCATGGGTAAATTATTTATGTGAATACATGATTGGTTGGGGTCTAGGATAATTGTATCAAAATATTATGGGGAGGTTATATATTAGTGGTGTTAGGTCTTTTGGGCCTTCAGGGTCATGTAATCACCCATATACTTATTGGGTCTACTGGTCATGTAAAAAGGATCCCATAAAACCTAATAAAAATTGGATTATCTAATAAATAAATAGAAATAGAAGGCCTTTGGAATTTCAAGAAGCTGTTTTGGACATAGTTTGTTCTTGGAAGAAACATCAGGCACTTTTGAAGTTCTCTTATAATAGTAGCATCTTAAAATTGATTCAAATTCATCCTTTCAAGGCCTTCTATAGAAGGATATATAATTTTTAATTGTTCTTGTTAGTGGAATGAGAGTCATTGCTGGTTGGATTTACTCTTCACTAAGAAAAATATGATCATATTCAGTTGATTTGAAAGTAGTTGGTAACCATAAAGATCTATAAAAAAGAATACACTGTCTATCAAAATTGACTTCAATAGATTGATTTCAATCACAATGTTTTTATTTGGGTATCACCAAGGAAAAGGTAACACTACATCCAAAAGTATGAAATGTTATTTTCTAGGGTCTTCAAACTATTTGAGATACTAGATAGGGAAGTAAGGTGGCATATGGATTACCCATTCAACAGTGCTACAGTTCCATGCATGATGTACATTGCATGACACAGATTCAGAGATATCACCCTAACACTTCTCACATGATAGAATTTGGTCATTTTGATCTCGATGGTTATGAATAAATTGTAGTAAATTTAACCTATATGATGGACTGTAGTGAGAATATTTTCCTTGAGAATACAATTTCTTTAGAGTGTGTGTAGTGGGAATGACCAAGAAGAGATCTAAGAATAAGATTATAATATGTAGGAATAATGAAACGACTTTTTTGATGATACCTCATATTGAAACATTGAATCATAGGTCATGGATTATATTTTATATGGTGGAGATTTTATAAGATCATATCTTCTTGATGTGCATTCCTCTTTAATTTTTTCATTTTAATCTATTTGATTTATGTTTAAATATTACACCTTGGTAAATGAGCCCTATTCAGAACATAATGGGAAATTTTAGAAGTGTTAAAGGGAATGAAAAATTAAATTTTGTGGATTCTATTTGTTGATATTAGTGTTTTTTACGTCTGTAGATATTATTGTGCATTGGAAAGTTAGTTTTGTCCATTATCTAGTTGGTAGGCTGCCCAGGTGCATATAAAACCTATAAGAGCCTCATCGGCTAGCAAGAGAAACACTAGTCAATGGGTGGGATTATTTAGAGATGGTCTCATAATGAACACCGATGACCATTAGGTGATGACCCACTGGCTAGTATGTTGAGACCCACCAACCATTGAATGAGGTTTCTAGTCATGCATGCACGTTTGTAAACAGCATCTGCCAATCAGTAGTGCCCCTCGGTTTCCCAATGGGGTCGGGATTGGCCATATAAGTGAGGGAATAGAATGTCCATTTGCACCATAAAATCCCCATTTATGTCATAATTAACCCTCTTTTAACCCTAATTCTTGTTTTAAGAATTTTTCAGGCTCTCCGAGCCTCATAAGGCTTCTCCAACAAAAATCCAAAATTTTATTGATCTATTCCGTCATCTGGTTGTCCAAAAATATGAATATTGATATTTTCCTTGATTAAATACCCTTGTTTCATCTTGGATTCTATTATTATATCATTTATATGATGTATCAAACTCTTTATATATGGGATAATTTTATATTACATTGATCAAGTGCATAATCTCGATTTCCTTATTTTTCATTGCATGAGATGGGTGATATAGAACAACTACCAATGTTTATATTTATTTCTAGTATTTTAAAAAAGTGTGATCACACTAGAACACCATGTTCTAAACCTAACCAAACTAGTAATATTTATATTTTTTTGAATTTATATGAATATACCTCCATAAAACCCCATTTTTCATGATTTCATTGAGACCAGGACTTGTGATCGCCAAAGAAGTGAACCTACCTTTGAACCTTTTTAATAACTTGTATTGATTGATCTCAGATCCATTTGATGAATTGGAAATTTTTTATGGAATTGGAAAAACATTGTAATTGTGATAATTGGATTTATTATTTAACATTTAGAATAAAAGTGATTATTTTGGCATGAAGCTGGATTTTCATGATAGTAAGATAGAAATTGGATATAATATAATATAAATAAGAATGTTTGATTAATTTATATGTGTAACTAATTGTTATAATTATTTTTATAATTAATCAAATTTTAGTTAAATAGTTTTTTGGGTTTTCTTTTACACATTAGCATTAATTGGTAAATGGAAATTAGCAAGAATGATTTTTAAATAGAAAACATGGAATAATACAATAAATGGGTGGTTAAATGGTAAATTGATGGTGTGAATAGTGTTATAAATGATAAAATGTTGGACATGTTTAGTAGTTGGTGTGATGAGTGTCTTGATTATAATTATGTCTTATTATGAGTCTTGATTATGTTTGTTTCCAGAGTGCTTACTAGAGTTCTAGAAGCATCATAACTTACCACCTGAGGTCTTGATTCAGGGTTACAAACACCCTAAAGGATAGATATATGGTAAATACTACATAAAAAATATGTTCATGGATACATACCACCTGAGGGATAGATTCAAGTTTATATAATTCCCGAGGGAGAGATGTATATATATATATATATATTTTATACTTTATAGAGAGATTAATAGTAACACTATTTCCCAGTTAAAAGACATTCTAATTCATGAATCATGACATGGGAAATTCATCCATGATAGGGGAATCCACTAGCAGGGTGTGTTATTTTTCCTAGAAAGATAAATAAACTAATTGATAGAGATATCTAGAATTCCATCAATTCAGGTTTGAGTAGCCATGGGTTTCAACCAAGAGTTTGAGGATCAATGGTTTATTTAATAACCTGCGTTAATTTTTGAACTAATTCCTTGATTTATTTCATTGTTTAATGCACTACTTATTAATTCTAAATTGTTTATACACCTTGTTTTTTGACCTAATGATTTTTATTTATACTCTATTTGGTTCTCCATTTGGTCCACAAGATGTCTTATGGGTTGTAGGACTAAATAATAGAAAGGGTGTTTCTTTTGATTGGTTTCTTTTTTTGATGGGATTGGAAAATGCCTACTGGGCTAATCATGGTGCTCTTGAATAGGGTATTAGAGCTTTTAATATAGAATCAATTTTAATTGTTTGCATAGCTGAATTGTAAAATGATATTTAGTTTCGCATACAATAATTAATGACATGAATGTTTTGTAGTATTATTATTTAGGTACTTATCCATCATCTTCTTGAGTTCTATGTTTCAATTTTATTTATCTTATTTCTGTTGTGGTTTCTACTTTGTTTTAGATGTTATAGTCTCCCTACTATATTACTTTCATCCTTTCTGATATTCAAAAGCCTATGGAATATGGGGTGGTTCTCTTAAGGTCACATAACTTCCCAAATCAGTCACGTGAGGGATATTTGAGTTGGATACGTCACACATGACCCTCAAAATGGATATATGGGACATTTATTGGCCTATATATAAAAAATGGCTGATTCATGAATTTTTTATGTTCTCTTTCATTATTATTCATGCATGGAACCTTAAGAAATGTTTCTAAAATTTTTTTATGAATATGTGGAACTATAGGTTTGGGTAGTTTGTTGAGTCTTTGAATTTCAAAACATTGGTTTCATGAAAATCTATCCTTTTTTCTACAATTACAAATTTTGTTCATATTTCCTCTTAGATCCTTCATAGAAATTTTTTTTATTATCAACACAGATGATGGATAGAATATATAAAGAGGTAGATAAAAAAATCATAGATTTTTACATGGATCTTAAAGAATAAAAGATGATGAAACCGTGAATTAATTTCCACAGATACACGTTAAAAATAAACAGAGACACCAAGAACATGAAAAATACTGATTATCATGACGGTGATGTTTTTAATTTAGGGAATGAAATTTATAGAATGAAAAAAATTAATTTTTTAGGTAACATATTGAATAGAATATAAATTAAAAAATTTATTTCTTTTTTGATGGTGTTAAGAATAAATTTCTATGATTCAGTCAAATATATGATGAAATAAATTTCATTTTTTTTAAAAAAACATTCTAAATTTTTAGAATTTAGGATGGATGAATCATCACAAAGGTAAAATAAAATGTTGACATATTTTTTGTATTGATTCTCTAAATAATTCATACTACCTTAGTGTAAAAGTGAAAAAAATCCATGGAAATAGATACTTAGATTTTATATAAAAAAAGTTTCCTAAAAAACAAAAAATAAAATTTTGTAATGAATCAAACATAATTAATCATATATAGATTTTTTATAGCTTATAAGAAGGGGATAATGATATAGGGAAGTCATAAGAGAGTGGGAATCAAGTTAAATAGGCCACATGAATTAATCCACTTATATTTATGTTAACTAATTAGGAATCAATACACTAGATGTAAATTTTAACCCATCACTTTAATATATGATTTTATTTGAATTAATGTTTTATTTATAAATCAAAAGTGAGAAGTAGAATTTATTTATATGATTTTAAAATATCTACCTAAGAATGATAATATATTTTTAATCAATAAATTATGAATATATAGATAATATGGATTTAATAGTAATAAATTTGAATCATATATTTTTAAAAATGGAATCATGAACTAATAAGGTACTTCATATACTCCTCAAAAAATTATATGGTTTATTGAATAAATAAAATTGTTCTGAAAATTGGAAGAACAATTCTTTGTGTGTTCAATAAGTCAATTTTTTTTAAAGAATCTAAGAATATTATTATGAAAAGACAAAACATATCTTTTTAAGACATAATTGTAACATGAAATATTAATTATCTTAATAGAAATTGAAACCACTTAATAACTACATTAAATTATTTTTAAGTATCTCTTTGATAAAAAATTATAAAAAAAATATGGCAGATTGATTAGAATGATGAGGAAGCTATCATTATGTTATTCTTGAACAACGTAAAATGATATAAAATCTAGAATAAAAATTATTATAAGGTGTATTAGAGTTATAATGTGAATAATATTGAAAATAAATCTAACCTTAATGTTCCAAATGAAACATACAATGATGAATTTGATGATGTGAGTGTATCGCCTAGTAACTCGTATATCAATTTGACTCCTAATAAAATGAAATAGATAAATAATTAAAAAGAAAACCATATTTAATAAATAAATACATTAAGAATGATACAATAAATATTTACTTGGACAAATAATATAGTAATATTAAACCCACACATATCATCATTAACAAATAAGGAAAACTTATAACAAACATGGTAAGGGAGATATCATAGAATGTGATTTTGGGATCTTACATGAGTAGAATTCCAATGAAGATAATAAGGTTGAGAGCATATAAGAATGTAAAAATAGACATAATATATGTGGGAAGAGGATCTAAAATTGTGGTGAGTTTGGTTAAAATAAAATTTCTATTAAGGTTATGTATTTATATAAAAACCAACCGTTTCACATATCATTGGAGTTAATTGTAAAAAAAATTTAATAAATGAAAATATTAATAATAAGTATTAAAATTGTATATATTTATATACACATTTATTTTTTGTGCAGTTTTATGGAAAAATTAATTTTAAAAGGAGTTTATTTAAGTGTATCCACAGAAAAACAAGATTTGTAATCTCAATGAGTATTTAATTTAAAAATATAAATATTTATGTTGGTAAAATTAAATAATATTTTTCTTCAAATATATATTGTGAAATAGAATTTCATTAATATAAATTGTATTATTAAAAAATTAAAATTTATTATTATAATAATCTTTTTATTCGAAATGTTTTTCTGTTTCACAATAAATAAAAATATACACATAAGTTTATACAAAACATATGTTTTTACGGTAACAATCATTATTTTGAAATGTATGTTTTGTTAATTATAACTTACAAAAGAACATGGTAAATATATTACATTTATTTTAATGAATCATTACATTATTTCATAATTTGTTTGGAGGAATTATATATGTATATTATTTTTAAATAATAATTAATATTAATGTGTTTTTTTAAATTAGGGAATTATTAGTTATAAAAATAACTATATTCATTATAATTATTAAAATACATTAAGTAATTAATGATACTTAATTTATAAAAATAATTAAAATAATTTGATTATAATAAAACAGTGGTTAAAGGGTAATCCGTTTTTGGGATTTCTTGCAACCAGTTCATTTATCCGCCTCTCGTGATGTCGACCTCTTCAACCAAAGGATCCATGAACCTCAATCACAGTCGAAAAACTGAATTGGAGGCTTTACTAGAATTCAAGGAGGGTGGTGTTGTGTGTGACAAGTTTTTATTCTGAATCTGGTGACTCAGTGATGACTGTGTGTGGAGGAAGCCAGAACATTCCACCAAAGGTTAGTTGGCCTAAGAATCACACTGGTGACCTATGATAAACTTAAGCAATATATTGTTTGTGAATTAGTCCTATTGTGAATCTCTTTTGTCTAAGGTGTGTCGTATTTGATAAATGAAAACAATGAATTTTTTTTGAGGTTTTTCTTTAAAGGATTAGGCTTCCATCGGTTCTCATATAGTTAGAATTATGGTAATGTTTTTAGGGATGTAGAGATTATTATCATGTATTCCTACTATTTAGAGTGATCTGATTATGTTCCTCTTAGGGTGTCCAATAAACTATAAAAAATTATGGTCTATAATTATTAAAGGAGGGAAAACAGGGGTGGCCTTAGTGAACCCACCCATTGCGATTATTCTAGCTCTATTTCTTTTGATATCTGGGATATAAGAATAATGTGGTGCATTGATTATCATTGTCATGAGAAGTATTTTCACTTTTAATCCACTTATTTTTCTTACTGTAATGTTAACTCCATTCAAGTATGATCTTAGGTAGTTAATATTTCTTGTGAGAAATCAATCAAATGGAATAAATGGTTTCTGTATTTTTCTGTCAAATTATTTTAGTCATTTAGTAGTATTGGAATCTTTGATTTCCCAAATAATCAAGTTATATTTTCATGGTAGTATGATGATTTTAATAAAATTTTTGTGACATTTTTAAATTATTTCAAAATTTATCAGAAGTTTTCAATTCTCCTTTCTAGGTAATTCTATTCTTTATTTCCAAATAGTGGAACCATTTTTAGGGTGTGAAATTTTATTTTTTGAAACATTTTCAAGTATCATATGAAATACATGGATCTTATTTCAATGTTCTTTTATAAAATTACTAATGTTTACTCCATGGATGTTTAAAAAATCTTTTTTTTTCATTGGGGATGCAAGATAATTTTTTATAGATTTTCGTAAACATTCTAAACCATATACAAATTTTACATCTTCATATTCATAATTATTTTAATATATTAGTAGTGTTATTATAATAGTATTTTTATTTATTTTAAGATATCAATGTGATCCTTTATGTTCTACCTTAATGTTCTATGTTTTTTTAGATATCTAAATATTTTTGGTTCCTAAGGTTTATTTTTCTTAAAAGTTATTTTGAATAATTAATGAACTTCAGCTAGATGCTTATAAATTTGAACGTTGCTATTACATTTTCAAAATAGTATTATTTTTTATATTAATGCCTTAAATGTATGTCTATATATATATAGGTTTATTTATGTTTCATGGTATTTTAAAAATTACAACTAGACGTTGATATCTCTTTAATAATATTAATTCGATGTTACTTGGATTTTAATTAGGCCACTATGGGTGCAAGTGAGGTTATCAAACATTAAAATTAATGTGTTGCATTCAAAGAAAGTTTATGTATATATATATGGGTGCGTGTGTGTGTATTTAAATTCATATGAAATAGTTTTATTTAAGACATGTATATATATATATATGTTTATATATGTAAATATAAAAATGTATGTGTACCTGTTGTGTTATGTTAAAGTGCTATTATTTTTAATCTATGTATAATAATGTGTATGTAATCAAGTTTTTTATGTTAATAAATGTAAATATATATATAGATGTATTTTATATAAAACTGTTACATACATGTATATGAATGTATAATTATGTATTTAAATTAAAAAATACTTTCATCATGATACACATAATATCAAGAAATTTATTTTATGAAATGATTTTTTGAACTCATGGTTTAACATAAATTCCATCATACGTGATGTGCAATGAGGGTTTACTCATGCTAATTCACATGCAATGAGGGTATAATTATGATAATTCATGTTAAATGAGGGTTTACTAATGAAAATTAATGTGCCATGAGGGTTTACTCATGCTAATTCGTGTACAATGATGGTTTACTCATGATAATCCATGCACAATGATCCTCAAATCATGCTTATGCCATGTTCCATGCCTCGAGAGTGAACAAAGAATCCATGTTATTGTTCATGTTTCCTTTGAATATAAATTGTTAATTCTTATAAGAGTTATAGGAAAAATTATTATTTCATAATGAATGACTGAATTATATTTTCGAAATATTTTATAAATTGAAAGCCTTTTCCCCTAAGATATTTAGTCTTTCCACATGTATTCTTAAGATTTCATTTAATGATTTTTTACATAATTTAATCTTTTATTTTGGATTGAAAAACATTATTTGGTTCCATTCAGTATTTTTAAAACCCTTTATTGTGGTTTTTTCTCTCTCCCTATGTTTTCAAAATATCATTTCACAGGGATTTTGGATGCATAGAAGCGACATAGTGGTTGATTTCCACTAAGGTGTTTATCCCTTGTAAAGAATAGTTTTAGTCTTTTATTTTATAGGTTGAGGATTCTCCAATATATCTGGATCTCTAAGACTCTAATCCTTTTCAATATTGGATTGCATAAATAAGTAAATGAATTATTTATATAAGAAAAATAATACATTTTTTATGGGTCGTCATAATTTTTATCATAGGAAAGGTTTAGAGAACTTTATATGTTAGGATACAGAGAAGCCCTTTGAATACCTTTCATAGATTTATATAGCGCCTTTTCATTAAGTAATAATGAATAGTTATACTTCAAGTAGTTTAATATCACTATTTTTTCATGTGTAAAGGGTAACATAACATTTGAAATGTTTCGTCAATAGGGTAAATGATTGTTTCGAGATGGAAGGGGAAGAAACTCACACAACATTCTTGTCCCTTCCCGAGGACATGCAATAATTATTGCAAAGTCAAGCTTTCATAACATCCAAACTTTTTCCAGTTTCCATCTTTCTTGGAAGATGTTATATGACATATCAAACACATCATCCTTACCATAGAATCATCAGGGATAATGGATCACCTATGATCAAATATTAAGATCACAACTCTTTCACCTTTTCAAATAAGGGAGGTTCCATCATGGAATTTTCAAATATTTCACCATGCCCAGAGAGTATGATGATCAAGTTTATTTTAGAATATCTGCTGAAGAGGGTGACCACTAATCATCCTATATATTATATATATAGTCTTGGCTTCTGGTCTTTTTGGAATCTTGGGAAATATATTAGAAGAACCAAGTTTCAAAAATTTCAAAGCTAATACTGACCGACTATTTTTTAAAAACCCCGTACCTGGTGATTTTTTGAAACTATATGTTAGAAACAATTATTTTAAATAGTATATCATATTTTCCTTCAGTACGATCTGAGTTGCATGAACTATGTCTAGACTAAGGAAGTGAAAGACTTTGAAAGTGCATTGAGATATTGTATCACTAATTAGACCATCACTCTCCGTGATCAATGTGATAATGAGCATTAAGTAATGCTTAATAGTGGTAGGTATGACACCCTGAGTCCATTCTTATATTTTAGTGTTTTTCTTCCTCCTGTGTAAAATTTAATCGATTTGTGAGGATGCAATTTTTTTAAAGGGGTAGAATGTAACACCAAAATAACTCTTATATAAATATGACTCTTAGTAAAATAAAATAAATAAATATAAAACAAATAAGACTCTATATTTATTAAAGAAATACATTAAGAACTATACATGAAACATTTCCTTGGACTAAGAATATGGTAATATTAAACCTATACATATCATAAAAAACCAATAAGGACAACATATAAAAAACATGATAATGACAAAATCGTATCCTACGCTTTTAGGATCTTCCTTAAGTTGAAATCCAATGAAAACAATAAGGGTAAAAGAACAGAGAAATGTAAAAACATGCATCATTTTTACAGGTAGAGGATAAACAAATTTAAGGAGTTTGGTTAAAATAAAATGTCAATTACGGTTACGTATTTATATACGAACTGATTATTGCATATACCTATTGAAGTAATTTTTAAAAAAAATAAAATTTTAAAAATGAAATAATAATAATAACTATTACACTTATATATATACATATATTTGGTGTGTTCTTGTAGTGATAAATTAATATTAAAAGGAGTTTATTTATGTAAATCCACAAAAAAATTGTGTTTGTAATCTCAAAGGGTATTTACATTAAAAATAAAACGATTTATGTTTCTTAAATTAAATAATGTATTTATTCAATGTTATATGGTCTCACCCAAATTTACTGAAGATTTAGGTTTAAGTGGTCACTTGTAGTTTAGCTTGGGTTGTTGATTCCTCAGAGACCGAAGAAGTAACCTACGGACACATACATTCTATGGACTATTTTTTGCTATTAAGTGGCCAATTTGGGTTGATTTTAGATGCATTTAAATTAACAATAAAATTCTTAAGTGAATTAAAATTATTATAAGGATTGATCCTAGGTTATTACAAGAGGTTGATTGGATGCATTCTTTTTATATATAATATTTCAATTTCATATATTTGAGATGGGTTCATTTAAGGAAATCAAACCAAATCATAACTTATTGGTTTAATGCCTACACACCCTAATATTAATCACCTATACACTTTAAGGATCAATGTTTTCAGAACTCTAAGGTAAAGGTTTGTATTAGCACTTGAAGTGTGTGACCATAAATCCAATAAGGATTAAGTGTTTTTAAAGTCATCAAATAAAAATCTCATTTAAAAGAATTGATTAGACATTAATGGAGTGAGAAATAACATCCAATCCAGCCCCTTTCTAATCCCTTGGATCAACCCATAATTGGGTTATCCCTCTATTGATCCTATGGTTTCAATGGAATCAGGAAGTATACTCATGAGGGGGAATTGGAGAATTAAAAAAATGAAATAATGATCACTACACCGTTGTGTGATAATATCACAAGTGTTGGTGTGAACAAGTTCACACCATGAACCAACAGTATCAAAGTGATATATATAACAACATAATAAGATTATATAACGAAATTTTATTCAGAAACAAAAGTTAACTGAACAACTTACTTGTGAAAGGAAAACTTGAGACAACAATATCATAGCATAACATTACAATTAAAGGAAGATCAAAAGATGATAAAAAAAATTCACCGCCACTACCTTAAATAGGAATTTTGGAAGCCTTGGGTCGAGCCTCCAACATTACAAAGCATCCCATTTGATTATGGTAGGCCTAGGGTGGTGGAAAGAAAGGGAGAGTGGACTTCTTTATCCTTGAATTGAAATGGATTCCAGCTTGCATCGACCGAATAGACGCACATATGTGGCCTTCTATATGGACACTTTAGAGTGAGACAAATAAGAAAAACCTGAAGCTCTATATGCCTCTTAGATATTTGTAAAATTTCATCCCAAATGCATTTGTGGTTGCCGAGATATGATTTAATTGGTGGGATGTTTTTCTGGGCCACAGAATCTGGCCCCTAATTTTATCTCTAACTTGGGATGCCTGAATAACCACAATGGATGAAGCATTATTATTGTCTCCTGAAAAATTATATGTTCCTATATATTTCTTTTATCATTCCATGAAATTTGGGCTTCATTGGGCCTATATGTTGGGACCCACATTCTCATCCGTGGGCTGGTGTCCAATCTGCCTTCTCCAGAATTGTTTGCATGAAATCCCATTTTGGTGGTCTTGCAATGTGAATTGCCAACACTCCACAAGTATGAATTGTTCCCAATATAATTAGAAACCTGAAAATTAAATATGAAAATTAAATCAAGATCATTGGGTACTTTAAAGGATGTTAAAAATGTACCATATAATAGTGTGTTTTAAGAAGGAATTACAATCATAATGTGAAATGATGTTCAAAGTGTAAAATGAACTAAAATTGTGTTTATGAATAATAAAGCAGATGAATATTATATATATTATTAATGAATGTTATCCTCATTTAGTGGCTAATCACACCCCCAAATTTTGTTTTTCTACCCCTGAGAAAAATATATCTCAAAAATTGTAAAATTTGAATTCCCTTATCCAAGAACATTTTATAATCAATGATCACCAAAAACATTTATATCAAAAAACTAAAAAACCCATCAAAATATTTTAATACAATATAGTTTCATATGAAGATCCCAATCCCAAACCCATTCATTTGTTCAAATTTATCACCATATTTCATCCAATATCAATTAAGCGTGATGATGAGTTGTGCATCACAATAGACATGTGGGTTCATCTTTATTCAAGGGGGAAATGATGGAAGCGCTGGGTGGAATAACATTTGAATATTAAGATGATTATTTTATGTTTTTATATATATTTTTTTGTTTTTGTTGTTGTTTTTTGCTATTTTTCCATGGTAATTGAAATTACACTCAATAGAGTCAACCCATGTAGCGAGACTTTGCTGATAACTCCTAGGCTCAAAGACCATAGGGAACCAAGTGAAGCCCACATACTCGGGCATAATATTAAGTTAAATCATTCAAAAAACAAATTCAAATTACCAAAAATAGAGATAAAATTATTATCTTTGGGATATAAAACTATGGAGGCAAGATCCCCAAGCACCGAAAGCCACACATTAGGTCATTTCATTGCTCTACATGAAAATTTATTGTTTTATTTATTTTTTATTGAATACTCATATTAAAACTAAAATGATCACCAAACCTATGCTATTCATTTATGGGATCACATGAACTCAAACTAATACCCCACTATCCAACGAACGTGCGTTTTGATCTATTTTTTAATTTGGATGAAAATATAAATGATGAAATATCACTTTAGATAGCCACAATTTCAAAAATCTATGCTCATGAAATTATACATGGATTAAAATTAGAATCGGGGATTTCTAAATTATTTGATATTCAGATTCAAAGTTTTCAATTTGTATTATAATGTTCAAAGTTATGGGATTTTTTCCATCCATTTACAGACATGTTATTCAAATTATTTTTTGCACACAATTTGTTTTTTATTTCATCGAAAGAAATTTTTTATTTCATCTCCCCCAAATATAAAATAACATTTTCCTTAGTGTTTGAAGAAAATAAAATTTAGAAGTGGTAGTGGTAGATAAGGGGAGTTCAAAAAGTAAATTGAAAATGAGTATCATGGAATGAAGTCACCTGATGGTTGAAGTTGAAATTCTTGCTGCTTCCTTTTAATCCCTTGATCTCCATGACACTCTGAGAATTCCCTAGTGGAAAATGGAAAAAAACAAAAAAAAACAAAACAAATATATATATATATATATATATATAATAATGAATGTAAAACATATGTATATATACAAAAATTATAGAATAAAGGAATACTATAAGACATAGTTCAGTGGTAAATGCACACCCATGTCTCCCGTTTATCCCAGGTTTGAGTCCCCATGGATTCGTCGATTAAGATGGGGTACCCCCACAACGTATGATGTGTATTTTTAATTTTTTTATTTAACCTAAAAAAACATAACAATAAAATGAACTGATGATACATTGTATTATTTTTAAATTTTTGTGTAAGGTATTAATCAAGGATGACACCGCGTGACATAGATGAATATAGCGCTCCCATGTCATACCCATCTATACTCATAATAGAAGACCCGGTCAAAAGTTACAAAAGAAAAATTTATAATAATTTTTTTAAATATAATAAATGATTCAATAATCCTATTTGAAAAATAATGATGATTCAAAAATATTAGAAACATGAAAACCATGGGTTTCCTTTGGTGTAACGCTTTTTTAAATGTCGTTATCCTGAAATGGATCCTAAATCTGTCAATTTTTTCATAGTTCATAGGTTGGATCAGTTAACTCAACCTCTATTTCATGTTTATTTAATGATTCAATGAATGTTTTTAACCTATGTCCATTGACCTTGAAAATGTGACCACTTGTGGCATCTTGAATCTCTACTGCCCCATGGAGGTACACATGATGCACTATAAAAGGACCTGACCATCTAGACCTTATTATTCCCAGCTGTAAGTGAAGTTTGGAACTATACAAGAGCACAAATTTTCTTGGTTCAAAATGTTTGACTTTGATACTCCTAGAATGGTAGGCTTGAACTCATGATTTATTGATCCTTGAATTTTCATAATTTTCCATCCTTAGTTCCTCAAGTTCATTGAGATCTAATTTCCTTTTTGTTCTGGCCAATGAGAGGTCATAATTTATTTCTTAATTTCCCAAAAAGCCTTATGCTCAATTTCAACAGGTAAATGGCATGATTTTCCAAAAACCAACCTATATGGTGAAATTGTTTGGATTGTTTCGTATGTTGTATGACATTCCCAAAGAACATCCAAGAGTTTGTTAGAGCAATCTTTCCTAGAGCGATTTACAGTTTTTTCAAGAATTTTCTTAATCTCCTTATTTTCTAACTCATCTTGACCATTGGTTTGAGGATGGTAGGCAGTGGAAACCTTGTGAGAAATCCCATACGTAGACATGAGTGAAGGGAATGGTCCGTTGTAGAAATGGGTTCCACAATCACTAATGATAGCTCTAGGAATTATAAATCTAGAAAATATATACTACTTTAGAAATTCAATCACAACTTAAAGATCATTAGACTTAGTGGGAATGGCCTCAACCAATTTTGAGACATAATAGACAACTAAGAGGATGTATAAATGTCCCTTAGAGTTTGGGAAGGGACCCATGAAATCGATTCCTGAGCAGTCAAATATTTCAGTTACTAATATGGGAGTGAATGGAATTTGATTCCTTTTGGTGACGGACCCTACTTGTTGACACTTAGGATTGCTTTGAAAAAATTTTATGAGTACCTTGAGAGGGTGGGCCAAAAGATACCACACTAAAGTGCTGCAACAGAAGTTTTCTTAGAGAAAAATTGACATCCACATGCTTCACTATGACAAAATTTAAGGATGGGATCTTGTTCAGATTCTGGGACACACCTCCTAATGAATTTTTCTGGGAAGAACTTATAGAGGTATGGATCATCAAACACATAGTTCCTAACAACAGAAAAGAATTTACTTCGACCTTGATTCCCTATAAATTTGGGAATGTCTCATGTAACTAAAAATTTGGTTATATCGGCATACCATGGGATGTCACTCACAGAGTATAGGTGTTCTTCAAGGAATGAACCATACATAGAAAGGTGATTTGAGTTGTCTTTGAATTCCATCCTAGATAGGTGATCTGCTATAACATTTTCAACACCCTTTTTATCCTTTATTGTGAGTTCAAATTCTTGTAAGATAAGAACCCACCTAATCATTCTAGCCATGTAATCTTCTTTTTTGAAGAGGTATTTCAGTATATAATGGTTAGTGAACACAGTGATGGGGGATCCTAAGAGGTAGGACCTAAACATATCTATGGAAAACACAATAGCAAGTAACTCTTTTTCAATGGTGTTTTAGTTGATTTGGTCATCATTTAATTATTTTATTTCATTAGCAAAGACATAAGAAGTTTTATCACAATGTTTTCCTAACACAGATCATATAGAAAAGTCACTTGCATCACACATAAGTTTGAAAGGAAGGTTCAAATTTGGAGATTTCATAATGGTTAGAGAGGTGATAGAGTATTTGAGGGTTGAGAATGAACCCTCAAATAATTCATTCCAAACAGATGGAGCATCCTTTACTAGGAGAGCACAAATGCGATGGGATATTGAACTAATGTCCTTGATGAATCTTCTATAGAAACCAACATTTCTTAAGAATGACCTCATGTCCTTAACAGTTCTAGGTGATGGAAGGTGATGGATGATGTAAACCTTTTCATTATCAACTTCAATCCCCCTACCTGAGACTATATTGCCAAGGACTAATCTTTGTTTAACCATGAAATGGAATTTTTCCTAGTTTAGGATCAAATTTGTTTCTTAACATCTGGAAAAAAGTCTCCCCTCATTCCTAAGACATCCCTAAAATGTATCCCCAAATAAAGAGAAGTCATCCATGATAACTTCAAGAAAATCCCCATCCATGTCTGAGAATATTCCCATCATGCACCACTGGAAGGTTATAGGGGCATTGCATAACCCGAAGGGTATGCATTTGAAAGAAAATGTGCTGAATGGATAGGTGAATGTAGTCTTACCTTGATCCTATAGGTAGACCTCAATCTGATTGTACCCCGAGTACCCATCTAAGAAACAATAGAACTCATGAACTTCCACTCTATCATGGACTTGGTTAATGAAAGTTAAGGGGAAATGGTCCTTCTTAGGGAATGATTTTAGCTTCCTATAGTTGATACAGACTCTGCAGCCACTACTCAATAAAGTTGGAGGAATCTCTCCATCCTTATTCGATATAACAGTGATTCCTTCCTTCTTGGGAACCACTTGGATAGGGATCACCCACTCACTCTCATCTATGGGATAGATGATACCAGCTTTTAAAAATTTCAGAAGTTCTTTTCTCACTACTTAAATGAGATTAGGATTGAGTCACTGTTGTGGTTGATGACATGGCTTTGAATTAGATTATAGAGCAATTCTATGAGTTCAGATTAGTGTTCTAATCCCAGGAATATCAAAAAGGGTCTAACCAATGGATTTCTTAGGTTTCTTAAGGACATATAGATGCATCCTCTCGTGATTGGATTCAAGAGAAAAAGAAATGACAATATGACGTGTTTGATTTTCCCCTAGAAAGTCATACTTAAGTGCATTGGTAAGTTCCTTTAATTCATGATCAGGTTGGTTCAGAATTTCATAAGAAGACTAGGACATTGGATGAAGATCAATTTTGTTTCCTAGAGTTATTGATGGAATCGAATCCCCATGTGTAGACGTTTTAGCTACAAGATTGGTTTGAACTGATTTAGGGAATGAAGTCTGATTGGTCTCCATGAAAGTGGTTTCCTAAATTATTTCACTGATTTTTGGGCCTAAGACATCATCATAAGTGTAGTTTAAAAATGATTCAATCCAAAGAGATAAACTTACTTCAGGTGCACAAAGGAAATCAATCTCATCCTAAATTAAACATTAATCATATATTCCTTGATGTGCTATGGGTTCATTATCAATTCTTCCAATCATGATTACATCATGAATATCCTCATCATCCCCTATTTGTTAAATTTCATTATAGATGTTCAAGCCTAGACTCATGTTTCCAAATGTGATGTTCATTTTCCCATTTCAAACTTAGATAACAGAGTTGATTGTTTCAAGGAAAGTACGACCAAGGATGATTGGGGTTTGTTTATTATTTCCTATGTTTGGATGGATGTCCAGGAAAACGAAGTCGGCAGGGTTGATAAAGTTTTCACCCTTTACTAGAATGTCCTTTAAAATACCCTTTGGAACCCTAATACTACGATCAACAAGTTGAAGTGTGACAAATGCGGGTTGGAGCGGTTTTAGGACTAACTGGAAGTAGACAACATAGGGTATGAGATTGATAGTAGAACCTAGGTCACACAAGTCCTTGATAACTTTTATCTCTCATAGTTCAACATTGATGTAAGGGCAACCTGGGTCTTTCAACTTAGGAGGAATGGTCCCTTGAATGGTGGGACTCACATTAGCTGCCAAAAGGACTTGGTTTTTATGTGAAAATTTTCTTTTAAAATTGAAAAAGTACTTAAGGTACTTTGAGTGGGAAGTTATGGTTTGGATTGCATCAAGAAGGGGAATGTTCAACTTGAATTGTCAGAAGATTTCTTTCAATGTTTCACTCAATTCAGGCTTGGTTTTCCCACTCATGCACTGAGGAAATAGTGCAAGTTGTGGGGTTGTTTGTCAAAGAGTTATTTCTTTCACAATGTTATCAGTTTCCTTAGTTTGATATTGTGGTTCATTTTAATTTTCATTACTATTTGAAGGTTCACATGGTTTTTGAATTATTTTTTCATGTTTCTCAATTGATCCCCCTCTTCTTACAACTATCACAACCTTTAGTTGTTGATGAGTAGTTTGAGTTCAACTTGACTCTCCCCTTGAATTTGAGGATGGTACTTCCTAATTAGGCATGGGTACCCATCCAGTTTGGATGGTTTTAAGTTCTTTTTTTAAGGGAAGCGACTACATAGTTCATCCTTTCCATTTGTTTTCACAATTGTTCTAGTAGTCTATATAGAATAGATTGGGTTGTTGCTTGACAATAATGGTTTATCCTAGGGGGATACTTTGGATGTGGGATGGTTTGTTGAAAATGGACTGGTGGATATTGGAATTGGATAGGTTGGGTTTGGAACTAGTTATGGGTTTGATAGTTCTGATGGGGGTAAGGATGTTGTCTCTGTGGTTGGCTAGGTTGTTGGTTATCTTTCTAGCGGAAGCCAGGGTGGTCATTATACCTTGGGTTGAATTTGTTTTGGTATTGAAGATTTTGAATGTTCAAGGAATTATCTTTTATTGGGGGTCCTCATAAATTAACATCCTTGATGGATGGAATGGCTGGGCAGTTGTTTGTCTTATAGTCATGTTTTTCAAAAAATTTGCGAACATGGTCTACAATTTTGATTTAATGGACTTTCCTAAGGTATACCTCTTCAACCTTCTTAGAGAGTGCTGCGAGTTTAGCCCCAAGGCTTTCTTCTTCTCTAAGTTTATTAATTCCAATAGTTCTTTGTGGCTTTTTAGAATAAGGTGAAGTTCCCCATGTTTTTTTTCATTATTAAGGCTTTCCAGATACTCGTAAGAATCATTTGGGTCTTTGTTTTTGAAAGTTCATTATACATCATGTTAATGAATTGTTTGTACCCCGAACCCAACCCTTCATAGAAAAATTTCACTTGTTTAGGAATAGAAAAACCAGGGTGTGGAACCATGTTTAAAGTTTCTTTGACCCACCCCCATGTTTTGTAGAATGACTCACCCTCTTTCAAAAAAAATTTGGATGCTCTTTTTAAGTTTAATTGTTTTGTGGTTGGGAAAGTATTTTTTATAGAATTCTATTTGTAGTTGCTCCCATGAGTTTATGGATGATGGTATCAAATTTTTTATCCAATTTTAGCTCGATCCATTAATGAAAAAGTAAATAGACTCCTCTTATCTAATTCTTGTTGATGTGGGGGACACATGTTTTCTACAATGTCATTGAACTCATAAACGTGAAGGGAGGGAATCTCGGACTCCCTTCCATGGAATGTGGGAAGATGTTTTAAGACATTGGGTTTAAAAATGTTGTTAGAATATAATAGGGATTTGTGTATAATGCATTAGAGGGCATTGTTCCAGGTAGGTCTAAGGTAGTAAATCATGGTTTAATAAACTTCATTCCAAATGTTTGGTTCTGCCTCATTTGGATTTCAATTTTTGTTCCCACCAGAGTTTATGAGTTGGTTTCTTTAACAAACTTCCATTTAAATGGGCTCAATTTTCGACTCAGGGTAATTTGTAATTTTAGGATCTAATTCCAAGAGTTCCCTTGTTCTACTTGACTGCCCAACCCTAGAACTATCCACCCTAACTAGATGGTTTTATTGGTCATGAGTGTAGGCGGACATGCGCCAAAAGAAAAAAAATGAGGAAGGGAAAAGATAATAGAATTTTTATGAGAGAAAAAGAAATGATGGAGAATAAAATGAGTGTTTAGATGACTTACTTGGGTCCTCAAAAATGGCGCCAAAACTTGGTGTCACTGAAATTTACCCATGATTTAGGGTTAAGCGGTCGCTTGTAGTTTATCTTGGGTTGTCAATTCCTCAGAGAGCTAAGAAGTATCCTACAAACATGTACATTGTATGGAATTTTTTTGGCTATTAAGTGGACAAATTTGGGTTGATTTTATATGGGATTAAATGGAAACTAAAATTATAAAGTGAATTCAAATTATGAGAAGGGTTGATCTTAGGTTATTACAAGTGGAGGATTAGATGAATTATTTTTTAAAATTTGAATCTAATATATTTGAGATTGGTTCATTTAAGGAGATCAAAAAAATCATCACTTACTGTTTTAATGCCTACACACCCTAATAATAACCACCTATACACTTTAGGGATCAATGTTTTGAGAACACCAAGGTAAAGGTTTTTATTATCACTTGAAGTGTGTGACCTTAAATTCAATAATAATGAAGTTGATTTAATGTTTCAAATAAATATCTCATTTAAAATAATTGATTATCCATTAATGTAGTGAGAAATAACATCCAATACTGCCCCTTGATACTCCCTTGGATCAACTCATAAGTGGGTTATCCCTCCATTGATCCTATGGTTTCAATGGAAGCATTAAGTAGACTCATGTGGGGGGGGGGTGAATTGGAGAAGTAACAAAAACAATGAAATAACGATCACTCCACTGTTGTGTGATAATCTCACAAGGGTTTGTTTGAAAAAGTTCACATCATGAACCAATAATATCATAGTGATATAAATACCAATATAATAATAGAAAAATAATAACTTTTATTAAGAAACTAATGTGAATTGAACAACTTAAATTTGAAAGACCAACTTGAGACAACAAAATCCCTACATAACATCATAATGAATGGAATATCAAAATATGATAAAATCCTCATCCACCACTTCCTTAAATAGGAATTTTTTGAGTCGTGGGTCGAGCCTCCAATAGTAAAAAGCATACCACTTGATTATGGTAGTCCTAAGGTGGTAGAAAGTAAGGAAGCATAAACTTCTTTATCCTTGAACCGAAATGGAATCCCACATGATTCCACCGAACATACACGACTAGACGGCCATAAAGTTGGCTGAATTATAGTGGTACATAGAATAAAACAGTGAATCTTCGGATGTCTCCTAGATCTCTATAAAATTTCATCCCAACTGAATTTGTGGTTGCCGAGATATGATTAAATTGGTGGGCAGTTTTTCTGGGCCGCAGAATCAGGACCATAATTTTATCTCTAACTTGGGCCGCCTGAATAACTAGAATGGGAGAAGAATTAGCTCAGGATTATGAAAATTTATATGTTACTCTATATGTATTATATCATCCCATGAAATTTGGGATTCATTAGACCTATATTTTGGGCACCACATTCTCCTTAGTGGGATGGTGCCCAATCTTTTTTCTCCAAAATTTTTTGTAAGAAATCCCATTTTGGTGGTCTTCCAATATGAATCTTCCAAAACTCCACAAGTATGAATTATTCCCAATATAATTAGAAACCTGAAAATTAAATATGAAAATAAAATAAAGATAATTTGGTACATTAAATGATGTTATAAAATGTACCAGATAATAGTGTATTTTAATAAGGAGTTACAATCATAATGTGAAATGATGTTCAAAGTGTAAAATGCCCCAAAATGGTGTTTTAGAATAATAAAGAACATGAATATTATATATATTAACAATGAATATTATCCTCATTCATTTTATAGTCATTATATTTTGAAATATGGTTTAATTAATATAAAATGTAATGTTGAAAAATTAAAATCAATTATTCTAATAAACTGTTTATACTAATTTTTTTTATTTTTCAATAAATAAAAATATTTTCATAAGTTTATAAAAAACATAATTATTTACTCTAATAATGTTTATTTTGAAATGTATTTTTTTATTAATTATAAATTACTTATGAACTAGGTAAATACATAACATTCATTATAATGGATCATTAAGTTAATTCATAATTTGTTTTTGGAGAAGTATATATTTATATTATTTTGAATTAATAAGTAATCATAATCAGTTTTTATTTAATGTGTGAAAAATATTTTTTGGGAGAATTAATATATTCATTATAATGATGATAATAATATAAATAATTAATGATAACAAATTGTAAAATATAATGAAAATAATTTCATAATAATAAAACAATGGTGAAAGGGTAATTAGTTTTGGGGTTTTCTTACAACCACTGCTTTTCTCCCCTCCAATGACATCAACCTCCTCAACTAGAGAAGCCATGACCCTCGATCACAACCAAAAAACATGATCCAAGGGATTCAATGTTATTCATCAAGGATAATTTAGTGTGATACATGTTTCTTTTCTGAATATGGTGACTTTGGGATGGCAGTGTGTGGAGGAAGTCTACACATTTCACCGGAGGTCGGTCAACCTGAGAATCATGATGGTGACCTGTGACTACCATAAAAGGTGTATTTATTGTGGATTATTCCTCCTATGAATATATTTTTTCTATGATGAGTAAGATTATTTAAATTTTGATGAACCAAATCTGTTTTAGGTGTTTCTTTACAGGTTTAGGTTTCTAGCTGATCTAGTCTAGTTAGAATTATGGTAATTTTTTAGGGACGTGAATAATCTTGTATGGTAGTCATACATTCAGACTAATCTGGTTATGTGCCTCTTTTTGTGTCCTTTTACATATAGAAAATTAGGGTCCACATTGATGAATGGATGAAAAATAGAGGGGGGGGGACACTGCCTTATTGAACTGGCCCATAAAGATTAGTCTTGCTCTTTTTCCTTTGATATATGGGATTGAAGAAGAGTTTGGTGCTTTGATTCTCATTCAAAGGGGTACTATTTAATCTTTTAATCCACCTCATGTTTCTTCCTACAATGTTAACTCCATTTTAGTATGATTTTGTATATTTATGCTTCCTTGTGATGTATCATTCAAATGGAATAAACAGTTTTATTTCATTTTTATGTGAAACGATTTCAGTCATTTAGTAGTATTTGAATCCATGATTACCCATATAATCAAATTATATTTTCATGGTAGTACGAATATTTTATTAATTTTTTTTTCTCATTTTGGAAAAATTTCTGAATCAATTAAAAGGATTCAATTCTCCATTCCATGCAATTCTTCTACTTATATCCAAGAAGTGGAATCATTTACATGTTAAGAAATTTTATTCCGTGAAACATGTTCAACTATCATAGGAAATACATGTATCTTATGTAAAATTTCTTTTAGAAAAATACTAAATTTTACTCCATGGATGTTTAAACAATATTTATTTATTCCATTAGGGTAGCAATATGAATTTAGTTATAGCTATGTGGAAAATTTTTAAACCATATAAGAATTTGATATCTTTAAATTCAAACTTATTTTAATCTATCGGTAGTGTCTTTATAATAGTATTTTGATTGTTTTCAAGATGAAAATGTGATAATTTTAGGTTTTTCCTTAAAGTTCCATGTAAACTTTTAGATATACAAATGTTTTTGGTTCATGAGACATATTTTTGTTAAAAATAATTTTGAATAATTAAAAAACTTTAGTTAGACTCTTATAAATATGGGCATTTCTATTAGATTTTAGAAATAATATTTGATTGATATTAATGTATTAAATGTATGTATATTTATAAATATGTTTATGTATATATCATGGCATGTTTTAAATCACATATTTTCATGGATATATCTTTAATAATATTAATTTAATGTTACTTGGTTTTTAATTGGTCCCCTATGGGTGCAAGATAGGTTATCGAACAATCAAATTAATGTATTGCTTTCAAAGCAAGTGGATGTATATAAATAAATATATATATATATATATATATATCAATTCATATGAAATAGTTTTATTTAACATACCTATATATATATATATTATGTTTATATATATAAATATACGAATGTACCTGTACATGTTATGTTATGTAAAAGTGCTATTAATTTTAATCGATGTATAAGAATGACAATGTAATAAAATTTATTTATTTTAATAAATGTAAATAAATAAATATATATTCCTTTTATGTAAAATGGTCACATACATGTAAATGAAATTATAATAATGTATTTTAATTAGAATCATATTTCATCATGATACGCATATGATCCAAAAGGTTATTTTTATGAAATGGTTTTTAGAACTCAAGGTTGAAAAGAAATTCTATGATACGTCATGTACAGTGTGGGTTTACTCATTCAAATTCATATGAAATTAGGGTTTAATCATTCTAATTCATGTGTAATGAGGGTTTACTCATGATAGACTATGTGAAAAGAGCCTCAACTCAAGCTTATGTCATGTCCTACGTCTCGAGAGTCAATAGAGAAACTGCGTTATTATTCAGGTTTCCTTTGACAATAGATTCGGAATGATTATAATATTTTAAGGTAAAATTAATATTTACTTATAAATCATCAAAGCATATTTTCCAAATTTTTTATAAATTGAAATCCTTTTTCACTAAGATGTTCAATATTTTTCACATGTATTCCAAATATTGCATTTAGAAAATTTTTGGTAACATTCTTTAATTTTTATTTTGATTTGAAAAACATTATTTTGTTCCCTCGTTTTTCTAAAACCCCTTAATGAAATTTTTTCTCACACCCTATGTTTTCAAAATCTCTTTTCAGAGGGTTTAAGGATGCGTTGAATTAGAATATTAGTGGATTTCTGCTAAAGTGTTTAATCCTTGAAAGGAGTAGTTTTAGTATTTTATTTTATAGGTTGAGGATTCACTAATATACCTGAAATCTCTTAAACTCTAATCCATTGCGATATCAGATTGTGTAAAAAAAATAAAATAATTATTTATATAAAAATTGGCCATGTTTTCTAGGTCATCATAGTGAGTGAGTATGTTCTTGATAATTCTAGTGAGGAATAATATTAGAGTGAGCTACATGTTGTTGTTGTCACGAACCGGATCTGGTCGCCACCATTAACGACACCAAACCCAGCCCGTGGCAAGGCCCGAAGGGTGTTCCCTATCCCCACGGGCTGGCACAAGTGCCTGGGTATCAAAAAAATCTGTTTTGGGATCGATTTACCCAAGTATGAAAGCCTAAATCATAAAAAAACAATCAATTATTAAAATCTGAAATTTTCATGCTAAACAATTCTTAACAAAGCCAGATCTGAATACATATGTTTAAAGACAGTAAAAGTGGTCTAAAAACAAATAATGACAACATAAAGACATCCCCATGGACTCCACACGACAAGGGGATCATCACCCGCAAGCCATCCCCGCAACTCCGCCCCAACAATGGGGACTAACATCCCGAACCGCCATCACCCTTAGCCTTCCCTTTACCTGAGTCAAGCATAAGCAGGTCTACTTACACCCAAGGGGTGTAAGTAGGGTGTGATCCTAAGCCCAATAAGATACCACTAGTTGATTCCAAAGAGCATGCAATACAATGTGAATAAAACAAGCAATTTTAATACACAAGGTGAAACCGTGTTAAAATTCAAAGAAATGCAACTTTTAAATGAAAAAAATTTTCAATCCAAGAATTTCAGAATGTTAGAACATTAAATATACATGTGAGATACTGTAATGTACTTCCAAAAACAACCCACAACAAGGGTAAATACCACAAATCCTATGAGCATCAAAATCGGGAACACCCCTATGCACTAGGTTGTCTCGGGCCCTATGTACCTCGTACCTCGGTGTAGAGTAACCATAGAAAAATCCGTTCTCGTGCACGATCCACTAGTAGGAAACATACCCATAACCTAGTGGTCCCCAATCATCATCCAAATAGTTTAGTTAGAGTTTTCGTTATCCAGATGCTAAGTGGAACAGGGACAAAACCCACCCGATCCACTAGTCGTACTAGTACAAATCCGCCCCACCTAAGTACCCGGGCTTCCCCTTTTTTTGCTCAAACAATTTCAGAAAACAACACATATCCTTTTTCATATAAAATATCACTACTGGTCACAAACAAATTGTACAGTAGCTACACACAATTTATACCATTTAAAACACACAATAAAATAATTTTATTTCCAATAAAACAACCTCTTAAAACATCACATTGTTTTTCACCCAAAGCCCTTTAAGATATCCACCTTTCACACTATGATAACACTTGTAAGTTATTAAATCAAAATTTCAGTTCAAAAACATTTAATGAAACCAAAAATTCAGTTATGGGGCATCCCAAAATGAACCAATAAATGATTTTAATGGAAAACCCACAATTTCACCAAAAATTGGAACTTAAAATTCATTTGCATTATAAATGCAACTAAAACCAATTTTTACAGAAAAATTAAAGTTAAATAAAAATTAGGGTACCATGAAAACAGCAAGATAATTCACAAAAATTGTAAACACAATGGAATCACCTACCAAATTAACAAAACCCCTTGAATCTCCGTGCGAAAATCAAATCGCACCCCCGCCCCACCAAGAGAGAACTAGATCAAACCTAAAACCACACAAATTGGCCAAGAAAGCCCAAGGTTAAACCCTAGGTTCGAAATCCTAGTTTCTTGACATTATTAAACTCAATTATAAACGAAGAAACCTTAAGAACAATGAGTTAAACCCAAATTAATTTGAAAGAGGAAAGAAAAGGGATCATTTACTTGAAGTATCTTGTAGTAATCACTCCAAAACTCCAGTATCTGAAATTTAAAAGATCCAAAATTTAGGGTACGTTCGAACAAGATGTATTATCTCATTTAGGAACTGTAATGGAGGAAAAATATTGAGAATTGATAGAGTTATGAAAGAAATACTTCACCTCTTCAAATCTAGGCGATTTGAGGAACCCTATGAATATCGGCACAACATCGCGATTATACAGAGCTCCAAATGGGTGGGAGAGAATTTAGACGCGCGGCTGGGTTACTTGGTCTTGAGTGAGACTTGGAATCACCAACAAATCCTAAATATTGAATAAGTTATAACAAAATAAAATTTTATTTTTAAAACAAGAATTGGGATTTCGGGAAGGCCCAACCCCTTAGACAAAAACCCAAATAAACCCTGGTTATGGATTTCTAAAAGCTCCAAATTACCTTGGTGGTGTTAATAGGTTAGGGTTGGTAAAGTAGGAATTTGAATGGATGAAAAATATTGAAAAATGAAATAGTTATAAAAGATATAAAATTTATTTTTTTAATCTGGAATTGGGCTCACGGTTTGGCCCAATTCATGACTAATCATCTATTCCTCCCTAAAACCTAGGGAAACCCCCCAAAAAAGAAAGGATGTAAATTAAATGAAAAATACCTTTAAAATATGTCTTCTATGTGACAATTCTCCCCACCATGAAGGACTTTCCGCCCCGGAAAGTCAACATGAATCTCGGTTGGAAAACAAGAATGGGTACTCTTCCTCGACCCATGACTTTCGCTCCCATGTCTCATGTGTATCACTCCTATGCTGCCATAAACCCAGACTAAAGGAATAGACATTCCTCGAAGTATCTTGTCTTGGGAGTCCACTATTTTCACCATCCTCTCAACGATAGACAAGTCAGGCTCTATCTCCAGTTCTTCCCAACTCAACACATGGGATGGATCCAGATTGTATTTCTTCAACTGAGAGACGTGGAAGACATCATGGATAGACGTCAACTGAGAAGGTAAGGCCAACCTGTATGCCACCTTTCCAATACGCTCGGTGATCTAAAAGGGTCCAACATGTCGTGGCATCAGCTTACCTTGCTTCCCCAATCGACGATGGCCCAACCGAGGGGCCACTTTTAAGAATACCCTATCACCCACAGAAAACTCTAGGTCTCGACGCCTTCGGTCAGCATAAAATTTATGATGACTCTGAGCTGTCAATAAGCGCTGCCTGATCAACTTGACCTTCTCAGAAGTCTCCTGCACAAGGCTCGACCCCAACAGTGAAGTCTCTCCTACCTCAGCCCAACATAGGGGGGACCGACATGGCCGACCATAGAGCGCCTCAAAAGGGGCCATTAGAATCGTATATTGGTAACTATTATTATAAGAAAACTCTACCAATCCCAAATGGCTATCCCAAGAACCTCCAAAGTCCAGGACACATGCACGAAACATATCCTCCAATATCTGATTCTCTCGCTCTGTCTGACCATCCGTCTGTGGGTGGTATGTCGTGCTCATCTTAATCTGAGACCCAAAGGCCTTCTGAAGGCCTTCCCAAAATCGAGAAGTGAAGCGGGGGTCTCTATCTGAGACAACAGCTGATGGTACACCATGGAGTCTCACCTCTTCCTGAAGATACAAATGCCCCAACTCATCTACTTTAGTTGTATCTTTTATCGGAATGAAGTGGGCTGATTTGGTCAGACGATCAATCACCACCCAAATAGCATTCTTACCCCGAGGTGTACGAGGTAAGCCAACAATGAAGTCCATGGAAACCTCTTCCCACTTCCAGGTAGGAATGGGTAGTGGTTGGAGAAAACCGGATGGCCTTTGGTGCTCTGCTTTCACCTACTGACATGTGTAGCATCTCGAAACAATGTTTGCTATGTCCCGTCTCATACCAGGCCACCAAAACTGCCGACGAACATCATAATACATCTTAGTGGCACCCGGATGGACAGCCCACTGAGACTGGTGGCTATCTTGCATCACCACCTTCCGCAGAGATAATGGCACTACTAAATGGCCCTTGAATCACAAGATGCCCTCAGTAGACGACGACCAATCAGAGGATGTCTCCCCATCATGAAGGAACTGCTTAGACCGCTGACAAAGATCATCACTGGGCTGTTCCTGCTGAATCAACTCCAATAGAGAAAGAGTCAACTGGACACTTTCCAAGAATGCCCCTCCACTGTATTCCCTGGTCTCCACATGCATCTGAGAAAAGAGACCCATCAATGCCCACTCATCACTAGACTTCCTCAAAGCCTGCACTGGAACTCTTCTGCTCAAAGCGTCGGCCACTACATTGCCCTTTCCTGGGGTATATACAATGTCAAAGTCAAACCCCTTCATGTACTCGATCCAGCGACGTTGCCTCAAGTTGAGGTCCTTCTGCGAGAAGATATAAGCCATGCTTTTGTGATCAGAGTATACCACAAACTTCTCCCCAAAGAGGAAGTGACGCCAAGTCTTCAAAGCATGCATCACCGCTGCCAACTCCAAGTCATGGGTTGGGTAGTTCTTTTCATGTGGTCGAAGTTGGCGAGAGCCATACGCGGCCACATGATCATCCTGCATAAGCACGCACCCAAGACCCATACCTGAAGAATCACAATAGACCACATATCCCTTTCCGGCCTCTGGAAAAATCAGCACGGGGGTGGTAGTCAGCCGCCTCTTCAACTCCTCGAACGATGCCTGGAATTTGGGACCCCATACAAACTTCACCCCTTTCCGGGTGAGGGAAGTCATCGGTGAAGCAAGCCGAGAGAAATCCAGAACGAATCGCCTATAATAACCAGCCAAGCCAAGAAAACTCCTGATCTCGAACACATTCTTCGGTTTCTCCCATGACATGACTGCACTAATTTTCTCAGGGTCCAATGAAACCCCATGCTCTGAGATCACATGCCCTATAAATTTCACCTCTCTGATCCAGAAAGTGCACTTTGACAACTTTGCATAGAGGCAGTGATCTCGTAATATACCCAAAACGATCCTCAAGTGATGTTCGTGTTCCTCCTCAGAGCAAGAGTATACCAGAATGTCATCCACGAAAACCAAAACAAAGTAATCGAGATACTGATGGAACACCCTATTAATAAGTTCCATAAATACCGCTGTATCATTGGTCAATCCGAAGGGAATGACCAAATACTCAAAGTGGTCATACCTGCTTCGGAAGGCTGTCTTAGGGATATCTGACTCCTTCACCCTGAGTTGATGATACCCTGAATGCAGGTCTATCTTTGAGAACCACTTTTCCCCCATCAACTGATCAAACAAATCATCTATTCTGGGCAAAGGGTATTTTTTTAATTGTTACCTTATTCAGCTTCCGGTAGTCAATGCACAACCGGAGGGATCCATCAGCATTTTTTGCAAACAACACAAGAGCGGGCCAAGGAGAGACGCTCGGGAGAATGAATCCTTTGGATTCTAAGTCGTCCAGCTGTATCTTTAATTCCCTCAACTCGTTGGGGGCCATGCGATAAGAGGGAAGAGATATCGGCTGTGTTCCCGACACCATATCAATCGAAAACTCCACATCCCGCTTCGGGGGCAAACCAGAAAAATCATCAGGGAATACCTCAGGAAACTCATTCACTACACGAGTTAGTTCACCTTCAGGGGAAAGACCATCCTCTAGCACAATCGAATATAACTGGAAGATAACACTTCCCAACTCTGGGAGTGGAGGCCCTGCGCGACTTGATCGTGGATCCCATTCTCCATGAAAAACTTGACGACTCCCATCAGGTGATGTGAAACTCACACAACGTCTGTAGCAATCGATGTGTGCCTGGAAGTGTACTAGCCAATACATCCCGAGTATGACATCAAAAAGGTCCATATCTAAGACCAAGAGGTCCCACTCCATCTCGACCCCTGACACAGAAAGTGCACATGAGGGGCACCTGAGGCCCTGCTTCTTCTTCTTTCCCAATGGTGTCACCAACTCCATCGCAAAAGACATCATCTCAGTTGGAAAATTCAGCATGTCCACAAAATGTCCAGAAATGAATGAAACAGAGGCACCGGTATCATAAAGAGCAGTAGCTATAGAAGATGCGATCAGGACGGTACCTCGAACTGTCGACGGTCCCGCCTCTGATCCTGCTGGTGACTGATCCACTGCATGGAGATGTCCAGTATCTGCCTGAGGATGACCGCTATTATGTGGTTGTGCCCTGAACTAGCTCTGCCTAGAAGATGATCCAGACCTACCACCACGACCACCAAATCGAGATCCCCCAGTCCTCGACGGCACGGACTATACTGGCACTCCTCTTGAAGCCACTGACCCTACCCCACTTGGGAGTGGACGTGGCACACCGCAGAAGCGCTGCAAATGCCCTATACCTCCACACTGGTAACAAGGCTTCGGAGGAAGAGTACATGCTTGTCAGATATGCCCAGGTCTCCCACATTGGTGGCACACGACCGATCTCACATCAGAAGCCGCAGAAGAAAACTGCCTGGAAGAGTGGCCTGAACTGCCCCCTTCTTTCTTCACATGATCCTCCCGCTTCCTTTTCTTCTCTGAGGAGATGCCACTACCCACTGCTGATACTGAACCATAGAAACCAACCCTGCCTTTCCTATAAATCTCCACCATGCACGCCTGATCAACAACCTCAGCATAGTTCCTCAGCTTAAACAAGAACACCTAGGAGTATTTCTCTGGTCGCAAGCCTTTCTCAAACCTATGGGCCTTCGCTTGCTCATTAGAGACAATTTCTGGAGCATACCGAACCAATTCAGCGAAATGGTTGGCATACTCCATCATAGATAGATTCCCCTGAACAGGTTCCATGAACTCTCTAGACCTGGCATAAGCCAACACCTCAGGGCAATACTGTTCATTGAAGACATCCTTGAAATCTCCCCAGCGCATTTGCTCATTCTTCCCAGACTGAAGCACTGACTCCCACCATTTACGGATAGGACCCTCCAACAGAAAGGAGGCACACTTCACCCTGAGCTCCTTGAGTGTTTCCAGGAACTCAAACATACGCTCGATCTTCTCGAGCCATTCTTCTGCTTCATGGGGTTCTGCGCTACCTCGGAAGGTAGGAGTCTTGTTTTTCAGAAACTCTTGTGCTTTATCTTTTCTAGGACCTGTATCCTCTTCCCTAACAGGAATAGGAGTATGAGATGGTCCCTGTCCCAAAGCTTGGATAGCCTGAAAAACAGCCTCCATGAGCCTCTGATCAATCGGCGTGGGAGAACTCTCTCCAGCTTCCTCCTGTGGGTGCGTGAGAGCTTTCCGGGGAGGCATGTTGCTACAAAATGCAACTGTCACAAAACAATAGTCAATACCAAAATTCTGAAAATTGTAATCAAATACATCAAATATAAACAAACTAAACACATTATTGTAATAAAAGAAACTACTACTCCACATCTGCCTGATGTCCACATGTGGTCTGCAGCCCACACGTCTCACCTGGAAGTGAAGTCAATCAGTAAATTCCAACATCCTCTGGTGACTCAAGGTCTGCCATGAGAGGTGTGGTCCAGGAACCCTACTCACAACCAATACCCCGATCCCCGATAGTCCTAGCTCCTGTCTATCCTGACTCATCTCAAAATAACAATATAACCCAAAAACATTAACCTCCCTTTGATACCATTTTGTCACGAACTGGATCTGGTCGCCACCATTAACGACACCAATCCTGGCCCGTGGCAAGGGCCGAAGGGCTTTCCCTATCCCCATGGGCTGGCACAAGTTCCTGGGTATCAAAAAAATCTGGTTTGGGAACGATTTACCCGAGTATGAAAGCATAAATCATAAAAAAACAATCAATTATTAAAATCTGAAATTTTCATGCTAAACAATTCTTAACAAAACCAGATCTGAATACATATGTTTAAAGACACTACAAGTGGTCTAAAAACAAATAATGAAAACATAAAGAAATCCCCATGGACTCCACATGACAAGGGGATCATCACCCGCAAGCCATCCCAGCAACTCCGCCCCAACAATGGGGACTAACATCCCGAACCGCCATCACCCTTAGCCTTCCCTTTACCTGAGTCAAGCATAAGCAGGTCTACTTACACCCAAGGGGTGTAAGTAGGGTGTGAGCCTAAGCCCAATAAGATACCACCAGTGTATTCCAAAGAGCATGCAATACAATGTGAACAAAACAAGCAATTTTAATACACAAGGTGAAACCGTGTTAAAATTAAAAGAAATGCAACTTTCAAATGAAAACAGTTTTCAATACGAGAATTTCATAATGTTAGAACATTAAATATACATGTGAGCTACTGTAATGTACTGCCAAAAACAACCCACAACAAGGGTAAATACCACAAATCGTATGAGCATCAAAATCGGGAACACCCCTAAGCACTAGGTTGTCTCGGGTCCTATGTACCTCGTACCTCGGTGTAGAGTAACCATAGAAAAATCCTTTCTCGTGCACGATACACTAGTAGGGAACATAACCATAGCCTAGTGGTCCCCAATCATCATCCAAATAGTTTAGTTAGAGTTGTCGTTATCCAGATGCTAAGTGGAATAGGGACAAAACCCATCCGATCCACTAGCCGTATTAGTACAAATCCGCCCCACCTAAGTACCCGGGATTCCCCTTTTTGTGCTCAAAAAATTTCAGAAAACAACACACATCCTTTTTTATATAAAATATCTCTACTGGTCACAAACAAATTTTAGAGTATCTACACAAAATTTATATCATTTAAAACACACAATAAAATAATTTTATTTCCAATAAAACAACCTCTCAAAACATCACATTGTTTTTCACCCAAAGCTCTTTAAGATATCCACCTTTCACACTATGATAACACTTGTAAGTTATTAAAACAAAATTTCAGTTCCAAACCCTTTAATGGAACCAAAAATTCAGTTATGGGGCATCCCAAAATGAACCAATAAAATATTTGAATGGAAAACCCTCAATTTCACCAAAAATCGGAACTTAAAATTCATTTGCATTATAAATGAAACTAAAACCAATTTTTACAGAAACATTCAAGTTAAATAAACATTAGTGTACCATGAAAATAGCAAGCTAATTCACAAAAATTTAACACACAATGGAATCACCTACCAAATTAACAAAACCCCTTGAATCTCCGTGAGAAAATCAAATCGCACCCCTGCCGCACCAAGAGAGAACTAGATCAAACCTAAAACCACACAAATTGGCCAAGAAATCCCAAGGTTAAACCCTAGGTTCAAAATCCTAGTTTCTGGACATTATTAAACTCAATTATTACCGAAGCAACCCTAAGAACAATGAGTTAAACCCAAAGTAATTTGAAAGAGGAAAGAAAAGGGATCATTTACTTGAAGTATCTTGAAGTAATCACTCCAAAACTCCAGTATCTGAAATTTAAAATATCCAAAATTTAGGGTACGTTCGAACAAGATGTATTATCTCATTTAGAAACTGTAATGGAGGAAGACGATTGATAATTGAGAGATTTATGAAAGAAATACTTTACCTCTTCAAATCTGGGGGATTTGAGGAACCCTATTAAGATCGGCACAAAATCGCGATTCTACAGAGCTCCAAATGGGTGGTAGAGAGTTCAGACGCGCGGCTAGGTTGCTTGGGCTTGAGTGAGACTTGGAATCACCAAAAAATCCCAAATATTGAATAAGTTATAACAAAATAAAATTTTATTTTTAAAACATGAATTGCGCTTTCGGGCAGGCCCAACCCCTTAGAAAAAAACCCAAATAACCCCAGGTTATGGATTTATAAAAGCTCCATATTACCTTGGTAGTGTTAATAGGTTAGGTTTGGTAAAGTAGGAATTTGAATGGATGAAAAATGTTGAAAAATGAAATAGTTATAAAAGATACAAAATTTATTTTTTTAATCTGGAATTAGGCTCACGGTTTGGCCCAACTCATGAATACTCATCTATTCCTCCCTAAAACCTAGGGAAACCCCCCAAAAAATAAAGGATGTAAATTAAATGAAAAATACCTTTAAAATATGTCTTTTATGTGACAGTTGTTATTTATTCTAATTAGTTTAATGATGGAGAAGAGGATGATGATGGCTAAAAATAGAGGTATCAATGAAAAATAAGATTTTTGGAAATAAGGAATTTAATGGGACATCATAATGCACTAGTTTATAGTAGAATGAAATTATGGTTTGAAAAACAAAGAACAGTCATATTCGAAATTGATCCACACTTAATTGTATAATATATAAAACACAATTAATTAGTCAATAACATTAATTATAAACAACATTTTATTTGGGGGAAATATCAACTGGGATATTTTCCCTTGACCAAGAGACAAAAATATGAATGGGGCCAAGTGGGAACTAAGAAAAAAGTTGAATGAAATAGTACGTATCAATGAATAAATACATTATTTTATAAAAGGGATTTTAATATGCTCAAGGTGTAGATTGTGAAGAGACATTTTCACCTATTGCATGACATGAGGCTATAATATTGTTCCTTATAGTTTCAGTTCTTAGGGAGAATAAAATATATGAAATGGATATAAAATATTACTTCACGAATGAAGAGTTACAAGTAGAAGTCAACATTGAGCAGTATGAAGGAGTTATTTCGGGTAGTGATGGAACAAAGGTTTGAAAGCTAAATAATGAAATGTATGGTATAAAATAGGACCCTAAATCATATTACTTAGGCTAGATGGATTATAGAGTGAGTCTATACTCAATAAAAATGATTGATGTAAATATTTGAGGGAATTATGTGAAATCATGCACTCTTGTTATTATTTTTTTAATTCATGTAATTATTTTTGAAGGAAAAAAATAGAGTTATTGTTAAGAAATATAGAAAAATGAAGAATCAATTTGAGATGTCTATAGTGGGATAATTTTGATATTTTTTGTGGTTATATGTTCATTAAAAGGAAAATGTTATCTTTATTTACTATGAAATATGTAAATAGGATTTAAGGACGATGATTTCAATTAAATATTCAAATCTAGTGTTTACTCCCACACTTATTTAATTTTTATTGAGAAGGATATTTAAAGAGATTATGTGAGCCAAAAATATTTTAGAAAATTGACTGGTTGCATACTTCATCTCACTACATTTGAGCCTAATATTTTTTATGAAATTTTCCAATGAGTCAGCAATCAATTTGATTCAAATAATCCAAATTTAATGGATTCTAAAATAGTTTTCATATACATCAAGTTAAACCTAATTTTTTATATAAAAAATATGTGAGAACCAAAATCTATCTAAATATATGAATATTTATTCAGTAGATTATTTTTGAAGAGGGGAATTCTACTTCATATTGGATATTTCTTCTCACACGAGGTTTTGATAGATGGAGTTTAAAGAAGTAAAGTCACTTAAATTAAGACAAAAATAAGTTGATGATGTACCTTTTATGGTTTCTTTTAGATAGATGATATAATAAAACAAAAAACATATAGAATTTAGGTTAAATATTTAGAAACTACTAATAATTACATGTGAAAATAAATCTATAATTGATATCTCTAGGGGTCCAGTAAAATAATATCGATCTATGAATATTGGAATCATATTTCAAACCATTATTGAGAATGTTTCCGGTGGGTATATCAAGAATGAATTCATTTACACAACAGATCAACATTAAAATATCATCATCAAAGTAATTCCCAAGGATAGAATTGAGACTATGAAGCTAAACATAAAGGATAAACACTTCCTGTCCCTAAATGGAATTTGGGGTGGACTCCCACTATGCATGGATTCATTTTTCAAATTAAATAAATAATTAAAAAAAACCATTTTTGTTATTTAGATATATTATTATTTAAATTGTGGGAGAGAAAGTTGAATGATGGTTTTGATAAAAGGGTGGGCATCTAGATCACAAGGATAAAATATTCTTTCTATAGTGGGATGGAAATCTCACAAAAAATTCTTATTTATCTAGTGGTGTGATGTAAATAAAATTATGCTTGAGAAAGGATATGTTTTTTTTCTTGGAGTGAGATGTTCATATTGGAAATAAACTGAAAGGGGAGATTTATGAATCCATAGTAATTGTTGATGAATGTTTTATATGTTTCCAAACAGGAGTAATAAGTATTGGATTAATTTATTTGTATGCTTTTGAGTAAATTAGAACATGATTGACATGATTTGAAGGTGATATGAAGAATTTATATGCATAATTATATTAGTCAATAATTTATGTTTTGGATATAGAAATATATAATCCTTAATGTTTTCATAAGACTTTGGGGTTTCAAAATAATTCCTTTTTTTCATAATACCTTTTTGATATTTCTTAATAATTTATCAATTTTATGAATTTTGATGATATTCTATAAGGCTTTTATTCCATAATAAGAATTTTTGAAATAATTATTAAGTCTTTGAGTATCATAGTAGACATTGTATGAGATTTAGTTTAAAATCTATATCAATTAAAACATTATGACATATTACTTAATACATTGTATATGATTTGGTAAAACATTTTTAATGATTTTATATGACATTATTATAAACTGTGTGAGAACAATTGGAGTGTAACACTTTACTATGTAAGCATAATCCATATGATATATGTGAAATTGGAAAAAAATAACTAAAAAAGTTTCATAATACTTACTCAATCTTATAAAAGCTAGTTTCTACAGAGATATTTTCAATGGAAAAGTGATTCACTATGCTGTATAAGAATTTGATGAAATAATATGATTCCATTAGTGTGAGAAATCATTGAAGCTAAAATTATAGAATAAATATCGCATATGAAAATCTGATGATTCTCTACATGATAATAAATAATTAAATATAAAAATTTGTTGGTAAAGATGACTTTCATGTCAATAACTGAGGAATACTTAATGTAAATATCATGTGTTAATATTTGATGGAATTCAAAATTGAATTTTTTGACTTCATTATCATAATCAGGCTATAGAAATATTCCCTAGTTACTGAATAGAGTTAATTGAATTGTGGAAAATGGAGGTGTAATTTCTATAAAAAATATGTGAATAATATTAAAACATTTTAAGGAATATAAATAGGTAAAATGAATAAGGAAATTATGTTTATCAAGGATTTTCATTGATAATCTTATACTATCCAAGAATATATAATTTTCATATAAAAGATATATAAGAGGTGATCTTTTAGTTCTTACTACTTTAATTTATTTTTGGAATTGAATAATTATAGTGTTTTTTTCTCCAAATGGCATGTTTTTATAAGGATTAATATTTATTTTTCTATGTATTTTCTCATGCACACTCCAATAATTCTAAATTCCTAAGGATGAAGATCAAGGTGTATTATCTTCTTTTAATATTACTATGGTATTTAAGGACCTAATTCATAGGATGGAGATCATATTTATAGTTGTTGGTATATCTTAAAATACTTTGAAGATATTTTTCATACCATGATAAAAAAATTCGTTAGGACTAGTGTTTCCAAAATAAAATAACATTCAGTTCACTAGTGAAAAAAACATTTAACATGTCAGTGTTTTTCACAACAGTTTTATATAACCGACGTGAAAAGCTGAAAAAATTTGTTTATCATGTCGGTTATAAAATAACGGACATGATAAATTGACCATAATCGATTTTTTACATTGGTTATAAAATAACTGAATTAAAAAATACAGATATTATATTTATAACGTCAGTTATTTTATAACCAATGTGAAAGATCAAATATGGGTTCTTTATCACATAGGACATTTTATAACCAACGTTATAAATCAAATATCAACAGTTTTTCATGTCGGTTATAAAATAACTAATGTGATAAAATGCCATTTATAACATTTTTTATAATGTAAGCAAGGTGATAATGAATTTTTTACATTGGTTATTAAATAACTGATGTTATAAACATAAAAAAATAGTTTTTCAAGTTGGTTATTAAATAACCGACCTATTAAATATTTTAAATGATTTATCACAACCTATATTTTGTCATTCTATTTTCATCAATCAGGAGACCTGTGACTCATCTCTCTTGTGTGGAATACCTAGAAAGGATTCCTCAAATTCATACCCTCCAACCTCGTTTTTCAAACATCATTCATCATCTTTATTATCACTAGACCTATTAGGTCGACTCACAAAACTCAAGTAATCCTCACACACCTCAGTTACATTATTTATTTTTCATGATGCCCTAAACTTATGTTTTGTGATGTTATTTTTATCTCTTTATTCTTGCTATCATTGTAAGTGTCATAGTGTTCTTTTATACCATGCTAAATTATTTTTTGGTAAAATAAACCATGGAGGCGATATAATGAAATTTTACGATTATTGTTTGTTTTATCATGTGTGTGTGTGTTTACTTTCATGTGTGTGGGGGGGGGGGTCCAGTGAGGTTTGGGGCTGTCCAGGGGGTGGTGGGGTTGTCCCAGGTGGTGGGGGTGTCCAAGGGGGTGGGAGTGGAGTACAGGGGTGAGGGGCTTGTCGAAGGTGGTAGGGGTGTCCAGGGGGTGGGTGGGGGTGGGGGGGGGGTCCAAGGTGTGAGGGGGCTGTCTAAGGGGGTAGGGGGTGTCCTGGGGGGTGTCCAGGGGGTGGGGTGGGGGGGGGTGTCCAGGGGGTTGGGGGTTGTCTAGGGGGGGTCTATGGGGTGTCCAAGGGGGTGGGGGTGCCCCGGGGTGAGGGGGCAGTCCAAGGGGGTAAGGAATGTCCAAGGGGTTGGGGGTGTCCATGGGTGAGGGGGTGTTTAAGGGGATAGGGGTGTCTAGGGGGTGGGGGTGGTGTCCATGGGGGTTAGGGGGCTGTCTGTGGGGTTGGGGTGTCAGGGTGGTGGGGTGGGGGGGGTGGGGGGTTGGGGGTGGTGTCCAAGGGTGAGGGGGTTGTCCAAGGGGGAAAGGGGTGTCCAAGAGGTGGGAGTGTCCAGGGGTGGGAGTGTCCATGGGGGGTGGGGGTGTCCCGGGGGTGGGGGATATCCATGGGGGTTGGGGTGGTGTCTAGGGGGTGGGAGGGGGTCCATGGGGGTAGGGGTCGTAGGGCGTCCAGGGGGTGGGGGGCTGTCTAGTGGGTTGGGGTGGTGTCAAGGGGGTGGGGTGGATGGCGAGGGGGTGGGGGTTGTTCAGGGTGCGGGGGTTATCTAGGGGGTGGGTGACTCTCTAGGGTGTGGGGGGCTATCCAGTGGGGTGGGGTGGTGTCCAGTGGTTGGGAGGGTGTCTAGGGGGTGGACAAGGGGGTTTTCCGGGGGTGGGAGGTTGTCTAAGGGGTGGGGGTGTCCAGGGGGTTGGGGCTATCAATGGGGGGACTGTCCAGTGGGCTAGGGGTGTCCAGGGGGTGGGAGGGTGTCCAGTGGGGGGGGGGGGTCTGTTAATGGGGTTACCAGCTGTCTAATGTGGTTTATGTTTTTTGTTGACATTTTATTTTTTGAATGTTATGTATTTGAAAGTTTAATTTTTCATTTCTTCTTCTTGTTTTTCTCTAGTTATAATATATTTATGGTATATATTCTCGTCTAGTTTTGGTTTTTTTCTACTTGTTTCAAGTCTTCTTTATCAGATCATAGTAATTACTGAATAGTTTTATTAAAAATAATTGGTTTTTTCATTGTAATTTTATAACTGACGTAATAAATGCATGGGAATGGTTTTTTACATCGGTTATTTAATAATCAATGTAGTATATTTGTTTTCACATTGGTTAATCAATAACCGGCATGAAAAAATGCTTGGATGAATGGTATTTCACATCATTTATGAAAATAACCAATGTGATAAACATGTTTTTCACATCTGTTTTTTAATAACCAATGCGAAAAATGCTTCAGAAGAATATTTTATTATGTCAGTTATGTAATAAGTGACGTAATAAACAATATATCACGTCAGTTATTTAAAAACCAATGTAATAAATCACAACTCTGAAGCATTTTCCATGTCGTGTTTTTAGAAACCGATGTCAAAAAATGCTTCAGATATATGTTTTTACATCGGTTTTAAAATAACCAATGACAAAAATATTTATAACGTCTCCTGTAAAAACATCGTCCAAAAAATAACATAAAAAATAAAAAATAACTCACATAGAAAAATGTTTTTTTTCACTTGTGGTTGGATTCAGGAAGTATATGATATTTGCATTAGGATGAGAGTGATACTTTCCAACCCTTTTTTGACATTTATATAAAATTATAACCACTATAATTTTTATATAGTTCTATAATATGTGTCTGAGTAATAGAACAAACATATAAAGATGTAGGTTTCCTCATTAGAGTCGAGCTTTGTAAAAAATTTATGTGTTCCTTCCATTTAATTTCATTTAGATTGCATAAGAATGAGGAGTATATTAAAGGCAATTTGTTCATAACCATAAAATTTAAATTGTTTCATTTATAAAATAAATTATAAAAACCTAAACCACTAATTATGCATCTTTATTTTTAGTGATTTAATTATTTACTTGGTCACCTCATGTTTTATTTCTAATGTAAAAACATATTTTCCATTATTTTCACTACTTTTACCTTTTTATTAAAATATTTTTCAGCTAATATAATTTTTTAGGGAATTATAGTCCAATGGATAGGTTTTTTATTATAATGTACATACTTTTATGCTAAAATAGATCATTATGTATTATCCATGAAAAAATATAAAAAGTAAAAAAATTAATTTTCATTGATTTTTCAACATAATATTGTTCCTTAAAATCGTAAAACTATAGACCAAAAGTTTTTTTCTAAACTGAAGTGTTTTTACTGTTGAATTAATAATTTATTTTTTATCACATATTTTTTTTATATTTACTCTATTTATAAATCAGTAATATTCATTCAATTTGATTTAAAAAGAGATTTTATTTTCAATTAATTCTTGATTCGTTTTCTCTTAATTGTTTATTTCTTTTTCACTAACACCTTCTTCTTCACTATATGATCATTTACCTATTTTTATTTACCTATAAAAGATAAGAGTTCCTTGACGACTATAATCTATTATTATATTTCAATTTCCTAATTTCAAGTTCCAATATATTTTTTTGAGGGAAAACTATATTCTATAATGGTTTTTTACCCTCATTTTTTATTTGATAATTTTCTATCACTTTAAAACATAACCCTTGGTTTCTATTAGATAATATGCTAGATTAATCATCTTCTTCATATCTATCTTAATCTAATAATAAACTAACTACAAAAGTATCCAATATTACAACATTTAATAAAATTAAATGTATATATTCCTCCATATAATAATTTTCCTCAACAAATTTCTTTCAAGGGAAAACAATGTAAAATCATTAAAAATTTAGTTCATCTACCTCAACAACCAATTACTCTATTTATGAACTCTAAAATTTAATTCTAATTAAAACTCTAATTATTCAAAGGGATTTTCCATCTCTATAATGGAGTAATAATATTGTCCTCATCTCTAAGTCGAATAATTAATAATGTAATAGTTAATAATTCAATCAATCTTTGAAATTTCACCTCAAAATAATCCATACATTACTCAATTGTGCACCATCATTATTTATTGAAAAACCAAACCAAATACTCTATAGATTGAATGGTCAAAAACTAATAATTAATCAGATATTATCATTAAAATATAAAATATATAAATGTAAATTAATCTACCATGTAGTATCATGTTCATCCATGGTTTGGTCTATGAAGCCAATGATATATCTAAAAACCATTATTGTATAAATATTATCTTCCTAGTTTTATGAACACTATTTTACACAGCTTGATTTTTTCTACAACATCCTCAGTGAAGTAATTTCTAGGGAAAATTTACTGAATCCTCAACTCGAGTACAAAATGGTTACCTCTGAGACTATTTTTATTATGTGTATAACATATTTTAATATGTCAATATTCCCCATAACACCTTGTGGTGACTATTTAGTTCCAACACTTGATTCCGAAGAAACCTGGTGAGTGCCACCACATATATTTCAAACTTGGTCATGAGATAATAGTAATCTACTATGATATTATACATCATACATCTATATCCCATATAATTATGAATAAAAAACATGATTTTTTTTATTTTCCTTGAATCCTTCACTAGATATTTTCATTTACTAACTAAAATGTTTTTTGTAGAGCACCATGCTATGGTTTGTGCCACCTCATAATTTATTAACTCTATTACATCTAGATCAACTTCAATATGCCTGTTAATAATATTTGAGAAATTTTAAAATGAATATAATATGAAATAGTCATGAAACTCATGATGGAATAATGTTAATAAACTAGTAATTGTAATATCCCAATGCGCGAGTAAAATGAAAACCACACCATTAGATAGGATGGTGTTTTTTAGAGGTCTCTATCACACAATATAAATATCAACACAATATGAACATGTCTATATTAAGATCTTCTCACCTCCTTTAAAATTTCATAATATAATGTTTATTTAATCTTAAATGGAAATTCAAAAACAAATCACAAAAAAAACTATGAAATATCTAAATACATTAAACAAGAATAAAGAAGAATAAAATTTTATTTAAATAATTATAAAAAATTAATATTCATTTAAATTTATAAAATGTTGTAAAATTTAGTTATTTTTTGAAATATAATATGTAATCATGAAAATAAATTAATGAATGTTTTTTAAGAAAGAATTTAATAAAGGTAGGAAAAAGTCTAACTTAAAAATGATTAAGTATTTCAAGTTTATTGATTATATAATATGGTATCTCATTGATTAATGGACACATAAATATATAAACTAGTAAATCATTTTTACTTATATACTCCAGAGTGTTATCTTTTTGTTAATATAATTTCTCAAAAATTGATATGTATTATCAATATGTTGTTTTATTGAGTTTTAAAGATATTATTTTTAAAATATAATTTTGGAATATTATAACGCATTAATTGTACAATTATAGTATAACCACAAACATCCAATTTTTAAATCATCTAATAAGAATTTTTATGAAAATTTTTAAGAAGAATATATTTATCATAAATAGTTTTAATGATATATAATTATACTTCATAATATAGACATAGATAATAGAGGTTACCAAAAAGTGACATTAGATACCTTTTAATGTCCTCTAAATACATTAAAAACCATGATCTAATTCTAAATACTAAATTTATCCAAATTAATATTTTTTGAACAATAAAAAATATCTAAATTGCCCTTGTGGTATATTACATTATAAAATATTCATGTCATATTTTTTGGAACCATTTGAAATATAACCCCAACATAAATAATAAAAATGAGTATATGTAAACAATGAAAGTTTTTATTATATTGGAAGTGCCTGGTGGACATTTAATTAATATGGGTTTTGTCCAATTTGATGTATCACCCTCTAATTATGAAATATTTAAATGTAATTACTAATGGATTTTTTACATAAAAATTTGATATAGTAATGTTGGGTACCAGAATGGATGTTTTGGACTTTAAATTTATAAATAATTTAGATTATATCTGATTAAAGTATTACATCATCATATGATCTTCCATTGATGTTTTAATGGATATTTTTAAACCCTTTTCAGATTATCTTTATTTTATAGGGAGGACACATTGTAGACCCACTCTAAAATGGATAAACATGTGTTCCTTTGACCTCCAAACAACACTGATAGATTATGGGGTGCTAATATAGCATATCAACCATCTTGCATTGTTCATCTTGATTTCTTCAAGATCCTTCAGTATTTATGGAGTATCCCATTCTATCCTCATTATTGGGAGAATTATTTGACAGATCTAGAGAGAATTATTTTGTAAGACAATTATTATAAATTCTTTATTTACACTACATAATATATATGAAAATATATTTATAGAGTTACGATTGAGGTTAAAATATTATTCAATTCCATAAAAAACATTAAATAATATAATAAAACTTGTATAACCCCACACTGTATATAATTATTATTACTTTTATTATTATTATTTTATTCCTGGTGCTATCTATAACTCTGATAAATATTATTTTACTATCTTGAAAATTTATATTTTTCAATGGACATGATCTTGGTCTGGTCATCCTACAACACACTTATAAAATACTAAAATAAGTATTTCTCATATATAAATATTTTAGTCATAGTCATGTGGATAAATATTTATTAAATATTTAAATTATTAAATGAATTAAATTATACTGAAATAATAATAATTTATTACCTTGCGAATATTAATGATCAATAAATCATGCATAAAATTAATCCCCATTTTTATGAATGATATTTTTTAAACAATTAAATTAAAATGGATTTCAATTGTGATCAAAAGAAATATTTAATATGTGGCCCACTAAGCTTATTTATCTTTGAAATTTGGAGGGCCTACCTAATGTCCAAGATTACTATTAGGAAATGTGATAAAAAACCCAATATAATGAAGTTAAAATCGCAACATCGACAACCACATATAAAAATTTATTGTGTAATGAAATTCTATTGTCAAAATATTTTCCCAAGTAGGTTTCACACTTGCATCATCAACCTCTATTATTGATACATATTTCATTGAATAACATAAATAAATATATTGTTACACCATGCCTATAGAATTTAATGAAATGAAACCATTTAAACCTAAGAGATATCATATGAATTTCCATAATGTTTAATGGGATAGATCCTTCCTGTAACATCCCAAGAAAATAAAGAATATTACATTTTCAAATTTATTAATATTTTTTAATTAAATATCAATTACACTTTAAAGGGGATGCAATGTTCGACGGCGTACCCGATACACAACAATGGGTGCTTTGAAATCATACATTGCACTGTAATAATATAATATTATTATTTTAAATGGAATTTAACGCCTAGCTGTTTTATTGGCAAAAATTAATAGAACTAACTAAAATATGATGATACATGTTTGTTGAATATTTTTACATTTATCCAATAAATGAGAGAGGCTTAAAATGTAAATGAATTTAATTTTAAGCCTAATTTACTTTAAAAGGACAATTTACTGCCTTTTGATGGATAACCCTTTTTAAATATAGTTTTTCTCAATTTAATATATTCTATTTGAAAAAATAAAAATATTATTTAGAGTCGGGATATCAAAATTTACTTTGGGTAAATTTTTGGTATTTTTCTGATAAAGTTCATTTTCGAATGAATTGTAAAAAATATTGTATTTTAATTCAAAAGTACCTTTAAATATAATTTATTTATATAGTTAGATTATCTTATTAATTGGTTATAAAGTGAAATTAGAATATATTTTTATCATTTAATCCAATTTTGGATGTTATAATTAATTTCACTTTGAAATTGGACATAAACAAGTGTTAATCTTTTGATAGTTATTATTATTTAAAAACACACTTTTTGTTTTAACAACAGGAAATAATTTTAAATTAATTTCTACCACTTCTGTGTTCTGAATTTGGAAAAATGGATTCCATATTTGGAATTAGTAGATCCAAATTGTGTAAATATGTAAATTTTATTTTTTGACATTTTAAATATTTACTTCAGTAAATATTTTATTTACCATGATTAAAAGGTACAAATAATAAATAAGGGTAAAATATAATATTATAATAATATTAAATTACCCTAACAAGTGTCATAATCCTATTGGATAATACATATCTGCCTATGTGAATCCTTGGGTTGAGTTTGGGACCCCATGGAGCCACATTGGAGTAATATTGACACTTTATATTAATTAATTTAAAGTAAAGACAAAAATGTCAAAAACAAATATCTTTTAGTAAATAAATTTTTACATGGGGTTATATAAGAAATATATTCGACTATAACTATTATTTGGAAATATAAACATATTTCCTACATCATGGTATTTTTTTTGTAATTTTTGGACTTTAAATAAATTAAATTATTTATGACACAATAATGATACAACATTTACCACATTAATAAATGATTTAAATAAACATTATTAAAAATTTTAAGACAATATCCAAAACCAGTTCAATTATTATTGGATTATTTTATTTTGACCATGAGTAATCTTAACTTTGATATTAAAAAATATTTATCCTTTTGAAACCAAAAATGAGGTTATAATAAAATAATTGTTTCAAACCTTCCTAAAGAGCCACTCCTCTCCCATATAAAAAGCCTTCACTTAAAACCCATTTGTCACACTTCTCAAGAATTTTTCTTATGAAACATCTACTAAAATAATCTCCCAAGATCCCTCTATTCATACTATAATCCTTACGTTATTCATAAAACACTTCAAGAAATCCATTGGGTTCAAACCAAGGGGATTTACCCGATTTAAAGGAAATGTATTCACTTAAGTTCTTTTGTTTTATTTTCCATCACCAAACAGTAAAATTAGTTTATTCCTTTATTTTATAACAAAAACAGTATCCTAAATATACTAGGATGTTTTTATGAGAATTATTATAACTACACATACACACACCTCAATCTAATGGGTGAATAACATAATGTTTCTATGGATGGAAAACTAACACCTCACAAAGCGATGATTGTTCAATTATCTCCTACCTCCTTTCATGGTGTCCATTATGATGAAACTGTATTTATATATGGTGTATATTACCTTTTTTTCCTATATTCTTCTATAATTTTAAATTACAAACATACCTTTAGGTCATGCAATTGTGTAAACACGATAATTTCATTTGAGAAAGTGCGGACTACCGCCCCCTCAAGGTGATATGATTCGTTCATGACATACATGGAATGTATAAAGATTGAGTTAATGAAATTATGTAACAAATATATAATATGATATTATACTGAATTTATGATATACCTATGTATTATTATACTTTCTTTCCATTAAATATTTAATAGATATGAAAGTAGTGCTAATCCACACGTACGGCTTACCGCCTCCATGAATAGGAATTTCATTTCTAATCTCCAAATGATATGTACTATTATAAATATGTACACATGATATATATAATATATATGATATCTAAAAAATTAATATATTTGAGGACATAATAGAGTTTTGACCACATGGAAATTTTTTAATTATAACAAGTTCATTTTTAACTCAAATTCCGAACAACGACAAAATGTCCGATATGAACTGAGATAATTAACTAACTATTATTTCAAGGTAATAAGTGATATAAAATAAATAATAAACATTAAAAGTGTTATTAATATATTATAAATTAACTTAAGTTTATTATTATGGAATAACAAGGAACATATGAGTCAAGTTGGACACGAGGTAATGAGATTTCTTATCTCACTTTTAATTCCGTGAGATTTCCATTGTTCACCACTTATTTATTACAAGTGGTGTATTGTGTACTGACATTTTAGATATATATTATCATGATTCTATTTATATTCCTGTTATTCTGTGATTCATTTTGTGGTTGTTAACTTTTCTCATTCTACTCGATTGATTAAAACGTGGTAAGGGTTTTTCATCTCACTTTTTATTCCCATGAGATTCATTCTATATTATCAACTATTTCCATTTGTGTGGTGTATTTACTACCCATGATTGTATTCTTTTTGTAATATGATTTAATTTATGGGTATTTACATATTTATTGTGTGATCTTTCTTTCATGGGGTGTATGTTTCGTAAGTTACCAAATCAATAAGGGAACCTTTCACCATCCTCTTTTTAAAAGACTTCTTTTTGTAATGTCTTTTGATTTACATCTTATTATGTTGGGATGTGTTATTCTATATCTGTATTGATGTAAATTTTATGTCCTAGTGATGAGTTATCCTTTTTTCTTTCATCAGATTATTTTATGAATTTTAAAGGGACGTTGTTAGGATGTCTAATTTCTGTAAGTAAACTTCTTAACCCAATTTCAATTATTAGGGTAAACATCTACTTCTTGATTATGTAGTGCTATGAATATGTGTGAATAAACTATTATTTTTTTACACTTAATATCCACTTATATTGGGTTTATTTATATTTTCACACAGAATTATGTAATTTATTTACCCTTAATCTAAGTATACCATCTTTATAAGGGATTTGGTCTCAATTTACATTTCCATTGAGACTTCATTGTTGATATCCACCAATTCACTCTTATATAGTGTATATACTGTCCTTTGGAATATTATATCATGAATAACTTTATTCTCAGGATATTATTAAGTTCTGATTAAACGTTATTCCTCAATTATTTTTATCTAGGAACTATCATTTTGTTAAAAACATTTTTAACTAAAATATCTTTTTAAATGTTTTAAATGTTTATTCTTTTAGATAATTCACATTATTGTACATGTTTTAAAAATTATTTTAAGGATTTATTAATATGAACATGAATGTTTTAAAATTGAAATTTCTTCCAAAATATTCATAGTGGTATGAGAGACTTTGATTCAAAAATCTCATTATTAAATGTTTTAAATGGTTTTGAAAATGGTTTGATAAAAGATTTTATTTTTTCAATATGTTGAAGTTATGTATTGGGATAGTAATGTGTAAATGATATATTTCCACATTCCTTTATCGTTTAATAAATGATTATGTTTTATGAATCCATGTTATAGGATCCATGTGGCACACTTATGCATGAAATGAAATGTTTAAGAAGGGTGCACACTGATATCGCTCCAATGCATTGGGTAAAGTATAGTATCATGATATGTTATGTGAAATAGGTGTTGACTAATTTTAATTCAAGTGCAAGGAGGTTTTACTCATGAATCATGTGCAATGAGGGTTTAATCATGCTCTATGTGTAATGAGCCTTGGCTCATACTAATTCCATGTTAAGAGTTGTTGCCACATTTCCATGTGATGATTATCTTGTTTTATCATGACTTTATGTTTATGCTTCTCTTGTGATCTATTGATATGCTTATTGTCTAACATGTATTTCATCCCTCATGTTACTCCATTTTTATTCCCTTACTGGGTTTTATAGCTCACCTTTTTTCATATGCATGTCCTCAGGTAATCCCATGCAATGCTATGTACAAGGGAATGTAGTGGTAATGTAAAGGATGTTTTCAATAAAGATGTTTTTTATGTTTTAAGTTGTTATATAATGATCCTAATCCCCAAAGATACTAGACCTCTCGATCTTCTATGATGTATCAAATGATGTTTATGTAATAAATTAGGTTTAAGTTTCTAATAAATGATCAGGGTTGTCATAGTTGGTATCAGAGGATAGTCTTAGTTATATTTGAGATTAGGATTAGAAAACCCTATTAAATACTTAGTGACAAGACTAAGTATAATAAAAACAACTCTAAGTTTTGGTGAGTATTGAGTAAGTGGTTTATCAAGAAAATACATCCCTGTCTGGATACGAGCAGAAGTATCTTAATTTTCTGTGATGAAAATTAAAGGTAAAAGTAGACCTTTAAGGTTAAAACATTTTTGGGTTATTTTTTGAGTTTTATAAAAAGGACTACACACAGACCGTGTGACAACCTATCGCGTCGGACAAAGTTGTGAGAATCTAACCCACAACTAAAGTGTGATTGAGATTTATCGCCTAAAACTAGACTACGTGAAGACCCTGGTTAGTATGACTTATTATTTTAAGATAAATGGTTTAATGTTTCGAGAATAAGTTGGATTTTGGGAAGTAATGTTTTATCGAATGAATATCCATAATATAAGACAATGATTTAGTGATTAAGTGATAAAGGATATTTTGGAAGACGTTCTCTCTTTTGAGGAAACAGTATATGTCTAAGGAAAATAATGTACTACATGATTTCAATTGTGGAGGAATGGTTGAGATTTTTTAAGAATCTATTTATTTATTGTGGACATATGGTGATTTGGGTTATTTCTAGAAAATGATTAACCTACCATAGAGAATATGTTATTAGGTTAATTACACTTTAGTATGAGAATTTAAGAGTAGTCGATGACATTGGGAGATAAATGTTAAGATTTATTGTGGAAGACTATGTGATTAAATCCTTATGAGTTTTGGGTTTCAATCTTAGTTTTGAGAATTCTAAATGAATTTTATGGACCATTGTGTATTGAATGGTCTTTCTGGGTCTTTGGGAACTTTTTGTTGAATTTTTGAGATTAATAGTTTTATTTCTTTTTATAAAGGATTATCCCTTTTGGGGATTATATGATCTCATACTAACCAATTTGGTTTTAGTTGATTTCTAAAGACAAGGGAAATATATAGTTATTCTTTTTTGGATTATGTGATTCTCTATAAGAAGATTCTTGTGCTTTAATGTGACCAAGACTTTTTGAATGCACATTGTGTGGATAAAAGATTAGTTTTTGGTAGAAACATATTAATGGAAGAGGCTCTACATAAAGGTAAGTATATTTCCTTATGTTTTTATTCTATATAGTAAATGAATTCCTCAAATTGTGAAAAGGAACGTAAAACAACAACTTTGTTGGTTTACGTTTCCTACTAGGTGATCAAAGACCGTTTAACACATCATATGTTTGTGAATTTCTTGTGGTTAAATTTCTCCTAATCATGTTTTCTGTCACTCTCCCTCAGAACATGACCGTTTGTTTTCTCTTCCATATTGATGTTTTCTTACATGGAATACTAGTATCTTTTAACTTTTGTGACATTTTTTACTTCTATTTCTATCTTATAAAGTAACAGTTTTACTGACTCTTTTTCTGATGGGGGACTTTCAATGAAGTTTCCAAGCCCAATTTTAAAATTGTGAGGATTCAATTTCCAAAAGGGGGAAGAATGTAACATCCAATGAAAATAAATAATATTAAAATTTCATATTTATTAATATTTGTGAATTAAATATTAATTCTACTTTAAAGGGGACGCTATGCTCGACGGCGTACCGAATAGGAAAAAATGGGTTTCTATGAAATCTTATGTTGCACAATAATAATATAATATTATTATTTTAAATGGTAGTTATTGACTTGTATTTGTATTGGTATGAATGAATAGAACTAACTAAAATAATATGATACATGTTTGTCAAATATTTTTACATTTATCCAATAAATGTCAGAAGGTTAAAATGTAAATGAATCAAATGTAAATTAAATTCATTTACATTTTACATTTATCCAATAAATTTCAGAGGCTTAATTTACATTTGAGGATGCAACAATGGGTTTCTTTGAAATCTTACGTTGCACACTAATAATATAATATTATTATTTTAAATGGTACTTAATGTCTAACCGTTATATTAGAATGAATTAATAGAACTAACTAATATAAGATGATACATGTTTGTTGAATATTTTTACATTTATCCAATAAAATTCAGAGTATTAAAATGTAAATGAATTTAATTTTATGCATAATTTACTTTAAAAGGACAATTTACCACCTTTTGATGGCCAAACCTCTTCAAATATATTTTTGTTCATTTTCATATATTCCATTTGAATAAATAAAATTATTCTTTATATTAGGGACATCAAGATTTACTTTCAGTAAATTTTTTCTATTTTTCTGATAATGTTCATTTTTGAATGAATTGTGAAAAATACTGTATTTTAATTCAAAAGTACCTTTTAATATAATTTATTTATATGGTTATATTATCTTATTAATTTTTTATAAAATGAAATTAGAATATATTTCTACCATTTAATCCATTTTTGGACATTGTAATTAATTTCACTTTGAAATTGGTCATAATCAAGTGTCAATCTTTTGATAGTTATTATATTTTAAGAACACACTTTTTGTTTTAACAGTAGGAATTAATTTAAAATTAATATCTACCACTTCTGGGTTTTGAATTTTTAAAAATGGATTCCATATTTGGAATAAGTAGATACAAATTGTGTAAATAGGTAACTTTTATTTTTATACATTTTAAATATTTACTTCAGTAAATATTTTATTTACCATGATTAAAAAGTAAAAATAATAAATAAGGGTAAAATATAACATTATAATAATATTAAATTACCATAACAAGTGTCATAATCCTATTTTTTAATACATATCCGACCATGGGAATCCTTGGGTTGAATTTGGGACCCCAAGGAGCCACATGGGAGTAATAATGACACTTTATATTAATTAATTTAAAGTAATGACAAAAATGTCATAAACAAATATCCTTTAGTAAATAAATTTTTACATGTGGTTATATAAGAAATATATTCAACTATAAATATTCTTGGGAAAGTTAAACAGATTTCCTACATCATGGTATTTTTTATAATTTTTGGACTTCATATAAATTAAATTATTTATCACACAATAATGATACAATATTTACCACATTAATAAATGATTTAAATAAACATGATTATAAATATTAAAACAGTATCCAAAACCAGTCCAATTCATATTGAATTATTTTATTTAGACCATGTATCATCTTAAATTTGATATTAATGAATAGTTGACCTTTTGAAACCGAAAATTGGGTTATAAAAAATAATTGTTTCAAACCTTCCCAAAGAGCCCCTCCTCTCTCTTATAAAAAGCCTTAACTTCTAACCCATTTCTCACACATTTCAAGCATTTTTCTAGTGAAAACATTTCTAAAATAATCTCCCAAGATCCCTCTCTTCATCCTATAAGCCTTACCTTAGGCAAAAAAAACTTCAAGAAACCCATTGGGTTCAAACCAAGGTGAGTTACCCGATTTAAAGGCAACATCTTCTCTTAAGATCTTTTGTTTTATTTTGATTCTCCAACCCCTAAACACTTTTTATTACTTTATTTTATAAAAAAACCAGTATAATCAGTATACTATGATTTTTTATGAGAATTATTCGAACTACACTTACACACACCTCAATCTAATGGGTGAATAAAATACTATTTCTGCGGATGACAAACTAACGCCTCACGAAGCGATGATTTTTCAATTCTCTCCTACCGCCTCTCATTGTGGCCATTATGATGAAACTGTATTTATATATGATATATAATATGTTTTTTCTATATTATTCTGTAATTTTTATTCACAAACATACCTTTATGCCATCCAATATGTGTAAACACGATAATTTCATTTGAGGAAGTGCGGACTACCGCCCCCTCAGGGTGATATGATTCATTCATGAAATACATGGAATTTATAAAGATGGAGTTAATGAAATTATGTAACATATATATCATATGATATTATACTAGAATTATTATATACCTATGTATCATTAAGTTTTCATTCCATTAAATATTTAATAGATTTGAAAGTAGTGTTCATCCATACGTACGGCTTACCCTCTCCATGAACATGCATTTCATTTCTTATCTCCAAATGTTATGTACTATTATAAATATGTACACTGGATATATATAATATATATTATATTAAAATAATTAATATAATTCTGGAGATAATTTAGTTTTGACCACATGGACAAATTGTAATTATAACAAGAAATTTTTTAACTCAAATTCTGAACAACGACAAAATGTCCAATATGACCTCAAATAATTAACTAACTATTATTTAAAGGAAACAAGTGACATAAAAGTAATAATAAAAATAAAAAGGATATGAATCAAGTTGAAATTAACTTAATTATATTATTCAGGAAGAACAAGGAACATACGATTCAAGTTGGACATGAGGTAAGGAGATTTCTTATCTCACTTTTAATTCCATGAGATTTCCACTGTTCACCACTTATTTATTGCATCTGGTGTGTTGTGTACTACCATTTGATATATATATTATCATTATCCTATTTATATTCATGGTATTTCGTGATTCATTTTTTTTTGTTAACATTTCTCATCTGACTCGATTGATTACAACGTGGTAAGGGTTTTCATCTCACTTTTATTCCCGTGAGATTCATGCTATATTAGCCACTATTTCCTTTTTGTGGTGGATATAATGAACCTGATTGCATTCTTTGTGTAATAATATTTAATTTATGGGTAATAACATATTGATTGTGTGATATTTATTTCATGTGGTGTATGTCTCGTAAGTTACCAAATCGGTAAGGGAACCTTTCACCCTTCTCTTTTTAAAAGACTTCTCTTTGTAGTGTCTTTTAATTTACATCCTATTACGATGGGATATGTTCTTCAATATCAGTATTGATGTAAATTTTATTTCCAAGTGATGAGATATCCTTTTCTCTCTCATCAACATATTTTTTTTAATTTTAAAGGGATGTCATTAGGCTATCAAATTTCTCTAAGAAAACTTCTAAACCCAATTTCAATTTTTGGGTTAAACATCTACTTCTTAATTATGTCATGCTAGGAATATGTGTGAATAACATATGATTGTTTTATACTTAATATCCACTTATATTGGGTGTATTTAAATTTTCACACATAATTTTGTAATTGATTTATCGTTAATATAAGGATACCGTCTTTATAAGGGATTTGGTATCTATTTACATTTCCATTGAGAGTTCATTGTTGATATGCACAAATTCACTCTTATATGGTGTATATACTATCCTTTGGAATATCATATCATGAATACCTTTATTCTCATGATATTATTAATTTCTGATTAAATGTTATTCCTCAATTATATTTATTCTAGGAACTCTCATTTTGTTAAAAACCTATTTAACAAAAATATCATTTTAAATGTTTTAAAGGATTATTCTTCTACATCATTCAAATTAATTTCAATGTTTTAAAAATGATTTTAAGAATTTATTAATATGGACATGAATGTTTTGAAATTGAAATTTTTTTTCAAAATCGTCAAAGTGGTATGGGACGCTTTGATTCAAAAATCTCTATATTAAATATTTTAAATGGTTTTGAAAATGGTTTGATAAAATCATTGATTTTCTCAATATTTTGAAGTGATATACTGTGATTACAATGTGGAAATGTTATCTTTCCACATTCCTTTGTCGTGAAATAAATGATTGTGTTTTATGAATCCATTTTATAGGATCCATGTGGAACACTTACACATGAAATGAAATGTTTATGAAGGGTGCGCCCTGATAGTGCTCCAATGCATTGGGTAAAGTATAGAATCATGATATGTTATGTGAAATGGGTGTTGACTCATGATAATTAAAGTGAAAAGAGGTTTTACTCATGCTTCATGTGTAATGAGGGTTTACTCATGCTCTATGTGCAATGAGCCTTGGTTCGTGCTAATTCCATGTTAAGATTTGTTGCCACATTTCCATGTTATTATTATCTTTATTTATCTTACCTTTATGTTTATGCTTCTCTAGTTCTATATTGATATTATTATTGTCTAACATGTATTTAATTCCTCATGTTACTCCATGTTTATTCCCTTACTGGGGTTTATAGCTCACCTTTTTCTTATGCATGTCCTCAGGTTATCCCACACAATGCTATGTATGAGGGAATGTAGTGGTAATGTAAAGGATGTTTTCGATAAAGATGTTTTTTTATGTTTTATGGGGTTAGGTAATGATCCTAAGCCCCAAAATACTAGACCTATCGATCTTATATGTTGTATTAAGTGAATTTTATGTAATAAATCATGTTTTAGTTTGTAATAAAAGATCAGGATTGTCATAGTTGGTATCAGAGGATAGGTTTAGTTATTTTTTGGATTAGGATTAGAAAACCCTAGTAAAGCCATAGAGACAAGACTAAGTATAATAAAAACATCCCTAAGTTTTGGTGAGTATTGAGTAAGTGGTTTATCAAGAAAATACAACCATGTCTGGATACGACCAGAACTATCTTAATGTTTTGGGATGAAAATGAAAGGAATAAAAAAACATTTAAGGTTAAAACATGTTAGGGTTATTTTTGAGTTTTATAAAAAGGACAACATGCAGACTATGTGACAACCCGTCGTGTCGGAAATAGATGTGAGAATTGAACCCACAACCAATGTGTGATTGGGATTTATCGCCTACCACTACACTACATGAAATCCTTGGTTAGTATGAATTATTCATTTAAGATAAATGGTTTTATGGATCAAGAATAAGTTGATTTTGTGAAGTTATGTTTTATCGAATGGATATCCTTATTATGGGAAAATGATTTGGTGATTAAGTGATAAAGGTTATTTTGGAAGACATTCTCTCTTTTTAGGAAACACTATATGCCTAAGGAAAATACAGTACTACATGATTTCAATTGTGGAGGAATGGTTGAGATTTTTTTAAGAATCTATGTATTTATGATGGACATATGGTGATTTGGGTTATTTCTGGAAAATGATTAACCTACCATAGAGAATATGTGATTATGTTAATTACACTTTAGTTGAGAATTTAAGAGTAGTCAATGACATTTGGAGATAAATGTTAAGACTTATTGTGGAAGACTATGTGATTAAATCCTTATGAGTTTTGGGTATCAATCATAGTTTGGAGTATTTTGAATAATTTTAAGGACCATTGTTTATTGAATGGTCTTTCTGGAACTTTGGGTACTTTTTGTTGAATTTTTGAGATTAATAGTAGTATTTCTTTTTATAAAGTATTATCTTTTGGGGATTATATGATCTCATACTAACTATTTTGGTTTTAGTTGATGTCTAAAGAAAATGGAAATATATAGTTATTCTTTTGGGGATTATGTGATTCTCTAGAAGAAGATTCTTGTTCTTTGATGTGACCAAGTCTTTTTTAATGCTCATTGTTTGGAGAAAAGATTAGTTTTGGTAGAAAATTATTAGACGAATAAACTCTACATGAAGGTAAATATATTTCCTTATTTTTTATTCTATGTAGTAAATTAATCCCTCAAATTACAAAAAGGAATGTAAAACAAAAACTTCGTTGGTTTACATTTCCTACTCAGTGATCAAATAGAGATTAACAAATCATAAGTTTGTGATTTTATTGTGGTTAACATTCTCCTAATAATTTTTTATATCAATCTCCCTCGGAACAAGACTATTTTTTCTCTCATCCATATACATGTTTTTCTAAATGGAATTATAGTATCATTTCACTCAGGTGACCTTTTTACTTCTCTTTCTTTCTTATAAAGTGATATTTTTACTGACTCTTTTTCCAATGTGGGACTTTCAATGAAGTTTTCAAGCCCAATTTTAAAATTGGGAGGACACAATTTCCAAAAGGGGGAAGAATGTAACATCCCATGAAAATAAAGAATATTAAATTTTCATATTTATTAATATTTGTGAATTAAATATTAATTCTACTTTAATGGGGACGCTATGTTCGACGACGTACTAGATACGCAAAATGGGTTTATTTGAAATCATATGTTGCACACTAATAATATTATATTATTATTTTAAATAGTAGTTAACGCCAAGTCGTTGTATATGTAGGAATTAATAGAACTAACTACAATATGATGATACATGTTTTTTGAATATTTTTACATTTATCCAATAAAATTTAGAGGCTTAAAATGTAAATGAATCAAATTTTAAGCATAATTTACTTTAAAAGGACAATTTACGGCCTTTTGATGGAGAAACCTCTTTAAATATAGTTTTGGTAATTTTAATATGTTCTATTTAAAAAAATAAAAATTTTATTTAGATTCGGGACATCAAAATTTACTTTGGGTAAATTTTTGGTAATTTTATGATAAAGTTCATTTTTAATGAATTGTGAATAATACTGTGTTTTAATTCAAAAATACCTATTATTCTAATTTATTTATATAGTTATATTATCCTTTTATTTTTTTATTAAGTGTAATTAGAATATATTTTCACCATTTAATCCAATGTTCGATATTTTAATTAATTTCACTTTGAAATTGGACATAAAAAAGTGTCAATATTTTAATAGTTATTATTTTTTTCAACACACTATTTGTTTTAACAACGGGAATTAATTTTAAATTAATTTCTGCCACTTCTGTGTTTTGAATTTGGAAAAATGGATTCCATATTTGGAATTACTGTATCCAAATCATATAAATAAGTAACTTTTATTTTTTGACATTTTAAATATTTACTTCAGTAAATATTTTATTTACCATGATTAAAAGGTAAAAATAATAAATAAGGGTAAAATAAAATATTATAATAATATTAAATTACACAAACAAGTGTCATAATACTATTTCCCAATACATACCCGACCATGGATATCCTTGGGTTGAATTTGGGACCCCATGGAGTCACATGGGAGTAATAATGACACTTTATATTAATTAATTTATAGTAAAGACAAAAATGTCATAAACAAATATCTTTTAGTAAAAAAAATTTTACATGGGTTTATATATGAACTATATTCGACTATAAATATTATTTGGAAATATAAACAGATTTCCAACATCATGGTATTTGTTTTATAATTTTTTGACATCAAATAAATTAAATTATTTATGACACAATAAGTATACAATATTTACCACATTAATAAATGATTTAAATAAACAGGATTATAAATATTAAAAAAATATCTGAAAAAGTACAATTCTTATTGGATTATTTTATTTCCACCATGAGTCATATTAACTTTTATATTAACTAATATTTTACCTTTTGAAACCGAAAATTAGTGTATAATAAAATAATTGTTTCAAAACTTCTTAAAGAGCCCCTCCTCTCCCTTATAAAAATCCCTCACTTCTAACCCATTTCTCACTCTTCTCAAGCCATTGGATCATGAAAAATATGCACAAATAATCTCCCAAGATCCCTATCTTTATCCTATAATCCTTTCTTTAGTCATAAAACACTTCAAGACTCCCATTTGGTTCAAACCAATGGGAGTTACCCGATTTAAAGGTAACATGTTCTCTTAAGTTCTCTTGTTTTATTTCAGTTATCCAAACCCTAAACACTTTTTATTCATTTATTTTAAAACAAAACCAATATCATCAATATACTAGGATGTTGTTATGAGAATTATTCTAACTACACATACACACACCACCATCTAATGGGTGAAGAACATACTGTTTCTTTGGAAGTAAAACTAACGCCTCATGAAGCAATGATTGTTCAGTTATCTCTTACCGCCTGTCATAGTGGCCATTATGATTAAACTATATTTATATATGATATATATATTATGTTTGTTTCCTATATTATTCTGTAATTTTTATTTTCAAACATACATTTTTTTCTTCCAATATGTGTAAACACGATAATTTCATTTGAGGAAGTGCGGACTACCTCCCCCTCAAGGTGATATGATTCATTAATGACATACATGGAATGTATAAATATGGAGTTAATGATATTATATAACATATATATCATATGATATTATACTATAATTATGATATACCTATGTATCATTAAGTTTTTATTCCATTAAATATTTAATATAAATGGAAGGAGCGTTCATGCGTACGTCCGGCCTACCGTCTCCATTAACAGTGCATTTCATTTATTATTTCCAAATGTTATGTACTATTATAAATATGTACAATGGATATATATAATATATATTGTATCTAAATCATTAATATAATTCTTTATATAATGGAGTTTTTACCACATGGAAAAATAGTAATTATAACATGTTTATTTTTAACTAAAATTATGAACAACGACAAAATGTCTGATATGAACTCAAATAAATAACTAACTATTATTGCAAGGTAATAAGTGATATAAAAGTAATAATAAAAATTAAAATGGTAATGAATCAATTATAATTTAACTTATTTTTATTATTTAGGAAGAACAAGGAACTGACGAGTCAAGTTATACATGAGGTAAGAGGATTTCTTATTTCACTTTTAATTCAGAGAGATTTCCATTGTTCACCACTTATTTATTGCATGTGGTATATTGTGTACTTCCATTTGATATATATATTTTCATGATTCTATTTATATTACTAGTATTCTATGATTCATTTGGTGTTTATTAACGTTTCTCATTCGACTTGATTGATAACATCGTGGTAAGGGGTTTTCATCTCACTTTTTATTCCAAAGAGATTCTTGCTATTTTAACCGTTATTTCATTTTGTGTGGTGTATTTACTTCCCATGATTGTATTCATTGTGTTATATTACTTAATTTATGTCTATTTAAATATTTATTGTGCGATATTTCTTTCATTGGGTGTATGTTTCATAAGTTACCAAATCGGTAAGGGAACCTTTCACTATCCTTTATTTAAAAGACTTATTTTTGTAGTGTCTTTTAATTTACATCTTATTATGTTGGTATATATTCTTCTATATCCGTATTGATGTAAATTTTATGTCCAAGTGATGAGATATCCTTTTTTCTCTCATCAACTTATTTTTTAAATTTTAAAGGGATGTCGTTAGGCTATCAAATTTCTGTAAGAAAACTTCTTAACCCAATTTCAATTTTTGGGTAAAACATTTAATTCTTGATTATGTCGTGCTATGAATATGTGTGAATAACCTATGATTGTTTTAAACATAATATCCACTTATATTGGGTGTATTTATTTTTTTCACACATAAGTATGTAATTGATTTATCCTTAATCTAAGGATACCATCTTTATAAGGGATTTGGTCTCAATTTACATTTCCATTGGGACTTCGTTGTTGATATGCACCAATTCAGACTTATATGGTTTATATACTGTCCTTTGGAATATTATATCTTGAATACCTTTATTATCATGATATTATTAATTTCTGATTAAACGTTATTCCTCAATTATTTTTATCTAGGAACTATCATTTTGTTAAAAAAAATTTAACTAAAATATCTTTTTAAATGTTTTAAAGGTTTATTCTTTTAGTTCATTCACATTATTTTACATGTTTTAAAAATTATTTTAAGGATTTATTAATATGAACATGAATGTTTTAAAATTGAAATTTCTTCCAAAAGATTCAATGTGGTATGAGAGACTTTGATTCAAAAATCTCATTATTAAATGTTTTAAATGGTTTTGAAAATGGTTTGATAAAAGCTTTGATTTTGTCAATATTTTGAAGTGATATATTGTGATTGAAATATGGAAATGTTATCTTTCCACATTCTTTTATCATGGAATAAATGATTAGGTTTTATGAATCCATGTTATAGGATCCATGTGGAACACATATACATTAAATGAAATGTTTAAGAAGGGTGCACCCTAATTCTGCTTCAATGCATTGGGTAAAGTATAGTATCATGATAATTTTTGTGCAATTGGTGTTGACTCATGATAATTGATGTGCAACGAGGGTTTACACGTGCTATATTTGCAATGAGGATTTACTCATGCTCTATGTGCAATGAGCCTTGGCTCAAGCTAATTCAGTGTTAAGAGTTGTTGCCACATTTCAATGTTATGATTATCTTTCTTTATCATGCCTTTATGTTTATTCTTCTCTTGGGATCTATTGATATGCTTATTATCTAAAATGTATTTAATTCCTCATGTTACACCATGTTTATTCCCTTAATGGGCTTTATAGGTCACCCTTTTCTTATACATGTCCTCAGATTATCCCATGCAATGATATGTACGAGGGAATGTAGTGGTATTGTAAAGGAAGATTCCAATAAAGATGTTTTTTATGTTTGAAGTGGTTATGTAATGATTCTATGCCCCGAAGACACTAGACCTCTAGATATTCTATGTTGTATCAAGTGATGTTTATGTAATAAATCATTTTTAAGTTTGTAATAAAATATCAGGGTTTTCATAGTTGGTATCAGAGGATAGGTTTAGTTATTTTTGGGATTAGGATTAGAAAACCCTAGTAAAGAATTAGAGACAAGAGTAAGTATAACAAAAACATTCCTATGTTTTGGTGAGTATTGAGTAAGTGGTTTATCAAGAAAATGCATCCCTGTATGGATACGAGCAGAACTATCTTAATGTTTTGGGATGAAAATGAAAGGTATAAGAAAACATTTAAGGTTAAAACATGTTAGGTTATTTTTGAGTTCTATAAAAAGGACAACATGTAGACCGTGTGACAACCTATCGCATCGGACAAAGCTGCGAGAATCGAACCAACAGCCAATGTGTGATTGAGATTTATCGCCTACCACTAGACTACATGAAGTCCATGGTTATTTTGACTTATTATTCTAAGATAAATGGTTTTATGGATAAAGAATAAGTTGATTTTGGGAAGTTATGTTTTATCGAATGGATATCCTTAGTATAAGAAAATGATTTGGTGATTTAGTGATAAAGGATATTTTGGAAGATGTTCTCTCTTTTGAGGAAACACTATATGCCTACGGAAAATAAAGTACTAAATGATTTCAATTGTGGAAGAATGGTTGAGATTTTTTTAAAAATAAATGTATTTATTGTGGAAATATGGTTATTTGAGTTATTTATGTAAAATGATTAACCTTCCATAGATAATATGTTATTAGGTTAACTACACTTTAGTATGAGAATTTAAGAGTAGTCGATGACATTTGGAGATAAATGTTATGATTTATTGTGGAAGCATATGTGATTAAATCCATCTGAGTTTTGGGATTCAATATTAGTTTGGATAATTTTTAATAATTTTAAGAAACATTGTGTATTGAATGGTATTTCTGGAACATTGTGTACTTTTTGTTGAATTTTGGAGTTTAACAGTAGTATTTGTTTTATAAAAAATTATCCTTTTTGGGGATTATATGATCTCATACTAACCATTTTGGTTTTAGTTTATTTCGAAAGATAAGGAAAATATATAGTTATTCTTTTTTGGATTATGTGATTCTCTAGATGAAGATTCTTGTGCATTGATGTGACCAAGTCTTTTTGAATGCTCATTGATTGGAGAAAAGATTAGTTTTTGGTAGAAACTTATTAAAGGAGGAAACTTTACATAGAGGGTAAGTATATTTCCTTATGTTTTTATTCTATATAGTAAAATAATTCCTCAAATTATGAAATGGAATGTAAAAAAACGTTGTTGGTGTACGTTTCCATCTGGGTGATCAAAGACCGTTTAACACATCATAAGTTTGTGATTTTCTTTTGGTTAAATTTATTCCAATCATGTTTTCTATCACTCTCCCTCAGAACATGAACGTTTGTTTTCTCTTCCATATCCATGGTTTACTACATTGAATCCTAGTATTGTGTAACTTGGGTGACCTTTCTACTACTCTTTCTTTATAATAATGTGATAGTTTTAATGACTCATTTTCTGATGTGGGACTTTCAATGTAGTTTCCAAACCAAATTTTAAAATTATGAGGACACAATTTACAAAAGGTGGGAAGAATGTAACATCCCAAGAAAATAAAGAATATCAAATTTTCATATTTATTAATATTAGTGAATTAAATATTAATTCTAATTTAAAGGGGACGCTATGTTTGACGGTGTACCCGATATGCAACAATGGGTTTCTTTGAAATCTTGCATTGCACACTAATAATAATATAATATTATTTTATATGGTAGTTAATTCCTTGCCGTTGTATTGGCAGGAATGAATATAACTAACTAAAATATGATAATACATGTTTGTTGAATATTTTTACATTTATCTAATAAAATTCAGAGGCTTAAAATGTAAATGAATCAAATTTTAAGCATAATTTACTTTACAAGGACGATTTACCACCTTTTGATGGTGAACCCTATTTAATTATAGTTTTGGTCATTTTAATATATTCTATTTTAAAAAATAATATTATTCTTTAGATTCGGGACAACAAAATTTACTTTGGGTAAATTTTTGGTATTTATCTGATTAAGTTCATTTATTAATGAATTGTGAAAAATACTATATTTTAATTCAAAAGTATCTTTTAATCTGATTTATTTATATGGATAGATTTAATTTTTAATTGATTATAAAGTGTAATTAGAATATATTTTTACTATTTAATCCAATATTGGAAATTTTAATTAATTTCAGTTTGAAAATGGACATAAACAAGTGTTAATATTTTGATAGTTATTATTTTTTTAAAACACACATTTTGTTTTAACAGTGGGAATTAATTTAAAATTAATTTCTTCCACTTTTGTGTTTTGAATTTGAGAAAATGGATTCCATATTTGGAATCAGTAGATCTAAATTTTTTAAATAGGTAACTTTTATTTTTTGACATTTTAAATATTTACTTCAGTAAATATTTTATTTATCATGATTAAAAGGTAAAAGTAATATATAGGGGTAATATAAAATATTATAATTATATTAAATTACCCTAAAATGTGTCATAATCCTATTTGATAATACATAGCCGACCATGTGAATTGTTGGGTTGAATTTGGGACCCCATGGAGCCACATGGGAGTAATTATGACACTTTATATTAATTAATTTAAAGTATAGAAAAAAAGTCATAAACAAATATCTTTTAGTAAATAAATATTTACATGTGGTTATATAAAAAATATATTCAAATATAAATATATTTTGGAAATATAAATATATTTCCTACATCACGTAATTTTTTTACAATTTTTAAACATCAAATAAATTAACTTATTTATGACACAATAATGATACAATATTTACCACATTAATAAATGATTTAAATAAACATGATTTTAAATATTAAAACAATATCTAAAACCCGTAAAATTCTTAATGGATTATTTTATTTCGACCATGAGTCATCTTAACTTTTATATTAATGAATATTTGACCTTTTGAAACTGAAAATGAGGTTATAATAGAATAATTGTTTCAAAACTTTCTAAAGAGCCCCTCCTCTCCCTTATAAAAAGCCCTCACTTCTAACGCATTTATCACACATCTCAAGCCTTTTTCTCATGAAACCTATGATAAAATAATCTCCCAATATCCCTATTTTCATCTTAGAAGCCTTACCTTAGGAAGAAAACACTTCAAGAAACTCATTTGGTTCAAACCAAGGGGAGTTACCCGATTTAAAGGTAACATGTTCTCTTAGGTTCTTTTGTTTTATTTTACTTATCCAACCACTAAACACTTTTTCTTACATTATTTTATAAGAACACAAGTATCCTAAATATAATGGTATGTTTTTAAGAGATGTATTTTAACTACACATACACACACCTACATCTAATGGGTAAAGAACATACTGTTTCTATGGATGAAAAACTAACACATCACGAAGCGATGATTGTTCAATTATCTACTACCGCCTCTCATGGTGGTAATTATGATAAAACTATATTTATATATAATATATATTATGTTTTTTTCTATATTCTTCTGTAATTTTTTTTAAAACATACCTTTATTCCTTTCAATATGTGTAAACACGATAATTTTATTTGAGGAAGTGAGGACAACCGCCCCCTCAAGGTAATATGATTCATTCATGACATACATGGAATGTATAAAGATGGAATTATCGAAATTATGTAACTTATATGTCATATGATATTATACAGGAATTATTATATACCTACATATCATTAAGTTTTCTTTCCATTTAATATTTAATAGAAATGAAAGTAGCGTCCATGCGTACGTACGGCTTACCGTCTCCATTAACGATGCATTTAATTTCTTATATACAAATGTTATGTACTATTAAAAATATGTAAAATAGATATAAATAATACATATGAAATCTAAATCAGTAATATAATCATGGGGATAATGGATTTTTGTCCGCATGGACAAATTGTAATTATAAGAAGTTCATTTTTAACTCAAATTCGGAACAACGAAAAAATGTGTGATATGAACTCAAATAATTAACTAACTATTTTTTCAAGGTAATAAGTGATATAAAATTAATAATAAATATTATAAAGGTTATTAATCAATTATATGTTTACTTTAGTTTATTATTCCGGAAGAACAAGGAACAGACGAGTCAAGTTGCACACGAGGTAAGGGGATTCCTTATCTCATTTTTAATTCCATGAGATTTCCATTGTTCACAACTTATTTATTGCATGTGGTGTATTGTGTATTTCCATTTGATATATATATATATATTCATGATTATATTTATATTCATTGTATTCTGTGATTTATTTGGTGGTTATTAACTTTTCTCATACGACTCGATTCATTACAACGTGCTAAGGGTTTTTCATCTCATGTATTATTCTAGTGAGATTCAAGCTATATTAGACACTATTTATTTTTGTGTGGTGGATGTACTACCCATGATTGTATTATATGTGTAATATTATTCTATTTATTGGTTTTTAAATATTTATTGTGTGATCTTTCTTTCATGGGGTGTAGGTTTCATAAGTTACCAAATTAGTAAGGGAACCTTTCACCCTCCTCTTTTTAAAAGACTTCAATTTGTAATGTATTTTAATTTACATCTTATTATGTTGGGATATGTTCTACTACATCCTTATTGATGTAAATTTAATGTCTAAGTGATGAGATATCCCTTTCTTTCTCATCAAATTGTTTTCTTAATTCTAAAGGGACGTCTTTTGGCTGTCGAATTTCTGTAAGAAAACTTCTTAACCCAGTTTCAATTTTTGGGTAAAACATCTACTTCTTGATTATGTAGTTCTATGAATATCTGTGAATAAACTATGATTTTTTTATAGTTAATATCCATTTATATTGGGTGTATTTATATTTTTCACACATAATTATGTAATTGATTTATCCATAATCTAATGATACCATCTTTATATGGGATTTCATCTCAATTTACATTTCTATTGAGACTTCATTGTTGATATGCACCTATTCACTCTTCTATGGTGTATATACTATTATTTGGAATATTATATCATGAATACCTTTATTCTCATGATATTACAATGTTCTAATTAAATTTTATTCCTCAATTATTTTTATTCTATGAACTCTCATTTTGTTAAAAACCTTTCAAATAAAATATAATTTTAAATGTTTTAATGGTTTATTCTTCTAGATCATTCACATTATTGTACATGATTTAAAAATTATTTTAAAGAATTATTAATATGTACATGAATGTTTTGAAATTTAAATTTCGTTCAAAAGCTTAAAAGTGGTATGGGACACTTTGATTGAAAAAATATCTTTATTAAATATTTTAAATTGTTTTTAAAATGGTTTGATAAAACCATTGATTTTTCAATATTTTGAAGTGATATATTGTGATTTCAATGTGGAAATGTTATCTTTCCACATTACGTTATCTTGGAATAGATTATTATGTTTTATGAATCCTTGTTATAGGATCCATGTGGCACACTTATGCATGAAATGAAATGTTTAAGACGGGTGCGCCCTGATAGCGCTCCAATGCATTCTGTAAAGTATAGTGTCATGATAAGTTATGTGAAATGGGTGTTGACTCATGCTAATTCAAGTTCAATGAGGGTTTAATCATACTTCATGTGCAATGAGGGTTTACTCATGCTCTATGTGCAACAAGCCTTGGCTCATACTAATTCCATGTTAAGAGTTGTTTCCACATTTCCATGTTATGATTATCTTGCTTTATCATGACTTTATGTTTATAATTATCTTGTACTCTATTAATATGATTATTGGCTAACATGTATTTCATTCCTCATGTTACTCCAATTTTATTCCCTTACTGGGATTTGTAGCTCACCCTTTTCTTATGCATGTCCTCAGGTTATCCCATGCAATGTTAAGTATGAGGGAATGTAGGGGCAATGACACGGATGTTTTCAATAAAGATGTTTTTTATGTTTTAAGTGGGTTTTTAATGATACTAAGCCCCAAAGACACAAGACCCCTCAATCTTCTATGTTTTATCAAATGATTTTTATGTAATAAATCATGTTTCAGTGTGTAATAAAAGATCATGGTTGTCATAGTTGGTATGAGATGATCAGTTTAGTTATTTTGGGGATTAGGATTAGAAAACCCTAGTAAAGCCTTAGATACAATACTTAGTATAGTAAAAACATCCCTATGTTTTTGTGAGTACTGAGTAAGTGGTTTATCAAGAAAATACATCCCTGTCTAGATACGAGCAGATCTATCTTAATGTTTTGGGATTACAAGGAAAGGTTTAAGAAAACCATTAAGGTTAAAAAAATTAAGGGTCATTTTTTAGTTTTATAAAAGGAAAACATTCAGACCGTGTGACAACCAGTCGCGTTGGAAAAATCTGGGAGAATCGAACCCACAACGAAAGTGTAATTGGGATTTATCGCCTACCACTAGAATACGTGAAGTGCCCAGTTAGTATGAATTATTCTTTTAAGATAAATAGTTTTATGGATCAATAATAAGTTGATTTTGGGAATTTATGTTTTATCGAATGGATATCCTTAGTATAGGAAAATGATTTGGTGATTAAGTGATAAATATTATTTTGGAATACATTCTTTCTTTTGAGGAAACACTATATGCCTATGGAACATAAAGTACTACATGATTTAAATTGTGGAGGAATGGTTGATATTTTTTTTAAGAATCTATGTATTTATTGTGGAAATATGGTGATTTGGGTTATTTCTAGAAAATGGTTAACCTACCATAGAGAATATGTTATTAGGTTAATTACACTTTAGTATGAGAATTTAAGAGTAGTCGATGAAATTTGGAGATAAATGTTAAGATTTATTGTGGAAGACAATGTGATTAAATCCTTATGTTTTTTGGGTTTAAATCTTATTTTTCATTATTTTAATGAATTTTAAGGACTCTTGTGTACTGAATGGTCTTTTTGGGTCATTGGGAGCTTTATTTTGAATCTTTGAGATAAATAGTTGTATTTATTTTTATAAAGGATTATCCTTTTTGGGGATTATAAGATCTCATACTAACCAATTCGGTTTTAGTTGATTTATAAAGACAAGGGAATTATATAGTTATTCTTTTGTGGATTATGTGATTCTCTATAAGAATATTCTTGTGCTTTGATGTGACCATGTCTTTTTGAACACTCATTTTTTGGATAAAAGATTAGTTTTTGGTAGAAACATATTAACGGAAGAAACTCTACATAAAGGTAAGTATATTTCCTTATGTTTTAATTCAATATAGTAAATGAATTCCTCAAATTGTGAAAAGGAATTTAAAACAAAAACGTTGTTGGTATACGTTTCCTACTAGGTGATCAATGACCATTTAACACATCACAAGTTTGTGAATTTATTATGGTTAACTTTCTCCTAATCATGTTTTCTTTCACTCTCCCTCAAAACATGACCGTTTGTCTTCTCATACATATTGATGTTTTCTTACATGTAATACTAGTATCTTTTAACTCTGTTGACATTTTTACTTCTCTTTATTTCTTATAAAGTGATAGTTTTACTCACTCTTTTTCTGATGGGGGACTTTCAATGAAGTTTCCAAGCCCAAATTTAAAATTGTGAGGATTAAATTTCTAAAAGGAGGGAAAAATTTAACATCCATTGAAAATAAAGAATATTAAAATTTCATATTTATTAATATTTGTGAATTAAATCTTAATTCTACTTTAAATGGGACGCTATGTTCGATGGCGTACCCGATAGGCAACAATGGGTTTCTTTGAAATTTTACATTGCACACTAATAATATAATATTATTATTTTAAATGGTAGTTAATGCCTTGTATTTGTATTGATATGAATGAATATAACTAACTTCAATAATATGATACATGTTTTTCAAATACTTTTACATTTATCCAATAAATGTCAGAGGCTTAAAATGTAAATGAATCAAATTTTATGCATAATTTACTTTAAAAGGACGATTTACCACCTTTTTATGGAGAACCCTATATAAATCTATATTTGGTGATTTTAATATTTCTATTTGAAAAAAAAATATTCTTATTTAGATTCAGTACATCAAAATTTACATTGGGAAAATTTTTGGTATTTTTCAGATAAAGTTCGTTTTTTAATGAAATTTAAAAAATACTGTATTTTAATTCAAAAGTAATATTTAATATAATATATTTATATTGTTAGATTATCTTTTTATTGTTTATAAAGTTTATTTAGAATATATTTTTACCATTTAATCCAATGTTGGTCATTGTAATTAATTTTACTTTGAAATTGGACATAAACAAGTGTCAATCTTTTGATACTTATTAGTTTTTAAGAACACATTTTTTGTTTTAACAGCGGGAATTAATTTTAAAATAATTTCTACCACTTCTGTGTTTTGAATTTGGAAAAATTGATTCCATATTTGGAATCAGTATATCCAAATTGTATAAATAGGTAAATTTTATTTTTTGACATTTTAAATATTTACTTCAGTAAATATTATATTTACCATTATTAAAAGGTAAAAATAATAAATAAGGGTAAAATAAAATATTATTATAATATTTAATTACCCTAAGAAGTTTCATGATCCTATTTTATAATACATATCCGACCATGGGAATCCTTGGGTTGAATTTGGGACCCCATGGAGTCACATGGGATTAATAATGACACTTTATATTGATTAATTTAAAGTAAAGACAAAAATGTCATAAACAAATATCTTTTAGTAAATAAATTTTTACATGTAGTTATATAAGAAATATTTTCGACTATAAATATTATTTTGAAATATAAACAGATTTCCTACATCATGGTATTTGTTTTATAATTTTTGGACATCAAATAAAATAAATTATTTATGACACATTAATGATACAATATTGAACACATTAATAAATGATTTAAATAAAAAAATTATAAATATTAAAACAATATCTAAAACCAGTAAAATTTTTATTGGATTATTTTATTTTGACCATGATTCATCTTAAATTTGATATTAATGAATTTTTGACCTTTTGAAACCGAAAATGAGGTTATAATAAAATAATTGTTTCAAACCGTCCAAAAGAGACCCTCCTCTCCCTTATAAAAAGCCCTAAATTCTAACCCATTTCTCACACATATCAATCTTTTGTATCATGGAAATTCTACTCAAATAAGCTCCAAATATCCCTATCTTTTTCCTAGAAGCCTTACCTTAGGCATAAAACACATCAAGAAACCCATTTCTTTCAAACCAAGGGGAGTTACCCGATTGAAAGGTAACATGTACTCTTAAGTTCTTTTGTTTTATATTACTTCTCCAACCCCTAAAAACTTTTTATTCCTTTATTTTATAATAGAAAAAGTATCCTCAATATACTAGTATGTTGTTATGAGAAGTATTAGAACTACACTTACACACACCACCATCTAATGGGTGAAGAATATACTGTTTCTACAGATGGAAAACTAACGCCTCATGAAGAGATGATTGTTCAATTATCTCCTACTGCCTCTCATGGTGGCCATTATGATGAAAATGTATTTATATATGATATATATTATTTTTTTCTTATATTATTCTGTAATTTTTATTTACAAACATACCTCTATTCCTTCCAATATGTGTAAACACGATAATTTCATTTGAGGATGTGTGGACTACCGCCTCCTCTAGGTGATATGATTCGTTCAAAACATACATGGAATCTATAAAGATGGAGTTAATGAAATTATGTAACATATATATCATATGATATTATACTAGAATTATGATATACCTATGTATCATTATGTTTTATTTCTATTAAATATTTAATAGAAATTAAATTAGCGTTCATGCATACGTACGACTTACCGTCTCCATTAGCGGTGTGTTTCATTTCTTATCTCCAAATGATATGTACAATTATAAATATGTACACTGGATATATATAATATATATGACATCTAAATGATTAATATTATTCTGGATATAATGGAATTTGGACCACATGGAAAAATTGTAATTATAACAAGTTCATTTTTAACTCAAATTCCGAACAGCGACAAAATATATGTTATGAACACAAATAATTAAATAACTATTATTGCAAGGTAATAAGTGATATAAAAGTAATAATAAACATTAAAAAGGATATTAATCAAGTATAAATTAACTTATTTTTTTTTATTGAGGAACATCAAGGAACATAGGAGTCTATTTGTACACTAGGTAAGGGGATTTCTTATCTCACTTTTAATTCCGTGAGATTTCCATTGTTCACAACTTATTTATTTCATGTGGTGTATTGTGTACTGCCATTTGATATATATATATATATATATAATAATGACACTATTTATATTTCTGGTATTTTGTGATTAATTTTGTGGATATTAACTTTTCTCAAATGACTAGATTTATTACAACGTGGTAAGGGTTTTTCATCTCACTTTTTATTCGAGTGAGATTCTGGCTATATTAGCCACTATTTCTTTTTGAGTAATGGATGTACTGCCCATGATTGTATTATTTGTGTAATATGATTTTATTTATGGGTATTTATATATTTATTGTGTGACATTTCTTTCATGGGGTGTAAGTTTCGTAAGTTACCAAATCAGTAAGTGAACATTTCATGTTCCACTTTTTAAAAGATTTCTTTTTGTAATGCCTTTTAATTTACATCTTATTATGTTGGGATATGTTCTTATATATCCATATTGATGTAAATTTTATTTCCAAATGATGAGATATCCTTTTCTATCTCATCAACATATTTTCTGAATTCAAAAGGGACGTAGTTAGGCTGTTGAATTTCTGTAAGAAACTTCTTTACCAAATTTAATTTTTTGGGTTAAATATCTACTTATTGATTATGGAATGCTATGAATATGTGCGAATAAGCTATGATTGTTTACACATAATATCCACTTATATTGGGTTTATTTATATTTTTTTGCACATAATTATGTAATTAATTTATCCTTAATCTAAGAATATTGTCTTTTTAAGGGATTTCGTCTCAATATACATTTCCATTGAGACTTCATTGTTGATATGCAGCAATTAACTATTTTATGGTGTATACTCTATCCTTTTTCATATTATATCATGAATAAATTTATTCCTATTAGTTTATTATGTTATGATTAAATGTTATTCCTTAATTATTTTTATTCCATGAACTCTCATTTTGTTAGAAACCTTTTTAGCTAAAATATCGTTTTAAATGTTTTAATGGTTTATTATTATAGATCATTCACTTAGTTGTCATGTTTTAAAAATTATTTTAAGGATTTATTAATATGGATATGAATGTTTTCAAACTGAAATTTCTCTCCAAATTTTTAAAGTGGTATGGGACACATTGATTCAAAAATATCTTTATTAAATATTTTATATGGTTTTAAAATGGTTTGATAAAAGATTAGATTTTGTCAATATTTTGAAGTGATATATTGTGATTTCAATGTGTAAATGTTATCTTTACACACTCTTTTATTGTGGAATAAATTATTATGTTTTATGAATCCATGTTATAGGATCCATGTGGCACACTTATGCATGAAATGAAATGATTAAGAAGGGTGTGCCCTGATAGCGCTCCAATGCATTGGGTAAAGTATAGTATCATGATACTTTTAATGCAACGGGTGTTGACTCATGCTAATTCATGTGCAATGAGGGTTTACCTGTGCTTCAAGTGAAATTATGGTTTACACATTCTTCATATGCAATGATCCTTGGCTCATGCTAATTCCATGTTAAGAGTTATTGCAACATTTCCATGTTATGATTATCTTGCATTATCAAACCTTTATGTTTATGCTTCTCTTGTGCTCTATTGATACGATTATTTTCTTACATGTATTTCATTCCTCATGTTACTCCATGTTTATTCCCCTACTAGGCTTTATTGCTCACCCTTTTCTTATGCATGTCCTCAGGTTATCCCATACAATGATAAATATAAGGGAATGTAGTGTTAATGTAATGAAAGTTTTCAATAAAAATGTTTTTTATGTTTTAAGTGGTTATGTAATGATCCTAAGCCCCAAAGACACTAGAACTCTCGATCTTTTATGTTGTATCAAGTGATGTTTAGGTAATAAATTAGGTTTAAGTTTGTAATAAAAGATCAAGGTAGTCATAGTTGGTCCCATATGATAGGTTTAGTTATATTTGGGATTAGGATTAGAAAACCATATAAAGCCTTACAGATAATACTATGTATAATAAAAACATTCCTATGTTTTGGTGAGTATTGAGTTAGTGGTTTATTAAGAAAATACAACCCTGCCTGGATATGAGTAGAACTATCTTAATGTTTTGGAATGAGAATTAAAGGTATAAGAAAACCTTTAAGTTTAAAACATGTTAGGGTTATTTTTGAGTTTTATAAAAAGGACAACACGCAAAGCATGTGACAACCTATCGTGTCGGACAAAGCTATGAGAATCAAACCCACAACCAAAGTGTGATTGGTATTTATCGCCTACCACTAGACAATGTGATGTCCTTGGTTAGTATGAATTATTCTTTTAAGATAAATGGTTTTATTGATCAAGAATAAGTTGATTTTTGGAAGTTATATTTTATCGAATCGATATCCTTAGAATAGAAAAATGATTTGGTGATTATGTGATAATGATATTTTTGAAGACATTCTATCTTTTGAGAAAACACTATATTCCTAAGGAAAATAAAGTACTACATGATTTCAATTGTGGATGAATGGTTGAGTTTTTTTAAGAATCTATGTATTTATTGTGGACATATGGTGATTAGGGTTATTTCTGGAAAATGATTAGCCTACCTTAGTGAATATGTGATTAAGTTAATTACACTTTAGTATGAGAATTTAAAAGTAGTCTATGATATTTAGAGATAAATGTCAAGATTTATTGTGGAAGACTATGTGATTAAATCCTTATATGTTTTGGGTATCAATCATAGTTTAGAGTATTTTGAAGAATTTTAAGGACCATTGTGTATTGAATGGTCTTTCTGGAACATTTGGTACTTTTTGTTGAATTTTGGAGATTAATAGTAGTACTTATTTTCATAAAGGATTACCCTTTTTGGGGATTACATGATCTCGTACAAACAATTTTGGTTTTAGTTGATGTATAAAGACAAGGGAAATATATAGTTATTCTTTTGTGGATTATGTGATTATCTAGAAGAATATTCTGGTGCTTTGATGTGACCAAATCTTTTTGAATGCTCATTGTTTGGAGGAAAGATTAGTTTTTGGTAGAAACTTATTAAAGGAAGAAACTCTACATGAAGGTAAGTATATTTACCTATGTTTGTATTCTATATAGTAAATGAATTACTCAAATTATGAAATGGAATGTAAAACAAAATCTTTGTTGGTTTACGTTTCCTACTGGGTGATCAAAGACCATTTAACACATCATAAGTTTGTGATTCTCTTGTGGTTAACTTTCTCCTAATCATGTTTTATATCACTCTCCCTCAGAACATGGAAATTTTTTTCCACTTCCATATCCATGTTTTCCAACATGGAATCCTAGTATCGGTTAACTCAGGTGACCTTTTATAATTCTCTTTCTTTCTTATAAAGCGATAGTTTTACTGACACTTTTTACGATGTGGGATTTTTAATGAAGTTTCCAGGCCCAATTTTAAAATTGTGAGGATGAAATTTCTAAAAGATGGGAAGAATGTAACATCCATAGAAAATAAATAATATTAAATTTTCATTTTATTAATATTTTTGAATTAAATATTAATTCTACTTTAAATGGGACGCTATGTTTGACGACGTACCCGATACGCAACAATGGGGTTCTTTGAAATCTTACATCGAACACTAATAATATAATATTATTATTTTAAATGGTAGTTAATGGCTAGCCGTTGTATTGGTAGGAATGAATAGAACTAACTACAATATGATGATACATTTTTGTTGAATATTTTTACATTTATCCAACAAAAGTCAGAGGTTTAATATGTAAATGAATCATATTTTAAGCATAATTTACATTAAAAGAACGATTTTCCACCTTTTGATGGTGAACCCACTTTAAATCTAGTTTTGGTCATTTTAATATGTTCCATTTGAAAAAATATAATTCTTCTTTAGATTCGGGACATCGAAATTTACTTTGGGTAAATTTTTGGTATTTTTCTGAGAAATTTTATTTTTTAATGAATCTTGAAATATACAGTATTTTAATTCAAATGTACCTTTTAATATAATTTATTTATATGATTATATTAGATTTTTAAATTTATATAAAGTGTTATTAGAATATAATTTTACCATTTAATCCAATTTTGGACATTGTAATTAATTTCACATTGAAATTGTACATAAACAAGTGTTAATATTTTGATAGTTATTATTTTTTAAAAACACACTTTTTGTTTAAACATCGGGAATTAATTTTAAATTAATTTTTCCCATTTCTGTGTTTTGAATTTGGAAAAATGGATTCCATATTTTCAATAAGGAGATATAAATTGTGTAAATAGGTAACTTTTATTTTTTTACATTTTAAATATTTACTTCAGTAAATATTTTATTTACCATGATTAAAAGGTAAAAATAATATATATGGGTAAAATAAAATATTATAATAATATTAAATTACACTAACAAGTGTCATAATCATATTGGATAATAAATACCTGTCCATGGAAATCCTTTGGTTGAATTCGGGACCCCATGGAGCCACATGGGAGTAATAATGACACTTTATATTAATTAATTTAAAGTAATGAAAAAAATGACATAAACAAATATCTTTTAGTAAATAAATTTTTACATGGGGTTATATAAGAAATATATTCAACTATAAATATTCTTTGGAAATATAAACAGATTTCCTACACCATGGTATTTTTTTTATAATTTTTTCACCTCAAATAAATTAAATAATTAATGACACAATAATGATTCAATATTTACCACATTTATAAATGATTTAAATAACCATGATAATAAAATATTAAAACAATATATAAAACCAATACAATTATTATTAGATTATTTTATTTCAACCATGAGTCATCTTAACTTTTATATTAATGAATAGTTGACCTTTTGAAACTGAATATGAGGCTATAATAGAATATTTGTTTTAAACCTTCCAAAAGAGCCCCTCCTCTCCCTTATAAAAATCCCTCACTTATAACCCATTTCTCACACTTATAAAGCCTTTGGATCATGAAAAATCTACTCGAATAAGCTCCAAAGATCCCTCTATTCATCCTAAAAGCCTTATAATAGGAAGAAAACACTTCAAGAAACCCATTTGGTTCAATCCAAGGGGAGTTACCTGATTTAAAGGTAATGTCTTCTCTTAAGTTCTTTTGTTTTATTTTACTTCTCCAACCCGTAAAAACATTTTATTACTTTATTTTATAACAAAAACAGTATCATAAATATACTAGGATGTTTTTATGAGAAGTATTCGAACTACACTTACACACACCTCCATCTAATGGGTGAAGAACATGCTGTTTATGTGGATGGAAAACTAATGCCTCACGAAGCCATGATTGTTCAGTTATCTCATACCACTTCTCATGGTGGACATTATGATGAAACTGTATTTATATATGATATATATTATGTTTTTTTTCCTATATGATTCTGTAATTTTTATTTACAAACATACCTCTATTCCTTCGAATATGTGTAAACACGATAATTTCATTTGAGAAAGTGTAGACTACCGCCCCCTCGAGGTGATATGATTCGTTAATGACATACAAGAAATGTATAAAGATGGAGTTAATGATATTATGTAAAATATATATCATATGATATTATAATGGAATTATGATATACTTATGTATCAATAAGTTTTCTTTCCATTAAATATTTAATAGAAATAAAAGTAGCGTTCATGCGTACGTACGACTTACCGTCTCCATTAACGGTGCATTTCATTTATTATCTCAAAATGTTATGTACTATTATAAATATGTAAACAAGATATATATAATATATATTATATCTAAATCATTAATATAATTATGGAGATAATGTAGTTTTTACCACATGGAAAAATTGTAATTATAACAAGTTCATTTTTAACTCAAATTATGAACAACGACAAAATGTCCTATATGAACTCAAATAATTAACTAACGATTATTGCAGAGTAATAAGTGATATAAAAGTAATAATAAACATTAAAATTTATATAAATCATGTAGAAATTAACTTAAGTTTATTATTCAGGATGAACAAGGAACAAACGAGTCATGTTGTACATGAGGTAAGGGGATTTCTTATCTCAGTTTTAATTCTGTGATATTTCCATTGTTCACAACTTCTTTATTGCAGGTGGTATATTGTCTACTACCACTTGCTATATATATTATAATGATTCTATTTATATTCCTGGTATTTTGTGATTCATTTGGTGGTTATTAACTTTTCTCATATGACTCGATTGATTGCAACGTGGTAAGGGTTTTTCATCTCACTTTTTATTCATGTGAGATTCATGCTATATTAGCCCCTATTTCTTTTTGTGTGGTGGATGTACTGCCCATTATTGTATTATTTGTGTAATATGATTTTATATATGGGTATTTTCATATTGTTTTTGTTATCTTTTTTCATGGGGTGTATGTTTCATAAGATTCCAAATCGGAAAGGGAACCTTTCATCCTCTTCTTTTTAAAAGACTTCTTTTGTTAATGTCTTTGAATTTTCATCTTATTATGTTGGGATATGTTCTTATATATCCATTTTGATGTAAATTTTATGTCCATGTGATGAGATATCATTTTCTCTCCCACCAACTTATTTTCTGAATTTTAAATGGATGCAGTTAGGCTTCCGAATTTCTGTAAAAAAACTTCTTAACCCAATTTCAATTTTTGGGTTAAACATCTACTTCTTGATTATGTCGGGCTATGAATATGTGAGAATAACCTATGATTTTTTTAAACTTAATATATACTTATATTGGGTGTATTTGTATTTTTCACACATAATTCTGTAATTGATTTAGCCTTAATCTAAGGATACCATCGTTATAAGGGATTTCGTCTCAATTTATATTTCCATTGAGTCTTCATTATTGATATGAACCAATTCACTCTTATATGGTGTATATATTTCCATTTGGAATATTATATCATGAATAAATTTATTCTCATTATATTATTAAGTTCTTATTAAATGTGATTCCTCAATTAATTTTATTCTGGGAACTCTCGTTTTGTTAAAAACCTTTTTAACTAAAATATCTTTTTAAATGTCTTAAAGGTTCATTATTTTAGATCTTTGACATTGTTGTCCAGGTTTTAAAAATGGTTTTAAGTATTTATTAATTTGGATAAGAATTCTTTAAAATTGAAATTTCATTCAAAATCTTCCAAGTGGTATGGGGCAGTTTGATTCAAAAATCTCTTTATTTAATATTTTAAATGGTTTTGAAAATTGTTTGATAAAAGATTTGATTTTGTCAATATTTTGAAGTGATATATTTTGGTTGAAATGTGTAAATGTTATCTTTCCACATTCCTTTATCATTTAATAAATGATTATGTTTTATTAATCAATGTTATAGGATCCATGTTTCACACTTATGCATGAAATGAAATGTTTAAGAAGGGTGTGCCTTGATAGTGCTCCAATGAATTGGGTAAAGTATATTATCATGATATGTTATGTGAAATGAGTGTTGACTCATGATAATTTAAGTTAAATGAGGGTTTACTCATGCTTCATGTGCAATGAGGGTTTAAGCATGCTCTATGAACAATGAACATTGGCTCATGCTAATTCCATGTTAAGAGTTGTTTCCAAATTTCCATGTTATGATTATCTTGATTTATCAAGAATTTATGTTTATGCTTCGCTTGTGCTCAATTGATATGCTTATTGTATAACATGTATTTCATTCCTCATGTTACTCCATGTTTATTACCTTACTAGGATTTATAGCTCACCCTTTTCTTATGCATGTCCTCAGGTTATCCAATGAAATGCTAAGTATGAGAGATGTAGTGGTAATGTAAAGTATGTTTTCAATAAAGATGTGTTTTATGTTTTAAGTGGTTATGTAATGATCCTTATCCCCAAATACAGTAGACCTATTGATCTTATATGTTTTATCAAGTGAATTTTATGCTATAAATCAGGATTATGTTTGTAAGAAAATATTAGGTTCGTCCTACTTCAACAACATATTGTTAATACAATGTTCTCTATCACGCACCCAATGTACCCTAATTATTGTGAACATATCATTATAAAGTATTGGTAAGTAAATATATGTGTCTGATTCATAACATGAATTATTCATAGCCATTTTTTTTAAGGACCATTAAATATACATTTAGATAGGAATATCTAAGGACCCATAAATATGAGGAATCTCTACCAGTGGTTCTATTATTATAAACTCCCAAAATGGATATTATTGAGTGTGGTATTCATAAGAAGCATTTTCATTTACTTATGAGTACTCACACTGAATTTCAACATTTTATGTGTCCCAATATAGTATATTATATGATGATATAACTATATTTAAGAATATCATCATGGAATTTCTTGGTTCTCATCATAGAGGGGAAGATTTATGAATTTATCAATTCAAGAGATACCCTTGGACATTTTCACACTAAATTCGTGTCGATCAATAAAAAATATGTAATAATTTGTTTTATAAATAATAAAATCTTGGAATTTAAATTTAATCAAAAATAAACAATAGTTTTTTAAGAACACCAAATCTAATAGACTCCCACTAGTTCTAGAGAGAACTAAATTGGTCATTCAGTCCACTAGACCACATATGATGATCATGTTTTTATTGAGTCAAGAATTTTATCAAGGGGATCACTTTGTTGTCTCTTGTGAATATTCTACTCACTGAAAATTCACATCTCAGAGTAAAATCCATCAAGAGATGATACTCATGAAATATGTTATTTTTACACTCATGTGACCTTGACTTCTTTTTTATGGCCACTGCTATAATATTATCACAATAGAGTGTGATAGGGGATTTACTTATAGTTACCACATTAAAATCTTGGATGAATCTTCATATCCATATTGCTTCGTTAGCTTCCTAAAAAGGTGTAATATACATGGAAATTACTATAGAGTCTTAGACCAGATATTTCATTAAGATCATTCAATTTTGAGTACCTCTATTAAGAGTGAAGATGTATCTTGTGGATGATTTCATACCATCTTGATATTTTTGGAGACTAAAATCTATATATCCTCCACTCACTAGTTCCATATCTCCCATAGAGACCAATAAAATTTCCTTAGAACATGTCAAAAACATATTGATAGTCTTGACTAACATCTAATGGTGGTCACTATGGGTAGCTTGATATCTTCTTACCACACTCAAAGAATAATCAATATCTATTATTATACTTATCATAATATACATTCTTGAAACAATCATTGAATCATATTGAATCTTTAACATTATATTTCTTTATTAACATGTATGTGGAACCATTTTATTTAAAGGATGAATTCCTTGTAAAACTTTCAACAATCAACTATTGTACTGTTCCATACTGAATCTCTTCCGTGTATTGTCAATATATATACCTTGACATAAACTGAGAAACCTCTTGGATATGTCAAAATGGATCTTAATCCAAATAATATATGTTTTTTCATCCGAGTCCTTCATAGGGAATAATTTATTCAACAAGTCTTTAATAAAAGATAAGAATGATATTTTCTTTTCAATATGTATTATTTCATTGATATATACTATTAAACAAATGATTGCACTCCCACTAAAATTCTTATGGAAACATGGCTTGAATTCATTCGTTATGAAACCAAATTCTATTACGGCTTCTGAAAACCAAATGTTCCATGACTTGGGAACTTTCAATAATCAATAAATTGATCATTAGAATTTTCATACCATTTTTGGAACCGTTTGGAATCACAAACCCTTTAGGTTGTGTCATATCGACATATTACTAAATAATCCCATTAAGAACTATATTTTGACATTAATTTTCCCAATATCATAATCATGTAATGGTGTAATGGAAAGTAGAGTTTTGATGGATTTCAACTTATAAACTTGTGAAATATTGTAGAAAATTTAAGGAATATATCATTTCTTTCAGAAATAAAAGATAATTTCATGGAACAATAGTTTAGTACAACATCAAAGAAACTATTACAGATCCTCACTAATCCAAACCTAATTAATCATAATAATTTTGAGCCTTACAAACCAATAAGAACTTAATTTCGTCATCTTAATTTATTTTCTATCATTTTTACTAAACTCTTGAGAAGTGTGTTGTTTTACTCTATATATTTACTCACCTAACACTTACACAAAAAATGTAGAATACATGATATTATCTCTATCATTGTATATCTTCTTTCACATAGTTATTGTGGAATTGGTCAGTGTGTGTCTTGTTTTTTATTTATAGACACATATAACTATGAAAGGGGTTTGATCCTGAATATATTATGGTTTATTTATTTTATACCCAATCCATGTTTTTTATCAGATCAATTTTATATAATATTCTTTTCGAGAGATGTTATTTTAGGTTAAGGGGATTATATATTTATTTAAGATTGAACCCCTTGATTATTCAGTTTTATGTTATTGTTTTTTTTCTTTATTTTGATGATTAAACATTATTTTACTTAAAATAAAAATAAAACATGAACTATGGTAGTTTTTTATCTAATTTTTATATAAGGATATTAATAAGTACAAATATTTAAAAGTTATAACAATTATATATATTTTTTAATTAAGCCCTAATCAAGCTTTGAGAAATATTTTAAAAGATCAAAATTATATAAAACAACTATATTGATTAACTTGACGATTTTATTTTCATTTTCGGGATATTTATTTAAATATTTTTTAATATAAATTTTATTGGGAATGCAATTCACCCAACTCTTGAGTTACTCTATTCAGAAAAAATTTCATATCAGTGGTGTTTTAAATATGTTTCAACTTTTTTTAGTTATCTATTAATGATATGAAATTTATCTTATATCTAAATTTCATTCTTCATGGATAATATAAAATAGGATTTTGTCAAAAAAAAATACCTCTTTAATTTAATAGAACTAATTCTGCGCAGTGGAAAATTAAAATAAAAACACATCCTGAAAGCATGAGCATTGATATCTGGATGGTAATAGAAGCTCAATATGAATAACCAAAAACTAATATATTTTCCTGAATTCATTATACTATAGGTACATATAATAATAAATCTATATGTATGAATAAACATTACTGTGATTTGGAAGATGAGTAATTTAATAGAATATCTGCATGTAAAAATTCTTTTGAAATATGGGACACATTATACGTTTATCATGGGGGAAAATCTAATGTCAATGAAATGTGATTGAATACCTATGTTTTTAAATATAATAATTTTAAAATAAAAATTGATGAGACATTTTATAACAAGTGTCTTAGAATCAATGAGATCACGAATAAAATTCACTCACTTGGGAAACCTATTTCAAAAAAAGACTTAATGATGTGCCTATTATGGTGTCTTCTAGATTGATAGAGAGAAACCTTTGTATAAATCAGAGAACTGTGTGATGTATGTAATTTACATGTTAAAGAGTTGATATAAAAACTGATGACGTATGATGAAGAAATCAAAGTAAATATAAAAAAGGAGGATAAATCAAAAAATAAAATCTATAACATTTAATTCTAATCCCTAAAAAATGAGAAAAATTCAAGATAAAAACCAATGTGATAAAGAATTATCCACTAATTGTGATGAAGAGATTACTCATCTAGACATAATATTTCAAAATCTATACATGGAGAATAATTTATTTAGAAAATGAAGTTATAATGGTAAATATGATAATAGTGTAAAATAGAAGAGGGATTAGTTGAAATATGATGCATCAAATGAAATAATTTTTTATTAGTGTAAAAGGAAAGGGAGTTTCAAAGATGAATTTTCTAAATGTAAATAAAAAATATTATGACCAGGATAAAAAATATAACAAATAAATGAAATAACATTTGAGTGATTTATATTAAATCTCAAGTGATTTGTAGACAACCTTAGAGAATAAGTGTGATTGATCTAATATTTGTTTTATGAAAAGCTCATTTTTCATATATAATATTTTTCTTGTTTATCCAAAATATATTTCTAATCATTATAGAGATGAAAATAATTTTGATAAAAGTGATGAAAACATTTATAATTAATATATGTTTGAGTAGTGTAACATGATGGAAGATATATTCAATGACCATAATGATAAATTTTAAATTATAAAGAAAAAAGAATGCATTGATATCTAATCTTAAGTATAAAATTACTATTGATAAAGAGAAAAAATTGAAAATGTTAAAGGAAAAAAATGAATTAAAATTTTCAAAAATATTCACCCATAGGGGAAATAATATTACCCATATGCTTGGAAAGCAGACATTTCCTAAGAACATTGCGTGTATAGGGTATCAACATTTAGATAGGATGACTGTTAAGAATTGTTTTAATCCATATGAAAATTATACTACAATTTTTTATTCACCAATACCCAAAAAATTATTTATTTATAAAAATTTAAAATCTTATTATAGGAAACAAGTAAAGAAAATATGGGTACCTAAATTCTAAATTTCTAACATTTGTTTACCCAAGAAGATTTAGGTACCTGAATCATTTTTAGTGTAAAATTTTTTATAGAGGGTACATTCATGAAAATATCCCATAAGAACTTATGATACCTAGAAATTGGCTTTTCTAGAAACATGACTAGAGACTATCCGGGTTTTATGAATTTGATATAATAGGATGGTGGACATGTCACTTTTGGTGACAATTCCAAATGGAATATTATTGGACTTGTCCAAATCGGTAATTATTGTAGTCTTTTGATTTATAATGTTTTTTATAAGGTTTAATGTAAAATATTTAATGCATATAAGAGTTAAGTGATGATAGTTTTCATGTGATGTTTGAGAATAATTCCTAAAATGTTTTTGATTCTCAAAATGATTTATTTTTTCACAACATTAATAAATGAAAATGTTCTTTCTGGTAATTTAGATTAATTATTTTATAAAAATGTTTCTTAAGTAAGTTAATTTCTCAAAGAATGTTATACTTGGTATACACAACTAGGTAATTTAAATATTCACTCACTTAGAAATATAACTCGTAAATTCTTAGTAAAGGATCTACCAAAACTATAATTTCTAAATAAAAATCTATATAACTCATGTCAAAAATAATCAACACAGAATCTATTTCAAATCAGAGAAATAAATTTCAACTTCTCAACCCCTAGGGTTGGCTCACATTGACTTGTTTTTAACTTATAGAGTTTATACTTTAAATGGAATGAATGATCTTTATATTCTTATATATTTATTTTCTATGAATACCTGGGTATTCATTCTATCTCACAAAATTAAATCCTGTTATTATTTTACCATTTAATCTAAATCTATAGAAAATATTAGAAAACATAATATTAACACCTTAAGATGTGATCATGGTCCTGATTTTGAAAATAAACACATTGAATCATTTTCCTCATAAAATGGACATAATAATAACATTTTTACTCTTAGTACCCTACTATAGAATGGTGTTGTAAAAAGCATAAATAGAACACTTTAAGAAATTTCCTAGACTAGGCTTAATTAGTATGACCTTCCTATTTTTTTTGGGCAAAGTCTGTGACTACATCCTATTATATATTTAATAGAGTTCTAATTACACCTATCTTAACAGAAACTCTTTATGAATTATGGAATATTAGAAAACTATTTTTTAATTAATTTAGATTTTTTTGCTTCATGTTCCTTACTCTTAACACCATGTATTATCTTGAAATTTTTTATTCCCAGAGTGGTGAAGGAATATTCCTTGGTTATTCAACATTTGGTATATCTTATAGAATATATTAACAAATAACCAAAACTATAGTAGAATCTATTCAGGTAAAATTTGATGAAACATATCCACATGATCCTAATTCCCCTTTATAATTCCTTGTGAATGATATGTCAATTATAAATATTTATACCAAATATTCTGAAAATTCTGAAAAATAAACAGAAAATTTTACAGTTATGAGGAACATATTAAAACCTAACATGAACCTATAGATGAGAATGACATGTTCAACCCTTATGTTAATATAGTCTGTAGGACACATAGGTTCCATACTTTATACTTTTTAGTTGTATACATAGATATAGGTACACAAAATAGAGATTCTCTTATAAATTAGGATGAAAATCAAGCATTCTTATCATAACATGAACCTAAGAACAATGATAAAATTAATGATTAATTTTTGGAAATGGAAATTCACAAATAACATAATCAGTTTGAAATGAATATATTTTGGGAACCCATAGTTAGACCTAAAGAAACACTAACTATGGTAACTAAGTGGTTGTTTAGAAACAAATTTTACTAGTCTGGAACTATAAAAAGAAATGAAGGAAGAATAATTTCATAAATATATGGTCATGAAGAAGGTAATAACTATGACAATACCATTAAACTAATGGAGAGAATTGAATCGTTTAGAATAATGTTTACCTATACAGAACATTTTTATTTCAATGTTTTTCAAATAGATGTAAAAAGTAAATTCATAAATGGTTATATAGTTAAGGATTTTTTAATAAACTTTTGGATTTAAAAATCCCCATTATCCAAATCATGTTACTAATCTAAATAGATATTTAAATGGCTTAAAACGTGTTTATAGAGCTTGGTATGACAAGGTCACCTCTTTTCTAATTTATGAATGATTTTTAAATTCATAGTTGATTATAATCATTTTATAAAAATAATTTCAAAATATGTTTTATTTTTTCAAATTTATGTTGAATCCATTATAATTGGATATTCTAAAAATTATTTTCATATTGATTTTTTAAAGATGATGAAAAATATATTTGAAATGAGATTAATGGGGGACTAAAATTATTTCATGGAATTCAAAATTTTCAAAATAAATATTTAATTAATTTAAATAATATTAAGTACAAAAAATACCTTCTAAAATGTTTTGGTATAGATGGCAGTAAAAGTAGTGAAACTACCATGAGTACCTCTTGTATGTTGGATCTTGATTAAGCTAAAAAGCGACTGGATCAAACTAGTTATAGAGGTATGATTAGAATATTTCTATACATAACTTATAGTCGGTGAGATGTTATTAATAGTTTGTGTCTATATATATTAAATATTATCCCAATGATTCCCACTCACATATAGTTAAAATACATTGAAAAGACATATAACTTAAAAAAATATTTGGGGTTGTTCTACGCTAGAGGATACGAATTTTACTTAGTGAATTATTTAAAAGGAGATTTTGGTTTTTCTATGTTAAATATGAAATTATCCTCTAGGAAATTTAATCATTTGGTTAATTCACTAGTATCATGGTGTACTAAATATAATTTTTGGTGGATGTCTATTGTTGAAGCTAAAAAATAGCTACATGGAGTTTCTATGAATATATTTTTTGGATGAAACATTCTTTTCTGTGGATATCAATATAGATATGTACTTATAAAAAATGATATCACAAGTGTTATAAAAAATTATATGAACCTGTATATCATTCTAATACAAGTAATATTGATGTAAGACATCAATTTTAGAGGCATAAATTTCGAAATTGTGATATAAATCTTGAATTCATAGGGACTGAACATTTTCTAGCTGATAATTTTACAAAATCATTCAATTATGATATATTAACTATACCAAACATGAATAATGTATGATATTTTTTTGTAAGTATTTAATCATAGAGAATCCACCATTGTACAAGCCACTATTGGAAAATCCACCATTATAAAATCCACCATTGGACAAGCCACCATTAGACAAGCCACTATTAGATAAGCCACCATTGGACAAATAATAATTGGACAAGACACCATTGGACAAGACACCATTGGACAAGACACTATTGGACAATCCGTTATTGAAAAAACCACCACTGGAATAATCTCCCATTGGAATGATCCACCATTGGATGATCCACTATTGGATGATCCACCTTTGGGTTGATCCACTATTGGGATGCAACCGATCTCTGTTTTTGTTTTTCTACAGGTCTCATTTTATTTTTTATACGAGTCGAACGTATATATTTCTACCATTAATAGTTTTTATGTTAAATTTTTTATTCAAATTAATTTTTTATGTTTTCTTTTATTTTTCAAAATGAAATCCCTAAATGGTAAATCAAACATAAAATCTAAATTTATTTTACTCTTACTTCTGCCCACATCCATTATGCCAATTCGACCTCCATTTCTCTCCCGAGATTTAGTATTCTTGTACCTTTTTTGTAAACTTAATTTCACAGAAATAGATAGATTCAAGTACCCTTACGAGTCATCTTATAATAAATTGATCCTTATAAAGAAGTATAGGGGATAACTGAATTGAGATATTGTGGAACCAATGAACCCATTGATTGTGAATCGTGTCATATGTTCTAAACTGGAAGTCGATATAGAATGGTTGTTATTGAGAAAGTATTTTATATTCCTAGTGATACATGACTGGGGATATATATAATAGTTCACTATAAATGTAATACCAATCTATCATAGGTTGGTTAAATATTTTTATCTTTATGAATAGTATAGTTTTAGAGAAAAAATATTTCATTCTAATTATGGTTGACGGACAAGATATTACATTTGCTTCAAGTTTTTGCCAATGATATGCTAATGTACCACACCAAGGATTTATGATGATTATCGAAAAGTTATTCCTAGTCATTTTGAATCATTTTTTATGAGGATTATTCACTAGGGATGATAAGATATAGTACCTTTAGAATGTCTGCTGCTATTGAGTTAGAAGAGGAATGGAGATTTTGTCCAAGTTTATTCAGCATATGTTATGTCCTATAAAATAGGAATTTAGTACTATAAGGTATCACTCTGTATACATTATATTCTGTATAAAACTAAGAGATATGATTAATATTTTCATATACCTCATGATTGACATGATGGAAATGAGTAATCCATCTTCAAGGTCAAATTATCTTGTATATCTTAGGTTGATTCCAGCCATATTTGAAACCAAGTTCTTGATAGATAATGAGGGGGAAGCTATAGTGAAGTATTGTGGTTTAGGCTTGATTATGTTTACTTTTAATAGAATGAAATTGAATTGAAATCCATGGATGAATAATTGGGTTGAAGATAGTGAGAATATATTTGAGGATTTTAATCTTGTAGACCATTCTTCTAGTCCCTAGAACCTTATTGATAATTTCCTAGATCATGATAATATATCTGAATATTATGACACGTAAGAATATTATAATGTTTTTTTGTATGAGGAATATTAATTTGAAAATTATATTGAAGAGGGTAGTGACCATAATAACCATAATAACCCTACCATATCTTTTAGGGCTTCTAGTCCTCCCATTTCTCTCCCTGCAAAATAAATCCTCTTATGTGAATGAGATGATAATGATGAAGAGATTGAGGTATCTATAAATGGGTGGATCAGAAGCTCAAAAAATTTCATCAAAGGATGTTATGGAGATCTCATATGGTTCTGAGGATGACCATAATGGTGATGATGGTTTCAGAGATGATGAAGATGACGATGAGGATGGTAAGGAAGATGGGACTGATCATGATGATGTTGGTAATTTTGACAGGGCTCAATCACATTATCGCTATCCTTATATTTTAGTAATGTATATGGATAAAACTAGTTCATCCAGACCTATGTGTTTGGAGAGATCTATACCTTCTCAACTAGTTGCTGATGATGCCTCTTCTAGAGGTGAGACCAGAGTATTTGTTGAGGGAGATGAATCCTCATGTTCTGTCAGTCACAAAGTTGACCATATAGATTATGCTGAGAAGACTTCTACTAGAGTAGAAGTGACTGCACATGATGCGTGAGAAAATTTCAAAGGATATGTCGATCTTGGATTAGACTAATCTAATTCAAAGGAACACTGATAAGAATATTAACATTATATAGATTTTCATGGTGTATGTCCTTGGGAGAGGATGGGTTATCATATAAGGGGGAAACATCAATTAGTTCCAAAATACTTTTATTATCTTATGCAGAATCAAAAAATTATGGGAGTGGTGATGATCAAAGAAGAAACCCAAAGAATGGTAGACATGTTGTCTCAGTTGTAGTTGGGACAGATCCCAAGGGATCCACCATTGAGATAATTGGGGATGCAAGTCATCATCATACATTTCCTTCAAATGTACCTTCTAGATCATATCAGGTAGAGGATTCTATTCCTAGTGCGGATAGAGATACTACACGTCTACAAAATATTGTGTTTGTCCCTTTAGATGTTTTCAGAGATAATTTAGAGACATTTAGAGAAATACTTCTTTCATATTTTAGTAGACTTTTGATGTCACAGGAACCTCCTATCATGCAACTTAGTGAATCTGATTCCAGACATTTAATTGAGTTGGTTCATTCTCAAATCCAACCCAAGATGCTTTTTTATATCTTAGAAGTTGAAATAGTGAATTGGTGGTTGTCCAATGAGTTGGAGACAATGATATATGTGATGGATGAGATGAGTAAAACCTTTAATTATAGTGAAATTGATATGTTGGAGAGGTTGGAGAGTATTCCATCTATTTCTTCTCTATCTAGTGCTCCACCTCCTTCTAACTTAGTTGATGCCAAGATAATCTAGTCTATAGTCAAAGAGGATCTCTAATCTATTTGGGTGATATCCATACTTCTCATCATAAGGATATGTGAAAAACCATACAACACTATGAGAAAATATATAAATTCATAAGATAGCTTTTTAATGAAGCCCAAAATGATAATAAAAACATCACTAAGGCAATCTGATACAATCTTTCAAGAGTATATAACAAACATGAGTTGAATTACAATTCAATTTTTTGGGTTTAAAACATAATGATGGCACATGTTACAAGGGAACTCAAGAAATAAGTAATCCATATTAATGTTTTTCCAACCCTTTTCAAATTTTTCATGGAAGAGAAGAATGATTTCTTAATCTTTATGGAGAGGCATGGAAATATTTTTGTGTATTTTTTCAACCTTATGAATCCATTATTATATATATTTGTTAACATAATGGTTCCTCCTAAGGAAATTTTTGTTCCAAAATTCATAGATTCCCTGTCTACATTTCCATTATGTACATAGTATAATATATTCAGTATGTCTATGATTGAAGTAGTCAGGATCAAACTTGTCACTATAATAGAGTTACCTCTGACTAATTCAATAATTTGAGAGACTATCTTAATAGCCTAGGATTTTACATCGTTGCATCTTTCCTCTAAAATAGTTAAGGGACCTGTTATGTCTGCTTCCTTAACTAAGTGTTATTTGGATTATAAATATTAATTTACATGGACATTGTTTTATTTTATTTATATTCCATTTTGACTGTAATAAAATGAATTTTTACTTAATAAAATGCCTCTATTATTATTAAGATATTTATTATTTAATTTTATGATTTCATGTATTCTATTTTGGATACTCCCAAAAGGAGGATAATAGTTATTTAATTTTCATTGACACCCGTTATTTGTTAAAATATTATTTGGGTGACATTGATTTATCTTTGATAACACTTTTATACTTTGTTACATTAATTATTTTGACTTATTTTTTGATACCAACATTATTCTTATTTATGAATTAAATTTGGAAATTTACTTTTAAAATTTACCTTTTTCATTATAAATTTTAAGAAGCCTATTACTCATAAAATTTAATTATTTATGCCTAACTTGTTTTTATACATGGTTTGTAAAATATCCTGATTTTTTATCATCAAAAAAGGTATATTGTTGGTACCTCCTTGTTTTAAGGCTAAAAATTATTATTTTAAATGTTTTTAATGAAACTAATGTGTTATTATAGTATATTATTTTCTAATGAATTATTTTAAGAAATTTGGATAAGTTTTGAAATGAGCCACTGTTAGTTCGTTTCTACCACCGACAGATACTGTCCCCACTAGATTTTGCCACAACTAGAACATTCCACTGTCAAAGGTTTTATATCACTAAATCTATTACACTATAAATAATGATACTGATAGAGTATTTCTATCACTTTAATCTTCTAATGCTAGGTGTGGAATCGTGAGAGTGGGGCCATTGCAAGAGTGGTGTTGTCTCTCGAGTGGTTCTGCCGCCAGAGTTATGCCACTGCCAGATTTGTGCTACCATAAGAGTCGTGCTACCTCTAGGGTTGTTCGGATACTAGATATTATAATTCTTGATCTACTAAGACAACTATTTTTTCTACTTTTGGTTTGTGATACCGGTGGACTATGCGACCACCAACGTTTTCTACTGCTGATCCTTTCTTTCATCAGAGAGGATCTACTATTTTTCTATGAAACAATTGATGTTATGCTACCTTTAATATATGGGATCCCAAAGCCTTGATTATGGGATTTATGTAATATTAACATATAATGATTATTCATTATCCCTTTCACATATGAATTCAAGATATGTCATAGCTCTGTTCAAAAATCTAAAAATATAGATGATTATTCTCTGATATGTATTCAAACCTATGGTATTATATATATTTCTAAAGTACTTTCTTATGTACAATTGTGGGTGAGTGATTCTAAATGTGGGTATATTTGTCTTATACACTAAATAAAAACTATTTAATTCAGCTTTGAATGAGTAGAGTATAATAAAGATCATGATTCTTTCCGTTAGATAGAACTAAAATTTCACAACACTCTATTTTCCTATAACATTCAAAGAATCTGATCGAGCTCCCGATGCAGTCAAACCAGAGGAATCACGAGAATATAGAGCATTACAAATCATGTGGCACATCATTTCTTCATCACTATTTATTTTGTACCTTTTTTATTTTACCTTCAAGAAGTATGCAGTTTCACTTCTTATATTTAATCAGATAGACTAATGTACTTAAACTAGAGAATACATAATATTCTCACTATCTATTTTCATCTGATTTCCAGCTATTGTTGTAGAAGAGGTCCCTATGTGTTTCATGTTGTTATTCTACCAGTGTATAACTATATAAGAAGATCTGATTCTGGATATCTTTTGTGTAGTTTCTTGAAAACACTATCTAGGTTGTGGATTAAATTATTTTTAAATAATCTTCTTTGAAGTAGATGATTTTCATATGGATGGTATTAGGTCTCATCATGAGACTGAACACCATGTTTTTTTGTTTTGTGTTTTTTTAGGATTCCTTTATTTTAAATCTTAAATTGAATATGATTTAAATTGTAAATGAAACATATAATTTGGTAGGTAGTATTATCTAGTGTTTATATAAGGATTTGATTAAGTAAATTGATTTCAAAATATAATGTAATTACATATATTGTTTTAAAAGAGAAATAATCAATCTTTGAGAAATATTTTAAAATCTCAAACCTATATCAAATTACTATTTTGATTCACTGGGTGAATTTATTTTAATTGGGTGATTTTTTTATTTTTTTTAATAGATATTATTTGTGGAACTGAATTCACCCCCACTTGAGATAATCACTCCAATGAGAAATAAAATAATTGTAACACATGAAAGATGTATAAAAATATTCTTTTCACCTATAAGGAAAAAAATAGGATATTAAAACATCCATTTGATTTGAAAACCTTTTTAAAAATATCAAGAATACAAGGTAAAAGTGTATTTCGTAGAAGAAATATGAAATATTATTAAGGAATCCAAACATAAAATAATGGTTATAGTGGTGGGAAAAGCGTTTGACATGGTATACATTTAAATCGAACATTCCTTTTTTCTTTTTCTCGAAACATTCCATATAAAATACTATCAATGATTCCATTTGAAAACCTTTTTAATGAATCCCAAAGTGAAATAAAATCTTAGTTTTAATTCTCCAATATCTATATAAATAAATCAATAAAATATTTTGAAGAATAATTATATACATGAAAAATATTTAGAAAATAATAATTTAAAACATTTCAAATAAGGTTTTAAAGTAAAGTGACTTTTACATTAAGTATAAATCATCTCATACTTTACTTATCTTATGGAAAAATAAATTTAGGTTAATTATTTATTTTCCTAAAATCAATTTTTAATACTTATTATTCATCATATTTATCTTTTACCATGCTATTTAAAAAACTTAATCAATTAATTTCACGTCATATGTTTTCAAAATATTCTACTGATATATTCAAAAAAAATTTGGTATGTTGACTATGGGCCAAGAGATAATTATTACATAATCTCAAGAGGAATAATAATAAAATAATTATCACATTAATAAATTATTTTTAATTTTAAATTCAATGATTTCTGATGGTAATAAAAACGAGTTACATTATAATCATTGAGATGGTATGTCGAACATACACATGAGTAACATATCCAATTGTCAATGATCATGAGAGAATGAAGGAAAGTAATATATTTTCCATTAAATAATTTTAATTAGATCATAAATATTATATTATATCTTTAAATACTCTATATATTTCATCCATGTGATGTAGTAATGAAATATGAATCTCATCGATTCATGGAGATGGTAATCCACACATACGCACTAATGACATTATCATTTTTCAATAGATTAAAAGGTAAGAATATAGATGATATATAACTTTTGAAGAATGATAATTATTTATTTAATATAATAAATATATATATACATATTAAATCCATCACTATAACCATTCATAATAGGCAGTTATGGAAAATGAATTACATTGGTTAGTTAGGTGGTAGCCCACCGTACAAACAAATGATGGATTCAATTTCCAATTGATTGAAGGATATGGATATAGTTTATTACATTAATATAAAAAATATCTATATATGGAATATAATTTTTTTATTATTCCAACATTATTGAATAACATTATGAAGAGGTAGAGTGAAAAATAAAACTAAAACATCTAGTAAAAATATATAATTCTTCTTCCCACAACCTCCTCTTATATACATGTTAATCCCTATAAGGATGGTATTATTAAAAAAAATACCTCTAGGACACGAATATGGATTCTAGTAATTAATTAGGGTCTGTATTTTTGTTATTAAGTGCTAAAAATGTGCCCAGAAGAGAGGATAGAAGTTACCCTTTTACAAGTAAGGGGGGGGGGACTCTAAGAATTACCTATGGTATTAAATTAATATTCAAGAAAAAATTGATCCAAATTGAAATAATTGTAATATAACATTTTTATGATTATAAATACACACATTCAATAAAATGTGGATATTTTTTCATTATTTTTTCACCCTTATTTCATAGAATTAACTTTATCAATTTCGACAATTACTGTGAAATTTATTTTTTTACTCTAATGGGTAATGAAAGATACTATAAAATAAAAAGGGACAAAAAATGGGTCAAAATTAATATTTTCAACCATATCCCATTACCTTGTCTAAATATAATATTTTTATTAATGTTAAATACTTTAATATAGTACTTTTTATTATAAAATATTATTAATTTCATTTTTTGAAATACATGAAATATTCTAATATAATATGTATATTACTAATGTAAAAAGGTTAAAAAATTAAATTTAATTAAAAATAACAGATAAATGGTATTATTATAGTCATATAATTAAAATTTATAAGTTTTGATATCATTTTAAAACAGAACTTTTGGTTTAACCCCTTTGATAATAAATATTAACATTAACCATATTAATGACTTCTTAATATTAAAGGGTTATAATTTAACCTATATGGTCAAAATTAGATGATAAATTGAAAATGATTGATATTTTAGATAATTTATAATCTTAATTTTTTGTATTTATATATTTTTATGATTTTTAAGTAATTGAATTCAATATATTTGACAAACATACTATTAATGTCATTCTAAGAACAATTCATATAAATAAACTTTGAAAACAATGTGAAAGTAATAAAATTATAAAAAATACATTAAAACCCATAAAATATGATATTTTTATCTAAATAATTAATGGGACAATTTAACATAACCAAAAATATAACTCTAAGTGCTTTTAATATAATTTACATGATTTTTACTGCATACACAAGAACTCCATCGATGTTCCATAAGAATTTACGATACTTATTTCATCAATAAAAAATTTAAAAAAATATCAACCATAAAAATAAATTAATAAATTTCAAAATTAGATTTTATATTCATTAAAAATGAATATTTATTCATATATATGTTCAGACATTATATTTAATATGTTATTTTGACATTTCAAGCATTGCACAAGAATTTTGATAACATTATTGATATATAACTCCAAAGTTAAAACAATAGATCCAAATAATCTTTTATATATAATTTGGATTACCCAAGAAATTAAAATAATTTTAATTATCTATTATTATCATTAGGATACCCAATTTTACTTTTCTAATGTTGTGCAAGCATTGCGTAGTTGCCGAAAATAATTTTCACATTTCACATGGAATAAATTCTAATTAAAATGTTATGAATTTTATTTATATGATATTTATATTATATTATCAATAATTATTCATATAATATGTTTAATAAATGTTAATATCATATTCATGTTTGGATATATCATAAAAGATATTGTATTTCATAAAAGTTTTTTTTACTATTCACTAAAAATTTAACTTCTCCGAAAAAGTATCAAAAAATCACACCATGATAAATTATAAATCCTGATTAGAAAAATGAAATTTATTTAATAAAATTAAACTCTTAAAATTATAATAAATTATTTATATATATAAATGCATAAAACGCAGTGGAAAATCATTTTTATAAAAATGTATTATTGTTCTGAAAAAAGGAAATTATAAAAAAAACATGTATAAAGATCATTACTATGTAATAAATCTTATTATATCAAACTAAATTAGGTTTAACTTTATTTAAGATCAAATTACGATCATAATAATAATAATTTTTAAAATAATTGATGGTTTTATAAAAATATATGTTTTACTATTAAATGAAAAATCAATATTTTCAGAAATATCTCAAAAAATCACACAAAAATAATTTTAATATAATGATTTTAAAAAAATATTATTTTTATATAATAAATTTTTGAAACTTCAAGAAATTAATTTTTATATTAACTGAAAAAAATAAATCAAACATCTTTTTTAAGAAAGTGTATTTTTGAAGCATAATAAACATTACAGGAAAATGAGAACTGATTTACTAAGAATTATTAAATATATTTATATTGATTATGAAATTTATATATATATATATATATATATATGATAATATGTTTATTACTATTCATGTCCTCAAATTCAATGGATATGTTATAATTTAAATATTTAAATAATAATATCTTTTGGTCTGTTTAATCTCTATATTCCATATTGATTACTCTACAAATATAGTTTTATTTTTTAAAATCTCAAAGAGTTACATAAATAGATAAGTAGTGGAATAAAAATAAGGCATAAAAACAATACTATTTTTATAGTGGTTTGGTTTATAGAGATCCTAAATGTACCCTTCATTCCCCTTTAACTCTGTGATAGGGCTGATACTCACTATAATTAACAAATAATAAGTCTTTTACAGGTGTAGAATCAACTTAGTCTATTATAGAATAGACTATACTTTGATAACTTTTAATAAAATAAAAGAAAACAATTGTATTATAAGAATATACCAAAACTATCCATTCCTTTTTCAATTTTGTAATAATAACCAAATTGATGATCGTTTTATCTTGAATTTATTTTCATCATAATAATGGATGTGTTTGAGTCTGATTGGAGTTTAATTTTTACTAAATGAATAAATATTTATTGAGCATGTAAAAAAACAATACAATTTTTTTCATTTCATTTTTATGATTTTAAGTCATAATTTTCCCTATATATACATGATATATATATATATATCAAAATTTATAATATTTGATCTAAAATAAATTTTGGTAAATTATATTATTCATATTATGTCAATATCACTATGTAATAAAGGGCCATTACTCATAAATGATGACAGAGTTAAAAAAATATGAAACATTATCCTTCACCATTAATTTGTTACACCATGAAATATTAATATATATTATAATGTTAGAGATCATGATATAATGTTCCAAGACACATAATTATTGCACTCTACTAGTTGTAGAATCATGAAACAATATATCTTGGCCACAGTATAACAATTTTATAGAATATTTCTGGATAAGTTTAGCATAAAATGTTATATAATGATGAATATTATCATATTATATAAATTCAATGATATTATAGATATCATATAACTCATTGAATATTCAATATATTGTTTATCTAATTAGATAAAAAAATAGATCTATGGGTCAAAAAAATTATTCACCATAATTCTTGGTGTTACACCACAATTTTTGAGATGAAATTAAATATAAGTAAATCAATTAATTTTTTTTTGTGAAAATGGAATAATTCACTTGGAAAATAATTGCACAATCAACAGACCATATTACTTGGGTTTAAGGAGAATGAAAATAGTGACCACTTGGTCTTGCAATATATGGTTTTGGGAACAATTGAATCATGTGGAGGTGGTCGATATATTAAAAACTATTTGAATTTTTTTTCTTAAATCAAGAGAGAGGCTCTTGAAATTTATAATTTTTTTAATATTTGAAGAAATAAATACATGAGTATGGGAACTCTATTTATTTGTTAATGTTGATAATCCGAAAATACCCCTATTTATTACCTTTGTTTCAATGTGAGGATCAAATGATAAAACCCCCTAGTGGGGATCCACACATCCTCATTTGATCTCCGAGCAATTCCACTCATTCTACAAGTTCTAGCATGGTGAGTTAAATCTATTGTTTTGTTCATCTAGAAAACATGTTCTTAGGAGTTGAAGAAATGTCTCTTTTCATTCTTGTTGTTTAGAGGGAGAGGGAGGTAGGAGATAAGATAGAATTCGTTTTACACAAAAATACTCTATTCTCAGTTTTTTATGGTCTACAAAATAGATATAACCGTTTATTTATAGAGTTGGGATTTTAGTTAATATATTATTTAATTTAATATCATCATTTACATAACATTTATTACCTCTAATAAACCCCATTCCATATAATAATTATATAATTATTATTTTTTGGCATGTTTTAACTTGTGCAATAATAAATATTATATAATACTCATGTTAATTAGTATTTTTCACCACACTCGATCTTAGTGAATTAGAGATCTTATACCATTTTTGAACAATTGAATAAATATTGTATTCATAAAAACATATTTTATTCACAATCTAGTAAATAAATATTTAGTAAAATATTCAATAAAAAATATAATTATTTTTATTGTAAGAAAATAAAAAAACATTTATTTAATTTATCTGAAAAATATAACATGAATAAAATTAATCCTCATACTTGAGTATAATATTTATACCATTAATTAAACTCTAATATAATTTAATCATGATCAAAAGAAACTCTTACTGTGTGACTCTTTGGAATTCTTTCTCATGTGCATTAGTAGGGCTTTCCTAAAGTCCAAGACTATGGTTAAGAAGTAGTCCATGTAACCCAATAAAAAGAATCTAATGTTTCAATGTTGAAAACTGCATACAAACACTAATTTTTCAATCATATCCCTTAATCATAATATCACGTCAAGAAGGTTTGGCATCTGTGTCACTAACCTATATACTCGATATGTCTACTTTTAAATATTATAAACAAACATGTAATTAAACCATGGATTTACATATGTTTCCCAATAGAAGGCATGTCAACAAATGGAAAATTCCTCCCCATTAGGGGACTCTATTTTATTCGTAATCCCAAATGTGATTTTTTCACATATCATTTATCTGTATCCTAGAATTACAAGAATCATAGTTTACACTTTCTTTCCCCTCTTGTCCGAGGTATGTCATAACAGATGATCCAGATGAGACTCTTATTACTTTTCATTTCTGTGACATGTGGTCCTAGTTGTATGACACAAAATTGTAAGACATCATGCCATCCACCCTTCACAATGTTAAACTGAAACACTTATGTTTTAGTCACATTAACTAAACTACATAATTTCCAGAACTACATGTGTCTTGACTCCTTACATCATAGGATATGTAGTAACAGTCAAATATTCAATACTAGGTCCATCCAAAACAAAATTTAACAATTCAAATTCCATTTTCATAGTTCAGAACTACATGGGGAGCCCTATAAAAACTACATATTTCATAATTTTTTGTTTGAAGAGATATGTATGGACACATATGTAACAGCCCAAGATTTTATTCTTTTTAATTTCACTAATGTCTTGTGTTGTATGCTACACCAAAAGGAGTTTTCACAACACGCATCCTTGACTTGTCTTTCTTTACACGCAATCACGACCTTCCTCGATAGCTTGTGTTGTACGCAATACCGAGTTTCACTAAACAACGATATCCTATTAAAATATTATTAAAACTAGCCGTTATGAATAGTAATAAACACTTTTTGAAATTTTTTAATTTTATTTTTCAAAATTGAATTCATTTTTGGATTCGTAATATCGAAATTAGCTTAGGGTGAAATTTTGGTGATTTTCTGATAACTTTCATATTTTGATGAATAGTGAAAATTACTAAATTTTAATTAAAAACAACTTTTTCAATCGAAATAATTAATAGTGATAAATTATTATTTTGAGTGGTTTTAAAGTATATTTAGAATATATTTTTACAATTTAATACAATGTTGGTCATTGGATGTAAATTCACATTTAAACCAGACATAAACAAGTGTCAATCTTTTGATAGTTATTATCTCTTAAGAACACACTTTGTTTTGACGACGGGAATTAATTTTTAAATTAATTAATGTAACTGATATGTTTTGAATTTGATAAAATAGACATCATTTTTGAATTTATAATATCAAATATAGCTTAGGCCTAATTTTTGGTATTTTTCTGGAAACGTTCATTTTTTGATGAATAGTGAAACTGCTAAGTGGTAGGTTAAAAACTGAATTTTGCATAAAACATAATTTTACCGCTTCTGTGAATGGAATTTCGAAAATCCGACAGACACGGTTGATATCAGTAAGTAAAATGTGGTTCAATGAGATAAAAATATTTTTTTGGTGAATAGTAACTTTTTACTTTTTTTTTACCGCGGTTAATAGTAAATAGGGTATTTAAGGGTAAATATGAAATTACTATTACCCTAACACATGTCCTAATTCTATTGGATAAGTGTAATTCGACCAAAAAAAACCTTATGAATATAATATGACCATTTAGGTCCACTTGGACTAGATTATGACATTTAATATTATTTTATTTAATGAATAGTTAAAATAGTTAAAATCAAAGTTTAATAACTAAAACATTTTTAATATGGGTTTATACATAAGATAAATTCAATTATAAATATTCATTAGAAAGCTAAAAATATTTCCTACATAACGATATTTTATTTATAATTTTTAGACTTTAAATAAATTAATTTATTTATGACACAACGATAATGCAGTAATTACCCTTTTAAGGAAATATTAACATAATTTATGTTATAAATGCCCAAATAAATGTAATTTGAGACATTTTATGAATTAAACTAATTTTGTAGGTTACTATAATATATTAGTGTTGATTTAATCTACTTGGTTCGAACATATAATTCTGTTATGACTTTCACAAAAATCATATATCAAATAGTGTCAAAATTGACACAAAATAGTTTTTAAATCAAATATTATATTATTAATTGTTATTTTATACCTAAAAATCTAAGGTTCGGCCAAATGACTTATATAGGGATATATATATTAATAATAAACATCTTGGGGTTCGTTTGGCATGTTATAGTAAGTGTATTAACAATATAGTGTAAGAAAACAAAAAGACACGGTAAAAGTTAAATTATTTAACTTAGAGTTAAATCTAATTGATAAGGTTAAAATAATAACCTAAACTTGTCTAAATCCTATTGGTTGATAGGATTTAGACCCATCCCCACTTTACCTTCTAAATAAGACCCTTTGGAACCATTATAAACCGATTTTTACTTTCATATAAAATAATATTTTGAGATATTCCTAAGGTGCTCCTCTCCTCCCTTATAAAAGGGCACCTCCTACCCCTCCTCCTCACACCAATTTGAGCACTCAAGCTCGGACAACCCCTGCCAGAATCCCTTCTACACTTCCCTAGAATAATCCTAGAGGTCCTGGTCTTCTTCAAAGACCAATCTTAGTTCCCTAAGTGGAGGATTCAAAGAGGAGTTTCAAAGAAGAGGTAATATCCATTACTGATCTTTTCAATTTCTTTCTTCTTCAACTTCTTCTTCTTTAGTTGTTTCATGATAAAGTACTAACATAAGTATTACTTACATACTGATATGTTATTATGAAACAACCCTAATTCACCTTCTATCCATCCTACGGAAAAATGAAATCACCGCGCGTGCGTACGTACGGAATACCGTCTCCACGCCGTGGTGTAATCAATTTTCCACCATCACCTTACAAGGATGGGTATAATGGTGTAATGAGTAACTATATAAAGTGATATTGATACTAAAATAGTATAAATACACTTAAATACAATTCCATGATCATAGGAACGATATCATCACTCGTGCGTACATACGGAATACCGTCTCCACGATGTGATGCGACTCGTTCTACATGATCTTCATTTAATAATGATTATAAAAATGAATTAAATTGAATGAATATGATATATATTACACTAATACCATTCTGTAAATGAGTTATCTATAACCTAATGAAAAGAATAAGAATTTATTCGACAAAACACGCATAAGAACAAAAAGTTATAAACACCCGAATAACAAGTAGCAATGAAATATTACTACTAAGAAGCTAAGAATATGACCATATATGATATCATAAAAATAAGTATGATTCTGGAATAATTCAATAACATTATTTAAATCATTATACAGGAGGTTAGGACACTTACAAAGCAAATCGGACCTAAGGTAAGGGAAATATCACAATCTCATTTTTATCCGAGATTTCTTATACTTTGGTATTTACTGGGGTGTATTTTATCATCCACATCCATGTTTCCTCAATATGTAATGTTATTTCTATCCACCTACAATTTTTTAAATCCAATTTTACCCTTCGGTGAGTTTTAGTAAAAGATATGAAAGGAATCATTTGTCGTTTTTCGTACGAGGTACTTTTTTGACTTTTCCGACAAAAGTACGAGAAGAATGTTTTTTTAACTTATACGGATTGAATGGATTTTTAAAACATTATTTCCAAGAAGCTTCCATTACAAGTTTTCAAGTTTATTTTTAATCAACTTATTTTATTTTAAAATTATATGGCATGTTAAGAAAGGAAAATGTTTTTGAAGTAGAAAGGATATTTTCCTCAAGAATGGAGTTGAAGTGTTTTATAAAAATTATTTTCCGTCTAAGATAATAAAGGGTTCTGTTTTATCCCTATTATTACATTGATTTTATTATGTTTTGATGGAATTATTTTTATGAATTCCTTTTCTTATATGACTTGTTTTATGTTGTCATGATGTTTAAGAATTTCATTTTTATTACATGGGTTATGAAATGATGTATGATTTATGATTTTGTGGAACACATAAGAATGGTATCATTATGAGATGGGTGGGACCTATATCTCCCTCCAATGAATTGGGTAAATATTTTATATCTCATGAGATAGACATGGATGGAATGGTAGGTTATACCGGTTCAGTGAAACAGGACTGAAACGAGGGTGACTCGGTTCAGAAAGGGACTTTTTCCACTAAGATAGTCTTGGAAATGAGTCTTGACTAAAAAGAAATGATTCTCTATGATTATGTGTGAATGCCACAAAGTTTCATGTTTTATGTTATGATTATTGTGATTACATTTCATTGCCATGATTTATCCCATGTTATGAAATTATGATCTCTTTTGCAGGATAAGATTTCCAAAAGTTATGTGCTTGTGTATACGATGTGATTGATATTTCTTTTGTTTACCCTTACTGAGAATTTGAGCTCACCCTTTTATGTTTTATTTTCCCCAGGATATAAAGAAAGGTTTTAGGTATAAAAAAGGAAGATCTTTATGGGAGATGTTGAAGATCTTTCACCAGGATTAGAAGATTACGTTCCGAGTTTCCAAAGACACTAAACTATTATGATCCTTGCATGTGTGTTTTTGTTATGTACTAAGTATTCCACAAATTTAATGTAATGTCAATGTACATCATGCTTCGGGTCTCTACAGTTGGTATCAGAGGAAAGGTTTAGTCAACCTTTGGAAACTAGGATGCGAGAACTTTAGTGAGATCCCTAGAGATATTTCTAAGGTATGTCTAGGGATGTCTCTAAAGTTAAGTATATGTATAGGTTATAGTCCTAGAATTGCGCTAATGATATTAGAATTATAACCTAAGATATTAGATATTGAAGGTACTCCCCCTTTATTATGATGTTTTCCCTAGCATATTTTTTGCCTCCCACACTATTCTATTTGGGTTTTAGACGATGGCTGGAACCCGAAGGAACCGTGTTGATCAATGCAATGGACAATGCAATGATTTCCCTCCTGAACAAACAAATGTTATGGGATATAGAGTGCAAAATCTTATTGCTATACTTACACAAGCTATGAATCATTCTAGACTTCCAGATGAGCAGAGAAGGGAACAAAATTCTATTGAGTCCTTCCTGAGGCAACGTCCACCTTCATTCAGTTGGACTTCCAATCCACTTGTTGCTGAACAATGGATCAGTACCACTGAAAATATATTTTCAGTTCTTCAATGTTCTGAACATGATTAAGTCATCTTAGTAGTGTATCGTTTGGAAGGTGATGCTGATCAATGGTGGAATCTTATTAAGAATACGAGGCAAAGGGATGAAATTGAGTCCATGGAATGGGACGAGTTCAAGAACTTATTTTTCAATAAGTACTTCCCACATATTCTTCGAACAAAGATGGAAAAGGAGTTTCTTGAGCTGAAGCAGAAGGATGATGAATCTGTTGGTATATACGAAGAAAATTTTACAAGACTTGCAAGGTATGCATCTGACATTATCATCCAACCTGAAAGTAAAGTTGATCGATTTTTCAGTGGCTTAAAACCAAGTCTTCGAAGGGAATTAGCTATAAGAGACTTCAGTAGAAATGAAGAAATTGTGCGTTGTGCTATGAAGGTAGAAATGGAAGTTGGTTTTACATATCCATCTCATGGTTTTGGAAAGAAACGAAAGATGGAGTTCAAGGAGAAATTTTAGAATAATGGTGAAAAGAAGATGAATGTTTCCTTATGCTCAAAGTGTGGAAAGAAGTATGGTGTAGATTGTCTTAAAGGGACTAGAAAATGTTTTAAGTGTGGAAAAGAAGGTCATCGAGCAGCTGAGTGTCGATGTAATGGAAAAAGGGTTTCTAATGATGTGAATAAAGAAAACACTACAGAGAACGCACCACCAACACTTCAATGCTTCAAGTGCAAGGAAATGGGGCATTATGCTAATAAATGCCCTAATCCAAGGGTTAGTGATGATCAACATGAGCAACCACTTAAGGCAAAGTACAAAGGTAAGTCACATGCGATCACTATTGGAGATGTTGAATATGACAACGATGTGGTGGAATGATTAAGTGTTTATGTAGTGGGATTCCAAAATAATGTTGTATCATGGAGTATTGGAATATTTAAGTATTGGTCTAATGTGGTATTCAAAGTGATTGAGATTTTTTTAATAAGATGATATGCGCATAATGAAAGGAAAACGAGAAAATGAAATGTTTGACAGTATTCATGAGCTCATGATTGATATAAGGACTAAGTGATATCATGGTTTGAGTATATAGAATTTTTAGGATTTTGGTATGTGGAAAGTGTTAACTTTTAACAGCACTCATGTTTTCAATAAGGTTCAATGGGTATTCAAGAGAATACATGATCAAGGACTTTGAATGTTTGGAATGTGACCAACAAGATATATCTTAGGATATATGGGGATCAATGATGGTATTAAATCTCTAAGAGTGGACGACAGTATTATGGATAAGCCTAAAGATTGGAATGGATTATGTTGGACATGAGTTAGTATTATTGATGGGATGTTATAGTAATATTTCTTTAGAAAAAAGGACAACCTGCAGGACGGGCGACAGCCCATCGCGTCGGACAAGGCTGTGGAAATTGAACCCACAACCGAAGTGCGACTGGCCTTTATCGCTTACCACTGGCCTACAGGAAGTCCATGTTTAGTAGAAACTAGTTTTATTATATTAAGCAGTATGATATATGAAGTATAAGTTCATTTTAGGAACCATATATGATTAATCTCACTATAGAATGACTTATGTATATTTAATAACTTTTGCTAACCTTTTGTTTGAGACAGATGGAATGACCCGTCATTCTATCACATGATCTGCTAACACTTCACGAATAACAAATTCAACTTCATTTATTTAAGATATGAAGTGGAAATTGTTCAAGGAACGAACAACAGTGAGATTGTACCAAAATAAAGTATGTATTTATTCTAATTCAAATTCTTCAACTTTAGGGAAACGATCTTGAAAACCAAAAATGTTGTCCTAGTGCTCTTATATCTGATTAATCAGATGGTACCTTAGATCGTCACAAATTTATGGATTTGTGATTGTTGGCTTTTCCATAGCCATGTTCTCTACCACTCTCCATCAGAACATGATGGTTAGATTTTTCTTCCATATCCATATTTTCACCTATGTGAAAACCCAGTGATTAGTTTATTTGGGTAACCGTTATGTTTCATACTTTCGTTTTTAATTATTGGTTTTGGTATTCCTTTTTACGATGTGGATTTCTATTAAAGAAACTTTCTAATAGTAAACCATTTATAACCCCGACGAATTTCGAGGGCGAAATTCATTTTAAGGGGGGTAGAATGTAACAGCCCAATATTTTATTCTTTTTAATTTCACTAATGTCTTGTGTTGTATGCTACACCAAAAGAAGCTTGCACAATACGCATCCTTGACTTGCCTTGCTTTACATGCAATCGCGACCTTCCTCGATAGCTTGTGTTGTACGCAATACCGAGTTTCACTAAACAACGATATCCTATTAAAATATTATTAAAACTAGCCATTATGAATAGTAATAACCACTTTTTGAAATTTTGTAATTTTATTTTTCAAAATGGAATTCATTTTTGGATTCGTAATATCGAAATTAGATTAGGGTAAAATTTTGGTGATTTTTGGATAACTTTCATATTTTGATGAATAGTGAAAATTACTAAATTTTAATTAAAAACAACTTTTTCAATCGAAATAATTAATAGTGATAAATTATTAATTTGAGTGGTTTTAAAGTATATTTAGAATATATTTTTACAATTTAATACAATGTTGGTCATTGGATGTAAATTCACATTTAAACCAGACATAAACAAGTGTCAATCTTTTGATAGTTATTAACTCTTATGAACACACTATTTGTTTTGACGACGGGAATTAATTTTTAAATTAATTAATGTAACTGATATGTTTTGAATTTGACAAAATAGATATCATTTTTGAATTCATAATATCAAATATAGCTTACGCCTAATTTTTTGTATTTTTCTGGAAACGTTCATTTTTTGATGAAAAGTGAAACCACTAAGTGGTAGGTCAAAAACTGAATTTTGCATAAAACTTAATTTTACCACTTCTGTGAATAGAATTTCGAAAATCTGACAACCATGGTTGATATCAGTAAGTAAAATGTGGTTCAATGTGATAAAAATAATTTTTTTGGTGAATAGTAACTTTTTACTTTTTTTTACCGCGGTTAATAGTAAATAGGGCAACTAAGGCTAAATATGAAATTACTATTACCCTAAAACATGTCCTAATTCTATTGGATAAGTGTAATTTGACCCAAAACAACCTTATGAATATAATATGACCATTTAGGTCCACTTGAATTAGATTATGACATTTAATATTATTTTATTTAATGAATAGTTAAAATAGTTAAAATCAAAGTTTAATAAATAAAACATTTTTAATATGGGTTTATACATAATATAAAATCGATTATAAATATTCATTAGAAAGATAAAAAGCTTTACTACATAATTATATTTTATTTATAATTTTTAGACTTTAAATAAATTAATTTATTTATGACACAACGATGATGCAGTAATTACCCTTTTAAGGAAATGTTAACATAATTGATGTTATAAATGGCCAAATAAATGTAATTTGAGACTTTTTATGAATTACACTAATTTTCTAGGTTACTATGATATATTAGTCTTGATTTAATCAACTTGGTTCGAACATATAATTCTGTTATGACTTTCACAAAAATCATATATCAAATAGTGTCAAAATTGACACAAAATAGTTTTTAAATCAAATATTATATTATTAATTGTTATTTTATACCTAAAAATCTAAGGTTCGGCCAAATGACTTAGATAAAGATATATATATTAATAATAAACAACTTGGGGTTCGTTTGGCTTGTTATAGTAAGTGTATTAACCATATAGTGTAAGAAAACAAAAAGACACGGTAAAAGTTAAATTATTTAACTTAGAGTTAAATCTAATTGATAAGGTTAAAATAATAACCTAAACTTGTCTAAATCCTATTGGTTGATAGGATTTCGACCCATCCCCTCTTTACCTTCTAAATAAGACCCTTTGGAACCATTATAAACCGATTTTGACTTTAATATAAAATAATATTTTGAGATATTCCTAAGGTGCCCCTCTCCTCCCTTATAAAAGGGCACCTCCTCCCCCTCCTCCTCACACCAATTTGAGCACTAAAGCTCGGCCAACCCCTGACAAAATCACTTCTCCACTTCCCTAGAATAATCCTAGTGGTCCTGGTCTTCTTCAAAGACCAATCTTAGTTCCCTAAGTGGAGGATTCAAAGAGGCGTTTCAAAGAAGAGGTAATATCCATTACCGATCTTTTCAATTTCTTTCTTCTTCAACTTCTTCTTCTTTAGTTGTTTCATGATAAAGTAATAACATCAGTATAAATTACATACTGATATGTTATTATGAAACAACCCTAATTCACCTTCTATCCATCCTACGGAAAAATGAAATCACCGCGCGTGCGTACGTACAGAATACCGTCTCCACGCTGTGGTGTAATCTATTTTCCACCATCACCTTACAAGGATGGGTATAATGGTGTAATGAGTAACTATATAAAGTGATATTGATACTGAAATAGTATAAAAACACTTAAATACAATTACATGATCATAGGAACGATATCATCACTCGTGCGTACGTACGGAATACCGTCTCCATGATGTGATGCGACTCGTTCTACATGATCTTCATTTCATAATGATTATATAAATGAATTGAATTGAATGAATATGATATATATTACACTAATACAATTCTGGAAATGAGGTATCTATAACCTAAAGAAAAGAATAAGAATGTATTCGACAAAACATGCATAAGAACAAAAAGTTATAAACACCCGAATAACAAGTAGCAATGAAATATTACTACTAAGAAGCTAAGAATATAACCATATATTATATCATAAAAATAAGTATGATTTTGGAATAAGTCAATAACATTATTTAAATCATTATACAGGAGGTTCGGACACTTACAAAGCAAGTCGGACCTAAGGTAAGGGAAATATCACAATCTCTTTTTTATTCGAGATTGCTTATACTTTGGTATTTACTGGGGTGTATTTTATCTTCCACATCCATGTTTCCTCAATATGTAATGTTATTTCCATCCACCTACAATTTTTTAAATCCAATTTTACCCTTCGGTGAGTTTTTAGTAAAAGATATGAAAGAAATATTTTGTCGTTTTTCGTACGAGGTACTTTTTTGACTTTTCCAACAAAAGTACGAGAAGAATGTTTTTTTAACTTATACGGCATGAATGGATTTTTAAAACATTATTTCCAAGAAGCTTCCATTACAAGTTTTCAAGTTTATTTTTAATCAACTTCTTTTAGTTTAAAATTATATGAAATGTTAAGAATGGAAAATGTTTTTGAAGTAGAAAGGATATTTTCCTCAAGAATAGAGTTCAAGTGTTTTATCAAAATTATTTTCCATCTAAGATAATAAAGGGTTCTGTTTTATCCCTATTATTACATTGATTTGATTATGTTGTGATGGAATTATTTTTATGAATTCCATTATCTTATATGACTTGTTTTATGATGTCATGATGTTTAAGAATCCCATTTTTATTACATGGGTTATCAAATGATGTATGATTTATGATTTTGTGGCACACATAAGAATGGTATCATTATGAGATGGGTGGGACCTATATCTCCCTCCAATGCATTGGGTAAAGATTTTATATCTCATGAGATAGACATGGCTGGAATGGTAGGTTATACCGATTCAGTGAAACAGGACTGAAACGAGGGTGACTCGGTTCAGAAAGGGACTTTGTCCACTAAGATAGTCTTGGCAATGAGTCTTGACTAACAAGAAATTATTCTCTATGATTATGTGTGAATGCCACAAAGTTTCATGTTTTAAGTTATGATTATTGTAATTACATTTCACTGCCATGATTTATCCCATGTTATGAAATTATGATCTCTTTTGCAGGATAAGATTGCCAAAAGTTATGTGCTTGTGTATACGATGTGATTGATATTTCTTTTGTTTACCCTTACTGAGCATTAAATCTCACCCTTTTATGTTTTCTTTTCCCCAGGATATAAAGAAAGGTTTTAGGTATAAAAAAGAGGAAGATCTTTATGGGATATGTTGAATATCTTTCACCAGGATTAGAAGATTACGTTCCGAGTTTCCAAAGACACTAAACTATTACGATCCTTGCGTGTGTGTTTTTTTTATTTACTAAGTATTCTGAAAATGTAATGTAATGTCAATGTACGTCAAGCTTCAGGTCTCTACAACATAAATATTATATCTCAGTCTATCTGTGGAAAAATATTCTAATTCTCTCTAATATATGAGCTATATCTACATAGGGGGTCAAATATGTACCTCTCCCCATTCATGAGATTTTATTTAATGAAAAATTTTTCTTGACCACACAAGAGTTTGACCAACGTGTGGGGAAGCCTTTACAAAAAATAAATATAGCTTGATTCATGTTTTGATGAGATACATTGTGATGACTGAATCATGTAACTAAGTCTTAGACATCATGAAAAAAATCATTCTTATGTATGGGTCAGACTAGTGTAAAGGAAATATTTCTACCCATTCTTGGAAAATTTTGACATGGAATGCTCCTTACATGTTCATAGACTCTCCTTTCACAAACCAACTTATGTCTCTAGGGAAGTATGAATCTCCAAAAACCTCCCAAGCCATTGAAAATGGATGGTCTCTGTCTCGGGGACATATTTCTTTGACGATGACCAATATGCCCCCATTGAATCTATATAAGTTTCTAAGAAAAAATTCTTTAAAATGAAATGAAAATTCATTATTAGGAGATAATTTTCCTACCACTTTATTCCCCGACAACATTGTATAGGAAACCATTCTTGTGGTTACTCCTCATGTACTTTCCCCTTATCTCCCCTTGGAATTGGAAACCCCCATATTACATCTTATAACATTTCATCCTAATTCCTAAATATGATGGACTATACTTAGATTGATTAATTTGAAAATGGGAGAATCATTTATGCCTCTTTCAAAGCTAAGTAACATTAAATCTTAAACTTAAAACATCCTTGATGTATAATGTTATGTTTCATGGTCCATGTCCTAGTTTCATGAAATTAAAATTAACCATTATATAGGCCCCCTTTACTCAGAAAAAAGTCATTTGGGAGTGGTTTCTTATTCCAAGATAGTGCCAATAAAGATGCCCTCATCATATTTTGACATCAATCCCTTCACAATCCCACATTTCTGGTCCTATGAAATCCAAATTTTCATAAATTACCAATCCATCAAAATTGGAGGCTCAATGTCTTTACAGATCCTTTTTTTGAATTTTCAAAGCATTTTCTCATTGGATCTATATATATCACCCATAAAAAAGACCTATCATCCAAATGAAAATGTGTTACTAGGAGAGGATTCTCCTACCTCTGTATTCCCTAAAATCATCATGATGGATACCATTATTAGGGTTACCCATAACGTACGTTCCCCATATCATGTATTGGATTCATAAATTGAAAAAACATGGTCTATAAATTCCCCATTCTTATATAAGGAATATTTGGTCACACTAGACCAGTAAGACCTATTTGGGTCCTCCCCTATTGATTTATTTTCAAATATGTTAAACCTAAAACATCAGTTTCATGAGTCCAGATAAACATCTCACAAAAAAGGGACACAATACTCTCCTGGTTGAAGCCCCACTAAGGTACCCTGGGTAAAAGATGAGTACCTGATCACTAGACCTATGTTTTTCATGGTTTAAGAAAAAATTGTGCAATAAAAATAAAATTAAAAAGTTACAATGATTTTAGGTAAAAATAGGCAAAGCATCGTCTAATAAAATGTCAATTTATACCCTTTAATCCCACACCACAATAGACATAATTGTTTTTGGTGGTAACAGAATATGCATAATGTTTTTATGTTTTTTCATGTAACCCAAGCCATAAATAAACTTTTCTTTTTAAGTCCCTTGGATCAAGAAAAAAATAGATCATTATCTGATATTTCATTCAAAACATTATTTATTTTACTGTGGAATACCCTCCTCTTTTTCCTGATCAGAACCCATTGCAATGGGGGAATTTTTTGGTTCCATAAAATTACATATACAAGAAAAAGATAAGTATATTAATCTGGGAATGGAGAAGAAAAAATATAATTAATAGTTTTAAGAAAATGTTTAAAGGGGGAATATCAATGAAGGGTAGATTGATCAGGTGAAGTGAAAATATCTTCCCAGACTACTTCTCTACATAGCATTCTGCTACTTTGTGATGCCCCCGTGAATAAAATTCTTTGCAAGATGAGACATCACTGCTGATTCCCATGAATGAAATGAAGACAATTTATAGGGTCGGGTGGTGATTTCCTCCCCCCATTAATGACTATCCCAATGAATGAAATCATTCATGGGATGGTAAAATACTATGGGTGATTTGGAATGATGTCAAAATCATTTGTGAGGATGAATAGTGACCCCCACGAATTACTACCCCCATGAATGAAATCATTCATGGTTCAGGTCATCCACATTGGACTCCCAAAAAAAGAATCCTCCTAGACCACCATGGATGAATATCCATCCCGATATATAGTTTATCCTTTATTCTATAAAAAATAACCTGATGACGATGTAAATAGGACCAAATAGTAGAGAGATTAGAGGAGCAATGAGAATAAGAAACAAAAATAGGATCCTTGGATATGAATTGGGAGAGTTTTGTCGATTCTTAGTATGTAAACCCACCATATATCATTACGGTGGAAATAAAAATAATCTAGTAGGTCATAAACATGAAACCCTTATATACACACAATTCTCTAGGGAATAAATGGATACCCTCTTTGCAGACAATCATCCCACATAGAAAAATTATATGCAGGTGGAACCTTTGTGTAATGTCTCGGTTCCGGAAGCCACCCAGAGGTGCACCGTACTCGGTTGGTCACATGGATTCAAGTGCATTTCACAAAATGTCAGAGGATTCCGACTAGCAGTGAGGGCCTTGGGTGTGATAGTGGTGAAACTATGACCTTATTGGCAGAGTACATAGCAGAAGTAAACAATGCATACAATAGCGGAAGCAGTAAATATCCAACAACAATAAACAGAAGAAGACTAAAACAATAAACAACTGGAGAAAACATGTATATATGAAATGATGCACGATACATATGTCTAGAAAAGTAGCCAAACAAGTCACAATTCTGAACACAATACTAAACAAAAGTAAAAACGAAAAAAATAAGCAACTCTTCAGCATCGCAAGCATCGTCTTGGTCCCATGCTCTCCTTGTCCAAAGCAATCAGGTACCAGAAGTCAAAGGGAGATTGACCTTGTCTATACCTGAAACAACATAGTCTCTTTGGGCCCAAAAGCATGGCCCAAACAGGGTGTGAGACTAAAATCCCAGTAGGAAACCACCCGAAGATCTGTGCCTCATAGTCAGTGATGATAGGTAATAATGCAGTAAGCAGTAAACAGTAATAGTAAAAAGTAACAGTAAACAGCATCCAATAAACAATAAGAATTAACAGGATGATATACAATAGTAATCAATCCACAGAACAATAAGCAGTAAAAAATCAAACAGCTAACCACAACAGGAACCCATCTGGGAAGTACTCATAGCCGACCCCTCTGGTCCTATCCATGATGTATCCACAACCCTCTAGGTAGTTCACTCAGCCTAACCCCTCTGTTTTGGTCAAACAAAATTATAAGACTCTATGGGGAAGCTCGTTCGGTAAATTCCCCTTATAGTCTAGGGTAGTTAGGGACTCTCTGAGGAATATCATGCGGTCTAACCCTCTTATATCCCCAAGGTCAAGAAACTCTCTGATCAAGCTCACTTGGTCAATTCCTCTTATAGTCTTAGGCCTATCACAGACTCTCTAAGGAAGCCCGCTCGATCAATTCCTCCTCTAGCCTGGAATTGTTCAAGGAAATTCAAACAAGTAAAGACTCTCTGAGGAAGATCACTCAGTCTACCCTCATATAGTCTATAATATCCAAGACTCTTTGGGAAGTTCACTCGGTCTACCCCCTATAGTATATAAATTCCAAGACTCTCTAAGGAAGCTCAATCAGTCTACCCTCCTATAGTCTATAATATCTAAGACTCTCTGGGAAGCTCACTCAGTCTATCCCTTATATTCTATAGCACCAGGTTCTCACTGTCCCATGCCATTCAAAGCATAATAATTCTATAAGGCCAAAGTACACATATATAGATACTTGGATGACTAGTCTACAACATAACAAGCATGTCAAGAATATCATTCCATCCTACGGTCACAAGGCATGGAAACTGGTATAACGACCAAAGGCTAACAAGACCCAAAGTGTCATAAATATAACAAGGCATGGGTAAGACATCCAAGCATAGAAATTATCCACAAACATGATCAAATTACCTCTACAAAAGCATACAAGCATGGTAGGAAAACAACAGGGGAAAAAAGGTAAATACGCAATACCCCGTTCATGGGTATTGTTGGAATTTTCACATAAAACTCAAGGACTTATAAAGTTAAGGCACAAACCACCTACCATAATGCTAGGAGATCAATATAATTTGACCATGAGGCTTGATTCTCCATATAACGGCGTAGATATAAGAAAACACACAAAACGTTCAACCCATGATATCTCTAGAAAGAGGGGAAAACATGGAATGAAACTCAAGAAGAAGGAAGAGCTCACCGCTGCGGTTCCAATTCAATTGATAGTGGTCGATTCGGCAACTAGGTGGAGGCTCGGTGGCTAGGAGGATGTTTGTGGCCTTATATATGCTCCCGGTCAAAGAACCTTGAGAAGAAGACAATTTTTCCGATTATGATTGACCTCGGTCCGTTTAATGAAAAAAAAGTACATGGCGTGTACTTCTGGGGTACATGGCATGTACTTGGATTTTCCATACTCCACTTTATGTGGCCTATACATCGGCCCTACACACCATGTGTCTGTCCTAGACATGGCCAGCACACGGCCTTGCGATGCATCAAAGTACACGGCATGTAATTATAAAGTACATGACGTGTACTTTGAAAATTTCCATATTTTCCTCTTTTTCTCAAAAATTACCAGAAAAGGAAAAACATACCTAAAACGAAGATCTGGGTTCTTACAAAATTCCCCCCTTAATGAAATTCATCCCCGTATTTCCCTAGCAAGGCGTAGAAGAAGAAACCCCGAACAGCTCAGGCCACTACGATCGCACCTTGGCCTCCCTCTCCTAGGTCACATCTTATACTCGCCCATGCTGCCATAGCACCCATACTAGAGGAACATACCGACCATGGAGAACCTTCGTACTTTTGTCGAAAATCCGTATTGGATGCTCTTCAAACGATGCATCTTCTTTGAGCTCAACCTCCTCAGGTTGAAAGACATGAGACCGGTCAGAAAAGTAACGTCTCAGCTGAAAAACGTGGAAGACGTCTTGCATATCCTGGTACCTCTGAGGTAACTACAATGGATAGGAAACTGTCCCAACTCTCTCCAACACCTCAAACGGCCCGACGTACCGTGGTGAATGCTTACCCTATCTCTAAATCCTTTTGTGTCCCAACCTTGGTGGGACACGCAGGAAAACATGATCCCAGACCTTGAACTCTAGAGGTCATCTCCGCTAATCAGCATAAGACTTATATCGAGACTGTGCTATATCCATCCTCTTCTGAATCAACTCTATTTACTCTGAGGTATCCTGAACAAGATGAGGTCCCAACAAAGCTGCCTCTCCTACCTCCAGCCAGCACAATGGTGATCGGCATGGCCTACCGTTAAAAGCCTCGTAAGGTGCCATCTAAATAGTCGCATGAAATCTATTGTTATAGGCATACTCCAAAAGAGGGATATGCTTCTCCCAAGAACCACCAAAGTATAGAATGCAAGCTCGGAGCATATCATCAAGCACCAGAATTGTACGCTCAGACAGGCCATCTGTCTGGGGATGGTATGTTGTACTCAATTGTATCTGTGTACACAAAGCCTTCTGAATCCCCTTATAGAACCGAGAAGTAAAGCGTACATCCTTGTCTGAAATAATGGAGTGTGGAACTCCATGCATACGTAAAATCTCTCGGATGTAAAACTCCTCCATCTCATCAACACTGAAGGTCTCCTTGATCGGAAAGAAGTGAGGAACCTTCGTAAGCCTATTGACGACAACCCAAACAGCATCACTCCCTCGGGGTGACCTCGGTAACCCAGTCACGAAGTCCATCATGACATCGTTCCACTTCCACTCAGGAATGGGTAAATACTGTAAAATCCCTGCTTGTCACTGATGCTCCACTTTCACTTACTAACAAGTAGAACATTTCACGATGAACCCAACAACATATCTCTTCATACCTGGCCACCAGTACTAGTAGTGTAGATCACAATACATCTTGGTGATGCCAGGATGAACTGCCCAAACTGAAGAATGAAAATCCCATATTAGCTCCTCACGTATGTCTACTGGAACCCACACACATCCCTGGAAACACAATATCTCATCCTCACGCATGGCCCATCCAGGAAGAGGGTCCTCTCCTGACACACTCTCCCACAAGACTAGGCCTTCTGAGCCTAATAGCTGTCTCATCTATACCCGATCGAGAAGAGTAGAGGTAACATCTACAAAGGATAGAAAAGTATGTCCCTGTCTGTCGTGAACATCCAAGTGCATCTTAGAGAACAGAGCCATAAGCTGCCACTCACTAATGGCCTCCCGAACTCCCTAAATCTGAGTTCTCCTGCTCAAAGCATCATCCACTACGTTGCCCTTTCCTAGCGTATAGGCAGGATCAAAGTCAAAATACTGAACATACTCGACCCACCTGTGCTGTCTCAGATTCAGATCATACTGGTTGAAGATGTACTTGATACTCTTGTGGTCAGTAAACACCACAATGTTCTCTCCTATAAGGTAATGACTCCAACAACATAAGGCATGAACAAAAGCTGCCAACTACAGATCATGCGTCGGGTAGTTCTTCTCATGTGGCCTCAACTGCCGAGACCCATACACAACGACTCCATCTCCTTGCATAAGCAAAACTCCCAATCCAACACCTGAAGCATCACAATAGACTATATAGCTATTGCCCAACTCTGGAAAGACTAGTATCAGAGCTGACGTCAACATCTCCTTGAGGTCCTGACAGGCTGACTCACAAGAATCTGACCATAAGAACTTCTCACCTTTCTTCGTCATACCTGTCAGTGGTGATGCAAGGTGTGAAATGTCTGGGAAGAAATGCATGTATTATCCATCCATCCCTAGAAAACTCCACACATCAAAGAGATTCTTCGGATGGTCCCAGGAAACTACAGCTCTCACTTTCTCTGTGTCTACTGATACTCCTGTCTTTGAAATAACGTGACCCAAGAAGTGAATATGATCCATCCAAAAGTGGCATTTCGATAGATTATCATATAACAAATTCTCTCTCAGTGCACGTAGAATGAACTCATGATTGGTATCATGGTCGTGTCTAGAGTGATAGTACACCAAGATTTCGTCCATGAAAACCACCACGAAGGAATCCAAGTATGGATGGAACACTCAGTTCATCAGTGCCATAAAAACTGCTGGTGTATTCGTGAGACCGAATGGCATGACCGTATACTCTTATAGACCATACCTTCTCATGAAGGCTGTAAGAGGTATATCTGATGGTCAAACATGAAACTGATGATAACCGGACCTCAAATCGATCTTCGAGAACACATGGTCTCCTCGAAGCTGATCAAAGAGGTCATCGATCCTCAGCAAGGGATATCAGTTCTTGACCATCAAATGGTTCAGCTTAGATAATCCACGCAAAGACTAAGGGTGATGTCTGCCTTCTTCTCAAACATGACATGTGAACCCCAAGGAGAAATACTAGGTCAGATGAAACCCTTTCCATGAAACTCCTCAAACTACTTCTTGAGCTTCTGTAACATAGGTGTAGCCATCCTACAAAGAGGAATAGACACCAGTGATGCTCCTGGAATGAGCTCAATCGATAATTCTACCTCACATTCCAGAGGAAAACCTAAAAATTCCTCTGGGAAGACATCCCTGAAACGATCCACCACTGGAAGAATGTATAACTGCGAAGTACCCTGGTCATCCAGATAAAGACTGTCAGTATAGGAAATAACTCCTCCAAGCCCATGATGCTCTGGTCTAGATCTACCCGCATGGACATCACACTCACCTTTATGAATAAAATATCCACCCTCTGGTGATATAAAACTCACTCTGCAGCAATAGAAATCGACGACTGAATGGAAGGGAACTAACCATTCCATACCGAGAATGACATTATAGCCTGTCATCTCTAGGACATAGAGGTCTCATTAGAAGTTACACCCTAAAACCTCAAGAGGGAACTCTCTGCACTAACGTATGCTACATATCCTCATTCCCAATGGTGTATCAAGAATCAACATGTCGGCCGACAAAAAGATACCGAGCCTAAGGATATCCATAATAGTAATAGAGATAAAGCTATGCAAATCACCAGTATCGAAAAGAAATGAAGATAAAACCGAGGATAATAAGATCATACCTAGAACTGTAGAAGGGACGGGATCCTGCTCCTGATAGGTCTTCTACACAGTGAAAGTATGGATTGTACCATGGCCCTGCGCCCCTAGATGAAAACTCTAAGCTGATCGACTCTGCTATCGCTGGTAACCTGGTGACCGTCCACCATGACTGTGACCTCCACCTCAGCCTGAACGGCCATAAGAACTCCAGTTCCCAGACTGGTGAGAAACTGGAGATACATCTTCTGTACGCATGGTCATAGAAGAAAACCTGCCACCATCTGTAGGTGAGAAGATATGACAAAATCTCTGAAGATGACCTATCTTACCGCAAGATCGGCACTCCATCTGGTCTCTCTGGCACTGAGGCCCAGTATGCCCTCTCCTACCGCATTGGTAGTATACTACATGGCTACCTGAAGATATATTCCACCAACCCTACTCTCCTAGAGCAGACTCCCTACGGCGCTTCCTGCTATCAGTAGGAGGAACACTATCTATGGATGTCGAACCTCCATGGCTCACTGCTCCAGAATCTCTCAGATTGCGCCCAGTGATCAGCGCATGGCTGACGATAAAGGATATCAAAGTCAACCTGAATATAATCACCTAGGAAGGGATCTCCTGCCTAAGATAATCCTAAAAATTCCTAGCAAGTAACAACTCATCACCTGCTAGGATCGGCGTTAAGCACTCCATCTCAGTAAGACGAGACGAGTACTCCATAACAGAAAGAGTACCCTACTCTAGACTCATAAACTCCCAGGCTCGGTCGGCCCTCAAGGTATTTAGATAGAAGTAATTATAGAAGATGCGCCAGAACTCATCCCAAGTCATACTCTACTAGGGCCCTGACTGGGAGATCACCTCCCACCACCTCTTGGCGTTGTCTTGGAGCATATAAGTAGAGATCTTCACCCCCTTCTCTGGAGGTATCTCTAGATGATCGAAGATCATCAGCATGGCCTCTATCCATGACTCTGCAGCCTGGGGTCCTCTATCCCCTGAGAAAGTATGAGGATGATGCTGCTGGAAAACACACGTCAACTCAGCCATCGACGGGGCAAGAGGCAGTGCTCCCTGAAAGGTCTGCATTATCCTCAGGAAGTCCTCCCTGAACTGCGCATCAGTGCCTGCAACAGTTATTATTGTTGGTACCAAGGCTGGAATAATAGGAGGATCTGCAGGAGGTCCCTAATGGGCTATATCCGGTATCTAATCCCCATCTGGCAGCTGATGTACAACCGGAGTACGTCTTAGAGGCATAGCTCTGAAATATCAAAATCACACCTTAGATCAGGATTGTCAAGGAAAGAGAACACAAGAGTACAAAACGGGAATAGGAGAAAGAAACACTCAATTTTTACTAAAAATGACTACACGGAGTGCATAAAAACTATATGGAATGTTCCTTAAGTCTTTTCAAATGGGCGTGTACTTCTTCCACCACTGGTCATGTAACACCCCCGACTACACGGCGTGTTGTCCCCACACATGGCGTGTACTTGACCTCTATTCCCCTACCCGAGTCTCTTTACACGGCTAACCCACAGGGTCCTCTTAACCCTAGACTACATGGCGTGTTTACTAAGGACCCGATGTGTACTAGACGAGGTTTCAGTGACCCGTGATGTTAGTTACACGGCCGGCTACTCAGCTGACCCTTACATGGCGTGTTCCGAACAAACACGACGTGTATAGGAGAAGATAACATTTAACTGTGTTGTTCGTGACATGGTCAGGTACCTTGAACAAGGATACACGGCGTGTTCATACCAAACACGGCGTGTACTACATGAGATTCCCTGACCCGTATTGTTAGTGACACGACCGGGTACACGGCTCACTACTACACGACGTGTAAGGACTATACACAGCATGTTTCTGAAAACTTTTTCACCACCCCGTGTTTTTTCTCACACAGTCAGTGACACGGTTTAAAACTACACGGCGTGTAGTCAAGTACACGTTGTTTATTATGGGTTTTTCCGGGCAGTAGCTCAGAAACTGCACTGAATCCCAGAAAACACTGAAAATTAAACATGGAGGTTCCAAATTACGATCAGTTGGAGCCCATACTCCCAGTGAATCAATTCTTAGCATGTCCTACATATTATACACAAGGGAAACAAGTCAATCATCCACCAAACTCTGATTGATGAGGGCCCATAACACCTCAAGAATCAAAATTATGCATTAATTTAAGTAAAGGTAGAATAAAAACAATTTTTCTATCAAACTGCAGGGATTCTATCATAGCATCTATCACAACAGCATGCATAATCTACACAATGTCATTCACAAAAAAATGCAATCGCTAATGCACCCTAGATGGCACGACAAGAATTCATGGCATGTGATTTCTAACAAGTGCCTATATGATGCATGAGATGGCATAACCTTATATCATCAGGCTGCGACAGAAGTAGAACAACAATAGATAAAAAATAACAACACAGGGTAGGTGAATTGATCTAGGTGAAATCATATCAACCGTAAAATCTCAAAACTAGAAAACTACAATAAACGAGGTAGATTGGATTTTCCCTATACATGGGTTAGCTACTCCCAAGAACAGCTTATTACCAAGTACTGAATCCATCCTATCCCTGGCTAAAGGCCTTAAACAGTAAATCAAGAGAAAATAATTCCTCTAATACCACTTTGTAACGTCCCGGTTCCAGAAGCCACCTAGAGGCGCCCCATACCCGGTTGGTCAGATGGCCTCAAGCACATTTTTCCAAATTCCAGAGGCTGCCGACTAGCTGCGAGGGCCTTGGATGTGATAGTGGGGAAACTATGCCCTCATTGGCCGAGTACACTTCGAAAGTAAACAAAGCATACAATAGCGGAAGTAGTAAATATCCAACAACAATAAACAGCAGAAGACTAAAATAATAAACAACTAGAGCACACATTTATATATGAAATGATTCAGGATACATATTTCTAGGAAAGATAACAAACAAGTCACAATGCTGAACACAATACTTAACCAAAGTACAAAAGAAAAACAAATAAGCAACTCCTCAGCAGCGCAAGCCTCGACTTGGTCCCATACTCTGTAGAGACCCGAAGCTTGACGTACATGGACATTACATTACTTTTTCAGAATACTTAGTACATAACAAAAACACACACACAAGGACCATAAAAGTTTAGTGTCTTTGGAAAATCGGAATATAATCTTCTAATCGTGGTGATAGATCATCAACATCTCCCATAAAGATCTTCTTCTTTTTTTAAACCTAAATCCTTTCTTTATTTCCTGGGGAAAAGAAAACCTAAAAGGGTGAGCTCAAATGCTCAGTAAGTGTAAACAAAAGATATCAATCACATCATATTCATAAGAACATATCTTTTGGAAATCTTAAACTGCAAAAGAGATCATAATTTCATAACATGGGATAAATAATAGTAGTGAAATGTAATCCCAATAATCATAACTTAAAACATGAAACTTTGTGGCATACCCACATAATCATAAATAATAATTTCTTATTAGTCAAGACTCATTTCCAAGACTATCTTAGTGGAAAAAGTCCCTTTCTGAGCCGAGTTCACTCCTCGTTTCAGTCCTGTTTCACTGAACCGGTATAACCTACTCTTCCAACCATGTTTATCTCATGAGATATAAAATATTTACCCAATGAATTGGAGGGAGATATAGGCCCCACCCATCTCATAATGATACCATTCTTATGTGTGCCACAAAATCATAAACCATACATCATAGAATAACCCATGTAATAAAAATGGGAATCTTAAACATCGTGACATCATAAAAGAATTCGTATAAGATAAAAGAATTCATAAAAATAATTCCATCACAACATAATAAAATCAATGTAATAATAGGGATAAAAACATAACCCTTTTATTATCTTAGATGGAAAATAATTTTGATAAAACACTTGAACTCCATTCTTGAGGAAAATATCATTTCTACTTCAAAAACATTTTTACTTTCTTAACATGTCATTTAATTTTAAACTAAAAGAATTTGATTAAAAATAAACCTGAAAACTTGTAAGGGAATTTTTTAAAAATCCATTCATGCCGTATAAGTTAAAAGAAAATATTCTTCTCGTACTTTTGTCGGAAAAGTCAAAAAGTACCTCGTACGAAAAACAAAAAAAGATTCATTTCATATCTTTTACTAAAAAATCATCGAAGGGTAAAATTTGATATAAACTACTGTATAAGGATATAAATATTACATATTGAGGAAACATGGATGTGAATGATAAAATACACCCCAGTAAATACCAAAGAATAAACAATCTGGGATAAAAATGAGATTGTGATATTTCCCTTACCTTAGGTCCGATTTGCCTCATAAGTGTCCGAACCTCCTGTATAATGATTTAAATAATGTTATTGACTTATTACAGAATCATTATTATTGTTATTATATCATATATGGTCATATTATTAGCTTCTTAGTAGTAATATTTCATTGATACTTGTTATTCGGGTGTATATAACTTTTTGTTCTTATGCGTGTTTTGTGGAATAAATTCTTATTCTTCTCTTTAGGTTATAGATACATCATTTCCTGAATGTTATTAATGTACTATATATCATATTTATTCATTCAATTCATTTATATAATCCTTATGCAATGAAGATCATGTAGAACGAATCACATCACATCGTGGAGACGATATTCCACACGTACGCACGAGCGATGATATCGTTCCCATGATCGTGGAATTGTATTTGAGTGTATGAATACTATTTCAGAATCAATATCACTTTATAATAATCATATATATAGTAATTATTTACACCATTATACCCATCCAAGTAAGGTGGTGGTGGAAAATAGATTACACCACGGCGTGGAGACGGTATTCCGTACGTACGCACGCGCGGTGATTTCATTTTCCGTAGCATGGATAGATGTTGAAATAGGGTTGTTTAATACTTATAATAACATATCAGTATATGAGTGATACTGATGTTATTACTTCATAATGAAACAACTAAATAAGAAGATGTTTAAGAAGAAATAATTTGGAATGGATCGGTAATGGATATTACCTCTTTTTGACGCGCCTCTTCTTAACCTCCTCTTAGGGCACTAGGGATGGTCTTTGAAGAAGACCAGAACCTCTAGGATGATTCTAGGGAAGTGGAGAGGAGAAATTTTCAGGGGTTTTCCGAGCTTGAAGGCTCAAATTGGTGTGAGGAAGAGAGGGAGGAGGTGCCCTTTTATAAGGGAGGAGAGAGGCACCTTTGGAAATCTTAAAAATATTAATTTATAATAAATATAACCCCACTTAAAAACCTCCAAAAATAACTCATATTAGAATATAAGATTATATAGGGTTGTAATATCACCAACCAATAAAATTTAGATATATTAGGAAATTATTTTAAACATTATCAACTTGATTTATCCTTACTTAATCAATTTAATTTTATTTATGGTAATAACATTATAAATTTTAACGTATAGCAAAAAATTACTTATTTGTTGTGAATTTTCCATAATTGTTTACTTTATAATATTATAGACCATATAAATTTAAATTTATAATTTTTTTAAATATTTTTGTGATTTTTAAACAATTTTATAATATGTTATTTTTATAAAATAACAATAGTGTCAATTTTGACACTATTCATTTATTTGAATTTAAATAAAATATATACAGAAGATATGTTCGAAATAAAAGCTTTATTAGATTCATAAAAGGTCATATGTATATATAAAATTAGTGGATCACATTAAATAGTTCCTATAATATTTATTTTATTATTTTTAAAACCATTTATTTAGTTTATCTCTTAATAAAATAATTACTACAACATTTTCATATAATTATTTAATATACTTATTTTTTTGCATAGAAATTTAAAATAAAATCCTATGATGAAGATAAATATATTAACTTTCACAATAATAATTTTAATCGAATTAATCATCTTAAAATCACAATATTTAAATTGTTATATTTATTAAATTATGAAGGTGACAACTTTGGCATCATTTAAAATAATATAATATAAGTGTCATAATTGCTTGTATAAGACTCGAAATGGTCAAATATTCGACGATTGTATGATTATAGTTTACATTTACATGACAAATAAGTTTTGGTCTGGGTTTTGTGCCTTTTATGGTCACTATTAGTTTAATAAAAACTATATTCTTGATTGTTCACTAGATAAATAATTTCTGCATCACTATTGTGTCACAATTAATGATATTTATTTAATCCCAAAAAATTATAAATAAATTATCATGATGTAGATAATTTTGTTAGAGTTCTGGAGACTATTCATGTTCGATGTTTTATGATGTTTATCACTAAATTAAAATTATTATACTTATAAGATTTAAGAGAGTGACATGTTGTCACTTTCTTTGGTTTTAAATTATTTTCATGGTCAAAAGTCCATAAAATGAATCTAATCCGACCCTTAGTTGATATGGTTTTACTTTTATCCATCCAATAGAATTTTGTCATGTGTTAGGGTAATTTTATAATATTATATTTACCCTTAATTACCCGATTTACCTTTAACTATGGTAAATAAAATTTACCGTAGTTACTATTCATAATTCATAAAAATAAAAAGTAGCCTATTAACATAATTTGTACCCACTGATTCCAAACATGGAATAAATATTTTCAAATTCAATACACAGAATTTGAAGAAATTAAATTAAAATTAATCCCATTGTCGAATGAAAACGGGTTTTTGTTTAAAACATTGCAAAAGATTGAATTGATTTAACCTACGAATTCAAGATAAAATCAATGCTAATGACATAGATTATATTAAATGGTAAAAATATATTATATTTATACTTTAAAACCATTCAATATTATAATTTAACCACATAAGATATTACGATTAAAAAAGTTGTTCTTAATTAAAATATTGTGTGTTTTTACTATTCATTAAAATATGAAAGTTACCAGAATAATATGAAAAATTTATCCAAAGTAAATTTTTATTTCATGATTTAAAAGAAGAATTTTATTTTGTCAAATTGAACTTATAAACATGTCAAAAACTAGATTTAAAGTTGGTGCGCCATCAAAAGGTGGCAAAACTGCATTTTTTTAAAAATACTTATTTTACCCGAAAAATTTATTTTGTTCTTATACCATGTTCTAGAAAATGTGTATGATGAATAATAATGTTATAAAATTCAAATTTTAGTTAATACTATTCATAACGGCTAGTTCATAATAATATTATAATAATATATCGTTGTTTAGTAAAACCTGGTATTGCGTACAACACACGCTATCGAGGAAGGTTGCGATTGCGTGTAATGCAAGCCAAGTCAAGGTTGCATGTTGTGCAAGAATCCTTCATTGTTTCATATAACGGAATCCAACCATATTTCATTTATACATTGAATATATATATATATATATATACACAATATTGCGTAGAATAACTATTATAAAAATTGTGTGTAACACGATCCAAGAATACTGTTGCGTATACTGCAAGCTAATACGGTGTTGCGTATAGCACAAGGTAATATTGGTGTAGCATACAACACAAGACATTAATGAAATTAAAAGAATATTTTTCATAAAATCTCGGGGTGTTACATTCTACCCCCCTTAAAATGAATTTCTCCCTCGAAATTCGTCGGGGATATAAATGGTTTACTACTCGAAAGTTTGTTTAATAGAAACCCACATCGTAAAAAGTAATACCAAAACATGGATTTAAAAACTAAAGTATGAAATGTAACAGTTACCCAAATTAACTCATCACTGGGTTTCCATGTAGGAGATCATAGGTGAAAATATGGATATTGAAGAAAAATCTAACCATCATGTTCTGATGGAGAGTGGTAGAGAACATGGCTATGAAAAATCCAACAATCACAAAGCTATTGATTTGTGATGATCTAAGGTACCATCTGATTCATCAGATATAAGGGAACTATGACAACATTTTTGGTTTTCAAGATTATTTCCCTAAAGTTTATGAATTAAAAGAAATAATTGCATGATTTTGGTACAATATTACTGTTGTTTGTGAATTGAACAATTTCCACTTCATCCCTTAAAGAAATGAAGTTGAATTTGTTATTCGTGATGTGTTAGCAGATCATGCGATAGAATGAAGGGTCATTTCATCTCTTTCAAACAAAAGGTTAGCAGAAGTTATAAGTCCATCTTATGGTTAGACTAATCGTATATGGTTCCAAAAATGAACTTATACTTCATATATCATAACGCTTAATAAAATAAAACTAGTTTCTACTAACCAGGGACTTCCTATAGGCCAGTGGTAGGCGATAAAGGCCAGTCGAACTTCGGTTGTGGGTTCGATTCCCACAGCCTTGTCCGACGCGATGGGTTGTCGCCCGTCCTGCAGGTTGTCCTTTTTCATCCCATCAATAATATCGAAAAAAGGTTCTATCCTTAAACAATACTAACTTATGTCCAACATAATCCATTCCAATCTTTAGGCTTATCCATAATATTGCAGTCTAGAGATTTAATATAAGAAGCATGTTAATACCATCGTTGATCCCCAAATATCATAAGATATGTCTTGTTGGTCACATTACAAACATTCGAAGGCCTTAATCATGTATTCTCTTGAAAAATTAATACCCATTTAACCTTAGTGAAAACATGAATGTAGTTAAAAGTTAACACTTTCCACATACCAAAATCGTCAAAATTCTATATCCTCAAACCATGATATCACTTAGTCCTTATATCAATCATGAGCTCATGAATACTATCAAACATATTAGATTTTCTTTATCCCTTCATTATGTGCATATCATCTACTTTCCAAAAATATTTCAATCACTTTTCATGGTTACCGATGCCATAAAATTATTGAAAACCACAATAGACTAAAACATAAATATTCCAATATTCCACGATACTATATAAAACATTATTCTAGAATCCCATTACATAAACACTTAATAATTCCACCACATCATTTTCATATTCAAAATCACCAATGGTGATCACATGTGACTTCCCTTTGTCCTTTTCCTTAAGTGGTTGCTCATGTTGATCATCACTAACCCTTGGATTAGGGCATTTATTACCATAATTCCCCATTTCCTTGCACTTGAAGCATTGAAGTGTAGTAGGTTCATTCTGTGTATCCCTTCCTTTGTTTGCATCATTAGGAATATTCTTCCCATCATTGCGGCATTCAAATGCCCGATGACATTCCTTTCCACGTTTGAAACATTTACTTGTCCCTTTAAGACAATCTCCACCATGCTTCTTTCCACACTTTGAGCATAAGGAAAAATTCATCTTCTTTTCACCATTATTCTGAGATTTCTCCTTGAACTCCATCTTTTGTTTCTTGTCAAAACTATGAGATGGATAAGTAAAACCAACTTCTATTTCTACCTTGATAGCACAACGCACAATTTCTTCATAGCTACTGAAGTCTCTTATAGCTAATGCCCTTCGAAGATTTGGTTTTAAGCCACTGAAGAATCGATCAAATTTACTTTCAGGTTGGATGATAAATCCAGATGCATACCTTGCAAGCCTTGTAAAATTCGCTTCGTATACACCAACAGATTCATCATCCTTTTCCTTTTGTTCAAGAAACTCCTTCTCCATCTTTGTTCAAAGAATACGAGGGAAGTACTTATGGAAAAATAAGTTTTTGAACTCGTCCCATTCTATGGACTAAATTTCATCTCTTTGCCTCGTATTCTTGATAAGATTCCACCATTGATCAGCTTCAGCTTCCAAACGAGATACTTCTAATATGACTTTATCATGTTCAGAACATTGAAGAACTGAAAATATCTTTTTAGTGGTACTGATCCATTGTTCAGCAACAAGTGGATCAGAAGACCCACTGAAAGAAGGTGGACGTTTCCTCATGAAGGACTCAATAGAATATTGTTCCCTTCTCTGCTCATTTGGAATTCCAGAATGATTCATATCTTGTGTAAGTATAGCAATAAGATTTTTCACTCCATATCCCATAACATTTGTTTGTTCGGGAGGACAATCATTGCATTGTCCATTGCATTGATCAACACGGTTCCTTCGGGTTCCGGCCATCGTCTGAAACCCAAAAAGAATAGTGTGAGAGGAAAAAATCATGCTAGGGAAAACAGCATAATAAAAGGGGGAGTACCCTCAATATCTAACATCTTAGGTTAAATTCTAAGATCGTTAGCCCAATTCTAGGACTATAACCTATACGTATACTTAACCTTAGAGACATCCCTAGACATACCTTAAAAATATCTCTAGGGATCTCACTAAAGTTCTCGCATCCTATTTTCCAAAGGATAACTAAACCATTCCTCTGATACCAACTGTAGAGACCCGAAGCTTGACGTACATGGTCATTACATTACTTTTACGGAATACTTAGTACATAACAAAAACACACACACAAGGACCGTAATAGTTTAGTGTCTTTGGAAACTCGGAATATAATCTTCTAATCATGGTAAAAGATCTTCAACATCTCCCATAAAGATCTTCTTTTTAAAACCTAAATCCTTTATTTATGTCATGGGGAAAAGAAAACATAAAATGGTGAGCTCAAATGCTCAGTAAGGGTAAACAAATGAAATATCAATCACGTCATATTCATAAGAACATATCTTTTGGAAATCTTAACCTGCAAAAGAGATCATAATTTCATAACATGGGATAAATCATAGTAGTGAAATGTAATCCCAATAATCATAACATAAAACATGAAACTTTGTGTCATACACACATAATCATAGATAATCATTTCTTATTAGTCAAGACTCATTGCCAAGACTATCTTAGTGGACAAAGTTTTTTTCTGAGCCGAGTTCACTCCTTGTTTCAGTCCTGTTTCACTGAACCGGTATAACCTACCGTTCCATCCATGTCTATCTCATGAGATATAAAATCTTTACCCAATGTATTGGAGGGAGATACAGGTCCCACCCATCTCATAATGATACCTTTCTTATGTGTGCAACACAATCATAAACCATACATCATAGAACAACCCATGTAATAAAAATGGGAATCTTAAACATCGTGACATCATAAAAAAATTCATACAAGATAAAGGAATTCATAAAAATAATTCCATCACAACATAATAAAATCAATGTAATAATCGGGATAAAAACAAAACACTTTTATTATCTTAGATGGAAAATAATTTTGATAAAACACTTGAACTCCATTCTTGAGGAAAATATCCTTTCTACTTCAAAAACATTTTTCCTTTCTTAACATGTCATATAATTTTAAACTAAAATAAGTTGATTAAAAATAAACTTGAAAACTTGTAAGGGAATTTTGTAAAAATCCATTCATTCCGTATAAGTTAAAAGAAAACATTCTTCTCGTACTTTTGTCAGAAAAGTCAAAAATTACCTCGTACGAAAAACGACAAAGGATTCCTTTCATATCTTTTACTAAAAAATACCGAAGGTTAAAATTTGATATAAAATATTGTAGAAGGATATAAATATCACATATTGAGGAAACATTGATGTGGATGATAAAATAAACTGTAGTAAATACCAAAGAATAAACAATCTCGGATAAAAATGAGATTTTGATATTTCCCTTACCTTAGGTCTGATTTGCCTTGTAAGTGTCCGAACCTCCTGTATAATGATTTAAATAATTTTATTGACTTATTACAGAATCATAATAATTGTTATGATATCATATATGGTCATATTCTTAGCTTCTTAGTAGTAATATTTCATTGCTACTTGTTATTCGGGTGTTTATAACTTTTTGTTCTTATGTGTGTTTTGTCGAATAAATTCTTATTCTTCTATTTAGGTTATAGATACATCATTTCCAGAATGGTATTAATGTAATATATATCATATTTATTCATTAAATTCATTTATATAGTCATTATGCAATGAAGATCATGTAGAACGAATCACATCACATCATGGAGACGGTATTCTGTACGTACGCACGAGCGATGATATCGTTCCCATGATCGTGGAATTGTATTGGAGTGTATGTATAAAATTTCATAATCAATATCACTTTATAATAATAATATATATAGTAAATATTTACACCATTATACCCATCCAAGTAAGGTGGTGGTGGGAGATATATTACACCACGGCGTGGAGACGGTATTCCGTACGTACACACGCGCGATGATTTCATTTTCCGTAGGATGGATAGATGTTGAAATAGGGTTGTTTCATACTTATAATAACATATCAGTATATTAGTGATACTGATATTATTACTTCATAATGAAACAACTAAAGAAGAAGAAGTTGAAGAAGAATGAATTTGGAAAGGATCGGTAATGGATATTACATCTTTTTGACGCGCCTCTTCTTAACCTCCTCTTAGGGCACTAGGGTTGGTATTTGAAGAAGACTAGAACCTCTAGGATGATTCTAGGGAAGTGGAGAGGAGAAATTGTCAGGGGTTGGCCGAGATTTAAGGCTCAAATTGGTGTGAGGAAGAGAGGGAGGAGGTGCCCTTTTTTAAGGGAGGAGAGGGGCACCTTTGGAAATCTAAAAAATATTAATTTATAATAAATATAACCTCGCTTAAAAACCTCCAAAAATGACTCATATTTGAATATAAGATGAGATAGGGTTGTAAGATCATAATCTAATAAAATTTATACATGTTAAGAAATTATTTTAAACATTATCAACTTGATTTATCCTTAATCAATTTAATTTTATTTATGGTATTATCATTCTAAATTTTAAATTTTAACAACAAATTACTTATTTGATGTGAAGTTTACATAATAGTCTACTTTATAACATTATAGATCATATAAATTTAAATTTATAATTTTTTTAAATATTTTTGTGATTTTTAAACAATTTTATAATATGTTATTTTTATAAAATAACAATAGTGTCAATTTTGACACTATTCCTTTATTTGAATTTAAATAAAATATATACAGAAGATATGTTCGAAATAAAAGCATTAATAGATTCATAAAAGGTCATATGTATCTATAAAATTATTTTGGCACATTAAATAGTTCATATAATATTTATTTTATTATTTTAAAAACCATTTATTTGGTTTATCTCTTAATAAAATAATTACTACAACATTTTTGGATAATTAATTAATATACTTATTTGTTGCATAAAAATTTAAAATAAAATCCTATGATGAAGGAAAATCTATTACCTTTCACAATAATTCTTTTACACTAATTTATCATCTTAAAATCACAATATGTAAATTGTTATATTTATTAAATTATGAAGGTGACAACTTTGGCATCATTTAAAATAAAATAATATAAGTGTCATAATTCCTTGTATAAGACTACAAATGGTCAAATATTCGACCATTGGATGTTTATAGTTTAACTTTACATGACCAATAAGTTTTGGTCAGGGTTTTGTGCCTTTTATGGTCACTATTAGTTTAATATAAACTATATTCTATATTTTTTACTAGATAAATAATTTCTGCATCACTATTGTGTCACAATTAATGATAATTATTGAATCCCAAAAAATTCTAAATAAATTCTCATGATGTAGATAATTTTGTTAGATTTCTGTAGACTATTCATGTTCGAAGTTTTATGATGTTTATCACTAAATTAAAATTATTATACTTAAGAGAGTGATATGTTGTCACTTTCTTTGGTTTAAATTATTTTCATGGTCAAAAGTCCATGAAATGAATCTAATACGACCCTTAGATGATATGGGTTTACTTTTAGCCATCCAATAAAATTTTTTCATGTGTTAGGATAATTTTATAATATTATATTTACCCTTAATTACCCGGTTTACCTTTAACTATGGTAAATAAAATTTACCTTAGTTACTATTCATAATTCCCAAAAATAAAAAGTAGCCTATTAACATAATTTGGACCCACTGATTCCAAATATGGAATCAATTTTTTCAAATTCAATACACAGAAGTTTCAGAAATTAAATTAAAATTATTCCCGTTGTCGAATGAAAACGGGTTTTTGTTTAAAACATTGCAAAAGATTGAATAGATTTAACCTACGAATTCAAGGTAAAATCAATGCTAATGAAATAAATTATATTAAATGGTAAAAATATATTATATTTATACTTTAAAACCATTCAATATTATAATTTAACCACATAAGATATTACAATGAAAAAAGTTTTTAATTAAAATATAGTGTGTTTTTACTATTCATTAAAATTTGAAAGTTACCAGAATAATATGAAAACTTTATCCAAAGTAAATTTTTATTTCTTGATTCCAAAGAAGAATTTAATTTTGTCAAATTGAACTTATAAACATGTCAAAAACTAGATTTAAAGTGGGTGAGCCATCAAAAGGCGGCAAAACTGCATTTTTTTAAAAATGCTTATTTTACCCGAAAAATTTATTTTGTTCTTATACCATGTTCTAGAAAATGTGTAAGAGGAATAGTAATGTTATAAAATTCAAAATTTAGTTAATAATATTCATAACGGCTAGTTAATAATAATATTATAATAATATATCGTTGTTTAGTAAAACCTGGTATTGCGTACAACACACGCTATCGAGGAAGGTTGTGATTGCGTGTAATGCAAGCCAAGTCAGGGTTGCGTGTTGTGCAAGAATCTTTCGTTGTTTCGTATAATGGAATCGAACCATATTTCATTTATACATTGAATATATATATATATATACTCAATGTTTCGTAGAATAACTATTATCAAAACTGTGTATAACACAATCCAAGAATAGTGTTGCGTATACTGCAAGCTAATACGGTGTTGCGTATAGCGCAAGGTAATCTTGGTGTAGCATACAACACAAGACATTAATGAAATTAAAAGAATATTTTTCATAAAATCTCGTGGTGTTACATGCTCTCCTTCCCCAAAGCAATCAAATACCAGAAGTCGAAGGGTGATTTCCCTTGTTTATACCTACAACAAAATAGTCTGTTTGGGCCCAAAAGCATGACCCAAACATGGCGTGAGACTAAAATCCTAGTATGCAACCACCAGATGATAAGTGCTTCACAGTCAGTGAGTATATGGCAGGTAACAATGCAGTAACCAGTAAATAGTAACATAAATAGTAGCCAATAAACAGTAAGCATTAACAGGTTGATATACAAAAGTAATCAATCCATAGAACAATAAGTAGTAATAAATCAAACAGATAACCACAACAGGAACCCATCTGGGAAGTAGTCACAACCGACCCCTCTGGTTGGTCAAAACAATTATAAGACTCTCTGGGGAAGCTCGCTCAGTCAATTCCCCTAACAGTCTAGGGTAGTCAGGGACTCTCTGAGGAATATCGCACGGTCTAACCCTCTTATAGCCCCAAGGTCTATAAACTCTCTGATGAAGCTCACTCGGTCAACTCCTCCTATAGTCTCAGGTCTACCATAGACTCTCTGAGAAATCTCACTCAGTCAATTCCTCCTCTTGCCTAGAATGGGACAAGGAAATTCAAACAAGTAAAGACTCTCTAAGGAATCTCACTCAGTCTACTCTCCTATAGTATATAATAGCCAAGACTCTCTGGGAAGCTCATTCAGTCTACCCCTATAGTCTATAAAGTCCAAGACTCTCTGAGGAAGCTCACTCAGTCTACCCTCCTGTAGTCTATAAAATCCAAGACTCTATGGGAAGCTCACTCGGGCTATGCCTTATAGTTTATAAAACCAGTTTCTCATGGTCCTGTGCCATTCAGTGCATTATAATGCGATAATGAAAAAGTACACCTACAAAGCTACTTAGCTAACCAGTCTACAACATAACAATCATGTCAAGAATATCATTCCATCCTACGGTCACAAGGCATGGAAAACAGGTATAACGACCGAAGGCTAACAAGACACAAAGGGTCATAAACAGAACAAGTCATGGGGAAAACATCCAAGCACAAAAAGTATCCACAAACATGATCAAATTACCTCTACACAAGCATAGAATAATGGAAGGAAAACAAAAGGGGAAAGAAGGTAAACATGCAATACCCCGTTCATAGGTATTGGTGGAATTTTCACATAAAACTCAAGGAAATATAAAGGTAAGGCCCAAACCGCCTACCTTGATGCTAGTAGATCAATATACTTTGACCAACAAGATTGAATCTCCTTACAATGAAATAGATCTAGAAAAACACACAAAACATTCAACCCACAATATCTTGAGAAAGAGGGGAAAACATGGAATGAAACTCAATAAGAAGGAAGAGTTCATAGTTGTGGTTCCAACGCAATCGACGACAGTTGATTTGGAAACCAGAAGGGACTCGGGGGCTCGGAGGATGTTCACAGCTGTACAGATGCTCCTGGTCAAAGAACCTTGAGAAAAAGGAAATTCTGTTGATTAGCAGCGACCTCGGTCCGTTTAATGAAAAAAATTACATGGAATGTACTTTTGGGGTACATGGCGTGTAGTTGGCTTTTCCGTACTCCACTTTAAGTAGCCTCTACATCGCCCCTACACACTGTGTGTGTGGCCCGGACACGGCCTTGCACTGCATCAAATTACATGGAGTGTACTTTGAAAATTTCAATATTTTCCTCTTTTTCTTAAAAATGATCGGAAAAGGAAAAACATACCTAAAACGAAGATCCGGGTTCTTACACTTTTCCCTTGTAGAAAAATACTATGTGGGATGAATTCATCCCCATGTAGAATCACAATATGCAGCCGGAACCTAGCCCCATGTAAAAACTTGCTATGTAGGAAGAACACTGGTCCACCTAGTGCAACACTATATGGATAGTACACTCACTCATGTAGAAAAATTATATATAGAGGGAACTCCATCCCGCATAATAAATAACTATGATGAAAGATGTATCAAAGGGTGTTCTACTCTCCACATCCTATCACTCCTTTCTATCATATCATCAGACCCCACTTTCGCCCCTATATGAACCAGGATAATGGTATCAAGCCAATGCCTCTTACAAAGCCACCCGACTGGTATGATCAGATCATTAGGAACATCATAGTGTCCTCTTGATTCTACATACTTGTGTTAAGTAGAGTCACGTGTGTAACCTCCCCAACATGGGGGACCCTAAAAATGTTTTCAAGCCTAAATTTTTGTTGTAATGAGGTTTTTGAACATGGTGGTTCTCACATGAACCTCCCTATTATACGGATAGAGGGAACCCATTGTAATTCTCCTTTGACAAGGGCCAGTTCCAAACATTCCAATCATCCCTCAGGACAGGTACATACTTCCCTCCTGGAGTAATCTCCTATCCATTCTAATGGGAGGCTACTCTCTTGAACCCATTTTCCAGCCTAGAATATATCTAGATTGATCAACATAATATGACTATCCTGGCTACAAAAATAAAAGAGGAGACAAACACACTCGAATCCCTATACCTCTCCCTTTGGGCTCTTATATCTCATCCACCAGTGGATAGAGTGAAAGTGAAATCTTTAGATCCATCACTTCCTCTTGATTCAAAAACCAAATATGACATAGATGGGCTTAGAGGATACTGGTGATCATTACATCATCACGATCCTGATTCAATTAGGCCTCCTATTAGGTGTAAGACCTAGCTTTCCAAACTATAAGGGCTTTGTTTCCCAACATTTTGGGATATGCATGAAGCCTCCCTAAGGTCCAAAGGAAACACCTAAATTCACTCTAATGTTCTTTGGGCCACATTACCTATAGGATTATATAATCCTTGGATACAATATATCTTTTGAGACCATCATCCCACCTCGACATAAGACCCCCACCATCATTTATTAAGCTCCTTTCACCTAAATATCTTTTCTTCCTGACATTAAACTTCTTGGTTTGGTCCTAGTCACATTAACATAGAAGGGGTTGTGTCTTATGAAGTGGAACCAAAATATGTGAGTTATGAGTCCTTGCATGATGATACAAAGGAATCCCAAATTATGGAATCTATCTCAACAACAATACAACTTACATCTCCATGGATGATAGAAAACTCTAGAGCACCTCATCACGTGTTTTAAACCATCACCATCTTAATAAATGACCAAAGTATCTCTAATCCATCCATAAAGGGTACCATTGATTTAAATCCTCAAATACATACAAATACCTCTATCAATAGAGAACATTGGATATATACAAATGATTCCAAACCCTGCATATTCATAATGTATCCATAATATAGGATTATTTTTTTATACATACTTGGGAATGAACAAAGGATTCATGAACATATCATAAATCTATAAGAGGGTATCAAATTATGAAATAGTCCCCCCCCATAGCGTGTGATTGTCTCAACTTCTCATCCTCTCGACCAATGTCAGTTTTTAAGTGTAGGTCACCAAGTTCCCTAATGAACTCATACATTGGAAAACAGGACAATGATTATTCATGGATATGAGAGTTGTAGAGTGTTTTTAGATCTAAAAAAATCCATTTGAAGACCATTCAAAATTAGTGAACCTGATGTAAATGATTATGATAACTCAACCCCCTAAAATCAACCATTGATCCAATAGAATTTCACCCCAAATAGTGATATACTATATATTGTTCAGATAAATTATATATGATAGTATGGATTTTTCTTTTTCTTATTTGTGTAATATGTACTAGAAATATATTAAATATACCTCAAATATATTGTGTGTCACTATAATTTTTTCCATATTTTTATATACATGGGGAAAATTATCTTCTATAATATTTAAATATCTTATGAATATATATATATATATATATATATATATATGTATATATATACATTCCATTTTACATTACTATATGTCAATTTGATCTTCAGTATATATATTTCATACACTTGGAAAATATTTTATATATCATGTAAGATCTTTTCCATTTGTTTTTATCTTCATACACCATAAATAATATCTTTTATATGCTCAAACATCATATATATATATAACCTAAATAAATCTTTTATATCATTTAAATTTTAGTTTCAGAATATCATTCATTTTCTAAAAAATATATCATATTACAAAAAAACATCTAACATATCACATGAAATATGTTACATATCCCAATGTTACTTTTATTCACATTTCCAATTCTACATCTTTATATCAGAGTATGATATCTTTCATATCATATTAAAATGTTATGTAATCCATTTTAAATTTTCAACATAAAAAATTTCATAATTAATACATAAAATTGTTTTGAAACCTCTATAATAATTATTAGATAATTTCTAGTCACTCTAATTCAACATAAAGAAACTCAAATGGATTTTAGAATGTATCAATGTCTCCCAAAAAATAATAAAAATTCCCAGAAATCTATCACCACATGTGTAATCCATTTTATTATTTCCATAAAATAATACTAACTTAATTCATTTCTTTTCACTTCTTTATAGTTTTCTTTAATTATTAGTGCTTCATTAATTTCAAAATATTATTTATCCAATATAAAACATTCTCTACCATTTGAATCTGAAACAACATGATCATCAATGCGTGTTAACCAAAATGTAGTAGTCATAATTCACGATCACATAGGGATGGTTTCTCACGTTGATTCCTAACTATCATTTTTGAACTCTTTTAGTATCCATATTCCCAACCCCATAAGGAACATGTGGTAGATAATACTTCTATCTTCCATCATCACATGTCATTGAGTTATTAAAATAATATATTTATAATTTATAGATGGAAAAGATACTTAAAAAACATATAGAAACATCTCAATCTAGATTTACCATATATTTATATGAAGAATATAAAATAACATTCTATTCATTTATGATACTCTTCATCATCACCCACCCATATAATATAATTAACATCACTTTTTATTAACAATTTGATAATAAATACAACCAACTTAACTAACTTTCTCACAATCAATTTTTTCACACTAGTCTCCCCCATTAAATTTTTTTCAACACCCTTTTAATTTATATAGATTTAATTTCAAAGACATTATTATTTTCCCATTTATCTATAATAAAAAAATGTGCATGGGTTATGTAAATTAATTCTCTTATTAGGGTTTTCATAATATAATTTTCATCTTATACACATCATTAAAATGTAATTCACATGGGAGATGGTTATAATCACATTTATTTAAGAAATGAGTAATAAAGTAGTCAACTATAAGTCCACATGAGCGATCATGGTGTAAAAAACATATGTGATTAACCAAGACATAAAAGGTATGCATAGAAAGATTTAAAACCTCATACCAACTCAAATATACCATTCGATGGGCTATTTGAGAAGATTTTCAAAGAATTTATAACCATCACTCAACATTAAAAAATATTTTATAAAAATTCAAGTGGAAACACATATTATCCCCCTATAAATAAAACTTCCAAAAAATCATAAAGTTCCCCTTAATAATCATATTTAATTTAATAAATTTATAGAAGGGAAACTCATTTTCATGCATCAATTTCAGCTTTTTCCAAAAAATCAAGATTATCATGACATAAGAATGTTTTCACAAGTGATCATCATTTTAATTTTCCATCAAGATATATACTCCATCAATTACTCATCCTAGATGTTCATCATTAAAATGAACTATATGAATATATTTGTTTTACTAATTGAATTGTTAAAAGGAGGAATCAAGATATCATCTGGAGTTATCCATGCTGGATAATTCTACTTGATGTATGACATTAAAAAAAATTCTATTTCACCCATAAACCATATCACCTTAAAATTCCCTATATTTGAAAACATTGAAAAAATTTATGTGAATAATGTGGCTCTCTATAGCTCCCTACTAATAAAAAAAGTTCATATTTGATTCTCATATAATATACACTTTTTTAGATATCTACATATATATGTCCTCTTTAATATTGCTTCTCCTATAATTTTATAGACATGAACATTAATGGGAAACATGGTGTTCCTTCATTTCAATATCATTTTCTCATGTGGAATTTTATTTTTCATGTATTATAGAAAGGAATATTTAATATTTTTATCATTATCTATGTTTTTATATATATATAATTGTGATTTCTATATAATCACGTATTCCATAATAACATTCTCAAAATACTTCTTCTGTGTATCATCCTTTTTCACATTTTATTTCTTGTAAAATGGATTCAGTGGTTCATTTTATTTATTTATCATCATCTCCTTCTATCATTGTATATATTCCATGTATTTATTATGATAATTTCTTTTCTTTTTTGGAAAAATTCAATTTAGTTTCCTTCTAATATTTAAGGTACCATTTTTAGGATAGTTCCTAGGTTTTTTTGGATGTCGTCCACTTAATGAAGACTTTTTATTATCCCATAAATTTTTTAAATTTTTTCATATATTTATTAATAAAATATTTATGTTCATAGAATATTTGAAAAGATATATAATGTTTTCTTTCCTTTCACTATAGTGTTATATCTTCTTTTAAGCATAATTCATCTCAAACTTCTTCTTGGAAGTTATTTATTCAATATTATCCTTTCATTTTCATAGTAATGAAAACTTATCTCGATTTTTCCTTTTCTAATCTATTTTGTTCTTATTTCATTGAAATTTTGTTGTATATTCATAATAAAGCTATATTAGAAATATTCATTATTGGACCAATTTTGTTTCACTATTCACAACATTTCTCTAAAATTTAAAATCTTTTCTCTATAAATATTTTTTTCCAACATTATTGTATAGATTTTTAATTGATAAAAACATTCTTAACATTAATGAAAGAATTCAATATTTATATAAATTTAAATATTTTGAAAAAAATCTGTATACTTCTTGGAAATCCACAAACATCACTAATAATAACCAATAAAGTTTTATATTTTAATTTTCAAATCAGTCTAGTTAGATTTTATTTTTCGCAACATTTTGAAACAAACAAAATTTTTGAAACAAACAAACATTTTGAGTTTATTTATTGGGTATATAGTTAATTATAGTTCTCATAACCACCATTGATAATGTAATGGGTTCCCTATAATTTCAATCCTCTCAAATTTTCCAAAAATTTGTTTTATAACAAATAATGGGAAATTAAATAACATTAATAAAGTGAAAAATTATATAAAATTGGTTGGAAATTTATTTTATATTAAATGGAATAGATCATTAGATGATAAAAATTCCATCATGTAAATATGATCAGTCCTTTTAGTGATAATAATATAGGAAAATGAAACCCTGATTTTTATTTATGTTCATAGTTCTTTGAGTTGATTTCGATTTTTTCTGCTCAAAAGTACACTTTTTACATGTATCTCATGAAAAATTATGTTGATAATATTTTTATCATGATCAAATGGTATAATTATTTCTTCCAATAAAATATATATTTCCTAAAAGTAATCTTCATGATTTTTACACGTATCTTGTATAGAGTTTTCTTGATTTTTATCCTTATTTTCTGTTATTTCCAACTGAACATCTTTGAAATTAATATAGTTTTGTGTATTTCATCGAATATATATAATTCCCCATCCTTTATAATCCTTAAATATAATTCTCATTAAATTAACCTTTTAATTATTCTTCATCCAAATATATATTTTCTTAATAAAGAGAATTATTTTTTAAATTTGACCCAACCATTTTGGTGAGAGTTTTACCCCTTTGAAACATTTTTCTAGTTCGTTCTCTATATCATCAGCTTCCAATTCCATATAAGATTTCTCATCATGTAGCAATACCATGATAACCTAATACATGTAATTGAAAACATAGAAAATAATGTTCTAGTAATAGTCCAAAAACTTCATAGTAAAGGTCTTCAAATAATTTAGTTTACTCATAAACATTATAGATTGTTTTAAATTCATTAAAGGGGAACATATGAATAGATTTGAAAAATAAAGAACCAATTGAATTACTATAAATTAATCATGTATCCTCTTCTAATTTTGATATTTTCTCAACTTCTTTACCTATTTGTTATATACATTATTTGTGGTTTTCGAATAATAATACATATTTTTAAAATTAATAATGGAGGACTATAGTTTTCATCTGAGGTAACTCTAAATCATCATAAAATATAATCATCATATATATATATTCAAAAAACATGGAATGAAAATATATCTATTCAGTGATAACTAGTATAACATCAAATTCAATTTTATTTTCTCCAACAAGACCATGTAGTTCCATTAATAGGGGTAATCAATATAACCCTATTTTACCAAAATATTTTCTCTTTTTAATTTGTTATATTAGTTTTTAAAAATATGAATCTATTAAGAAATAAATATATAATTTTTAATTTTCATAATTGAATTACCAAATTCAAATTTGTAATAAAGGGAATAACATAAACACACAATATTTTCACAAGATTTGAACCAAATGAATAAATCTATAAATTTCTATAACCGGGTTGATTTCAGGAAAAGATGTTCACCATATAAGTCAAGAAAATACAAGAAATATATATCAAGAAAATATTGAATATTATCAATAATATTTTATAGTATTTTTATTTCATTATTATAATCCCTTCTAGTAGTTTAAAAAAGATCTTATAAATAAACTTAAGAACATGATCACCCTATCAATTACAGGATGTGACTACATCCCCAAGCTATATCTTCATCCTTAATTAGGTTCTTCATCTCCCAAAAGATAAAATATTATAGTCACATTCATAATAGTCGATTCATATAAACTCAATAGAAATATTTATAACCATTAATATCTGGAATTTGTGTAGTGTCAAGATCCCCAAACATTAACATATTATTATTCCGTATCCCTCTTATTTCTTATATTCTAACATTGATGATAATTAGTATGTTGTAGAAGAACCTTCATCGAGATCCTTCTTGATCCTTTCTTCTTGATATTCAATATAGAAAATTTTCATCAATGGTGCAATATAATGTTAAAATATTCCCCACTATAAAAACATCTATTCTTATACTACTCATTTATAATAATAGTATAAAATAACAGTTTCTTCAATAATTATCAATTATTTAACTTATTTATCTATAAAATTTATTTTCTGAGAATCTTGTGAATTTAATTTATATAATTTGAATATTGAAAATATCCCTAAAAATGTGCAATATTATATTATATTTAAAACTGGTCAAATGATATCATGATAAAGTATTGAGAGTTTATCTTCAATGAACATTTAAAAAATTATATTTCAAATCCCAAAATAAACCATATGAGGATCCTCTAAATTAGTCTCATTAAACCTGCTTTTTTCTTAGCATAAATCATGACGTTGACATAAGGAACATGATATTAAATGCCTTGAAGAACATATCATAATCATCTAATATAGAGAATTTATAATACTTTAATGTTTTTGAAATTTTCAATCTTACATAAGAATTGAAATATTATATGTATCCCTAATAAGGGATAAAATATGTTACTCATGAGTGAGAATATATTATAAACAAGAATCTAATGTATTATCAAAATATATTATGCATGAATTTTAATATCTTACATATCATATCACAACTTTTGATAAATTACTAAATTTTTACTTGGAAATATTTTTCATTCCATTTATGACATATTACATATTATTAAAATATATAACCAATCACAGTATGGTTCATTCCTTTTCTACATTTCAATAGGTATTACTATAAATATATTTCACATACCTTGAATATCTTACATTTCAAAAAATAATGTTTTTTCAATTCTATATTTCTAAAATTCCAAAAACTAGTTTCATATGTATTCTCTAAATATAATAAAAATATATATATTAGTTTTTTTATTTCCACATTTCTGTATGATCCTCAACACATATCATCTATAATATTCTAAAATATATTTTGTATCATTTATGAAAAGATCCTTTATTTAATTCTATTATACAGTTAACATAATATCATTTTTACCCTAAAATAGTTTATGTACTAATGTTAAAATTTTTTTAATCCTCATATCTATATGTTTTGTAAAATACTGTCTATATTCTCTAAGATATATCACATTTGAAAACCATATATTTTATCTAATATGAAATATGTTATTCACCACACTGTGACTCCCAAACTCTTAAAAAAAACAGTTTCATATCAGAGTAAAATATCTTCTAGATTATTTAAGAATCTTATTGATCCATTCTCATATTTTCATCATGAACAAATAATATAATAACTTCCTCAAATTGAATCAGAACCTCTTCAATTAATCTTTGGGAATCTACGATCACTCCAATTGAATTAAAAACATCTAAAATGACATTATTTAGGAACAAATTTAGTTTATTACCTCGAGAATAATATTTTGGGTAATTATTGAAGAAATATTTCATGAATGATTCTAATAAAGTATTTAAACTCACAACCATTGGTGTGAATCAGACCCAGCATGATAGAGGGAAAATTATGATTTAAAAAAACTCTAGGAAGAATAAATTAACATTTATTTATCATGTAACATGAAGAAAATATATTTTTTTACTTTAATAACATCACCTTCTCTATTTTATATTGATTTAAAATAATCAAATGTTTTTCATACCAAGAAAATAGTCAGATATATCAAAAAAAATTAAATTATAGAATAATTAGTGTAAGGTGTTATAAACTAAATATAATATGATTAATTAATAATAATTGGAATGTATATTTTGATGATAGAAATTAAAATTAATGATATAATTTTTTGGAAAAAAAATTATATGTGATGATATTGTATAAAATAAATATATATAACTTTTAGTGTTTTTAAATATGAGACTGTGTCCACAACGCATACATGTACAGAAGTGATATGTGTGAATGAGTAGTTGGATGATTTCATATTTAATAATGCAAAGTAATTAAAAATTTCCTTTGAAATTTAAAGTGAAATTGATATATTTAAATGTATAATTCATAACTAATGATTCAAAATATTTTTATATCAATTATAACTTAAACAAATAGAATTTTTCCTTGAAAGAAGTGAAGATTGAATATATTTCTATAGATGATGAGTAAGTCCATGCCATGGAAATGATTTATAGTGTTAAGGTTATATATTCATGCTTAAATATTCCCAATTATAGTAACACCCTGATATTTTATAATATATTTCCCTTTAAAGAAATTTTATTTATATCATATCTTTCCTTATATGAAACACCTCATTTCAACAAACCACAATATACTCATAATAAATTTTTATTTAATTTTTCAGTTATCACATAGTATGTGGGTTACAATTTATTAATATAATTAAAAATACTTTGATATATATATATATACGTTTTATTTAATATGAATTTATTGATTAATTCTCTAGAAATTGGTACTCAATTTTCTATATAGTCATTTTGAGCTTCAAAAATATATTTCCAGCAAAAAAAGATATTTATTTTATTTTGTTCACAGATATTAAAATTAATTTATTTCATTTTTAGGAAAATTATTTTCATAAAAATGATTTTTTGGAAATCATCATTTAGATATTATATATTTAGTAAATGTATGTTAATCTTCTAAAAAACATATTTTTCAATGAATAGTAAAATTTCTAATTTTTGTAAAATGGTCATTTCTTTTCATTAACAAATTTAATTTAAAATTAAGATTATATTTTTAATTTTATCTTCAAATAAAAGAATTAAAATTAAGTTAGATATAATCTAATTAATTTCATAGTAATCAAAAATATTTTTTATTTTGATAAAAGTTCATTTTTTAGCTTAAAACACACTTTTTCTAAAAACTGTTATTTATTGCATTTTATACATTAAAAAAACTGATTTATTAAAATTTTATAAATATAATGTTGACATTTTTTCCAAATTTTGTTTCCCATGGTCTAAATTTGGTAAATATGTACCTTTCATTTTTGACCATTATAAATGGTAATAGTAGTGAATATTTGTTATCTCGATAAGGGTAAAATGAGTAAGACATGGTCAAAACATTAGGATAAGACCTAAAATGTACCAAACACTTTTATATATTTTATTGAATATTTTTTTCAACCATAACCATCTAATATTCTAAAAAAATTCAATTTCATGTCACTTTACTTTTATTATAACATTTATATTATTTTAAGTAAAGGATAAAGTAAAAAACATCAGTCTCTTACCTTTGATGTCTATAATATCATTTAACATGGATAAAAACAATTTATGATCAGTTATTAATAGTTATTTTAAATATTAATTAATTTTCTTTATCTTGGTAATTTAATTTAAATTTTTAGGTAATGAGAAATTAAATTAAATTATAAAAGAATTCCATCACATTGCTTGTTAAAATAATATAAAATTCAAGTAAATGAATCATAACAACATCAAAAGTAAAAAACATTGGTTATGTTATTGAGTTACATATCTTTTTGGGATCAATATAACAAATTATTGGTGTTAAAAAGTTTATATTTGAGTTAAAATATATTCTTCATATTTCTAAAATTCAAATTATGTGAATAGTCTTCAAAATAACATTAATGGTATATCATGTTAAATAATAATATATTAAATGATAAAATACTAATAAAAATAATATATTTACAAAGGGGGATTTCATATGGTCAATAATATAAACCATTGTATACTTATGTGTCACTTTAACTTTTATTGTAATACTCATGAACCATAATGAGTAAAAGGTTTGATATCATAGTATCATCAAATGGGTTTTAGGGGTGTTAAAACTAAAAGTTAAGGGGTAAAACATAAACTTAACATTTCTAAATATTATTTTATAAGTGTATTTTGAATTTTTCCTATCCAAAATTATAAATATTTCAGTTTAGAGAGACATTGAACTGAAAATTAATTTATATTCATTTCATATTTTATGTAATTCCAACGATGTATTTCCCCTCACATATAAAAGGGTGCATTATATCCTCCCTAGGTCACAATGTCCGATAACTATATATCAGTAAATAAAATGATAAATACCATATTTAATCCCTTACCCACAGCCTATAACTTCTATTATTACCAAAAATACCATCCTTTCAAGGCTTGATGTAACACCCCAATTAAATAAAGAATATGACATTTTTATCCCTATTTGTGGAAAAAATTTCAATATTAATTTAAATGGAACTCTATGCTCGATGGCTTACCCAATACGCAACAACGAGTTCCTTCGAAATCTTACGTTGCACTCTAATAATAAAATAATATTATTTTAAATAGTAGTTAACACATAGTCATTGTATTGGCGGGAATGAATAGAAATAACTAAAATATGATTATATATGTTTTTTTAAATGTTTTTTACTTTTATCCAATAAATTTTAGAGGCTTAAAATAAAAATGAATCCAATCTTAAGCGTTGAATACACTAGTATTTTTAAAAGATTATTTTACTACCTTTTGATGGAAAACCATTTTTAAATCAAACTTTTGACAATTTTATAAGCTCTATTGTTCAAAATAAACATATTATTTATGATTGGGACATTGAAATTTACCTTGGGTTAATTTTTGGTATTTTTCTGACAATGTTCATTTTTCAATGAATAGTGAAAAATACTGCATTTTACATCAAAACTTCTTTTTCATATAATTTAATTATATGGTTATATTATCTTTTTAATTTGTTTTAAAGTGTAATTAGAATATATTTTTACCATGTAATACAATTATGGTCATTGGGATTAATTTCACTTTGGAATTAGGCATAAACAAGTGCCAAACTCTTCATAAATATTGTTTCTAAAAAACCCGCTATTTGTTTTGACAACGGGAAGTATTTTTTAAATTAATTATTGCTATTTATGTGATTGGAATTTGGTAAAATTGATTACATATTTGGAATCAGAAAGTCCAAATTATGTAATTAAGACTCTTTTGTTTTTAGACATTATGAATAGTAACGACGGTAATTATCTTTAATTATCTTGATTAATGATTAATAGGGTAGTTAAAGATAAGAAAATAATATCATAATAACAAAAAATGACCACAACATGTGTCCTAAGGCTACTGGTTGTCTCATGGCAGACCATGGGATTCCTTCTGCCAAACTTGGGGGCCCCATGGAATCAGGTTTGTGAGAAAGTGACTTTTTATCTTTTTATTTTTAAAGAATGTTAAATATAACAAAGAATGTATCACCTAAGTAAAATATTTTTAATATTGTCTACATAAATGATATTTTGGACTATAAATATTCATTGGAAATATAAACATATTTCTACATCATATTATTTTTTGTATAATTTTTGGACATTAAATAAATTAAATTATATATGACATCATGATGATGTAGCGATGACCTCATTATTTAACGATTTAAATAAAATGGAATGATAATGTAATATCTAAGACCTACACATGTCAAAAACCTATTGGATGGGTGTATTTCGAACCCTTATCACCTTATCCCCAAAACACATCAATGTGGGACCATTAAAATCCGAAACTCATTTGAAAATAATGTTACATTTTATACCTTTCCAAGAGTGCCCCTCCACTCCACTTATAAAAGGCCCCCACCTCTACCTCCTTACCCATACTTCAAAAGCCTTTGGCTTGGCCAAACCCTGCCCATGTTGCCTCTCCACATCCCTCTATAACTCCTTGAAGCCTCACTTTGGTAATAAGCCTTCCCAAGGAAGCCTTTGAGCTCAAACCAAAGGGAGTTACCCGATTTTAAGGTAATGTCTTCACTTGAGTCCTTTTGTGTTATTTTGCTTCTCCAACCCCCTAAACTCATTTTATTCATTTATTTTGTAACAAATACACTATCTTAAATATAATAGGATGTTGTTATAAGAAGGATTCGAGCTACACTTACACACACCTACATCTAATGGATAAATAACATACTGTTTCTCTGGATGGAAAATTTCTGCCTCACGAAACGATGATTGTTCAAAATTCTTCTAACACCTTCAAAGGTAGACATTAAGATGAAACTATATTTATATATGTTATATAGTATGTTTATGTTTTACTTAAGCTTCATTATTTTTCATTTATGGAATACCTTTATGGTTTCCATTATGGGTAAACGCGATATCTTCATTTAAGGAAGTGCGGACTACCGCCCCCTCAAAGTGATTTGATTCGTTAATACCATATGTGGTACGTATAAAGGATATATTTAATGATATTATATATGATACCATACTGGAATTAAAATACTATTATTTATCATTATGTTTTAATTCCATTAAATATGAAATAGAAATGGAAGTAGCGTTCATGCGTACGTACGACTTACAGTCTCCATGAACGGTACATTTCATTTATTATCTCAAAATGTTATGTACTGTTATAAGTATATATATATATAATGGATATATATGTAATATATTACATATAAATTATGGATATAATTATGTAATTATAAAAATATATATATATCTTTCATTTTGTTTTAATTCTATTAATATGACAAAAAAATTAAAGTAGCGTTCATGCGTACGTACGACCTACCGTCTCCATGAACGGTGCTTTTAATTTTTATCTCCAAATGCTATGTAATGGTATAAAATATATATATACTGGATATATATGATATTTAAAACATAAATACTATTCTAGATATTATGTACCTATAACTACATGGAAAATTATTTTCCAACAAGTTCAATTTTTGACTCATGTACCAAATATCAACAAAAACGTCTGATATGAACTCATATTATTAACCAATTATTATAACATTAAAATATGTGATATGAACCGAATAATAATCTTTATAGGAGTTCCTTAAGCAATTATAAACTGACCAATGTTTTTTATTCAGGAATATAAAGAAATGAACAAAACAAGTTGGACTTGAGGTAAGGGATCCTACTCCTCTCGTTCTTTTTAAGTACACCCTTTTATGTAATTCCTTTTAAGCTCATATTTCTTGTTATTGGGATGTTATTTTATATTAATATTACTGTAATTCTTATGTTCATATTATGAGAGACCCTATTTCCTCTCATCAATCCATTTTGGAAGTTTTAAGTGGCGCTGTTAGGCTGCCGAGTTTTCGTAAGGGATTTTTCATCTCACTTTTATTCCGGTGAGATTTATGCTACATTTGCCACAATTTCCTTTAAGTTGTGTATGTACTGCCCATTATTATACACTTTGTGTATTATAATTTCATTTATGGGTATTCACATCTTCATTGTATGACCCTTCTTCCATGGGGTGTACGTTTCGAAAGTGACCCAACTCGGTAAGGGGACCTTTCACAATCCTCTTTTTAAAAGACTTCTTTTGTTATGTATTTTAATTTACATACTATTATGTTGGGATATGTTCTTTTATATCCTTATTGATGTAAATTTTATGTCCAGGTGATGAGATGCCCTTTTTATCTCTCATAAACTCATTTTCTGAATTTTTGAAGTGATGCCGTTAGGCTGTCGAATTTTACCAAGGGAACTTTTTAACCCAATTTTGATTTATTTGGGTTCAACATGTAGTTATTGAATATGTCATCCTTTGAATATGTGTGAATGAAATTTTATTGTATTACACTTAATATCCAATTATATTGGGTGTATTTATATTTTTCACACATAATTTTGAGATTGATTTATCCTTAATTTAAAGATACCTTCTTTATAAGGTATTTCATCACATTTTACATCTTTATTGAGAATTCACTGTTGTTATGCACCAATTCACTCTTATATGGTGTATATACTGTACTTTGGAATATTATATCATGAATCCATTAATTCTCATTATATTATAAAGTTCTGATTAAATGTTTTTCCTCAATTATTATATTCAAGTGTCTCTAATTTTGGTAAAAACCCTTTAACTAAAATTTCGTTTTAAATGTTTTAATGATTTGTTCTTATTAATATCCATGTTTTCAAAATGGTTTTAAGGATTTATTTATATGTATATTAATGGTTTAAAATGTTAAAAGTTTCAAGGTGGTATGGGACACTTTTATTTAAAAATCTCTTTATTAAATGTTTTAAATGGTTTTGAAAATGGTTCTTTTTAATGGACTCATTATTTCAATATCCTAAAATGTTATATTGTGATTGAAATGTAGAAATGTTATATTTCCTTTATGCATGTTTTATGTGATAAATTTATGTTATGGTTCTTGGAAATTGTTATGAAAACGGGTGGTTCCGTGATAAACTAAGGGCGGGTGAGCCCGATATGTCTCTCCAATGCATTGGGTAACGCGAAGGGGTTAAACGTTAAGGTTTTTTCGAAGAGATTTAGGGAATATAATGTGGTGGGTATTCCAAACATAACCATAAGGGTTACTCATTACGTAATAAAGTTATGAATGCCTCAAGTTACCTTTATGTCTTTATGATTTCTATGATTTATTCATGATTTTATGATGTATGTTAGAGTGCCTATGTTTTATGGGTAAAGTATGATTTCATTCTTATGTATATATGAACTCATGTTTCCTCTCCATATTTTTATAACCCTTACTGAGCTTTTTATGCTCATCCCATGTTTTTGAAATGTTTTTCACAGGTCAAGGGAAAGGTACATGATGTGATGATAGTGTCAAGGATGTGTCAAGAAAGAATCAATGTTTCATTTTAAATATGTTTCCGTGGATGGGAAGATTGAATACTGTCATTTATGTAACCACTTTGTTTAAATGTGTAATGTAATCCAAGTTTCATGATCTAATTCTCTAAAACACTAAACCTGAAAAGATCCTCAGTGTTTAATCTTGTAATAACTCATGATTAAGTAAGGTTTAAGGTTGGGGCCTTATAGTTGGTATCAAAGGTCGGTTTAGATAACTTTAGAGGTTAGGGTATTCTATAAGCATAAGTGACATTACCACAATGGTTAGGATTTCAGAAAGAGTCCTAGTTTTAGATAAAGTTAATGAGTAAGTATATCTTAGTGTTTATCTTCCTCATTAGTACATGGTGGTTTTGTTGATATACTCACACTGACCTTTTTTGGTTTTGGTAAATGGCTGGATCTAGCAGGCACCAAAGTAACAGTGGATGTGAAGGAAATTGTGACAGTTTTTTGAGCAAGTAGATGAATGATATGGGAGCTGCAATGAGAACTCTTGTGATTATCCTCAACCAACTATCTGGAGTCATGATTGACCACCTAAACCTTGGTGATTTCTCTAAGGGATCATATATTCGAGAAACAAATCCCTACGGAAGTACATGTAATAATCATAAAGGTAAGTGTGTTGAAAAACCTATGTGTCAATGATGTAGAAAGAAACACCTAGGAAAATGTTTCAAAGGGACAGAAATATGCTATAGATGTGGAAATTAAGGTCATAAAGCAAGAACCTTCCATGGAAAAAGGAAGCATCCAATTGACTCGAGGAAAGGGAAAGAAGTTCTTTCTGAGGGATCAATTGAATGTTTTAAATGTGGTGTGCATGTTCATTATGCAAACACATGTCCTATGAAGAAGTTTCATGAATGGGATCACCAAGATCGTACAAATGTTCGTTTACCAATACTTAATGCCATTCTAATTGAGGATGAAGAAACTGAAAATGAACAATCAAAGGTATGTATTATTTCATAACTATTGTTTTCCTATTTTGGAATCTTAGGATATGATTCATGATTTTATTTGTAGGAAAGAAGTATTTCAGAATAAGTTGGAAAGGAATGGTTAATGGATCATGAAGAATGTTGAATGAGTAAGAAGTCAACATATAAGGGCTTCAAGAGTTATGGTGAAATTTGTAAGAGTATTAGGTCTCTTTTGATGATGGGGTTACATTAGAAGACTTTTTATAGTATGTGTAAACCTGATGTTTAATATATGAAAATTTTATTCAAGGAATAGTTATCTGTTCTTTTGTGGACATAGTTATAAAGAACCATTTGGGTTTATATGATCCTTACTTTTGAGGTAATTATGGGTTACTATAAGTTATGATGGAAGTGAAAGGCATGAGATAAAATTGAGGTTAAATTATGTTATGGTTATTTTGATGATTTTATCTCTTTTTGGGGAACGATTTGAGAATTATATAGTTTCGAAAAAATGACAACATGCAGACCGTGTGACAACCCGTCGCGTCGGACAAAGCTGCAGGAATCGAACCCACAACCAAAGTGCAACTGGTATTTGTCACCTACCACTGGACTACGTGAAGTCCCTGGTTAGTTTGACTGATTCTTTTTAGTTATATGATTTTATGAATTAAGAGTAATTTTATTTTTGGTTATCTATGAAAATTTATTATCCTATTATGGAGGATATGTGATTAGGTTAATTACTCTTCAATACGAGACTTTAAGAGTAATTGATGTTGTTTGGAGATAAATGTTACGATTTAAATTGGATGACTATGTGACTAAAAACTTCAAATTTTTGGGTTTCAATCTTTTTTTGGTTTACTTTGAAGTATTTTATGGACAAATTATTTATCGAATGGTCCTCGTTGAACTTTGGGTTTTGTTGGACAAATTTTGGAGATTAAGAATAGATTTTCTTTTTATAAAGGGTTATCCTTTTCTGGATTATCTGATCTTGTACTAACCTTTTGGTTTTGGATTTGGTTAACGTCTAAATATATGGGAAGTATATAGTTCTCTTTTTTGTATTAGGTGAATCTCTAGAAGTTGATTATAGTACACTTAATGTGAACAAGTCTTCCTAAATACTCGTCTTTTGGAGAAAATATGAGTTTGTATAAGGAATATAATAAAAGTTGAAAGCCAACATGATAAGTGATTATGTTTCCTTATGAAAAAATTCTTCAATAACAAGTAACATAAAACAAAAATGTTGTCTATTAACGTTTCCTACAGGGGAATCGAATACCGTTTAACCCATCACATGTTTGTGATTTTATTGTGGTTAAAGTTCTCCTAAACATGGTTTCTATGACTCTCCATCAGAACATGAACCTATGTTTTCTCCTCCATGTCCATGTTTTCCTACATGTAATCCTAGTATGGGTTAACTCGGGTGACCTCTATAATTCTCTTTCTTTATTTTAAAGTGATTGTTTTACTGAATCTTGTTTCGATGTGGTATTTTCAATGATGTTTCCAAGCCCAGTTTTATAATTGCGAGGACGCAATTTCCAAAAGGGGGGAAGGATGTAACACCCTAGGTAAATAAATAATATGATATTTTTATCTCTATTTGTGGAAAAAATGTCAATATTAATTTAAATGGAACGCTATGCTCGATGGATTACCCAATACACAACAACGAGTTCCTTTGAAATCTTACGTTGCACTCTAATAATAAAATAATATTATTTTAAATAGTACTTAACACATAGCCGTTGTATTGGAGGGAATGAATAGATATAACTAAAATACAATTATATATGTTTTTTTAATGTTTTTACTTTTATCCAATAAATTTTAGAGGCTTAAAATACAAATGAATCCAATCTTAAGCATTGAATACACTAGTATTTTTAAAAGATTGTTTTACTACCTTTTGATGGAAAACCATTTTTAAATCAAACTTTTGAAAATTTTATAAGCTCTATTTTTCAAAATAAACATATTATTTATTATTGGGACATTTAAATTTACCTTGGGTTAATTTTTGGTATTTTTCTGACAATGTTCATTTTTCAATGAATAGTGAAAAATACTGCATTTTACATCAAAACGGCTTTTTCATAAAATTTAATTATATGGTTATATTATCTTTTTAATTTGTTTTAAAGTTTAATTAGAATATATTTTTACCATGTAATACAATTATGGTCATTGGTATTAATTTCACTTTGGAATTAGGCATAAACAAGTGCCAAACTTTTCATAAATATTGTTTCTAAAAAACCCGCTATTTGTTTTGACAACGGAAAGTTTTTTTAAATTAATTATTGAAATTTATGTGTTTGGAATTTGTTAAAATGGATTACATATTTGGAATCATAATGTCCAAATTATGTAATTAAGACTCTTTTGTTTTTGGACATTATGAATAGTAACGACGGTTATTATATTTAATTATCTTGATTAATGAGTAATCGGGTAGTTAAAGATAATAAAATAATACAATAATAATAATAAATGACCACAACATGTGTCCTAAGGCTACTGTTTGTCTCATGGCAGACCATGGTATTCCTTGTGCCAAACTTGGGGTCCCCATGGAATCACTTTTCTGAGAAAGTGACTTTTTATCTTTTTATTTTTAAAAAATGTTAAATGTAACAAAGAAAGTATCAGCGAAGTAAAATATTTTTAATTTTGTCTAAATAAATAATATTTTGGACTATAAATATTCATTGGAAAGCTACAATTATTTTCTACATCATAGTATTTTTTTTTATAATTTTTAGACAATAAATAAATTAAATTATATATGACATCATGATGATGTAGCGATGACCCCATTATTTAACAATTTAAATAAAATGGAATGATAATGTAATATATAAGACCTAAACATGTCCAAAACCTATTGTATGGGTGTATTTCTAACCCTTAGCACCTTATCCCTGAAACACATCAATGTGTGGCCATTAAAATCCGAAACTCATTTGAAAATAAAGTTAAATTTTATAACTTTCCAAAAGTGCCCCTCCTCTCCTCTTATAAAAGTCCCCCACCTCTACCTCCTTACCCACACTTCCAAAGCCTTTGGATCGGCCATCCCCTGCCCATTTTGCCTCTACACATCCCTCTCTAACTCCTTGAAGAATCAATTTGGGAATAAGCCTTCCCAAGGAAGCCTTTGAGCTCAAACCAAAGGGAGTTACCCGATTTTAAGGTAATGTCTTCACTTGAGTCCTTATGTTTTATTTGTCTTCTCCAACCCCCTAAACTATTTTTATTCATTTATTTTGTAACAAATACAGTATATTAAATATACTAGTATGTTGTTATAAGAATTATTCTAGCTCCACTTACACACACCTACATCTAATGGTTAAAGAACATACTGTTTCTGTGGACGGCGAATTTCTGTCTCACGAAACGATGATTGTTCAACATTCTTATAACACCTTCAAAGGTGGCCATTAATATGACACTATATTTATATATGATATATAATATTTTTATGTTTTAATTAAGCTTATTTATTTTTTATTTATTTCATACCATTATGGTTTCCATTATGGTAAACGTGATATCCTCATTTAAGGAAGTGCGGACTACCGCCCCCTCAAAGTGATTTGATTCGTTAATACCATATGTGGTATGTATAAATGATATATTTAATGATTTTATATATGATACCATACTGTAATTAAAGTACTATTATTTATCATTACGTTTTAATTCCATTAAATATGAAATAGAAATGGAAGTAGCGTTCATGCGTACGTACGGCTTACCGTCTCCATGAACAGTACATTTCATTTCTTATCTCAAAATGTTATATACTATTATAAGTATATATATATAATGAATATATATGTAATATATTACAAATAAATTATGGATATAATTATGGAATTATAACATATATATATATATCTTTCATTTTGTTTTAATTCTATTAATATGACAAAAAAATTAAAGTAGCGTTCATGCTTACATACGGCCTACCGTCTCCATGAACGGTGCTTTTAATTTTTATATCCAAATGATATGTAATAGTATAAAATGGATATATACTGGATATATATTATATTTAAAACATCAATACTATTCTAGATATGATGTGCCTATAACTACATGGAAAATTATTTTCCAACAAGTTCAATATTTGACTCATGTACCAAAAATCGACAAAAACGTCTGATATGAACTCATATTATTAACCAATTATTATAACATTAAAATATGTGATATGAACTGAATAATAATATTTATAGGATGTACTTAAGAAATTATAAATTTACCAAAGTTTATTATTTAGTAATATAAAGAAACGAACAAGACAAGTTGGACTTGAGGTAAGGGATCCTACTCCTATCTTTCTTTTTAAGTACACCCTTATGTCATTCCTTTTAAGATCATATTTCTTGTGAGTGGGATGTTATTTTATATCAATCTTAAGGTAATTTTTATGTTCATATGATTAGAGACCCTATTTCCTCTCATCAATCCATTTTGGAAGTTTTAAGTGGCACCGTTAGGCTGCCGAGTTTTTGTAAGGGATTTTTCATCTCACTTTTATTCCCGTGAGATTTATGCTACATTTGCCACAATTTCCTTTGAGTGGTGTATGTACTGCCCATTATTATAAACTTTTTGTAGTATAATTTCATTTATGGGTATTCACATCTTCATTGTATGACTCTTCTTCCATGGGGTGTACGTTTCGAAAGTGACCCAACTCGGTAAGGGGACCTTTCACCCTCCTCTTTTTAAAAGACTTCTTTTGTTATGTATTTTAATTCACATAATACTATGTTGGGATATGTTATTTTATATCCTTATTGATGTAAATTGTATTTCCAAGTGATGATATTCCCTTTTTATCTCTCATCAACTCATTTTCTGAATTTTTGAAGTGACGTCGTTAGGGTATCGAATTTTACCAAGGGAACTTTGTAACCCAATTTCGATTTCTTTGCCTTCAACATGTAGTTATTGAATATGTCATCCTTTGAATATGTGTGAATGGAATTTTATTTTTTTACACTTAATATACAATTATATTGGGTGTATTTATATTTGTCACACAAAATTTTGAGATTGATTTATCCTTAATTTAAGGATACCTTCTTTATATGGGATTTCATCAAATTTTTCATCTCTATTGAGACTTCATTGTTGTTATGAACCAATTCACTCTTATATGGTGTATATACTGTCCTTTGGAATATTATATCATGAATCCATTTATTCTAAAGATATTATAAAGTTCTGATTAAATGTTATTCCTCAATTATTGTATTCAAGTGTCTCTAATTTTGGTAAAAACCCTTTAACCAAAATATCTCTTTAAATGTTTTAATGATTTGTTCTTATTAATATACATGTTTTAAAAATGGTTTTAAGGATTTATTTATATGGATATTAATGGTTTAAAATTTTAAAATATTCAAGGTGGTATGGGACACTTTGATTCAAAAATCTCTTTATTAAATGTTTTAAATGGTTTTGAAAATTGTTCTTTTTAATGGACTCATTATTTCAATATCCTAAAATGTTATATTGTGATTGAAATGTGGAAATGTTATATTTCCTTTATAAATGTTTTATGTGATACATTTATGTTATGGTTATTCAGAATTGTTATGAAAATTGGTGGTTCCGTGATAAAATAAAGGCAGGTGAGCCCGATATAGCTCTCCAATGCATTGGGTAATGCGAAGGGGTTAAACATTAAGGTTTTTCTGAAGAGATTTAGGGAATATAATATGGTGGGTATTCCAAACGTAACCAAGAGGGTTACTCCCTACGTAAGAAAGTTATGAATTCCTCAAGTTACCTTTATGTCTTTATGATTTCTATGATTTATTAATGATTTTATGAGTTATGTTAGAGTGCCTATGTTTTATGGGTAAAGTATGATTTCATTCTTATGTATATATGAACTCATGTTTCCTTTATATATTTTTATAACCCTTACTGAGCTTTTTATGCTCATCCCATGTTTTTGAAATGTTTTTCACAGGTCAAGGGAAAGGTACATGATGTGATGATAATGTCAAGGATGTTTCAATAAAGAATCAATGTTTTATTTTAAATAGGTTTCCGTTGATGGGAAGAATGAATACTGTCTTTTATGTAACCACTTTGTTTGAACGTGGAATGTAATGGAAGTTTCATGATCTAATTCTCTAAAACTCTAAACCTGAAAAGATCCTCAATATGTAATCTTGTAATAACTCAAGATGAAGTAAGGTTTAAGGCTGGGGCCTTATACTTAAAGTGTAGGCTAAAGGAGGTTTCTAAACAAAGAGGTAAAAATGGTAACTGAGTACTTTCAATTTTATTTATTCTTCTAAATAATATATATATATAATTTAAAACAACTAAAATAATTACTATACCAAAATAAAATATATATATGTTTTTATGATTATGTTATAGTGATTTTCCATATCTTTCTATCCTACTGAAATAGATGACATCATGCAAGCTTATTTATGGCTTATTGACATCAATAGGTGGTGTAATTCATTATTATTAAACATTTAGATGAATAGTTTTAAATATGAAACTAATGTATATATATTATATTTAATGTTTAAATATGGTCCTATAAAAATAATATATCATTTACATTTTAACCTTTACAATCATTAAACAATGATAACATCGCTCGTGTGTACATGTATACCACCACCACCTCGAAGTTGTGTGATCCATTTTTCTTATTCGCCATTTAAGGATTATTCTATAAATATATATAATTGATATATATGATATTTATATCACAATTAAAATTTTTTATATTATCCCATCATGATCAAGTTGAAAGGACCAAACTCATTGAACAAAAAAATAGATGAAAAACCAAACAATTAACACAAAAAAATAATTATTTCAATAAAGATTTAATAATAAACAAATGTTTGAATGTTTTAAGTGGATAATATATGATATTATACAAATATATATGTTTTATTTATATAATTATATAAAAAATATATTATACAGGAGGTTAAGATCACTTTTGAGTAATGTCAAACATGAGGTATGGAATTTCTCTTATAATCTTGTTTTACATTAGGATTGTTTATGTTTTGTTTTCCTTTGGGAATTTTTTGATCTTGATATCATAATCACTAGTAGAATTTTACACTTTACCAATGGTTCAAAACCATTGGTAAAGGCCTCGAAACCGTTGGTATATAGTATACCAATGGTTCCCTTAACTGTGGCCAAGTAAGGCGCTACAATAGGCCTATACCAACGGTTCTGTGAGAACCGTTGGTATAGGTTTCAAAAAAGATGGTATACCAACTATTTGCTACAAACCGTTGGCATATGTTTGTAAAATATTACATATACCAATGGTTTGTAAAACCGTTGGTATATGTGTGTTACACTTATACCAACGGTTATAAACTGTTGGTATAGAGGGAATATGCCAATCCATAAGGATATACCAACGGTTTTGTTGTAACTGTTTTTATAAACCTACACAAATGGTTATAACAAACCATTGGTATAGTTATATAATAGTATCTTTACCAATGGTTCTAAAACCATTGGTATACAATTGCTTAGCTCCATAGTAGTAGGCCCCTCTCCCCTCTCCAGACCCGCAACAACACAACAACCCCTCTCCAGACCTGAAACAAATCCAATAAAAAATCCCCATCCAAATATTCAAAATTTAGAATTCCTTCCAGAGTTTAGAAATTTAGAAATTCAAATGAAATAACACCCATAATAGAAAATGACTTAATTTTATAGGAAATTAAATAACACCCATAAGAGTATTCCAAACTCAAACCACAACACCAACACACATAAGAGTATTCAAAATTTACAATTCATTACTCACTCAAACCACAACACCAATACACACAAGAGAAAAAACCTACTTGATATAGGAAGCACATGGGATGTTTAGTCATGGACATGGGTTGAGTATCTTAAAACCAATAGGAAAATTTGGGTAGAGTGGAAAATATCATGATACCCATAAGATAGACAATGGTAGTACTTATGAGCTTATACCTAGTATGAGTTATAGGAAGCAAATGGAATGTTTATATTTGTCTAATGATTATGTATAATTGTATAAATGTTTTGTGATGTGTTAGTGGTAAACATTTTCCAATCTCGACATATGAGATGGATTACCAAAATAGCCTACATGTTTTTTATAGATTTTTAAATTAGAATAAGGTGGTATGTGGATAATTGTAATTTGTTCTCCTGGGTGTGATGTGAGATGAATCCCCATCTTGGGTAGTGGGTATGAATATTCAATTAAGTCATTGGTATTGGAATACCAATGGGACTTTGGTTTTGTCCTAGAACCCACTATTTGTGGATGGGATTGAGGTGATCCATGGGGCTATGGTGTCACCATATGTATTCCTCACCATTGGGGTATTTTTATGAGACTTCGAAACTTATTTTTCAAGAATTTATGTGTATCCTTATTGACCAATTTGTTATATTGTATGATTGAGTGTTCATAGGTTTCATATAAAATCACTATATGATATTTATTTGTTTTATGTTATTGTACAGAATTAATGACCCATGATTGAGAATTAGAACATGAGTGTTGGTGCATGTTAATGATGGGATTTCGAGAGTCATTCATAATATAATTAATGTTTTTCTATATATACTATGACCCATTGTGTTTCAATATATTCCTTGTGAATATTTTATTCTAATAATGTATGACCAATAGACCATATTTTATTTTTTATCCACTAATTTAAAGAATCTGTGTGTATCCTTGTGAATATTTTCCATATGTCGGTTGTTGTTTTCACTTAAAATGTTGTATGATTTACGAAAAAGTGAGACACTTTGAGTGATACCAGTGAAATTGTTCCTCAGATTGAGGTGGGGTTGACTCTTACCAATTAAAAATAATCCATGGATCGTTGGGTGGGGGGTTGTCCGGGGTGGGGGGGGGGGTTATCTGAAGTGCATTTTCAGACACCTCTGATTGACATGTCGTTTGGCCGACCATTTTAAAATTCACCCACCGTTTGTTTTCATCTGATTTCGTGGAATTCTGAGGTCATTCGTCCAGTTTCGACCACCCCACGCACGCTTTTCAAGCGCGCCAAACACCTAAAAAACACATATTCAGTTGTGCCGCGCAAACCGCGCATCTAATTGATTTTCCTTCTCCTCTTACACCTCACGAATAATAATTAGGGTTTTTTCGTGTCATTTCAAGTCATTTTGATGTTGTTCGGCATGCATTTGACCGTTAAACGCATGTTTTGGCCATTTATGACACATGGAGTGCATTTTCGGCCTGTGCGGTCACACGACACCTTCGATTGACGTGCCATCTGGCTGACCATTTCACAATTCACCCACCCTATGTTTTCGTTCAATTTCATGGAATTCTGAGGCCGTTCGACCAGTTTCAACCACCCCACACACAGTTTTCAAGCGCCCCAAACACCTAAAAAACAAATATTCAGCCATTTCACACAAACCGCGTGTTCGAATGACTAGTCGTCTCCTCTTACACATCACACATATTAATTAGGGTGTTTTCGTGTGATGTCAAGTCATTCTGATGTTGTTCGCCATGCATTTGACCATTAAACACATGTTTTGGCCATTTACGACATGTGGAGTGCATTTTTGGCCACGGATGTCACACGAAACCTACGATATACATGCCGTCTGACCGAACATTTCACAATTCACCCACCCTTTGTTTCCGTACGATTTTGTTGCATTCTGAGGTCGTTCGGCCAGTTTTGACCACCACACACATGCTTTTCAAACACGCCAAATAGCTAAAAAACACATATTTAGCCATGCCGCACAAAACACACGTCCGAATGACGTGTCATCTCCTTGTACACCTCAAGAATAATAATTAGTGTTTTTTCATGTGATTTCAAGTCATTCTGATGTTGTTAGGAATGAATTTGGCTGTTAAACGCATGTTTTGGCCATTTACGACACGCGGAGTGCGTTTTCGGCCAGCGCGGTCACACGACATCTCCGATTGACGCGCCGTCTAGCCGATAATTTCACAATTCATCCACCCTTTGTTTTCGTCCAATTTCATGGAATTCTAAGGTCATTCAGCTAGTTTTCACCACCCCACGCATGCTTTTCAAGCGCACCAATCACCGAAAAAACACATATTTAGTCGTGCCGTGCAAACCGCATGTCTGAGTGACGTGTCGTCTCCTCATACACCTCAGGAATAATAATTATGGTTTTTTTTATGTCATTTAAATTCATTCTGATGTTGTTCATCATGAATTTGACCGTTAAACGCATGTTTTGTCCATTTACAATATGTAGAGTGCGTTTTCAGCCACCGCGGTCACACGGCACCTCCGATTGATGTGCCGTCTAGCCGACCATTTCACAATTCACCCACCCTTTGATTTCGTCTGATTTCATGGCATTCAGAGGTCCTTTAGACAGTTTCAACCATCCCATGCATGATTTTCAAGCGCGCCAAACACATAAAAAACACATATTCAATAGTTTCTCGCAAACCGCGTGTCCGAATGACGTGCCTTCTCCTCTTACACCTCAAAAATAATAATTAGGGTGTTGTCGTGTGATTTCAAGTCATTTTGATGTCGTTCGGCATGCATTTGACTATTAAACGCAAGTTTTGGCCAATTTCAACATGCGAAGTGCGGTTTCAGCCAGTGCGGTGACACGACACCTCCGATTGACAAACTGTATGGCCGACCATTTCACAATTCACCCACCCTTTGTTTTCGTCCTATTTTATGGAATTCCGAGGTCGTTCGATCAATTTCGACCACCCCACGAACGCTTTTCAAGAACGACAAACACCTAAAAAACACATATTCATCTGTGTCACACAAACCGCACGTTCGAATGATGTGTCGTCTTTTCGTACACCTCAAGAATCACAATTAGGGTGTTTTCGTGTGATTTCAAGTCATTATGATGTTGCTAGGCATGCATTTGACCGTAAAACCCATTTTTTGGCCATTTACGACACGCAGAGTGTGTTTTTGGCCAGCGTGGTCACACGACACCTCCGATTGACATGTCGTCTAGCTGACTATTTCACAATTCACACACCCTTTGTTTTCATCTGATTTCATGGCATTCCGAGGTTGTTCGGCCAGTTTCGACCACCCCATGCACGCTTTTCAAGCACGCCAAACACCTAAAAACACATATTCAGCCGTGCCGCACAAACTGCGAGTCCAAATGACTTTACCTCTCCTCGTACACCTCACAAATAATAATTAGTGTGTTTTTGTGTGATTTGAAGTCATTCCGATGTCATTCGGTATGCATTTGATTGTTAAATGTATGTTTTGTCCATTTATGACATGCCGAGTGTGTTTTCAGCCTTCACGGTCACATGACACCTAAAATTGATGTTTCGTCTAACCGACCATTTCAAAATTCACCCACCCTTTGTTCTCGTCCGATTTCATGGCATTCCAAGGTTGTTTGGCCAGATTCGACCTCCCCACGCACGCTTTTCATGCGCGCCAAACACCTAAAAAACATATTCAGCCATGCCGCACAAACCACGTGTCTGAATGCCATTCCGTCTCCCCGTACACCTCAATAATAATAATAAGGGTGTTTTTGTGTGATTTCAAGTCATTCTGATGTCGTTCAGCATGCATTTGATCATTAAACGCATGTTTTGGCCATTTATGACATGCGAAGTGCGTTTTCGGCCGCCGCAGTCACATGAGACTTCCGATTGATATGAAGTCATACCGACCATTTCAAAATTCACCCACCATTTGTTATCGTCTGATTTCATGGAATTCCGAGGTTGTTTGGTTGGTTTCGACCACACCACGCACGCTTTTCAAGCGCACCAAACACCTAAAAATCACATATTCAACCATACCGCGTAAACCATGCGTCCGAATGACATGACGTCTCCTTGTACACCTCACGAATAATAATTAGGGTGTTTTCGTGTGATTTAAAGTCATTCTGATGTCGTTCGACATGAATTTGACCGTTAAAAGCATTTTTGGCCATTTACGACACGCGGAGTGAGTTTTCAGCCACTACAGTCACACGACATCTCCGATTGACGTGCTATCTAGCTGACCATTTCAAAATTCACCCACCCTTTACTTTCGTCCGATTTCATGGCATTCTAAGCTCATTCGGCCAGTTTCGACCACCCCATGTACGCTTTTCAAGCGTGCCAAACACATAAAAAACATATATTCAGCCATGGTGCACAAACTGTGCATCTGAATGATGTGTCATCTCCTATTACACCTCAAAAATAATAAATATGGTGTTTTTGTGTGATTTCAAGTCATTCTAATGTTGTTCGGCATGCATTTGACCGTTAAACGCATGTTTTTTCCATTTACGACATGCGGAGTGCGGTTTCTACCAGCGCGGTCACACGACACCTCTGATTGATGTACCGTCTGACCGACCATTTCAAAATTCACCCACCCTTTGTTGTCGTCCGATTTCATGGAATTCCTCGGTCGTTCAGCTGGTTTCAACCGCCCATGCATGCTTTTCAAGAACACCAAACACAAAAAAAACAGATATTCAGTCGTGCCGCGCAAACCACACGTCTGAATGACATGTCGTCTCCTTGTATACCTCACAAATAATAATTAGGGTGTTTTTGTGTGATTTCTAGTCATTACGATGAAACAATCAGATTAAAAATTCCAACTTTTTCATTTTACCACATTGCCGATATACTGGAGTCGTCGTAGTATCAGTCAATTTTTTCACCCTATCAACATCATGATTTTCAATGGACGCATCATGTGTGCTTGTATCGAAATATTTTTGTCTGTATATCCTTTTCTTCTCATGATGTCGAATAAATGGACATCGATCATATATCAAACTCTCCAATTCATTCCTATCATTTGGATCATCATCATTTTGAGATTCCATTTTCTCTCCATTGTGATACCACACTTAATAGTTTGTTTGGAAACTATATTTGGTTATATGATAGCTAACTGCTTCACGACTCAACCAAGGTCTTCCAACACAATTAGAACATGGGAAGTGTATGCGACCACTATCTGAAGCCTTGTCAAATGCATAATCTAAAAAGTTGTTCAAATTATTTTAAAAATCAGTTGAAATCTGATCAGTTTCATACATCCTACTTCTATACATTATTTAAAAAAAATTCATTAAGTCATTTCAAAGAAATTCAATAATATTGAAGTTCAATCAAAAAAATATTTAGGTAAATGAAAATTGTTTACCTTAAATAAATGCATAACTAACACATTACTCTATATGTGAATCATATTAAGAAATACAAAAAGATACAGTGTATATGAAAAAATAAGATACGGAATTTCTAATGCCTATATTAAAGGATTTCCTAGTAAGATATTAGAAGTCAATCAAGGAATACATAATCCTTAAGGGTCTTGTAGGGAGTACATGATATTTATACTATAACTTCTTCTGGGAGATCAGCATGAGTAGTAGGATGAGGATCACATCAAAAGAAGTTATGGCATCATCATGGTTCCCCTTAACCATGGATTAAAGGATCCTAGGTTTGGGACCATAGATTATAGGTTTGTAGGGTGTATTCATTGAATCATTTCCCAATTGATTTTGGAGAGGGACCTTCAATAGTTATAGGTATGTATTTTATTAGAAACACATATAAAAATGATGTCCAAGAATTATGACATCCCAAACCAGGATTCCACTCATTAGTGACTCAAACCTAGATGGACACTCATTAGAGAGGGACCTTCAAGTTCTATTGTGTTTTATCTCACATATGAATAATAATTTTTGCGATGTACGGGGTCCAGGGAGGAGGGTGGTGGGATGTCCGAGGTCCAGAGAGGAGGGTGGAGGGCTCTCCAGGTTCCAGGAAGGGGGGGGGGGGTTATCCTAGGTCCAAAATGGTGGGTGGGGGGGTGTCCGGGGTCCATGGAGGAGGGGGGGGGGGGGTGTTCGGGGTCCAAGAAGGAGGGTGGGGTGCTGTCCGGGGTCCAGGGAGGAGGGCGGGTGGTTGTCCAGGGTCTAGGAAGGAGGGGGTTGTCCAGGGTCCAAGAAGGAGGGGGTTGTCCTGGGTGGACCTCAAAACACTGAATGGGGTACCACTCTCTATTTCTGAGAATATATTATCCAAATCTACAAATATTCCACCTGTAAACATGACAACTTTAAATAAGTTCCTACTGTAATTTCATGAAATTTAAGGGATATGTGTTTTGTGAAAAGTCTATACGTTGCAGTGATGTTCGTGAATGATGGTTTTTTGCACAAATGTGTATGGAATTTAGTAACGAGGATGATTTATTCCATTTTACAAATTTTATAGTGTACCTTTAAGATGAATTATTAAATTTAACCAGTGTTCTAGTTTATTTTTAGGTGAGGTGAGTTAGAAACCATGTTAGTCATGTCATTAGAACATGGGTTCTTCCATTTAACCATGTAGTCTTTAATTTCAGTGATGAAAGTATTTTGCCTAAGATAATTACTACCTACTCTATAGTATGGTCAACACATCATGTGGGAATACCCCTGAAACAAATCCATATGTAAATGGGGCGTTTTCAGCACCCCATTTGGCCAAACATACTTTTCACCATAAGGGATTTCCAATGTATATTTACATGGCTAACCAAGTCATGTACTGTGTGTACATCCCCATGTACATTCTCATGACACTAGATTATCGTAGACACCATGTCAACCGTTATACGTACCATGTGAACCCTTATACATTATAGTCATTATTACAACCATTAATAAAAACTTATTAAACAACATCACTTGTCAAAGATAATCAAATTGAACATAAATCAATAATAATATTGGATATATCAAGTAAAATGAAGTCATACTATCTTACATCCTAAATTACTACCCCCAACCATGATTAATGACCAAAAATCTCCCCTTTCGTCCAAATCAAAAGTGAAAAAAAACACATAGTTGTAGAAAACAACTTCGTTTTTGTGAATAATAATAATCCCATGGTCCTCTTGATATTTTGAACCACACAGTCATGATTTTTGAGATGATTTTGTATCCATGAAACCATATGAGAAGCACGATTCAATACATGTATTTTTCTGATTTTCCCAAGCATTTTGAGGAACTCCAAATCAGTGAAAATGTTAATTGTGTTTTAAAAAGGTGATTTAATAACTCATGTATGATGTTGAAGGAAGAATGATTAATTGTTACATTATGAAAACTAATATTCATTAATATTGAGAATTTGATATTCTGTGAATTATTTTCATGAAGAAGGAAGAACTACTACATTGGAAAATGGGAGGTCCCACCGAGAGTTCCCTTTGTAGATATTTTATTCATAAATAAGATTGGATTGTATGGTTAATTATTTATTATTTCTTCTGTGAAGAATAATTAGTGACCACATACTATTTGGAAAAGTTCAAGATGAAACTCCATATGTTCTATTGTGCAAAGCATAAGTGAACAGTGTGTCATTTTATATATATATAGATTTTGATAGAAACATGATACATACTTGTTATGTAATACACATAGTGTACAAAAATTAAGATGAATAAGATCTACATGTTTGACATGATCTTAATGAAAGGAGTGATTTTCATGAAATACTATGAATAAATATTACAAACAATTTCTTATGAGTTCATATACATGAAGATTTTATATTTGATGTATTGAGATTTAAAAAAAACTATGAATCCTTAAAATTAGAAAACAAGAAAGAGACTCCATGCCCTTTATAAATTTATATGTGTAATGAAAACATTAATTGGACAATGTGTACACCGATGTAGTGATTTGTGTACACAATTCGTGGAGTAGTGAATCATAAAATTTTCCAAAATCCCTAGAAATAGGGATTAAATATATCCTTGAGAATATAAGGATATCCTTGAGAAGAGGTGGACGAATATCCTTCATAAGAGGTGGAAGGAGTCTAACCTGGTAGCTGAATGGATGAAAGAGGTGCACATCTGTTGGGGCTTCTCAAGGGCTTCTAGGAGTCGGGCAGTGCTCACGCAATCTGCTTCTGCAATTGCTTCTGGAATCGCGGTGCGTGGGGGGTCACCTCCCTTAGTCGAAACTAGGGTCTTCTTCCGACGGTTATTAAAAACCGTTTGGTAAAATAATGCTTTCCCAACGGTTTGATGAACCCATTTGGAAAACTCGTCTAAATTCCAACTTTACCAATGGTTCTCATGAACCATTGGAAAAGAACAGTGCTTTACCAACGGTTTCATCAAACCATTGGGAAACCTCATCTAAATTCCATCTTTTCCAATGGTTCATTCAGACCGTTGGTATATAACACCTATACCAATGGTTCTTTTGAGACGTTGGTATACAGGTGTTGGAAAAACAATGCTTTCCAGTGGTGAATCCTAATATATTTTCATCTCATATGGTTATGTTTTAGTTTTATTTTTTATATTTTCTTATTGGATCAACTATTAATAATTATGTTACATGTAATATATGCTCTTTTAAAAATAATGTTTTAAAGATTTATTTCCAAAAATTATTCTTCAATGTCCATATTTTTTTAAAACTATTTTCTATAATGTTTTTAATATTATATAAATATTTATTAATTTCTTTTTACCCATATTTTACTAACTATTAAAATGTTTTAAAGGAATATTCTAATTGTCTTCTAAGTGGGGAACTTTTTACTAAAAGTTTGAACAAAATATTTATTTTAACATACCCCACATGAAGGACTTATCCTGCCGTCATTACTAATACTTGATTTTAAGCATACTTTAAAATTTTACATGGTCATTTACAGTGAAAATGTTTTTCAAAACATTCTATAATTTTTTATATTTTAAATATTTATTCTGATATAAAAAGGATATTTTCTTCAAGAATTATTCAAGTGATATTGTAAAAGTATATTCATTAATGAAAGAACCTATTTATATTATTGTATATATGATAAAATGATACTATATTTATTATTTATTTGTATATTTTATGATGATGAAATGTTGATGTTTTATATTTTGATTCAATATTGATAATTTTTGACTTCTAAGGTATTTTGAGAACAAATTATATTGATCTTTCCAAATATGGGGAATCTATAGGATGCACACATGATAGGTGGGGAATGGTTAATAATACCTCATTGATACATCGATAAGTTTATTGATAAAAAATAGGATTCATTCAACATTAGTTGGGTATTTGGTTTATATGAACCCATTTATTATGAATGAAATATTGTTTGATAAGACAAGACTATTAGATTCATAATTTCTTGGTTAAAAGTCCATGGTCATGAATTTATAGAATTATGCAGTTCATTTATTAATAATTAATTATTTTCATTATGCATGTGTTTTTTATGTTGATATTAGCCCTAGATACTCATTAAACTGATTTTTTAAATCAATTCCAATTTTTTATTATCCACACTTCCGTATTGATTATTCCATGTTTACTCGTGATAGATTACTCTATACATAAACATTACTGGGTATATGAGATAACATTTTTATTTTTTTTCCTTCACCGATATATAGAGAAGGATACTATTAATTATATCATGGGTGTAATAGTGTTTTTAATGGTATATTTTTATATTTCTAATATAATATGGGACTGATGTCTATATCTAGTTTTCGAAGACTTCAAAACTGATTGATCATGCTTGGTGAGATCCCTTGAATATTATACCAATGTATTAAAGTAAGCACCATATATGGGTTACTAGAATTTGGTTTTTATTTTTAGTATTAGAGAATATTTTTTAAGATTCTTGGGAGCTGTAGTTGAGACGAATATAACTAACATGATAATTATGATAATACTTTTGGTCATTCTTAACATTTACCTTTTTAGGAATATTTATTTTATACCTCAATATCTACGATTATTTTGCTCAAACTTACTATGTGTCGTTATTCAGTGATGATACCTAATAAAATAAATGTAATTATAACTTTTCATCAATCTAGGGATTTCCCTAAAAATTAAGACAAAATAGTTTGTGTTTTAACTAAGTAGATCATGCCTATATTTGGGCATGTGATATTGTTTATAAAAACTAACCATGTATTTATAAAGAAAACTATTGTTCTATAGCCTGATTCATCAATATCAGATTACTTCATGTGAAAAATCCTCCATTTAATAATGGATCTATTAATATATTAGTATCTAAACAATGGATTGAGTCTCTTGAAAAGATTTTCCTGAATTTTTGGGGTAATGAAAGTGAAAATATTATTATGAAAATTTATTGTTTGAATTGAGATATTGAAAATGGATGTCATTAGTCTTGAATACTAAATAGGTTGATGAAATATATGGCATGTAATGGAGAAATTTTAATGTACTTTTATTTGAGAAAAACTTTCCTTGAGAATAGTGATACGAAATAGAGTGGAAGTTCTTCACCTTAATGTTGAAGGAAGAAGAATATGTGGAACATTATAAGTTTAAATTTATATGATTGGCCCGACATATTTTGTATTACATACATAATATAGAAAAAATATTAAATTTTTCTTTGATGGGATTAGGTCGAGTCTCCAAAGAGCACTAGTTTTGAATATATATTTTATCATATGTTCATATATAATCAAGTTACATCAAGATAAAGAAATAATTTTCTATGATTTTTACATTTAAGGGAAGTAAAGAAAATAATTGGTCATCTCATCACTAAGAAAAAATATGTTAAAGAATATGAACAAGATTTTGGGATTTCCAACATGTGATAATTACATAAATAACACACATGTAATTTCATAATAGAAATATGTGATTGTTTTGATTGTAGTGAATGTGTTCAATATTGATCTTGATTTCATGTAAAACAAAGAAACCATAGTGATAAAATTATTTAAAGATATATATATATATAAGGGAAATTATTCAAACCAATGTGCCAAGAAACAATAGAAATTACTATAGAATAAGAAAAGGGTATAAGTCCAAGATTATGAAATTAATACAGCTGAAGTGGATTTTTCTAGTGATGTGGGGAATAATACACTTATCATATAGTCTAGAAGTGCAGATGTTTTATTTGATTAATGTTCAAACCATTATTATATATCTAACGAATTTTAAATTGTTATCACATCACTACCTCAATTATTAGATGTTATGTTAGATGTGAAAACACATAATGGTATGATTATTCTTCCTGTAATTGAATTTTATGTAATTTTGGGTATGGATTAAATCTCTCAGTATAGATCCAATATTTATTCTAAGGGAGGTAAGTTTCATTCGACATTCCTAATCATCCTATGATCATCTATCCATATAAGGATGAACCCCAAATTCAAATGAAAATCACTTAAACTATAAAAATTTCAATACCTATTCATGAGAAATATTTATCTCAAATGGTTTGGGATACAATAAACATTTAAAATTGGACTATTTTTGTGAATGCATTAATTTTTTATATTAGTAATTTTATTGTATTCCCTTGAATCTTGTAGTTGAGTTTTAAATAAAACTAATACCTGGTTCTAAAAATATTTCACATACTCTATATAAAATTATCCTGATTGAATTTAAGAAATTGAAAATGGGTCTCCAAAATAATCTTCACAAGGGATTAATTTAGACATGTGCCACACGATAAGGTTCACTTTTTATTTTGGTTAAGAAGAAATATAATTCATTGAATCTTTCCATTAATTATTTATAACATAGCAGGATACCTATTAATAATAACTATCATCTACCATGTTTTCATAATATGTTTAATCAATTATAAAGAGTTCAATATTTTTCCATGATTGTTATTTGATAACGATGTCATTAGGTAAGGGTAAAAAAAGGTGGATATACCTAACAAATTCTTTATTAGGAGGTATTGTCATTATGAATTTATGGTAATACAATTATTGATTTACCAATTATTTTGATATATTCATGTATTTAATGAATAAACTCCTTAGAGACTGACTTGACCAGTTTTTGATAGTCTCTATAAATGAAATTTTAATATATTAAATGGTAATGGAATAGAATTAATAATATTAAAGGGATGTTTTGAAGACCTTGAGGAAGGAAAATCTATAAGGAAAATTTACCAAGCATGAATTTTTGCTACAAAAATTCTCATTCTTGAGTAATATGATTTTAGGTAACAATATATCTTTGGATCCTTAAAACATAAAAGTTATTGAACAGTGGATTAGACCATCCATGGTTACCAAGATCCTTAGTCTTATTATATTGGTAGGATACTATCATTTTTTGTGAGAAATTTCTCAAAAATATCAAATCCAATAACCATATTTACCCGGATGGGGGTTATGTTCGTGTAAAATGATTAGTGTGGGTATAATTTAAACTGTATAAAGAGAAATTTTGTCAGTGCACGTATTCTTACACAACCTTGTAATGGATAAGGTCTTGTGATATATAATGAGGTATCAAATAAAGGATCATGATTAAAAATCATGTATAATTATATGGTGATAGCTCATTCCTCTCACCAATTGAAAATTCATGAGAAAATTTACCCGACTCATGATTAGAGATGGAAGCTGTAATGTTTTTCACTAAATATATGAAGCAATTATTTTTATGGTGAAAGGTGTGATATATATACTAATCATAAAATATTAAAGTGAATATCTATATAGAAATAGTTTAATATGAACCATATAATATGGTTGGAGTTAATCAAATATTATGACCACTCAATAAATTAGAACCCTAGGATGGAAAACAACGTAGTTGTTGCTTTCAGTTGAAAATACCACGTCAGTTTTCTATGATGATGATTTAAAGAGATAAAAAATATATTTATAGAATTTGGATCTAGAAATCAGGAGGAAAGGCGATAAATCTTATATTTCTAATATTAATATTTCACCTTACATTCATAAGAGGATTAATAGTACATAGAACGAATATGTGGAATTATAGAAGAGGGTGAGGAATCTTTTTTAGTTCAACCATTATCATATATAAATGATAAGGTTTATAAACCAAGTATGTGTTCCATAAATACTAGACTTAAAGAATGTTTTTTTATAAATAATATTATTTTTCATTATCTATTCACCAAAAAAGTATAAAGATGTATAGAGATATAAATTATTAATTATAGTTAGATAACATTGAAATGGATATTGTCGAGTATGTATAAAAATTCATTGTGTGTTGGACAGTTAATTCTAAGTGAAAAAATTCTACTAGGTTTTTAAAACTGTTACCCATAATAGAATGATAATTTGAAAGTATTACCATTTAATTTAATGAAGAACTCCCCAAAAAATCTAAAAACTCCATTTGTTTTGTATTCAAATTAATTATAAAATTATTGAATTTTATACCTATCAGAGAATATTTCTCTCTTGATTATGTTACATGGTTATACATGATGGATGTTGTGAGATTTTAGGGAGTAACAATATCAATCATATCTGATCAATATCCAAGGATTACCTCAATGTCTTGGAAGATTCTTCAGTGAGATCTAGATACAGAGAATATTGTTTGTACTACTTATCACCCTAAGATAATTGGTCAATCTAATAGAACCATTCAATGAAATTAAGAAATGTTGTGAGCAGTCTATATGGATTTCAAAGGTATTTCAGATTAACTCTATCATTTGTTGGAGTTTTATTAAAAAAATATATTTCACATAAGTATTAAAATGGTTCTTTAGGAATACATCTAGGGAAGTAAGTTCAAAACTCCAACATGTTGGGATGATATTGGAAAAAAAATCTACTAGAACCATATATAGATGAGGTAATGGCATAAAAGGTTTGATAAATTGAACAACACATAAGGGTAGCTCATAGTCAACAAAAATTTTATGATTATAATTGTCAATGAGATCTAGATTTTATAGCTGGTTAAATAGTATTATGATGAATATCTCATTCATTAATGGGTTGGAGATTTGGAAATAATGGAAATCCATGCCCTAGATATATCAGTCCCTCTAAAATTCATCAGTATATTGGGATAGTGGAATATCAGTTATTTCTTCCATGAAATATGGATATCATTAGCTAAGGGTCAAAAGGTGAATATAAATAGGAAATCATTTCATATAAGTTATGGACCTTATGAATTTACAGTAATACAAATATTGACCTACCAATTATCTTTGTATCTTCATGTATTTAATTAATAGAGTCATCATAGATTTCTTTGATCAGTTTTTGGTAGTCTATATAGATGATATAACAATATAATAAAAGTTAAAGGAAAAGAATTAATAATATTAAAGGTTTGTGTTGAAGACTTTGAAGAAAGAGAGGCTATAAGGAAAATTTACCATGTGTTCTTTTTTGGCTACAAAAAATCTCATTCTTGGGTAATATAATTTTAGGTGAGGGTATATATTTGGACCCTTAAAAGATAAAACTTATTGAATATATTAAGGAATTATTTTTATGGTAAAATGTGTGATATATATATTAATAAAAAAAGATTTAAGGGAATGTTTACATAGAAAGAGTTGAATATGCATCATAGAAGATGGTTGGAGTTAATAAAATATTATGACCAATCAATAAATTACCACCCTAGGATTGTGAAAAATGTAGTAGATTCTATGAGTTGAATGTACAATGCCGGTTTTCTGTGATATAGATTTAAATAGATAAAAATTAGATTTATAGAAGGTGGATCTGGAAATCTTGAGGAAATGGGAAAAATCATATCTTTCTTAAATGAATATTTGACCTTTCATCCATTAGAGAATTAAGAAAACATAGAAGGAATATATGGAATTATAGAAGAGGGTGAGTAATGTTCCTATGTTAAAATTTTATCATATTGGAATGATAAGGTTTGGTAACCATATATGTGTTCCATAAATAACCAACATAAAGAATGTTTTGTTGGATAAATCTCATTATTCATCATTCTCTATTCTTCCTAAATGTATAATGATGTGTAGAGATCTAAAACGTTTTTTATATAAATTTTACATAAAAAGGGATATTGAAGAGTATGTATCCTAATTCATTGTGTGGTGGGAAGATTATTCTACAAAGATTTAATGAGGTAAATATTAGATTTATAGAAGAGGATCATTAAATCTTGAGGAAAGGGGATAAATATTATCTTTCTCAAATGGATTTTTGACCTTCCATACATTAGAGGATTAATAATACATATAAGGAATATAATGTATTGTAGAAGAGGGTGATGAATGTTCTTAAGTTCAGCCATTATCAAATATTAATGATTTGGTTTGGTAACCATGTATGTGCCCCATAAAAACCAGACATAGAGAATGTTTTTCTAGATAAATATCATTATTAATCATTCTCTATTCATCCCAAAAGTATAATGATGTCTACATATTGAAAAGATTATTTATAATAGGATTATATAAAAAGGGATATTTCATAGTATGTACCCTAATTCATTGTGTATTGGAAATTTAATTTTGAGAGACAAAAGTTTACAAGGATTTTACCACCATTACCCATAATAGATTCTATAGTGCATATTTAACACTATATATGTAAATATTCAATTTAATATTTTTTTATTATTATATATATCACACATTTCACCATATAAATAATTCATTCATTTATTCAATGAAATTCACTAATTTTATAAGTAATTTGAATAAAACACAAATGGATTTTTTTCTTTTAGATGTTTTGGGGAGTTCATCATTGAAATAAATGGAAATACATTCCCATTACCATTCACATTATATTATGGGTATTGGATGGTCAAATATTCATTTCAGAAAGATTATATTTATCCCCATTCCTCATGATTTCTATATCAACCTTTTATATCTGGTTAAAGGATGGATATTAGAGCCAATAAGGTATATCACTCACATGGCAGTCATTAGCCTAAGTACATTTATGAATGAACACATCTTCGAACCAATACTATGATGAAATATAAAACAACTGATAACAATACATTTATACATATAAAATCCAAAAATAAGAGTTCAACATAAAATATTGTTAATCATAAAAAGGGACCAAATAAAAGCACACCAAAAACAATGAATAAATTTTGACATACTCAGAAGGATGGGAGAATTGTCAAATGAAACACTCGTACAGACCTTAGATTTTATTACCAAAACTATGCTCCACCTACTGCTAGTCCTGTTAGGGATCTATAAATATAACCTTCCTTTGCATAAGACACAATATTTTTGGGTAAATACTATAAAGGTGTCTGTATAAAAATTCCCAAGAGGACACTGTGAAATAACCCAAAACAAATCACAAATAATAGTCATCTCATCACATGATATCCCAATTCTAATTCGATGAATACCATAAAAAATTCAAATATACTCATCATAGACACATAGTCTCAAGGTAATGTCAAAAGTGTAAATCTATCCTAGGATTCATGCTCGATGGTCTCATATAACACTCTTCTAGGATAATACACTTCATGACTCAAATAGAAATGATGGTCTCCATCTAAGATGTCTTGATCATCATGTATCGTTATAAGAAGTACATGATGGAAGTATAAATATATATATACTCATATGGGGACTACACCCAAGTCCATGGGATATTACTACATCATAGTATATATGGAATCACTATGTAAGGGATCGATGCCTGTATAGTTTTGGTCATGAAGACACCGAGAACCCAACCTAGGGAAAATGATGATTATAGGGGATCTCATTCTTCGCCTCACGAAGGAATTCCAAAAACTGAATTTGAGAATGACGTTACTTAGAGGAGATCACCATCTAATTATTATGACATGAATCCATAATAATCCCTCACAGAATGGATCAAGTGAACACACACTACAGATACTGGTAGAAGGAAGTTAACATAATCTCATCATTATTCTAAAAAGAGGAGATAGAGTAATACAACCTTTATTAAAAAGTGTAAAAGGCCTATCCTAGGGGGGTATATGGTGTGTATCACTAATCCTAGAACTTACTATATCTCACAATAATATGGCATGAAATTTTCCACAATACAGTATGTTACCCTATGGTGCATGTTGTGTAGGTGTCTGGGACGACACTTGGCATGTAGCCTACCAAGGTCCTTGTAATTTCCTAATTTCATGGCATGCATCCCACCATAGAGGGGATGTGGGGCCATACAATCACCTAGGTATAAACTCCATGTACATGTCAATCTGTCTACCACACATTACATGGTGTGTGACTCGTAACACAAAATGTGTAATGGTAGATGGCTTTCGGGGAGTGTACCCCTATTACAAGTTGATATATTCTGATAAGGGTCATATGGTGTGTGAAAACCGTTACATGGGATGTGATACTTATCACTCCATGGAAACCCAAGAACCAAATATAAGGGGATAAATAGTCTGTGTTCTTCTAGACTACTTTTTGTTTAGTCATTTTTATGGTATAAACAATGGAAAATATCATGTGTCTTCTCCCATGACTCCAATATATTCAACGACTCCCTGATTCAGGGAATATGTCATGGATTTGAGGTTAAAAAAACCTCCTCACAATCTATATCTAGAATCTGGTCATATCCATTGCTTAAGAAAGAAGATCTATCACTTCTTGTTGATGCCACAAGCCAAACCGGTATCACAAACCCCTAATCCATCCATATATATACTATTATCAGTATTTACCAAAATAGTGATGTAAAATATCCATCCCAATGATATGGTAGTGATATGTTCTGCCAATTATCAAATATTCAATTATTGTTCACCAAGTGTCTCTAAAATTGTTGTCCAGAAGACAATACCAAGGCTGAATGCATGTAGAATGGGGAGACAAAACCACAAAACACAAGATAAGGAATTAAAGATAGCAATTGTTTTGGAAAACGAGATCTATTGTTGATATAATGATGAAAGAATATCCAAAAATAAACCAAAAAATAATAATCACCCCAAAAATCTCAGATAAAAAGACTCATACCCACAAAAATGATCAATCCACACGTTAAAAAGTTAGTCAGTTTATTTGAGTTCATCATGGGATAAGAAAATGAGGATAAATAAGAAAAATCAAAATCCTAACTCTATTTGGACCAATCAATTATTTATAATGATCTCACATTGTTTTTTAGGTAGATCTATATTCTTCATTAGCGTATGATCCTTGATGTTATCTCGATCTGATGTCTTCTACCAATGATCCTCTAAAAAATCCTCTCTAATGGTTCATCTAAAACCCCAGGTTCCAAAAACAAATTAACATATATGGGTTTATTATACCTTATATAAAATACCATTAAGCATAATTACCATGGGAAATATATTCATTGAATATAGATCATATGATTAGTATAAATATCGGGTTTTAATAAATCCAATTGACATGGACAAAGGAAGTGACAACCTCGACCAATAAAATATTACAATATGAAGCCCATTTATAAAATCCTTCAAGAGAGGAAGAATCATTGGGATATCTCCATGACCAAGCCCAATCTTAAATCCAACAACTTAACAATGAGCGAATCTTTTTTTAGGTAAAGTTCAAGCTCATAGAGATCAAGACGCAAACCTTGTATACCGAACCACCCCATGAAAGTCTCATGGTCACACACATTACTCTTAGGGTGTTTACTATTTTATTAAAGGTATTTTTATCATGAATGTAATGATATGAGTATTTAAATTAATTTATATACAATAATGAATATATGTTTACCATATTATGGTTACTTTATAATGTATTTTTATTTTGATATAATAAAACCCAAATTTTATTATAAGGTAATCTTCAAATTACATTAAAGAGATTATTTGGATGAATTAATAGAGATTTTCAATAAATAATATTTTAATAAAATATTATTATGCAATAATTTTTATTAAATATATATGAACATATAATTTTTATGAAGTCACATGTAATTTTTATAAGGGTTCACAAAATGTTACAGTCAAAAATCCCATCATTTCATAATAAATGTGGATTTTATTTTAAATGTAAAAATTCACATATTTGTAGAATTATTTAGATGAAATGAATATTATTCTTTGACTGAAAATATCGAAATTATCCAATGGTTAATTTTTCTTAATTATTTGAGAGAGTGGATTTTTTGGCTAAAAATTAAATATTGTAAAAATATACTTTGTGTATTATGATATCATAATGACCCAAAATTGATGTAATAAATACTATAAATGGTATCCATGACCAAATATATTTTTTATATTTTATTAATTTAATAAATCTATTATGAATCATCCAAAAACATTAATATATTTTAAGGTTTTAAAATCATTTATTTAAGTTTGTGACTCAACTCCACATAAATAAGGGAATTATTTTGTTAAGTTTGTCCCTTGGAATTATGAAATATTGATAACTCCTCCCATTTGGAAGAAAACATTGTCAAAACCCATTTGATAGTTTGTGCGTTTCTTTATTTTATTATATAGATTCCAACAACTAAATAATTATGAAATCCCCCTATTTTCCCATATAAACCCACACAATCTCCCATTTTACTTCACTAAAACTCCATAAATCACATCCATACTCTTAAATAGAATCTGAAAAGTCCACCCAAGGAACTCTTAAGATCTAAATAATCCACTCCCAAGTATTTGGATTCACACACTCAAGTAAGGGTTCATTTACTTTCTCCTATTTATTCATGTATCTTCTTTATATTATTTCTTTTATCTTCATTTCATTATGATGAGATATGTTTTTTATATATCCACATTACTATAAAATTCATTCCCTAATGATTATATACCCCTCTATCTCCCATCATCCATTTTTATGAATATTTATGAGATATCTTCATGATGCCAAAATTTCTCCACAATATTTTCATGACAAAATAATTGTGTATTAAATACCATACCCATTTGATATCAAAGGTATTCACCATTATACACTTATACCTATTTTAATATGGACTTACATGTATGTATTCTATACTCCTTGATCATGTAATCAAATATGATGATGAATGAATCCATGTTAAATAATCTACATGGAACACTTAAGAATGATAATGAATTAAATGGGATGAGTGATCCTAGAATTATATGGTCCTCCAATGAATTGGATTGTGTTAACAATAAATAGATATAATTTTTATATAGGGAGTGAATTATATTATCTTATGATAATTTCTCAACCATGATTTTTGGCCTTGAACTATGTTTATGATGTAGTGTTCTATGTTCTTTACAAATTTCACATGTTGCCTTTATTATTATCATGATACATCATGTATCCTTTTTCATGTTTATGATACCAAATTTTTTATACCCTAATGATATTCCTATTTTATAACATAAGTTATTCTATTCTTTTTATTCCATTTTTATTCCCTTATTGGGCATTATATCTCACCCCTTTCTTATGTATGTCCCCAGGTTATCCCGTACTATTTTAAAAACCATGGAATTTTAGAATCATGTTAAGGATGTTTTCAATAATGTTATTGTATCCCACGTTAGAGATGTTATTTTATGATCCTAATTCCCAAATACACTAGTCTTATCGATATTACATGTTTTATTATGTGTACTTATATTTAATAAATAAAAAACTTATTTTTAATAATGAACACAGTTGTTATAGTTGGTAACAAATGGAAAATTTTAGTTAATTTATAATTAGGTTTAGAAAACTATAATGAATTTTTTATGGATAATACAAAATATAATAAAGAACCCCTAAATTTTGGAAATTATTAAGTAATTATTTTTTCAAAAAAATACATTCCTATCTAGATAATTCAAGTGGGTGTAGTTCTATCATAAATGAACCTAGGGGTAACAACTCTGATAAGGTGTTCCAAGCCTAACTCAGTGTAAACTAGTACCCAACAACATTCCTTACTATGCATATAGTTTTACTCTCCCCGAGGATATGATTTTTTAAATTCATAAACTCTTTATGAACCATTATTAAGGTAACAAAAATTCACATAATAATATATTTTAGGAAATAGTTCATGGATATCATAGATTAAATCATAGGAATTCATAAGTTAGGGAAATAAATCTATGTTATAAGTTATCCCTTTAATATCATTGAATTCATTTTTATATGTTTAATAGTTTAAAAATATTCATCCCTAATTTTCCTTTTATTGAAGACAATGTTTGAAAATATGAAGAATTAGGTAAATAGTCAATGTAAAAGGAAATTTGATGACTTCTCCAACAATATGTCCAGCCTAATAGAAGAAATAATTAAGGACTTAAGGATGATACACTCTTAGCTGCCTTAGGTTCTGGATTGAAAGATTGATTAGGAGGAGCATCCAAATACTCTTAAGAAAGAACCAGCTCTGATTGAGTCCTTTATGAAATAATGGAATCTTACTTTCAATTGATCATATGACCCCTTAATCATGGAATAATAGATGAAATTAATTGAGAAAATTGTCTCTATCCTCCAATGTTTCAGACAAGAAAAGGGTCTACTGTTTTTTTATCATAGAGAGGGAGAAGTTGATCAATAGTTTACAATTATCAGGAATATGATTCTTTGAGAAGAGATCAAAGTTATGGGGTGGAATAAATTTCAGGAAAAAAATTCCATAAATATTTTCCTCTCACTATACATCTTAAAATGGAAAGATATTTCCTTTCCCTCAAACCAAAATATAATGAAACCATCAGGGCGTACAAGGAAGACATCATAATAAATGCATGATATGCCTCTGTATTTGTCTTTACCATTGAATACAAGGTTTATCACTTCTTTGGTGGGATAAAACCCAGTATATGATAAGCCCTAGTGATCCGAGACATTGATAGTTATGATAAACTTTTATGATGTGACCTCAAAGTAAATATAGAGATTAGAAAATATATAGGCTATCATGGGGATAAAAAAGTGGAAAGTAGAGTTTAATTATATTATTCAGATTCCGAAATATAACAGTGCCAATAAATTTCAACATCCCACTTATCAAAGGAACTGAAAGAAGAACCCCTAAAATTGGTTCAGGGGAAGGAGGAAATGCTTTAGGTGTGTGGAGGAAGTACACCTAGCTAATTGTTATTGATAGGAGAAATCTGCTAATGTTATATAGGAAAGTAACGATCCAAAGAATCCTCAAATCATTGTTCATTTCATTAAATTCAAGGAACAATGTCACTTTGAAAATCAATGCCCTAATCCAAGGGTTTTCGAAGATAACAAAAAACCTCCATGGTAGAAAAGTTGAGATCATTCTATCACAACTACTAAGGTGGATCCCAACAATGAATTAGTGACATATATACTAGTTATTCATTCAAAAATAGAGAACATAATTTATTATTCTGGTTCAAAAAATTACATCATAACATGAATGTTTAGTAGAACTATTCAAACACATCCATAAATCATGGATGTAGAGTTTACAGTGAATACGGAAAATAGGGAAATTATTTCATCCTAAGTATATAACTCCTCCCTAAAAAAATTTGATGGCATAAATTCCTAGTTAACCTTATCATACTCCCTTTGGTAGGGTTTGATGAAATTTTGGGTATGAATTGTATTTCCATATATATATCCAATATTAATTGTTACGAAAAGGAAATCACACTCTGTATTGCAAATCAACCATTGATTTAGTACAACTGCAAGGAGAATGATGAATCTTATTTAGCATCATCATCTCAATAATGGATATTTTTTTCCATATAAGTATGTGTATCTAGATCAAATTATTTATTATAATGAAAGTACCATCCTAAAAGACAAGCCTTTTTTGTGGGAATTTAATGTTGTGTTTCACAAAGAATTACTTGGTCTTCCACCTATTTGAGAGGTTGAATTTTCAACAAATAATATACCTGGGGTGTTTCCAATATCTAACAATCCATATATAATTATTTTTTTGAAACATAAGGAGCTAAATAAATAACTATATAAGAATTTATATAAAGGGTTCATATGCCCAAGTGCTTAACCATGGGGTGAAGTAACCGTCTTCTCCAAGAATAATGATGGGTCAATGCACCATTGATTTGGTTATCATGATCTAAACAAAATCATGATAATGAAAAATTACCCTCTTACATGGATTGATGAATTAATTGACAATCTACACATATCACAATAATTCTACAAAGTTAATTTTTGGTTAGGATATTATCATGTTAGGGTGAAGAAGTAGGATATACCTAAGGATGATTTTCACACTTGGTATGAGCATTATGAGTTCATAATTATTCTTTTAGGAATCACTAATACTCTAGAAGTATCCATGGACACGGTGAATATATTATTTGGAGATTACCATGAAAACATTGTGGTAGTCTTTATATATTCCATTCTAGTGTACTTTAAAACCAAGGAGGCGCATGAGGAGAATATGAGTACTGTGCTAAAGAACATGGAAATGGAGAAGCTTTATGAAGAGTAAAAACCTATAAGTTCCAGTTGAAGTAAGTATCATTATTTTGGAAAATAATTACTCACAATGGGATATCTATGGACCATTCAACTATAGAAACATTTTAAGGGTAGTTGAGGATAACATACATGAAATATATCCATAGTTTCATGGGGTTAGCAGGGTATTATCGTCGATCTGTTATATATTTCATGTTTTTATCAACCCTATAACAAAGATAACATATACGGGGGCTAGGTTTTCTTGGAATGATGAATATTAAGTGATACTAAAGGAAATAAAATGGAGTCTTATCAGTACACTTGTGATCAGACCCTCTAAGGTGGACAGAATCTCATGGTATTTAGTGGTGCCTTGAAGAAGGTCTTGGGTTGTGTGTTGATGTGGATTAAAAAAAGTCAAAGCCTATGCTTGAATGCAGTTGAAGGTTTATGAACAAAACTATCCAATTCACGATATATAGTTGGATGCAATGATATTGTCGTTGAAAATATGGAAACAATATCTCATTGGGAAGAACTGTGAAATATATACAGATCAAAAAACCCACAAGTATTTATTCACAAAAAATGAACATAATATGGACCAATGGTTATAGTTATAGCTTATCCAAGACTATGAATCCTAAATTCAATTTCATCCTAGGAAAGAGAATAAATTGGTGGATTCTCTATGTAGAAATTATCCAACAACTCTATCATCGATTAGAATTTAGTGGGATTTGATCTTCTTATATTTAGAAATGATGGACATCAGAATCATAAAGGAAGTAACATTGTCAATATTTCGCAAATTATTGCTCAACCATTAATTTTATATAAGTTAAAATATTCTCAAATAAATTATGTGGGAATTAAATAGAAATAGGAAACTAAAATAAATGTAAATACTTTGAGTTTAATGCTAATGGAGAAGAAGTTGTCAGATTTTGGCCACAACTTTTTGTACCATCAAATCCTAAGTTATAGAAGAAACTTTAGGATGATGCACATAGTTTGACATTACTAAAACACCAAGGATGCACAAATATATATTGTGAACTCTGAGAGAACTATTAGTGGGATAATATAAATAAGGATTTCACTTAATATAAATAAAAGTGTCTAGTATATCATCAAGTGAAGGGAGAAAGGTAGATATGTAAGGGGATGGCTAAAATATTAGCAATACCAACTAAGAAATTAGAAAACATCACCATGGTGCTTCTCACGGGACTTTTGAAGATATCTAGGGGAAACAATTCTACATTGTGGATTATCTTTCAAATAAAGGTCACTTTATTTCAATTCAAGAGGACTTCTCACTAGATCAACTTGCATGGATATATATCAAAGAAGTAGTATGGATGCATGGAGTTCCACTATAAATTGTATCTGATCAAGATCTGAGATTAACCTCCTTGTTCTATATAAGTATTCAAAATCCCATAGACATTGAGTTGAACTTCAAAATGGTTGATCACCCACATATCGATGGAAAAACCTATTGTACTTTTTAGGAACATGATTACATATTGAGAGCATGTTCAATTGACTTCATTTAAGGATGGGACCAACATCATCCTCTGGTTGAGTTTTCCAACAACAAAATTTTCCAAACGAGCATCAAAATGATTCCCTATGAAGTCCTATATGGGAAGAGGTGTATAACACCTTCATGATGGGATGGATTTAGGGAAAGAGAACTGCGAGGTATTAAAATAGTCAAGTAAATGGTGTAAAAGGATAAGACCATTCAGTAGAACACCAAGTCTACTCAGAGTTGAGAGAAGATATACGGTGAAAATTGTCAACAATACCAAGACATTGATGTTAGAGATGTATTATTCCTATACATATATCAATGGAATAAAATTATTCGATTTGGGAAGAAGGTAACACTTACTCTAAGACACATCGGCCCCATTAAGATCCTCGATCACATTGGAGTGATGTCCTGCCGACATGAACTCCAAACAAACCAATCTCAAGTACATGTTGTATTACCTGTATCCATCTTGATAAAGCCCATACCATAACCCTCACATGTACTCATTCCAAATGTAGTACCAATGGAGAAAACAATTTTCAATAAGGTGATGTTGGGAAACATATTATATTATAGAGACAAATTTCTACAAAATAAGAAAATTCTATTTCTCAATGTGTTATGGAGAAACCAAAAGTTTGAAGAAGTGATGTTGGATCCATATGAGGTGATAAAATAGAGTAATAATTATCTTATTTAGTGTAGAATCTAAAAATTTCAGAGATGAAATTTCTTAATGGGGGAATATTGTATCGACCCGAACTATTATAAATAAATTTTATGTTGAAATTTAATAAAATATACCATTATGTAATATGGTTATAGAAGAAAACATGCAATTAATTGGTTTTGTTATATCCTATTTAAAATAATGTTAATCATCATCCCCATTTATTATATCAACATTAAAAAAGTATCACATGATTAATATAAAAATATGGATTTAACAAATACAATTGACAAAGAAAAAGGTAGTGTTGGCCTCAACTAGAAGGATCATACCCTATGAAGCCCATTTACCCAGGAATTCATGGGAGATATAATAATTGGGCTTTACCCTTGACTATGCCCAAGCTAAAATCCAATAACTTAATCATGAGTGTAACCATTATTAGGAAATTATCACGCTCATTGTGATCATGACCCAAACCAAATATATTGAACCACCCCATAAATGTCTCACTATTGCACACCATACTCATAGGGGGTTTTTGAGCGGGTTAAATGGATATGTATCAATACCCTAGTTTTATGAGCATGTACATTATTTTTTATATAATAATGAATATATTTTCATCCTATTATGGTTACATTATATATGATTTTTATTTTAATATAATAAAACAAAAATATTATTATTGGGTAATATTCAAATTCAATTAATAAATTTATTTTGATGACTTAATGGATTTTTTAAATAAATAATATTTTTATAAAATATTATTATAAAATAATTTTTATTAAATATAAATGATCATATAATTTTTATGATGTCAAATGGATTGTTTATAATGGTTCAAAAACTATTATTGTAAAAAAACACAAAATTTCTTCATAAATATCGATTTTATATTAAAAATGAAAATTCACATATTTATAAAATTATTTATATGACATGAATATTATTTTTCGAATCAAATCACCAAAATTATCCAATTGTTAATTTTTTATAATTTTATGAGGCAGTTGAATTTTCGGGTAAAAATCAAATACCATATAAGTATACTTGGTTTGTTATGACATAATAATAAAACAAAGGTGAAGTAATAAATAATTTAAATGATAACCACGACAAAAAATATATTTTATATTTAAAATAAAGTAATTTTATATTTATTTTATTAATTTTATGAAGCCATTATGAATCCTCCAAAAACCATTAAAATATTTTAACGTTTTAACATCATTTATTTAAGAGTACGAGTCCCCTCCACATAAGAAAGAGAATTATTTTATTAATTTCGGCTCTAAAAAATATAAAATAATGATAAAAACATCAATTTTTCAGTAACTATGGGAAAAACCATGGGATGATTTCAAATTTTGGTTATTTTATTCTATATTCCAAAAATTAAATAATAATGAAATCCCCTACTTTTTTTATATAAACCCACCCAAGATCCCATTTTTATTCACTAAAACTACTTGTAGAATGTATATAATCTTCAATAAACTCTCTATAGTCCTCCCATAGTTCCCCCAATCTCACAAGAATCTCATCCCAAGCATTTAGAGTCACACACTCAAGTAAGGGAACATTCCATTTCTCCTCTTTATTCGAGTATCTTCTTTAACTTATGTATTTTTTCATCATTTAATTATGATGGGATGTTTTATTCCATATCCCCCTTACATTCTAATTTGTTTCATAATATGAAAGACCCGTTTATCTCTCATCAACCCTTTTTATTAATTTTTTTTGATGTCGTTATACATTAATGATTTCACCATGATTTCTCCAAGCCCAAACAATTGTGTATTGAATAAAATACCAAATTCATATCAGGGGTATTAAACATTATAAAATTATACCACTCTGACTTGGGGATTAATTTTTTTTATTCAACATTCATTAGTCATGGAATAAAATATGATGATGAATAAATCCATGTTATATGATATATGTGGCAGACGTAAGCATGGGAATGAAATGAATGGGTTTGGTGCACCTAGAATTATATAGTGCTCTAATGCCTTGGGTAATGCTTAGTCTCATATGATTTTATATTGGTAAAAGTATTGAACCCTATTCCTTTATGAGACTTTTTCTACAATGATGCCTTTTAGGTTTATCCTTGACCTATGTTTATGATACAATGTTTAAGTTTTTTCTACAATTCCCATGTCTCCTTTATGGTTATCATTTTATATCATGTATGATTGTTCATGTTTAAGATTCCTACCTTTTTTATTCCCCATTTATATGCCTATTTTATAAAATTTATTATTCTCTTCATGTTATGCCATATTAATTTCCCTACTGAGCTTTATAACTCAACCCTTTATTATGTATGTTCCCAGGTTATACCGTGTAGTTTTAAAATCAATGGAATTTTCGAAGCATGTTAAGGAAATTTTGGTAATGTTTTTGTATAACATGTTCAAGATGTTATGATATATACATAATTCGAAAAGACAGTATACTTTTCGATCTTCTAGGTTGTATTATATTTACTCTTATGTAATAAATAAAGAATTAATGTGTAATAAATTTTATGGTGGTTATAACCATAGAATATCACACCATCTCAGCTCATGGATCTAGAAGTATTCCTATAAATATTATAATGTCTTATATGGAAAAACTAATACATTGCACTATTATCCCATCAAGTATTATCATCCCTAAAAAGTACAAATTATTAAAAATAGGTGGGGATATTGAGCTCTAAAATAGGTCTCCTACTCCCATGAGTTCCCCTGATGGTTCATTATGCTTCCAACAAATACGAATGAAAGGAAAACACATACCCAAGATGGTTATTTCTTCAATCGGCCCTCTACACCACTGGTTACTAGAAAAATGAAACTCCACTAAAAAATCCCATCTTACGTAGTTCGATATCACACAATAAGTCATGCACATACCTCTTTAATTGTGACTTATGGAGAACACCAAACAAACTAAATGATTGTTTTTAGTACCCTCGATTTGAGGTATGTAACCATTTTTTATTACTTTTTAACAATATAATGTGGTTGAGTAGGGTTTCGTAGAGTTTGGCAGTGTTTGCAATGGTTTTGGGGAAGATTGTGAGACTTTTTAAAGTATCACGGTTTGAGTACGGTTAGGAGTAACCGTGCAGAATATCCCAGGTAACCATGCAGATTGAGATAGTGGGTTTCACTTGGTTTGTTCATGATTTTTATAACTATGTGAGGAGGTCATGAGAAGTTCCCTTTAAGGCAGAAGTATTCACATGGTTTTCACACGGTTTCCTATTACAGGGCAAGATAACCGTGTGATGCGATTAAAATTGAGTTTTAAAAAACGTGACCACATGGAATTGGCCCAAAACTCTTCCTCTATTCTCTAATATAAACCCTACTCATGATTTCTTGTTCTCAGGGTTTATAGGTGCTCTCCCACTCTCTTTGTAAGTGAATTGAAGGGTTTTCAAGGTGAGGTTAAGGTGATTCTCTTTCGATAAGTCACCACTCTTATTTCATTCTCAATTTTCCTTAGATCTAGTTCTCCCCTCTCCTTGTTTTCTATATCTAAACCTGGTTCATGTATATATAGGGTTTTTGTTGCCTTGAGTGTGGATATTTGGGCAAGATGATGTTAGGGAAGAGGATATAAGGAAGTTTTGTGGATGTTTTAACTAGATTTTGTGTGTGGTTACTTGATTTCACTGAAACCCTAAGGTAGGTGGCTTCACTCCCATATCAATATGTATTGAACTAGAAGGATTTAACTTTTAATTAATTGGTTTTAAATGAAATTGTTTGTGATTATGATGTGAAAATCTCGTTTTGAACCCATTCTATGTTTATTTTTGGATTTTGGGAAAATGATGTAGAGTTGTGCAATTTATTTGTGTTTGATATTAAAATGGTGATTTTAAAATCGGTGGGTTAGTTTTTTTTATGGAAAATGAGTTGAAAAATGGTTTTCAATAATATGTGGGTTTTCTTAGAATGGGAGTTGTATTAAAAATTCTTTCGGCGAGGTCATTGTTGGTATGGCATGATTGTTGAATTTTTTTGGTTTATATGATCAGAAAACTATTGGTTGGCATGTTGTTATGGTATGGAAATGGAAATTTGAATTGTTTTTGGGAATTGATAAATGTCCATTTTCATGAGTTGGATGTATGGTGGTCATGAAGGTAGCACCATCATGGTGGTGGTCATGAATGTACCATCATCAAAAGGGAGGGTGATGGGCGTGAAATCCAATAGAATAGAAGAGACGTGTTGGTCATGAAAGTTCAACCATTAATGTAGCACCATGATTGTGTGAATGGTATGAATTATATTTTTTGTGTGACATAATACTATGTATGAATGAGAGATGTATGTTTTCATTCCAAATGAAATGGGTTATGTAATTTTGGTTTGACATAATTGATTTTGCATTAGATTAGTTTAATTGTTTTGGATAAAGATTTTTTTGGTGTGTCATTAGTTGTTAAACTATTTCATTGATTTTATATGACTGTTTTATATAAATTTTGCTGATGGGTTTTATCCTAGTGGTGTGTGTAGGGAATTTATTTGGGGAAAACCTACTGAGTATTTGTACTCACCCCCTACTTTGGTTGTTTGGTGACTTTGAAGATGAGATATTCTGAGACATAGGTAAAGGTAAAGCATGTCATTTCATTGGTCATTCTTCATTATTCTTGGGTTGGTTTATGGTGCATCATGTAGGGATCTTGGTGTAGAAATTTCATGTGGCCTCATCACTTATGTTTCCTTTTTTACCATGTTCCACTTTGTACTCTAATTTTGGATTATTGTGAATTGTTGTATTGGTTGTTGGCCATGGTTATGACATGGGTTAGTAATTTTGTTGTTTCTTCATAATGTGTTGTAAAACCCTAATGGACATGAATCATGAAGTTTTTGTTAGTTATGAATCATTTGGTTGGTTGATTTTATTCTAATGGCAAATCATTCCCCATTAGTCCTTGAAGTCATCTACATTTATTTCTAGCCTTTGTCACCTTGGGAACATCGCCTAAGGCCAAGTAAAATATCACTGCCTTCTCAATATAATGAAGAAGGGGTAGGATATTACACTATGGTCATGGTGATAAGAGGTATATCCACACTCTAACCTAGCTCATCAGCATAAAAATAACGGACTTAATATCCCTAGAGGTATCCTACCATCCTGTGTAAGACTCTATAAAATTCCAACTCCATAGGCCTATGTCACTATTTCACTAAGGACTACTAACTATTATTTGGCAGTCCATATCCTCCCTTGGATGAATTTCACCATTTACTTCCATCACTATCCCCAAAAGTAAGACCCAAGTGTTGTTACCCATAGGTTCAAACGAGAATAATAGTGTCGTACTAGTTATCTCACACATGGACTTGAAAAGGTTCTACTCTGATGGTGGGGTAGTAATCATCATGAAAGGAAAACCCCACCAGTGGTGTATGATCCTCCCTCTTGTGGCTCAAAAATGTCATGATAACCTGAAACATGTTCACTAAACTAGAATGGTCTTCTTTTACCTAGCTATATGGTTAGGATAAAGCAATGTTCACAAAAACTACTAAGTCATCCCAAGTCATCCAGCATCATCTCCCCAATTGTTCCATGAGGTATTCATCATAGTTTTCAATGATCATCAAGGGAACTACATAAAGAAAAACTAACTCCTTCATGCATAGACGTCACAAACACTATAAAAAACACTATTATACATCATTCAAAGGCATATGAAATCTTAGGAGTTTAACTCAGAAACCTTCTACAACTCCATTGGATATCCAAATGATGCAAGAAGATACAGGTAAATCCTCATCTCTTCTAGATGTACTAATAATGTAAAACAACCTCCTCAACACCTTTTTCCTCATCATAAACAGTGCAACTAATTTTCTTTAATCAAGTACATTATTCTCCCCCACCTTAAGGGAATCTATTATGAAGGTATCCAATTTATATCTAGTATTTCAAAATATCTCAGTCAATATCCCCAAGTCATGCCTCCCTAACTCACTAAAGAAGTGTTGGGATAATAACCCATGAATGGAGGTACACTAAACCATCCACACCCACAAAGGTAAACTGAAAATAGGTCAGCAGCTATGTCAACATTCTCAATAACCATGGATGAAAAATAATTTTTGTGAGTATATTCTACCATGTCATTGTTTTTGGTGGACCTCAAGAAAATTTTGCATCAACCTTTCGAGGTTCCCAATTCACTTCCAATTATGAGAATATATATCACATGGAGTGAACCCTTGAATTTAGAACAAAATAAATGAAATCTGCATTATAGATAGTAGTCCTAGGAAATGTCTAGAACCATCCCCATGTGTCTCACATGCTCCAACTCTGACACTGATGAACCAAGGTTTCCATAATAGAATAATTCCACAAAGATTAAAGGTTAATGATCTATCTTCTAAGTCTTGAGAACACTTATAAGGAATTGAAAAAATCATAGGGTGTTAACATAAACACAAAAAAAACTATAGTGGATCACATAATACATTATCAAGATATCCACCTCTCAGAATTAGAGTTGGTGATAACCAATCCAAAAGGTCAAGATATGAGATCCACTTCACCTATATCCACTGGGTGGAGAGGTCATCTATTCTCAGGTGTGGATACCCCAAGACAGTCATCTAGATCAAGTGATTCCAATCCAAACCCAACCTCAAGATCACATATTACTCTAGGAGAAAAAATAGGGATACCCAAAAAATACTCTTTTTCTTACAAATCCCCCCACTCTACAGCCTCATCTAATTGCACATTTATCTCTTTTAACTACCTGGGTCATCAGATATACTAGTGAAAATATTGGGATATCCCTACTTAATTTCCATGAATAAAGAAAACTGTTGATGAAAGGTAAACCTAATAAATCCTCATGAATGATGCCCACCTACTCCTCCACCATCACAGAAACTAAAATATCAGAGCATCTGCTGCACCATGGGTAATGCTATACAAGAGATAATGAAGTAATTCTAACCTCTTATGAATGCACTCATCCTTAAATTATTGAGGATAAATCTTAATTAAAGTACGAATAGTTCATCCCAAGAAACTAGAATTATTTTTATACACAATGGTAGTAATCACTTGAGCATAGATGAAAAATGACTAACCCATACCAAGGAAAGTATCATAGGATCCTACGACCACTATAGAAGGATTCCATGTGAGGCTCTCTCACCTCAAATATTTGGGTCAGACTATTGATATAAATGTGTGATCACTTATGCACCCTATATGATCATATAACCCAAGGTTCAAGAAAAAATGTTGCAATGGTATCACTATTTGTCAAATACGAGATACACCCAAGGAAAACTGTCTCACAACTCTCTGTGAAGACTACAAGTAGGGTATTGAAGACACACATTCTACCTTGAATGTTACTCAAAGACTCTATGAGCCCATGATACTTGGATCTCACCCTTTCCCTATCCTACCAATTTACCAAAACCATGGATTTCATTAAATCCTTCTCACAAATAAAAACATCAAACAGACAAGTTAGAATAAATCATCCACCACAACTCAACACAATCCAATTTGGGATGCACTAACTTTCTTGTACGATTTTGGATCAGGTATAAAGAACATGTATTGGTGGGGTAATTATCCCTCTTCATAGAATATCCCATGTAATGTCATACTTCACCAAAAAATGGCACTAACAATGCCACATGTAACCCTAGAGAAGTCTCACTGATAGGACCACCATCTGAACATGGTCATATCAACATGGGACATTCACAACATATAGTTACACCATTTCTCTACAACATTAGAAGTTGTTATGGCCCACTATGTAACTTGAGAGATATATAAACCTAGAACTATACCTGCACAACCAAGAAAGATGATACATCACCTTGTACCACAGAAAAAAAACTACTACACTTTAAAGAAAAGGGGTTGCAAATTCAACCATCGGATTAGTCGAGGCTCCACACAATACGGAAAACTTGGACTATCACCTTGAGCCAATTCTTGTCTTCATAAGGGTCTATATCACTGAAAAACGCAATAATTATCTATTTCTAGAACTCATGTAACATTATAGGACTACATGAATCATCATAAAAACATATTGGATCCCTCAACATTCTAAATTTTCATCAAACATCCATCGAATCTACTAAACGATAATAGCATCACTCAACATGTGGAAGCACTACTCTATGCCCTCCTAGAGGAAACACCTCATGAGTGGGACCCTGAACTAACTCTTCAATACCCAAATGGTCCTCATCATGATATTGTCTTGGAATACTAGATTTATTATTTAGTAGATGAATCATATATACTATCAATACATACCACAATAAGTGATTATATATAGGGATCTGACTCAATAAAGACTAGGAAATAACAACCCATTCCAATATGATGCGTATACCAGTGCTTTTCCTACAACTAGGGACTACATTTAAAATGTCAATTAGTAGGTTATTGGGTTCCCAGGGAATAGATATGTCTTCTTCCACACCAACACTAGACACCCTATCATGAGATTCAGACACAAAACACTTTGAAATTTTTCCCTAATTCCCAAAACCAACCTCAAAGATAGACAAAGGAACTCAACACCCTTCTCTTAAACCCAAGCACTATCATAAAAATTCTTCCCAGTTATCCCTCTAATAACATTATATTATGACCTAAATTAATGGGGATTGAGCTGTAACTACCCCAATCCCACCTAAGATAGGCCATGGACTACTGAATAATGCCAATAAGCCATATCTCACACATGGGAGGCATCATCCTAAGTACTTGTATGCACACACACATATCCAAGCCTATATAATGTTGAAATATAAAAAAATGGAATAAATGAATGAATACATCAATAACTTGATAATAAAAGTACAAAAAAATGTACTGGAAATCATAAAAAGGGACAAATTTAAGCCTTCCCAAAACAAGGAATAACGTTTGACCTATTCAGAAGGAGGGGCTATTGTCATTTATAGCATCATTATTCACCAAAATCTTTCATTCCCAAACTAGGATCCACCTACTCCAAGTACTATAAGGAATTTTTAAAGTTATATGTTTTCTACATAATACACAATATGTGTTGTAAGATCCCATGAATAGGTGATTAAAACAATACCCAGTAGGACATCCCAAAACAACCAAAAACAAATCATCAACAATTGCTATCTCATCACAAGATGTGTCACCCATAATGTGATTCATAAAATAAAACATCTAAATATACTCATAGTAGACCCCTAGAATCAAGGTATGCTCACAACCATAAATCCATCCTATGATTTCTACATAAAGGTTTCATATGACACTCAACTAGGAGAGCACAATCAATAAGTTAGAAAGCACCGATGACATTCATATGAAATATCTTGCTCGTCATGTATCTCCATAAGAAGTACACACTGAATGTACGAAAATATAACTACACTAATGGGGATCAAACCCAAGGACATGGTGTATAACAACCACCCAATCTGGATTAACCCACCTTATTGGGAATCAATGCATGCATAGTGTTGGTCACAATGATAAAACCTCACCCAGTGAACATGATGATCGTATGGGATCTTACTCTGGGCCTCAAAAAGGGATTCCAAAAACTCTATCTGAGACAAAATTTCAACAGTGGGGATCTGCATTGAATAAATAGGATGTGAATATATACTAAACCATAATGTAATGGATCATGGGAACACACCTAATCGATTCGGGTCCAAGGAATCTCGAAGAAGATCAATATGAAGCTTAACCGAGGAAAAATATGAATCTGACATGTCCTAAAAAGAGTACAGGATGTGTACCAAGGTTACATGGAATGTATCAATAATATTGGAACTAGTTTTATTTTTTGCTCACATTATATTCACCTTTACACAATACACATCTTGTCCTTGAGGTACACAACATGTAGGTGTCTGGGATACCACTCAGTTTTTAGCATGCTCATGACCATGTAAAATTCTAAGTACATTGAATAATTTACACCACAAATGGATTATGGTGCCACACAATATTCTAGTTGTGTAATACCAATAAATGTTATGTTATCCACCACAAATTACATGGAAATTGATTTGGCACACACGACGTGTAATGATACACGGCCTCCTAGGCGAGTTCCCCCTATACATGGTGAGATCATCGGCTAAGTGTCAAATGGAAGGTGACACATCTCACATGACATCATACAATGATCTAATAATGAAAACCATAATGCCTCATATAAGGGTGTACACAACATGTGTTCATCCAGACTACACATCATGTAGATAGGTTTCTAACAGAACCCAAATAAAATGTCACACGTCTTTACCCATGATACCACAATTATCATTATTCCTTAAATAACACTATATGTTATGGATATTATGGTTAAGAACACTTATCACTAGAAATAGATGAAATCTAGTTGTATCTATTTCTTGGGTAACAACCACTATCATGACTCGTCAGTTCCTCATGCCAAAATGGTATCAGAAACCCCCAATCCGTTGATGGACATACTATCATCGTTAGGTAATTTAACCATGATGTCAAATATCTATCCCAAGCTAGAGTTAGTGACCTGTTATTCCAAAAACTGTATTCCTAATGAACATTCAGTAGTTATATATCGAATCATTTCCTGAAAAAGAATTCCAATGATTAGTGCACATAGAACGGAGATATAATACCAAAAGAAACAAGTTGAGGAACACACCATGGTCATTTTTTGGGTTGACCATGACCCATTATTGTTAGAATTATGAAACAATATCCAAAAAAGAACTAATAATAACAATCAAAACCCAAATACGGGATAAACCAACCCATACCCTCCAAAATGATCAATCCACAAATCCATCTATCAGTTGATTGATTCACGTACATCGTCAGGTATGAAACAAAGGATAAATTCACAAAACAAATGCCCTACTTATATTTGGATAAATCACTGATATATAAATATTTTAAGTTTTTGTCTTTGAAGGGACCCATATACTAGGTTGGAGTACAATCCTCAATCCATTCTTAATCTAATGTAATTTACCAGTGATCCTCTAACAAAACCACTTCTATGCTTCTTCTCATTACCCATGTTATGTATCTATCCCAAGTGATTGTGCATAGCCACTTTTCAATAGAGGATTATATGTCGCTACATGAAAAATAAGAATAAATAAATAAATTAATGTCATTTATTGTATACTTTCCACACTCAATAGCACTTTAACAAAATTCATCAATGCCAAAAAATATTATTGCATTCCTAGGGTTAACCCAAAATTCTAATATCAACAATGGTCTTATATTTATTTTCCAAGACTCCATTTGGGAGCTATTCCACCATTTCAGTAAAAATGCACATGTGTGATATTAATATATTTTAAAAATCAATTCCTATCCCACCGTGCCTTGAAATCTCATGACGTCTCAGCACCTGGATTTTGAAATCTTCATAGAATTATTCCAAAATCATATATGGGAAAACATGGGTCGTTACAATATACAATCCTTATTAAGTTTTGAACTCATAGGTTAGTACACTAGTGCATGATTTAACATCCTTGACCCAAAATCCATTAATCTGGTGCTCCGAGCCGGGTGGTTACATGACTTTAAGAGTGTCTCCTCATATGTAAAATGATGCCGACTAGCAGCAGGGGTCCAATAGCTCAATTGGGGAGACTATACCTATATATCAGAGTAATCCACAATAAAAGATAACCAAAATAGAATAATAATAACCAATAATACAAGAGAATTCATAACCAATCATTCCCCAAAAGGGGTACAACCATGTCCTACAATGAATATCACATGTCATGCAACAAGTGAAAAAGGTAAAACAAACCCAAAATGAAGACAAACTACAAAATCCCCAAAATGGTCCCGAAACTAAGTTTGGGTCCTCATCCACATACAAAAATGGTATCTTAACTCCCTAGAAAGAAACTTTTCCTTTCACTAACCTAAAAACATGATTTCTGCTCGGGTACCCAACGATGGCACAAGTAGGGTGTTAGTATAACTCAGTAGGCCCCCACCAACGGAGTCCTCAAAATATCTGGTATAAACAATTGTGCATGAAAAAGGGAAATGAATAATAAATGACAAGCAATTTATTATGTTCCATTATCCAGTTTAGGTCCATTGCCTATATTTATTACGCTTTCCTTATCTTACCATTCTATTCCATTTCCCATTACATGCCATTTCCAAAACATTAGTCATTGGTTAATCAAAGTCAACAATTGATACAGGCTTAATCTAGACAATCACATGCATGAGGAAAACACACTGTTATCCTATATCACTAGGGCTAACTTCCCCATTCCAACCATATACTCACCTAGAAGCCTTAGTTTTTGTGGATGCAACTGTTAGAGTAATAGAGCCTCAGTCCCCTTCCCTAACCAGTGTAGTAGGGGTGAGTTTATAGCCACAGTACAACTCGACCTATGGGCGTAGAACCTCAATTCAATACCCCACTCTACCAAGACATGTGCATTGGATATATATATATATATACATGTATGTATGTATATATGTATATATGTCCATCAACCATCCTAACAATATCACAATCACTGCCCAAGGAGAAAAAGAATCATAACAATATAATGAGATTTAATACCATTCCTTGACCCATTACCACATTTACAAAATTTCATATCAATTAGACATTTGGCCCCATTCCCTTTTATTATGCTTGTCCCACCATGCATTCATTCATTCATTATGCCTATCTCACTAGGCTTCGTTCATCTTGACGAACTCACTAGGCTTCATTACTAGGATCATAATACATTCCATTACAGTCTTTAATCCTTTCCACATATTAAACCATTTATCCATTCATCATTATCAAGTGTCAACCCATTACACATTCCAACACTATTCACAATTCATTTCACATAGCCATGTTCAACCCATATAAACCACTTCCATGTTATCCTGAACTCCGCTGCCTCTGGCGCACCCTCTCTAATAATGTTCAGTGGGTCCTATTGTAACACCCCGATATTTTATGAAAAATATTATTTTTAAATTAATTAATGTCTTGTGTTGTACTCTACATCAAAAGGAGCTTGCACAACACGCATCCCTGACTTGGCTTGCATTACACGCAATCACGACCTTCCACGATATCTTTTGTTGTGCGCAATACTGAGTTTCGCTAAATAATGATATGTTATATTAACTACCCGTTATGAATTTTATTAACTAAATTTTGAATTTTATAAAATTATTATTCATATTAAACATTTTCTAGAACAATGTATGAAAACAAAATCAATTTTTCAAGTAAAATAAGTAATTTTCAAAAAATGTAGTTTTGCCGCCTTTTGATGGCGCAACCACTTTAAATATTGTTTTTGACTTGTCTATAAGTTCAACTTGACAAAATAAAATTCTTCTTTGGAATCAGGATATAAAAATTTACTTTGGATAAAATTTTCAAATTATTCGGATAACATTCATATTTTAATGAATAGTAAAAACACGCTATATTTTTATTTAAAACAACTTCTTTCATCGCAATAATTTATATGGTTAGATTATATTTTTAATTGGTTTTAATGTCTAATTAGAATATATTTTTACCATTTAATTCAATGTTGTTCATTGGAATTAATTTCACTTTTAAATTGGATATAAACAAGTATCAATCTTTTGATTGTGTTTGTTTCTTAAAAACACGCTATTTGTTTTGATAACGGGAATTAAATTTAAAATTAATTAATTCCACTTATATGTTATGAATTTGAAAAAAAATACATAAATTTTGAATTTGGAATATCAAATAATTATTAGGCTGAATTGTTTGTATTTTTCTGAAAAACGTCAATTTTCGATGAATAGTGAAACCACTTTGTGGTAGTTAAAAATATGGCTTTTTTAATTTAAATTAAATTTTACCACTTCTGATAATTGAATTTAAAAAATCCGAGAGACACGGTTAATATCAAGAACTAAAATGTGGTTCAATGAGATGAACATATTTTTTTGGTGAATAATAACTTTTTAGTTTTATTTACCATGGTTAAAAGTAAATAGCATAATTAAGGGTAAAAATGATATTATTATTACCCTAAAAAATGTCCTAATTCTATTTTATAAGTGTAATTAGATCAAAAACAACCTTAGGAATAAAATATTACCATTTAGGCCCACTTTTATTAGATTAGGACATTTAATATTAATTTATATAAAGAAGGGTTAAAATAGTTAAAATCAAAGTTTAATAAGTAAATCATTTTTAATATAGGGATATACATAAGATAAATTCGACTATAAATATTCATTAGAAAGATAAAACTATTTCCTACATAATTATATTTTATTTATAATTTTTAGACATTAAATAATTTAATTTATGTATAACACAAAGATGATGCAGTAATTATCTTATTAATAAAATATTGACATAATTGATGTTATAAATACCCAAACAAATGTAATTTGAGACTTTTTATGAATTCCTATAATTTAATAGGTTAATATGACATGTTATTATTGATTTACATAACTTATTTAGAACTAATCATGATGTTATGATTTTCACAAAAAAACATTTACCAAATAGTGTTAAAATTGGCATAAAATAGTTTTTAAAACAAATATTATATTCTTAATTGATATTTTATTCATAACAATCTATGGTTCAGAAAAATGACTTATATAATGTTATATATATTACTAATAAACAACTTGGGGTTCGTTTTTCTTGTTATAGTATGTTTATTAACCTTATAGTGTAAGAAAAAAAGAAGACACTGTAAAAGTAAAATTATTTAACTTAAGGTTTAATATAAATGATAAGGTTAAAATAGGAACCTAAACTTGTATATATTCTATTGTATGAGATTATATATACCTATTCCCACCTTAGAGTCGAAATAACTCAATTTCTAGCTATTAAAAACTGAATATTACTTTATAATAAAATAATAGTTTTTGTTTTTCCAAAGGTGCCCCTCTCCTCCCTTATAAAAGGGAACCTCCTCCCTCTCTTCCTCACACCACTTTGAGCCATGAAGCTCGACCAACCCATGAAAAATTATCTTCTCCACTTCAATAGAAACATCCTAGAGGTTCTGGTATTCTTCAAAGACCAATTTTAGTGCCCTAAGAGGAGGTCTCAAAGAGGCGCTTCAAAGAAGAGGTAATGTTTGTTACCGATTCTTTCAACTCTATTTCTTCTTCCACTTATTCTTCTTTATTTGTTTCATTATGAAGTAATAACATCTGTATAACTGATATACTGATATTTTATTATAAGTATGAAACAACCCTATTTCACCATCTATCCATCCTACGGAAAACGAAATCACCACGCGAGCGTACGTACGGAATACCGTGTCCACGCCGTGGTGAAATCTGTTTTTCCACCAACACCTTACATGGATGGGTATAATGGTGTAAAGAATAACTATATTTGTTTATTATAACATCATACTTATTCTGATATTTTATACCATCCACTCCAATTCTATTCAATAATTATGGGAACGATATCATCACTCGTGCGTACGTACAGACTACCGTCTCCATAACGCGATGAGATTCATTCCTCATGTTAACCATACATGAATGATCATAAAGTTTATATAATTAATAATAATTAAATATATGATTTCTACTGTATTTATGTATATATATATATGTATGTCATCTATTTAGTTTCATTGAATTCAATAAGGAAACGAAAACATTGTTTATGCGTACGTACGGCCTACCGTCTCCATGAACGGTGTATTTCATTCCTTTTATCGATCTATAATATATATATATATATATGATGAATATATATTATATATAAATCATTTCTTACATTATGGAATTATGTAAATCAGGATATAAGTAATAATATCAAGAACGACAAGTCGAAACACATACGATAAATGAAAATATTTTACCCAAAACGCTGCTTTAACATCGAATTTACAAAAGAACTGGTAATATAATGTCATAAGTGAAACATATATGATATAATAACAATGATTATGATTCTTTAATAAGTCAATGACATTATTTAAATAATTATACAGGAGGTTCAGATATGTATGAAGCATATCGGACCTAAGGTAATTGATAACTTTTCCAATATCGTTCTTATCCGAGATTGTTTATTCGTAAGTATTTACTGGGGTTATTATTCTCATCCATGTCCATGTTTCCTAAAAATGGTTTCATGTATGTTTAATGTCAATTTTACCCTTTTTTACTTTTAATACATTGTATGTATGGAATCTTTCTTCTACGAGGTACTTTTTGACTTTTCTGACAAAAGTACGAGGAGAAAGTTTTTTTAACGTATATGGCATGAAAGGATTTTTACGGTTTTATAAAGCCTCATTTTCATGAATCTTCCTCCAAAAGATTTCATGACTATTTTAAAAAAATCATTTTCTTTAAAAATAGCATGACATTTTGTGAAATGAAAATGATTTGGAGAAGAAATGATATTTTCCTCAAGAATTCATTTCAAGTGTTTTATCAAAACCAATTTCCATCTAAAATGACGTTATTTATTATGTGTATATTTCAAGTATAATGTCTCTATGATTTACATGTTTTCACTTTTCTTATTATGAAATGATATCCATTTATTTTATATGGATTATGTGATGATGGTATGATGTTTTTGACACCCATTTTATTCGTTGGGTTATTATGAATGATGTATGTTTATTTTGTGGCACAAGTAAGAATGAATTCATTATGAGATGGGTGAGACCTATATCTCCCTCCAATTCCTTGGGTAATGATTTATATCTCATGGTATAGACATGGCTGGAACGGCAAGTTAAACTGGTTCAGTAATAAAGGACTGGAACGAGGAGTGAAATCGATTCAGAAAGGGACTTTGTCCACTAAGATGGTCTTGGAAGCAATGCCTTGGCTACTATGGAAATCATATCATTTGCTAAATGGTTACCAAAATTACATGTTTAATTCCCATGCTATTTTATCATGATTAATATTTCATTATGATCTATGCCTTACGTACTTCCATGATTTATGTCATTGCTCAAGATTCTGATGTTTAAATATTATGTTCATGTTTTGAAGTTCAAATGTATATGATTTCTTTTATTTTATCCATGCTTACCCTTACTGAGAATTTCAGCTCACCCATTATATGTTTTGTTTTCCCCAGGATTTAAAGAAAGGTTTTAGGTAAAAAAGGGGAAGATCTTTATTGGGAGATGTTTAAGATCATTCACCGCGATTAGAAGATTTTATTCCGAGTTTCCAAAGACACTAAACTATTACGATCCTTATGTGTCTGTTTTTTTTATGTATTAAGTATTCTGAAAAAGTAATGTATTGTCCACATACGTCAATATTTGGGTCTCTACAGTTGGTATCAGAGGAAAGGTTTCGTCAGCCTTTGGAAATTAGGATGTGAAAACGTTAGTGAGATCCCTAGAGATATTTCTATGGTATATCTAGGGATGTACCTGAGGATAAGTATACGTATAGGATATAGTCATAGAACTACGGTAATGATATTAGAATTTAACCTAAGATGTTAGATATTGAGGATGCTCCCCCTTTACTATGTTGTTTTCCCTAGAATGATTTTTTCCTCTCACACTATTCTTTTTGGGTTTTAGAAAATGGCTGGAAACAAGATGATTCATGATAATGGGGGATATGATGGATAATGGAATGATATTCTTCATGAGAAACCAAATGAAATTGGATTTGGAAGTCCAAACATCATTATTATACCGAATCAGAAATCTCATAATATGATCAAAAAACTCAAATTTGGTAAGTTTCCTGACTTGGCTAATAAGAGAAAGATGGAGTTTCATGATGATCATAGAGGAAAGAAAGTTTAATTTCCCCTATGTAAATCATGTGGGAAGAGGAATCAAGGAGAATGTTTTAGAGGAACTGGAAGATGATTTGGGTGTGGAAAAGAAGGACACAAATCCAGTAAGTGAAAAGGAAAAGGATTAGTTAACACCATGGATGAGGATAATGGTATTTCTACGACATCAACAATGGTTAAATGTGGAATGTATGGGCATTATTAAAAATAATTCCCTAAGGGAAAGTATCATGAAGAGAATCAGTACGGTCATATGGGTAGTATTTATGTTGATGATGATGAAGAGACTACAAATGATATGTGAGATGAAAGAATTGTTGAAGCTCAGTCAATGGTTTAAGAAGGTAGTGGAATGATTATATTTTTATCAAGTGTAATGTTGTATAAGTAATCTCATGGTACTATGGAATAAAGAGACATCTAAGGATTGTTACACTGTTGTCTTTCCTTATGTTTTGAATGTGTGTGATGAATGGTACCAGTATTTTTGGAAAGTAGATGATATGCGTATAATGAAGGGATAAAGAGAAAATTAAATGTTTGATAGTATTCATGAGCTCATGAATGATATAAGGGGAAGGTTATATCATGGTTTGAGTATATAGAATTTTTGGATTTTGGTATGTGGAAAGAGTTAACTTTTGATAGCATTCATGTTTTCACTAAGGTTTAATGGGTATTCATTTTTCAAGAGAATACATGATTAAGGTATTCACATGATTGGAATGTGACCAACAAGATAATGGGGGATAAATGATGGTTGGTTGATGACATTTCAAGTAATCGTTTTCTTTATACTATGATCTTGGACCGAAGTATTTAAGATAAGCCTAAAGATTGGAATGGATTATGTTGGGAATAAGTTAGTATTGTTTAAGTATAGAACTTTTTTAGATATCATTGATGGGATTTTATAGTAATGTAGTTTTAGAAAAAGGACAACCTACAGGACGAGAGACAGCCCATCGCGTCGGATAAGGCTGTGGGAATCGAACCCACAACCGAAGTGTGACTGGCCTTTATCGCCTACCACTGGCCTATAGGAAGTCCTTGATTAGTAGAAACTAGTTTTATTATATTAATAAGTATGATATATGAAGTATAAGTCCATTTTAGGAACCATATATGATTAATCTCACTATAGATCGACTTATGTATATTTAATAACTTTTGCTAAACTTTTGTTTGAGACAGATGGAATGACCCATCATTCCATCACATGATCTGCTAATACTTCACGAATGACAAATTTAACTTCATTTCTTTAAGAGATGAAGTGGAAATTGTCCAAAGAACGACCAACGGTGAGACTGTACCAAAATCACGAAAGTATTTCTTATAATTCAAATTTCATCAACTTTAGGGAAATGATCTTGAAAACTAAAAATGTTGTCCTAGCGCCCTTATATCTTATGAATCAGATGGTACCCTAGATCATCACAAATTTATGGCTTTGTGATTGTTGGATTTTTCATAGCCATGTTCTCTACCACTCTCCATCAGAACATGATGGTTAGATTTTTCTTCCATATCCATATTTTCACTTATGTTCTCCTATGTGAAAACCCAGTGATGAGTTAATTTGGGTAACCGTTACATTTCATACATTAGTTTTTAAAGCCATGTTTTGGTATTCCTTTTTACAATGTGGGTTTCTATTAACAAACTTTCAAGTAGTAAACCATTTATTACCCCCGACGAATTTCGAGGGCGAAATTAATTTTATGGGGTGTAGAATGTAACACCCCAAGATTTTATGAAAAATATTCTTTTTAATTTCATTAATGTCTTGTGTTGCATGATACACCAAAAGGATCTTGCACAACACTCATCCCTGACATGGCTTGCATTACACCCAATCACGACCTTCCACGATAGCGTGTGTTGTACGCAATACTGAGTTTCGCTAAACAACGATATGTTATATGAACTACCCGTTATGAATAGTATCAACTAAATTTTGAATTTTATAACATTATTATTCATCTTAAACATTTTATAGAACATGTTATGAGAACAAAATCAATTTTTCGAGTAAAATATGTAATTTTCAAAAAATGTAGTTTTGCCACCTTTTGATGGAGAACCCACTTTAAATCTTATTTTGACTTGTATATAAGTTCAATTTGACAAAATAAAATTCTTCTTTGGAATCAGGATATAAAAATTTACTTTAGATAAAATTTTCATATTATTCTGATAACTTTCATATTTTAATGAATAGTAAAAACACGCTATATTTTTATTAAAAACAACTTTTTTCATCGCACTAATTTATATGGTTAGATTATCTTTTTAATTGGGTTTAAAGTTTAATTAGAATATATTTTTATCATTTAATCCAATTTTGTTCATTGGAATTAATTTCACTTTGAAATTGGATATAAACAAGTATCAATCTTTTGATTGTTTTTGTTTCTTAAAAACATGCTATTTGTTTTGACAACGGGAATTAAATTTTAAATTAATTAATTACACCTATATGTTATGAATTTAGCAAAAATAGACATCAATTTTGAATTTGGAATATCAAAAAATTCTTAGGCTGAATTTTTGGTATATTTCTGAAAAGCTTCAATTTTCGATTAATAGTGAAACCACTTAGTGGTAGTTAAAAAACTGACTTTTTTTAATTTAAATTAAATTTTACCACTTATGTGAATTGAATTTCAAAAATCCAAGAGACACGGTTTATATCAAGGGCTAAATTGTGGTTCAATGAGATGGAAATATTTTTTGGTGAATAGTAACTTTTTACTTTTATTTACCACGGTTAAAAGTAAATAGGATAATTAAGGGTAAAAATGATATTATTATTACCCTAACACATTTCCTAATTCTATTGGATAAGTGTAATTCGACCAAAAAAATCCTTAGGAATAAAATATGACCATTTAGGCCCACTTGGATTAGATTAGGACAATTAATATTAATTTATTTAAAGAAGGGTTAAAATATTTAAAATCAAAGTTTAATAAGTAAATAATTTTTAATATAGGGTTATACATAAGATAAATTCGACTATAAATTTTTATTAGAAAGATAAAACTATTTCCTACATAATGGTATTTTATTTTTAAATTTTGGACACTAAATACTTTAATTTATTTATGAGACAAAGATGATGCAGTAATTATCTTATTAATAAAATACTGACATAATGGATGTTATAAATACTCAAATAAATGTAATTTGAGACTTTTTATGAATTCCACTAATTTTATAGGTTAATATGACATGTTATTATTTATTTAAATAACTGTTTTCGAACTAATCATGCTGTTATGATTTTCAAAAAAATCAACTATCAAATAGTGTCAAAATTGACATAAAATAGTTTTTTAAACAAATATTATGTTATTAATTGTTATTTTCTTCCTAAAAATCTATGGTTCAGAAAAATTACTTAGATAATGTTATATATATTAATAATAAACAACTTGGGGTTCCTTTGGCTAGCTATAGTAAGTTTATTAACCTTATAGTGTAAGAAAACTTGAAGACACGGTAAAAGTAAAATTATTTAACTTAAGGTTAAATCTAAATTATATGGATAAAATAGAAACCTAAACTTGTCTAAATTCTATTATATGAGAATATTTCTACCCATCCCCACATTAAATTCTAAATAACTCAATTTTAAGCTATTGAAAACCGAATATGACTTTATAATAAAATAATATTTTTAGTTTTTCCAAAGGTGCCCCTCTCCCCCCTTATAAAAGGGCACCTCCTCCCTCTCTTCCTCACACCACTTTGAGCCTTCAATCTCATCCAAACCCTGCCAAATTATCTTCTAAACTTCCATAGAAACATCCTAGAAGTTCTGGTATTCTTTAAAGACCAATTGTAGTGCCCTAAGAGGAGGTCTCAAAGAGGCGCTTCAAAGAAGAGGTAATGTCCGTTACTGAGTCTTTCAACTCTATTTCTTCTTCCACTTCTTCTTCTTTAGTTGTTTCATTATGAAGTAATAAAATCAGTATAAATAATATACGGATATGTTATTATAAGTATGAAACAACCCTATTTCACCATCTATCCATCCTATGGAAAACGAAATCACCGAGCGTGCGTACGTACGGAATACCGTCTCTACGTCATGGTGAAATCTGTTTTTCCACCAACACCTTACCTGGATGGGTATAATGGTGTAAAGAATAACTATATATGGTTATTATAACATAATAATGATTCTGATATATTATACCATCCACTCTAATTCTATTCAATAATTATGGGAACGATATCATCACTCGTGCGTACGTACGGACTACCGTCTCCACGATGCGATGAGATTCATTCTCAATGTTAACCATACATGAATGATCATAAAGTTTATATAATGAATAATAATGAAATATTTGAATTCTACTGGATTTATGTATATATATATGTATGTCATATATTTAGTTTCATTCAATTCAATAAGGAAACGAAAACACCGTTCATACGTATGTACGACCTACCGTCTCCATGAACGGTGTATTTCATTCCTTTTATCGATATATAATATATATATGTATATGATGAATATATATTCTATATAAATCATGTTTTACATTATGGAATTATCTAAATCAGGATATAAGTACTAATATCAAGAATGACAAGTCGAAACACATACGATAAATGAAATTATTTTACCCAAAACGCTGCTTTAACATTGAATTTACAAAAGAACAGTTAATATAAAGTCATAAGTGAAAAATATATGATATCATAACAATGGATATAATTCTGTAATAAGTCAATGAAATTATTTAAATCATTATACAAGAGGTTTGGATACGTATGAATCATATCGGACCTATGGTAAGGGATAACTTTTCAAATCTCGTTCTTATTCGAGATTGTTTATTCGTAAGTATTTACTGGGGTTATTATTCTCATCCATGTCCATGTTTCCTAAAAATTGTTTCATGTATGTTTAATGTCCTTTTTACCCATTTTTACTTTTACTACATGGTATGTATGGAATCTTTCTTTTAGGAGGTACTTTTTGACTTTTCTGACAACAGTATGAGGATAATGTTTTTTATCGTATATGGCATGAAAGGATTTTTACAGTTTTATAAAGCCTTATTTTCAAGAAGCTTCCTCCAAAAGATTTCATGACTATTTTCAAAAAATCCTTTTCTTTAATAATAGAATGACATTTTGTGAAAATAAAATGATTTTGAAGAAGAAAGTATATTTTCCTCAAGAATTCATTTCAAGTGTTTTATCAAAACCATTTTCCATCTAAAATGACATTATTTTTTATGTGTATATTTCAATAATAATGTCTCTGTGATTTACATGGTTTCACTTTTATTATTATGAAATGATATCCATTTATTTTATATGGATTATGTGATGATGGGATTATTTTTATGACACCCATTTTATTCGTTGGGTTATTATGAATGATGTATGTTTATTCTGTGGCACAAGTAAGAATGATTTCATTATGAGATGGGTGGGACCTATATCTCCCTCTAATGAATTGGGTAAAGATTTATATCTCATGAGATAGAAATGGCTAGAACGGGAAGTTAAACCGGTTTAGTAATACAGGACTGGAACGAGGAGTGAACTCGATTCAGAAAGGGACTTTGTCCACTAAGATGGTCTTGGAAGCAATGCCTTGGGTACTATTGAAATCATATCATGTGCTTAATGGTTTCCACAATTACATGTTTAATTCCCATGCTATTTTATCATGATTAATGATTTTTTATAATCTATGCCTTACGTACTTCCATGATTTATGTCATTGCTCATGATTCTAATGTTTAAATATTATGTTCATGTTTTGAGGTTCAAATGTATATGATTTGTTTTATTTTATCCATGCCTACCCTTACTGAGCATTTGAGCTCACCCTTTATATGTTTTATTTTCCCCAGGATTTAACGAAAGGTTTTAGGTAAAAAAAGGGAAGATCTTTATTGGGAGATGTTGAAGATCCTTCACCACGATTAGAAGATTTGATTCTGAGTTTCCAAAGACACTAAACTATTACGATCCTTGTGTGTCTGTTATTGTTATATATTAAGTATTCCTCAAAAGTAATGTATTGTCCATGTACGTAAAGCTTTAGGTCTCTACACCTGTAGCTGAAACGCTTTGGTCAGCACAAACATACTCGGTGAAACCTGCCCTGGGTCCCAATCCATAATCTTCATAAAACGATCCATGTTCTCTCGGAACTTCTTCTCTCTATATTCATAGATGACCAAATTCTCTTGCTCCTCCACTAGAAGAGTGTTATCAGCAACATCCTCTTATTGCCAAACTGGCACTCGACGTCATGGTGGAATTTCTCTATATTTCCAAACATGGGGTTTTGAACACATAACAAAAAAAATTCACAACATCATAATAAGAAGTCTCTTCACCAGTCACAACAACCCACCATACCTGCATCATCCAAAAAAACCTAAACATTTCAAAAACCTCACCCCAACCATCCCTACCGTTGTCCACGGTCTACACAGGGTAAACAACCAAACACCGCCACAAAGCTCACACAACATGTTACAAACAACATTTTAAATTCATTAAAAATCCTTAATTCCACATATTTCATTAACAATCACTGATCATTATTTTATATTCACCCACTTACATTGTTTCATTTACGACATTTTCCCTTTTAAATTATCAAGATTCAAGGTGCATTATATATTTCATGCCTCACACACCCAACCCATGTGTGCCTACCATGATGTATTTTACCTATATCTATAGGTACCTTCAATGATGCATTAATGAACCACCTCATTCCATTGAGTCCATGAGCCAAATATCATAAAACCATCATATCACACGACATGTGAATCACCCAATGGTTAAATATCATCAACTGTAAAATTTCACAATAAGGAACAACAATTCCCACCCTGGGTGACTTGGGTTTTCCCTCATACATGGTTTAGATACTCCCAGGAATGATCTCATTACCATGTAATGACACATCCTAACTCATATATACCATTCCAAATAACAAGAATATAGAGACGGAGAACAAATACCTCCTCTAATACCAATTTTTAACGTATTTTACACAGAATCCACTAAATCGGTGCTCCGATTGGGGTGGTTAAATGACATTAAGCATGCCTCCCCATATGCCAAAGGTACCAGACTAGCAGTGGGGGTCCAAAATATCAATTAGGTAGACTATACCCCCTTCTATCAAAGTAACCCAACACTGAAGATAAACAAAATAATAGAATATTTACCAGTAATACAAGATCATTCATAACCAACCATTCCCTAAATGGGGTGTAACCATGTCTAATAGTAAATATGTGATGTCATGATACAAGTGAGAGAGGTGAACAAAACCCAAAATGAAAAAAACTAAAAATCCAAAAATTGATCCCGAAACCATGTTCGGGTCATCCTCCATGTACACCCATGGAAACCTAGATCTCGAGCAAGAGACTTTACCATTCCCCTGACCTGAAAACATGAAGTATGATCTGGTACCCAATGAAAGGCCAAGCAGGGTGTGAGTACAACTCATTAGGCCACCACTAGTGATTCCTACAAAATATTTGGTATAAAAAATTGTGCATGCAAAAGGGAAATGAATAATAAATGACATTGGAAAGATTAAGTTCCCTTAACCAGTTTAGGAACTTTACTAACATTTATTACAATTTCTTTATATTACCATTCCATCCCATTTCCCATTACTTACCATTTCCAACACATTTATCATGGGTTCATAAAACACAAAAAGTGATATGTGATTAATGTACACAATCACATACATGAGGAAAACATATTGTTATCCTATCTCACTAGGACTAACTTCCTCATTTCAACCATCTTCTCACCTCAAAGCCTCAGTCTGGGTGGATGAAACCATTAGACGAATAAAGCATCGGTCCCGTTCCATAACCTGTGCATTATGGGTGGAGTTTAGGGCCTCAGTCCAACTTGACCCATGGGGGTAGAACCTCAAGTCAATAACCCACACTACCAAGCCATGTGAACAAGATATATATATATATATATATATATATATATATATATCAATAAACCATACAAACAACATAACAAACATTTCCCCAGGAAAACATAAATCATAACAATAGCATGAGAGTTATTACCATTCCTTAACCCATTAAGTCATTTTCCACATTTCACATCATTTAGCCATTTAGCCCCATTCTCTTTTATCATTCTTATCTCACTAATCATTCATTCATTGTGAATACCTCACTAGGATTTATTCATCATTACTAACTCACTAGGATTCATTACTAGGAACATAATCCATTCCATTATGGTCTTTAATAATTTCCATATATTAAACAAATTTTCCATTCATCATTTTCATGTGGCAACTAATTACACATTCCAACACTATTCACAATTCATTTAACATAGCCATGTTCAACCCATATAAACCACTTCCTTGTTAACCCAATTCCAGATAGGTTATTATTAAGCATAGGTGAATCGCCTAGCATCTACTGCAACACAATCAATCACATCAACATGTTTATCAAGGGCTCTATATAACTACACAATAATCTCACTTGTTCTTCCAAAATCCTTAGGTTTGAGAAAGTAGACACACCCCGTGGGTGGCCCTAGATTAGTCTCATCATCCTCGAAGGATCCCATGGGGATCGTGAGGGTTTCCATTAACCTTATTAATAACAATTTTACATGAACATACCAGGGGTGATCAAAACATACCAAGAGACACCCATGAACAAATCCATACATGACAAAATCCATTAATAAAGCATGAGATATAAATTTTGGACCACCTACCTCGATTTCGAGGGTTAATTCACTATTAACCCTACCCTTATATTCCAATTCATAACAAAATAGATGCTTCAACCTAGATCTCTCTGAAAGAGTAGGGTTTTAGAGCTTCGGAAAGAGAGGAGAAGAAGATACATACCCTAAACTAAAAAGATAAGTAAGTATGGGATTAGCCTTACTCGAACAGTTGATTCACAACCAATGGAACCAAAAATTCCTTATAAATGAGGAAGATCGATATCTTAGAGCTCTTGGGATATTTTTTTCATTCCTAGGGTGAAGAGGGAAGAATGGAAATGAAATCTTGAGTAGAGTATCAAAATCCCAGAGTGACAAAATTTTAATTTTTTAAAAGTTTCTGGGTTGCACAGTTTACCCGCACAGTTTTCTGAAGAGTGTAGAAATTGTGAGGATGACACTATCCAAAATCCCACCTCCTTCACATTTTCCCAGGATATCTGCAAGGTCACTACTAACTGTGCCCAAACCGTGCAACCTTCCTAGAAAACCCCCTTTTTCTCATTTTTTAGTGTGTCCCGAACTGCCAGAACACCTATGAGACTCCATAAAATTCGGGAAAACATTCTTTTAACCAAAACAAAGGATTCAAATCAAAACATAAATGAAAACATACCATTACAAGATCCAGGATCTTACACAATATCATTTTTATAAGGAACAATCAGTGGAGATTCTACTTTGTAGGGATAAATTTCTATGAAATAAGACAACCCATTTGATTAATGTCATGTGATGAGAACATAAATTTGTGGAATCTATGTTGGAACTCTTGGATGTGATGACGCATAAATATCCTTAGCTATTTATATTGATGTGAAGTGATTTTAATGGATAAATTATTATAATGTAGGTATAATGTAACACCATTTATATTTTATGATATATCCCTCTTAAAATAAATTTTATTTCGTTGATAGTTATCTTTACATGAAACACTAAGTTTAAATTAATTGTGATATACTTTCAAAATATATTTATTTACTCTGTCTATTATCAATTGTTCATTGGATTTGAATGTATGAATAATATTAACTCCATTATGAAAAGTATGTATAAATTTTATATTTAATACAAACATATTTACTAATTCATCTTAAATAAGCATTAAATATTCAATAAATTAATTTTATTATTAAAAAATATGATTATTTATAAAATTATTTTCATTGCATTTTATACATATTTATTTTAATTAAGTTTTGTTAATTTTATAAATTTAGTTTTATATTTGAATATCATTTTTAAATATTCATTCTAATATTATCTTAGGGGAAATTTTGGGATTTTTCTAAAAATATTAATTTTTTATTGAATAGTGAACTATTTAGATTTTCATAAAACCAACCCATACCTCAGTCATTATTTATTCTTATACATATCCAATACTCAAAATATATCAATTTATTCCTACATAAAATTTAAACTTTGTTTATTTTAATTTAATATTTTATGTAATTCTAAGGGTGCCCCTCCCCTCACTTTTAAAAGGTAACCTTTTCTCCACTATTATTCAAAAAGTTTGAGAAGTCAATATTATCACATAAAAGAACTAATAAAATATTATATCAATTTCCCACTTACTATATATTTTTTATTACCCAAAATTCCATTTTATCAATGATTAAGATGTAATCTAAATGACGTTTCTCAAGGAAGAGGTACAACTCTTAAATGAGTACTTACAATTTTAATTATTTTTTAGATTCATAAAAATATATTGTAACCATAATAAAATTATTAATCGATTATAATACAAGAACTTATATATTATAATTATTATGATAAAATCATTTTCCACCTCTTTTCATCCGACAGAAAGAAAAAACATTGGTCATGCGTACGTACGGATTTCCATCTTCACGTAGCGGTGTCATTTGTTTTTCATCACCATTTAATTGGATGGTTAAAAATATGAAACTAATTAATATAATTTATATTTATGAAATAATTTTGGTCCTATGGATATAAGATTTATTTACCTTTTTAACATTTCATGTGTTAAAAAATGATAATGTCTTTCTTGCGTATGTGTGTATTACCCCCTCTATGGAGCGATGCGATCCATTTTCCTATCCATCATTCATGAATTACTCAAAATATTTATATAATGAATATATATTATATTTATAACATGATTAAAATTATTGTGATTTTGAAATCATGAGAAATATTATAGGATTGAAATCATTAAATAAATAATTAATTGAAAAATGAAATAATTAACCCTTAAAAATGATGATTTTAATAAATAAATATTAATAAATGGTTGTGGAAATGTTATAAGTTAAACATATATGATATTATAATTATTTATATGATTATGATATATAATAATAATAAATCTAAATTTATTATGTAGGAGGGTAAAGTCAGTTAGCAGGGAAGTCAAACTTGAGGTGGGGAATTTCATTTACGATCTCATTTTATTTCAGGATTGTTTATGTAATGTTTTACATTGGTAAAATGACATGACTAAAATATGTTGAAACCAATACATTATTATATTTGATATTTATTTTAGGATTTTATATTTTCAATTTAGATATCTTCTCTTTTTTGAATAAGGAATCAACACATAAATTTTATGTAACATACCTTATTTTAAAAATTATGTTTTGAAACTTTCATTCAAACAATTTCTCTTATTTTTCAATATTTTCATTAAAAATATTTCATGAATATTTTTATCAAACTAAAATGAATTATTAAATTCATTTTTAACAATGTTTTAAGATATAAAAAAATTATTTTAAGGTAACTACAAGCCATTTTCTAAATGGGAAACTTTTTTACAAATGTGTGAATGTGATATTTGATTTAACATACACTGCACAAATGAATTTTCCCATCATATTGAATAATCATTTCATTAGATATTACTTTATAAGTTTACAAGGTAATTTCCATATAAATATTTTACCTAGTTTTTAAGGAATGGTTATATTTTTAATAATTAATTTCAAAATGAAAAGGTCATTTCCTCACAAAATGTTCTTGTGATATTTTGAAGTTGTTTTCATCTATTAAAACAACCATTTATAACACTAGGAATATGGTCTAGTGATACAATATTTTTAATTTATCTGGATTGTTTATGATGATTAAATATTATTATTATTTATTTTCATTCAATACAGATAATTCATAACTTACATGTTATTTTGAGAATGAATTGTATCGAGCATTTAAAATATGACAAATGCATAGGATGTGAAGGTAAAGGTTGCAACTCAAAATATAACCTAGATATGTCAATAGATATCATGAGGTAAAATAGAATTGACTCCATATTATATGGTTCTTTTTCCCACCTAACTGTATATTACAAATGATGACTTGGTTGAGTGGACATGAAAGTATATTCATGATATCTCAGTTAAGAGGCCTTAATCATGAATTTCAAGAATTATATATTTCAATAACTAAGAATATGTTTCATTATATATATGTTTTATATGTTGATATTATACATGAATTATCACTTAACTAAAGGGTTTTATTGAATGCTATATGTTTTTATTATCCATTGTATCTTGTCTATTTTCCCATTTAATCATAATAGCTTCCACTATACGTAACTGATACCGATCCTATGATCACCACATTTTATTTTGTTTTCCATTCCACATGATTTGAATAAGAATATTATTAATGGTATCATGGATGAAATAATGTTTTTAATTCTATCTCTTTGTAGTTCCAATATAATATGGGAATCATGTATGTTTTTAGTTTTCCAAGACATCTTAATTGATTTATCATGTGTGGTGTGATCACTTATATATTTTACCAATGTAATAAATTAAAAATTTTCTCTAGGTTACTAGATTTGAGTTATTACATTTACTTATGATTTTTTTACCGCACATTCCTTTGGATCTTGTTGTAAATTAGAGAGAATGTATATAACTCATGTTACTCTTGGTCTCAGTAATAAAATTATTTTTTATTGATAAAAGGGGGATTATTTACTGACATGGTTTTGGAGAAATAATGTAGACACTAATTTATTATCATTGATAAATAGAATGAAATCAAAAAATACTTTATCCAATAGTATAGTACCACAATTTTTATCTTCAAAAAAGGATATGTTTTGATGACCCTTCTAGAGAAATATTTGTTAAAAAAACTCAAGGGTGAGATTTATCCACCCATGGAATTATTTAAAGTGTGTTTTATTTTATTTAAATAATATGAATAAATGTTATTAACATTTTTTAGATGAATTAAGAAGTGGAATTCTTGAATATACATAAATTTAAAAAGTAAGGCAATTATGGAGAATACAAATATCTCAAAATTGAAAAAACATCTATCTATGGAAGAAAGTATTGAAGATTATTTAGTGAAACAAAAAAAATATTGTTTATGGTAATTTGGAAAATTATAATTTTTTGATCTTGAATTTTGAGAGGTATTATGTTGGGTTGCATCATAATAATGTGTTTAATGAACATCGGATGATATTTTGGAGTTTGATATGTCATATATAAGATTATATAAGTTTTTATACATTTCAAAAATTTGATAAGAAGATAGAAAAATATGAAACTATATTCATGATATAAAATATGGTTGTTTCACTAGTTATATAAAATTAACAGGGAATCATGTAAGAATAAATAGGGGAAATAAAAGTCTATGTACAAGTAAACTATATGTTGCATAACAATTATCTGTTTGAAAGTATGAAAGAATTCAGAAAAGTAAATAAAAATAACGTTTCCTTATTATTCTCTATGAACTAAATATCATGATGGTTCAAGGTGAGCATGATTCACAATATTTTTTATGATTAGAATTTGGAATAAAACATTTAAAGATTTGTTTAGTTTGGATTAATCTATAATATAATTTATTAATTCATATGATGATCTAAAAATAAATTTAGGAAAATATAAATCCAAATTATACAAATGAAAAAATATTTTGAGATTTATAAATATATTTCAGAATATAACATTGCTAGATAATAAAAGAATAATAAAAGGAATTATTCTCTAGTGTGTATCTAAAAATAATTAATGACATGAATATGATTGTTCTTGGTGTTGGGAGTATTTCTAATTAGATGAAGTAGTATAAGCCAAAAAATTTAATTCATGGATAATCAAGGAACCATAGTTAGAACTAAAAGAAAATAATGAATATGTTCCACATTAGAATAATCATGATCTATTGATATTTAGAAAACTAGAAGGTATTGACCATAAAAAATGTGATTAAGTAATTATCCTGATGATTTTTTATATATATAGAAATAAATATAATAATTCATCATTCATGATTCAATCCTCATTTATTTTTTGACATATCATACAAATACTTATAAAAAATTAGTTTTCCCTTTCAAGATATGTTTTAGAGAAGATATCTAGAAGATTTACCGAGTTTTGAATGTGAAACATGATAAATTAAGAAAGTGGGAATTTCAATTTTTCTAATGCTACCAATTTTCTTAGAGGATTTAAAGATCAACACCCAGAAAATATTAAAGATAACTAAGTTAAAGAAGAGGTTAATGTCACTAAGGGAGACTGAAATAAGTATTTTTAATATTCATAGATCATAAAAGTATATTGAGAAACCAAATTGTGGGATCCAATGAGGGATATGATAGAAAACGTGGTTGGTTAATCAGTGCGGGTCTAATTTAGAGTTTTAAGATTTTATCCCTTTTCTTTTACTAATATCACATGTTAAGGTCAATTGATTATATTATTCTCTCTCTTTCTACTCTTGTTATTACATGCTCATCCAAACACATACAAGCAATGGTATATAATAATTTATAAGGTTCACTACTCATCATGAGAATTTTAATCCTTGGTATGATCAAATAAAACCAAAGGTCACACATCCCACTAGTAAAAAAATTTGAGAGTTACACTTTTATATCATGGTGTTGTAGAGTTTATATCTCACCCACTTTTTTGTTAATTACCATAATTAGTTAAAACAAATACCATTGAAAATTATTTTAGGGGAATGAAAAATATATTATCACAATAATATATAATTTTATCTTTTTATTGACGTGTTTCTTCTTTTTCTTTATATTTTTCACTATAGCAATTATATCATTCTATTTTAAAAAAAAATACATGAAACATCTTCTTATTTACATAAAAATATAAAGATGACATGAGACTACTTTTTCTTCTACTTATCTCTTATTTTCTTCTTCTTTTTCTTCTTTTTTGAAAATAATAGTGCACATTTCTCTCCTTTTCTCTATGATGTTCACAACCAACTCAACAAATTATTCTCATTCTTTTTCTCTTTGTGAAAAATAGATATTCACAATAATTTATTCGTGTCTCTATTATTTTTCATTTCTTCCTTAGTGAAAAATATTCTTCAATGGATCCCCTTCACCTTCTTAAAATTTTTTGGATGCATAAGAATAAACAGAGTGATGTCTCTCAACCCTTCTTCTATAATTGATGATATTTCCTTCAAATCCTACATAAGAATAACAACTCCAACATATAATAAATTATTAGAAAAACATAAATGTGTGTGTGAGTGTGTTTGTGTGATAAGGAAAATTATAAATACAACACTGGGAACTCCTTCAAAAGATATTATCTATCATAGTTTCTTCCATGATTTCTTCTTTATGTTGACACATAATTTCAATATGGTAATTTATTACATTAAATTTGACATTAATGATATCTGAAGTAAAGTCTTAATAATTTTAGATGTTAGTTATTATATAATGTCCTAGAATTATTCTTATTTAATTATGTATAAGTCATGATCAAAATATCATGAAATTGTTTTTTGAAATTATAGCTTAATTGCATCATCTTACTCATTCTTCCATAACACCTCATTTAAATAACTCAAGTTATATAGTACTATTTCTTTTAGTTTTTGTCAATGTTTATATTAAAAAAATATCCTATATTTTCCCCCATTATTTTCAATTCATCTCATAAATATTTATTCATTCAAGTAGAATTTTGTGGCGCATAACCCTGTTCATGTTCATTCAAGAACATGTGCCTGAGTATAACATGATTAACATGCACATATTTTTTCTTCAAGGAGATGTAGAATTTTTGGATGTTAATATATTAATTTAACTATGTTTATCCTTTCCATAATATTTATTAAAGTTTAACTTCATTCAAATATAATTATTTCAATCTCATCCCTTTCATAAATCGTTTCCACTACCATCCATATTAGATGCGTGAGAAAGGTTGGGCATAATAGACCAAGTTCCATTAAATCTATATATTACTATGTATAATGAAATTTCAAAATATATTTATCAAGGTAATAACTCATACAGATCAATAAATCATTTTATCATATGCAAAGAACATCTGAAAGATAGTATCTCTTCCTTCCATGTGAATCTCTTAGTATCACCACTTACTGATGCATGTCACACCTTAATTTTAGTACCTCAATGGAATCACACCACATAGTAGCCCAACCATTGGTATCATACCAAATAACATCAAACTCAATGATAGAACACTAAACATTATCACACCGAAAAATAGCATACCCAATGGTAGCACGCTCAATTGTTGAAATCCCAATTTTAACACACCCTCTCACAACATGATCAAATATCTTATTATGAATATCTCATGGTACCACCTCATAACCTCAAATGGAATCACCTTCTACCATAACAAAATATCACCTTCTATTGTCACATAGTTCAGGGTAACATGTCTACTATTAAGGTCACACTTATTTGGTTTCATAGTCCTATAATGCATGGTTGAACAATTCCTTATAGAATCACAACAATGAGGTAAACCACTGACGGTTGTGTTTCTGAATGCACCAAACCCTTGAATAGATAATGGTAGGCCTTGATTTTCTTTTCCAATTTTGTGGAATCGATCAAGTCGATAATGGTTTTCTTGTTGTTTTTTATTATTTAGAAAAGTAGTAGGGTCCTGCTAAGAGTGTTTGCTGTACATGACTTCCTTTTGTATCTTTCCACTTATTATTAATATACCCCATTATTGTAGCTACCAGATTCTAGTAAATGGTTATTTAATGGGATTATTATGTCTCTATCATTGTTTCTCCATTCAAAGTGTCTCTAACCAATCCATTCTGTGTTGTGTTCATTCTCTATCCTACATTTGTTTGTGCTTTGTCTCCCCCTCTTCATTGTGATGTTCATGTATGTGGGCTCCCAAGTGGTGTGATTTTCTCCCACATGTGTGGTTGAACTAGTTCATTATATTTCATGGGTGTGGATGTTTTTTTATAAAACACATGAAAAATATCTATTAAATGTTTTATCATATTTCAGGTACACCTTTAACTCTTCGTGAAAAAATATAAAAAAATTTATGTAGACTTTGAAGATCAGAAGTTAATGTTTAGATAATTAATGTTATTTTTTGTCAACATATTATAATGTAAATATATTAAGGAAAAAATTCCTGATGACCTGATAATTTTTATGGAATTGGATTTCATGCTAAACAAATAATCCATGTAATCACATACGTTATGTGTTGATACATAATTTATGAATTTCAAAGAATATATATATATATATATTGGGTATATATAAATTGTGATGATTATTGAACTTGTATTAGTACTCACGCACATGTTTAAATGGTGTTGAAGAAAAAAACATTATTTTCATTAATGAAGAATAATTTAAGGCCCTTAAAAAATTTCTTTTTTTATGATACTTGTATAATTCTTTAGGATTTCTAAAGAATAATTTAAATAAGTTTTACGGAATATGAAGAGTTAAAAAATTATATTTTTCATGAAAATTAGTTGAAAATATTATTTTAAAGAATTTAATGAATTTATGTGATTAGTTTTTAAGAGGATTGACATTTTATACTTATCTTACTAAGTATATTTAATGCAGCCTTTGTCTAATTTTTTTTACCAACCAAACAAGTCACATGGCCCAGCACAATCAACCTCAATGTGGTTGTTAGCTCAACCACAAGGGAGAGTATAGCGACCCAGGTTTAACATACATGGATATTACATCATTTTAGATGAATATTGAGTACATTAAAAAAATTCATGCCTGAGGATCGTAATAGTTTAGTGTCATTGGAAACATGGAAACAAAATCTTCTATCCTAGTGAAATATCTTCAAAATCTCTCATAAATATCTCCACATTCAGTACTTCTACCTAAAACATTTATTCATAAACTTTATAAAGGAATCATAAGAAAGGGGTGAGCTCAGATGTTCTGTAAGGGTAAAAAAGAGAGACATGTAAGCATAAACATGAATATATGGGCATGATAATGCGATTTTAAAATTTTGTGATCACACCCTGCATATCAAAGATCATAAACATGAGCCATGGGATAAATATTGTATGTTCACAAGATGTGAATCATAAGTAAATAAACACCAAGAGACATAAAATCATAAAAAAGGAATAAGTCATAGGATTTGTGGAATAAATATAAAAATTGAACTTTTATGTCAATGGTACCTTCCAAGACCTTTATAACATGTTAGGATTGGGCTAAACCCATGTAACTACTTTTGGATTTGTCTAGAAACCCATGTACCCAATTTCATTTATGCTTGGGATGAAACCCATATACCTTCTTATTTTTAGGCTTAGGCTACAACCTGTGTACCCTCTTTCTTTTAGTCTTAGGATACAACCTGCAAACCTAGGATTGTACTATAAACCATGAAGCTTATTTCCTTTTTGCTTGGTCTACAACCTATCAATATTATTTATTTTAGGATTGGGCTAGAACCCATGAACAGTATTTATTTTAGGCTCTAGCTACAACCCATATAACCTTTGAACTCATATAAAACGTATCATTACCCAACACATTGGAGGAAGATATAGGTCCCACCAATCACATAATGAAATCATACATGCATGTTCCCAAAAACATGCATCTTATCATACCCATGAAAAGGGATGGTTTTTAGAAAGATCGAATCATAACCAAAAAAATGAAATGGGAATAAATAAAATTTCATCGCATCAGAACCTATGGAAAAGAGATATGTTTCATAATCATCTCATCGTATAATAATCCATGAAAATAAGCAGGTTTCAAAATCATATAACCAATCAAAAAATTGAATTTCATAAATATAGTGACATTAAGAATAACCCATTCATCGATATGATATGAATGAAAACTATAGATTATTTCATATAATGTAATGATTACATCAATATATTCCATATTAGATGGAAAATAATTTTGAAACTTCAATCAAAAACATTTCTTGAGGAAAATTTCATTTCTCCATTAAATGTTTTTTTAATACATAAAACCATTTAAAATTAATTTTTTTTAAAACATAATGTGAAAAATTATGATGAATACTTGAAATCATTGATAAAAAGTTTTTCCTTGAAAACTTATTTAAAATAATCAAAAATAATAACCATTTAAATTAAAAATGAATCATTAATGGAATGATGGTGGGTAAATCTGTACATGTCATACAAGGTAAAAATAGCAATCCTTTTATGTGGTAAAAATGATAGAATGAATAAATTATTTGGAAAGAGAAAATAATATTACATTAACATGTTTAGTAAAAGAAAAAAAAGGTAAAATTGTATTTTATATCTTATAGGATACTGGTATAATATTCTTGGAAATTATTTTTAGCAGACAGTTTTTGAAGAAAAATATATTTCCCACCAAAGAAAAACGTGAAGTCGGTCTTTCATGAAAACACTTTCATAACTATATTATGTATAAAAGAGTTAAAATATGGTAATAATAAATTATTATATCATGTATTACCTAGGGAAAATAAAAATAATGAATTTCCATGAGATATAGATCATATTATTTCATCCATGTAAGAATAAAAAATCATGAAAAAATGATGAGATTGTCTCAATAAACACATATAACTTAGTAACATGGGACCATACTATCTATGTAAGAAATTAAATTAAAAGAATCATAAAATATCATGAAAAAAATTCATATTCATGATATAATATGAATATGGAAGTATAGACACCTAAAAAAGATTTTTGGCGCATAACAAAACATGAGTCTCAAGGAAAGAAAATTAAGGCCAAACTATTTTACCGATTTGGTATCTTTTGAAACACAATCCCCATGAAATAAGGAACATAAAATTTATCTGTTAATAACCATAAATATAAGTGTAATATACATATAACAAAATCATGGTCTGTATATACAACACACAAAAGGAAAGAGTGTTGAGCATAACATGTATCTCATGAAAATTAAAAGTGAGATGAAATCCCCTTACCTTGTGTCTTGAATATCATCATACTCATTCAAAACACATGTATAATAAATATAAATTTATTATGAATATTTTCAATAAAAATATTATTATATCTAATAGCATATATGTTTTGATTACAACTTTATATTACTTTATGGTTAATGATCCTAGGTTACGGTTTCACATCGAGTAATATTTTTTTTGTTTGCTCCATTTGTTATACCGTTGGTATTGATACTAATATAATGATTCTAGAGTTTAAATAACTGTATAAATATCATTTATATTCATTAAATTTATATTATAATTATTTATATCATTAAAAAGAACAAAATGGAATACACCGCTCATGGAGATGATAAGTCGTACGTATGCATGAGCGTTGTTTCAAATTTTATTGACATATTGAAAGAAAGTATGTAAATGTAATGGTTATATATATATGTAATTATTATATAATCCTGATTATTTCATATATATCATATAAATTCATTAAACCCATCCATAATACATTCAAGGTGGTGTGTGAACGAATCATATTGCTATGAGTGGGCGGTAGTCCACACTTCCCAAAATGAGATTATTGTACTAACACCAACCGAAAAATAAAGAGATGTGTGTTTAAAAATGAATAAAAATATTCAAATCATAATAAATATAATATAAAAATATAAAAATATTGTTTCCATAATAATTTCCCCCATGATTGGTGGTGAAGTAGAAGTGAACAATCATCGTTTCGTGAGGCAGTAGTTCACCGTACACAGAAACAATATGTTAGATATCCATTATATGGAAGTTTGTGTAAGTTTAGGTCAAAATATTTTCATAAAAACATCCTATTATATGTATTATACTAGTATGTTTACACAATAATGGAATAAAGTGAGTGTATAGGAGAAGAATAAAAATAAAGGAAAGGATATTGAGAGAAGTTGTTACTTCTAAATCGGGTATCAACTTTTCGTTTGTGACAAAATTATTCTATGAGATTATTTCTTACAAAAGGTTGGATTAAAGGTATAAGGGATTATTTTATGGATGATTCAATGGGATATAATTTCTTAACATAAAAGGTTTGAGATCATTGAGGAATGGGTAGTGGTTGTGGCCTTTTATAGTGGAAGTGGAGTGGCACTCTTGTATATATTTGAAGAGAGAATTCCACCAACATTTTTCATTTTTCTAGTGGATCCAATAATGTATATAGGTATATATAATTGATTATAGGGTGTAAATAGGGCCATATAATGGGTGTCAGACAACTTTTTAGGCCATTTTGTGTCTTGAATTTAAGGTTTAGTACTTATTAACCTAATTTGTTTCTCTTAACCGATGTAATTAATTTTAATCACTTTAACTAATATTTATTTTGTAAAAAAAAATTCATATTTGTATATGTTATAAATTATATTTATTCCAAATATTTAAATAATTTTTCCAAATTATAATCCAATAAGTTGAAACAATTAATTTAAAATTAATCACTTTGATAGGACGACACTACATAAAAACTTCCAAATGTTTTCTTTGTTTTTATATCTAATTTCATTGTGAAATTGGTTATAATGACTTAATTTGGAATAATTGATAAAAAATATATATTTTTAACTATTAAAAAAAATCAAATTTAACCTTATAATTTACTATACGAAAATATAGTTTTTAATTAAAATCTAGTATTTTTAACAATTCATTAAAAGATGAAACCTTTCATAAAAATATCAAAAATTCATACTACCTAATTTCTATGTTTAAAAAAATATAATCTTTATTTTGGGATACTGAATCTCTAAATGTTCTGAAAATTTTATTTAAAATGGGTTCTCCATTCAAATTCGGTAAAACTTCCTTAATAGAATAATATATTTTCATTCATAAAATTTTGTTCATTATTAACTTATATATATTGAATATATTGGATGAATATAAAAATATTTTATTTACTATATAATATTTTTATTACATCAATATCACCTACCAATTTTAATTAATTTAGTTTACTAGGTTAAAATACCTTTGTGAGTATAATAAGATTTTTTTTATATTCAAAAGGCTATCAAATTCATTAATTGGTAACATATTAATTCATCTAATATATGTATAAACCACATATTTTCATAATTTAGTTAATAATATTCATATCTATAAACATAACAGACATGTTATATTCTATTATAACAATATTTTAAATAATTTATTATTGTTATGTTTCACATGGTCTTGCACGTTACGCAAGCCATCGAGGAAGGCCAATGTTATGTGTAACGTATGATAACATTGTTGTTCCATGTAACATACGCCAAGTTGGGATTACATGTAAAATTTTCCAATTCAAATATTTGTGAAAGTTATGTTTGACTTAGTGAAAATCTATTTTTAGGTCATGGGTTCAGGACCCACAACCTTACCAGAAACGATTGGTATTCAACCACCATACATGATGTCCTTTTTTGAATCCAAAGTAATATAATATATAAGATTTAAATCCTTGAAATAAGGTTGAACCCTGATTATTATTTGAACCATGGTTTTCAACAAAAAATTATTATATAAATACTACCTCTGAAGTTTAACACAAACTTTTCATGAATGGTTAACCTTAAACCCTTATCAAAGGCGAACATCTAAAACATTAAAATGAGAGTTGTGATATTAGATTAACATTTATTACCTTTTATATCAAAAATTATCTATTGTTGTCACAATTAAAACATGTGAATACCCTCATCTAATATTCTCTTTAAACATCATAAAAACTCAAATTACTTTAAATCCTTTTAGAAAACATGCATGTTTCATTATTCCAAAGTGAATTGGATTTATTCATTAATTCCGAAAATGATGTCAACTTCAACGGTGATAGTACAATCGACCTATTAAAAAATACTTATTTTTTTCCAAGGTAATAAATACTTTCTAATTTACTTATTCATACACAACATGTATTTATCCAAACATCATTATCTTAATGTCAGGAACTAATTAAGTGTTACCTTACTTTAATCAAAATATCACATTTCCATGAAATCAATTTTCTCTTTCTTCATAAACAATCATAATATCCTTTTAAATACTTAATTAATTACATATATATTTCATGATTTATATAACATAATATACTAATTCCAAAACATAATTAATTAATTCATCCAACATTATTCTTAAACCATTAGTCAGGATTTATCAACTAATTATTTAATACCCTTTACTAGAATATAAAATTTCTATATTGTCTTAAGGTTCATCAACATCAATATAATAATTCGACTTATGGTTAATGTCAAAAATATTGGAATAACTTCACATAACTTTCAAATGTTTTGTGTGATATCATTATCTTTAGAAGTATAACCAATACTATTTACACCTTTCAAATTCACTTTATGAGATTTACACATAGGAAATTGATTCTCATAATACCAATACTTTCCACATCTGTCAAATTAATTATTAACCATTTTTCATCTAATTATCCTAATTAATAGAATGAGAAATCATGGGGTGAGAAACACATATCATATAAAAAAGAAACATAATCATGAAAAATTACATATATGATGTCTCTATCAAGACCACTTCATTAATCTATCAAAACATAGGTTTATCCTAGGTTATTAATAGTCAACATAGGTTTAAATTCTTCATTATGGTCTATGAAGAGTTTGTGAATTCCAAAAGAATATCCCCTATGAGTGCCAAATCAGTTGTGCAGCAAGGCCTGTTGTGGTGTACCAGATTACCCTGAGTGTAGAGACCCTAATCTTATCATACATGGACATTACATTACTTTTGCGGAATACTTAGTATATAACAAAAACACACACACAAGGATCGTAATAGTTTAGTGTCTTTGGAAACTCGGAACGTAATCTTCTAATCGTGGTGAAAGATCTTCAATATCTCCCATAAAGATCTTCCCCCTTTTTTTTACCTAAAAACCTTTATTTATATCCTGGGGAAAAGAAAACATAAAAGGGTGAGCTCAAATGCTCAGTAAGGGTAAACAAAAGAAATATCAATCACATCATATACATAAGAACATAGCTTTTGGAAATCTTAACCTGCAAAAGAGCTCATAATATCATAACATGGGACAAATCATAGAAGTGAAAATGAGTTCCCCATAATCATAACATAAAACTTGAAACTTTGTGGCATGCACACATAATCATGGAAAATCATTTCTTGTTAGACAAGACTCATTGCAAAGACTATCTTAGTGGACAAAGTCCCTTTTTGAATCGAGTAACCCTCGTTTCAGTCCTGTTTCACTGAATCAGTATAACCTACCGTTCCAGCCCTGTCTATCTCTTGAGATATAAAATCTTTACCCAATGCATTGGAGGGAGATATAGGTCCCACCCATCTTATAATGAATCCTTTCTTATGTGTGCCACATAATTATAAAACATACATCATAGCATAATCCATGTAATAAAAATGGGATTCTTGAATGACATGACATCATAAAACAACTCATATAAGATAAAGAAATTCATAAAAATAATTCCATCACAACATGATCAAATCAATTTAATAATAGGGATAAAAACAGAACCCTTTTTTATCTTAGATGGAAAATAATTTTGATAAAACACTTGAACTCCATTCTTGAGGAAAATATCCTTTCTTCTTCAAAAACATTTTTCCTTTCATAACATGCCATACAACATTAAAATAAAAGAAGTTGATTAAAAATAAACTTCAAAACCTGTAAAGGAAGATTCTTGGAAATTTTGTTTTAAAAATCCATTCATGCCGTATAAGTTAAAAAAAACATTCTTCGTATTTTTGTCGGAAAAGTCAAAAAGTACCTCGTACGAAAAACGACAAAAGATTCCTTTCGTACATATTACTAAAAACTCACCGAAGGGTAAAAATGGATTTAAACAATTGTAGGTGGATGGAAATAATATCACATATTGATGAAACATGGATGTGGATGATAAAATACACCCCAGTAAATACTTACGAATAAACAATCTTGGATAAAAATGAGATTGTGATATTTCCCTTACCTTAGGTCCGACTTGCTTTGTAAGTGTCTGAACCTCCTGTATAATGATTTAAATCATGTTATTGACTTATTACAGAATCATATTCATTGTTATGATATCATATATGGTTCACTTATGACATTATATTACCCGTTCTTTTGTAAATTCCATGTTAAAGAATCGTTTTGGGTAAAATCGTTTCATTTATCGTAGGTGTTTTGACTTGTTGTTCTTGACATCATTATTACTTATATCATGATTTACTCACTTCCAGAATATAAAATATGATTTATATATCATATATATTCAGTATATATATATATATATAATAGGTAGATAAATAAAATGAAAAACACCGTTCATGGAGACGGTAGTCCGTACGTACGCATGAACGCTGTTTTCCTTTCCTTATTGTTTTGAAATGGAAGTAAGTAGATGAAATACATATGTATATATATACATAAATCCAGTAGCTTTATAATGTCATATATTTCATTATTATTTCTTATATATACATTATAATCATTCTTAAATGGTTAACATGGAGAATGAATCTCATCGCGTCGTGGAGACGGTAGTCCGTACGTACGCACGAGCGATGATATCATTTCTATAAATATTGAATTGAATTGGAGTGGATCATACAATATATCAGAATCAATATGATGTTTTAATAACTATGTATAGTTATTCTTTACACCATTATACCCATCCATGTAAGGTGGTGGTGGAAAATAGATTACACCACGACGTGGAGACGGTATTCCGTACGTACGCACGCGCGGTGATTTCTTTTTCCGTAGGATGGATAGATAGTGAAATAGGGTTGTTTCATACTTATAATAACATATCAGTATATGATAGATACTGATGTTATTACTTCATAATGATACAACCTAAGAAGAAGAAGTGGAAGAAGAAATAAATATGAAAGAATTGGTAATGGTAATTACCTCTTCTTTGAAGTGCCTCTTTGAGACCTCCTCTTAGGGCACTAAAATTGGACTTTGAGGAATACCAGAACCTCTAGGATGTTTTTAGGGAAGTGGAGAAGAGATTTTGGCAGGGGTTGGCCGAGCTTGAGTGCTCAAATTGGTGTGAGGAGGAGGGAGAGGAGGTGTCCTTTTATAAGGGAGGACAGGGGCACCTTAGGAATACCTCAAAATATTATTTTATTTTAAAGTAAAAATTGGTTTATAATGGTTCCAAAGGGTCTTATTTCGAAGATAAAGTGGGGAAGGGTCGAAATCCTATCAACCAATAGGATTTAGACAAGTTTAGGGTATTATTTTAACCTTATCAATTAGATTTAACTCTAAGTTAAATAATTTAACTTTTACCATGTCTTTTTGTATTCTTTCACTATATGGTTAATACACTTACTATAACTTGCCAAACGAACCCCAAATTGTTTATTATTAATATATATATCCTTATCTAAGTCATTTTGCCGAACCGTAGATTTTTAGGAATAAAATAACAATTAATAATATAATATTTGATTTAAAAACTTTTTTGTGTCAATTTTGACACTATTTGATATATGATTTTTGTGAAAGTCATAACAGAATTATATGTTCGAACCAAGTTTATTAAATCAACACTAATATATCATAGTAACCTAGAAAATTAGTGTAATTCATAAAAAGTCTTAAATTACATTTATTTTGGTATTTATATTATCAATTATGTCAATATTTCATTAATAAGATAATTACTGCATCATCTTTGTGTCATAAATAAATTATATTATTTGATGTCTAAAAATTACAAATAAAATACCATCATGTAGGAAATCTTTTTAGCTTTCTAATGAATATTTAAAATCGAATTTATCTTATGTATAACCTATATTAAAAATGATTTATTTATTAAACATTGATTTTAACTATTTTAACCCTTCTTTAAATAAATTAATAATAAATGTCCTAATCTAATCCAAGTGGGCCTAAATGGTCATATTTTATTCCTAAGTTTGTTTTTGGTCGAATTACACTTGTCCAATAGAATTATGACATGTGTTAGGGTAATATTAATATCATATTTACCCTTAGTTACCATATTTACTATTAACCGCGGTAAAAAAAAGTAAAAAGTTACTATTCACCAAAAATTATTTTCATCTCATTGAACCACATTTTACTTACTGACATCAACCGTGTCTCTCGGATTTTTGAAATTCCATTCACAGAAGCGGTAAAATTAAGTTTTATGAAAAATTCAGTTTTTAACTACCACTTAGTAGTTTCACTATTAATCAAAAATTGATGTTTTTCAGAACAGTGCGAAAATTTCATCCCAAGCTATATTTCATATTCCGAATTCAAAAATGAAGTATATTTTACCAAATTCATTACATAAAAGTTGCATTAATTAATTTTGTAATTAAATCCCGCTGTTAAAACAAATAGTGTTTTTTTAAGAAACAATATCTATCAAAAGATTGACACTTGTTTATGTCTAGTTTAAATGTGAAATTACATCCAATGACCAAAATTGTATTAAATTGTAAAAATATATTCTAAATATACTTTAAAACCACTCAAATTAATGATTTATCACTATTAATTATTTCGATTAAAAAAGTTGTTTTTAATTATAATTTAGTAATTTTCACTATTCATCAGAATATGAAAGTTATCCGAAAAGTACCAAAATTTCACCTTAGGCTAAATTCGATACTCTGAATCCAAAAATGAAGTCCATTTTAAAAAATAAAATTTCTAAAATTTTAAAAGGTGGTTATTACTGTTCATAACGGCTAGTTATAATAATATTTTAATAGCATATTGTTGTTTAGTGAAACTCGGTATTGCGTACTACACACGCTATCGAGGAAGGTTGCGATTGTGTGTAATGCAAGGCAAGTCAAGGATGCGTGTTGTGCAAGCTCCTTTTGGTGTAGCGTACAACACAAGACATTAGTGAAATAAAAAAGAATATTTTTCATAAAATCTCGGGCTGTTACATTCTACCCCCCTTAAAATGAATTTCGCCCTCGAAATTCGTCGGGGTTATAAATGGTTTACTATTAGAAAGTTTCTTTAATAGAAACCCACATCGTAAAAAAGGAATACCAAAACTTGGCTTTAAAAACTAAAGTATGAAATGTAACTATTACCCAAATAAACTAATCACTGGGTTTCCACATAGGTGAAAATATGGATATGGAAGAGAAATCTAGCCATCATGTTCTGATGGAGAGTGGCAGAGAACATGGCTATGGAAAAGCCAGTAATCACAAATCCATAAATTTGTGATGATCTAAGGTACCATCTGATTCATCAGGTATAAGAGAGCTAGGACAACATTTCTGGTTTTCAAGATCATTTCCCTAAAGTTAAAGAATTTGGATTAGAATAAATACTTACTTTATTTTGGTACAATCTCACTGTTGTTCGTGCCTTTAACAATTTCCACTTCATCTCTTAAATAAATGAAGTTGAATTTGTCATTCGTGAAGTGTTAGCAGATCATGTGATAGGATGACGAGCCATTCCATCTGTCTCAAAAGGTTAGCAAAATTTATATACATAAGTCGATTTATAGTGGGATTAATCATATGTGGTTCCTAAAATTGGCTTATACTTCATATATCATACTGCTTAATATAATAACACTAGTTTCTACTAAACAGGGACTTCCTGTAGGTCAGTGGTAGGCGATAAAGGCCAGTCGCACTTCGGTTGTGGGTTCGATTCCTACAGCCTTGTCCGAAGCGATGGGCTGTCGCCCGTCCTGCAGGTTGTCCTTTTTCTAAAACTACGTTACTATAACATCCCATCAATAATATCGAAAATCTTCTATCCTTAAACAATACTAACTTATGTCCAACATAATCCAGTCTAATCATTAGGCTTATACATAATACTGCAGTCCACTCTCATAATATAGTGACAACGATTACCAGAGATTTAATACTGTCGTTGATCCCCACATATCATAAGATATGTCTTGTTGGTCACATTCCAAACATTCAAAGTCCTTAATCGTGTATTCTCTTGAATACCTTAGTGAAAACATGAGTGCAGTTAAAAGTTATCACTTTCCACATACCAAAATCCTCAAAATTCTATATACTCAAACCATGATATCACTTAGTCCTTATATCAATCATGAGCTCATGAATACTATTAAACATTTCATTTTCTCGTCTTCATTATGCGCATATCATCTTATTTCCAAAAAATATCTCAATCACTTTGAATACCACATCAATAAATATTGCAATACTCAATGATACAACATTATTTTGGAATCCCATTACATAAACACTTAATCATTCCACCACATCGTTGTCATATTCAACATTGCCAATAGTGATCGCATGTGATTTCCCTTTGTCCTTTGCCTTCAGTGGTTGCTCATGTTGATCATCACTAACCCTTGGATTAGGGCAATTATGAGCATAATGCCCCATTTCCTTGCACTTGAAGCATTGAAGTGTTGGCGGTGTGTTCTCTGCAGTGTTTGCTTTATTCAAATCATTAGAAACCCTTTTTCCATTACTTCGACACTCAGCTACTCGATGACCTTCTTTTCCACACTTAAAACATTTTCTAGTCCCTTTAAGACAATCTACACCATGCTTCTTTCCACACTTTGTGCATAAGGAAACATTCATCTTCTTTTCACCATTATTCTGAGATTTCTCATTGAACTCCATCTTTCGTTTCTTGTCAAAACCATGAGATGGATATGTAACACCAACTTTCATTTCTACCTTGATAGCACAACGCACAATTTCTTCATAGCTACTGAAGTCTCTTATAGCTAATGACCTTCGAAGACTTGGTTTTAAGCCACTGAAAAATCGATCAACTTTACTTTCAGGTTGGATGATAATTCCAGAAGCATACCTTGCAAGTCTTGTAAAATTTGCTTCATAGGTACCAACAGATTCATCGTCCCTTTGCTTCAGTTCAAGAAACTCTTTCTCCATCTTTGTTCGAAGAATACGAGGGAAGTACTTACTGAAAAACAAGTTCTTGAACTCGTCCCATTCCATGGACTCAATTTCATCTCTTGGCCTCGTATTCTTGATAAGATTCCACCATTGATCAGCTTCAGCTTCCAAACGATATACTGCTAAGATGACTTTATCATGTTCAGAACATTGAAGAACTGAAAATATCTTTTCAGTAGTACTGATCCATTGTTCAGCCACAAGTGGATCAGAAGACCCACTAAAAGAAGGTGGACGTTGCCTCATGAAGGACTCAATAGAATATTGTTCCCTTCTCTGCTCATTTGGAAGTCCAGAATGATTCATAGCTTGTGTAAGTATAACAATAAGATTTTGCACTCCATCTCCCATAACATTTGTTTGTTCAGGAGGGAAATCATTGCATTGTCCATTGCATTGATCAACACGGTTCCTTCGGGTTCCAGCCATCGTCTAAACCCAAAAAGAATAGTGTGAGAGGCAAAAATCATGCTAGGGAAAACAACATAATAAAGGGGGAGTACCTTCAATATCCAACATCTTAGGTTTAATTCTATGATCGTTAGCGTAATTCTATTACTATAACCTATACATATACTTATCCCTAGGGACATCCCTAGACATACCTTAGAAATATCTCTAGGGATCTCACTAACGTTTTCGCATCCTAGTTTCCAAAGGTTGACTAAACCTTTCCTCTGATACCAACTGTAGAGACCCTAAGCTTATCGTACATGGACATTACATTACTTTTGCGGAATACTTAGTACATATCAAAAACACACACACAAGGATCGTAATAGTTTAGTGTCTTTGGAAACTCGGAACATAATCTTCTAATCGGGGTGAAAGATCTTCAATATCTCCCATAAAGATCTTCCCCCCTTTTTTTTACCTAAAAACCTTTCTTTATATCCTGGGGAAAAGAAAACATAAAAGGGTGAGCTCAAATGCTCAGTAAGGGTAAACAAAAGAAATATCAATCCCATCATATACATAAGAACATAGCTTTTGGAAATCTTAACCTGCAAAAGAGCTCATAATATCATAACATGGGATAAATCATAGAAGTGAAAATGAGATCCCCATAATCATAACATAAAACTTGAAACTTTGTGGCATGCACACATAATCATGGAAAATCATTTCTTGTTAGTCAAGACTCATTTCCAAGACTATCTTAGTGGACAAAGTCCCTTTCTGAATCGAGTAACCCTCGTTTCAGTCCTGTTTCACTGAACCGGTATAACCTACCGTTCCAGCCCTGTCTATCTCATGAGATATAAAATCTTTACCCAATGCATTGGAGGGAGATATAGGTCCCACCCATTTTATAATGAATCCTTTCTTATGTGTGCCACATAATCATAAAACATACATCATAGCATAATCCATGTAATAAAAATGGGATTTTTGAACGACATGACATCATAAAACAACTCATATAAGATAAAGGAATTCATAAAAATAATTCCATCACAACATGATCAAATCAATTTAATAATAGGGATAAAAACAGAACCCTTTATTATCTTAGATGGAAAATAATTTTGATAAAACACTTGAACTCCATTCTTGAGGAAAATATCCTTTCTTCTTCAAAAACATTTTTCCTTTCATAACATGCCATACAACTTTAAAATAAAAGAAGTTGATTAAAAATAAACTTGAAAACTTGTAAAGGAATATTCTTGGAAATTTTGTTTTAAAAATCCATTCATGCCGTATAAGTTAAAAAAAACATTCTTCGTATTTTTGTCGGAAAAGTCAAAAAGTACCTCGTACGAAAATCGACAAAAGATTCCTTTCGTACATATTACTAAAAACTCACCGAAGGGTAAAAATGGATTTAAACAATTGTAGGTGGATGTAAATAATTTCACATATTGATGAAACATGGATGTGGATGATAAAATACACCCCAGTAAATACTTACGAATAAACAATCTCGGATAAAAATGAGATTGTGATATTTCCCTTACCTTAGGTCCGACTTGCTTTGTAAGTGTCCGAACCTCCTGTATAATGATTTAAATCATGTTATTGACTTATTACAGAATCATATTCATTGTTATGATATCATATATTGTTCACTTATGACATTATATTACCCGTTCTTTTGTAAATTCCATGTTAAAGAAGCGTTTTGGGTAAAATCGTTTCATTTATCGTAGGTGTTCTGACTTGTTGTTCTTGAGATCATTATTACTTATATCATGATTTACTCACTTCCAGAATATAAAATATGATTTATATATCATATATATTCAGTATATATATATATATAATAGGTAGATAAATAAAATGAAAAACACCGTTCATGGAGACGGTAGTCCGTACGTACGCATGAACGCTGTTTTCCTTTCCTTATTGTTTTGAAATTGAAGTAAGTAGATGACATACATATGTATATATATACATAAATCCAGTAGCTTTATAATGTCATATATTTCATTATTATTTCTTATATATACATTATAATCATTCTTAAATGGTTAACATGGAGAATGAATCTCATCGCGTCGTGGAGACGGTAGTCCGTACGTACGCACGAGTGATGATATCATTTTTATAAATATTGAATTGAATTGGAGTGGATCATACAATATATCAGAATCAATATGATGTTGTAATAACTATGTATAGTTATTCTTTACACCATTATACCCATCCATGTAAGGTGGTGGTGGAAAATAGATTACACCACGTCGTGGAGACGGTATTCCGTACGTACGCACGCGCGGTGATTTCTTTTTCCGTAGGATGGATAGATGGTGAAATAGGGTTGTTTCATACTTATAATAACATATCCATATATGAGTGATACTGATGTTATTACTTCATAATGAAACAACCTAAGAAGAAGAAGTGGAAGAAGAAATAAATATGAAAGAATTGGTAACGGTAATTACCTCTTCTTTGAAGTGCCTCTTTGAGACCTCCTCTTAGGGCACTAAAATTGGACTTTGAGGAAGACCAGAACCTCTAGGATGTTTTTAGGGAAGTGGAGAAGAGATTTTGGCAGGGGTTGTCCGAGCTTGAGTGCTCAAATTGGTGTGAGGAGGAGGGAGAGGAGGTGTCCTTTTATAAGGGAGGAGAGGGGCACCTTAGGAATACCTCAAAATATTATTTTATTTTAAAGTCAAAATTGGTTTATAATGGTTCCAAAGGGTCTTATTTCGAAGATAAAGTGGGGAAGGGTCGAAATCCTATCAACCAATATGATTTAGACAAGTTTAGGGTATTATTTTAACCTTATCAATTAGATTTAACTCTAAGTTAAATAATTTAACTTTTACCATGTCTTTTTGTTTTCTTTCACTATATGGTTACTAAACTTACTATAACATGCCAAACGAACCCCAATTTGATTATTATTAATATATATATCCTTATCTATGTCATTGTTCCGAACCTTATATTTTTAGGAATAAAATAACAATTAATAATATAATATTTGATTTAAAAACTATTTTGTGTCAATTTTGACACTATTTGATATATGATTTTTGTGAAAGTCATAACAGAATTATATGTTCGAACCAAGTTGATTAAATCAACAATAATATATAATAGTAACCTAGAAAATTAGTGTAATTCATAAAAAGTCTTAAATTACATTTATTTTGGTATTTATATTATCAATTATGTCAATATTTCATTAATAAGATAATTACTGCATCATCTTTGTGTCATAAATAAATTATATTATTTGATGTCTAAAAATTACAAATAAAATACCATCATGTCGGAAATCGTTTTATCTTTCTAATGAATATTTACAATCGAATTTATATTATGTATAACCCTATATTAAAAATGGTTTACTTATTAAACTTTGATTTTAACTATTTTAACCCTTCTTTAAATAAATTAATAATAAATGTCCTAATCTAATCCAAGTGGGCCTAAATGGTCATATTTTATTCCTAAGTTTGTTTTTGGTCGAATTACACTTGTCCAATAGAATTAGGACATGTGTTAGGGTAATATTAATATCATATTTACCCTTGGTTACCCTATTTACTATTAACCGCGGTAAAAAAAAGTAAAAAGTTACTATTCACCAAAAATTATTTTCATCTCATTGAACCACATTTTACTTACTGACATCAACCGTGTCTCTCGGATTTTTGAAATTCCATTCAAAGAAGCGGTAAAATTAAGTTTTATGAAAAATTCAGTTTTTTAACTACCACTTAGTAGTTTCACTATTCATCAAAAATTGATGTTTTTCAGAACAGTGCCAAAATTTCATCCCAAGCTATATTTCATATTCCGAATTCAAAAATGAAGTCTATTTTACCAAATTCATTACATAAAAGTTGCATTAATTAATTTTGTAATTAAATCACGCTGTTAAAACAAATAGCGTTTTTTTAAGAAACAATATCTATCAAAAGATTGACACTTGTTTATGTCTAGTTTAAATGTGAAATTACATCCAATGACCAACATTGTATTAAATTGTAAAAAATATATTCTAAATATACTTTAAAACCACTCAAATTAATGATTTATCACTATTAATTATTTTGATTAAAAAAGTTGTTTTTAATTATAATTTAGTAATTTTCACTATTCATCAGAATATGAAAGTTATCCGAAAAGTACCAAAATTTCACCTTAGGCTAAATTCGATACTCCGAATCCAAAAATGAAGTCCATTTTAAAAAATAAAATTTCTAAAATTTTAAAAGGTGGTTATTACTGTTCATAACGGCTAGTTATAATAATATTTTAATAGCATATTGTTGTTTAGTGAAACTCGGTATTGCGTACTACACACGCTATCGAGGAAGGTTGCGATTGTGTGTAATGCAAGGCAAGTCAAGGATGCGTGTTGTGCAAGCTCCTTTTTGTGTAGCGTACAACACAAGACATTAGTGAAATAAAAAAGAATATTTTTCATAAAATCTCGGGCTGTTACACTGAGTCAATCCCCAGACAGCTTTTTGGAGTTGTTACCCCTAGTTACATCAATTCCAGATCCACATCCACCAGTAGAATCTAGACATGGATGCAATTCTAAGAAACCACTCACTCTATCCTTTACGAAAATTCCGTGAAAACTTACGAAATGTTAACACATTCATATATTTATCCTTAGAGACATCTGTAGATATATATTTAGAAATATACTTAAGGATCTCACTAATGTTTTCCCATCCTAGCTTCTAGAGGTTGACTAAACCTTTACTTTGAGTCCAACTATGGTGACCCAAGATTGAAATACATAGATATTATATCATTTTCGATAAATATTCAATACATTAGAGAAATATATTTTTGAGGACTGTAATAGTTTAGTGTCTTTGAAAACATGTAGAAAATATCTATCCAGGTGAATGATCTTCAACAACTCCCATAAATATCTCCACCTGTAGTACTTATACCTAAAACATTTCTTCATAACCTATAGAATGGAAACATAAGAAATGGTTGATCTTAGATTATAACGACCCATAATTTACATACATTGTTATTAAATAAGAATTAAATCACACTTATTACAACATATAACAAAACTAGGAAAGGACCGTATAGGTATAGATTCTTTAGAAACTGGGAAACATAAACAACTGGTTCATAAAGCATCTACTTTGTCTCCCATTTATTTCATCTTATCTAGAGTCCCTTTTGGAAAATACTACTTAATAACCTTCTTCCTGACCTGGGGAAATAAAAAATACAAAATGGTGAGCTCAAATGCTCAGTACGGGTAAACAAAAGAAATATCAATCACATCATATACATAAGAACATAACTTTTGGAAATCTTAATATGCAAAAGAGATCATAATTTCATAACATGGGATAAATCATAGTACTGAAATGTAATCCCAATAATCATAAATTAAAACATGAAACTTTGTGTCATACACACATAATCATATAGAATCATTTCTTATTAGTCAATACTCATTTCCAAGACTATCTTAGTGGACAAAGTCCATTTCGGAACTGAGTTCACTCCTCGTTTTAGTCCTGTTTCACTGAACCGGTTTAACCTGCCATTCCAGCCAGTCTATCTCATGAGATATAAAATCTTTACCCAATGCATTATAGGGAGATATAGGTCCCACCCATCTCATAATGAAATCATTCTTACTTGTGCCACAAAATAAACATACATAACCCAATAAATAAAATGGGATTCATAAACATCATCCCATCATCACATAATCCATATAAAATAAATGGATATCATTTCATAATAAGAAAAGTGAAACCATGTAAATCATAGATACATGATACTTGAAACATACACATATGAAATAATGTCATCTTAGATGAAAAATGGTTTTGATAAAACTCTTGAAATGAATTCTTGAGGAAAATATCCTTTCTTCTTCAAAATCATTCTCTTTTAACAAAATGTCATGAAATTTTAAAAGAAAATTATTTTGTTGAAAATAGTCATGAAATATTTTGGAGGAACCTTCATGAAAATAAGGCTTTTATAAAACTGTAAAAATCTGTTCGTGCCATATAAGTTAACAAAAATATTCTTCTCGTACTTTTTCCGAAAAAGTCAAAAAGTACCTCATAAAAGAAGGATTCATTACATACCATGTAGTAAAAGTCATAAATGGGTAAAAATGACTTTAAAAATACATTAATACATTTTTATAAAACATGGACATGGATGATAGCAATAACCCCAGTAAATACTTATGAATAAGCAATCTCGGATAAAGATGAGATTTGAAAAATTATCCCTTACCTTTGGTCCGATTTGCTTCGTAAGTGTCTGAAAATCCTATATAATGATTTAAATAATGTTATTGACTTATTACAGAATCATAATTATTTATATGATATCATATATGGTAATATTCTTAGCTTCTAATTAGTAATATTTCATTACTACTTGTTATTCGGGTGTTTATTACTTTTTGTTCTTATGCGTGTTTTGTCAAATAAATTCTTATTTTTCTTTTTAGGTTATAGATACCTCATTTACATAATGTTATTAGTGTAATATATATCATATTAATTCATTCAATTCATTTATATAATCGTTATTAAATGAAGATCATGTTGGACGAGTCGCATCACATCGTGGAGACGGTATTCTGTACGTACGCACGAGCGATGATATCGTTCCCATGATTGTGGAATTGTATTATAGTGTATGTATACTATTTCAGAATCAATATCACTTTACAATAATCATATATAGTCATTATTTACACCATTATACCCATCCAAGTAAGGTGGTGGTGGAAAATAGATTACACCACGGCATGGAGACGGTATTCCGTACGTACGCACGCGCAGTGATTTCGTTTTCCGTAGGATGGATAGATGGTGAAATAGGGTTGTTTCATACATATAATAACATATCCGTATATGAGTAATACTAATGTTATTACTTCATAATGAAACAACTAAATAAGAATAATTGGAAGAATAAATAAAGTTGAAATAATCACTAACAGACATTACCTCTTCTTTGAAGCGCCTATTTGAGACCTCCTCTTAGGGAACTAAAAATTGTCTTTGAAGAAGACCAGGACCTCTAGGATGTTTATAGGGAAGTGGAGAAGAGAATTTTTTAGGGGTTGTCCGAGCTTGAAGGCTCAAAGTGGTGTGTGGAAAAGAGGGAGGAGGTACCATTTTATAAGGGAGGAGAGGGGCACCTTTGAAATAACTAAAAATATTATTTTATTATAAAGTCAAATTCGGTTTTTAATAGCTCCGAATTGTTATATTTAGAAGCTAAGGTGGGTATGGGTCTAAATACTATCACCCAACATAATTTAGACAAGTTTAGGTCATTATATTAATATTATCTTTTAGTATTAACTCTTAGTTAATTAGATTGACATTTACCATGTCACTTTTTATTTTTATATTATATTGTTAATAAAATTACCATATACATCCAAGAGACCCCCAAAGTGGTCCATTAATGATACACCTATCATGATATAAGTATCTTGGCCGATCCATCGATTTTCAATAATATAAAAACAATTAATAATATAATATTTGTTTTAAAAACTATTTTATGTCAATTTTGACACTATTCGGTAATTGATTTTTTTGAAAATCATAACAGAATTATTAGTTAGAAAAAAATTAATTAAATCAATACTAACATGTCATTGTAACATAGAAAATTATTGTAATTAATAAAAAGTCTCAAATTACATTTATTTGGGTATTTATAACATCAATTATGTCAATATTTCATTAATAAGATAATTACTGCATCATCATTGTATCATAAATAAATTAAATTATTTTAAGTCTAAAAATTACAAATAAAATAAGATTATGTTGGAAATATTTTTATATTTCTAATTAATATTTATAGTCGAATTTATCTTATGTATAACCCCATATTAAAAATGATTTAGTTATTAAACTTTGATTTTAACTATTTTAACCCTTCTTTAAATAAGTTGATAATAAATGTCCTAATCTAATCCAAGTGGGAATAAACGGTCATATTTTATTCCTAAGGTTGTTTTTGGTCGAATTAAACTTATCCAATATAATTAGGACATTTTTAGGGTAATAATAATAACACTTTTACCCTTAATTACACTATTTACTTTTAACCGTGGTAAAAAAAAGTAAAAAGTTACTATTCACCAAAAAATATTTTCTTCTCATTGATCCAAATTTTAGTCCTTGATATTAACCGTGTCTCTCGGATTTTCAAAATTCTACTCACAGAAGCAGCAAAATTATGTTTTATGAAAAATTCAGTTTTTTTAACTACCACTTAGTGGTTTCACTATTCATCAAAAAATGAATGTTTCCAGAAAAAAATACCAAAAATTAGGCCTAATATATATTTGAAATTATGAATTCAAAAATGATGAGTATTTTACCAAATTCAGAACATATCAGTTACATTAACTAATTTAAAAAATAATTTTCTTCGTCAAAACAAATAGCGTGTTTTTAAGAGATAATAACTATCAAAAGATTGAGACGTGTTTTTGTCTGGTTTAAATGTGAAATTACATCCAATGAACAACATTGTATTAAATTGTAAAAATATATTCTAAATATATTTTAAAACCACTCAAATTAATAATTTATCACTATTAATTATTTCGATTAAAAAAGTTGTTTTTAATTAAAATTTAGTAATTTTCACTATTCATTAGAATATGAAAGTTATCCGAAAAGTACCAAAATTTCACCCTAAGCTAATTTAGATATTTCGAATCCAAAAATGAAGTCTATTTTGAAAAATAAAATATTAAAAATTTCAAAAAGTGGTTATTACTATTCATAATGGCTAGTTTTAATAACATTTTAATAGCATATCGTTGTTTAGTGAAACTCGGTATTGCGTACGACACAAGCTATCGAGGAAGGCCGCGATTGCGTGTAAAGGAAGCCAATCTAGTGTTGTGTGTAGTGAAATATTCCTTTTATGATTTTTATAACATAAAAACAAAATATTTATCATAAAAGTCTCGGGTGTTACAAAGATGCTCAGTAGGGGTAAACAAGAGAGACAAGAATAAATAAGAAGATAGGGGTATGATAATGCAATCATGACATAGGAGATCATACCCTGCATATCAACGATCATAAACATGAGTTAGGGGATAAATATTGGTAGTTCATAAGACATGAATCAAACTGAAATATTCATCATGATCCATGAAATCTTAATTATGTAATAAGACATTGGATTTGTGGCATATATAAAAAATAGAAATATTTTGGTCAAGTCAACCTACTAAGACCTTTATAAAATGTTAGTCTTGGGATACGACTTGTATACCTACATTGGGATTAGTATAGAAACCAGTGTAACCAAATTAATTTAGGCTCGGTCTAAAACCCCTTTACCTTATTACTTTTGGTCTTAGGTTACAACCCATGTACCCTCTTTCTTTTAGACTTGGGCTACAACCCATGGGACTTATTTCTTTTAGGCTTGGTCTATAACCCATGAACCTTCTTAATTTTAGGATTGGGTTATAACCCATGAACCTTCTTTTATTTGGGCTTGGGATACAACCCATATATCCTTTGATCTCATATAAAACTTATCATTACCCAATGCATTATATAGAGATGAAGGTCCCACCCATCACATAATGAAATCATACATTCATGTGCCGTAAAATATTCATCACATAATGACCCATGGAACGAGATGGGTTCTATAAACATAAAATCATAAACCACAATATGAAATGGGAATCAATAAAAATATATCATATTATAACCTATGTAGAATATATTTCTTTCATAGTCATCTCATTTAAGCATAACCTATGAAAAGAATCGGCTTTTGATAGCATATGACCCTTGGAAAAGAAATAAATTTCATAAAGACCGTGACATTAAGAATAACCCATTCATAAAAAGGATATGAATGGGACCTTTATTTAATTTCCATGAATGACAATAGTAACATCAACATATTTCATATTAGATGCAAAATAATTTCGAATCATCAATCGAAAACATTTTCTGAGGAAAATATCATTTCTATTTTAAAAAATGATATTTAATACAGAAACAATTTAAAAATAATTTTACTTGAAATATTATAAAGAATACATGATATCATTTTGAAAACCTTTTTACATGAAAATAAATTTCCAAAAAAAATTCTTTTATATTTACCTTTAAAAAAAATAATCTTTAAGGGAATGAAGGTGGGTAAATCTGTACTTATCGTACAACATAAAAAGAAAAATCCTTTTTTACGGTAAAAATGTTAGAAGAAATGACTTATTCAGAAATTGAAAATATTATTCACCTGAAGTGATTTTTAAAAGTAAAAAAGGTAAATATTTCTTTTAAATCTTATAGGATATGGGTATAATAATATTATAAACCCTTTTTACCAATCAATTTTTAGGGAGAATAGATTTCTGACCGAAGAGAAGGTAAAGTCGGGATTTCTTGAAAACACATTATTAACTTTCTTATGTACCAAATAGTATAGATATGGTACCAATACATGAGTATAACATTGATAAATAGGGGTGAATAAAATTCATGAATGTACTTGAGATATGCATTATATGATTTCATCGAAGGAAGTGTAAAGAATCTAAAAAATCATGAGATTGTCTCAATAAACATATATAACATGGTAACATGGAATCATACCCTCCATGTTAGAAATGATATTACATGAAGCCTAAAATATGATGAAAAGACTTAAATTAATTATATAACAAGTAAAGTGGACGTATATACCCCTCAATGAAATATTTTAGGTGTATAAAAAAACACATGTCTTAAAGAATGAAAATTGTGACAAAACTGGTATAATGATTTCGTACCTTTTAAAACATAAACCCTAGGAATGTAGGATCATAAAATGGTCATGATATTACCCATAAATATAAGTATAATATGCATATTACACAATCATTGGCATTAAATACACCACATAAAAGAAAAGAGTTCCAAACATAATATGTATCTCATGGAAAATAAAAGTGAGATGAAATCCCCTTACCCTATGTCTTGACAATCATCATACTCGTCCAAACCACCTTTATAATAAATATTAATTTATTGTAAATATTTTCAATAATAATATTATTATATTTAATACCATAAAATTTTTATTATTCCCTTATATTACTCGCTTGTTAATGATCTAATGTTAAGGTTTCACTTTCGAAAATATTTTCTTTGTTCTTCGCATGTGTCTTAATTTGTTATATTGTTGTCATTATAATTATATAATTATTACATAATATAAATAGTGGTATAAATGTAATTTATATTAAATATATTTATATTATAATTATTTATATCATAAATAATCACAAAATGTAATACACCATTAATGGAGATGGTAAGCTTTACGTGCGCATGCACATTGTTTCTATTTTTATTATTGTATTGAAAGAAAAAATGTAAATGAAATATATATTTTTTTTATGTATATCATTATTAATATAGCATTATTATATCATATATATCATATAAAACATATAAGTTCATCAAAACCATCATTAATAAATTTCATGTGGTGTGTGAATGAATCACATCGCTTTGAGGGGGCGGTAGTCCACAATTCCTCAAATTAAATTATCATATTAACACAAATGTAATGTAAAGAGATGTGTTTTTAAAGAAAATTACAAAGATTTAAGACATAATAAATATAATAATTAACACATATAATTAGAGTTTCCATCATAATTTCAACGATTATTGGTGGTAAAGTATAAATGAGCAATCATTATTTCGTGAGGCAGTAGTTCACCGTACACAGAAACAATATGTCAGACATACATTAGATAGAGGTGTGTGTATGTGTAGGTTGAAATATTTTAATAAAAACATCCTATTATATGTAGGATTACTTTTTTACATAGTAATGTAATAAATATTGTGGACTGGAGAAGAAGGAAAATAAAGGAAATGATCTTTAGAGAAGATGTTACCTCTAAATTGGGTAACTATTTTTAGTTTGTGCCAATAGTAATCTTTGAGAAAATGTCATCCAAAATGGGGTGATGAAGGTAGAATTTATTATTTTTGTTAGAATACGTAGTTATATCATTCCTGAAATTAAAATTTTTGAGAGGTTTGAGGAATGGATAGAGGTGGTGGCCTTTTATAGAGGAAGTGGTGTGGCACTCTTGTAAATATATGGAGAGAGAATTCCACCAAATTTTTTTATGTTGTATGTAGATCCAATGATAGAACCATTTAAATCCAATAGATTATAGAGTCTAAATATTTTCATAAAATGGGGTTTGGACATGTTTCTAGATCATTTTGGGTCTTAAATTTAGGATTTGGTATCTTCTTAACCTATTTTTTTGTCTTAATCGATATAAATAATTTTAATCACTATCACTAACATTTTTTTTGTAAAAAACAAATTTTAACTTTTTAGATATTATAAATTATTCTTATTACAAATATGGAATCTGTTTTAAAAAATTATATTCTCATAAGAGAAATAAATTAATTTAAAATTTATCCCGTTGATGGGACGACACCAAGGGGTTTTTAAAGTTAAAAAAAATCAACGGTTTGCTTTTTTATATATATAAGATTTCGATGTGAAATTGGTTTCAATGAAAAAATAGATTAATTTATAGAAATATTATCTAAATAAACTATTAAAACAATTATAAATATAATTTATCCTTATAAATAAATTAGATGAAAAATTAGTTTTGAATTAAAATCCAGTATTTTTAACTATTCATTAGAAGATGAAACCTTTCATAAAAATACCATAAATTTATCCTAATGTATTTTTTATTTTTTAATTAAAAATATAAAGTTTATTTTGGCATATTAAATCTATAAATGTTTCAAAATTTCTATTCTAAATGGGTTATCCATTAAATGGCGGTAAAACAACCACTATAAAAAATAGGTTTTTATGTATAAATTTGGGCTTGCTCTTATCTTATTTATATTAAATCTATTGGATGAATATAAAAATATTTGATTTATTATCTAACATATTTATTAAAATAATATCTCATACTAATTTTAATTAATATAATTTACTAGGTTAAAATATCTTTGTGACTATAATAATATTTTTCTCTATATTCAATCATTTTTGGTATTCATTAATTAATAACCTATGAATTAATATTATATCTATGTAAACCCCAAATTTTCATAATTTATTTAATAATTTCATATCCTTAAACATAACAGATAGGTTATATTCCATTATAATAATATTTTTACTAATGAATTATAGTTAAGTTACACTCAATCTTGCGTGTTAAGTAAACCATCAAGGAAGGTCAATCTTGTGGGTAATGTATATTAAACGTGTTGTTCGGTGTAACATATGCCATTTTAGGATTGTGCATAACCTACAACAAGCCTATTATACGTGAAAGGAATGTTTGATTTAGTGAAAATCTTTTTTTAGTGTTTCATTATGTGAAAAATATAAAGAGGTTAAATTAATTCAAAAAACATTTCACCAAAATATAAAGGTGTTACAGAGAGCCAGCCCATGAAACCCTTATGGATGAATATATAATAATGGGGATGAATAGAACCCAAAAATGATGAGTATTATAGATTGGAAGCCTAGTACCCATAATGATACGCATGGGTAGCACGCTATGACACATAGGTGTTTATGCTCTATATATTTGGGTGTATGTGGGTCTGTGTGAAAGATCTAATGCTTGCATGAATAGTTGACAGTGTAGATTGAATTAATATGTGTATCTTGACTAAGTGAATGATTGATATGGGATGGGTGAATTGATTGAATATTAATATACTTAAAAATTTTATGGATATAACATGGGCCACTCGATAGAATTGATCTTGGCCATCTGATCAAATTTGTGGTGTCATCTTTAACCTCTTAAATTTCAATGGAACTATGTACGAACTTGTGGAAATAGATGTCAGCATACCATAATTCAAATAGAATTATTCCATCTAATTTTACTAATCCATCCAAAAATAATGATATATATTCAGGAATGAAATATTTATCGTTCATGCATATGATATTTAGAAGTATATAATTTTGTCAAAGAATTTAGAGAGTAATTGAGGAATCATAATGATATCCAAGACATTATATGAATAAGTAAGAAAGAAAGAATCTACCTTTATTGACAAACTCAATTTCATAATTATTTGTCAACCTTGGGGTCACATTATCAATCGAAGACAATCATGAAAACTCATATTCACATTGGTGTCTAATGGTATTGATAATACTAATAGTTTTAGGATTTCATATCTTTAAAATTTTCCAAGATCTTCATGAATTTAAGAAGCTTTGGCACACCACAAAATATAGAGGAGACATGTTAAAAATATTCTTATAAGTATAGAGGTATTGTCATGGTTTTTATACTACTATCATTTTATAATTTCAAAAAGATTTTATTATCCTATAAAATATAGAATATATAGACTACCCAAGTCTCATGAAGATGAAACTCACATGATACCTTCTCACAAATGAAGATAACCCATAATCCACCTTACATGGTTATGAAAAGGAACTGAATATTTGAAGAAATGAGTAAGTATATGGGTTATATTGGTTAATAAAATGACTATTTTTTAACCATTCACATGAATAATATGACATCATGTTTGCATTGACCACACAATGTAGAATTCTCATGTAGTATTTCCCAGACTCATGAAGCTGTATTGGTTATCACACATAGTACTTACTTTTTAATCAAAGTTAGTGATTCAAAATAAAATAGATCATATAAGATATATGAATATATTATGTGAAGGTATTGAAGATCTCATGTGTTCCATTATTTGAAGGTAGTGAATATCACACATTTTTTTTATGTGAAGGAGGAAAAAAAATATATCCATGGCATACAAGAATTCCATAAAACTATGTGTCACAAATGAACAACTTAAATAATTTGAAAGGAATGGAAAAGAATAATATTAAAGAGTTATTTATATATTTTTATATTAAATAATTTAATATAATTTATAATCTATTTAAAATAATTATAGTAAAAAATAGTTATGTGAAATTCTAATGCATTATGTATTATTTTATGCATGGATGAATTAAGTTGAGAATTATAAGATGAATCATTTTGAGTTTTGAAATTAGATTATTTTATAAAATAATATTCACTGTGTTCATCACATTAGAATAATTTACTATGTCTTGGTATTTATAAAAATATGGATGACTTATTTCCCAATAATTTGAAACTACTAAGGAATACTTGATCATTCATTGATTTCACTATTATTTGAGAAATGAATCCATAGGATTCCTACTGGATAATATTTATTATCTGAGTATTAAATAAGATTAGAGGAATTAGATCAATCAAGATCTGATTTTAATGGGTTTCAAGACCAATAATATTATGGTAATAATCCAATAAAAATCATAAACATTTAAATGAGTGGAAAAACCCCGTTATTCTTGTGGAGAAAGATAACTCTAAAGAACAAAGATGACGTTAAAAAATCATATCAAAATAGATAATTGGAAGGATAATTTCACTAGGTAATCTAATGAGTTTTTGAACAATAACTAGGATGGAGTGTATAACTAATAAAGGAGAAGAGAAGATAGTTAGGGATCTAACCAAATTAGCTAGAAGAGTTGGATTTTGGGGTTCTAGATTTAGGATCAACATTAGGATAAACTATTAGTGTGTATAAACAATTATTTACTTCTACATTATAATCATTAATTAAATTATATTATAGAATACATATTGGTGGCCTATCTAATATGTAAAGAAGTAGTTATTTATACCAAAACTTTTAAACATAATGTTTTTTTAATACTCTTATTCTTTATGAATATGAAGTGAAACTATAAGATATCACTGAGTGGATTAATAACCTTATCTAGTTTAAGATGATGATTTAAAATATATTAATTAATAAAATTAATCCACTGATTCCCCCCCCCCCCACTCAATTTTCTACCCAGCCTACAGTTTTAACCATTGTATTATATGAAGAAACGCCACTAACAAAAAATAATAATAGTTGTATAACTTGTACTGATTATTTTTATTATTATTCCTCTAATGAATGTTTTTATAGATCTAATGATTACATAAAACATAGTGATCTTCATTCTTAACTCAAATAAAATATGAATAATGCTTGAAAATTGGTTCTAATCTATATTTTTGGAGGTGTCAAGAGTCTTTGGGATGAAATATTTTATCTAGATGAAGAGTCTAATTCCATTGAAGAGGCATTATCTAAAAATTTTAGTGTATGACACTATATCAGAATGATTATTAGAGAAAATAATGAAAAGATTTACATTGTAAAATATATACTAAATTTAATAATTAATTGAAAATTATTCTATCAAATTATTATTTATATGATATTTTTTAAAAATCATTCCATGAGCGTTGAAATGTTTCAGAATGATTCTATGGTTATCAAAGCTACTCAATTAGAGGAGAGAAGAAAAACAGGTAATGGACCATTACAATTATTTATAATAATCATGAATAATTTATGATTAAAAAATAAAGAATATAAAGGTTTATTGGAAACATATGATTGGATCAATCAAGTATGATTATAAATATATAAACATGATTTTATTAGGCTAGAGGTGAGACTAAAGAATCAAGAATCAACACAAGATAGAAAATATCATATTGCTAGAATTAGAGAAGCAAAAAAATTATTTCTCATTGTTAGTATTAAATATAAGAATGTAATAAGATCAAACTCTAATCAAATGGAAACTTCTTACATGAAGAATGTATCCCATAACCAATAAAATTCATTATGTTCTAATGGAATTTCAATTGATGATATTTGACTTAAGCCCAATTATGGGAATGTAATTATTTTGAAAATACTCATAAATTGATCACATCAAGGGTGAATAAGATGTATGAATTTTTGCTCCCAAATATGTGATTAAATTATTGGGGGTTTCCCAAAAAATTGAGAAGGATCACAATATGTGAAATCTGGATAGTATACAACAAAAAACAAGATAATAAGAATCATCATCTATTTATGGTGTTGTAGGATGTTTTGGAACCAGGAATTAGAATGTTTTTATAACATAAAAAGTCATTAAAATAAAGTAAGTAATACATTTAGGGGTGGTAATGATTATAAAATGAATACTTTCATCAGATAATAAAAATCAATAGAAAATGAATCAATCTACTAATAAAAAAATTTGATTATTTGATGATTTTTATAAATACTCTAATAGAAGTGGTAACTATTATGATGTGTTCTAGTATTTACAAACAATGAAAAAATCATATGATGATGTGAAGAGACTATTGAAGCAATAATAGATTTTTTTAATAAAAAAAGTGAAAAATTATCCTAGGGATGTGATTAAAATAATAAGGTAGTTAAAAAATATTATAAATATGAGAAGTCAGATATCCTATTCCACATAAAAAGGATAAATAAAATTTTTAAGAAAATCATAGACCCATTGAAAAAAGAGGCATAGTTTGAAATAGTGTAGAAACAACAAGTCAATAGACAGTATACAGATCAAGATTGAATATCTACATTTAATGGTTTTTTCTAGTGATGGGAAATGTTTGGGCATAATGACTACTCTTACAGAAATCACATTACATTTACGTGAAAAATATATAAATTAATGTGGGTTCATGGTGAATATATGAGAAAAATATATCTAGGAAAGAATATTGTGACCATAAATCCATTCAAGATACCAATTCAAAATAAATATGAATACCATGAATTAGTTTTTGGAAGATATAATCATGAAGGTTATAGAACAAAGGAATTCATAGAATAACTACCAGGAGATATTCTCTAGTCATGAAAGGTAAATTGTTCAAATAGAAAAAAAATGGAAATTCATGTGAATTTTATGGGAATACTGAGATTTTTAGGAATGTGTGCCTAGTTGTTTGGCCTAATCAACTGAAATTGGATAAGAAATTTAATGGAGCTAAAAAATGTGTTGAATCTAAATGAAAGAAAGTGGATACAAAAATTGAGTTGAAATTAGATAAGATGTTATACTACAAATTAAACATAAAGATCTAGAATACTGAGGTGGAAAATTCTATTCCACACAAATAATAATATCATGGGATGAAAGATGATAATAAAATATATGGGGCTCAAAATATAAAAAAGGGTCTGAATAAATCTTATCATTCTCTGATTGGAAGAAAAGAATACTATATTTGAGAAGAATATCTCAACCTAAATACTACTCTTAAAGAAAAAAAAGGTTCCTACTTAATATTTTTTATATATGATTTTAGACTAACTTAGAATGAATTAAAGGAGAAAGATATATATATATATCCATTAATGGGGAGTATTATTGAGTTAAAACTGTTAAATATTTAATACACAGTTAATGTTTATCATTTGATTAGATTTTGAAAATTATATGATGACATATGATAATCACCCATTTACTCATAATTTTAATAAATTGATAATTATTTTAAAATGGGGAGTTCATATTGATCTAATAGGGGGGTTATGTATCTTTCACTTGAACTTTTTGGTGTGTTTTTTGAGATGTGTTCAAGATGAATATATTTCAATATTTTATTGTTTAAGGGAGTAAAAAACATGAAGAAGTGATATATTCATGGTTGATGTCACATGCTGCACATTTTATTGATAGTATTGAATACCTTGGTTATACACTCTTCTATTACAAAGGGATTCCCACATAGACTTAGAGTTTTCTATCTAATGGAACTTTTCTAGGAAAGATATGTGATTTTATATTTTATCTAAATTAGATAAGGTTGAGTACTCAAATTAATGGAGGATAATAGTACGGATTGATGACATAATAAAAGTTATGATATGAAAAAATACCTAATGTGACAATGAATTTATAGTCAATAACGGGAAGAAATGTACCGACCTTATAAATAGAATATGTATTAAAAAAATAAAAATGTAGATATTGAAGTGTATTTGTGAATTACTGAAAAATTAATGTTGTGTTTGTTTAAAATATTTATAAATTCAATATATGAATGAATAATAACATGAGGATATGATGATGCTTAGGAAATCAAATGACATTTTTATAAACAATCCATGTAAGTCCATAGGTTTTTTTGAGGGTACTATTTGAGGAATTTAAAATAAAAAGAATAATAAATAATGGAAATATTAATTGTGATGAATTTTTAAATGTAATTAAAGCTAAAAAACATTTTCAATGGTATTGAATAACTGACACATTATTTGCAATAGTGGGGAATAAATAAAGCCAGTGCTAAAAAAATTACGTTTTAAAGGGGAAACGTGAATAAATCCTTAAGGGTTTATCAAAAACAATTCAATGAATGTTCAAAGAATATGACGTCTATGAAAACTAATATTATTCATAATAATTGGTCAAAATGTGATGTTTAAGAAGTAAATTAATTTACATAGATAGTTTTGAGGAGTCTTATTATGTCATGCTTGTCTTATTAAGTTTATTTAAGATGTAGTTTGTCTAAAAAACTAGTCTAGCCTACAATCCACAAGGGCATACTCAATCAACCTCATTGTTGAAGTGAGAACAACCATATTAGATATTCAACCAGTGTATAGAGGCTGGCGTGAGTGTAAATATGAAGAGTGACCATAGAGATGGAATATAATAGAGTGGGAACATAGTTTATATAGAAATTTTAATGGGTGGAATTCAGGGGAACATAAGTGTGCATGACCCATCTGTGTTTGTTATGGTGTTTCTAGTTGGTAACCTCAATGTTTCCTCAAATGGTTGAAGGTGCAGTTGGTATTATTAAATGTTTCGTGAAATAATGAAGGATTGATGTGGGATGTTTTAAGTGAATTAGTATTCCTCTATATAAAAATTTTACAGATATAGCATGAGCCTCTTGATCGAATTTATCTCAGTCATCCGGCCAAATCTATAACATAATCTTCAACATATTGATATTCAAAGGACCTATGAGAAACCTTCTGAAAATAGAATTTCAAATACCAGCATTCATAAATCATCATTCTAGTCATCTAAATTTCTCCAATCATTGAAAATGAGACATTTTAAATCACGAAGTCTACATATTTCATGAATGCGATAATTTGAATAAGATAATTATATCAATGAATCATGTACTGAATTTATTAATCGTAAGAATATAAATGGTATATCATGATGTGGAATGTACTCAAAAAATACCCCATCATCAATATCCTTGGATGTATGATGATTTTTCTTCTAAGGAATCACATGATCACGATGATCTAATTATGTGCTCAGATATTCACTTCGGTGTCTCATGGTCATGATAAAAATGTGTGTTTTGAAATTATATATATTAATGGTTTTTAGAAATCATAATGAATTTAAGAATATATGACTCTCCACTCAATATTAAAGAGATCCAGGGATAATCTAACTATAAAAATTTAGGCTTATTTATGGGATTGATGATCATATTGTTTTATATTTGATAAGATATCTCATTTTTCATTGAAACATAGCATCCATGGACTTCTCGAGTCTTGTGAATAAGAAAGTTATATTATATATTCATATGAAAGAAAGAAACAAAAGAGACACCTTAATTGGTTATCTGAGGATACTGATATTGTGAGGAAATAACATGTATGTGTGTTATACTAGCATTGCAAGGGAGTATTTTCATAACCATTCATGTGAAGTAGAAGGCCTATCATGAGATCAGATCATATGAACAAAAAGGATCTCATTAGATATCCTTAACACTCAATGGAGTACTAGTAATTGAAAATATTTCTTACATATAATCCAAAGATATTGATCATGAATAAGACAAGAGATACTGGTTATACACATATATTATGATAAGGCATTGAATATATAGTGTGTTCTATTATGCAAAGTAGAACACAAAATTTTGTCATGGAGTATTTTCATGCGATTCACCCTATGTGTAACCATTGAAGCACTTCAGTAATTTTGATGGAAAAAATCAAGAACGAGATTAAATGGTTCTTGAGATATTTTTATATTAAATAATTTAATAAAATTGCTATGTTTCTCAAAATAATGATAATATCATGTTGTTAAGTTCAATGTTCATGAATGATGAATTATTTCTTACATTAATAAATTATGTTGTAAATTTGAAGATGGATATTTTTGAGAAGTGAAATTCCATTATTGTGTGAAATAATATTAATTTTGTGCTTTACATTCACCCATTAAATTGAGGATGGCCCTTTATTAGAGGGAGGAAGATTTTTTACAAAATTATTTCACACTAAAGAGGAATATCACATCATTATTGAAGCTTTATATATTTAAGAAATAAATACAAAATATTATTATAGGAGAACATTTCATGTCGACTTATTTAGTAATATGAGTGGAATTATATCATTCCGGATATAGTGAGAATGTGTTTCACGACCAATAAGATTTTCCCAATTTTTTTTAATATCTTGAGGTTGTATGTGAGAATATAAAATTCCATAATCATGTGGACAAAGATCAATTTGAAAAAGTAAAATGACATTCTACAATTGGATCAATACATGGAAGAAATGGAGCTTGTTAATGGACCATATATCTTGTTACTGATGAGGCATGAGGTTGTGGTGTCTAACTATTCAAGGCGAAGAGAAGATGGTTGGGGGTCTAACCAACTGAGTTAGGAGTGTTTTATTATTAGGGTATAGAACTAGGATCAAATGGAGGTTCACATTATTGAGTGTATAACAAGTTTCTCCATATCAATTATAATTATTGATCAAATTATAGTGGATAATCCTTGTTGAGGGATCTAACCAATATATAAATGAGTATGACTTTGTATTGAATCTTGTAAATATTGTGTGTCTGTTTTACACTTATCAATTCTATATAAAAGGTGATACTATGGGATATAATTCACTGGATCGATAACTTTATCAAAGTTGATATTTTTAATTATTATAAAATAACTAATAAAATTCATCCTCTGATTCACCCCACCCTCCTACATCTTAACTGGAAATCTTCCCTAGGGATATTTTGTCTTCTCTTAAAAACATCACCATCATCCATGTATATGTTTAGGTTTCATTAAACAACATGGATGGAACTCCTTTAAAAAACTTATTTGGATCTCTCCTTCAATAGTCTTATTCATCACATCATATAAAAATTTCTTATACTACAAATAAAAATCACATAATTTTGTCTCAACAATCTTTTCCTTTGTATTTTTTGGTAAATAATCATATAAAAATGATTTGTATGTCAATATGTTTAATTACTTATATATATATATAAATAATATCTTAAAAAATAGGTTCCATGCCTTTTCTCCTCTTTATTATCAAACATTCATTTTACTTAGTCTCCACCTTATTAGTAATAACTTCAATGAACTATGTGGAAAGTGGAATCAATTCATACATATAAAAGTGACATTGATCATTTCACCATAAATCAACTTAATCCATGCTTAGTATAGAAACAATGGGTTTTATCTAGGAAATAATTTTGTCCCTCGCAGATAATAATGATACCAAATGAGAACACATATTCTAATCTTTATGTGTTTTCAATTTTATTCCATACTGGCACGAATGCGAGTTTCTGAGAGAAATAAATAAATACCAACTTAAAACACCTTCACAAACTCCAAAAAAATTTATTAACAGAATTCAACTTCAAATAGTAGTATTTGACAATAACATTGACACTTTATTCATTCTCTCAACATTATTTCATTGATAAAAATAATTTTATTTCCATTTATTTACGAATCAAATTTTGTTCATCAAGGATGAGAGATTAAATAAAATATGACTTCTGATTGTTTGGATTTGAAAACACCCATAGTTACACCAATGATAAAATTATTTAACACATACTATATATAATACCAAATGTGATACTAAACAATGATAGTATCTTTATATTTGGTATATGACATCATAAACATCCAATTCCTCAAAGATGTTACCCAATAAACCTTTTATTTCAATTCCAATTAAAAAATCATTTAATGATGATGACATTATCATCATTTAAACACTAAATTGACAATAATAAATTCTTCATAGTATATCTTCCTAAAAAAATTCTTTAACATAAATTACCGACATTATAATAACAAATAAAATTCAAAAACAATTAATAGAATAAGGTGGGTCATATTGTTCCTCAATATGAATTGTAAGGTTGATATGGTTTTCTCAACCATGTTTCTCCACTTTCTCCACTATTCAGGATTGAAGATGTGGAATTTAGTTCTTAATTAAATTTATGTATCATGGATCTCATCTCATCTTCCACTTATTTTTCAATGATGTTTCCTTTCTCATTAACCTTTAAATCATGTGCATTTACAAAAAAAATTCTATTCTCTTTAGGGCTTCTTATTATGTTGAAAATGTTGTTAAACATAATCTTTCATTATATCTGTAATTTATTCTATCTCTCACACATAAAATCTTTAAAAATCAGTTCACTTATCGAAAACCACCCAATAAATTTGAAACCATTATTTGGATACATACATGTACCTTTTTATCTCTCTTGTTCTTGTTATTTTTTCATTTTTCCTTCCCCTATCAAAATCTTCCAACCATATTATAAAAATAACATTATATACATTGGCATCATATTTGGATTTTCCAAATGGATTATTATTTTTTTATTTAGTCACATTAGTTCTTTTATATATAGGATTCTCCTTAATATTTTTGGGTTTATTACCCATGAATAAACCTTTATAATTCTTTGTATTTTTCTTGGGAGAATCATGTTTTTAGATCCCTTTAATTTATTTTCCATGGATGGAAATGAATCCTTATCTTATATTCATTGAAGTATATTTTCATTTAATACATGCTAATATAAGCATGAATCACTATTTTAACCACCACCTATGCCATAATCACAAGAATCATTGATTGATAAAAATAATTTGATGTAGATATGCACTTATTGTTATTTGAATATTACTTTTATTTTATAGATTGATCCCCCATGACATGGGATTATGTTTTTCTTTTTTATTTATTTTAATGTAAAACAATTTAATTCACAATTTATGAATTGATTTTGTTACCAAAATTGTCTAAAAAAATATTTTCCTTAATTTACTTCATGTTGTCTAGAATTTCATCATAATAAACATGTTGTTTTTGTGTCTTATTCACCACCTATTGGGAACTTATTGGGGAAATAACTTCCACAAATATTCTATTATCCACCACGTATATGGTGATAGGTTTCTCACTTCCTAAATTCATCTTTACTTGTGTATATTTTGTTTCTAATCTTGCATTATTCAAGAAAACATTTTTAGATAAATTATTATAAAATGTATAAATGTAATATTTTTATTCAAATTTTCTTGAGATAAATCATTCAGTGGTGTAATGAACATTTTTCCACATGATGGATAGATTTTTAGTGTAATTCTAAAAATAACATTTGTGTGGAAGAAGCACGTTTTTTCTTCTATGGTTGTGAATAATTATGTGTGTTTTTTCTATATTGGTCATTTTTTTCATTTCTTGACATTTCATAATAAGTTAATTTTTTGATCTTAAATCAAAAAAAATTATACAAAACCATTCACTATTCTTCCAAATTTTTCATCACGCATTATAATCTTTTTTGGAAGCAATTTACCATGTTCCTTGATCATTATGGATTTAATACCCAATTGTGGATCCTTAAACTCTGTAATGTTTTTTCAAATTTTCATCTAATGTGTGGATGTTCATATAAAAATATTACATGGAATCATACTTCCCTTGGACTATATAGATACAGACTTCTTTAAATTTTAATAATCTTACCAAAATATCCACCAACTCATATTCTTTGAGAGTAACTTGTTCTGAGAGACTAATGAAAGTAAGATCACATTCACTTAGAGAAATATCTATGTTATATTACACACCATCAATTGTAATAATCTATTTACATGAGATCATACTCACCTATTCCTTATTCATGTGGAATGTTTTATCCAATAATTTCATATACCATATTATCACATGAATCTATTTGTCTATTTGTTTTAGAAAAGTTGTCACTTTAATTTTTGGTATACTGATCCACATGTACTTCTTCTTCTAAGATAAATTTTTCTTTCACACTTGGAGCCCATAAAAAGTATTCTTATATTTATAAGGGGGACAAATTACTAATCTTCTTATTAAATATATTTTTCTCTATTCATTAAATTATTGGTAGAAATAGAATTCTGATCTGAAATATAATTAACTTATATAAAAGTTAACTGACTAAAAATTATCTTTTTAATGAATGAGAAGAGAAAAACAAGTCACTACTGAAGAAACATAATCACGGTGGCCTAAAGTGGTGAAGTCCAAGGGCATCTTCGAGAATAACCTGGTTGCAGCTCTTTCGAAGGGAACCCATCTGGTTGCAGATTATGATGTCCTCGTCATATCTACCTTCACGGTCCAACTTATCCACTGCAAAATTGCCTTCGTTCCAAATATTCTTCATAGAACATCTTTGACTAATTAAGGTCCTAGAAAGTCTCACTAGATAGAATAGATACCATTGAGGTTCGACCCTACCTTAGAAGAATAAGACAGATGCAGTGGATTCTGATTTGATTCTCTCCACCTTGATGTTGAGGTAATTTCACTAAGAGAGACTTGTGTGCAAGGCCCTAACCTCCACACCCATGGATGAGCCCGACCCATAGAAGGTGCTGAAGGTAAAGATAATTGATCCAATAGCATTCTTAACCAGTCTGTACCCCCCTCATCTCTCCTTCAATGAAGGAACCATCGACATTGATATTTAATCTGTTGCAAGGCGGTAACCACCAAACCCACTTTCCTCGGATGTTTGGTCCAATTTTTATTTTTATCCTTTAATCAATTCTCTTTACAACTTTCAATTATTAAGTTGAGTTGATTCTCTTATTCTGAATATATATCCTCTTTTTATCACATGCACATCAAAACAAACACACACCTAATGGGATACATTAATTTACAACGATCACCTCTTAGTATAAGAAAGTTAATAAACGATGTGATCCAATAAAACATGAGGTTATACAACACACAGTTAAAACCCTATGAGTGTTACAATATTTTCTCCTGATAATATAGAGTTTGCACATCCCACACTTTTTTCATGATTTCCACCCTTAGTTATATATGGTACCCAAAACAATGTGTAGGGAAAGAATAAAAAATTATGATACTAGTATCAAACATTTTCATATTTTTTTGTGTTATTGCTTCTTATTTTTACTATTTGTATCAATAAGTATCCTCTTCTATTTATATGCACATCACCGCATATAACCTCTCATTATATTCTCTATATAAGAAAATAAACCTGTTACTACTTCTTCTTCCACTTATCTCTACCTCTTCTATTAGTCTAATTTTTTGAAAATAGAGTTTTACATATCTCATCTCCAATCTGTGAACTACTTGGCCAAATCATCTAATGATTCCCATTCTTCTTCTCATTCTTCATATAATTACTGATATTCCCAACACTTTCTTCTCCATTCTCTTCTTATCTATTTATTTGTTAGTTAATAATAGATTGTAATGGATCTCATTGTCCTTATATTACACTTTATAGTGTATATAAATGACTAGAGTATGGTAACTCTATTCATATATGATATAAGAAAGTATTTTCTTCAGAACCATATCAGATAAAATACTTCAATATACAATACATTCCTTGAAAAAATGATATATAAATATAAATATATATGAAAATAGTATTAATAATAATAACTAGAGTTTTGGTTACTCATTCACATGATATTCCCTTTAAAATTTTTCTCCATGATTTATTCCTTATAACTTCACAAGCTATATATATAGTTATCCATTATTTTTTAATTTGACTATATCGATGTCCAATTTATCTTCTAATTAATTAATGGCGTAATTAATTTTATAATATCCTAAAAATAATATTTACTTTGGATGTATAAATCATGATCTAGATATCATGTATTTTCTTATTAAAATAATGAATTCCTTGTGTAATCATGATTATTATTCCAGAACTCATCATTTTAATACCCCGAGGACACAATGATTCATTCTCATATTTCTTATCATGGTTTATAATAACCATATCTCATACATATTCTCAAATAGTTTCCTCATTAATTTCCTCACCATTTAATTTTTAGCATTGAAATATATGTGGAATAACCATATTTATGTGAATGAAAGAACATTTCCATGAGTATCACATGCTTGGAATGAATGTTATATTCCTTCAATACGAACCAATAGTGTTGGATGTTACTGCAACACCTCAAAATTATAAATTATGATCATTTTATTTGATAGTATATATCATACACATCCCTCAGAACATAAGAGAATATAATATCTCAATAATTTATAGTATATTTAATATTTTAAATATATTCAATATATTTAATAACTTACAATACACATGACACCGGGTTATCATATGTCACATGTAATAATGATTTTTTTGATGACTTTAACAACATGGAAGTCCGAGTTCTACCGAACAATAATATATTATTAAAATATTATTATTTAATATAATATGAATTAAAATATCCATAAAATTAGTGGTTATAAATATTAATAACTAACGTATTAATATATATGGTTGAATTCATTGGATACCTATTAATTAGAAATGAATTTATATAGAAAATTAATATAAAAGGAATGATTTTATAAAAAATTATTTTTATGCTCACAAATGTGTTTTTGTCTAAATAAATTAAATTAATTACAATTATTAAGTGAAATTAATGTAATATATATATATATATATTATATTTAATAAAAAAAATTATTCATACAATAAACTTGATAGGAATAGGATATGAACAAACCCAATACTAAACATAGAATATTATATTTTTATTAAGTCATTTTTATCTACTTTAAGTGGTGAACCTATTTTAAATATATTTCTTCAGAAATTTATTGATTATATATTTCAAAATAATCTTATAATTTTAAAATTATACATTACAATTTTTTTAGGGTAATTTTTTTTTATTTTTCTATGAAGTTTCATGTGTAATGAGTATTAGAAAATACTGAATTTTAGTTCAAAACGTTTTTTGAAATAATTTATTTATAATTTTATATCATATTTTAAATTAGTTTTAAATTTAAATTAGATAATTTTTTATCAATTAATATAATTTAGGTCATTGGAAGAAATTTTATATTTAAATTTGATATAAAAACAATTCAAACTTTTGGATTTATTTACTTTAAAATCAACCATTGTCATCCCCTTAGTAGCATTAAATATAAATTAATTTCTAATAGATCATTTTTTTTAATTTGGAAAAATAGATTCCATATTTGGAATAAGAATAAATTTTAATTTATAAAAAGGTAAAATTAGTTTTTCACCAAAAATATTAGTGAGAATAATTAAAATTAATTACAATGATTAAGGTGAAATTAAGCTTAATGAAGACTGTATATTAATCTTTGGGGCCCCACTGACCTATAAAATTGTCCAAGAGATATTCTATGGGAGTATTTTGACCCTATACTAACTTGGATAAAAATTGGTAAATAATTGGATCCCCTTTTAATGGGAAAACATTGGTGGGATTCCCTTTCCCAAAATTTACAAGAGTGCCACTCCCCCTCTACTTGAAAAAGGCCACCTCTCCTCCCACATCCACAAAACTCTCAAGGGACATTTTCATAGCCAATATCAGGCAAAATAGATCCTAGAAATTCCTCCAATCATCTTTTAATCCTTATATTTGGTATAAATCCATCCAAGGATGCCATTTGGTTCAAACCTAAAGAAGTTACCTGATTAATAGTTAACGTATTTCCTTAAACTCTTTAGTTTTTTTCCTTCTCAAAACCCTAAACTCTTATTATTACATTATTATATAAAAAAAGTGTCCAAAATATACAATTATATTTTAATACAAAGGGTGTGACCCACACGCCCACACATGCCCATATAATGGGAAGTGAATATATTGTTTGCTTGTATAGTGAACAACCGCCTCACGAAACGATGACTGTTCATTTTCCATTATCTCCAATCATGGTGGATATTATGATGGAAACTATATTTATTTATTATATAAATGATATTTATTATGTATTTATGCATATTTAATTCTTTTATAACACATAAACTTATAGATTTATATTTTTTTAAATATGATACCATCGTTTGTGCAAAGGTGGACCACCGCCTCCTTAAAGGAATGTGATTCGTTTATGCTATACATGGAATGTATAACCAATGATTTTAATAAACCTATTTGAAATAAATTAAATATATATGACACTATAATTATTATATACATATCTAGCATTTACTTCTCATTCATTTAATATGAAAAATAAATTAGAGTAGTATTCATGCGTACGTACGACCTACGTTCTCCATGAACGGTTCAATTTTTTCTAATCTCCAAATTTATAGAATATTATAAATACATATGTATTGAATGTATAAGATAATTAAGTCATGTTTTAAATTATGGATATTATTAAATAATTATCTATGTGATAGGAACAACAAGTAATACGTCAAAACATACTTGATAAAACTAGGAAATTAGCACCAGAAATAGAGAAAATACTATAATATTATTAACAAATGGGTAATAAGATTTTATATGATGTTAATATTTTATATTATAAACATGATTATGGTTATTATATATTTTTTTAACATATTTTAAACCAATATATAGTAAAATAAATACCACAAAATAAAAAGTATGTTTAAGGTAAGGGATTTCATTATAATTTACATTCCATTAAGACCTATTTGATGTTATACACCTATTTTATTTTATAAAGTGTATAAAATGAACTTTTTTAGTTCATATCATTAATTAAATTAATTTTATGATATTTTAACTTTTATTTAATGATTATTATTTCATGGATATTTTGATTTAAGTGTTTCAATCTGGTATAGGACACTTTGGAATGTTAAAAGTTTATTTTACTAAAAAAATGATTGTAATGATCTCCATTGAAATATCATATCCTTTTCATAGTAAAATTTCTATTGAAACAAAATCCTCTTTCTGATAATTTTAATTGTATATTATATTTATCATAAATATCTATATTGTCATGTTGGATAATTTTCTACTTCTTAAATTGTATACCATTTTTATAATGGGTTCAGTTTGATAGTTATTTGATTAACTATGGGATCATTGATAATTTTGTATCTTTTATTCAATATGAATATTTAATAAGTCAAATGACATTTTTTAAAACTAGTTATTCAATATTAATTATGCTTTGTACATTCAGTGATGGTTGAATCATAGACTTTATATAGCTCTTGGATGCATCGATAGGTTCTCATGTATTATTGGTATCTTGTATGTAATATGGACTGTAAATACTACTAAACTAATCAGTCATTTGGGATTTGATTCCTTGTAATAATTCCATTGAAAAGAAATAATTCCTTAGAATCGGTCTTCTGGTGTCGGGGTATTACAGTTGGTATCAGAGTAAGTTTAGTAGCATCCGTAGAAACTATATTTGGAAACATTAGATTAAGAAAAATAAACACAAGATAGCCTTTAAAAAGAATTATATAAAACATCATTGAATTTTGGTAATGTATATATTATGTGGGTTTTCATATTAATACATCTCTCTTTGGATACTACACGTGTTTGTATTTCTATCATGGATTTACCTAGGATAAAAATATCATACATGGTGCATTAGGCCTGACTTAGTGTAAAATGGTACATGACAATGGACCTTACTGCTTGCCTATTTTGACACTAATAAGAGATATGATTTTCATAGTTCAAATTTTATTTACCTACCACTATGAAGGATTTTTTAGTAATGAATTTCCCAAAGTAACTAATGTTTATGATTCTAGAATTTATGATACATAAGTTTATATTATGTGATGTAAATTATTTAGAGTTATATAATGTTCGTAATTTTATCTCCTAATCTAGTATATTTCATTATCTATAAATGGAACCTATAAGGAAAAAGTGTGTCAACACTCCTAGTAAATGTAGATGTTTCTATGTTTAGAAAGGCAATGTTGCTGGTATTAAAACTGATAAAGTTATAGATATGTTAGGGAATCTTAATCAGTTTATGATGCAAAAATGTTTATGGATAGAGAAACAAATTATATATAGACTTTCTCCTTTACTGTATCTCTTTATGTGATAGAATTAACCAATTTTCTATGGAAATTTTGATCCAATTATAAGTGAGAAATGGATTAATTATCCAGATAATACATTTAAATCCTTAGGATGTAGTTAAATGGAAATGTATATACTTGTGGTGTATTGTCTCCAAGGTTATGATGATCAATTATGGTCATTGATACTGAATAATAGGGAGGAAGAACGAATATAACTCATCCAATGGAGAACATATAAGGATACATTATATGATAAATATTTCCCTTGTGGTCAGAAAATATAGATGAAGAGAAATTTCCATAGCTTAATTAAAAAGTAAGAAGAGAGTGTCATGGATTATAAAGTTACCTTTACAAGGTTATCTAGGTATGATATGGATTATAAAAGCTACACATATTGGAATATGGATTATTTTTTTAAATATCTTAAGACAAGTCTCTAAAGGGAACTGGACTCCAAAAAATTTTCATCATATGATGAAATAGTATTATGTGCTATCCAAAAAAGAAAAATTCCCCAAGTATTATAGATTCAAAGGTAATTAAGAGATTAAGATAATGGAAGAGTAAGTGATATATAAATAGAATAAGGGAAAGAAGGATGCCCCCATATATAGTAATTGGATGGAAAATCACCACGGTAAATGCCTGAAATGATTGGGAGTTTGTTATAAGTGCAGAGATAGGGTTCACCAGGCCCATGAATTATAGAAGAAGAAGTCGATCAATGATTTTCAATGCTACAACTATTACGATATTGATAACTATGAAAATAAACTCCCCAAGGTTCAAGATAATATACTTAATAATAGGCTAAGGGGACAAGGTCAATCATAATTTATTGACACAACAGAAGTGGAATGATTAATATGATTACCTATTTGGATACAAAAATTATTTTGTAAAAGTATATTAATTATGATGTTCCCATAAAATTATTTATGAAACATAAAATTATTTTATTGAAGTAATTGTTCAATAATGATTTGAGATCATAAGTTGAATAGTTCCAATAAAAAGTTATTTAGTAAAAAATAACCATTTTATGGAAAACACGTGATTACGGGCAAGATAACCCTTAATATATTCCAGATAATGAGATAATAATGATTAAATGATTGATTTGGACAAGTGCTTACTATCATAGAACTGATTAATTACTTATCAACAAGTGGTATATTCTATCATTAAGGTAGTTTACTGGACTTTTTTATTTAATCGATATATCCAATAACATGTGTATTTCATAATGAATAAAGAATAATGAATGTTTACAATAAGGTTTTATGGTTATTTGTTTTATTTTCATATTTTAGGTGCATACATGATGAGTTTATTCAGATGTTTGGAATTTGAAAATTTTACAACTAGTTCGTTTTGATTAATGGTTTATGATAAGTTCATTTTTAAAATTTATGGAACTTCATTCCAAAGTGTTGGATTATAATCTTTTTTAAAATTTTACCATTTATAAAATTGTGATCACTAGATGGTATTTTAGAGGATAGTATATTACTTCACCATATGATGAATCCTATGCAAATAGATGAAGTAGAAATAGTCCAAGGCCTAATAATGGAAAATATTGTGTTTATAGAAACATTTATTTACTTATATTCTTATAAAGGGAAAAAATGTTTAACGATATAAAAATGGGTTTTGAAATAAAAATGTTGTCACACTGTCATAATTTTTTATGATATCAAGGAAATTTATTCACACCTCTAGTTTACATCCATGTGATGGTTAACATTATCCAAAACATGTTCTCTATAAGTCTCCATCAAAACATGATTGTTATATTTTTATTCCGTATCCATCTTTCTATACCCCACCTATGTTCTTCCACTAAGGAACCTAGTTACGTGACCATTTTTCTTTCCATTATCTCTTATTAATAATATATGTTATTAACCCCATTTACAATGTGTGTTTTTCAACAATACATTATTTTCAACTATCAGCCACTCGATTACTAGGAACAAGTTTAAATTTTAATTATGTAATTTAATTATGGCAGGGAGAATATGACACCCCTAGATTATACATTAATTACATTGTATCTGACAACATGTATCACACGAATCACCAAACGCATAAAGTAATATAATATCATGATAATTTATAATATATATAAAATTTTAAATAAATTAAATATATTGTATATCTCTCAATACATGTGACACTAGGCTAGCGTGTGTCGCATGCAACAATGAGTTTCACTGATGGCTTGTATAACATGGAAGGTCGAGTTCTATAGAAAAATAATATATTATTAAATTATTGTTAATTAATATAATAAGACATAACCTAGACATTAAATTAGTTGTTATAAAGAGTATTAATTAAATTATGAAAATATATGATTTAATTCATTACTCACTGTTAATTATAATTGAATATAGGTTCAAAATGAATATAAATGGAATTATTTTAAAAAAAAATTGTTTTTATGATCAAAAAGGTGTTTTATCCTAAAAAATTAAATTAATTACAATTGGGAAGTTATATTAATGTAATATATATATATATATATTATATTTAATAAAATATTTTTAATAGTCATATAATAGACGTGATAGGCAGAGGATATCAATATACCCAAAATTACACATAGAATATTATACTTTTATTAAGGCATTTTATCACCTTTTATCATAGAACCTATTTTGAATCCCATTTTGGAAATTTTATTGATTATATATGTTACAATAAACATAAAATTTTTAATATAATCATAAAAATTCGGTTTGGGTAAATTTTAGATATTTTTTGTGAGGATTCATTTTTAATGAGTAGTTAAAAACACTAGGTTTTAGTTAAAAACTACTTTTTCATCTAAATTATTTATTATATTATATTAAATTATAATTTTTTTTAAAATATTAAATAGATAAAAGATTTATCAATTAATAATATGTGTTCATTGGAATCAATTTCAACTTAAAATTGGATAGAATACCTTAGCAAATATGGGGACATTATTGCTTTAAAACCCTAAATTATCGTCTCATCTGGTGGATTAAAATTAAATTAATTTGGGATACTTCAATGATTTTACTTTTAGAAAATGGATTCCATATTTATAATAATAAAAATTTATAAATTCTAATAACTTGAACTTAGTTATTTTATAAAAAATATCAGTGAAAATAATTAAAATTAATTACAATGATTAATGTGAAATTAAACTCAACAAGGGACTAAACCATAAACTTAGGGGAACAAATAAACTATAAAATTTTCCAAGACCAATTGACTAGCCATATTTAGAAACTATATTTATTTTTATATAATTTTACCAATTATTGGATCCGCTATCAATGGAAAAATTATGGGTGGAATTCTATTTCGCAAAATTTACAAGAGTGTCGCTCCTCCTCCACTATGAAAATGTCTCCCCTCCTCCAACTTCCTCGAACCTTTAAAACCACTATAGATATACCTATATATGAAAAATATCTCTCAAATTACCTAACCTTATCAAATAATCCTTTCCACGGGAATAAATACATCAATGTAATCCCTTTGTTTCAAACAAAAAGAGTTACTCGATTAAGAGGTAACATCTTTCCTTAATCTATTTAATTTTATTTCCGTTCTACAAAACCCTAAAATATTCTTATTAAATGATTAAATAAAAAAATTAAATTAAATATACTATTATATTTTTATGAAAATGTATCTACCAACACTCACCCTCAATTCTATATTATAGTTAATGAACATGGTGTTTACGTGTATAACAAACTACCGCCTCACAAAATGATGATTGTTCATTTTTTCATTATCGCATATCATGGTGGACATTATGATGGAAAATATACTTATATATGATATTTAAAATCTATTTATGCTTCTTTACTTTTTTTATAACACATAACTTTATAAATTCACCTTCAGGTAAATACGATAACATCGTTTGTGGAAGTGTGGACTACCGGCTCCTTAAAGCAACATGATTCGTTCATGAAATAAATTGAATGTATTAAGGATGATTTTAATAAAACTAGGTAAAATATATGACATATATTTGATAAATGATTTATTATTTACATATTTATCATTTCAGTTTCATTTTTTTAACATGAAAATCAAATTCGAGTAGCGTTCATGCGTACATACGACCTACGGTCTCTAGGAACGATGCACTTCATTTCTACTCTACAAAAATTATGGTCATTTATAAATTTATATGTACATAGAATATAATATAATTAATTAATCTTTTATATTATATAGACTATTAAATAATGACCACTCTAATATTAATAACAAGTAATATGTTAAAATATACTTGAGAAAACTATCCAATAAACAGTCAAAATAGTGAAAATAATGAAAGATTATTAAAAAACAGGTAATAAGATATTATATGAAGTTGATATATGATATTATAAACAGGATTATGGTTTTGGTATCAGTTAGTAAAATTTTTAATCCACTATAATGGATGATAAATACCACACTAAAAAAATTAAGATTAAGGTAAGGTATGTCATCTCAAATTTACATTCCATGGAGACTTTTGTTATGATGCCCCTAATTTCATTTATATGGTGTATATAATACACTTTTAGATTTTATATCTTGAATTAACTTTATTTAATGATATTATACAGTTTATTTAATTATTATTCTTTCATGTATATTATTATTTAAATGTTTCAATGTGATATGCGACACTTTGGAATGTTTAAATATTATTTTCCTCAAGAATGTGTTAAATGATCACCTATGCAATCTCACCTCCTTTTGATTGTTAACTTTCTTATGAAATAATCACCTCTTACTATAATGTTTATTATATATTAAATTTTTCATAAACATCCACATTCTCATGTAATGAATATTACTATTTACTAAACCATATCCCATTTCCATACGGTGTTCACTTTGACAACTATATGATTAACTATGGAATTATTGATAAACCCACATATATTATTCAATATTGATATTTAATAAGGCATGTGGTATTTTTTATATTTATTTTTTGATATGTATAATGCTTTGGATATGAGAGGATGTGTGGTTCCTGGAATTTATATATATTTTTATTGCATCATTAGGTTCTCATGAGATGATTGTGTTGGCCAAAATAAACTAGTTTTTACACATATTTTTAAACTGTCTATATGATCGATCTTCATATTACAGATCCTCATGTACCTTTGACATGATGTCTAATAATTTTTCATTTCCTTAACAGGTATTTCCGTTATTATTCACCATTAAAATATCCATAGATAAATTTAATTTTAAGTTCATTGATTAAATGGAATGTGTCTCACTTTCCTTTCCATATTCAATTTTCGTTATCTAGTTATTTTATTGGAATGCGTTATCAACTATTTACCATTCCATGTTCATTGTTTCCCATATATTCATTTTTTATTCCCCTTCACTTTCCATTATTGATCATTTGAGCTTAAATTTATTATTTTTTCCCAAGGTTATGATGAATAAATCATTGAATAAGCATTCAAGGATATTGTTTATTTCATTTTATTTTGTATCTTTTTTGAATTTTCTATTTTACAATGTATGGTGGGAATCATATATGTAATTTGGATTTGTAAGAATACGTTACTAATCGGTCCTTCTAGATTTAATTCCTTATTATCAAGCTAATATAATAAAATAATGCATCAGATCTAGGATTCTAGGTATGGGGAATTATAGTTACTACGTCAATTTATCTCAATTTATCATTTGATCAACTTGTATGAAATTATATCTTTTTGAATTTATCAATATTTTTATATCTCCCCATTTATAAATCTTATTCAAATACATTCAGATTAGTTGATTGGGAACAAGTGTATATGGCATCTTGGGAACCTGTAAATCCTTATGGGAGTACATAAAATGATATTAAATAATTGAATAATACACGGGTATGAATTAAAAAACATATATTTTCATAGAATAATGTAAGATATTAATCATGGTTGGTCCTCCTACCATTTTATTCTCATAGTATCACCTCCTACTGACACACAATCATCCCTCAAAGGTAGAACCTCAATGGTAGAACAACCAATGGTTTCACACCCAAAGGTTGAACACCTAATGGTAGAATACCCATTATTAGAATAACAAATGTTATCACACCCAATGTTAACACTCTCAATGGTTTTACCCCTATAATATCATGGTCACACCTCCTACCATGTGGAGATCACAATATAACTTCCTACTATCTCATTGTATCACCTCCAACCATCACAAATCTCACAATATCATATATCTCCTCACAATAAGAAATATTTTATTACATAGTTCTCCAAAGTATGGTTGAAAACTAATCCATGTTCATAGAATACTAATGTAGTCAACTAAAAGATAACTTTCTAAATGCATCAAACCCTCAAAAGGATAAATGTAAAATATGATTATGTGGATTGAACAAACATTATTGATCAAATAAATCAATTGGAACTATTTATATATGTATAATATAATAGGGTTACCATGTCACTCTAAGATTGGTTTTACCACATCATTTTTTTCTTATGTATTAATGCTTCTAAATAATAGATCTCATTCCGAAAGTTGTTCCATGTGAGTAACTAAGACTACAATGAGTTTTCTCTTCCTCTTCCTATATGCCTCCCCACATAGTGGAGCCACCCACTCCTTTGTGTACTATAAAAACTCTCTATCCTACTTATGTAGAATAATTTACTCCCTTCCACCTTATTTTGGTCATACATGTTGGCTCTCGTGTGGTGATGTTTTCTCCAATATGTGTAGTTGAGCTGGACCCTTGTATTTCTCAGGTTTATAAATGTTTTTTTCAAACTCTCTAAAAGTAGTCAATAAATATTTCAATATAATGCATTGGAACCATGAAATTCCTCAAAAAATATAAATATATTTTCATGGAATTCTCTTCAAAACTTTTTCATCATCAATTTATATGTTTAATTATCTTTCAACAACATGAATTGAACTCCTTAAAAAATATTATTGGGATCTATCCTTAGACGTGATTCATCTTCACATCTTATTAACATTTGTATAAGAAAAATTAAAAATCACACAATGGGGACTCAACATAGTTGTAAATGTTATAGGTGTTTTGTGAGATATACCAACATCCATATACAATAAAGAAACTTTTTTCAATGATGAAGATCTTGAACATGTGGGAATGACCCATGTTTCTCAAACCAAAATATGTTTAATAAGATAAATTTAAAGAATATTTGATCTTATGAAAATTTTAAACACTTGAATTTATCAAAGGAAGAACAATGATTTTTTTATGATACCTGGAGTCAAATAATATTTTTAATTTGGTTTTGCAAACAATATAAACCAGTGGGATCAAGAATAACAATTTCCAAAAGACTATAATCGGGAGATAGTTTGGTGTATTTCATGATACCAACTCAATTAATTAATGTTTTGGGTAAAGGATGAAATATTGAAAATTTTTATTATAACTAATATTCATCTAGGTATAAATGTATGTCTCAAACATAACCCAGACATAGAAATGATGTTTTCACCCACATTAGGGGTTTAACCTTGTAAAAATCTAATGTTCCTTATGTTTTTTATTATTATTTCATTTTAGTAATTGTGACATTAAATATTGAGAGGATCTGTACACTTAAAAGTCCTAGATTTTAATTTCAATAAGGAAATTATAAAAATTGAAACACTTGTTCATCCCTAATTGTTTTTTATGCATCATATTCTTGATCACTTCAAAATTGATCATTTTTCATATGTATGTAGCCTGATTCATTTATTAGTGCATCATTGTATAAAAAAAACCATCATTACCTACCAATAAACATTATAACACAACATCATTAAGATCTTCTTCTACTCTATAAAATATTACATTCATTTATCCATAAGAATTTGACCACAACATGTTTCAACTTTGTTAATAGGTTAGTTAATTGTGTAAAATGTTTAACAATACCAATATTAACATTATATGTGAAAAAATGATTTTTAATAATATATATATTTTTTATTTTATTATTTCTCATATTATGAATTTATTTATGATATATTGATTTTTAAATTATATATTTATCTCTTTTCACAATAGATATTATATATCCACTTATATAATTAGTGTAAGAAATAATTATGTTTTAATAATGACAGAAAATATATTTTATTTAAATAACGAACAAAGATTCCCATATTTTATTATTTTATTTCACTAACTAAATAATTTTTATAATTATTACAAATTTATAGATATATTATTAATTATGGATTTAAATTGATATTAATTATTATAATAATATCATAAATTAGTATGACATGGTATGAAAAAATGAAACATTTTTTCATCTAATAAAATAATTCTATGAAACTATGTTAAATTAATATATTATGAGTTTTATTTTAAGAGGTAATATTTTTTAAATAGAGATATATTTTAATAAAATAGGTTTCATTTTTCGAATCATTATGTCAAATTTATATGAGAAGAGTATCACTAATTTTTTTAATGCTTTATATCTTGGTATAATGTAAAAGTGATGTAAAATAACATTTTTAGAAAAAAAATTTAAATTTTTATAAATTAAATTTCAATTAATTATAAATATTTTAATTCATTACATTTGTAAAATAATTAAATACACTAAATAATTATGGTCATAACAATAGTGATGTATTTGAATCTGAAATACTTATAAAAATAAGATTTCAAGTTCAAATTGACCAACAATATTTCTTAATAAATACTTTCTATCATGTATAGAGACCACTTGAGAAGGATGTATAATGTATTAAAATACTTAATATGCATCAAAAATGTATTTTGAAAATTAATTGGTGTATCATAATTGGTTAAAAGTTGACTAACACAATTTAACTAATTTTTCAAAAAATAATTTGATTTATAATAAAATTCTTCAAAAATATTATCAAAATTTTACTAAGAATGATATGAAAAATATTGGAAGCATCGTAAAATTTTGGGTGAGATTATAAAATAGACATTCAAAATAAATATTATTCAGTAAATTTAATGGAATTAATATATCATAAATATTATCCAAATACTTATGCAATGTTGACATAGTGCTTGTGCATTGATACAATCATTTCAAGGATAATTTTTGATATATAAATGCATCACTTTTGATATATAAATGATTAATTCATTCAGATTTATTTAATAGAATTTTTCATATTTGGAAGGACAATCCATTTTTTGGGAAACTAGAAAAATGAGTGAAAATTACTATGATCCACCCAAAGATGTATTCCCATGATGAAGGATGTTGATGGTATACATTATGAGGTTGAAACCGAAATATAGGGGTGAATGGAACTTTATGATCTTGAAATTAGAAATGCAAGGCCTCTAACTAATTCAACGAATGTAAAAAATTCAAGGTTTATAAACATTATAGTGTGTGAATCTAATTACAAATGTTAAACCAATATGATATTTGAATCCAATTCATAACATGAAACTATAATAAATAATGAACATAATACATGATGTGGTGACATTATAGGGTTTGAAAATTTAATAGCCCATTAAATTTGGAGAATTTTCCATGTAAATTTAGATTTTGGTTGGATTATTAATAAAATAAAAACCCAAAAACACCACTCAACATCTCAAATTGACCCAATAATCATAATATTTCATATATATGATGAATAAAATCCAACATAAGCCCCATGGAAGTATATAAATTTGGAGTTGAGATGCTGCTATTAGGGAAATTATTGAGGCCAAAGTCTAAAGTGAGAAGCTGCACTATATCATGGTCATATATATTCTTCTTCATTGGTTTCTTAACCATGTTTTCCTTTATTTGTGTCCTTCTATCTTGAAAAATCATTACTATGATGAGGGGGTAAAATAATGTTTGTTCAAGGGTTATAAAGTAAATTTGTGATATATTTTGGACCTTTTTCTTATTCTTATTCATGTATTTGGATTGATATAGTTGTATTATCATATTCCAATACCTTTCATTCCAATTTTTCATTTAAAATTATAAATTTATCTTAAATATCCTTTATAATTGTATGAATAGTTACCATGAATTGATTCATGACCATTTTCTCATCCCTGGAGACCTGGTTTAAATATGGTATTGAGAAAAACTCGAACCAGCAATGCCCAAATTTCCTAACCATGGGAAAATGTGAAATTTTGGGGTGAGGAAGGGATACCCTGACCATAGGATACACCTCATCAAGAATATGATTCCAAAAATTGATAAATAAATTTGAATACTAAAATCCAATTTCACCTTACCATGAAACTAGAAAACCCAAGTATGCATTTAAATATGATTTCTAAACAACCAATATGTCTTGCATTTTTTATTACTACAACTTTCTAAAAACCATTAAAATAACCAAAATATATTTCTTCCTCTTTCTACACATTATATAAATTAAATCCCTTAAAAATTTAAATCAACTAATTTTACCGTCATTTTGGGTTTGACCTTGAATATTTCTAACACTCAATTTTTATTGATTAAGTGTCACAGTTTTAGTTTTTATAAATTTTTTTTTAATTTGATTGGTTGGGAAATAATGATAACCATAGGTCCTATCAGAACTAGTGTTGTTGTTGGGGATTTTTTCTAATTATTTTTCAGGATAATTTTAATCTTACTTGATTATTTTATTTTACCTATTTTCATTAGTGTTTTTATGCTAGAATTGTATATTTTAAAAGAATAAATGCATGATTACATTACTCAAGATATAGAAAAGTTTATCTTTGATTATAATACAGACATTGAACACACTCTAAAGAAAAAATACACTACAACTAGGGTTAGGGGTAGATGCATCTAACTATAGGAGGACTTCTACAAATAGATCTAGGTTTGTGTATACTCATTGACTAAGGGTGTCCATCAAACAAAGGATTTCAACCATGTATCCTAGCATAAAAAATTGTAGTAAATCACTTCAAGATCAAAATAGAAATCATCCAAATGACCTAGAATGTTTTGAAATTCACCAAAAAACCACATGAAGATCCGAACTCACATCTTGAAAGCTTTATATAGCTCTATAATACCTTCTCATTCTAGAATGATTCAAGTGATGTGGTACTGATCAACTTATTTCTATTTTCATTTTGAGAGAGTTTTATATTAGATTGAAATCACTCCTTCTCATTCCATAACTACATAGAATGAGATGAAAAGGATATTCCTCACCTGATTCTTCTCACCATTAAAATTAATAGAAATATGTGTTAACATAATAAATAGAAGTCCATTAGAATATGAATATCTATAATATTATAAGAAAAAATAAAAATATATGACTCATAAATTCCCTCATCATAATATAGATATATAGATATAGATTTTTATTTTTTAAGGGTTTGTCATATGGAAGAAATTTGATTATGGATACGTAAGTTAGAGAATTACATATGAATAAATTACTTAAAGAGATATATAGCTTGTATGAAAAGATTGAGAGCAATATGTTCAAATGGAAACAAAAAGTGACGTAATAATTAGGCATCAATGTGATAAAAAACAATAGGTGCATGATGGTTTATATTGAATCCTTAAAAAGAAATATAGATTGAATTATGGTACAATAACAATAACCCCCATATATACATAAAAAAGATGTCAATTACGCTGATTATAGTAGCGGGAATAACTTTTAGTGTTGTATTTTAAAGCAAAAATTATAGAAAATGATATCAGTAAAGGGAATTAGGATTCTAAGAGCCTCAATGACCTTCTCCCAAAATTTAGTTTCACATGAGAGAGGAGAAATTTGAAACATTAATAAAATCCACTTGGGAATTTATTAATGAAATTATAGCCTACTTAGAAGATCATAGTACATCAAATAATAAGAAGATGTATGACTCAAGAGATAATTGGTTAGAACCACAAGACATCATATACCAAGTAGGAAAAATTACTGACCAAATTAAAGACATTCCAAGAGTACTACAAAGATTCCCTAAAATATTACCACTTAAATATCTTAAATTCATCAAATTATAAAGTGAAAAAATCACTAAGTAAAGCCTGAATCAAGTAAGAGACAACAAATAGAAAAAGATGGTGAAGATCTAGAAAAATGTTATGAATGAAAATATGAAAAATAATTTGAATAAGAACCAACACAATCAATGTTAATTATTTCATTTCTATAAAAACTAGTACATGTTAGGATCGACATGAAAAAATTAATTTTATTGAAAATTTTAAATATTTTATTATTAATATTTGTTTTGTAGAATCCCTCACAAGCAAATTTTCCGATAAAATTTTTACAAAAATTCTGGTGACCAATGAGAAAATTCTTGAAGAAATTTGCCCCATCCCACTCACATGTGAGAACTCAGTAGTGGTATCAGAGGACATACCTAAGAAGACATGAATTCTAAGTATATTTTATATACCTATCTTTATAAAGGAAAAAAATTGGAAATGTTTTTTTTGTGATTTAGGTTAGAGTCTCCATATCATTCCATACACCACTTATAAAATTTAGAGACTAGGGATGCTAAATCCCCCTGGAGTTTAATTATAGTTGAATGACTCGATAATAAATTATCCATGAGGGATCACTGAATATATTCTAATCAAAGTAAAAAAAATTCTACTTTCTAGTTGACTTCTTCATAAGTGATATGGAATATCCACAAACTCAACTCATTATGGGGAGACCATTTTTCGCTAGTTAGAATGAAATGATAGGCATGAAATGTGGAGAAATCTACCATAGAGTTTCTTATAAGAAATTGAGTTTCAATATCCACATAGAGATGAAGATCTATGATGTGATATAAGAAATTGAGTTGTGAGAATACAAAATACCTAAAGTTGAATGTATCAATGAAATTAAATAGGTAAACTGGATAAATGTTATTTTATAAAAAGATGCTTAACCGAAAAACACTAAAAAATAAAGATAATCTTAGGATTTCAACCATTGATACTAGAGAAGTGACTAATTCCTCCATGTTCGAGATGGTACAAGAGGTACAGATGGTACATGACCCTCTATTTTGTTTTAGGACTAATGAATAAATGGTGATCTGTGCAATAGAAATCAACCAAATGTTTTTGGGAGGAAAAATTATGTTTTTTCACAGAATATGGATAGAGTATGACCTATATGGGTAGGTTACAACTAAGAACATTTGTAAACCCTTAATAGGTAAAATATTTCTAATAATATGTCACCTGAGCTAAATATGATGGAGGTAAGCCATATAAAATGATTCTAAACAAAAGGGATTTTGAAAGGAAACCTGATTTTATTTTTATTTTCTATTTTCTATTTATAGAGGAATGTATTAAATTTCCCCAAAATCATTCAAAATTAACTATTAATGTCATGGGATTTACCGTATTTATTATTAATTTGAAATACCATCATGACTATGTTTGGAAAAACATAACAGAAACCACAAAATGAAGCTGTAGGACCAATAGTGGTCATGAACCAAATTCACATTGTGAATATATATAAAATAAACATTAGGAAATATATAGTTATACTGAATCCAATGCAGAGAAAACCTATGTGTCTGGGTTTAATAAGTTATTCAATAAGGGGTAAGTGGTTTAATTATTTATTTTAAATTTTATTCCCAATATTTAACACTTTTATAGCTTTCAACATCCAATTTTAGTCCCACGTTAGATTCTTTATATACTCAACCGAACTTGGAGACATAAAATAATTTAGTTACATTACATGCCATGATTTTAATTTCATAGTGAATAAATTTGAATGATAAAATGGAGAAAATAATTAGTAGGGATAGTCATGTGGATTATGATTTGGAAAATCAAGACTTAAGGATACGATTTGGTCTTTACAAATGATTTTTTGAGATTTTTCGAATCATGAATATCATTTATTTTCCATAATTGTTTTAATTATTATTATGAATTATAGTGATTTTTCCCAACCATTTGTATCATTCACAATATGTCTCAAGAACAAAATGTTTTCTATTATTTCTATGGTATATTTCTTATTAAACTTATGAATATTCTATTCTATAACTTTCTTAATATGTTGTCCAAGATATGATTGAATATAATCAATTTTAATTTGATTGTGGCTTATTTTTTTAACCCTTTATACTTGGATCGACCTTATCTTAATAATTTTTAAGCCATAGATTCCATGAACAATATTTCTAGGAAATATCTAACGTTATAAACCTATTTTAACAATTCCTAACTTCTTTTAAATATTTTTCATGATATTTAAAATTATAAGCATGGGGGAGATACTATTCATGGTCATTTAGAATATACTAAATTTTGTATATTTTTCAAGGGATTTTTATTATGATTTTAGGAGATTATATAATATCATTCATTATTTTTTATTACTCTCCTATATTGGTAAAAATATATATAATAAAATTAAACTACAAAATTGGGTTGTGTCTTAGAATGATAAAAAAACACAATTACTAGACCGATGATCTTTTGATAATATTTGGTTAGGAGAGGAACATGAGATTATTCATAAATTTATTTTTCAAAATATATAAAAATACATATATGAATAAAAAAGGGAAATATAGGTTGATTCATTCATTTAGCATACTTTTATCATGAACCATCCCTGAGCTTTGGGGGGAGATAATATATGTAAAGGGGAGATTTTTATTGAGATTATCATTTTAATATCACATATCTTGTATTGGAGTCATGAATCCTTTTTTATAATTTCTTATTTTACATCATCTGCCTACCAACCCTAATCATCTTAATAATTTGATCCGAAATGGAGGAGCTTGTATGATTAATTTTTATTTTTTCCTTTACACAGTAGAGATGATGGATGCCTTGCAAGCCTATTGTAAGTGACATATTCTTGAGGTATGTGTAAAACTATTATTATATTATTACCGTCATGGTGAGTATCAAAATTAAAACTGAGGTATATTAAAATTGAATTCATATTAATAATATATTGAAATATAAAAATTTATGAAAAAATTAACCATTTCAAAAGATAAAAATTAAAATTCTTTACTGATTTCTTCCATTGAAATGTGAGGTGCTAATGAATTTTAAAATATGATACAAGAATATTTATTTTCACATTTAATAAATTTATATTATTAGAATTTAATTTATACCATGTTATAGTGTGAGTTCAGAATATAATGTGTAGATTCCATCCTGGGGGATAATTCTGAATTCATGTTTGTAAGATTTGATATAATAATTTAATGTAACACCCCATCCCAAAAAGCTTGGAGTTGATGAATTATTTTATTACATTAGCATGATTAAAAGAAATAAAATCTTAAAGTATTGATCATTTTAGCATTTTTTTAAAACCATATTTCAAACATGCTCCCTGTAATAAATTGGGAAAAGAAAATAAATCATAAAACAAGTAGAAGATCAACATATATGAAACTCAATCTAAGGATTCTTCTTCATTACCTGTTTAAATTAAACTTGATTAGGGTGGGATAAAATGATTATTAAGAGTAAGTAAGGAGGATGAAATATTGGATCAATAATAGTAACACAACAAGGGATGGTAAATTACTAATAACACATCACATTTAAATATCTGGATAAGGAATTATCAAAATGGTAAGATAAGTAAGTGAAACATTATCCATTTAATCAATTAACTAAGAATGAACTAAATCAATAGAAATTATAAATGATATAATCTCATGGAAAATAAGAACTAATATTGAATGAGAGAAATTATTAATTATTGGAAACCATGTTTCCTAGGTACATGGTAACTTTACCATTAAAACATTTGAAATATGGTTTATAACATATCAGGTAAAAAAATATCTTATTTGGCTAACTAATTTGTCTCATGAGATTATCAATGCATCAAGGGGATATCAATAAACAGGTCCTACCCATGTGATACCTATATAAATCATTACTTAAATATCAAATAATCTAATTAACTTGTGAACAATGTGCCTTATCAAATATCTATATTGAATGAGACATAAAAATGTATCAATAATTCCACAGTTAATTTAATAAATATCAAAGTGAACATCATATGTAAAAAATCGTATATAGTTTAGTAATTTATAATATTCATTTAATGTTAAAATGTACATTTTAGATAAAATTATCATAATTAAGTGATTGTTTCCGTATAAAGTTAACAATCATAAAAGAAAGTGATATTGCAAAGATAACATTTATCACATGGAAATATTAAAGGAAAACCCCTTGGATGAGATAATTTAATGTAAAAAATTAAATTGCATGAAGATAAAATTATTCATATCATAATATATCAAAATGGGTAGTATATAAACCACACAAAAGAAGTAAGTGGTCAATGAAACATTTATCTCACAGATGTAAAAAGAAGATGAAAATTCATTACCTTATCCTTACTATTTGTGTGTTGTATTTTCCTAATTTAGATTGGTATAGACATGTTAATAACTTATAATAAAACCATTTTCATATTTATGGTATCATATAAGATCTTATTATAATATGTTATTACAAGTTTGTTAGTTATATTTTATTAGTTTCACTATTTTGGATGTTAATTTCCTACATTCTCGAGTATGTTTTTGACATGTTATTTGTTTTTAATATTATGTAAATCATGATTTAATCATCTAAAAAAATAGAACATGATTCAAATAATATATATTTATTATATATATATTTAAATTAACCAATAAAATTTATAGACAGGAAATTAAAAGAAGTTTTCATGGAGATGGTAGGTCATACGTATGCAAGAACACTACTTCCATTTCACTGTTGTATTTAAAAGAATAGAAATTATATTATATTTATGTATATTATAATTATTGTATCATATTAACGACTTATGTTTCATATATTTTTATTAAAACTATCATTAATATGTTACATGTAAAGTGTGAATATATCACATTGCTTTGAGGAGGCGGTAGTCCACACATCCACAAATGATGTTACCGTATTTAGAAAAATGGAAACCATGAAGATATGTGTAATATAAAAATTATATATGAATTAATAAAATAGGAATATCATATATATCATATAAAATCAATGTTTCCATCATAATTTCCACCATGAGAGGTGGTACTTAAATAATGAATAGTCATTGTTTCACGAGGTAGTAGTTCATCATACACAAAATGTAAGTTCATTACCCATTTTATGGAAGTTTGTGTAAGTGCATTTATAAAACTTATGTTAAAGAGAATCAGTATACTGAGGATACTTAGGGTATTATTTAATAATTATATAAGAATAATTTTGGAGGTGGACAACGAGAATAAAACAAAGGATCTTGTGGAAGGATGTTACCACATCATTGGGTAACTCCTCTTGATTTTCACCAAAGGGATTCCTTGTTTGGATTTATAAAAAAGGTGAGGCTTATAAGTTTATAAAAGGTATTATAGAATATTATTTTATATTATTTTATGTGAGACATAGGGATTTATTGGTGTGAATATGTGGTAGGGTGAGTTCCTTTTATAATAGAGGAGGAGTGACATTCTTATAGATTTTTTATAAAGGAATTCCACCAATGTTTTTCCAATAAAAATCGGCTCCAATAATGGTAAAATCGTATAAAATAGAGTATAGTGTAGAAATATAAGAATAAAAATGATTTATGAAAAAAATTAGGTCTTTTTGAATCTTAATATTATGGTGTAGTTCTTTGTTAAGCTAATTTTTCTCTTAATTACTCTAAATATTTTTAATAAATTTCACTGTTATTTTTGGTCAAAAACAAAGTTGAACTTATTATATATTATAAATTAATATTTTTATTAATTGTAATATATTTTTTAAAATTACAATTACATATGTTGAATAAGATAATATAAAATTAATTTCATAGATGGGGAGGCACATTAGGTTTTTAAATTAAAAACCTTCAAAAGATTGCTAATTTATTTTATCAAATTTCAAAGTGAAATTGATTAAAATGACCTCAATTAGATACATATTTGTAAAATTGTAATTATTAATATTTAAAATGAATAAAAATTTAATTTTAAATTATAAATAAATTATACAAAAAAGCAGTTTTGGATTAAAATTTTGTATTTTCACTATTCCTCAAAAAATGAATCTTCATATAAAAATACTAAAAATTCCCCCTAAAAAATGTTATTTTTAAATTTAAAAAATAAAGTCATTTTTTGATATTAAATTTATAAAACATCCAAAATTTATATTTAATATAGGATCTTCATCAGAATATAATAGTACTATTATTTATTAAAACATTGTTGTTTTTTGTAGAATTGATTTTTTCTTATCTTATTACTACCAAATATAATGGATGAATATAAAAAATATATGATTCAAGATAATATTTATATTAGATTAATATGACTCAATAATTGTATTGAAATTTAATTTATTCGGATAAAATGACTCAATAAGCATAAAAATATTTTTTTATAAAACATTCCCATTATATTTAATGGGTTATTATGTTCATTTATAATTAATATGTAGCCAATAAATTCAAAAATATTTTTTCATAAGTTAATTAATCATATTCATAACCATAAATTTAAATTCTTGGTATTTTATATTAAATAATTATATCTTAATAACATATTATTCTTTTGTAAAACTCGGTCTTCTGTGTACCATAAACTAGAAAATAACTTCGTTCTTGTGTGTAATGAAAGATGGATCGGTGTTGTAGGAATTAAACGATATAGAACATATTTATTTAAAATATTAAATATATCCTAGTGTCTCAATATTTTATATTCCTTTCTACATTTGGTGTTGCATGTCATACATGCTATTCAATACAAGATTTTTACTTTAGAATTTTTGGGTGTTACATTTCATGTATTATTTTCATATATAAATGTATCACTTTTCATATATAAAGGAATACTTTTTTATCATTTATTTAATGTAATTCAACATATTTTTATGGACACTTAAATTTACGAGAAATGACAAAAATGATTGAAAAAACATGATTTCGACAGAAATATGGATTCCCATGATGGAGGATGTCTATGGGATACTATTGAGTTTCAAAACAGAATAACTAGATTTAAATGGATATTCGGGAGATATAAATATGAAATTATGGTCATGTGACCAATTCAATACCTATAACCATTTTAAGGCATCTAACCATTGCACGATCTAAATTTATTTCCAAAAGTGAAACCATTATAGGGTGTGAATTTAGTTTAGGATATAGATCCATTAATGGTCATGAATCTAGTTCCCAGAGCAAGAGAATTATATGAAATGAAAATATTATAGGTATTTAATGTTTTGTGATTTTCCCCAAAAAATTTAGGTTTTTATAGTATTTTGGATGAAAAAATTATCAAAAAAACTACTCAACACCACTGATTGACCAGATATTCAAAATGAGACATATTTATGAAAAATTAAACCCATCATGATCCCCATGGGAGTGTATAAATAGATAATTGAGCTTCTATTTTTAGTTGTATTCTAGAGACCAAAATCTTAGGTGACATGTTTCATTTTTATAGGGTCCTCTCCATTCTTCTTATACATTTTTTTATTCATATTTTATTTTATTTCATTCCTTCTATATTACTACATTATCATTATGATAAGGTTTAAAACATGTCGTGTTCTATAGATATGTATCGGAAGGGGGAACATGTCATTTGATCTATTTTTTATTCTTATTCATGTAGTTTTATTTATTTTGTTTTATTATCAACTTAAAATACCTTTATTTTCATTTTATAACCATTGATAAGTGAATCTAAAAGAACATTTTCAATTGCACAACTGGTTACCCTGAACTAAGACATGACAATTTCTACATTTAGGAAATATAAGTCCAAATATGGTAGCAAGATAATCATAAATCTATAATTACATAATTATGTAACCATGGAAAAAGGGGAATCATTATTTTTAGGAGGGGATACCATGACCATTAGATCCACCTCATCTCAAATATAATTCCCAATTTTTAATAATAATTTCAAAATCTAAAATCCAATTTCACCTGGACACTAAAACTACAATACCCCAACATGCGTTTAAATTTTATTTCCAAACAACCAATCTACTGTGTTTTATTTATTCCTTTCACTTTCCTAAAAATAATTACAAAACCAATGTATATTTATTAATTATTTTCAATTCAAATAAATAAATTCTTTTGAAATACTAAATTAACTAATAACCATATTTTTTGGTTTAACCATAAATATTTCTAATATGATACTTTAACTAAATAAGTATCAAAATTTTATTTTTTTTATAAATTTTCTATTTTTATTAGACACATAGAGAGAAAAAATACACCCTTAGGTCCTTTCACACATCATAATAAATGTCAAAATTTGTTGATTAATTGATAATAGTGGGATTAGAAAAGGAAAAGTATGGTTTTATGTATAGATAGTATAAAAAATACATGTTTTATATTTATAAACCTTAATTTTAAACATATATAACATGATAATTATGAATAGGCCTATCATGTTATTATGTATAGAAAATGGTGGAATTTTAATGCATTCATGATATGATTGAGGGAAACTGATTTGATTGGTTTTAAATTATTTAAATGTTGAATAATAAATTATCCTAGTATTAATAGTTGAATTTAAATGTTGAATGATTTGATATTTATCAAAAATTCTAATGCAATTTCCACTTAGTTCTTGATAAGCATGACAATATTCCAAAATATGGGCTTTAAAATATTAAATGTGAATATTTTTAGGGTGATTTGAGTGTTTCATAGTATTCAAGGATCAATAAGACATTTATGAAATGATTTAAACGTTAAATCGTTAATTGAAAAATATTCCAGATATTTTTAAACATAAATATCATTATCAACGCTCATAATATCTTTAACTCAAAAATTGTAATAATTGATTAAATAATTAATTAAAAATAATATAATCATATGAATACAAATAATTTGATATAGAATACAAATAAATGTAATATTTTCCAAATCCAACTCAAAATTACATTCCAAAAATAATAATGAATGGGTATTCAAAAAAACTACCAAATGTTTAATATAAAATGAACCTTAATCTATTTATTACAAAACACACACATATATATCATTTTTATAGATTTAGTGTTCTCAAATTATTATAATACTTTCTCACATTTTATATCCTTTGGTTACATGATTAATTAAAAAATCCATCATCATAAAGAGTACCATGTGATAAGATTCAACTATTTAAGGTAAGTACCATCTCATTTTTATTTATTTTTATTATTTGATCCATTAATTACTTCTTGAATATGATATATTAATTTAAAAAAATTTACATTAATAAAAATTTCAAATAATATTATAAATATGAATTGTGGACATTTTTATAAGTATTTATTTAATATAAAATGTTTGCGTTTAGGATACTTAAGCTACTAACATGAATGATCCGATGATATTTTTTATTTATAATTTTATAGGATTAACAAAATAGGAATACAGAATATTTATGATATATATTCTGGATTTAAATTATTATTATAGTTTTATAATGGTTACATTCAAATTAGTGTTAGTTATATAATATGTCTTTCTAATTGCTAATGTTACCTATAATGAGAATTACATAGATTTTATCACTCTTAAATGTACCCATAACTCTAATATAATTATAATGTGTAATTTTGAACCATTATTAAATTTGTATTCCATTACCTTGAACATTTTTATGATTTCAAAATCATTAATTAAAAATTATTCCCATGATAATCATTGTGAAAGAAGCAAAGAAATATGATAAAGTATATTATTTTGGGATATAGAGTCTAGTTAAATGAGTTTGATGTTATAGTAATTATATTTTTCTACCAGTTTCCTCCCATTAAGTTTTTAAAAATTTTATTTTAATATATCCATCTAAGATTATATCCATTTACAATTTTATAAATAATTTACTATTTTTTAGTTATTTATATTTTTTTCTCATGATATCCTTCTTGATTAATTTTTACCATATAAAATATGACATTACATGGTAATTTTAATACTTTCCTCTTTTATTTTTTAATCATTCTATTAAGTTGTATCTATAACATCCCACTGATGTTATCTATGAAAATTATCTCTTATTTTATTATTAACATATAACTTTATTTAATTATTATGTAATAATTTTATTTTTGTTTCCTTTTAGTGGGTAATTGGTTAACCCATTTTATTATATTTATTTACTTTTTTTTGATTCACTTTGATGATTATTATTCTTGGTTGAAATGATTGTTCCTAAGTGTTTTATTCATTTTATCATTTGTTGAAATTTTATATGATGATCTACTAAAATATTATATACCACCTTATGATTTTGATAATTATTTTCCCTCAAGAGAATTTATTTTTGAATTATTTGGATATAAAATTCTATTATGGGGGGTTATAAGGGATTATGGGTGATATGAATTAGATTCTCCAAGAAACCGTCTTGATAATTGAATAATATTTAAGTTTTCATAAGAGTTTTCTTTATAATCCTCGTTATATTCTATTTTAATGAGTAACATAGTTACCATTTTATTTATTTAATGATATAATTTATGTTTTTCATCTCATATAATTGATTTTTTATTTCAACAGATTACATTCATCTTCATGATTTTTTATATATATTATGGCCTAATGAGTTCAGTCACTAGGTTGACAGCATAGTGTTGTTTATATGATTATTCGTGTTTTGTATTTATAATTTTTTAAAGGATTAGGATTGATTATGATGTCATCATTAAAGTTATATTTTCTCATTAAATAAGAATTTGAAATGTTTATTGAAATAGTTTTATGAAATAAATAGATTTTTATAATGTGTAAAAGATTGGTTCATGATATGTATTAGGATGTAATATGTATCATAATTTTCAGAAACACTAATCCAATAATTTAGTAATGTGATTATATAAATATTTTATTAAAACATGCAATTATGTGATAGCTATGAAAAATTCTCCATTTTTCATATCAAAGAATAGTGTATATAACATTACGGGTTTCGATGTAGGTCAGTAAATATAATTAAAATGTTTTAGATAATTTTTGGGGATAATGTCTTTATTGAATATTATATAAAAAATCCTTTGAAAACCATAATGTTTAATATGTGATTCAATGTAAGGGTGATTATGGTTATTGGGGGATAAAATTAATTCACTCTTAAAAACATATATGATCATAGATTTAAAAAACATCTTTTATGATTTATTAAGGATTCTATTTAAATTATTATTGATTAAATATTTTTTATTGTTAGGATAAGAATAAGGAGTTAAAAATTAAATAAACTAATGTTGTACTAAATATTTTATAGGATAAATTGTTTATTTTCATATGGATTTTTAATCTAATTTATAAATTATTATTTATTACTCACAATAATCATTTTTATTATTTCTTGTATTCGGTAAAATTATTAATATATAATTTAATAAAAATTTAAACATACTATTGGCTCTAAAATTATTTATATTAATAATTTCGGTGTTTTTTTATTTTTTAAATTTTTTTAATAAATCACACTACAAGTTATGAAATTCATGTTGAATTTGAATTTTTATTTTAAATAAGGGGATATTTTTGGAATTGAGGATTCAAATAGGAATTTTAAGAGCTGTGAAATATCAAGGGGATATTTTGGATTTGTAAAATGGATTGAGAGGTGACCTGAGTGATTGGATGAATATCATGATATTGAGGTTCATGTTTATATTTTTTAAAATGATTATACCCCATCACACAAATACGGAATGGTTATGGGAAACTATGTCTGAAAACAAAGCGGGATTGTCTGTCTTAGGGTGAGGGTGAATGGTTTTTGAATGGTTATAGAGACACCATAAAAAAACATTAATTTTTTATTAATAGGTATCTTCATGTTTTAAATATAGTTTGGAAAAAATCTAGGCCACACCATACACAATGTTACTCTTAAGATAGTGGAGAAAACGCAGTTGGGAGATGATTTCATAAACCATCTGTCCAGACCATGCAAGGGGGTTTGGATCATGACAATTCAATCCTCATGGTTGGAAATTTTATTATAAAATTTTTATGCAACCATGTGACTACTTCATTTTTATTAAAAACTGAATATTACCCATTCAACCCTCCATTTTTTAAACACATACTCCCTCCTCTATTATCCCTCACATGAAATTGAATTATGAGGGACACTTCCCCTACTTTTCTATCGATACAAATTGAAATGGGAAGCTTTCATGATGTTTTTAGTTGATTGGAGGTATAGTTTCTTCTCATTCATCAATTTTTTTTAATATTACTCTGTTTTGGATTTTAGATGATATGGTTATGGTCTCAGTGATCATTACACCATAGTATGGTGGAATCATACCAATATGATGAGGATTTTTATTAATGTTTCTAGAGGGTTCCCTAAGATAATGAATTCAATTTTTTTATACCCTTCTAAAGATAGTACATATACTGATGGTTATTTAGATGGATTGAAATTGACATCGATTGAATCATATTAAAATGAAGGATCAATTAATGAGTGTTGATTAGGATTTTACTTGATATAGTTTCAGGAATATTCCATGCACATTCCATATGTGGTTAGATTCCATTTTAGTAGGTGGATGGCACTCAAGACAGTACCCATGAGTTGCAGTATGTGATAGATTGGGAATGGTTAGATGATTCAACTATGGTAGAACATTCAGATTTCTTAAAACTACCAAGTTAGTTCCCCAGAAAGTGGGGGAGTATTCCTCACCTAGTAGCATGTGATTACCTAGATGGGTATATACCAAGAAAAAATATGGATCAGTTGGGTGCATGAGAAAAAACTTATGATGATTTGGAATTAGAGATGGGCCCCATTCCTTTCTGAGTGATCCCTGTATTGGCACGGATAATTAGGCTAATGGGTCCTTTATATGATTATAATACTAAAGAGGGGTGATAAGTATGTTTTGTAATGGGATTAAAACAAAATATGAGAATGGGATAAGGGACCCCATGTAGGGTGTCCACATATATTGTATAGCCTTGGTGACCCTACTGGGAAACCAGTGTGTTGATGTCCTTATCAAACATCATAGTTTGGGATCATATATTTTTTGTGTTATGTGTAATCATAGAACACTATGATTGATAGTGCGATCCTGATGTATCTATATTTATTATTCTAGGTTGGGTTCTTTTGATACCAACATAGGATATGTGTAACTCGTTCATGTGGGTGGAAAACCAATGCAAGGATAGAAATATTCTATATGAGTTTTTGATTGAGGATATTCTACACCTCTATGTTTCTAGATGATATGTGATATTCTACAGTTTTCCATGATAGCATGAATTTATTCCCCTATGTCTTGATCTTAAATTATATATTGTTTTCATGAATGTTTGTGTATGACCATGAGTTTTGAGATGAAATTATATATGGTTTCTTGTAAGTGTGTTTGTATTCCCCTCTATTTCCAAATAAAATTATATAAGGATTCCTTATAGTGTGTGGGTATTAATTTTAGTTTCAACATCAAATTATATAAAAATTTTCGGGATGATGTTGTGTTTCCTCAGAGTTTCAAGATGAAATAAAATTTATATATAAGGACAGAAATATAATCCTGAGTTTTCTGATTATGTATGATTCTAGGTTGGGAAATGTCACCCCTTGTTTCTGGATGGTAGGTTTTTTGATTCTTAGTAACGGAGTTTTCCACTAGGTTCTAAATGAACCGGTATGTGTTTCCCTCTAGGGAGAGTATATATCAAGGATCTTGATGACCTGCTGCTAGTTCCGTAGTGGAGAAAAGTTATACCCTTAGGTTTAATATTAGGTTTGTTATGAATCTTGATGTTTTTTTCCATTATGAATATTTCAAAAAGATACTTTTATGCATATTGAAACTTCGGAAATTGATTAAATAAGTATGGTCAACCTAGGTTGTCACCATTAAACTAGAGTATTGATGTTGATTTTTTTATTATATTACTTCATTTTTACTTATGTTGTGAATATCACATTTTGATACAACACATTATTGTTCATTCTAGGGATCCTATTGGTGGATCCAAAATGAGTTTTAATCAAACCCTTGATGGTTTTCCATGAATCACTGGTACTTAATTAGACCTTATTGTTAATAATATTATGCAGGGAAGATGCTCGGTGTTGTTTAATCGAGTGAAATAAGTCAAGTGAAGTTAATAGATGGATGATATTAATCTTGTGGATGGTAGTAAATCCTATATATATTTAATTTTTCTTTCTTATTATATATATATGATCCCCTTGGGGGAATATTAGTCAGTATTGGTTCTTTTATGGTTCCAAATTACATTAAATATAAAATATTTCTTATTTATTGGATATTTTCACTATAATGATTATTTTGGATGATTCTTTGTTATTTCCATTTCTTTTTTACTTTGAACTGATGGTATAGTCTCCTCACCATACCACTATAGACCATTTCCACTAGTTATAAGTCTCATGGGTATGGGGAGGTGTTCTTCGGGTCCCCATAGTGACTCTGGTCGAGATACCTATAAGTGGAGTATAGTTAGAGGACATTAAAAAGCGTTATAATATTTTCTTTTTCTTTTTATAACTATATTAGGGAATGGTAGTCATTGAATATGGATTTATCAAAGCCTGTGAGGGACATAGAACTAGGGTGTCATGAATACTTTTTTTTATTGTATTTCTAGGTAATAAGGTATATATGATTGTTATTTCTGGATTTTTATATTTTAATTGAGATATTTATTCTATAATGTTGTCTTATTTTAAAAATTAATACTGATTTTTTCCCTTGGTCCATTGGAATATTGAATGTATGTATGAATTATTCATGAGAAATAGGATTCAGGTGAAATTTATGTTCTTTTGTATGACTGATATCACCAATTGCAGGGGTTTGTTGTTTATTATTTATATAAAAACATATATAGTGTTTTCCAATAAAACCTTTTTGGATTTATTTCACTCAACATGTCCAAATAATATTTTCTTCAATGATGGGTCATGTTGATCTTATCGATGTATTATATTTGATTATAAATATTCACTCCCTTTATATAAGGGATGTGTAGTGAACCCTAGTGACATAATAAATTCATTGAATTCCTTCACAATGAACCCCTTGGGGGGGATTAAGAAATAATTTTGATTAAAAAAAGTGTAAACAACAAATATAGTGTATTCCCAGATACCTTTGTGGATGCATTCTATATTAAAAAAACCATATTATTATGGTATGATTGAAATGGATCATCATAGGGTTATATTGTTATGTATATATATATATATATTATGTTGTATCCCCCAAGGGGTAGTCTTGTATACAAATTCTTGGTGAGGATTAGTTCCATAGAGTTCTTGATGACATTGAATGTAATACCTAATTATTAAATGAATATTAGAACCTTAGAGTTTTCATTATGAAACATATATAGACATGTTATGTTGTGACAAGAAAATGGATGTGCCCTCTGTTCTATTTCCAATGTGTGACATGATTAAGGGGTTGTTACGAGTTCCTAGTGCCCTGAAATATTGATCAATATATTGATGATTTGAATGAAATCTACAAGGGCAACCTAATATATGGGTTAACTATATCTTGGGAGTGCCTTTGAGGGATGAGAAAATGTTACATTACTTACAATTTAAATCAGTTCATGGGAGGTTTGACCATGTATATGTTATAGTTGTTGATATGCATTATGAATTTTTGATCCAAAGAACATGAGTTGTCTTAGATTCAAGGTGATTAATGTTTGATTTGAATTTTTTTTTCAATACTTTTGGTGTAATTATAGGATTATTGTGATACTAAAATAATCACCTAGTATATTATTTTATATCAAATATTTTGATATAATTTTAGGAATAAATATTGAGTTAACTTTTAGGGGCATACATGATTTTTTTCATGTTATTATGTCCTGGTAATTCATGTTTTTATGGAAGAGATTCATATATTTTATAGAATAAATGATTATGTTGTAAAAATATTTTTTTAAGTGAATATATAATATATTGGTTAAAAGATATGTTCATTTTGGGAGCATATGTGATCAAATTATTCTTATTTTTTGGTCTTTAATTTGGATTGATTCATTTTTAATATATGTAGTTATTCATGGAAAAATTTATTCTGAAATTCTTGTATTTTTATATATAATAATATTTTGGATTCTCACATACTAATTCTTAATATCAAGACTTATTAATTTTAATTATAAATATTTGGGTTTCAGTAATCATATATATTTATTAGGAATAAATTTACATAATTTCACATATTAAATAACTCATTAAAAGTTTATTTTTCTTGACTTAGGAAATAATATTTCATCTTATTCATTATTTTTTAAATGTGAAATTATTTAGAGATAAAAAATAATCAAACACACAACCCAAATATAAATTATACTTATAAATTTTGAGAGAAATCATGTAAATTATATTCTCATTCTTTACAGTGATCGTAAAAGAATTCCTCAAACTCAATTATGACGAAGATAAATATATCGATTATTATATGGAAAATATATTTTTTCTATTGAAGTATGATTTTGGAAAATCATTTAAAAGTATTAGTCTTATATTGATACATACATGGTTCTTGAAATATTTAATTAAGAGATCTTGTGTTTCCTAAAATTTATAAAACAAATTATATATCATGATAAAATATATGTCTGATTTTATTACTGTCATTATTCACAAATATTTATAAGAAAAACTAATATTATAATAAAAAAATCTCATTAAGATGAATAATGTAACAGTTCAAGATAATAGAATATATTTTATTTTAAATAATACTATATTTGACAGCTTATATTACATAAAACAAAAAACCAAAATGAGTTGTGACACATTATTTGAACATTATTAAGAAAATTATAAGAATAATTAAACCTTTATTAACTAAATATATAGTAATAAATTAGAAATTATTTAGTTTAAAAGATAAATAATTAATATTATTAAATATTGAAAAGGGTTGTTTTCTAAATTACTATTTTCAAAGTGTTTTGAATTGGTTCCTTATAAATTAAATTGATCACTTTTAAAATATTATTGTGATAATATTTATTACATAAATTTTTGAAATAATATATTATAAATCATTTATATATTAATTTATATGAAATAATATGAAGAACATTAAATTTTTAAAAGTCCATTTTTCTATAATGACATTTTTCATTATTTTTTTATTTTCATTATAACGAAAAAGTTAAAAATTATTTAATTTTAATTTTATGAAATGAAAATTATTTTTTGAATTCATCATGTCAAAATTATATTCGTATGGTTTTTGGGATTTATCCTAAAAGGTTTATTTTTGGGAGAATAGAGAAAAATAAAAATTCTGAAAGAACATACCATTTATGTCATTATCAGGATATAAGAATGATATGAACATCAATAAAACCATTTTCATATAAATATATATATATATTTAAATTAAAATAAATAATTTAAAAATATTATTTTGAATTTAGAATCCTATGTTTCTCTTTTTGAAAACCATGTAATTTTATATTCCCAAAAATAACACCATTTTTAACCATTCTATAAAATTTTTTATTAACAAAGATAAGATGGTTTTTAAACTATTTTTTAAGTCACATAAATATTATTTTATTTGTAATAAAATAATAAATATTATTAGGATTACTTATATAAATAATTTTTGACTGAATAAAAATTTTATGGGTAATAGTTAATTTTTCTATAAACATTTTTTCATTGCATTTTTCATATATATATATATATTAAGAGATTATTTTAACACCGAAATCAATTGAATCGTGTAAAATAGTTTTAATTTTTTGAATCATTTGGTTCAAATCGGTTAATGTGGTCTATCTCATTTTTATTCCTAATATTTATTTCCAATTATAACTTTAGTCAACATGGTAAGAGTTAAATGGATTAATGAGGGAGTTAAACTAAGGTATAGGGATTGAAATAATTCTAAAACTTTTCTAAATATTATATAATTTGTGTATTTTTACCCTTTATTATCATATATTCAAAAAAAATTCACTCTAGACAAGTTACTATGAGAAATGAATTTATAATATTTTAATGTTAATATTATTTTCAATTATGACACACCTCTCCCATATAAAAGGACCTCTCTTATCCTCATTTTTGCACACTATTTGATCAACCTAGCTCTACCAAACCCTTCTCAAATACATCAACAACACCCATATCCATTTTCTATAGATTCTACCCTTACCAAAAGAAAAATATAAGAAGAATCAATGTGATTATCCAAATATTATATAATCATATTAATTTAATGAAATAAGTATCATTTGTATGCTAAAATATTATTATATTGATGAAACAACCATTATTTACTTTCAATTCATCCATAAAAAAATTAAAACCTTATCTTTTTCTATATCATGAACCACCACAACCATGTAAGATGTATTTTTTTTTTCTATTACTATCTCACAAATGACAACATTAAAGTACCCTCCAAATTCATTCTCTTTGATAATGCATCCACCACTTGATTAAACACTATTTAGACATTTAGAACATAATGTGTGTATTTTATATATATTGTATGCATTTAAAAAAATATATAATAACACAAAAAGATAAATTTTCAAGATTTATTCCTCAAGATATCCATAGTATTTTTTAAATTAAATTCTTCTTAAAGAAATTGACATCCATACTTGAGAATATACTTAAGAACATGAATCATCACCCATGGTTCTACATTATATGTAGTTCCATTTCTAATGTAATGATAGACACATACCTTGAAAAATAAATGGTGAATTTTAATGACACATATGTTTCCTAAGGAACATGGAAAACCTAATTCCATGCCATTAACATTCACTATAATCCAGGTTATAATTGGTGGGATCCACCAAAAGGACATCATCACAACAGAATTTTAAGACCATATAGGAACAATAACCATATAAAAAATATTTAATGGGAAATTATTTCTCATTAAAAAACATATATCAAAATTTGATATTCCTTGAACATCCATGTGAATATAAGGATCTCAACATTCAATGTGGATAGTTGATTATAAAAAATATTTTCTTTCCACATATTCACTATAAATAATATATATATATATATAGGTTTCATAACTAAAAATGGTTATAAATATCAGATCACTAAGGAATAATTAAATGAGGTAAGACAAGAGGTAAATATAGTGATTGGAAAAACATAACATTAGGTTGAATAGATCTTTTGTGTAGTCCCAAAGATTCACTGCCATGTGATAACTTACAAATTTTTTTTTTACCATTTCAAACTCCATAAACCATAATTTATAATACAAGACAAGATATGACCCTAAATTTTGGAGTTGATCATCATTAAGTAATAAATTGAACCATTGAATCCAAGGAATAATGAACATTGACAATGAAATTAATGGGTTCATGTATTTAAAAATCTAATTGGGAACATTTATACCATAATCACTTTTGAATATATATTAATCCATAGTGTTGCGAGATCCATTGATTCTTAGTGTTTAAATTAGTGTATCCTTATTAATATAATTATGATTCTATAAAGATAAACCATTATCTACCTTAATTCATATATATCCACTGAAAAATTAAAATCTCACCCATGCCTATGTGTAGAGTAACACATCCATGAAAAATGAATTTCATTTTTATTACCATCTTAAATGGTTAGTTTCACAAATGGACTCAAATAAATAAATATTTAATTTATAAAAAATATACATTTAAAATTTACAATATTTAAATAGGATAATTGTATTAAAAATGAATGTTCATCATAAAATTTAACCACCTAAAATAAGAATATTGAGACAATTTTTAAATAATAGACTATTACATTTATTTTTTATTTTTCATATTCATATACCTCATTATGAATCTGATTCAACACTTTTTTTGCATGTTTTTTAAAAGAAATATTCAAAAAATGTTATCATATCAATATATAATAATATATTTAATTTTTATGGGAACCACAATGACTCCCGCACCTATGAAAATTTGATGTGAATATCATTTTAGACCTACTATCCAAAGGTGGGATGTGAGTAGTGTTTCTTATTAGTGAATCTTTATAATGCATGTTTTTCAAGAGGATAGATATTTGGGATCATTTCACACTTTAGAGATAAATTATTTCCAACTCTTTGACTCCCTTATTAATTTATGACATGTTCATGAATCGTTCCAAAATAATTGTACAGGACTGGATACCCATAAGTAAATTTTATGATCATATGCATGTGGTTCCATGAATATCATTTTGTATTAGAATGTCTTCATCATTATCTTAATAATTCATAAGGCTATGTTTTAAAGGTTCATGGTTGGGATCTCTAGAATTAATCTCCATTCAAGTAGGGAATATGAGTTTTGACATTAGGATGGATCATATTAGAGAGAATCCTATCACTACTGGAATTCTGGACATTTGCGATGGGTTATTTGCAATCGGAAACATTATCGTCGCAAATAAGTCTCAGATTATATGTATTATATTTACTTAAAAATTTTCATGATGGGCCCGTCGAAAATAGTGTTTTTGATGGGCCCTTGTCGCGTCACTATATATATATATATATATATAACGTTCTGCGACGGTCCCATCGCAAAAATGTATTTGCGACGGGAAATTAGTCTCGTCGCAAATTTGTTTTTAAAAATATTTAGTTAGACTATTTGCGACGTGACCCTGTCACAAAAGGTCCCGTCGCAAATAATAAATTAATTTAAAATAAATAACATTTAATAAAATTATGATTAATGAAAAAATAACATTACTATTATTAAAAAAATAAAAAATAAATCTTAAAATTCTCAATATTCACAAGAAAAATATAAAAACATAATAAAAAATTAAAAATTAAATTATGTAATATTTGCACCGATATAAAAGATAGAAAATGTAAATAATTCATATTACAATGTTAAATTTAAATGTTGTAACAGAAAAAAATAACTGGGGGTCATCTTCTGGAGGAGGTGGAGGAGCTGAAGGAGATGGTGGAGGAAACTACATCCCTAAACTACGAGTCTTACGACGCATGTAGTCCATCTAGTTATGATAATACTGCTACCATTGATGTGTCTCCTCCTCATGCAGTTGCTGCTGCTGCTGCTTCTATCGATGCATCTGCTCCTCTTAATGATGCTCCTGCTCCTGCTGCCGCCGACACATCTTTTCTTGGTACTTCTACAAAGTCTCTATAAACTCTGACTAAGCTCGCAACTACTCCTGATAGGGTGAGCCATAAGATGATTCCTCTCTATGAGCTCCTCTCGAGAAGGACGCCGACAATGCAGAAGTACCATAATAAGTACCGGGAGTCAAATGAGAGAAGATACCAACTACTCTAACCTTCTCAAAGCCATACTGAGTCGCATGAATCCATGCCGCTTGATCAAAATGGTGAGCACTAGTCTGCTCAGCCGTCTCGTCCTGACCCTCAGCCTATGTCTGAGAGGTCGCAGCCTCATATGACTCCCTCAATTCCAATTTAAAATTAAACTTGTGAATATTTTATATGCAGTTAATTGTCAGACATAAAAAATAATACTAACCACAATCTGATGCTGGCGATCACCTCTAATCTCTCAAGTGGATGGATCACTGTAAATCCTATGATAAACGTCGAACTCTGTAATATTGAGATTCTTGACTGCCTACATAAATATAAAATAAACTGTTTATATTTTAATTTATATAAAATATTTATAAAATATACGTACCATATGCTCTCTATGCGAACTGAATGTATAGCTACCGGCTTGATGTGTCACCTCCTGTCTCCCCCAGTTCTATCATCCCACTAAAGGTCTCCTCTGAAATCCACCACCCAACCAGTGTAAACATAATCCATCCCAAACGTGAGATGAAATATACTCTAGTCGGTGGGCTCTACACAACTCATCAAATTCTGTCTCCCCTACTTTCTTAATGGATTTCCTTCTCAAATTGTGAAAAACTGATGAAAACGGTCATGCAGAGAAACCTTCCATGCCGCGTGGATAGCGCCACACATGCTATCATTGTTAGGATACCATAAACCCTACAAATAATTTATAATATCAAGTTGTTAAAAAAATAAATTTCAAAATAAATATTATTTATTTACGTACCATCCAGTGATGGAACATGTCGCGTCGCACATCAATGGGAATCTATTCCCATGTGATCCATGGCTAAGAAAAATAATTGTGCAAGATAGAGCTCCCATGCCCAATAGCTACATGCACAAAACTGTGAAAAAGGAATAAATAATCAAATAATTAGTATGTATATAAATAAATTAATGAAAGATAACTAAAATATATAGGTTACCATACCTCCGTGTGTGGATCGAAACCAATATGTAGACATCGCTCGGGGATAGGGTCAGGAATCATCAGTTGTGCAAGACCGTGCCCCCTCCACGTACCCCCTGAACCACCAATAGGCTGAGGGTCAGATGATCCAACATCCCCATCATCCAAAGGTAGCTCAGCCTCCTCTAACTCACGCAATAGATTAGAGTCCATATGAAACACAAAATGATTGGTGTTAGCAGATATTTGAAAATAAATATTATATATAATTATATATCAGTTATGATTATAACTAGAATTTAACTCTGTCAATGTTCATCTTCATCCTCTTCTCTATAGTTGTCAATGTCAATGTCTTCATCTTCCTCTTCAGCATCATCAATATCCATATGAGTTTTAGTTTCAACATCTCTTGTCATTTAAAATTCATTTGTAACATCATTAACATCCTCATCACCATCGATCCTTAATTGTGGGGTGTCATCATCAATATTCACATATCTTTGTGAATTAGATGCATTTTGAGCAGTCTCTTGATAAATTTCAATTTTTTCCACTTCAGTGGAACCACATTCATTTTGAGTAAACTAATTTTCCCGAGATTTTATTTTTATTATGCTCCACCAATCTATCATGTCTCTTGAAGTAGCACAGTACTGTGCATAATAAATTTTATATGCCTATTGAGCCAGTAAAAATGGTTCATTTACTGCAAGAATAAAATTATATTTAATATCAATGATTCCATGAGTTGTATGAACACACAAGACTCTCTCAGTATCCAACCACATACATTTAAACATTGTTATATAATTCTATCCTAGATAACACAACTCAATAATTTCATACAAAATACCATAAAAGTCAACTTCAGTTTCTCTGTGATGTTATCCTCTCATGAAAATTCCAATGTTCATTGTTTTTTTTATTCCCCATATGCATGTGTATGAAATCAAAAACCATTCGCCACATATGAATTATAATATTTAACCATTTTGGATGGGGGGTTACTCAATAGAGACAGTCTCTTATCAATTTTATCAGCAAATTGAGACACATGAAATTTTTTAAAACAATTATCAATATAATAAATAATAAATAGAATTGATATTAAACCATCAATAATTTATGTTACCAGTTTTTGAAACCATTGAGAATTTTTGTTGTGTCTGCATTATTCAAGAGCACCTACTGTAATTTGTGGAAGCTGTTTCTTGATATGATTATCATATAAACTAAAAATAAAAAAAGTTTAAATACGATAACATAAATTATAGAATAAGTGATAGAAGCACTCACAGGACAAATGATGTCATTTCTTCACAGTTGAGCAGAACGTATGTATGAGCTCGGTGATGTTCATCATCTGAAATCCAACGTTCATTAACTCCACCAAAACCAAGATTTGTTTGATTAAAAACTGTTAATTGATTGTCCATTTCATCATTAACATTACCCTAATTTCAACCCATGTGATTTTTTTTGAGGGATATTGATATTCAAAATAATGAGAGCAGGAAAAAGCAATTTCCTCTTACTAATAAGCATTGGCAATTGGGCCTTCAACTGATGGTTTGTTACGTATTTTTTTCTTCAATTTCTGCATGCATCTCTAGAATGGGTACATCCATAGAAACTATACTATACCTCTAAATTTAGCTTTATGTGGAAAATTTAATATCAGATGTTCCATTGAGTCAAAGAAAGTCGGCGGAATGATTTTTTCCACTTTACATATAAATACTACAACATCTTCTTCCAGTTTAATTAGCACAACGTAGTCTTTAGTTGCTGCACAAATTTCTTGAAAAAAATATGATATGTCTGTTATCAAATCCCAAATCATATATTTCAAAAAAACCTCTAAATCCAATTGGCATAAGTCTTTCCATTATAACATGACAATCATGTCTTTTTAATCCAGTAATATAACTATTCATAACACATCTGCCCAAATTGGATGTATAGCCATATGGAAGTCTCAAATATGCAACCCACTAACAAAATAATAAGTGACTCTCTTTGGATAGTGTATAAGCTTCTTTTGGCTTCATTAACCTCTGTGATCTGCCATTTTTAGATATTTCAAGTTCTGGTCGCCTATATATTTGGGCAAGATCTAATCGTTCCATTATAGTATCTTTGTTCTTACCGGGTGTATCCAAAACTGTATGAAAGAAATTATCAAAATAGTTCTTCTCAATATGCATAACATCCAACATGTGGCAGACCAACAAATCAGACCAATAAGGAAGATCCCAAAAAATGCTTCATTTTATCCAATTATGTTCTTTACCAAAGCCATGAATTTTCTGTTGGTTTACTGTTGGTCCAAATGTGATGGGGGGTAATGAAAATACAACTAATTTTAACTCTATACCTGAGATCATATTTGGAGGGTCATCCCTTTCAATTGTACCTTTTCTAAAATGAGATTTGTTCCTCCGAAAAGGATGATCGGTTGGAAGAAATATATAGTGACAATCAAAAGAGCAAGGTTTTTTCCCATTGATGAGCATAAATTCTTTGTTTTATTTCATACAGTAAGGACATGATTTCAGACTTTGTGTACTCCAACCGGATAACATGCCCTATGTCAGAAAGTCACTAATCTTCCACATCAAGGTAACTTTTAATATGAAATTTTATTTCCTAGCAACATCATATGTATTGACACCATCACTCCAAAATGCATTTAACTCATCAATTTATGGTTTCAAATAAAAATAAATATTCTTTTTCAGATGTACTGGGATTAATAGTGTGAAAAAGATATAAGTTTCCTTCATCAACATCCATGGAGGCAAATTGTACGGAGTTATAAAGATTGGCCAACATGAATACTGACTACCATAAGAACCAAATGGACAGAAACCGTTAGTAAAAATACCCAATCACACATTTCGGGATTCTATAGAAAAATATGGATGCAGATGGTCAAAATGATTCCATGAATCACAATCAGATGGATGATTCGAGCTCTTATCAGTTGAAATCATGGTTTTGTGCCATGACATCATTGACATTTTGTTCTGAGACATAAATAAATGCTGCAACCGGGGTGTAAGGGGGAAATATCTCAACTGTTTTACTAGAATCAATCTATAATTCCCTGGTTGAGCTTCTTTATACCTCGATTTGCCACATGTGGGACAACTATCCAATGACTGATTTTCGCCAGAATATAAGATGCAATCATTTGTACATGCCTGAATCTTCCGATAACTAAGGCCCAGATTACGAATATGTCTCTTTCACTCAAAGTAATTTACAGGAAACACGTTTCCTTTAGGTAACAATGTTTTAACCAAATAAAATATCTGATCAAAATAGTAGTTTGATATTTCATTATCTAATTTAATTGCCATAATTTTTTCAACCACTTCTAATTTTCTTATCTTGCAACAAGGATATAATTCATCCTCAGCAGACCTCAACAACTCATAAAATTCGGATGGTTCCAACTCAGTAGTTAAATCAATATCATCGTGAGTTTCAGTTTTTTGAACATATGGACTTGAAACATCATGTACTAAATTTTGAAACCATGATGGATCCGGAATCAAGTTATTAGGATCTTCTCTGGAACTGCGTTCACCATGTTGATACCAAATAACATAATCTGGTTGAAAACCAAACCGCAAGAGATGTCCCTCAACCTTGTAAAATGTGTCAAATGTTCTCAGAGAACATTTCTTATAAGGACAATTAATTGGGCCTTCTGAAACATATTCTGGTTTTGATGATGCAAAAGCTAAGAAATCTTCAACACCCTCAATATATACAGAATTTAAACCAGAACCATTTGGAATTCTGCACTGATTTATCCATGATTGATCATCTAATAATGACTCATATTGACTTCCTTCTTCCATATTTTTCAACATAAAATATAAAATCATCACTGTTTTTGAATCATTTGAAATTTTAAAAACACTATCTGAAAAAAGTTGATAAATAATTACAACTACTTAATAATTACCATTAATTAAGGGAGACACAATTTCCAATGGATTGATGACTAATCTTTTTTCCGATGGCTCATTTAATTGCATCTTTCTCACACTAATTATTGGTAATTATTTTTAATTATTTCTAATTATTGCTAATTATTACAAATTATTACTAATTATTACAAATTGTAACAAATTGTTACTAATTATTACTAATTAATACTAATTAACACAATTTATTACTAATAATTACAATTTATTACTAAATATTACTAATTATTACGATTTATTACTAAATAAGAAATACTTAGAAATACATAGCAAAATGTAAACTACTTGAATAATGAAAAGAAATTTGGTAATCATCATTGTGGAGATGAATACAATTTTTCCCTTTATTTTCCAAGAAGATTTCATTTACTAATTATTACAAATAACAAAATTATATTATCAATATTTAAGGAAAAAAATATTAATATTATTAAAATAATAAAAAAATTTATAAAATATAAAAATTATAAATATTCACAATAGACTTTGCTCTATTCTTAACATGTTCAAATCTCAAAGGGTCGCCAATTGTCAAGTCATGTGCAATAAAAAGTTTTTGTTAGTCATGTCCAATGCAAACTCTATAATTGTACTTGCATGGTTGATCACCTCGCAAGTAGTGTTGCAATAGGATGACTAAAGTAATGGCGTTCTTGTCTCAAAGAATCATCTCATATGAGCCTTTACATAGATCATTCTTCCTTAAAAATTTGAGGGGATAACAGCATCTTTCCCTTAAATCTTCAAGGAAGAATGGCCTATGTAAAGGGTCATGTGGGATAATTCCTATAGATGACAATGGCATGACTTGGGTTGTCCTATTGCAACACTACTTCTGAGGAGATCAACCATGCAAGGACAATTATAGAGTTTACATTGGACATGGATGACATAAACTTTTTATTGCGCATGACCTAACAATTGGCGACCCTTTGAGATTTGACCATGTTAAGAAGAGAGGAAAGCCTGTTGCGTATATTGATAATTTTAATATTTTATAAATTTTTTATTATTTTAATAACATTAATATTGTTTTTTCATAAATATTGATAATATAATTTTTTTATTGCTAATTATTGCTAATTATTTCTATTTAATGCTATTTATTTCTATTTATTCCTATTTATTGTTTTTTATTCCTACTTATTCCAATTTTTCCTATTTAATCCTAATTATTACTAATTATTACTATTTATTACTATTAATTTCAAATTATTACTAATTATTACTAATCATTACTAATTATTACTAATTATTACTAATTATTACTAATTATTACTAGTTATTAAAAATTATTACTAGTTATTACTAATTATTACTAGTTATTACTAATTATTACTAGATATTACTAATTATTACTATTTATTACTACTTATTACTAATTATTAATAATTATTACTAATTATTACTTATTGTTACTAATTATTACTAATTATTACTAATTATTACTTATTGTTACTAATTATTACTAATTATTACTATTTATTACTAATTATTACTAATTATTACAAATTGTTACTAATTATTACTAATTATTACTAATTGTTACTAATTATAACTAATTATTACTAATTATTACTATTTATTGCTATTTATTAATAATTATTACTAATTATTACTAATTATTAATAATTATTACTATTTATTACTATTTATTACTATTTATTACTATTTATTACTATTTATTACTAATTATTACTAATTATTACTAATTATATCTATTTATTACTAATTATATATATTTATTACTAATTATTACTAAATATTACTAATTATATCTATGTTTACTAATTATTTCAAATTATTACTTTTTATTACTAATTATTACTAATTATTACTAATTATATCTAATTATTACTAATTATTACTAATTATTACTATTTATTACTAATTATTACTATTTTATACTAATTATTACTATTTATTACTAATTATATCTAATTATTACTAATTATTACTAATTATTACTAAATATTAATAAATTGATATAATTAGATATAAATAGATATAATTAGTAAAAAATATATTATTACTAATTATTACTAATTATTATTAATTATTACTAATTATTACTAATTATTACTAATTATTACTAATTATTACTAATTATTACTAATTATTATTAATTATATCTATTTATTACTAATTATATCTATTTATTTCAAATTATATCTATTTATTAAAAATTATAAATATTAATTTCAAATTATATCTATTTATTATGAATTATATCTATTTATTATGAATTATATCTATTCATTATAAATTATATCTATTTATTACGAATTATATGTATTTATTACAAATTATATCTATTTATTACAAATTATGTCTATTTATTACTATTTATATCTATTTATTACTATTTATATCTATTTATTACTATTTATATCTATTTATTACTATTTATTTCTATTAATTACTGTTTATATCTATTTATTACTAATTATAACTAATTATTACTAATTATATCTAATTGTTACTAATTATATCTAATTATTAATAATTATATCTAATTATAACTAATTATATCGAATTATTACTAATTATTGACAATTATATCTAATTATATTTATTTATTACTAATTATATCTATTTATTGCTAATTATATCTATTTATTGCTAATTATATCTATTTATTGCTAATTATATCTATTTATTGCTAATCATATTTATTTATTCCTAATTATATCTATTTATAACTAATTATATATTATTATATATAATTAATATTAATTATGACTAATTATTTATAATTATCACTGACAATATCAATTTCATAGTAAAAATAAATATAAATAAAAATCGATTGAAATCTGATTTAATTACAACTAATAAACAACAATTAAAATTAACATAAAAAAAATAAATATAAAAAAATAAAATATAAATACCTTAAACGTTGATATTCTGAAAGTATTGACGCCTTCCAATTGCTCTCGCCTAAAAAATTTCAACTAAAGTAAATTTTTTCCTTGAAACTGAAAAACAAAGAGAGTGGGAGAGGAATATCTGAGTGATTTGTGAACAAAAAACGGGTTGGGTATATATAGGTTCGATTACTTGCGACGAGGTTATTTGGGACGGGATACCCGTCGCAAGTAGAGGTATTTGCGACTGGCCCCATCGCAAATACCCTCACCCGAATTAATTACCATTGGCGATTAAAAGGGTCTTTGCGATGGGGCCCGCCACAAATATTTCATGCCGACACTCTTTTTGCGACATGACTACATCCCGTCGCAAAAAGATATTAACCACCGTCGGGTGTTTGCGACGGGTACCACCGCAAATACTCTTGCGTGGCTTGGTGCGCAAGCGGCGCCAAACTATTTGCGACGGGAGACATCGCCCCGTCGTAAATAATATTCACGCGGTTTGGCGCACAGGTCGCGCCAAACTATTTGTGAAGGGAGACGAAATCTCGTCGCAAATAATTAGTTATTTGCAACAGGGAAATTTTCCCATCGCAAATAACCCGTCGCAAATATTGATTTTCCCTGTAGTGTATATATTGCTATAAATGGAATTAGAGCCCAGATTGTTCGTTTCCACGTAACTAGAAATTTTGTTCATTTTATGGTTGTTTTACATGGACAAATTCCAAGGAGATTAACATCATACAAAATAGATGACTAGGAAATAGGTGCCAAGAAATAGTCAGTGAGGGTGTTATGAATGGGAGTCCCTTTATGGTCCATCCTATCTATTAGTAAATAGATAATAGAGGTAATTATTGGGGATTAAACTTAATGATAAGTCCATTGTTATATACCTAATGTCATTCCATGATGTAATCTCATTCAAGTTACGTAAGAGGTGATAGATAATCCTTTACTCACCACAAAAGGAATCTCTATATAATCCCCATGGGCATCCCTATCTTATCAATGTAGAAATATGATTCACCTTATGGTGTTCAATAAAATAATATCTTCTTCTTGTCACATAGAGGGTCTTAGGCTTATCACTTAGGGATGGTTAATCCCAATCTTCTCAGGATCGTCACCAGAGGAATGATTGGTTAATTCAATGTTTGTGACATGGGTTTATTATGACTATAACATAATATTTATCTATATGATATTGGGATATACACCCAGTAGGAGGACAATGTAGGATCCATGTATCATAAAATGGGAATTTGGAAACTGAGTGGGGGTTATGCATAAGATTCCCAAATAGTCCATCATGTTTTTTCATTATAAAACATGAGAAGATGTGGTTAGGAATTGTACTGAGTTAAAGGACCTAGATATATATTTGGGGTGTATGTTTTGAACCTCAAATGGCATCCTATATATCTTGGTCAATATGAATCAAGGCTGAAATAGTTTGATTGTCACAATTTAAGGACATATGTGAAGACCAATCTATAATTTTTATCATCATGTGGTAAAAACATAGACAATGTAGTTTAGATTCAAGTATCTAGGAAATGGAGTTGATTATTTTGATGAAACCCAGTTATGATAAAAGAATAATCAACTAATCGTCTAAGGTCACATGAGTCACACTCATTGTAAGAAATAATTGATAATATTATATCAACCATATTTCATGAGAGCGCACAACTACATATAAATTAGGGATAACAAATTGACCCATCATGGTGAGATTATTGTGTCAGGAATGGGGAAAGAATAGGTGACTGATTAGGGGATTACACTATAGAGTTTCATTTTAGATACCTGAATGAGTAGTTGATTCAATTGAAGGTATGTTTTTGAGGCTTATACCTAAGGATGGCCCATATATGGTCCATTTATCTCAAAATGGTAAATAATGGGATATTGGGTGAGGATCATGAATAAAATTACATTTAATATTGAGTTGAAGTATAAATCTATAAGGCCACCCATATATGATAACCAGTAGGAGAATATCAACTTAGGTTAGTTGTGGAATCAATTAGAAGAATGTTGACTCTAGAAATTCACATAAATCTATGGTGGGGGCACAATTCAACATAGATCTCCACTAGGGGTATGGGGTTGAATCCCCTAAGAAGTATGTGATGGTGGGATTATAGTTAAGTGACTTTATATGAAATAAGAATATCGACATAAGGGTATCTACGTAATAGGGACCATGGATGGTGCTCCATGTACTCAAGATTTTGGGGTGTGGATTATGTACGTTTGCTCATAGAGTACGGTCTATGTAATTTGGCTCATGGACTAGGGATTATAGATGGGTATCTATGTACTTATCTCATGAAGGAAGCGTGTCAATATAGTTGAGGTCATGGAGACTAAAATACACATAGGGGAGTTTATAGATTGGTGTATCCACATAGTCAATTTTGTGAATGGTGGAGGGACCTTTCAGGATAGAGTTTGTAGAGGAATTCCTCAATGTAATGATGCTCTCAGAGTAGGGTAACTCCTCATAATTGATTGTACATGGTTAATTTATAAAATATCCTCCATAGAGCCCCTTTTGAAATAAAATACCCTCTTCCATGTTCACACTTGATAAATACTTGGAGATTTTTCCAAGAGTCAAAGGTTTCCCCAAGATTAAATGACTTTTAATTAATGTGGGTTAGAAGGTATTTGTTGATTTATAAGTCCTCGGTTTCCATAAAATGAGATTTATATAAAAATATAATGTGTCCAATAGGGAGTGAGTTATGGAGAGACCTTGGGGATAATTATAAAATGATTTCACCAGATTTTCCCTCATAGTTTGGGGAGGGGAGTATGTGGAGAATCTACAAATAACACTCTAAAACAACATAATAAAACTAAATGGTGAGTTATGGGACAAATGGAGTGTCCTAAAATGATTCTATGATAGAGTTTAATTGAACTATATTATGGGTGAGGAGACCACACTATGGATTTAATCTGTTATTTTTACCTCATAGAAGAACTAAATTTATAATTGGTCCCTAAAAATGAGGCCCAAATTTTAATGGTAATAAATTTTGATCTTTAATTTCTATTGTTCTTCAAATCCTGTTAAATAGAACTAAATTTAGTGAAAAACGCCTATATTTTTCTATAAACACCATAAATGGATGTTTACATGTCCGAAAGGTTCATGTAAAATGATCAAAAATGGATCATAAGTCTTAAAATACCTTTTCATTAATAATTTATGAAATTTACTACCAAAACCTAGACGAAGTTCCTCACCACCATGTCACCGAACATGGAAATGTTTTTTAGGAATCTTTATCTTCTGATGTGTGAGCAGTCTAAAGACATATGAAAATCCTATCTACATCAAATTCTTTGGTGGTGATATTTCTCTTTACAAACAATACATGTGTTTTCCAAGTAGGTATTTCATAATTTATTTTGTAGTAAAGTACGTGGAACTCCCTTTTTGGTGCCTACAATATTCTTACTAACTAAGTAATTATAACATATTCATATTTTTTTAGTTTTTACCCCTATATAATATATGTTATAATGTTTATGTCACTAATTATTAAACAAGATTAATTAATTGTAATATTTTGTAACAATGATGAATTTATTATATCATCATAATTTTGTGATAATTACACATCCATCGTAATAAGGGATTTAAAAGTAAAAAAAATTTTTTATTTAAAATTGTCAAAAAAATTATTATAATGGAACACTCATGGAAATATAACTATTAAAAAATTCTATTATTTATTTGGAATTATATGGACCCTATATATTGGAACCGTAATAGATTATGTAACTATTGGGAAAAGTGTTTTTACCTATATAAGGATAAAAAAGTTGTTTTAGATATTTTATACCAAAAAATCTCCAAATGACCAATGTGAATGATGATAATTTAGTATCTTAGTGTAATAAAATAAAAATTCAATAAAAGGGTTGATAATAAGTAAATGAACATTAAATATATTTTAAACAAAGTAAATAATTTATATAATTTTCTTATTATGGAGGGTAAATTTTATATGATTTGATTTGAGAATCGAGGAAATGGATTTTCCATGAAAATATTATTTTAAATGTTTTAAACTTTTATCCACAATGTCCATATCATTGTAAATGTTTAAATAATTTTGTTCACTATACTAATTATTAAGGTAATTTTAAACCATGTTTAACATTTCTACCAATGCATTAAAATGAATATTTTCAACATTTTCTGGAAAAGTTATTTTTGACATTTTATACAGAAGTGTGAATATAAAATTTAATTAACGTACACCACATGATCCCCCTTTCGCACTATCATTGATATTTTTCATTACTGAGATTCATTTTCATGTTTTTATTATTCTTCAAATAATATCAAAAACCCATTTTCTTGGAATATTTATATTTTTAAGTGTTCTTAAAAGAAAAAATGTATCCTTATTTATTTTTTTGTGAAAAAACTAGTGTTCTTTAATTATAGGCCAAAAGAATATTTCCATGATTTTATAAGTAAATGAAATTTCTAGGTGTTTACTCATGTTATTGTTCCTGGAAAATATTCATGATACCAGGTGGGTTTGATATAACCCCCCAATGAATTTTATAATGATTAATTATCCATGAGAAAATATATCAGAATTAAATAGTTTGGGTATTCAATTTATAAAGGTTCTTTTAAGGGTCATCTTATGGGTTATATTAAGAGAATATATCAAGATACATATATGTTTATTTATTCTTGGTATGAGTGTTTATAGAAATCATTTTATTTCATGAGGTAAGGGAATGAACATATGATTAAAGGAAGATTTATAATCTTCTAATGGTAAAGGTTATTTTCTTTTGAAAACATCTCATGAGTTTAAATGTTTTCAAAGAAAAATTTATACATTTTTATCCTTTATTCTTTCTTATGAGATGTTTTATATAAATATTTGTGAAATAATGTTGATTTCATAAGTAATAAAGAGATTATTTGATCTCAATGTTTATTATATAAGACATATAAATTATCTTAGGGGTTTTCATGATTTTAAATGGAAAAATTGGTTTTTTTTCTTTTTATATTCATTAGTGAGTTTTTTGGTCAAATCCCACAATTTCAAATGTTTTTTATAGGGACATAAGATTTTTATCAACTATAAAAAGTTAAATCATTTATTTTTAGAGATTTATTTTTAATGAAAAAAATATTTCATAAATGAAACTTGTGTTCAAACATAGTGACCTATTTTGGTGGAAAAATTGCACATTATATAGTAGTATCCACAATCTTATGTAAATGTTTTTCCTAATTCCCTAAAACTCAAAACCAAAAAGGTCATGGGATTGTATAAAATTACAATATTTAAAGTTAAAACTCATAATTATGGGTTTTTTGTATATGATTTTACATATTCAGTATCAAATCTATTATGTAAAGAATAGGTTTTTAGCACCATATTGGGGAAAGTGGGTTTGGGTTACTAGATATCCTATAAAATATTAACATGTTTCATGCTACTAAGATACTCTTAATATATATGAAAAATAAACTTTAGGAATATATATTATTTATGATATACATTTTAAGGTTTTTGGAGGAGGTACATTTTTTTGATGGATACTAACAATATCCATTAATACCTTGAGTCCTGATGGTACATTTCATAAGGTTCCTCATTACTTAATGATATCAATTGGGATTTTGTAATCACATCCATTAATAAAAATGATTATAGTTTCATTAAATGTATTTTAAAAATATGGATTCCATAAAAAAATTATTAAAAATGATATATTTGTTTTATAGTTTATATCAAATATTTTTAGAGGATATCACAAAGATTTTTGGGCATGGTTTCACAAGTAATCACATATGATGTTCCATACGATTTTATGTGGATAATGTCTACATTAATTTAATAAATGTGGGATATTAATGGATATATATGAAATAAATAACTATATCATGGGTTTTGATGTGTCCATATCTTTTTGAGAGATTTATAGTGACATAGGCGTAACTAATGGACTGATATACATACAAAATCTTACCATATATGATATCATATAAAAATTCTAATTTATCCCCACATTTTTTATAATGATTATTTTATCTAAAAACATGGGTTGATATTTAATAGGATGATATCATATTATAATAAAAATTTATGTATCGAGCATTTATTTTTAGTTTTTTATGAGTAATTATAGTATAAATTATAATAATTGTAATTACTATAGCATTTTTGAAATGGTTAAGGAATATAATCAACCGATAAAGAGTCAAACTGTTTCTATATTATGAAGAATAGAATGAGTGGAAATGGGTAATTAATTGATTATTCTTGGACATATATCTCATATAAATTTTTGAAAATGGGTCTTATATGATACATATACTATTTTGAATGACCTTATAGAGAGTGTCCCACCATTGTGGGGTTAATTACTTATAAAAAACACTAACTCTTGATCATAATTATTACCATATAAAGATAGTGTAATTTTATTTTGAATGTAATAATATGATTACAAGATATTTAGTGAGAAATATCACTCACAGCCAAAGAGTTTTGATATAACGACCCACACTTTACATAAATTGTTAATACTTCAAAATTGAATTACACTTATTACAACATATGACAAAACCACAAAGGACCGTATAGGTATAGTGTCTTTAGAAACTGGGAAACATAAACAACTGGTTCATAAATCTTCTACAGTGTCTCCCATTTATTTCATCATATCTAGGGTCCCTTTTAGCATATTCTACTTAATATCCATCTTCCTGGCCTGGGGAAAAGAAAACATAAAAGGGTGAGCTCAAATGCTCAGCAAGGTCAAATAAAGGAAATAAAAATCATATCATATCTTTTTGAAAATTAAAACCTGCAAAAGAGATCATAATATCTTAACATGGAATAAATCATAGAAGTGAAAATGAGATCCCCATAATCATAACATAAAACTTGAATCTTTGTGGCATGCGCACATAATCATGGAGATTCATTTCTTGTTAGTCAAGACTCATTGCCAAGACTATCTTAGTGGACAAAGTCCCTTTCTGAATCGAGTAACCCTCGTTTCAGTCCTGTTTCACTGAACCGGTATAACCTACCGTTCCAGCCATGTCTATCTCATGAGATATAAAATCATTACCCAATGCATTGGAGGGAGATATAGGTCCCACCCATCTTATAATGAATCCTTTCTTATGTGTGCCATATAATCATAAAACATACATCATCGCATAACACATGTAACAAAAATGGGATTCTTGAAACATCATGACATCATAAATCAATTCATATAAGATAAAGGAATTCATAAACATAATTTCATCACAACATAGTCAAATCAATGTAAAAATATGGATAGAAACAGAACCCTTTATTATCTTAGATGGAAAATAATTTTGATAAAACACTTGAATTGAATTCTTGAGGAAAATATCCTTTCTTCTTCAAAATCAATTTCTTTTCACAAAACATCATGCAATTTTAAAAGAAAGAGATTTTATTGAAAATAGTCATGAAATCTTTTAGAGGAATCTTCATTAAAATAAGGCTTTATAAAATAGTAGAAATCCGTTCGTGCCGTATAAGTTAAAAAAAACATTCTTCGTACTTTTGTCGGAAAAGTCAAAAAGTACCTCGTACGAAAAACGAAAAAAGATTACTTTCATACGTATTACTAAAAACTCACTAAAGGGTAAAAATGGATTTAAACAATTTTAGGTGGATGGAAATAATATTACATATTGAGTAAACATGGATGTGGATGATAAAATACACCCCAGTAAATACTTACGAATAAACAATCTCGGATAAAAATGAGATTGTGATATTTCCCTTACCTTAGGTCCGATTTTCTTTTTTCGTGTCCGAAGATCCTGTATAATGGTTTAAATAATGTTATTGACTTATTCCAGAATCATACATATTGATATGAGATCATATATGGTCATATTATTAGCTTCTTGTTAGTAATATTTCATTGTTACTTGTTACTCGGGTCTTTATAACTTTTTGTTCTTATGCGTGTTTTGTCGAATAAATTCTTATTCTTATCTTTAGGTTATAGATAATTCATTTCCAGAATGGTATTAGTGTATTATATACCATATTCATTCATTCAATTCATTTATACAATCATTATGAAATGAAGATCATGTAGAACGAGTCGCATCACATCGTGGAGACGGTATTCCGTACGTACGCACGAGTGATGATATCGTTCCTATGATCGTGGAATTGTATTGGAGTATATATATATATTATTTCAGTATCAATATTACTTAATAATAATCATATATAGTTACTCATTACACCATTATACCCATCCTTGTAAGGTGATGGTGGAAAATAGATTACACCACGGCGTGGAGACGGTATTCCGTACGTACGCACGCGCGGTGATTTCATTTTTCCGTAGGATGGATAGAAGGTGAATTAGGGTTGTTTCATATTTATAATAACATATCAGTATGTAAGTAATACTGATGTTATTACTTTATCATGAAACAACAAAAGAAGAAGAAGTGGAAGAAGAAATAAAGATGAAAGAATTGGTAACGGTAATTACCTCTTCTTTGAAGTGCCTCTTTGAGACCTCCTCTTAGGGCACTAGAATTGGTCTTTGAGGAAGACCAGAACCTCTAGAATGTTTCTAGGGAAGTGGAGAAGGAATTTTGGCAGGGTTTGGCCGAGCTTGAGTGCTCAAATTGGTGTGAGGAGGAGGGGGAGGAGGTGCCCTTTTATAAGGGAGGAGAGGGGCACCTTAGGAATATCTCAAAATATTATTTTATATTAAAGTCAAAATCGGTTTATAATGGTTCCAAAGGGTCTTATTTCGAATATAAAGTGGGGATGGGTCGAAATACTATCAACCAATAGAATTTAGACAAGTTTAGGATATTATTTTAACCTTATCAATTAAATTTAACTCTAAGTTAAATAATTTAACTTTTACCATGTCTTTTTGTTTTCTTTCACTATATGGTTAATACACTTACTATAACATGCCAAACGAACCCCAAATTGTTTATTATTAATATATATATCCTTATCTAAGTCATTTGGCCGAACCTTAGATTTTTAGGAATAAAATAACAATTAATAATATAATATTTGATTTAAAAACTATTTTGTGTCAATTTTGACACTATTTGATATATGATTTTTGTGAAAGTCATAACAAAATTATATGTTCGAACCAAGTTGATTAAATCAATACTAATATATCATAGTAACCTAGAAAATTAGTGGAATTCATAAAAAGTCTCAAATTACATTTATTTTGGTATTTATATTATCAATTTTGTCAATATTTCATTAATAAGATAATTACTGCATCATCTTTGTGTCATAAATAAATTAAATTATTTGATGTCTAAAAATTACAAATAAAATACCATCATGTAGGAAATCTTTTTAGCACTCTAATGAATATTTACAATCGAATTTATCTTATGTATAACCCTATATTAAAAATGATTTACTTATTAAACTTTGATTTTAACTATTTTAACCCTTCTTTAAATAAATTAATAATAAATGTCCTAATCTAATCCAAGTGGGCCTAAATGGTCATATTTTATTCCTAAGTTTGTTTTTGGTCGAATTAAACTTGTACAATAGAATTAGGACATGTGTTAGGGTAATATTAATATCATATTTACCCTTAGTTACCCTATTTACTATTAACTGTGGTAAAAATAGTAAAAAGTTACTATTCACCAAAAAAATTATTTTCATCTCATTGAACCACATTTTAGTCCTTGATATTAACCGTGTCTCTCGGATTTTTGAAATTCCATTCACAGAAGCGGTAAAATTAAGTTTTATGCAAAATTCAGTTTTTAACCTACCACTTAGTGGTTTCACTATTCATCAAAAATTGAAAGTTTTCAGAAAAATACCAAAATTTCACCCTAGGCTAATTTCGATATTCTGAGTCCAAAAATGAAGTCCATTTTGAAAAATAAAATTTATAGAATTTCAAAAGGTGGTTATTACTATTCATAACGGCTAGTTTTAATAGCATATTGTTGTTTAGTGAAACTCGGTATTGCGTACGGCGTAAGCTATCGAGGAAGGTCGCGATTGCGTGTAAAGCAAGCCAAGCAAGTGTTGTGTAGAAAAAGATTCCTTTGATGATTTATATAACATAAAAGTCTCGGGTGTTACATTTGATATGTTTCAATCAATCGTGGTATCAAGTATGTAATATGTGTGGAACAATGTCTAAAATCTTTCTATGCACATTCTCAATTTTTTATCAATATGAAAATTTAATTGAGTAGGATGATGGTGCATGAGTCCAATTAAAATAGTGGAATATGAGAATAAATAGGAATATCAATCTTCACATCTCAGCCTCAACTATCTCTATAATCTTGATCTTTGGTGAAACTATGTTTTTATCTTTAGTCATTATGAAATTTTACCTAGAATTGTGTAGAACCCAATTTAATTTTGGAAGTTTTTTTCTTATAAACATTTTATGATAATTAGTGGAATATATTTAGGATTTATTTCCAAGGTTTTAGAATATTTTTTAGATAATCTAAATTAATTGGAGTAGAGAACATGATATTGTTGTAAGTGGATCCTTACATAATTCACTAAAGCACGAATCAAGAACTACCGAAATTTAAAGGGTTCTAATGGGGGGAAGAGCGATTTGGATCCCATGGTCACACATCAAAAATGGAGAGAAAATGAGGGAGTTTCTCCAAAAAACCCCTAATATGAGATTTTTTAAATTAGTCCATAAAAACACCCCATATGTTATTTGATATGGGTCCACGAACTAGATGGTGGTTCACTAGTTCACCAGTGATGGTCCAAAAGTATCCCAATGCGGATAGAAGTGGCACCAAGACACTATGCAAGACACAAGAGAGCTATTGTATAGATAGTGTCTAGCTAATGGCTACATTCTTTATCTAACTTGAAGTCTTGGTATCTCAGACTACCCCTACTGCTTTTTTCACCCACCAAGCCACCTCAAAAGCCCCCATTCAATGTATAATCACCAGTTTGAGGTACCTAAACCCTAAGGAATGTATTATATTTATTGGTTTGAATTTGTCCACATTCACTATTTTAAAAATCCAAAATTATCATGATTTCCCAAATCCCATATGGATAGAATGTTTTATGTCTTTTAACTAGGTGAAGTTAATATTTTCCCACCTATAACATAATGAGAGGGAATCCATTCTTCCTCCACAATTTTTGTACACATTTAGAAACCTCTCCATTTATCTGTATTCCTTCTTCATCATTTGATGAAAGGGAGATGTTAATGGTCATTTTGTAGAATTTGAGGTGAGATTAACCTATCATTAGCCTCTGAAAATTTCCTCCACTTTTTTCCCTGATCTTGGTGATATTTAGAATTGGGTTCATCGATGATTCCACAAAAGAAATATGGAATCATCCTAATATCATTGGTATTATATGATTCCAAGATTGAAGATATATTGATATAATTTCCTCTCATAATCATGCACAGTTTCAGTGAGATATATCAAAAATAATGAATTTTATAGTATTTTTTTATTAAAATTAATGTATTTTTGTTTGTTTTAACATTGTTTGTTGGGGATTTATATCCATAAATTTTTGGGGGTTTTTTGAGTAATGATATAATCCCATTTATCTATGGTTTAGTGATAATTTCATGATTGTGGAGTTAATAATAATTATTCATATTTTAAATTAAGTTTCTTCATTAATATTGATGGTTGTAATCTGTGGTTTGGGATTTCATGGACCTATATAGGGGACAAAGACCTAGGTATTGGATTTATTTTTCATATATTAGCATCAGAAGAATAATTTGTCCATAAATTAAAATTGGGGAAGGTTATTATGGTTTTATGTGGCCCTGGTACTTTCCATACGTATTTATTATTTCATTATGGTGAATGTGGATGTTCGGTATCACCACTTTTAGTGATCTACATATTTTAAAAATTGAATGTTTCAATATAAATTAAATTGTTTAATTTATATATAATCCATTAAAAACATAGGAAATTACATAGACTAAGTAATGTTTCAAGTTCTATGATAGACCCTTGATCACGTGACTATAGGCCTCAGTCACTGATGGTTGAGGTCAGGAGTATATTTTCCCTAAGATATCTGAACCCCTTATGGGGAATATCCATAGTTAGTGTAATATAGTGAGATTTTTGTAGGATTCCTTTTCCACCCCCATTTAGTGGTATGGATTTATTTGAGATGCACAACAATAGTATGTTTCATAAGGCCCCTTGAAATGTGTTTGGACTTAGTGGATAGAAAATAGGTAGGATGTACATCGGTTGGGTGATCAGACTATCCTTTGATGACCTTAGGCCTTATATGGTCTATATTACATCCACATTAAACATTATCAATCCATCATTCCCCATGTGGATTGTGACGTTAGAATACATTTATGATTCTACCAAGGGGTTTTAATTTCTCGTGATATGGGTTATGACCTGAGTGAATACACTATTCCTATAGAAAACATGTGAGATATCCCTAATTTTTTATTAACATTTTTGACTCTTGGTTTTTTCCTAGTGATAGATTTTCCCTTAGTTTGTGAATTGGGAATGGGAAGATATTTTTATAAGTTTCACCTTAGTACATGCACTTTACATGTGAGTTGATGGGTTGTGGATAGTGATGGAAGGTTTATAAATTTTTTTGACCGTTGTTACCTTTTATTTTTATAAATTACACAGAAAACCCCAATAAGAAGGTTATGACATAGTTATCACCTGATTTGAAGGAAATTATAATTTAATATGGAATATTCCCTCATGGTAGTTTTTAAATTTATAGAAACTCCATTGGGGTGGTTATGGTATTATATAAAGAAAACACCATAAGAGGTTATTGTTATACAGAAAATTCCATATGAGCTAGTAATTAAGTAGAAAACACCCTAAGAGGTGGTTATTATACAAAAAACACCGTATGATGCAGAATTGATACTACAGGTGGGACTGTCATAGATTTATGGCATGAGTTATTGGTTTTGGGTAGAGAAGATAGTTCCTAATACGTACAATCTACCAAGGGATTGTTGGGTCTTTATTGGGCATAGTCAAGCCCCATGCACTATCTGGGATCATCTGTCAAGAACTATTTGTATACTGGTGTGCATCATTACCCGTGTTTTTATTCCAAGATGGAGTGTTACCAAGGTCATTATCTGTATACCATGGTGGATGAGGCCACCGAGTCTTTAAATGTATATAATGGTGGATTAGAACATCAGATCACAACTTTTATATCAGGATGGATCAAACTATTCCGTCATTATAATATTTGAAATGATTATTACTGCATTACCCAATGCACTCCATTGATAGTCGAAAAAGGGATGGTCAATTAGGGTCACATAACTAAGGATGGATGGTGATGATTATATTTATATATATTAATTTGTTCATTTATTTTAAGAAGGTATTTATTTATTCAGATCATGTCACATGCACATATCACTCCATTTTTTATATGTGTGCGTTTACCTTAGTGATTCCATATTGATTTTTTATAGATACTATAACACCATGAGATTTTGTGAATTATTTTTTTTGAATTAATTTATTATTTTTGATATTTTACATTTCACACAATACTGAAAATATTTTATTTTATATTAAATCACTATGTCTAGATTGCATTATACACAACACCATGTTAATCATTCACTACATGAAACATAAATTCTAGATTTATCTACATGGAAACTAGGTGTTAGACTAAATTCCACGCATGACTGACTTTCTAAGATTGCTTTTGAAACGCACAAGGCCAAGTATTAACGAACAATAATATATTATTAAAATATTATTATTTAATAATTTGTAACATAGTTGTTAAAATGAATATTATAGTATTATATAACTTATGAATATATATATTTTAATTAGTTTTTACCTAACAATTACAAATGAATATATAAACCAAATGAATATAAATAGAATGATTTTATAAAAGACTATTTTTATGTGAATAAGGAAATTTATTTTAATAAGTTAAATTATTTACTACTATTTAATGATATTAATTTAATTTATATGTTATATATTCAAAAATTATATTTTTAAAATTTATTTAATTTATTTTATATACATAAGTTGAGAACATACCCAATATTACTCATAAAAAACCTATATTTTTATAAAATCAGTTTTACCGCCTTTCAATGGAAGAAATATTTTAAATATAAATTTTGGATAATTTATAAATATAATATATACAAAAAATACATTATTGAAATTAAAATATAAATTTTAGTTTAGGTTATAGTTTTGTTATTTTTCATTGATGTTTCATTTTTTGATGAATAGTAAAAAATACAGAATTTTAATTCAAAAATTATTTTTTCATGTAATTTAATAAAAAGGTTAAATTATATTTTAAATTATTTGAAATGTTTAGTTTGATCAATTTTTTTTTGAAAATTAATCAAATTTAGATTATTGGACTCAATTTTTCTTTGAAATTGACTATAAAAACACGGCAAACTTTTACCACCATTCACGGTTGGGTATTATGATATATAGGATAATTATTATTTCTTTAGGATTATATAATTATTTTAAGACACATTTCTTTATACATTACATTTTTTGTAAATACAATAATTCTGTTTGAAAAAGTGTGGACTGTCGCCCCCTCAAAGTGATATGATTCATTCTTACACTACATAAAACATTTTAACGATGGGTTTGGTTAAATTATATGGAATATATGACATAATAATTATAATTTAATTATATTATATATATATATAATTTAATTTCTCTACTTTCGATATTATAATTGAAAATCAAAAACAACGTTTGTATGTACGTATGACATACCGTCTCCAAGAAAATTGTATTCCATTTCATAATTTTATATTCTATAGATTCATATAATAAAAATATAATGAATATAATTTATAATATGGTTTATATACTATAAATCATGATATGTATAAGGTCCAAATATATAATTAATTAAGACACATGCGAAAAAGAAAGAGAATATTACCTGAAGAGTATCCTTAAATTAGGATTGTTAATAATACGGTAATATAAAGTCATAATAAAAATATATATCATATTAGATATAATAATATGGTAATGTGATATATGTATAATAAAATTATATTTATTATATAATAGGTTTGAATGATTACTATAATATTCAAGAAACAATGTAGGGAGATTTCAACTCATATTTTATATCTATGAGATTCAAGCCATGTTCACCACTCGTTTCTTTTGCATGGTGAATATAATACTCTTAAATGTATTATTTTATTATTTTACTTATATTTATTGGTATTTTAATATCCATTTTATTATATTTCATTCAGTATTTTAGGGATCAAAATTACCCAAATCAGTAAACTAATTTTGTATCAGTTTTCCTTATTTAAGACATGTGTTTTGTTAAGAACCTACATTCTTTTACAAGGTGTATATAATTAAAATTGAAATGACATATCATGAATCTCTTTATTAAATGATATTTTATTCTCCATGTAATTTTTTTCATACATTGGGAGGATGATTCATTGATTCCATGTGTTACGAGTTTAATGAAACAATCTCATTGTTTATCGAGATTGTTTATTATTAGGATATCATTAATGAAATATTATGATAAATATCTCAAGATAACTTGTAAATTTTATTCACCTATATATATTAAGGATATTTTTACATATTGGTACCATTTTCCACCCCATGCTTAATTATATTTTTAAGACAGTTTTTTTATTAAATTCATACATTAAATCTCTCTTCAGTAGAAAATATGTGTTATTTTAAAAACATTTTTCTCAAAAATGATTTTCAAAATAATTTAAATAATTATATATAAATTTTCAATGTGTTTTTAAGGAATTTTTTTTCAATTTTTTTTCAATATTTCATTATAATATTAAAAATAATTATTAATGAAATTTTTTCCACTAAATTTTGAATAGTTAATAATAAGGTTTCAAATTATTTTAAAAGAAATTTGATTCAAATCCTTATCATCCTTTCTTTATAAGTTTTAAATGTATTTTTAAAAAATGGTTTTTGAAATGATTTGGAGATTTATATATTTTTTATAAAAACTTTAATGAAAAAAACATAAATTGTTTTCAATCTTATTTTGTAATTTTTCAAAGAAAAAGGTTTTCAAAATGATTTCATGCTTGTTTTATAGCTTTTAAAAGAAAACTGTTTTCAAAAATGATTTCAAGATTATTTTATTTGTTTTCAAGGAAAAGTTATTTCAAAAAAAATTTCAACATTCTTTAATAAATTTTCATAGAAAATGGTTTTAAAAAATGTTTTTAGGATTCATTTATTCGTATTCAAGGGAATTGGTTTTCATAATTTCTTCCAGTTTCTTTTAAACGTTTTCAAGGAAAATGATATTCAATAATGATTTATGGATTATTTTATATGTTTTAATGTAAAATGGTTTCCAAAATTTTTTAAATATTATTTTATATGTTTGATGGAAAATGGTTTTCAAAATTATTTCAAGACATATTTTTATGTATTCAATTTATTTTCAAAGAAAATAGTTTTTATAAAGGTTTTAGGTTTTCAAAATCAGTTTTTAAATGGAAATGTTATTTTCCACAATAATTTTTTTTTAAATAATGTTAAAAATTGTTTACCACATAGGAGGAAATCTATTAGTGTTACTCATGCCTTATTGAGGAAATAAATCAAGGTTACATTCAAATTATTTCTCTGAAAGGTTTTTGTTTTGATGGAATAAAATTCATGATACTTTCTCTTTCAAGGTTTAAATATTTATGAAATCTATATCCCATTCACAGGTTATATTTTTATTAAATCTATTTCTATTTCATAAATTCTATGATTATTAAATAAATTTATCTTTCATTGATTATATGTCTATGCAACCCATTTATTTTCATGGGTTATACTGTGATGAAATGATTATTAAACCTGCCTCTTTTCCATAGGTTTAGATAATATTACTAGTTTACGATACCCATTTCATATCATGAGTAATGTTATGATTAATGTTTATGATATCATGGAACAAGTATGTAAGATTTAATTATGAGATGGGAGGGACCTATATATCCCTCCAATGAATTAGTTAAAGATTTATATCTCATGATATAGACTAAGATGGTCTCAGGAGTTAACCATTACTACTGATATGGACATGGGAGTGAACCATACTACCAATATGGAATGAGGAGTGAAATCATAATACAAAGCCTTCAAAGGGTGTTAACCATGACAAATGAGATGTTATAGAGAGTGAACCCATAGTACTAATATATAATTTGAAGAAATTCCTTGAATTCTATAAAAATTATAATATATTCTTATGTGTCTACCATAATTTCATGTCTTATTCCTATATTATTATTTCATAGATTATATTATTTATTTTATTATTATTCATGTCTTATGAAATGAAAATATTTATTTCATGATTCATGTTTATAATCATATGATATATATATTGTGATCTTATAATGTAATGATAATGTTCTCATAAACCTATGATCATGTTTATGATTAAATGCCTCCCTTGTTAACCTTTACTCAACCTCCGAGATCAACCATTTTTTATGTATCTTTCCCCAGGATATGAAGATATATATTAGGTTTTATGTTTCTATGAAAGGCGATAGTAAATAATAACCTAGTGAGAAATAAAATAGCTTAGTTATGAACAAATATTTATGTTTCCATGTTTTTAAATGCACTATACTAATATAGACTTAGGGAATTTGTTTGTATAATGATATATGTATTCCAAAAAAGTAAGGTAATGCAAATTCATGAAAAGAAATGGTAACTATAGTTGGTGTCATAGAAAAATTTTAGATGAAAATTTGAATCTTGGATGAGAAACTTTAGTGAGATACCTAGGTATATTCCTATGGATTTTTCTAAGGATATGTATGGGGATGAGTTAACATTTAAGAAAATTTCATAGAATTTTGGTAAAGGATAGGGTGAGATGTTTTCTAAGAATACATTCTTGTTTTATTCTTACAAGTGGATGTCTATATGGAACAAATGAATCTATGAGTAATAACTCCAACAATGTGTGTTAGGCCTAACTTGGTGTTACCTAGTACATGACAACGAGCCTTGATGCACCCCTAGTTTGACACTCATGGTAGATATGATTTGGGAATTCACAAACTGTTCCCAAACCATCATAAAGGATTTAAAAAGAAGTTGTCTATGAATAACCAAGGATAAACCAGAGGAATCATAGTTTATGGAAGTTTTTATAATTTAGACATCGTATAAGTTATTATTTTTCATGAATATTTTTTTTACTCTATGTGAAGTGTTTCTCACACAATTATTTCAAGTTTTAGTAAATCTAAATAACTAGAAGGAACAATGTTAATTTTTAATGTGATAGAATTTTTTATTATTAGTCAATTGTTATGATCACTAGAGTGACAGATATTGTGATGAGACCTAGTCAGTTTTCATGAAACCTGATTAACAATGTATTCCTTCACCAAAACATGGACACACCAATGAAGATAAGGACGGAGTTCGATGAGATTTTAGGTAATTCATATAATGGAAGAAATACAATTTGGTTTCCTTTATGTTAATAATTTGTAAAGAATCACCTAAGTGAATGTCTTTGAGGAACAAGAAGGTGTTTTGATTGCGAAAAAGAAGGACACAACGAAAGTGACCACAATGTAAAAATAAAGAGTTTTTTTTAACAAAGTGGATGGTAATATTTCCCTCTTTAAGACATTATAAAATGTTAAATGTTTTATGTGTGTAACTAAATGTAAAAGGAAATAGGTATTAAGTAATAGGATGAGGTATCCTTTTTATGTATTATGTATTAACTGTAATAATCAATTTTTTTAAGTATTTGGATTCATGAAATATGTTATATGAATACTGAAATATAAAATTATTTTCCACTTTATGTTATTCACTATGAAGTTACAAAATTATATGGAATGTTTATGGTGGATTGGAAAAGTGATTTAATGAAAATGTGGTATTTTGACTAAGGTAAGGTAATCCTTAATATGTTCAAGATATAGAGAATATTTTCGTTAGCTTGGACAATGAGATGATTATTTTGGATAATGTAACTTGGATAATATAAATGAACATAGGACCAATTAATAATTTATTGAAAAATTAGTATATATCATCATGTATGAGGATTAAAACTTCTTTTATTTAAGGAATATATCCAGTAATATTTGGAATAAGGAAGCATACATGTTTTCTAGAAGGATTTATGGTAGTTTTAGTTATTATTATGCTTCAAGAGAATATAAGATGGGGGTATTCAAATGTTTGGAATCTATCAACCTAGAGCTACTTTGTGATATATGGGGATCAATGTTAAGCTAATTTTGTTACATTATTTCTAAAGTTTTTTATTTTTTTCTTTTTGAAGGGTAATAAGGCAAATATTTTAAGAAAATTCTACGTTAAACTTCAGATAATTTTTGGGAGATTAAATTATTATATCACCACATGTTATCTCATGTATATTGGATGAAATTTTCTAACCACTGTTCATTTATCATGAATGAAAATGGATGGGATGAAATATCATGGATATCATGATCTGTTAATGCTTTAGGAATGAAAATTTTATCTTCATTTATTGAAATTAGAGATGAAGTGGAATTTGATCAAGGTGAAATGAAGGGTATGGTTTTCCTAACATAATATATGTGTATAATTCATTAAAATTTGTCAACTATAGGAAAAGAGAGCTTAAAACCTAAAACATTATCCTAGTATTGTTCTTTTCGATGAATCAAATGGAACCTTAGATAATCATAGATTAATGGGTTTTTGATTGTTAACTTTATCCTAAAAATTTTCTCTATCACTCTCAATCATAAATTGATGGTAAAATTTTTCTTCCATGTACATGTTTTCAATTCCCACCTATGTTATCCAATATGGGAATGTAGTTATGAGTTACTTTGGATAACCATTACAGTTCTATCTTTCCCTTTTTTAATGAAAGTTCTACTTTTCATATTTAATGTGTTGGTTTATATAAAGGTAAATTTAAAGTATTAAGCCTTTGATAACCTATATGAATTTATAGGGAGGAATTATTTTTAAGGGGGTATAATCTGAAACCCTAATATTTTGTGAATTATTATTATTTTAATTAATTTAATATTTTAGATATTTTTCATTACACAAAATACTAAAATTTGTTTATTGAATATTAAATAACTATTTCTATATTGTTTTATATTCAACACTATGTTTATCATGCACTACACATAACATAAATTTTAACTTTCTCAACATGGAACATCGTGGTCAGCTTACCTTACACACTAGACCGACTTTCCTCATTGGCTAGCATCACATGCAAGACTGAGTGTTACTGAATAATAATATATTATTAAAATGATATTATTTAATAAAACATTTCATAGTAATTAAATTTATGATTATATGATTAAATAACTTATGAATATATATAGTTTAATTCATTTTTTTCTATTAATTAGAAATAAATATAGAAAACAAATCAATATAAAGGGAATGATTTTATAAAAAGTATTTTTATGTGAAACAGATGATTTATATTATTAAGTAAAATTAAATCATACTAGTGAATGATATAAATTAAATTTATATTTTATTTATTCAAAAAAATATTTGTGATATTCTTTGAATTTATTTTATATTCATAAGACGAGAAAAGACCCAATATTACACATAAAACCTATTTTTTTATAAAAGTATTTTTACAACCATTTAATGGAGAAATTATTTTAAATCAAAATTTACCACTCTTATAAAAATAATATTTTAAAATAAACTTTATCTTTTAAATAAAAACATAAAAACTATTTTAGGGTAATTTTTTTTTGTATTTTTCAATGAAGTTTCATTTTTTTATGAATAGTGAAAATACTGAATTTTAATTCAAAAATGATTTTTCATTTACTATTTATAAGGTTAAATTTTATTTTATATTAGTTTTATTGTTTTATTAGATAAATTTTATATCAATTAATCCAGGTTAGATCAATGGAATAAATTTATCTATGAAATTGACTATAAAAAAATAAAAAACGTTTGATCATTTTTATTTTAAAAACATACATTTTCATACTGTATAAAGGATTAAATTTTAATTAATTTATGAAACTTATTTAATTTTATTTTTGAAAAAACAATTCTATACTTGGAATATTTATAATTTATAATGTTTAATAGTGTCAACTTTTTTGGACCAAAAATATTACTGAAAGAAATTAAAATTAATTACATCGATTAAGGTAGAATTATATTTTACTAAGGACTGAACCTTAACCCTAAGGTGATAAATGAAATATAAACTTGTCCATGAAACATTATATTAACCCATTTATACCATTTAATCACTTGTTTTAACTTTTAACCATTATTGTATCCATTTTCAAAGGTAATAACTTTGAGTTATTCCTTTTCCAAAAATATAAAAGAGTACCACTCCTTCGCCACTATAAAAAGGACTCTTCTACTCCCACTTCTTCGAAACTCTAAAAAAACATATTTTAATAAAATATTTTTATAATAAACTCTCTAATATACCTATCTGCCATATCAGAGCCTCCATTTGGTTATAAATTAATCCACGGAGCCCCTTTGGTGAAAACAAAAAATAGTTACCAAAAGAAGACGTAACATCCGTCCTCAAGCTCCATTAATTTTTTTATTCTCCACTACCTAAAATTTCTTTATTAGATTATTATAAATCAAAACCAATATCATAAATATAATTAGATGTTTCTATTCTAGTTTTTATACCTACACATATAAACACATCCTTCTAATGTGTACGAACATACTCTTTATATGTACGGCAAACCACCACCTCACATAATGATGATTGTTCATTTTTTACTTTACCTACATTAATGGTTGGGAATTATGATTTAAGTGATGTTTATATGTGATATATATGATACTTATTATTTCTTTTAGAATCTATAATAATATTACAATAAACATTTTCAACATTCCATTTTTTATAAATACGATAATTTTGTTTTAGGAAGTGTGGACTACCACCACCTCATAGTGATGTGATTCATTAACACACTAAATTTAATGTATTAAAGATGGGTTTAGTGAAAATAAAATATTTAGAATACATAATAATTCTACTATAATGATTTCATATAAACATATATGTCATTTATTTACTTTCAATATCACAAATACAAAATAAAGACAAAGTTCATGTGTACGTACAACCTACTGTCTCCATGAATGGTGTATTCCCTTTCATAATTATATATTAAATAGGTTATGATAATACACATATACTGAATATATATTATAATTTTTTTAAATTCTGGAAATCAATTTATATTTGTAAGGATCAATGTTATGGAAAATTAAGACATATGCAAAAAAACAAAGCAAATATTACCTGAAGCATAACCTTCGGATATAATTTTTAATAATAATGTAATATAAACTCATAATAAAAACATATATCATATTAGATATAATAATATGGTTCTTTTTATGTATAATAAACTTATATTAACTTTATATCAGTTTTTAATGAGTATGATGAGAGTAAAGACATAAGGTAAGGGAATTTCATCTCACTTTTTCTATCTGTGAGATACATGCCATGTTCACCATTATTTTTTTTAAATGTTGTATATAATTAACATGAATGTATTCTATAATAATAATTATTATTAAAATTAAAGTTATATTCATAACCATTTTATGTTATTTCTGTCATGGGTTTTAAGGTTTAAAAGTAACTAAATCGGTATTGTAATTTTGTCTCAATTTGGCTTCTTTGAAACACATGTTTTGTTATGTACCTACATTCTTTTACGAGCTATATATGCTTCCAATTTACATGTTATATCATGAATATACTTATTTCAAATGATATCTTATTCTCCTTGTTATTTTATTTTCTTATATTGGGAATATGATTCGAACATAACAAGAGGTAAAAGTTTATTGAAGCGATCTCATCATTTATCGAGATTGTTTATGATTATACTTTAATTGATGAAATATTATGATATATATTCCAATAGAACTACTTAATTTTATTCTCCCATTTATATTCATGGAATATTAATTTATTAGTACAATATTTTCACTCTTTAGTACATAACATGATTACGAAATATTTTTTAAGAATGTCTAACTTTAACTCTCCCATCTATCAGAAATCTATGTTCTTTCAAAACATTATTTTATAAAAATGTTTTCAAAATTTATGGAACAATTATTTATAATTTTTCAAAGTGTTTACAAATAAATGGTTTTCAATAAAATATCAATATTACTTTATATGTTATCAAATTATTTCCAAAGAATTTTTTTCAGATGCCTCCCACTCTTTCTTTATAATGATTCAGAGTATTTTCGAAGAAATTGATATCAAAATAATTTTAAAGTTTCATTATATGTTTTAAATTTTTATTTATAAAATGTTATTAAAAAAATTAAATATTGTTTTATATTTTTTCAGTGTGTTTTAAAGAAAAATAATAATTTTTTTAATTTAATTTTATATATTATCAAGGAAAAAGTTTTTAAAAAAGTTTTCAAGATGCTTTTAAAAGTTTTCAAGGAAAAAGTTTTTTAAAAAATAATATTAAGTGATATGTTTTCAAGGAAAATGGTTTTAAAATTATTTTCAAGCTTCTTTTAAATTTTTGGATGTAAAATATTTTTGAAAAATGATTTCAATATTCTTTTATATATTTTCAAGGAAAATGGTTTTTTAAATGTTTTCAAACTTCTTTTATATGTTTTTATAGAAAAGGATTTTCAAAAATACTTTCAAGATCCTTTTATATGTTTTTAAGGAGAAAATTTTCCAAATGTTTTCAATAATATTTTTTATATTTTCATTGAAAAAGGTTTTCAAAATGATTTTAATCCATCTTTTTATGTTTTAAAATCATTTTTAAATTGATTTTAAGCTGTATTTCTAGGATTTCATACCCCTATTATCAATTTTATGATTACATGTATTCTTTTTTACACTTTATGGGAATCTGAGCTCACCCGTTTTTATTATCCCTTAACTATTTTAAGAATATATGTAATATGATTTGTTTTTCTATGAAGGGTGATTGTAAAGAAGAAACTAGTGAGAGATAATGCTGCTCACTTATGTACCATTGTTTATGTTTCCATGATTCCAAATTCACTAGACTAATAACATATTTGGGGATCTTTTTTTATAATGATTTAAGTATTCCACAAAAGTATTGTAATGTTAATTTATGGTATGTGAGGGTCTTTATACACACCCTTCTCGATTGATCATTGTACATGGGTACCTAAACATGAAGTCACTTGGTTTCTGAAGCAATTTGGGATGAGATCGAGGTTATGATCATCAAGTATGATTTATTAGAGCCTGGAGACTAAGATGATGTATTGATAAAAAAATATCATATATATTTAGAATCATTTAATTAATTAATTTTTATTTGTAAATTTTATCATCCCAATGAGATATCGGTTTTTTATTCTTACTTGTATACTCCATTTCATTTATCATCATATAATATGGCTTTTATTTATTATATTAACTAATATATATATATATATATAATTTTCAGTTATTGTATTTTTATTGAACACTCTAATACAGAATTTATAGTCTTCTCATAATACCATATTGGATAATTGTGGTTAATCTCTAGCATTTGGAAGATGTGGAGGCATGCATGAGGTCATTTGGTGCCACCACTCCAGTTACCATTAATATTGAATTGGGTCTGGACATTATAAAGTGGTATCATTTATTTTCTTTTACTTTTTTTACAATTTGGGATATAGTAGCTAGGATCTGTATGAATGTGTTAGATTTCATTATTCATACCAGACTAATGTTCCATGAACACATTTTTATTCATGCATTCAATTTTACCAAGGTAATGTGATTGTTTTTCATAACATTCTATGTTATAGTTATCTTATTTTCACATTATATGATATATATGGTGTTGGGTATTTTATTTCCCTATGTTCTTGAAACTTTGAACATAGTGGAAAGAGGTGTATCATCAATTACATTTGGAACAATTGATCCACTTGATTTATTTTCCCACTATTGCATGATTATATCATTAATGAGAGGTTTAGCTGTTTAAGGTGTCGTCAACAGATCATACAGAATATTCATAGTTCTGTTCTTAGAATAATTTTAATTATTTTGATCATTATTTATGTTTATATATATATATCTCTATGTGTGTGTGTGTGGGGGGGGGGGGGGGGTTCTTATGATGGTATCACATGTATATCTATGGTGATATATTCTTTGATGATGATAAATATGTGTTTCTATGTGCATATGAGGTTTCAAGACCCTAGTTGGTCCGTATAAGTACATGATGAATTGGTATTACAAACCATCTGGGTTTTTATTCCATTTGTTTAGTAATTAACATGTTAGATAATACCTATATGGGAAATGTGGTTGACTGAGTGACCCTTGAGATATGAATCAATTTTTTAGTGAGTTTTTTCCTAGTGTTATGTGTGAGGGTAACATGTTAGGGTGGTTGTCCCTAGTTGGTTAGTGCCTTAATGATGGAAAGAACATGTAACAGTTTTCTTTTGAGATCGATATATGAAAAGTGCTATTGAATACATGGATCTAGAATTTATATTCAATATCTATTCACGATAAATAAACCTTGAGTGCTAGTTATTGGTAATGTGATGTGTGTGGAGTTCCTTGGTATCAAGGTGATATTTCAAATGAATGACAGATTGAGTTCCTAGCCCTATTGAATCTAGATGTGCTTTAGTAATGAGATTAAATAATGGTTTCATGCTCTTGGGTTTAAACTGACTCCAGTTGGATGTAAGAAATGTGATTTTACATGGAATACATGATGGGTATAATTTTGAAGAGGAGTAACTGGAGAACTCTAGTTATAAGAGATTGACATGCCATAGAGCATGGTTATCCATGTTTGATGATACATGAGTCATGGGATCATGAGTTGAGGTTTAATGATCCGGTGGAATAGTTGTTCACAACAATTAGTTTAATGTTAGATAAAGATGATGCATGTTGTTATTATTAGAACCTATTAGATTTAAGTCGGTGATGGTTGTGTGGGATCTATGGACTGATACAATTTTTTTGCTTTCTTATAGTCCTTGTAATATGGGACATGGTTGAGCATGGTTCAGGAGGAGTGGCATGTGTATAATTATGAGTGAACCAGATGATTTAATTCTCTTTAAGAGGCATAAGGGAATCCAAATTGTTATGATTGAACATGTGGTTGTTTAGGGATAATGACCCTTATTATGAATTGATTTTCAGTGGTCTTTGTGGAGCTATTTCCATGAGTTTAGTAATGGTGTATAATGATGTTTTGGGACTATTATTAGGTGTGGATTGGTTCAACCACATATAGTTATTTAATTCATGGATGGAATTATTCTAGGACATGGTTTTTTGGGTTTTTGAATCTGATTCAGTGATGATATGTACACTCTGATGGTGGGGTAGTAGCATGTTAGTTGTGCATGATGTGTCCTTCATGTTGTAAGGTTAATTAGAACATTGGATAGATTATTGGATGATATATGTGGGGATTAAAATTTTTTCCCAATTAATCCAATCATATCATTATACCTAATTGAATTTGAATTATTAATTTAGAAATTATATTGTATAGGGTTTAAGTTTTGGATTTGGGATCCAGGTTAATTGTGGTTATTCGTGCATGATAGAATCGATAGAGCATCTTTTCTTATGATATGGTAGATCATAATGGATAATATTTTCCAGTGGAGGATTCATAAATGTAATTTAACAATAATATTGGTATGGAATTTTGTGGGTGTATTGAAACGAACATGGGATGCCTCTAGGGATAAAGGTTCCATGATTGGGTAACTTGGAGGTGAATCATTTTATGAAGTCATGCATCCTTTAATATAGGTGAGCCAAAGGAGGTATAAACCATTAATTTTTATGTAGTGGAATTATTTGAGAGAGAAAATACATCAAGGGGATTAATAAAATGTTGGGGGCATGATTAAATTGACAATTTTGACAGTGGGGTGGAATTGTTGGATGAAGATGGAATTGTGGGTTAAACAATGTGGTGGGGAGCACCATGTACTAGTTGATCAATCAAATGAAGAAATCATGTACTAATAAATATAGATATGTGTTTTGAAGTTCCATCATAGTATTTCATTGATTATTTATATAAATGGATCGATTATTTTTAACAAAATTGTGATGTTTTGGAATTTTTACTTGGGGGCGTATTAAGCTTCCAAGAATGGAACATAAACTCTAGCATAAAATTAACAAAAGGGGTAGGAAAGAATATTTATTTGGATGAAAACTAAGGAGTCTCATGGATAATAACTTTTATTAATGTGATGTTTTAAGAACCCATGTGTATATTTGTCTTTTTTCATTTAAAATTTGAATTTTTTATTGGTTTAAAGGATAGATTTCGAACTGGTGTTCAGAATAGAATTCTGAGAGTTGGAACATCATAAATATTATGATTTGGATTTTTAAAGGGGATTGAAATTTATCTCATAAGTTTAGAAAAATCCTAATGAGGGTCAGGGTGACCAGGTTTCCCAATAGTATCTTGGCACCACTGACTCTCTTGTTCCACATGTATGCTAAAGGTGACCATCATATAATCAGTGGGATTTTAAATTGAAAAATTACTTCCCCCTTGAAATTAATGTGGGGGAATCCCCACTTCCTCCTCAAATTGGGGTGCGGTCATTCTCCTCTCATTTCATATTCTAAATGTCTTCTTCACTTGGTTATGGGGTTAAGTTCATGGGGATTCAGTTATGTTTTTTGTGAGAATCATCCATCATTATCTTACTTTGATCTCCTCCCCCTTCTTCATTAATTTTGGTGATTTTAAAGCTAAGGTGAATATATGATTTCACTAGATTATGGTGGAATCATCCTAATATCCTGGGTATTTTATTAAGGCTATCTTGAGGATGTATTGAGACAATATCATGTCAACGTTACACGTTTTTTCTATGAGGTATATTTTCCTAATGAATTTTCATGTATTTTTTTATTGACATGACTTTAGTGGATTTTTTAGAGATTTTGTTTTATTTATTTGGATTGGTATAGTTTTGGGGTGTTATAGGTTACACTATACCAATTTTCTCATGGTTTCTATGATCATTATATGATCTGTAAGGTAATAGTGAGTATGCATATTTTAAATTAAGTTTCTAAATTAATTTTATTTATTGTAAATAATGGTTAGGGATTTGATAGACTAATATTGGATCCCAATGCATGGGTATGGGATTTCATCGTCCTGGAGGAGCTTGAAAAGCAATTTTCTACTTGGAATTAAAATTGGTTAATATTCGTAAGGAGGTAGCAATTTTTGGTACTTATCCTATGGAATTATGATTTAATTTTAGTACAAGTGGATATTCTGTCACACCATTATGGGATATCTACCACTTTTAATAATTGAATGGTTCATCTTAACGTAAATTATTTCATTTATATGTATATAATAAAACAATTATATAGATCCATGAGCAATAAAAAGTTTGAGCATCTATGGTAGACACTTGAGCACTATATTTATTACCTCGGGAACTGATGGCCAAATAAATGAATAATTTTTTATTTCGCTATGACACTCAGACAACTTTTGGAGTGTGATTGATGTTAGTGTGATATAGTAGAACATGTGTAGGATCATTTTACTCTCTTATATATAGGTGTAGTATAACATTATATGGATTGACCGAGTAGGCTATGTGAGGACCCTCGAGATTTCTTTATCTTGGGTGAATGATCCCTAGGTAGGATGGAGATGGTTTGGCAGAGCGTACCTCCCTTTGATGCCCTTGGTATTTATATGGGCCATGATTCATCCCTATAGGTCATTTCCATTGTGGTATTCCTTGTGTTTCTTATGAGTTAGTAATCCATTTATGATATTATTGAGAGTTTTGATATTTTTATGAGATGGGTTATGACCTAAGTGACTCACCTTAGATTAAGGAACTAAGTGGGGTGCCAGTACTTTTCTATTAACCAACATGACCACAATTGATTTTTTTATTGAAATAATAACCCCAGGAAGATGTGTCGGGAATGGGTATATAAAGTTATATGTTTCACTAAATAACCCATACCATACATGTGATAAGACAGGTTATGCAATGTGATGATGGTTTTATACATTTTTCAACCCTTTTTAACTTTTATTTTTATAAATGATATTGAAAACACCTATGAGGTAGTTGGGACACTGTTTTCACGTACCTTCTAGGTGACTATAATTTGATATGGCATAGGCCCTCATAGAGGGTTTGATATGTATTGAAATACAAATATAGAGGTTGTGGTATGATATAATAAAACTTCATAAGATGAGGATTTTATAGATAAAATTCCCAAAAATGTGTTCATTGTATTGAAAACTCCCTAAGAGAGTTCATTATCCAAAAAATATACAATAAGATTGTCTTAACACTAATATTTAGGTTTTCATGGATTTGGATATTGATTTTTGGTTTCGGGTTTAGGAGGGTGTTACTGAAACTTTCTATCTGGAGAAGGGTTATGGGGTCTTTAGTGGGTGTGGTCGAGTACCATAAACTACCAGATATTAGATACATTGAACCATATTTATAATTCTATAGAGCATTCCCTAGGTTTTTTATTTCATGATAGAGCATTCTGCATGTTATAATATATATTCTATGGTGGATTGGACCCTTGGGTCATTATTTTTATACTAAGTCAGATCTGTCCATCAAGATTTTATTTATATGCTATGGTGAAACATGCCATGGGGTCCTTATTATGGATTGAATAGTCATCTTTATGTGTATAGAGATTCTCTATAATAGTGCAAGGAGAGTATTATTTATCAGGGTTGAGGACCTGAGGATCAACGATATATATTTTATTTATTTATTTACTCAGTTACATACTTTTAGAAAATGTTTATTTATTATGAGAATGTCACATGAACTTATCATTGAAGTGTTGGTACGATAGGGTTGACATTGGTGATTCCATACTAAACATTTTACTCAAACCATTTTATGGGGGTCATTTTACTTGGGTACGTAAGAAGACCATCACATGGTTTCTGGTGTAGGTTGGATTGAGGACCCGGTTTTGATCGTTGAGTAGGACAACTCAGAGTTATGAAACTGGGAAATGTGATGGATGTATGTTATCATAAATCCTCAATATCATTTATTTATTTATTTATTTTATAGATATTATTGCTCTAGTGAAATATCACCCTTTTATGGTTTCAAGTATATTTCATTACATTTTTTATAACATGATTTTTTATTTTATATTTTATATACTCTAATGTGTATAGTAATTTTTATCATATTATTTTTATGCACACTAATTTTTTGTGTATAGTCTTTTCACAATACGTCTTTAGAGCCGCACTGTTATTCAGATGTCCTTGGAGTATGAGAAGTTACTCCTAAGTTTACATGGTTCCACTAATCTGTCACCTATTCTTAATGATCAGTTCTAGGACTTTAGAGTTTTTCTGGTGAGATATAGATAGATGTTTTTTTATTATTTACATACAACCTAAAGAAGAATATTATACCAATGATCATTAACTTCATAAAATGATATATTTATATATAGTATTAATTTACTCACATGGATCATATATATTTTTTATTAAAACCATTTCATCAATATAAATGATCAATATAAGTGAGTGGTGGAACCTTGGACACCCTGATAGTGGAGGGGTGAATAAGGGTTTAAATTCTTTTTGATTGAAATGATACTATCCTCATGTTGTTAGGAACATGTTAAATATACTTTTTTTAATACTTATTTACCAATGAAAAAAACACATAAATAAAAAAATATAATAATTTATACTTGTTTCACTACTATGGGTAGGTTTAGAGAGAAAACACTAACGATGTCTCGGTTGTTCCATAATCAACTATACTTCAATAGTTTATGTAGATTAAAATTTCAATCCATGGTCACTCTATTCCATTCCCACTTCCATTATAATTAATTTAAAAATAGTAAAATTCCACCCTTAAATCACTTATGTAAACCCCTCCTTATTCACTTCCCTAGATGATGTCTTCCTCAGTTTAATGACATGGAGGTCATCTTCATAGTCTGTCAATGTCGATATATAATTTAAGTACTAAATTCTATGTTTAATGATCTAAATAATAGAAGTCCCTAGATTCTCCTAGGTGACCTTTACATAATTCATTGTCCTCACCTATGTATGCTTCTTCCAAATTCATTGACTTTAAAAATTGATATTTACTTTATAACTTGGATTCAACAAAGACTATTTTTTGGAAGTCCCTTTAATAAGGTATTTTATCCTAGGTTGATTCACCCTAATACCTTATATCTACACAATTTTCATAACTATATTTGTGGAAGTGATTCACTGTAACTATTTCGGATTCTAACATCACGTCTCTCCTTCACCTAGATTCTTTACCCAACTACATTTCATATAGGTATGACTTATGAGGTAGAAGAGCCTATTGTACTAATCCTAATTATCATTATCTCTAAATAAGGGGATAATGTAGGTATTTATATAAAGAAAACTATTATAATTCTTCATAGAATCATTCTCTGAAACATTCATCTAGTAATAAGACATTGAATATTCTCAAGTAGGAATACAACATCACTTTTTTTGTCACTAGCATGTGGAACAAGAATGAGGAACTATAACACATTAAAATCATGTGGTTCAAAGTTCTACTATATATAAAAGGTCTCCAATGTTTAAGAGTGGAATCCTAATATTCCATTAAAGACATGAAATTCCTCTAAAAATTATAGACCTATTTTTTTAAAAAACATTACTGATCTTTTCCTCATCAATATTTCTTCATTTTTCATAAACAAAATATTAGCACATGGGCATTGATTGAAAAAAAATACAACATCTATCTCTAACTTGAATTTCCTTGGTTACAATAATCCCACATTTCAATTTGTTCAAAATAAAATGATAATTTCAATTTAGTAAAAACATTTTTCCCTGGATAGTAGTGAAGTTATTCATCCATAACTATAAGTATACGTGAGTAAAGGTCGATGTTGAAAATACAAGTTTATAATTGAAATCTATGCCTCATGATATTCATCAAAAGAGTTCTCAACTTTTCATCAAACATAAATTCATTATAATCATAAATTTTTTATGGATAATAACTCTTATTGAAATTATCCTCACAAATTTTATACCACATGATCCTACATAGTGTGATAGGCCATCATTGAATCCATTTATTTAACACATCAATTATAGGTCGTCTTTAGTTAATTTCACATCCATTTCTCCCCATTGAACAATAAACCTGAATTAAACTTTCAAACATAAAACAAACCATAAAAAATTTTATATAAATAATGAGATAAAAAATATATTTACCTCCACAAATTAAGGGTGGGGGTTGAAAACCATGTTTTAATTTATGTTTCTAAAAAACCATAGTGTCTAATGGATTAGTCATTATGAATGTGACTTGATCATTATTCCCATCATATTTCAATGTTACCTTTACTTGCACAACATTTTTATTAATTAAGTGTAACATAATTTCCACATGTCTATTATATAAGTATTGTATAGTATTTTTCATTAGATAAATCATTATATAGTAATTATATAAAATCACTATTTTTTGTTACACCACTTCATAAATATTTCAATGTTAGTTCTTCATCTAAAAAAATATGAGTGCATGACTTAGTCATAGAGATATATTATTATTTTTCCATAATTAGTAAAGTCGTTTACTTCCCCATTCTCAAATATCCCAAAAAATAATTCCTTATAAATGAATAATTATCATTAGTAGAAATTAAATATAACATTTCACTAATCATTTCGACATCTGAACATGCTGACAATTGATATTCCTTTCAAAAAATAAAGAGATAGAAAAAATTAATAATACATTGGATCTACCACATGATTTTTTAATTATTGAATGTTTATATTCCATTATATTTATATATAAATGACCTATTAAACATGTTGATAAGAATATATTTTCCTATGTTGTGGTCAAATATAGATGACTTCCATTTATCCTCCTAAATAATCTATGATCCACAGATCTCTCATCCTCTTATTTCCCAAAAAAAATCAACCATATTAAGATTGAAAATTTGTTTACCATCATTTGTGTTACAATTCTCAAATATATCACTCTCATTATTTTCATGAGTGTTTAAAAAAATTTCATTCTATTTTATCACCAATATCCTCAAATATCAATTGAGTCCACCAATCATGTACATTTCAAATTATGATTTCATGTTACTAGAAGACTCTTCCATGAATTCATGATTTCTTTGACCAAATATGATATAATCTACATATGTAGGAACCAAAAAATGGTCTTCCTAAAATTTATTCATATAGAGATTATGATCGACACTGTAACACCGAATATTCAATTATAGTTAGTAAACTTTTCTTCCTCATGTTATGATTGAATAATACATAAATAATTAGGGAAGAATGTCATTAAAATGTAAAATCTCAAAATTTATAAATTTAATTGGATCAAATTAATTTAATTTTATAATTAATCATTTCAAATTTATCTATGTATTAATTTTTTAGACTTTTTAGAAATAGTTTATTTTTAACTAAATAGTGAAAATATGGATATTACAAAACTGACCCTTTTATAACATTATAACGATATAAGAATAACATTAATTTTTATAAAACCTCTCTATAGACCAAATAAGTATAAAATAAGTAATATAATGGATGTAAATATATAATGTTGAACTTGTAAATATATGTTTGACATTTGAGAAATCAAAATAATGGTTTTATTCAAATAAAAAATTAGTTATTTTCTATTAATCAAGTATATACAAGGTTCCATTTTATTTTAGTTTGGTTTGAAATAAAAATAAGAATAATTTTATTTAACATGATCCAGTTAATTATATTTTAGCTAACATTATACTTTATTTGTCTTTAAAATAATTCTAATACTAAAAACAAGCATTTTTATAAAGAATATTTTTCTTCATGCTTTGTAGTTTTATTTTAAATAAATTTATACAACTTATAGAAATTAGGTTTGATAAAATAGACTCTATATTGAAAATATTAAATTTCATGTTTGAAAATTACACCACTTTAAATTTTGGTTATTAGGTATAATAATAATAGTAAAAATTCAATTACCACAGTAAGAGTTAAAAGAGGTTTAAATGGTTAAAACTAAAATAATAAGTGTTAAAATAGTATAAAAGTGGTTCTAAATCCAATTTTATGTAAAACAAATAACCCTATATCATATAAAAAGCAAATATGAGTCATATTAGAGAAATTTTACTTGATTAGGGAATTAATGTATATAAATATTTTGAAACATCCCAAGTGTTTCCTCTCCCTCACTTATAAAAGGACATCACCTATATTCTCTTCTCCATACTTCATGATCTTATTATAATTGAAAAAACATAACCATATAATTTCATAAAATATATCCCCACATATTATATGTTCTGTTTTTTCCATGATACCATCCTAATAAGCCTTAAATTTTAAACTTATGGAGGTTGTGTGAAGAAGAGTTATAGTTCTTAACTAAGTGTTTCCTTTTTATTTCTTCTTTTACTACATTCAATACTATCATAAAAATTATATCATGATTACATAGATATAAATAATATAAATATGTTTAACAATTTTTATGTTATAACCATTTTCCTCTGCTTATCCATCTAATGAAAAATGAATACATCTTTGATACGTACATGCGGCATACCGCCTCTCGAAGATGATGTATTCAATTTTTCTTCTCCACCTTTTATGGTTTGTCATAGTTATTGATCCAAATACAAAAAATATATTATATGATATCTATTAAATAATTATTATTCTTTAAATATAATATGTATTTTACCATACTACCCTTCAACCTATTAAAAAATTATAACGTCGCTTGTGCATATGTGTTAAGTACCACCTCCGTGAAGAAATGTCATTCATTTTTCATGTAATCATTTCAATAATTATTATAAATAGGTATATAATGAATATATATATATAAATATATTTATTTAAATCATTATTAAAATTCCGGTGATTATGAAACCATGAGAAAGATGCAAGGACCAAAACTATTGAACAGAAACTAACAAGAAAAACAAAACAATTGAGACTTGGAAACATTGATTTTAATATTGAATTATTAATAAAAAAATTATTAAACATTATAATAGGATTATATATTATATTTTATGTTTTTATATGATTATTTTATAGATTTATAATCAATTTAAATTTATTTTAGAAGCAGTTAAATTCACTTATGAAGCATGTTAGACCTGAGGTAAGGGTTTATATCACACATTAATCCTTATTCATAATTGTTTCTATTTAAGTTATTGATATGGGTATTATATAATATTTCTATTTGAAACACCATTTATTTTATTTTCATTGGGTTATTCATGTAAATTATAATTTTCCAATTCATTTTCCTCTCTCTACATACTCAAAAGTCTAAAATAATATTTTTAAGGAAACTGAATTCATTTATCTATTTGGCTGGGAATATTTTTCATCAATGACCAAATTATATTTAAAATGTCTCCAAGGTTGTTTTTTTAATATTATCAAATAATTAATTGATTTAATTTTTATAACATGTTTAACCTTCTATAAAAATGATTAAAAGGAATCTTATTTCCATTTTTCAAATGCACCTCTTTTTACTGAAGGTGTGAACAAAATATTTATTTCAAAACATACTGAATAAATATATTTTATCATAATCCTGAATATTTTTTCCATTAAGATAAATTTTAAATACTCCATAGTTTTTTAAAAATAAAATTTTTCCTATTGTTTAGTAAATATTTATATTTTAATATGGTTTATTTAAAAAAATGATATTTTACACAATAACTCTTCTAAGGATCATTTCAATGTATTTTAATCTATTTCAATATATTTTGATGAATCTTATGATTTACTTATATTAATTTCATCTAATATATTTCCCTAGATGTATTATGATATTATTTTTCTACTTGTTAACTAAATAAAATATTTACATTTTTTATTCTAGTTTTTTAAAGAGAATGTTTAGGTTGATTATGTACTGAATACTTATTCATTTCATGGATGTGAGGAATTCATTGGAATTAATAAGTGTTAGGTGCGTCATATTATATCACCTTGATACATCAATAGGCCTCATGAGGAAAATTAGTATTGGTATTTGGCATACTCTTTATCTATTCACATATGATTTCTTAGTGTAAGTCCCTAATGGTATGATTATAATGTTTGTCATTATAAATTATTTCTTAATGAAACTAGTTAATGTAATCTATGGGATTATTTTTTATGTAATAAATGTATATAATCCGAATTTTATTATGTTATTTATATGGAATATTTTTTTATTATTTATCTCTTTGATATGATTCAGGGTCTATTTATTTTATAATATCTTCTATTGTACACCATACCTTACTAATCATCAGAGATTAAACTTTTTGGTGGTTCCCTTTACATAATATACAATTAAGAGAAATATCAATAATTTTAGAGATCTAAATTAATAAATAATAAAGTTCTCACAGTTATAACTTTTATTCCATATTTTTAAGAATAATGCGAGGATTTTATATGCTTCTTGTCTCACAAGACTACTAAACAAGTTGATCATTTGGAACATGATCCCTTACATTTTGTGCAAATTTAGTAAAAAACAATGTATCCAAGTTAACTGATCTAAATTTATACGGAAACAATACTTTTTGAAATTTATTATCTTTAGATAAGAATCTAGTTGGGCATACTATGCCCACATTGCCTATTTTAGACTATATATATCCTTTATCAATCTTCAAAACTTTGTTTAATAATTTTTATTCATAAATCCCTTTATCTATTCATTGAGGAGTAAATTTAATAATACCATTTTGAAAATCATCTGATAAATAATATATCCTCTTTCAATATCAATATTCAAAATGGGCCCAATTGACTCCATTCAGGATACTGGTGAAAATATTTATTCAATATTAATGCATTTATTCTAATAATAACCTTTATAGACTAATCAATTCTTGTTTCTAATAACATTTCCATTATCATAAAAAAATTCTTATATATAAACATTGTCCTAATAAAATTATATTTATTTACCCTTTTAATAGGATCCCAAGTAAGATTTTCATCCATATGATCTAATTCATTATTCATTCCTTTAATCCATGAATCATCATTTGATTAATCTTCAAATGAGTTGTTTTAAAAAATTTCAAAAAGAGTTACATGATTCATATTTATCAGTCATGATTTCCATGTAGTTACTGTCCTCTCTCCAATAATATTGAATGGATCATATTTTTCACTTTTTTCTCAATTGAGGTTCTAGTCGAGTTTCTTAGTAATGATTTCCTCATATTATTTCACCTAATAATATTAATTAGTGGGATAAATCCAAAGGTTGTGTGAAGAATGTATAACTTATCTTTTTGAAATTGTTTCATATAAGCGTTCACATTCATCATCAAATCCATCATTATTTGACATCTTGAAGTTCTTCCTAATTTTATCCTCTATGATATTGATATAATTTCTCTACATAATATTCATAATCATATTATTGTATTATTTATATTTTTTCTTCATTTATTATGTAATTAATATTATTTAATCAATAAAATCTCAAAACATGTTATGATTTTCTTCCTTGATTCATATATAAAATTTTATTTTGAAAACTAAAAAACTATTTAGTAAACACTTCCATAACAAATTTCACAGGGTGTCCTTTCTTCACCTCGACTATTAACTATCTAGTTTTGAGTACACACAACAATTTGAAAAACCACTTACATTAGTGATGAGAACCCACAATCTCAATCAGTATTATTTTGTCTATATTTTTCAACTGTCAAATTATTTGTTCAACAGTCTTATTTTTTAGATTTTTTCACAGATGAATCCTCATTTTTGGCCCCATTTTTTGAGTTAATTTTTATATTAATTGGATAAAAATTCATTTCCATTATAAGACTATAATATTTTTATTATCCAAGATGTTTCATTCTTAACTATTTTGTGGTGTATCTTCATAAAATCAATTACTTCTAATTTTTTTCTATAAACATCACACTTGAATTTATGCTATAATCATAAATAAATAGAATAATAATACAAACTCTATATATTCTAGAAACATTAATTAGACTGTCCAAATCAATGTATACAATATCACATAGATTATATTCCCTTTTATTTATTTTTTGATAATGATTTAAAAACATTTTACTAATATGAAATCATCACATGTCTTAACTCAATAATTATTTAGATTAGTAAGATCCATGATAGATTTAAACATAGATAAATTTATATGCTATATTGATTAATTTGACATAACCACAATTACCACAAGCTTTACTTCTCATCAAAAGATAAAAATTAACTATCTTCATTAATTCCCAATCAGTGTAGACTCATTTTAATCATTTTCCATTTAATCAGTGGGTTTCAAGCCATTCTTTTTAAATTTCAACATTTTTTATGAAATTACCACATCATTATTGAGTTACAAAATTGAATCACACTCAAGAGGTTGTGTCATATATCTGTTATATATATCACTTAAACTTTCTTCAACTCATCACTTATAAATTAAGTGTATTCATTTACATAGATCTTTAAAGAACCATCATCACTGAAATATCTTATTTCTTTAACCCTATCAGTAAAATTTATTAATAAATTCTCATTTTAAGACTTGTAGGGTAATAACCCCTATTAATATTCAATTATTATTATTTTGTATATTTGAGTGAAATATATGTATATTTTTTCTTCCAAATACTACTATTTTCACTCCATAATATACTTAGTTTAATAGAGGAAAAAGATAACCTACAAAATTTCTCTAAATCATGCATGGTGAAATCATACTCTTCTTTTTCTTCCAATGGAGAGTACTTATTTTTTGATTGATTATTAATGGTTGACTTATATTCATTTTTCTTTAGGTTATATAGATATTGTTCCCAATTCGACATTTCCTGAAGTCAATGAATTTATTCCAAAACAAGAATTAATTAAAATAATATCCTTATAAATTATTTATTCTATATGATGAAGGATATGGTTTCATTACCATTTTTTGACTACTCATTTCTTCTCAATTTCGATATCTCATTGCGCCTTCGTAGTAGAACATTGTATATACATGTAAGTCTAGAAGTTTATATTTCATAATATTAAATATATTCTCTCCTTTAGTAATCAATATTTCTCTATTCTTCATAAAACATTATGAAAACTGTTGGATAACACTCAATGATATAATATTTTTTATTCATTGTCACATCCATTTATTAAAGATTTATTTATCGAAATATGTATTAATTTATATTTGACACTAATATTTACAAATATATTTTTCAATTTTTTATGATCTTTTACTAATGTTGATGTATTTTTATTAGATTTTATTCCCCTATTACCTTTAAATATTGCTTTTTGTTCAACCAGAATGTTACTGAAACCTTCCGAGTCTTTCTTGACACATTCTATTTTTTCTCTTTCAATGAACATTATTCTATGTATCACTTGATTTCATTTATATTTTTAATTTCATTCTTAGAGTAAAAACCTATTTATATATGGATTCTACCTTCCTCATTCTCACTTTTACACACTCATCCAATTGATTGACCACTTTAGTTTGTTCTTAAATATTTACATTAGAATTAATAAATTCTTGGTAATTTACCTATATATAAATTTGAATATCTAATTATTCTTATATTCAGTCCATAACATAGTTGATATGATAAATATATTCAATATATTATTTTAATGGTCAAGTAACTTTCTTTTTTTTCTTTCATCAGAGATCGAGTTCTTCAATAGCTCCATCAACATCTACCTTGGGATCATCTACACATTCAAGATGATTTTATCTATTGAATATATGTTCTTTTTTTCTAATTAAATCCATCACATATTCTTTAATATTATTCTAATTTTTTTTCTTCCTCCATAAATTTTCCATCAACCTACTACTTTTCAAACAAAGTACCTCCTTTACAATTTGTTTCCTAATCTAAAGTTTCCTTTTTGGGAGAACCTCCTTTGAGGCCTCTTCATAATTTCATATCTTCATTCTATATAATAAAATTATATGGATCCCCTAATAGTAATGTTACCAAATTTTCTACATATAAAACATGAATAGGGTTGCATTTCGTTAAATTTCCCTTTTCCTCCGTTTAATTTTCTATCCACAAAACAAATAAATTCCTTATTATCATATTCTTAACCATCACCTCATTTAGAAATCTCATTTTTCTATATATATTTGAATATGATATCCTTAAATACATTAAATAATGTATCTTCTATTTTATATATCACATTTAGTCCACTAAATAGATTAGTAGATCATTAATTTAAACCTTGGATATATCAATTTATTCACGAGTTAAAACATTCATATTTTATAGAGGTTGAGAACTTCATAAACTTTTTTTTACAATTTAAATATCCTTAATTTATTCCCCAATAACTCAAATTCCTCAAGAAAAATTCAATAATTTTAAAAAATAAACTATACAAATTTTCATCTGGATGCGTCTTCATATCTTCAAACTTAGTAAATAGAACTTGGTGTTTTTCCTCCATCACATTACTATCACTTTTGTATAAATTTTATATTCTTTCACATTTGGTTGTTATCATAGTGAAACTCAACACCTTCAAATAGTTTTGATCTAAAAGAGCCTAAGAAAGTGTATTTTGGGATTTGGAATCTACATCTACCATTTTACTATTAGAATTAGACATCAGAAGTCTGGTTACATAACTAGCACGAATCTCTTGAACTATGTTAAAGAGAAATTTAATTCAAGGATATTAGATATGATATATCAATTCATTCTTCCAAATTTGGAAATATATTCCACAAAATAATATAACTCTCATAAAATTTACTGAATTATCCATATCATGTATATTTAATGATTTATTAAATGCATAAAAACTATCTCCAATGCCACTCATTCAACCATAAGACACCGTGAGAGGGGAGGGGTGAATCAAGATGTCAAAATAATATTTTTTTGAATTTATTTTTCCACACATTGGATGGAACATGTTAGGGAAATTTTATTTTACAAATTATTCAGTAGAAAAATAAAAAAAATAAAATAAAATATATCATTTTTTATATGGTTCTCCACAATTGAGTTTTCAAGGAGTATAAAACAATTATGTGTTGGTCATTATAGAATAAAATGTATGTCCCTAGTTTTGTGTTTTAAAATTTTCAGCCATGGTTACTCCTTTTCAAGATCATTTCCTTTTAAATGAATTTTGGAATTGTTCACCTTCCTCCTCGAATCACAAACATTGACTCCTTCTTCCTCACCACTTTGGATAAAATATTACTTTTTTAAACTAATTCAAGGTCTACTTCAATGTGTTTCTATATTTATTGAGAATTTCATCATTAATTCATGACTATGATTCTCTAAAGAACTCCATAATTTTTAGTCATATAGATTTCCCATGTACAATAATATGCCTACGTCACCATCACTCAAATCCTTAGCCTCCCAATATAATGAATCCCCTATGTTGTATTCTTCACCTAATTGATATTTTCTCAATTACTTGTATTTTCCAAAGTATTCTTTTGGAAAATCTATTTTTTAATGTATGTTCTCCCATATAGATTCTCATTGATTACTTTTCTAAAGATATTTTAATCCGTATTAATACATGTACTTCACTCTAATAATTCATCCATTATCTATTTCTCTACTATATAACCCTTCTTATTCCCTCAGGTCCTGTCTACAAAAGTTTACCTTACATAGTGGGATAAATTCTAATCCTTCCACTATTTTTCAACTCCGAATGAGTGCATAAACAAGGTATTTATAGGTGAAACACCTACTAGTGCACATCCCTACACCATTCAACCATACATACATGTGATAAAATCATGCATAATAATATGAGGTTAGACCACAACCTCAATTGTGTAATGAACATTTGTTCAACACTAGCGTATAACACTATTGGGTGACTCTAACATGTGGAACTAATTCTTGGTGGCTATATCGATTTTAATTAATCTCCCTTATTAATAAATAATCATTAAAAACATATCATTGATTGATAATAAACATATTTTTCTCCTCCTTAAATCACTTATGTTCTAATAGTGAGTTTATGTCATCTCCATTGACATAGATATCACAATTTTATTTCCCATTCAGGAATTTCATGTTCAATAAACTACTTAAAAACATTGATTATCATTCTCATGGTGAATTATTCATCCCAAAATGTTTTTTAAGCTTAAAAACTTGAGAACCCTATTTTTTTAGTTCAAAATCTTTTCGGTTTCTAATATATAGCTATTTCTCATGTTCACCACGAAAATAAAATTATTTCTATTCAATTTTGAACAATTTATAATTATTTTAAAGACTAAATTAAATAAAATTAATCATTTCTTCTATATTTATTAGAGAAAAATTTTAATTAGTGATTATGCTATCGATTTGAGAATATTCTTTCCTCTAAAGAAAATCTTAATTCCCTCCTGCTCTTTCTTTAACATTGAATTTATTATTAAAATATCAATTCAACCTGATCATATTTTTTCTTTGGGATGTGACACAAATTATAAATTTTTATTTATCTTAATTTGATTCAGATATTCTTACATTACCTTTATCCAGTCCTTTTGTTGAAAAAATCTAATACATTTTTTTGGCTAAATTTGTAAAATAATTTTTTTATTTGAATTTATCATAATTAGAAATTTTTAAACAACCATGATACAAAATAAATAAAATTTTTATGCCTCTATATTATTTCAATAACTTTGGAATAAAGTTTCTATTTTCTTTAAGCCTTCCCCAGTAATTTTATATTCATAATCAACATGAGTATTTTTTTTAAAATAATATTGTGTATCTAGAAAACACTTGTGTTTCCAATATTTCATCTAAGATTTTCCTGAACATCATCATCAGTAATCACTAAGATTTTTGAGTATAATGTATTCTTTAATAAAATTATATTAAATCTAATAAAACGTTTTATATATTCATATTTTAACATTTGTAACTTCTTCCACTAGGTGTATATATTAGGAATATACAATTATAATCCCTTTTATCTAACTCTACCATGTTTATTAATATACTATTTATGTAGCATGTTATTTTAAATTCCATGAATATATTAAATTATCAATTGATTTCAAACCACAACACATATAGTGTGGTAAATGTATTCAGTCAGAGTAAAGAAAAATTAAGAATGTATATAACAATTATAATGGCTTCTCTCTAAAGGACTTTTTATGTGCTATGCTACAATTAGATGATCATTCCTATATCTTCCAAAATCTAGTCCTTATTCATAGCCACTCAATTTTATTAGGGTTGTATGGAGAACTATATTCATGGACTATTCCATTATTATCATGATATTCCTCAATTTTTCCATTTTTACCTTAAAAATCATTATCTAACTGAAACCTTCTGACAAAAAAATCACATTTCATTTTAATGAAAACATCAAAAGTTATATAGTATATCAAGAGTTTTTTATTTAATCTACATAAAATAGACATAATTAATATGATTAAAATACAAAAAATTAGTAATGTAGTTTGGTTTGTTTGTTTAAATCAAGCGTAATATATTACTCAAATCTATCTATAGAAGCTCAAGTGGTTTCTTTATCAAGATCTCCACTTCTTTGAAACTATTATTTATAGTCTTTCCTATATGATAGGAGAACAAATAATTCATTATTTAATTTTTATGATTTGGTATATTCCTAAAATAACTGTACCTAATAACATTATCCCTATCCCATTACTACATATGGTCAAGTATTATGTTCCATAAATGATTTTACTTATATATATTCTATTGTAGAATTTTACATGAGAATTAAAAATATGAAAAAAATTATAACCTATTCACTGACCTTTCAGAAATATTATATTACATATCATCCTCCTAGTCACATATATATTCATCTATAAAATCAATTCAAATATATTATAAAAAATCTATGAAACACTCAAGAGATTGTGTCATAGCCTATAAATAAAGATAATATCATTGTATTTTATTTTTCTCTCACTAGTTTTAGCTTATCAAAATCCTTTTATGTTTAGTATCCCATCATTCATGTATATAATTGCTCCTCCAAAAACCCTTTATATATTCCTCAACTAATTATTTTTATCTAACATATATAAAGAGAAACCATTGTCTAGTTTTATTTGTTTCCCTCCTTTTCAAAAATTATAACTTTTCACAAGCATAATAATTTTATCTTGGTTGTTTCCTCTATAGAAATATTTTTAAATCTCCTTTCTTTTGATAGTTAATCATTTTTCAATAATAGTTATAATAACACTATGAAAATTCTTATCTTATTTTTAGTAGTTACAAGGAAAAAAGATAACATAAGGTCCGCAAATCTAACTAAAAGAAAGATAGACAATCATCAATAAGAAAATCAATATTTTCTCCCTCACCTCAGGTGCCTAAAAAATTAGATCATTTATTAACCCTTGTTCTTCTCCTAAGTCCAAACCAAAACATCACTTGAGTATGTGGTAGTAATGTCATTGTTTCAATTTCTTCTTGTCAAAAAATGATCTAAGAAAGACTCTTCATATTAATATGATTCATATACATTAAGAAATGATGGTTATAATATTGGTATGATTTTATGATATGAATTATATAAAAATTATCTCTTATAAAATATCATGTTATATTAACAAAATCTATATACTCATCATGACAAAAACTAATGGGTTATTACATGGTTATTCCATTATCACCTCAAACAATGGTCCATTAATCCTTCATCAATAGGTAGTTATAATCTAAACTTAAATATTATGGTGTGAACTATATATTTTTGGTGTGTGGTTATTTAAATACCATAATTTTTTGTCACTAAAAACTAAAGGGGTCTCTATGTATTTTATACGTGTCCTTGTAACTACCTAAGATCAACATCATGATGCAACCCTTTGTACTATAGTTTAATGATCCCATGTAATAATCGACTAATCCTATGTAATATTTATTTCCTAGTGAAAAAATATAATTTCAGTGTGATGATTCATCATAATATTAACAATATTCTTCTTAATCATCCTCATCAAAATAAAACAAAGACCTTTATTATATGATTCCTTTTAACTCAAAAAATCCATGTTCCATTGTCTTACACCATATACCCAATTAGAATATAACTAATCTCTAAGAATGTTTTAATAAATACAAGATTAGAACACTTTAAACACTAATCAATGATCTGTCTTAGAAATCAATTCATAACATTCCTCTACTATGAAGGTAATTCACACCCCCACAATATATATTAGAATGGGTTTCATTGACCATATCTCAATTAGAAATAGCTCATATCTCCCCATTTTAAAATATCTTAATGAGGTAACATCAATCATAAAACCTCATTAACTCACAAAATCAAAAAGGGTTATTCAAAAATATTTTCCTTGGGTTTTAAATTGATTCATAACAGAGTATAAAAGTTTTTAACTTGATTAATTTTTGTTTATGTCTCATGAATTTAACCCACTATAACTCCTCCTGTGTAATAAAAGATAATTATAGTGACCCTAAAAGTGCTCCCACAATAGGCCATGGGGTGGATAAAAATATCTAGATTTAAAAAACACTATATATGGTGAAGTTAATTTCCTTTTCTATTATAAAACTAACCAAATAAACCCAATATCTATAAATACAACAATGAATTCAAATAATTAGAGTAAGAAAATTAATGATTATGTCAATTAACAATATTACTATACTATTATCTATCAAATATTAGGTAGGATGCCCAACATGAATCTTAAATAACTCCATGTTAAATCACTAATAACAAAAATAATATCATTGGACACCACCCCTGATATGATCCAATAAGTCTGAAAAATAATTGAGAAAAATTTGGAGAGCATATAAGTATATATAGAAGATGCTCCCTATAATCATCATGTTGTCATGTGGAAAGTCATAATAAAGCCATATTGCATTATAATTATATATATATATATATATATTAATCATTTTTGTATCGTGAAAATGGGAATATAATATCATGTGACCATCATAACATGATATTTAATTCCATTTCCATATAACTAAAAAATTAATGCGACTAAAATTATTTACTCATTAACTCTTGTTAACCATTAAATGATGATATTATCTCCAAATTTATCAAATAAATATAACCGAAAAAATAAATATATGGATATAATAAAAAAAATAATCAATACTATTTAACTTTCCATGCCTCACCATATTTTCCAGTTTTTAATTTTTATTATCCAATGAAAATTTAATTCTATTTCATACACATCTCATCCTTTAAGTTAGTATCTATTAATTATTACAAGGATACAAAAATTATCTATCTCATCATTTACTAAACTAAAAAACTTCACATAAAGCATATAAAATTGACAGATAATTTAACTAGTATAATTTATTTTTTAAGAAGAAAAACTGAATATGAAAACATCAATATCATCAAAAATAATTCCAAAAAAAGATATCTTCCATTAATTTTCACATTATTATATCATATAATAAATAAATTGACCACTATATATAATACTAAAGATGAGGTAATAGACTGAAATGTGATGGTATTTATGAATGAGTACATTAACTCTCATTAATTTAATCAAACGTGAAAAAAATCCAAGAACCGTCCTTGAGTAAGATAAATTTCAAAAGATTTTTATTTGGAATTATAGCATCCCCAAGGGTGATTTTAAAAAAACTATATGAGAGGGATTGTAACACCCCAAAATTTTAAAAGAAGACTATGTTCGATAGCATATACAACACGCAACACCAAGCTTAAAATAACCACTAAATTGTATTATTTTGTGATTGTTATAACATAGCCATTTAATTTTTGGGAATGGATTGAAGTAAAAAAATAAAATATATATATTATAATAAATAAAAATTTATTGATTAACTCTTAGGAAATCAACATTAATTTTTTTTATTAATGTATTCTTATTACTTAAAATATGTTTTCTTCAAAAATATGACTTTTTCTTTTTGTGAGTGAATATTATAATTAAATTCTATAATTTTTAGAAATTATATATTTTAATAAAATATAAATTTTTATTACATAATTTTAAATTTATATTTGGGTTAAATTTCAGGATTTTTATGAAAAGAATGAATTCTATTGAATAGTGAAAAATGCCAATTTTTATTAAAAACTATATTTTGTTTTTATGAATTTAAAAATTTATAATATTTTCTAAAATGGATTAAATTTTAAAATTAATTATAAAATTTATAATCAAATTATGTTCATTGTAATCAATTTTATAATTAAATTTTGTATACAACATTTTTATTCTTAAAAATATATTTGTTTTAAAAAAATTTGTTATTGTTTTTATTTTGTTGTTAAAATAAATCTCTAACACTTATGAATATTCAATTATTAAAATGAATTATTTACTTAGAATCATTATTTCCAAATTTGGTAAATATTCCCCATTTAATTTTGGTCATTACGAATTGGAAATGTAATAAATATTTGTCACCTTGGTAACAATAAAATGGGTAAATATGGTTAAAACTCTGTTATAGGATATCAAAATCAACCCAAAAAATGCCTTTATCCTATTTAATGAGTGTATTTCATCAATTTTCGTCCAAATATCTAATATATGACCACATGGTTCCATTTTTCTTTGATATTAAATATTATATTACTTTAAAGGAATAAAAAAGTTCATTCTATTAATTTAATATCTCTAATATTTTTATTTAGGATAAAAGTGTTTAGATTATATTTTAAATTTAAATTTGAAATATAATATATTTTTAAATTTTGTTAAATTATTTCTAACTTCTAGGGAATGTTTTTTACATTATATTCTTATGAAACGTAGGCACAATATATTTTCAATTAATTGGAAAATAAAATAAAATATATTAAAAATATGAATAGTAACAAAACTTTCTTGAATTTTTAGTAAAAATAATTTTTCATAAGAATATGACTATCAGGATTGTGTGAAATTATTATATTATAATTACATCTTTGTATTTTTGTCATGAATGTCAAATTAAATGAATAGTTTCAAAATTACTTTAATGATATTTTACGGAAATAACATTTTATTAATTTATTTAAAAATGTTAAAAACATTAAAAATGAATACATGGATATTATATGGTCTAAAATTTCATCTAATGCCTTTTTATTCTCCAATTTTTGCATTTTAGATAAAATTATAACCCTTTCATATTGAAAATTTTGTTACTATAAATATGGTTTAAATTGGATATCCAAGGGATTAATCAAATAATAAGGATTAGAACATAAAATAAACGAGTAAAAAACTATTTTTCATGTTATTTAAAAAAAATATTACTTATCTAAGAATATATGGGAATTTTGAATCATTTTTATAAGGAATTAATTTATTATATTTTAATTGTCTATGAAATTCCCAGAGTACCCCTCCCTTCACTAATAAACAGGATCACATACATTCTCTTAATTAAGAATCTTTATGCATAATATCTCAACCAAACCCTCCCGAAATATATTATAATATTCACTATCCACAATCTATAGGTTCTAGACATCTTAAATGACCATTCCAAGAGTCCTTAAGAAGGATTATAAAGGAGGCCAGTCATAGAAGGAGTAACTGTCATACGTGACCACTTTCAATTTATTTCTTCTTATGATTCCTATAAATATGTCATATTATTTATAGAATAATATAATAATTTTCCTAAAGATACCTAAATTTTTTATTATTAGAAAACAACCTTTATTAATAATCTTTTCCCTCAAATGTGAAGTGAAAGTATCACTTTTTCATATGTACATCTTAACGTTTACACATAAGGATACACTTTATTTTCCATCACAATATTTCATGTATGGTTATTATGATGGGTATAATGTTTATACATTATATTTATAACATAATTTTTATTCTATAATTATAATATCATATATAATGTCTTAAATTCAAATCTATTGGAAAACAACAACATTACTCATGCATATGTGTGGATTACCACCTCCATGAAGTGATTTGATTATTTACTGAATTATATGTTATATAAAATTTAACAAGGATATATTTAATGCATATATATGATACATACGATATAATAATTATTATCAAATGTTTAATTATTATATAAATTTCTTTTATTCCATCCATCAAATAATGGAATCAGTGTTTATTTGTACCTAGGACCAACTGTCTGTAGGAATAATGTAATTAATTATTCTATATCTTCTTTTTATTAATGAAATTATGTATAAATAAAATGAATATAAATAATATTAATATATGTTTTAACAGTATTAATATGATTTAATCATGTTCAAAGTATAAATTCTAAGACTGCATAACAGAAATAAGCATGAAAAATGTAGTTATAACATGGCATAACAATTTTAATAAATAATTTTTAATAAATAGGTGATGAGATGTCATAATAAAATAATATATGGTATTTTAAATATTTTTAGGGTTATATAATACACTTATAATAAAACTATTTTTATTATAAAGTATTTTTCAATTCATATGAAGAAACACAAGACGTGAGGTAAGGGATTTTCATATCACTTTTATATCTATGAGAAACGTGCCATATTCACCACTTATATATTTTTTGTGGTGTATATGACACCCATTAATATATTTTATGAAAAGTATCATGATAATTATTGTTATATACACATCCATATAAGTATATATATTAATGTTTTTTATTCAAATGTTACCATAATGATAAGGGATGTATGTTACAATCTCATTATTTATCACAATTATTTATGATTTTCTTTCCAAAAAGGAAATTTTCTGATATAGCTCTCAAGAACCGCATGAGTCTTCTTATCCTATATTTATTTCTATATATTTCATGTTTTCCTTTCATTTTCTTCTCTTTAATACTCAAGAGACTAAAAGAATATTTTTAAAGAACATCATATTTATTTCCCTCTTAGATTGAAAATCCTTTTCCTTTAATTTCCATGTATTCTAAAAATGTTTTCAATAATGTTTTTACTATTATATGATGATTTTTTTTTAAAAAATTCACCCATTTTTTATTTTTATAAAATAAATTAAAATATAGCTTCATATATATTTCTTATTTTTTCCTCTCTAATTTTTACAGAAAATGTGAATTAAATTTTTGTTTTAATATATACATCATGAACATAATTTCCCACTATCCTACCCACTCAATGAATTGAATATTTTTTAAACGTATCCTAGGTTCTTTTTGAAGAAATATTTCCCTTGATATTTTTTAGATTTTTTATATTTTAAATAATTTATTTCAAATTAAAAAATTATTTTCCTTAAGAAATATTCTTAGTGATATTTTAATGGAATTTTCATCTAATATGTCATTTGTTGATGTTACTTATGCTTGAATGGGGAAATTATATAATGATATAATCCTTATTATTTCTCTAGATATTTTATAATTAGGATGAAGAGATGTTTTTTTCGAAAAAATACATTTTGGAGGCATTTATTTATTGTGTTTATTGACAAAATGAAGAATCATGAAGCCATGTCATAATCACCAAGACCATGCTGCAACCTTATTTAATATGTTGAAAAAATATGCAAAACATTTTTTGGAATCCAAGGTATCTTTACCCCACTTATGTGGGAAAAATATCAACCACATAGGGTAACCAACCATTACATCCATTCATGGAAGCATCAAGGAGGAAGGTGAGTATGCAAGCGTGTCGACAAGAATACACATGGGTTGGTGTATTCATAGAGAAGCAGTGGTCTCCACCACATGGGAGTCAATTTTAAGGAAGTGGCCCATGGAATAAGACAAAACCATGGAGGGGGAAGGGAAAATAACCCATTAATTTCATTTAGTTGGTTATTGGAATTAGTTAGAATATACATTGTGAGATTTTTAGAGTCAGATATAATGCAGGCCTTAAGGTATTCAGGCCTTGTTGTATCCACATTCACCATAGTCTAAGGAACCATCCAAATATTTTATCTACCATTGTATTTTTTAGGGTGCCCATGGAATATCTTGTATGGCTACACTGTAGTCCCCTTTGAGGGAAATGTTTCCCCACAAAATATAGGTATTTCAACATGGAGTATCCAAATTTTTCAAAAAAAAAATAATTTTGATTTCTCAAGAATTCACACTATAAAATGATAGATAATGCTAAAATCCCCTTCGAGAGGATCGTGTCTACATCACATCCATACACTATAACCTAGAGTGTCCAAGTTTGGATGAGAGGTATTTTTTGGGATATTTTTTTGAATATGAGGCTATGATAAACTAGGCATTTCCCCCCCATTGTTAGTTCAATTTAATATAAGATCCAAAGTGATCATTCTTGAAATCACGTTGGTAGTTAAATAAGGAGTTATTATTTTGGAAATTGGACTAGTCAAATGAAATTATCAATTCCACATCATTATTTACAACACCTTAGGTATTTTAAATGAGTAATTTCTCGTGTTTCATTGGAGGTGGTCACACAATTATATAGGTAAAACATGTGAAACAATGGTGCAATATCCATGTCCTAACCACAGTTAGGTCGTTTCAATCTACTAATTGTTTTAGTCGAAGGTGGTTATGAGTTGAAACCCCCAATGGTTAATTTTGGATTTTATATCTCGTTATTACTCCAATAAAAATATGGGACCCTTTTCACAACCCTAGAAATATAATAATGAATCTTAACCCTTTAATTATCATTAAAAGTGGAAAAAATCTACTATGAAAAATAGGCAGCACACATAGAAAGAGAAACTAAAGTAGTTCCAGAGAGTTTTTTTGGAATAGATTTCCATAGGTATTGTTCTATATCCCATCTGGATGTTTGAGGTGAAAATAAAGACTTATTATAGAAGTATTATCCTCATTTTAAATTGATATTATTATGATGAACAGAACCCCTAATGCAGGTGTATGTTAATTTCATACTTATGTGAAGAAGTATGATTTAATATATAGTGTAGTGAGTTCATAATTGAGGTAGATAATTGTGTTTTCCAATTACTTAGGGTAGTAAATTAGGAGGTTCATTGAGAACACACAAAATTTGTAACTAAAAATCATTTATATCATAGTGAATATGGTCCATTGGGTAATTTTCATGCATTCTCCTTGGATTCAGCCTACTGTGGGTGAACAAGTTAAAATATTTATAATTATTTACTTATTTTATCACACACTTAGGGGAATGTTATAAAGAAATCAAAGTGTTCTTGAAAGGTAACCCATCCCCTCTTAGGGTGTTATCATTTATAGGATTCTAACTAGTGGTATCAGAGGCTTATTTATTCTTATTCTCTCATAAAAGTATGGTAATGTTTATCAAACATAATGGAATTCATTTCATTGAATGTATAAATTTAATGTTAAAGAAAATATGAATGAACCAATATTTTATATCTGGGGGAATCGATGTCTACACAACACTCTTTATGGAATCACTATAAATATTAAAATCAGATCCATGAAGGAAACATATCATTGACAATTCAATGTGGATTCAAATGTAATTATTTCTGTGGGAAGTATTATTTCCAATGAAGTATTCATAAATGTGATTTCATTCATAACCTCACATGTTATGTGGGAAAAGATTTTGAATATTTATGAGGGTGATTTGTAGATTCATGAGGCTAACTAGTAGGTTATATGGAACAAGTATAAAGATTTAAGAATGAATTAAAACAAGACAATTAATGCACTTTTTAATATTCTAAATCTTCTTGTAGAAGATATATGAGGCGTTGTAGAGGATATCAAAGATTAATATATCGAGAAGAGAATAATTAGAATAATTCCACCTCATTTAAATGAAAAATATATTATTTTAGAAGAAAAATATCTAAAAGAGTTTCTCTTGAGAGCTTACATAGAACTGTAGATGCTTATGGAATGATAAATGAAGACAACAAGTCAAAAATAAAGAAAATTACTCAAGTTGTGGATTTTACTTCCCTAAATATTCTCTTAATCATTTAAAATTCATAATTGGATTAATTTGATGATGTGCTGTAATTATTTTCATCTAATATTAAAAGAGGAATAGGGTGGTTCTATGGTAATAACCCCCTTACTTAATTCAAGTGTGGAAAGGTGGGACATCATGAAAAAAAATTCATAAAAACAATCAAGAATATTATGGTGATGAGAATCCTCTCAAGAAGATTAAAAAATAAGGTTCAAATAATTCTCAATAGCGGTACATAAAAATAATAACTCTTTTGTTTAAAGAGGAAGATAGTTTTAGAGAAATAAAAGAAGTAGAAGTTGAAAATTGAAAAGATTAATGTGTGTTTATGTCTATTTTAAATAAGCTAATAAATGATGATAGTGACGATGAGAATAGAGTAGTTCTTGGAAGTTTGGATCAAAAAACTGATCTTGAGGCATCTCATGAAGCACTTAATGTATATAGAGAATACAATAAAAAGTAAATTTCAATGTTTCATGATTATAATCTATACATAAAAATTAAATAACCTTAGTAGTTATAGTTAAAATATGAAATATAATACCTTATATTTGGGTGTTTTGAAAATTCACAAAAGTAGGTTTAATTGAATCATAAAATTTAATAAAAACACAAATAATTGATTATTTAGATAAAACTATCAATAAAAGAGTATAGAAAATTGAGTGGCTTGAAGAATAAGTTATGAATTGGTTTAGAAAGTTTAAAGATCAATAATTAATATTGACACATATAATGATGAAAATGAATATAGAGGAATCATCATATTTTCAATATAACAAAATTCATAATGAGGAGAATTTCTTATTCTTTTTGTTATGTTGTACAAAGATAGAGAAAAACTGTGATTATTTTAAAACCACAAGAAAAGGACCCTCAAAATTATGTTGGTATTCAAATAATTGTAAAGGAACTAACCCTATGGGAAATATGAATTCCAATGCTTCAAATGATACATGTTTTTTCTATGGACATTTGTGACTAACATACTATGTGTTCTCTATTTATAAAAGGTCCATCTGGGAGAAACATCAATCCAAAGAAGAAATAAAAAATTATTATTTTTATTTTTATTTTAATGGGTGTTGTTTTTTATTTTTATGTATTTTTTCATAAATCAAGTTATTATGATTAAATAATGTAAAAAAGTTTCATCAAGAATGCCTCAAAGTAGAAAAAAGATATAACCAGAACCTTTACCCAAGCACATTGAAACATAAAATAGGATTCCAATTTCATAAGAAGAATAAGTACTTATAGATCCAGTTGTTGTAAAGGTACACACATCACCATCATGGGTGGTGAAGGTCAGTTCAGAGAATAATAATTATGCTTGGATTACCCTTATGGAAATTAAAATTTCAAGTATGTGGATTATATATAGGTGATTTACATCACATATGACTATAAATAAAAATGTCATTGTAATATTCTTGAAATATAAATATGGAATCATTCTTTTTGATAATAATGAGGGTCTTGTGATTATTCGTTACAGAAAAAAAAATATTAGAGAAAAATATACTAGGAGAATTGAATTTTTATTAGTTGACGGACTTAGTAAAAATATTCTCAATATCTTCAAATTGTATGACAACGGGCATGATACACCATCCCAGACCTAGCTCACTCCTTTGTAACCAAACTCATTCATCCACGTGTACTCATTCACACCTCCCCATATACCAACGGATTTCGAATAGTAGTGATGGTCTACTATGTTATAATGGGGATAATATGCCCTCTAGTTAGAGTGGATCATAGCAGGGTTATAACAGATGAATAAACCGTCGAATTAGTAGAATAAATATTTTGTTTGTGGATGTAATAATGACTAATATATAATTAATAACCATCTTAATAACTGGAAACTATGTTATATACATGATGATAATTTCATGCATCTACAAAATAGGAAAATAGGTATACACGGAAATAGGAAGACAATGAAATACATTCTATACAGATGAATCAAAATGGACCAAAAACTATCCAAGCATCATGATCCCATTCTTGGTCATATGATACTAATATCCATACTATGTTAAGAAGGAAATCCATGTTTCCCAAGAGGGAATATTCCCCTAGTCCATACCTTCCATCATAAAATCTTCCAGGGTTTCAACAACGTTCAAGATAGGTTGTGAGAAAAATATCATTACACTACCTATAATGTATTCTATACAATTTAGTGGGTTAATATAAATTGTACATTGTGGGATATATAATAATGTATGGGATTATAATTAAATAACTCGTTCCTGCTTTATCCTCAGCTATTAATGTCTCTAATAATGTGATCATTTAATTATTAAATTGATTACACAAAAATTTATAATAAGGATATCATTTTTATAGATATATACCAGGAGTAATATAATAGGATATAATGTTATAATAGGATCCAAGGTGTGACCAAGGAATCCTTGACCTATAGGCTAGATCAAACTCATAGTAGTATTACATATATTTTGGAAATATAGGGACTTATTGTAATCTATGGGAAACACCTAAGGATTTCCACTATAAGTGAGTCTAATTGATTCCATGGAGGTCTTCCTTAGTAATCCCAAGATAAGATTGAATGGTCCCAAAGGGGTGAATCCACGGTGTTTCATGTCTGAAGACATCATGATGAATCCAAGGAGTGTATCCATGGAATTTTAATATCCGGAATATATTTCAAGTGAATCGTCAATACATAACAAAGGAATCCACATAAAAATAAATTTACAATATTTAATGGTGGTTATATCCTATGGATATCTGTTAAATGAATCGGAATGGTGTCCTCTGAGTTCTCAAGTCCATCCCTTGGGAATCCAAGGCTAGCTCATGATTAACCATTTCTTTAAATTTAAAAAAAATTGTTCAAAGAAATAGGGACCCTATAATTATTTTATTTATAAAATATTTAATTCTGGTCCATGTGATACTCATTTAATTATATCATTTTATGGGACATTCTATTATCTTTTATATTAATGAGGAAGTGTATGATGGAAACTCAACCATTTATCATTTCAATTTCATAATTATTTGTTAGTTTCATTCCATACCTTTAATTAAAACATGACATGGTGATTTAGGACATGAAACCAATAGAAAATCAATTCAATTATAATTTATCTTGGATAATTTATATCAATAAATATACTTTCCATGACATTTAAATGGTTTATTCATTGTGAATGATCACTTACCTTATTGAGGTCAAGTTAGATTCACCCGAATAGTGCCAAAGATAGACCCAATAAGGGTCTCCAAAATCATAACAAGGAAAGGACCATACTTAATGTGTATTTAATTGAGGTACTAACCTATAATTTCATAAATAACATATATAAAATACTCTCAATAATATTATTATGACAATTATAATTAAAGAAGTTGAATTTTAGAGTCATTTCCTGATAAAACTAGTGTGCGCACAATGATGGAAATTTATAAATGGTGATACGTTAAGGGAAAAGTCATAGAATACATAACTTTAGACTATATCACTCCCCTCATCTAGTATAATTCCTTAGATTATCTTGGATTAGAAGAAATTTGAATAACTGATGAACATCATAAAAGTAGGGCATATGATCCTGCATCAAAATAACATCATCGAGAGTATTATAAATGACAAAATAAAACTAGGAACTAAAAAACGTACTGATATGTATCCAATATGACAATATAATCTTGAATCTGAGATTATATGATGAAAAATGATCAAATCCCTGGAGATGGAAGATTTATATCTCAAATGTGAAGGAGGGGGAGAAATTCTATCTGATTGATAAAGGGGGAAAAGAAATAAGTTTATATGTTTTTTAGCAGAAAATTTTATTTTCACCCACTTAAAACTAGGTAACATGGTTTGTCCACATGGCTGTAAAACCCATTCAAGACATCCAAACTATTCTCCACCGTACACCATGCATTTCCCATAAATATGCCTTACATAGTTAGGCCATACACTAGTGCAGAAAACGTTATTTATGTCTGTTATTTTTCATTTTTACGTCGATTTTTAGCCGACGTTAATACGGAAAACGTTATAAATAATGTTTTTTACGCCAGTTATTTAATAACAGACCTAAAAAACATAAAATCGCAGTGTTTATCACATCGGTTAATTAATAACCGACGTGAAAAAACTAGGGGGGATTATAACGTTGGTTATTATATAACCGTTGTGATAAATAGGGGCGGGGGGTTTATCACTTCGGTTATATAATAACCGACGTTATAAACACGTGTGGGGGAGTTTACCATGTCAGTTATCAAATAACCGACGTGCTAAACCGCTGGGAAATGGTTTATCACGTCAGTTATATAATAACCGATGTGCTAAACCAGTCTGGGGGGGTATCACGTCGGTTATTTAATAACTGACGTGATAAACCATTTCACAGGTCTTTTATCACATCATTTATTAAAAAACCAACATTATAAACCCTTCTTGATTTCTTTATCACATCCGTTATAAAATAATTGATGTGGAAGACAATGTTTTTTAAAAAAATCGAATGCAATCCTCTGCTCTCCCCTAGAAACAACCAGAAACCAAATAAAGAATTTGTACCACAAAAACAAAATGAGATCAAAATAAGAACTAAAGAAAATTTAAGCATTTACATTGATAACATATAAAACATACGCCACTTGACAGCCCACACCCTTTTGTATACCCCCTGGATAGCCCTCCCCCACCCCATTGGAGCCCCCACCACACCCCTGGACTACCCCGACCCCCTGAACAGCTCCAAACAACTCTGGAAAACCCGCCACCCTCCTGAACAACACCCCCTCACCCCTCACCCCACTTGATATCCCCTACCCCATTGGAATCCCCACCACACCCCTGGACTACCCCCCGACCCCCTGGACATCCCCAAACATCCCAAGACAACCCCCACCCTCCTGAACAGCACCCCCTCATCCCACTTGACAGCCCCCACCACACCCATGGACTACCCCCCGACCCCCTGGACAGCTCCAAACACACTGAGACAACCCCCACCCTCCTGTATACCCCACCCCCACACCCTAGACAGCCCTCCCCCACCACATTGGATGTAACGACCCGAATCTGGAGCCCCTCCTCTGGTGCCCCGTACCCGGTGCACCACATGACCTCAAGCGCGTTTCCCCAAATGCCAGAGGTTGTCGACTAGCAGCGAGGGCCTTGGTGAGTCGGTGGGGAAACTATACACTCATTGAGTAAGGTATACAAGATAAGGAACAACAATAAACAGCGGAAGCAGTAAACAACATGCATAACGACAGAAACCAAACAGCAAAATCAATGTATATATATAACAATGATGACAATAATGCAGCAGGTAAAGTATCTATGGAAAGCAGCAAACACAACAATGTTCTAGAATACAAATGAAACCAAGTGAAAAAGAAAAAAATAAATCTCCTCAGCATCGCAAGCCACGGCTCGGTCCCTTGCTCCCCATCTCCAGTGCAATCAAGAACCTGAAGTAGAAGGGCGCTTTCCCTTATCTATACCTGCAGCAACATAGTCTACTTGGGCCCAAAAGCATGGCCCAAAAAGGATGTGAGATACAATCCCAGTAGGCAATCACCCAAATATTTGTGCCTAACAGTAAATGAATAGATGGCATTAAATAAACAAGAAGCAGTAAACATGAAAGCACAAGCAGCTACAATCCACAATTCTAACAAGTAAAGTACACAAGTAAGCAACCAGCAACAAGAAGAAAAAAGTAACCCTCTGGGTAGCTCCCACAGCCCAACCCCTATGGTTCAACCTATGGTACTAGAAACCCTATGGGAGTCACACACAGTCTCACCCTTTTGGTTCAGCTATGTAATTAAGCAGACTCTTTGGTGATGCACTCACCGTCAATTCCCCCTATAGTCTCATATCGTGCTAAAGGATATCCAGGGAAGCACTCAATGTCAATTCCCCCTGTGGCCCATGTCGAGGATCTACAAACATTCTAGAGAATCACTCAATTTCAATTCCCCCTATAGTCTCACATCGTAATTAAAATACACTCTGGAGAAGCCCTTCCATCAATTCTCCCTTTGGTCTACTACTCTAAGTTCTCACAGTCCTAAGTATAACTAAACTTTCTCAGCACGCATGCATCGTCCAAGTAAACCTCAAGAACTACTTGGATAACAACTAAGGCTCAACAATAATAACAAAAGAGACCGTTTCACTATCCTACAACAAGGTATGGCAACTGGAAAAATGCCCAACAGGAAAAACAACCATGGAAAAGCAACCTGATCACAAAAACAATTACTCTACTCACAAGAAATAACCAATACTAAAGAAAACAAGCAAAGCAGGAAAACATCAGGGGAAAAACAGGAAACACGCAATACCCTGTTCATGGGTATTTGTGTAATTTTCACATAATACTCATCAACGTTCTGCAGAAAGGCACAAACCACCTACCTCGATCCGAGGAGATCGATATACATGAACCTCAATGAAAAATTCCTCTTAGAACAATGTAGATCTGATAAAACACACAAAAAGTTCATCCCATGATAACATGGAAACAAGGAGCAATCAAGAAACAAGGCTAAAGCAGAAGGAAGAACTCACCGCTGCGATACCAATGCAATCGACAGTGCTCGAATTAGAGAACGGACTGCGATGTAGTAGCTCGTCGAACATCTATCTGTACACTCACTCTCAGACGGATGAAAACTGAAGAAGAAGACGAAACGGGGAGTTAGGCGCGTCCCCAGTCCATTTAATAAAAAAAGAAAGTACACGGTGTGTACTTCAATTTTATGTACTCCAAATTAACTGGCCTCCACCTCAGCCTTACACACCCTGTGTATGGCCCAGAAATGGCCATCACATGGCTTCGAGCCGGGGAAGAGTACATGGCGTGTACTCAGAAAGTACACGGCGTGTACTTCTGAAATTTCTAGAAAATTCATTTTTATCAAAAAATCCAGAAAAAGGAAAAACGTACCTGAAAAGAAGATCCGGGTTCTTACAAACTTCCCCCCTTAAAAAATTTTGTCCCTGAATTTCCCTAATGATTTGGAGAAGAAGAAACCCCGAATAGCTCCGGCAATTGCGATCGTACATCGGCCTCCCTCTCCCAGGTCTCGTCCTATACTCGCCCGTGATGCCATAGCACTCGTACCCGAGGAACAGACTACCCACGGAGAACCTTCGTACTATGATCAACAATCCAGATAGGATTCTCCTTGAAAGACGCATCTGCTTCAAGCTTGACATCCTCGGGCTGAAAGACGCGAGAAGGGTCTGAAAAGTAACATCGGAGTTCAGAGATGTGGAAGATGTCATGCATGGCCCGATACCTCTGAGGTAGCTGCAACCGATAGGCGATTGACCCCAATCTCTCCAAGACCTCAAACGGCCCGACGTACAGCAGTGAAAGCTTACCCTGTCTCCGAATCCTTTTGTGTCCCAACCTTGGTGTGACATGTAGGAAAACCTGATCACCGACCTCAAACTCTAGAGGTCATCTCTGTTGATCAGCATAAGACATCTGTCGAGACTGTGTTGTAGCCATCCTCTTCCGAATCAGCTATATCTACTCTGAAGTCTCCTGAACAAGATGAGGTACGAGAAAAGCTGTCTCTACTGCCTCCAGCTAGTATAAGGGTGATCGGCATGGCCTACTGTACAAAATCCTCGTATGGAGCTATCTTAATGCTCGCCTAGAAACTGTTGTTGTAGGCGAACTCTACCAGAGGAATATGCTTCTCCCAAGAACCTCCAAAGTCAAGGATGCAAGTTCGGAGCATATCCTCAAGCACCTAGATCATGCGCTCGGACTGGCCATCAGTCTGGGGATGGTATGTTTTACTCAAAAGTGTCTGTGTACCCAAGGCCTTCTGAAGTCCCTGCCATAACCAACAGGTAAAGCGCGTATCTCTGTCTGATACAATACAGTGTGGAACTCCATGCAGATGAATGATCTCTCTGATGTAAAGTCATCCCAGATCATTGACACTAAAGGTCTCCATGATCGGCAAGAAGTGAGAAACCTTCGTATGTCTTTCGACGACAACCCAAACAATATCGTTCCCTCGAGGTGATCTCAGCAACCCGGTCACGAAGTCCATCGCAACATCGTTCCACTTCCACTCCGAAATGGGTAACTGCTGTAAAAGGCCTTCTAGTCATTGATGCTCTGCTTTCGCCTACTGGCAAGTAGAACATATCATGAAAAAACCAGCAACATTCTTCTTTATACCTTTCCACCAGTACTGGCGATGAAGATCCCGATACATCATGGTGACGCCAGGATGAACTGCCCAAACTGAGGAATAGAAATCCCGCATCAGCTCCTCGCGTATGTCTACTGGAACCCATATGAGTCCTTGGAAACGCAAGATATCATCCGCGACCACTATCCATCCAGGAAGAGGGTCCCCTCCTGACACACTCTCCCGCATGACTGAGCATTCCGAGTCTGATAGTTGCCACATCCGTACCCGATCAAGTTGCGTGGAGGTAACATCTACAGATGATAGAAAGGTCCGTCCCCATCTGTCGTGCACCTCGAGATACATCTCAGAGAACAGATCCATCAGCTTCCACTCACTACTAGCCTCCTGAACTGCCTGAATCTGAGTTCTTCTGGTCAACATGTCTACCACAACATTTCCCTTTCCTTGCGTATAAGAAAGATCGAAATCAAATGACTGAAGATACTCGACCCACCTGTTCTACCTTAGATTCATATCACACTGAGTGAAGATATACTTGAGACTCTTGTGGTCATTGAAGACCACAAAGTGCTCTCCCAGAAGATAGTTTCTCCAACAGCGAAATCCATTAGCAACAACTGCCAACTCCAGATCATGCGTAGGGTAGTTCCTCTTATGTGGCCTCAGCTGTCGACACCCATACGCAACAACTTCATCTCCCTACATAAGCACATATCCTATCCTGATACCTGAAGAATCACAGTAAACAGTGTAGCTCTTGCCTGGCTCTGGCAAGACTAGTATCGGTGCTGACGTCAACCTCCCTTTCAGCTCCTGAAATGCGGACTCACAATAATATGACCATAAGAACTTTTCCCCCATCTTGGTCAGACCTATCAAAGGTGTTTCTAGACAAGAAAAGTCCCGAATGAATCTTATGTAGTATCTAGCCAGCCCTAGGAAGCTCTGTACCTCAAAAACGTTCTTCGGATGCTCCCAGGAAACTACAGGTCTCACTTTCTCTGGGTCAAAGACACTCCTGCCTCTGAGATGACGTGACACAAGAAGTGAATTTGATCTATCCAGAAGTGGCACTTCGAGAGTTTAGCATAAAGTCGATGCTCTCCTAGTGTACTCAGAACGATCTCAAAATGTGTGGCATGGTCGTGTCGAGTGCGAGAGTACACCAAGATATCGTCCACAAAGACCACAGAGAAGGAATCCAAGTGAGGATCGAACACTCGGTTCATCAGTGCCATGAAAACTGCAGGTGTGTTTGTGAGTTCGAAAGGCATGAGTGTATACTCGTAAAGACTTTACCTGCTCCTGAAGGGTATCAGAGGTATATCTGATGGTCTAACGTGCAACTGATGATAACCAGACCTCAAGTCGATCTTCGAGAACACCCGGGCTCCTCAAAGCTGATCGAAAATTTCATCAATCCTCGGCAAAGGATATCAATTCTTGACCGTCAACTGGTTCAACTTCCACTAATCCACAGAAATCCGAAGGGTACCGTCTGCCTTCTTCGCAAACAGAACAGGAAAACCCCAAGGAGAAGTACTAGGTCGGATGAAACCCCTAGCCTGTAGATCCTCCAAATGCATTTTGAGCTCATGCAACTCAGGTGTGGCCATACTATATGGAGGAATGGACACCGGTTCCACTCCTAGAACAAGCTCAATAGATAATCCTACCTCACACTCCAGAGGAAAACCCAAAAATTCCTTTGGAAATACATCCCTGAAGTGATCCACAACTAGAGGAAAGTCCAACTCTAGAGTCCCCTGATCATCCAGGTAAAGGCTAGCAATCTGGGAAATCACCCCTCCTAGCCCAAGCTGCTCGAGTCCTGCCCGACTTGCCTGAACGTCCCATTCGCCTCAATGAAGGAAAGATCCACCTTCTAGTGAAATGAAACTGACTCTGCGGCGATAACAGTCAACGAATTCCTGGAATGGAATCAAACAGTCCATGCTGAGAAAGACATAATAGCCTATCATCTCTAGGACATAGAGATCCCATAAGAAGTGATACCCTGCAACCTCGAGAGGTCACTCTCTACACTGGTGTACACTAGATGTCCTCATTCCCAAAGGTGTGTCTAGTGTCAACGAGTCGGCAGAAGAAAAGATGAAGATTCCAAGGCTCTCCACAACGGAAAATGAGATAAAGCTATGTGTAGCACCAATATCGAAAAGGGATGAAGATAAAAATGAGGCTACTAAAATCGTACCTCGAACAGTAGAAGGTTCGGGATCATGCTCATGATAAGTCTGCTCCACAGCGAAAGACTAGCTCATGTCGTGGCCCTGCGCCCCTGGCTGACCGCTCTGAGCTAAACCTCCTTGCTTGTGCTAAGGAACTGGTGGCTGACCGACATGGCCTTGACCACCCCCTCAGCCCGAATGGCCGGAAGAACTCCAGTTTCCCGACTGGTGAGAAACTGGTGGGGCTGCTCCTGAATGAGGAGTCATGGAAGAACCCCGGTCACCTGTTGCTTATGATAAAACCTGACAGAAACACTGAAGGTGACCCATCTTGCCACAAGATCGGCATTCCATGGGGTCTGTCTAGAACTGCGGCCTCGTGTACCTTGTCCAGCCACACTGGTTGCATGTCACCTGGCTGCCAGATGATGCGTCTCGCTTCCTCGAACCACTACGTGTAGGCTCTCTACGGCGCTTCTTGCTGTCATCTAGAGGCAAACTAGCTCTGGAAGCAGACCCGCCCTGGCTCATAGCTCTAGAGTCTCCCAGATTGCGCTCCGCAATTAGTGCATGGTTGACGATGGAAGTAATGGAAGTCAGCTGGAAGATGTTCACCTGCGAGCGGATCTCCCGCCAGAGTCCATCCTCAAACTTCCTCGCCAAGAACACACCACTCCCATCCTGAAGGGGTGTAAAATGTTGCAGCTCAGTGAAACGAGAGGAATACTCCATGACAGATAGGGTACCCTGATCTAAGCTCATGAACTCCCGGGCTCAATCGGCCCTCAGGGTCTCCGGGTAGAAGTAGTCGTAGAACACGCACTGGAACTCCTCCCAAGCCATAGGCTACTGTTGAACCGCCTGTGAGACCACGTCCCACCACCACTTGTCGGAGTCTCGGAGCATGTAGGTGGTGAGCTTGACCCGCCTCTCTGGAGGAATCTCCAGATGCTCGAAGATAGTCAGCATGGATTCCAGCCATGACTCTACAGCCTGAGGTCCTACCTCTCCCAAGAACGTGGGAGGATGATGCTGCTGGAAAACCCGAGTCAAGTCTTCCATAGACAAGGCATGAAGGCGGTGCTCCATGGAAGGCCTGCATCATCCTCATGAAACCTTCCTTGAACTGCGCATCAGCGCCCGTGACTGGTACAACAACCAGGGCCAAGGCTGGCTCGGCTGGGGGATCGATAGGAAGCCCTTGATCAGCCATGTTTGGCATCTGATCATTGCCTGACGACAGACGTACGACATGAGGACGTCTGGGAGGCATAGCTCTGAAAGATCAAAATCACACCTTAGATCAGGAAAACAAGGACAGAGAACACAAGAGTACAAAATTGGAACAAGGGAAGAAAAAAACACAAGATTTCAAAACATGACTACACAACGTGTCTTCTTAAACCACTGACATGGGCGTGTACTCTCACTCTACATGTCGTGTACACTTAAAACTGCATGGCGTGTTGACCCCCACACATGGTGTGTACTTGAAAACTATTCCCCTACCTGAGTCTCCTTACATGGCTGACCCACATGGTCCGACTCAACCTGAGACTACACGGGGTGTTCGAAACAAACACGGCGTGCACTAGACAAGGCTTTGGTGGTCCGTGTTGTTGAGTACACGGTCGTCTACATGGCTGGACCTTACACGGTGTGCTCCGAAAAAGCACGTCGTGCATAGGAGAAGACGACACCATCCCGTGTTGTTCGTGACATAGCCAGGTACCTGTCCAAGACTACACAGCGTGTTCCCTATGGACACGGCGTGTTCTACCCGAGCTTCCCCGACCCATGTTGTTATTGACATGGTCGGGTACATGGCTCCGAACACACACGACGTGTAACAATCGAACACGGCGTGTTCCCAATGTTACTCCCACGACACCGTGTTCTGATCACACAGTCAGTGACACGGCCTGAAAACTACACGCTGTGTATCTAAAAAGTACACGCCATGTATTCTGGGTTTTTCTGGGCAGTAGCTCAGAAACTGCGCAGAATTCCAGAAACACTAAAAACGAGGGAAAAGATGCCAAATTCCAATCCGTGAGGGCCTATAACACCTCAAGAACCAAATTTTTGGCGTTCACTTTAAACAAAAAACAAAACAATAGTTTTCTAACATAGCAGTAGAGAATCTATCAAGAAGCTATCACAACAGCATGAATAATCTACACAAAGTCTATCACAATAGCTTGCAATCGCTAATGCACCCTAGATGGCATGGCAAGAATGCGTGAAATGTGATTTCTACAAGTGCCTATATGATGCATGAGATGGAATACCCTCATTTCATCAGGTTTTGATAGAAATAGAACCAAAATATTAAAACAATAACCGCACAAGTCATGAGAATCACTCTAGGTGAAATCAGATCAACTATAAAATCTCAAAACCAGAAAACTGCAATTAACGAGGTAGTATGGCTTTTCCCTATACACGGGTTAGCTACTCCCGGGCATAGCTTAATACCAAGTACCGAATCTGTCCTATCCCTGGATAAAGTCTCCAAATTGTAAGGCAATAGAAAAGAACCCCTCTGATACCACTTTGTAACGACCCGAATCTAGAGCCCCTCCACTGGTGCCCCGTACCCGGTGCGCCACATGACCTCAAGCACGTTTTCCCAAATGCCAGAGGCTACCAAATAGCAGTGAGGGCCTTGGTGATTCGGTGGGGAAACTATGCCCTCATTTGGTAAGGTATTAAAGACAAAGAAACAACAATACACAGTGGAAGCAGTAAAAAACATGCATAACAACAGAAACCAAATAGCAGAAGCAATGCAGATATATAACAATGATGACAATAATGCAGTGGGTACAAGTATCTATGGAAAGTAGCAAACACAAAAACGTGATGGAATACAACTGAAACCAAGTGAAAAAATAAAAACAAAGAAAGCTCCTCAGCATCGCCAGTCACGACTCGATCCCATTCTCCCCAGCTCTAGTGCAATCCAGAACCTGAAGTAGAAGGGCGCTTGCCATTATCTATACCTGTAGCAACATAGTCTGATTGGGCCCAAAATCATGGCCTAAACAGGGTGTGAGATACAATCCTAGTAGGAAATCACCCAAAGATTTGTGCCTAATAGTCAATGAATACATGGTAGTAAATAAACAAGAAGAAGTAAACAGGAAAGCACAAGCAGCTACAATCCACAGTTCTAACAAGTAAAGTACACAAGTAAGCAACCAACAACAAGAAGAAAATAGGTAACCCTCTGGGTAGCTCTCACTGCCTAACCCCTATGGTTCAACCTATGTTACTAGAAACCCTATGGGAGGCACACACAGTCTCACCCCTCTGGTTCAGCTACGTAATTAAGCAGACTCTCTGGGGAAGCACTCACCGTCAATTCCCCTTATAGTCTCGTATCGTGCTAAAGACTCTCTGGGGAAGCACTCAACGTCAATTCCACCTGTGTCCCGGGTCAAGGATATACAGACTCTCTGAGGAAGCACTCAATGTCAATTCCCCATATAGTCTCAGATGGTAATTAAAAGACACTCTGGAGAAGCTCTTCTGTCAATTCTCCCTTTGGTCTACTAATCTAGGTTCTCATAGTCCTGAGTATAACTAAACATGCTCAGTGCACGTGCATCATCCATGTAAACCTCAAGAACTACTTGGCTAACAACTAAGGCTCAACAGTAATAACAAAATAGGTTGTTCCACTATCCTACAACAAGGTATGGAAACTGGAAAAATGGCCAAAAGGAAAAACAAGCATAGAAAAGAAACCTGAGCACAAAAAAAATTACTCTACTCACAAGAAATAACCTCTACTAAAGAAAACAAGCAAAGTAGGCAAACAGCAGGGGAAAAACAGAAAACACGCAATACCCTGTTCATGGGTATTTGTGGAATTTTCACATAATACTCATCAACTTTCTACAGAAAGGCACAAACCACCTACCTCGATCAGAGGAGATTGATATACGTGAACCTTGATGACAGATTCCTCATAGAACAACGTAGATCTGAGAAAATGAACAAAACATTCATCCCACGATAACTTCGAAATTAGTAGGAATTAAGAAACAAGTCTAAGGCAGAAGTAAGAACCCACTGCTGCGATTCCAACGCAATCGACCATGATCGAATCGGAGAACGGACAGCGAGGCGGCAGCCTGTCGAAGATCCAGCCGTATGGTCACTCTCGGACGGATGAAAACTAAAAAATAAGATGAAACTAGGGGTTAGGTGCGACCCTGGCCCGTTTAATGAAAAAAAAGAAAGTACACAGTGTGGAATTATTGAGTACATATTGTGTAATTCAATTTTCCGTACTCCGAATTAACCGGCCTCCACCTCATCCTTACACACTGTGTGTGTGGCCCGGACATGGATAGCACACGGCTTTGAGCCGAGGAAGAGTATATGGCATGTACTCAGAAAGTACACGACGTGTACTTCTAAAATTTCCAGAAAATTCATTTTTCTCAAAAACTCCAAAAAAAGGAAAAACGTACCTAAAAAGAAGAACCTGGTTCTTAAATTAGAGCCCCCACCACACCCATGGACTGCCCCCCGACCCCCTGGATAGCCACAAACACCCTTGGACAACCCCCCCCCCCCCCCCACGCTCATGTATACCCCCCACCCCCTGGAAAACACTTCCACACCCCTGGATAGCCCTCCCACACCCCTTAACAGCCCTCTCACACCCCTGGACAACTCTCCCACTCCCCAGACTGCCCCCACCCCACCGAACAGCCCTCCCAGACCCCTGGACACCCCTAACCCCAATGAGCACCCCCCCACACCCTTGGAACTCCTCCCCCCCAAACCAGAATCGATACCATAAAAACCATCATAAGTAGACGAAAATAAGAAGTAGAGAAAAATTAAACATTCACATATATAACATTCAAAAATTACACTATCAACTTCAAAAAAAACTAAATCCAACCTAAACGACTACCAAATACACAATTACATTGACAATATTCAAAATTAAATTTTACATTACAAACAACTAAAATTCAATCAAACTTTTAAAATAATTTGACGAATCCACTTATAAGTGTTTGATGTCTTCAGTAGTATAGGGTTGAGGGTCATCAAAAAGCTACAAGTGAAAAGGATAGTAGTTAACGTGTATAATTAATAAATAAAATTGAAATATTTTGGAAAGGTTTAAGAGGAAATCTTACCAGGTTAAAATTCACAACTGTCCTAGTTGTTATTATTTCATACATAAATCTTAACATATAATATCCGCATTCGATGAAGCCTTGTTGTTCATGATAATTTTCTTTGAATGAGTGTAAATTCAATATATTATTTTTATGTAATAAATCAAAAAGTACAAATTATAAATGGATATTTTCCTTCGCATTTATATATTTGTTCTTTGCACTCATTTTCTTTGAGTTTTTTCGAAAGTATCCCCATGCCCTGTTAGAAAATAATACAAATGGGGTAAATTTAAAATTCATTATAATATATAAAACTATTGAGAAATTGAAACTTACTTTTCCAATATATTCTTATAACTTTCCCGAACATCATCATGGACAGGGAATATCCAATAAAGTTGTTTCTCCCTTGGGAAAAAAACCCATAACATCCAATGATCACTGATAAAAAGAAATTTAACGTTAGTGGTTTTTTATGTTAAAAGATAATTAACTCTTTGAGAGAGATGTGTTTCATATCTCTCACAAAAAGCCATCATCCAACATTTTGTGAATATATTCTTTTCAAGTCTTTCGACAATATAAAGCATTCTATGTTCCTCATCCAATGCACATGCTTCAGGGGAAATCAATTGTGGGCCATGAATCCATATACATCTGTCAGCTCATTCGTCTCATAAATTTTATAATGATACCTAATATAAAATAGACATAAGTATACATTTTTAATAAATATAATGTAGGGAAACAGTGTTAAGACTCACATGGAAAAAAAAATTCACCACGTTGATGCCCAACTTATCTCCAGCAACAAGCTCCATGATATCAGTTTTCATAATCCCCACAGTTATTTCACATCCACAAACATGAGCTTCCATTTGAAACTCATAATGACCCACCAACAAATTTGAATATCTTGACAATCTGTCAAGACTACAAGAATTTGTATCTGATGTCATAACCATTTTTCTTTGTTGTTGTCTATACAGTATTTCTTTACCTTTGAAGTATTCCTGTAAAAATAAATTGAAAAATATATTATTTTTTAAATGATAAAACAACTTTAATAAAAAAAAGATATAACATTCATACCTCTATGGTAATGATTTGAAGAAGTCTAGATGTCCAAATTAAAAAATGGTCGATACTATGTCCAAATGTCGCAACCTCATCCGTAGGTAATGGTACCCAAGATGATCTATCTATAATATCCTGTATAGTGACCCTCTAATTCACTACCTCTAATTGTTGATGATGAACTATATCTCATATAAAATATACCAACCCATATGCTACTATATGATGTTGAGGATCATCAACATAAAACTCACAATAAGTAGGAAGCTGCGGCGGAGGAGTAGCATAAAAATGGGGTCTACAGGCTGAGGTGGGTGAGTGGGAGCTACTGGCGGAGGTGGAGGATAAATAATGGGGTCAGCAGGGGGAGGTGTAGGAGTGGGAGCTGTAGTCTGAAATTGTCTTTTCATGTCTGCAAACATAGACTGCACTGATGCTCTAATCTTTTCCTCCATCATCGCATTAATATTATGAACTTCAGCCTCCAAGGATTCTATTTATTTTATAAACCCCCTAAACGTTAGAAGTTAGAGAACGTGGCAACACTTTTCTTACCGATACACCTGTTGAATATCCTCTTACACGACCAGGATGTTCAGGATTTCCCAATGCTACAGATAAAATATCATCCCTCCCAGTAGCTGTAAATGTCCCCTGTGAAATTTGCACCTCAAAAGAGTCATGTATTAATTAATTGGACATTATTGTAATGATTGAAATTATATGAAGAAAATAGTTAACTTAAATAAATAAAATAGATATCTTACAATCCTCTCAACTACGATTCTCGATTCTTCCGAAAGATATTTCCCTTTTTTCCCTTCCGAGATCTCTTTCATTTTTCATCTCTAGATGGAGGGGATGGAGGGACCACCTCTCCAGAGCTTGAAGACTCAGCTCTTAGTTGTTGAAATTTTTCCGCCATCATTTTTTCTTCCAAAAATAAATACCCTCCCCGAGATAAACTATGAGGGTGTAAATTTTTAGATTGGATCTCATGATGAGATTTCATTGTTTTCTGTAAATTAAGAATAAGAAATCATTAACAAAACATTAATAAGATCATTTATATAAGAAAGATTATAAAAGTTTACATTTCCCTTACAAAAAATGACTCTTTTCTTCTACTTTTAAAAAACTGTATCCATGTGTCTTCATCTATAAAAGGATATATACGACATGGATTGTCATTACTTCTATGAAAATAAATGAAATCAGATGAGAGGGTTGATTTGAAATCCCTCTATCTCCTGGCAGCCGAAGATAAGAATTTCTTCCTGAATCCTCCAGTTTCAGGAATATCTAATGTCATTTGATAAAGAAGAGGTTAAAAATATTATATATACTAGAAAAATTTAAATAATAGTCAAACAATAGCAAAATATCATACCAAAATCATCTCCCACAACTGAGAGATTATCTCTTTATCGACACTTCTCCAATCATCATACAGAATTATTACTTTTCTCTTAGCCTGAGTTGCTACAAAACTCTTAAAATCATTTTCATTTGGACCTCTTGGAATATCATCATCATCAAACTCAACAAGTATCCTCTGATCTTGCATGCGGGCAAGTGCTAATTTTGTTAAACGTGTGCACCCACGTTTACCAACCACTGAACTCTTTGTCATAATAGGAGAATATGAATGTTCCACCCCAAAGGTATGACCAATATGCTCATCTCCAGAATCATGTGGTTGATCAACTGAATGATCTATCATTATCCTTCAAATACAAAAAACAAACATTAGTTCACCAATATAAAAATTCAAATATTTTAATACTACTGTAATCACAAAATAGAAAGGTTTACTAAGTTACGTAAAAGTAATCATTGGTAATATGGTAAGCATGTTAAACAATGGTAAATATGGTCAAGATGGTCAAGATGGTAAACATGGTAAACATGGTAAACCTGGTAAATAGGGTAAATTAATTTTCACCGAACAAAAAAAAGAGATATATAATTCATGTAATGGTAAATATTGTAAAGTAAACTAAACAAACTAAAAACAAACAAAAAATTATACTTATTTTGTTAATACATGTTTTAATAAATAAAAAACTTACAATATCTAAAATTTTATGAAAATAATAAATGTAAACAAGAAATAAACATTTGTTACCAGTAATTTTAGGAATGTACAAATGGATTGTTTTCCCAAATTACTTTGTCATGATCGTTCCTTATGGCCCAAACCATGTCTTCAACATGCTCATCATTATTTTATGTTAATCTTTCCATGAATGTAGGGATCTTACATCAATTAGCATCTTCATCAATTTCATCCTCACCAACATATTGTTTTTTCCCTTGTAAAACAACAACCCACTACATATCTGATTGGTCTACTACATAGAATATTTGATTTGCAAGTGTTGTCATTATAAAAGAATCAGTTGTGTCTTCCAATCTATTCAGATTAACAAGTGTCATTCCAAATTCATCGTGTCTGACACTATTGTTACCGATAAACCATTTACAATTAAAAAAAATAACTTTAATTTTAAAGTAATCAACCTCCCATATATCTTCAATTACTCCATAATATGCACTTGATGCGGAAATTGGGTTTTTATCCTTAGCACTCGAAAATTGCATTGCTTCTGCAAACACCAATACACCACTATTCTGAACTGCACTTCTGTTGTCCTGAGCATTCATATGAAATGTATATCCATTAATGTCATAACTGGACCATGTTATCACATTTATACATCAACCACCCACTATCCATTTTAATGTGTATGATACATCTGATCTAACAAGAAAGGTCTTTTTAATCCATGAAAAAAAAGTTTTTTTGTGATCATTCAAAATCCACATTTCTTTCTTCTTTGGATGACATTGTTTCAACTCATTAATATGCAATGTGATGTATTGTTGAGCATCATCTATATTATTCAAGATGTATGATTCTAACCTCTTCATATATTCAGCTGACAATGATTTGACTTTAAAGCTACGAATCCCCTTTCGCTCATTATTAGCTCGTTTATGGTGAGATGGAGGCAAAGCTATGTGTTGCACCACAGCCAAGTAGCTCATACAAAACTCTGCTACCTCCTTAGAAATATAATTTTCAATAATGGAGGATTCAGGTCGATATAGATTTTTAACATAACCCTTTAATATTTGTATATACCTTTCAAAATGATACATCCAACGAAGATATATAAGTCCACAAAGCTTTATTTCTCAAACCAGATGAATCATTAAATGCACTATTATATGAAAAAAAAGTTGTAGGAAAATACATTTCCAATTAAAAAAGTATAAAAATTGCATCCTTTTCCAAAATATTCAAATTATTCACATCAATCGCCTTGTTACAAATTGAATTGAAAGAATAACACGACCTCATTATAGTCTTTTTGACATGAATGGGAAATATTCCACGCAATGCAACTGGTAGAATTTGTTGCATCATGACGTGAAAATCATTTGATTTCATACCTATTATCTTCAAGTCCTTCAATGAGACAAATTTGTTTACATTTGAAGAATAACCTTGAGGAACTTTGATATCATGAAGACACTAAAAAAGCTAATTTTCTCCCACTTCGATAATGTATGACAAGTCGGGGCAAGAAATGTTCATCTTCCTTTAGTAGTGGGTGCTAACTCCAAATGTATTCCCATTGATAGTAAGTCTAATCTAGCATTCAGCCTATCTATTGTCTTTCCTTTAATATCCAACAATGTTCCAATCAAACAATCATAGATATTCTTCTCCACGTTCATGATATCAATATTATGTTTAACCTCATGATACCTCTAATATGGTAGCTCAAAAAATATTGACCTTTTCTTCCAAATATGTCTATCATTACCAGATTTCTGTGTCTTTCCCAATGTCACATCAAGGTTTTTCACCCACTCAAAATACAGATCAGGGGATAATGGTTTTTGGAGCAGTATCAAATTCTTGTGAGCCATTAAATTATTTTTTTATTCATCTATAAGGGTGATCCATAGGCAAAAACATTCGATGACCCATGTACACTGTTTTCCTCCCATGATGAAATTTACAATATGACGTCTGTTGTTCACAAATTGGACATGCTTTATTCCCTTTAACACTATATCCATACAAATTTCCAAATGCTGGGAAGTCATTTATAGTGAACAGAAGCACTGCATGCAGTAGAAAATATTCCATTTTATAAGAATCATACACCCTAATACCATCAGCCCATAACAGTTTCAAATCATCAATCAATGGTGACAAGTAAACATCAATATCATTGTCGGGTTGCTTTGGACCATAGATCATTATACTCAACATGACATATTTGTGGTTCATACAAACTTTAGGAGAGAGGTTGTAAATTACCAATAAAAAAGGATATGAACTATGTGTGCTACTGAGGGTTCGGTATGGATTCATTCCATATGTGCACAACCCTAGTCTAATATTTCTAATTTCATTTCCAAATGTAGAATACTGCAAATCAATTTTCTTTTATTGTGGAAAATCATCTGGATAAAGTATTTTTCCATTATAGACATGCTCATCAGCATGCCATATTATCCTTTTTGCATCATGTGAATTAGCAAATAAACATTTGAAACGATTAATTATAGGATGATACCAAAATACCTTTCAAGGGAGCTTTGTAATATCTACATCAGCCTGTGATTTTTCATTCACCTTATACCATGATGTCCCACATTTAGGACACTCTGAAAAAAATTCATATTCCTTCCTATATATAATGCAGTCATTCAGACATGCATGTATTCTCTTGTATCCCAATCCCATCAGGAATAATATTTTCTTGTCCTTGTAATGTGAATCTAGAAGATCGTTATCTTTTAGAAGAATGTCTTTCATAAACTGTAGAATCTCTATAAAACTTCTGTCACTCCATCCATGTTTTGCCTTAGGTTAATCAATCTTAACACCTCTGAAAAAACCGTAAAATTTGTACAACCATGATATAATGTTTTTTCAGCATCACCATATAGACGCACAACTGTCAGTTCTATCTCAATTTGTTCTGCTAGAATATCGCGAATCATTTCTTTAATTCCATTGGAGTTACCATCTTGTGAATCATCATCATCAGTGACATTCCTTCCAGTTTCACCATGCCAAATCCAAGGGTTGTAACTCATATTAAAACCATGACAAATCAGATGATCTTTTATCTCTCTAATTTTCAACTTCTTCATATTCAAACATTTCAGGCATGGATAGAAAAAAATGTCACTACTTGGAACATTTCGTTTAGAAAATTCCAAAAAGGCATGAACACCTTGCACATATTCATTGCCCATTCAATGTGCCGTAATCCAACTTCGACTCATTATTACCTATAACAAATATCAAATATATATATATTTTTAAGATAAGACAAATATATGTTTATATGAAAAAAATCAAAATTTGAATGTAAATGTTTTTTAAATATATAACAAATCTATGTGTAATTAAAAAAAATATGCTTCAATATTATTTTTAAAACAAAATATAGTTTGAGATAACAGTTCTAAATTCCATTGAATCAAAGAAAACCATGGGGACTATAGTGGTTGATAGAAAATTGGAGAAAATTGTAAAGACCCATAAATTTCATGGAATTTGTTTTTCTTAATTTCTTGGAGATTTTACAATAATGATGTTCTTGACGGCACCTGATTCCGAGGCCCGGTGTGCCCGAAATCATTTTCTGATGTTTAGCTTGGGTAAGTTCAGTGAACGAATGAGCGGGTTTTTCTATCTCTTGAACCAGTGCTCGGAATCAAAATTTGAGGTCACCGAAGAACTCACAGTGCCGGTTTTCGCTTAAGGGGACCTTTTCCACAGTTGCGATTTATGAGGGTTTGAAGTTATATTTTGGAGTTTAACCTTAAATTAAATAAAAATTGTGTTGCACACATTTTTATTTGAGTTAGTAATATCCTACAAGGGGGAGGTTGTTGGTGGGGCCCACACCAACATAACCTCCCATGAGAAGATATTTGTGAGGTGAGACCCACACGAGTCCCCACCTATTCAAATTCTCTAACCTTCCAAAAACCCCTCATTAATTGCGTAACACACCCGCACCCCCCTTTAATGAAAAGTCAACTCTCTAAATTAAATAACTGTTTAAGTTTATTCAATATAATTAATTCGAGAATTCAATTTTGAATTTCGAATTGATTGGTGTCTTGTGTGAGTTAATTAAATAAGACAAGTCATATTTCATTAATGGTGTTTCAGTTGTGCGAGAAGGTTGTGAGAGGTTTTTCTCGATGTCTTGAAGAACGTTCTTCCTCCGACGAAGGACAACGAAGAACGCCGAATCCTCTGTGATCAAGGACGCGACGTCGTGTACTACAACGCTAATGGTTCTCTTCTCCGAGACGCCGACGACGCTTACGGAGCCTTGGTCCATGACGTCGTCTTCCGCGACGCCGTTTTCCACGACGTCCTTTTTCCGCGACGAACCTTCGTTCGACAACACCTTGTGGTAGGGGTTTTTTTTCTTGTTCGTGAATATTTTTTCCTTGCCATTCATCGTATTATTCGTACGCCGCCTGTTATCATTATAATCGGGGGAGGTCGGACCGCACGAACATGACCGACTCACCTCCCCCTTCGATGTTGTGTTTGTCGCGGCATGAACAAAGGCGTACGATGAAACGGCACCGCGCGGAAACAAGAAGAACGGGGGAAGAAGCGTGGTTCCATTGCACCGCGCCGTGGAGGCCGAACAAAGCTACGGCGCCGTCGCGCCGTGCCGGAAAACCACGAAGAGGCCACAATTTGTTTTTTTTTTTTGACGTACGGATTGACGGGCGATGACGGAACGGGCTGGAGAGGCATTTTGTAGACTTCACAGTGAAGAGTAGGTCCCAAGAGGACAGCTGGAAAAGACCTCAGGAAAAACGAACCACCGGAGCGTGTCCGGTGGTCCGCGGAAGATCCTGCCGGCGCGCCACGCCGGCACAGCGGCACCGGCAGTCGGAGGCAGCAGCCGGCACCGGCCAGCCTCCAGGAGGGTCCACCGCGGCAGAAGCCGCGGCGGCAGGCGACGGTCCCATGGCCGCGCGAGACCAGTTGGAGACTGGGGGTAATAACCCCCGGCTGTTAAAGGGTGCGGCCCCCACATGGGGGCTCGCAGATTCAATCCGCCCCCCCCCCCTTTCCGCGACAGCTCGGCCGAGCCGAGCTGTCTGGCCACGGGGTTCGTGCCCGCCCAGGCCAGGTTGGGCCATGCCCCAGTGGGCTGGACCCGGACCCGGGTCGGGTCGCCCCGGTTCGGGCCCACCCATGGGGTCTCGGGCCGGGTCGGACCAGGCCCGAACACCCTATTTCCGGGCAGTTTTCGTTCAAACTCCCATAACATGTGCTATAGACCTCCGATCAATGCACCTTCAGTAGAGATGCGATCGTTGGATCGAGAAGGTTGCTTCGGTATATTACACTCAATGTTTCGGAGAACTTTGGCTACTGTCGGGTTGGTTCCAACCCGAAACCAACCGGGCCCGCAGAGCGGAAACGCTTATAACTTCAGCTCCGGATGTCCGATTGGCATGCCGTTGACTTTGTTGGATTCCTCTTGATGAGACAGAACTTTTGGAATAATTCACCTGAGGTTTGGACATAGTTGGAGTAATGCCGGGTTGGATTGAACCCAAAATCCAACAGGGCCCTTAGAACGGAAAAGCTGATAACTTTCAGACCGGACGTCCGTTTGACGAACCGTCAGCGGCGTTGGTGATCATGTTGAAAAAAGGTCCCTATGATTATACCCTATGAGAGTTCGGGGTACAATTGAGATGCAGATGGGTTGGTTCATTCACTAAACCAACCGGGCCCCTAGGACGAAAATGTTAATAAATAACAGACCAGGCGTCCGATAGACGCGCCGTCTATTGCGTTGAGACCCCTATGATGAGGCAGTATGTTGAGATACTTCTTTGTGGGATCTTGTGATACTTTGAGTATCGACCTATAGCTCGTGGAGCGGACCCTCTCGGAGACGAGTGTACGGAGTACAGAGACTGTGTAGCTGGCTGAGACCTGATGACTGCTTGTTCGATTCGATTCGAAGTGACTTACATAGCCCAGTGGGGAGCACTAATTTTTGAGGTGGTAGACCCATGGCGGAGGAGCACTACTTTGTGAGGTGGCATAACCATGGTACTCGACAAGAGGAGTATCTCTGTAGGCTATGAGGGGGAGCACTACTGTGTGAGGTGGCAGACCCATGGAGGAGGAGCACTAATTTGTGAGGTGGCAGACCTGTGGTACTTGACACGAGGAATACCTCAGCAGTCTTAGGTTAGTGAGCAGTACCTCGGAGTCGTGATATGATCACTATACTCGTTAGAGGCGGGGCTCTTCAGCAGTTACGGTTTCGATAATGAAAATCCTGGTTTGAGCTGAGTCTATGATCTTTGTTCTTACCTCATGATTGAGATGGGTCACTTGATAACTTAGGTATATGTATGGGCATATAACTAGGTAGTGGTTATACGTCGATTTCATAACCTTTGTGTTTCCACATGATTGAGATGGGTTACTTGAAAACTTAGGTATATGTATGGGAATATATCTAAGTAGAGGTTATCTGTTGAGATCTTTATTTTTGGTTATCCTTGTTGGATTTAGTGATACCGTGAGGTCCTCGAGGTCCCTAATGAGTATTTTTATACTCACCCCTGCATGGTCTATGCCCGCACCTCTTTGTGTTGGTTGTAGATGACGGGAAGCGCTGAGAGAGGCTGAGTGTTTGAGGACTGGACGGTACCCAGAGGTGGACCTCATGACGAGTCCTTATCTGGAGGTGGACTTCACGATGAGACGACACTCAGAGGAGGTTGACAGGCGAGGGCATTGTGGAGGCTATATGTACCTACCCTTCAGGTAGGATCCGTGGTGGACGATCCAAGAGCTTTGCTATCTGTACATACCGTTCAGGTAGGATCCGAGGAGGACGACCCAGGATCTGCTTCTATTCTTCCGTCTGTTTGTATTTTCTATTGTACTTTCGTTCAGTTTTAGTTGTACTTTCAGTTGGGTTTGTATTCTGGCCCACTTACTTTTCAGAACTTTCTTTTGTACTTAGTGTTTTACTTCCACTTTTACTCTATGGTGTTTTTTTACTTTTATAAAGGCAATTCCTTCCCAGTTATCAGTATTTACACCTTTGGTGCTAGTCACTAGCCCCTGGCCTATGGAATGCGGGCTTGGGGTAGTCACGGCATGGGCCCTGAGGACGGGTCATGACAGTTTGGTATTAGAGGAGCCAGTTCTACCGTAGAACTTATAACTTTGATATTTTTCTTTTGGTGAAGCAATAGTGTTAAGGGTACCGAGTGTGGTTTTCAGTTTAGGGAGTCCGGTGTTGGTGCGGGCGGCCGACGTATCCATACACCAGGACCCTGACAACTGATTTCCAACTTTGTGCATGAAAACACTGATTGCGTGTGTGATTCAATTTTTTTTAAAAGTCATCTCAAACCAGGTCATCTCACCAGGTATAAATCGTTTGACTTTGTCACGTTTGTTTCTTTTAGGATGCCTCCCCGTGGACGACCAGCTAGAGCCCCGAGAGTTGTATGTACTGACAGCCCGCCGAGCGACGAGGCCTCAGTACAGGGCCCTATCTCAGTTGAGGCACTGGCGGAGGCACCAGCGGTACTAGAACCCACTGGGCCACCGACTCCACCAGCCCCAGTAGCAGAGAGTGCACGTCGCTTGAGCGCACTGCACGAGTTCCAGCGCTAGAGGCCACCCAGGTTCAACGGAGAGATGTACCCGCAGGCAGCTGAGGATTGGCTGGAGGTTGTGGTGAGATTCTTTAGGCTAGTAGGGACGCCAGCAGACTTCATGGTGATCCTTACTGCCAGCCTCCTTCAGGAAGCAGCAGGCAGATGGTGGAGCCCGATGCTCCAGAAGCATTACGAGGTGACACTTCTATGGGCAGACCTTGGGAGCCTGTTCCGGGCAGAGTTTGTACTAGCCACCATTCGAGCGGTGCGTAAATAGAAGCTACTGCATCTACAGCAGGGTAGCATGATGGTGGCGCATTACTCATCGAGGTTCCCAGACCTCTCGCGCTACTCCACAGATATGGTACGAGACCCGTTCTTCAGGGCTCGAACTTTCGAGCAGGGGCATAGGTGAGAGATTAGAGAGCTTCTGTTGTTTCTCACAGCATCCCGACACAGACAGGGGTGTTGGAGCAATCCCTCTTAGTGGAGAGTTTCCTTACTGAGCAGTATCCAGCAACAGGACCCACCACTAGCCGGCATGCAGCAGAGTCTTCTGCAACGGGCAGTAGACAGATGATGCAGAGGTCCAAGAGGACCAGACCTACAGGTGGTCGACCGCATGACTCAGGGTCGGTAGTGTGAGGAACCATGGGGAATGACAGAGCCAGACCTGCCATGTAGTGTTACTCCTGTGGCGAGATTGGTCACATGGCACATGACTGTCCGACCCGCCATACAGATGGTCAGTAGATAAACGAAGGACCTCCCAAGCAGAGGCAGAGGTTTGATCAAGGCGGACCGCAAGGAATATAAGACCGATACAGGGGAGCTGGACATGCAGCTGGAGGTGGACGACACTTCAAGGTTTTTCCACCACCACCACCAAGAGGTCCACCTCGACCGCAGGGAACAGGTGGACATGGGAGAGCTCAGCTTCAGGTAGCAGAAGCATACGGAAACGGAGGTCCAGAAGCTGGCAGACAAGAGCGGAACTAGTTCCAGGCATGGGACCTTTTTTTCATGCATCTAGTTTCCTTTATGTCATTGTTTTGTGTCTTTGTACTTCGAGATTCAGTAATAAATGAAACTTGTCTTTGTGACATTTGTTTTCTTATTTTTTGTGTACTGAGAGGTCTCGGTTAAAACTGTTGACTTGACACTCACTTTTGAGATTCCTACTGGAGGAGACCCAGTTACCACACACAGATGTCAACAGTGTGACTCGACCCTTAGAGCTGATAGTGATGGTTGGATCTCTTGGTAGTAACATCGAGGCCTTACGACGTCATCCATGGCATGAATGCATCATTCATGTCTGGATTGACTGTATCAGGCAAAGAACATGGTTCATCCAGGGAATGAGACCTGATTTCTCTTATCGACAAATAAGAAATCATAGCAGCTCTTGTGGGACTAGAGAAGGTCCAGGTCATCCAGGAGTGCATGAGGATAGCTCAGATCCAACATAAGTCTTATGCTGATAGGAGGTAGAGACCACTAGAGTTGTAGGATGGCGATCATGTTTTCTTATGGGTCTCACCTTGACGTAGATTTACAGAGATTTGGCTGAGGTGGAAAGTTATCTCCGTGCTTCATCAGACCCTTCAAGGTCCTCAGCAGGGTAGGTGAGGTGGATTACCGCTTGACCCATCCACCTCAGTTGCAACAGGGGCACATCGACTACCATGTATCTCAGTTGAGGAGATACGTGCTTGACCCAATGCATATCATTGACCATGGGGAGATGGACTTTGGCGATGGAGTGAAATTTGCGGGGTGCTTGTAGAGGTTGAGGATCGATAGGAGAAGGTCCTAAGAGAATGGTCTATTCCTCTTGTGTGCTTTCGTTGGCAGCACAGAAACCTTTAGGAGAGCACATGGGAGCGGAAGGCTCAGATGCATGCTCTGTACCAATTTTGTATCCCTAGTTTGTGTTAAAGATTTAAGGGGACGTAAATCCATGATGTGGGAGTAATGTAAAGACCTGGAAATTTCAAGGAATTTTTTTTTAATTTCTTGGGGATTTTACAAAAATGCAGTTTCTGACGGCGCCTGATTCCGAGGCCCGGTGTGCCCGGAATCATTTTCTGAAGTTTGGCTCGGGTACGTTCAGTGAACGAATGAAAAAGTTTTTATATCTCTTGAACCGGTGCTCGGAATCAAAATCTGAGGGCACCGATGAACTCGCAGCGCCAGTTTTCGCTTAAGGGGACCTTTTCCACATTTGAAATTTATGCGGGTTTGAAGTTATATTTTGGAGTTTAACCATAAATTAAATAAAACTTGTGTTGCACACATTTTTAGTTGAGTTGGTTATATCCTACAAGGGGGAGGTTGTTAGTGGGTCCCACAACCACATAACCTCCCATGAGAGGATATTTGTGAGGTGTGGCCCACATGAGTCCCCACCTATTCAAATTCTCTAACCTTCCACAACCCCCCCCCCCATTAATTGCGTAACACACCCGCACCCCCCTTTAATGAAAAGTCAACTCTCTTAATTAATTAACTGTTTAATTTGATTCAATATAATTAATTCGAGAATTCAATTTTGAATTTCTAATTGATTGGTGGCTTGTGTGAGTTAATTAAATAAGACAAGTCTTATTCCATTAAGGGTGTTTGGGTTGTACGAGAAGGTTGGGAGAGGTTTTGCTCTAAGTCATGAAGAACGTTCTTCCTCCGACGAAGGATGACGAAGAACACTGAATCCTTGGAGATCGACCACACGACGCCATGTACCGCGACACCGAGGTTTATCTTATACGAGAGGCCAATGACGCTTACGGAGCCTCGGTCTGCAATGACATCTTCCATGATGTCCTTTTTCTATGACGAACCTTCATTCGACAACACCTTGTGGTAGGGGTTTTTTTCTTGTTCATGAATATTTTTTCCTTTTTGTTCATCGTATTATTCTTGCGCCACCTGTTATCATTATAACGGGAGGAGTTTGGACCGCATGAACACGACCGAATCTCCTCCCCCTTCGATGTTGTGTTTGTCACGGCATGAACAAAGGCTCAGGGTACATCGACAGCGCGTGAAAACAAGAATAACGGGTGAAGAAGCGTGGTGTCGTCGCGCCGCACCGTGGAGGCCGAACAAAGCAGCGACACCATCGCACCGTGCTGGAAAACCACGAAGAGGTCGTGGTTTGTTTTTTTTGACATACGAATCGACGGGCGATGACAGAACAGGCCACAAAGGCATTTTTAAGACTTCGAAGTGAAGAGAAGGTCCCTGCAGGACCGTTGGCAAAGACCGTAGGCAAAACGTGCCACCGGAGCGCGTCTGGTGGTCCACAGAAAATCCTGTCGGCGCGCCACGCCGGCACGGCGGCGCCCGGCACGCCACCAGGAGGGTCCACGGCGTCTTCAGTCATGGCGGTAGGTAACGGTCCCACGACCACGCGGGACCAGTGGGAGACTGGGCGTTGTAACCCCCGGCTGTCAATGGGAGAAGCCCCCACGTGGGGGGCCGCGGCTTCAATCAGGGGCGTAGTGCCCCCCCTTCTACGACCGCTCGGCCGAGCCGAGCTGTCAGGCCACGCGGGTCACGCCCGCCAAGGCCGGTCCGGGCCGCGCCCTAGTGGGATGGACCTAGACCCAGGTCTGGTTGACTTGGTTCGGGCCGACCCAGGGGGTCTCGGGTCGGGTCAGACTGGGCCCTAACCCCCTATTTTCGAGCAGTTTTTGTTCAAATGACCATAACATGGGCTACGAATCTCCGATCGACGCTCCTTCAGTTGAGATGCGATCCTTGGATCGAGACGGCCGTTTCAGTATATTACACTCAAGGTTTTGGAGAACTCAGGGTATGGCCGGGTTGGTTCCAACCCGAAACCAACCGGGCCCACAGTGCGGAAACTCTTATAACTTGAGCTTCAGACGTCCGATTGGCGTGCCGTTAACTTTGTTGGATTTCTATTGATGAGTCAGAAATTTTGGCATACTTCACCTAAGGTTTGGATGCAGTTGGAGTAAGGTCGGGTTGGATTTTACCTAAAATCCAACCTGACCCCTCGAACTGAAAAGCTGATAACTTTCAGACCGGACGTCTGTTTGAAGAACTGTCATCGGCCTTGGTGATCAAGTTGAGAAATGGTCCCTATGAGTATACCCTATGAGAGCTCGAGGTACAGTTGAGATGTGGATAGGTTGGTTCGTACATGAAACCAATTGGGCCCCTGGGACGAAAAGGCTAATAACTCACAGACCGGGAGTCCGATAGACGCGCCATCTGTTGTGTTGAGACTCCTATGACGAGGCGGTCCTTCGAGATACTTCTTCGTGGGACCTTGTGATACTTGGAGTATCGACCTGTAGCTCATGGAGCGGACCCTCCTAGAGATGAGCATACGGAGTACAGAGACCGTGTAGCTGGCTGAGACATGATGACTGCTTGTCCGATTCGAGTCAGAGTGACTTACATAGCCCAGTGGGGAGCACTACATTGTGAGGTGGCAGACCCATGGAGGAGGAGCACTACTTTGTGAGGTAGCAGACCCGTGACACTCGACAAGAGGAGTACCTCTATAGGCTATGATGGAAAGCACTACTGTGTGAGGTGGTAGACCCATGGCGGAGGAGCACTACTTTGTGAGGTGTCAGACCCGCGGTACTCAACAGGAGGAGTACCTCAGTAGTCTTAGGTTAGTGAGCAGTACCTCGTAGTCATGACAGGATCACTGTACTCGTCAGAGGCGGGGCTCTTCTGCAGTTACGATTTTGATAATGAAAATCCTGGTTTGAGGTGAGTCTATGAACTTTTTGTTTACCTCATGATTGAGATGGGTCACTTGATAACATAGGTATATGCATGGGCATATACCTAGGTAGTGGTTATCCGTTGATTTCATAACCTCTGTGTTTTCTCATGATCGAGATGGGTTACTTGACAACTTAGGTATATATATGGGCATATACCTATGTAGAGGTTATCTGTTGAGATCTTTCTTTGTGGTTATTCTTGTTGGATTTAGTGAGACCTTGAGGGTCTCGGGGTCCCTACATAGTATCGTTATACTCACCCCTGCACGGGCTATGCCCGCACCTTGTTGTGTTGGTTGCAGACGACGGGAAGTGCTGAGAGAGGCTGAGTGTTCGAGGACTGGACGGTACCTAGAGGTGGACCTCATGGAAAGTCAGTATCCGGAGGTGGAATTCACGACGAGACGACACTCGGAGGAGGTTGACGGGCAAGAGAACTATGGAGGCTATCCGTACCTACCCTTCAGGTAGGATCCGTGGTGGACGATCCAGGAGCTACGCTATATGTACCTACCCTTCATGTAGGATCTGAGGAGGATGACCCAGGAGATGCTTCTATTCTTCTAGGTGTTTGTCTTTTCTGTTGGACTTTCATTCAGTTGTAACTATACTTTCAGTTTGGATTATTATTCTGGCCCACTTACTTTTCATCACTTTCTTCTATACTTAGTGTATTACTTCTGCTTGTACTCAGTGGTGTTTGCTTACTTTTATAAAGGCAATGCCTTCCCAGTTATCAGGATTTATGTCTTTAGTGCTAGTCGCCAGCTCCTTGCCTATGGAAGGTTGGCTTGGGGTAGTGACGGAATGGGCTCCGAGGACGGGTCGTGACAAAAATGGAGTAAACCTGAGAATCAAATCATATTTAAAAAAAATTCAGATTGAGAAAATCACAATGTAAATCCAATCATCACAGTATAATCATCATGTCATAATCTGAGAAACCACGATGCAGTATTCAATCCCCATAGACACCCCCAACCCTCTGGACAGCCCCCCACCCTCCAGACAATCCCCAAAACCCTTTGGACAGGCCCCCACCCCCGTGGATAGCCACCCACAGCCACCCACCCCCTTGGAGACCCCCCCGGACACCCCTAACCCTCTGGACAACCCCCCGACCCCCTGACCAGCACCCACCCCTCTTGAAAACACCCCCACCCTCCTGGACACCACCCCCACCCCTACCCCCTTGGACACCCCCTGGACCCCCCCAACCCTCTAGATATCCCCCACCCCCCTAACAACCCCCAAAACCCTCTGGACAGGCCCCCACCACCATGGACAACCCCTCACACCCACCCACCCCCTTGTACACCCCCCTTGGACACCCCCAAACTTCTAGAAACCCCCCCCCCCCTCCCATGGACATCTCCCACCCCTCTAGACAACACCCCCACCCCTCCTAGACACCACCCTTACCCCCTACCCCCTTGGACACCCCCAGGACACCCCCAACCCTCTAAACAACCCCCACCACCCAAACAACCCCCAAACCCTATGGATAGGCCCCCACCCCTTGGACATCCCCCACACCCACCCACCCCCATGGACACCCCCAACCCTCTGTACATCCCCCCCCCCTCGCTGGACAACCTCCACTCCTCTAGACAACACCCCCGCCCCTCCTGGACACCATCCCCACCCCTACCCCCTTGAAAACCCCCTGGACACCCCCAACCCTCTGGACAGCCCCCCCCCCCCCACCCCCGGACAACCCCAAAAACCCTCTGGACAGGCCCCGACCCCCTTGGATAGCTCCCCACACCCACCCACCCCCTTGGAAACCCCCTAGACAACCCCCAACCCTCTGGACAGCCCCCACCCCTGGACATGCCCCACCCCTCTAGACAACACCCCCACCCCTCCTGGACAACACCCCCACCCCTGACCCCCTTGGACACCCCCCCTGGACCCCCCACCCTTTGGAAAGCCCTCCCCCCCCACCCCTTGGACATCACCCCACCCCTCCAGACAGCACCCCCACCCCTACTGGACACCACCCCCACCCACGACCCCCTTGGACACCCCCTGGACACCCCCAACCCTCTGGACAGCCCCCACCCCCCAGACAACCCCCAAAACCCTCTGGACAGGCCTCCACCCCCTTGGACATCCCCCCACACCCACCCACCACCTTGGACACCCCCTTGGACACCCCCAACCCTCTAGACAGTGCCCCACCCCCGACAAAACCCCACAGACAATGGATTACATATAAAAACTAGGCATGTTGAGCAACTAAAAACACATGAATTTAATATATACTTCATCATGAAATAGATGGAATTAAATATTTTTAAATATGGAGACTTAAATAATCGTATGATAATTAAAAATAACCATTGGTATACAACTAGTCAAATGATAACATGTTATCTCGATAACTAATATCATAATGAGGTAATGGATAATTCTAGAAATCTTATACATATTGTCAAGGCCTTGTCCAAGGCCTCAAAAAATAAAAGGGTAAGCCCTCAGCAGAACCCAATTTTATGTGGAATCATGAGACATAACGATGGATCAAAGGGCCATAGAGGTCAACAACCATTACATTATATGTCTTATAAATTCTCATATATAAGAGGATAAACATAAGCAGTAACAACACATGAAATATCATTTCCAAATTTGTACATTTAATCAATAACCATTCTATGCAGTAATATAGGTGAATGAGATCATTAGTTGTCAATGACAAAAAAAATTACCATCATTGTTAGGCATTCGCGAAACAAAAACACACTAAATAGAAGTAGTTGAGGCATACATGAATATTGCGAGTCGATATAATAGATCTGGGGATAATAAATAAGATGATGATGGAAAAAATAGGTAATAGGGTTTGAAATCGAAGAATATTACCTAGTTTAAACAAAAAAATTGTAAAACATAAATATAGACTATCTGAAAAAAAACGAACGACATAAAGTCGTGGGAGGCTTACTTGAGTGTTGTGAGTTGAGATGATAGATTCGAGGAGAGTAAAGACGATAAATGATGATGGAAAAACGAGTTTAACGCAACTAGATCAACGAGTCAATTAGGGTTTACCGCGCGAGAGAGACGAGCCGCCGGACTATTGATCGAAAAATTGTAAATGACAATCAACGGGGCTTGTTAATTTTTTAAAAGTTTTATAACATCGGTTATTTAATAAATGAAGTTAAAAATTGTTTTTTTATATTTACAAAGTTGGTTATTATAATAACCGATGTTATAAATATATCAGATATGGATTTTTTATGTCGGTTATTTTATAATCGACATAAAAAATATGTGTGTTGGTTTTTTACGTCGGTTATAGAATAACGGACGTAAAAAATACATCAGAAATCACTGTTTTTTACATCGGTTAGTTTATAACCGACGTAAAAAATATTGCGGGTTGTTTTGTTACGTCAGTTATCAAATAACTGACATCTAAAAGGCCTAAAAAGATGCTTTTTTTATGTCGGTTATTTTATAAACGATGTAAAAATTTCATAGATATCTCGTTTTTTACATTGGTTATCAAATAACCGACGTAAAAAATACCGTGCTTTGGTTTTTTACGTCGGTTAATTTATAACCGACGTAAAAAAATGAACGTGCGCGATTTGTAATGTTGGTTACTCCCCGCATTATTTACGTCAGTTATAAAATAACCGACGTAAAAAACCACGTTTCACAGATTATCAGGTCGGTTATATATAACCGACGTAAAAAATGGTGACGTAAGTAACGTTTTCTGCACTAGTGATATAGTTAGACAAATCATGCATCCATCATTTTTATCTCACTACCCAGAGAGGGAACCTGGATGGTTTTTCCACATAGTCTGAGAAATTGTATTCAAACCTTTCCCTTTCAGATCTTCTAAAAACTATAAAAATTTTCTATGAGCCTATGACCCAGGGTGCAAGGGTTGGTAAGACCATAAACCCAACTATTACCTTGGGAAATCTTTTTATGGTTAAGAGAAAACATGAAGGTTTCATTGTACGATTTATACTAATCATGGGGTCAAATACTTTCTTCATCCAGACATGGTTCTGGGCTCTGAAGATGCCGTAGACACCCTTGTTTCCTCTATAGCCTCACTAAAAATCCATATTTTATGAAAAGAAATGTTTTAAACAGAAAATTAAAGGATATTTACCTCATAGACAAACTTGGTTTATATTGTAATTCCCCGAACCTAATTACCCAGAGTCAATGCATTATTATATAACATTGGCATGATCACAAGGAAATCATGTCTTGAAAAACTGACCATTTTAGTATTATTGGAAACAATATTCATACATAAGTTCAACTTTACAGCATAAAGAAAAATATAACACAAATACATATAATTAGAAACATCCAAGCCTCCAAGATTATTCTTGCAAGTCACTCATAACTAACTTCATCATATCATGGGAAAATGAAACATAAGAAAGGGGTGAGCTCAAACGCTCAGTAAGGGTAGGTAATACAGCCGAAAATGATATAAATATTAATCATGGTAAATAATTGAAACCACATGCCTTTACCAAAAATAAACATTAATAATTTTATGGCAAGAATATGAGCTAAGTAAATAATTCCATAATAAAACATAATCATGGGTATTCTACTAGTCGAATTACCACATGAACCATCAATATTATTTCCTTAATGAGGGAATGTATAATGCAAGATATTCTGATAAATTTTGTCAAGGCCTCAGCCAAGATATCTAAAAATGATTAAATACTCAGCCAAAACCATAAATCAAATTGGGAATGGGCCTCATCCAATTCAATGTCTAGCTGTCTCATTAGACCTACCGATGCATCGAGGAGTTATAGTGGGCTCCACCTGTCACTTTCTAAGTCCAATACATTCCTCATATTAAAATGTTTAAATATATTATAAACATTCATATTAAAACGAGCATACGAAATTTCAATAATTTAACCATAAACCATGAAAGGTATAAAAATATAACATCCACAGTAAAACATATCACAAAACCTTCAATACAATATGGAAGTTTTGTATCATAATAAATCAACTTAAAATAAAATTAAAATATATCAAAGGATGTTGACATAGATGAAATAAAAAAAAATTTAAGAGAAATATCTCTTTCTATTTTGAAATAATTTAAGAGTCACATAATTATAAAATAAAGTATTTACTTTGAAAATATTTTTATAAGCTCGTATGGGATGATTTTGTGATGTTATAATGGTAGAAAATAGCCGCACCTGCCATATAATTAAAAAAACATTCTTACCATATTTTTGTCGATAAGGTTAAAAATGACATTGTTTGGAAAACAATAGAAATAATCCTTTATAAACATATTATAAAATGTAAACAATGGTATAAATGATTTTAACCCATTGTCTATAAAATAGTTATAATATTTTTGAAATATATTTTTAAGAATCATGGATGTGGATGATAAAGAGGTCCAAGTAGATAATTACGTATAAACAACCTCAGATAATGAAGAGATTGTGAAATAAACCCTTACCTTGTAATTCTCCGTGGATGAGGGTATGTTAATATCCTATTTAATGGTGAAATAATTGTTATTAAATTATACAAGAATCATATACATTAATAGGATATCATATATGATCTTTTAACATTTCTTATTCAATAATATCTTAGTATTTTCTTCATTTCAGGTGTTCACTTACTCATTTTATTTTATAAGTTTTGTTACATAAGCCGTGTTTTTTATCCATAGGATGTATATTATTCATATACATAATGATATCACGTCATTAAAAATTATTTTAAATCATCAAATGAGAATTAAACCTGAATGGATACGATCGGAAATGAATCTCATCGCGTTCGTGGAGACGACAGTCCGTACGTATGCACGAGCGAAAATATCATTGTTTTGATATTAAAATAACTTATAATTGGATAGTATATAATATATATAGAATGATTATCATGTTATATTTATTATTTACATCAATTACACATCATAATCATACCCATCGAAATAATAATGTTTTGAATAACAATTACTCCACGACATGGAGATGGTAAGCCGTACGTACGCACGTATGGTGACATGTCATTCAAAGGATGGATAGAATACTTAATATGGTTGTACCATATTTATAATAACATCATAGTATATAGAATATATTGGAGTTATTATTTTAGAATGGAAATAACAAAGAAATAATAAGTTGAAGAAGAAAGGAACTTGAAAGAGGGTGGGGAAAACATTACCTCTTCTTCGGGTTCTTTCTTTTGATTTGATCAAAAGGGCTCCTTAGGCTGGATTTCTGATCAAAAAAAGGACTCTAGGATGAATTTATGGAAGTTGAGAGAATATTTTCATAGGTTTTGGCCGAGCAAAAAGGCTTTGAAGGTGTTAATTTGAGAGAAAGGGGAGTTCCCTTTTATAAGAGGGGCGAGGGGCACCTTAGGAAAAGCAAGAAATATTATTTTATAATAAATTCATATTCGGTTTCTAATGTCTCAAAAGTGGATTATTTAAAGGTTAAGGTAGGTATATGTCTAAAACCACTCAGGTAATAGGTTTTAGACAGGTTTGTGTCACTATATTAACATTAACTTTTTGATTTAATTCTTTGTTAAATAGTTTGACATTTACCATGTCTCTTTATATTTTTATATTATATATTCAATTAACTTACTATAAACTTCCAGGAGACCCTCAAGTGGTACATTAATAATACACCTATAATTATATAAGTCCTTTGGCAGAATCATAGATTTTTAGGAATAGAATATCAATTAATAATATAATTTTTTTTAAAAAAACTCATTTATGTCAATTTTTACAATATTTAATAATTTTTTAAAATTCTTAACAACATTAATAATTAAAAAAATCATTTAAGAAATCATAAAAAGTCAGATTAAACAATAAAATTCGTTCATGGAATCAAAACTTTTAAATTATATTTATTTTTACATTTACAGTACTAATTATTTGATTCTTTAATTAATAAAGAGATATTGCATCATTATTGTGTCATAAATAAATTTAATTATTAAATGTCTAAAAATTATAAATAAAATATAATTATGTATGAAATCTTTTTACATTTATAATCATTATTTATATTAGAAAATATAACATATATAACCCTATGTATATTTTTTTCTAAAAGATATGTCCTTAAGTAATTTTTGTATTTACTTTAACTTAATTAATATAAAGTGTCATTATCACTTACAAGTAGATCCATTGGGTCCCAAAATCGACACAAATATGACCATGGTTGGAAATGTATCAACCAATAGGGTTTGGACATGTTTTAGGGTAATTTATTATTATTATAACATTATTTGTTTACCCTTATTTACCAGATTTACCCTTTAATCATGGTAAATAAAATATTTACCGAAGTAATAATTCAAAATGTCAAAAAATAAAAGTTACCTATTTAAAAAATTTGGAGCTTATTATTCTAAATATGGAATCCATTTTTCTAAATTCAAAACACAGAAGTGGCAGAAATTAATTTAAAATTAATTCCCGCTGTGAAAACAAAAATCATGTTTTTAAGAAATAATAGCTATTAAAAGATTGACACTTGTTTATGTCCGGTTTAAATGTGAAATTATGTCCAATGACCAAAATTTTATTAAATGGTAAAAATATATTCTAAATATACTTTAAAACCACTCAAATTCCTAATTTATCACTATTAATTATTTCGATGAAAAAAGTTGTTTTTAATTAAAATTTATTGATTTTCAATATTCATCAAAAATTGAAAGTTTTCAAAAAAATACCAAAAATTAACCCTAAGCTAATTTCGATATTAAAAATCCAAAAATGAAGTCCTTTTTGAATGATAAAGTGTATAAAATTTTAAAAAGTGGGTATTACTATTCATAATGGCTAGTTTGATTGGTTGTGGTGTGTGTTAGAACTCGAAGTTGCGTACAACACACGCTACTGTATTATTCAAAGAGAAGTGTACCATGCAATATTGGGGTGTTACACTTATAGTCTTCCCCAATTGAAGGAACACATAACTAAGTTACCCTTCCAAGGGCATAAATATTTATTCTACTAATTACTCGGGCCACTGGGAACATATGTTAGCCTCCCACTCCCATATCTTATCTTGTATAAACTAATTCATTCATATCACCGGCAACAAAAGGATAGACCGAAACTAGAAATCATTTGTCCTCCAATAAATTATGCAAATAGGAAACTCTTCAAAATAAGCATCACCATCTAATTCAAAATCATTTGATTAAAAATTATGAGACAGGTCATCATGATAACTATGAATCTATGAAATGTTAAAGATTTCATATATGGATTGGTACCTCTGAAGTAGAATAAATTTATAGCATATCGGCCTAACTCTATCCATGATCTCCAATTTTTTTTAACAAATCATGTTGACAACATCACATTCCTCTATATCCATATATTCCCAAGTCTGGGTGATGCATGTATGAAAAAAATATCCTTCACCTCAAACTCTAGAGTTTGTTGATATAAAATTACATACGATTTCTGTGTAGATTGGGAGGCATAAATAAGAATCCAAATTAACTGCACCATCTCCCAATTCTCATTCATGAGGTGAGGAACTAGTAGTGTTACCTCCCATACTTCTAACCCTCATAGGGGTGAATGATACAACCTATAATATAAGGCCTCATACGGAGCCATCTAAATCATTTCTTAATAGTTTTAATTTTAGATAAACTTAAAGAGAGGGATATGATTCTCCAAATAACCACTGAAATTGAGAAAAATGCACTGAGAATGTCCTCAAACACATGTATTACCTATTCAAATGGACCATCAGTTTGAGGGTAAAAATATGTTCTTAGAAGAACCTGTTTACCCATAGCTCTCCATAACCCCTAACAGAATATTGATGTGAAATGAGAATACGTATCTAAAATGATACTATGAGGGGCCCCTTGTGTCCTCATATTATCATGAACATACTATCTTCCCATCTAATTAATTGATAAAATATCTATAATTGGAAGGAAGTGGGATAATTTAGTCAGTAAATCCATGACTACCCACACCAGGTCACTACCTTGTGGTGGCCTTGGTAAGATGACTACACAATGCATTGTAACATCTTCCCATTTTCATTAAGGGACCATCAACAGGTGTAAAAATCTTGCAGGACACCGGTTCCCCTCCTTCTCCTAATGACTGTTGGAACACCAAGTGATAAAACCTTCAATCTAACATTTCATTCGAGGACACCAATATTAGAAATGCATATCATGTTACATCTTGGAGATTCTTGGATAAACTTCCCACTACAAAACCTAAGAATCTCACATTAGCTCCTATCTCATGTCTATGGGAACCCAAACATGCCCAGGTATATGTAAGATGTCATCTCCATCAATAGACCAATCGGAAGGTAGGTCCTCACTTGAAATACTATCCCATAGTAGTAATAGCTCGGGATCTAAAAACATCATTCTCTTTACCCTATCAACAAGTTAAGATGTAACTGCTATGTTAGAAATAAAATGTTTCTCTAGATAGTCATGAAACTCCATATGCATATCAGAAAAGTGAGCTATAAATTTTCATTCATCATGGGATTCATTCATGGTATATTTTTGTGCTTTCCATCTTAGAAAATCAGTTACTACATTTCCCTTTTCAACTGTATATGAAATCTCATATTACAACTGAATAAAGGTATTTGACCCAAATTCATAGTCTAAGGTTCAATTCATACTATAAAAATAAATATTTTAGGCTCTTGTGATGTATGTATACCACAATTTTATTACCCATCAGATAGTGTCTCTATAAATATAAGTCATGGAAAACTGATATAAGATCTAGGTCATTTTTTTGGTAACTATGCTCAAGAGGTATTAACTGGAGAGACCCATATTCAACAACATGATACTCTACTACATCAACACTAGACCTAGAACAATGCTAGATGAATAGAAACACACTATATTCCTTATTCCATGATCTAGAAGAATCATAATAGGTTTCCATGTAAACCATTCTTTAAGATCTTTAATGGATTTTTCAAACACTTTAAGTCACAATAACTTCAAACACTTCTTAGTAACATCAGTAATAGGTTAAAAAATATGTGAAAATCCCTATATAAAATTCTTTTAATATACATCCATCCCTATGAAACATCATATAAAAAACATGTTGTTGGGATCCTACCAAGAAAACATATCACTCACCTTCTCTAGGTTAATATATACCCCTGATTATAAGATAATATGTCCCAATAAGTTATATTTGTTGATCAAGAAGTAGCTCTTATAATGCAATGAATATTGTTGATGCTCTCTGAATGTATTCAAAATGATATCAATAGTTTTAGCATGTTTACATTGAGTATGACAATACATAAATATGTCATCAAATAAAAACATGATAAAGGAATCCTCGTAGGGGTTGGAAACAATATTCATCAGGTCCAAAAAATTGTGGTCACATTCGTAAGACCTAACGGCTTGACCAGGTACTCATATAAACTATACCATCATCAGAAAGTTGTATGTGGTATATATGAAGGCCTGAATCACACTTTCTGATAGCCCAATCTCAGGTCAATCTTTGAGAGAACCCTCTAGCCCCTCAGAGATGGTCAAATAGGTCATCAAATCAAGTAAATGGATACAAGTTCATAACTGTAATGTGGTTCAAGTATTAGTAATCACTGCATTTCCAAAGGGTCTTATCCATTGTGTTGGAGAGAATTATAGGTGAACCCCTAAAAGAATTTTTAGGTTGGATAAAACCCCTTGATTCTAAATTCTCCAACTATCTCACATTCTCTAGGATCTGAGTAGGTGATCTCATATATAGAGGGATAGATATATAATATTCTCCTGTAACACGCATAATTGTAAATTCATCCTATCTCACAGAATGTATTCTAGAAAAATCATCAATAAAGACATAACTTAAAATATATACTACTGGATGAAATCCAATATGTTGTATCCATTTCTCACATAGATAAAGGGTGGAAACATGGGCAGTCACTCCAACTATCCAATGAATCTCTAGTCTAATTTTACTACTCTTGAATTTCCATTATCCCTTATAAAGATAAATAATTTCCTCTGGTGATGTAAATGATAACATAGGACGATTGAAGCCCATATATGACTGATTAGTAATCCACCAGTCCGTTTTTATAATTAAATCGAATCCCTTAAACCCAATGATGAAGAGGTCCCATAATAAGGGATAATTTCATAACTCAAGGGGAAGGTCCCTACATTGTTGTATTCCCTCTGAACCTACAAACAATGGTGTTTCTTGGTTCATCACTCCACATAATTATCAAATTTAAAGCTGGAGACACTCCATGGTTGATAAATAGATAAAATAGTGAGATTCACCAATATCAATAAAAGAAGATACAATAGTCAATGCTACTAGAATAATACCTAGTATAGTCAACTTTCATGCACTCTGATCCTTAGGTATCAACTATAAATCATGTAAATTTCCTGATCCATGGCATTATTCTATAGCAAGACTACCCAGATTTAGTCTACTCTACTATCACTAATAATCAAAATTCTAGATACCATGGATATACAAACCTCCTAAAACTATTTTTTTGGAGCTACTCCAACTCCTATATTGACATGGAATAATTGATCCCACACCTAATAGTGGATATAGCTCATATCCTCTTCCAGTATAAATTGGGGGAATAGTCTGGTAGAATATCTAACATTGTCTCATACAACTGAAAACAGAGAATTTAATTGGGTCTCTTTCCTTGTGAAGCTTCATATTCCCCTTATATACACAATGATGTCATACCATAGAGATACCAGTATGGGTACAATGTGTACCACTACTCTATTGAGAATCCTCAAGAGTATGATTCCTTCTACCATAGGAACTACTACCCTACCTCGGCGCGAAACTGATATTCGACGTACTAGTATCTTCTCTCAGATCGTGCACAGTTATAAGAGGCTAACTAACAATCTCAGAAAAGGTAGATAGGTGAAAGGCATCCACATGTGACTAGATGGAATAATTGATCCCATCCACTAAACGTTGCACTCACAAACGATCATCACCCTATAAAAGGAGTGAAAAGTACTGAAACTCTTCAAAACTTGTTGAATAGTCCCTGATGGACATTGCACCATTCTCTTGGTGCATGAACTCCCTAGATCGATCAACTCTCATCATCTAAGTTAAAAATTAATCAAAGAAGGCAGTCTAGAAGTCGGCCTAGACCATGACCAGATGAAAAACATCCTGAGTAATCATGTCCCGAAAAATATTGGTCGAATCACACAATATGTGGGTGGAAAGATTGAATCTCCTCTCTAGATGCATCTTCATACGCTTGAAGATAGAAATAATGGCCACTAAAAAACAATAAATTTCTTATGGATCACCATCCCCCAAAAGTATAAGATAATGTCGCTGCTAGAACTCTCCTGTCAGATCAGACATATTATGTATAGGTCCTAGAGCACTCTACATATACTGTATCAACCATTGAAAAATCTCTCAAAATTGAGCATCATTCCCAGTTCAAGAATAATAGGTGGAGCCTTAGGTGGTACTAATAGAGTGATCATATATGAAATAAGGCCCAACACCTACAGAAGGTGGTCTTCACCACCCTCCTAGTGCACAACTATGGGGTGGCATGGTCAAATAGTTCTATAAATGGAAGGAAGACTCCTCATAATAGGGGTTGGAGACAGATAGAAACACTAATAGAAAATGATCATAAGGAAAAGGGATTACATCCCAAGGTATACTACCCCAACCACCCTATTATAATTCCAGGTTATTGGTAAGTGTTCTAATTTTAATTTAAATAGGTTCCATTATATTTAGGGTCAATTAAAATTCAAGGAAGAAACACTATTTGTATTTTATTTAACCTCTCTGTTCACTAGAAATAATCTCATTTCTAAATTAATATTTAAATTTTTGAATTCATTGTTAATATATATATATATATATATTTATTACAAGGCTCAATTAAAAGGTTTTTCATTCATAACTAATAAATTCCCATACATTGTGTAGTTTTAATTTACACCAATTTAATTCAAATTATCTCTTATACAATTTCGTCTCAAAATGTAATGTGTAATATATGATGGATTGGATTGGTAAATTATCCATTTCAATTTATAAGGGAATGTACACAACATAAATCGAAATCAAGAGTCTCTATGTTGCATCCAAATCCAAACTCGTGTAGCCATGTATACATATATAATAAGATTCAAAATAATCTATTTAAGATGTCATTGTCAATCTATATAGGAAAATACTATTTAGGTTGATGCTGACATTTTAAACAACCAATTTATTATCCCTCCAAAAGATGTTAGTATCACTGCAATATATAAAAACCATGGATCACTTAATAATCATTGGAAATATAGGAAATTAATGAAATTATATTAAACTATATAGAATGGAATATGCATGGAAAGTCAATTCTAGGTTCCTAAAATGATGCATGTAACAATTTTCCATTCCATGCTAGGCCATGGTAAAGTATTTAAAAATCATATCAAAATCCACAATTCATGACCTTCACTTAATAATGAAAGTATATAAACTATAATAAGAGAAATACATAACAATAATTTTTTATTCCCAAGGACCTTACTATTTGTCCTGAACATTGGTTAGCTATTCCCAAAGATGACTTATGACCAAGTTTCAACATGTTAATAATATCCTGTCTAAATTTACCAAACAATAAGACAATAAAAAATTATTTTTGATACCACTTTATGATGTTTCAGACATGTTTAACTATTGAGTAACTGAAGACAATCATCCACATGGTGTCAAGCGCACCTCACTATACACTAGAGGATACTGACTAGCAGTGAGGGCCTAGGGTGTGAAATCGCAGAAAATATTCCCTCAGGTCAGATTGGAGAACTACATAGACATAATATATGAATAAAAAATGGAATAATTATAGTAAATAAACTAACAGAAGAAGTATGAATGATCAATACATAATAAATTTACATCCCAATAACTGGAAACTATGTCTTATACATTATGATAATGTCATGTCTCTACAAAATAGTAAAATTGGTATACATGGAAGCAAGTAGATAGTGAAATACGTTCATAAAAGGAGTAAAAAAGAGACTAAAAACATCCAAGCATCCTAAGCACATTCTGGGTCATCTACATTCATGATCTATCATAAAGAAAGCAGGAAAGTTCGCGGTCCAAATGGGGATACGTTACTTTTTCCATACCTATGATTATATAATCTTCCCAAGTACCAATTATATCCTAGATAGGGTTTGAGATGATACACAATATTCCACCACCAATAGTGTCTTTACAATCTAGTCTATGAATATAACATGAATAGTGTGAATATGTATAATGAATTGAAGCATTATAAATAAATAGCTCATACACTCTTCATCATTAGTAGCTAACTTCTATGAACATGTGAACATTTAATTATTCAATTGATTACACATCATTTTATAATACAGAGATCATTTATATAGATAGGTATCAGTAGTATTTTTACAGGATCTAATGTTAAAAGAATATCCAAGGTGTAACCAAGGAATCTTTGACTTCAAGAGTCAATCCAACTCATAGATATATCACATGCAGTATAGAAATAAGTGGTTGGCGTCTAATAAAAGGTGCATGCCAAATGCATTCCACTATAAGTGAGTCAAACTAAGTCCATGGAACTCATCCTTAGTAATCATGCGATAAGAATTATTGGGTTTAGTGGGGTGAATCCATGCCACTTCATGTATAAAGGCATCAAGATGAATCCAAATAGTTAATCCAAGTATTTCAAATACCCAAAAAAGATGTTAAGTGAATAATTGGTGCATATTCGATGCATTCATATAGTTAGATAGTGACCGTATTTCTTGGTGGGTATATTTCATGGAAATCATATAAATTAATTAGAATGGTTTCCTTTGAGTGCTAAAGGAGTTACCGAAGGAATCTAAGGCTGGCTCAAGTATGACCATTCCTATAAATGTAAAAACATGTCCAAATCAATAGGCACCTTATAATAATTACATTCATAACATATTTAATTATGTTCCATGTGATAATCACACTATTCTATCATTTTATGGGTTTATTAAGTTACCTTTTATAATCATTACAATGTGTACCAAGGACATGAAACCATTTATCATTCCCCTAACATGATCATTTATTAGGTTTATTCCACCCCTTTTATTAACGCACGAAAAGGTGATCTATGACATGCAACCAATGAAAAATAAATTCAACCATAATTCAGGTAGTAAAAGTGATATCTATAAATATGCATACCATAAAACATTAAAGGATCATTAATTGTGAAGGGACACTTAATTTTTCAAGGCCATGTTAGACACACTCGAATGGTGCCAAGGATAGACCCAACATGAGTCACCAAAGTCGTAATAATGAGACCATCCTACCTAGGGTGAAGAGGATTGAGGTAAAACCCTTCAATGAACTGATGAACATATATAAAAAGGGATATATAATAAAATTTAGATAATTATAATTAATGAAGTTGACTTTTAGAATCATCACCTAGTAAACTTGGTGTGTGCATAACAACAATAATTTTTAAATGATTTTAGTTTTATGAAAAAGTAGTAGACCACCTAACTCAATCCAATATCACTATCCTCATCCATTTTGGCCCTTAGTTTGGTCTAGATTATAATAAAATGGAAGAATTGTTAAATATCTTGGAAATTGGGAACATGATTCTGCATCAAAATAGTGTCATCGACAGGAACCCAAATGATGAAATGAGCATATATACTAATGTACTTACTGAGGGGAATCCAATGAGATGATCAAATCTCAAATACAATCTTAGATGATTAAATGAGAGTAAAACGTATGAGATGGAATATTTAGAGCTCAAATGTAATGAAAGAGGAGGAATTCAATCTCCTAGATGGAGAGGGAAAAGAATAATGTTATAATATTTTTAGGGGAAAATTATATTTTTGACCAATTAAAAACCAGATCTCATGGTATGGACACATGGTTTTCCTAACCATGCACCAACATCGTACCTTGTAGTACCCATAGACTATCCTCGAATAGTTCGGTTTCACTGTTAGACAAATCATGTGCCAACATCGATCAACTCACTACATAGAGATGGAACCTGCAAGATTTCCTTGCATCGTTTCAGATAGTATACACCAACCATTCCATTCATCTCTACAAAAAATGTATACATTTTTCATGGGTTTTCAGCCCTAGGTGCACATTTGGGTCTGACCATTCACCCTACACTACACTTGGAAAATACCCACACAATGAGGGGAAACCATGTTGGTAGGGATATATGGCGGCAATTAACCATGAAGTCCATTTCTTTCATCAAGAGGCCGATGTTTCGGGCTTTGAAAATTCCTCACACACAATTTTTACCTCCATAATATCACTAGGTATCTATATAATGTAAAAAACAAAGATTTAGACCAAATATTAAAGAATTCTTACCTCACATATAAACCAGGTTCTTCCAAATGTGGTGGAATTTATTCAAAATCCTTATATCATCAATGATAGATATGGTTAAATTATTCTTCATAGAAAAATAACAATGGGAAATCTATACCTTGTTTGGGAAATGTTTTTGTTCAAGGAATATGAGAATAAGAAATGGAATAGGCCATTTGGCCATTTTAGATGAACATATATCGAAATGTTCTTAAAGAGAAATGGAGATCATTATTTTCCCTATAATACATATGATGACACTAATATATGTTAGTCATGTAAAAAGTTAAGATTATTTGAAATTATTTCAATCCAAAGAAGATGAAGGAATCATGGTTTCTTGATCTTGGTCACATGAACGTTTGTGGACCAATTTCATTGTATGCAATGGATGGAAGAAGGTTGTATGTTTTGTTAATATATGAATTCAAAAAAATGGAATTTATTATTCATGACACACAGAAGGCCTAAGTATACATATGTATCACTCAATATAATATTATAGATTAAAAAATGATTAATATGAAGATCTAAAAGATTCAAACTGAAAATGTGACTGAAATCAAAAATCATAGAGATGAAGAATGTTTGGAAAAGAATTGAATTCAACATCATGTTTTGATATTCACAATACCCCAATAAAATGTGGTTGTGGAAGGAATAAATCATATAATCTGGAACTCGGGGTGAACAAAGTTGATTGAAAATCATCTTCTAGAAAGATATTAGAAAGAAGTGGTTCTTATTATGGTGTACATCTATAATATAACATTTCTATGTGAAAAGTAATATATAACATCATATGAAATGTGGTATAGATATAATCCTACACTCAAATACTTCCATGATTTTGGATGTAAATTTTTAATTCTATAAAATTAAAAGAGCATAAAATTTTGATGATTGAGGAGATAAAGGAATATTTATTGGATTCTCATCAAATAGTAAATCATACAATTGATATAATAAGAATTTTAGTCGATTTTTAAAAGAAATTAAGCTATGGTGGTTGAATATGGACAAATAAAAACCACACATTAGAGTATTTTTCATTAAAAACACCAAATTTATGAATCTAAGAGTCATGAAGAATCTTAGGGTTCTAATGAAATTAAAATTTATGAAGAAAACTATCATAATAATTCAAATTATGATGAAATCCAAGAAATTATAGAATATTTAAAAAGAAAAACATGTAGGGATGAAATCCCTAGAATAAATACTACTAGAGATCAAGCTGCCCTGATCCAAACTGTAAGGACCCGACATTAAACATTACATAATATTGAATTATGACAAGAATACACATTTAAGATATTTTAAGGTTTAGAGTTTTATAGAATTAGGCCACAAATATTACATAATAACTTGAATATTACATGTAGATATTGCTACCCAGTATCCATTTTTCATAAAATAAAAAATATTGAAAACAATTCATTTATAGTTCCCTGTTTTAGAGAGAATGACTTTTCCTTGATCTATATCCTTGACCGTATTCATATTTATGTCCCATGAAAAACATTTCAAAACATGGGATGAGCACAAAAATCATAGTAAGGATTAAAAAATAATGAAAAGAAACATTATCCCATCAATAAATACAAATAAATGAGACCATACTTTTCAATCATAACATAACTCATGAAATCATAAGATTTATGAATAACATACAAAAATCATAAATCATAAAGGTAACTTATGTAATTCATAACATACTTACATTGTAGTTATCACAGCTACATAGGGAGTCAAATTTAGAATACCCATCATACTATATTCCCTAAATATATTAGGAGAAACATTAACGTTTACCTTCGTCACATTACCCAATGCATTGGAGAGCTATCTCGGGATCACTCGCCATAGGTTTTTCATGTAACCACCCATATACGTAAACAATTCCCAATAACAATAACATATTCATAATTAATAACACAAGAATAAAGGAAATATAACATTTCCACATTCCAATAACAATATACCTAATCATAATATTGTAATAAATAATTTTTTATCAGATCATTTTCAAAATCAATTAAAACATTTAATAAAGATATTTTTTAATCAAAGTGTCCCATACCAATTTGAAGCTTTTAATAGAATTTTCATTTGAAAACATTAATGTCTATATAAATAAATCCTAACAACCATTTTGAAAACATGGACATTAATGTGAAATATTTAGAAGAATAAATAATGAAAACATTTAAGACTGTATTTTAGTTAAAGAAGTTTTAACAAAATGAGAGACGTCTGAATACAAATAATTGAGGAATAACAGTGAATAAGAACTTTATAATATCAGGATAATAATGAAATTAATGACATTATATGACAAAAGATAGTATATACACAATATAATATTGAATTGGTGCATAATAATAATGAAGTCTCAATGGAATGTAAATTGAGACAAAATCCCTGATAAAAACTATATCCTTATATTAAGGATAAATCAATTACATAATAATGTGTAAAAAATAAGAATAAACTAAATATAAGTGGATATTATGTTTGAAACAATCATAGGTCATTCACACATATTCATAGAACGACATAATCATGAAGTATAAGTTTAACCCAAAGAATTTAAATTGGTTGAAGAAGTTCCCTTACTGAAATTTGATAGCCTAAGAGCATCACTTTAAAAATTAGAAAATTAATTAATGAGAGAGAAAACAGTATCTCCTCAAATGGAAATAAAATTTACATCAATAAGGATATATAAGAATATATCCCAACATTAGAAGATGTAAATTAACATACATAATAAAAATAAGTGTTTTAAAAAGAAGAGGGTGAAAGGTTTCCTTAGCGATTTGTTAACTTATGAAACATACACCCCAAGAAAGAAAAATCATAAAATGAAGATTTAAATACCCATATATTTAATTATATTACACAAAAAATACAATCATGGGAAGTACATAAATCACAGAAAAGGAAATTGGTGGCAATATAGCATGAACCTCACAAGAATAAAAAGTGAGATGAGAACCTCTTAACACGTTGTAATAAATCAAGTCATATGACCAAAAGTTAATAAACACCAAATGAATGACACAATACCATGAATATAAAGGTAATAATGATAATATATATCAAATTTCAGTACCTAATACACCACATGCAATAAATAAGTGGCGAACAACAGAAATATCATGGAATTGAATGTGAGATAAGAAATACCATACCTCGTGTCTGACTTGACTTGTTTGTTCCTTGTTATTCCAGAAAAATAAACATAAGTTAATTTATACTTTATTAAGAACATTTTTTAAATTTTATTATTATTATTATATCAGTTATTAACATGTTATAAACTCTATGTAATCATGTACGTTAATAATGGTCATTTTTTCGATATTTGGTACTTTAGTCAAAAATGAACACCGTATAATTACAAGTTGTCCATGTGGTAAAGAATACATTATCTACAGAATGATATTAATGATTTATATATCATATATATCATATATATCGAGTATATATATGTATTTATAACATTATATAACATTTGGAGAAAATAAATGAAATGCACCGTTCAGGGAGACAGTAAGTTGTACGTACGCATGAACCCCACTTTCATTTCAATTTCGTATTTTAATTTAATTCAAACATAATGATACATAGTTATATTATAATTACAGTATAATATCATATTTAATTTCAATAAATCCATCCTTTATACGTCCCACATATGGTATGAACGAGTCATATCACTTTGAGGGGGCGGTAGTCCGCAATTCCTCAAATGAAATTATCGCGTTTACTCATAATGGAAACCATAAAGGTATACTATAAATTAAAAAAACAGAAGAATAAAGAAAAAATAAACATAATATATTTAATATATAAATACATTTCTATAATAATGTTCACCATAAGAGGCGGTATGAGATAATTGAACAGTCATCATTTCATGAGGCGTTAGTTTTCCATCCACCGAAACAGTATATTCAGTACCCATTAGATGGAGGTGTGTGTTATTAAAATTAGAATCCTTCTCATAAAAACATCCTAGTATATTGAGGATACTGGTGATGCTGTTAAATAATGTAATTAAAAGATTTTTGGGGTTGGATAACTAAATTAAAAGAAATGAATTAAAGAGAAATTGTTACCTTTAATCCGGGTAACTCCATTTGGTTTGAAACCAAATGACTTCTTTAAGGGGATTTTGCCTAAGTTAAGTCGCATAGGATGAATAGAGGGATCTTGAGAGCTTATTTGGTCAGGTTTTGGACGCACCAATGGGCATGAGAGATGTTAGGAATGGGTTAGAAGTGAGGGCTTTTTATAAGTGGGAGGATGAGTTTTTAAGAAAGTGTGAAAATATTTTTTTATTATATAAGGATTTTAAGTTTATAAAGATCCAAAACTCATTAAGGTAGAAGTTAAGATGACTCATCATCTAAATAAATTCATCCAATAATAATTTAATAGGTTTTGGATATTATTGTAATATTTATAATCTTATTTATTTAAATCATTCATTAATGAGGTAAATACTTCATCATTTTTGTGTCATAAATAATTTTGTTTATATGATTTCTAAAAATTATAAAAAAATGATATTCTAAATATTATTATCTTTCCAATTAATATTTATAGTTGAAAATATAACTTATATAACCCCATGTAAAAAATTAATTTACTAAAAGATATTTGTTTGTGTCATTTTTGTCTTTACCTTAAGTTAATTAATCTAAAGTGTCATCATCACTACCAAGTGGCTCCATGGGGTCCCAAAATCGGCCCAAGGATTACCATGGTCATAAATGACTCATAAAATAATGTTAGGAAAAATTTTGAGGTAATTTTGTATTATTATAATATTATTTTTACCTTGAATTACCTTATTTACCTTTAACCGTGTTAAATAAATGTCAAAAGTTATTATTCACCAAAAAAGGATTTTCATACTATTGAACCAAATTTTACTTACTAATAATAACCATGTATGTCGGATTTTTGAAATTCAATTCATAGAAGGGGTAAAATTTCATTTAAATGAAAAAATCATTTTTTTGACTACTACTTAGTGGTTTCACTATTCATAAAAAAATTGATGTTTTTCAGAAAAATACCAAAAATTCAGCCTAAGATATATTTGATATACCAAATTCAAAAATGATGTCTATTTTACAGAATTCAGGACATAAAAGTTCTATTAATTAATTTAATATTAATTTCCGTTGTCAAAACAAATAGCGTGTTTTTAAAAAACAATAACTATCAAAAGATTAACACTTGTTTATGCCCAATTTCAAAGTGAAATTCCTTCCAATGACCAAAATTGGAATAAATGGTAAAAATATAATATAATTATACTTAAAACCATTTTAAAAGATAGTCTAACCATATAAATTATTTATATTAAAATGTAGTTTTGAATTAAAATACTATATTTTCACTATTCAATAAAAAATGAATTTTAACAGAAAAATACCAAAAAATTACCCAAAGTAAATTTTGATTTCCGAATTAAAAAAAATTATTTTGTCAAATATATCATATAAAAGTGACCAAAACAAGATTTAAAGAGGGTTCTCCATCAAAAGGGGTTAAATCGACATTTTAATGAATATTAGTGTATTTATGCTTAAAATCAGAATATTTCATATTTTTAGAATCTAAAATTTATTAGATAAAAGTAAAACCATTTAAAAAACATTTATATAATTTTTTAGTTAGTTATGTTCATTCCTGCCACTACAACGGTTAGGCGTTAACTACCATTTAAAATAATAATAATATATTATTATTTTTCATTACAACTCAATGTCGTGTGCAATGTGAGATTTCAAAGAAACCGGTTGTTTTGTATCAGGTACACCATCGAACATAGCATCCCATTTAAAGTAAAATTAATATTTAATTCAAAAATATTAATAAATATGAAAAATCAATATTCTTTTTTTACCTGGGATGTTACATCCTTCCTCCCTTTTGGGAATTGCATCCTCGCAATTTTAAAATGGGGCTCAGAAACTTCATTGAAAGTCCCCCATCGAAAAAAAGAGTCAATAAAACTATTACATTAAAATAATGTGAGAGAATACAAAGGTCACCCAAGACAACAGATACTAAGATTCTATGAAAACATAGATATGGAAGAGAACCTAACTCTCATAGATTAATAGAGAGTGATAAAGAACTTGATCACGAAAAGTTAACCGCCAAAATACCATAAATTTGTGGGTGGGTAAAAGTCTTATGATAACAGAGAGCTAATAGATTTTTTTCTTAAAAATACTTTTCATAGAGTTGAATAATTTTATTAAAAACTAGACTAGGATCATAAATAAATATACTTACTTGTCATGTAGAGTGTCATCCTTTAATAAAATTCTACCACAAACTCATCTTTTCTCAAAACGTTAAGTATTCAAGATGGATTGGTCACACCTAAAGTGTTACAATCAACTTTTAGAGTATCACATAATCTACAAAAGAAGAACTATCTATTTCTCATGTATTTAGACCATAACCAAAACCAAAATGGTTAGTGCGACATCAGATAATACCCAAAAATGAAAATTATTTACAAAAAGAAAAACTACTCTTAATCTCCAAAATTTGCCAAACAAAACCAAAAGTACAGAAAAACCATTAACTAAAAAGTTGCCCATACAATTTCTCAACGTAATCCAAACTAATATTGAAACCCATATCTTAGAAGGATTTAATCACATCATCTTCCAATTTAAATCATAACATTTATCCTCAAATAACATCATTTCCTCTTAATGTCTCATATTGAAAAGTAAATAACCTAATCACATATTCTCCATGATAGATTAATAATTTTCATAGATAACCCAAAATTAATATATTCTTAATTAATAAAATCATCTAACTAAAATGAATTAGTCATACTAACCAGGGACTTCCCGTAGTCTATTGGTAGGTGATAAATCCCAATCACACTTTGGTTGTGGGTTCGATTCCTGTAGCTTTGTCTGATATGATGGGTTGTTAGGCAGTCTGTGTGTTGTCCTTTTTCAAAAACTGTATAATATTATAACATTCTTAGAAAAATATAAATTCATAAAAAATAACCATAACATATTTTAATCACAAAGGTTATCTATTAACTTTCATTTTGCATCCCAAAATCTATTAACCTATAACTACCTCAAATTCAAGGATCATATAAACCCAAATGATTCTTTATAAATATATCTAGAAAAGAAAAGATAATTATTCGTTGAATAAAATTTTCATATATCAAACTTCAGGGTTACACATACTATAAAAGGTCTTCCAATGTAATTCCATCATGAAAAGAGCCTTAATACTTTTAATCATTTCACCATCCTAAAATCTACCACAACTCTTGAATCCCTTATATGATGACTTCTTACTCATTCAACATTATTTATGATCCATTAACCATTCCTTTCCAAATTATTCTGAAATAATTCTTTCCAATAAACAAAATCATGAATCATATCCTAAGATTCAATAATATCAAAACATTTTTTATGAAATAATTTATACCTTTCATTGGTTATTTTCAGTTTCTTCATCCTCAATCGAAATGGCATTAGGTATTGATAAAAAACATATTTTCGATCCTAGTGATCCCATTCTTGAAACTTCTTCGTAGGACATCTGTTTGTACAATGACCATGCACACCACATTTAAAACATTCAACTGACCCCTCAGAAAGAACTTATTTACCTTTCCTAGAGTCCACTAGATTCTTCCTTTTTATATGGAAGTTTCTTGATTTATGACCTTCATGTCAACAACTATAGAATCTTCTCGTCCCTTTGAAACATTTTACTATGTGTTTTTTTCCACATCTTTGACACATAGGTTTTCGAATATACATACCATTATGATTATTACCGGAATTTCTATGGGGATTTGTTTCTTGCATATACTATGCCTTATAAAAATCACCAAGGTTCACGTGGTCAATCATGACTCCATATAGTTGGTTGAGAATAACCGCAAGAGTTCTTATTGCAGCTCCTATTTCATTTAATTCCACATTCAGAAAACCGTCACAGTTTTATTCAAAACCATTGTTACTTTGATGCATGCTAGATCTATCCATTTATAGAAACCAAAAAGGTCAGTGTGAGTATATTAGTAAAATCATCATTTATTTTCTTATTAGGATGGTAAACACAAAAACATAATTTTTTATGTTATCTTAAACTCATTAAATTTATATAAAAAACTATGACTCTTTCCAATATGCTAAGCATTATGGGTTTTTTCACTTATGATTAAATAACACCCTAACCTCTAAAGTTATCTAAACAGACCCCTGATACCAACTATAAGGACCTTGCCTTAAACAATACATAATATTGAATTATGTCATGAATTCACATTGATAATCTTTTAAGGTTTAGATTTTTAGAGAATTATGCCAGAAAAATTACATAAAAACATGAATATTACATGTAGATACTACTACCCAGTATCCATTTCTCATAAAATTAAAACGATTGAAAATAAAGACATTCCTAGTTCCATATTTTTGACAGCATGACTTTTCCTTGATCACATCCTTGACCCTATTGATCTTTATGTCCTGTGAAAAACATTTCAAAACATGGGATGTGCATAAAAAGCTCAGTAAGGGTTATAAAATAATTAAAAGAAACATTATTCCATCAATAAGTCAAAATCATTGAAACCATACTTTTCAATAATAACAAACCTCATGAAATCATAAGATTTATGAATAACATACAGAAATAATAAATCATAAAGGTAACTTATGGAATTCATAACATACTTAAATTGTAGCTATCACAGCTACATAGGGAGTCACTTTTGGAATACACATCATAGTATATTCCTTAAATATCTTAGGGGAATCATTGACATTTACCTCAGTCATGTTTCCCAAAGCATTCGAGAGCTATCTTGGGCTCACCCGCCCTAGGTTTGTCACGGAACCACCCATATATGTAAACAATTCACAATAACCATAACATATTCATAACACATAACATAATAATAAAGGAAAGATAACATTTCTTCATTATAATAATAATATTTCAAATCAAGATATTGAAATAAACAATTCTTTATCAAATCCTTTTCAAAAGCATTTAAAACATTTAATAAAGAGATTTTTGAATCAAAGTGTCCCATACCACATTGAAGCTTTTAAATGAATTATAATTTGAAAACATTAATTTTAATATTAAAAAATCCTAAAAACCATTTCGAAAACATAGACATTAATGATAAATATTTAGAAGACTGAATCTTTAAATCATTTAAAACGATATTTTAGTTAAAGAGTTTTTAACAAAATAAGAGACGTTTGAATACAAATAATTGAGGAATAACAATAAATAATAACATTATAAGACCATGAGAAAAAAGGGATTCATGATATAATTTTCCAAAAGATAGTATATACACTATATAAGAGGGAATTGGTGCATAACAACATTGAAATCTCAATAGAATTTAAATTGAGATGAAATCCTTTATAAAAACCATATCCTTTGATTAAGGATAAATGAATTACATATTAATGTGTGAAAAATTAAAATAAACTTAATAAAAGTGGATATTTAGTGTGAAAAAATCATAGGTTATTTACACATATTCATAGAATAACAGAATCAAGAAGTATAAGTGTAACCCAAAGAATTGAATTTGGGCGAAGAAGATCCCTTACATAAATTTGAAAGCCTAACAACATCACTCTAAAATTCAAAAAATGAATTAATGAGATTGAAAAGGGTATCTCATCACATGGACAGAAAATTTATAGCATTGAGGATACAGAACAACATATCCCAATATAAGAAGATGTAAATTAAAAGACATATGAAAAATAAGAATTTTAAAAAGAGGAGGGTGAAAGGTTCCCTTACCGATTTGGTAACTTACGAAACATACACCCCATGAAAAAAAGATCGTACAATGAAGATTTAAATACCTATAAATTTATGTATATTAAAAAATTAATTCAATCATGGGAAGTACATAAACCACACAAAAGGAAAATCGTGGCAATATGCATGAATCTCATAAGAATAAAAAGTAAGATGAGAACCCCTTACCACATTATAATCAATCGAGTCGTATGACTAAAAGTTAATAACCACCCAATAAATCAAAAAATACTATGAATATAAATATTTTCATGATAATATATATCAAATGTCTGTACACAATACACCACATTCAATAAATAAGTGGCGAACAATTGAAATCTCGTGGAATTGAAAGTGAGATAAGAAATCCCTTACCTCGTTTTCGACTTGTCATGTTTGTTCCTTGTTATTTCTGAATAATAATATTAATTTAATTTATACTTTATTGAAAACAATTTTTCAATATTATTATTTTTTATATATCATTTATTACCATTCTATAAACATTATATAATCATTTATGTTAATAATGGATGTTTTGTCGATATTTGGTACTTGAGTCAAAAATGAACACCTTATAATTACATGTTGTCCATGTGGTCAAGATTCCATTATCTATAGAATGATATCAATTATTTAGATTTCATATATATCATATATATCTAGTATATATATTTATTTATACCATTATATAACATTTGGAGATAAGAAATGAAATGCACCGTTCATAGAGATGGTAAGCTGTACGTACTCATGGACGCTATTTTCATTTCTATTTCGTATTTTAAATGAATGAAAACTTAATGATACATAGTTATATTATAATTACTGTACAATATAATATATAATTTCAATAATTCAACTCTTTATACATCTCACGTATGGTATGAATGATTCATATCACTTTGAGGGGGCGGTAGTCCGCACTTTCTCAAATGAAATTATTGTGTTTACTCATAATGGAAACCATAAAGGTATGCTATGAATAAAAAATAATGAATAATAAATAAAACATAAAAACAATATATATCATATATAAATATATTTTCATCATAATGTCCACCATAAGAGGTGTTAGGTTATAATTGAACAATCATCATTTCAGAAGGTGTTAGTTTTCCATCCACAAAAACAATATGTTCTTTACCCATTAGATGGTGGTGTGTGTATGTGTTGTTCTAATACTTCTCATAAAAACATACTAGTATATTTATGATACTGGTTTTGTTATAAAATATATAAATTAAAAGAGTTTAGGGGTTGGAGAAGTAAAATAAAAGAAAAGAATTTAAGAGAAACAGTTACCTTTAATTCGGGAAACTCTCATTGGTTTGAACCAAAATGACCTCTTGAAGTGTGTTCTGCTAAAGTTAAGGCTTATAAGAGGAATATAGGGATCTTGAGAGCTTATTTGGATAGGTTTTGGACCCTAAAAGGGGATTGAGATGTGTGAGTAATGGGATAGAAGTGAGGGATTTTTTTAAGGGGGAGTGGTTCTCTAGGAAAGTGTGAAAATGTTATTTTATTATATAATTATTTTCAGTTTCAAATGGTCCAAAACTCATTAAGGTTGAAGAAAAAATGAATCATGGTAGAGATAAATTAATCCAATAAAAATTGGACAGGTTTTGGATGTTATTTTTATATTTATAATCTTATTTATTTAAATCATTTATTAATGAGGTAAATATTACATAATTATTCTATCATAAATAATCTTATTTATATGATGTCTAAAAATTATAAAAAAATACCAGGATGTAGGAAATAGTTTTATATTTTCAATAAATATTTATAGTCTAAATGATAACTTATATAACCCAATGTAAAAATTAATTTACAAAAAGATATTTTTTTGTGACATTTTTTCTTTACTTAAAATTAATTAATCTAAAGTTCCATAATCACTCCAAAGTGGTTACATGGGGTCCCAAAATCGACACAAGGATTCCCATGGTCGGCCATGACTCATCCAATAAGTTTTGGACAAGTGTTAATGTAATTTTGTATTATTATAATATTCATTTTACCTCGAATTACCCTATTTACCTTTAACAGGGGAAAATAAAAGTTAAAAGTTACTATTCAATAATAAATTATTTTTATCTTATTGAATGACATTTTATTTAATAATAAAACCCATTTATGTCGGATTTTCAAAATTCAATTCACAGAAGCTGTAAAATTTCTTTTAAATGAAAATTTCAATTATTTAATTACTACATAGTGGCTTCACTATTCATCAAAAAATGAAGTTTTTTAGAAAAACACTAAAAAAATAGACTAATCTATATTTGAAATTCCAAATTAAAAAATGATGCTTATTTTAAAAAATTCAAAACATAAAATTTTCATTAATTAATTTAAATTTAATTTCTGTTGTCAAAAAAATATAGCGTTTTTAAGAAACTATATCTATCAAAAGATTAACACTTGTTTATGCCCAATTTCAAAGTGAAATTTCATCCAATGACCAGAATTGATTTAAATGGTAAAAATATAATATAATTACCCTTTAAAATCATTTAAAGAGAAATTTTCACCATATAAATAAGTTAGATTAAAAGGCATTTTTGAATTAAAATTCAGTATTTTTTACTATTCATTTAAAATGAATTTTATCAAAAAAATACAAAAAACATACCCAATGTAAATTTTAATGTCCCGATTATAAATAATAATTCCATTTTTTTCATATAGAACATATAAAAGTGACAAAAACTTGATTTGAAGAGGGTTCAGCATCAAATTGCAGTAAATTGACCTTTTAAAGAGTATTAGATTATTTGGGCTTAAAATCAAATTATTTCTTATTTTAGGCAACTAAAATTTATTGGATAAAAGTAATAACAATTAACAAACATATATAATCATTTTGTAGTTAATTATATTCATTCCAACTATTACAACACTTAGACGTTAAATACCATTTAAAATTATAGTAGTATTATACTATTTTTCTGTATAACTCATCGTTGTGTGGAACGTACGATTTCAAAGAAACCCATTCTTGTGTATCATGTACTCTATCGATCATAGAATCCCATTTAATGTAAAATAAATATTTAATTCAAAAATATTAATAAATATGAAAAATTTAGAATCTTTATTTACATGATATGTTACATAAACCATAAGAATTAATTCCATGTATTAGGTTTGTTTTTTATCATTTTAAGAACAAAAATCTAGTAATGAACAGTAAATGATGAGATTTGGTTCAAGTGTATGAATAATGAGCTTGACCAAAAAGAGGGGAATAATAAATAGGGTGTTTTAATAAGTTAAAGAGAAAATAATTTCCTTGGAAGTATATAGTGTTTCAAAATATGAAAAATTAAGATGCAATAATGATTTGTAACAAAGAATGAATTCTAAGAAAATTGGATTCATAAATTGAGGAAATTGATGTGGATGATATGTATTCAACCATTTCATGGTTTGAAATATTATGAATATTTCAATCCATATAAATTAATAAGTGATTATAGATATATCAAATGGATATAAAATCCAAAATCTTGAATTGTATCCTTGAATTGGAATAATATATTGAGAAACTAGATGGGTTTCTCAATGATGCTAATGAAGAACAATTGTGCCATATAAAGAAGGAATTGTATGGCCATATGTAAACACCAAGGGCATGGTTTTGTAGACTAGTCCAGTGTCTAGAGAATCATGGTTTTAATAGTGAATAAATAGATCACAATATATAAATTTAAATGGAGAAGGAATAATGGTTGATGGTACTCATCTTTATTGACAAAAAAATATTTAGATGTTTAAAAGACCACAAATGAAAGCAGTTTGCAGAATTATGAAGTGAAAATTTTAGATGCCTCATTTTGGTGAAATATTATTTTTCATTGGTATTCAATTAGTTTAAATAATGGATATGATATATATCTCACAAACAAAATATTTCAATGAGTTTCTTTCAATAATTTAGATGGAGTAATCAAGGATTAGGGAAATTCTAGTTGAGACTACAGATAAATTATCAAAATATGAAATAGGAAATAAGAACAACATGACCAAATATCAGTATGTTAATAGTAGTTAACTCTATTTTATAGCCACTTGAATAGATATATTATTTTCTACTTTTAAATACACTCATTTTTAGAGTGATACCATGGAGAACCAAAAGAAATATTTGAAAATAATTATTTGATATACTCTTAAAACAATAGACTATGGTTTGTTCTATCATAATGATACACAATAAAATTTTGTTGGATTCACTGATGGGTATTTGCTTGATTTGAAAGATGACTGAAAATAAACATGGTGTGGTACTTTTTATCTTTGCATTTCTTCTATCTCATAAAAATAAAGAACAAATATTTCATATCTTTGAGTATCATGGAGGAATACTATATTATTACTACTCAATCTTGCACCCAATTTCTATAGATGAAACAATAACTTGACGACATGGGTTTTAATGTATGTTCTACCATTCCAATTATGTGTGAGAACTCGAGTGAGAGAAAAAAAATTATCCAATACTCATAGAGAAAGAAATTTGAGATCAATTATCTTTTAATAATGGATAAATTAGATCATTGGGTTGTGGATTTAGAGTAGGTATCAACACAAAGACATGTAGAGGATACCTTGATAACGCAAATACCTAATTTGGTTTTTCAAAATCATTGGTTAGATATTTTATTCCATCCATATCAATCAACTTAATTGATTTTGGGCTGGACCACCACTCCCGGAAGTTTCTTTAATGATAAAGGTATGTTTTCTCAGCTCAATATGTTAGATTTATAATCCCATATTGATGGAATTTCAGAATCATGATCTATTTGGTATTATTTAGAGGGGAAAAATATTTATGTGGGTATGATAGGGGGAAAATTTAGAGTAAGGGGAGGGTATGTCAATGTTAAAGGTTGATCAGGGGGAGAGTATGTCAAATTCAATTTCGGGGGACTTTTCATGTTGTTAAAAATGATTAAAAGGTGTTCATGAAATTTTTTTAATTAAATAATATTTTATTACATCAAGCTTTGCTTATGTGTTCTTAGAATTGGTGATTATTACAATGGATTCTTTTTTGAAGTGGTTGGAGTGTTTGAAAAATTAAAAACAATAATAATTTGTATATTTTTATCAAAAATAAATTTTGGAGTATTCTAAGTATTATGTTTATTAAAAATGTGAATAAATACAATTTCTTGCTATAGTAACCAAGAATACCTTGTAACATTGTTGGTTGTGATAAAAAATTAGGCCAACTAGGATGGGTAGCCAAACCAGCTCGACCTCACATATATGGGAGAATGATCGAACATATAGGGGAACTAGTCAGGCCATCAAAACATGGTAGAACTAGGGAGGTAGGATTGAATGAAAAGAATTTCGGCATGGGTATGGAGCACCAATTGTCTATGTCTTAGGGGAAGCAAAATAGATATAGTGGTCCACAGAGCAGGGTCGAACTATAGTGGTGTTCAAGAGTGGACCTCGTTACACGCATTTATATATTCATTGGAACAAGTTAACTTATATTTTATTGGATTTATAGACTCAAGTTTGATGTGGGACTCAAGGTTTTCCGTCTATTCCACAACCATGTTCATCATTTCATCAAGTGTATTCAAGAGGATTTCAGTGCCACCAGAGTTTTTTAGTTTCCTAGGATGCAGCTCATAAGGCTATGTCATAGTCCCCTTTGAGAAGTAGTTTTCTAGGTATTATCTAGGAATCATGACATAGAGTGTCTAAAATATTCAGAAGAAAGGCATTTGGATTTCCAATAAGTCCACCAAAAAACATGAAGAGCTATGTCATAGTCCCCTTATAGGGGAAGGTTTCTAGGCCATATTGTTTCGTTGTGACATGATGTTTTTGAATTTATTAAAGGCATAATTTTTGGGATATCTTTTTTAATACGAGGCTAAATCTTAGAATGTGTTTCCATGTTGTATCTAGTTTGGTGTAAGATAGGGTTCAGATATATCATCCCTGAAATCATGTGAGGGAGTTTATAATGTAGTTGTACATGAGAAAAGTGGATCTCATCAAATACAGGTCTCTAGGTCATATCATTTCTGACGAGACAAAGAAAACATAAAATAAAGAAGATTTTTTACCCCATTGAAGGTGTACATTACATGTTTTATGTAAAATAGTTTATACTATGTCACACCATCCATAGCCACACCATAGACATGTCGTTTGAGTCTATTGATTGTTTTAGTGATATGGTGTTATGAGTTGAAACCCCTAATGGTTAATTTAGATTTTATGGTTCATTATAAACCCAATAAAAACATATACACTTGGAACAATCATAGAAATATAATAATCAATCCTAACACTTGGATTAGTATTAATAGTGGAAAAAAAGTTATTATTCCAAATAGATAATACACACACTAAGAATAACTGAGTTAGAGTCTAAGTGTTTTTCTAGAATAGATTTCTAGAAGAATTTTTCCATATATATTATTAAAGTTTTAATTTTAAATGAGAATTTATTATAGGATCAAAATACTCACTTGGAATATTTCTTCATGTGTTTAATAGAAACCCCAATGTTGGTGTATGTTCATATCATCCTTATGTGAAAAAGAAGGATTCAAAAAACTGTGTTGTGAGTTCCTCATTGAAGGATAAGAGTGTGTTCTACAATTTTTTTTGGATAACTAAGAGAGTAAATGAGACATCTGCAAATTTGTAACTATACTGCAATCTACTTTTAGTTAATTTGGTTTCTATATATTATCGTGCATACTCATTAGACAGAGGCATAAGTGAGTGAACTAAGTAAAATATCTCATGTTATTTATCAATTTCATCAATCATTTATGGGAAATTTATAGAGATATAAAAGTGTTCCACAAGGTGAGATATCATGATATTTTTAAAATTAATAAACACTTATATCGTGATTCACCTCTCTCTAGGTGATATCATCTATAGTATTATAACATTTATGTAACATGTTTCATTTCCTCATGTTACGATATATTATGGATGATTTCTAATCTTGTGACCCACATATTAATTAATTTTGATTATTTTATGGGTGGACCAAGAATAACATATCCCTCTAATGAATATGGTAAATATAGATAACTCATGAGATAAATATGTTATACATGAAAGTCATTTAATGTTCAAAATTTTATATTGACCATGTTTTATTTTCCAAATGATTATACATGGACCTAGTTCAACTTTCTATACTATTAAGTTTGGACCTAGTTTTATTGACAATTAGATTATGTGTGGACCTAGATTCCATGTCCATAATATTATGCATGGACATAGTTTTCATGTCCATAAAATTTCTTGTGGACCTAGTTTAATGTTCACTTGTTTATATAAGGGATTGATATCATTCCCTACACATAAGGAGTAAAACTATTTATATTTATATAATTTCACAATGTTATCAACTTATGTTTTTTTACATTCCTATGTATATGTTATACTCTCATGGATCAGGCTCTTTAGTTTCTTTATAATGAATGTCTTATAAACTATCAAACATCATTCCATGACTCAAGATTATGATATATGACATATAGGGTGTGGTTTTCAAATTTTAATCTCATGTTTTAATTCCTTTGTTCCCATTCAATGCTTAAGTGATCAATGATATCTCCCTTTTTTATCTTACTACATATTTTAGCTCACCCATTCTTATATTTCCTTCCCCCAAGTTATAAAAAACTGTTTTAACTAAGGTATGTGTAATAAGAATACTATATGGGAAGATATCTGTAGGATATATTAAATACATTTCATGAAATTAAAAGTTCTTGTTTATGTCCTCAAAATTCACTAAACATTTACAATTTTAGAAGGGATCTTCATGTATGTAATGAATATTCATCTTTTTATGAAGTAATATTTATAGAGGAAAAGTATTGGTCATTATAGTTTGTATAATATAATGGTTTTTTTATTATTAAAATATTATTATTTGATGAATTTGGTTAAAACTCTAGGGATAATTCAATGTATAGGATAACATCTTATAGTATTGGTAAGGAATATATTATGCGGTTTTCAGGGAAATATATCTCTCTTTGGATACCACCAATGGATGTAGTTTTGGAACTCATGCATTTAGGTACAATAACACCAAAATGAGTTGTTTAACAATATTTCAACCATAATTCTAGTGTATGGTGAGTATTCCCTTACTAAAATCTTATTTTAACACTTTCGAGGGATATGCATAGTTTAATTAACATTTACTTTTCAAGAAATTGTGAAGGATTTTAATTGATTATGACCATAGATAAACTTTTTAAACCCAATTCTAACATATATTTAAAATAAGTTTTCATTATTTAGACATATTAAATATTTTCTTTCATTATTCCTCATAATGAATATTGTTTCTCAGGCTAGGATTTTTGATTTTACTCAATGGCTTGAACTTGGATATTTGTGTTAACACAAATGTATAGCGGAAGGATTGTCTTCATGAGTAACCAAATGAAAAAAAAATGTTTAATGTGAAACCTTTTTATCATAACTAATCAATTGTCCCATTATATAATTAATAAACCCAACTTAGTTGAGTTTTCAGAAACACCTAATAAGATAAAGATGGAGTTCCATGAAGACCATTTAGGAAATTAGATTATGGTTTATATATGATGAGAATTTTGGAATAATAAGTCATGGTAATGTCTAAAATTAATGGAATGTGGTTTTCTATGTGAAAATTAAGGGAATAGAGAATGTAATTGCTGATAAAAATGAATATATCTGTGTAAGTAAATGAATATAATTAAAAGTTCAATGTGATATGTATGATGAATATGGTAATTATCTAATATAATTCACTAATACAAGGGTTAACTCATAGACCATAGAAGTAAATATTATGTGCCAATATTTAATGTAAAATAAATGTAGTTCATTGGTATTGGTATTTTAAACTTATTTCATAAAAGTGTTATATTAATTGTATTTTAGATATTAGAATCATAAAACATATAATGATTGTTCAATAGGAGTTTTTCATTAAGGGATTGAAAAAATATGTTGAATGGTATTGATAATCACTAAAAGTGATTTAGTGGTGAGGTGATAAAGTTTAGGTGGGATTAAAAGGTGATTTACATTTATGAAGTAAATGGGATAGGATTGGTGACCCGGAAATAGGTTAGTGATTTGATGAAAAATTGATTTCACTCATTTTTTATTAAGTTTGTAGTATTTTAGGAGGAATAAGGATTGTGGTAATTTTTGGAAGCATATATGTTTTCTTTTGGGGATTACATAAGATTTGTGGAAACTTTTATGTGTTTATATGTTTAAGGTCGATCATAAGGTCAAAGGAATCAACATCCCTTTTAATGGTATTAGGTGGTGGAATTTGTAGGTGATTTGAATATTTTATATGGTTTTATAAGTAATACAATATTTAGGTTTAAATAAACCTTTGGGTTAATAAAGTATTTTTAAGATAATTTAATTATTGTCAATAAGGTAATGGAATACAGATAATATTGATGTTTTAAATGTTATTTATTAATAAGATGATATTTTCAAAGAAATTTATAGTCAGGCTAAGGATTATCTTTGAGGATAGTATCTAAATTTTATTCTTGAATTTTTTGTTAAATTAACTACATTATAAGACTAGTTTAGTGTTTTATCATGGTTATTAATGATATTTTGGTTTGAGGTATATGCAACCCTTGTGTTTAACATATCATTTTCCATAAAAGATCATTTTTGAAGAATACATTTTTTTGGGATGTAAAATAAAAGGTATGAGATCATCATAGATGTTAAAATATTATTTAATGTTGATGTTTCTAAGGTAATTCTGGGTGTAGGTTAATTTATTTACGGAATGATCCAAGTATACCCTTTTGGGTTATTACGGAAATTTTGGAGTAAAATGTATTATTTTCTAACATAAAGGTTTATCCATTTTGGTTATTCATTCACATTTTGTTGACCATTGTTTTTTAATATTTTAATATAGTATTAATAGGGCATTATCATTTTTGGAATTATGTAATCCATTATAAGTTTATTTTACTACTTCAGGCAAGAAACATTAAACCTTAATACTCATCATTTTGAAAAAATATGAGATTGTGATGAAATTTGATTAAATGTTTAAAGTATACTTATCAAGTAATTAAATTTCCTTATTTTATTAGTCTATATGGTAAATTAATTCATAAAATCTATTAAAAGTTTCTTGAAACAAAAAATTTATCATATTATGATCATTTCCAATGAATTTATGGTGTTTTTTACATCATATTGATTTAAGGTTTTTTGGTCATTAACTTTGTCATGATCATTCACATTCTTATAATCAATGTTCTCTATCACTAACCATAATTATTTAGATGTTTATATTCCCTCCATGTCTATATTTTTCCTTACTATAAATGTTATCCATTTTTGGAAACCTAGTTATGTGTTATTCTAGATGGCCTTCATATATCCCTTTCCATTTTATCAAGAGATGCTTTTATTTACCCCTTTTACATAGTGGGTTTTAAAAAGAGGAATTATTAAATATAAAAAAATTTATTATAAAAAAAACATTAAATTTAAAGGTTGAAATTTATTAATATGTTGGAGAATGTAACACCGTATGATTTTAAAAGACTAATTTGTTAGATAGCTTACACAACACACAACAAAATGATTAAATGAACCACAAAATAGTATTATTTTATGGTTGTTATAACATAGTCAATGAACTGGTGGGTAAGGATATAAGTACCTAAATTATGTAATATTTAAATAAAGGTCAAAAATCAATGAAAATTTCAAGATAATTTCTAATGAAATGAAAACACAATTTTTTTTAGTAATATCATTTTATTCTTCAAAATATGTTTTCTTGAAAAATATCATTCCTAATACTGAGATTAAATTATAATTAAATTTGAGAACTTTTATAAATTTTATTTTATAGAAATAATATCATTTTTTAAATCAAAATTTCAAAATTAAATTTGGGTGATATTTTTATATTTTTATAAAAAAATTTATTTTCAAGTTAATATTGAAAAACACTAATTGTTATTGAAAAATATATTTTACTTCAAGAATTTATAAATTTACATTTTTTAAAAGATTTCAACGTAAAATTATTTCTCTTATAAAAAAATTAATGTCCATTTCTGTAAAATCCCCGACTTCAGTAAACTTGGGACGGTTGTTACTTTGTTACATTAGCATAGATACAAGGGGCTTAATATCAATTTACTAGTCAGTTTAGTTGACTTCGATAGCTAGATATATACATGATACCTATTTTATATTGGAAATAAATAATAAATAATATTAATGAGAAACATTTTGCACCCACAAATTCATTCAATGAATTATTCTTCATATACTATATAATGGAAAAAAATAAGGGTGAGCATGAATGCACGTTAATAGTAATATTTAGCAGAAGTTATCAAGATTAAATAAATATTAATCAATATGGAAGGGAAATTAATTAAAAACATAATCCATTTAATTAATAATGTGAGTTCGAAGTGCATCCCTTGATAACATCAATAAAATTATTCCTATCATAATAATAATTGAATTATCAATGATTGAATGAATAATATTGGACATCATAATCATATACATCTTTATATATATATAATATAAATACCTTCCTCTAATTAAATTTTAAACTATGCGTAGGAATACAACGTAATACCGTTGAAATTGGCCAACTGAATTATCTCATTAGGCTTGTTGATGCATCAAGGGGGTATCTATAACTAAGCCCCACCCATCACTTCTTGTCTAATACACTAATCACATATTTAATGATAAATTCAATTTCTAAATAATATTCCTCATCAATATATATTTTCATTATTTAATTAATGTTTATTTATCAAGATGTTCCTATGTAAATCAAATAACATTCACAATAAAAAAACATATGTAAAAATGGAATCTAGTTTAGGATATATTAATATTTATGATACAAATAATATGAATATTTAAGAGAAATTTAATGTAAAATGATTACAATAAATTCAATGGTTCTATAAAATGGGAACACCCAAAAAATTAATAAGTTATAATTGATGGCCATATGTTAATTTTAAATATATGATTTTTAATAAGATCATGTCAATTGGAAAAATAATTAAAATTTAAGTAAAATATTTAAACATTGTTTAGATAAAAATATTCTATTTTAAAGAAATTTTTAAACAAGTATAAGAAGTTAAATTTCATAAAATGATTATAGTGGTGGGGAAGTCCATTAACACCATACACGTTAAATAAACATTCCTTTTGACATTTGGTAATGACAGTCAAAGGTTAACCATTCTAAAAACAATATAAATATTCAGTTTATACCTTTTAAAAATACAATGATGAAATAAAATCTCTTTATTAAATAATTTTATTAATAAAAATGACTTTTATGACATAATTTTGAAAAATGTGGACATGGAAGATGAATATATCCTATTAAAATAAAAATAGAGGTGTTTTTTCCTTCTAATATTTCTTCAATTGATTCTAGTTAAAAAGTGATGAAAATTTGAAATAAAATATGTAAAATCCTTAAATATATATTTTATAATAAAATTATTGGATCTTATAGAGGATAAATTACAATATTCCTTCAACAAAAATAAAAGCAATCTAAAAATAATTAGGGATTGTAAAAAATTTTGTCTATTTTTAAATGTATAAATTGTAAACCCTTGACAGAACAAACAACAATTGAATCATTAATCATCATGAATTAATATTTTATCATGTTAAATATAACAATATGGAAAGTATATACACCATATGAATGTGGACATGTGCATAATAACAAATATATCTCAATAGAATATGAATTGAGATGAAATCCATTACCTCATGATTCCCTTTAGTCTAACATGATTTAACCTCAAGTATAATAATTTTAATCATGTTATTTATTTACAAAAAAACAAATTTATATTTATAATATCATATGTGATCCACTAATAAGATCTGATAACCTATTAATAATATTTTATTAGTTATATTATTTCAGGTGTTAATTGCTTAATTTTCTCATGCTTGTTTTGTCATGGATGGTCTAGAATCTGTGCATAGGATATAGTTTAATAATATATATATATATAATTATATTAATTTTAAAAATATCATATTTATTTATTTGATACATTTATAGAATCATTAATGAAATTTTTTACCTGGAAAATGAATAACATTGCTCCCTGGAGAGGGTAGGTCGTGCGTACTCATGAGGGTTATTGTCATTTCCTTAATGGGTGAAAGGGTAAGAAAGTGGATGATATATTAATTTAAAGAATAAATATCATTCCATAATTTCCATATATATATTCATTATTTCCTTAATTAGAACTATACATGTGATTCGATGATGGAAAATAAATTACATCAGTTCATGATGCGGTAGTCCACTATACATACGAGAAAAGGTTTTATTTTCAATTTGATGGAGAATGAGATGGATAAATATTATTCCATAAACATAATAACATATAATTATATGTTATGTAGTTTTTTTATTTTATTTTAATTATAAATTAATAAATTAATTTAGTAAAATAAGATGTAAAAAAATAAAAGAGCATGGTGAAGACGTTTACCTTAGCTTAAAGAAACCTCATTTGGATATCTTATTAAGGTCCATAAGGTTGGTTTTTTGGGGGAAATGAAACCTATAGAATGTAATTATAGAGGTTTGGGATATATTTTGGGAAGGTGTTTTGAGATAAATATCTTGAGATTTCTGAATAAGTGAGGGGATATGGTGTTCTTTTATAATTTAGTTGAGTGGAACACTTTTAATTTGTCAAAGTTTTTCAATATTTTCAAGTTTATTTCTTGTAAATATTGGCCCAAAATAGATTATATTATAATTTGGAAAGTATAAGGATTAAATTAAACCAAAAAATGTGGTTTAAGGAAAATTTAAGGTCATTTTGACCCTTATCTTGTTATATTAACCCCTAGTAAACACGTTATAACCTTAACTATGAAAATTAATTTTTACACTACATACTATTTATTATGATCGGAAATAAAGATGAACTTATTGAACAATATTAAATATTATTATTCCGAATATGAAATCCATTTTAAAAAATTTAATTTATAGAATTGGTGTAATTTAATTTAAAAATAATCCCACAAAACATGTCGAAAAATAGTCTTTCAATAAATGTTTTTTCAAACATAAGATGAATTTATAATAACTATTTGAATATTGATAATAATTAGATGGATTAAAATTAATATAGTTAGATATATAATATATAAATTTTATTTATAATAAATTATTTTAAATAATAATTTGGAATAGTTAAATACTTCATTTTCATTTATTCCTAAAAACATATTTCTAAGGTAAATTTTCAAAAATTCATTCTCGACTTATTTTGACCAAGTAAATTTAAAATAGATATCCATACAATAAATTTAAAAAATTTGTTACATAAGCCATGAAAACGTATATTTTTTTAATTTTTAATTATATTATAATGATTGATTACTATAATATACTTTTGGGTGTCACATGCTTCCATCAAACAAAAAAAAACAACCTTGAATGATTCATGGATATCAAGTTCAAAACAAGTGAGGGTGGGTCTTCTTCATTACATAATTTTATTACCACATTTCGTCTTCTATTTTTTAATTTAACAAAAGTAAATTTTCCATTTGAGTAATCAAATTTTTCAATAAATTCTCTTTATTTTCAATATTCTGGATAGTCTCTTAATAGTAAGATATATCAGGTTCAAATTATATTTCTTTAAATATTAGCATATGCATTGGATCTAGCATGTACTGAGCCAACAATTATATATTGAATAAATCAAGTACTTGAGAAAGTATTGGTGAAATTTAAAAAATGTAAGACACATATTTAATTATGTTCAAAATTTCAAAAGGTCTTTTGTACCTATGGCATAGTTTTCCTTTCTTAATAGACCATATTGAACCCTTACATGGAGATACTTTCAAGAAAATGTGATCCCCCACTAGAAATTCCAAATATTTCTTCCATTTATCGACATGAATATTATTATTACTTTGAAATGATTTAATATAAGTATGAATATTCATTACCTTAGTTTTTTATCTACAAAATGTTCTTTGAATACATGTTTCCTTTTACTAACTTCACCCCAAAAAATTTGGATAATCTAATATGTTTCCATTTAATGCTTCATACAGTGTCATTGGAATACATGAATAGAAAATGTTGTTATATGAAAACACTACCAAAGGTAAATATAGGCGGCACTTAAAATTCAAGTTATCATGACCTCAACATGTCTTATAATTTTTTAATACTCCTTTTGGACTGTTCTTTAATTTGATGGTGGTGGGTGGTGCTCAAATTACACTTAATATCAATATCCATATCAAGTCACTTAAATAATTTCAAGGAAAAGTTTTGATCACAATCAGACACAATTGGAATAAGTTCTCCATATGTATTATAAATTCATTAATATATATTTATTCAAGGTTATAAATAGGTAAATCTTCTCTTATAGTAAGGAAATGTGCTGACTTTGTAAGGTTTTCAATAATAACCCATATAACACCATTATTTCTAGGTTTCTTTTCTAATAAAATGAAAAAATTCCATTGTTATGTCATCCCACTTCTATATATGTATATGTAGAGGTATCATGACTCCACTAGGATTATTTCTCTCAAAAATAACCTATTGAAAATCCAATCATATTGATACATAACCAAAAATTTCCTAATTCATGTTATCCACTCAAAAATATTCCCTGGAATCCCTAAAAATCAAGGAACTGACATTGTGTATATAGATATTGAAGCTAAAATAATCATACAACAATTACCTTTTTGGATCATGTATTTCTATAAAACATAGCCTCTTTCCAAATTTTAAAATTATATCTTCACAAAATATATTTTTTCAAATTCCCATCATTCATGACATTAATTTTCTTCTAAAAATTCATGTCATAGGTTTGGGAAATTTTTTATTTTATGGTAAATATGGTGTTCCAGTAATTTGAAAAAATATTGATGCATCCCAATAAATATTCACATATCCATATTTATTAGATTCATGAACATATGATTATTGTGAGTCCTGATTTTTCTCTGAACTCCATGATCTTTCCTACTCAATTCATCTGTTACCTTATCTTCCATACCCGGGTTGTAGTTTATTGAGAAATCATAATAATTCTATAATATGAGTGATCACATATTCTTCATATTGAGATATTTAAATGAATATATATATTTTAGGCTCCTATTGTCTATTTATATCTCTCATATTTCACCAAATAGATAATGTCTCCATATCTTCAAAGAAGCTATTATGGCTGTCAACGCAAGATCATTAGTTGGATAGTTCTATTCATGAGTCTTAAAATAACTTGATGTATATGTAACAACTTTGAAATTATTTATAAGGGAAAAAAATTCTTTTATTTAATACATCACTATATATCAAAACCCCATCATTTCTTGATGGTGGAGTCAAAATAAAATCATTGGTAAATTTACTCTATAATTATTAAAGAAAATACATTCCTTTTTCATGTAAAAATAACCAATTTATATTCAATCTTAGTTAATGGGTTATCCATTCAAATTGTTTTTGAATGAATCCGTGATGGTAACCATCCAAACCAATGAAACTACATACCTCAGTTATGCTCATTGGTGTAGGAAATTATTTGAATTTATTTTTATTAATATGATCAACTAAGATTCCATTCTTGGATACAATGTGGAAAACAAAAGAAACATCATGATGCTATAATTTACACTTTTTGAATTTTCCATATAACTATGTTTCTTTAATTGTATCAAGAATGATCAACATTTGAATCTCATGGTCTGGAGATTTTTTTAAATATAAAAATGCATCATCAATAAATACCATGATGAAATTATCAATATATTACATTAATACTCTATTCATTATGACCTTAAAAAAATAGTTTATTAGTCAATACATAGGTAATTACTATAAAATCATAATTTTTTACATTATTTGAAATGTTGTCGTCATAGTATCATCATTATTCACTCAAAATTAGTGGTACCAAAAGTGAATTTCAATCTTTGAAAATATTGATCTCCATAAATTTCATTAGGTAAATCATAAATATAGGGAACTGGATACTAGTTCTTTATTCTAATTGTAATTATTTTTCTATAATAAATGGTTTACCACATGGATCAATATTTCATATTAATAAAAAGAACAATGACTCACCAATGTAAAATTATATTGTCAATAAATATCTTATCACACAAATCAATTTATTTTTTCTATATCTAAACTAATTATATAGTGGTTGTAACACCTTGAGATTTAGTGAAATATATATTTTCAAATTAATTTAATATTTTTTGATATTTTTAACTTCATGTAACAGTAAATATAGTTTCTATAAATCACTAACATTAGATTGTGTTATTCACAATACCAATTAATATTAGGACACACACAAATATTATATTCTCTTGGGGTACATTCAAAACCATGTTTTTCTTGTGTTATACACAATTCCAAGTTACTTTGATAACTTGTGTAACATGTAAGGTTGAGTTTTTACTTAACTAAAATATACTATTAACATGATTATTAAAATATTATTATACCTAACACCTATATACTGGAAAGGAAGTTATAAATAAGGTTAGATAAATTGGGAAAATATTATTTACACATGTATATCAAATAAATCATTTGGTTATCAATTAGTATAAGTGAATGTAAGATATTTTTGAGAATAAAGTAATTAATTATCTAATAAAACTACTTTTCTATGTATAAACATAATTTTATATCAATAAATAAAAAATCCAATACTAATTAATTTTTTAAATAATATTTATATATTATTTATTCAATACATATTTTTCAAAATAATCTATCTTAATTTATTGGTATTAGATAAGAATAAATCCAATTTTTGAAAAAAAAATTGATTTTTTCTAAAAGGTAGTTTTACCACCATTTAATAGTGAACCCTATTTAAATATGATTATTGAAAATTTTATAATTAGTATTTTACAAAATAAACAAATTTTTTAAAATTGAAATATCAAAATTTACTTTGGGTGAAATTATGATATTTTTCGAAGAAGTTTCATATTTTGACGAATAATGAAAAATACTCAATTTTAATTTAAAACATCTTTTCTTCTAATATATTTATTATTTTTAATTTTAATTTTAATTTTTTAAATGAAAATTATATTAATTATACATAAATTAATAAAATTAATTTTATTTTGGCAAATATCGATTTTTAAAATAGATAAAAATCATAACACACTTTTGAACATTTTTATATTAAAAACATGCATTATCGTCACATCTGTGGGATTAAATTTAAATTAATTTATTCCAATTCTGTGAGTGTATCTTTAAAAAAGGTATTCTAAATTTTGAATTTTTATAATTTATAATATCTAATATTTTTATCTTATTTATTGATTGAAAATATTAGTGAGAACGAATAAAATTATTCACACCGATTAAGATAAAATTATCTTAACAAGGGACTAAACCTTAATCTTAAGGGCCTAAATTTCAAATAAATTTTCCCAATATCCAGTGTATGTTCATATATATACCATATAATCCATTTTATATAATATTTACCATTATTTGAGCTATATTACATTGGAAAACAAGGGTAAAATTCCATTTAAAAAAATACAAGAATGCCACTCTTCCTCCACTAAAAAAGTCACTCAACCCTCCCATATATTCACACCTCTAAAGACATTTGTATCACTAAAAAACTGATAAAATATGATCCATAAATACCTCCCTTCAACCTTGAGGCCTCCAAATTGGAAAAAATCCAACCTAGGGATCCCATTGGTGTAAACCAATACCCAATGAAGAGGTAACATCTTTCCTCAAGATCTATTTTTTTATTATTATTCTCCATCCCACCATATATTCTTATTAAATGAATACATAATAACATAAGTATTATAAATAAAATTATATGATTTTATTATGAGTTATATTCCTGAAATTACAAACACTCTTATCTAATGGTAATGAACTTATCGTTCTTGCGTACAACGAGTTACCGCCTCACAAAATGTTGCTGTTTGTTTTTCATTTACCACCTCTTGTGGTAGGTATTTATTATGGAAATTTTTTTTATATAATCCATAATATATTTCTGATTTATTTAATATTATTTAATTATTATATAATACATACCTTCAATCTTTCAATTTTGTGTAAATATTATAACTTTGTTTGTGGACGTGTGGACTACCGCCTCCCCAAAGCGATATGATTCATTCACACTTATCATGGAATGTATTAAAGATGGGTTTTTTAAAATTATATGATATAAATTAAATAATAATTATACTGGAATGATTATATATATATGTATATTTCATTTACTTCCATTCAATTCGATAATAAAATAGAAACAACATTCATGCATATGTATGGCATACCGACTCCATGAATGGAGAATTCCATTTCATACTTATATATTAAATATATTATTAAAAATACACAAGAATTGAATATATATGATATTTATAACATTTTTTAAATTCTGTAAATAAGGAAATCGTGATCTGAGAGAGAGGACCAAGAATAACAAGTCCAAACTAGTACGAAAACATTGTGTTTATCACCTGAAACGTAACATTAACATAGAGTTATTAATGAACGGGCAATATAAAGTCATAAGTAAATAATAAAATATATTATATATATGAATATGGTTCTTATGGATTTATAATTTAATTATAATTATTACACATGAGGTTGGGATGAGTACAACTAGAGTCAAAACCTAAGGTAAGGGTTTTCTCATCTCACATCAATTTTCATTGAGACATAATCTATTTTCACCACCTATATATTATATGTGTGGGGTATACTGACCATGGATTAATTATATTATTATTATAGTTGAATTTTTGGGTATTTAAATATCCATTTAATTATCTTTCTGTCATGGGTTTTATATTTCAAAAGTTACTAAAATGGTAAAGAAATTTTGTCTCGATTTTCCTTCTTTAAGACACATGTCATGTTACGCACATATATTATCATATGATGTGTAAATAATTACATTGACATGTTATATAAGGAATAAACGTATTTTTATGATATATGAATCTTCAATTAATGTTATTACTTCCATTTTATAGTGATTTAATGTTACCAATGTGGTAACGATATATTGCTACAATCTCATCATTTATCGAGATTATATATGAGTATGCTTCCATTAATGAAATAATATCACCCATATCTCAATAAATATAATGAATTTTCATACCATATGTTTATTCATGTTATATAAAATTAATTATTCCTTTTTAAAATATTTGGTACTTATGTTAATTCGAAAAATGTTTTTACGAAAAATTAGACTTTATTTCTCCTTCGTTCGAAAATATATTTTCTTTCAAAACTATGTTTTCTAAAAATGTTTTAAAACATTTATTACTATTATACTATGATATTTATAAAGTAAATTTTTACCCATGTATTACCTTATTAAAAAATTAAAAGTTATATTCTTTCCCTTTTTTGATCAAGTCACTTTACTAAACTTTTATGGTGAAAATGTAATATTATGCATGTACGGACTAACCCACTATAATGGCCTTATTTTCCATAATTCTTCCTTTATAAATTTAAAAGGTTATTTTTTAAAGAAACTATTTGTCCTAATATTCTGGAAAATTTTTTATTTTATAAAAAATCAACAAAAAATGGGATTCATAAATTATTTTATACTTAAAATGTGTTTTAAATGATATTCAAAAAAAATTTATGTTTTCAAAAGGATGTTTTCAAAGAAAAGAATTTCAATGATATCAGAGACTATTTTATATGTTTTAAATTTGTTTTCAAATGAAAATCAAAACAGATCAACCTTTTTTATATGTTTTCAATGAAAAATGTTTTCAATTGGTTTTTAACCTTCTTTATATGATTTTGTGGTTATTTTCACGGAAAATGGTTTTTAAAAATATTCGTGTTCTATTTTTTTCATATCATAATGTGTATTTTACTAATGAAATGATTTAAAAGATATTTAAAAATTATGTTTTGTCATAGATGGAATCGGTTGATGTAAATCATGAATTTTTGGGAAATGATCCAATAGGTCCATTCATATTATTTTTATGAATGGTTTATGTTTTAATGGAATGATGTTTGTGAAACCAGTTTCTCTTTCATGGGTTATATATTTATAAAAAATGTTTCTCAATCATGGGTTACATGTTTATGAAACACATTTCCAAATTCAAGGGTTATATGATTACAAACCCCGCATAATTTTAAGGTTTATGTTTTGATGAAATCACTATGAAACCTATTTTTTTAACATGTTATGATATGATTACTTGTTTATGATACCCATTCTATTTCTTGGGTTATGATATGATTGTTTATGATCTCTTGGAACATGTATGTATGATTTTATTATGAGATTTTTTGGACCAATATATTTCTCTAATGCATTGGGTAAAAATATATATCTCTTGGGATTTACATGGTAGGAATGGGGATTGAACTCTATTTATTAAAGGACTTTGTCTGATAAGATAGTCTTGGCAGTGAACCTTGACTACATAGATGGTCATGGGGTTGAATCACGACTATGATTATATTATGGGGAGTGATATCATTATTCTAATATTTCAATAGAAGTTATTTCTTTAATACTGTTGTAATAATTTTATATGCTTATGTGTGTGCCAAAAATTCTATGTATTATTCATATGTTACGCTTTCATGTCTTATGATCCTGATTTCCTTATGACTCATGTATTATGAACAGCTTATTTTTATTCAATGAATCATATATATTATTTTCGGTATGAAAGCTATGAACTTATAATGTTATGCTCATATTATCATACCCTTGTGTTCATGATTATGCTTATACATATCCTTTTTTACCCATAATAAGCATCTGGGCTCACCCCTTTCTTTTGTTTCCTTTCCCTAGTTTATGAATAACTTGTTTAAGTATAATTCCTAATAGGGAATATCTTCATGGGATAGATTTAATCTACTTCACCATGTTAGAATATTTTGTTCCATGTTTCCAAAGACACTAAACTATTACATTCCATGGGTATGTATTTTGGAAATGTCTTGAATATTCCTATATAATAACATATTATCCATGAATGTTAATCCTTGGTCAATATATTTGGTATTAATGTACATTTTTAGTTAAAATTTTCAAAAAATGATGATGGAACATTAATGATATCCCTATGGATAATTCTAAGGATATGTATAGGCATGTCTCTAAGGATAAGTATAAGGATAAAGAAAAGACAAGAAAAAAATCATAGAATTTTGGTAAAGGATAGAGTGAGTAGTTTCCTAGAAATAAATCCATGAATGGATACTACAAGTGAATGTGTCTATAGAATATATGTGAATAAGTTTAAAAACTCCGAAAAGGTGTGTTCATCCTGACTCGAGCATAACCTAGTACACGATAATGGGCATTGATTCCATCCTAGTTTGAAACTCCAATGTATATTCAATGTGAAACCAAAAACTCATTATAAACCATCGTGAGGGATTTAAGTATAATATGGGTATAAGTAGCCTATGATAAACCAATGTTTTCATAGATTAAAAAAGTATGATACATGGTTTAGTAATCATATAATTAATATTTCATGATTATGTAGTTTTTATTTTTATAAGTTTTTCGAACACTATTAATTTTGGTTTTAGCCACTAAATTGGGTTAATGTTTAATGTCATGGACAATTGTTTATAATAATTCAACTAGGATGGCCACTAGAGTGAATAATTTTGTGATTATGCCTAGTAAATTTTCATAGAACATGATTAAAAATGTTTACCTTAACTAACTCTCAAACTCACCAAATAATAGAAAGATGGATTTTTATAAGAATTTGTGTAATGGATACCATATAGAAAATAAGATTATATTTCCTTTATTTCAAGAATGTGGAAAGAATCACCCAAGTGAATGTCTTAGATGAACAATAAGATTTTTTAACATTGTAAAAGGACACAGACGATTAAATACAATGGAAATATTGTGGGTTTGGTTAATATAATGGATGGAAATATTGGCCTCCATAGGACATCAATAAATCTAAAATGCTTTATTTGTGGACTGAATGGTCATTATGAAATTTATGTTCTGAGTGGAAATCTCTGAAGAGAATCAGAATGGTTGTATGAGTAATGGTCACATTGGTAATGATGATGCGACTATAGTTGAAATGTTAAAATGAAGAAGTATTCAGTAATAGGATGAGGTAGAATTATTATGGATTAAGGATAAAGTGGAATAATCATTGTTTTTATTTATTTTGATTCATTAATTATATTTTATAAATGAATAAATATATAATCATTGTTTAGTTTATGTTTATTCATTAATGATTTAATAGAATATGTTGAATGGTTATGATGGACTAGAAAAGTGAGTTAATGGAAAGGTTATGTTCAAGTAAAAAAACATTATTAAGGGAAATATAACCCATAATATGTTTCTTATGTTAAAATATTTTTTTTTGATAAAGTTATGTTGGAAATTAATAACTATGCTTGATAGTATAGATTACCTTATAAATAATTAATGACTTGTTGAAAAGTGGTTTATGCTATAGTTGATGAAGTTTATAACATTTTTGGATTTAAGGAATATATATAATATACATTGTAATAAGGAAACATGCATGTTTTTTATATGGATTTATGGTAATTCAGGTTATTTCAACATTTCAAGAGAATACTTGATGAAGGTATTCAAATGTTGGGTATGTGAAAAATATGACCTACTATATTATATATGGGGAATCAATGGTAATATTATTTTTATAAAATTAGTTACTTTATTTCTCTATTTTTGGACATTCATCTTCTAGAAGGGATATAAGGTTAACCATTTATGGAAAGGTTTCTATAAAACTCTAGATAATTTTTTATATATTAATTTATTATCTCACCAAATAATGATTTATTAGTAATGGATAAATTTTTCTATCCTATTTTTATGTAAAAAATAGATTGAATGACTCATCATTATATTCATGGATCTCATGATCTTGTAATGCTTTAGTAATGACAAATTTACCATTAATTCTTAGAATTAGAGATGAATTGCATGTTCATCAAAAAAACAAAGTGTAATGTTTCCATGAAATCATTAAATTATATATTTTCATAAAAATTGTCCATATCCCTGAAAATGGATCTTGAAACCAAAAATTCTTTACTAGTACCTTAATTTATTACAGATAAAATGGGCTCTTAGATCATTTCATATTAATGGGATTGTGATTGTTAACATTTTCCTAACCATGATCTATATCACACTTTATTAGAACATGGTAGTTAAATATCTCATCCATGTCTATTTTTAAATTACCACCTATATTCACCTATGTGTAAACCTAGTTATTTGTTACTTTGGGTAACCACTATGTTTCAGACTTTCCTTGCTAATGTATATTTTAGTATTCATTTTCATACTGTGGGTTTCTAAGAAAATAACCTTTAAGTATTTATATTGTGATAACTCAAAAAAAATTTGAGGGAGAAATTCATTTTTAGTGGTGTAGAATGTAACACCCTAGGATTATTTGAATTATTATTTTTCATATTAACATTATTTTTTTGATATTTTGTGTTGTATTCAACACTGGGTATAGTTGTCTTTTAAAGCACTATGTTTTTTTATGTTATAAGAAACAAGAAGTTAATATTTATACACACGAAGCACTTAGATTAGCTTAGGGTACACGTAGACCTATGTTTTTTATGTCACACACAATTATGAGATCCTTCTATATCTTACATAATATGCAAGGATGAGTTTTTACCGAATTGAAATAATCTATTAACATGATTGTTAAAATATTATTATAGCTACCACCTATGCATTTGAAATTAAGTTACGAATAATATTAAGTAAGCTGTGAAAATATTATTTACACATTTCTACCGAAAAAATCCATTGGTTATCAATTATTATAAGTCAATGTACAAATTATTGGGTAATAAAAAAATATTACTTCTCTAAGAATTTGTTTTAAATGTACAAACTCAATTTTATATCAATAAATTAAATAACCACTTTTTATTATTTTTTTCAATAGAATTTATAAATTACATATTAAATAAATATTTTTGATTATCATCAAATAGATTTGATTGATATAAGATAAAAATAAATACAACTTTATGAATAAAAAAGATGTCTTTTTCTAAAAGGTAATTTTTCTTCATTTTAATAGTGAACCCATTTTAAATATAAATTTTCACAATTTTATATTTTATATTTTGAAAAATAAAAATAATTTTGAAAATTAAAATATAAAAATTTACTTTGGATTAATTTTTTTTATTTTCATAGAAGTTTCATACTTCAAGTATGTAACACCCCAAGATTCCACGGTACGCTTCACTTTGAATAATACAGTAGTGTTTGTTGTACGCAACTTCAAGTTCTAACACACACCACAACCAATCAAACTAGTCGTTATGAATAGTAATACCCACTTTTTGAAATTTTATACATTTTATCATTAAAAAGGACTTCATTTTTGGATTCTGAATATCAAAATTATCTTAGGGTGAATTTTAGGTACATTTCTATTAACTTCCATATTTTAATGAATAGTGAAAATTACTAAATTAAAATTAAAAACAACTTTTTTAATCAAAATAATTAATAGTGATAAATTATGAATATTAGTGGTTTTAAAGTATATTTAGAATTTATTTTTACCATTTAATACAATTTTGGTCATTGGATATAATTTTACATTTAAACCGGACATAAACAAGTGTCAATCTTTTGATAGTTATTATCTCTTTAAAACATTCTTTTGGTTTTAACAACGGGAATTAATTTTAAATAAATTTATGACACTTCTATGTTTTGAATTTAGAAAAATGGATTCCATATTTATAATCAGGAAGTAAAAATTGTGTAAATATGTAACTTTTATTTTTAGACATTTTGAATAATTACTTTGGTAAATATTTTATTTACCATGGTTAAAGGGTAAATCCGATAAATAAGTGTAAAAAATTAATATTATAATAATAATAAATTAACCTCAAACATGTCCTATCCTTATTTGTTGACACATGTCTGACCATGGGAATCTTTGGGTCGATTTTAGGACCCCATGGATCCACTTATAAGTGATAATGACACTTTATATTAATTAAGTTAAAGTAAATACAAAAATGACATAAACATATATCTTTTAGAAAAAAAAAATTTACATAGGGGTATACATGTTATATTTTCAACTATAAATATTAATTACAAATATAAAAATATTTCCTACATAATGGTATTATATTTATAATTTTTAGACATTAAAAAATTTAATTTATTTATGACACAATGATGATGTAGTAATTACCTTATTAGTGAAATATTAACTTAATTGATATTATAAATACCCAAATAAATATAATTTTAGAATTTTACTGAATTAAACGAATTTTATAGTATAATATGACATTTTAGGGTCGATTATATGAATTAGTTTCGAAGTAATAATGCTGGTATAAATTTAGAAAAAACAAAATACCAAATAGTTTCAAAATTGACATAAAAATGTGTTTGAAAAAAATATTATATTATTAATTGATATTCAATTCCTAAAAATCTATGGTTTGGACAAAAGACTTATATAATGATATATGTATCATTAATGGACTACTTGGGGGTTCTCTTGCAAGTATATAGTATCTTTATTAACTATATAATAATAAAATACAAAGAGACATGGTAAATGTCAAACTATTTAACTAAGAGTTAATTCAAAAAGATAAAGTTAATATAGTGACCTAAACGAGTCTAAAACCTATTGGTTTATTGGTTTGAGACCTATACATACATTTATCTTTAAATAATCCACCTTTTAGCCATTAGAAACCGAATATGAATTTATTATAAAATAATATTTCTAGCCTTTCCAAAGGTGCCCTCACCCCTCTTATAAAAGGGAACTCCCCCTTCTCACTAATTCACACCTTCAAAGCCTTGTGGCTCGGCCAAACCCTAACCTAATATTCTCTCAACTTTCCTCAATTCATCCTAGTGGCCTTCCTTTAGTAATAAAGCTAACCTAAGGATCCCTTTTGATCAAATCAAAAGGAAGAACTCGAAGAAGAGGTAATGTTTTCACCACCCTCTTTCAAGTTCCTTTCTTCTTCAACTTCTTCTTTATTTGTTACTTCCATTATAAAATAATAACTCCATTATATTCTATATACTGTGATGTTATTATAAATATGGTAACAACATATTCAGTATTCTATCCATCTTTTGAATGACATGTCACCATACGTGCGTATGTACGGCTTACCGTCTCCACGTCGGGGTGTAATTGTTATTCAAAACATTATTATTTTGATGGGTATGACAATGATGTGTAATTTATGTAAATAATAAATATAACATGATAATGATTCTGTATATATGATATACCATCCAATTATATATTATTTTTATATCAAAATAATGATATTGTCGCTCCTGCGTACGTACGGACAACTGTCTCCACGAATGCGATGAGATTCATTCCCAATCGTATTCATTCAAGAATAATTTTCATTTGATGGTTGAAAATAATGTTTAAGGACTTGATATAATTATTTATATGAATATGATACAACCTATACATAACAAACATGACTTATGTAACAAAACATATAAAATTAAACGAGTAATTTAACACCCGAAATGATGATAATAATAAGATATTACTAACAAAAAAATGTTCCAAGATTATATATGATATCATATTAATGTATGTGATTATTGTATAAATTAATAACAATAATTTCACCATTATTCAGGAGTTCAACCTATCCTTAACCAAGGAAAAGTACAAGGTAAGGGTTTATTTCACAATCTCTTCATTATCCGAGGTTGTTTATACGTAATTATCGACCGGGACCTCTTTATCATCCACATCCATGTTTCGTAAAAATGTATTTCAAAAAATTCTTAATATTTCATATAATATGGATTAAATTCATTTATACCCTTGTTCTACTTTTTGTAAGATGTTTATAAAGGAATCCTTCCGTCGTTTTCCAAACAAGGTCCATTTTAACCTTTTCGACAAAATTAAGGTAAGAATGTCTTTAATAATTTATATGGAGGGTGTGGATATTTTCCACCATTATTAAATCGTCTAAGATTCCCTTATAAGATTATATGAATATTTTCAAAGTAAATGTTTTATTTTATAATTATGTGACTTTTAAATGATTTAAAAAAAATATTTCACTCAAATAGTTTTGATTTCATCTATGTCAACATCCTTTGATGGATTTTAAGCTTATTTGAAGTTGATTTATTATGATACAAAACTTCCATATAGTATTGAAGGTTTTGAGATTTGTTTGACTATGGATGTGTTATTTTTATACCATTCATGGTTTATAGAGAATGTATTTACATTTCGTATGCTAGTTTTAATATGAATGTTTATGTTATGTTTAAACTTGTTCATATGAGGAATGCATTGGGCATAATAAGTGACGGGTGGAGTCCACTATAGATCGTCGATGCATCGGTAGGTCTCATGAGACAAACTAGTGTCTTGGCACAAGTCGATGAAAAAATCTTATTTGTATTCTTGGCATAAGGCCTTGACTATGTAGTTATGATAGTCTGGAATTATGCATTACATCATTATGAAAGTGCTTATTGATATTACATGTGATTATTTGACTACTAGAATATCCATTTGAATAAGTAAATGGCATTATTTCATTTTATTTCCTCCATATTATGAAGAAGTTCAAGTTTAAAAGTCTTTTTTTGTTGTTATGATTTCCTTAAATGTTTATGATTATTTATGAAAGTTTCTGCTATATTTTTATCCTTACTGGGAATCTAAGCTCACCACTTTCTATGTTTTATTTCTCCCAGGATGTGAAGAAGTATTTTATGAATTACCTGTAGGGATATTATAAGTGGATATGAGTGTGCAGACAAGATGTTGTTTTATTTTTCACTTTATGATGTAATGTAAATTTTTGGAATGTATCTAGTGATTCCAAGGATACTAAACTAATCGGTATTTCGAGACTTGATATTTTGTGATCATGCCAATGTTATGTAATAATTTACCGACTCTAGGTAACTGGGGTCAGGGAGTTACAGTTGGTATCAGAAGAATTTTAGTACAAAACTTTGAAGCTAGATTTAGAAAAAATCTGATTAGAGAACATAAACCAAAGAAGGACTTTGAGGATTAGTATAGAAGAACTTTTTAGAATTTTGGTATTTTAGGGATTTTTTGAGATTTCCGAGTAATACATCCCTATTTAGATACTATCAGGTTGAGGCGGCTCTGGCACAGCTGTACCTAGGGGGATATGCTTAGTATAATTCTCATTTTCTTTAAAATCGTTATGAAGGGTTTATGAGTATATACTTCCTCAAAGAATTTCTTTTATGATTATGGATTATATCCATAAACTGTTCAATTTTTGTTAAGTGTTTTACAAGTTGGATTTATTTATTGTGATTCATAAACAAATTTAGTGTATTCAATTGTTTAGAAATGGCGCCTAGTGGAAGAAATGGAAACTGTATCAATGAATGTACTCCATCTAGTGATTTCCCTCCTACTCAAGATAATTATAGTGGAGCTGGTGATGCAACTAGTGCTGATCAGCTAATCACCATACTGGGACAAATCACTTAGGTTATGAATAATAACCTTACCTGTATGGATCACCCTGATCCGCAGCGTGGAGGATCATTGTTAGATCTCTTAATGAGGTAACAGCCACCAACATTCAATGGGAGTAAAAATCCCTTAGTATCTGAGCAGTGGATAAATTCCATAGAGAAAGTATTCCATGCCTTGGGGAGTAGTGAAAGGGAAAGAGTTATCATGGCAGTTTACCACCTCACTGGAGATGCTGATCAATTGTGGTCATTGATTCAAAACACGAAGGAATATAATGAAGTATCAAATATGGAATGGATGGAGTTCATAGAGCTATTCTTAGAAAAATAATTTCCTCGTGACCATCAAGCGGATATGGAAAGGGAATTTCTGAGTCTGAGGCAAAAGGGAGACAAGAATGTTGCAAAGTATGAGGATAACATTACAAGGTTAGAGGTGTATGCTACAGATTATATACATAACCCAATAAGTAATATTGATCATTTCTTTGATGGGTTAAAACCGTTTCTCCGTCGAGAATTAGTCTCACAAACCTTCTCATTGTACGAAGATATTATCTCATGCACTATCAAGACAGAAAAAGAATTCTCTAAGTCTTATGAATTAAAAGCAAAGAAATAGAAGAAGAAATCTGCTGATCACTCTAGAAATAGAAATAAGGGGAAGAAGGGAAATGTTGATTATCCATCCTATAGTAAATGTGGGAAGAAACACTCAGTTACTTTCTTGAAAGGAATGGAAGTCTACTACAAGTGTGGTGAAAAAGGCCACCAAGCTCGTGATTGCAAGGGGAAGAAAGAAGATATCGATGTTCGATGCGAAAAATTTAGGGAGATGGGACATTATTCAAATGAATGTACTAAGCATCAGGGGAGCATACCTCAGAAAATTCCAAGGGATATATTCCAAGCTTATGTTATCACTACTACTGAGGTAGAAGCTCCGAAAGACGTGGTGGTAGGTAATTTAATGGTTTCCTCAAGTTTATCCAATGCTTTATTTGATTCTGGATCATTGCATTTTTTCATATCTTCCTATTTTGCTATGGATATTAGACATTTCAAATTTTATTTAAAAAGGGAGTTGTTAGTTAAAACTCATAAGGGAAGTATCATTGCTACAATGTTCTATGGATCTGTCCCCATTAGAGCATATAAATGTTATTTATCTACTGATCTCATCATAATACCCATGATTTAATTCGATATAATCCTCAGTATAGATTATCATTCCGACCATGATGTGAGAATTTATTATAAGAAGAAGGAGGTTACAGTTTTAGATGATGATGATAAGGAACACCTTATCATTAGAGCAAAATCTTCACCACATGATTCATTCCTAGATCCACCCCCATTAGCTCAACTAAATTCAATTATTGGGGAGGAAGAGAATGAAATAACTATGTGTAAAGAAAGAAATGTTCAAATAGAGGATGTAACTATTGTGAAATAATATGTATGTCTGTTTTCGGAAGATTTACCTGGACATCCTACAGAACGAGAAATTGAGTTTTCGATTGATTTAATTCCTGGTTCAAGGCCTATATCGAAGACCCATTATATAATGGAAACTGTGGAATTAGAGGAATGAAAGAAACAACTAGAAGAATTGAGTAATAAGGGATTTATTCTCCCTAGTGTTTCTCCATGTGGAGCCACTATCCTTTTTGTTAAGAGGAAAGATAGATATATGAAGTTATGTATCGACTATAGGGAGATCAATGCTATAACTATAAAGAAAAGGTATCCCCTACCTCACATTCATGATTTATTTGACCAAATGCATGGAGATCAATACTTTTCAAACATTGACCTTAGATCTGGATTTCATAAATTGTGTGTGAAGAATGAAGACATTCTGATGACATCATTTCGAACCCGGTACAAGTATTATGAGTTTACAGTAATGCCTTTTGGATTGAATAATTCACCCTCTGTATTCATGGATCTATTCAATTGAGTTTTCAAGGAATATATTGATGATTTTTTGGTGGTATTTATTGATGATATCTTGGTATATTCCAAAATCATCGAGGATCATGAAAATCACTTGTGCATTATCATAAAGACTCTGAGAAAACATGAATTATATGGAATGTTTAGCATGTGTGAATTCTGGCTTCATGAGATTTCTTTTCTTGGCCATATTGTCTCTAAGGATGGAATCTTTATTGATCATTCTATGACAAGAGCAATCCAAGAATGGCCAGAACCAATGAGTATAGCTGAGGTATGTAGTTTTATAGGTTTAGCAGGTTATTATAGACGTTTCGTCCAGAATTTTACCCTATTGGATAACCCAGTAACGAAGCTCACACGTAAAGGGGTTAAATTTTATTTGACTAAAGAGTGTGAAGAATTTTTTGAATAACTGAAGATAATATTAATAAATTCCCCTATATTGACTCTACCATTGGGTAATGATGGGTTTGTTATTTATAGTGATGCATCAAAGAAAGGACTTGGTTTTGTCCTTATGTAGAATGTTAGGGTTATTGCCTATGCATCATGATATCTGAAAATTCATGAGTAAAACTATCCTACTCATGATCTTGAGTTAGCAGCTGCAATGTTTTCTTTGATGATTTGGAGACATTATCATTATAGTGAAAAGTGTGAGATTTATACTGATCACAAGATTTTGAAATATATTTTCTCACAAAAATAAATTAACACGAGGTAATGCCTATGGCTTGAGCTACTCAAGGATTATGATTACATGATACACTACCACTTGGGGAAGGAAAATAAGGTGGAAATGCATTGAGTAGAAAGGATCATGGAGTTTTGAACCAGATGAGAATTGAAAGGGATCCTATTTTCATGGATCGAGTAAAGATGGATATGAGAATTACCATGGTAGGTGAAACATCGATACATTTTCAAATGGTTGCCAAACCATCTTTAATAGAAAAAATTAAGAGTTCTCAGACTGATGATGAAGAATTTCAAAAGAAGATTAAAGCTGTGAATGATGGGAGATTGAGTGACTTTGTGTATGAAGAAAGAATTTTGAAATTTGGGAAGAGACTTTTTGTTCCCGATATACCTGATCTAAAAAGGGAATGGTTATATGATGCTCATAATTCCAATTTCTCCATACACCCTGGGAGAACCAAAATGTATAGAGATTTGAAGGAACATTTATGGTGGGACAACATGAAGAGGGAGATTGCTGATTTTGTGTCAAGATGTATGGTTAGTCAACAAGTGAAATCTTGAAGGAAATAGCCTGGAAGAGTCATGCAACCTCTTCAGAGACCTGAGTGGAAATGGGATAATATCATGATGGACTTTGTCATGGGACTACAAAATACTCCTAGAAGGAACGATGCAATATGGGTAATTGTTGATTGTCTTAACAATTCAGCACATTCTCATTCTATAAGGGAGGATTTACCACTTGAATGTCTAACAAGACTATATATTAATAAATTTGTGAGACTTCATGGAGTACCCATATCAATTGTTTCTGATCATGATCCACATTTTACTTCAAGATTCTGGAAAAGTATTCAGAAAGACGTGGATACTGAACTTCATTTGTGCACTGTCTACCACCCCCAGACTGATGGACAATCATAACGGACTACACAAACCTTGGAAGACATGTTGAGATCATGCTCACATGACATTCAAGGTATGTGGGATCAATATTTACCTTTGGTAGAATTTTCCTATAACAATAGCTTCCATTCAAGTATTCAGATGACACCATATGAAGCATTATATGGAAAGAGATGTCGTACACAAACTTGTTGGGATGATGTTGGGGAAAGAAAACTCGTAGGCCTAGAACTAGTGGAGGAAATGATGGAAAAGGTGAAGATAATACAAAACCACATCAAAGCAGCTCAAAGTAGGCAGAAGAGTTATACTGACAACCGAAGGAAGGATTTTTAATTTTAGATAGGAGGTCATGTTTTCTTAAATGTATCTCCATGGAAGGGAGTTATACGTTTCGGTAAGAAAGGTAAATTTTGTCCCAGGTACATAGGAAATTTCTAAATTCTATAACGAATTGGGGATATAGCTTACCGTTTGGAAATTCCACCAAGTCTCTCCAAAGTTCACGATGTGTTCCACATATCACTATTGAGAAAATACATGCATAACCCAACGCATGTACTCAACTATGAAGAATTGGAATAGGTACCTGATATATCTTATTGAGAAGTTCTGGTCAAGATTCTTGATACGAGAGAACAAGTGTTGAGAAACTAGATGACTCATCTGGTAAAAGTTCTATGGAGAAACCATAAGATGGAAGAGGCAATGTGGGAACCCGAGGAACTTATGATGAAGAACCACCTGAGTCTTTTTATGCAGTAATATTCTAGAAATTTCAAGGATGAAATTATTTAAAGGAGGAGAGAATGTAACACCCCAAGCTTCCACGGTATGCTTCTCTTTTAATAATATAGTAGCGTGTGTTGTACGCAACTTCGAGTTCTAATACACAACACAACCAGTCAAACTAGCCGTTATGAATAGTAATACCCACTTTTTGAAATTTTATACATTTTATCATTCAAAATGGACTTCATTTTTGGATTCATAATATTGAAATTATCTTAAGGTGATTTTTTGGTACATTTCTGATAACGTTCATATTTTGATGAATAGTTAAAATTACTAAATTTTAATTAAAAACATCATTTTTATTCGAAATAATTAATTGTGATAAATTGTGAATTTGAGTGGTTTTAAATTATATTTAGAATATATTTTTACCATTTAATACAATGTTGGTTATTGGACGTAATTTCACATTTAAACCAAACATAAACAAGTGTCAATCTTTTGATAGTTATTATCTCTTAAAAAATGCTTTTTGTTTTAACATCGGGAATTAATTTTAAATTAATTTATGCCAATTTTGTGTTTTAAATATAGAAAACTGGATTCGATATTTAGAATCAGAAGTTCCAAATTTTGTAAATAGGTAACATTTATTTTTAGATATTTTGAATAATTACTTCGGTAAATATTTTATTTACCATGGTTAAAAGGTAAATCTGGTAAATAAGGGTAAAAATCAATATTATAATAATACTAAATTACAGTAAAACGTGTCCTAAACTTATTGGTTGATACATATCCGACCATTGGCATCTTTGGGTTGATTTTTGGACCCCATGGATCCACATGTAAATGATAATGACACATTATATTAACTAAGTTAAAGAAAATACAAAAATGATATAAGCATATTTCTTTTAGTAAACCAATTTTTACATAGGGTTATATATGTTATATATTCGACTATAAATAATAATTAGAAATTTAAAAAGATTTTCTACATAATGGTATTTTATTTATAATTTTTATACATTAAATAATTTAATTTATTTATGATGCAATGATGATGCAGTAATTACCTTATTAGTGAAATATTAACATAATTGATATTATAAATAACCAAATAAATATAATTTGATACATTTAATGAATTAAACGAATTTTATAGATTAATATGTCATGTTATGGTTGATTAAATCAATTAGTTTTGAAGTAATAATGTTGTTGTGAATTTAGAAAAAACAAAATACCAAATAGTGTTAAAATTGACATAAAAGAGTTTTTAAAAGAAATATTATATTATTAATTGATATTCAATTCCTAAAAATCTATGGTTCGGCCAGGAGACTTATATAATGATTGGTGTATCATTAATGGACAACTTGGTGGTCTCTTGGAAATATATAGTATGTTTATTAACTGTATAATATAAAAATTCAAAGAGACATGGTAAATGTCAAACTATTTAACTAAGAGTTAAATAAAAAGGATAAAGTTAATATAGAGAACCTAACCTATCTAAAATATATTATTTGAGTGGTTTTTGGCCTATCCCTACCTTAATCTTTAAATAATACACTTTGGAGCCATTAGAAACTGAATATGAATTTATTATAAAATAATATTTCTAGTTTTTCCAAAGGTGACCCTCACCTCTCTTATAAAAGGGCACTCCACCTTCTCACTAATTCACACCTTCAAAGCCTTTTGGCTCTGCGCAACCCTGAACAAATATTCTCTCAACTTTCCTAAATTCATCCTAGAGGCCTTACTTTATTCAGAAATCCAACCTAAGGATCCCTTTTGATCAAATCAAAATGAAGAACCGGAAGAAGAGGTAATGTTTTCACCACCCTCTTTCTAGTTCTTTTCTTCTTCAACTTCTTCTTTCTGTGTTACTTACATTCTAAAATAATAACTATAGTATATTCAATATACTGTTATGTTATTATAAATATGGTACAACCATATTCAGTATTCTATTGATCCTTTTAATGACATGTCATTATACCTGTGTACGTACGACTTACCGTCTCCACATCGTGGTGTAATTGTTATTGAAAACATTATTATTTGGATGGGTGTGATAATAATTTTTAATTGATGTAAATAATAAATATAACATGATTATTATTCCTTATATATTATATAATATCCAATTATATATTATTTTAATATAAATATAATGATATTGTCGCTCATGCGTACGTACGAACTACCGTCTCCACGAACGCGATAAGATTCATTCCCCATCATATCCATTCAAGAATAATTTTAATTTGATGGTTAAAAATAATGTCTAAGGACTTTATATCATTCTGTATATGAATAAGATACAACATATCCATAACAAACATGACTTATGTAACATAACATATAAAAGAAAATGAGTATATTGACACCTGAAACGATGATAATAATAAGACATTATTAACAAAGCAATGTTAAAAGATAATATATGATATCATATTAATGTATATGATTATTATAAAATTTAATAACAATTATTTAACCATTATATAGGAGGTTAAACTACCCTCAACCATGTAAAAGTACATGTTAAGGGTTTATTTCACAATCTCTTCATTATCCAATGTTGTTTATAAGTAATTATCTATTGGGACCTCTTTATCATCCACATCCATGTTTCATAAAAAAGTATTTCAAAACATTATTACAATTTTATATACTATGGATTAAGGTCATTTATAACCTTATTTGACTTTTTATAAGATGTTTATAAATAAATATTTCCGTCATTTTCCAAACAAGGTCATTTTTAACCTTTTCGACAAAATTAAGGTAAGAATGTCTTTTTTAACTTATACGGCGTGTGTGGATATTTTACGCTGTTATAAAATCATCAAAGCTTTCGTTACAATCTTATAAGAATATTTTAAAAGTTAATGTTTTATTTTATAATTATGTGACTTTTAAATGATTTAAAAAAAAGAGATATTTCTCTCAAATAGTTTTGATTTCATCGTTGTCAACATCCTTTGATGGAGTTTAAGCTTATTTGAAGTTGATTTGTTATGATAAAAAACTTCCATATAGTATTAAAGGTTTTGTGATATGTTTGACTATGGATGTGTTATTTTTATACCATTCATGGTTTATGGAGAAAGTATTGACATTTAATATGCTAGTTTTAATATGAATGTTTATGTTATGTTTAAACCTTTTCATATGTGGAATGCATTGGACATAATAAGTGACAGGTGGAGCCTTCTATAGCTCATCAATGCATTGGTAGGTCTCATGAGACAAACTACTATCCTGGCCAAGGCCTTGAAAAAATATTATTTGTAGTCTTGGCACAAGGCCTTGACTATATGGTTATGATAGTCTGACATTATGCATTACATCATTATGAAAGTGGTTATTGATATTTCTTGTGATTATTCGACTAGTAGAATATCTATATGAATAAGTAAATGGAATTATTTCATTTTATTTCTGCCATATTATTCTGATGTTCAAGTTTGAAAGGTTTTTCTTTTAGTTATACATTGCCTTAAATTTTTATGCTTATTTATGAAATTTTCCGCTATATTGTTATCCTTACTGGGCATCTGATCTCACCCCTTTATATGTTTTATTTTTTCCAGGATGTGAAGTCGTATTTTATGAATGACCTGCAGGGATATTATAAGGGGATATGAGTGTGGAGACAAGATGTTGTTGTAGTTTTCACTTTATGATGTAATGTAATCTTTATGAATGAATCTAATGATTCCAAGTCTACTAAACTAATCAGTCTTTCAATACTTGATCTTTTGTGATAATTCCAATGTTATATAATAACGCATCGAATCTAGGTAACTGGAGTCGGGGCTTTACAATCGAATAGTGATAAATATGGAATTTTCATTCAAAAATACTTTTTCATTTGGTTTATTTGTAAGGTTAAATTATATTTTAAATTATTTTTTAAAGTCCAGTTATATTACTTATACTTAAATTAATCCAATTGAGTTTATTGTAATTGATTTCACTTTATAATTGGATATAAAAACATAGCATGCTTTTGAACATATTTACTTAAAAATTGCATTGTCATCCCATTTGTGGGATTAAATTTAAATTAATTTCTAAAAGTTTTGGGATTTGAATTTGAAAAAATGGATTCCATATATTTAATCATCATAATTTAAAATGTTTAAAAAGTTAAAAATCATTTTATACTAAATAACTTAGTGAGGGTTATTAAAATTAATTACAACAATTAAGAAAAAAATAAACTTAACAACGGGATAAACCTTAATCTTAAGAGTCAAAATGAATTAAAAAATTTATCCAAAATCCATTTTATGTTCATATTTATAACCTATAATACCTTCTATCTAATATTTACCATTATTTTATCCACATGACATGTGAAATGTAGTTGGAATTATACTTTGAAAATTTTACAAGAGTGTTACTCATCCTCCACTATAAAGAGGAAGTCACCTATCTTAGTTGTTTATACCTTTAAAGCCTTTTATCTAGCCAAAAAATATGATAAAATAAGATCCCAACATCACTACCTTACTATTTTAATCTTTGTTTATGTAATAAAATCAACTGGGGAATCCCTTTGGTGAAAACCAAATGAAGTTATCCAAATAATAGGTAACATCTATCATCAAGCTCTTTTGATTTATTTTCATTCTCTACCCAATAAAATCATCTTATTTCATTATTATATAACAACATCAGTAACCTAAATATAATGATATGTTTTTATTACAATTAATAGAACGAATCTTATGCACACTTCCTCTAATTGGTAGCAAACTTACTGTTCTTATATACAGTGAACTACCATCTCACAAAACGATGTTATTAATTTTTTCTTTACCAACTCTCATGGATGGGAATTCTGATGTAAACTATGTTTTCACGTGATATATATATGATATTTTTTATTTATTTAATATTATTTAATAATTACATAAAACAAACCTTAAATATTTATTTTTTGTGAAAATCTGATACCTTCGTTTTTGGACGTGTGGACTACCGACTCCTCAAAGTGATTTTCTTCAGTCACACATTACATGGAATGAATTAATGATGGTTTAGTAATATTATATAATATATATTAAATAATAATTATAATTAATTATAATATATATATATATATATATCATTTACTTTCATTCATTCAATATAATAATAAAATGGAAACATCATCCATGTATACGTATGGCCTACGGTCTACGAGATTGGTTTATTCCATTTCATACTTCTATATTCTATAGATAATTACAAATACAAATTTATTTATTATATATGATATTTATATGGTGTTTTGAATTCTAAAAATAACTATTTAATAATCTATTGAAGAGGAAAAGGAATAAAAAAGAAAAACATATATGAAAAACAAGGAGTTTATCACCTAAAACATAACTTTAACATGGAGTTATTAATGAATTGGTAATATAATGTCTTAAGAAAATAATAAATGATACTGTATATATTAATATTGTTATTTTATAGTTGTATAATAAAATTATAATTATTACAAATTATTTTTTAATGAGTATAACAAGATTCAATACATAAGGTACGGGTTTTCTCATCTTGCATTTATTTTCCATGAGACACAAGCCATGTTCACCTCCTATTTATTATATGTGGTGTGTGTAATGTCCATGTAATTATTATATTATTATTATAAATAAATTAATGGGTATTTAAATATCTATTTTATGATATTTATTTCATGGTTTTTATGCTTCAAAATTTACCAAATTGGTAAAGTAATTTTTTCTAAATTTTCCTTATTTGAGACACATGTCATGTTATGCACCTATATTTTTATATTAGATGTATATATTGACATTATGTTTTTATATAATAAGTATAATTATTTTCATGAAATTTTATTCTTCATATAAGGTTTTCATTTCTTTTTTATTGTGATTCAAATTTAACAATGTTTTAATGGTTTATTGCCACACTCTCTTCGTTTATTTAGATTGTTTATTATTATACTTCCATTGATGAAATATTAAGATCAATATCTCAATATCTCTCCTAAATATTGTTAGCCTCTGTTTATCCATGTTATATCCAACTAATGGTACCATTTTTTTACTCTTTGGTAATTAAGATAGTTATGAAAACAATTTTATAAAAATATAACATCATTTATCCTTTCTGCTAGAAATATGTTTTCATTCAAAATTTTGATTTCTAAAAATGTTTTCAGAAATGTTTTTCTATTATCCTATGATATTTAATGGAACTTTATACCCATTTATTACCTTTTTAAAAATGGTTTTAAATAGAATATTCTGGTCCTTTTCTGAGTAAGGATGTTTTCTAAACTTTTATGTTGCAAAAAAATGATTGAATTATACGGACATACCCACCATCATGATCATATTTTTTTATGTTTCCTTTTTATGTATTTTTTCTAAAGAAATTTTTTTCCATAATATTCTTTAAATTTTTTAATTTAAAAATTTTTTTTCAAGGAAAATGGTTTTTTTTAAAAAATTATGATTAAAAAAAATTAAAATGATTTTCAAAGAATCCCTTATATGTTTTAAAGATGATTTTTTCAAGTAAAATAATTTAAATTATCTCAAATCCTATTTTATATGATTTAAATTTATTTTCAAATATTTCTAAAACAAATCTCATTTTTTTCCATATTCTTTTATAATTTTTCAACAAAAACTTTTTTCAATGTGGTTTTAATCTTTTTTGTAGGTTTTAGAGGTTATTTTCAAGGAAATGGTCTTCAAATGTTTTATGTTTGAAAAAATTGTTTTTCAAATCATAAAGGTTATTTTCCACAAAAATTCTTTTTAAATTAATTTTAAAAATTATTTTCCATCATAGCTGACATCTGTTGATGTTAATCATGCATTTTTGAGAAATTATCTTAACATTATTTTTATATTGTTCATCAAAATGGTTTATATTTTGTTGGAATGATGTTTTTGAAACCCATTTATATTTTATGGGTTATATGTTTATGAAATTTTTTCCCTTTTATGGGTTATATTTTTATGAAATCAATTTCCATTTTCAAGGGGTTTATGTTTATAAAACCCACTTCTTTTCATGCGTTATGTTTTGATGAAATGATTAGGAAACTTGTATATTATTCCACAGGTTATGATATGTTTAACTATTTATGATATCAATTTAATTTCTTGGGTTTTGATATGACTATTTATGATCTTCTAGTACACGTATATATGATTTCATTATGATATGGTTGGGACCTATATCTCTCCCCAATGCATTGAGAATGTATTTATATCTTAGGAGGTAGACATGTTTGAAATGGGGAGTGAACTCAATTCAGTAAAGTAATTTTTCCACTAATATAGTCTTGGGAGTGAAATTTCACTATTAAGGTGGTCATGGTAGTGAACCCTGACTACCAAAATGGTATGGGGTGTAAAAAAATACTAATAATATATCCTTGGTAGTAATTCCTTGACTATAATGGAAATAATTTTATATGATTATGTGTCTACCATAAATTCTATGTTTTATTCTTATGTTATGATTTCATGGATTATACTGTTAATTCCATTATGATTCTTGTCTTATTAAATTCCTATATTTATTCCATGACTCATTTGTATGATCTTTGATATGCAATTAATGACCTTATAATTTTATGATCATTTTCTCATACCCTTATTCATGTGTATCTCTTTTATTTAACCTCACTATGCATCATATCTCACCCCTTTCATATGTTTCCATTCCCCAAGTTATGAAGATTTTCTTAAGTAGAAGTACTAATGGGTATGATATTTTTGGGAAACATTTAAAATATTTCACCATGTTAGAATATTTTCTTCCAAGTTTCAAAAGCACTAAATTATTACGGTCCTTGGGTATGTAATTTATTTAATTTGTAAAATATTCATCTTAAATTATTTAATATCCATGTTTGTTAATTTTGGGTCACTTTAGTGGCCATTATATAAGGTTTTTTTATATAGGTTTTTAATAAGATATTAAATGAATGAAACACTTAACTTCATGCTCTAGTGGATGTTTTCGTAATTCCATAGAAAATATATCAACTAATTTATCTAAAAAGCTATATTATCAATTTTAAGGTTATGTTTTCCATATATATATATATTATTTTTTTCTCTTCTTCCCTAGTAATCACATTTCGAAATGTTATTGGTGGTGGATATAGACATTAATCAGACGACAAATACTTCACTCTAATAAAAAATAATTCAACATCTTAATCACGAGTCATAATTTCCTCCTCTTTTTAATAAATTTTTACATAATATTTTCAAATTAATTTTGTTCCCTGAAATCTATAAAATTAAAAAATAGTTTTAATAACGAAGTATATAAATAGGGAATATATATTTGTAAGAATTGGAACTTCCTAATACAACTTTTTTCAATGATATTCCCAATAATATTTTATACTCACAACTCCCTTCTTACTTTCCTGGGGAAATATATAATTTTATTACAAAATATAAAAGATATAAAAGATTCAAAGGATCTATAATCAAATAAACCATTAGATAAATTTCATTCTATGACTAATGTACCTACCACCACAAATTTGGGAACTTCTACCTTTGTTATAGTGATCATATAATCTTGAATGTCTCATCTTGTCATCTTCTATGATTGATTCCTTTAATTCTTGGGAAATTAGTTTGAATATTGAATCATTTATTTATAGTTGAGAAAATAGATAAATTTTGTCTCTTTATTTCCCTTACATTCAGGATCCAGATGACCCATACCTATTCACTTATAATAGATTCCCATGGCCTTCCTAAATATTCCCAGATGTTTTGAAAAACAATTTTCACATGATAAAAATTGAATCATTTTCTTATCCTTCCATGTGTTCCATGTTTCTATGTGTTCAAAAAAACTCTTCTTATCTTGATTCCCATTGAATATATATGATCTATAAAATTCCTACTATATTTTTATGTAACATAAAACTATATCATCAAATGATAAAACATTTTCCGAAACCAATTCCCTTGGGATAATTTTATTAATCCCCTAAAAGAAATATTCAATCTTATATGATTTATTTTGTATGTAATACATATTATATTTGTAAAGTCTTCTAAATGTATCCTCATACTTCATGAAACATTATTCTTCCTTTTTTCATTGATATTAATAACTTTCTCTTCATTTCAATTCATTACAAATGTGGAAAATATTTTTTGAAGTATGAAACTTTAAAATATCTCCATTCTAGGTGTTCTATTTCATCTTCAACCATAGTATTATGGATCAACAAAAACCACTGATCATCATTTACCTTTAGATAATATAATTCTAGTATAACATTTTATTTTTCATCATATCCCAATACTAAAAATATCTTTTCAAGGGACTTAATCCATTGATCAACTACCATAGGATTAGTGGTAACACAAAATGATGGGGGATCCTATAATATAAAATGATCTAATATCATTTCATGGAATATTATTTTTCACTATATGTAAAAGGTTATTAGTCATAACCTTAGTCAAATTCCCTAATATTGAATGGATCTTCTCAGCACCAACACCACTTGTATGGTCTTGATCAACATAGAAATTTCTACATTGACCATGAGTATTAATTTAAATATTTCTACATAGCACAGTTTCTAAAAAAATTATTTAATTAATTATTTAATAACATTATGAATTTTAAATCATAATATATAATTCTAAACCTGGTGTAAGACATAACATTAATTGAAAATTTATGCACTTTTAATATAGAAATTATAAACTGGGTTTCTTTGAGAATATCATTAAATAATAAAAATATTTAAAAATACTTCATAATGTTTTTTCAATAAAATTTTTATTAACCATATCATATCCCCCATGAGTGTTAAAATATGTTCAATGTAACGAAACACTCACCATCCAAAATAATGATGACTGAGATATACTTATACCAACTTTTTTCATGGTTATTACCCCTAGATGAATATATGACAAAAAATGTCCTCTTTTACTATATATACAATGATTTATTTCATGGAAAACACCACATAATCTCTTCCTTACCCAAAATTTGTTATGATATTCCCCAATAATACATATCCTCAATGTCTATCTCGGGTTATTGTTCCCTAATCTATTTTTCCTTAAATCAGGTTCTTGATGTTTCTACTAAAAATTATTTCATACCAACTCAAACAATCGTGACTCTAGTAACCAATAGTCAGTGGTTTCCTTAATACATTGGCATAAATTCTAGGGGTCTAATCCTAAAGGATTGATCAATTTTGTAGTATTGGATATCTAGATACAAGAATGATACAAATTTTATATTGTGAATAAAATATAAAAAAATAGTAATTGAAAACATTCGACATCCTTGAACTCATCGAAATAATTCATCTTCATATCCTATATAAAGTAAAAAAATAATAGTGAGCTGAAATTACCAGTAAGGGTTAAATACTGTGGAAACTATCATGAGTGAATAGGCCATAATCAATATGGAGAGGTAAATAATTAAAAACATAATCTATTTAATCCATAACATGAGCACAAAAATGCATCCTTGGATAATAATATCCAAATAATAAATGAAAGAAATTAATAATATTAGAATACATTATCTTAATCATCATGATATATATACCATAAAGAACTTGTGTTAATATAGTTTAAAAGTATGTGTAGGTATACACCAAAACCCCCATTCAATTTGGCCAATAGATTTGTCTCATGAGATCTTTTGATGCTTCAATGGAATATTTATAACTAGTCCCCATCAGTTAATATATTTTAAATTCATTCCTCATATATTTAATTAACAATTCAACTCATAACTAATATGTATTATCAATAAAAATCTTTATTGGGTAAATAATATTTATTTTTTAAGATTTTCCCTAATCAATGAAATAACATTCATAATAAATCACAGTATATAAAAATGGTATAGGGTTTAGGAAGTAAACATATCTATGAAATAAAGAATATGAATATTTAATATAAATTTAATATACATTTAAAATAGGAAATTTAAATTTTCAAGGGAAACTCAATGGACAAGAAATTAATAGGGGATAAAATATGACCATTTATTCATTCAAAATATATGTTTTGTAATAAGATAATTTCCTCTGCAAAATTAATGAAAATTTAAGTGAAGTTTTAAATTAATATTCCATTAAATATTTAACTTTATAAATAATTATACATTTGTATAAAAAGATAAATTACATATAAGGGTTATGGCGACGGGGATGTCCATTAATTCTGTATATGTTAAAAAACATACCTTTTGATTTTTTGTAAAGAGATTATAAAGTTACTCATTAAAAAATTGAAATATAACATTAATACCTTTGAAAATTTCATGTATAAAATAAAATGTCTTTAATAAATTATTTTAGTAGTAAAAACCACTCTTTTTAAACAATTCTGAAAAATTTGGACATAGAAGAACAATATATCTGATTAAAAGAGAAATGAAATATCTTTTCTTTTAAAAATTTAATTTCATGATTCAAGTTAAAAAGAAAAGAAACATTATAAAAAAATATGGAATATACTTAAATATATATAGGTTAATATAATTTTTATAACTTATTAAGGATAAATAATTAGATTCGTTCAATGAAAATAAAATCAATCTGAAAATAAAGTGAGATCATAAAATAAATTCCTTCCTCTTTGGAAACATTTAAATTATAACCTGATTAAATAATAATATTGAATTGAATCATTTATCATCATGAATAAATAGGTATTCAGGTTCAAAATATCAAATGGTTATTATATACACCACATAAAACTAAAAAGGTGCATAATAACAAATATGCCTCTGTGGAATAGAAATTGAGATGAAATACCTTACCTCACACTTACCTTTAGTTGAACATACAATAAAAAATATTATAATGGTTTTAAACATGTTATTAATTTATACCATAACCATATTCATATATAAAATATCATATATAATCCTCTTATAACATCTTATCATCCGTTTTTTGGTAATATTTCATTATTAACATTGTTTCAGGTGTTAAGTACTTCGTTTTCTCATGCATGTTTTGTTTTGGAAGATCCGATTTTTATTCATAGGATATATGTTCATATTATACATAAATATATTAATGTTACAAATTCTAAATTTATTCGTTATATTTATTATTATAATAATATTCTAAATTTATACATGGAAAACGAATCACATCATTTCATGGATATGATAAGTCATACATATATACGAGTGATGTTATAATTTCCTTAATGGGTGAAAGGTTAACGAATTGGATAATATATTAATTTTTCATAATCAATATAATTTCATAATTATCATATATATTAATTATTTTTATCATTATAACTATTCATGTAAGTGAGTCATTGAAAATAAATTACATCGGTTCACAACGAAGTAGTATTCCATATGCAGGAGCGATGATTTTGTTTCACATATTATATAGAAGGAGATGGATAAATATTATAATATTAAATTATAATATCTATGTATATTTTATATATTTTTTATTATAATTCAATTTCTAAGACATATTTTAATATGAAAAAATAATATGTAAAAAAGAAAGAGCTTAGTGAAGATGTTTACCTTTTCTTAGAGAAACATCCTTTGGATCTATTATGAAGGACCCAAGGGATAGTATGTTCTGAAAAAAAACCTTTAGAATATATATAATTATTTTTTGGAGAAATTTTGGATGTTTTCTTTCATGATAAATGGATTAAGAGGTGTTAGTAAGTGAGTGTATAAGGATCACCTTTAGGATTGAGTTGAGTGGTACACTTTTAATGTTTCAATGTTTTTTAAAAACATTATGTTACTTTATTTGAAATATGGCCACAAGATGGATCATATTAAAATTTTATAAGGATAATTTTTAAATAAAACAATATAATGTTGTTTCAAAAACTTTTTATGTCATTTTTTACACTTATCTTTTTAAATTAACTCCTGATAACCCCGTTTTAACCTTAACCAAGGTAATTATTTTTTACATTTTTTATTATTCATTATGATGAAAAATTAAGTTCACCTTATTAAATAATATTAATTATTCTAATTAAAAATATGGATTCCATTTTATAAAATTCAATTCAATGAATTTATTTAATTTAATTTAAAAATAAACCAACAAAAGATGTCGAAATAAAGTTTTTCAAGAAATTCATTTTTCAAGTATAAGCTGATATTATATTAAATTAATGACTTGTACTAATAAATAAATTGATTTAGATTCATATATTTATATATATAATCTATAAAAATTATATAAATTATTAATAATTAAATATTAATATAATAAATTTTAATGGGAAGACATTTTTCCTTTTTAATAAAACTATTTATTGAATAGTATCTATTTTACCTCCAAATGATAATATATTTGTCTATATCAAATTGATATTCATAAAATTGTTAATTCAATATATTTTAATAAATAATTATAAATAAAAGTCATAATAATTAAATATTAAATACTAAATAATTTATAAAATCTTAATTCTAATGTAAAATTTCTAAAATTCGTTCTAGGATTATATTTATCTAGTAAGTTCAAAATCAATATTCATCCAACAAAATTTAAAATTTTCTAAAATTAAATATTAAAATTTCCATTTTATCAATATTTAATTAATATATAATGTTCAATTAATATAATTTTAGCTCACACTTTTTAAATAGAATCAATTATTTGGTTGAATTTTCTATAAATAAAATTTAAACTTAAAAATATATTTTTCAAAAAAAAAAATCTTGTTTTGTGTTTATAATTTTTATCATAAATTAATTTATACAACTTATGTAGATAGAATATTGAAAATTGGATTTCATATTTGGAATTATGAGGCCAAGATTTGGTAAGTAATTCTTTTTTTAGTTTTTCATTACGAATTGCAAACTTTGTTAATAGTTTTCACCTCAGTAAGGGTAAAATCATTAAAATAGGGTTAAAACCATGGTATATATTCTCAAAATCAACCCAAATCATTGCATTAGAAAAATTTAATTAATTTTTCTTGTCCAATTACATAAAATTTCAGAATATATAGCCAATTTTTTCTATTTTTCATTGATATTATCATTTATATTACATTAAGAAAATAATAAAAAAACCACCCTTGACTTTAATATCTCTGATAATTTTCCATAAGGATAAAATTTGTTTATGCTTAGTTTTAAAAGTTCATTTTTAAATTTTTTATTTTAAATTTGAATGATTTTGGTTATCATGGTAATTTATTTTTAATTTTTAATGAAAAAATTGTTACCTTATATACTTACGCAGCAATGATATAGTATTTATTCAATTTTAAGAAAAATAAAATAAATTATTTTAAAAATATATAATGTATTAAAATTTTGATAAATGATTTACTTAAATGAGTTTTTTAATATGGATATGACATATTAGGGATGCTTGAAAGGATTATATTTGAATTACATCATTGTCTTGTTGTCTATAAAGTCATTATAAATGAATAGTTCCAAAAATGAAATTAATGATATTTTATGGAAATAATACTTTATTAAATTGTTATAAAAAGATATAAATAATGAAAGAGGAAAAGGTTGATATATTTAGGTCTAAAATTTCATCCATTGACCATTTATGAGTCAATTTTCACCGTATTAGTAGAATTATTAAAATTTAATATTGAAAAAATAGTTACCATGGTTAAGGTTAAAATTTATTGACCATGATATTAAAAAAGATGATTTTTAAAACACCAATTATATTATACATGTTTTATTGGAAAAAGTGATTTATAACATCCCCTAATCTGTCACTCTCTCATGTGTCCAAATTAGGTTGGTTATTGGACATCAAGAATGCCTCCCTTTACTCCATAGGTTATTGATTATAAGTAGTGGTGTATAGAATATAGTGGGGATACAATACCTCCTAGTAAAAAGTTACAATAATGAAGAAATAAACCATAATAATAAGTATTATTGTAATGGAAAAATCAAATACTATATAATATACAACTCGAAGGTAATGGAAAAACCAAGTATTTCAAATAAAAAATAATGTACTGTAAGGATATAATGTATCCAAATGTAAAACAGAAAGTAATACAGATAAAATACCATAATTACACAAATAAATTCAAAACACCCCAGTATAAAACCCCAAGTTGATAATTTCTCAAATGTCCAAACTATCCAGTAATAAGTAATAAAAAAACATGGTCATTTTCCCTTTCTTAACTTGATCTATGTAATATTTTCAGGTACCAAAAACATTCCTGAATAGGGTGCGAGTAAACCATTGTTGGACGACACCACAATTTTAAACAAAACCATTATAATAAAACCCACATTAAATAATGTGATAAATAGGGGTATTAATTACTCAAATTAATATAATAAAATAATTTATATACTTCGGTACCATAATAGAATATCTATAATAATGTAGCACATATCTTCCAACTATAACCATGTAACCATGGAATAATCACAAAACAAAGGAAATACCTCCATATAATCATTTCATTATAATCTGGTAAAGACATATAATATTTACAACATAACTAAAACAAGCCCATTATATAACCATTTTAGGATAACCAGGGAAATATACATATAAATTACAACATAACCACGATGATCCCTTTATATAATCATTTCATCACAACTGGGACAAGAACTTTAATTAATCATTTCAGCATAACCAAACAACATTTAATAATGAAAATAATTACACAAAAATATCATAAGACGCTAGGGTTAATTCAACCAATTTCCATTTTTCGTCCAATTACCCACTCAATAAGTAAAATATGTCTTAAAATGTTATAGTGAAAGTATGCCTACACAATTATTTTCAAATCAACATCATCAATTTATATAATAAATTAATCCTTTTTAAGGTGAATATATCATAAGAAATAACCAGAGGCCTCATGTCATGCTAAATCACACTTTAAAACATTAACCCATTCATTATTGTTCAATGGAAGGCCCACTCTATAGGTAGGAACAATCTTGTTCGTAAAACATTTTCATAAGGGATCCAATGGGTAACCAAACAAATAATTTATCATCATCGTTGTTCAATTAATTAATCGATTTGTTTTGTCATCACTGCCACATAGTATTGAAAATGATTGAAAAATTATAAATAAACCATAGGGTTTTGTTCTAGACCAGCTACATGTATCTGGGGATCAATGCAACACTTATAATAGGTAAATCAAACAAAAGATAAAGGTGTTGAATATCACAAATAAAACCAGAGATAAAAACTTTCTCAAAACATTGGGAAGGGTAAAATTTCTCCAAAATACTAGACATTTTCTTAGGTTTGGGAAAGAGAAATTGAGAGATTCTTGGGGTATAAATAATGAATAAAATTTGAAACACGTATTTAAAATGGTTGAGGATAAGAAATACCAGATATGAAAGCCTTTCTGGACAAGTATTTTCTAATTTATGAGTAATGGTGAAAACATGTCACCTTGGGTTAAAATAACCCCAAACATACACTATATGACGTGAACTAGTTTCAAAGACTGTATTCATTTAATGCCTTGACCAGTACACAATATTTTTTTTAGAAATAGTTACATGTCTTGTTACATGTTCACAATGTGTAAATTTCCAGTAGACATCTCAGATATCAGTTTCTACACAAAAATTCTAAACCACCTCTTAAGACTTCCAATCCCATGGTGGACACTCATAATCCCTTGAAATGCTTATAAACAAACACCATTAATTCATAAAAAACATACATCATCAAAAATTAAGAAATTTTCCCCAGAAAACGATCTCTATCAAAAAAATTAACTCAAACACCATGGTCTAAAGAAGACTAAGAAAATAAATGAAAAAGGTTCAAAAAATAAATCAAAAAGGGTCATACCTAGAAAAATGATGGGAGCTTACAATATCCCCACCATATAATAGATCATCCATGAGCTACTATAAGAATCATTGAGGGGTATTAATGAACTAGTCTAACCACTATTATTGCATACCAAATACCCTCTCCTATGTATCCTAATAAAAATGAGCATGAAACCACTATACATAAACTAGTGGTACAGTCTTTCCCCACATATTCTTCTCACTATGGTCCACAATCTATATTGGATGCTCATAAAAGGATGAATCTATACCAATATTGGCTTCATCAAAATAGATTACATCATAAGGGTAGAGATGATATCTCTGAAGCTATGACATATTAAATTCATCATACATGGCACTATAATTCTGTGGAATGGATAATTAGTATTCCCCTAGACTGACCCATTCCACAATTTCAAATGGCCCAACGAACACGGGTTCTAACATTCCTTCTTTCTTCATATGACATTGATCTAACCTATGTGAATCCTGAAGGAAAACATGAAGACCAATCTAAGACTCTAAAGGTCATATATTATGATCATTTAAGGAGTTATTCATTCTATTTATAGTTACTAACCACCTCTTGATGAACTGAACCTATTCATACATCTTCTGTATGAGACTAGGCCCAACAAGTATAGACTCACCTACTTCCAACCAATAAAAGGAAAACATCGCAGCCTAGCATACAAAGCCCTAAAAAGTAACATATTTTTCATCTCATGGACTTTTTTATTAAATTATAAATCCATTAGTGTTAAATTATACACCAGTGAACCACCAAAATCCAAAACACGAGATCATAACATTTCATCTAGTGTTTTAATAATTCATTAGTATTGGCCATCATTATAGAGATGATAAGTTGTACTCAGAAGAACCTATGATCTTATATCCTTCTTAACACCCTTCTATAACCAATATGTGAAATGAGTATCTCTATAAAAAAAATACTCCTCAGAACACCATTCAACCAAACTATTTCCTACACATAAATACTACCCAAATCATCAACAGTGAAGGTATCCTTAATGGGAAAGAAGTGGTATGCCTACATTATTAAATATATGACCACCTATACTACATCATTCATATAGGGTGTCCTAGGTAATCCTATAACAAAAAACATAGTGACATCATCTCATTAATATTATGGAATGGTAAGAGGTTGTAATATCCCAACCTCCCTCTAGTGCTTGGCATTCACTTATTAATAGGTGAAACATCTCTCCACAAATCTAGTAACCTCTTATTTAATTCCTAGCCACTAGTACTATTTTTAAAGATCATGATAGATATTTTCCATACATGGTAGTACCTCCCATTGATAAGAAATAAACTCTCTCATTCTCTCCTCCAGAAAGACCGTAGGAACCCATACAAGACCATGTAAAAGGAGAGAATTGATGACACTAAGTGACCATCCCATTAATATCTCACCACTATATATTTTTTCTCTCAGAACTAATCCCTTTATATTAGATAACTTCTCATTCTTTATTTGGTCCCAAACCCTGGGTATAACAAATGTCGATGTAAGAGATACTTGCCTCTAAGGTTCCTGAATATCTAGACACATGTCTATAGTGGGTGTCATCATCCTCCACTCATCACAAGACACCCACACTACGTTTTCCTATGTCTTCTAGCTCAGGGAATCAGTAATTACATTTCCCTTTCCATATGTATATTCCAACACAATGTTAGAAGAATGTAGATACTTGACCCACCTCATCTATCGATGGTTTAGGATATGCTGAGAAAATATAAACCTGAGGTTCTAGTGGTATATGTACACCCCCAACCTATCACCCAAAATATAGTGTCTCCAACATATCAGGGAATTTACCACTAAATCAAACTCTAGATCATGAGTATTACAATTCCACTTAAGTGATCTCGGCTCTCTTGAGCCATAACCAACTACTTGATCCTCCTACATCAAAATATCTATGACTATAACTCTGGATGTGCTATAGTAAATGGTATCTTCTCTACCTAGTTTAGGTAAATTGAGGATTGGTGTGGAGGTTTTGCAACCTTTTAGATCTAGAAAATCCCACTCACAAGAATCCAACCAAAAAAAATAGACCTGCTTCATAGTCAACCTAGACATTGGTGCTACCAGATAGTAGAATTCCTAAATAAAATGATGATAATAACACACTAAACCCATAAAACTATGAATCTTGAATAAATTATTGAAAAGATCCCAATATAGCATGCATGTAACCTTTTTTGGGTCCACTCACACTCTCTCCTATGAGATGACATGACCCAAGAAGTTCACTTTTTCAATCCAAAAACTAAATCTGAGTATCTTGGCATAAATTTGATGTTATCTCAATGTACTCAAGATGATGTCAAATTATTGGTCATGATCATGTGATGACTAGGAGTACACTAAGATATCATCAAAAAAACACCACTAAATGATATAAAAAAGGCTGAAATATCTGATTCAATAAGGACATGAATACCACCAGTTCATTCTTCAAACCAAATGGCATCAATATAAACTTATACAACCCATACTTGATCCAAAAAGTAGTCTGATAGTATCATCCTCAACTGGTGGTATCTTGACTTGAAATAAATCTTGGAGATTATCTTATCATCTCTCAACTGATCAAATATATCGTTGATGTGTGGATATAGATACTAATTCTTGACTATCAACTGGTTTAATATATGCTAATCCAAAACTAAGAACAAAGTCCCATCATCCTTCTAGTAAAAAAGAACTATAGGTCCCTATGGAGATGTACTAGACTATATGAAACCCTTTGATTATATGTATTCAAACTAAAATTGCATTTCATGAAGCTATGATGGTTCCATCCTACATAGAAGAATAGAAAGTGGCTCTGTTCCCAACAATAACATGATCAAGAACTCAATCTCTCACTCAGTTAGTAACCAATAGAACTCATCATGAAAGACATCCTGAAAATGGTCTACCACTAAAGGATTATTAACCTGTTGCATCAACCCTCATCCAGAGAAAGACCTAATATCTAATACATGATACAATCTAATATACAATAAAAATGTTTTTTCTAATAAGCCTGAAGATCCCACACACCCTAGTGAGAATATATTTCTCCTTTTGGAGATAGAATGGTAAATCTCCTACAATAATATTTGGTGTGATAATGGAATAGAACTAGAAATTCCATACCAAGAATGAAATTGAAAGATATCATTTCCACCATATATAGTTCCCAATATAAATGATAGCCACCAACTTCTAGTGAACACACTTTAAAAAAATTTATATTCTATTAACTCACTTTCAGTGGTGTGTCGGTGGTCAATACCCCATCCAAACATTCCACAAACAAGAACACGCTATTTGTAAAAAGTGTAGATAAAAATAAATTTGAGGAACCTACATTAAAAAAAATGCAAGTCGGGGCATATGATATAATAATTGAACCTATGATGGTATATGGTCATGTATTCGCACTATCCATAGTAGACTATATAGAATGCAGGTGACTGTCCCATCTACCCAAGGCTCAAGTCTATCTCCCATGCACTATTCACTCGACCTGGTATAACCACTCCTACACTGGGCTACCATATGTTGGTGAACCTCAATAGATTCTAATAACAAATAATCATTATCTCATGGTTTCTCTAAATATAGATTAACCAGATAATTAACATGACATTATATTACTTCTACTTTATTTATCAGATACAATATGTATCTCATTTTCCAGTTTATATAGGTAAATATATCACATGAAATAAATATGTCCCTATCTTGGAAAATGCATGTAAAGATATATACCAATGTTCTTATCATGATTCATTTGTATCCATCTCATACCATATCGGAACACGATTAATAATCTCAATAAACAATAACATCAGGTGATATGGGAATCACTTAATGTGAAATAATATCAACCATGACAAGTGAACATCCTGAAAAATAATTAAATCCATGTGTATTTAGATTTTCCCCATATATGGGTTTACTACTCCCATCAAAAAGATCATTACCAAGGCCCAACTCATCCTAGTCTCCATTTAACCTTTCTCAGATTGTAAAGAAATAGAAAAGAACAACCTACCACCGATACTATTTTATAACATCTGCCAATCTGTAATTCTCTCATGTGGCTAAATTAGGATACTAATTGGACCCCAAGAATGCCTCCCCATACACTAGAGGATACTAACTGACAATGAGGTTGTATATAATATATTATGGAGATTATAAAACCTTTATCAGAGTTATAATATAATGGAAAATCCCTATTAATAAATATCATAGAAACAAAAAAGAGAATAAATAGTAAAATATAAAACTGAAAATTAAGGACAAACCATGTAAATAAAATAATAAAAAATGTTATATCATGATGTGATGTATATAAATTCCCAACTGAAAGTAATACAGGTGAAATACCATAATGAACCAAATAAACAAAAAATACTCTGGTGTGGAACCCCATGTTTTTCTTTTCTCCATGATCTAACCCATCCAGTAATAAAAAATAAACAACAAGTTCTTTTTCCCTTTTTTAAACCTATATCCATGTAATCTTATGGGGTACCAAATGGAATCCCAAATAGAGTTTTCATAAAAATTTGTAGGTTAACACCGCTGTGTCTAAAAAACTAAGTCAGATAATAAGTGGTAGTAATAAAGTGATAAACATATGTATTAATAAATGAACATAATATAATACAACCATCAACCTGCTTCAGCACCATGCCAGAATATCTCTGAGCATGTAGAACAATAATTCTAACCATAACCACAAAACCATGGCATAATCCCATAACCAGGTAAATCCCCCTATATAAGAATTTCAACATAACTATTCCATGACCTTAAGTATTATAGCATAACTGATACATTCCCCTTATATTCTAATTTCAACATAGTTGGGAAAATCCTTATAAGAATGATAGCTTGACTAGGCCAAGCCCTTTATATCATAATTTCAGAGTAAATAGGTTGAGAGATTTATATAATAATCTTAGAAGAACCGCAACACATGTCATAATAATAAGAATAGTACAATAATATCATAATAAAAAATTGTTAACTAATAAAATTACCATTTCTATTTCAATTACCCATTCATTCAATAAATTAAATCATATGTTATTTTCAACATACTTTTCACACCTAGTTATTTTCTAATCATCACCGTCCATTTCAATAATTAGTTATACTATTATCCAAGGTGAATTTATCATTATAAATCACCTGAGGTGTCATGTCATGCTAAATAATATTTTAAACATTCATCACATTCATTAATATTCAAGGGTTAGCTCACCCTATAGGTAACCCCATGTGAGGTTGCAAAATATTTAGATCCAAAGGGATATAATGGTTTTAAAACACATGATTGATCATCACATTGCATTTTTAATTAATGTTCACATTATTTCAACGTAATATCACAAGATTTGACAAACATAAAAAACTTATAAACCAAACATGGGTTTTTTTCTAGACTATCTTCATTTAGTCAGAGATTAACTCAATGTTTCTAATAGGTAATGCCAATTAAGGAAGAAGGTGGTGGATATCAAAAAGAAAAAATTAGATCAGACACATCGTTGGGGTGTCCGAAAGGGGAGAAAGAACTCAAAAATTACTTGGGGTTTCTCAAGCGTTTGAGAGAGAGAGCTTCATGGTAGATAAATAAATCAAACACACATCATGGAATTAAAACGGGTGATATAGATAAATAAATGACGTGTAATCCTTTCACATATTCTATTTCCAAATGTACGGGTTACCCCCAAAAACCATGTCACCACAGTTTAAAATAACCCTGAACAGAAATTACATGATTAGAACTACTTTCATCAAATATATAAATTCCACACCTTGAAATAGTTCATGGAATCTCCCTGGTGATAGTTATACATCATGTAACATATTGATAGCAAGGAAATTTCTAGCATATATCTCTATGAATAGTTTTTATGAAAAAATCCCAACCCATCATTAAAGCCTTAAAAACTCAAAAAACAACTCTTGTAAGCCCTTGAAACACATATACCCAGACTCCATTAATTCAAAAAAACATACATCCTTAAACATTCGATCATTTTACCCAAAAAATTCTCTTTACCACCAAATATAACTCAACCACCAAGTACTAAAGAAGAATGAAACCCAAAACAAAATAGTTTCAATGAAAATTTAAAATAAGGATATACCTAGAAAAAGATGGGATCTTACATGATTTCAATAAAATCCTACCTTATCTTCAAATATGTTGAAATATGGAAGCATTTTACTTGATAATTTCACTATTTATATTAATCCTTAAGGAAATTCTAATTGTACCTCCACCCCTCACTTATAAAAGGGAAACCCTCCTTTATCTTCTTTACAAAACATTCAGACTTCTAGATCATCCAAACACTAACTAAATCTCTTACCAACTTCACTAGGCACGAAATAATGGTTTTTTATTCTTAAAATACCATTATTATGAAACCTTAATATTCTATTAAATAATTTTCATTCAAATGAAATTAACGTTTTAAATATTTTTTGTTACATGAAACACCAACTTTAGCTTGCATTACATGCAACACCATGTTTATCTTGAGTTACATGTAACATCATGTTTATCTATCATTACAAATAACACCATGTTTATCTTGAATTATATATAATAATGAGGTTAAACAAAACATGACAAAATATTAAAATATTATTATCATATTTTTCACCAAGCTGTTCGAATGGAGGGTATGAATATGATTAACTAAATTATGAAAATATATAGTTTACAAATGTATATAAAATAAAATATTCTATGAAAATATAATTAAAAAATTCTCATCAAAACTATTCCAAAAATTTATTTCTATGCAAATAAAAGTATTTTTCCTTAATAAATTAAACAACCCACTTTTTGGGAGTGATTTTAATAAAATTTATATATTATATATTTAGTAAATAAATTAAAATTCATATTATGTGTCTTCTGGATAAGAAATAAGAATAAATCAAATATTTATTATATTATTATGCTTATGGAATAATTATATTTCATATACCCTCTTAAATTCATTTTTTTGGGAATACTATAAAATTACTCATGTGTATGGAGGACTGCCGCCTTTCGAAGCGATGTGATTCTTTTACACTTCACATAGAAGGTAATAAGGATGGTTTTAATGAAAACTTGTTATATATAGGACATAAAAATGGTTCTTTAATATTAATTTATCAATTATCTATCATTCATTCAATGTTTTAATATAATCAACATAATGTACAGGGATATGTACGGCGCATTTCATTTTCCATCATTATCTTTTATGGATAAAATTGAATACAATTATAAGGAATATATATGATGTTTAACCATTATTAGAATTATGAATATGATGGAATCATGATCAAAATATGTTTGAAAAAAACAAATCAAAACGTACAAGAAAAACAAAGTAGTCATTTCCCGAAACATGACTTCAAATTCAAGTTGATAAAAAAAGGTAATAAAAATTAATAATTAAATAATAAATGGTATAATATATAAGTATACATGTTTTTATAATAGATTCATAATATTATTATATTTTTTATACAAGATTTCAAATGTTTATGAAGGAAGTTGAGACTTAAGGTAAGGTATTTCTGTCTCACTTATATTTTTCTATGAGACAAACGCTACATTCACCAAATGATTCTTTTTTGGGGTATATATACTACCCATTAATGTATTTTATAATGCTTATATATAAAATTATTTGTATTGGAATTTTTATTTTAGTGTCTCACTTCCATTTGGATTGCATCTCAAAAGTTACCAAATCAGTAAGGGGTAGTTTCACTACTGGAAAATGGGGTTATCTCTAGGGATATATACCTATGGTTTATAGAAATTGTTGGTATAGACAGATCCCATACAAGTATACCAACCATTTCATTAAATTTTGGTATTGATATGTTATTCCAATGGTTTTGTGAAATCTATTATGATAGACTTATGAATATTTTCTAAGCCTACCCCCCATACATGGATAGTATCTCTCCCCATACACCTTCAGAAGAGTTGGGTTCTTCTCTCACCAACATGATGACGAATAGATATCCCCCTCCATTGTTCTCCCCTAATTTAGTGATTTCATGATTCTGATCTTATTTTATAGTGAGTTACAAATCCTTCTCATATACCATTGACTATTATTTTAATTTTTATCTATGTATGAAGACCTAATCCATATGTAGTTAGTTCATGATTTTTCCTGATTATTTGAAATAATGTTCTTTTTGGTTGATGTTTTAAATTTGAGATTTGATATTAATAATTGAATTTGGATGATCCTTTAGTATTATATTGTTTTATATTTAGGGTAATGTTTTATTTTTCATTTTATATCCATGATGGGTGTATCATTATATTGAAAGCAACCATATAAGGATGGTTTACTAATGTGTATACCAAAAATTAGTTGGTGATATGAATGACATGATTTTATGAATAATATTTCCTCTCATACTCTATATGTTATTATATATTTTTATATATTGGGGGTTATATAGGTAAATTTACATAGAAATATTGAATTTGTAATATTGTGTTTTTTATTGCACATCAGACATTAGGGGTGTGGGTATAATTTTTGGGTATTACTTTTAAAAGTTATATCTATTATTTGATGGTTTATGTAATATTATATATACATATTTGTTTGGTGCGTGATTCTTCGAGGTGAACATGGAAAACGCTATAATTCAATGAATTTAAATTATAAGCTATAATCTGTATATTCATGGAATGAACTAGGATCATTAGTATCATTAATGAGGCTTGTGGATTGGATAGTTCACTGCTTGTTGATTTACTGAGTCTACAAATGGGTGGAATTTTTTTTAGTTTCAGGAATAATTATTTTGATTTTACCATTTCATTATTATGAATATATGGTGTTGATTTGGGTATTTTACTTTCCAAAAATTACTATTATGTATATTGATATTATCAATCATATATACCCCTTTTGGGATTCATATTTAGATTGAATTTTATAAAGGCACGGTGAAATTCAGTAAAGGTGATGATGATTCCATATATTCTAGAAAAAAAAAATTTTAGGTGGATCATTTAAAAAATGTTCATAAACTTCTTTGGAGGTATTTTGTTTGTTATTGTATTCTAGGGATTTATTTAATATGTATTGAAATCAGGCACTTCTTAGGTAATAAAAATAATTTGTTCTATTAAATTTGATTTATACAGTTTATTAAATGTTTTTTTCATTGTTTTCCATTGGATATTTGTTTTTATTAGTTTCTGAAGATGATTTATTAAGGAATAAATTGTCTGTAGAAATTGATTTATTCACAATAGGATATTGATTTATTATTACCACATATTGAGGAGCTCATCTATAGATGGTATTTTTTGGTATTCCCTTCCATAATTGTAATTTTTTAGATTATTCATGTGATGAGACTACACTGTATTTCTAATATTTAATAAATTGTCAAATGACTGTATTTAAAAATCTGATTGTGGAGCTTTTCTTTGAATTTGTGAATATTAAATAAAATGATTTTAATGAGAATATATTTTGAAATAAAAAATAGTTTACATTTATCATTATTTTTTTACTCATTATTATATAATTTTTTGAGCCTTGCCTATTTTTAAATAATGTTGCAAATTTTTATTATATGAATTTTTAGATAAGGTAGTTAAATGTTTTATTTTCATTTTTGTATCAAAATTCATCCAATAAAATATAAGTATTTTCATTGGACATGATATTTCCAATATTCAAGTAATATAGTTATTGAATTTATCCATTTCATGAAATATCTTTATGATTATAATTGCATTTTGAATTATAAATGAATGCTTAAAATTTTTCATTATAATGAAATTATATCTAAAAACATATATTTTTGGTTGAGATATCTTTAAAAAATTCACATTAGTTATAATAATTTTTGAATTAAATTTCTTTATATTATATAAAAAATTAGATTAAAAAAATCATGGTATCATTGCTGTTGTAAATGAATTACATCATTCCTTTTTATAAAAACTAAATGAATCATATAGAAAACATGGTTCAAAATGATTCTTATAGAATATGTCTTTAGTTAAAGTGTTCAACCCTGCGGACGGATCCCTACCTAATCGTTGATCAAATTTGGGGTTTCCACAACAATATAATCCAATAGAATTTCATCAATCAAATCATCCATACCATGATTTTCAACCATTTCCATTTATGACTTATTTGACTTCTAAGTTGTGTAAATGATTTTTAAAAACAATTTCTAAAAAATTGTATTTTATTCTTATGTATATTACGAAATACATTGTCAAATTTTGAACGAATAAATTATTTGAAAATGATGGACAGATGTATGATATAGGGTTACCTTATATTTCTCCCTTAGTGAGTATAATACTTGTAATATTTTTCTTCTATATTATATTCAATGTCATGTTCTAATTCACTATAATGAAAATTAGGGAGATATATTATAATAAAAATTAAATTCTAGTCATCCTTATTATATGGGTCCAAGAGGGTGTGATCCAATAGCTATAAAAAGTACCCATCATACTAATTCAGACACAGGACCTCCAGTGGACACCCCATCTACCATACCATTTCATCCTCCACTTGATCCTCCTAGGATGTTCCCACCCATTCTTTCATCATCATCGTCTTATTTAGAATCTTCTTTTCAAACCATTTCTATATGCCTCCATGGATTTTCCCACATATTCAATATCTATATTGTATTATATATCCCTATCCCTTTTATGCTTAACCTACCATGTCTGTTCCACCTATGTTACCTAACATGCATCCGAGATCTTATTATTCTGTTCCTTCAATATCCACTCTAGTGGATAGAGATGACATAATGCTTTCATTAAAACAGGTAAATCTATCATAGGCTACGTATGTTAGACATACCACTGATCCATCAGAGATTAATGAGCATCCTTCATCAGGTATTGTTTCTTATAAGTGTGTTAAATTATATCATATCAATTTTTTCTATTGTATTGTGAAATAATTCTTTTTTCTCATTGATATTATTCAGTTGTATCTCCTAATAGCTGACGTGGGAACACCTGTATGTGTTAATCTTAGAATCACAAAATGAAACTAATGGTAGATTATAATGAGGATAATTAGATGATTTGTAAAACTTTTATATGTGAATAGTTTTCATGGGAAAAATGTCCAAGTATAATGAAATCATTCTAGTGCAATCTACCTCATAGAAGAATATCAGCAATGAAATCATAAAAAAGCATGGGTGGATATATGGGTAAGATAATTTTTTAAATGTATATCTATATTGTTGTTGTTTTTATTAAAATTGACATTTTTTAGTGTTGTTTAACACACCCATCTGTGAAACTTCTATGGTTTCTTGATTAACAAATCTTGGGGAGTTTGGGAGATCATATAACCATGATTTAAATTTTGGTTAACATTGTAGAGTCAAATTTTATTTATAGGGTACACCAATATTTCAAAACATTACAACAACTTAGTATCAAGAAATAATAAAATATTGGAAGAGTAATGAGTTTAAGTTGTTTCTAATTATTATTGGTTTTTTATAGAAATTTTAATTCTTATAAACTGTATTGAATGATTTTTTTTATTTGACTGAAAAAATAATGAAGATTCTATTATGTATTTTCAGACATTATGGAACACAAAATTTATTGATCATTAGAGGTTCCATGTACGTTAATATGAATAGAAATAATACATATATTTATATTATTACTTGGTTAGATTTTTATGCTGAAATTTAAGATTTATTATCATGAATCCCATTAATATAATGCTATAAATGACCCTTTGAAATTCTCAAATATCCAAACCACCTGAAAAATTGAACCTAATGACCAAATAATCCAAATTACCAAGTGACCAAATAACCAAATGGAAAAATGGTAGATTGGCCAATTTTCCAAATGGAAAAAAACATAACCCAAAAATGATCCTAATTACTAAATGATCAAAATTGCCAACTGAACAAATAACCAAATGAATAGTTGATCAAAATTTCAATGTGACCAAATAACAAAAAGTCCAAATATAAATTTGGACAATTATAAAATTGGCCAAATTTCCAAATAATCTAACCAAAAAATGAACCTAATAATCAAATGATCAAAATTACCAAGTGAATTAATAACCTAATGACCAAATTATCAAAATTACCAAGAGTCTGAATAACAAAATTTCCAAATTACAAATCACCATATAACCAATTTAAAAAATGGATGAATGGTATACTATCCAGATGTAAAATTGGCTAAATTAACAAACTAACTAAGCAAAAAACAAACCTAATTCCGAAATAGTAAAAATTACCATGCGACTGAATAAGAAAATAATGTAACAAAAAAAATTTGACTAAAATGATAATATAGAAGTAATCTATACTATACCCATGTTTAGTATTCTAATTAGTTATTATTGTTTATTCATTTCTACCGGCGTAAAATTTTTAATTAAATTCTAATTTAGATTCTTCATCATTTAATGGATTTCTTTAAAAAATACAATTTTATTATATTCTAGGTTTTTCTCTTTTATATTATTCTATAGTGTAAAATTATAGTAATCAATGTCATTTTTAGAAAAAGGCATTAGGAGTCAAATGTCTTGTAAATCAAGAAAAATTATTTTTCTTGAGTTAGAAGAAAATAGATGGATGTGTTGTAAATTAAAAGAAACAAGAAAATATTTTTATAAATTTTATTGATATTTCAAATATTGATAAGTAATTCATAAAAAAATATCTTTCTTGTAATTTCAATGGAATTCCCTAGATTCCCTCGAATAGAATTAAGATGAAAAATTTGGGCCAAATGATCATTTGAGATAGTTATTAGGTGAGGATCATAGGGGTAGATTCCGGTGCAGACCTAGGAAAAACATCATCCCCATGATGTGTTGGCCCTCATCAGGATTCTCTCAAAACTCTCGCACCACTAGGCTATAAAACAGACATGCAGAAGTATGTGAGGCCAACCAAATAACTATATAGGAGCATGAAAGTGGAAAATAAGTCACCAAATAATTCATGAAATCTATGCATAATATATTTCCACCACTTCCATAAAAGTATTAAAATTTAATTAGTCATTTAGGTAATCAATATTCTATTTATATGATACCCTGAGTGGTGTCAATGAGGGTCCTTATGGTGATCAGTATTATGATACAACTGGTGGTGGTGGAGTTTGTGAATATGATGATGATGATGATGCCAGTAATCTAGAAGAAAATATTATTTATGGTTGTGATGAGGATTTTTCTAATGGTGATGATAAAGAGGTGGTTAGTATTGGGGAATATATCAATACCCTCAATTTTTTATTTATTAGTGAAGTGACCTGTGGATATTTTTTAAAGACATGAATTGATTGGATTTATGGATGTATATGTATGTTATTGTATTTTAAATGGTTTTAAAATTATTAGAAGAATTTATGTGAATGATAAATATTAAATTTATTTATTTCATTGAATGATTATTATGGTTTTTTTTACAGGTTCAGGATTGGAAGGAAGGGTTGTTGCTGCTGGTTTTGGACACGTAGTTACACCCATGGTTAAATGAATAGTGGGTATATGATCTCTAGTGGGATAACATATACCCATAGTTCCGAAAACCCTAGTAATAGATATATACCAACACTTTAATAAAAAATGTGGGTATTAAGAAAATCTCATCATCTATACCCATGGTTTCTGTAGAAACCATGGGTATAGATCTATACAAATTACTCTATCATCCATAGTTTATAATCCCATTAGTATAGGTTATACCCATAATTTTATGGGCTACACCCATGGTTTAAAACCATGCGTATAGAATTTGATTAAATTACTAATTTTTCTTAATATTCATTCCTTGATACATATGTTATGTTACGCAACTATTTTATTTTATTAGGTGTATATACAATCCCTTTAACATGTAACACTACAAATTTATTTATTTCAATGATATTTTATGTTTATTTTAATTTTATCCTTTAATGGGTCTTATGATTCATAATCACCAAAGTTGTAATGGTTTTCTCTTACAATATCATTTTTATCAAGATTTGTTATGATTATATTTTTTATGATAAAATATTATGATCCAACTCTCAAGAATCGAATGAATTTTTATACACAAGGGTTATTCATGATATTTTCAAGTAATAGTGCCAATTTTTCACTCTTTGGTACATAAAAATAGATTAAATGTTTTTATGAAAATATATATATATTTCTATTTTCGGCCAGAAATTTTTTTTCCTTTAAAAGCATGTTTTTGAAAAATGATTTTATAAATTTATTACACTACTAGAAATATAATCTATACAATTGGTTCTAGACCAACAGTTTGAAATACCATTTGTATAGTCACCCTATACAAATGGTTTGGGAAAACCATTGGTATATGTGTTTTATATGAAACCTATACCAATTTCTTAACAAAACCATTCGTAAAGGTATTGATTATTGACACCAATACCAATGGTTTTAAAAAATGTTGGTATAGGTATTGTTTCTGGACATAAATACTAATTTTTTGACCAAACTGTTGGTATAGGTATTGATTCTAGACAAATATACCAAGAATTTCATTCCAACTGTTGGTATAGGTGTTGATTATGTACACCTATACCAACAGTTTGACAAAACCATTAGTTTCGGTATTGATTATGGAAACCTATACCAATGTATTTTCTCAAAATGTTGGTATAGGTGTTGATTCTGAACACCTATACCAAAAGATTGGTTAAACCAATTTTATAGGTGGAATATACCAATGATTTGTTCAAACCATTGGTATATGTGGTGTAATTATTTATTCATACTAATAAAAATAAATATAAATAATTTAAATTAATTTTTTTTCATATATATATATATAAGAAACTTAAAACATTGTATAGGATACTGGTATGTTTCATGGATTATAAGAATGGATCGATGGATCACTACCCTACACATGATTTTTTTTAATAGAAAAACTATACTAATAGTTTGACCAAACAATTGGTATATGTATTTCTATTGAAATTTCATATATCATCAGTTTCCCAAAACATTGGTATTGGTATTATATACCAATGGTTTGGTCAAACTATTAGTATAGGTCTATAAAAACATAAAACAACCCAAAAATCCCTGAAACTATTAGTATAGGCTATACCAATGGTTTTAAGGGATATACCAATGGTTCCAAATAGTATGTATACCCTTTTTCTAGTAGATTCTCAATTCTCCATTTATTTTTAAAGGACATGTCCCCATATTTTATTTTATTTTACAAAATGTTTTAAAATGGATCTTCATATTATTTTAAAAAAAAATTACCATTTAAATTATACTCAAATTGTGAATTGTATATTTCTTTTAACATGTAATACATGAACATAATTTCCCACCATCATGACCATTATTTTATTTCGATCCTCTATTATAACTTTATAAGGTATTTTTTTTAAAAAATTTCTAAAAAGTTTTCTGTGTCCAAAAATGTGTTTTTAAATCATAGAGGATATTTTCTTTAATAAATTTTTTACATTATTTATAAATATTCCTATTTAAGTTTACATGTTTATTTTCAATGAAAATTATTTTGAATTTTTTTAAGTTTGAAAAAGTTTTTTTTTGAAGTTAAAAGGATATCTTCATCAAGGAATTTCCAAAGTAATCTTTCAAAATTATTTTCCATGTAAGATGAAATACTTTTTCATCACTTATGCTTTGTTAGGGATATAATCTTAGGATACCACCCTTATTCCTTAAATAAATGGTTTATGTTTATGATGACAAGATTTTTATGAAACCCGTTACTCTTCCATGGGTTATACCATGATAAAATTCTTTGGAAACCAACTTTTTTTCCCTGGGTTATGATTTGATGAAATGCTGAAATGATTATAAAACCTACTTACTTTCCATATGTTATGTTGTTATGAAATTATTATGAACCCCATTTCATTTTATGGGTTCTGATATGATGAATTCCTTATGATCTCGCAACACACATATGTATAATTGATATTATGGGATGATGGTTATGTTATAACAAAGGATGGTGGTTAAGTTATAACCAGGGATATTGGATACATTATAACTAAAGATAGGTGGGCTCTATGTATTCCTCCATTGAACTGGGTAAAGATTTAAATCTCATGAGATTTATAAAAATGGGCTTGGGAGTGAAATCAATTCAGTAAGGGACTATGTCTACTATGATGATCTTGTGAGTGAACCTAGGATAATATGATGGTTTGTGGAGTCATGTAATTCCATTGTAAAGAAAGGGATTATATTCAGGATATTGTTGTGTCCCACCTAGGAGGTGTAGCAGACAATACAATTCTATGATAAGTTTTGGTAATGACCCTTAACTATTAATGAAATGATTTTATATGATTATGTGTATGCCATAAATATATGTCTTATGCCAATGTTTTTATCTCTTGGACCATGATCTTTAATTCCCTTTTGATTCTTGTCTTATGAACTACAAATCATTATTCCAAGACTCAAGATTATGATCTTTTATATACAGGGTATGGTCTTAAAATTTTTTTCTCATGTTATCATAGCCTTATATTCAATTTATTATTTTATATCTCCCTTATTTACCCTTACTGAGAATCTATACTCAACCACACTTATGTTTTGTTCCACATCTTATTAATAAATGTTTAGGTAGGGTATGTCTAATATGAGTACTATGAGAAGATCTATATAGGATATGTTGAAGATATTTCACCAAATTAGAGGATTGTGTACCAAGTATCCAAATAAAATAAACTAGTATGGTTCTCATTTATTTTTTTGTGTAATGTATTTAATATTCATTTTAAATGATGTAATATATATGTATAAAAAGTCTAGGTCTATATAGTTGTTATCTGAGTAATTTTTAGTTAACATTTGGAAACTAGGATGAGAAAAATTTAGTGATATCCCTAGGGATATTTCTATGGAATTTTCTATAGATTTATCTTTGTATAAGTCTAAGGATGGGTCAGAATATAAGAAAATATCATTCAGTTTTGGTAAAGGATAGAGAAAGTGATTTCTAAGAAATTACATCCCAGTCTTGTTACTATAAGTGGATTTTGACCTACCACATATACATATAAAAGTAATGAATCTGAAAAGGGGGCTTTGTTCTAGACTCGATCATCACCTTGTACATTGCATTGGTCCTTATTGCACACATGGTTTGACACTCCTGGGTGATATCCATTGTAAATTAAAAAACTCTTTATAAACCATAAATATGTATTTAAATAATGTCAAATAATAAACTAGGATAAATCTAATGTCTCATAGAAAAGTTTTAATGATTTAGACATCCTATAAGTGATTATTCATGATTATGTGGTTTCCCCACTATGACTCTAGTTTCTCACAATATTCTTATGGGTTTTAGTCAATGAATAGAGCTAGGAAGAATCTTATTTACAATGAATATGATTGAAAATTCAATGACTATGTGCAACCAAATTAGATAATGACTAGAGAGAAAGATATTATGATTATTTAAAATCATTAATCACTGTATATGATTAACAAATTTCACCTTAACAAACTCTAGGGCTCCCCAAATAAGATAAGGATAGATTTATTTGAGAGTTTTGGTGGTGGGGACAATAGAGGAAATAATATTTTGTTTTCTATATGTTAATAACATGGTAACGATCCCTAAAAATAATCTCTCAAAGGAAAGAGATGATTTTTTGAGTGTGGAAAATAAGTATAAAAAGTAATTGGAAAGGAAAAATGGAAAATTTAGTTAATGAAATGGATGAGGTTAATGGTCTCAAAAATATATCATTGATGGTTGAATGTTTCAAATGCGTGAATTATGGGAATTATGAAAACTAATGTCTTTAGGGGAAAGATCATGAAGACAATCATCAAGGTAGCATGACTTATGTTTTTACTATAGATAAATAAGAGATTGTGAATGGCATATAAAAGGAAATAGGTATTAAAGAATAGGATTATGAAGTCTAGTTAATGGTTTGGGAATGAAGTTGAAGGATTAAAGTATTAATGTACTGAAATTTAAGGATTATGTTATATGAAACATTAAATATATAAACATAGTTCATTATAAGTTTTTCATTAAGTATTTTTAAAAGTTTGTTAAATGGTACTGATAGACTAGAAATGTTATTTAATGGGAAGTTGATTTTCTTATTAAGGGAATATAAACCTTAATAAGTTCCAGATATTTATATAATGATATTGGGATAAAGAGATATTTGCTATGAATATGTAAATTGGATCATACTGATTATCTTAGAAATGATTAATGATTTTTTTGAAAAGGTGGTTTATGCAATCATTTATAGAGTTTATAGAATTTTTTTATTTAAGGAATATATCCAATAATATGGGTTTTATGTAATTAATCATGTATGTTTTTAATATGGTTATATGGTAATTCAGGTTATTACAATATTTCAAGAGAATATCTTATGAAGGTGTTAACATGTTTGTAATATGAAAATCAGGGGATAATTTATGATACATGGGGGGTTAATATTATGTTGATATAGAAAAATTTGGGGATTATATTTATAAATATTGATTTTTGGAAGTGTTATAAGGTTAATAATTGATGGAATGGTTTAATAGGGACTTTGGATGATGATTTATTGATTAACCTATTACATCACCAAATGAATATTGATCTATATTAGATAACCGGTGAGAAATTGTTTTAACTATAGATATAAGGAATGAAATATTATTATTTTATAGATATCATTTATATATATAGACAAGAAAAAAAATCTCTTAGAGTAATAGATGAAGTGTAAATTGATCGAGGCATAACCAAAGGATGTAATTGTGCCAATGATATAAAAATATATCAAGTAAGTACATCTTTATATGTTATCAATATTGATAGAAAATTAAATCTCTAATAATAGGAAAAGTATTTTGAAATAAAAAATTTACTTCTCATAATCAATTTTTTATGATATTAATGAATTTTTTCACAACTATTTTTTTTATGTAATTTTGATCATTAACCTACTCCAGATCACATGCTTTCTTATAATCAATGTTCTCCATCACTCCAAATATATATTTGGGTGTTAGTTTTTATCTTTTGGGATCATGTTTTCACTTCCCACATATTTTAAACATTTTAGGAACCAACTGTGTGTTATTCTAGATTAATTTCAAAAATCCATTTCTTTTTTTAAATATGTTGTTTTTTTAACCCCATTAAGGTTGTTGGTTTCGATTAAGGAGTTTTCAAATGAATATCCTTTGATGACCGAGACAATTTTCGAGGGAAATTTTTTTTTATGGGGGATAGAATATAACAACCCAATATTTTGTGAAATATTTTTTTCCAAAGTAATTTAATATTTTTTATATTTTCTGGTAAATAAAAAACTAAGTTTTTCTTTTGTTAAAAACAACATAGAGATTAGCTTTCTTTAAAAATAACACTCAATTTAGCTTGGATTATATACGACACAAAGTTTAAAAGAAATATGGAATACTATTAAAATATTATTATAATAGTTATCTCAAAGCCATTGAAATTGAGAGTATGAGCAAAATGAACTAAATTATGAAAATATATGGTTTACACATGTATATAAAATGAAATATTTGGCAACCAATTAATTTAAAAATTATAATAAAAATGATTCTGAAAATATATTTTTCTGAAAAAAAAGTGTTTTACCTAAATAAATTGAAAAACCACTTTTTTGAATTATTTTAATGAAATTCATATATTATATATTCAATCAATTGACTAAATTTTATCTTATGTGTTTATTTCAAAACATATAAGAATAGATCTATTCGGTGCTAAAAACTATAATTTCATAATTAATATTTTCTTCACCCTTTTTGTGCACTTATTTTAAAATTAATTTTTGAAACTTTTAGAAAACAAATTTTATTTTTTTGAGTTATAATTTCAAATTTTTCTTTGGGTTAATGATTGACACTTTTTGAAAAGATTAATTTTTTAGGAATATTCAAAAACATTGTATTTTAATTGAAAACTACATTGTATTTTAAATTATTTATAAAGTAAAATTATATGTTAAATTAGTTTTAAATTAAAATTAGTTCAATTATATATATATTTAACCAAATTATATAATTTTAATCAATTTAATTTTTAAATAATATTTAAAAACTTTACAAATGTATGAACATTCTCTCTTTAAAAACCAACTTCTAAATCACATCTGTCAGACTTTTTTTTAATTAAAATTTTACAGTTATATGATCTTAATTTAAAAAATAGGTTTTATATTTGGAATAAAAATTATTTATGATGTATAATATGGTTTACTTGATTTCTTACCATTATTAATAGTGAGATTAGTAAATATTAATTACTATGGTTAAGGTTTAAATGGGTTTACGGGGGGTTAAAATATGAATATAAAGATTAGAAAGACTATAGAACTTGAAATTTTTTTATTTTATGGCAATATTTATATATTAACCTTAAAAACATAAAATATATTTTCATTCAGATGATTTTGGCTGGGGAATTTCCTTTTTATTTTTGATTCTTTTGGATAATTTCAAAGGAGGTTCCAAGTGGGATCCTCTCCCCCGTATATAAAAGGACACCACCATCCTCCACTTATTCACACATTTCAAGTAATATATTTCATCCAACCCATGAAATAGTCACTCCCCAAAAACTCCAATTGTATTCTAGATCCATTATTTCCCCCAGAATACCAACTCTAGGGTCCTTAATAAGTGATCCAAATGAGTTGTTTCTAAGAAAACGTAATTTTCATCACTAAGTTTATTCTTTTTCTTTCTTCCTTCTTTTACCATTAATTATCTATTAGCTCTGGTAATCTAATAAAACCAATATGTAATATTAAGTGTAAAATTGTTATGTTAATTTAATAATCTATAACCACTTTCACTTACATAAAATGGATTACAAATTCATCATTCATGTATATGATGGACTACCCCGTCACAAACTAAGGTCATATTTTTCCCTTACCAAAACTCTCGATTGGAAATAAAAATATATTTATTATTTATATATGAAATTTATGATATTATTAGGCTTTCTTAAATATTATATCACCCATAAATTCTTACTTTTGTTAAGTTGGAATAATAAAAAGATACAGAGGAGTGGGTGAATTGTGTCTTTTCAAAAATATAGACAGAAATAAACATTTATCCATATTCTTGATTTATGAGGATATAAATCATTCTATTTTTTATTTAAGATAAAAAATATAAATATTTAATAAGAAAATAGAACTTTTTATAGTTTATCAATGAACAAGTATCCCCTAATCTACTCCACCAGTACTCACTCAGCGAGATTTGTGATTTTCACTAAATAGTTCCTCTTATCACAAGACCTTAACAACTAAGTATAGTCAGTTGATTCTAATAAAAAAAATTACAGTTCCTTATGGTTATTTTACAAGTAATAAAACATATATAGATTATCTAAATAATCTTATACTCGACTATGACTGAGTATGAGAAATTTATATTCTATTAAATCAACATATATTGATTTGATTGAATAAACAGATTTTTGGTCACAACCATAGCAGTAGCTACCAAAAAATAGATCTTATTATTTAACGATAAAATTAGTCATTAAGTATCAACATCGATGAAATCTTTGTTGAAAATGATCTTCAATGAAAACCTCAATATAAAAATAGCATCAATAACAAATAATCAGCAGTTTACAGAACACAATATTGAAACATGTCTGTCTCCAAAGTATAGATCTTCTAGAATAATAGAGACATTAAATACTTTTATTTTAGTAGTTCATAAGTATGAATAATATATATATCACATAAATAAATAAATCACTCATGGTATTTAAAAATATACACTTTTATTTCTTTCATTTTTAATAGATCCAAGAATATCCCCTAAAAATGAGATCAATTGGACATAAAACCATTTACGGATGGTCGCAACTCCCCATTAAAGGAAGAATTATTTAATTCATTTAATATCAAACTATGAATAAATTTTAAAATATCCTTAAATATATATTTACTTTTGGAGATACAATTGATGAAAATGTGGAAAATAATTTAAATTTAAAACCCGATTGTTAACCATGTCAAACATGGTGTTTCATCATTTAGCAAAAAACTAAAAAAGTGTGGTTGAAATTGTACGACTGATTACATAAGTATTATTGATGAACCATTCATTTATTTCTTAAATGTTTGGTTTCATCAAAATGAAGGTTTTATGATCCATACTTTTCAAAAAATGATGGGTTCATGATCCAAATATTTTATTCCAAACACATCATTCCCAAACAATAAATTCCATTTACAAATGTAGGGTATGAATAGTTTTTCCATGTTACTTTAAGAAGAAATCCAAAATACTTAATCAAATACATTAAACCATATATAAGATAAATTTATCATTAAATATAATCCTAAATATTGTAAAATTAATATCATTATTAAAAAACCAAGTGTATTTGTGAGCATCAAAATCAATAAGATTCATTGTGTAATTTTGAGATAATATATTTCCAGAAATATCCCTCTTTTTATTGATCAATAAACCAAATAACATAACTTACAGAAAATATTGGAAATGTAAACACAAATGAAATCAATAATTTATAGTTTTATTTTAAATTTGGGTAAAACATTATTTAAATAAGAAACTTAAAGTAAAATATCAGGTTATATTTTTCCAAAAAAAAAGTTTCATATTAAATATTTAAATTTCCATTCAATATGGTGAATATAAATATTACTAATGTTGTTTTTATCCATTTTTCTCCACTTTTTATTGATATAAAAACAATTTAATATAAAAATAGTCTATAACACATTCAGTTTCGTACATAACTCTCAATGGATGTTATGACAGTTTATGATAGAAATCATATTTGATCAAGTAGTATAGATAGATATAATTAAAATAAAAGTAATAGGTACAAATGTAATATACAAACTTATTTCACTAAATTATTTTTTTAATTAAAATAAACATTGGGATGATAAATTTTAAAAGGTGGTACCGGATGAGGGTGAGAGTTTTTATTCAGATGAGGATTCAAAAGCCTAACACTCCAAAATAGCCTTATGAATATCTTATTGATCTTTCATCAGTTCTATGAAATTATTATTAAACATATCCTCTCTCTTTTTCATAAAAATCTTCAAATCCTGACACACTATTGAAATTTCAACCATATTTACATTCAAAAACTCATGAAAATTTTATTCAAACTAAATAAAATTTTAATGATTCTAACTAAAATGATTGAGAAGATGTTTTAAACTAGGCCCATTAGGTAAACAATTCTTAACTGCATCTCTCTGATTGTCCAAAAACACCATTAGAGTGGAACTACTACACAATAGATTTTGAACATGACCATTCAAAGAAGAAAACACAATTATAATCAATTTAAACCTTCTTATTAAATCTAGATAAGTGTGTGTAGTATAAGTGGAATATATTTATTGACTATATATACTTTTTATTATTTCCAAATGTCTTCTCAAGTACTGTTGTAAATATAAAAAATATGTCTTTCAAACAAATTCATCATTTAATATTCTAATATAATCATCCATTTATCTTTTAGAGACAAAAAAATCTCATTTTGAAATTGAATTTTCAATAAGTGATTGTAGTTAAACTTTTATGGATTCCAATTATTTTCTTATAATAGATTATCTTATGAAATAATATAAATATTTTTTAGTAGACTCCATCTCACTATGAAAGGTTGAATGACCTTTTGTTATCTTATTAAACATGATGATTAAATCTTCATTTTTATCACTAAGATAATTATAATATTCTTCTTCTACATTTCATGATGGTTGTAATTTTTCAATCACATATAAATACTAACATTTATATTTCTAACTATAAGAGGAAGATCAATTATCAAGAACAATATGATTATTAGAAGATGTATAATTATCCTTGTAATTTTTTTCAGAGTATAAACTATTTTATTTTCAACAAATTTAGTAGTTACAACTATTGATGGTATAAATTTCTCATTACCTTGAGCATTCTTCTTAACTTATTCTTCCTTGTGAGATTTTTTCTTAGCTTGATTCTCCGGTTGTAGTTCCACAAGAGTAGTTTTTACTCCAAAAGATGTTTTTTGGTCAACTTACTTGGTTTTATAAAAATAAACTTCTAGGGCCAGATACATTGATTCTTCTCTTTGTATAGGTCTTGTGAAAATGTACTCATTGTGTTATTCTTTTTATTTCTCTTCATGATATTGATAAACACCTCTTGCAACATCTAGATTATAGAAATCGCACCAGTGTCTTTATCTTTTTGATTCAAAAACATTTTCTATTATTGATTCAACCAGTTATTCTAAAAGAATACATAATTAAATAGTGTATTTCAAATAATATTTATCCCCCTGAGAAGTGGAACTAGATTATCTATGGTCATCATCATGAAAAGGTAAAAATATTCCTTTTAGAGTACTCTAAAAAATCCTAACTTTGTTAAAGTTTGTGCATTAATAATATTACTATGATGACACCTAATACATATATGTCTCTCTAGAATTTTTTCCTTTTATAAAAAATCATAGAAATAAGCATTCTATATAAGAAAAATGACATCATATCTTCTATTTAACAGTAATTATTCATAAACCAGAGAATATATATTCGGAAATTAAACATGACGTCACATATCACAAAAAATATTATACACATATGTGGAAAAATAATTTTCTATATCTCATATTTTCTCAGTAGTATTATTGACTGAATGAATTTTACCAACAACATCTAGTCAGCTTATTGATCCATTACAAATATTATTCTTATCACAATCAAGCCAAAAAATAAAAGACATAATATCTTCTTATTTATGTTATTCATCTCTAATGGAGAAATTATTAAATTGAAAACCACCATTATAGGGAATTTAAAGATCATTTATAACACACTTCATGAAACCAAAAATTACATTCAATTTACCTTTGAAATGATAACACCATCTCTGTCACCGAAAATAAATTTATCATTTTCATAGAACTACTTTACTTCTTTTTCAAACACATATTTATTATTTTATTCATCGTAAATTAATTCTAACCCATGAAATGCTAGATCCTATATCAACAGAAGATTCATCTGATATAGACATTCGAAATCAAAAACATTCCCTCAAAGACTATTTCCAATAGTTTATGTAGTGTGTTGACACTTTGATTTTCTCAGTCCACCATCATACGTTCTCTTGAATTTTTTATTTCTCAAAAACTGATGTTTTGAGGTTTAGATTATGGGGTTTAGAAGGTAAAAACAAGATATGTAGAAGTTAAAATATTACTAAACCGAGGCTATGAGTGATAGAGAGAGATAGAAATATTGGTTAGCAATTCTTGGGGACTTCTGTTTGGAATCACTAGCCAAATACACAGACTAACCAATATATAATTTTATTTTTAAAATAATTGCTTTTAAAAAGATTAATAAATCCTTGATTTATTAAAAAACTAGTACATAAAAAATAATAATAAAGAAATTAATATAAAATTATATAAAAATTTCCATTAAAATTTATCTGAAATTAAATATACCAAAATCCCCTTAATAAATTTAAAACAAGAAGGGGGAAGTGGTTTTGGGAAAACATCATCTAGTTGATATTCAATATTTTTAAATTATAAATTTATATCCTCTTTCTAAACATGATCTCATATTAAAGGATGTTTAACATGAATATAATTAGTTCTAGAGTGACTTAGATGATTTTTCAAAATATTAATTACACTTATTTTGACACACCGACTGGGAATACTACTAAAAATAAGTCAAAAGTTCAGTAGTGTGTGTTTCATCCACAACACTGGTGCACATCAAATATAAGTAGATATATATTATGCCTCATCTTTTGACAGGGAAACTGAATATTAATTCTTACTTTACCAAGAAGCTAGGGACATACATAAAAAGTGATAGGTTTATAAAGTACTTTTTCTATCTAATATAAAATCTCCAAAATATGATTTTAAATGTGAAATAAAATTGAAATAAAAATTATTTAGGTAATATAAATATTGAATGATAGTTCATTTAAAATATATAAAAATTATTTTAATATAAATATGATGAGATTATTTTGTATTTTATTGATATCTAGCACATCAACAAATAGGAAACATAATTTTCGGGCTACTGGAAGTACGATATAGTAAGGTACAAATCCTAAATCTATATTACTTGTAGTCGAATAGAATTTCATCTTCATCAAAATAATGTTTTATATTGGCACAAATTAGAGTTATATAAGTTTTACAATTTTTTAGTCCTAATTTTTTTATAAATCAATAATATATTTTACTTGATTTAGAAATTTTCCAAATTCTTTTTGATATATTTGGTAACACATAATAAAATTTATTTCTCCCATCGTACGCATTCAAAATTTCATTTTCATATGATTTGAAAAAATAATTACAAAGTTTTTTATTTTTTGAACCTAAATACAAAATGATGAAAATAAATATTTATAAATAATATATATGAAAAAAACTATTCTTTTAAAGAGAGTATAATCGGCTAAACATACAGAAAATATAATTTTTTATAGAAAATAACTTAATTATTGAAATAAAGCTCTAGGTACCTTCTCAAGGCCATAAAGATATTTAGTGTGTTTGAAAACTAAATTTTCAATATGATTATTTTCAAATCATGTTGGTTGTTAAATATATACTTCACCCAATTAAATATAGATTTAGAAAATAATATTTTACATATATATGATATAATTTAAAATTCATATGAGATTAATAATCTAAAAGGTTTATAATAGATTTTAATCTAGATATTTTTTCAACGGTTTTGTCATAATTTATTCCTTCTCCTTGATTGTTTACATTAGCTACATATCTTGGTTTGTTTTGGGTAATTATTCATTTATCATCCTGTTTATTTCTAAAAACCTTCTTAAATCTTTCTATTGGATTATTATATGGGTTTTTAACTAATTCCCAACTACTTTCCTAATAAATTATTTATGTTCTTACATCCCAACCATTAGCCAACTTTCATCTTCTAAATACTCCTTTATTATCTTAGTTATAATAAATATATAAGGGGAGAAAATTAATCTAGGTTTCCAAAATTACTTCTAATTATTACTACTATATCTAGATCTCCTATTATAATTTTTAATGGGTGATCCATTAAAAATATAGGTTATATTGGGAAAATTTCCAAATTCACCAGTATCATGTACTTCTAAACAGGACTTCATTTTATCTAGTTCCTTTTAAAAATCAATTTCTGGTGATTCAAGAGACCCGAGATCAAATCCAAGTGGAGGCATATTTCTAGGAGTACTGTAGAAGGTACTATAGCAGTACTGTAGCAGGCACTGTTTGGTACTGTAGTAGACGGAACTATTCATCCATCTGGGCCTTCGGGCCACCAATTTGGTCCTCGGGTTCTGCAAGGATTTTGGGCCACCAAGGCCTTTGGGCCAGTTGATTATCAAGGCCTTCGGGCCACCTTAAGGCCTTAGGGACACCCGAAGGCCTTTAGGACTCATGAATGTAGGCCCTAGACACAGTACAAAAAAGTAGAAGCACCATAAGAGGATTCAGAGCAGGTGCACTCACCAGCGCAGAGTCAAATGGATTGTCAGAATTAGAGGTTATGGCTATGCCATTGGTACCAGCTTGTGCTTTCACATGAAGCCTAGCCAGACGTTCATGTAAAGGTGGAGATCTTCTATCGGGATGCAGATGCTGGGGAGGGGTAGTTCCTTGTAGATAGTCTGGATGAATTCCCTATGACCTTCGGGTTATGTAATCTTCTAAGCCTACGGGCCATGTAATCTCTAAGTCTACATGCCTTGTAAGGTTTCCCTCTCAACCCTTTAAAGGGGGGTTATCAAAAATCAATAAAAATGAAGTCCTTCGGGCCATTCTGCCAAAGTCTCAATTTTTCTAAAGAATATTAAACATCATCCTTTTTATTTCTCCACTGAACAAAAGTGTCACTTTAATCAAACTTCACATGAAAATATTCTTCAATAATCCATGAATTTTTGTTATACACTCTATAATATTAAAAGGTAGTATAATATCCTATAGATATCCCTTCATCAGCCTTTGGATAAAATTTACCTAGTTTTTCTTTAGTACTCACAATATACACCTTGCATCAAATAACATTAGATTTTATGAACATAGGTTTTCTGATATTCCTTAGTTCATAGGGTGTCTTATTAAGAAGGGGACTTATTAAAATTCACGTCAGGATATGACCAGCTATGTTTACATATTCTTCCCAAAAGTAGGTAGGATGAATATATCCTGTTAACATAGTTATTTCCATTTATTTAATAGTTCTATTTCTACTTTATAAAATTCCATTTTTTGAGATTATCTTTGTGTAGAAAAGTTCTATTTAATACCAAAATTAGATTAAAATAATTAAAATAAAGATTAAAATATTATCTAACACGATAAAATCTTCATAAAATTATTTTAATATTATTTTCATTTTGGACAATTTTATAAAAGCTTCAATGAATAAAGAAAATATCACTTTTAAGATTATAAAAATAAACCCATGTTAATATTGAAAATTTATCAACTAAAATAATAACATATGATTATTCATCCAATAATTCTACTCTACATTGTCTAAAAAAATCAAATTTTATATTTTCTAATGGTTTGGATGTAGAGACCTAGTTAATAAATTTAAAGAATGTATTACGTTGCTTCCCAAATTTGCATGCATCAAAAAATCAATATTTATCAAATTTAAGATTAGGAAAATTAGAAAATAAGTGTTTATTATAAAATTTATATAAACTAAATACATAAAAATGGTCATGTATCCCAGGAAAAATCAAAGATTCGTTTTTATTAGAATTTAAAAAATTCATTGTCTATTTAACAAGGTAACTATGATCCAAGGTATAAATATTTTCAGTTATGTATGCCCCACATTTTTCCAATTTATTTTTTAAAATAGAGTAGGAATTATTATAAAAATATACATAAAATCTATCATTATATAGTTTAGTGATACTTATAATAATGTGATTAAACTATTGAATATATATCTCTTTGCAGATCAAAATTTATTTTGTATCTCTAACTGATTCAACTCCAACTATATTCCCTTAATAATTATATCCAAAAGGAAACTGAACATCCATTTAATTTTTCTAATCTAAGAAAATTGGAAGACCCTCTACTCATGTGTCTCAATTAATTATTGATTTTTTTACACAGACGCTTTTTCACATAAAACAACATTATGAATATTCATTAGTGATTTATTATTTTTTATTATTGATTCATATATTTTCTCTAGTATGGATCCAAAAGTATATGTTTTTTGTTAGAAAAATTTTCCAAATTAGAAGTAGATGAATATAAGGATTTTACCTCATCTTCTTGCTTATCCCTAAAACATATATTTTCCTTTATATTTTTTTTCTCTTTTTATAATTCATTTTTATAAGAACTGATAGAGTATTTGGATAAAAATTAAATATCCATCATAGATTTCTTATGTTTTCTCTCCTAATTAGTTCTCATCTGATTTTTCATTTGTTTTCTTTCTATCCTTTTATTTTATTCAATAAATTGTGGGAAATAGGGTCTTATATAACACATACGTTTAGATTCATATAATAAAACTTTTTAGGATCCATTTTGATCCTTTGTAAAGGTCTTAATGAATCAACTCATTTTCTTATAAAATTTTCTAAATCTTCGGGCTAGTTGAGCCAATTCCATTTTCGAATATAAACACTCTAAACCTTTTGAGAATATAGTAGCTTATTTAGTTGTATTTTTATTCTTATGAGAAGTAACATTAAGTGAAGTATTTCCCATTTTTATCATTTTATGATCATCAGCTTCAGCTTTCATTTCTACATCATACGTCCCTGTGATTATAATTAATTTATTCGTTGTCGAATTTTTAACTAGTGTTGATTGTCGTATAGTAGCAGATATTCTATTCCACTTAGATGGTAAGACTCTAAATACTTTCAACACCTCATATGATTGTTAAATTTATGTTTTTATAGTAGTGATACCATTACCTATCTCTTTTAATATCATATTCTTCTGAGTTATGGTTTCACCATCATACATTCTGAAAGTATAAAACATTAGTTTTTCAGTAGAGTACCTTAATTGTCCAAAATTTCCAGGTCAATCACAGGGAAGAGAAATAATTTTCATATTTTATATTAAATAGAACAATGATATACTTGGTGGAATTCATCTTGAACAATCCCATATATAGTTGTGTTCGTTCTCTCGAAATGATATCATACCCAGATTCTTTTGTGGCATCCCATGTTTTTGGTTTTTCAAGGATTTCATATGGAGTGACAATATTCATATATACATTGAATCCAAGATTTTTTAAATATATAACCATGTGATATTTCTAGAGTCCATAATTATGAATATTAAATTAAGGATCATAAACCATTGACATACCTTATTTTAGTTGAATCTTTGACATCTATATTTGTAAAGGCCATTAATAATTATCTTTCTAGAGATTAACTAATTTCTTCAAAATTAAATCCTTTAATAGAAATTTTTAGGTCATAATATTAAAAAATACACAATAGGGTTGAATTGTTCCGTTTTAAAAATCTAGACAGATTCAAAATTTTATCACTCTTCATGATTTTTCAAAATATAAATAATTCTCTTATTTATTAAGTTGTGTAGTGGAAAAATAGGGAAGAAGAACACAACAATTATTATAGTGGATCCGATAACAATGATCCCCTAGTACACTCCACCAACACACACTCAGCAAGATTGGTGATTTTTACTAAGTAGGTAATCTTATCATAAAACCTTAATGACTACATACTGAAAGTTTATGCCTTTACAATAACGCCCTAAATGGGCCTTCTGGTTCTTTTATAGGGAACTAAAAATCCCCAAATTATTCAAGGAAGATGATACTCCACCACAATTGAGTCCCGCTATCCAATAATCCCATAAATCACTAGTGATTTATTTTATTAAATAAATAGATTCTTATTCATAGTCAAAACAAAAAAAATAGAGAATAGATCTTTTTTATTTAGAGTTACGAATCTATAACGAGTAATAACTTCAAATAGATCCCAATTTCAAATGATCTTATAAGAAAATAGAGAAATAAAAATATATGCATTAATAGTAAATCAATTTTTTACACAACACAATATTAAATCATGTTTGTATCTAAAGTTTAGATCTTCTATAATAATAGAGACATTGGATCTTTTTCTTTAAGTATCAATTCAGTATTAAAAATATATATATTACACAAAGAACAAAATAACTCATGGTTTTTAAAAAGAGATACTTTCCATGATTTTGGTTAAAAAATACAATAATATCAGTAGAAAAATTGGGATTAATGGAATTTAAAATCATTCACTTATATTTGTATCTTACCTTAGAAATATTAATTTTTTTTAATCAGTTTAATGTGAGCCTTTGAATCAGTCATAAAAAACTTTAAATATATACTTACTTGATAAGAGTCCATTTTATAAGACATGAAAAATATCTTAAATTTAAAACTCCTTTGATGCCCAAGACAAACATATGGTCTATTAACATTGATAAAAATTCAAAATTTTGTTTTACAACTTATGGTTGATTAAAATGGTATGATTGATGAATCATGTCTATTTTTTCATAAATGTAGGGTTTCTTATGAACCTAGGTTTCTTAATCTATTATTTTACAACAATGCATGGTTAATTTTACAAACATTTTATACAAAATGCATGGTCCCCCATCAATAGATTCTTCTTATAAAAAATGGGTATGAACATTATTTACAGATTACTTTCAAACACACCCAAAATAAATAACCAAATACTTTAACCCGTGAATAAGATAAATTTCTCAAGAAACAAATCCGAAAAAATATATTAAGTAATATAATTAGTAAAAAACTTGGTAATTAGGGATAATAAAAATCAATAAGGTTAAAATATTATTATTTTTATACATTTCATTCCAAATAACATTCCTTTTTTTGGGAATTTAATAATGTCGCTTGTTTATACGACAGTCTACCAACCTGCGAAGTGATGTGATTCATTCATGATTTACATGGAAGGTAATAGGTATGGTTTTAATCAACAAAAATTATATATAAGACATAAAAATGATTCTATAACTATTATATATTACTTACCTCTCATTCGTTCAAATATTTGTGAAAATTGAAATAGTGTTCATTCATTCGTACGACCAACCATCTCCGTGAATAGTGGATTTCATTTTATATCTCAAAAATTATATAGATCACTATAAATACATATATAATTAATTTGTATGATATTTATGACATTTTTAACACTCTAGAGATTTTGGAACTACTATCAAGTAATAATATAAAAAAACATACATGAAACACAATGTAGTTATTGCTCAGAATGTGACTTTAACATGGAATTTTTAATAAATGGTTAATAAAAGGTCATTAGTAAATTACATATGGTACTTTATATATATATATTATTAATTATATAAAAATATTCATCATTTTAGTATATTTATTATACAGGAGGTTCTATTGTGTATGAAGGATGTCAAGACTAAAGGTTAGGTATTTCTATCTAACTTTTATTTTTCTTTGAAACACATGCCTTATTCACCATATGTTTCTTTTATGTGGTGTATATAATTCCCAAAAATTTTATTTATGGTGATTATAAATAAAAAAATTTTTATTTACATATCCATTTTAGGATATCTCTTTCATAGGGTATACGGTTCATAAGTAACTAAATCAATAATTAATTTTTGTGTCATAATTTTCTTTCTTTGATATATATGTCAAGTTATTATTTTATCCTATTTTATGAGGTGTATATACCACCCCTTTAACATGTAACATCATAAATATATTTATTCTAATGATATTTTATGTTTCAATTAATGTTTTCTTTTCATGGGGCTTATGATTAAAAGTTACCAAAGTAGTAAGGGTTTTAAATAACAATCTTGTGATTTATCAGGATTTCTTATGATTATGTTTTGGATGATAAAAAATTATTATCCATATCTCAAGAAACTCATTAGTTTTATTTCCCACTTACCATTAATGATATTTTCAACAAATATATTCCCTTTTCAATTCTTTTTTCCAAAAATAATTGAGAATTTGTTTTAAGAAAATACAAATATATTTCTCTTTTTGGCCAGCAATCTATTTTTTTCAAACCCATGTTTACTAAAAATGATTCCAATTTTTATTTTAAATTCACCAATTATTTTTAAATTAAACTTTTATCCATGATTTAATTTTTTAACAAAAATAAATTTTAAAGGAATCGTCATTTAATTTGAAAAAATTCATGTTGGGATTTTACCTAAAATGTGAATAGAATAATTGTTTTAATGTGTATGAAATGAATTGAACATACTACCATCATGACCATTATTTTTTTTGATGTTTTTTTTAATTATTCAATTTTTTTTCCAAAAAAAAGATTTTTAAAAAAATATTTTAAAATTCCTTCTTCAAATCAGAAAATATATTTTCTTCGAGAAATGTTTTCAATTATTTTTATGGCTTCCTGTAATAATTTTAAAAGGTTATTTTTGAAGGAAGGTATTTTGAAAATGATTTATGTTTCAGAAATTGTTTTTTCAAGTGTAAAGGTTATATTACTTAAGAAATATCCAAAGTAATCTTTTAATATCATTTTCGATCTAAGATAACATCCTTTTATGTTACATATAATTCATTAGGGATATAATAAAAGGATATCATCCATACTCTTTCTCTTAATGGTTTATATTTACAATGAAAATTTTTTTATGAAACGGATTTATCTTCCACAGGTTATACCATGATAAAATTCTTATGAAATATTCTTCTATTTTCCATGGGTTATGAATTTGAAGAAATTATTATGTAACCCATTTATTTTCCATTTGTTGTTTTATGATGAAATGTTTTTAAAATCCATTTCATTTCATGGGTTCTAATAAGAATTTTTTTATGATATTATAGCACTCATATGTGTGGTTTCTATTATGTGAAATTGATTAAGTTATAACCAAGTGTGGTGGTTACGTCATAAGTAATGATGGGGGTTAAGTTATAACTAATTTTTGGGGGACTTATATCACTCTCCAATGTATTAGGTGAAGATTTATACCTCATGAGATAGGCAGGACTAGAATAGGGATTGAACCTAGATTAGTAAGGTATTATGACTACAGTAATGGCCTTGGGTGTGAGAATTTAATACTATAATGGATTGGGTAGTGAGTCTATTCCACTTTGAGGAAATGGTTTCCATTAGGGATGGTTTTGTGTCCAACCCATGTGGTGTACCCCCCCCCATTGATTTCACTGATAAGTTTTATCAATCTTACTTGAAAACTAAGGAAATGATTTTCTATTTTTATTTGAATACCAAAAATTTATGTCTTATGAAAATTTTATGCTCTCAAATATCATATTATTGGTTACCTTTATGATTAATAAAGGGATTTCTATCTAACTTTTATTTTTCTTTGAAACACATGCCTTATTCACTATATATTTCTTTTATGTGGTGTATATAATTCCCAAAAATTTTATTTATGATGATTATAAATAAAATTATTTTTATTTACATATCCATTTTAGGATATCTCTTTCATAGGGTATACGGTTCATAAGTAACTAAATCAATAATTAATTTTGGTGTCATAATTTTCTTTCTTTGATATATATGTCAAGTTATTATTTTATCCTATTTTATGAGGTGTATATACCACCCCTTTAACATGTAACATCATAAAAATATTTATTCTAATGATATTTTAAGTTTCAATTAATGTTTTCCTTTCATGGGGCTTGTGATTAAAAGTTACCAAAGTAGTAACAGTTTTAAATAACAATCTTGTGATTTATCAGGATTTCTTATGATTATGTTTTTGATGATAAAATATTATTATCCATATCTCAAGAAACTCATTAGTTTTATTTCCCTCTTACCATTAATGATATTTTCAAAAAATATATTCCCTTTTCAATTCTTTTTTCCAAAAATAATTGAGAATTTGTTTTAAGAAAATACAAATATATTTCTCTTTTTGGCCAGCAATCTATTTTTCTCAAACCCATGTTTACAAAAAATTATTCCAAATTTTATTTTAAATTCACCAATTATTTTTAAATTAAACTTTTATCCCTGATTTAATTTTTTAACAAAAATAAATTTTAAAGGAATCGTCATTTAATTTGAAAAAATTCATGTTGGGATTTTACGTAAAATGTGAATAGAATCATTGTTTTAATGTGTATGAAATGAATTGAACATACTACCATCATGACCATTATTTTATTTGATGTTTTTTTATAATTATTCAATTTTGTTTCCAAAAAAATATTTTTTAAAAAATATTTTAAAATTCCTTCTTCAAATCAGAAAATATATTTTTTTCGAGAAATGTTTTCAATTATTTTTGTGGATTCCTGTAATAATTTTAAAAGGTTATTTTTGAAGGAATGGATTTTGAAAATGATTTATGTTTCAGTAATTGTTTTTTAAAGTGTAAAGGTTATATTACTTAAGAAATATCCAAAGTAATCTTTTAATATCATTTTCGATCTAAGATAACATCCTTTTATGTTACATATTATTCATTAGGGATATAATAAAAGGATATCATCCATACTATTTCTCTTAATGGTTTATATTTACAATGAAAATTTGTTTATGAAACGAATTTATCGTCCATAGGTTATACCATGATAAAATTCTTATGAAATATTCTTCTTTTTTCCATGGGTTATGAATTTGATGAAATTATTATGTAACCCATTTATTTTCCATTTTTTGTTTTATGATGAAATGTTTATAAAATCCATTTCATTTCATGGGTTCTAATAAGAAATTTTTTTATGATATTATAGCACTCGTATGTGTGGTTTCTATTATGTGAAATTGATTAAGTTATAACCAAGTGTGTTGGTTACGTAATAAGTAATGATGGGGGTTAAGTTATAACTAATTTTTGGGGGACTTATATCACTCTCCAATGTATTAGGTGAAGATTTATACCTCATGAGATAGGCAGGACTGGAATAGGGATTGAACCTGGATTAGTAAGGTATTATGACTACAGTAATGGCCTTGGGTGTGAGAATTTAATACTATAATGGATTGGGGAGTGATTCTATTCCACTTTGAGGAAATGGTTTCCATTAGGGATGGTTTTGTGTCCAACCCATGTGGTGTACCCCCCCCCCCCCATTGATTTCACTGATAAGTTTTATCAATCTTACTTGAAAACTAAGGAAATGATTTTCTATTTTTATTTGAATACCAAAAATTTATATCTTATGAAAATTTTATGCTCCCAAATATCATATTATTGGTTCCCTTTATGATTAATGTCTTATTAAATACCAATATATATTACATTACTCAATATTATGATGTGTGATATGTGGGGTATAGTTTTCAAATGTTTTTATCTTTTTCTCATTCCCTGATGTCTAAGTTATGTTTATATATCTCCCTCGTTTATGTTCACTGGTCAGCTGGACTCACCGTTTATTATTTTTCCTTCCACTAGTTCTAAATGAAGTTTTAGGTATGTTATTCTTAATATGAGTAAAATATGAGAAGATATTTGTGGGATATGTTTAATATATTTCACCAAATTAGAAGATTGTGTACCAATTTAACAAATGCAATAAACTATTATTGTTATTAGGATTGTGTTTGTGTAATATATTGAATATTAATTTAAACATATGATATATATGTATAAATATCCAGGGTCACTATAATTATATGTTTCTTTAAAAAGGGTTTTAAAGTAGGCATGTAGAGGAAGAGGGAATGATTTTACCAAACCTATTTAAATTGTATTCTTATTATACATCCTCTGAATTGAGAATTTATTTATAAAATAATAAATGGAGTATTAGAAATATACTTAAACATTATTATTATTATTAAATAACCATTATTCACCCTCCTTTCTATAAAATGGGATGAAAACTTAGCGCTCGTTCCTTCATATAGCTTACCCTCTCTAGGTACTGATACAATTCATTTTCAATGGATATTTTCATGGATTTTTATTATAATGGTGTAGACACCAAGAAATATATTCCACACACTTTTCCGTAGAGTAAAGATATGATTCTCACATAGACAACATATGTCAAGTATGAGTAAAGAAATTTTCACTATGAAGAACGAAGATGCAGGTTGGATTTCTATGTGCCAAAATACTACCCCATACCCAATGAATAAGTGGAATGATTACCCCTTCTAGGATTATGTACTGAATCTCCAGGATCGATGATGAAATGATGTTGAAACATTAAATTCAATTTTATAGGTTTTTCTGAGAATACGTGGTTTATTTATGTTCTCAAGAAGCGTATATCTCTTCAAGAACATCGATATGATTGGTCGTAGAACCCAAAAGGAGATACAGATCAAAATTTATGACACTTGTAAGATGGATAAATTTTACAAAGGGACCTATGCGGAGGACCTATGCGAAAGACCTACGCGGCAGACCTACGCAGAGAACCTACACTGCAAATGAATTTTCACACCCCTATGTGGAGGGCCTACATGAAGGACCTACATGGAGGACCTATGCAGAAAACATTCCTTTACCCAGGTTCCCCACCTTTCCATTAAATTGAACCCTTGGGATCCCCATTTCATGGACTAAAAAAGTTAGAAGAAGTCCTAAATCTCCCATTCCATAGATATTTTGCCAAAATCCCCCAAATTTACCCAAGTAGCTCTCTAAAACATGATATAAGAGAGAATTAATGGGGAAAATGGGGTTAAAATTCCCATCAGGGTCTAAAACATATGGAGCTACGCGGAGCACCTATGCGGAGAACCTGCGCATTGCACCTGTATGTTGTACCTGCACACTACACCTATGTGGAGCACCTGCACAGAGCACTTGCACACCGCACCTGCATAGAGTACTTCCCTGGTGGAGCTACCCGACGCACCTATGTGACACACCTTGGTGGAGAACATGCACAATGCACCGTGGCAAAAGACATTTTCCATTTCGCCCCAACCTTGGAATACCATGATCTGAGACACTCTATAACACTGAATAAAGTGCCTTGAGTTGACTTAATCTTCTTGGTTCCTTTCACATGTTATGATTTTGTACTCTCTTTATGGATTCCTCGAGTACCTTGAGTTAATACAATCCTCAGGAAACTCCTCAAACCGCATCACCTGACTTCTTTGCCTGGTTAAACCTCAAATGGGAATCCTCCTTAGGAGTGAGCCCTAAAAAATTCCAAATGGGAATCCTCCTTAACATTAATCCCCATGAAATCTTAAATGGGCATCCTCCGAAGGAGTTATTCCCAACCAAACCTCAAATGGGCATCCTCATTAGGAGTTAGCCCCAACAAATCTTTAACAGGGCAGCCATCCTAGTATAAGCCCCTCACCTTCACCCCTTCTTCCTTACATTGTACCCTTTTCCAATGTAAATAGAATAGAGGGTAGGTTCATCACCTCTCCCTCATCCACGGTCGACGTGCCCTCTTCTATCAGCATAGAGGAAAAATTTTAATGTGGGAAGTGTCATTGTTGAATATTTCATATCTTCTTGTTTCTCACACCGAGCATGACTCACATGGGCTTAGAGATATGTGATCGTTACAACACGTGAAAAAACACTCATTAGAAGGAATTATGAGAACTTTGGTTCCTACTCAATTGAGGATACATAGGAAGCTCCTTCAGAGCCTGATCTCACCATATATCCTCCTCCGGAATCCAACCCTAATTCCCTTAATCTGGGAATCTTCCTTAGTAATAAGCCCCAAATTAAACCCTAAGTCATCAATGCATACTTCTTAGGAATTAATCCCAAACTCAACTCTCTCAAAGGATCATAATCTCCTATGATACTTATAGAACTACGTGGGCTTCGATTCCCATCCATATGGATTTTTAGGAAGCCTCCTTGAGGTTCAAATCCAATATTTCAAATCAACCCTATTCTCTTTGAGCCATATTCCCAATAGGGTCTGATCTTACTTTAAAACCCATGTCAATTCCGTGTTCCTTGGGATACTTCAACATAAGTCCCACACTAAGTTTCAACTAAAGAACTTCCACTTAGAGGTCCTTATCACATGAACTTAAATGGAATGATGTGTCCTATTAAGAGACACAAAACTACGAGGGTTCTGAGTCCATTCACAAGGATGCGTAGGTATCCCATTTTACAGGCACAAACCCAAGATCAAAACAAACCTTCATCTCCCTAGATGACAATAAATTCTATAGTGCCCCACTTAGTGGCTTAAAAACCAGTATCATCACAACAATGATTAAAATAATCTCTAATCAGTATATTAGAGGATACCATTTATGGAAAAACTTGAATACATACAAATATTTTCATTAATGAAGAACCTTGAATACATACCGAGGATTCTACAATTTTACACATGTTAATAAGTTATTATAAATTTCAATTTATACTTATGATATAACTTGTTAATTAATAAGGATTCATGGAAATATTTTAATTTTACAAAGAGAGTCTCAAAGTAGACAATAAGTCCCCCCAAAAGGGTGTGATGAGTCTGATCTCCCATCCTCTTGACCAATGCACGTTATTAAGTATCGTAAAGTTAAAAACCTAAAAAATACCTACATTTCGAAAGAAGGTCCTCTTTGGATAATGAATTGGTGGAAGTTTCTAGTTCCATGAATAATTCCAATAGAAACTACCTGGAAATAGTGACTATTAAATCTAGAACACACGTTTTAAGGAACTAAAAAACAGATGGGTTTATTTTTAAATATTATATTTAGTAAATAATTATTATTTTTGAATTATAATATCATATCCATATTTTTACTTTTTTAATCTCCTGGAAAATGATATCAATGCTTGTACATACTTGTGGACTACAACCTCCACCAAGTGATGATATTCTTTTATCCATTCCAAATTACATGGATGGAGATAAGAAGATATTTATTGAGATTAAATGATATAAATATATATGATAAAATAAAAATTCAAGATATGTGATTTATTATTTACATTTCCTTCATTCGATCCATCAAAAATGGAAACCGTGTTCATGCCTACGAATACCCAATCATCTCCATGAATGATATAATTCACCTTTCTTTCAATACATTTTATGGGTGACTCGAAATATAAATTTAGTGAATATATATGATATTAATATCATTTATAACAATATATATTATTTAAAACTCATACAAATATGAATATTGAGACGGTTTAATGGAAACATTCATGGAAAACAAAGTAATTGTCATCCGGAATAATGATTTTAATAAATAATTGTTAATAAACTAGTGATAAAATGTTATAATAAAATCATATAAGGTATGATATATATATATATATTAATATGGTTATGGAATAAATTTATAATAAATATATATTTATTATAAAATAATTTTTGACTGTGTGCAATGAAATATAATACTTAAGGTAAGGTATTTTCTTCTCATTTTTATTTCTATAAAACACATGCCATATTAACCATTGTTATCATTTATTTGGTTTGTATACTACCCATGATTGTATTTTATGATTATTATTAAGAATTTTTTGGTATATAAATATCCATATATAGTTCTAAATTAAATTATATTCTTATTTTAATGTTACCAAAATTGTATGGGATTAATGTTACGGTCTCATTATTTATCAAGATTACTTATGATTAAGTTTCTGATGATGAAATTTGTTTATCTATCACTAAAGAATATGATGGATTTTATTCTCCTCTAATTATTTATATATATTACATGTTTCCATTTCACTTTCCTCTATTTAATAACTCATGATAAAAAATGAATTTTATAAAGGAAAATTCACATTATTTCTCTCTTCATTCAAAAAAAAATTCTTCTGTGTCCATGTTTTTTAAAAATGTTTCCAAGTACTTTTTTAGTATTATCAAATCATTTTTTAAAGTCATATTCACACAATTTTTTATTTTAATTTTTTTTTAAAATAAATCTTCTTATGGTGTTATAAACAAGATAATTTAAATTTTTTCCAAAAATGAAAAAGAACCATTTTTTTAACATATACGACATTAATTGAATTTCCTACTACCATGACCTCTCAATTCCTTGAATATTTATTTACAGGTTTAGATTATTATTTTATTAGAAAATGTTTTCCATGATATTTTAAAATTTTATATATTTTGAAGAAGTGATTTCCAAGTAAAAAATGTTACAAAAATAAATAAATATTTCAATTTATTTTAGAGGAATTTTTATCTAAGATGGAATACTTTGATATCACTTATGATTTATAAAGATATGATATAATGATATTTTCATGAAACAAATTTGTTACCCATAATAATTGGCACCAAACCCAGCCCGTGAAAAGGCCCCAAGAGCGTTCCCTATCCCCACGGGCTAGCAGAAGTGCCCGAGCATCATATATTTTGGTTTGAGAATGATTTACCCTAATAGGGATACATAAAACATAAAAAACAATCGATAAACCGAATCATAAAATTCTCGCCAAATAAGACTTAAAAAAATCCCAAACTGAATACAAATGTTTAAACATAGAACAAGAGGTGAAAATACACATACAAAATATTATCAAAACAGCCCCAACCCTCCATAGGACAAGGGGTAATCACACACAAGTCGTCTCCACAACACCGCACCATTGATGGAAACTATCACCTCGAACTGCCATCACCCAAAGCCGTTCCTTTACCTATGTCAAACAGGACCTAGTCTACTAAAACCCATGGGGTGTAGGTAGGGTAGGATTATAATCTTAATAGAAAACCAAAAATATAATCCACATAGTAAACAATACAAGATTAAAAAATTCCATTTTTGATAAACTAGAGGTAGTGGAAATACTTTCAAAATAATGAAACATTCTATTGTAAATAGTTATTCAAAGGAAACTTTCCATGAATGAAAAAATTTACATTAAACATTTAATCTACTATGTTTTCCTATAAAAATCACCATGTGCCAAAGATAAATACACAACAGCCAACGAGCACCAATCTTGGGAACACCCCTAGGCACTAAGTAGTCTTGGGCCCCATGTACCTCATACCTCAGTGTAAAGTAACAATAGAAAAATATGTTATCATGCATGAGCCACTAGTAGGGAAAATACCCATAACCTTGTGGTCCCCAATCACTATTAATATAGTTTTGTTGTTTTTGTTGTTATCCATTTTTCTCAGTGAAACAAGGACAAAACCCATTCAGATCACTAGCGTAGTAGTACATATCTTCCCTACTAGGTACCCGGGATTTCCCTATTATGGTAAAACCATTATCTCATGATACCAAAATCTATTATAATATAAAACCTCATTTATGGACATAATAAACTCTAAACTATAGTTAAACATGTTTTTCACCACTTACTCCACTCAATAAAACCATTATAATTTCAATAAAACAACTTCAAAACATTTATCAATTATTTACACACAAAATACCTATAAAATCCCACTTTGAACACCAGAAGAATACCCATATTCACCAAAATATATTTTTCATCACCCAAAAAAATTCTATAAATCCATTAAATGAGTTCTAAAATAACTCCATTTGGTATAACATTAAATTAACATGTAAAGCACACAATTTAACACCGAATTTGTACCTAAAAACATTTTCTCAACAATCATTACCAAAACAAGATTTCACAGCAAAGATAATGAGTGATACATGTGCTAAAATATAAATTCATCAAATCTAACTCATCTATCATTGATTACCCATGGAATAATTTACCTCAATTGTTAAAACCCTTGAATCTCTATGTGAAAATCCAACTGCACAACCGCCACACCACAACGGACTTAGATCAAGCCTAAACCCTAAATAAAAGACCAAGAAATACATGATCAAACCCAAGGTTCGAACCATACATTCTGGACACAAGGAACATCAAGGATTGTGGGATAAAACCCATGACAAAGGAAGGAACTAAGGATTAAATTACCTTACTTGAGGAAGGATGAAGTTTATCCACCAAATACCCCTTCAAAATGAAGTTATAAGGAGGGTTTGAGGTGCTAGGAAGGATGAAATGGATACTAGGGTTGAATGAGGGAAGAAAGGGGAGAGTTTAGATAAATCTCGGGAAGGAAAATATAATTTATCAATGTTTTTAATGAGCTGGACGAGGCTGGATGATTTTCTTGCACGGTTTAGCAGACCAGGCGCCCAAACTGTACGCCCGCTTTTGTCTACTAAAAAGAGTCCAAACTCATTAAAATTCAAGCGGGACAAGATGAAACATAGGGGGGAATGTTAGTCTAGGAATATAAAAGAAAATATTACCTTAAATTAAGGACATGGGTGTGATAATTCTCCCCACTGTGAAAATTTTCTGTCATGAAAAGTTAACTTGAAGCTTGATCGGAAAACAGGAATGGGTACTCTTCCACGGCCCATGAATACTACTCCCATGTATCATGTGTATCATTCCCATGCTTCCAAAGAACCCAGACTAGTGGAATAGACTTTCCCCAAAGAACCTTTTCTTGGATGTCTACTATTCACATCAGCCGCTCAAAAATAGATAAATCAGGCTCTATATCAAACTCCTCTCAATTCATTACATGGGATAGATTCAGGTTGTATTTATTCAATTGGGAGACATGGAATACATCATTGATGGATGTCAAATGAGATGGTAAATCCAACCTATACACCACCTTTCCAATATTCTCAGTGATCTCAAAAGGTCTTGCATACCACGACCTCATCTTCCCTTGCTTTCCCAATCGACGATGACCCAGACAAGGGGCCACTTTCAAGAATACCCTATCACCCACAAAAAAAATCTAGGTATTTATGTCTCTGGTCATCATATGATTTATGGAAACTATGAGCTGTCAATAATCATTGGATAATCAACTTGACCTTCTCAAATGTCTCCTACACCAGCCTCAGCCCCCGTAGTGATGTCTCACCTACCTAAGACCAACACAGGGCTACCGACAGGTCCGACCATAGAGCACCTCAAAAGGATCAACTCAAATTGAGGATTGATAACTGTAATTATAAGAAAACTCATCTAATCCCAAATGTCTATCCCAGGAACCTCCAAATTCCAGAACACATGCACGAAGCATGTCCTCCAAAATCTGATTTGTCTGCTCTGCCTGACCATCCATTTGAGGATGGTATGTCATGCTAATCTTAATATGAGACCCCAAGGACTTTTTATCTCCTTACCAAAAACATGATGTGAAACAGGGGTCTCTATCTGAGACAACCTCTGATGGCACACCAAGAAGCCTTACCAACTTCTAAAGATACAGACATCCCAACTCATCCACTTTAGTTGTATATCCTATCAGAATGAAGTGGGATGACTTTTTCAGACAATAAATCACAACCCAAATGGAATTACTACCCCATGGTGTATGAGGTAATCTAACAATGATGTCCATGGAAACCTCTTCCCACTTCCAGGTAGGAATGGGTAATGGATAGAGCAAACCATATGGCCTTTGATGCTCTGCTTTCACTTGCTAGAATGTGTAGCATCTCAATACGAATTCTGTAAAGTCTTGTCTTATACTAGGCCATCAGAACTACCGATGGACATCATAATACATCTTGGTGGAACCCGGATGGACAACCCACATAGATTGGGGATATCCACCATCACCACATTCCACAGATATAACAACACTACTGAATGTCCCTTGAAGCACAAGATGCTCTCATGAGATGATGACCAATCAGAGGAAATCTCCCCACCTTGAAGAAATTGCTTCGATCGCTAAGAAAGAAAATCACTAGGTAGCTTCCAATGAATTAGCTCAACTTGAGAACGATTCAACTAAATGATTTCCAAGAACGCACCCCAATTTTTCTCCTTGGTCTTCACATGAATCTAAGAAAAGAGTGCCATCAAATTCCACTCATCACTGGAATTCATCAAAGCCTACACTAGGACTCTTCAACTCAAGGCGTCAGCCACCACTTCACTTGTTCCGGGGGGATAGACAATGTCAAAGTCTAACCCCTACATGTACTCAATCCGATGATGCTGCCTCAAGTTCAGGTCCTTCTCTAAGAAGATATAGGCCAAGATTTTTTTATCAGAGTAGAACATAAACATCTCCCCAAAGAGGTAGTGATGCCAAGTCTTCAAAGCATTCATCATATCTTCTAACTCTAAGTTGTGGGTTGGGTAATTCTTTTCATGTCCTCTGAATTTGAAAAGGCTATATGCACCATGTGATTATCCTGCATAATCACGCACCCAAGAAATATACCTAAAGCATTACAACACACTACATACCCCTTTCCAACCTCTAGAAAAATCATAACGGGGGAGGTAGTCAACCTCTTCTTAAGATCCTCAATTGATTCTTGACATTATGGTCCCTATACAAAATTCACCCCTTTATAGGTGAGTGCAGTCATCGGTAAAGAAAGATGAAAGAAATCATGAACAAACCGCCTGTAATAACCATCCAGGCCGAGGAAACTTTTGATCTAGAACACACTCTCCAGCTGATCCCATGACATAACAACACTGATCTTATCAAGGTCCACTAAAACTCCTTACTTTGAGATCACATGCCCCAAAAATCTTACTTCCCAGATCCTGAAGGTACATTTGGGCCACTTTTCATAAAGGTGATTCTCTTGTAAGGTTCCTAGAAAGATCCACAAGTGATGATCATGCTCCTCCTCATATCCCAAATAAACTAATATGTAATCCACAAATACCACAAAAAAATCAAGATACTTATGAAACACACTATTCATGTGTTCCATTAATACTATTGGGGCATTGGTCAATCTGAAGGGCATGACCAAGTACTCGAAGTGTTCATACCTACTTCAGAAGGCTGTCTTTGGGATATCTAATTCTTTCACACAGAGTAGATGATACCCTGAATGAAAGTAAATTTTAGAAGACCAAATATCCCCCTTAAACGGATCTAACAATTCATATATTATTGGAAAAGGATATTTTTTCTTGATTGTTACCTTATTTAGTTCTTGGTAGTCAATGCACAACTAGAAGGATCTGTGATCCTTTTTCAAGAACAACATAGGAGTGGAAAAAGAAGAGATGCTCAGGCGAATGAATCATTTAGATTCTAGGCCGTCTAGCTATATCTTTAATTCCCTTATCTCATTGGGGTCCTTGCATTATGAGGGAATAGATATCGGTTGTGTTCCCAGCGCTAGATCAATTGATAACTCCACATCACCCTCTAGGGGAAAACATGAAAAATAATCCAGAAATACCAATGGAAACTCATAAACTACATGAGGTAGTCCAAAATCTATAGCATGAACATCATTAAATATTGTGAGCGATGATAACTGAAAAACAACATATCTCAACTCTAGGAGTGGAGGTCACACACAACTCGACCGAGGATCCCATTCCCCTCGATAAACACAATGACTCCCTTGAAGTGCCATGAAACTGACTCGCCACCTATAGCAATCAATGTGTTCCTAGAATTGTACTAACCAGTCCATGCCAATTATTATGTCAAATAAATACATATCAAAGACCAATATGTCCCACTCCATCTCAACCCCAGACACCAAAATCACACACGATGGGCACCTGAGACCCTACTCCTTATTCTTTCCCTACGGTGTCACCAACACCATCGAAGAAGACAATAACTCGGTTCGAAAATTCAGAGTGTCCACAAAATTGGAAGAAATGAATGAAATAGAAGCACCCGTATATAAAATAGTATCATATATAGAAGATGCAATCAAGACAGTACCTTGAACTGTCGATGGTCTTGCCTCTGATCTTGCTGGTGCCTAATCTACCCCACAGAGATGTCTGGTCTCTGCTGGAGGATGAATTCTAGTCTATGGTTTTTCCCTAAACTGGATCTAACCAGAAGATGACCCAACCCTACCACCATGACAACCAAATCAAGATCCCCCCATCCTTGATAGTTCTAAGTGTGTTGGTCCTCCTCTTGAAGACACTAGATCTTCCCCACTCTGAAGTGTACGTGCCACCCTGCAAAAACATTGCAAGGGACCCTTACCTCCAAATTGATAATAGGGCTTAATAGGAAGTGGGAATGCTAGTCAGATGTGTCCTAGTCTCCCACACTACCAGCACATGACTGATCTTGAATCAGAATCCACAGAAAAAAACTGCATGGAAGAGTGGCCTGTACTACCACCTCTATTCTTCACCTTACCCTCCCACTTCCTCTTCTTCACTAAAGATTTGCCACTTCCCACAACTAATACTATCCTAGTAAAACCATCCCTCCCTTTCCAGTCAATCTCCAACATACATTCTCGATCGACCACCTCAAAATAGGCCCTCGGTTTAAACAAGAAAACATGAGAGTATATCTCTATTCGTAAGCCTTTATCAAACCACTGGTCCTTATTTTTCTCATTAGAGATGATTTAAGGGGAATAAAAAGACATATCAATGAAACAATTAGTGTACTTCATCAAAAATTATCCCCCTGAAAAATATCCATGAACTCTCGGGACCTGGCATATACCAAGACCTCCGGGCAGTACGATTCATTGAAGACATCCTTGAAATCTCCCTAGCGCATTTCCTCATTCTTCCCATTTTGAAGTACCAATTACCACCACATGAAGCTGGGACCATCCATTAGAAAATAGGCACACTTCACCCTAATCTCCTTCGGTGTATCCTAGAACTCTAACATGGGCTCGATCTTTTCGAGCCATTCCTCTACTTCCTAGGGTTCTATGCTACCTCAGAAAGTCGGAGGCATATTTTATAGGAACTCTTCGGAATTTTCCTTCCTAGGACCCGTCTAATCTTCTCTATTAGGATATATAATAGGATCTGATCTATGTCCTAGATCTTGGACAGCACGAACTACAACATCTACTAGCCTTTGATCAAGCAGTGTCGGTGAACTCTCCATGGCTTCCTCCTGTGGGTGCATGTGATCTATCTAGGGCGGCATGTTTCTAAAAAAATCCAATAATCACAAGAGAGAAATTAGTATATCAGTTATAAAAAATTCCATCAAAATCATAAAATATAATGAAGCCAAAAACATTACAACAATAAAATAAACCACTACTTCACCCCTTCGGGATGTCCACGTGTAGTATGCAGCCCACACGTTTCACCTGGAAGTGAAGTCAAATAAACAACTCTAATATCACATGGTGACTCAAAGTCTTCCAAGAGAGTTGTGGGCTAGGAACCCTAATCATGACCAAAACTTAGAGTCCAAATAGTCTTATCTCCTGTAAATCTCGACTCATCCAAAAATAATAATACAACCCAAAAACATTGGCCTCCTCTGATACCATTTGTTCATGAACCTAATCTGGTCCCCTAAAAAAATGGCACCACACCCAGCCCGTGACAAGGCCCGAAGGGTGTTACATATCCCCACGGGATGGCACAAGTGTCCTGGTATCATATATTTTTTTTTGGGAATGATTTACCCGAATATGATTACATAAAACATCAAAAACAATCGACAAACCGAATCTAAAAATTCATTCCAAGTAAGACATAAACAAAATACAGAACTGAATATATATGTTTAAACATAATAAAATATGTCCCAACACACAAAAATACATTATAAAAATATCCCCAATGACTCCACATGACAAGGGGTCATCACCCACAAGCATTCTTTACAACACCACACCATGGATGGGAACTAACACCCCGAACAGCCATTACCGAAAGACTTTCCTTTACCTATGTCAAATATGACCAAGTCTACTTACACCCAAGGGATATAAGTAGTGTGTGAGTCTAATAAAAATAGGAAACCACCAATATATTCTATAGAGTAAATAATACAAGATTAAAATAATTCCATTTTTGATAAACAAGAGGTAGTGGAAATACTATCTAATGAATTAAAAATTCAAATGTAAATAGTTTTTCAGAGGAAACATTCCATGAATGAAAAAATTTATGTAAATAATGTAAGATACTGTATTTTCAAGAAAAAACCACATTATTAAAATGATAAAAACACATGATTCAATGAACACCAATCTCGGGAACATCCCTACACACTAGGTAGTCTCGGGGCCTATTTACCTCGTACCTCAGTGTAAAGTAACCATCAAAAAATCTGTTTTCATAGATGAGCCACTAGTAGGGAACAAAAACATAACCTAGTTGTCCCCAACCATCATAAATATAGTTTTTTTAGTGTTGTTTTTAACCATTTTTCTCATTTAAACAGGGACAAAACCCATCCTGATAACAAATGTACTAGTACATATCCGCCCTCCTAGGTACCCAGGCTTCCCCCTTTGTGCTCAAACCATTATCCCATGATACCAAAATCTATTATCACATAAACAAAATATTTCTAGACATAATAAACTCAAAATATTATCTACAGATGTTTTTCACTACTTACTCCACTTAATTAAACCCTTAGAATTTCAATAAAACAACCTCACAAAATTTAACAATGCTTTACACACAAAATCCCTTTAAAATACCACTTTGAACACCATAGGAATATACATATTCACCAAAAATGAATTTTTAGCACCCAAAACATTTCTATAAACCCATTACATGAGTTATAAAACAACCCCATTTAGTATAACATAAAATAGACATGTAAAATACCCAATTTAACACCAAATTGGTACCTAAAAATCATTTTCCCAACAAACATCACCAAAACTAGATTTTGCAGCACAAATAATGGATGATAAGTGTGATAAAAATCGAAATTCAGAAAATTTAACTCATCTATAATTGATTACCAATGGAATCACCTACCATAATTGTTAAAACCTTGAATCATCGTGTGAAAATCCAACTGCACAACTATAGCACCACAAGGGACTTAGATTAAGCCTAAAACCAAAAAAGGACAAGAAATTCAAGATCAAACCCTAGGATTTACTCCCTACATACTCGAACCATGTATCTTCAGGGAAAGGGGAAGAACACCCAATAAAATGGGGGGAACTATGGAGGAAATTCACTTACATGTGGAATTTTGAACTTTCTCCACCAAATCCCCCTTAAAATGAAGTTCCAAAGAGTTTTTGAGGTGATTGGGAAACTGAAATGGATGTTAGGGTCAGATGGGTGTTGGAAGGGGAGAGTTTGGATAAATCCTGGGGAGGGAAAATATAATTTAGCAATGTTTTTAATGATATGTACAAGGCCGCACAGTTTTCATGCATGTTTTAGCAAACTGTGTGCCAAAACCATGCGCCCCCTTTTGTCCACTCAAAAGTATCCATACTCCTTCAAATTCAAAGGGGGACTATGTGAAACATAGGGGGAAAGTTAGGTCAGGAATATAAGTGAAAAAAGTACCTTAAATTAAGAACATTGGTGTGACATATATCATCCTTATTCATTTTCATAATGGTTTATAAATATAATGATGGTATCATTATGAACCCCATTTCTATTCCATGGTTTCTGATTAATGATGAATGATTTAACATCTTATATAAAATATATGAATGGATTATGATACTATAATGGGGGATCCAAAATTTATATATCCCACCAATGAGTGGGGGAAAAATGGATACCTCATGAGATAAATATGTTATCTTTCCACATAATTTCATGTTCATAATTCTATTTGTGTACATGTTTTTCATGTCCATCATATTATGCATGGATCTAGTTTCATGTAAATTATATCATGTCTGTACATAGCTTTCATTTAAATAAAATTATAAGTGGACCTAGTTATCTTTTCCATATGATTATATGTGGACCTAATGTTCATATCCATAACATTATGCGTAGACCTTGTTTTCATGTCTATAAGATTATATGTTGACCTAGTTATGTGTTGATATATTTATGTGAGGGATTTATTTTATGTAATTTTCTTAATGAGTGAACATGTTTCTATTTATACATATTTTCAATGTTATAATATTTTTTTTCAACATTTATATGTCTATGTTTTGATATCATGGATCATATTATTTGATTCCATTATTATTCATGTATTATGAACTTCTAAGCATTAATCTATGACTCAATATTATGATAAATAATATGTAGGGTATGGTTTTCAAATATTTATCTCAAGTTCTCATACCCTTAATCTCATGCTATGTGTAATTGGTCATTGACATCTCTCTTTTTACCCTTACTATATATCTGAGCTCACACAATATTGTGTTTTCTTTCCAAAAGTTATGAATAAATGTTTCATGTAGAGTATGTCCAAGAATAATTCCATGTGGGATGATCTTTGTCAAATATGTTGAATATAATTCTTAAAATAAAAATATTGTCCATCTAGTCAATAAAGACACTAAAATTTTATAGTTTTATCATGGATCATAATTCTTTGTAATGAATAATAATTTGTTAGAATATTATCTATATGTCTGAAATTTATGGTTCAATGGAGAGATCACATTAAATTATAATTAAATTTTCTTGAGAGAAACCCTTCCATGGTGTTTCAAAATATGTCTTGATTAAGAACCATGAAATGGTTATTTCGAATTTCTAAAAATAGATGACTAGTAATATTCTTCTAAAAAACAACAAGCATTATGTTCAATTTTCATAAACAACATCATGGTTAACAAAACCATGATATAATATTATTCATATTGATACCAATAGCTCTATCAATACTCTATATAAAAATAATTGACTTCCTACCATGATAATATTATAAAATATTATAGTGTCAACAAAACCACAATATAGCAAGGAATAGACTGTAAAATTATTTTTTTAGAACCTAATTGTTTAGCTTAACTCCCAAAATACACCTTAAAACTCTCACGTTATTTATAAACCCCAAAATATAATTAAACTATAAGATTATTAAATTTCATAACTATAAATTATATTCCTGAAAAATGATTCACTACATCAAGAATAAAAAACACATAAAACAAAAACACAAATCCCAATCACAATGTGAGAAACCTCTAAAATATGAATCTCACCATAAGAAATCCAAAAATAATAAAGTATCTAAATTGAAAAAATGAAATTATAAATTTATTATTACCAAAATCAAATATCACTACATTATTAAAATATCAATTTACTATAGGCATTGAACTTATATATCTGAGTCCTATTCCAGGAAACATTTATCCTGACCACCATAACTCACTGATATTCACACTAGTGAAATGAAAAATCCTTATAGAATATTTTCATAAGTGTAATGAATCTAAAAATTTCATCATATAAATTTCACATCATCCTAAATATCTGACACATCTTAGTAAATTTCATACTAGTCTATATAATGTTACATTTGAAGTTTTCAAATACTAAAAACATATTAAATCATTCAATTTATGGTGGAAATTATAATATAAATACCAAATTTCTCTTTAAATATGACACATCAAAATCCTAAATAAACCATGGAGAATTTTTAATAGCTCTATAAATGTTAATATTACATGATATGGAGAATTATACGAAATTAGATGATCAAAAACCTCAAACACTATGGGAATCCTCCTTCAATTATCATAAGAATTCAATCAATCATTATTAACCTTTGTTGGTTATTGAATCAGCTACACCTTATCAATTTTATTATATACTAGGTTTTCTACAATAATCACTAACTCTCCAAAATTAATGCAATATTGAGTTGATCTATATCATTTTGAATATAACGTCTAAAAAAGATTCATATCGATGGTTGAGTGGTAGATATTATTGTTGGAAAACTCAACCATTGATAAATAATTCTTCAAAGATTTTCGAAAATCAAATAAATTTAAATGAAACATGTCCTATAGTATATGAATCGTCTAATTTAACTTCCCTCTTTTCTAATTATAATATTAACTATTAAGGCATGGTTGGGAGAATAAGTCGTAATACAATCCTTTCCACAGCTGAAAATTAAAATAAGGATATCTATGAGAGATAATAATCCTTGAAACTCTTTGTTTTCATATTATAATCATTCTATAGAGCCTCACTAACACATCTATTTCAAAACACACATTAATCATAACAAAATTACATAACATAATCAAATGGTGCAAAACCCGTGATATGGGATCATATCCTCCCTATACTAAAGGAGAACACATTATAAAATCCATATATATATCCTATAATTTTTATTGAGTAACATTTAAAGGATGAAATAAATTAAATGAACTATATTTATACCTTTAACCCCATGAAAAAAAGGAATTTAGAAATGAATTTTTCCACTATATTCTTTATTCCAGACCACCATAAATACTTATATAAATAATGGCACACCTTAGAGACATCCAGGTGATCTTTTATATGTGAGTTATGAAACATAAACCAAACATATTATTTTATATATTTGAAAACTAATAACATGCCATAAAATGATACCTGATATTCATTATCCTACATACATTAATTAATATCATCACCATGGGGAACTAGATCTCTCCAAATGTAACACCCTGATATTTTAGAATATATATTTCTCTTTATTAAATTTGAAATATATTATAGTCTTATTAACATGAAAATTTTATCATATAAGAACGATGTTTTACTATTGAGTTTTGTGCACTTATTTTAATATTAATTTATACTAATTATACAAATTAAACCATAAAAATATAGATTCCATATGTATAATTAAGATGTTAAAATTTATTAATGATTTAAATTTAATTTTTAGTTATTTTGAATACTAATCTTGGTAAATAAATTCAAGATGGGAAAAGTGTAAAACTGGCTAATTAATGCTAAAATGTTATGATAAGGTAAAAATATTTATATTAATTCTTATTTAATGGGGTTATTTTGAAATATATCACCATATAATAGAATTATATTATTTTAGGGTCACTTTACCATGTGTACAGAACTTATAATATTTTAAACGTATGAATAATTACAGGTGTGTGACTCCCATAACTTATAAAAAGAAACAACATATTCTCACATATCCACACCACATGAGCACTCTATATTGTATAAAAATAATCCAAATACCATACCAACCTTCCCTCCGCAAACCCAAAGGTTTTGGTCTCACCAAAAGTATATCTGTGAATACTTGAGGTGTAAGATAACGAAGGGTTTCAAAAGAAGATGAAAAACTCTTACCAAAGTCCTATCATGTTTTTTTATTAATGAACCTCTTTCAAACCTATCATAGCCATGATTTTATTAAAACATAAGTATATTTAAGATAATAAAATTTAATTATGTTTTTAAACCCCTTTTTCATCACCATTACCATCCTATGTGAAATTAAAACACCGCTCTTGTGTACATGTGGACAACCACTTCCATGAAGCGATGTGTTTCATTTTTTATCACTATATCTACAGGATAGTTATATAGTTATATTTAATGGATATATATGATTTTTTTTATTTTTAATATTATTTTAAGATGAAATAACACTTATCCTCTTACCCTCTAATCTGTTGGAAAATGACAATGTCATTCACACGAATGTGTGGATCACCACCTTCACAAAGCAATGTGATCCATTTTCCATTTCCACGTCACATGGATAATCATAAGGATATATTTAATTAATAGATTTTATCATTCAGATAAAATAATTAATCAAAATATTTAATTATTATTTACCTTTATTTCATTCAATCCATAGAAAAGTTACATTGTCACCTATGTGTACGTAGGGACTACCATCACCACAAACTAATATAAGTTATTTTTCTTCAATACATTATATGAATGGTTATAAGAGTTTTTATAATGAATAAATTAAATTTTAAATATTTTTTATATGAATAAATCATGAACAAGTTGTAAGGACTAGAATATTTAAACTGAAACAATTATGGGAAACAAAACAGTTAATGCCAAAATGTTGATTTAAATGAATAATTTATAATAAAATGGTAATGGGAAATTATAATGGAATGATATATTTTAAGATAATTATGATTATGGTGCATATATATATTTATAATAAATCCAAAGTTTTTAAAAATTGACTTAAGGGTGTTCAAGAATAAAATCAAGACCTAAAGTAAGGGTTCTTCTTCTCAATATTGTTTTATTGAGATATGTTTCGTTTTATGCACCCATTAACCTTTATATTGTGTATATAATACCAATTTCATCATATATATCATGAATATAATTTTATTAATGATTTTTTAAGATAAATTTATTTTTTCTCTTTCATGCGGTTTAAGATTAAAATCTCACTTAAGTAGTTAGAGTAATGTTACAATATCATTTCTTTTCAACATTTTCTATTTTAAATTTCCACTAAGTGAATATTATATGAGACATATATTTCAAACCCCATATATTTTCATATAAAGTAGTCATTTATGGTTATTTCATGTATTTACATTAATTTTATTCTCTTTGGTACTTCAAATTATTGGCAAATTATTTTTATCAAAATTCAAACTTATTTTTTCTTTTTGGGTCATGATTATTTCTCTTTCAAGACCACGTTTAATAAAAAAATTAGTGGATTATATTTTCATTGATTTAATTGTTGAATAAATTCATCTCAAATTATATTTTAATTTCGTTTCAAAGGATTAAAATGTAAGTTTCTTAATTTTTTCTTAACACACAATTTTGAGTATTATAAAAAAGTGTTAAAGTGTATTTTTAATGTTTACTAAATGAATGGATTTCCCCACTCTTATAAAGATTATTTATTTTGAATATTTATTTAAATTTTTTCATTTTTATCTTCAAAGAAAATATTCTTCTCAATATTGAATAATTTTTTAGTTTTTATAAATATCATTGTAAAATGATATTTTACCCAGTTTTAACAGAAATGTCTAAATACTATTTTAAAGATATTTTTCATTTAGTTAAACATAATTCAATGTTTCTAATGCACCACTAAGGATATATTATAATGATACCATCCATGTTATTCTTCAATGTATATTGGGAGGATAAATCAATAATAAATTGTTTTATGAAACCTCTTTCTTTCTACAGGTTAATTAAGTTTTGACAAGTAATTAATGTTTTCATTATATCATCCAATTATTTTATTTTTATTACTTGATATTATGTGATGATGAAATAATTATTAAACCCATTTCTTTTTCTTATATTATTCTATAATGATTTTAATATTATTTTTGTGATATTTTGGGGAACTTTTGTACGGTTTTTATGATGTGATATGTGTGAGAAGAATTATGTAGCCCTATGAATCATGGGGTAAATATTGATATTTCATAATATAATATGAAATGGAATGGGGAGTGAACCTAGTTTAGTAAGAAAGTTTTTTACATTATGATATTGTTGGAGTTGGTCCTTGAATAAGGTAACAATGGGAATGGGGAGTTAACATAACCCACTATGAGACTTGATCTACTATGATAATCTTGTTAGTGATCCCTAACTAAGGAAATGATGGGATAAATGTGAAATCAATCCACTATAGGACTATATCAACTAAGATAGTCTTAGAAATAATCCTTTGATATGGAAATTATTTTTTATTCATATGTTCATGCTATAAAATTATGTATTTTACTAACGATATGTTCTCATGGATCATGATTGATTATTTATGATTCTAAATTTTATGACTTCTGAATTTTTTTTATGAAAATTAATTATTAAATGACTCATGATTAATTATAAATCACTAATTTTATATGAATTTCATAAGTTATGATCATGTTATAATGACCATATATTTGTTTTATTTTCACTTATTATCATTGATTGATACTTCCTAGGTTTATCATTATTGAGCATCTGGCCTTATATAATAAACAAACACAGGGTTATATTTAACATAGTTTCCAACATGCTCTATCATAAGGTCTGAAGTGTGTTCCTGATCCCCATGGGAAGGAACTTAATTTCATAAAACCCCAAAATATACCTTTGGAATGATTTATCCATCATGAAAAAATTAAAAAAAATGGAAACCATAAACTATCCAACATGGGATAATAATAAATGAACATCCAATAAAAAATATAAAAATAATTAAAAATAAATCTACTATAGAGGAAGATAAATAAATGAAAAAACCTAAAATATAATAAAATTAAGATTCCATCACAAAACAAAAAACTGAAATAAAATCCCAAAGCCTACTCCAACAACCCAGTTTGGGTCCCATGGTCACCATCCAACATATATCTCCCTCAAAAGATCAATAGAGGTGAAAGAAACTGAAATAAACCTGGACCTATCAAAAACTACTAGCATGAGAAAAATATCTCTATTCATAACCACCCACTAAATTTTAACCTGTCACTTTCATATTACATCATAAAATTATATTTTTTAATACAGTCTAAAATTTTAAATTTTTTATTATCCTTTACAAGAATAAATAACAACACATAAAAAGTGTGTTAAAGAAATTTTACTTTGATTTCACTAAATGATAACATTCCCAGGGAGAATTTTTTTCCTCAACTGAATCCCCTTTGGAAATCATCCATTTTAAATTCTCACTTTAAAACCATCCCATGAACACCTCTTCTTTAAAAATGCTTTTCAAAACTCAATAGTTTTTTCAAATATTCAAATAGTTTCCCAACAAAATCCTTGAAAGTTAATTTCCAAATAAAATTCAAGACAACAGTCTAAAACCAGGTTTTTAAAATTAATACACTCTGGAGTTTCAAAAAAACATTTTTAATTTTCCATAAAAATATTTCAAAACCTCCATGTAAATATACACTTATCATTTTAAAGTAACACCTTTAAAAATAATTTTAAAAATAGTTTAAAATCACATAAAAATCTCAATTTCATCTTCCTTATTTCCAAAACCATTTACAAAAAAAATAAAAACACTTAAAAAGTAATCCTTAATGAAGAAAGATGAAATAACATATGAAATAACATATGAAATAACTAATATGTCAGTGTCGCATGAGAAGGAGAAGAAAAATATATTTATATTCCAATCAGTGATAAAATAAGTAGGGGATGCAGTAGAATCAATAAAAACCCCTAAAATGATCCAAAATAGTATCCTAGTTCTATAATCATTATATAAAGACACAAGTAACCAAATAAAAACTAGTGAAATGATCCCATGGTTGGAAATATTTAAGATATTTAGGTCCTTTAGTCCCATAAATCTATCTAAAAATAAATCCTTCTAGGAGATGACCACTACTACGGGCCCCTAAAAGGGTTTCTAGCTCACATGGCCCACTACCCCTATGGCATCCCACCATTTTATAACATAAACTTTCATTACATTACACAAAACTGAGGATCTTTAAGGTCTAGTGCCTTGGAAACCAGGAACATAACACATGAAAACAAAACATTCTTCTTAAACACTTTAAAGGCGTCTCCTTAAGTTCATTCTAGGTTCATTACTGCATCTCATAACCTGGGGACATACATCAAAAGAAAGGGTGAGCAGAAGGCCCAGTAAGGGAAACAAGAGGAACATTTTACATGTGAACTTGAGATACTTCAATAAGGACATGAAAAGAACTTTAAGGCATGAGAAAGAAATCATGAGGCATTTCATAATAAAAATAACATTTTTCATAACATGAAGATGTGGCTACATAATTTAACATACACAATCATGAACATATCACCAAGGTCCATCCCCAAGGTGTCATTTGAAAATTACCAAGGTTATTCACCAAGGTATCGTGAAAATTGTAATCTCTAGTGGTTACATCATTACCCAATGCATTGGAGCGCTATCAGGGCACACCCTTAAATTTGCCTTTATTATCATGTGAGCCACATATATCATCATCAAACATTTCATAAATAACCTATATAGCATAAAGGAAATGGGTTTCATTTCATAATCATAACTTTTTAAAAACTGCTTTAAAGACATGATCTTTATATCACTTTAAAACCCACAGAAAAGGAAGGTGGGTCTCATGTATGTAAATACCTGAATTTAAAATAGAACATTTTGGTATATATGTTAATACCCTTGTAGAAATAGGATCTTTGAGTATTCACTTTATAACATAAAATAATTTCTGAGAAAAGAGAGAGGCATTTTGAGGGGAAAATTCTGCAGCATAACGGCTAAGTTTCGGGGTTTTAGAAAACATTGAAATGAGAGGGGGCATGGGTCACCCACTCATAAATGATCCATAAAACAGTAGGGTGAAAGAGTAAGAAGGACATATGGACATGGTAATGAAATTTGAGGGGCATACCATTTGAAATGAAAAACATGGAAGGAAAAAAAAGATTAGATTTCTCTTATGAAAATTCGGCAGCCTTACGGCGTCACTTAACTTCAAAAGAAAATGATTTGACAAGATCAAGTAGGGTCCCTCATCATATGATCATAAGAGATTAGTATGATAGATATAGAGATCATACCCCAACATAATAAAAAGGAACTTGAAAGTCTTAACATGAAAATCGAACTTGAAAAATGAGAAGGGTGAAAGAATCCCTTAAAAATTCGGCAGCCTAACAGCGTCACTTAAACTTTCATAAAACAAAATGATGAGAGTAAGAGGGGATCTCTAATCATATAAACATGAAAGGGCAGTAAGAGGAATATAAAAGAACATTCTCTCACATAAAAACATGGAGCATAATAGGAATGACATAAAAGAGATTACATGAAAATAAAGAGAGGGGTCGGATCCCTTACCTTAAAACGTGACTCTTGAAACTCAAAGGATTGGACCTTGAGGGATTGGGGGAACCTTGGGAGGACTCCTTGGAAGGTAAGAAGACCAGAACTTCGTTGGGGGAGAGTTGGGAGTTAAAACTAAGGGAGGAAAGTGTGAGTATTTATAGGGAAAGTGAGGGGACAAAGTATTAATGGCCAAGGGACACCTCACATGTGCTTTTCTCAAACCCATGTGCTCTCCCTTGGAATTTATCATGGAGTTAGGCCACATGGGGCCCCCAAAACAATAATTCACCACCCTTGGCCGGCCAACCCTCAAAATATCTCATGACATCATCATGACACCATTATGATGTCATTAAACATAGCGAAACCCTAAAACTGTATTTTTACTATTCACTGAAAATTCAACTTTCTCAGAATAACCCCAAAATTTCACCTTAACCAAATATCAATGCTCTGATTTCAAAAATGAAATCCATTTTATAAAAATAATTTTCTAAATATTTTTAATTTAATTTTTAAATAAAAACACTATTCATCGAAAATTCACTTTTTTCAGAAAAATCCCCAAAAATTACCTTAACATAATATCGATGCTTTGAGTTCAAAAATAAAGTCCTTTTTATAACAATAATTTTATAATTATTTTTAATTAAATTTTTAATTAAAAAACACTATTCATCCGAAAAAACTAATACTTGAATAATAATTTATGATACCGTTATTTAACCATTTTATTGAATCACATTACTTAATCTAGGTGTCTAAATTATATTAAAACTTTCTTTGAGTGAAATTACTAATCCATTTGGTCATATTACTAATCCTAAGCGTAAAATCACTATTCATAATTTGCTATTCATCAAAAATTACGTTCATCTTATTAGACTCCAAATTCCTTAATGAACACTTTTGTAGAAGACCATTTTTTGAAAATCATTACACATCATTAGTTATTTAGGGTTTACATAAATATTTCAAAATATCCCTTTTTCAAAATTCATCAATAAAATACATTCTAAAATTATCTAGACATTTGAAATTTCACAAACATCACTAAAGGAAGAAATCTCAATTTATTCACCCTAAAGGATTACACAAGGAAACTAGGGTCTCATCACATAGCCCCTTATAACACTGGCATAAGACCTAAGTGTAAGGTGTGCTATGGTGAGAGAATCTGAGGGAGTCTCAAATAACATTGCCCTAGTAGCAATCTCCACTAACTTGAACTTCTCCTGCAAGCGTTTTCGTTCAAGCTTGACACGCTGGAGCTCGGCTTGGGCTTGGTCCAAAGCGAAGCCCACAGATGCTACCTCCTTCCCAAGCTCTGATAAGTGGGCTTCATAAAGGTTGAGTCTACTGGATGAAGCCATCGACTCCTCTTTCTGCATTAACCATTAACATCTTATTAAATCATTAAGAGTAAGTTAATATACTACTCAAAATGATTGGGTCGTTACATTCTTCCCCCCTTAAGAAATTTCGTCCCCGAAATTTATACTTGAGGCCTAGCAGAAAAGGTGAGGGTACTTTTGCTTCATCGTTTCCTCGGGCTCCCAAGTCGCTTCTTCGTACTTATGATTCCTCCACAACACTTTCACAAGGTGGGTAGTCTTGTTTCGTAGAACCTTGTCTCTACGGTCTAAGATCTCCACTGGTTGCTCTTCATAAGAGAGGTCATGTTCAAGTTGTACCGCCTCTGGGTTCAGTACATGCGAAGGGTCGGGTATGTACTTCCTCAAGAGAGATACATGGAAGACATCATGAACTGGAGCTAGGTTCGGTGGAAGTGCTAGATGATAGGCCACTGCTCTTATGCGATCAAGGATTTCATAGGGGCCAATGTACCTAGGACTGAGCTTCCCTTTCTTCCCAAACCGCATGACTCTCTTCCATGGAGAGATTTGAAGGAAGACTTTTTCACCAACACCAAACTCCAAGTCTCTCTGTCGATTGTCAGCATAGCTCTTCTGCCGACTCTGAGCAGCTTTTATGTGTTGCTGGATGGCATGAACCTGTTCTGTCATTTCATGCACAAGATCAGGCCCAAGAAGCTTCCTCTCACCAGTTTCATCCCAACAAGTAGGAGTTCTACACCGCTTTCCATACATAGCTTCATAGGGTGCCATCTGAATACTCGCATGGAAGCTGTTGTTATAGGATAACTCCACTAATGGGAGGTGTTGATCCCATCCACCTTTAAATTCCATTGAGAATAATCTCAACATGACTTCGAGTGTCTGAATAGTCCTTTCAGATTGGCCATCAGTTTGAGGATGATAGGTCGGACTAAAATTCAATTCAGTATTCAGAGCATGCTGAAGACTTCTCCAGAATTTTGATGTGAATCTTGGGTCACGATCAGATACGATGGATAGTGGTACCCCATTCAGCCTTACCACTTCCTTCACGTTTATCTTGGCAAGCTGATCCAGAGAGAAATCTTCCCGAATAGAGATAAAATGGGTTGTCTTGGTGAGACGGTCCACAATAACCCATATCGCATTGTTTCCTTTGGATGTTTTTGGGAGACCAGTTACAAAGTCCATGGTGATATTATCCCACTTCCATACTGGTATGGGTAGCGGTTGTAATACCCCCTTAGGAAGTTGTCTTTCTGCCTTTACTTGCTGACACACCAGGCACCTTGTAGTGTATTCGGCAATCTCCCTCTTCATGTTATCCCACCAATAATGATCACGAAGGTCTCTATACATCTTAGTGCTTCTCTGATGTATAGAGAAAGTAGAGCTATGAGCTTCATCCATCACTTCTTTCTTTATCTCCGGAATAGATGGAACACATAGTCTTGTACGAAATTTCAATACACCTTCTTGATCAATATTGAAGTCAGGGAACTTCTCATCCTTTACAGCCTCGAACTTCTCCTATAGCAAAGGATCTTCTTTTTGAGCCTTCTTGATCTTCTCTAGCAATTAAGGTTGAGAAATCATTTGGGATAGGGTTGATGATGTCCCATTCCTTATAATTCCCATGTCCAATTTTACTAGATCTTTAATCAAGGGATCTCCCAGGATCCTCATTGTTGCCAGAACAACAGGATCTTTCCTGCTTAACGCATCCGCAACTTTGTTTGCTCTTCCAGGGTGATAATGAATTGAACAATCATAGTCTTTAATAAGCTCCAACCATCTCCTTTGTCTCATGTTCAATTCTTTCTGAGTGAAAATATACTTTAGACTTTGGTGGTCAGTGTATATATCACATTTCTCCCCATAAAGATAGTGCCTCCATATCTTTAGAGCAAAAAAAACTGCCGCCAGCTCTAGATCATGCGTAGGATAATTCTGCTCATGAATCTTCAACTGTCGAGATGCATAAGCAATTACTTTGTCATTTTGCATGAGGACGCACCCAAGCCCTTTCAGAGATGCATCGCTAAAAATAACGAATCCTTCTCCGATAGAGGGTAGTGTTAACACAGGTGCAGTAACCAATATCTTCTTCAGCTCTTCGAAACTTTCCTCGCATTCCTTTGTCCAGATGAACTTAACCCCTTTTCGATTCAACTTGGTTAGTGGATTAGAAAGCCGTGAAACGTTTTTCACAAACCTCCTATAATATCCCGCTAAACCAAGGAAACTACGAATCTCAGTTTCTATTGTGGGTTGAGGCCACTCCTCCACAACCATTGTCTTTGCAGGGTCAACCGAGATTCCTTCATTGGTTACGATGTGCCCTAAGAAATCCACTTTTTGTAACCAAAACTCACACTTGTTGAACTTCCCAAAGAGCCTCTCCTTCCGTAGAGTTTTCAAAATAACCCTCAGATGATGTTCATGCTCCTCACGACTTTTTGAATATATCAAAATATCATCAATAAAAACTACCACAAAGTTATCAAGGTAGTCCTTAAAGACTCTATTCATCAAATCCATGAAAATAGAAGGAGCATTAGTCAAGCCGAAGGTCATAACAGTAAACTCATAATGCCCATATCTTGATCGGAAGGCAGTCTTTGGAATATCTTCCTTCTTCACCCTCAGTTGATGATAACCAGATCGAAGGTCAATCTTAGATAAGAATTGAGCCCCACGAAGTTGGTCAAATAAATCATCAATTATTGGAAGAGGGTATCTGTTCTTCACTGTAACCCCGTTCAGTTCCCTATAATCAATGCATAGCCGCATTGATCCATCCTTCTTCTTCACAAAGAGAACTGGTGCTCCCCAAGGAGACACACTCGGTCTGATAAACCCCTTCTCCAACAAGTCTTGGAGTTGTTTCTTTAACTCTTCTAGCTCCACATTTGCCATTCTATACGGAGTCTTTGATATCGGTTGAGACCCAGGTATGAGTTCAATGGAGAACTCTACCTCTTTTTCTGGGGGAGGTCCAGGTAACTCCTCAGGAAATACATCCATGTATTCATGAACAATTGGAACATCTTCAATTTGTATGCTCCCTTTCCCTTCTTCCTCATCACCGATTAACTCCATAATGAATGATTTAGGAGGTGCTTCTAGATAGGGATCAGTTCGGGATATCTCTCCTCGGAAGATAACTGTAGGTCGTTCATTCAAGACTACTGAGATTTCCTTACTTCTGCATTTGATCTTAGCGTTATACTTTGAGAGCCAGTCCATCCCTAGTATAATGTCAAATTCCATCATGGGAATGACTACTAGATTTGCGATAAGATTGTGCTCACCAAAGTAAACACTAGAGTCTCTAAACACTGTTGATGCATGGATAATCCCACTCGGAGTCTTGACTGACAACTCTACCTCAAGAAACTCGGGGATTGATTCTATATTCTTTGAAAACTTGGAAGAAATAAAGGAATGTGTAGAACCAGAATCAAATAAAGCACTTGCTAGTTTTGAGAGGACAACAAGAGTACCTGCTACCACATCGTTCAGAACTTCAACTTCAGTTGTTGTGATAGAGAAAGCACGACCTTGCTCCCTTGGCCTCTGCTGAGGTTGATAGTGATTCCCCTCCACCGCCCTTGGATTTGGACATTGATTAGCAAAGTGCCCAAGCTGTCCACACTTGAAGCATGTGACTTCGGGTAGGGCCAGAACCATATTTCCTCTGTCGTTAGTGTTGGGAAGTTGAGGCTTCACATCACCATGACAATTCCGAGAAATATGGCCTTCTTTTCCACACCTATAGCACTTGCCACTTCCGATCAAGCAGTTCCCCGGATGCTTCTTCCCACATTTATAGCATGTGGCATATTGCATATGCTTTCCACCTCTTTCCTGATCAAAACTTCTTCCCAGGCTCGGTTCTAGAGTTCTCTTCTTCTCATTAGATTTGTGAGACCACTGTGTCTCCCCAAACTCTAGTTCAACTTTCATAGCACTTCGAACTATTTCTTCATAGCTATCGTAGTCCCTGTTGGCTAGATTCTTCCGCAGATGTGGTCGTAGTCCGCCAAAGAATCTATCAACCTTCCCATTAGGGTCCATGACAAAGCTTGAGGTATAACGGGAAAGCCTTGTGAAGTTCATCTCATAGCTTCCGACAGATTCGTTCTCCTTCTGCTTCAGCTCGAGAAACTCTTTCTCCATTTTCGTTCTCATGGAACGAGGGAAATACTTGTTAAAGAAAATCCCCCGAAATTCTTCCCACTCCATAGCTTCCATCTCTCCTCGTGGCTTTGTGTTTTTGATCAGTGACCACCACTGATCAGCTTCTCCCTCTAGGCGGTAAACAGCAAGGGTGACTTTTTCTTGTTCCGAACAATGAAGTACAGAAAAGATCTTTTCAATGGAGCTTATCCATTGTTCCGCAACCAATGGGTCAGTAGATCCACTGAATGTTGGCGGTCATTGACGTATAATGGACTCAACAGAAAGTTGCTCCCTTCGTGGTGAGGTCGGCCTCACAGCTTGATTCAAGTTATTACTCATAACTTGAGTTAGTTGGTTCATCATTCGCATGAATGTTTCCATTCCGACTTCCATCGGAGGGCCGTCAGCACATGGTGCATTGCGGTCACCATCGGCACGGTTTCTCCTATTGCCCTCCATTTTCTAAAAGAATAAAACCATAGTGAGAAACTTATTTCATTTATGAATCTTTTAACTAAGACTTCGTGCTTAGACAATTATACTTCTCTATAATTCCTTCATAATGATTCATAAAAAGCTTGTGATTAACCAAACATATCCCCCGGGAGTGTCGTAACCAAGAGTGCAGCAAGCCCGTTATCGTGCACCAGTTCCCGTTCGAGTCTAGCTCAAAGCGGTGTTTTCGGGTTTTACCTCTATGTACATATGTGCCAGAGCCGCCTCTACCTGCTCGTATCCAGACAGGGATGTATTTGTTTGATAAACCACTTACTCAATACTTACCAAAATACCAGGAAGTTTTCCTATATTTAAACTTTTCTATAGGGTTCTTACTAAAGTTTTTATATCCTAATTTCCACAAATAACTAAACCATCCTTTGATACCAACTATGGCATCCCGCCATTTTATAACATAAACTTTCATTACATTACACAAAACTGAGGATCTTTAAGGTCTAGTGTCTTGGAAACCAAGAACATAATACATGAAAAAAACATAAAACATTCTTCTTAAACACTTGAAAGGCGTCTCCTTAAGTTCATTCTAGGTTCATTACTGCATCTCATAACCTGGGGACATACATCAAAAGAAAGGGTGAGCAGAATGCCCAGTAAGGGAAACAAGAGGAACATTTTACATGTGAACTTGAGATAGTTCAATAAGGACATGAAAAGAACTTTAAGGAATGAGAAAGAAATCATGAGGCATTTCATAATAAAAATAACATTTTTCATAACTTGAAGATGTGTCTACATCATTCAACATAGACAATCATGAACATATCACCAAGGTCCATCCCCAAGGTGTCATTTGAAAATTACCAAGGTTATTCACCAAGGTATCGTGAAAATTGTAATCTCTAGTGGTTACATCATTACCCAATGCATTGGAGCGCTATCAGGGCGCACCCTTAAATTTGCCTTTATTATCATGTGAGCCACATATATCATCATCAAACACTTCATAAATAACCCATATAGCATAAAGGAAATGGGTTTCATTTCATAATCATAACTTTTTAAAAACTGCTTTAAAGACATGATCTTTATATCACTTTAAAACCCACAGAAAAGGAAGGTGGGTCTCATGTATGTAAATCCCAGAATTTAAAATAGAACATTTTGGTATATATGTGAATACCCTTGTATAAATAGGAGCTTTGAGTATTCACTTTATAACATAAAATAATTTTTTAGAAAAGAGAGAGGCATTTTGAGGGGAAAATTCTGCAGCATAACGGCTAAGTTTCGGGGTTTTAGAAAACATTGAAATGAGAGGGGACATGGGTCACCCACTCATAAATGATCCATAAAACAGTAGGGTGAAAGAGTAAGAAGGAAATATGGACATGGTAATGAAATTTGAGGGGCATACCATTTGAAATGAAAAACATGGAAGGAAAAAAAAGATTAGATTTCTCTTATGAAAATTCGGCAGCCTTACGGCGTCACTTAACTTCAAAATAAAATGATTTGACAAGATCAAATAGGGTCCATCATCTTATGATCATAAGAGATCAGTATGATAGATATATAGATCATACCCCAACATAATAAAAAGGAACTTTAAAGTCTTAACATGAAAATCGAACTTGAAAAATGAGAAGGGTGAAAGAATCCCTTAAAAATTCGGCAGCCTAACGGCGTCACTTAAACTTTCATAAAACGAAAGGATGAGAGTAAGAGGGGATCTCTCATCATATAAACATGAAAGGGAAGTAAGAGGAATATAAAAGAACATCCTCTCACATAAAAACATGGAGCATAATAGGAATGACATAAAAGAGATTACATGAAAAGAAAGAGAGGGGTCGGATCCCTTACCTTAAAACGTGACTCTTGAAACTCAAAGGATTGGACCTTGAGGGCTTGGGAGAACCTTGGGAGGACTCTTTGGAAGGTAAAAAGACCAGAACTTCGTTGGGGGAGATTTGGGAGTGAAAACTAAGGGAGGAAAGGGTGGGTATTTATAGGGAAAGTGAGAGGACAAAGCATTAATGGCCAAGGGACACCTCACATGTGCTTTTCTCAAACCCATGTTCTCTCCCTTGGCATTTATCATGGAGTTAGGCCACTTGGGGCCCCCAAAACAATAATTCATCACCCTTTGCCGGCCAACCCTCAAAATATCTCATGAAATCATCATGACACCATTATGATGTCATTAAACATACCGAAACCCTAAAACTGTATTTTTACTATTCACTGAAAATTCAACTTTCTCAGAATAACCTCAAAATTTCACCTTAACCAAATATCAATGCTCTGATTTCAAAAATGAAATCCATTTTATAAAAATAATTTTCTAAATATTTTTAATTTAATTTTTAAATAAAAACACTATTCATCGAAAATTTACTTTTTTCAGAAAAATCCCCAAAAATTACCTTAACATAATATCGATGCTCTGAGTTCAAAAATAAATTCCTTTTTATAACAATAATTTTCTAATTATTTTTAATTAAATTTTTAATTAAAAAACACTATTCATCCGAAAAAACTAATACTTGAATAATAATTTATGAAACCGTTATTTAACCATTTTATTAAATCACATTACTTAATCTAGGTGTCTAAATTATATTAAAACGTTCTTTGAGTGAAATTACTAATCCATTTGGTCATATTACTAATCCTAAGCGTAAAATCACTATTCATAATTTACTATTCATCAAAAATTAAGTTGATCTTATTAGACTCCAAATTCCTTAATGAACACTTTTGTAGAAGACCATTTTTTGAAAATCATTACACATCATTAGTTATTTAGGGTTTACATAAATATTTCAAAATATCCCTTTTTCAAAATTCATCAATAAAATACATTCTAAAATTATCTAGACATTTGAAATTTCACAAACATCACTAAAGGAAGAAATCTCAATTTATTCACCCGAAAGGATTACACAAGGAAACTAGGGTCTCATCACATAGCCCCTTATAACACTGGCATAAGACCTAAGTGTAAGGTGTGCTATGGTGAGAGAATCTGAGGGAGTCTCAGAAAACATTGCCCTAGTAGCAATCTCCACTAACTTGAACTTCTCCTGCAAGCGTTTTCGTTCAAGCTTGACATGCTGGAGCTCGGCATGGGCTTGGTCCAAAGCGAAGCCCACAGATGCTACCTCCTTCCCATGCTCTGATAAGTGGGCTTCATAAGGGTTGAGTCTACTGGATGAAGCCATCGACTCCTCTTTCTGCATTAACCATTAACATCTTATAAAATCATTAAGAGTAAGTTAATATACTACTCAAAAAGATTGGGTCGTTACAACCCCTCTCAATCCAATAATTAAGGTAATGTTGGGAAAATTTCCCTAGTCATCACATTTCTATATTAGCTCTTTCACTCATCCAGATATCTATTTAGTCATCAAGTACATCCCATGACATGTAAAATAGAATTTAGTATAAATAAACCACCAGATAGATCAAATATAATGAAATTAAATTATCTTATGCCTCACCTCTTACACACTCAAAATAATATCCCCAATAAAAAATATTAAAGAGTACCATATAAATAAGTATAAATATAATATATCACCTCATATAATCAAAATAAAACATGGGTAGAAGAAAATAACAAAGAGCTAAAGTGGGTCTCTCTTCATTTATGAAAGCCCGTTTCTCATAAAATTCCAAAAGTGTCTCTGTTAAAAACATCCAGGTAATTGCAATCCCAAATCACTCAATTTTATGATATTACCAATAAAATCTTGGTACTTACATTATTAAAAAAAATAAAACCATTTTGGAACACGAATCTCCCTTAAAAACAAATTTAAAATAAACCAAGGATATAAAATGGTTTTAAATATCAAAATATTGTCAATACATCAATTTTAAAAAACTATCAATATAAACATTTTAATTACCTTTTAAACTACCTTTTTAAACTTTCAAACCATCAAGGGGTTTAAAAACACTATTAATATGGGTCAACACACCCCTTTATAATCAAAAAACCCATTAAAACACATTAAACATTTTAAAACACCTATTTTAAAAAAATTAATAAAAAATGTGAATTTATAAACAACAAACTGGTTCTAGTATCCAATTTTAAAATTAAATACATCCTTTAAACCCATTTAAGAATTTTCAAAAACACTTGGATTGAAAATAAATTGGTATAAAATTTGAATTTAGAAATACAATCCAGTATCAAGAGAGTAATTTAATAACACTATCAGTCTTTATAAAAATCACTCTGGTATTTTTATAAACCCTTGGCAAGGAATATCCTTAGATGGCAATGGTTAAACCCACTTTAAATACCCTTGGACTGTATAAGTCAATAATATAGTAATATATTTAATAAATAAACATTTAAAATAAACAAGAATCAATTATATTATATTATATAGAGACATAAAACAAACACCTATCATGGTTCGATGGTGAACAAGATAGAAGTCATCCCTTATGATGGTAAACACACCGATAATCCAATAAATTCCCTCTATAACACCTACAGGAAAATAACTCGTGATTCAAACCTATCCTAACCTAAAAATTGGTCCATGTGATTATTAGTATTCATTGAAATAGATAAATCAAGGTAAAAAGAATAATAAATTTGGATAGGGTCATAGAGGGACTTACCATATCGAAATTAACATAAAATAAATTAGTAAGGCCATCTAAAATAAAAGGGAAGGAGGGAGGAGAAGCTCTCCAGGGGAGTCCAGTCCACTCAAATGAGAGGGAAAAAGAAAATACTGATATAAGTTTAAAATATAGTGTGTGTGGGGAATGAAAATTTTAGATATTAGTAAACAGGGGTAGGTCGTACGATTTGGCCACATGGTTTTCCAAACTATCCATATGACACCACCTAAACAAAACCAACTTACACAGTTTATTTTAGACTCTATATAGTTGGATGAACCATTACAACCATTCCAAATAAAACTATAACATTAAAAATATGATTTTCATTCATTTCACATGGTTTATTAAACTATATGGATGTTGTATACCCACACTTTCAACCCAAATAAACCCAACATGATTTCCCTAAGAACTCATATGGTTCGATCCAACCCATAAGACAGTCATGAAACCCAAACCCTTGTATTTAAAAATAAACTACACATAAGCATTTATAGGCACTGTGTAAGGTTTTTCACATTGTTTACCCTAAATTTCACACAATAAAAATTTTCCATAAGAAAACTCCATGTTTTTTCATGTTTTATTTTTAAACTTATAGAAAACATTAAAACATCACCTAATAAAAAAATCACATAAAAAACATTATAGTGACATGGTGGTTATCACAATTCTCTCATCCATGAAACTTTCTAACCCCAAAAATTATTTGTTCCAAGTACAGGATAGCCAAAGATGAAATCAAAAATCAAATCCCGAAATTGAAAAGATAATTCCTCAAATAACCTGTAAAATACTTTAATAACATAAAAAAACCATCAATAAAAAACAATTAACAATGAATACAAGAAAATTTTTAAGAAAAAGGATACATATAATTGGCCTACCCGTCGATTGTAATTATTCTAAAATGGTGGAACAATTGGTGAATTATTTTTAGAAAAATTAAAGGAAATAAAAAAATAAAAACATTCCCAAAATTTCTAAGGGGATCTAAAAAACTGCATCAGAAAAATCTAACCACAAAAAATTATCTCAATCCACAAAAAAGGCACTAAACCTCAAAAAATCCAAAAGGATAAAAAACTCATATCAATAATCTTATAGAATCCTAAAACAAAGTATTACATTATCAAAGAACAACCCTCATTAATAAATGAAATGCCTCTAACTCTAGGGACATAATGGAATATTGTGGTTTTTAAATCTAAATCCACAAATAATATCCCATGGTGATTCTAAAAGAAAAAAATATAATGTAACCCATAGTCTAATTGAAAATAGAACTAAACCCTTAATTAAGTATACATTCACCCTAATTACATTAATTTACAAACTAAAAATACTATATTATGGATTAAATCATGCACAAGAAACCTAATAAGAGGCTTGTAAAAGAATTCATCAAGCCAAAACTGCTCCAGAATCAATGATCATAAATCCCATCAATGTTTCTTGATCCAAAATAAACACAAAAACACTAAAAGGTTTCATCAAATGTTTGGAAATCTATCAACATAAAACATTTAAAATCTCAAAAAAAATCTCAATCTAGAGCTCACACAACAATCTACAAGAAAAACTAACCATCTATAGTCTAATTATCAAACTAGGTTTCACAACCTAAGACACAAGGCTTAAAATACTCCCAAGAAAACTCACTCAACCCCGTGGTCTTGAATAGATCTATGAAAACCTAAAAAAGGATAATATATTACATGTATCTCCATTAATAGCATGGAGTGTGTTAAAACATAAACGAGGATATAACTCTAATACAAACACTCTACTTCCACAATATACTTTTTTTATAGGCTTATATAAAACCATGAGATAAATTAAATCAAATTCATCGCATATCTTGTAGAATATAAAGTAGTATCAAAATCACATGAGGGAAAATTCAAACACATACTTTACTAAATCAAGTACAATGTTTTTGATACACCTCTTTTAAAAATTATGGTACATGTAACAAATAGTCCCAAAACACCATTTTGAAAACCAAGGAATCCTAAAATTTTGTAATTATTTAACAAAAAGTTAAAAGAAAACCATTTTATAATTATAAACCCAATAAATAACCTGAATTCATCATTTTAATACATTTACATAATTGATTTCAAAACAAACACCAACCAGTTTTAAAATCAAAGCACCATTTTGGGTTCCATAATGAAAAAAATCACTTTACATTTGAAAAAAAATCAAATCATTTTTGACGACCCCACCTCTAGTAACATAGAGATGGTGTCAATTTTATTGAATTGGCATATATATAATGGATATCACCATAAAATATTGATCAGTTTAAAATTCATGGTAAACCATATACATACATGATTCCCATATTACATTGGAAAAAATAAAATATAAACATAACAAAAGTAAACATTCTACTTCCCTGAAACACATTTATAGATTTCTTCATCATAACTAGGGTAAAGGAAAAAAATATGGTTGAGCTCAAATTACCAGTAAGGGTTACATACAGTGGAATATATCATGATTATATAAGTAATAATCAATATTAAAAGCTAAATAACTGTAAACACATTCTATTTTATCAATAATTTATAAACAAAATGAATCTATACATAACATCAATATAGTAATCTCATAGATAATAATAAAAACTAGTAAATGAATGAAATGTGTACAGATTGATGTTTTAATATTAAACATCATGATATCTCTACCATCAAACCCACATTCTATAATATTTTAAAATTATAGTTAAGGACCGACATAATTTGTCAAACTAATTTGTCTCATGAGACCTATCAATACATCAAGGAGCTATATAATTATAGCCCCTACCCACCACTACATGTTCAATAAATTACTCATATATCATATGATCAATTTAATTCATTAATAATATGAATTATCAAAAAAATATCTATATTGAATAAATAACATATATTTATTACTAATTCCTCAGTCAATCATATGATTTTCAAAGTAAAACATAGTACGTTGAAATGATATACGGTTTAGGAAATAAGAATATACATGATAAAAAGAAAATGAATAATTAAGAGAAATTTTATTTTTGATGAATAATGATCATAAATACGTAAAAGGGTCAGTATATACATCATATAAAAGAAATTATCTACATAATATTAAAATATCCTATAATGAAAGGAAATTGAGTTGGAATCCCCTTACGTCAAGTTTGACACTCCTTGTATGTTATTTAAAACTACATTATAATAAATTTATATTTATTATAATGAAATACCATAACCATATTCTTATCTATAGTTTTATATTTGACCCATTTTTAAAATTTCATAACTTTTTTGTTAGAACCTTTTTACTATTATCATTATTTTGTGTGTTAACATCTTCATTTTTCAGTTATGTTTTGATTTGATTGTTTTGTACTTCTACATTGATTATAGTTCTGTTGTATCTATAATTTTATTCATTATATTAATATTATATATATTAAATATATCTATATATATATATGGATTCATCCTTAAAATATATAAATTGAAAAATAAATTACACCATTCATAGAGACGGCAGGCCATACATATGCATGATTTTTTTTTTCACTTTTAGAAGGATATATTGAAAGAAAGTTTAATAATGAAAAACCTTTAGAAAATAGTTATTATATCATATAAATAACAAATATTCATTAAATTATCCTTTATTACCATCCACAATGATCATAAAATGAAATGGTATCACATCACTTTGTGGAGTTTATATTCTACACATACGCAAGGGCAACACTATCATTTTATAATGGATTGGAAGGTAAGAAGGTATATATGATATTATAAATTTAGAATAATATTTTTTTTCATAAATATTATATATATTCATTAGTTGCAAATTTAAAATCATCCAAGTGACGTTTTAATGAAAACAAATCACACTTCTACGTGGAAACGACAAGACGTACATATGCATAAGTGCTGTTTTCTCTTTTAGTTGGATAGAAAAGAGATAGAATATGGTTTTACCATAATTATCAAAACATATAAATCTAATTAATATATTTTATATATTATTTTAGGGTAGGTAAAACACATTTAGAGGAAGTATAAAATAATAAAAATAAAGTATCAGTAATGATTATAATGACCCAAAATTTAACTTACATTGGCATTAAATCATTTTTTGTAGAATACCAAATACATTACACAAATAGTTTCTTAAATATCATATTCGTTTAGTGCCTTAGGAAACATAGAACAAAAATTTTCTTACCTAGTGAAATACCTTCAATGTGTCCCCCAACGATATTCCCCCTTAGTATTTCTACTTAAAAATCATTCCTCCTAAACTGGGGAAAGGAAGAATAAGAAAGGGTTCAGCATGGATGCTCGATAACTATAAATAAATGAAAAAAATTAGAATAACTTCAACAAAATGGTATAAGAACATGATCATATGATTAGAATATCACACACTGCATATCCAATATCATAAAAATGAATCATGGCACAAATATTAGCTTCTTATAATACGATAATCAAAATACAATCAATATATTAATCCATTAAAGAATACCATGTGAATAAAACATGAAATTGTGGCATAAACATCAATTAAAAACATAAAGAACAAGTATAAGTAGAAATAGGTACACTCATTAAGTCATGGACATGAAATTAGGACCTTTCATAGACTTATGGACATGAAACCAAGTACACCCATAATATAGTTTACATGAAATCAGGTTAACGGATAACATTTTGATCATAAAATCCGATTCATGCATAGCTTATGGAAATGAAACCAAGTCCACAAATAACATTTTGAACACGTAATAAAGTTCACCCATAACATTATGAACACATAATAAGGTTACTTCATGACATTGTGAACCTGTAAACCGGTTCACCCATAAACATAAGGACATACAAAAACATCCATGAATAACATTGTGACCATTTAATAAGGTTCATGTATAACATTTTTACTCATGATTCATCCATTGTTACCCAATTCATTAGAGGGATATATAGGTTCCACTCTTCACATAATATGTGTGCCAAAGTATTATATACAATCATCATATCATAACCCATTAAATGAAATGGATATCATAATCTTATCATCATATCATTGCCAATATAAATATATTGGTCTCATAATAATTTCATCAATGCATAACCAATAAAAAAGTAGGTTTTCAAAATAATATATCACATAGAAGAGAATTTTTTTTCATAAGAATAATTACATCAAAACAAAAACCATTCAAGAAAAAATATGAATGAAGGCATTTGATCATTCCTGAAATGGATATGTGTAACATCAACATATTTCATCTTAGGTGGAAATAATTTTTAAATATCTTCTAAAAAAATTTCTTGAAAAAAATATTTTTGGTTTATTAAAAAGTCATTTTAATAAATATATGTTTTAGAAAAACAATTTTCTTTGAAAATCCACTGAAAACATATAAATATGTCTTAATATTACATTAAAATCCTTTTTGCTTGAATACTTAAAAAAGAATATTGGAAACCTTTTGAAAACTAATTTCCTTAAAAACACATAAAATATGCTTGAAAACATTTTTGAAACCCGTTTTCCATGAAAATTTATAAAATAAGCTTCAAAAACTTTTTCAATTATTTTTCCATGAAAAAATATAAAATAGTATTTTAATAATTTTAAACATATTTTCCTGGAAAATAATTTAAAACTTATAAATAAATATTTACAAAATTTTGAAAACCATTTCATAAAAAATACTTCAAAATATTATAATGGAAGCTTGAATAAGTTTTGTAAACCATTTCATTAAAAAACACTTTAAAAAATATACATAAATATTGAAAGATAAATTTATAACTATTTATTTGAAAATACTTTGATAACTTATAAATAAATCCTGAAAACATTTTGAAACCCATTTCATTGAAAACAGGGTGAACATTTATAAAAATTATTGGAAACGTTTTGAAAACCATTTCATTAAAAATAATTTGAAAATTTTAAAGAAATATTGAAAATAGTTTGAGAAAAAATAATTTGAATAAGGTTTTAAAACTTATAAATAATTCTTGATTAAATATTGAAAACCTTTTTATAAAATAAGGATTTGAAAGAACACAGTTTTTCGAACGAAGAGAGAGGTAAAGTAAGACTTTCTTAAAAAAATTATTAATCATATTATGTCATAATGATTGGGATAATGGTACCAATAAATTAATATATCACGAATATAAATATTATAATAAAATTAATTAGTTAACTTGGGATATGGATCATAATATTTCATCAATGGAAGCATAATCATAAATAATCTCGGTTAACGATGGGATTGTTTCAATAATTTCTTGTCGCTTGATAATTTCGAATTATACTCCACATATAAGAAAGTTAAATTAACTAAGTCTTAAAATATATGGAAAATAAGTATATTCATTATTTTATAAGTAAAATTTATTATATACACCATATATAAAAAAATTTGTTCAAAACATGGCATGTGTCTCTAAAAAGGCATATTGTGGCAAAATTACTATACCAATTTGGTAACGTTTGGAACATAAAATAAAAGAAAGATATTTCATAACATGGATACATAAATACCCATAAATTTAATTATTATAATCATATAATGAATTTATGGTAAATATACACACATCATATAAGAATTTTGAGGTGAACATGGCTTGTGTGTCACAAAAAAAGTGATATGGGAAAACCTTTACTACATGAGTATCTTTAAAATTGTGATCTCCATAAAATAATAAGATAAATTTAAATATTTTAATATAATTAAATAAAGGAATTTAATGATAAAACATTTCATATGGAAGTATATAAAACACATAAAATAATTGAGTGGGGAATATGACATGTATCTCACAGAAATAAAAAGTGAGATGAAATTCCCTTACCTTATGTCTTGAATTTCTTTGTACACGTTCAAACATAATTTATAACAAAAATAATATTATTATAAATATTTAAATGAAACCTATTATTATATATAGTACATATATTATTGAATTGTGACTTTATATTATTCTTTTTTCAATAATTCCATGTTAATGTAATGTTTCTGGTAATAACCTCTTTATTTGTCACACGTGTTTTGACTTGTTATTATTAATCCAATTACATAAATCATGATTTACATATTTATTTAATTTAAAAAATGATTTATATATCATATATATATATCCTATCTATAAATATTTATAGTAATCTATAAAAATAATAAATTATAAATGAAATACACCATTCACGGAGATAGTCGGTCCTACATATTCAAGAAAGCTACTTCCATTGTATTTTCATATTAAAACAAATAAAGTAAATGATATATATACATATCATTAAATTAAAATTATTTTGTCGTATATATCATATATTATTACTAAAATCACTCTTAATACATTCCATGTAACGTGTGAATGAATCACATCACTTTGAGGAGGCGGTAGTCCACACTTCCACAAACAAAGTTATTGTGTTTACACAAAATAGAAATAATGGATGTTTGTGTTATAAAATAATTTCATAAGTATAAATTGATTATTAATATATTATATATCAGATAATTTTAATAAATAAATCTTTAATACATTTCATTCAAGGTGTGAATGAATCACATCATTTTAAGAAGGCATTACTTTATATGTCCACAAATGAAGTTATCATATTTATAATAAAATGGAATGCATCAAAGTAGGATTTATGTAATAACAAAATAAGTATAAATACATTATAAATATATATATTTAATGTGAAAATATATTTTTCAACATCATTCCAAACCATGAGATGTGGTAAAGTTAAAAATAACAACATCTTTTTGGGCAGTGGTAGTTTACCACACACAAGAACGGTAATTTCGTTACCCATTTGATGAATGTTTGTAAAATTTCATATAAAATAATTATAATAACAACATTTAAATATATATTTATGATAATTTTATTTTATATTAACATGATATAGGAATAATATATGTGGTGTAGAAAAATAATAATGGAAATGATCTTGAGGAAGGATGTTACCTCTTCTTTGGGTAAATCCTTTTAGTTTTCTCTAAAGGGTCTCATTGGTTTGATTTATACCAAAATATAGTCTTCAAGGGGGGTATGGATGTTTCAAAGTAAATTGGTAAGCTATCTTCTGAACTTAACTGTATTGAGATATTTTAATAAGGGAGATAGGTGGTGGTGTTTTTTATAGGAGGGAGGGAATACACTTGGCATTTTTTAAAACTAGTTAGGTATACCAACATTTTACCGAAATAAGTCTTAAAAATCAACCAAACTAAACAATTAAAAGTTTATAGAATAAATATGGCCTTAAAAAGAGTGTTTGACATGTTTCTAGGTCATTTGGGCCCTTAAGTTTATGGTTTAGTACCTTATTGAGCTTATTTTTACCTTTACTATTGTAATTAATTTTTGTCACTTTCAATAATATTTTTAGTAAAAACCAAGTTGATATTATTATAGTATAAATATTATAATTATTAAAATATTTTATATCTATTTTTCAAAATTAAATTCTCAGAAATAGAAATGACTATGTTTAATGCTAATCCCATAAACATGGTGAGAAATTTGGGCTTTAAAGTGAAATGTTCAAAAGTTCATTAAGATTTTATATCTAAATTCAATATAAAAAATGATTCCAATGACCTATATTGGAAAAGTATATGTACAATTTATCTATTTTTAATTTACATTAAACATAAAAAATAATTTATCTATATAAATAAATTATATGGAAAAGATGTTAGGAATTAAAATTTAGTATTTTTTACTATTCACCTAAAATGAGGTTTCTCATAAAAATCCAAAAAAAATCCCCCAAATATTATTTTGGAATTATAAATTCAGAAATTAATTTTATTTAATTTAATTAAATCAATATGTGTGTCTAAATTAATTTAATTATTATTCATAGAAGAACATAATCAGTACATTTGAGAAATCAGTATTTTCAAACATATAAGGACTTTACCAATATTACTTGTTTTATTATCAATATTTTTTATTTATATAAAACCATTAGAAATAATATTTTAAAAATATTTATTTCTATTCATATTACTATGTTTAAAGGCTAGTTTATAACTATCTTGTTTAAATAATTATAATAATAACATTTTGTTTAGTAAAAACTCGGTGTTGTGTGTAATTCCACCTAATAATGTTTTTCAGTTATCATAAGATAATATAAGTCCTGCATGTCATGTACACAAACCAAATGTATTGATTTAATGTAAACAAACAATATTCAGTGTTCCATAAAATGAAATATATCAAAAATATTATATTAATACTAAAAATAATAATTCACAAAATCTCAGGGTGTTACATTATACCCCCCTTAAAATGAATTTCTTTATAGAAATTAATACATGTTATCAAAGGATTAATACTTGAAAGATAATTTAATAGAAACCCAAATTGTAAAAATTAATACAAAAACTACCTTCAAAAATAATTTTGTAACCATAACAATTACCCAAAGTAACTCATAATTTGGATTCCTCATAGGAGAACACAGGTTGGGAGCGAAGGTTGGACATGGAAAAAAAGCATAATTATCTATAGAGATTGATAAAGAATATTTATCATCAATAATTGAAATATCAATGGAATGTTAAGGACCGCAAAACAATAGATCTTTGAGAATTTATAAGACCATGTGTTCAATATAAATAAAGGTATTATGAAAAATCTTTTTCAATATCATTTTCATAGAGGAATTATTTTACTGTCTATATATATAAAGAAATATACTTACTTGATTCTATCCCTTTTCATATACACAATCTCACAATTTTATTGTGCCTTTATTGATTACCACATATTCTATTACTTTAATAAATGGAGGTGAATTTTTCCATCATGAAGTATTTATGGATCATTAGATCCATAAATTGAATGATAGGTCATTCCTTATGTCTTTATCAAAACAAAAGTGTTATAAAAAGTTATCCCATAAGCATAAATCATAATATATTGAGATAATAATTTAATATCTAATTCCTTCCCATATATTACCATATACCATTCCATAAATGGTTAAATTTATAAGCCTTCCAAAATAAAATTCACCCTTTATTCCATAAATATCCTTTTATCTTATACCAGAAACATTTTTATTAGATACATGGGTTCATCATTGCACCGATAGAACATTAAATATGATCTTATTATTCCAAATTCCATGTTGATGGATATAATCATATGAAACTTCACAAATGGTTGAATAAAAAGATTATCATAGGTCTTATTCGTACAAAATCAAACATGGAATTCCCAACTAATGGGGAGAGGATAATATTTTCCTATGTTATCAGTATTTACTTAATCCATTTTAATTTTATGAGATTTACCTTTTTTCTTTTTCTTCAATGTTTGTTGTGTCTCATCATAGATATTATCCCTTGTATTGGAGAATTATTTCACATAATTCCCAAAATCCATGCACTTTAAACACAGAAGTGTGGGTGGTTTATTCAGTTGAGATTTCCCTCCAATAAATTCATTGTATTTTCCCTTCACATATCTTCTACAATACGTTTCTCAGTGGTCGGGAATTCAGAAACCTGAAACACCTTCTTGTTCTTTTATGAAGTCTCATATGTTCTCTTTCCCATAGTTTTGGCATGTAGGGGTTTTAAACATTTTCTTCTCTCTATGAGTTTTAGATTTTCCTTTGAACATAGTCTTACTTTTCTTATTATCACCATGATATTGATATAAAACACCATTTTCCATTTCAACTTTGAATTCATAATGCACAATCACATCATAGCTACAAAATTCTATTATGTCAAGTTTCCTTCTAAAAAGTGGATTTAATACATTGAAGCACTTATCAACTTAACTTTCATGTAGTATGATAATACCAAAAGTGTACCTTTCATGTCTGGTGAAATTATCCTCATAGGTACTGATAGATTCTTCATCATTTTTCTTCATATCAAGGAACTATTTCTCAATCTTTATATGATGAACACAAGGAAAATACTTATTAAATAATAAGTTCTTAAACTCATCCCAATCTATGGATCCAATTTCATTTTACTTCCTCATATTCATGATTAGATTCCACCATCGGTATTCTTTACCTTCTAACTGATGAATATCTATAATGAATTTCTCATGATATAAACATTTCAAAACAAAGAATATCTATTCAGTGGTACTGATCGAGTTTTCAACAATAATTGCATTTGAAGACCCACTGAAAGAAGGTGGATGTTAACTCATAAAAGATTCAATAAAACATTATTCCCTCATTTTTCTAATATGGAAGATCATCATGATTCATAGATTGAGAAATATGTGTGAGAATAACAATGATTTTTTTTCATTCTTGCTCCCACAGCATTCAAGTTCTCAGGAAAACAATCGTTGCATTATCCATCGCAATAACTATTAACATGGTTCTTTCAGGTTCCATCCATTGAATAAAACTAAAAACCATTGATTGAGAAATAGTTTTCATAGTGAAGAACCACATAATCATGAAAACCCTATTAAAGGATGTTTAAATTATGACACATTCATTAATCTATGAAACACAAGGTTTATCCTAGGTTATTTATAGCCAATTTATTTTTAAATCCCTCATAATGTCTTATGATGAGTTTTTGAATTCCTAAAGAATATACTATATGAGTGTCAAACCAGGTGTGTTGTAAGGATCATTGTCATGTATCAGGTTATTCTTGAGTCAAGCAAGACACACCTTTCTAGAGTTATAACCACTAGGTACATATGTTCCAGAGCTACATCCACTTGTAGTATATTGACTGGGACGTAATGTTAGGAAACCACTCACTTAATATTTTATCAAAATACCATGATATTTTCATATACATTAACTCATCCTTGGTCATATACTTAGATACATCCCTAGACATAATCTTAGTAATATCCCTAGGGAACTCAATAAAGTTTTCTCACCATAGTTTCCAATGGTTGAATAAAACATTCCTTTCATAGCCACAATAATTACACAAGCATGACATACATGGAAATTACATCATTTTTGTGGAATACATAATACATTACATAAATAGACTCTGAAATACTATATTAGTTTAGTGCCTTTGGAAACATGGAACAAAAATATATGAACTTAGTGGAAAATATTAAATGTTTCTCATAAAGATATTACCTTTAGTAATTCTACTTAAAATCATTTATTCATAACCTGTGGATAGGAAACATAAGAAAGGGGTGAGATTTAATTCTCTTTGAGGGTAAATAAAGTAAATACATTAGCATAACATGAACATAAGGTTATGAGGACTGAACCCTATCATTATAACCTGATACACTACTTATTAGATATCATAAACATGAATCATCACATAAATATTAACAATTAATAGGAAATGAGTAATGAGATAATCCTGAATTTAATCTATTAAATCATAACATTTGAATAAGATATATAATTGTGGCATACACAAAAACTTATAACATAGTGAACATTTATAAGTAGAAACATATTCACTAATTAAATTAAGGACATGAAATCAAACCCTCACATAGACTTATGGACATGCAAATAAGTCCATGCATAATTTTGTGAACATCTAATTAGGTTCATGCATAACATTTTGAACATGTAATTAGCTTAACACATAACTTATGGAAATTTGACTAGGTTCATGAATAACATTGTGAACCTGTAATTAGGTTCAATCATAAAATTATGAACACATGATATGATTCACTCATAACACCATGATCATGAAATCAGTTTCAAGCATAAACATATGGACAGACAAACAGGTCCATGTAGAACATTTTTAACATGTAATCATGTTCACACATAATATTTATACTTTTTGGACATCCATATTCACGGAATACATTTTATGAAGATATAGGTCTCACAATTCACATAATATGTGTTCCATAATATTATAGACAATAATTATATCATAACCCAAGAAATGAAATGAGTATCACAAAAATTTCATCATATCATTACATATAGGAAATAGATAGGTCTCATAATTATTTAATCAAAGAAAAACCCATAAAATAGTGTTTTTTCAAAAGAATAAAACCCATGGATGAGAAACAGGAGTCATAATCATATTTCCATAAAAACATAAATCATTAAAAAAGAATATGATTATAATATTTGGATCATTTCCTTGAAGGGAATGAGTAACATCAACAGATGTCCTCTTAGATGGAAAATAATTTTGACATATATTTTAAAAAAAATCTTTAGGATAATATTATTCCTTATTTGAAAAGTATTTTTAAAACAAAAAATATTTAGAGAAACAATTTTATTTGAAAATAAATTAACGTATTAGAAATATGGATTGAAATTATTTTTGAAATTTTTTTCCTGGAAAAGTTACAAATGAACCTTAAAAAATTTTCAAAATGGTTTTTCTTAATAATATATCGGAGAAGCTGGAAAAAACTTTGGAAAATAATTTTCCTTGAAAAAATATAAAAGAATCTAGAAATCCGTTTGCAATCCTTTTTCCTGGAAAACATAAAAATTAATATTAGAAAAAAATGAAACCATTTACATTAAAAATAGTTCTAAAACATATAAATAAATCTGGAAAATGGTTTAAAAACCATTTCATTGAAAATATTTTTAAAACATATAAAGAAATATTTAAAATGTTTTGAAAACTATTTATTTGAAAAACCATCAAAAACATATAAAGAAACACTGAAATTTTTGTGATAACCATTTCTTTAAAAGTAATTTTAAAACTTATAAATAAATCATCAAATTTTTTTAAAACCATTTATTTTAAAATACTTTTAAAATATATAAAGAAATCTTGAAAAAAAGTTGAAAACCATTTCATTAAAAATACTTTGAAAAATTATAAATAAATTTAGAATTTTTTTTGAAAATATATTATTTGAATAAACAATTAAAACTAATAATTAATTCTTGAAAACATTCTTAAAACCATTTTAGAAAATAAATTTTTGAAATAACACATATTTCCAACTAATGAGAGAGGTAAAGTTAAACATTATTAAAAACACTTTGTTAATAATATTATGTACCAAATATAGGAAAATGGTATGAATACATTAATATACTATTAATATACAGCGGATAATAAAATTAAATTGTTCTATGGAGTGGTGGATTATAATATATCATCGACGGAAGCATAATCATAAACAATCCCGATAAACAAAGAGATTGTTTCAATAAACTGTTACTACTTGGTATCTTTAAATTATACTCCCCATTAAAGAAAATGAAATTAATTGAAGTTTAAAATATGAAGAAAATATTTATGTTATTTATTTAACATTTCAATGGTTTTATATACACCTCATATAAAAATATAGGATCATAACATGGCATGTGTCTTTATGAAGGAAAATTGTAAAAAAATTACTTTACCAATTTGGTGAATTATGAAATATAAAATCCATGAATGAAAGATCATAAAATATGTATGTAAATACACATAAATGTAAGTTTAAGAGTAATATAATCCATTTATTAGAATTATACAAACCATATATAATAATTATGAGGTTATAATGGCTTATGTCTCACGAAAAATAAAAGTGAGAGGAGAAAACCCTTACTACTTGAGCAGATTTAGAATAGTGATCCCCATGAAATAATGACATAAATTTAATGATTTGAGTATCATTAGATAAATTAAATTAATTATATAAAATTTTATATGGTAGTATATACACTACAAAAATTAATCTAGTGGTGAATATGGCATATATCTCACAAAAATAAAAGTTGAGATGAAATTCGATTACCTTAAGTATTTACTTTATTTATACATGTTAAAAAATCCTATAAAATAAATATAAGTCTATTATACATATTAAAAACCCATATTATTATATATAATACCATTTATTATTCATTTATGACATTATATTACATGGTTATCAACAATTCCATGTTAATGTAATGTTTCAGGTAATAACTACTTCGTTTATCATATGTGTTTTGACTTTCTATTCTTGAACCTATTACATATATAATGATGTAATTATTTTAAGATTTGGAAAAACGATTTATATATAATATATATTTTTTATAAAAATATTTATATTTAACTATAAAATATATAAATACTAAAATAAAATACACTGTTGTGGGAGACAATAGGTCATACGTATGCATGAATATTGCTTATGTTTTATTGTCATGCTGAAAGAAAGAAAGTAAATGACATATATATATATAATATATATATATTATCATTAAATTATATTTATTATTTCATATATATCATATAATTTTACTAAACCAATCCTTAATACAGTTCATATAATGTGTGAACGAATCACATCACTTTCAGGAGGTGTTAGTCCACAGGTCCAGAAATGAAGTTATCATATTTACAGGAAATAGAAAGTTTGATGGTATGTTATATATAATAATTCTAAAATAATAAAAGGATTAAAATTATCATATATATCATATAATTATACTAAATACATCCTTAATATTTTCATTCAAGTGTGGAAAAATCACATCAGTTTGAGGATGCGATAGTCCACACTACCACAAACAAAGTTATCATATTTATACCAAATTGATGGAATGAATTTAGGATTTATATAAAAACTATAAAAGTATAAATACATCATAAATATCATATAAAAATGTATTTTCCACATAATTTACAACCATGAAAGGTGGTAAATGTAAAACGACTAACATCATTTTGTGGGGCGGTAGTTCGTCGTACACTAGAACGATAAGTTTGTTACCCATTAGATGGAAGTGTCTAAAAGTTCAGGTATAAAACTTATAATAAAATCTTGAAATTATTTTTAGGAATCTTTTTTTATAACTTTATCATGTAACGATATTTGTTGAGGTGGTGGAGAAAGAAAATAAAAGAAAGGATCTTGAGGAAGGATGTTTCCTCTTCTTTGGGTAATTCTTTTTGGTTTTCACCATAGCTGTGAATAAGGGGGATAGGTGGTATCATTTTATATGGGATACTGGGTACTAACATCTAATTTTTTTTTTAAAAAATTTATATATATCCATATTTTTTCCTAACTAAAGTCATAAAAAATAAAAAACACTCAATAATAGAATCGTTATGGGTGAAATATGGCCGTAAAATTGGTTTTGGGTAATTGGATATGTCATTTGGGCCCTTGAGATTAATTTTTAGTACCTTATTAAGCTAAATTTTAATATAATCACAATAATTAATTTTAATCACTTTCACTAATGTTTTTGGTAAAACAATTATGTTGATATAATTAGACTATAAATATTATACTTATCAAAAAAGTGTATTTATGTTTTTAAAAATTCAATTCACAGAAGTATAAATATTAAGTTTAATGTAAATCCTTTAGATTTGGGGAGAAATTAGGTTTTTAAAGTGAAAATGTTCAAAAGTTCATTAAGATTTTATAACTAAATTAAATATAAAACTCATTCCAATGACCCATATTAGACTAATTTTTTTAAAAGTGATATATTTTTACTTAAAATATAATTTAAATAAAATTTAATTGTATAAATAAATTATATTAATGAGATGTTTTGAATTAAAAGTCAGTAGTTTTTACTATTCACCATAAAATTATGTTTCTTACAAGAATCCCAAAAAATATCACAAGGAAAATTTCGAAATTCTAAATTAAAAAATTAAATTTATTTTATCAAATTAAATCTATAATAATTTCTAAAATTAATTTTATTATCATTAAAGAAAGGAAATAAAAAATAAATTCATTTTCAAAAATAGTATTTTCAAACATATAAAGACATTACCAATATTAAATTTTTTATTATCAATATGTTTAATTTATATAAAACCATTATAAATAATATTTAAAAATTATTAATTTCTATTCATATTACTAAGTTTAATGGAGAGGTTACAACTATCTCATATAGTTAATTAAAACAACTAAATTATTTTTCGTAGAAACATAGTGTTGTGTGTAACGCAAGCCAAGTAATTGTTGTGCGTAGCATAAGATAATCTATTTATTCTTTGTAGTTTACATAAACCAAAATTAGTGATTTAATATAAAACACTATATTTAGTGTTGAGTGAATTTAAAAATATCAAGAACAAAATTAATATGAAAAAATAATTCACCAAATCTCGGGGTGTTACAAAGATGATGACCTCTTCTACAAAAATATCCTTTTTACCGTCTCTTACATGACCTAGGGTAGGTATTTTTGAAGTAAAAGAACATATTAATATTTTATAATGGTTATTAGAATAGTAAAATTCAGTTTTTAAATGATCTAGATGGCTCAAAGTTATGTAAATTAGAGAAAGGAGAGGTGTCCTTTTATAATCGAGGGGAGTAGAATTCTTGGAATTTCATAATGTATTAAATTAATATAATTACTCCATCATGCCCAAATGATTCCAAATTGATATACTTATAAGATAATATGAGGATAATTCTACATAATCTGATCCAAAAAAATTATATGTTTGGATCAAATTTGTACCCTTACCTTTTTTTACCCTTCATTAACCCTTTCGACAATTACTATAATATTAATATATTTTACCTTTTAAGGGTTAATAATGTTACTATAAAATGAAAAAAATACCCATATGTATACCATGATTGATTTTTAAAAACATATATGAACCTTTTGGACAATAATAAAACATTAATTAATTTTAAATAATTTAGTAAAATTTTAATTATTATAAAATATCATTAATGTCAATTTTGTAACTATTCATTTATTTTGAGTTTTAAAACTATAATAAGAAAATTTAATTGCAATTAATTGAATCTAAGCCTCTTTATTATTTCATTTTTATCTAAAAAATCACGTAACATAAATACTCATTCAAATAATCTTATTTTTAGTGTTTCCAAAATCATAGTATTGATTTTTTTACTGTTTTCATAAGCACAATGTGAGTGTTGCAGACGCATTTAAGGAAATTATTTTTTCACTAAAAATTAAAAATAAATTTCCATGATTTAGAAAATAATTTACATTCTAAATTAATATTTATAATGGTACATGTCCTTTATTTATCATTATATAATGAAATTATAGGTTATAAAACAAGGAGAATGACATTTTTAACTTTTTTCTATATAAAATAATATTAGGGTTCAAAATCATAGTAAAATAAAACAAAATGGAATTATATGAATTCTGGATGATTATTTATGTGATATATTCATCCAATAAAAATAAGGAAACTATTAGGGTCATTCTTTAGTCTTTAACATTCTATTTTTAACCTAAACTACCTAGTTAAACCTTTACCGTGTTAACAAGATTAATAAAGTAACTATTCATAATGGAAAAAAATAAAAGGAACCATTTAACCAAATTATTACTTCTAAATTAAAAATATGGAAACAATTTTTTAATACTCAATACACATAAGTGGTAGAGATTAATTATAATATAAATTCATAAAACACAATGAAAAATAATTTTTTAGAGAAATGCATTTTTATGGAAAAAATGTACTTATACCAAAATATAGAATAATGATGATTCAAATGAATTTAATTATATTATTTATAATTAAATAATAATTATGTTTCGTTGTGATAAAATTAAAATCCTAGTAATACATTTCAATGAAAATAGAATTATAATTTTACAAAAATAAGTATCTCTCACTCTTCACTGAAAAAATAATCATTTCATAAAAAAATAACTCAAAGATTATTTTGATATAATAATTTTAAAAATATGTATCCTTATTATAATATCTAATTTTTAAATTTTAAATAAATTAATTATAGTTATTTTCTCACATAATACAATAAAAACATTTTTGAAGAAACTGTGTTTTTAAAAATAAAATGGTTTTAATATAAATTGAGGTCTAATTTGATAAGAATTAATCAAAAACAATTATTGAGTATTAACATTATAAATATTTAATAATTTTTTTAATCCTATTAATACCCACCAATTTAATTATCAGGTTATAATAGCCATATTTAAATAATAATATTTTGTGGTTTTCTTTAGCTCAGTGTTACCTTTTGTATACGCTGTCAAACATAGTATTCTTTAAATGTATCGGGATATTTAATTATTTCCTAATAAAAAATTTCATACATGAAATTTTCATAAATATTACCTTCTAAGTAGATGAGGGTGGTTTTTTTCATTACATCCTCAGTTTCCCATGTTGCTTCCTTTATCTTATAATGTCTCCAATGTACCTGTACTAGTCAAATCATCTGATTCCACAGCACCAAATATCTAGTTTCATAAACCAGGATTAGCTTCCTATAGTATGATAGATCTGGTTCCAATTATATTTATTTAGAGGTGATCACATGCATTGGGTCTGGAATATACATAGAAAATATATATGGAATACATCATGTACATTAGAGTGGATTGGTGTCATTTACAATTGGTAGGCCATTTCTCTAATTCCTTATAGAATTTCAAAATGTATGATGTACATATGGATCTTTTTCACTTATTCATAACCCTAAAATACGATTCCATTAAGATAATTTAAATAAATAATGATCTCCCACTTGAAACACCAGTTATTTCCTTTGGTTATTGGAATAACACATTTACCTTCAATGAGATTATTTATTATAATTCTTAATATCCTTTACTCTCTCAATTGTATCCTCAACATGTTATAGGCATAAATTATTCATTTCATTTAATTCATCCAAAAAAGTTGGTGTACAACATATCTTTCTATATAAATATTTATATGGTTCTATTTGAATACATTAATTAAAACAATTATCATATGAAAAACTTAATAATAGTAAATAATTATCCCACATAACTAGAAAGTTAATTGATAATTACCTCAGTATTTCTTATATTGTTTGAAGGGTATTTTTAAACTTTCCATTTTTTTGAAGGTTACAGTTAGTCCTTAATGGAAGCTCAGTCTCCATATCCTTCGAAAGACACTTCCAAAATATCAGTATAAATCAAAGTTAAAAATAAAATTAAATTGAAATAGGTGCACCATGCAGTCTCACAAGTCCATTAATACAGAACCCTAAGTAGTTATCAATAGTTAAATCTTATATTATTGGAAATAAATATGTATATTTGGTATGGAAATAAAAAATAACACATATTTCATCATTCTTTATTGGAGTCTTTTGTAATCCAGTTATAAATTCCATCGTAATGATATCCCATTTCCATATAAAAATAGCTAGATGTTACATCAATCCTCAAGGATATTATCTCCCAGACTTTGACTATTGAAAAACTAAATATCTTGACTCATAATAATTAATTTACCACTTCATATTTTCCCACAATAATTGTTCCTTCAAATATCTATACATCTTTGTGTTACTATAGTGTATGGAAAAATTTATCCTATGAGAATCATCTATTAATTCCATTTTCAGATTAGTTATATATGGTACACAAGGTATTATTTCCAAATTTTATAATTACATCTTCATAAATGAATTTTAACAATTTCCAATCATTCATGTCTTTAATTTTCTTTCGAAAATTATCATCATCAGACTAAGAACATTCATTATTTTCTAGTAAAGTGAGTATAGTAAGAATTCTAGAAGGAAATGATAAATACACTTACTTAACAATTTTCATATCCATCATTACAAAATCTATTAACATAATATCCATTTAAATCCGGATTATAGAGATAATTCAATGATTTTTCCTATGCAATGACATGTTACCTTATTTTCATTCCCATAGTCGTAGTATATTGAGAAATCATAATTCTTGAGTATCTCGAGCCATATTTTTTTCCTCGTATTGATCTCCTTCTATCAAAATACGTATTTCATACTCTTATGATCTACGTATATCCCACATATTTCATCATAAATATAATGTCTATATATCTTCTATGTAAATATTATATCTTCTAACTGAATCTCATGAGTTGTATAATTCTGTACATGAGTATTTATCTCCCTTGATGCATATTAAATAAATTTATCATTTTCTTAATGAAACAACTGAGTACCTTCTTATATTCATCATTATATATCACAAATATATCATTTTATGATGGTATATTCAATATTATATCATTCACTAATATATTTTTAAATTCATCAAAAAATTCTTCACATTTCCTTTTCCATATGATTGTAAAACCTTTAAGAGTAATCTTGGACAATGGTTCATCCAATCCAAAATTTTTTGGAATAAATCAATGATAATAACCTTCCAAACCATTGAAACTTCATACCTCAGTTATTTTTTTCGGTCTAGTACATTTTTTGATTTATTTTTTTCTTTGTAGGATCAACTAATATTCCATACTTGGAGATAATATGTCTATGAAAAGACACTTTTTAACGAAATAATTTATACTTGATAAATTTCTCATATAATTCTTTTATTCTAAGAGACTCAATAATAATCCCCAAGGGATTCCAATGATCCTTATAGATTTTATAATACACCATGATATCATTAATGAATACCACAACAAAATTATCAAGATATTTCATTAATATTGTATTCATTACATCCATAAAAATATAGGGTTCATTAGTTAATCGAAATTCAATTAATGTAAAATAAAAATTTCCATACCTAATTTAAAATGTTGTCTCCATAATATATTCCTTCATTATTCACAATTTATGATAACCAAAATTAAGGAAAATCTTGGAAAAATATTGAACTCCTTGAATTTGATCGAATAAGTCATCAATGCGAGGACGATGATAATTTTTCTTTATCATAATAGCATTGATTTCCCTATAATCAACCTAAAATGTCCATATTTATTCTTAATGAAATTAATAGGGTATCCCCATGGAGAAAAACTAGGGCATATAAATCCATTTTCACACAACTCATGTTGTTGTTTCTTTTACTCTACTAATTCAACTATGGTCATTATATAGGGATTATTTTATATAATTCTTGTATAAGTTATTAGATCAATTGAATAATCATCTTCACATTCTAGTGGTTCTACATGTAATTCCCTAGGAAATACATCAATGTATTTCTATAAAATAGTTCCATCAGTAATTAGGAGATTAACTTTTTCATCCATAAATTTTGTCTATTATTCCTCCCCAAGAACCTCATTTAAAAGATCTACTCAAGGTAAATCGTAACATTACATCGCTGATGAATTCTCAACTATATAGATAAGAAATTCCATATCCTTAACACGAATCATAATTTCTTTCTATTTGACATAAAATGTATCATTGTAATTTAATATACAATATTTAATATGGATTATATAAAAATGAACCATAGGTATAATAAAATATTTTACAAAAAAGGAATGTATATGTTTCCTAATGGGAATTTATTAATACATAATTGTTACATGATAATTACACTTTGAGATTTAACTAACAACTCTATTATTAAGGTTTTTGGTAAATATCTAATTTTCATGGAAAATTTTGAAGATATAAAAGTGTGTGAAGATCAATAATATGATAAATCATTGGATAAATTTAATTCTATGATTAAATTACCTACCATTACCTCATTTGGAACTTCGTCCTCAGCTGTAGTGGTCGCATAAGATTGTTCCTCTCCCCTTATCCTATTTTATGGTATGTTACTTTGATGCTTGGGGAATTTGTGTGAATATTTTCCCATTTCTATATAGTTTAATAACTGCACATCATTGATTTGTTTCTTACCCTATTATTAATTATCTAGATGACCCTTATCTCTACACTTTTAAGAAAATCTGTTTCCCTTAAGTCATTTTCAAGGATGTTTCTTTCTAAAATTTTCACATGATGGAATATTTTTATTCCCTTATTCTTCTTTGATGATTTACTTTTCTCATGGTGCTCATCTAAAATCTGTTTCACTTGATTCCCCTTGAAGATATAAGATCTAGATAATTCATTCTTTATTTTGATGTAAAGTAATAATATCTCAATATATGATGTGAAATTCTGATAAATCAGTGCCCTTCATAGGTTTGGTTTAAGGCCTTCAATGAAATAGTGAATCATGATCTCTATATTATTTATATAATCTATCGCAAAATTATATTTTCTTGTAAAGGTATATTAATAATATACAAAACATTCTACCTCTATTTTCATTACACGGAGGAACTTTATATTTATTTCAATTTTTGTTCATGAGGGATATGTTTATCGAAAAATATTATTTTAAAACAACTCCTTTTATTTTATTTCTTCTTCCTCCCTAATATTATAGATCATTGGATAATTTTTATCACAATATACTCTAAGAAAATACATTTCCATCATAACATTTTCCCTTTCATTATATCCTAAGGTGATAAATATATTTTCTAGAAAACAGATCCTTTTCTCAGGTACCATTATATTAGTAGTTCCACTACATTTTAGAGTCTTATGTCGTACAAATTGATATAATATATGTGTATAATGTCACAGAACATCACTTTTCTCTATATTTTCGTGGTTATTAGACTTAACCTAGGTTATATTACCTTATATGGACATGTTTCTTTCAAATCCAACATCAACGGTATTGGATTGCTCAGTGAGGTAGTCTATACATTGAAAAAAGGTTATTGAATATCTTTCTTCAATTATGTACCATCACTAAATAATGGAGCACATTGAGTTAGCTGATAATCATCATGAATATGAAGTCATAAAAATAAAAATCATCTAAGAATTTCTCAAATACTTTAAGGGGATATCATAATTCTCATGTTAGTTATGTTCATTTATAATCTACTTCCCAATTTCTCTACTAAATTTACTTTTGTTCCAATTAAAATGACCTCAAATCCAATTTAACGTTGATGGAGTATACTTTATTAAATTGTAATAGATACAATAAATATCACCAAAAAGTATTGATCCATTTCGTATTATTGGTAAAATAGATGCGTACATGATTCACATGTTATATTGAAAATATAAAATAGAAACATAATAAAAGTAAACACTTTATATCCTTGAAACTAATCCAAATATTTATTCTTCACAACCTAGGGAAAGGAAAAAAAGGAGAATCTCATATTCTTAGTAAGGGTTTCATAAATTGGGACCTATCAGGAGTAAATAAGTTATCAATATAGAATGGTTAATAACTGGAAACATATTCCATTTAATCAATAACTAATACACAAGTTGAAGCCATGGTTAATATCATTGTAGTGATCTAATGGATAATAATAATATAATTATCAATGGAGGAAATGCATACTATTGGATGACATGATATTAGTCATAATGATATCACTACCTTCAATACCATGTACCAAGAATGTTTAAAACTATAGGTAAACATCCATTTAATTTGGACAACGTATTTTTTTCATGAGACCTATCAAAGCATCGTGGGGATATATAATTCTATCCCCCTTAAATCATTATATTTTCAATGCCTTCTTCATTTATAAATATATTTATTTAATTCATGTAAAATATTCATTATAAAAAAATATCCATATTGAGTAAATAATATGGATTTATTAGTATTTACTTAGTCAATATAGTAATTTATAAACTAAAACACCGTATGTAGAAATGGAATACATTTTAGGAAATAAGAATATCCATGATACAAAGAATATGTATATTTAAAGGGATTTGGGTGAACAATTAGTAATGATCAAAAATATAACAAATGGTTATTATATACACCAAATAAATGAAATTAGGTGCATAATATGAAAATATTCCCCACCAAAAGGAAATTGAGATGGAATCCCCTTACTTCTATTTCGAATCACCAAGTATATTTTTTTAACCTCCTGGATAAAAAATATATATTTATTATAATTAAAAAATATCAATATACATATCTATAATATTATATATGATCCATTATTAATATTTTATTGCTTTTTTATTAACAATTTTTTTATTATTATCATTATTTTAGGTCTTAACTGCTTCATTTTTCATGTATATTTTGATTCGGTAGTTCAGGTCATTATACTTTTATTATGGTTCCATTATCTCTATAATTTCATTTATTTTATGAATGTTATAGATATTAAATATATATATATATATATATATCTGTATTCATACATAAAATATAGAGATAGGAAAATGAATTACATCATTCATGGAGACGGTGGGTCATGCATACCCATAAATGATGTTTTCACTTTCCAATGGATGGAATGAATGAAAGTTGAATAATAAATAATATTAATCGAATAATTATTATGTGATATATATATATATATATTATATTCATTAAATCTATCCTTACTTCGATACACATAAATTATAATGTAAATGTGCATCGCATCGCTTCATGAAGGTGGTAGTCCACACGTACGCACGAGCGATGTGATCATTTTGCAACAGATTTCAAGGTAAGAAGGTAGATATGATCTTATAAATTCATAGGAATATTTAATTAATATATAATATATATATTCATTATTTTCATATTTATAACCATCAATGATAAATCGTGATGAAAAGTGAATTGCAATGCTATGTGGAGACGGTATTTCGTACTTATGCACAATTGGTATTTTTTATCTTCAAGGGGTAGAAAAGTGATGAAATATTGTTATACCATAATCCCAAAAACATTTAATTATATATATGACACATTATTTATTATTTTATGATATTTACATCACATTAAATGAAGGTATAAGAAGAAATATATATGAAGGTGTATGTAAAGACAATTACCTCTTCTATAAAAGGGTTCCTTTAGATGTACTCTTAAGGTACATAGGGTGGGTCATTTGTAAGGAGATAAACTTATATAACTTATATAAGGGTATTTCAAAGAGTAATAGGTAGTGTTTGGTTGATCTAGATGGCTTAATGTGGTGTAAATAAGAGAAAGGATATGGGTCCTTTTATAATTGACGGGAGGGGAGTTCATAGAATTTATTAAAATATTAAATTAATATAATTTGTTTTTCATGAAAAAATTTATAAAAATTGATACAATTAAAAGATAAGATGAATATTACTAAAAAATATCTCATCTAACAAAATCTGGATATTTTTTGATCACATTTTTACCCTTATTATTTTATTTTAACCCTTTGTTAACCCTTTTGATAGTTAACATAATATTAAAACTTTCCACCATTTAATGTTTTATAATGATACTATAAAATAAAAAAAAAACACCCCTAAATGAACCATGTTTCATGTTTAAAACCAAATTCCATTATTTTTTCTAAATTGGAGAGATTTTTTAATTTTAAATCATTTAATAAAATATTATTTATTATAAAATATCATTAATGTTGTATTTGGAACTATTCATTTAATTTTAATTTCAAAACTAAATTAATTATATGAAAATATAATAAAACTAATAAACAACTTTTTAATATATCATTATTATATAATAAAATCATGGAACACAAAAAAATCACTCAAATAATATTATTTTTAGAGTTTTCATTGTCATTTTATTGATTTTATTACTTCTTGCACAGGCACTATGTCAGTGTTTCATAAAACATTAAGGAAATTATTTCATAACTAAAAAATAAAAAAAAATCCAAAATGAATAAAATAATAATTTATCTTTCAAAGGAATTTTTATAAATAAAATATCATCTCTATTTTTTCCTATTTCGAAAAAATAAAGATAATAAAACAATGAGAATTGCATTTTTTTACTTTATATTATATTAAATAAAATAATGTTTCAAAATCTTGGAAAACAGAAAAAATCTAAATATTTAATTTTTTTGATTATAGATAGTATATAATCATCCAAATAAATTTAATTCATGTTTCATAGTTATTATTTAGAACTTATCATTTTATTTTTATCTTAAATTTCTTAATGCAACCCCTGGTAACAAAATTACTATAGTTGATGTTCATAATGCCCCAAAATAAACAGGAACTATTTACCAAATTTAGACCAAATAATTCCAAATTTTGAACCCATTTTTCAATATTTAATTCAAAAAAATAATTATAAATTTCTATAAATATGAATGCCTAAGACGCAATTGAAACTGTTTTTTAGAAAAATATGTTTTTATGCCCAAAAATGTACTTATACCAAAATCAGATATAATAATTATTGAAATTAAGATAATTAGTTTCTATATAATTAAATAATACTTTTTTCATTTTAATAAAATTTAAATTATAATGAATATTTTTAATGAAAAGAAAATGGGACATTTTCAAAAATCAGTATTTTTCACTATTCACTCAAAATTTATTACAATAGTTTAGAGGAGGGGCATACAAGGAAACAAAGAAAGTATATAGATCCTATAAGTACTTAAGGGGACTCTAACATAAGACCTCTATTGAGGCCTCTCAATGTCCTAACCACTATTATACACCCCTGGAGGATATTCAATAAGAAATTAATATTTTCTTAAAAATAAAAAAAAAATCACAAAAAGCTAATTTTGATGTGCTAATTTAAAAAATTATATCCTTTATATCAAATAAAATTTCTAAAATTTTAAGAAATTAATTATAATTATTTTCTAACATAACATTATAATACCATTTTTTAAGGAAACATGTTTTTGAAATATAAAATGGATTTAATAAATAAATGAGTACTTATTTCATAATCATTAATCAATAAATATTCATTAAGTATGAACTTGATATATATTTTATAATGTATTAAAACATATTAATACCCCCCAATTTATGTCCTAGTTATAAAATAAATATTTATATAATAATATTTTTTCTTAGGCTCGGTGTTGTGGGTTGTATATTCTATCAAACATAGTATTCTTTTAAAGTAATAGTGTATTACATAATTTACCCTTTTTAAATAAAACCCAAGGGTAAAAAACCAAAAAAAATCCATAAAATGTAATTTATAAATCAAAAGTTTACCATAAAATAAGAAATCCTCCTTTCAAAACACCACATGAACTGGACAAGAAAACCAATTACACATAAAACACTTTGCAAGTTTCAAAATGAAATCATATCAAAAAAATTCATGAAACAGATCTCATTTTAAAAACAATTCCTAAGGCCTTGTTTTTATTTAAAAATTATTTTTCTAATGAAACCAGTTTTCACACACAAAAAAACCAATTTAAATTCACATGTGAAATCATATAAATAAAAATAATTATGAAATCCTCAACCAAAACCAAATCTTGTGATGCCAACATATCGTAAGAGAAATCTTGACTATTTTCCCATTGCCCTAACACACTAGGAAATCCAAGAATCATGGTGTCTAAATGGTCGAAACAATCTAGATATAGAACCATGCCTAATAAGGCCCCATGGTTTAAAGCCACCTGAAAATCATGGAATGGTCCCTAAAATGTATTATTTATCAAGTATTTAGTTTCTATATAGTTTTACATTCCCCATAACCCAACCTCATACATTGATCCCATTTTCTATCTCCCTTCTAAATATCAAACATGATCTTCAAAGGCAACTCAATCCAATCCATTGAGTATTAAATCACGACCTCCATATGAATCAAACAATAATCAAATTACACCATTCAACAGAAATCCAAAATCAAAAAAAAATCATGGTTATCCATAGAAACTCAAGGTTAAGGGCAAGAAAATATCATGACACTCTCCTCACAAATACATCCAAAATCCCGACATCCTTACATTTATACAAAGAAAACCCCAAATAAAAACTGAATGCTTCCAAAACCTAGTTCCCACTAACAAACTATGTTCTGATACCATTTTTTAACCATCCTAGTGTGTCATCTTACCTATCTCCTGACCTAATCCATCATAATTCCCAGTAGGGATTCCCAATCCCCATGGGCTTGAAATTATTGTCTAATCCTCATGGAATATACATTGTGAATGATTTAGACCACATATAAAAATATAAATAATTAGGGGAAGTAAATACATTAAACATATAATAGTATATAATCATAAGTGAACATTCTATACAAAATATAAAACTACTACAAAAAATAAATCAATAGTGGAAGCAGAAAAATAAAAAGACAAAAAAAATATAACATTACAAAAGGTCAATATAGTACCCAAAGATAAAGTAAAAAATTGAATCTATATCCAATTATCCTCCACATTACCCACAATCACCATTCAATTAAAATATCCCATAAATGATCATGAAAGGTTAAACAAACTAGAATTATCATGGTCCCTTAAAAAATTATAGGTGTGAGTTAAACATTGTTTCCCTCTGGAATTGGGGATGACCTCATCGATTTAAGGTTCAAACATTACAAGTGGTTTCTAATGGGTATGTTCGTAGAACCGGAAATATCCAATGATTCCATATCCATTTGAACCTACATTCCAAAGGTAGGCGCTCATTAGTTGTGGACTCATGAGGATTAGGAATTTTCATTGGTCGAGAGGATGAGAGGTCGGACTCATCACACCATTTTTTAGGGGAATTATTTTCTACTCCGGGACTCTCTTTATAGGTTTATGTTATGTTCATGAATCCTTATTTAATTACCAAGTATAAAATGATCTTTCCTTTATATCTGACAATCAAAGATGGATATGTTAGAAATTTAGAGAATCTTTTATATGTATTTGAGGTTCTTCATCGATAGAGAATCATCTATATTTATTATAGATTCTTAGTCAATGGTATCCTTTGATACATAAAAGTCTCTTGGTCATTATGATGGCCATACTAGTTTTAAAGCCACTTAGTGGGGCACTTGAAGTTTATTGTCATTCATAAGGACATGGATTATTTCAGAGTTGGGATCGTACCCGCAGATGGGCTACCTACATATCCTTTGTTTAGGAACAGGAGTCAGAACCCACATAGTTCGAGTAAGGGAATATGATGTTTATGATTAATGGCCCAAGGAAAGATGTTATAATTACTTTTACACTCAAAGCTCACGTGAGTCATGCTCGGTGTGAGAAACAAGATGTATTGTTAAAACTAGACACTTGTGCCATGAAAGATGCAATCATAAGAAATGATGTGGGGATTATGTATGTATGACTACCCAAATAGATGAATATTATGATTTACTTCAGGGAAGAAATCAAGGGACAGGGTCCATAAAGGTATATGTATTTTATGGAGATTTGGATACTCTAATTTGAGGATTACTCTTGAAAATGTGGCCCAAATTAGGAGGGGAATTATGATTGGGTTTTACTCCTGAGAAGGAGACCCAGATCAAAAGGAAATTAAGACTGGGGATTACTCTTGAAAAGAAATCCCAGGTTAAAGGGATTTGAAAATTAAAGGGACTTGGGGCTTACTACTAAGGAGGGGGCCCATATTTGAGACTAGGGCTTACTCCTAAAAAGGAAGCCCAGGTTAAGAGAATTATGGTTGGGGATTACTCAAAAGGATGATTCCCATACTTGTGAACTTTGAGACTGGGGCTTACTCCAGAAAAGGAAGCCCAGGTTAAAGAGGACTTGGGTCATAATCCTAAGGAGGATGCCCAGATTTGAGAATTATGACTGGGGATTATTCCTTAAAAGGAGGCCCAGATTAAGGAACTTGGGGCTTACTCATAAGGAGGATTCCCAAATTTGAGAATTATGATTTGGACTTACTCCTAAAAAGGAGGCCTAGGTTAATGAGGATTTGGGGCTTACTCCTAAGGAGGATGCCCAGATTTGAGAATTATTATTGGGGCTTATTCCTGAAAAGGAGGCCCAGGTTAATGAGGATTTGGGGCTTTCTCCTAAGGAGGATACCCAGAATTAAGAATTATGACTAGGGCTTATTCTTGAAAAGGAGTCCCAGGTTAAGGGGTTCTCTCATCTTAAAGGATGAGGTTGAATGAATGAAATCTCAATCTTTAGTGACATAAAGATGTGTAAATCACTAGGTTTTGAGAGATATTCCACAGAATTCCTTTCAGATAAAGAAGTTAATCAAGAAAACATGACATAAATGGATTTGAAGAATGTTTTGGAGACTGAATCATGAATAGGAGAAGTGGAATGGTATAAGAGGGGTTAAATGGGAAATAAGGGCACCCAAAAAGGCAGGGGCGCGCAAGTCCTGGATGGCGCGCAGGTACTACGTAGGTGCGCAAGCCCTGGCCGTGTAGGTATACCTGCGTGACACATGGGTACTTGCGCGATTGTTAACTTGTAGGGTAACACTTGGGCAATCCTTGACCAAAGCCTTTAGAATTATCCTGAGGTACTTCCATAATAGAGGTGCACATGTTTTGGTGAAGAAGTAGGGTGGTGCACAAGTATGTTCATTTCCCTTAAGGGTAAAACACCTTAGGCGCGCAAGTGGTAGTGAATTCTAACACATAGACCTTACTCCTCTTGTTTAGACCTTCCATTCTAGGTAAATAATTACCTTAGAAGTGTTCGGAAGACCTGAAGAAGATACTTGGGCGTTCAGAGATCTATATTTGAATTCTGGAAAAATTCCTCTTGAAATGGGGGGCCCACATGGTCTATTTATAGGCTGGAGAAGACCTCGGGTGGTTATCATTTAGGGCGCACAAGTCGCTTGTGCGACCATTTGGCGGCGCGCAAGTATACTTGCATGACAGTGATGGAACTTGCGCGACCCTTATGAATTTCAATCCTTGTTCATGCCTTTGTCGATTTTTGAGGTTTTCTTCAAAGGGTGAATCAATTTGTGCTAAGTCATTTTCCTTTCCATTCCTTTAGAAAATGTGACAAAAAGAAGCGTCAACAAAAGTCCCCCCTCAGAGTTGGATCCGAAAGAAATGAGATTGTGACTCTGAGGAATAGAAGAAAACCAAAGGAAAGGTGGCGTGCAAGTGTTGATGGCGTAGAGGGAAGCGCGCAAGTGTTGAGCGCGCAAGCATCGGCACGCAAGGGTACGGCCTGGCCTATAAATATGCAGCCCCATTTCCATACAAAGCATCGAGATTTCAAACTTTTGATCTCTCACCACACAAGTTTCCTTCATCGCGCAAGTTGCTCTGTTTTCCGATGTTCCTTTGTTGTCGCGCTGCGGTATCCCAAGCTGAGGATGACTATGCTGCCAAGATGAAGGAGCTAAAGCATAAGATCAAAGAAAAAGCCGTCCAGAAGATGCACCTTCAGCAACAGTTTGAGTTGTTACTGGGGGACTTGACCAACTTAATAATTCACTGGAGGGAGTTCAAAAGAATGGTATGAAGACCATTGTGGATGCCAAAAGGCACTCCATTAGGCTGAAAAGAGTGAATTTTGTCGAGTTCATGAGCTTCAAGTGGCTGTTGATGAAGCTCGGGATGCGGTTCATCAATTGAAGACTTATGTTGAAAGTCTTTTGTAATTTTCTGAAAAAGAGAAGAGGCTCCAATCTGTGGATGTCCTTATAATTCTTTTGTATCAAATGTAGAGTACTTTTAACCTCAATCATTTATGCTTGTATTCTTTCGCAACCTGATTTAAATTTTACCTAATCCAATGGGCCTAGTAAGCATAGTTTGATTTTTACTCGGATCAATATAAATAACCCTACAAACTTTGAATCTATTAATTCCTCAATATTACCTAAATAATACAAAATGTATGTATAGTGAGCTGGAACTTAACTTTTATTCAGAGTTCCTTTGTCTTTTGTGGGCAGTTTAAAGTCATGCACATCGGACATAAAGAGGCTAATGTTTAAGGTCGAAATATATTTGACCTAAATGTATTAAAATTGACTCAATTCCTTGACAATTTATCTGAAAACATATTACCATACTCAATTATGAGGGAAAAATGTAAACTATGACTTAGGAATATTTGAATATGAGGAATGATATGAGAAAGAGCTAAAAAGGAATTAGAAGAAGTAGTTCCCAAGAATGAAGTTACCATTATTTAACAAAACGGTTAGGGGGTTGAATTATGCAGGGCCACCTAAGGACATTGGTTCCATAGTCAAATAAATAGCATCTTTTGGCTGACACGTCTGTAATATAGACTACATATGCAAGGCAACCTAAGGGAACGTGCTGCATAGTCAGGAAAAAGAAATCTCAGAAATTTACTTTCCTAGTGCTAAAAAGCCTTTGAAAGTTTATGGAGATTCAAATTTTCCAAAGTATAGAGTTTTTTGTATGGAAAGAGGTAATTGAATATGGAAAAGATATTTCCAAACAAGTTTATCAAAGAACTGGATGGATATCACTCCTACTAAGGTCTGACCCAAATGTAGGGTAGGAGAATATAAACCATAGACTTAATATTTTCAGATCATGAAAAAGGATATGGGACAAGTATGTTAAGGATGGTCATTTTTGTGGATCCCTACATATTGTCATTAAGACAAATAAGGACAAAATAGGCTTTCTTCCCAAGAATGAAGTTACCATTATTTAAAAAACATGTTAGGGGGTTGAATTATGCAGGGCCACATAAGGGCATTGGCTGCATAGTCAAATAATAGTATCTTTTGGCTGACAAATCTGTTATGGAGACTGTTTATGCAAGGCCGCCTAAGGGCACATACTGTATAGTCAGGAAAACGAACTCTTAGAAGTTTGACATTTTTGTGACTAGAAGTCAAGAAAAGGGTTATGAAGATCTGAAAATATTTAAGGTTAGGATTATGACACATAATGATGGGTATTGTCCAATTTTTGCAGAGCTACACAGATCAATTCTAACCATAATCATGTTGTGGCTGGGTCCTGAATTGAAATATTGGACTTCACTACGTATCCCATAAGGATGGGAATCAAGCCATACGTAGTTCTTAAACAAAAGTTTAACGTCGTGCAGGACAAAAGGATTGGAGATCTTAGTTTAGGGTCATAGATCTTGGACCATTATAATAAATACACAGTGTGTGTTTTCATGGGGACTTTTTAGCAAAGGGACTGAAAGTGGAATTTGGGGTTAGGACCAAAGACATGGGGCTGGATTCGAGGGACACTCGAATGTTCCTATGTATCCCATAAGGATGGGAATCAAACCCACATAGTTCTAGAACTACCCTCTGTACAAATTAGGTTTGTACATGTGAAGGGTGAAAGGGGACTTTAGTGCAATGATGGTTTAACCGAAGATAAACGGTTCGGGCACTGCCATGTATGCACATATTCTTTGGAATATAACATGATTTAAAATCAATTTAAATAATGATTCCCTCTTAGGCGAGGGTATTAATGAATGTTATAGTTTATTGTCATACAGGACAGATGTATTTTACAGTTTAACATCGTATAGAAAGGATGAAAGTGAACCAACATAAGGATATTGATTCTGGGGGTGGTTTCACGAATCAACATCGTATGAGATGGAGGTGAACTTATGTGAAAATATTGGTTTTGGGCTTGAACCTTGGGAGGTTACCTATATACCTAGCCTGGAAGGAAAGGATCAAAGTCCGCATAGTTTAATTAAAGATTCAATTAGTGATCAAGTTGTCCATGGGGACAACGACCTATAAAATAGTGTTGGGACATACACATGGTTAGTAGCCCAAAGAGAGTGTTGTGGTTGAAGTTTGCTCTAAGATCACTTGAGTCATACTTGGTGTGAGAAACAAGAGGTAGAAACAACCCTAACGATGCATAGTTTAATGTCATATAGGACATATGAAGGGACTATGCGGTTTTAAAGTCCTGTAGTTAAGACTATTGGTGTTGCACAGTTTAATGTCATGTAGTAGGGACAAAGTAAAGTTTAATGTCATGCAGGACGTATTAATGGACTTCTGGTACAATTTAGCATCATGTAGTTAGGACGATGGGGACAATATAGTTTAATGTCATGTTGGACAAAAAGAGGACTGTGCAGTTTAATGTCATGCAGTGAGGACAAAAGAGTACACCATTTAATATCATGTTGGACGTATTAGGGACTTTTTCACAGTTTAACGTAATGTTGGACGAAAAAGGGACAATACAGTTTAGCTTCATGTTGGACGAAAGTGAAAATAGTTTAAGGTCGTATGCATGGACCGTTGGTTATGCAATTTAACTTATTGCTGGACATAAGGGACTTCTATATAGTTTAACGTCATATAGAAAGGACGATGAAGGGGGAAACAGTTTAACATCATGGTGGATGAATGTGCGAATAGTGTAAGGTCATATGTATGAACCATTGCTGTATATTTTAACGTCATATAGCAAGGACGATGAAGGGGACACAATTTAATGTCATGTTGGACGAATTAGGGAACTTTTTCACAGTTTAACATCATGTTGGATGAAAAAATGCGAATATTTTAAGGTAATATGCATGGACCATGGTTATGCAGTTTAGCGTCTTGCTAGACGGTGGTGCAGTTTAAGTTCATACCAGACCATGGTGCAGTTTAAGGTCATACAGGACCATGGGGCAGTTTAAGGTCATAACGGACCATGGTGCAGTTTAAGGTCATACCGGACCATGGTAGAGTTTAAGTTTATACCAGACCATTGATGATATATTTTGTGTTTATAAAAAATACTTCTTCAGAAATCTGGCATTGGTTGGAGTAGTGATGAGTTCTCTATCCATCGAGATTAATGAATAAGCTCCATTGGAGTAGACCTTATGTATTGAGTAATGTCCTTCCCATTTTGGCTCAAGCTTGGGAGGTTTCATTCCTAGAATCATTGGAGTTCTGAGAACTAATACCAATTCTACCTGAGTGAATGAACGAAGATGAACTTTTTTGTTAAAAGCTCATGATATTCGATTCTGATACACTTCTAAGTGGTGCAAAGTGCACAATCTTTTCTCATCTAATCGTTCCAATTCATTCAATCGCTTTTGAGATTTCTCATATATAGATGACTGATCACAAATGGATACTATGAGCGAGGGTAGTTTATCATTAATGGGGAAGATGGCTTCTGTTCCATATACTAGTGAATATGGAGTTGACCGCGTTGCAGTGCGGGTGGTAGTCTGATAAGCCCATAAATCATGAAAGAGTTTATCAGGCCATGATTTCTTATCTTTATCCACCATCTTTTGCAATATATTTGAAAGATTCTTGTTGAAGGTTTCTATCTGGCCATTGGCTGCTGCATGATACTGAGTTGAATTATTGGATTTGATGTTGTATTCTTGGTACAACTTCTTCAGCTCAGATGAACAGAAGTTGGTGCCATTGTCTGTCAATATGGTATGAGGGACACAAAATCTGGTAATGATGTTAGACTTGATGAAGCTAACAATGCATTTAGAACTGACTTCCTTAAGAGGTATTTCCTTTTCCCATTTGGAAAAGAAATCAGTAGCCGTAATAATATACTTAAACTGATTGGTTGTAGCTGAAGCGTAAAGTCCCACCACATCCATTCCCCATGCGGAAAATGGCCACGAGTATTTAGCTGTTTGAAGAAACTCTGGAGGTTAGTGAAAAAAATTGGCATATACTTGGCATGAATTACACTTATTTGTTAAATCAACACAATCATGTATCATTGAAGGCCAAAAGTATCCAAGCCTTCGAATCTGATCAGACAATCTATGTCCAGACTGGTGGTCCCTACAGAATCATGCATGCACTTCTTTCATGATATCCATTGTCTCTTCACCATCAATTTATCTGAAGAGAAATCTATTAAAAACACATTTGTAGATAATTTTCTCTAAGTGATCTAGGCTATCATAAAGAGTAAAATTGACCACATGTCGCCAGATTTGTTCTTTATCGTCTCTATCAGGTGGAAGTGTTCCATTTTGAAGGTATTCCCTGATAGGTGACATCCATCCTGTAGTATGACCATACAGTTCAGGAATGGGACTAATTTCATTAATTTCCTCTGTTATGATTCGAACATAAGGTGAAATTGCACAACGGTGGGCAATAATGATGGTTGTCTCATCCTGATTAGGATCTATCGGAGCTGTGGCTATATTATCCAGTGCATCATCTTGAGCATTTTGTGATCTTGGGACATAAGAAAATGTCGCTTCTGAAGGGAATTCCACCATTAACTCTCTGACGTAATCATACAGAGGGATTAGTTCTTCTTTTCTGATGGCATAATCCCCATTGACTTGTTTTATTTCCAGATTTGAATCAACTTTCACCTTTAAGTGATTCACTTGTGCTTGAAGCACCAATTCCAATCCTGTGATGAGAGCTTGGTATTCTGCTTCATTATTGGTACCACCTTGCCATAATAAGAAGGAATAAGGTAACACTGCCTTTTCTGGAGAAATGAGCACAATTCCTAAGCCAGCACTGTTGAATTTAGGATTTTCCATTTTCCTCTCTGTTGGACTTCTGGAAGCACCATCAAAATACATTTCCCATGCTTCAGGACTATCCTGAATAGAGAAGAATTCCTCATCAGGGAGTTCAATATCTAAAGATGTATCTTCTACTGAAGGATATTCAGCAAGGAAATCAGCCAAATCTTGGACCATTATTGCCTTTTGAGACACATACTGAATGTAGAATTGCTACAAAATAACTTCCCACCTTGCCAGACATCCTGTAATCATTGGACGAATAAGGATGAATTTGACTGGGTTATTGTGAGATACCAACTGGATCTCGTGATGTTGTAGGTAGTGTCTCAACTTCTAAACTGCAAATATTAATGCCAGGAAGAACTTCTCAATACTTGAATAGTGGGTTTCTACTTCAAGCATAGTCCGACTGAGGTTGTAGAGGCTGTTTTCATTCCCAACATCATTCATCTGAGCAAGAAAGGCCCTAAATGATAACTCTAAAGTTGTCACATAGAGGATAAGTGGTCTTCCTTCAATAGGTGGAATGAGTACCGGTGGATTCAAGAGATACTTCTTGAGAATATCGAATGCTTCTTTACATTCTTCATTCCACTGGTAAGTGACTCCCTTCTTCATCAATTTGGTGAAGGGTAAACTTTTTCCTGCCAAATTGGTGATAAAACGCCGAATATAGGAAAAGTGTCCTTGAAGTCCTCTAAATTCATTCAAATTTCGAGGAGGTGACATACAAAGGATTGACTTGGTCTTCTCAGGATCTACTTCAATACAACTATGGCATACGATGAAGCCAATAAATTTTCCCGAGGTTACCCCAAAAGAACATTTTAAGGGGTTCATCTTCAAATTATGTTGCCGAAGTTTGCAGAATATGACTTCTAAATCAGCCAAGTTATTAGAAAATTGTTTGGATTTATCCCCCATATCATCCACATAACATTCAACAAACTTCCCTAAAAAGTGTTTGAAGATACGATGTGTGGCATGCTGATATGTTGCGCCTGCATTCTTTAAGCCAAAGGGTATTACCCGGTAGCAAAACACACCCTGAGGGGCTCTGAAGGCTGTGGATTCCTCATCTTCTAGAGCCATTTGGATTTGATTATATCCAAAAATATCCATCCATGAAGGAAAGTTATTCATAGCCAGCTGTTACACCAATCATCAGTTCTGTAATCGGAACTGGAAAATCATCCTTAGGACAATGCCGATGAAGATCTCTGAAATCAATGTAATCTCTAATTTGTCATTTCTTCTTCTTCACAGGGACAATATTAGCCAACCACTTGGGATATTGAACTTATCTGACGAATTTAGATTTAATAAGATTATCCACTTCAGCTTCAATTTTGGAAGCATAAGTTGGGTGTGTTCTTCTCGCGGCTTGCTTAAATCCTCAATGTTCTTCTGGTAAACCCAAATGATGAGTAGCAACATCAGGATCAAGCCTGGGAATTTTTGTATAGTTCCAGGAAAATATATCTCTATTTTTCTTTAGAAAGGAAATATACATCTCTTTCTCTACAAGAGTCGTGGATGCACTTATTAAAGTGGGGAGTGGATCTTCTTCTGTACCCAGATTTATTTCTCTGAGTTCATCAACAGTGGTAGAGATACCCTATTCAAATGTTGGAGGAGCATCTCTGATATCATCTTCTTCTTCATCATCATGTGTTATGTCTTCCATTTCTACTTTCTTAGTAGATGATAAAGAAGAATTTCCATGATCAGAAGAGATGTTAAAATTTGAACATCTTGAAGAAGGAGCTTCCATTTTTGACCCGATTGATAATGAAGGGTCTTCCTTGGGTCATAAAGTGGAGATGATGGATTGACAATCGACATCACTGTTCAACTCCGATGTTTCTATAACTTCTTCTAGCCTGATTGGAAAAGTATAGACTTGTTGGATTTCAGCAGATGAAATGAAGACGTCACCATTTGGGATTTCATCACTGCTTGGTGGGTTACCAATTTCTCCCATGTTGTCTGGCTCGATTGCCATAATTGACATTATGGATCTTTCCATAAGAGTATTTTGATTTGGGTCTATCCTTTCAATTTGACTGATAGGAAACACATATCTCTACTCACATGTGTAAATGGATTTACTGGAATATTTTCCAAACCATATGGATCATTAACTTTGGTAATCTCCCTTGTTGGTGATTTATCCTTTCCCTTCATGTGATAGAATTCCGCCTCAATGTATTGAGACTGACATGTCTTGAACGAGGCCTTATCACCATACAATGTCCCAACTTGAATATCGAAACAATATTTGATACATTGATGGTATGATGAAGGGATAGTCATATATTGATGTAGCCAGGCTCTTCCATGCAAGATGTTGAAGGCTGATTCTTGATCAACAACAATTAAATCTGAATTGGATACAAGATCTCCAAACTGAGTTCTGAGTGTAACTTCACCCACTGGTTCTTGTTAATTTTTATCATATCCTTGTAACATCATAGTAGAAGGAGATAAATTAGATTCCGTGAGGCCCAATTAACGAAGTGTACGAATGGGCATGAGGTTGACTCCTGAACCGTTATCAATGAAAGCTCTTCGGATGTCTACACCATTGAACATTCCAGATAAGTACAAAGGTCTAATATGTCCATGCATGACATCATCTTCATATTCATTAGTAAAAGATATTAGTGCATGGAATTATGCAGGATTATTCTCTATGTGATATAATTCAGCTGCAGTAATTTCAGTTTCAAACTCTTGAGGACTTGACAAAGCCAAAATGAGTGCTTCCTAAAGATCCTTTGATAAATTCAAGGCATCCAGAATTGATAACTTGGTTGGTACTTGGGCTAGGTGTTTCAATAAATCATACTTTTGATCCAGAGGTCTGTGTTTCCCAACAGGAACATGTGGTTTAGCAGGTGCCTTGGAAGCAGATGTATTGGATGTTGATGCATCTTTTATCGGGATAGGAGTTGGCAATATTCCTTGTTTTGGAATATTAGACTGATTAGGTCTATTTACATGATGAGAAGAAGAAAGTGGAACCTTCAACCGATCTTCCAGAATAATTGTACCAGGACTGAGTTTTCTATTGGTGGAAAAACTTTCTTGTTCTTGTTGAGCTCGCCGAAGGGCTCTACCACGAGTTTTTGCCGCATACACAATTCTAGCAGGAGTGGAATTGGAATAGTGGCCTCTGAAATATCCACGTCGTCCCCTGTATCCTGAGCCTCTGTAACTTCCTATGATTCCTGTATTTGATACAGGGAATTCAGGCTCATCAAAATCGAAATTGTGACTCACATATAGAACTTTTAATTGAATCATATTAACAGAACCGAAGATCAACTCTTCATCCGATGAAGACTCTTCCTGATTAACCTGTTTAGGTTGTTCTGTTTGGTGGGTTGGTTCCCGTTGCTTCGAAGTAGATGACATGAAATCTTCCATAGTCAAAGATAGATTAGGCTTTGACACATACTCATCTTCTTTTTATTGTTCCTCTTTCTTGGAATTATGCCACCATTTTAAGGATTTTCCCTGTGAAGAGGGTTTTGTTGCGGCATTCATGGCATAAGGAACAATTGGTTTATTCAATTGTGTTCGCAAAATAGCATGAGTTCAGTTGATCATCTTTCTGACCATCCAATCATCATATTTCTAAGAATTTTTTCTTTTGAATTCTTACTATTCACCTTCTTCCTTTGGAACTGTAGCAGTAAAACATGCTATATGAGCTGAATTTCCACTCAGTTTGACTTGTCCCGAGTCGACCATCATTTGCAGAGGTCTTTGAAGAAAAAACACTCCTGGATGGGATGCCCCAACATTTGATGAAAGGGGAAATAATTGGGACGATCTTCGTCTCCTTTCTTTTTTGGCCTCCTGGGCCTTGGCAATTGAACCAGATTATTTTCCAGAGCAGAAATGATGTAGCCAGGAATTTGTTCATTTCAGAAAGAGTAAAATTTTCTCTTCATCTCATCAAACTGTTTCCGTCATTGATCTCTTTGAACGTCTTCATGAAACGGCCTTTGTTGTTGGCACTCATGAGGTGGAGCCCTTCGAGAATATGAAGGTTTTGAGATAGAAGCAGGTGCAGGTGCTTGTTTAAGCATAACTATAGCAGTCTCTGCTTTACCCATTCCCCTTCATAGAGCTGATGGATTTACACGAGATTTAGCCTTAGTCTGTATAAGAGAATCTTCAATCTGTTGAGCGATTGAAGTAAGGTCTCGAAACCCTCCTGTGTATTTCAGAGGGATCAGTGGTGTGCGTAATTCATTATGCAGATTTTCCACAAAGATTAGAAAAAGATACTCTTGGGGGAGTGTTAAGCTCAAGGAATATGTTAATCCCTTCCAGTGAGCAATGAAATCAGAAACCCTTTCATTCTCCCTTTGCTTACAGTTTTTCAGATCGAAAACTGTTGTCTTTGGAAAAGTTGAGCTTAATTGAAGAAGAATTTGATGACGGAGATCTTCCCATCCGGTAATTGACTGAGATTAAAAGCTTGTGTACCAGACAAAGGCTGGTCCTTGCAAGGTTCACATGAAGAATCTGAGTTTCACTACTTCTTGCTACTCTGGAGATCCCATAATAGGATCGCAACAAGACACATAATGTGTCAAATGCTGTTCAGGATCGCCTGATCCATTGAAAATAGAGAATACAGGGTTCCCAAAACTTGATGGTGGATAGAATAAATATACCCATTCAGGGTAAACTTTCTTTTCTGGTTGAACCTACACACAGTTCCCTTCCATAGTCTCTAACCGAGCTGTTAATGACTAAATGGTAGTTATTAACTTTTGAGAAACATATGGTTGAACTTGGACTTGGGCAGGTGCAATGACTGGAGTTTGAACAGGTATGGTAGCTGGTACTGCAACTGATGTTAGAACTGCCAACTGTTGTTGCACTTGACCTATAGGATTAAAACTGTGAGGGTGTACTGATAGAGGAGGATATTCTTGATCCATCTCAGTAGCTGCAACAAATTCTCTTGGATGACTGACTCTAGCATGCTTAGGAAGAAGACTTCCCTGAAGAAGTTCTGCATTCAACCTCCTCAATTCCTTCATCTCTTCCTCCTATTGTAAAAACCTTTACTCTAGTGAGAGTGATTGGACTTATCTAGAGGAAGGATATGTAACCTGATTCTTTCCCTTCCCCTTGTTTGATCCCTTTCGGAGAGGGGGAAGTGGGTTACTTGAAGGATTACCTAGGTTCTGTGTAATCCTTTGATTTCATGTACGCACACCTTCTTCATTTGTGTCTGTGCATACATCTTCTTGAGCAGGAACCTTTTCATCTAAATCCCCTAAGTGAGCCTCATCTGTTGGATCAGAAACAATTACATTGATTACATTGATTGATGCATCACACATCGCATCCCTTCTATCAGCATTTCTGTGATATTGTCTTCTTTCATGTCATTGATGAGACATTGCTTTTTGTTGATTCGATCCCTCAGGAACTTCTTGACGAACCCTAATTTGGAGAGAATGTCCTTATAATTTGGCTCTTCATTCCTCTTGTGGCTTCTTCCCTAATCGAGAAAAGACCAACTTTCTCTGAGGAGGGGGTTGATGATTTGAAAAAGTCCCCAGTCTGGTGTACTGGGGTTGTTCCTGCTGCCTTTGCTCAACTCCTCGAATCCTATTTTTTGATTCTGAGGGTTGGTTTAAAATAGTCCCCAATCTGGCATGATGGGGTGGCTCTTGACATGATATGTCTGAGACTTTCTTAAAAGCTATACTTACCTTGAAGACCTTAGTCCTGAAATTTGCTGGATGCATCAACCTGCATCCACTTTTATCACCTAGTTCAAAAGACCGTAGGATGATTTCTGACACTTCTATCACTTAGTATGTGCTTGCTCCAAATGAGAGGCATGTCCAATATTCTTGTTTGTTTGATGCAGGAGTAATTCAACAACTTGTTCTCTGTATTCTTTATTTTGAGAGGAACTAGTTGAAGCCTGTTCTTGGGAAACCTTTTGATTACAAACAAATCCAAGTATTTGTGGCCAGCCATGGGAAATAACATTGCATGAGACTATTTTCGGCGGGCTTTGCTAACTGGAGATCATAGTGAAATGTAGTTCTCCATGAACACCCCATCCTCTGACATGAAAACTAGATGGGGCATTGGTAGTTAACTAGCACAATCTTCTTAGTGTGCCATGGCATGAACACTGAAGGGCTCTCTGCTGCTTTTCAACCTTCGGATAATGGGAGACTGATAGAGATGCCAGGTCAATTTGACATTGTAACCCTTCTATTATCTTAACATGATTTTCATATTCATCATAATATAATACTTTCTTTTTCAACTGAAAAAGAGTTTTCCATATGTTGAGACGAATATCATGAATTCCATCTTCCGTCAACTTCTCTGGAATGTCATCCTGAGAGTCAGTCAAAGGCCAAAACATGATTGGCACTTCACCTATTGCCAGTTTCTTTCTCATGTTCATCATTTCATCTTTATCATTCAATGAAGATTATTCTACCTGATTTGAAAAGAGATGGTGCTTCCTTGTTGCTTCATCATATTCAACATGATTGGTAGAGAAATCATTGATCAAACTAGAAGATGCATGACTTAGGGGTGGTTCAGAGAATGACCTACACCCTGGGCTATCTTCCGATTGAGAAAGTATTTCACCTGCTAGCGATGAAGCATCAGACCTGACTAGTTTCACATTTTCAAGTGCCTCAAGATAAGAGGGATTTATCGGAACTACATTATCCACTAGAGCATTTTCCGGGCAATGTGAATCACTACTATGGAGAGGACTTTTGTAGCAAAATTCATCATCATGGGGAGGACCACCAATGTGGGTTACAGCAAAAGATGAGATCTCTTGCTCCTTGGTCTTCTGACCACACAGAGGGTTCATGTGGCTGTCTTTTGAAGATGAAAAGTCGAGATCGACCGAATTTTCATGAAGCAAGACTTTATGAGGAAGTGTCTGTTAAAGACCTTCGGAATTAATGTTCCCACTATTGGGAAATGAGGGAGTAGAATCTTGAATTCCAATAGATAACTATCCGAGGGATTCAAGAACTCCAGCATCGAGCAAGGCCTTGTTATAGATTGAATCTTGATCTCTTGACTATGCTGGGAGGGTCTTCTTCTTAGATGCCTTCTTACTCACCTTGGAAAACACTTGTTGATGAAAGTGGCTTCTCTGAGCAGGTCTATGTGCCTGATCAGGAGAGATTTTCAGGTTAGGCTGACGATCTCTACTCAAATCAGGTGTATGTGCCTGACGTGGTTGTCCGTATGATATGGGGGCGTATTCCCCACAACCCTCTTGGACTAGAACAGATGTGTGTATCTACTCCGGAGTGAACTATTGATGTGTCACTCTACTATTAGGGACAGATTTTTGTGTCTTTCCCTGAGATGTTCCTGAAGCTGTTATAATATCCTGGCAAGCATCCAGAATATGAGTAGGGATTTGCTTCTCCTCTTTCACCATTGATAGAATATGCTTGTTGAATTCAGCTACCAGAACGGGGATATACGTCCATTCCGTGCATGGAGTAGGTGTATGTGCCTACTCTTGTCCTCCTTTTCATGTTAGTGAATCCAGACAGTACTCAAGTGTAGGGGCAGAGAGTTGAGTCTGCATCCTATTTGTCGTCGGAGCTTTCCAACTAACTTCTTCGAATGCTACCAAGTGAGACTGTTGGTAGGCTTGATCAGTACTAGTAGGTGTATGTGCCTGCTGATTGCACTTCGCCGAACGTGGTTGACGAGATCCATCATATTTAGTCAGACTAGCCTTCTTACTAGATGGTGACGTATAAACAGGTGTATGTTCCTACCTATAATACTCCTCCGGAATTGCCTGGTGGTATTGGCATGATGCTGCCAGACGAGTCTGCTGGACAGCGGAATTAAAACGGGCAGGTGTGTGTGCTCGCTCGTTTCTTTCCACCAAGTTAGGTTGGTGGACTTCTCTAGAAATTGCAGAGATGAGAACCTACTCACTTTTAACCGGACTTTGCCTCTGGAGATTCGTCTTGCCTGCCCAGGTTTAAGTAACCGGATCCGAACGCCTAGAGTCGGTACCCTCATCATGTTGAGGGTGCACTGCCGCATGAGTCTGGCAAAAATTGTTGATAGGAGCCCTTGGGAAGAACTTTTGTCTTCTTGAATTAAGGCCCTGAGGGACCTGCTCATTCACCTCCTCAGAATAAGGGATTGAATGGTGATTGCATTCTGGGGATAACAACCTGAAATGGTCGGATACGGTAGTTATCATCGCCTACTTCTTGATCACTACTCGTCGTTGTCCGGACGATCGGTCTGAGTTGTTCACTTGGACGGCTTGTCGGGCAGCCTCCAGAGTTGGAATAGTACCGTTATGATGGTACTCTTTAACCATCGCATTTGATACCCAGTGTTGAAGACACTGAGTAGGTGATATTGTCCTCAGAGCGACTATGATCCAGCAGGAGTAGCAACAGTGGAATTTGCATCATAAGTTTTCAAAGCATACGTATTCACGGATGTGAAATTAAGAGAATCCATTCTGGAAATGCAGAAGATCTTGTAAAAGAGTGCATGTTTGACAAAAAATACATGTTCAAGATAAATTCAACCACTACATCTTTTGGATGAGCACATATGTCAATGATTGTTTTTTGTTGGCCCTCTCATTGAGTTTTAAATAGGGGCCTAACAAATAAGCAAAACATCATTTTAACTTGGTTAAGGATTCACGTCGGGTTCACAATTTTTTGTTTCCCTCGGGAATTGGAGATGACCTCATCGATTTAAGGTTCGAACATTCCAAGCGGTTTCTAATGGGTTTGTTCGTAGAACCGGAAACATCCAATGATTCCATATCCATTTGAACCTACTTTCCAATGGTATGCGCTCATTAGTTGTGGACTGATGAGGCTCAGAAATTTGCATTGGTCGAGAGGATGGGAGGTCGGAATCATCAAACATTTTTTAGGGGAATTATTATCTACTCCAAGACTCTCTTTATATATTTATGTTATGTTCGTGAATCCTTGTTATGTTACCAAGTATAAAATGTTATTTCCTTTAGATCTGACAATAAATGATTGAAATGTTGGAAATTTAGAGAATCTTTTATATGTATTTGAGGTTCTTCATCGATAGAGAATCATCTATATTTATTAGAGATTCTTAGTCAATGGTATCCTTTGATACATGAAAGACTCTTGGTCATTATGATGACCATGCTTGTTTTAAAGCCACTCAGTGGGGAACATGAAGTTTATTATCATTTAGAAGGACATGGATTATTTCAGAGTTGGGATCATACCTGCAGATGGGCTACCTACGTATCCTTTGTTTAGGAAAAGGAGCCAGAACCCACGTAGTTCGAGTAAGGGAATATGATGTTTTTGGTTTATGGATCAAATAAAGATGTTAAAATTACTTTTACACTCTAAGCTCACGTGAGTCATGCTCGGTGTGAGAAACAAGAGGTATTTTTAAACCAGACAGTTGTGCCATGAATGATGCAATCATAAGTAATTGTGTGGGGCTTATGTATGTACGACTTCCCAAATAGATGAAGATTAGGATTTACTTCAGGGAAAAAATCTAGGAATAGGGTCCATAAAGGTATATGTATTTTATGGAGATTTGGATACTCTAATTTGGGGCTTACACTTGAAAAGGAGGACCAAATTAGGAGGGGACTTATGAGTGGGTTTTACTCCTAAGAAGGAGACCCGGATTAAAAGGAAATTAACACTGGGGCATACTCCTGAAATGGAATCCCAGGATGAAGGTATTTGAAAATTAAAGGGACTTGGGGCTTACTCCTAAGGAGGAGGCCCATATTTGAGACTGAGGCTTACTCCTGAAAAGGAAGCCCATGTTAAGAGAATTATGGTTGGGTCTTACTCCTAGTGAGGATGCCCATACTTGTGAACTTTGATACTGGGGCTTACCTCTGAAAAGGAATCCCAGGTTAAAGAGGATGTGGGGATTACTCCTAAGGAGGATTCCCAGATTTGAGAATTATGATTGGGGCTTATGCCTGAAAAGGAGGCCCAGATTAAGGGACTTGGGGCTTAATCCTAAGGAGGATGCCCAGATTTGAGAATTATGACTGGGACTTACTCCTGAAAAGGAGTCCCAGGTTAATGAGGATTTTGGGCTTACTCCTAAGGAGGATGCCCAGATTTGAGAATTATGACTGGGGATTATTCCTGAAAAGGAGGCCCATGTTAATGAGGATTTGAGGCTTACTCATAAGGAGGATGCCCAGATTTGAGAATTATGACTGGGGCTTATTCCTGAAGAGGAGTCCCAGGTTAAGGGGTTCTCTCATCTTAAAGGATGATGTTGAATGAATTAAATCTAAATATTTAGTGACATAAAGATGTGTAAATAACTAGGTTTTGAGAGATATTCCACATAATTCCTTTCAGATAAGGAATTTAATCAAGAAAACATGCCATAAATGGCGTTGAAGAATGTTTTGAAGAATGAATCTTAAATAAGAGAGGTGGAATGGTATAAGAGGGGTTAAATGGGCAAGAAGGGCACCCAAAAAGGCAGGGGTGCACAAGTCCTGGCAGGCGCGCAGGTACTGTGTAGCCGTGCAAGTCCTGGTCGCACAGGTATACCTACGCGACACATGGGTACTTGCGCGATTTTTAACTAGTAGGGTAACACTTGGGAAATCCTTGACCAAAGCCCTTAGAATTATCCTGAGGTACTTATAGAAGAGAGGCACGCAAGTTTTGGTGAAGAAGTAGGGCGGCATGCAATTATGTTCATTTCTCTTAAGGGTAAAACACCTTAGGCACTCAAGTGTTAGTGAATTTTAACACTTAGACCATACTCCTCTTGTTTATATCTTCCATTCTAGGTAAATAATTACCATAGAAGTGTTCAGAAGACCTGAAGAAAGGACTTGGGCATTCAGAGCTCTATATTTGAATTCTGGAAAAATTCTTCTTGAAATGGGGGGCCCACAGGGTCTATTTATTGGCTGGAGAAGACCCCGGGCGGTTATCATTTAGGGCGCGCAAGTCACTTGCGCGACCATTAGGCGGCGTGCAAGTATACTTGTGCGACAGTGAGGGAACTTGCATGATCCTTGTGCATTTGAAGCCTTGTATGTGCCTTTGTCGATTTTTGAGGTTTTCTTCAAAGGATGAATCAATTTGTGCTAAGTAATTTTCCTTTCCATTCCTTTAGACAATTTGATGAAAAGGAGCATCAAAAAACATCCTAGTAGGTTGACACCCACTAAATCTATGTATTCCAATTCATATTATATTTTAAAATAATATTCTAGAATACAATTTACAATATTCATTTTTCACAAACTTCTATATGATGAAATTAGAAAACATGAAAAGTGTGCTAAACCATTTTTTGTTTCTTCATTAAATGAAAACAGTCAATGTGAAAACAATTTACCTTTGACCAAACACTCTTTGTTAAAAGACAATTTTAAAATTCCACTTTAGAACCATATCATGATCTCTTATTTCTAAAATGACCAATTCAAAACTCAAAAGTGGTTCCCAACATTCAAAAAAAAATTCCAAAATACATATTTAAAAACTAATTTCCAAATAAAACATGGAATTATAACCTAAAACCACTTTTTCAAAACCCACACACATTGGAGATTAAATAACAAACCATTTCCACTTTTCCATTACAATAATACAAATTATCCTTATAGATAAACTCTTCCTATATTAATATCACTCTTTAAAACTCATTTTAAAAATACACTAAAAGTACATAAAAATAAAAATTTCACATTCTTTATTTCCAAAAGCTATTAAAAATCCATTTTTCAAAAAATTTGAAAATTAAATCACAATTAAGAAGGGTTAAAGTACATAATCTAGCATTACTATGTCATAGTTTCAGCAAAATTATAATCATACAAAAATATATAGTTTACAAGTGATAATACAATAAGTATGGGATACAATATAAGAAACAAAAATACCCTAAAATGATCCTAAATAGGTTCCTAGTCTCATGTGAGTTAACCTAAGACTCACATAACTAAGTCCAAACTGGTGACATGATCTATTGTCTGACATTATTGCTTATATACATTTCTTTGTTAGTCTTCTCATACTATCTGAAAATTATACCTCCTTAGAGCTTACTGCAACCATGGGCCACTGAAAGGGTTGAAATCTTATGTTCTCCACTACCCCTCCAGATCCAACTAACAATATGTATATATGAAATATTCTATAGTTAGAACAATAATATATCAAGGATTTTAATTATCCTGTAACATCCCAAGGTTTTCTAAAAATAAATTGAAAATTCTTGAAATTTTGTTTCAGGTATATATTTATAAGTATCCTTGAAACATAATTTTATTTATTCTATGTTTTGAATTTCAAGAAACTGTCATCTACAATTGTGTTCAGTATGTTATTTAGAGTCTGATGAAACAAACTTGTTTTTTGTTGAATAGTAACATACCCTTATGAATAGTAATATGAATAGTAATATGACCTCATGAATAGTAAATAATATTATTATTTTATTTTCCCAGGGAAATAGAATAATGGGATCTTAATTAATTTTCCAATGTCACATAAAACTAATTGCACTTCAATATTATTATTTTTCTAATTAACTGTGACCTTATTTAAAAATTAAATTAATAATATTTATAAAATTATCTTTTAAAAATTTAGTTCATTTTTGAATTCTACATGTCAAAAAATGGTTGGGGTAAATTTTTGGTATTTTTCCGAAACTCTTGAATTTTTGGTGAATAGTGAAATATTATAAAATACCGTATAATCAATTTATCAGTAAAAATGCACTATTTATGACATCATAAGTGATGCAAGGACAATTTCATCGAACTCACATGATATTATCACTATTTAGGGACACTTGATTTGATATTATTCATAGTCTTGATAAAAATATTATAATAATGATTAAAATAATCTAAAATACCTCCCCTCCTCCACTATAAATACCACCCTCACTCCCCTCTTCCTCCCACACCTCAAAAGCCTTGAGCATTGTCTAATTTCTGCCAAATTCCCTTCCCAATATTCTTCCCCACGTCCTAGAGCTTCTGTTCTCACCAAAAGACCAATATCAAATCCCTTAAGAAGGATCTCAAGGAGAAGAGATCAAGAGGTAAACAACCTCTTTTATTTTCTTTCTTTTCTTTCATTTTTTGTTATTCTCTTCCATTCCCTTTGTCTTGTGTTGGGATATTTCATTAAATTTTCCCCGTTACTGTACATATCTTGTATGAATGATGATATATTTCATTCCTCTCATAAATCTTGTTTTTATGAAATTTTAAGAGACGTCGTTGAGCTGCCGAATTTTCGTCAGAAATTTCTCAAGAATTTCTTTTATTTCATGATTCATTTTTCTTCATTCCTCACTCCCTATTATCCAAGAGGAATGAAATCTCCAGAATCATGTATATTAATTATTTTTTCATGTTTATGGAAAACTCCTCATCTGTATTCTTCTCCTCTTCCACTTATTTAAAGAATCAAAAAACATTGTCCATTTGTGTCGAATTACCGACATCGTGGATGATGTATTTTCAATTTCCATTAATTATTTAATGTCTGGTCATTATACCATTTATATGGTTGAAACAGGTTATAATATATGTTTTATGACTCATATAAGGTTCTGGAATTCTTTTGTACTCATGGTTCTAATTTAAAAGACAAAATGACGTTGTTTTTATCAAAGAACCACTAAAATGATCTAAACGAACATCATTAATGTTTTAACATATAGTTCATTCTCATATAAAGCATAAAAGTGATAAATGGTATAAATTATTGTACTTTAAATATGTAAATAGTACTCCATTTCAATTCTGTAGTTTCACTTCCAATCAACAAGAATGATTCATCGTGAACCGATCGTGGAAATCACAAAAGAACTCCCCCAAAATAATGCAAGGAACAAAATACTAACAATTAAGGGGTGAAATGAGGTTATTAAATGACCATATAAGATGTTATAAACATGAACATGTTTCTGTAAAATACTAATAAAACTCTTTTAACCATTATACAGGAGTTTTTAACATGTTTGAAGTAAGACAAGCTTAAGGTAAGGGAATTCTTAACCCGATTTCCATTCTTTGGGTTAACCTTCTAATTTAATATTTATGGGCTATTTAAATTGTTTGTGTGATGGGTTATGTTTATATTATGTTTCATTATGTGTATTTACAGATTATATACATATTCCATCCACTCTATTATGTCTCACTTCAATTATATGATGTTTATAAGGGACTTTTCTTCTAAAATCCTCTTAAAATTCTGTTTTACAAGATTCAAAAGCAATGTTTTTATGCTATTATTTATGTAGTATGATTATGTTTTGGTTATTTGGAATTATTTATGATGAATTTTGGGACCTATATTTCTCTCCAATGCATTGGTTATGAGTAAGTTGGAGGTCGTTCGTATGGTTACTCTAAGTGTAACTGTGATGGCTACACAAAGTAAGGTAGTCGTGAGGGTTACAAATTTTAAGGTAGCCAAGATGGTTACAAGATTATGTAAGTAATTCCCCAATATATCTCTATGATTATATTTATGTTTTTGTGGATCTTGTGTATATCTCTTGTTACATGAAGTAAGTATTTATGATGAAAATCATGTCTTTTAAAAATGTTTTCATACGTTATGAGTATTCATGGACTAATGTAATTTTTCCTTCATTTTCATACCTTACTGAGATTTTGTGCTCATCCAAAGTTTTTAAATGATTTTTCATAGGTTAATGGATTATTAATACAAGGAAGGAAGACATGTTAAATGTTGAAGAATTGTCGAGGAGTCTTGTTTTAAGTATTAGTGTTTTATATTCTGAGAAAAATGGAAACTGATTTTGTGGTATCCACTATGTAACAATGTGTAATGTTATGAATGTTTTGTATTAATTCTCTAAAGATCTAGACTTGAAAAGATAATAAATTTAAAATTAAGTGTTTTCTTGAATAAATTCATGATTATGTATGTAATAAGTGTGGGTCATTATAGTTGGTATCAGAGGATGGTTTAGATAACTTTAGGGGATAGGGTGATGTTAATAGAATACAATAAATGATTTTCACTCTATGTTTAATTTGTTATAGCATTTAAAGATTACCATGTTGCTTCATCTAAGAAATGTTTATTCATAATGGTTGTCGGCATAAAGAACAGATATGCTAAAGAGGAGCATGAAAAACATCTAAGGGTTGTTTTACAAACTTTAAAAGAAAAGAAACTATATGAAAAATTCAGCAAGTGTGATTTTTGGTTGCAACATATTTCTTTTCTTGGGAACATTGTAAATAAGGATGGAATAACAGTTGATCCTTACAAAACAAAAGTTGTTGATGAATGGACAAGATCCAAAAATGTTACAGATATTCGTAGCTTTCTGGGCTTAGCAAGTTATTACCAATGGTTTCTTAAGAACTTTGCATGGTTATCTAGGTCGATAACTAAGTTAACACGGAAAGGGGTTAAATTTGTTTGGAAAGAGGAATGTGATGTTTGTTTTTCGGAACTGAAGAAGAGATTGGTGAATGCTCCAGTTTTATCCTTACCTTCCCAAAATGGTGAGTTTGTAATCTACAGTGATGCTTCTTTGAAGGGACTTGGTTGTGTTTTGATGCAGAATGATCAGGTAATTGCCTATGCTTCGAGACAACTTAAACCTCATGAGCTAAATTATCCCACACATGATTTGGAATTGACAGTTGTGGTTTTTGCTTTGAAAATATGGAGGCATCATCTATACGAAACCAAATGACAAATATATACTGACCAAAAAATCTTAAGTATATATTCACCCAGAAGGAATTAAACATGAGGCAGAGAAGATGTCTAGAACTTATTAAGGATTATGACTGCACGATCAATTACCATCCTGGAAAAGCAAACATTGTATCGGATGCCTTAAGTCGGAAACATCATGCATCATTAACCATGATATGTTTGGAACATGATCCCTTGATTAATTAGTTGATGAATTTTGGATTGTAAGTTGTTGGTGCAGGGAATACCTCTCTTTTGTTTCAGGATTCAGTGCAGTCTTCGTTGTCCAAAATAATTATGAAAGCACAGAGGGAAGACCGTGATCTACAAGAAAAGGTAGAATTGGTTAAAATTGGTAAGTTGAAAGAATTTAATCTTGATAAAGAATGTGTTTCATGATTTGTAAAGAGGTTGCGTGTGCCTTGTGATTCCCAGTTGAAGAAAGAATTGTTGTGTGAAGCTCATAGTTCTCCATTTTCTGTTCATCCTGGAAGTACTAAGATGTACAGAGACCTTCGAGAGTATTATTGGTGGAATGGGATGAAAAGAGATATTGCTGATTTTACAATGAAATGTTTGACATGTCAGTAGGTTAAAGCAGAGCGGCAGTTACCGAAGGGGATGCTTCAGCCTTTTCCAGTTCCAGAGTGGAGATGGGAGAATATATCCATGGATTTTGTGGTGGTACTACCAAAGACTTCTCGAGGTAACAATGTGATTTGGGTTATTGTTGATCGGCTAACAAAGTCTGCGCATTTTCTTTCTATTCAAGATACAATGACTTTGGATCAGCTTTCTCGATTGTACCTCAAGGATATTTTCAGGTTACGTGGAGTTCCTCTTTCCATTGTGTCTGACCGAGATCCCAGGTTCAAATCTAAATTTTGGAAGGGACTTCAGAAGTCATTGGGTACAGAGTTGAATTTCATTACTGCTTTTCATCCTCAATCAGATGGGAAGTCAGAACGAACGATTCAAACTTTGGAGGATATGCTTCGAGCTTGTTCAATGGACTATCAGGGAAGTTGGGATCATCATCTTTCTTTAGTTGAGTTTTCTTATAATAACAGTTTCCATTCCAATATTCAGATGGTACCTTTTGAGGCCTTGTATGGAAAGCGGTGTCGGTCTCCTGCGTTTTGGGATGAAGTCGATGAAAGAAAGTTGATGGGGCCAGAATTAGTAGAAGAAGTGGCTGAGAAAGTGAGGATGATCTAGCAACACATGAGGACAGCTCAGAGCAGGCAGAAAAGTTATGTAGATAACAGAAGGAAAGACTTCTCTTTTGAGGTAGGTGACCATGTTTTCCTTAAAATCATTCCATGGAAAAGTGTGATGCCTTTCGGTAAGAAAGGGAAACTAAGTCCATGGTTCATCTGTCCTTCTGAAATCTGGGATAAAGTTGGAACAGTTTCATACCGCGTAGCTTTGCCTCCGAGCTTGATTCAGGTACATAATGTTTTTCATGTTTCGATGTTGATAAAGTATGTTCTAGATTCATCACATATATTGAGACCAGAAGCAGTTAAGCTGACAGAGAACCTTACCAATGAAGAAAAACCGGTTCAGATTCTTGGTCGAAGAGAACAGGTATTGCGGAATAAGGTAATCCACCAGGTAAAGGTTTTTTGGAGAAACCACATGGTTGAAGAAGTAACATGGGAGTCTAAAAATGCTATGAGGGAAAAATAACCTCCATTGTTTAATAAGTAAATAAAATTATGAGGATGCAATTTCAAGAATGTGGGGATAATATAACGTCCCAAGGATTTCTAAAAATAAATTGAAAATGCTTGAAATTTTTTTTCAGGTATATATTTATAAGTATCCTTGAAACATAATTTTATTTCTTCTATGTTTTGAATTTCATGAAACTGTCATCTACAATTGTGTTCAGTATGTTATTTAGAGTATGATGAAACAAACTTGTTTTTTAGTGAATAGTAACATACCCTTGTGAATAGTAATATGAATAGTAATATGACCTCATGAATAGTAAATAATATTATTATTTTATTTTCCCAAGGAAATAGGATAATGGGATCTTAATTAATTTTTCAATGTCACATAAAACTAATTGCACTTCAATATTTTTATTTTTCGAATTAATTGTGACCTTATTTAAAAATTTAATTAATAATATTTATAATTTTTTTTTAAAAAAATGGAGTTTATTTTTGAATTCTACACGTCGAAAAATGGTTGGGGTAAATTTTTGGTATTTTTCTGAAACTCTTGAATTTTTGGTGAATAGTGAAATATGATAAAATACCGTATAATCAATTTATCAGTAAAAATGAACTATTTATGAAATAATAAGTGATGTAAGGCCACTTTCTTCAAACTCACATGATATTATCACTATTTAGGGCCATTTTATTTGATATTATTCACAGTCTTGATAAAAATATTATAATAATGATCAAAATATTCTAAAATACCTCCCCTCCTCCAATATAAATGCCACCCTCACTCCCCTCTTCCTCCCACACCTCTCAAGCCTTGATAATTGTCTAATTACTTCAAAATTACCTCCCCAATATTCTTCCCCATGTCCTAGAGCTACTGGTCTCACCAAAAGACCAACAATCAAATTCCTTAAGAAGGATCTCAAGGAGAAGAGATCAAGAGGTAAACAACCTCTTTTATTTTCTTTCTTTTCATTCATTTTTTGTTATTCTCTTCCATTACCTTTGACTTGTGTTGGGATATTTCATTAAATATTCCCCCATTACTGTACATATCTTGTACGAATGATGATATATTCCATTCCTCTCATGAATCTTGTTTTTATAAATTTTAAGAGACATCGTTAGGCTGCCGAATTTTCGTGAGAAATTTCTAAAGAGTTTCTTTTATTTCATGATTCTTTTTTCTTCTTTACTCACTCCCTCTTATCCAAGAGGCATTAAATCTCAAGAATCATGTATATTCATTATGTTTTCATGTTTATGGAAAATTCCTCATCCTTATTCTTCTCCTCTTCCACTTATTTAATGAATCAAAAAACATTTTCCATTTGTGTCGAATTACCGACATTGTGGATGATGAATTTTCAATTTCCATTAATTCTTTAAAGTCCGGTCATGAAACCATTTATATGGTTGAACCAGGTTATAATATCTCTTTTATTACTCATATAAGGTTCTAGAATTCTTTTGTACTCATGGTTCTAATTTAAAAGTCAAAATGACGTTGTTATTATCAAAGAACCACTAAAATGATCTAAACGAACATCATTAATGTTTTAACTTATAAGTCATTCTCATATAAAGAATAAAAGTGATAAATGGTATAAATTATGGTACTGGAAATATGTAAATACTGCGCCATTCCAATTCTGTAGTTTCACTTCCAATCAACAAGAACGATTCATCATGAACCAATTGTGGAAATCACAAAAGAACTCACCCAAAATAATGCAAGGAACAAAATACTAACAATTAAGGGGTGAAATGAGGTTATGAAATGACCATATTAGATGTTATAAACTTTAAAATGTTTCTTTAAAATACTAATAACACTCTTTTATCCATTATACAGGAGGTTTTGACATTTTTGAAGTAAGACAATCTTAAGGTAGGGGAATTCTTAACCCAATTTCCATTCTTTGGGTTAACCTTCTAATTTTATATTTATGGGATATTTAAATTGTTTGTGTGATGGGTTCTGTTTATATTATGTTTCATTATGCGTATTTACAGATTATATACATATTCCAATCACTATATTAAGTCTCACTTCAAGTATATGATGTTTATAAGGGACTTTTCTTCTAAAATCCTCTTTTAAAATTCTGTTTTAGAAGATTCAAAAGAAATGTTTTTATGATATTATTTATGTTGTATGATTATGTTTTGGTTCTTGGGAATTATTTATGATGAAGGGTGGGACGTATATTTCCCTCCAATGCATTGGGTATGAGTAAGTTGGAGGTCGGCCATATGGTTACTCTAAGTGTAACTGCGATGGTTACACAAAGTAAGGTAGCCGTGAGGGTTACAAATTTTAAGGTATCCATGATGGTTACAAGATTATGTAAGTAATTCCCCAAGATACCTCTATGATTATATTTATGTTTGTGTGGATCTTGTGTATATTTCTTGTTACACTAATTAAGTATTTATGGATGAAAGGCATGTCTTTTAAAAATGTTTTCATACATTATGAGTATTCATGGACTAATGTGATTTTTTCTTCTTTTTCATACCTTACTGAGATTTTGTGCTCATCCCAAGTTTTTAAATGATTTTTCACAGGTTAATGGATGAGTAATACAAGGAAGGAATACATGTTAAATGTTGAATAATTTTCAAGGAGTCTTGTTTTATGTTTTAATGTTTTATATTCTGAGAAAAATGGAAACTGATTTTGTGGTATCCACTATGTAACAATGTGTAATGTTATGAATGTTTTGTCTTAATTCTCTAAAGCTCTAGACTTTAAAAGATCCTCAATGTAAAATTAAGTGTTTTCTTGAATAAATTCAATATTATTTAGGTAATAAGTCTGGGTCTTTATATATCCAAACCTTTTTTAAGTCATCATGGAATTCTCATTATAGGTCTAATATAAGTGAGCACAAATAAACTATCACATAGGTAAAATATAATGAATTTGAAATAACTCACACCTCGCCTAATGAACCGCCAAAATAATAGCCCCAATCTAAACCATGCATCACAGATATAAAAACATTCATTAATATAGGACATCCCCTCATGATATCACAATCAAAAATATTCATAAAAGATCATATGGTGTAATATAGGTTATCACATCATTTATGAAAACTAATATCTCATATAACACCAAATAGGCCTCTTTCCTAAACATGATTGGAATTCCAAGCCCAAGTCACACTATTTAAATTTCATCTCAATCAAATATTTGGCCTAACATTCATTAAAAAAAATTTAAAATCTTTTTAGAACTCATAATTTCCTTAAAATAACCTTTAAAATCAACCAAGATCAGATAAAGTTTTTTAGAATCACACAGTTTGGATAACATACCCCTATGAAAATAAACTCCCAAGACAAACATTTTGATTCCCTTTTTAACCTCCTTTAAAAAATTTCAATCCATAAATTGATTTCAAAACACCATTCATATGGGTTAATACACCCCTTTAAAATTAAAAAACAATTTCACCCACTCTAAAACACATCAAATGATTTCAAACACTTGTTTTAAAATTCCATTAATAAAAATCATACATTTCAAAACCTCAAACTGGTGATTTCCACAACTTTTAATACTAAAAAATTCCTTTAAATCCATCTTGTAATTTTCTCAAACACTTCAATGGAACAAAAATGATAAAAAATTCCCATTTAGAAGTCCAATCCTACATCAACAGATTATTTTCAAAAGAATGCATAGTAATTAAAAACACTTTGGAATTTTTCTAAAAAAACATGGCATGGAATCCCATTCCATTATAACTATTAAAACCAATTTATATCAACTTCTCCCATCATGGGTTATACATATAGGAATATTTTTTAAAAAAAACATTTAAAAACAACAAGAATCTATTGGAATATAATATAATGTGACATCAACGATACACCTACCTCGATTGAATGGTGAAAAAACTAAAATTCACCGTTTATGATGGAGAACACTCCAACTAGACATGGCATGTCATCTAAGACCCTTACACGAGAAATACCCCATGATTCAGACCTATCCTAAGCCTCCAATTTACCCACATCATTGTTAGGGTTCATAGAAGTAGATAAATCAATAAAAGAATAATAATATAATAGGATAAGGTGGTTATATGGAATTTCTAAGGAGAGATCCACTTTAAACAAAAGAGGAGGACCATCCAAATGATGAATAGAAGAAGGGATGATAATCTCCCTAGGGGTCCTAGTTTGTTTTAAAGATTGGAAGATATAAATGAGGGATGGATGATTAAAGTAGATTGGAGGACAGAAATTCCCTATTTTAATGAACCTAGGTAGATCATTTTCTTTAGTCGCATAGTCTTCCAAAGAGTTTTTCAGTTGTGCGTAAGCTACTGCTAAGAAACATCCCACTCATAAAATTTACATGAGACTCCACATGTTTGAAAAAATAATACTCCATCATTTTGAACATGAAATGTTTAATTACATATCCAAATCACATGTTACCCTCACATTTTCCCAAATTCTGTTGAAGATGTGTTCCCTCACTCTAGGCCTCAAAGAAACATGCTTGGTTTCCCCCCACGAAATTGAACTATTCTAGCCAACCGATGTGTTTCCCAAGAAACCCAAATCGTGTGAGTTCAAAGAGAATTTCATATAATGGTTCCTTGGTTTATTCTAATTTTTTTTTCATGGTTTACACTAATTGTTCTCCCTAACAATGTTCTAGAATAAAACTCTATTGTTTTTTAATGTTTCTTGACAAAAAATCCAAAAAATGTTAAACAACCATCAAAATAAAATAATCATATAAAATAAAAATCGTATTTTCATGGGGGTGTCATATCTCACCCTTTATTATATTTCAATTACCAAGTGTTTTAAATAGAGTATGTATAATAAGGGTTTTTAGGGAGGTGAATAATGTTAGAGATTTTGAAGATCATTCATGAAATAAGTTTGTTATGTATCTAGTTTCCAAAGAAACTAATCATTTATGGATCTATGAAATGTATTATAGTGTAGTGTAGTAAATATTCATTTAAAATGATATAATATTTATGTATGAAATTATTGGGTTTCCTTATCTATTATCAGAGTAGGGTTTATTTAGTTTTGGAGGTTAGTATCACATGGTTTGTGGAAAACCATGGGGATAAGTATAAGCATAGGATAATACAAATTTTTTTTGTTAAGGTATATATTATTTAATTTTCATGAAATTAAATCCCTATCTATGTACAAAAAAGTATATCTAGGCTCTACCATAGATAGACCTAGGGTTAATAACCGTAAAAAGTATTATCAGGTATTAACTCTCTATTCACATGGTGCATGACAATTTGGCTAAATAAAAAACCTACATTAACACTCCTTGTATATATTCATGGGTTAATTAATATTCCAATTATGAATCTTTATGAATAATGAGAGGATATAATCTATGAAAACATATGATAAACCTATGTTATATAGGATTAACTTAAATAGTCATGAGTTGATGACAAGGTGTCAAAATTTAGGAAATAATATAAATTATTTTCCTTATCATATGATTTATTACTCAAATCAATATTTATTAATACTCAAAGGGGACATTTTGGTTTTTGTAAATGGATAAAACTATGAAGAATCATGTGAACATAGAGTTTTATGGCCAATAAAAATACCACACTCATAAGAATATAAATGAAAGGAGGGTTGAGAGGTAAAATATTTTGGTTATTTCAAATTAACTATCTCAAATTATTATTATTACTTTTACCCTTTTGGAAATTAAAAATATTAAAAAATGGAGTTTCAAAAAAAATTAGGTGATAAATGTTAAGGAATAATGATGAATCAATTTCATACTTGTCAAATAACTATGAATAAGAAATTAGGAAAATATCTCAAAGGAACTAAAGGATGTTTTATGTGTGGAAGATGAGTTAAAAAAGTAGAAAATTGATAATGAAACATTAAGATTCTAGTTGATGTAATTAAGATATGTAGAGTTCATATTAATGTATCATTAACTGTTCGATGGGATAAATATGGAAAACATGGGAGTTATTCATTTCAATGCCCTAATACTGACTATAATACGGATGATAGGCCTCAAAAAATATGAGTACCAATAGAACAAGTGAAATCTTATGCAATAATAATTACTAAAGTGGGTCCTGAAAATTAAGTTGAGTTATATACATTGATTATCCAATAATTAATTATGAATGTTATATTTTATTCTTGTTAAACACACTCCTTTGTACCTATAATTCATGATAATAAAATAAAATTTAAGCCATTATTAATAGATGTTGATTTCTATATAAAAAATGTATATTGGTATGATGATTACATCTAAATTCTATAGATTATCTCTGATAGATGTTTTTGGTAATTTTTTACCTTTTATTCTCCCTATAATCAAATTATATGTAATATTGGGAATGGATTTGCTCTATTTCAATAGACCCCATATCAATTACTAAGGTAAATCACATTTGATAGTCCATATAAACTTATGATCATCTATATGTGTGATGATGAATATAAATTGCTTCCATTATATGCATTTTCCTACCAATACATGGGGTTATTTATCTTAAATATTTGTGGACATACCAAACATTGGACATATAGAGGAATTATCAAAATGGGGAAAGGTGTAATCCATATACTTTTTATAAAATATTGAAGTATATATTCACATATAAAGGGATGAATATTAAAAAAAGGAGATTGTTAGATTTTATTAAAGATTATGAAATATCAATACTCTATCACCTTAGGAAGAAAGAAAATGTATTTGATGATTTTAGTGGGAAGGACCATGCTAGTGTTTCAATGGGAAGGATTAATAGATACCGAATACTTATGGATTTTATAAGGATATGCCTTCAAATCATAAGGATTGGGCAGAGATCATAATTTTCTTAGCTTAATTTTCAACCATACATTCATATAATGATAAAGGAGGCATGAATGGAAGATATGGAGATACAAAAGAAGATAAGAATTTTCCAGAGTTTGACCTTTACCATGATCTATTGATCAAATTCTAAAATCAATTTTGTGCCCATTCAATACCAGACCTAAAGAAGGATTATTTAGATGAATCCCGTAGTTCATCATTCTCTATTAATCTTGGAATTATATATATGAATAAATATGTCAATGAAAATTTATAGTGGGACAAAATGAAGAAGGATATTATAGAGTATGTATCTCATTTATTGGTATGATATAAAGTTATGGATGAGATTCAAATGTATGATAAGACTATAAAATCATTTCCCATACCAGAATGAATATGGAAAACATCACCGTGAATTTCATCATTGGAATAATCAATGATTCTAAAGGTCATAATGTTATTAGGGTTTTTTTAAATCTTTATATGAAGTCTACACATTTCATTTATATCATAAAATATTTTTCTCTAGATCATATTTCTAGGATGTACATGATGTGGTAAGGTTTCTTGAAGTACCATATTCTATTGTATCAAATCAAGATTTGAGGTTTACCTAAAAGTTTTGAATAATTCTTCAACAATATTTGAACACAAAGCTCATATTTAATATTTTATATCATCCTTTGAAAGATGTTTTGTTTGAGAGGGACATTCAAACTATATAAAATATGTTGAGATATTTATCTTTTGATTTCAAATGTTGTTGGTATCAACACCTTCCTCTAGTTGAATTTTCCTACAACAATAGAGTTCAATCAAACATTCATATTGATCTTAATGAAACCCTTTATAGTAGTAAGGGTAGAACTCCAAAATTCTTGGATGAATTTTATGAAATAGTGATATTTTGACCTAGGATAGCTGAGTAAATTGTGGAGAAGGTTAGATTCATTAAGCGCAACATCAATGAATATCAATGTTGACATAAATGTTATATTGACAATCATTAGTGAGATATAGAGTTAAATGTTGGTGAAAATGTATTCCAAATAATATCTCCATATAATAGGTTATGGGATTAGTAAATAAGATTATGTTAATCCCTAGATATATTAGCCCCTTAAAAATTATTGATTATTCTGAGAAATTTTATTATCACATAGAACATCCATCAAATATCTATCAAGTTCAGGATGTGTTCTATGTATCATTTTTGAGTAAGTACATAAATTATTATTCACATTTAATGAACCCAAAGGTAATACCAATATAGAATTATATTTTTATTAAGGAATAACTGGTGAAGATTCTGGATTGAAGAGAGAAAGTGATACAGAATAATACCACTCACCTTATCAATGTTTTGCAGTGAAACAATATGTATTAGTAAGCTACATGGGATCCCAGGGATTTCATAAGGTATAAGTATGCTCAATTTCTTGTATCAAAGTAGAATTTTGAGGGTGAAATTATTATAAGGGGATATAATGTAACACCCTATGTTTTTTTAAATATATAACTCTTTATTTAATTGGAAATGTTCGATACATTTCTTTATATTCACTACTGGTCTTAGATAAACCAAATTATACTATTGAAATATACATTGAAATTTTTTTATAAATAAAATTAATTATTAATTATAAATTTATTATAAATCGGTAAGATATGAAGATAAAATGATTTTAAGGTAAAAGATATATTTTTCATAAAACTATTTTTATTTGTGTAGTATGTTTTTATATTAATAAATTAAAATAATCCCTATTTATAAGTGATTATAATAAAACAAGTTAGTTATATTTCCATTTTAATAAAGACACATTATTTTAATTATTTGTTTTATTTAGATAATGTGAATAAAGTTATTTTATATTTTAAAAATACATTTTCTTAAAAAATGGTCCTTATTTAATTTTGTGTGTAAATATTATTATAAAGTTATATAACCTATAAAACATTTGTTGGAAATAATATATATAAATTAGTAAATTATCATTTCAAAATTATTATATAGTGATGTTTTGAGATTTTTCTGAAAATATTTATTTTTGAGTGAATAATGAAAAATATAGATTTTTGAAAACCAATCATTAATTTTATTTAACTAATATAATGTAAAAGTAAAATTATATTATTTATTTATTTTAATAAAAATAGGAACCATTTAATTAAAAATAAAATAATTAATTTCATATCAATCATTATTTTATTTTATTTTGGTATAAGATCATTTTTATGCTTAAAAACATGTTTTCTACAAAATATATATTTTTTGGTATTTTGCACACTTATTTTAAAATTAATTTCAAAATTTTATACAAGTTGAATATTTAAAAATTGATTTAATATTTCTATTTAAGAGAATAAAATTAATTTACAATATTAAATTAGTTTTTGGTCATTTTTAGTAGTATTTATGGCAAAAATGTCATCCTAGAGAAAAAGGGAAAAACTGGTTAATTAAGATCTCAAATTTTTTTATTAATTTTTATAAATAGAGTTTAGATTGAATATTATAACCTTATATTTGAATTTTATTTTTTTAGTTACACTTTACCTTGAGTAAGATACTTATAAAATTTAAAAGCTAAGAATAATTACAAGTGTACCACTCCCCTCACTTATAAAAGTACACCCAATATTCTCACTTCTCGACACCACATAAACACAATAGTTCATCCAAGAATAGTCCATATAAATTCCCAACATTACTCCCCATGTATTAGATAACCTAATATCACCACAGTATCTTCCTACAAGGATTAAGGTGTAAGCCAATGTAGGTTTTACAAAGAATTGGTATAACTCTTAACAGATAACTTTCCTATTTATTTCTTTTTCAACCTCTTCCAAGCCTATCATAGACATACCGGTATCATAAAATTAGTATATATAATATACAGAAATGTTATTATATTTATGGTAAACCCTTTGTCATCTCCTTTTCAATCCTAAGTGAAATGAAAACATTGCTTGTTCATACGTGTGGAGTACCACCTCCTTGAAGTGTTTTGTTTTGTTTTTCATCATCACCTCTCTTGGATGGGTATATAGATGGAATTAATGGATATGTATTATGTTTATAACATATTTAATATTATTTAAAGATAAAATATTATCAAAATTCTTAAACACTCATCTGTTGGAAAATGATTATTTTGCTTATGTGAATGTGTGGGATTCCACCTCCCTAAATTGATTTCAATCATTTTTCATTTCTTATTTACATAGATGAAAATAATGTAAGATATAGGGAATATATATGATATTTATGATATAATAATAAATTATAAAGGTGAATTATTATTTATCTTACTTTCATTTTATCTATTGAAAATTTAAAGGCTCACGCGTGAATACATACCGACTATTGTCTCAACAAAGTGATGTAATTTAATTTTAATCGCCATTTATGGACCCACAGTCACCAAGAATGAAGAAAAACTCTCTTGGGATTTTATAACATCCTATGTGGTGGTGATATTCTCTAATGTATTTCATGATTGGGTTTTGGGGGTTCTTTATTCTCCATATCCTCTCAGGAAGTTCAGGCAGTAGTTGAGTCCTCTTAGCTTCACTAAAGCCTTCTCTTGCATCCATTTCTTCCTTGAATCAAGAATAGGTGTCATTGGGAACTACTAATTATGTGAAATAAGATTGACTAACATAATCCCTAGATATATAATATCTAGTATCCTCCAACACATATTAATATTTGTGTGTTGGTCTTGGATCTCTCAATAGGCAACGGTACCATGTACGAGTGGTGGTTGCTCATCGGGGGGATAATGTATGTCTCTTTTTTGGGTGGAAATGTTTATAGGTCAGGTGGTGTCTTGGATTCCCTTTTCAATTGATGTTTACTGTTCTAGTGGTGGTTACTAGTCTTTCGTTGATGGTTATGTTTCATATGAGGTATAATGTAGTGATCCTGGATGACGACTACATGGTTTGTGTGTTTTATGGATCACCGGATAGGGACAACGATGGTCTAATAATCAACAATGGATTATGGGATGGTATTACTTCTAAGTGGACATTTATCTACTTTTATGGTGATTTATTGTTTTAGTTTGAACTATTTTTATGCTTGGAACAGTTTGTTTGATTGGGTTGAACATGTTTCAATGATCTTTTGATTTGTCTTCATTGCACTTGGATGGGGGGTACAACTTCTCATTGGTACCACTAGGTGGGTTTCCTCAAAATAGATATGGGTGTATTAAAATCCATCATTTATACATTTATCCTTATGTGTTATGTATTGGTTCCCTATTTTTTATTTTTCACAATTATTTATATCTTTTTTTTGTGTTGAATCCGGCTGATAGTTCAGTGAGTTTTTCACCTGTATTGTCAGTTGGATGGATCAAATGAGAGACAGGCTTTCTATAACCTATCATCTAATCATCCATCCACATGTTTATGTGGGAAGGATAAGTTATCTTCATATTTTTTTGGTCCATCATGGTAAAAATTATTAGTTGGGGGAGACATAGCATCATTGATGGATTACATTGTTGCATTGTTTTATAGGGGGTGACTGAGATTTATCTGATGCCTATACTGATGTCTCCATGCTATTAGAAACTCAAGACCATTATTTATTTTATTTCTTGCTTATTTAATTATTTGTTTCAGAAGATTTTTTATTGGGTTTCCTCTTTTATGAGTTTTAATAAGAGGATCACCTTTTATGTTCAATGAACAGGGCTTGACCCTCAACATGTTAAAAAAATCATCAGTGTTTTATATAAATGGTTATAAAAGTGTATATAATTAATAAATATGATAATTATTAAATTATTAATATTTTATATATAATGAAACTATTACCATGGATCAAGGACCTGAACCATTGAACTAAAATATGCATGGAAAACAGAACAATTAACACCCAAATGTTGATTTTAATGAACATTTGTTAATATATGGGTAATTAGAAATTATAATGGAATGGTGTATTTTAATACAAGTATGAATATTTTTATATTATTAATTTATAACAAACAAAAATATTTTATATAGGAAATTATTGGTTTTTATAAATAAATTCAAGACCTGAGATAAGGGTTATTTATCTCAATATTGTTTTGTTAAGACTTATTTCATTTTGAGAACCTATTTGTGTTTATGTGGTGTATATACAAACCCTTTGATATGTTATGTAATGAATCAATTTATATTCATTTTATTTTATTTTATTTTATTTTATTTATATTTATTTCTTTGGATTAGTTGTTAAAAAATTAGCAATGTAGTAATGGTTTATGTTACAATGTCATTTATTTTCTGCATTATCTATGTTAAATTTAAATGGAGGAAAATGTGTATTATCTTTAACTATTTAACCACATATATTTTATTCTTATATGGTTATTTATATTATTTTCATTTTTTTAATTTTCATTTATTTGTAACTTAAAATGATCTATAAATTTTTTTATTAAAATTAATCTTTATTTATTCTCTTTGTGTTAGAAATCTTTCTCCTACATGTCCTTGTTTTTAAATAAAATTATGAATTTTATTTTATATGATCCCAAAATTATTCAAATCTGTCATCAACCATATTTTATTTTTTTCTCAGGGTTTTACGAATTACTTTTTACAATTTATTCCAAATAGTATATCTATTAATTTTTACAATAACTGTGAAATGAATCTTTGTTTTAATGTTTACCAAATGAATTTATTTTCTCACATTCTTGGTTTTTATTTTATTTCATGATTATTTTATAAGTTTATCTATTTATTTTCAATAGAAAAACTTTTTTCCAATATTCTATGAATTTTTTTAAATGATACTAAATGAAATTTATATTTCCCATTATTTTCAAAGAAATTTCTAAATTATATTTTAAAGTTATTTTTCATTTATGTTAACACCCTTAAGTTTTTCATATACTTCACTAGTGATACTTAATAATTATATCCTACATTTTGTTTCGTATAATGTCTTAGGATGATAATTTTTTAATAATTTTTCAACAAGAGACATTTCTTTCTATGGTTCAATTAAGGTATGATGAAATAAGGAATGTTTTAGCGATACAATCCACTTTATATATTTTTATGGTTTATGATTATGTGATGATGAAATATTTATAAAACCCATTTTTTTTCAAAAGTTATGTTATAATGAAATGATGTATTTTTTTATTATTTGATGGTATAATTAAGTATGGTTTTAATTATATGATGAGCATGATCGTAATTATATATCCCTCAAAATAATTATGAAAATAGTTATATCTCATGAGTTAACATGAACTACAATAGGGAGTGTATCCACTTCATTAAAGGAAATTTTATAACATGATTTTCTTGGAATTGAACCTTGAATAAGGAAATGGTGGGAATGAGGATTAAACCAATCTACTATGGAACTATATCCACAATGATAGTCTAGATAGTGATCATTGACATGGTAAATGATAGAATAAGAAGTAAACTCAATCTATTATTGGACTCTATCAACTATGATAGTATTTGAAAATATCCTTTACGAAATAGATGACTTTATATTATCATTTGAATGATAAAAACTTGTGTATAGTGCTTATAATATGTTTACATGGATCATCATTGGTTATGATGATTCCACACTATTTTGACATATGTATTTGGTTATGAAAATGTCTTATTCTATGATTCGTGATTAAAGATATGTGGCTGATTAGGTATGAATTTAAAATGTTATTACCATGTTATCATAATCATGTAATTAACTTCTGAAAACTTATGATCATTTATTGATATCTCCAATTTTTACCCTTACATAGAATCTGATATTACACTTTATTATGTTTTCATTACTATAGGATATGAAGAAATGATTGAAATAAATTAAATATAAGAGTGTTACTAAGTGAGAAGAACATTGTAGGAGATATATAAGATCTTTTATGAAATAAGTTGTTGTGTATCTAGTCTCTAATGACACTAAACATTCAGGATTATGGGGTATGTATTATTTTTTAGGTTAATGAATAATCATCTAAAATGATGTAATATTTATGTAAAAAATTCATGAGTTTCCTCACTAATCTCTACCTTAGGATCTCCATAAAAAGTTTATATTATTTACTAACAATGGTGAATACCCATTCATATAGTAAAAATAAAAAAAACCACTAATATATTACAAATTAAAATTTAATTTTTGAGTTGTTTCATCATTTAATATTTATCTCCTTCTTCCAAAACAATATCATCATATTCTTTTCTTTTCTAATGAAATAATAACTAAATCTCATTCCACTAAAGTATATGGGATTTTAAAATAATATTCTTATATCAAATCCACCCATATTCCTTAATAAATGTCCAAACCCCATTATAAGAGTATATAATGTATGATCTTATGATTAGGAAAGACCATGAAGCATCCCCCATACAAGTAGCTTCTTCATTGCTTCAATGTAAACACCACTTATTCAAATTAATAATCATGAGAAATATAATTATATTTATGTGGTTATAAATTCTCTAACCTATAAAATATAATATTCATTTTCTACTTAAATAGACACCCAATAAAATAATTTTATGCATCACAATAAACAGAAAGCACGACTCCTTCCTTGAGTAATTGATGGGTATGTGTTCTTGTCAACTTTATATTCACGGATTAAAATCATTAAAAACGTTGTGGTCTATAAATGAATGATTCTCCATTCTTAGTATACATTTAAAAGGGTGAAACAAATAATAGATAAATAATATAAAAACCTATGGTAAAATAATAGTTATCATGAAAAAACCTATACACCTCAGAGACTATAATGACCCAACCCACCAATGCCCACCTCACTGGCGAAAGACTAGGTCACTGTAACCTCAATCATACCTCTAGAGGATAAGGGGCTAGCAACAAGTGTTGTGATGGAATAACAAATATGGGAGTCATTTTCTTAAGTTAGGTGTACACATTTACCGAACCATATATATGAAAAAGTGTAGAGGAATCATAATAAGAAATAGTAACATCTTGAGTAAAAACCATGTATATAATAACCTCTAGGTAGTAATAAAGATTACCATAGCGTAATATAAAAATTAAAGTGGAAAATACATGACCAACAATAAATGATGTCTCAACCAAATAAAAATTGGATAGAAAGAACTTTGAAAGATTGTTGCTCCTAATCTTTAATCCACAACCACTGTATGTGGTCTAATACACCCAAGTTTCCCAAAGCTCTTCCAATTCCACAACTGACATGTCCATCTTATATATAAGACGTGACATGTGTGGGAAAATATCATATAGGGGTGAGTATATACATACCCAGTAGGATGCCTCAAAAAAATTAAGAGGGATAAATATAAGACACTATAGAAGTAGTCATCTCAACCCACATTAATTTTGAAACAAAACCAAATAGGATAGATATATTATCATATAAGAAACCCAGATCAAAGATGAAGGGGATATCCATTAAAAATCCTAGCAAAGAATAATGATTCTTCCCACAAATCTGGAGGTCCATATCTGATGTATAGCATCATGAAATACTAAATAAGAAACCATGGGTAGGGGCTCACACCCCACCACTGCTATGCACCACGACGGTTGGAGCCATGAATTTAAACAATTCATCTCATGTAACCTTTCTCAGAAAAGAGTGGAGGGTTCCACACCCCCCATAACTTCACTCCACAAATGAGTTAGACACAACTCCCTTATAGGAACTACGTGCTGCCAGAGCTCAAAAATATGGGGAGTACCACTCTTGTAGATAGAGGAACCTCACCCTCTATAGTATAGGGGAGTGTCCTCACTATCTATGTAAAGAGTATAGGGACCCATGCCCTAGTGATACAAGGTATCACTATCCCCATGGAAATAGGACTCACACCCTAGTGTGATAGGGGACTACCGCCCATGCCTGTAAAAATTATATGAGGGACCTATACCTTAGTAAGATAGGGGAGTACTATCCCCATGGATAGAGAACCCTCTCCCTGGTGGGATAGGGGAGTACTATATCTAATTGGAATAATGAGTATGGGAGACCCATTCCCTAGTGCTAGAGGGGGTTTCCTCCCTTGATAACACTATGATGATCACACCTAATCGGTACCATCGTCAAAGGTCTCCTAGAGAGGCGTCATTCTTGGAACATCTCATCTTTTATCTCAAAATCTACTATGAATTATATAATCACATTATATATGGAAAAACACTCATGATAGGTTACTCGTGGTCCAAAATGTAAGCCCAAATAAAGGTGATACAAGTTAATTAAGATGTATAGGAAGTACATGCAGTGTATAGGGGTCCACATAACATGTGTCCCCACCTTATCTTTGAGTTGTGTCTCCACTCAAAATGACATGGAATCCATGTCATTGTACATGGTTTGTACTTATGATATATGGTATATGTAGTCACCTGGGGTCCCACCCGTGATCCAATCCATGCCCAGGTAAAACAGAACCAGAGTTTGTGTACACTGGCCATGTGCTAGTAGACGACATGTCACAAGAGAATCATGACATTTCAAGGTCAGGCTGGTGCTCAGTGTGTGCCATATACCTAATCATTTTTAATCTATTAAGTACATGTTTTATGCCCCACAATACATATTGTGTGGTGAAATGTTTGGTTATGAGTATGAACCCTATGTACACACCAATATAGGTAGCTTGGTGTCACACAACTTGTGGTCCCTCCACACAACATGTTGTATTTAATTCAAAGACACAATCCTAGCCACCATAGAAATATAGACCACAAAATATCTGTTCATCATAGTACACTTCATGTATATCAGTATTTTTAAATAACCAAATTGGTTTTCACATGGTCTCTATATTTTCCTATGCAACCTCTTTTAGTGCATATTGAATTTCTAAAATCATTGGGGGTCATCCCTGATCATTGATTCCCAGACTATGATGGCCGGAAATTAGTGTCTAAATTTTCATCGGGATCATATCACATGAACCACCATCATTTAGTTTTATAGAACACAAATATGTCACCTATAACCATGAATTAACCATGATCCATCCCAAATACCCCAATCCTACCATCATTTTCATCACATCATATATTTAGGGTTTCAATCATACTTGAATTCCACCTGGAAAGTTAAACCACATCCACACGAGCCAACAATGAGGAATTATAGGGGAGAAAAGAATAAGAACCAGGTAAATAAATTATATTCCATGTGTTCTTAACCAATGATTACAAAATGGGGATTTCTACAGGAGATACCCAGGAAAATAAATATTGTAAATTGAAAATAATGGTTTAATCCACTAATCGGGATCATGCGAAGGGTATAAGAAGACATATCAAAATAAAATAAACAAATATCCATGATAAAACTATTAATAAATGATGGAAACCATAATTAATGACCACTGTATTGATTATGGATTGGTATTTGGAAAATAATGAATTATTCGGTGATGAAGAAGAGATATTAGGTTCTCTGCCTCACAATCTAGCTTGATCTGGCTATCATTTGTCATTTTTTGTTGACCAGGTGTTGAATAATTCTCTCCACCTCCACTCAAATCTATCAAGGGTTGTGTGGAAAATACTTGAAAAATCATAATGATATTTTATTTATATATTAATTTAATTAGGTCATTTAAAAATTTATATGTTTATTTATTTTAATTTAATGCACCCACTAACAATTGTCTATATCGGATATCTGATTCCAACCAAGTTTAGGTCACACATAGGATAAAACCTGCATCCCAGATTCAATAGTGGTCTCAAAATTCTATTTCAAGACTTTATTCAATATATATTTCTATTTTTCTAAAAAATGTTTCTATGTGATATAGATATAATTAATATCTTTATGAAATAAATTACTAGCACACCGGGCCATAGAATCGCACACTATTTCAGCACCTAGCACCAAAAATATTCCTTACTATGCTTCAAAGTCATATAAGGAAAAATATTGTCTCCTCATTATTCTCTCCTTCAATTATTTTTATCCCCAAATATCACATGCTATACAAGAAGATGGGGATACCAAATTCTCATTTGACACTCCCACTCCCAAGATCTCTCATATACACTCTACCACAGTGCACAAAATAAGGGATTGGTCCATCTACATAAGATCCTCTCTTTTTGATCACTGATTTCCATGGGGTACTCCATGAAGGTGGGTCAATCCCTGATGTCCAGACTGACCAAGTCAATAACATATGTAGTATCATCCACTTATCTTCTATGTTGTGACAAATGGAAGACAGCATGCACCCGGTCCAACTAGGTGGCCGAGATAAGTGGTGAGAAACATCTCCAACCCTCTATAGGATCTTCAATGGCCTGATAAACCTCATGGATAGCTATCCTCCACTATCAAATTTCTAAAATCATCATCATGGGGAGACTCTCATGAAAACATAGACTCCTTAATTTAAATAAAAAGTACTATGACTCTATTCTACATAAAATATATGTTAACTATGCAATATCGCATTCACATAAAAAACACACGGACCTTATTCATCGTCACCTGCACCATCTCTAGCTCAATAAAAAATATCTCACCAATCTCATTCTAGCATAATAATGACCATCAAGGTATCCTGTATAGGTCCTTGAAAGTTTTCATGTCGATGGTATAGTGATATCCATTGTTATAAGAAAACTCTACCAAAGGTAAGTGATCCTCCCAGATCTGGCCAAGGCCTAGCATGAAATCCATCAATATATCCTCTTACACTTCGATAGTATGCTCAGTCTTCCCATCTTTATGGAGTTAAAAATATGTTCTCATTCTCAAATAGGTCTCAAATGAATCATGTAAAACTCTCCTCAACCGTGAAATGAATTTTTCATCATAGTCAAATAAAATCATCAATTAAAACGCATTAATGTGGATGACATCCCATAGATACAACTACCCCCAAATTCTCAAATTTCCCTTAATATCTGATAGAAAGTAAGTGCATAGAATTGGTAAGTTATTCAACTATCTACGAGATAGAATTGTGGCCTATCACTATCTATGGAATCACTATAAAAATTTCCATCAATATTCCATCCCATTTACACTCTATGATCTCAAGAGGATGAAAAAAATCCCATTGGAACATGGTGCTCAGCCTTCACTTGCTGACATGTGAGACATCTAGAGACTAACTCAGCCACACTATGCCTCATTCCCGACCACCAAAATTACATATTAAGGTCTTTTTACATCATCTCTACACCAGGATGTATAGCCAAATAAGAAGTTTGAAACTACCTTATCACCTCCTTTTTCATCGTGACCACAACCATCGTCCATTAAAGGAAAATGATAACATGATTCCATCATTTATAAAATACATTTAGTGAATCTCTTGAGGATATCTGGTCACCTAGGACCTTATAGTTGAGGTCTCTTAATTGTTACTCGATCACACACTAGAGAAGTGGATGGTTGAACACCATTGACTGAAGATAAACTATGCCTCTCACCTCCACTAGGGTCATCTATAAAGAGGTCAACTTCTCTATCATCTCACTCTAAAATAGTGTATGGAAAAAATTGTTTTGAACATCTATTTCCATGACCATACCTTTAAGTGATACCCAATCTTGCACTGCCTCATCCATTGTTGGGTCCAATATCACTCCCATGCCTAAGAAGACATATTATAACAATTATTCCTCTATAATACAAGACTAAATCTATGCGATATCCACATAAAACTGGTACTCTCAAAGCATGTCCCATATTATCCTATCGTGTATATCATGAACCAAATATAATGCCAGATACACAAGGATTCAAATGTATAATATCACTATAAATATGATATAAGAAGGTTTAAGGATCTAACTCATTAGTCTCATGAATTCTGACTAAGAATTTCAATATAAAAAATGGTTTCACCAAAAAAAAATAAGGCATCCATAGATTATTTTGAAATTTACCTTTGGAACATCCTCCTCTAAAACCTAGAGCTGATGATAACTTACACTAATGTCAAATTATAAAAACCACCTCTCCCCAAACCAATGCACAGATAATTCCTCAGTTCCCATGAGTGGATACTTCCTCCAAACAGTCACATGATTCAGATGATTTCAATCCACACAAAACCTCAGGTTCTCATTTGTCTCATAGGTGATAAACAATAGGCTTCCCATGTGGGTTCATTGGCTCTAACAGGCCTTTACTATATAAAATACTCCAACTACACCTTCATCTCTTCAAACTACCTAGGTTCATCTCATAATATAGCACAAATATTGGGATGCCCCTAGTGAAATTACATGAAAAAAGGAAACTATCGGTGGAAGGTTAACCTAGAACATCCTCATGAAGGACGTCCACTTACTCCTCCACATCATAGGAACTCAAAAATTATATATTCCAATACTCCATGTTTCATACATGATAATTAATATAATTTTTTTTGTCCTCCTGTACATGAACCAAACCTATTTTATGAAATTCCTTCTTAATAATGATGGGAAAAACATACAACCACCTTGGGTACACTGTAACCCTCACTAGTGATATTCATCAGGGCATGAACAACAGGAAACTAACTCATACTGAGGGAAAAATTATAGGGACATACCATTATCTATGTAAATATTACATGTGAGGATCTCACTCCTCCCAGAGTCTGGTCACACTTTCAGAAGTGTGAGATCACTAATCCTCTCTAAAAGAGCCTCTGAACCCAATGTATCAAGAGAAAACTACTCTAATGTCGTCACTAGTTCTCAAAATAGGACTACATTCCTGGGAAGGTAGATTATGACCATATAAAAAAACTAAAACTGGAGCATACAAGACATAGGTCATTCCATAAACAAACCTAGAACATGAAATTTATAAGCCTCATATTCTTGAATCCATATTTCCCTTTATCCTATTACCCTCCTTAATCAGTTCTTTCTCTGAAAACTAGAACAAAAAATGACCTCAAACACACATATTGAAGAAAATAATCTTCCACATCAACATACTATCTACTTTGGGAAGTAACATCTCACCTAAAGAGTTTTGGATCATATCAATATGATTCATCATAGTGAGGGGAGTGTATATCTCCCTTACATTATCAATTCCATATTGTGTAATACCAAAATATTTATAATAAAAAAACACATTAAATTAGTGATAAAAGAAAAAAATACTAAAGAATATAGGTACAAAAGGAGCATAGACTGTACCAAATTCTATGTATGAGGTCCTTAGATCAGAATCCCCCACTATCTTCCCACCAATAATAGAATGATAATTTGGGAAATCATACACATGAAGACCATGACTTCCATATAAAAAGCATGGTCTAATCTTGTTCCCTCTGAATCTTCAATGGGGCTTTCTATATTATGAACCACTAAACAGACCTGATAGATTACACTCCTTCTTCATTGTCAAACAATGTTTTGAGCATGTTCATGAGGTGGTCTCTTACATCGTGTCCCTATCAAGTTTCTTCAATTGGATACTATAGACATCATAGCTCCATTGTGACCACTTCAAACTCCAACTTCCCAAAACTCCCCTACAAAGTAGCTCTCCGTAGCTCAATACTACTCATGAATCTCATGCGCCTGCACTAGGGGTCTTGTAGAGGCATAAAACTCATTGGGAAATAGGATCTAAAAATCCACCCCAAATAGTCTATCCCCAACATACACTTATGTAATCAAACCCCCACCAACTCCTTCCTATAATTTAGAAAAGGTTGGTCACAAATGTGACCATCAACACCGGTGCTTCCCATATAAAACAAAAAAATCAAACCTCAGACTACAACTAAGCCTCTACTGACTGAGGGTCTATCACACCTTAGAATCTTGGTAGTCCCTGATCCTTAGACTCTGCATGCAAGATCAATATATACAAATATTCATCCATTTCATCTAGGATACATGGTTTCTGCATCTATATTGAAATATCAAGTTGACCCACTAGAAGTGAGTCCACTCGTGGATCAAGGGGTGGAAGTGCTACTCGCTGCACATCTAGCATAACTCCCTCAAGAATAGGCTCCTTAAATATATCCTAAATAATACGCCATCTATCTTGAAGACCATGAACTAGGGTGTCCTCAACCAATTGGTCTTCTTCATGATGATATATCTATATCAAATATGGATTCCATTATCGAGACATCCTAAAAGTTGACAAGAAACACCATAGTTACCTTATTATATATATATATATATATGGCGGGATGACTCAATAATAATAGTCAAAAGAGTTGATCTTATATGATGTATTTACCAAGTTCCCTATAATCGATGTCTCGATATGCTGAGTTGAAAAGCAGGTAGTCAGCATTAGTTTTAGTTTACCTATCTTTAAATAAACACTTGAGACACAACAACGTCATTGCCCCAAATTCCCAACCAAACTTCATAAGAGTAAAAACTCCAAACATTATCCCAAGTTTGAACCACCTATGATAACACTATAACAACCCAACCTAATGGGGAATCCCTATCCAGTGGAATATCAGGATGCAAAAACCTCAATCCCACCTCCATAGGCCAAGGACTGGTGATAAACAATGAGAAAGAATAACTAAAATGTGATGCATTATCCTAAATTACCTCTAGGCATGCACCCAACCATCGCCATAAAGAAGTGAAGAGGAATCATAATTAGAGACAGTAACATCTAGAGTAAAAACCTTTCATGTAATAACCAATAGGAATTACAAAAGTGTATGATAGAAAAATATGAAAAATAAAGTTGAAAAATAAAGACCCAACTAGAAATGATGTCCCAAACTAGAAACCATTAGAAAGAAATATGAGAGATCCTGGCTACTAATCTCTAATCACCAACCACTGTATAAGGTAAAATGAACCCATGTATCCCTATGATCCACTAATGATACTACCAAACTGTTTTTCATATACATAAGACATGACATGTGTGGCCAAATCCCATGAAGGAGTGAGTATATACATACACAGTATGGTGCCCTAAAAACTAAATAGAGAGTAGAGGAAATTATAAAAGTAGTCAGTTTAACCCATAGTAAGAGGAAAATAGAACCCAAAAATTTTGATATATAATCATATAAGAAACTTAGAAGATAGATAAATGGAATATATATCTCACAAAAAAGCTAATACATTTGAGTCTTCTCACAAATACAAAATTAAATCTTTAAATACAAACATCACGCACAACCACATAAGAAATCAGGGGGAGGGGACCACACCCCACCACTACTATGCACCACAGTAGGAGGAGACTTGACTATCAAACATGCATATCACGTAACCTCACTGGGAAAAATTTAAAGGGGATCTCACCCAACAACTATGCTCATAAGTCAATGGATCCATGACTGTCGTGGAGGACCCATGTGCACCGAAGCACAAAAATTTGGGGGAGTGAAAATTTGATAGATTGAAGAACTGTACCATATGTGTTATATGAGAGTACAATATCTATTTATATAAAGAGTATGGGGAACCCATGACCTGGTTAGATCGGGGATTATTATCTACATTGATAGAGGACTCATTCCATGGTGCTATAAGGGGGTAACTCCTCTACTAATAAAAGGATTATGGGGGACCTGCACCCTAGTACGAAAGAAGAATATCATCGCTATGGATAGAGGACTCATTACCTAGTGTGAAAGGGGAGTACCTTATCTACATGGAATAATGAGTATGGGGTACCCACACCCGGGTGTGACAAGGGAGTTTCGCCATTAATAACACTTTGATGATCACACCCAATCGGTACCACCATCAAATGTCACCTAAATGAGTGTCACACTAAGAACATATTACATCATATCTCAAAATCAATTATAAAGGATACCATCACATTCTATATGGAAAACACTATTGATAGGATATTTTTGGGTCAAAATATGAGTCTAAAAAAAGAAGATATAAGATAAGGAGATGTAGAGGGAAGTACACGGTGTGTATGGGGGTCCATACGAATTGTGACCCTACCTCATCACCAGGCCGTTTCACCTCTAGAAATGGATCAGATTCCAATTTTTTTAAATGTCGTGTACATCTGGTACACAACATGTGTAGTCACCCAGGTTCCTACTCATTCTACCGTTCATGCCCATATAAAACCAAACTTGATCTTGTGTACACTATCCATGTTCTAGTACATAGAACATCCCATGAAAAACATAACATGTCAAGGTCGGGGTAGCATTCGGTGTGTTCCACCAGCCCATGCCTATGTACTCTCCAAACTACACCTTATATTCCACTTCATATATGGTGTGTGGGGACACATGGGCTCCTAGAAGGTACCCATTGTACATGATAATTCGTACAGCTATGTGTCACATGCCATGTGGTCCTTCCACATGACGTGTGGTATTTAAATCAAACAAGAAACCCTAACCGCCATTGAAATATGGACTACATTTTGTGTATTCTTCATAGTACACAAGTGGTGTCACGAACCGAATCTGGTCACCACTAATACCAACACCAAATCCAACCCATGAAAAGTCTAAAAGGCAGTTACCTATTCCCATGGGCTAGAAAATGTTCTTGGGTATCAATAAATTGGGTTAGGGAATGATTTACCTGTGTATGAAAGCATAAAACATTAAAAACAAACAACAATAGGAATATGAAATTTTTTGCCAAACAAGACTTAATGGAATCCAAATCTGAATAAATGGTTTTAAATAAAGTGTTAGGGGTCCAAATAAAAATAAAAACTACACAATATTATCCATGAAGACTCAACATGACAAGGAGTCATCACCTCACGCCGTCTCCACAACACCGCACCATAGGAAGGGACTAACAACTGAAACCGCCTTCATCTGAGGCTTTTCCTTTACCTAAGTAAAAAATAATCAAGTATACATACACCTAAGGGGTTTAGGTAGGGTTTGAGCCTTAGAAAAATATTATACCCCTCGAAATATTCCAAATAGTATGCAATACAAGGTAAAAAGCATGCAGTTTTAATATGTAAAGAAAAACAACGATAAATTCAAAAAAATGCAACTTTAAATTGTAAACAGTTTTCAAAATAAAACATTCAGAATGTTTAAATTTTTTGAAAATACTTGTTAGCTACTATAATTTACATCCAAAGAAACCCTAATACAATGTGAAATACCACAAATCCAATGAGCACCAAAACTAGGAACACCCATAGGCACTAGATAGTCTTGGACCCTATGTACCTCGTACCTCAGGGTAAAATATGCATGTCACAATCCTTTCTCGTGAACTAGCCACTAGTAGGGAACATACCCATAACCTATTGGACCCCAAAAATCATCCACATAGTTTAGTTAGAGTTTCGTTACCCAAAATGCTATGTGAAACAGGGACAAAACCCATCCAGATCACTAGCGTACTAGTACATATCCTCTTACTAAGATACCTAGGATTCACCCTTTGTACTGAAATAATTTAAGCATGATATGTACTTCCATTTACATATAAAAACACCACTAATGGTTCCATAAAAAAATATAGTAGATATGCACACTTTTTACCACTTAAAACACGTAACAAAACATCTTGATTTATTTATAAAACATCTTCACAAAAGCCAACAATGTTTTCCACACAATATTCCCTTTAAACCCACACTTTGAATACCATGTACATACTCAAATTCAAAAAAATATAATTTTTGTCACCCAAAACATTTCTATAAACACATTACAAGAGTTATAAAACAACCCAAATAGGCAGAATGTAAAATAGCCATGTAAAACACCCAATTTAACACCAAATTGGTACCCAAAAATCATTTTCTTAACAAACGTCACCAAAACCAGATTTCAAAGCAACAGAAAAGGTTATGAACACTCAAAACATTATTTTAATCCCTAATACATTTCAATAAAATCAACTAATTAGTTCTAGGGAATCCCAAAATGAACTGATAAAATATTTCTATGAAAACCCCCAATTTCACATAAAAATGGAACTTAAACTTCATTTGATTTACTAATACCACTAAAACCTATTTTTGAACCAATAGTAAAATGATATAAACATGTAAATATTAAAAAAACAGAAAGATATGTCACAATGATTTCATACACATGGAATCACCTAAGAAAATGGTTAAAACATTGAATCCTTTGTGCAAAAATTCAATCACACCCCTACTGCACCTCAATGAAAGTAGACCATGCCTATACTCAAATGAGTGGACCAAAAACCCCAAATATAAACCCTAGGTTCGAAACCCTACCCTATGATAATTTGGTAATTCATGTAAATTGTAATAAATTTCATGAAAAGGGGAGACTCTAAGAGGGAGAAACACTCACATGAGATTGTGTGAAGTTCCACCCCCAAACCCCCCTTCAAAATAGAGTTCCAATGTAGTTTTGAGAGACTTTGTGGGATTCCATGGATGAAATGGTTGAATGGGACAAGAAAGGGTTGATTGTGGATAAATATTATGAGGGAAAAGAAGTCATTTAACATAGTTTTTAATGACATGTACATGGGCACAGGGTTTGGGAAACCGTGCACCTAAACCGTGCACCCTCCATTCTTCCCTAAAAACATCTCCAAAAGACCCAAAAATTAATGGGGGATTAGGCGGGCCATAGGGGGGTGCTAGGATAAAAATATAAGAAATTTAAGTACCTTTAATAAAGAACATGGGTGTGAAAATTCTCCCCACCATGAAAACTTTCCATCCTGGAAAGTCGAGTAGAGGCTGGATCGAAAAACAAGAATGGGTGATCTTCCTCAACCCATGAATTCGGCTACCAATTCTTAGGTGTATCACTACCACACTTCCAATGAAACTAGAACGGCGGAAGAGAATTCCCTCAAAGCACTTTCTCATGGGAGTGCATTATTTGCACTGGCTGGTTAAAAACTATCAAGCCAGGTTCTATCTCCAGTTTGTCCCATCTCAGCACATGGGACGGATTTGGGTTGAATTTATTCAACTAGGAGACATGAAAGACGTCATTGATGGATGTCAACTAAGAAGGTAAGGCCAACCTATATGCCACCTTCCTAAAATGCTCGGTGATCTCAAAAGGTCTGACATATCACGACGTTATATTCCATTTCTTTCCCAATCGGTGATGGCCCAAACGAGGGGCCAATTTCAAGAATACCATGTCACCCACAGAAAACTCTAGGTCTAACTGCCTTCAGTTATCATAAGATTTATGATGAATATAAGATATCAACAAGCACTGCCTGATCAATTTGACCTTCTCAGACTTCTCCTACACCAAACTCATCCCCAGCAGTGAGGTCTCACCTACCTCATCCCAACACAGGGGGGACCGACAAGGCTGACCATAAAGCGCCTCAAATGGGGATATTCTAATTGAGGATTGGTAGCTGTTATTATAGGAAAATTCAACCATTCCAAAATGGATATCCCCAGAACCTCCAATGTCCAAAACACATGTGCAGAACATGTCCTCCAGAATCCAGTTCGCCCATTATATCTGACCATCTATTTGAGGATGGTATGCCATGATCATCTTGATTGGTGATCCCAAGGACTTGTGTAGGCCTTCCCAAAACTGGGGAGTGAAATGGGGTTCTCTTTCTAAGACAACTTCTGATGGAACTCCATGGAGTATCACCACCTCCTGAAGATACAAACAGCCCAACTCATCCACTTTAGTAGAATCTATGATCCGAATGAAGTGGGATGATTTGGTCAGATGATCAATCACCACCCAAATGGAATTCTTACCATGAGGTGTTTGATGAAATCCAATAATTAATTCCATGGGAACCTCTTCCCACTTCTAGGTAGGAATGGGTAATAACTGGAGAAAACTGGAGGGCCTTTGCTGCTATGATTTCACCTGATGGCATGTGTAGAATATCGACACAATGTCCATGATGTCACATCTCATACCTGGCCACCAGAATTGTCGATGCGCATCATAATACATCTTGGTGGCACTAATATGGATAGCCCACTACGAATGGTGGCTATCCTGCATCACCACATTCTATTGGGATAACAGCACTACTGAACGGCCCTTTAAGCACAAAATTCCCTTAAGAGATAATGACCAATCATGGGATGTGAAAGAGCGGCTGATTGTCTCCTATCGACTGCTCAAAGTTCTGATGCTCTGGTAATGTGTATAGTAGCACTCGGGTCGAATCCTCGGCGATGATAATTTTTAATATTTTATTGTTTTTAGTTGATTGTATTTTTATTGGGGGTTTTTTTACAGAGCATAAATGATGTGATTAGTGATTGGTGTTGATTAACAAATTTGAGAATGATTGGGGTGAGTTCATTTTTAGGGATATAATCTTATTATTTCCTTCATCTTTGTTTTATATTACATTTAAATTAACACCCACTTCACAAGATAAAGTTGATTTGAATTCATAATTGTTAAGGCTTTAATCCAAGCCTTAACTTAACTTGGGGTTCTAATCTCAATTAGATCTGGTTTATGGTAGTGTATTTATGGTTCCTATATTCCATGAAAACCACTAGTTAAACAAAACAATTAATTAATCCAGGATATGTTAAGTTGAACATACACAATGTTAAATTAAACAATACTCATCGAGAAAAATCTCTCAATCGCTTAACATCTTTAAATAATGACTCACCCTAATGGTAGATTTACTCAGCCATTAATATGGTTATTAGTCTTGTAATATATGATTTGGGTGATGAATTATAAATAGAATTAAATGAATGGGATAAGAAAAGAGTAGTGCGTCGAACACACACGATCATTGAAGAGAGTTAAAAAAAACTTTTCATTGAATGAGGAATCAGAACAATGGAAGGGGTTTTAACTAGATTTAAACCATTTTAAGAACATTAATATCAAAACTACATAATGTAGATAAGAATAATAGATATTGATGAATAAACATGCATTAAAATATAATTAAAAAAAAGACTTACAAGATTACAACAATGAAGAACACATAAGTAAACGAAAACAAAGAGAGGAGGAAATGTCTCTCAAGTGAAAACTTGAGTTTAACAGGTCCTCCTAAGTATTTTTCAAGGCTTTTTTTTTATTCCAATACATGCTTCTCTCTTCCAAAATTCTATCCCATTTGATGGAGAGGCGGGGGATGTATTTATATCCCAAGGAGTTGGACAGTTATCATTCCAAAATTTCCCCTCCACTTGCATCACCAATTGGGCTATAGAAATAGCTAAATATCGAGATATCCTCTTCTTCAAAGATATAGAGAATAATATTTTCTGACTTCTTTAAATATTTGGAAGCATTTGGATTTATGGAGCCAAAGTTATCGAAGTTGGAGTAAAAAATTATAATCTGTCCATTTCAATCCATACTTTTTAGAAGGTAGATATTTGAATGGGTTTTTATTAGTATGATGCCTTCAAATCCAAATTATTTTTAAACAAAGTTAGTCACCTATATCTCTTATTTAAAACGGATCAATATTAGCTTCATTGGATGACTAGATCATGAGAAATGTAATGAATAGTGTACAGATTGTAATTCTTGAACAGAATGGTGTGATGGGGTTAAATTCCTTAGTTGGGCCCCTTGTCTTAGGGGTGGGGCCTTGAAAGTTTTATACAAGATGAATTAAATTGTCTGCCGACCTTTGGTAGAGAATTGAAGTATTTTGAATTCTGGTTTGAGCCCAGTAATTCAATCTTTATAGCTACTCTGGTTTCATGAAAAATTCTTTGGGCCTTCTTGTGAGGACCATATGACCCATCAAATGGAATAATTGGACACTAATTCCTTTTAATGATATGTTGGAAAGTGAATAATTAATCCTAAAAAACAGGAATATCAAAAAATGGATCTTAATGGTGATATGTATTATTAATAAATTATGCATACTTGAATCTGTATGAATTTAAATAGTGGTCAAAAATTATATTTCATATTTATACATTAATATTTCACACAAATTATGAACATTTCATATAAAACCAGTAAAGGGAGTATATAAAAATATTTGAAAATATTAATAACATCAAGTCCCCCACACTTAGTCTTGTTCATGTCCTCATGAGAAACTAATATAAAAACATGACAAAATCATTTTCACTCACCAGCAAATATTAAAATTTTGTTTCCTCCACTCAGGTGAGGTTTAGACAATTTCAATCATCCATTTGAATTCCACCACAAGTTCTTACATAAAGAATGATCCAAAAACTATTTCTTTTTTCATGCTCAAATTTAGAAATAGAAATTGGTGGCACAAAAACATACTCCTCTCAAGATGATAAAATTTATTTGTGGAGATTCACTCATTCACAAACCAAAAGTGAAAATCTTAGATTTTGTAAGAGCTCTCAACTTCAACTCCCTATCCTAAAGTGCTCGAAAATCAAGAGGTCCTTTTAGGGTTTTTGTGGCTATGGGATAGTAGGAAGATGATATCCAAAAGATAGACAAATAAGGTAAAAAAACAAACTTGGAAAACCCATTTCACCTTTTTTTTAAATGAGGAATGAAAGGAAATAGAAGGGCATATTTATGAGGGAATAAAATTGTGAAATAATACAAAAAAGGGGAAATAAATTTGATGTTTATGAGAAGATGAAATATTTAAAAACCATGAATCATCTCCCAATGCCATAAGTGTTCCTTTTTTCATTTTTAGAAAGTTAAACTTTAAATAGATCTCAAACTCATCTCCCCGCCCATTATTTATCTCCTCATGACACTAATTATATTAGTCATAAAAAGATCAAAGGTTGAGGAACAATGATTTTTGACCCACCTAAGACACAACCCATTCTTATTTTCATTTTTAATATTTTTTTTGAACACTTTTAAATTTTAAAAGATAATAATATATACATTCCCAAACCCCACCAAAGGAAAACCTATCCCCCACACTTAAATTGATGCTTTCCCTCAAGAATATGATAACATGGCGAAAATAAACAAAAGAGTACCCAAAATGAAATCGATTCCCCCCACACTTAAATTTAAGAAAATTATGCAATGAAAATATTTGTAGATATTGGGTGGGATAAAGTATTGGGATTATAATGTGGCTATCAAAGAAAAGGTTTTCACAGGATCTAAGGGTCTTTCAAAAGGAGTATTAATGTAAGGTTAATGGGAGGCTATTTGGATATTGTGATTCTCATGAGGTTTAAAAAATTCCTCTATCATATTAATGCACACTAAAGTAGGAAATTAAACTCGAAGGTCCATAAAATCAAGACTCTCAAATAGGGGTAAAAAACACACATTTTGAAAAGATGGCCATAGGATGCCTTGTAATGAAAGATAATGTTATTCCTCACGGTTGGGGAAAATCACTTTCCAAATCAAATATTGAGAATTCAAAATTTTTTGGTTTTGACACAATATTCATTATCCAACTATATGATGAAAACACAATATTTTTGGGATAAAACAATGTCTTTTGACTCCCCAAAACAGTTGGAAAAATTTTTAAAATTGGAAGGTGAGTATGACTCTTTATTTTTCATATATTTTTATAAATAATTTTTTTTTTGTTTTTTAGGTTTTTTTTGTTCTTTATAAAGACATGCGCATAAAAAAGAGAAATTTTAAATAAAAATGTGTGATGAGTAAAGTGGTAAAAAAATGACAATGAGGGAGGAAGAAGAAGAAAGACATAGAGAGATAGAGAGATAGAGAGATAGAGAGAGAGAAGTTAAAGGGAAAGAGGTTCCCCTGGTTTAGATTTGGTGGGTTTCCATCTCCATCCCAGGGTGGGTCAACTGTAGAAGATGGGTATCCGATGGAAGTCAATGTGGTTACTAGGATGTGTTTCCTCTCATGGTGATGCTTTAATCGATGTCCATTAACCGTGAATGTCTTTTTGGAAGAGGGGACTTGGAATTTCTCTACACCAAATGGGTAAACATTAGTAATAAAAAAAGGACCCTCCCAATTATAATTAAGCTTACCTAGGTGAAGTCAAAATCGATAATTGAAGAGAATTACCTTTTCATATTCAAGAAATGCCTTTATTAGGATGTGATTATCATGGAGTGCCTTGGATTTTTCATTGTAGAGATTTGAATTCTCATAATAATCATGTTAAAGCACCTCTACTTCAGCCAATTGCTACAATATTTATTCACCATATTTTTCGCAATAAAAATTATATTTTTTCACAGCCCAAAATGACTTATGTTGGATTTTAACTGGTAAATGACATGCTTTACCAAAAACAAGCCAAAAAGGAGTCATCCTAAGGGGTGTTTTATAGGCAATTCGATAATCCCAAAGTGCTTCACCAAGGCTTTCAGACCAGTCTTTTTCGGTGGGCTTAACAATTCTCTCAAGCACTCTTTTCACGTCTCTTTTAGAAAGTTTAGCCATGCCATTTGTTTGGGGGTGATATGCAGTTGAAGTTTTATGCACAACACTATTATTTTTCAAAATAGATTCAATTGTTTTATCACAAAAATGGGTTCCTAAGTCACTAATCAAGGCACATGGTGTGCCAAATCGGTGAAAGATGTGTGTCTTTAGGAACTCACTAACAGTTTTTGAATAATCCTTTCTTGTTGTTTTGGCCTCGACCCACCTAGAAACATCATCAACTGCAAGAATAATGTATGAGAATCTATTGGAAGGTGGGAATGGTCCCATAAAATTGATGCCCCGGACATCAAAGATGTATAAAAAAATTAAAGGCTTTTGGGGAATTTCATATCTCTATGAAATTGTGCCAAACTTTTGTCAAGTAGGACATGATTGATATAACTCATGTGAGTCCTTGAATAGTGAAGGCCATAAGATTTTAGAGTCTAGCACCTTTCGGTCCTTTGTGGTCCAAAGTGACCACCTCTGGGAAGTGATTGACAAAATTATAATATGGAGGAATGTTCATCTTCATCCACACATATCCTAATTACCATGTCTTCCCCAGTTTTCAAATGTTTGTTATCTTCCCAAGAATAATAATTTTATTCACATTTCAACTTCATTTTTTTCTGTTGCAATTTTTCAGGGAAAACACCAAAACCCAAGTAATTTAAAATTGGGGAATACCATGTTATTTTTGGAGTGAGATATGAAAGGTGCTCAATAGGGAATTTACTATCAATGATTTTTGAATGATACGAATTATAAATTCTACTCAAGTGATTAGTTGTATGGTTTTATTTTCCTAGTCTTTTTTGATTTCAAGGTCAAACTCTTAGAGAATTAGGATCTACCTTATTAGACTTGGTTTGGAATCAATTTTCTTGAGTAAGAACTTTATAGTAGAATTGTCTGTGATGATGACTATTTTGGAACCTAAGAGATAGGGCCAAAATTTATCTAATGTGAAAACCACAGCTAAGAGTTTCTTTTCAGTGACAGTGTAGTGACATTGAGTTTCATCCAATGTTTGTGAGGCATAATAGATGAAATAAGTAATTTTTTCTCTTCTTTGACCAAAAACAACCCCAATGGATCTATCATAAGCATCACAGATCATCTCAAAGGGAAATGGCCAATCTGGGGGTTGGATTATCAGGGCAGATGTAAGAGGCGTTTTGAGTTCAATGAAGGCTCTCTTTCAAACATCATTGAAATGGAAAGTAACATTATTTTTAAGAAACCAAGTGATTGGGAGGGATATCCTACTGATGTTATGGATGAATATCTGATAGAAACCTGCATGACCAAGGAATGAATGGATGTATCGAACAGAAGTTGGTTCAAGAAGTGATTGGATCACATCAATTTTGGCAGGATCAACTTCAATACCATCTGGTGAAACTATGTGCCCTAGAACCATCTCATTTTCAACCATGAAGTGACATTTTTAAAAATTTTACACAAGGGTACACTTGAAATACTTTTGGAGGACTAGAGATAGTGAATGCAAGAGAGATTCAAATCACTCAGCATAAATGGTTATGTAATCCATAAAGACTTCCATTGAATAATCAATGAATTTAGAAATTATACTCATCATACACCATTGGAATGTTTCAGGAGGATTGAAAATGCCAAAATGCATTCTCCTATATGCATATCTTCCAAAGGGGCAAGTGAAAGTAGTTTTTCATGGTCCTGAGTTGTGATTGGGATTTGGAAGTATCCAGTGTTTCCATCAAGAAAGCAATAGTGTTATTTTATGGATAATCATTCGTGCATTTGATCAAGGAATGAAAGAGGGTAGTGATCTTTTCGTGTTTCAACATTCAATTTTGTATATTCGAGGAACACACGCCATTTGTTCTTTAACAACGTTGTGACTACCTCCCCATGTTCATTTTTGAAAATAGTTATCCCACCCTTTTTAGGTACAAATTGAATTGGAATAACCCATTCACTATAAAATGTTGGGTATATAATACCATCATATAGAAACTTGGTGATCTCTTCCCTAACTACCTCATTTATGAGTGGATTGAGTATTCTTTGTGGTTGTCTAATTGGTTTTGATTATTCCTAAATATGTATGTGATGCATGCAAAGGGAAGGGTTGATTCCTCGTATGTCATCTAGGGTCCACCCTAAGGCCTTTTGGTTTTCCTCTAACACCTGAACATGTTTGGAATCCTCTATTTTATTATGTTATGATAAGATAATAACAATATAAGAGTGATCATGGAAAAGGAATGCATATTTCAGGTGTTCATGAAGTGGTTCTAGATCAGCATCATCTATCATTTATTGGTTAGACAACTCAGGAATGGAGGAAGGGACTTCAGTTGGTTTTGATTCATTTAACTTAATATTGTCTAATGTGGAGTAGTAGAGATCAGAGTTGATGTGGGATCTAATATAGTTGTCAAGATCCTCCAAATTGAGAGTCTATGAATAAAAGGTCCACATCAACTTCACAATTTATGACTTGGTTAATTCTGGGGCATATTTCACAAGATCCTTTCTCATTAGAACATGATGAACTTGATGTAACGAGGTTCAATTGACTCTTAAGAGTTTCCTTAGAATCATAGATTGAGAATGTAGAGTGATCTCCAGATGGGTATCACATGTCTTGGAAAATGTTGAACTTATCCAGATGGTCACCAAATTCCATGGATAAGATTCCTGAATGGGCATCAATCTTGGTTCTTGCTATCATTAGGAATGGTCTTCCGAGAATTAGGGGAGATCTAGTGGAGTTCATCTCACCTTCCATGTTAAAGACATAGAAGTCATTAGGAAAGATAAGATCATTCACACAAACAAGTATATCCTTGATTATACCCTTAGGACTAGTAGTGCTTCGATTGGCCAATTGAATTAAAACACCCATTAGATGTAAGGAACCAAGACCAAGGTTGGAGAATATTGATTTGGGAATGAAATTAATTGAGGATCCTAGGTCTCTGAGTGCATCATCAAAGTTGGAACTTCCAATTTGGCATGGAACTGTAAAGGTCCCAGGATATTTTCACTTTATGGGAATAGACTGTTGGGTGGAAACATTTTCAAAGGTCATAATCTTCCTCTTGTGGGTGCAAAATTATTTATGAAACATGGCATTCTTAGGGATTTGTTTTATGGAATCTAATAGTGGAATGATGACTTCAACACATCTAAACATGTCGATCATTTAATGATTGGGTTCAAAGGACTTCTTTGGATAAAAATGGCTCGAGGAAAAGGAATTTGGTTCCTAAGTGTAATGGAAGGAGGTGAGGGAATTGAATCAGATTCCATTTCAAGTTTATTTTTATTTTCATTTTCTAGGTAATCATTAAAAGGGGGGTTGGAGGACCTATCCCGAGGCATATAAATTTGCTTCCACGATCTAATTTCAATTGAACATACATTGCCTTTTCGGTTGGGTAATGGTAGAGCTGGGAGTTGGGAAGAATTTTATTATTGTTTCTCGCTCAGGTGGGATACAAGTTGATCAATTTGGGTTTAAATGTTTTTGAGGTTGGAGTAGGTGAAGGAGGAAAGATCTTGCACTGCACTTCCCCACGGTTTCATGGAAGAAGAGGCTTGTCCCGGATTGGGATTACCATGATTTTGGTTCTTGAGAAAGTTATTGTATTTGTTTGGGAATTGGGAAGGCTGATTGGAATAGTTTAATCTAGGAGGAGGAAGAGGATGATTGATCCTTTCGGGTTGAGGAACAAAAGGGTAAGGTTTTTGGAAGTTACCAAAACTTTCACCATATTATAATTGGTTTAGGTTTTGAGGTGGGAATTGAGGGGAATGAGAAATGGGATTACCATGCCTTAATCCTTGGTTTAAGGTAAAAGAGAAGGGCTCATGGTGGGGTTGGTTGATGTTTTTAATGAACTAACATAATTGTTGAGGGTTGGTGTTCCTCTGAGCTTAGGATGCATTGAGCTCCATTGGTCAAGATTAATCTGAAGGATCCTCTTGAAGTTGTGGACATGTGTAAGCTGGATGAGATGAGGAGATGCAAATTCCATAGTTCTTAATAGGTTTAGAAACATTGATTGTGGGGAAGATTACGTTGGGGGTTTAGAATCCACAACTAGTTGTCACACAAGACCTGTAAGTTCACTCATCCACTCTGTCATCTAGTTTGGCTCTATCAATTGACTATCTTGGGCTTGTTTGACTTGATCATGTGCTCGAGTTTGGCATTTTTGGGTGTTTGTAGCCATGTTTCTTATGATATCTCTTGCAGCTATAAGAGTTTTATCAATAAGAGCACCGCCACTTGCGAAATCAATGAATGTTCTATCCATAGACAATGACCCCTCATAGAATTATTATATGAAGAGTTTTTTTAGGGATTTGGTGGTGTGGGTTGGTTGCAACATTCTTTTTTAACCTCTCCCAGTACTCATGGAGTGATTCATTTTGGAATTGACAAATACCACTTATTTCTTTTCCTATAGAAGCAGTATGAGAAGCATGAAATAATTTCTCTAAAAAGAGTCGCTTCATGTCATTCCATGTGTTTATGGAACTAGGATAGGGGTAGTAAATCCATGACATAGAAGTGTCAGATAAGGAGAAAGTGAATGTTGGATGTTTGATTTGTTCCTCAGGAACCCCTTCAGGCTTCATTGTAGAGCACACCACTTGGAACTCTTTAAGGTGGATATGTGGATCCTCACCAGCTAGCTCATGGAAATGAGGGAGAATATGAATCAACCTCAATTTGAGTTTTAAGTCATCCTCTATTTTTGGATATTGAATACAAAGAAGTTGGCAATTCATATCAGGGGCAACAAGTTCTTTAAGTGTTTGTTCCCTAGGATTGGTCATTTCTAATTCAATTGCTAAGACAAGGACATGTTCTTGAATGAGTTGATTATCTCTTTATTTCCTTCTATGTTAGTGAAATATTTGATCAATTTCATGGTCAATCTAATCATAAGGATTGTTTGGGAGGCAACAGGCCATTCAGAGAAATTTTTGAAGAAAGAGGAAGATGAGTTTTTCTTTGTGTTTTTTTTTTGAAATTAAAAAAATTATAATAACCAGAAACTAAGGACTACTTAATTATACCTTCCTTGGAAAAGGGGTCATTTGAAAGTGCAGCCGATTATCACTTATCAACCATTCAAATTTTTTATTCTCTACTAATTTGTATAGAAGTACTTGGGTAGAATCCTCATTGATGACGATTTTTAACAGTTGATTGTTTTTTGTTGATTTTATTTTGATTGGGGAGTTTGTTTGCAGACATTAATGATGTGATTTATGATTTATTTTTTATTTAACATTTGATAAATATTGGTGTGAGTTCTTTTTTAAGGAGTTAAGCTTGTGATTTTCTTGATCTTTGCTTTATATTGCATTTAAATTAACACCCACTTCACAAGATAACGTTGATTGGAATTCCTAAGCGTTAGGGATTTAATCCAAGCCTTAACATAACTTGGGGTTCTAATATCAATCATAGATTGTTGATGGTAGTGTACTTATGGTTCCAATAATCCATAGAAACAATACATTGAACAAAAAAAGTCATTAATCCACGACATGTTAATTCCAACATACCCAATGTTAAATTAAAGAATACCCATCGAGCAAAAGATCTCAATCAATTAACGTATATAAATAACGACTCAATCCAGTGTTATATTTACTCATATATTAATATGTTTATTAATATGTTAATATATGATTATGGTGATTAATTATAAATAGAAAAAAGGGAATGAGATAAGAAAAGAGTAGTGCATCGAACACACATGATCGTTGAAGATAGTTAAAAAACATTCGATTAAATGAGGAAGTAAAAGAAAGGATGGGGATTTAAGTGATTTATACCATTTTAAGAACGTTAATATTAAACTACAGAAGGTGGATTATGATAAGAGATATTTTTGAAGAAAAATTCATTAAAACAGAATAACAAAAAAAAGACATAAAAGATTTCAACAACGAAGAACACAAAAGTAAATTACAATGAAGAGAGGATGAAAGGTATTACAAATGAAAACTTGATAATTGAAGGTCCTATAAATCCTTTGTAAAGGCTTTGGTCATGCCAATATATTCTCATATATCCTGAAATGCCAACACCTTTGATGGATAGGAGGGGGATGTATTTGAAGTCCAAGGAGTTGGACTGTTTTCATTCCAAAACTGCACCTCCACTTCCATCGCCAATTGGACCATGCAGATATCCAAATATCAAGATTTCATCTTCTTCAAAGTTGTATAGAATACTATTGGCTGACTACTCCCAATATTTGGAGGCATTTGGATTTATGGAGGCAATGTTATGGTGGTTGGAGTAAACAATTGTAATCTGTCCATTTCCATCCAGAATTTTCAAAAGGTCTAAATGTGAATGGATTTTTTGAATAGGAATCTGCATTTAATTCATAATGATTTATTCCAAAAAGTAGTCCACCATTATCTCCTATTTAACACTGAAAAATATCACCTTCATTGGATGACTAGATCATGATATGTTTCATGATTAGTGTACGGATTTTAATTCTTGGATTGAATGGTGTGCTGGGATTAAATGCCTCAGTTGGTCCCATTTTATTTGGAGTTGGGCTTTGAAATTTTTATAAAATATGTAATACATTGTCCCCCGAACATTGGAGGAGAATTAAAAGATTTGGAATTATGGATTGAGCCCAGAAATTCCATCTTCATTGTTGGTCCAGTTTCATCACAAATTATTTGGGCCTTCTTCTGAGGACAATATAACTCATCAAATGGAAGATTTGGACACTAATTCCTTCTAATGATATGATGAAAATTGAATAAATAATCGTAAAAAAGAAGAATCACACAATTTGGATATTTATGGTGATAGTAATTATTAAATCATTAAACATACATGAATCTGGATGAATTCAAATAGTGCTCAAAAATTAGTTTAAAATTTATACATTGATATTTCACACAAATTATGAACATTTAATATAAAATTAGTAAAGGTTGTGTAGAAAAATTTATTAAAATGTTAATAAAATTAGTATGTATCTCCACCATGAATAAAATACCTCTAACCCTAACAAAGATCATCACTGGGCTATTCTCGCTGAATTAAATCCAACAGAGGAGTCAACAGAATGCTCGCCATGAACGCAGCCACATTTTGCTCCTTGGTCCCTATATGCATATTAGAAAAAATCCCCATAAAAGTACACTGATCACTGGAAATCCTAAAAGAATGAACTGAAAGTATTCTTCTAAAGGAGTCGGCCACCACATTAACCTTTCCTGGGGTATAGAAAATGTAAAAGTTGAACCCCTACAAGTACTCGATCCAGTAATACTACCTCAAGTTGAAGTACTTATGTGAGAAGATATAGGCCAAGATTTTGTGATCGTAGTAGAACAAAAAATTCTCCCCAAATAGGTAGTGATTCCAAATTTCAAAGCATGCATCACAACTATTAACTCTATGTCATGGGTCATTAATTATTTTGGTTGGGTCAGAGTTGGCGAGAGTCATACGCCACCATGTGATCATATTGCATAAGCATGCACCCAAGACCCATACCTGAAGCATCAAAATACACCACATACCCATTTCCAGCCTCTGGAAAAAATATGAATGGGGGCAGTAGTTATCCACGTCTTCAACTCCTTGAAGCATTCTTGACATTATAGGCACTATACAAACTTCACCCCTTTCTAGGAGAGGGCGGTCATTGGTGAAGAAATCCAGGAAAAATCCCGAACGAATTGTCTGTAATAACTAGCCAGGCCAGGGAAACTCTTGATCTCAAACATATTCTTTGGTTGATCCCATGAAATGATCGCATTGTTCTTCTTGGGTCCACTTAAACCCCCTATTATGAGATCAGATTCCCCCAAAATTTCACCTCCCTGATCCAAAAAGTGAATTTTAACAACTTTTCATAGAGGCGATGATCCCATAAAGTGCTCAACATTTTCCTCAAGTAATTTTTAGGTTCTTCCTCAGACAAAACGTTTTCTAGATCGTCATCCACAAACACCACAATGATGGAATCAAGATACTGGTGGAACACCCTATACATGACTGAAATAATGACCATTGGAGCATTGGTAAATCCGAAGGGCATGGCCAAATACTCAAAGTGGTCATACCTACTTCAGAAGGTTGTCTTTGGGATATCTGCCTCTTTCACCCTGAGTTGATAGTATCCCAAGTGCAAGCCTATTTTTCGAAACAAATTTTCCTCCTTTAACTGATCAAAAAAATCATCTATTTCAGGAAAAGGATATATGTTCTTAATTGTGGCCTTATTCATCTTCCAGTAGTCAATTAACAACTAGAGGGATCTATCAGCCTTTTTCGCAAACAACACAAGAGTGGCTCAAGAAGAGATGCTTGGGAAAATTAATCCTTTGGATTCTAAGTCATCCATATGTATCTTTAATTACCTCAGCTCTGTGGGGGTCATAAGATATGAGGATGATATATTAGTTGTGTTCCTGGAGCCATATCAATAGAGAACTCCACATCCCACTTAGGGGGAATGCTGAAAAATCATCTAGGAATACCTCCAGAAACTCATTCAATACATGCGGTAGTGAACCTTCAGGGGTAATAACATTGTCCTCTAGCATGAGTGATAGTAATTTGAAGATAAGACTTCCCAACTTTGGGAGTGTAGGTCCTACACGACCGAACCGAGGATCCCATTCTCCATGAAAAACCTAATGACTCCCATCAGGTGCCGTGAAACTGATCCACCACCTATAGCAATCAATTTGTACCTAGAAGTGCACTATACAATCCATGCCAAGTATAATTTCAAATAGTTACATATCTAATACCATGAGGTCCCACCCCATATCGACCCTTAACACAGAAATCGCACATGACGGGTACCTGAGACCCTGCTTCTTCTTTCCCAGCAGTGTCACCAAATCCATCACAAAATACAACAACTTAGTTGGAAAATTCAGTATGTCCACAAAACGGGAATAAATGAATAAATAAGAGGCACTGGTATCAAAAATAACATTAAGTATAAATGATTTGATCAAAATGGAACCTAGAACTATCAATGGTCTCGCCTCTGATCCTATTAGTGCCTGATCCACCGAATGGAGATGCCTGGTCTCTGACTGAGGATAGATGTTAGCCTATGGTTATGCCCTAAACTGGCTCTTCCCAGAGGATGACCTATCCCTACCACCAAATACACCAAAAAGATATCCACATATCCTCAATAGCTCAGATTGAGCTGGCACTCCTCTTGATACCACTAAACCTTCCCCCTCGGAAGTGGATGTGCCATCCCAAAAAAGCACTACAAGTGACCCATACCTCCACATTGGAAAAAGGGCTTCAGAGGAATTGGGAATACTGTTCGGATGTTCCCCTACCTACCACACTAGTGGCACAAGACCGATCTCCCATCATAAGCCACATATGAAAACTACTTGGAAGAGTGGCCTGAACCACCACCTCCATTCTTCACATATTCCTTCTGCTTCCTTTTCTTATCTGAATAACTTCCAATTCCCACAACTGATATATAACCAGAAAAACCATCTCAACCTTTAAGGTCAATCTCCACCATAATCTCTCAGTCAACGTCCTCAGCATAGGTCCTCAACTTGAACTAGAAAACCATGGAGTATATCTCTAGTCGCAAGCCTTTCTCAAACCACTAGGACTTCACTTATTCATTCGATATGATTTCAGGGGAATACTGAACCAGATCAGAAAAACAATTGGCGTAATCCATGATATAAAGATTCCCCTAAACAAGATCCATGAACTCTGGGGACATTCCATATTTCAAGACATTAGAAATTTAATTTTCATTGAATATGGCCTTGAATTCTCCCCAATGCACCTACTCATTATTCCCTGTCTGCAGTACTAACTCCCACCACTTGCAGCTGGGACCCTACAAAAATATAGAGGAACATTTCACCTAGATATCTTTGGTTATATCCAGTAACTCGAACATGTGCTCGATTTTCTCAATCCATTCCTCTACTTCATGGGGTTCTATGGTGCCTCATAAAGTATGAGGCTTGTTTTTCAGAAACTCTAAAGCTTTATCTTTTCTAGGACCCGACTCTTCTACCCTAACCGGAAGGGGAACCGGACTCTATCATTTTCCTAGAGCTTGGATAGACCTGACCACATCCTCGACTAGCCTTATATTAATTGGTGTGGGATAACTCTCTCTGGCTTCCTCCTGTGGGTGCATGGGAGCCTTCCGGGGAGGTATGTTGCTACAAAATGAAACAGTCACAAAAACAATAGTCAATACCCCAATTCTAAAAATTTTAATCAAATAAATCAAATATAAATAACCTAAACATGTCAATGTAAGGAAAGAAATAACTACTCCACCCCAGCCCGATGTCCATGTGTGGTCTGCAGCCCACACATCTCACCTGGAATTGAAGTCAATCGGACAATTCCAACGTCCCCTGGTGACTCAAGGTCTACCTTGAATGGTGTGGTCTAGACACCCTACTCACTACCAAAACCCCAAGCTGCAACAGTCCTAGCTCATTTCTATCCTGAATCATCCCAAAATAATAATATAACCCAAAAACCTTGGTCTCATTTGAAAATATTTTGTCACAAAATTAATCTTGTCACCAATAATACCACCTTCAAATTAATCATATAAAAAGTATTTAAGGGTGTTACCTACCCCCAAGAGCTATCACAAGTTCCTAGGTATCAATAAATTAGGTATGAGAATGATTTAACTGAGTATGAAAGCATAAAACATTAAAAACAAACAATAATATGAATATGAAATTTTCAAGCCAAAAAAGCCTTAACAGAAACTAGATCTGAATACATGGTTTTAAATAAATTTAAATAGGTCCAAAAATAAATAAAAAAATTATAAAATCATCCACAAACACTACATATGACAAGGGGTCATCACCCCGATCTGTCTCCTCAACACCGCACCATAATAGTGGACTAACAACCTGAACCACCTTTACCCGAGGTTTTTCCTTTACATGTGTCAAACATAATCAAGTCTACAAACACCCAAGGTGTTTAATTAGTGTGTTATAATAATACCAATATTATACCACCCAAATATTCCAAATAGTATGCAATACAAGGTGAAAAGAACACAGTTTTAAAATGTAAGGCAAAGTGGTGATAAATTCCAAGAAATGAAACTTTAAATTATAAACAATTTTCAGTATAGAAATTTCATAATTTTAATACATTTTAATAAGGAAAGTTAGCTACTAAAATTTACATAAAAACACACCCTAATACTAGGTTAAATACCACAAATCCAATGAGCACCACAATTGGGAACACCCCTAGGAACAAGAAAGTCTTAGGCCCTATGTACCTCGTACCTCGGTGTAAAATATCCATGTCCCAATCCTTTCCCATGAACAAGCTACTTGTAAGGAACATACCTATAACCTATTGGTCCCAAAACATCATCCACAAAGTTTAGTTAGTGTTGTCTTTATCCAAAATGCTATGTGAAATAGGGACAAAACCCATCTGGATCACTAGTGTACTAGTATATATCCTTCCACCTAGGTTCCTGGGTTTCCCACTTTGTGATCAAACCATTTCAGAATGATACATACATCCCTTTACATATAAAAACACCACTAATGGTCACATAAAAACAATATAGTATCTATAAACACTTTATATCACTTAAAACACGCAACAAAACATCTTGACTTTTTTTAAAACAACTTCACAAAATCAAACAACGTTTTGCACAAAAAAATATCTTTAAAACACCACTTGAACACCATGTGCATAATCAAATTCACCAAAACATAATTTTCAGAACCAAAAAAATTCTATAAAACAATTACATGATTTATAAAACAACCCCAATAGGCATAACATAAAATATCCATGTGAAACACCCAATTTAACACCAAATTGGTACCCAAAAATCATTTACTTAACAAACATCACCAAAACCAGATTTCTTAGAAACAATCAAAGGATATGAACACTAAACACAGGATTTTTGTCCTTAATACATTTCAATAAAATCAACAACGTAGTTATAGGGTATCCCCAAACGAACCAATAAAATATTTCTATGAAAAACCCTCAATTTCACTTAAAATGGCACTTCAACATCATTTTCTTTACAAACGCCACTAAAAACAATTTTTTAACAATAATAAAATGAGATAATCATGAAAATATTTTAAACATAACAAGGTAAGTCACAAGGATTTCATACACATTGAATCACCTACCAAAATGTGTAAACATTTGAATCCTTTGTGAGAAAATTCAATCGCCCCACTGTCGTACCTCAAGGAAAGTAGATCGAGCCTAAAATAAAAATATTGGACCAAGATACCCCAAAGTTAAACCCTAGGTTCGAAAACCTTCCCTCTAGTAATTTGGGAATTTAATGAAATTAGTTGAAATTTCATTAAAAGGGGAGACACTAAGAGGGAGAAACACTTACTTGAGGTTGTGTGAAGTTCATCCACAAAATACCCATTCAAAATGGTGTTCTAATGAGGGATTGAGAGGATTTTAGGGATTCCATGTCTAAAATAGTCTAATGGGGGAAGAAAGGGGCGAGTTTGGATAAATGCTGGGATGGCATGGAGGTCATGTAATACACTTTTTAATGACCAGGACTTGGTCACATGGTTTTTCTGCACCGTTTGGAAAACAGTGTCCCTAAACCCTGCACCCTATATTCACCTATCTAAACATCTCCAAAAGGCACCAAAATTTATGGGGGATTATGGGGCAATTAGGGGGGATGTTAGGATAAAAATATAAGAAATATAAGTACCTTCAATGATGAACATGGGTGTGACAACCTGTATATAATGTTTTGTTAAAAAACTGAAGAAGGTTTCATGTGGTCTCCATCTCAACCCCAACCTCCACTTTCAACACCTATTGACCACCCAAAATTATTGGGGATCCTCTCCAGTTATTGATTCCCAGCCTTAAATGGGCAAAAATTAGAGTTTGAACGGTCATAGGGGTCTAGTCACATGAATCACCACTATTCAGGGTTCTAAAACTCTAATATGTCTCCTGTAACCATGAAACCACCATGATCCTTCCACAAAATGATAGGTCTCCCATAGTTATCATCATTTTCATGTATCCAAACATTAAATATCACTTAAATCAAACTAGGAAAGTAGAATTCTGGCTTCATAGTATAACAATGAGGAACACAGATAATTTTTTTTGGAGAAAAGTAAAATGACAAGGTAAAACAATTGTTTCCAAAGTCTTCTTGTCTAATTGTTACATATCAAGGAGATACTATCGAGACAGTATCGAAAATAAAGATTAGAAATTTAATATAACAATTTAACCCAAAAATCAAGCTCATTAAAAGGGTAGAAGGATGCAAATCAAAAGAAGATAAACAAATACCCATGATCAAAATTTTAATCGTTGGTGGAAACCAAAATTGATGAGACCTACCTACATTATGGATCAAACATTGGTGACAGATGTATTTTCCAATGATGGAGAAGACTCATTGCATTTGATGCATCTCGGTCCACCTTCAATTAATCATCATTTTTCATTCGATGTCGATCCACCAACAAATAATTCTCTCATATTCCTCTCAGATAAATCAAGGGTTATGTGGATAACCCTCGAAAAATAATATAAGAGTGTATTTATATAAGAATTTAATAAGGTCATTTTAAAAAATAAACAAATTATTTTTTTTAAATACATGCATCTGCCAATGGCTGCCTCTACCATATTTCTAATACTGACAAACCATAGTATACGCCTATGGTAAACCCCGCATCCTAGGTTCAACCATGGTCTTAGATTTCTGATTCAAGACTCCATTGTTGATATATTTCAGTTTTTTCCAAAAAACTACACATTCATGTTATAAATATATTTAATATTTTTATTAAATCAATTATGGGACCATCAAGACCTTTGAATGTCACACTTTCGAAACACCTAACTCCAAAAATATTCCTTAAAATACATTAAATCCTTACAAGGAAAATAGAGAGTCTCTATAGAGACATTCTTTGGAACCTCCTCAGAAACCACCATCTCACCCATATATTGATTAAAAAATACTCCATGCTAAGAATTGAAAATTATATGTAATGGAACCTATCATTCCTCAAAATTACACATAAATATATTTCTGTAAAATAAGATCTCAAAAAGTTGTTTTAAAACTATTAGAAAGTAGTTATCTTGGTCCTCCTATTTTCAAGAATTATCCAATAATTCAACATTAAATACCACATGAAATGATTAATGTTTTTTGTATAAACCCAATAAATCTATAAAATAATCAACACTAGTGCATTGATAAATCCAAAGAGTATTATGAAAAAATAAAAATGCATATAGTGACATGGTAATGTAGACTTAAAAATATCCTCCTCTATCAACCTCATTTAATAATACCAAGACTTCATCTATATATTTGAGAACCAACAACCACCCATTATATATTTAAAAATTAATTACTTTATAGATGTAGATTTAAATTTTCTACTACTACCTGATTCAGCTACTAATAATATATTAATAAACTCAAACACTTATTATTCTTTATTAATGAAAATTATCAAATCTACCCATAGAGACACACTAGGGAGGATAAATGACCTTTATAATTGGTTATTAATCTATATACGCAATTTTTGAAGCTTTGTATAATATATATAACAAAATCAATTAATATCATATATATTATTTGATATAACCCTATAATAAACTTGATCTCCCTATTTAGTCCAAAACTCATTATATATTCATCGATAATAACTCTAGTAAACTTATTCACCATTATTTTTAGTACAAAAAAAATAAATTCATAATTAATGAATATTTTTTTGTTGTTTAAAATTTCATAACCCATATATTCAATCTCCCCCTATAATAAAGGATATAAACTATTTATCCACATTTGATTATTTAACCCTCCTTTGATAATAATAAATGAATTCTTGTAATGATTTTAACTAATACACGATATGTATCACATTGTATTGTTTTTTATTTTGTAATAACATGTACCACTTCATATAACTTACACAAATCAAGAATTCACACCCATGGATCACTATAAATAATTTTAACTAATCCACTAGTAGAAAACTATTTTGGTTGACAATGCCTCAAAAAATTTAAATTTATTAATATTAACATGATAGATATAATAGAGGAATGTTATAAACTGTAAAAAAATAAAAAAAATATAATAAATATTGTGAAATATATATATCATTACTCTCAGAACCTCAAGTACACTAATCTCACAAACCGTTGGTTCATGATATCAAGACTAACTGTAACTAGCTCTTCTACCTCACTTTCATACCTACCAACCTTTTACTCACATGATATAACTCCCCAATCCTATAGGATGATAAATATTTATTTCTTAAAAAATACAACTAGTACGTTATATTTGGGGTTTATCTTGTTTCTAAATATACTATTTTGGAAATAGTTTCTATGTATATTCATGTTAATGGGGTGGACCATATGTAACACCCTATAGTATTAGAAAGTTTTTTTTCTTAAACTACATATATATAATTATTAAATATTTTTTTATATTCATTTAAATAATTTGTTACTATAAAATATGTCATATAATATATTGATCAAACTAAAAACAATTTTAACACTTATAATATAAGATTACAATAAAAGTATATGAAACCATGTAATACATGAATTGCTATATACCATGGAAAATTACATCATATAAAATTAAATAAATTATAATGGGATAATAAATATAAAACAATAATATTTTTACAACTAGGAAATCCCCAAGATTATCATCACCCTTGAGAGTCGTGTTAATTGAACTAAACATACAATGACAAAAAAAACATCCAAAAATGAGAAAGCATGTTCTAAAATAAAAAATAAATACTATATGAATTAGAATTGTACTTTTTGAAAATATAATCTGATTAGTTTATAATATGCGATTGGTGTAATATAAAACTTATATGGACATTATAAAAGATTATAGTCTTTGCATGTAATAATATTACACAGGTTATTGGTTTAGGGTTATCTGTATATATGTAATATTTTTAATGTTTAATTAGATGTCAAAAAAGAAATTTTCCTAACAAATAATTTTTTTCAATAAATATATTACGTTTTAATAAATTTAAGATATATTAATCAAAATTTCAAAATTTTATTGATTATAAAGAAATTGATTTTATAAATTACATATCATTGTTTAATTTATGATTCCCTACAAATGATATCAATAAAAAAATTCCATGAAATATAAAGAATGATTAGTAGAATAACAAAATATAATCCATGAAATAATTATTGTATTATAGGGAAAAATAATTTAATTATTCAAGGTTACAAAAAAATGATTAAACTAAAAACATTATTTATATTATAAATTATATGTTTTTGTTTAAAAGTTAAATTTATAATATTTAGAGTATGAAATTTACTGAATTTTAATTTATATATAGATAATGAATAAAAATTCATTCATTTATTATTAATTATTTTGAAATAAATGTGAAATAATTTAATGTGAAAAATACCATGTTTTAAAATAATTATTTTTATATTCATAATGTAATATTTAATTAATAAATTAAATGAATCATTAATAAATAACTATTGAAATAAAATTTATTGATCATATAAAAATTAAAATAATTTAAAATTAATCTTAAGTTTATTAAATGTAATTATATAATAATAAATTTATTTAATTCTTAAAAATATAGTTTTTCTTAAAATTATTTTCCCATGTTACATGTAAATACATTAAAATTAAATATTATCAACATAAATAAAATGCATATTTTTTTGAAGAATAAATTTTAAATTTGGTAAAAAAAAGATTTTATTTTTATGGATAAAAATAAGTTACTCAGGTAAAAATTAAGTTATCATATTGAAGGTAAAATGAAGAAAATATGTTTAAAAATGGGTTAAATAATAAAAATATCAAGAAATATTATCTTTGAATTAGTGAATGATAGATTTATCAACCTATCATTATATATTATCCATTAATATTACACTTTCAATACACTTTCCTTTGAAAATGATAACCTTATTCATTAGGGAATGGGTATTTGTGTAAATGACATACAAATCAACTAGAAAAAGACCAATCGTATACCTCCCATGTCCACTCTTTACCTTTGGCTCTATAATGAATCCTTACACATTTTTCTGCTTTTAATGTGTTTTTAGAAATTTTTTCCCCTCTATCCTAAGAAGGAAGTATAAAACCTTCATTCCGAATAAATCCATTTTGAGATGGAGTAAATTCACCAAAAGGGATTAATGTTATTTAATATGAGTTGGGTGTAAAGTTAAGTGTTTATTTTCCAATATCATAATAAAATAATGATTATTTATGTTCAAACATCTTTTTAGAGAGAAAAAATCTTTATAAAACCCCATTTATTTTCTTCTCTCCTAGTTATTTATAGGTTTTACAAGTATTTTTACGATTTCACATTCCTTTGGTTTACAATTTAACAAAATAGTTCCTTGTACGTGTAATTGTCTTCATCAATTATTTTTCGTCCATGTTATTTCTCCCCTATGCTTGTATTCTTTAATTTTATTAAAAAATTTATTCTATATACTTCTTTGATTTCTTATGGTCATATTGTATTTTCATTTAATTTCATTATAAAAGTATTAATGGAATCAATTTTTTATTTTTGTTTCACATTGTTAATTTTATATTGTCTTTGACTTTCATTAATGGTGTTTGAAAAGAATATCTTTTTTAAAATTTTATAAATGATATCATTTTCCCATTATCTTCTATGATTTTCATTATAAAACTATAATTGTATGTTTTCATGATCTTTAAGTGTATTTTATATTTCAGTTTTTACTATGTATGTGCTCTGATGAAGTAAAAATCTAATTTATCTAGATTTATTTTGACCATGTCTTGTGGAAATTTTCCAAGAACCCATTTATTTCTCATAGTTTATATAATTTATGAAATTATTATTATTATTAACTTGTTGATATAGTATAAATGTGTAAAATTTATCATTATACAACGGGTGAGTCATATATATCTCTCTAATGCATTGGATAAAGTTTTATATCTCATTAGATAAGGAAGTAAAAATATGGTTATCCCAGGTTCTAAAGGCTAGGGGATGTATTTTTGTAGCCCGAGTCTTAAAGGTTATGAGGAATATATGGTTATCCCAAATTCAAAAGGTTATTTTCCATGGGTAAATCGCACAAGTACATAATTTTTATGGTGTAGGTAGTTATACCTAGTCCAAACTCTTATGGGGCACATGTTTTTATCCCAAGTTCACTATAGTATATTCATGTGTTTATCCAAGTTCACTATGATATGAATGTTTTGGTGGTTAACCTTGAAATATGTTATAATTTATTTCCTAATGTTTTTACCACATTATTATGTTATGAAAAATATCTATGTCATGATTATTGAATCTAGTTTCCACACTCTTATCCCATTTTTCTTAAGTTATACCAAAAGAATCATGTCACGAGTCATGTATTATGATAAATGTTTTATTAGGTATGATTTTATTATGTTATGTTCATATACCATACTATTGTTCTCATTACTAAATTTTAATTATATTCTCACTTATTATCTTTGATCAACAATTCTTATGATTACCCTTACCAATCATTTTAGATCACTGCTTTATTTTTTTACATTCCCTATGATATAAATATTGTTATAGAATATGATATCTCTAGAAGAGGGTTTAATGTATTGAAACTATGGTGAAATGTTAACAGTGTTATAAAATAAGTTATTTATTAAACTAATATTAAATGAATCAAAACCTATTGTTTATGGGGTAGTATTTTTCATGATATGGAATCAATATTATTGAATGATGATCAATTATGTAAGTATGATACGCTTGGGTCATCTAAATTCATATCAAGGTGGGGTATAGTTGTTTTTTTGGGATTAGTTCATGATAAATAGGAGGACAAAACCTAAAATTACCTATAATGAACCAAAGTTTATTAGGATAAACATAAAATGAAATCAGTTTAAGGTGTCATGTTTTTGTACATATTAATATTGTCTTCAATTATCATACTATTGTAGAATCTGGTTATTATCGATTGATAAACACACTTTCTATTTTGGTTTCAATAAGGTACTAAAGATTAATTGATGAATTTGGGATGGTGTTATGTATTCTCAATATTGGAATACTCTTTTTTGAGAATAGTTCTTTGAACTATTTCATATCATGAAATTTCTTAAATAATATAAATTTGTGTCCTCAATTGAAAGATAGAAAATTATCAATGAAAATTCATAGTGGTGTGATGATTTTAACAAGTTTCTACAACTCTTCTTTGATAAATTTTGTTGGAATGTTTTTCCTATAAATCTTATTATTGTCTATTTATTATAATGTTATATTATTTTTTGAATAGACTGGAACTCTCCTATAGAGATACCATTTTAATATTTAGAGGAAGGAAATAAAATTCCATATCCCAACTCAACCAATGATCATTTATCAGTGAAACAGTAACCATGAACTCCCTATGGAAATTAATTCTACTATATGGGTTTTAAGACATAATCAAGATGGGTATTTAGATCATATGGTTAGGGAGAAAATTAATAATGATTCTATTTTTATTGTAAATAAATACATTGATGTTTTTTAATAGATTCGTGTCTGTATACTAGATCATGAGGTTCAGTTTTTATTATATCTTATACCTAGTTTTATACATATATAAAATAATACTCATAGAATAGACCTTATTTAATTATATGAATAAAAGAAGAAACTCCAGGGGTTTAAAAAAGTGTCTTATATTCCCATGTGCTTCACCATTGGGTGTACAATTCCACTTTGTTAAGATAAATGATGGATCAATGTATCCAGGTATTGGTTATTCCATAAACATAATAAGATTATGATAATGAATAAAATAAATTTACCACATATAAGTGATTTTTTTTTATAAACTACATGGGGATCAATAATTCTAAAGGATTAAAATTTAATATAGATATCATAAATTATGGGTAGAAATATTTTATGTACCCAAGAAAACCCTTCACACTATATATAGAAACTATGAATTCATTGTGATTCTATTAGGACTTAAATATCCCTCTTACATATTGATTAATTTTATAAATAATTTATTTAGGGATTACCTCAATCAATTTATGTAATTGCTTGAATATTATTTCTCATATGTTCTCAAAAAATATAAGATCATTAAGATCATTTGAGTATTGTGTTTCAAACCTTAAGAAAAGAGAAATTTTATGCCAATTTTTTCCAATGTGAATTATGGCTATAAAAAGTCTCAATATTGGGATATGTTATCAGGAGTGAGGGTATATGTAAGGATCCTTCAAATATAGAGTAGATTGATTAATCAGAAAGACTAAAAAAATTAATAGATATCCATTGATTCTTTATTGGATGGATACTATCTATTTTTTGAGAAATTTCTTTTGACAGTTAAATAAACAAACCAAGTTGACTTAAAATGGAGACAAGATCCTTTGGAAAGATAAATGTGATTAACATTTCATGGATATAAATAGTACGGTTTTCACTTGATTTATTGTCACACTACCTTTTAGTGGAGAAGGTTTTATGATACATTAATTCTTCATAAAAGGTATTGTGATGTTTTATGATGTTTGAGTGGTTACATATGAATCATTTCAACTTAAGGTTCAGGAGAAAAATTACATCTTGTTTGATTTTGAGTAAGCACTGATAATATTATCATTAATGAGAGGGAGGAATATTTTTCACATATGTTTTTTATAACATCCAAAGGTTTTAAAAGTAAATAAAAATGCATGAAACACTAAATACCTACATAATTAATCTTTTTTAGTTATAAAATATCTTTCAAACATAATTTTTCCTCTTATATGATTTTCATTTTGAAAAATGATAATATACGGTTTTGATTCGTAAGTTATTTAGATTCTGATAGATATAACATGTTTTTTTGGTGAATAGTAACATACCATTATTAATATTAATATGAATAGTAATATGATCCTTATTAATAGTAAATCATATTATTATTTTATTTTCTTAAGGTTACAAGATAATTATATCATGATTAATTCTTTCAAACTGATATAAAATGAGGTATAGTTTTAAAATTGTTTTTCTTGAATAAGTTATGATTTGATTTAAAAAATAAATCATTCATATTTAAAAAATTATTTTTAAAAAAATGGTGTCAATTTTTGAATTTTAAACATCGAAAAATGATTATGGTGAATTTTTTGGGATTTTTATGTGAAAGTTGAGTTTTCAGTGAATAGTAAAAATATAGTTTTAAGTTTTCAGTGTGTTTAATGATGTCATAATGATGTAATAATGATGAAATCATTATGGTAAACCTATAAGGATTACAATACGATATAAGGTGTCCCAATTGGCCATTATCGTGGGAAAGCCTAGGGTTTGAAAATACCACTAATGAGGTGTCCTTGGAAATTAATTGTTAACTCCCTCACTGTCACTATAAATACCACCCTCACCCCCTCTTCCTCTCACAACTCTAATGCATTAAGAATTTCATAAATTCTTTCTAATTCCCCTCCCAAGTCTCTTCCCCACGTCCAATACCTACTGTTCTCACCAAAAGGCAAAAACCAAAGGCCTTAAAAAATGATCTCAAGGAGAAGAGATCAAGAGGTAAAGATCATCTTTAATTTTCTTGGGTTTTATTTTTGATTCTTTTCATTTCCTAAAATATCTTATCTCACCATATAATAGAGGCATGAAATCTCAATTATTATATATATACATAATTTTAATCATTTTTATGGGAAAATTCATCATTGTTCTTCCTCTCCTCTACCTCTTATTCTAATAATATAAACATTGTCTCTAATGTGTCACTTTACTGACATTATGTACGACACATCTTTAATTTCATTTACATCCTTCAAATCTAGTTGTAAAAACATTTTAATGGTAAAAATAGTTTTTGAAGTGTATTATATAACCTATATTACGTTCTGTAATAAACTTGTACTCATAATATTAAAGGTATATGTGAAACAAGTTCATAATTATCAATGAACTACCAAGACGATCTAAATGAATAACATTAATGATGTATATAATGATTCATCATCTTACCATTTAAAAAATATTTATGGAATAATTTAAAATTATATAAAAATATTAATGAATAATCATTCAACTTATAGGGGTTCACTTCCTTTTGACATAAAAATTCGTCACGAACCAACCATGGAAACCAAGTGAAACATGCACAAACAATAATGGAAAAAAATATTATTAATAAATGGATCGAATAATGTTATATAATGATCATATAAGGTGTTTTAAACATGATTATGATTATTTAAAATATTAATTACACCCTTTTAACCTTTATACATGTGGTTTAAACAAGTTTTAAGTAAGACGAACCCGAGGTAAGGGAATTCTTAACCCAATATCCATTCTTTGGGTTAACCTTCTAATTCATTAATTATTTGGTATTAAAATTTTTATTTTTTAATAAATTTAATTTATATTATATTTAATTATTTGTATTTATAGTGTATTTACATATCCCATCCACTCTATTAATTCTCAGTTAAATTTTTGGATAATTGTAAGGGGATTTTCTTTTAAAATCCTATTTTAAAATTCTGTTTTACAAAATTCAAAAGAAATGTTTTTAGGTAATTATTAATGTTTTATGATTATGTTCTGGTTATTGTAAATTCTTTAAGATGAAACGTGGGACCTATATCTCCATCCAATGCATTGGATGTGTGTAATTTGGAGTTCAGTCATATAGTCACTCCAAGTATAATTGTGATGGTTACACCATAAGGGAGTCATGAGGGTTACATTGTAATGTATCAATGAGGGTTACAAAATATAAAGTTTCCACGAGGGTTGCAGTATAGTTAAGTAATTACCCAATATAATATTACAATATTATATATTTTTATTAATGTTTTATTTAGAAATCATTTTTCACAGAGTAAGTATATATGTGTGAGAAGTATATCCTTGTGAAATGATTTCTAATGTTTTTAGGTAATCATGGACTAATGGTTCCTTTACTTTTTTTTATACCTCTTACTAATCTTTTTATGCCCATAACATGTTTTTGATCGTTTTTCAAAGGTTATAAGGATGTGTAATAGAAATAAAGAAGTCAAGCTAATTATTATGAATACTTGTTAATGAAAAAATGGTGTTGTTTTTTGTTAAAAAATCCATGTTTTGGATGAAATTGATACTATTTTAATGGTTCCCACATTGTATTATTGTGGGTTAATATTTATGATTTATTTATTAAATTTTAAAAACTCTTAAATGAATAGTTTTTAGGGAATGTAATGAAGTTAAATCTAGATGAAATAGCTAGATTATGCAATGTTTAAGTCTAGGTCCTTATAGTTGTTATCTGATCATGGTTTAGATAACTTTAAGGGTTAGGATGATGTTAATAGAATGCGATAAATTATTTTTACCTTATTTTTATTCTGAAATGGTATAGAATTTATAAATTACAATTCTTCTTTAACTAAGATATATTGGTTCGGAATGGTTTTCCACAAAAGAAACAGAGAAGCTAAAAGTTGGAAGGAACTGAGAGGCTGATATCTCTCCGAATCCACAACCAAGAATGTTGGGAATTGGAACCCACTTGTTTGTTATAGTAACGAATCAACTATGATAGGAAATAAATAGTGATGGAATCCATGAAAGAGAAAAAATGGATCTACCAAAAATGAACATAATGATAGTGGAACATTTTATGAGGCAACACCCTCCTACATTCAGTGGATCTTCTTACCCAGTAGTGGCTGAAGGATGGATTAAAGCCCTAAAAAAGATATTATATGTTATGGGATTCTCATATAATCACAATGATAGTCTTTACATTTATCATTTTAAAGGTGATGTTGGTCAGTGGTGTTCAAAGGTCAATAATATATGGGATAGAGAGGAGATTAATGCCTTAGAGTAGGATTAATTTAAAGGTATTTTACTTGAAAAATATTTTTATAACATGGTTCAACATAGGATGGAGAATAAATTCAATGAATTGAGTCAAAATGAGGAAGATTCAGTGGTTGTGTATGAAGAAAACTTCACCCGACTGGAAAGGTATGCTCCAAATTTTATTTAGGGTCTTGGGAGAAAAATTAATTGGTTTTACTCGTAATTGAAACCATGATACTGAAGGGAATTAGCCTACTAAAAATTCTAAGGTTATGAGAAACCATTCCTATGTGTTGATAGGGTATAAATGGAGTTTTCTAATGATCACATGTATTTTGATGACAAATAGAAGAAGAGGTCCAGATGGAAAGCGTTGTGTGAGAATCAATCAAAGAAATATTCAGGTATGAAATTCATGTTTATAGATTTTAAAAAGTGTGGTAAAAAGAACCCTATGGGATGTCTTACAAAAAACAGGAATTCTCTTCAATGTGGTAATTTTATACATAGGCCAGAGATTGTAATGAAAATTATCTTAAGATCAATGCAGATAATAAAACTATAAAGTGGCTAATAATGTCGTGAGATGTGTCATTATGAAAATACCTACCCATAAAAGGATCTGATTGATGGAAATGAGCCATACTATAAGTAGAAAGTTGTAGTGATATCCTTTGCGACTATATCAAAAGATGTGGGTCCATCCAATTAAGTGGTATCATGTACTTTTTTTATTTACTCAGATTTTTCTAAACTCTTTTTTGATACAAGGTCAATATATTCATTTATTTATGAGAAATTTTCTAGTAAATTCAAAATAGCACCTCAAAAAATGAGACCAGAACTTATTGTTAATACACCATGTAAAAGTTTACATAAAAAACGAATTTTAAGAATCTTTTGAATGTTATATTTGTAAATTAATTACCTGCAAACCTTTTTGTTTTCCCCTTCCAAGAGTTTTATGTCATTAAGGGAATGGATTGGCTTTCTATTTATCATGCTAAGATTTATTTTAGAGATAAAGAAGTTATTTTTTAGAAATAGTTTCATTTTTAATACAATAATGAACCCATAAAATTGATAAAACATCAAGAAGATGGGAAACTCTTGAATGATGAAAATGAGATTTATCTGCCTCATATTTTTTAAAATAAGGGAAGTGCTCAAATTAATGATGTACCAATGGTAAAAGAATACCTTGATGTTTTCCCTGATGAGTTACCAAGTGTTATAACTAATCAAGAAGTTGAATTTAAAATTGACATAGTTCATTATGATAAGAAAATTTCAAAACCCCATTTTTGAATGACTCAAATAGAACTTCTTGATTTAAAAAATGAGTTGAATGAGTTTCTTGATAAAGAATTCATTCATCCTAGCACTGAACCATGGTGTTCTCTTATTTTGTTTATTAAAAAATAATATAGTTCCATAATACTTTGAATTGATTATAGTGCTTCGAATAACATTACTGTATAGAATAAGTATCCTTTTCCTCATATCGATGATTGTTTTATCTGCTCTAGGGGGGCCAATATTTTTTCAAGAATGACTTGAGATCTGGATACCATATGTTGTAAGTGATTGAGTATGAAATTCCAAAAGCATCTTTTCAAACTAGATATAGTCATTATGAATTTTTTTATATGTCATGGTGATAACTAATTCACCTAATATATTCATTGATCTTATGAATAAAAAATTTCATGAGTTCATGGATATGTTTTCGATTGTCTTTTTGATGAAATTCTAGTATATTCTATAATTAAAGAGGATCATAAAAAACATCTAAGGGTTGTTTTAAAACCATAAAAGAAACGAAACTATATATAAAATTCAGAACTTTTTGATTTTGGATAAAAAAAAATTCTTTACTTAGTCACATTATTTCTAAATATAGTATAAATATTGATCCTTCAAAAATGGAAGTTGTTGAAGAATGTCCAAGACCCACAAATATAATCAAGATTCATAGTCTTCTTTTTTTGGAAGGCTATTACTGGAGGTTTGTTGAAAACTTTTCATAGTTATCTAGTCCACTGACTAATTTATCTCGAAAAGCTGTTAAATTAATTTGGAAAAAATAATGTGATAATTGTTTTCAGGAATTGAAAAGAAGATTTGTGAATGTTCCAGTTCTGACCCTACCTTCCAAAAATGGTGAGTTTTTTTATCTAAAGTGATAATTCATTCAAGGGAAATGGTTTTTTTATATAGAATGATCGGGTAATTGTTTATTCTTTAAAAAAACTAAAACCTCATAAGTTAAATTATCCCACACATTATTTTGAATTATCATCTATGGTATTTTCTTTGAAAATATGGAGACATTATTTATATGGATCCAAGTGTGAAATATATACTGACCAAAAAATTATGAAGTACATATTCACTCAAAAAGGAATTAAACGTGAGGTATAGAAGATGGATTGAATTGATAAAATATTATGATTTCACAACCAATTACCATCCTGGAAAAGCAAAAAAAGTGGCATATTCCTTGAGTCGAAAACATCAAGTATCATTAACTATGTTTTAGCTGGAATAAGACCCGTTAATTAATGACTTAAGGAATTTTGGATTGAATTTTGTTGGTGAAGAAATTATAATATTTTGTTTCTTGTTTTAGTGTAGTCATCTTTTTCACACAATTAAGAAAGCATAGAAGGCAGACATGGAGCTATAGAAAAATATAGAATTGGTTAAAATGGGTATGTTTCACAATTTAACATAGTCAAATATTGTGTTTTGAGATTTGGAAAAATATTTTTTGTGCCTTGTGATTTTTATATGTGGAAAGAATTATGGTGTGAGGCTCACAGTTCTTCATTTTCAGTTCATCCTAGAAATTCTAAGATGTACAGAGACCTTTGAGAGTATTATTGATGGAATGGAATGAAAAGAGATATTGCAGATTTTACCATGAAATTTTTGACATGTCAACTGGTTAAAGAAGAGTGGTAGTTACCGAAGGGGATACTTTAGCCTTTACTAGTGTTAGAGTGGAAATGGGAAAATATATCTATGGAATTTGGTGTGGGATGACCAAATGCTTCTCTAGGTAATAAGGCAATCTGGGTTATTTTTGATTGACTGACTAAATCTGATCATTTCCTTCTAATTTGAGATACTATGTATTTGGATCATCTTTCTCGAATGTACCTCAAAGATTTTGTTTGGTTAGATAGAGTCTCTATTTCCTTTGTATTTTACCATGATCCCAGGTTCACTTCAAACATTTGGAAGGGCCTTTATAATTCCCTATGAATAGAATGAAATTTTAGTATAAATTTTCAACCTCAAACAGATGGGAACTCAGAAAAGATGATTCAGAATTTGGAGTATACTCCTCGAGCTTGTTCAATGTATTACCTGGGATGTTTGGATCATCATATTTCTTTAGTTGAATTTTCATATAATAAAAGATTTCATTCTAGTGTATAGATGGAACAATTTGATGAATTATATGAGAAACAGTGTGAAAATCCATCTTTTTGCGATGAATTCAAGAAAAGGATGTTAATGTGAACAAAATTAATATAAGAGGTGGTTGAGAAAGTGAAGATGATCCAAAAACATAGGAGGACAGCTCAGATCAGGTAGAAAAGTTATACATATAATAGGAGGAATGAATTTTCATTCATGGTAAGTGATCATGTTTTTCTTATAATCTCTCCATGAAAAAGTGTTATGCATTTTGGTAAGAAAATGAATCTGAGTCCATGGTTCATTGGACCTTATGAAATCTTGGAGAATGTTGAACCATTATCCTACAAAGTATATTTTCCTCAGATTTTATCTCATGTACTAAATTTTTTTCATGTTTTGATGTTGAGAAAGTATGTTCCAGATTCTTGTCATGTTTTGATCCCCAAAATAGTTCAGCTGGAAGAGAGCCTTTCTTATGAAGAGAAACCTATTCATATTGTTAATCAAAGAGAAAAAGTATTATGGAATAAGATAATCCACCATGTAATGGTTTTTTGGAGAATCCACATGGTTGAAGAGGAAACATGGGAATCTGAAAATGTTATGAGGGAAAGGTACCCTCAATTGTTTAATATGTAAATTAAATTACGAGAATACAATTTCCATAAGGTGGGGAAAATGTAACTCTACAAGGTTTTAAAAATATATTGAAATTTATAAAACACAAAATCTCTACATAATGAACCTTTTTAGTAATAAAATTTCTATTGAACATAATTTTTCTGCTTCTATGATTTGAATTTTAAAAAATTGAAATCTACGGTTCTAGTCAGTAAGTTATTTGGAGTCTGATAGAACCAAAATGTTTTGTTGGTGAATAGTAACATAACATTAGGAATAGTAATATGAATAGTAATATGACCTTTATGAATATTTAATTATATTTTTATTTTATTTTCATAAGGTTATAAAATTATGAGATATTGATTAATTTTCTCAAGGTGATATAAAATGAGTTAAAGTTTTAAATTTTATTTTTTTTTAAATTATGATTTAATTTTAAAATTAAATTAATAATATTTAAAAAAAACTTAAAAAAATTATTTTATTTTAGAAATGTATATATATAATAATGGATAGCGAAAAGTTTTAGGGTTTTATAAGATATTTGAATTTTTAGTGAAGAGTAAAAATATAATTTTATGTGTTCTGTGTGTTTGGTGACATCATAATTATTTAATAATTATGTAATCATTCTAGTCTACTCATGAGAATTAAAATATGGTAAGAGGTGTCCCATGTGGAAAATACCATGGGAAAAAAATAGGGGAAATCCCATGGTTTGTCAAATACCACTAATGAGGTGTTCTTCTAAATTAATTAAAAACTCCCTCACATTCACTATAATTATCGCACTCACTCCCCTCTTCCTCTCACACCTCTCAAGATTTGATCATTGTAAGAATTATACCCAATACCCTTCCCAAGGATCTTCGCTACATATAGTTCCTACTGGTCTCACCAAAAGGCCAAAACCATATGACTTAAGGAGGATCTCATGTAGAATATATCAAGAGGTAAAGATCATCTTTCATTTTCTTGTGTTTTATTTTTAATTCTTTTAATTTCTTATACTCTCTTATCCTCCCCTTATCCAATAGGAATGAAACACCTATTATTATATATATTCTAGACTATTATCATGTTTATGTAAAAATTCATCATCGTTCTTCCTCTCCTCTACCTCTTATTCTAAAAATATAAACATTGTATGCGATGGGTCGATTTATCGACATCATGGATGATGCATCCTCAATTTCCATTACTTCATTAAAATATGGATGTAAACCCATTTTAATTGTAAAACAAGTTTTTAAAGTGTATGATATGACCTATCTTATGTTCTATAACTAACTTATACGCATAATATTAATGGTATATGAAGAAATAAGTTCATGATTATCGAAGTACCGCCAAAATAATCTAAATGAATATCACTAATCATTTATCTAATGATTAATCATGTTACCATATAACCAAAATGATTTATGGAATCATTTAATATTATTTAAACATATTAATAACAATTTATTCTACTTATGGATATTATCTTCCTTTCGACAAGAAAATCTGTTAAGAACCAATAATGGAAACGAAGTAATGCACACACCCAAAACAATTGAAATAATAAAATATTATTAATAATTGGGTCGAATGATGTTATAAAATTATTCTATAAGGTGTTATAAACATTATTATTCTCTGTAAAATATTAATAACACACTTTTAACCTTTATTCAGGAGATTTTAAACAAATATGAAGTAAGACTAACCTCAGGTAAGGGAATTCTTAACCCAATTTCCATTCTTTGTGTTAGCCTTCTACTTCATTAATTTTGTGGTGTTAAAATTATTTTTGTGTTGAATTTTGTTTATATTATTTTTAATTAGGTGTATTTACAGTGTATATACATATTCCATCAACTCTATTAATTATCACTTCAATCATATGATAATTGTAAAGGTATTTTATTTTAAAATTGACTTGTAAAATTCTGTTTTACAAAATTACAAAGAAATTTGTTTGTGAAATTATTCATGTTTTATGATTATGTTATATTTCTTTTGAATTTTTTAGGATTAAGGGTGGTACCTATATCACCCTCCAATTAATTTGGTATGTGTAAATTAAAGATTAGTTTTATAGTTACTCTAAGTGTAACTATGATTGTTACACCATAAGGTTCTCGGGAGGGTTACATTGTAAGGTAACTATGAGGGTTAAAAATCATAAGGTATCAACTAAGGATAAAATATAATTTAGTAATGACCTGAAATACCCTTATGTATTTATATATTATCTTTAATGTTTTACAAAAAGATCATTTTTCACAAAGTATGTATATATGGATGAGAAGTATCTCTTTGGGAAAATGATTTCATGTGTTTTTAAGTATTCATGGAATAATGGTTCATTTACTTGTTTTAATATCCCTTACTAAGATTTTTATGATCATCCAATATTCTTAAATTTTTTTAACAGGTTATAAGTATGTGTAAGAGAAAAATGAAGTCAAGATAAATGTTATGAATATTTTTTAACGAAATCATCTTGTTGTTTTTTGTTAAAAACTATATGTTTTGGAGGGAATGGATATTGTTTTAATGGTACCCACTTTGTATGATTATGGGTTGATATGTATGAGTTATGTACTAACATTGTAAATCTCTATATTGAAAGGATCTTTGGGAATGTAAAGAAGTAAAATCTAGTTGATATATCTATATTATGTAATGTTTAAGGTCATGTCCTTATAGTTTTGACATAGTAAAATCTAAAAGATGCCAATTATGAGTGAAAAGTTACTTTTTAATCTTAAAAAACATACTAAGGGGGATATCTCATTTGAAACTATATCTTGATTTATTTCTATCTTATAAATACCTCAACTATTATCATCATTGAAAAATGATTAAAATTGTGGGGATTTAATTTATTTATGAGTTGATAATGTAACACCTCAGGTTTTAGGAAACATATTTTTCATTTAAAATATATCCATATAATTCATAAATATTGTTTTCTATTCTTTCAAAATAATTTAACATTGGTATAAAATACTTTATATAATATATCAAACAAACAATCAATAAATTTTTTCACTCATAATTTAACATTACAATAAATTCACATGGAATAATGTATTATGTTGATTATTATATACCATTGAAGATTATATCCCTTAAAAGTGAATATTTTGAAATTTTATAATAAATAGAAATGAATAATATTTTAACAACTAGAAAATCCCTTCTATCATCTTAACCCTTTAAAATTGTAATTAGTTTAGTTAAACTTATATTTAAAAAAACATCATGAAAGGAGAAATCATGTTATAAAATCCATAACAAATACAATAGAAATTAGAAGTGTTCTTGTTGATGATATAATGGGATGAATTTACTAGATTTAATGTTGGTAATATTGTAATTTTATTCATATTATAAAATGGTATATAGTTTTTGGGTACTAAACTACTAAACATGTTATGGGTTTGGAAATAACGATATATAGTGAATATTCTTAATATTTGTTTAAATGTAAAAAAGTATAAATTTTCCTTATAAATATTTTTTTAAGAATGAAATAAATGATTGTTTAATTTAATTAAGAGATACTAATTAATTTTTCAAAATAATGTTAATTATAATGAAAATATTTTTCTGAACTACACAATTTTTATCAATTTCTTATTCTTAATGGTGATATCATTACATTATATCAATAAAATTAAACATTTTATTAGTAAAATAACATAATAAAACCAAATAAATAATTATAGATCTATAAGATACATACTATTAATAATTCATCTTCAGCCAAAAAAGGATTATTTAACAATATTATTTTATTATATATTATATATTTTTATTTAAAATAAAAAATTTATATATGTTGAGTATAAAATATAATGAAATGATTAAATATATACATATACATATAAATTAATAAAAATTCAATCATTTATTATTATTTGGTTAAAAATAAGGGGAAAAGCATTCAATGTTAAAAGATATATTTTTCAAAAATTATTTCCATTTATGTTGTGTATTTTACCATAATAAATTAAATTAATAATAATTTTAATGGAATGTATTTATAATAAATATAATAAAATTATTTAACATTCACATAATTATTATTAAATGTAATTAAATAAAAATGAATTCATTTTATGTTTAAAATGTGTCTTTTATAAAAATAGTACTTCACATTAAAAGTTTTTATATTAATATTTATTTGTATCACCTTTCGAAATTAAATATAATAAAATGAATTTAATAATTTTAATCATATTTTTCTATACTTTATTATTATTTAAATTTTATTTTTGTGCATAAAAACAAGTTATCAAGGATTAAAACAATTTTCCATTGTGAATGAAAATTATAGAAAATGGGTTTCTCTAGGGGAAAATACAAAACAGATATATGGAAACCATATATTTTAATGAATACATGAGGGAATTATATTCATACCTTCATCTATTATCCATTAAATATCCTATTTAAATATTCATTTATTTTAAAATGAAAACCTCTTATATTAAAAAACTTTTATTTTTGTAAATGCCCCTTTAAATTATTTTATAAATGGATACCTCCTCCTCCCATCCCAAACATATTTTCCATAATTTATCACTTTAATCAAAGACCATGGTCTTATAATAATATATTTTTATACATTTTGGAACCTGTGGTCCCAAGAATTAGTCCTAAATCATTCATTTCAAAAGAAAAATTTTTCAGAAAGAGGGAATTAATTAGAGGAGTTAATGATATTTCATAGAAGTTGAGTGTAAAGGTATATGATTATTTTCCAATACCACTTTGAAATATGAAAAATTTATACTTAAAATACATTTGGATAAATTGTATGTTTTCTTTATATGAAACTTGATTTATTTTCATCTACACTAAATATTTATAGGGTTTACAAGTCTTTTTACAATTTCCCCATCCCTTATTTCTCAATTAAATAAAAGAAATCGAAATTAAATCCAAGAATATCTCTTATTTTCATATTGTAATATTTATTATCCATATTGATATTATTTATTATATTTTATAAAATAAATTCCCTATAATTTTATTGTTTCTGAAGGAAATTTTATATTTTTTCTCAAAATTCTTTACAAAATAATTAACGGAATAACTTTATAAGGTTTTCCACTTGAGGAATTTTTTATTGACTTTGAATTTCATTAAAAATGTGTTAATAGAATCAAAAAATTTAACATTTTTTCAGTTTTTCAATTTCCCACAAAATTCTTTAGTAATTATTTTAAAACTCTATATTCTGGTAATTAATGGGAGGAACTATTTTTTATCTTTTGGGGGAAGGATAATTTTATTCAATAGTGAGCTTGAATATATTAAAATTCATGATCTCTCAGAAAACTGAGTTTTGAAAGAAGTCATAGGTGATATTGATAGGATCCTTGTATTTTTTATATGGGATGCCAATGAAAATTGGAAATATTAATAGGCCTTTTGGAAGTGATTATCATGATCCACGCAAGTTTGAGGCATTAATGTGAATAATTTCCAAGATACCCTTCACTTCATTCATGAAAAACTTTTATGGGAGGTGGTTGGGGGTACTTCTCACCAGGGTCATGAAATGGTGTTTTTAGACTATGGGGAGAGAAGCATCAGGAGGTTTATTTTGTCACATGGTTAAGCCTCACTATTCAATCTCAAGGGTAATTTTCATTGTATTTTGGGTAGGGGAGATATGTTTCATGTACCACAAGTAGGTGGGACCAGATCTTGGGTTTCCAAGATATCTGTTAAAGGTTATTACTTTCAGGTAAGTGATGCAACATCTTGTTCTAATAAATGTTTTTTGGATAATGACCAGTGGGGAATTTTTTATCTTATTGATGTTAATGATTACCGGGATCAATGTTTTTTTATGGAATATTTTCAAGATCTTTCTCAATGAAGTAATATTTAAATGTTCTTACTCCTTCATATTATCTTGAACCATGGGGTGACATTTTATATTGTAAGGAGGTGCTGAAAAATTTTCATTTTCTCGTATGGATGGTAAGAAATCAAACAGAATCCACAGATGAAAATTTTAAAAGACTCAGCATTAATTTAGGATCGAGTTGTTCATGTTGTTTGGAATAGTGGGAGGAAATATTAGAGCACTTATTTTTCGAGGGGCATATAGCTCAAATCATCTGGAGTTCTTTTAGAGATTTTATAGGTCTCTATTATAGTTATAATCTACACATTCCCTTTATCAACAAGTGGTTCTAGGGGGAAGATAAAGGGGATTATGAGATTAAATCTAGGGATCTAGTTATCCTTATGGGGTGTTGGTGTTTATGGAATGTAGGAAACAATGTTCATTTTGAGGGAGGTGTGTTCTCTGGTAGGATGATGGTTATCATAACTAAAAACCATCTTCTGGTCATGACCAAGACTGTGAAGAACTAGAAAGACTCCCCCACTTTGAGAACATTTCTCACTAGTATGTCCTCTTCCCAATAGATTTATGGTGCTCCATAGGTTCATAAGGTACATTGGAGTACGCATGGTTTAGTATAAAAGCTCAATACAGATGGTTCATGATCTGTGGGCTCCATGCATGGTAGAGGAGTGGGTCATGACACCAAAGGGAGCTTCATCTTTTCATACTAGTCATTATTTTGGGTTGGTCACTCTCTCAAAGTTGTGGTAATGGCTATATTATCAGGCCTCCTTATATGAAGATAGAGGAATGTTTGTCTAATTTTAGTTGAGACTGATTCTTTAATCATCTATAACTCCCTAAATAAAACCTATGATACTCCATGGTCAATTTTCTATATAGTCCATTGGTGTTAGAGCCTCTTGTGAAACTAAATGGAAATTATACATACTTTATGCAAAGGCAACATGTTGGTGGAATATCTCGATTCCATGTCCAATCGGGTGGTTGACATTACTCACTATCAAAATGAGTATAATCTTCCTCCTGAGGGAGTGAATCTGATTAGAGTTGATGCTCTCAGGCTTCATCACTACATTCCACTTCAAATGGAATTTTTTTTATTCTCTATCTTTCTTACCTTACCTTTTGTAGGTGTACTTATTTATATTCTTACAATAAATAAATAAATGATGATGATGAATAGGGATATGTTCTAACAATAACAACCACCTTTATTCTATGGATTTATTATGACCATGTCTTGTTGAAATTGTCATGATACCTATTTTTTCTCAATAGTTAAATAAGGTATAATGTAATTATGATTTTTTTATGTGACACAAAAATTTATGGTTGATCATTATGTGATGGGTGGGTCTGATATATCCATACAATGCATGGGGTAATGTTTTATATATCATGAGATCAAGACAGTAAATTGGTTGTTAACTGAAGTCCTAATATTCAAGGGGCATGGATGGATAGCCCAAGTTCTAAAGGTTGTGGGAATAGGTAGCTAGACCGTGTCTAAAACGATATGGGGCATTAAAGGTTAGTCATTTGTCTTAAAGGTATTGGGAATAGGTGTTTATGCAACCTAAAAATATATATGGGTAGTGGGTGGTTATCCCAAGTACCAAAGGTTATGAGGAATGAGTGGTTTTCCCAAGTCAAAATCGTTATGGGGTGAATGTGGTTATACAAAATCCCATATATCATGGGCCATTGTCCAGATTAGTCTATTATAATATAAATGTTTGGGTGGTTAACATTGAAATTTTTTAGGATTTACATTTTTATGTTTATACTAAATTCTTATGTTATGAGTCATATATATTCTACTATTGTGGGCAGATGTTTCCATAATTTTATAACTACTTTCTTATGTTATTCCAATAGTCATGTTCCATGAATCGTGTATATGATTTATGTTTTATTGGGTATGATTTTCTTATGTTATGTTCATATACCCTAATTATGTTTTCATACCCACATGTTTATATTATATATGATCACTAACAATCTTCAATTATTAACTTTTATATTTACTATTATAGAGTATCTTATATCACCACTTTATTGTGTATTCATTCCCTAGGATATGAAGAAGTTTATAATAAATGATATGTATAAAAGGTGGTCTAGTGTGGTGTGACTATGTAGAAATGTTAATAATGTCATAAAATAAGTTTTTTATATGTTATATAAAAATAACAAAAACCTATTGTTTCTTAGGAGTGATTTATTTTGATATGTAGTGAATATTTATTTAAAATTATGAATTAGATATGTATGTTATTCTTGGGATGTCTCATTGTACACCACCAAAATTTTGTGAGGAATATTTTTTCCTCAAATAAAAGGATGGAAATATACACATCATATGAACTCTACCCCCATATATGCAATGTATTACATAACTACCAATTCCCATGGGTCATAAACAAATAATTATTAAAAAATTTGAATATGGATTCCTACACTAATTGAAAAACTTTCCTAATATTGATATACTCCCTAGTCCTGCTTCACTACATATCAAACTCTTTTTCCAACTTCCATATACTACACCAATTGTCTAACTCATGTTCATTTCAAATACCTTTATCTTTCCCAAGACCTTGATATATGTATTTTTATAAAATTCATTATTTTTTTAATGAAATTTAGATAGGTAACACATTTATAAGTGATGTGATCTCTTCTCTTCATCTACTATATAATTAGGGGATTATAGTGAAATAATCTATAACTTCACATGATACTCTCAAACTCTATATCTCTCTTATTGAATTAATAATATCTCCAATTTTTTGCATAATTATAATGTTAATTAGTAGGAGTCACTCTCAGAACCAATCTTAAAACTAACACTATTTGTAATACATGAGATTTTTGTTTAATAAATAAAATTTTTATTACAACATATATTACACAATAAAGTTTATTTTCATGATATTCAAACACAAAACTAGAAAATTTTATTCACTATAATGGATGAATCCCATTCTAAAAAAATTATAAAAATATATGGTGCCTCCATAATCTTGAACTCAAAAGGATTATATTCTAAAAATAATAACCAAACTAAATAATGAATTTTCATTATGAAGAAAACAATATGATAAATAATTGACATGATATTGAAACTGAGATAATGATAAGAATTATTTTATAATTAATAATGAAATGTGTTTATAAAGATTAATATAGATGTTTGAATGGTTTTGTGACCATCATAATTGTAGCTTAGAAATACGGCTATTGTAATACTAATTTTACCATGATACATACAAGTTTCCAATAAAATACATTCATAATTTGGTAATGGTATAATAAAAAAAATAAAAAAATATTTGTTAATAAATAAGTGTGTAGTTATGTACAACTGTCATAGAATAAAAAAATTGTTTTAAATGTCTTTTATATTTTCAACATAAAAATCATTAATTTGAAATATAGAAAGATTTTTTTTAATAATTACTTCCATGAACTATCCCGGATACCCTAGTACCATAATAAAAGAGACAGACCAAACATAGCCTAAAGGTAATTTCAAATGACAACATGTTGGAAACTGAAAATAGAATCATTCAAGATAAAAGAGGAAACAAATTTTCCACAAAACAATACAAGATAAAATATTCAAGTATTTTAAACACTCTAATCTGAGAAAGTACTAAAAAATATTTATAACAAAACCCAAATAAGTACAACATCAAAGTAATAATCATAAAGACCAACATACCAATAAAAGATATAAAACTCATGGTCCAAAGTTTCATGATCATCCCCTTCTTCCAAGTGGTACATTTCTTATTCCTATAACTGGAATAATAAAATATAAAAATTCTTGAAGGACAAGTGAGTGTGTGATCTATATATCCCAGTAGGATCTCCCCAAGTGTTCCATAATAGGTGTGCTTATAATAAGAAAAATCATTATTCTAGTATATATAAAATAAGGAATATGATAATATATCATCTTCATATTAAAACAAAACATTCTACTTTTAAAGGATGGAAAACATTTAAAATATGTCAATTGTAAACATTTGTAATAAAATAATTTATATAAATCATTCGGCATGAGTAAAATATTTCTATAATCAATTAAATATATATCAAAACATTTACAAAAGGTACCATGTCCATATTCCATGACGTATGTTAGTTTTTTGTTATAGGATCCACACACTTCTCATATCATTGATCACGAATATGTATGTGTACACATGTCACTCACGATCAGTCCTAATATGACTCATCAGTATCTCGTCAGGGATAATGATGTCGAACTAGGATTTCATTAGTTTTCATCATCAATCCAATGCAATGTGATCTAGTTCATAGCATGCTTGTCACAAGTAACCCACTGACTACCGAAGATCTCATGTGCTCAATCAATCAGTAAACAATGGAAAATCATATCATTTAAAATAAAACATCAATTGAAAATAAATTTTCCAATTTTAAATTTCAATATGCCTATTCAATTTCAAAACCAAAACATGGGTTTTTTATCATTTAATACCTTTTAAATACGAAAAAATAATATTTTTCAGAACATCAATTTAATCCATTTTTTCCAAAACAAATCTCAAATCTTTCAATCAATTGCATTACTTCAAAAACACACCTCTAATTTAAATTTCATTGTAGTTTGGGGGTTTCTCTAAAATACTTTCCCTTTAAAATTACAAAATAAAATAATGTAGAATAAGATTTTAATAAATCAATTGAAATCCATTTCACACAAATCAATAAAATCATGGTTTCAAATGTATAGAAATCTCCCACGGAACCACCTACTATTAATCAAAGAACAAGAAACAACACCTACAATGAGATCCACCAATGTAGAACAATGGTGTAGAAGATCAAGAACTCAAAATTGGAATCAATATCCAATTAAATGGAGTTTTTATCCATCAAATACGTCTTAATCAATCCAACTCTTTGGGGGAATGGATGAGAGATTAGAAGAAACTGAAAGAAGGAAGATCTGCTTTCTAGAGATAGACTGGATCTTCCACTGGAAAATTGTTTCTCCAAATGTGGGGTTTGCGGAACCAAAATCACCCCTAGAGATCCCTCATAGATAAATAATTCACATTAGTGTTGAGTGAGGAGATTATGGATTTAAAATGGGGGATTATGAATTAAAAAAATCAAAATAATGTATGCCAATTCACATGGTTTTCTTAGAAGGGACACATAGTTAGGAAAACAATATTCCATAATCGTGCTCCCCCTCAAGAATCACTACCCAAGGTGTATATTGTTTCTTGGGTGGGTGCATAGTTTTTGAAATAGTGAAGCAACCATGAAAACCCTCACTATCCAGGGTTTCATGGTTTACATAGGGGGCACTATTTGGGAAACCTATGTGCCAAATATGCACAACCTAGAAAACCTCCAAAATTTTCAAAATTTCACCTGAAGAACCCCTAAACAATATCCCACCAAAAGGGTAACAATCACAGGTTAAATAATACTTAAAAATAAGTAATAGGATGTTAAAACCTCCCCACCATAAGAACATTTTATCCTTATAAAACCTATTAAGAATTTTCTATATCAAAGAGATGAGTTAATTAATATCTCATCAGTGCCACATAGTCCCATATATCATGAGAATTAGAACCATGTTGTAATATCACATCTACCAAAGGTATCATCCTCACATGAATTACCTTAATCTCATAATCATAAATCCTAACTTGATGCTCAGTCAGAGATAAGTCAAGATAAACATCTAGATTTTCCCAACTCAAGACATGAGATTGGTCAAAAAGATACTTTTGAAGCAGTGATACAGAGAACACATTATGTATAATTTCGACTGTGGTAGAATTACTAAATAGTAATACACCTTTCCAATTTTCTCAACAACCTCAAAAGGTTTCAGAAAATAAGGAGAAATCCGTCCTTGCCTACCAAGATTTCGATGACCCAAAAGAGGTGAAACTCTCAAGAAAACCCGGTCACAAATAGAAAAATCTAGTGGTCTATGATGAAGATCAAAATAATATTTATACCATCTCTATGACTTCAAAATTCTCTAAAAAATAAACTAAATCTTCACTACTGTTTCTCAGACCAAACTTGGTCTAAAAAAGAAATTATTTCCAATTTCTATCCAACATAATGGATATTTACATGGCCTACCAAACGAGGGCACAAAAGGGGCCATTCATATCATGGAATGGTAACTATTTTTATAAGAGAAGACAACCACTCCTATATGGTCATCCCAAGCTCCACCAAAATCAAGAACACAAAATCAAAGTATATATTCAAGGATTTGTATATCCCTTTAATTCTGGAAATTTTTATTCAGATGGTACATCATACATAAAAAAACCAATGATTCCATCGCCTTCAGAAGGCCTAAAAAGGATAGGTAAAATGGGGATCTCTATCAGATACTATAGTAGATAGAACTCTGTGCAACTAAATAATCAATTTCATACTGATATTTCTTACCTCATCAACTTTGTTTGTATCATGAATGGGTATAAATTGATCTATTTGGGATAGCCTATCGATTTGAACCCATATTGTATTATTTTTTCTAGGGGTGTGTGGAAACCCAACCATAGTGTATATAAATATCTTCCCACCTATTACTCGATATTAGAAGTGGATGAATCAAACCCAAAGGATTAGGATGCTTAGCCTTAACCTATTGGAATGTATAGTAGTGTGAAACAAATTAAATGATGTATCATCTCATACTTTACTGGAAGAATCATCACTGCATATCATAGATCATCTTTTTGGTTCCTGGGTGCACAACCTAGTTGGAATTATGGAAATCCCCAATCACATATTTTATCATGTATAATGTCATAATAAACTAATTCAATAAACATATAATACACTTTTTCAAGAAATACAACTCTACAAAGGTATCCCTACCATGAAGAGAGCACTTAATTATAAGGAAATCATAATAAATCTATTGTTCCCAAATAATATTCTCTAGAAAAGTAGAGGTCAACTGGACACTAAAAAATATAACTCATCTTAGATTTTTCATGCTTCTATATGTAACTGTGCAAGAAGATCCATTAAGTTCAACTCTTTTGATGATTATTTCACAGCCTATGTAAAACGTTGCATGCTTATAGAATCATCAATGAAATTCCCTTCCCCTAGGGTATAGAAAATGTTGAAATAAAATTTTTTTAGGAACTCCTCCCAATGCCTTTGGAAGATATTCAAAAAAACAATTAAACAAGATATAACTCAGAATATTATGGTAATAAGACATGGTAAACCATTCTCTAAAAAGCTGTGTCTATAAAATCCAATTTCCATGCATCACAAGTGTGAGTTTGAAGTTATAGTTTTGATAATTCTTCTCATGTTCCATAATCTTTAAAGGTTTATAGGTGACCCCATGACCTCCATTTATAATGAAATATCCTAAATATGAACATGATGTGTTTAAAAAGACCATGTATCCATGTATCCTAAATATTAACTTTTCCCCCTTCTGACTGAGAGAGGTCAATGTAGAATACATTTTGAGAAATTATTTACAAATTGGTGATAATACCTTGCTAGACCCTTGAATCTCTGAATCACAAAAACATTTTATGGTTGCTCCCATATCATAAAAGATTTCACCTTTTTTTATTCAATTGTTATATTTTGTTCAAGGAACACGTGTTTCAATAACATCACTTCCTAAATCTAGAAATCAAAATTTGATATCTTGGCATAGAGGTAGTGATTTCTCAATAATTCTATAACTTCTCTAGGATGACTCACATGATCCTCCTTAGACTGATTGTAAACCTAATTTTCATCCACAAAGACCACCATGAATGAATCAAGATACTCATGGATGATACTATTCATAAATTTCATTAATATTTTAGGCTCATTGGTTAGACCAAATGGAATGATAGGATACTCATAATTCCCATACATGGTTCGGAAGGGAACTCTATGAATGAAATATTATTTTATTCTCAACTGGTGATAACTAGATCCAAGATCAATCTTTGAGAACCACTTCACCCCTTTTAATTTTTCGAACAAATCATATATCCATGGTAATGAATACTTTTTGTTTACCATAACATTGTTGAGTTTCTAGTAATGAACACATAGTCGATGTGTTATATCATCTTTCATTGCAAGGATAATAGGCGTCGCCCATGGTGACAGACTTGGATGTATAAATAATTTCTCTAATAGACCATCCTACAAAGTCTTAAACACTTTCATTTCATTTAATACCATAATATAAGAAGAAATAGAAATTGGTTGAGTATTAGGTACCAAATCAATAGATAACTCTACCTATCATATAGGTGGAAAAATAGATAAATCAGAAGGTAATAAATCAGGAAAGTCAATGAAAGCTAGGGGAAGATCATCCCTCAATGATTTTCACTATAGATAAAAGTAAAACACTGATATTACTTTCCCCAACTATGTATATGAAGGTTCGTCTATACTCAACCTCATGTCCCATTCACCCAAAAATATATGTCACACTCCATCATGTATAGTAAAGGATACCCATCAAAGATAGTATTAAATTTATACCTTATTAGGAATAATCCACTCCATCATAAAGATGAAATCAATAGGTTTCATATTGAGAACCAGAAAATTCCAAACAATCTCAATTTATGATAAATGGAAGACATAAGATGGATAATGGAGACCCTTCTCTCACTTCATTCTAAGGGACATAGTTATATCCATCAAGTAAAAAATCTCAATGGGAATATTTATAAGGTTAACACTATGAGTTTATATAAATGATTGATGTTGTTCAGAGTGGAAACTCAAGAGGGGGTGAATTGAGTTCCTACTTAAATTTTTAGTTAAAACATTGTGATATAAAAATACCCCAATTTTTAAACAACCCAGTTAATTAAGGTAGTAGATATATAAGTGTTCACTTTGTCAAGAAGTTTCTCAATGATTGATTAATCCATAGTTTAGTCAATGTAAAACACTTCTTCAAATTTTGAAACAGGTTCACTAAATTACACACATATACACACTAACCAGAACTAACTATCAAAGTTAACGAAAAATAGTTTTCTATTTTGAAATTATAATCAGGAGAAAAGAGAGAAGCATTGTATTATAATAGAAAGTACACAGCATAGTGAAACAAGAGGTTCAGTCTCAAGATGAGAATTAATCCAATCCACTTGGTGATCACCTACCACCAAGAAGTTTATATTAACAATAAACTTGATACATAGCCTGTATCGAGCTTTATAATAGTTTTCACAAATTGTCTAGGGCGCACACCCTCTACCACAATTCTTCTTGGAAAAAACACACAACCTAGACACACACAACCTTTTTCCCAGTTACACATGGGAAACAAAGTGTAATAAATTTTTGGTGTGAAAATTTTTAGTATCCTTCAATTTATGCATATGAGATTGTGTGTAAAAGACAAACACACACTTCTCATAAATGTAATATAAAGGAAAAAATAGATAAAATGTTATAAATATTGAGTTTAGAAGGCTCTATGTGTTTCCAGTTCAGTTCTTGACTCCTTGGAGTGATTAAATTGCAGTTAGAGTATTTCTCTGGAAGTTGTCTCCTAAATAGAGTGTCACAACTCCAGGATCTAGCTTCTTGGTACTGAGGTATTCTTCATCTTGGTTTGATTGATATTTGAGGAAGCACACTAGACAGTCTTGAATTTTTTCCCTCAAATTATTTTCGTGATTATCTTGGGTTCATAGTGTGAGTGTTTTTGTTCTTCTTTTGTTCTTTAGATCTAGCATGTAATTTCTCTTGTGTATCCCCCACTTCTTCTTTTCCTTGGTCTTCTATTTTATATTTGAGATCCAACAATGGGAAAAAAGTAAACCACGTGTGGTATTCCTCATAACTTGTAGTGTCTCTAGATATGATCTCTTGGTATGTCTACAATCATCATTAATTAATATCAGAAGCATTAAACATACCAAATATGACTATTAGGATAATATTAAGAAATTGAAAAAGTATGGAGTAGAAGAGTGAGTATTTGTTGACTGGTAGCAGTATCCTTATCAATGGTAGGCATCATCGGTATCCTTCATCGGTAGCCTTCATCGGTAGCCTTCATCAGTAGCCTTCATTGTTAGCCTTCATTGGTAGCCTTGTACCAGTAACCATTAGTGGTAACTCTTCAACAATAGCCATTGATTCATATACTCGTAGAAGTGATCTTTTATTGATAACTCAGCGGTGAGGTTCCACAATGATAGCCTCTATCGGTAACCTTCCAATGGTAACCTTCTACTTTGAGAAGTTTTGCACTATAAACTTAATCGATAGAGTAGTGAGAATAAATATACATAGATATTACTTAATATAAACTATACATATTAATGAAACATGATTATCATATAAAATAAAATTGATTCGGGATTATCAAAACAGGTGATTCCAATAATCTCTCCCTTTTTTATAATCACAAATTATGTTAGTGAGGATTATATTTAAATATTATTGAATCTGGGTTGAGCACATTTTCTAATATCTTTAGAGATGTCAGTATAGATATATTGTGTATTAGTAGTTGCAATAGCATAAAATTTTAGGTGCTAAAGTCTTAAAAAGTCTCCCCCTTTGTGATTAGAAAAAATAATGTAAGCCAAAAAAATGTATGTATTAATGATGCAAGAGTAAAATATACAAAAATATTACAAATATCCCTATCATCTCAGATAACTGACATTCAATCCACTTCAGAGATGTACAAGGGAGATTTATCTTTGAGAGATAAAGAGGAAGGTGCAGTAGATGGAGGTACAAGCCTAGGTGTGGTAGTGAGAAACATAGGAGGAGATACTACAGAGGCATTAGCCGAACGATAATGAGGAGATCACTGAGAAATCATTGGGGTGAAGCTTTAGTGGCCTGTGCAGGATTCATCAAAGGGGCAGCACTGGTAGAGCCTGATGTAGCTGAGGAAGAAGGTAAGGCTAAAGTAATAATAATGGGAGTGTAGTACTCATGGATAAGGGCCAAAGGATATTTCTTAAATACATAATGATGCTTCCTCCTCTTTCCATAGCTGATATAAAATCATACATATTTTCCTTGATTTTTTCCAAGGTAGGATTCAACTCTCTAAGATAGCTAACATGATCCTTAAAATCCTGGGTGACAGGTGGGATACTGAAGTTATCGAAGTGAACATCCATCTAATTCTTAGTGTACACCCTTTTATAATATAAGTCAATTATCTCTTTGATGGCCTTCTAATCTTGGGAAGCCTCCCTCAAATAATCTTCCACAATCTTATGAATGTCTCTGGTAGTGTAAATTACCTTAGTCATGGACTGAGGGTCTGAGGTACTTGCACTAGAGAACTTCTCCACTTCTTCTCTAACTACCGATATGAATGATTCCAAGTCAATAGGAGGAGAGGCTGAAGAAGAAGAAGATGCACACATAGGTTCCATAGTAAAAGCTACTATCTCCTTAAAATACATGGTCAATCCAATGAGCAACCTCTTCACATAATCATCTTGACCACTCACAAGTGTCTCCATAAACATCTTAATGTCCTCAAACATAGTGACCATCTATTGAACAACACTCTTAACATACTTAAGGTCTTTTTCCACTTGATCCCTTGAAGCCAAATATGAGTCTAAACTCACAATTTACTATTTCACAGACTGCATAGATTCCATGAAGGTTCTGACTAGATTCTGGCATGCCTTCACTTCATGTAGAGAATTGGAGTGAGAGGTAGAGATTATCCTTTCCAATGTAGATTCCACAACCTCTTGATTGAGAGACATTTTTTTCTCTATCCCAACAGATCTCCCATTAAAGATTCTCTTCAAATATTATTTTAATGATTCTAAATCATCCTTCTTCAAATAATCTTGTGGGAGAAGAAATGCTAGATGGAAAATAGTAGTCTCTAAAATAGAATGAATTGGAGAGATTCTGTTAGGCTTTTCTTCTTCAGAGTCTCCATAGTCTAATCCCAAGACCAAGAATCCAGGGTCTTCTGGGAAATCATCTATTTCATGAGAAACAAAAAATGAACCTATGGAAACAGGTTCCTCCCCATCACTATGATCATTTTCTTGGTCAACTAAATTTACCTCTTCCATTCCTCTTTGATCAACTGCTTCAATAGGATAATACACAACTACTCCTTCTACATAATCTTCAACCACAACCATAGAAATTCTAGCTCAAATAGATTCAAACTTTTCCTCCTCTTCTCTCTCTACAACTTCTGTATATCCTATCAAGGGACTGAGACTTAAGCATTCCTCTTAACTTTCATCAACAGCTGTCTCAAATTCATCATGAACAGATTTAGATTCATCCCACTCCCTGAGGTCTCTCCAACAGTAATGTCTCTTAAGACATTCCCTTTTCCTTCTTCTTCACTAGTTTCCTAATCATCATTGTCCCTTAGGAAAACCTCTCTTATGGGTAATCTATTTGGGGGGATAGGCTCAATAAAGGATACATCATTGACATGAGTACCTGAGGAAAGATTAGGATCACTCATGTCATCTACAGGAGAATCCTCTCTTTCTTGCACCCCAGCAGCCTCCTCTTCTTCATCTGAGTAAACTTGTCCCACTTTATCAGGTTTTAAACTTGGATCTCTCTTATTATTTGGCTTAGTAGGATTGGTAATAGGATTGAATTACTCATACATATTAGCCTCTTTATTCACCCATTCCCTTTTTCAAGGATTCCAGTTTATCTTTATAAACTTGAAGATCATTTTGGTAATGCAGAAGTTTTCCCTTAGAACTATTATTTCTTCTTTATTTCCAGCAACACCTTTCAATATCAACATCAAGGATATCATCTTGGAATGAAATAAAGAATTTTATTTTGAACAAGGACTCGTCATATCCTCTATCAGAATCATCATAAACCTACAAATATTTTTCCTTTGTACATGCTTTATTAGATACAATAAAAATATGTCTTGATACCTCAAAGTGGCAAAGTCACCTCTCATAGGACTCAAAACAGGTTGAAAAATTTTAAAAAGCATTATGATTCCCCATCCATATTAGCAGATATCACCTTCTTAGGAATTCCACTCCTTGTCAACTCAACTAGAGCCTCTTCCTAGAATAAATACTCATTTATGGAAGGCACCACTCCAGAGTAACAATTGAAAATGCATTCATGTGGGAATCCTAATCATTTAGCCCATTCAACAAAAGAGAAACTCAAACTTACACCATTTACCTTTAAAGTCATATGGTTCTCATCCTAATACTGGTCAAACTTCAGAAACTCATAAAATTCTTTTACTAGCTTCAGGTAGTACGGTCCATTATTATTTTCAAAACATTCTACCCAGTCATAAACTTCTAGTGCCTTCAACACTAGAGACTTTCTCAACAACATCCATTCTGAACCTAATTCCTTTTCAACCATGATTTCACTCTTCAAAAAATGTTGATTTATCAGCTTCACCACACCCTTACTTCCACCACTAGACCCAAATTGAGGTCTTTAAGGGTTCGTCACATCTCCTTCATCACCAACCATCAGTCTCTTCAATCTTTCCACTGCAATCTGGAGGAGTTCGAGGGTTTTTTAGATGTTTAGGTTCAAAAATTTGTGAGTAAAAGGTTCCGGAGAGGATTGAAGTGGATTGGAATGTTTCTTGTACTTTGTTTTTATCATTTAGGGATTGAAAAATTAATCGAGTAAAAGAAATAAATAAGTTTAGAAAATTTCAGATTCAGGTAGAAAAAACTCTAAGTCCCGGATCTAAGATCAACTATCAGTAAGGTGCCAATAGTGAGGTACTAATAGTGAATTCCAAAGGTGAGGTTCAACGATGACATCCAATGGTGAGGTCCAATGGTGAGGTCTAATGGTGAGGTCCAATGGTGTGGTCCAACGGTGAGTTCTAATGGTGAGGTCCAACAGTGAGGTCTAACGGTGAGGTCCAATGGTGATGTCCAACGGTGAGGTCTAACAGTGAGGTATAATAGTAAGGTTCAATGGTGAGGTCTAACAGTTAGGATCAATTGTCAGGTCTAATAGTGAGGTCTAATAGTGAGGTCTAATAGTGAGGTCTAAACTTGAGGTCTAAAGTTGAGGTCTAAAGGTGAGGTATAACGGTGACGTCTAACAGTTAGGTCTAACGGTGAGGTCCAACGGTGAGGTATAACGGTGAGGTCTAATGGTGATGTCTAATGATGAGTTTCAATGGTGAGGTCTAATAGTGAGATATAATTGTTTATCATACCAAACTCATATTGGATGTAATTTAACTTCTCAAAATTCAAAGGCTTTGTGAATATATCAGCTAATTGATGTTCAGTACCAATGAATTCAAGAGTGATATCACCTCTTTGATAATGATCTCTCAAGAATTAATGTCTTACATCAATGTGCTTTGTGATATAATGAGATACAAGATTTTTAGAGATGTTAATAGAACTTGTGTTGTCACAATTTATAGAGACATATTTTAATTGATATCCATAGTCCAGTAAAGTGTGTTTCATCCACAGAATTTGAGCACAAAAACTACCAGAAGCTATATATTCATCTTTGGAAGTGGATAATGGAACAAAATTATTTTCTTACCACACTATGTTACTAGCGACTTTACCAAAATGTGACATGTTTCAGAGGGGCTTTTTCAATCGTACAACCAGTAATATAAACATCTAAATAACATACCAAATCAAATGATAGTCCTTTTAGATAAAATAGTTCTAAATTGATATAATATATGATATATTTAAAAAACCTTTTAACAGTACTTAAATGAGATTCTTTTGGATTGGCTTGGAAATGAGCACACATGCATACACTGAACATTATATCAGGTCGTCTAGTAGTAAGATAGAGAAAACTCCCAATCATACTACTATAATTGGTTTGATCTATTGATTTTCTAGTTTCATCAGCATCCAACTTACAAGTGGTACTCATAGGTGTATCACTACCATTATTACTATAAAAACCAAAATGTTTCAAATGATCATTAGTATATTAACTTTTATTTAAAACAATACCATTTTGATTTTGAAAAATTATAAATCCAAGGAAAAATTTTTGTTCCCCCATTAAACTCATTTCAAATTCATCTTTCATCATCTTTGAAAAATATGTACATAAAGAATTTTTATTGGATCCAAAAATAATGTCATCTATATAAATTTTTACTAGTATAACATCTATGGAAATCCTTTTAATAAAAATAATAGGATCAGTTATTCCTTTAGTATTACATTTTGATATAAAATGGAACTATGTCTATCATACCTAGCTCTATGAGATTTTTTTAGACCATATAAGGCATTAAAAAGTTTAAAAACATGATTTAAAAATGGGGATTTGTAAATCCATGGGGTTTTTCAACAAATGCATCCTCAACTATATACCCATTTAGAAATGCATTTTTGACATCCATTTGATAAAGTTTGAAATTACGATGAGCTGCATAAGCGAAAAGTATCCTAATGGATTATATTCTAGCTACAAGTGTAGAGGTTTCCTCATATTCTATTCCTTCTCCTTTATTGTATCCTTATGAAACTAATCTATCTTTATTTATCACTATATTTCTAGATTATTTAACTTTGTTTCTAAACACTCATTTAGTGCCTATGGTCAATGTCTCTTTATGTCTTTCTACTAATTCCCAAACTTTGTTTCTCTCAAATTTATTTAATTATCCATGCATAGATATCACCCAAAATTCATCATTTATATAATAATTAGTATTTTTGGGTTCAAGCTATGAAAGAAAAGGTTCATGTTCAACTTGATTTCTCATAGAAGATCTAGTTTTTCCTCCTCTATTTAGATCACCTACTACAACATATAGAGGATTATTCTTGAGGGTTATAATACCTCTATAAATGGTTCAAATATTCTCCTCAGGGACGTCTACATGTTCAGATTCAATATGTTCTGGTTCTAGAAAATTCCTAAAACTAGTTTTTTTCATTGGGGGTTCACTGTCTTTATCATTAAGGTTCAAAATTGACATATCTTCCTCATGATATTCTTGAGAGTTTTTGGGTTCATGTGGATCAGTCTCATCAAATTTGACATGAAATGATTCTTCCACATATTTGGTTCTCTTACTGAATACTCTATAAGCTTTACTAGAGATTCAGTAACCTAGAAAAATTACTTCATCACTTTTGAAAAAAAAATCAATATTATCCCTAGTGTTAAGGATACAAACTTTGCAACCAAAAAATCTAATGTAATTAACCTTTATTTTTCTATTATTACATAATTCATAAGGGGTATTATTAAGAACATGTCTAATTAATACTCTATTGATGATGTAACAAGCTGTATTAACAGATTTAGGCCAAAAATAGATAGGTAGGTTATAATCATTGAGCATAGTTCAGGAAATCTCTTGAAGTTTACTATTTATTCTTTCTAAAAATCAATTTTGTTATGGTGTTTTAGAAGCATAGAAATTTTTATTATAAGCATTATGTGAGAAAAAATATTCAAACTCCTGATTTTCAAAATCACGACCATGATCACTTCTCAAGGTCTTAATTCTAAGTCCACTAAGAATTTATATGAACTTGGAATATTTAATGAAGTAAGAACATGATTCACTTTTGTGATCTAGAAAGTATACCCAAGTTTATCTAGAAAAATTATCTACAAGACCATAAACATAGTGCTTCGCATTTAAAAAAGAAACTCTTGATGGTCCAAACAAATCCATGTGAACCAACTCAAGCGGTTGAGAAGTTGAAACTTCTTTCTTTGGTTTGAAATAAATTTTGTGTCGTTTTCCCTTTTGAAAAGGATTAAAAACATTATTAAGTGGGAATTCCAATTTAGGTAAGCCAACAACTGAAACATTCCTAGTTAGTTTCCTAAGAGATTTCACATTTCTATATCCTAATATTCTATGTCATAACCAAGATTCCTTTTGAAAATCATTTAAACAAGATACATTTTTCATAGCGAAAGAGTTTAAATCAAAAGAATATAAATTTTCATTTCTAAGATCAGTGAATATTAAATCATTCTTAGAATTAAAAACATTTCATGCATCATTCTCAAACTTAAAATTAAAACCACCATCACACAACTGGAAGATACTAAGTATATTGTACTTTAACCCATCAATAAAATGTACTTTTGAAATTAATATAGTATTAGGGTTAAAAATTTGTCATAAGTCGAAGATCTTCCATTTAGAATTATCACCAAATGTAACACGTCCACCACCAACTTTAATTAGGAACTTGATGCATGAATAGTCTCTTATCATGTGTCTTGAACATCCACTGTCCAAGTACTATAGTGTTTTACAATATCACTTTAGACAATTTTCCTGCAAAATAGATTAAGTATAGGGTAATGTTGGTACCCATATTTTCTTGGTCCTAGAGAGGTTATGAAGTAATGATTTGGAAACTCATATTTGTCTTATAGGTTTCCAATAATCAACATATATGTTTCGAGACATGAACACTTTGATAGGTCCTTTTGAAAATTATTTTTCAAAATATGGTTCAGAACTTAATCTAGGAGTGAACTGTCTAGATTTTTGAACAAATTTGTTTCTAATAATCCTTCTCAATCCTGGTTGATATCCTAGACCATTTGTGTATTTTGGAGTAATATTTTCCCTAGAAACTGGTATAACTTATCTCCACCAACAGTTAACTTCTCAAGATCTCTTTTTAATTTCTAATTTGATAATTTTAGTTCAGTATTTTCTTTTAATAGCTATGAAAATTTTTCTTTCTCAATATCCAAATCAGACATATAATCATAATTTAAAGCATGTTGTCTTTTCAATATCTTATATTTATCCTTGAGTTCATTAATGGTATCCTCAATAATTCCACAATATTCAAATAGTTCAGCCTTAGTCATATTTTCACCATTATTTTATTTACTCTCATTCCCAGAATATTAAAGATTATTTATAGGATAATTAAGTGTTACTATAAGGCACCAGCCTTAAACATTACTTAATCTTGGGTTATTTTAAGAATTCACATTGATGATCCTTCCAGGTTTATAGTTTTTGAGAGTTATATCATAAATCGTGAATTACATTCCACATTTAAAAAGAGGTGGTTACATCTATTGATGCTCCTTTCGTCACAGAATCTAAAGATTGGAAAAGGGGAATATCTGAGCTCAAAGTGATTCAAACTTTGGAAAAATATCAAAAATTGACAAAGGAATAAGAAGAACATTCTATAAGGATCGCGCAAGTTTTACAATGGTCATGCAAGGACACTTGCACGCTGTAATGGTCGCGAAAGTACACTTGCACGCCGCCATGGTCGTGCAAGTACACTTGCGCGCCCTATGTAATAACCGTCTGGGGTCTTCTCCAGCCTATAAATACCCCCGGTGGGCCCCCCATTGGGGAGGAAAATTTTTCCAGAATCCATATTTGAGCTCCTGGTGCCCTAGTCTCTTCTCAAAGCTTCCGAAACAGTTCTAAGATAATTACTTACCTAGAACGGAAGATCTAAAGAAGGGAGTAAGGCCTAAGTGTTGAAATTCATCAACACTTGCGCACCTGAGTGGTCAGCCCTTAAGGGAAATGGCCAGACTTGTTCTCCACCTAACTCCTTCAATAGAACGTGTGCACCACTCTTCTGGAAGAACCTCAAGATGATTCTAAAGGCTTTAACCAAGAGTCGCTCGTGTATTAACCTGCTGGTTAACCGTCACGCAAGTACCCATGTGTCGCGCAGGTATACCTGCACGACCAGGATATGCGTGCCCACGCAGTACCTGCGCGCCTACCGGGGCTTGCGCACCCTAGCATTTTTGGGTTCCCTTCTTGCCCATTTCACCCCTCTTAAGCCATTCCACCTCTCCTATTCAAGATTCAGTCTTCAAGAGACTCTTCAAATCCATTTATTTCATGATTTCTTGATTTGAATTCCTTATCTGAAATGAACTCTGTGGAATATCTCTCAAAACCTAGTGATTTACACATCTTTATGTCACTAAAGATTTAGATTTCATTCATTCAACCTCATCCTTTAAGATGAGAGAACCCCTTAACCTGGGCCTCCTTTTCAGGAATAAGCCCCAGTCATAATTCTCAAATCTGGGCATCCTCCTTAGGAGTAAGCCCCAAGTCCTCATTAACCTGGGCCTCCTTTTCAAGAATAAGCCCCAGTCATAATTCTCAAATCTGGGCATCCACCTTAAGAGTAAGCCCCAAGTCCCTTAATTTTTCAAGTCTCTTAACCTGGGCCTCCTTTTCAGGATTAATCCCCTGTATTAATTTCTCTTAACTAATCCTAATTTACCTTTGATCTGGGATTCCTTCTCAGGAGTACAACCCAATCATAAGCCCTCTCCAAATTTGGGCCTCCTTTTCAGGAGTAATCCCCAAGTTAGAGTATTCAAATCTCCATGAAGTAAATATACCTTTATGGACCCTGTTCCTAGATTTCTTCCCGGAAGTAAATCATAATCTTCATTTATCTCGGAAGACATATATACATAAGTACCACATTATTTCTTATAATTGCATATTTCATGTCACAATTGTCTGATTTTTACCAATACCTCTTGATTCTCACACCGAGCATGACTCACGTGAGCTTAGAGTGTAAAAGTAATTATGAAATCCTTCTTTGATCCATCAATCGTAAACATCATACTCCCTTACTCGAACTACGTGGGTTCTGATCCCTTTTCTAAACAAAGGATACGTAGGTAGCCCATCTGTGGGTTTGATCCCAACTCTAAAATAATACATGCCCTTCTGAATGACAATAAACTTCAAGTGCCCAACTGAGTGGCTTTAAAGCTAGCGTGGTCATCATAATGACCAAGATACTTCTATATAAATGTGTCGAAGGATACCATTGATTAAGAATCTCTAACAAATAAAGATGATTCTCTATCAATGAAGAACCTCGAAAACATATAAAAGATTCTCTAAATTTCCTACATATCAATAATCGATTGTCAGATCTAAAGGAAACCTCATTTTATACTTGGTAATGTAATAAGTATTCACGAACATAACTTAAATCTATAAAGAGATTCCCAGAGTAGACAATAATTCCAATCAAAAAGGTGTGATGAGTATGACCTCCCATCCTCTCGACCCATGCAAATTCCTAAGCCTCATCATTCCACAAACTAATGAGCACCTACCTTTGGAAAGTAGGTTCAAATAGATGTGGAATCATTGGATGTTTCCGATTCTACAAACAAACCGGTTAGAAACCGATTGGAATGTTTGAGCCTTCAATAAAGGAGGTCATCCCCAAATTCTGAGGGAAACAAAAAATGGTGAACCCGACATGAATCCTTAATCAAGTTAAAATTATGTTTTACCTATTTGTTATGCCCCTATTTAAAACTCAATGAGAGGGCCAATAAAAAAAATCATTGACATATGTGCTCATCCAAAAGATGTAGTGGATGAATTTATCTTGATTACGTCTATTATATCAAACAGGCACTCTTTTCCCAGATCCTATGCATTTCTAGAATGGCTGATCTCAAGTTCACACATATGAATACTGCTGCTGCAAATGCCACTACTGCTACTCCTACAGGATTGTCATCCGCTCTAAGGATGACATCACCTACTCTGCATCTTCAACGCTGGGTATCAAATGTGTTGGTTAAGGAGTACCATCAACACGGTACCATCCCATCTCTAGAGGCTGCCCGACAATCCCTCCAAGTGAACATCTCACACCGGTCATCCGGACAACGATGACCAGTGATCAAGAAGCAGGTGGTGTTAACTACCCTCCCCAACCGTTTCGGGTCGTTATCCCCAGAACGCAATCACCATTCGCTCATTTATTCTAGGGAGGTGAATGAGTAGGTCACTTAGGGCCTTAATTCAAGAAGACATGAGTCCTTCCCAAGGGCTCCCACCAACAATTGCCACTAGACTCGTGCGGCAGTGCGCCCTCAACATGATGAGGGTACTGACTCCATACATTCGGATCAGGTTCCTTGAACTCGATCAGGCAAGACGATTTTCCAGTGGTGAAATCTGGTTAACAGTGAGCAGGTTCTCATCTCTACTGTCTTCGGAGAAGTCCACCAACCTAACATGGTGGCAAGCAACGAGCGGGCACACACACCTACCCGTTTTCATTCCGTTGTCGAGCAGACTCATGTGGCAGCAGCACGCCAATCCTGTCAGGCAATTCCGGCAGAGTATTATAGACAGGAACATACACCTGTATATACATCATTAGTTAGTCAGCAGGCTCGTCTGACTACATATGATAGATCTCTTCAACCACATTCAGTGAAGTGAAATCAGCAGGAAAATACACCTACAAGTATTGATCAAGCCGACCAACAGTCTCTCTTGGTGTCATTCGGAGAAGTCAGTCGGAAATCTCGGGTGACAAACAGGAGGCAGACTCAACTCTCTACCCCTACACTTGAGTACTGTTAAGATTCACTGACAGGAAAAGGAGGACAAGAGAAGGCACATACACCAACTCCAATCATGGAATGGTTGTATATCCTCATTCCGGAAGCTGAATTCGCCAAGCATATTCTATCAATGGTGAAAGAGAAGAAGAAAATTCCTGCTCATATCCTGGATGCCTGTCAGGATATTATAATAGTTTCAGCAGCATCTCAGGGAAAGACACATAAATATATCCCTACCAGTGGAGTGACACATAAACAGTTCACTCCGTAACAGACACACACATCTGTTCCAGTCCAAGACGGTTGTGGGGAATACTCCCCCATATCATACGGACAACCAAGTCAGGCACATACACCTGATTTGAGTAGTGATCGTCAGCCTAACCTAACCATCTCTCTTGATCAGGCACATACACCTGCTCAGAGTAGCCACTTTCATCAACAAGTGGTTTCCAAAGAGAGTAAGAAGGCGTCTAAGAAAAACACCCACCCAACACAGATAAGAGATCAAGAGCCAATCTTTAATAAGTCCTTTCTCGATGCTAGTGTTCTTGAAGCCCTCATAAAATTATCTATTGGAATCTAAGAATCTACTCCCTAATTTCCCAATAGTGGAAACATTAATTCCAAAGGTCTTTAACATACACTTCCTCATGAAGGCTTGATCATGACAATTCGGTCGATCTCGAAGTTTCATCTTCAGATGAGTGCTAAAATAACCCTCTGTGTGGCCAGAAGACCAAGGAGCAAGAGATCTCATATTTTGTTTTAACCCACCATGGTGGTCCTCCCCATGATGATGAATTTCGCTGCGAAAGTCCTCTCCGCAGTAGTGATGCACATTTCCCGGAAAATGCTCTAGTGGACAATGTAGTTCCGAGAAAGCCCTCTTATCTTGAGGCACTTGAAAATGTGAAACCAGTCATGTCTGATGTTTCATCGCTGGCAGGTGAAATACTTTCTCAATCGGAAGATAGCCCAGGGTGTAGGTCATTCTCCGAACCACCCCTAAGTCATGCATCTTCTAGTTTAATCAGTGATTTCTCTACCAATCCTGTTAAATCAAATGAAGCAACAAGGAAGCACTAGCTCTGGTCAAAACAGTTAGAAGAATCTTTATCAAATGATAAAGAGGAAATGATGAACATGAGAAAACAACTCGAAAAAGGTGAAGTGCCAATCATGTTTTGGCCTCTGGCTGACTCTCAGTATGACATTCCAGAAATGTTGATGGAAGATGGAATTCATGATATTCGTCTCAACATATGGAAAACTCTTTGTTAGTTAAAAAAGAAAGTATATCTTATAATGAATCTAAAAATCATGTTAAGATAATAGAAGGGTTACAATGCCAAATTGACTTGGCATCTCTATCAGTCCCTCGATATCCGAAGGCTGAAAAGCAGTAGAGAGCCCTTCAGCGTTCATGCCTTGGCGCACTAAGAATGTTGCGCCAGTTAATTTACAATGCCCCATCTGGTATTCATGTCATAGGATGGGGTGTTCATGGAGGACTGCATTTCACGATGCTCTCTAGTCAGCAAAGCCCGCCGAAAATAGTCTCATGCAATGTTATTGCCCATGGCCAGCCACAGTTAATGGACTTTGTTTGTAATCAAAAGTTTTCCCAAGAACACTCCTCAACTAGTTCCTCTCAAAATCAAGAATACATAGAAAAAGTTGTTGAATTACTCCTGCATCAAGCAAACGAGAATATTGAACAGGCCTCTCGTATGGAAAAAGAACAACATCAAGTGATAAAAGTGTCAGAAATCATCCAACGGTCTTTTGAACCAGGTGATAAAAGTGGATACTGGTTAATGCATCTAGCTAATTTCTAGACTAAGGTTCGCAAGATCAGGAGAGATTTTAAGAAAGTCTCTGACATAGCATGTTAAGAGCAACCCCATCTTTCTAGACTGGGGTCTCTTTTAAACCAACCCTCAGAATCAACAAATAGGATTAGAGGAGTTGAGCGGGAACAACAGGAATAGCCCCAGTCCATTGGACTGGGAACTTTTTCAGATCATCAATCCCATCCCCAGAGAAAGTCGCTCTATTCTCGATTGGGGAAGAAGCCTCAAGAGGAACGAAAATCCAAATTATTAGGATATTCACTCAAAATTAAGGTTCATCAAGAAGTTCCTGAGGGATCGAATCAACAAAATAAAATGTCTTATCAAAGACATGGAAGAAGAAAATATCACAAAAATGCTGATAGAAGGGATGTGATGTGTTATGCATCAATCAATGTCATCAATGCCATTATTGCTGATCCACAAGATGAGGCTCACTCTGGGGACTCAGATAAAGAGTTTCTTGCTCAAGAAGATGTACGCACCGACACAAATGAAGAAGGTGTGCGTACATGAAATCAAAGGGTTACTCAGAACCTAGGTAATCCTTCAAGTAACCCACTTCCCCCTCTCCGAAAAGGATCCAAAAAAGGGAGGGGAAAGAATCAGGTTACATATCCTTCCTATGGATAAGGCCAATCGCTCTCACTAGAGAAAAGGTTTGCACAACAGGAGGACGAAATGAAGGAATTAATGAGGTTGAATGCAGAACTACTTCAGGGTAGTCTTCCTCCTAAGCGTGCTGGAGTTAGTCATGCAATAGATTTTTTTGCAGCCACGGAGATGGATTAAGAATATCCTACTTTATCAGTACACCCTTACAGGTCTAATCCTACGGGTCAAGTGCAATAACAGTTGGCAGTGCTACCATCAGCTGCAGAACCGACCACCACATCTGTCCAAGCTCCAGTCATTGCACCTAGCCAAGTCCAAGTTCAACCATATGTTTCTCAAAAGTTAATAACTACCATTTAGTCATTAACAGATTGGTTAGAGACTATGGAAGGTAAACATGCAGAAGTTCAACCAGAAAAAAAAAAGTTTACTCGGAATGGGTAGATTCAATCTCTCCTCCATCCGGTTTTGGAAACCCTGTATTCCCTATTTTCAATGGATAAGGCGACCCTGAACAACATATAACGCATTATGTATCTTGTTGTGATCCTTTGATGGGAAATCCAGAGCAGCAAGAAGAAGTAAAACTTATATGCCTCGTTCGGACCTTGCAAGGACCAGCCTTTGTATGGTATATAAGTTTTCAATCCTGAGCAATTACTGGATGGGAAGATCTTCGTCAATAATTCCTTCTTCAGTTCAGTTCAACTTTGCCAAAGACAATAGTTTTTTATCTTACAAACTATAAGAAAAGGGAGAATGAAAGGGTCTCAGATTTCATTGCTTGCTGGAAGGGATTAACATATTCTCTAATATTAGCACTCCCTCAAGAAGAATTGTTGCCAATCTGTGTGGAAAATCTGTGTGACAAATTATGCACGCCGTTAATCCATGTGAAATACACAGGAGGGTTTTGAGACCTTACTTCAATCGCTTAGAAGATTCAATATTCCCTTATACAGGCTAAGGCTAAATCTCATTTAATTCCATCATCTATAGGAAGGAGAATGGGTAAAGCAGAAACTGCTATAGTTATTCTTCAACAAGCACCTGTACCTGTTTCTACATCAAAACCTTCATCTTCTCGAAGGTCCCCACCTCTTGAGCGCTAACAAAAAAGGCTGTTTAGTCCATATGATCAAAGAGATCAAAGACGAAAACAATTTGAGGATCTGAAGAGAAAAACATACTCTTTCCAAAATGAACAAGTTTTTGGTTACTTCATTTCAGCTCTGGAAAATAATCTGGTTTAATTTACAAGGCCTAAGAGGCCAAAAAAGGAAGGAGTTGAAGACCATACCAATTATTTCCCTTTTCATCAAATGTTGGGGCATCCCATCTAGGAGTGTTTTATCTTCAGAGACCTCCTACAAAAGATGGTCGACTCGGGACAAGTCAAACTGAAAGGTTCTTCAGCTCAGGTAGCATGTGTTACTACTACAATTCCAGAGGAGGAAGGCGAATGGAAAGAAGTCAAAAGAAAAAATTCATAGAAGTATGATGATTGGAAGGTCATAAAGACAATCAACCGAACTCATTCTATTTTGCGAACACAATTAAACAAACCGATTTTGTCTTCTTCCATGAATGTTGCGGCAAAACCCTCTTCATCAGAGAGAAAGTCCTCAAGGAAATGGCATGATTCAATGAATGAAAAAGAATCAGAAGAAGATGAGTATGTGTCAAAGCCTAAGTTTCCTTTTACTCTGGTGTACTTCATTCCATCTACTTCAAAGCCACAGGAACCACCCCACCAAATGGCACAACCTAAATAGGCTAATCAGGCAGAGTCTTAATCAGACGAAGAGTTAATCATCGGTTCTGTTAATATGATTCAATTAACATATCTATATGCCAGTCGAAGTTTCGATTTTGATGAGCTTGAATTCCCTATATCAAATAGGGGAATCATAGGAAGTTCCAGAGGCTCAGGATACAGGGGAAAACATGGATCTTTCAGAAGCCACTATTCCAATTCTACCCATGCTAGAATTGTGTATGCAGCAGAAACTCGTGGTAGAGCCCTTCAGCGAGCTCATCAAGAATAAGAAAGGTCTTCTACCAATAGAAAATTCCGTCCTGGCACAGTTATTTTGGGAGACCAGTTGAAGGTTCCATCTTCTTCCTCTCAACAAGTAAATGGATCTAATCGGTCTAATATTCTAAAACTAGGAATATTGCCAACTCCTATCCCAATAAAAGATGCATCAACTTCCAAAGAATCTGCTTCCATGGTACCTTCTAAACCACATATTCTTGTTGGGAAACACAAGCCTTTGGATCAAAAGTATGATATATTGAAACACTTGGCCCAAGTACCAGCCAAGTTATCAATTCTTTATGCTCTGAATCTGTCAAAAGATCTTCGGGAAGCACTCATCGAGGCTTTGTCAAGTCCTTAGGAGTTTGAAACTGGAATTGCTGCAGCTGAAGTCTATCACATATAGAATAATCCTACATAATTCCATGCAATAATATCTTTTACTGATGAAGATGAAGATGATGTTGTGCATGGACATATTAGACCTTTTTACTTATCTGGAAAGGTCAATGGCATAGACGTCTGAAGGTCTTTCATTTACAATGGTTCAAGAGTCAACCTCATGCCCATTCGTATACTTCATCCATTGGGCCTCACAGAATCTGATTTATCTCCTTCTACCATGATGTTACAAGGATATGATAAAAATTAACAAGAACCACTGGGCGAAGTTACACTTAGAACTCAGTTTGGAGATCTTGTATCCAATTCGGATTTCATGGTTGTTGATCAAGAATCAGCTTTCAACATCTTGCTTGGTAGACCCTGGCTACATCAATATGTGGTTATCCCTTCATCATACCATCAATATCTCAAATATTGTTTCGATGGTCATGTTGGGACATTGTATGGTGATAAGGCCCCGTTCAAGACATTTGAGTCTCAATACATTGAGGCGGAATTCTATCACATGAAGGGAAGGGAGAAATCCACAACAAAGAAGATTACCAATGTTAATGCTCCATATGGTTTGGAGAAAATTCCAGTAAATCCATCTACACATGTGAGTATATATTATGTGTTGCCTATCTGTCAAATTGACAAGATAGAACCAAATCAAAATACTCTTATGGAAATATCCATAATGTCAATTACGGCAATTGATCCAGACAACATGGGTGAAATTAGTAACCCATCCAGCAGTGATGAAAGCACAAATGGTGACGTCTTCATTTCATCTGGTAAAATCCAACAAGTCTATACTTCGCTAATTAGGCTAGAAGAAGTTATAGAAACATCGGAGGTGAACAATGATTTTGATTCTCAATCCATCATCTCCTCTTTATTACCCAAAGAAGACCCTTCATCATCAATCGGGTCGGAAATGGAAGCTTCTTCTTCAAGATATGAAAATTTTGACATCTCTTTTGATCATGAAAATTAGGCTTTATCATCTACTATGCAAGTAGAAATGGAAGAAATAACACATGAATAAGAAGAAGATGAAGGTCTCTAAGATGCTCCTCCAGCATTTGAAGAGGGTATCTCTACCACTGTGGATGAACTCAGAGAAATAAATCTGGTTACAAAAGAAGATCCATGGCCCACTTTAATCAGTGCGGCCATGACTCTTGAAGAGAAAGAGATGTATATTTCTTTTCTAAAACAAAATAGAGATATATTTTCTTGGAACAATACAGAAATTCCCAGGCTTGATCCTGATGTTGTTACTCATCATTTGGGTTTATCAGAAAAAACATCGAGGATTTAAGCAAGCCGTGAGAAGAACACACTCAACTTATGCTTCCAAAATTGAAGCTGAAGTGGATAAGATTATCAAAGCTAACTTCATCAGAGAAGTTCAGTATCCCAATTGGTTGGCTAATATTGTCCCTGTAAAGAAGAAGAACAAACAAATTAGAGTTTGCATCGATTTTAGAGATCTTAATCGGCATTGTCCTAAGGTTGATTTCCCAGTTCCGATTACAGAACTTTTAATTGATGCAACAGCTAGCTATGAAGCACTTTCCTTAATGGATGGATATTCCGGATATAATAAAATCTGAATGGCCCTAGAAGATGAGGAATACACAGCCTTCAGATCCCATCAGGGTGTGTTTTGCTACCGGGTAATGCCCTTTGGCTTAAAGAATGCAGGTGAAACATATCAGCGTGCCATGCATTGTATCTTCAAACCCTTCTTAGGGAAGTTTTCTGAATGCTATGTAGACGATTTGGTGGTTAAATCCAAACAACGTTCTAATAACTTGGCTTTTGGAAGTCATATTCCGCAAGCTTAGACAACATAATTTGAAAATAAACCCCTTAAAATGTGCTTTTAGGGCAACCTTAGGAAAATTTCTCGGATTTGTTATATGCCATCGTGGTATTAAAGTCGATCCTAAGAAGACAAAGTCAATCCTTGGTATGTCACCTCCTCAAAATTTTAAATAATTAAGAGGACTTCAAGGACACTTAGCCTATATTCGGCGTTTCATCGCCAATTTGGCAAAAAAAAGTTTACCCTTCACCAAATTGATTATGAAGGGATTCACTTTCCAGTGGACTGAAGAATGTCAAGAAGCATTTGATATTCTCAAGAAATACCTCTTGATTCCACCTGTACTCATGCCACCTATTGAAGGAAGACCACTTATCCTCTACGTGACAACTATAGAGTGATCATTGGGTGCCTTTCTTTCTCAAAAGAATGATGCTAGGAATGAAAACTGCCTCTACTATCTCAATCGAACTATGCTTGAAGCAGAAACCCGGTATTCAAGTATTAATAAGTGATGCCTGGCATTAATCATTGCAGTTCATAAGTTGAGACACTACCTGCAACATCACTAGGTCCAATTGGTATCTCACAATAACCCGCTCAAATTCATCCTTAGTCGTCCAATGTTTACAGAATGTCTGACAAGGTGGGCAGTTATTTTTCAGTAATTCGACATTCAGTATGTGTCTCAAAAGGTGATAAAGGGCCAAGATGTAGCTGATTTCCTGGCAGAACACCCTTCATTGGAAGACACATCTTCAGATATTGAACTCCCTGATGACGAAGTCTTCTCTATTCAAGAAAGTCCTCAGGCATGGGAAATGTATTTTGATGGTACTTTGAGAAGTCCAACAGGGGGGAAAATGGAAAATCCTAAATTCAACAATGTTGGTTTAGGAATTGTGCTCATTTCTCCAGAAAAGGCAGTGTTACCTTATTCCTTCTTATGGTGGGAAAGTGGTACAAATAATGAAGCAGAATACCAAGCTCTCATCGCAGGCTTGGAATTAGCACTTCAAGCACAAGCGAATCACTTAAAGTTGAAAGGTGATTCAGACCTAGTAATCAAACAAGTCAATGGGGATTATTCCATCAGAAAAGAAGAACTAATTCCTTTATATGATTACGTTATATAGTTAATGGAGGAATTCCCTTCGGAACCGACATTTTCTTATGTCCCAAGATCAAAAAATGCTAAAGCTGATGCACTGGCTAATATAGCCACAGCTCTGGAAGATCCAAATCGGGATGATACAACCATCGGTATTGCCCACCGTCATTCAATTTCACCTTATGTTCAAATCAGAATAGAGGAAATTAATGAAATTATTCCCATTCTTGAACCGTATGGTCATACTATAGGATGGATGTCACCTATCAGGGAATAACTTTAAAATGGAACACTTCCACCTGATAGAGCTAAGAAATAACAAATCTGATGACGTGTGGTCAATTTTACTCTTTATGATATCCCAGATCACCTAGAGAAAATTCTCTACAAATGTGGTTTTGATGGAGTTCTCTTCAGATGCATTGATGGGGAAGAGACAATGGATGTCATGAAAGAAGTGCATGCAGGAGTCTGTGGTGCCCACCAGTCTGGACATAGACTGTCTGATCAGATTTGAAGGCTTGGATACTTTTAGCCTTCAATGATACAAGATTGTGTTGATTTCACAAAGAAGTTTCATTCATGCCAAGTACATTCCAACTTCATTCATCAACCTCCAGAGTTGCTTCATACAGCTAAATACTCATGGTCATTTTCCACATGGGGAATGGATGTGGTGGGACCTTACCCTTCAGCTACGGCCAAGCAGTTTAAGTACATTCTTACTACTACTAACTTCTTTTCCAAATGGGTAGAGGCAATAAATCTCAAGGAAGAAAATTCTAAATGTGTTGTTAGCATCATCATGTCTAACATCATTACCAAATTTGGTGTCCCTCATACCATATTGACGGACAATGGCACCAACTTCTGTTAATCTGAGGTGAAGAAGTTGTATCAAGAATACAACATCAAATCCAACCTTTCATCTTGGTATCATGCAGTGGCCAATGGCCAGATAAAAGCCTTCAACAAGAATCGTTCAAATATACTGCAAAATATGGTGGATAAAGATAAGAAGTCATGGCCTAATAAACAGTTTCATGCTTAATGGGCTTATCGGACTACCACTCGCACTGCAATGTGGTAAAATCCATATTCATTAGTATATGGAACGAAAGAAGTCTTTCCAATTGAAGTTCAACTACCCTCGCTCAGAGTTTCCATTTGTGATCAATCATCTACATATGAACAATCTCAAAAGTGATTGAATGAATTGGAATGGTTAGATGAGAAAATATTGTGCACTTTGCACCGCTTGGAAGTCTATCAGAATCGAATAGCATGAGATTTTAACAAAACAATTCGTCTTCGTTCATTCACTCAGGGAGAATTGGTATTAGTTCTCAGAACTCCAATGATACTAGGAAAGAAACCTCCCAAACTTGAGCCAAAATGGGAAGGACCATACTCAATACATGGGGTCTACTCCAATGGAGCTTATTCATTAATCTCGATGGATGGATAAATCATAACTACTCCAACCAATGGAATATTTTTGAAGAAGTATTTTGTATAACGACAAAATATATCATCCATGATCCGGTATGACTTTAAAATGCACCACCGTCCAGTAAGACGTTAAACTGCACCATCCATGGTCCATGCATATGACCTTAAACTATTCGCACTTTCGTCTAACATGATGCTAAACTATATCGTCCCTTTTTCGTCCAACATGACGTTAAACTGTGAAAAAAGTCCCCAATGCGTCCAACATGACGTTAAATGGTGTACTCTTGTGTCCTCACTGCATGAAATTAAACTGAATAGTCCGCCTTTCTTCCAACATGTTGTTAAACTATATTGTCCCCATCATCCTAACTACATGATGCTAAACAGTATATAAATCCCTTGATACGTCATGCATGACATTAAATTTTACTTTTTTAAGGTTGTTGTTACCTCTTGTTTCTCACACCGAGTATGACTCACGTGAGCTTAGAGAAAACCTCAACCATAACACTCTATATGGGATACTAACCATGTGTAAGTCCCAACAAAATCATTTTTAGGTTGTTGTACCCAAGAAAAACTTGATTGTTAATTCATTCTTTAATTGAATTATGCGGACTTTGATCCTTGCCTTCTAAGCTAGGTGCGTAGGCAACCTCCCAAGGTTCAATCCCAAAACCAATATCTTCCCATCAGTTCACCTCCATCTCATACGATGTTAATTCGTGAAACTGCCCCTAGAATCAATATCTTTACATTGGTTCACTTTCGTCCTTGTTATATGACATTAAACTATACGACACCTTTGTCCAGTATGACAATAAACTAAAATATTCGTTGATACCCTCACCTGAGAAGGAACCATTATTTACATTGATTTTTCAATCATGTTTCATTTCAAAGACTACGTGCATACATGGAAATACCCAAACCTTTTATCTTGGGTTAAACCATAATTGTACTAAAGTCCCCTTTCACACTTCACATGTACAAACCAAATTTGTACAAAGGGTATTTATAGAACTATGTGGGATTGATTCCCATCCTTATGGGATACGTAGGAACGTTCGAGTGTCCTTCGAATCCAGACCCAAGTCTTTGGGCCTAACCCCAAATTCCACTTTCAGTCCCCTGGCTAAAAAGTCCCCATGAAAACACACATTGTGTATTTCTTATAATGGTCCAAGATCTATAACCATAAACTAAGATCTCTAATCCTTTTGTCCCACACGATGTTAAACTATAGTTTAATAACTACGTATGACTTGATTACCATCCTTATGGGATACGTAGTGAAGTCCAACATTTCCATTCAGGACCCAGCCACAACATGATTATGGTTAGCATTGATCTGTGTATCTCTGTATACATTGGACAATACCCATATTTATGTTTCATAATCCTAACCTTAAATATTTTCAGATCTTCATAACCCTTTTCTTGACTTCTAGTCACAAAATTGTCAAACTTCTGAGAGTTCTTTTTCCTAACTATGTAGCATGTGCCCTTAGGCGGCCTTGCATAAACAGTCTACATAACAGACTTGTCACCCAAAAGATATTATTATTTGACTATGCAGCCAATGCCCTTAAGTGGCCCTACATAATTCAACCCTCTAACGGGTTTATTAAATAATGGTAACTTCATTCTTGGGAAGAAAGCCTCTTTTGTCCTTATTGGTCTTAAATGACAGTATGTAAGGATCCGAAAAAATAGCCATTATTAACATATTTGTCCCATATCCTTTTTCATGATCTGAAAGTATTCAATTCTATGGTTTATATTCTTCTTCCCTACATTTGGGTCAGACAATCGTAGAAGTAATATCCATCCAGTTCTTCGATAATCTTGTTTGGAAATATCTTCTCCATATTAAAGTAACTCTTTCCTTACAACAAAATCTATACTTTGGAAATTTTGAATCTCCATAAACTTTCACTGGATTTTAGCAGTAGAAAGGTAAATTTCTGAGAGTTCTTTTTCCTGACTATGCAGCACGGGCCCTTAGGTGGCCTTGCATAAACAGTCTACATAACAGACTTGTTAGCCAAAAGATACTATTTATTTGACTATAAATCCAATGCCCTTAGGTGGCCCTGCATAATTCAACACCCAAATAGGTTTGTTAAATAACGGTAACTTCATTCTTGGGAACTACTTCTTCTAATGCCTTTTAGCTCTTTTTCATATCATTCCTCAGATCCAAATATTCTTAAGTCATAGTTTACATTTTTTCCTTCATACTTGAGTATGGTAATATGTTTTCAGATAAATTGTCAAGGAATTGAGTCAATTTTAATCCATTTCGGTCAAATCTATTTTGACCTTAAACATTAGCATTTTTATGTCCGACGTGTATGACTTTAAACTGCCCACAAAAGACAAAGTAACTCTGAATAAAATTCAAGTTCCAGCTCACTAAACATACATTTTGTATGATTTAGGTGATATTGAGCAATTAAAATGTTCAAAGTTTGTAGGGTTATTTACATTAATCCTAGTAAAAATCAAACTATACTTGGTAGGCCCATTGGCTTAGGTAAAATTTAAATCAGTTAGTGAAAGAATACAAGCACAAGTGATTAAAGATGAAAGAATTTTTTTTCATTTGATGCACAAGAATTAGAGGAACATCCACAGATTGGAGCCTCTTTTTTTTAAGAGATTACAAAAGACTGCCAACATAAGTCTTCATTTGATGTACATCATCCCAAGCTTCATTAGTAGCTACTTGAAGCTTGTGCACTCGACCAGCTTCACTCTTCTCAGCTTGATGGAGTGCCTTATTGGCATTTGTAATGGATTTTATACCATTAGTTTGAACTCCCTACAATGAATTATTGAGATGATCATGTTCCCCAGTAACAGCATCTAACTATTGCTAGAGTTCCACCTGCTGGATGACTTTTTATTTGATTTTGTGCTTCAGCTCCTTCATCTTTGCAGCATAATCAGCCTCAGCTCGGGATACCGCAGCCTCAAATTCACCAATGTTAACTGACAGTTTCACCCTGTTCAGATCTTCATGACACTTTTTCTCCTGCTCCCTCCTGAAGATGACCTGTTTTACCACGGCATGGATCTTTTCATATCCAAAACCGCCAAGTCCTAGAATGACAAACTGGGATGAAAATCGAGGGATCATTGATGATAGATCTTCTAAAGGCACCTCAGATATGATTTTCAATATGTTGTTCCATGCCTTGCGTCGTGAAAAGATCAACACTTTATGCACCTCTGGGTCTGATTCAACATCATCATCACATGGGGGCATGTAATCTGGGATTAATTCACTTAAAGAAGTGCCATGTTCTGCTCCTTCCCCCTTGACCTGTGCTTCTTCGCTTTCAATTCTCGTTGGGGCAGAGGATGAGGCCTCACCTGCAGATCTAGCCACTGCAGTTGGTGGCCCTGCATAATTAATTGAAAGCTTTGGTTAGCTTCAAAAAATAAAAAAAATAGTCGATTGTCTTGCAAATTATGTACAAATCAAAAATATTGTTATCCCTTACCCGACATTGGATCAGCTACCTGAGAAGACTCCTCCCCATCTTTCCTAGTCTCAACAGGATCTTCAAGACAGGTCTGAAGAGGGTCTACTGGGTTTAGCTCTACTTGAGGTAATGTTTCTGCAATGGTATGGTTGACATCAATGTCCACACCCTCTTCAGGAATTGGCAGTTCAACAGCTTCTATGGATGGAACTGCATATTATTTCACGTCATGATTAGAAGTGTAAATTATAAGAAAATTTACTGGGCGAAGGATAACACTCACACCCAAGGTCTTCTAAGTCACATGATAACTTTTCATGATCATAAAATTCTTCGAAAGACATGCCACGATTCATCATTTCATCCAATGATATTTCAGAATCCTGGTTAGTCTCACCAGTAGAAGCGTTGGATGTGTCTTCTTGGGGATTTACGTCCTGCGGCCCCTGACTCTGGACAACATCTTCAGATAAAATCACGGCATCAGTTGAAACAGCTACCAGAAGCTCTAATGCAGTAGTTGAACCTGAAGTATCATTGAATGGCAGTCAGTCAGTGTTTCGTTCAACATTTTTATGAAGCATTGTTGACTTACCAGAAACAGGTTCTTCTCTTCTTGCAACAGCAACATAAGCAATACTGGGAATAGATGCTAGCTCTTCTCCATGAGCAGCCAAGTCATCTTGAATCTTTGATTGTTCCACAACACCCTCTATTGTCCTCAAAGGAGGATCAGTCCTTTCCCTCAGAGGGGAAATTGAAGAAGCCCTTGTAGTCCCAAGGAAAATGAGCAATCATTTCATTGTTTAGGACTCATGATTATCCGAAGAACTTACCACTGCTAATGAAGTATTTAGCTATGGTCTTCTTCCTCCGATGTTTTTTCTTCCTTGGATTTTTGGGAGTATCAACAATCTCCATTATAGGTACCTGGATGGGAGAGGGGAATGCCATGTGCAACTCCTCATCCATGGCCTGCTAGCCTGGAGATATCTTGCCTGGTTCGCGGGGAGATTCAACAACAGCCCCGATGGAAGAACCACCAGGGCTATACTATGGAGAAGGGACCTCATTAGTTTTTCCAAGCTGCAAGATGGCGAAAACAATTTCCTTGAATAATAAATCTTTGACTGAAATCAAGTTGCAAAGAAAATAAGGAAATAAAACTTACATCTTCAGGAGCCACATACTCACGCCACTCCTCATTAGTGGCGTCATGATCCATCATTTCCTTCACCCACTTGGTGATAGGGATAGAATCATTGGTGGCATATATGTAGGCCTTCAACTCTTTGACATAGGCTCCTACTTCATCAGGGTTATCCTTGAAATGAATATTCGCAGGAGCCTGAAGAGTACCTATTCCGGGAAGATGTAACCCTTCACATAACTCCATCCAGATAGTTTCAGTATCGCAGTATACATCCCGCCATGTCTAGATGGCCTCTGGTCATAGATATACAGGTGTACCAGAAGGTTGTGAATAGGGTCCTACAACCTTGGATTTTAATTTCTTTCTAGCTCCTTCAAATTTAAAAAGAGAATGAAAACTTGTTAATCTATAAAGTTACTTGCAATTAAAATTGCCTCAATAAAGTAATTCACCAGGAGTTGATGGAGTGGCTCTCTTGATTCTGACAGGGGGATTATATACGGCACAGGGCTGTTTGGACACATGTTGTATCTCCTGAAAATTTGATGAATCAGCCTCGGTTGAAGAACTCGGTGAACCAGCTTCAGGAGTGGAAGAATCATATTCCACCTGAATTGTTTCTTTCACAATGGTTCCCTTCTTCTTCCCAACCCGGTCAACAGGTTTATTCAATATGGCCTCAGGATATGACGTTATCCAGTTTTCAGGATACCATATGGTCAAATTGCTTACTGCTTCAGTATTTGGTAAGTCAAATACTGCCCCAATCCTTTCCATAGCCATTAGCAGCCATAGTTATCGAGAAACCATTGGATGCTGCTATGATCTGACGTGCACTGGAGGAGATACAACAGTTGTTTGCAGAAACTTGAATTGGCATGAAAATTGATATGGATCATAGGCCTCACATATAATTTTCCCATCAATTCTGGTGGCCAATACACCATCATTACAGGCCATCATATAAGACCTCAGTTCCAAGCTGGCTGATCCATCGTCAACAAATCGCCCTGTCGGCGGATTTCCATAGGGAAAGAAGTGGAATTCCTTATGCATACCCAGCCTTGGCCTAATATCATAAGCATTGAGGTATATAGGACAAATTCCAGAGAAGGCATGAACAGATGGCCTGAAAGAACTTCTGGGAATCTGTATTCCGTTTTGAACAGCATATGTCCGGATGTGAGTGGCTATCCATCTCCATAAAACATGGAATGGTCCCACTAATCTCAATGGAGACTTACCCATATAGACTTGGAGTAAGATCCTGTGTTTCTTTACCAAAACTGGGGTATCCAACCCCACCATCCTCTTCTCAGCCAACTTGGTCGTGATAACGAAGGTCTCTGGCCTGACGCCTCCCTTCGAATCTCTAACTGGAAAAAGATAAACACTGAGCCATAAGGCTAAAAAGCCTGCTAGACGGGTCTTCTTTGGGATTTTATAATTCACTGCATACCCCCATTTCTCAAACTCTCCTGCTTCCAGATTCAGCCAGAATGTGCTAGGAATACCTCTCTTATCTTCTCTAGGGCAGCTAGTATGACGAGTACAGGTGGGCCCCTTTTCCCTCTTCTTCTTGATAAACACATCCATCCATTCCTATGGATGAATATCCCTTCTAGAATAAGTATTTTAAGTCTTTAAGATTTTGAGCTTATGATAAATCTTCAATAACTCTCGAACCAAATCTGGAGTCTTCTCTGGATCAATCATGTTTGCCTTTGGAGGGACGAATTCATCATACATATCACCCGGGATTGGAACCCCTGAGATCTTGTAGACATCCCACAAACTAATTCCTACTTCTCCATGGGTCAGATGGAAAAAATTAGTTTCCAGGCTCCAGCGGCTAAGCAATTCCGGTGCAAAATTATCATTCCTATAGACATATGTCAGCCCAGTCCAGACAGCTTCATAAATTGCAGCTCCCTTCAGATCCTCGATAAACTCTTCACATGTTTGTCGCACCCAATAAACCCACATCCAAGTTAAATTCACCCCTCCTCTAGAACGGAATTCCCATTTCTCCTTCCAGCCTTTGGATTGATCTATATGAGAGCTTCGAAAGACTGAAGGATAACAATGTGGTTGCAGCTCAAGCTTGTGAAGTTTCAGATCTGGAGCACACGAGCTATGATGCATTATATAAGCTTTATTTACTGTTCCAGAATTTGAAAATGTTCCTCTGATTGAGACATTCACTGATGAAATGTTGGTATACGACTGAAACCAGGAGGGCAGGAGATAGCTCTTTGCCTCTGGAATGTTGACATCTTGCAAGTGACCATGGCCATACAGAGGCAGATAAATGCTGTGTGTGAAATCATGATGATATTTCTTCAGATGCTTAGCCAAGTCTGGAAGAGTGCTTTCGCAGATGGAATAGTAATCATGGCCAATGATGTCCATCATCTCATCAATTCTTTTACTCGCTAGTTCATCATCCATTCCGATTCTCTTTGGAGCCATTTGATCTGTACAAAAGTTGAATAATTAACTCTTAAAGTATGTTAATTTTTCATAAAATTTGTGAAGGATGTGAAGAAATTTACTAAGTCATTAAGGATCTCATGTCCCATATTTGGTGCGCAAGTATTCTTTGGTCACGAAAGTATTGGTCACGCAGGTATCACCACGCAAGTCTAAATACCTTAATAGCAGCGCGACACATGAAAAAGAAGAGCAGCCGAGCAAAAGCCGAGAGCCAAGCTGCACGCCGAGAGCAAGAAGTCTGTGAGAGTTGAGTGCGTTGTGTGGAATGAAGCCCCCTATTTATAGACCCGACCATGACCCTGTGCGCCGTACCCTGCGTGATCAAAGGCTGTATCCCTGCGCGCCAGACCCTGCGTGACTGAAGCTCATTTTCACGCCCTATCCTGCATGCCCCAATTTCCTTTTGATTCTCGATTTCCTCATAGTCAAATAATCTTTTCTCTCCAGATCCAACTCTGAGGGGGGACTTTTTTTGATGATCCTTTCATCACAGAATCTAAATATTGGAAAAGGGGAATACTTGAGCACAATGTGATTCAACCTTTGGAAAAATATAAAAACTTGACAAAGGAAGGAATAAGAAGAACATTCTACAAGGATCGCGCAAGTTTTACAATGGTCACGCAAGGACACTTGCACACTGCAATGGTCGTGAAAGTACACTTGCGCACCTCCATGGTCGTGCAAGTACACTTGCGCGCCCTAAGTAATAACCGTCTGGGGTCTTCTCCAGCCAATAAATACCCCTGGTGGGCCCCCCATTGGCGAGGAAAAGTTTTCCAGAATCCAGATTTGATCTCCCTACGCCCTAGTCTCTTCTCAAAGCTTCCAAAATAGTTCTAAGATAATTCCATACCTAGAACGGAAGATCTAAAGATGGGAAGAAGGCCTAAGTGTTGATATTCATCAACACTTGTGCGCCTGAGTGGCCAGCCCTTAAGGGAAATGGACAAACATTTGTGCCGCCTAACTCCGTCAATAGAACTTGCACGCCACTCTTCTGGAAGAACCTCAAGATGGTTCTAAAGGCTTTAACCAAGAGTTGCTCATGTATAAACCTTTTGGTTAACCGTCACGCAAGTAACCATGTGTCGCACAGGTATACCTGCGCGACCATGACTTGCGTGCCCACACAGTTCCTACGCGCCTACCTCGACTTGCGCACCCCTGCCTTTTTGGGTGCCCTTCTTGACCATTTCACCCCTCTTAAGCCATTCCACCTCTCCTATTCAAGATTCAGTCTTCAAGACACTCTTCAAATCCATTTATAGAATGATCTCTTGATTTGAATTCCTTATCTGAAAGGCACTCTGTGGAATATCTCTCAAAACCTAGTGATTTACACATCTTTATGTCAGTAAAGATTGAGATTTCATTCATTCAACATCATCCTTTAAGATGAGAGAACCCCTTATCCGGGGCATCCTTTTCAGGAATAAGCCCCAGTCATAATTCTCAAATCTGGGCATCCTCCTTAGGAGTAAGCCCCAAGTCCTCATTAACCTGGGCCTCCTTTTCAGGAATAATCCCTAGTCATAATTCTCAAATCTGGGCATCAACCTTAAGAGTAATCCTCAAGTCCCTTAATTTTTCAAGTCTCTTAACCTGGGCATCCTTTTCAGGAGTAAGCCCCAGTATTAATTTCTCTTAACCAATCCTAATTTACCTTTGATATGGGATTCCTTCTCAGGAGTATAACCCAATCATAAGTCCTCTCCAAATTTGGGCCACCTTTTCAGGAGTAATCCCCAAGTTAGAGTATTCAAATCTCCATGAAGTACATATACCTTTATGGACCCTGTTCCTAGATTTCTTCCCTAAAGTAAATCATAATATTCATTTATCTTGGCAGTCACACATACATAAGTCCCATATTATTTCTTATGATTGCATCTTTCATGGCACAATTGTCTGATTTTTACCAATACCTCTTGTTTCTCACACCGAGCATGACTCACGTGAGCTTAGAGTGTAAAATTAATTATGAAATCCTTCTTTGAGCCATCAATCGTAAACATCATACTCCCTTAGTCAAAATATGTTGGTTCTGATCCCTTTTCTAAACAAAGGATACGTAGGTAGCCCATCTGCAGGTTTGATCCCAACTCTAAAATAATACATGTCCTTCTGAATTACAATAATAATCAAGTGCCCCACTGAGTGGCTTTAAAACTAGCATGGTCATCATAATGACCAAGAGAATCCTATATAAATGTGTCGAAGGATACCATTGATTAAGAATCTATAACAAATATAGATGATTCTCTATCAATGAAGAACCTCGAATACATATTAATGATTCTCTAAATTTCCTACATATCAATCATTGATTGTCAGATCTAAAGGAAAACTCATTTTATACTTGGTAATGTAATAAGTATTCACGAACATAACTTAAATCTATAAATAGAGTCCCATAGTAGGCAATAATTCCACTCAAAAGGTGTAATGAGTCCGACCTCCCATCCTCTCGACCAATACAAATTCCTAAGCCTCATCATTCCACAAACTAATGAGCGCCTACCTTTGAAAAGTAGGTTCAAATAGATATGGAATCATTGGATGTTTTCGGTTCTACAAAAAAACCGGTTAGAAACTGATTGGAATGTTTGAACCTTCAATAAAGGAGGTCATCCCCAAATTCTGAGGGAAACAAAAATGTTGAACCTGACATGAATCATAAATCAAGTTAAAATAATGTTTTACCTATTTGTTAGGCCCCTATTTAAAACTCAATGAGAGGGCCAACCAAAATAATCATTGACATATGTGCTCATCCAAAAGATGTAGTGGATGAATTTATCTTGATTACGTCTGTTATATCAAATAGGCACTCTTTTCCAAGATCCTCTGCATTTACAGAATGGATGCTCTCAAGTTCACACTTGTGAATACTGCTGCTGCAAATGCCACTACTGCTACTCCTGCTGGATCGTCATCCGCTCTAAGGATGAAATCACCTACTCAGCGTCTTCAACGTTGGGTATCAAATGTTTTGGTTAAGGAGTACCATCAACACGGTACCATCACAACTGTGGAGGCTGCCCGGCAAGCTCTCTAAGTAAAAATCTCACACTAGTCGTCCAGAAAACGATGACCAGTGATCAAGAAGCAGGAGGTGTTAACTACCGTCTCCAACCGTTTCAGGTCGTTATCCCCGGAATGAAATCACCATTCGCTCCCTTATTCTAGGGAGGTGAATGAGCAGGTCCCTCAGGGCCTTAATTCAAGCAGACATAAGTCCTTCCCAAGGGCTCCCACCAACAATGGCCGCTAGACTCGTGCGGAAGTGCGCCCTCAACATGATGAGGGTACTGACTCCAGGCATTCGGCTCAGGTTCCTCAAACCCGAGTAGGCAAGATGAATTGCCAGAGGTGAAATCCGGTTAACAGTGAGCAGGTTCTCATCTCTGCTATCTCCAGAGAAGTCCACCAACCTAACTTGGTGGCAAGCAACGAGCGGGCACACACACCTTCCCGTTTTCATTCCGCTGTCCAGCAGACTCGTCTGGCAGCAGCACGCCAATCCCATCAGGCAATTCCGGTGGAGTATTATAGACAGGAACATACACCTGTTTATACATTATCAGTTAGTCAGCAGGCTCTTCTGAGTACATATGATAGATCTCGTCAACCACGTTCGGTGAAGTGAAATCAGCAGGAACATACACCTTCTAGTATTGATCAAGCCTACCAATAGTCTCGCTTGGTAGCATTCAGAGAAGTCAGTCGGAAATCTCTGGTGACAAACATGAGGCAGACTCAACTCTCTATCCCTACACTTGAGTACTATTAGGAATCACTTACAGTAAGAGAAGGACAAGAGCAGGCACACACACCTACTCCAATCATGGAATGGACTTATATCCTCATTCCGGCAGCTGAAGTCACCAAGCATATTCTATCAATGGTGAAAGAGAAGAAGAAAATTCCTTCTCATATCCTGGATGCTTGTCAGGATATTATAACAGTTTCAGCAGCATCTCAGGGAAAGAAACATAAATCTATCCCTACCAATGGGGTGACACATAAACAGTTCACTCTGGAACAGACACACACATTTGTTCTAGTCCAAGACGGTTGTGGGGAATACTCCCCCATATCATACGGACAACCAAGTCAGGCACATACACCTGATTTGAGTGGAGATCGTCAGCCTAACCTGACCATCTTTCCTGATCAGGAACATACACCTGCCCAGAGTAGCCACTTTCGTCAACAAGTGGTTTCCAAAGAGAGTAAGAAGGCGTCTAAGAAAAAGACCCACCCAGCATAGACAAGAGATCAAGAGCCAATCTGTAACAAGTCCTTGCTCGATGCTGGAGTTCTTGAATCCCTCAGAAAATTATCTGTTGGAATCCAAGATTCTACTCCCTCATTTCCCAATAGTGGGAACATTAATTCCAAAGGTCTTCAACATACACTTCCTCATGAAGGCTTGATCATGAAAATTCGGTCGATCTCGAAGTTTCATCTTCAGATGAGTGCTACAATAACCCTCTATGTGGCCAGAAGACCAAGGAGCAAGAGAGTTATTGAAGATTTATCATAAGCTCTGAGGGGGGACTTTTGTTGACGCTCCTTTCATCACAGAATCTAAAGATTGGAAAAGGGGAATACTTGAGCTCAAAGTGATTCAACCTTTGGACAAATATCAAAAATTGACAAAGGAAGGAATAAGAATAACATTCTACAAGGATCGCCCAATTTTTACAATGGTCGTGCAAGTACACTTGCGCGCCGCCATGGTCACACAAGTACACCTATGCGCCCTAAGTAATAACTGCCCGGGGTCTTCTCCAGCCTATAAATACCCCCGGTGGGACCCCCATTGGGGATAATTTTTTTTCCAGAATCCAGATTTGAGCTCTTGGCACCCTTTTCTCTTCTCAAAGCTTCCAAAACACTTATAAGGTAACTTCTTACCTAGAACGGAAGATCTAAAGAGGGGGAGGAAGACCTAAGTGTTGAAATTCATCAACACTTGTGTGCCTGAGTGGCCAACCCTTAAGGGAAATGGCCACACATGCACGCCGCCTAACTCCTTCAATAGAACTTGCGCGCCACTCTTCTGGAAGAACCTCAAGATGATTCTAAAGGCTTTAACCAAGATTCTCTCAAGTATTACCCTGTTGGTTAACAGTCGCGCAAGTACCCAAGTGTCGTGCAGGTATACCTGCGCGACCAGGACTTGCGAACGCACGCAGTACCTGTGCGCCTGCTAGGACTTGCACACCCCTGCCTTTTTGGGTGCCCTTACTACCCATTTCACCCCTCTTAAGCCATTCCACCTATCCTATTCAAGATTCAGTATTCAAGACACTCTTCAAAGACATTTATGGCATGATTTTTTGATTTGAATTACTTATCTGAAAGGAACTCTATGGAATATATCTCAAAACCTAGTGATTTACACATCTTTATGTCACTAAAGATTGAGATTTCATTCATTCAACCTCATCCTTTAAGATAAGAGAACCCCTTAACCTGGGCCTCTTTTTCTAGAATAAGCCCCAATCATAATTCTCAAATATGGGCATCCTCTTTAGGAGTAAGCCCCATGTCCTCATTAACCAAGGCCTCCTTTTCAGGAATAAGCCCCAGTCATAATTCTCAAATCTGGGCATCCTCCATAAGAGTAAGCCCCATGTACCTTAATTTTTCAAGTTTCTTAACCTGGGCCTCCATTTCAGGAGTAAGCCCCAGTCATAATTTCTATTAACCAGTCCTAATTTACCTTTGATCTGGGATTTCTTCTCAGGAGTAAAACCCAATCATAAGTCCTCTCCTAATTTGGGCCTCCTTTTCAGGAGTAATCCCTATGTTAGAGTATTCATATCTCCATGAAGTACATATACTTTTATGGACCCTGTTTCTGGATTTCTTCCATGACGTAAATCCTAATCTTCATTTATCTGGGCAGTCATACATACATAAGTCCCACATTATTTCTTATGATTGCATCTTTCATGGCACAATTGTTTGATTTTTACCAATACCTCTTGTTTCTCACACCGAGCATGACTCACCTGATCTTAGAGTGTAAAAGTAATTATGACATCCTTCTTTGAGCCATCAATCATAAACATCATACCCCCTTACTCGAACTACGTGGGTTCTGATTCCTTTTCTAAACAAAGGATACGTAGGTAGCCCAACTGTGGGTTCGATCCCAAATATGAAATAATACATGTTCTTCTGAATGAAAATAAACTTCATGTGCCCCACTGAGTGGCTTTAAAACTAGCATGGTCATCATAATTACCAAGAGACTTCAATATAAATGTGTCGAAGGATACCATTGATTAAGAATCTCTAACAATTACAGATGATTTTCTATCAATGAAGAACCTCGAATACATATAAAAGATTCTCTAAATTTTTTACATATCAATCATTGATTGTCAGATCTAAAGGAAACCTCATTTTATACTTGGTAATGTAATAAGGATTCACGAACATGACTTAAATCTAAAAAGAGAGTCCCGGATTATACAATAATTCCCCTCAAAAAGGTGTGATGAGTCCGACCTCCCATCCTCTCAACCAATGAAAATTCCTAAGCCTCATCATTCCACAAACTAATGAGCACCTACCTTTGGAAAGTAGGTTCAAATAGATGTGGAATCATTGGATGCTTCCGGTTCTATGAACAAACCCTTTAGACACTGATTGGAATGTTTGAACCTTAAATCAAGGAGGTCATCCCGAAATTCTGAGGGAAACAACATCTAAGACAGTATTCATTTTTTCACCAAAGGAAACATATTTTTAATAAAACATGGTTTCTTTCTTGACACTTCCTCGACACTATCACCACATCATGTACTTTTCCCTTGACCCGTGAAAAACATTTCAAAAACTTGGGATGAGCATAATAAGTTCAGTAAGGGATATAAAAATACGGAAAGAAAACATTAGTCCACGTATACAAAAGAATCAATGAAATAATAATTTACTCATAAAACATAATCAATTTAACATACGCCATGAAATCATAAGATTTATGAATAACTCATAGAATTCATAGGACATAAAGGTAACTTGTTGCATTCATAACATTCTTATGTAGGGAGTAACCCTCATGGTTACGTTTGGAATACCCATCACAGTATATTCCCTAAATCTCTTCAGAGAAACCTTAGAATTTAACTCCTTCATGTTACCCAATGAATTGGAGAGATATCTCAGGCTAACTCACCCTTAGTTTATCATGGAACCACCCGTCTTCATAAACAATGTCCAAGAACCATAACATAATCGTATCACATAAAACATGCATAAAGAAAACATAATATTACCACATTTCAATCACAAGATATCAATTCAAGAAATTGATATAATAAAAACATTATTAAACCCATATTCAATACGAAAATAAAATAAACATAAAACATGGTATTCAATTTTCATTTAAAAAATGTTATGTCTTGTAGAGGAAGTCGAAACTCAAATAGTGGTCACAGCGGTGGAGAAATCTTTGTCGCTGCATACGTAAGACAAAAACTTTCCTTTTGTAATTTAGTAAAACACATCATGTAAAAAGATTCCTTTTGAAATAAATTAAAATTCAAAAGGGTTTATTATACAACTAATAAAAAAAGGTCATATATAAATTGATGTATGCCTCAACGAAAGGAGATTGAGATGAAGTCCCTTACCTCAAATCTGACTTGTCTTGTTCATTTCATTATGTTCCTAAATAATAAAATTTGGTCAATTTATAATTTCATAAGGTATTCCTTTAAAGTTTATTATTCTATTCATAAAATATATTATCATGTGATAATAATTAGTTAATTATGTGAGTTCATATCATACGTTTTGTCGATGTTCAGAACATGAGTCAAAAATGAACTTGTTTGAAAAGAATTGCCTAGGTAGTTATAATTAAATCATCTCTAGAATGGTATTAATGAATTAAATATCACATATATCCATTATATATTCATTTTATACTATTACATAACATTTGGAGAAAAAAAATGAAATGCACCGTTCATGGAGACAGTAGGGCGTACGTACGCATGAATGCTACGTTCATTTCTTTGACATATTAAAGGAATTAAAACTAAATGAGACATATATATATATATATTATAATTCCAGTTTAATATATATGTTATATGGGTAACATAAGTTCATTAATTACATTCTTTATAAATTCCATCTTTGGCATGAACGAGTGACACTACTTGAGGGGGCGGTAGTCCATAGTTCCTCAGATGAAATTATTGCAGTTCCACAACATGAAAAGCATAACGATGTGATTTAAAAATAATATTCAAAAGAAAATAGAAAAAAAATTAATAACATATATATATATATAATATAAATACAGTGACATCATAATGGCCACCATGAAAGGTGTTAAATGTAGATTAAACAATCATCGTTCTGTGAGCCAGTAATTCACCACCCACAGAAATTGTATGTTCTTTAACCATTAGACGGAGGTGTGTGTAAGTGTAGGTATAATCCTTATCATTAAAAAATCCTATTATATTTTGGATACTGGTTTTATTATGGGATAAAATAATAATAAGATAGTGGTGATTGAAGAAGGAAAATAAAAGGAAGAAACTTGAGAGAAGACATTACCTGTAAATCAGGTAACTCTTTTTTATTTGAGCCAAAGGCTTCCTTGGAAAGACTTCTTCCCAAAGTGAAGCTTCAAGGAGTAAGAGAAGGATGTGTAGAGACAATATGAGCATAGTTTGGATGATCCAAGGTCTTTAGAGGTGTGGGTAAGGGGGTAGAGGTGGGGGCCTGCTATAAGAGGGAGGAGGGTCACTTTTGGAAAGTCATGAAATTTTACTTTATTATAAAATGGTTTTCAGATTTTAAAGGTCCCACAATGATATATTTTGAGGATAAGGTGATAAGGGTTCGAAATAAACCTATCCAATAGTTTTTTGACAAGCGTAAGTCTTAGATTTTATTTTATCTTTTCATTTTATTTAAATCATTCAATAACGAGGTAATCATTACATCATCATGGTGTCATAAATAAATTTATTTATTTAATGTCGAAAAATTATAAAAAAATACCGTTATTTAGGAAATATTTGTAGATTTCTAGTGACTATTTATATTCTAAGAGATAATTTATGTAAACAAAACTAAAATTGTTTTACTTAGGATATAGAAACCTTTGTTATATTTCTATTCTTTTTAATAATAATGTCATAAATGTCTCTATTTAAACCATGTGACTCCATAGGCCCTCAAGTTCGGTAAAAAGCATCCCATGGTCGTCCATGACCCAATAAATAGTATTTGGACACATGTTGGGGTCATTTTATATTATTATGATATTATTTTATTACCCTTAACTACCTGATTACTAATTAATCAAGATAATTGAAGATAATTATCGGTGTTACTATTCATAATGTCCAAAAACAAAAGAATCTAAATTACATAATTTGGATCTTATGATTCCAAATATGGAACCCATTTTAACATATTTAAAACCCAAAATGTTCAGTAATTAATCTAAAAAATTCCCGTTGTCAAAACAAATAGCGTGTTTTTAAGAAACAATATCTATCAAAAGATTGACAGTTGTTTATATCCAATTTCAAAGTAAAATTAATTCCAATGACCACCATTTAATTAAATGGTAAAAATATATTCTAATTAAATTTTAAAACAAATTAAAAATATGATCTATCCATATAATTAAATTATATGAAAAAGTAGTTTTGAAGTAAAATGCAGTATTTTTCACTATTCATTAAAAATGAACATTGTCAGAAAAATACCAAAACTTTATCCAAATTAAATTTCAATATCCCAATTATAAAGAATAATTTTATTTTGAAAAATAGAGCTTATAAAATTGTCAAAAGTTAGATTTAAAAATGGTTTTCCATCAAAAGGGGGTAAAACAATCTTTTAAAAATATTAGAGTATTCTATGCTTAAGATTGGATTTATTCTCATTTTAAGCCTCTAAAACACTATCTAATTCATAAATAGGCATAGATATGAAAATCTATTGTTATTTACTTTCTTGGTATGTTACATTCTTCTCCCTTTAGGAAATTCCATCCCCACAGTTTATTTACTTATCAAATAAGTGGGGGTATTTATCCCTCATTTCATTTTCAGATTCCCATGTTGCCTCTTCAACTATATGGTTTTCCCATAGAACCATTACTTGAGGAATCACCGTATTCCACAACACTTTCTCCCTGTGGTCAAGAATCTTGACTGGCTGTTCCTCATAAGACATATTCTCTTCCAACTGAACTACCACTGGACTCAAAACATGAGATGGATCTGGCATGTACTTCTTTAACATTGAAACATGAAAAACATTATGTACCTGAGATAAACTTGGAGGAAAATCCACTCGGTATGTAGCCGATCGAACTCTCTCCAGAATTTCATAGGTTCCAATGATCCTTGGACTCAGCTTTCCTTTCTTACTAAATCGTGTTACACTTTTCCATGGTGAAACTTTGAGAAAGACATGATCACCTACCTCAAAAGAGAGATCCTTCCTCCTGTTGTCAGCATAACGTTTCTACCTGCTCTGAGAAGTCCTCATGTGTTTCTATATCAACTAAACTTTTTCTTCTAACTCTTCTACCAATTATGGTCCCATCAAATTCCTTTCACCTACTTCATCCCAAAAAGCTGGAGTTTGACACCGCTTCCCATATAATGCCTCAAATGGTGCCATCTGTATACTGTATTGAAAACTGTTATTATAAGAAAACTCAACCAATGAAAGATATTGGTCCCAACATCCCAAATAATCAATCGAACAGGCACGTAGCATATCCTCCAAAGTCTGAATTGTTCATTCTGACTGCCCATCTGATTGAGGATGAAAAGATGTACTAAAATTTAATTCAAAACCCAACGACTTCTGAAGGCCTTTCCAAAAGGTGTAAGTGAACCTGTGGTCACGATCAGATAAAATAGAGAGGGGAACTCCATGTAACCTGAATATCTCTTTAAGATACAAATGATAATGTCTATCTAGGGAAAAGGTATCTCATATAGCAAGTAAAGGAGAAGAATTAGTCAAACGATCAACAATAACCCAGATTGCACTCTTACCATGAGGTGTCTTCGGTAATCCCACAACGATGTCGAGGGATATATTCTCTCATTTCCCCTATGGCACTAGTAAAGGCTGAAGCATCCCTTTCGTTAACTGCCACTCTGCATTAACCTGTTGACAAGTCAAACACTTCACAGTAAAATCAGAAATATCTCTTTTCATTCCATCCCACCAGTAATACTCCCGTGGATCTCTGTACATCTTAGTACAACCTAGATGAACTGAAAATGGGGAACTATGAGCTTCACATAACAACTCTCTCTTAAACTGTGAATCAAAAGGCACACTCAATCTCTTCACAAATCTCAGAAAACAATCATTATCAATGTTTAATTTGGGTAACATTCCCTTCTGAACCAGCTCTACCTTTTTCTGAAACTCACTGTCTTGATTCTATGCTTTCTTAATTATGTCTGATAGAGAAGATTTCCTTGATACCTGAAACAAAACAGATGAATTTCTTGCACCAACCACATCCAAGACAAAATTCATCAAATCCTTATCTAAAGGATCACGTTCCAAATGTAACATGATTAATGAAGCATTACCTTTTCAACTCATATCATCTGCACTTTATTTTCTTTTCCTAGATCGTAATGAATCGTGCAATCATAATCCTTGATTAATTCTAGTCATCTCCTCTGTCTCATGTTCAATTCTTTTTGAGTGAATATATACTTTAAACTTTTGTTATTAGTATATATTTCTCACATTACACCATAAAAATGATGCCTCTAAATTTTTAAAGTGAAAACAACAAAAGCTAATTCCAAATCATGTGTAGGGTAATTTTTCTCATGAGTTTTCAGTTGATGTGAAGCATTAGAAATTACCTGATCATTCTGCATTAGGACGCAACTAAGTCCTTTCAATGAAGCATCATTGTAGATAACAAACTCATCATTCATGGAAGGTAGTTCTAATACTAGAGCATTCACCAATCTTCTTTTCAATTACTAAAAACAATCATCACATTCTTTTGTCCAGATAAACTTAGCACCGTTCCAAGTTATCTTAGTCAATGGGATGGACAACTGTGCAAATTTTTTAACAAACCTTCAATAATATCCTTCCAAACCAAGAAAACGACAAATCTCAGTTACATTTGTGCGTCTTTGACATTATTCAACAACCTTTTTTTGTAGGATCAATAGTTATTCCATATTTAGAAACAATGTGACGTAGGAAAAAATTTGTTGCAACCAAATCTCACACTTGCTGAATTTACCATACAATTTCATTTCTTTTAAGGTTTAAAAAAATAATCCATAAATGAATCTCATGCTCCAATTTACTTTTAGAAAACACCAAAATATAATCAATGAAAACAACCACAAACTTATCCAAGAACTCATGGATAATTATATTCATAAGGTCCATGAATACAACAGGTGAATTGGTTAACCCAAAACGCATAACTAAAAATTTATAATGGCCATATCTTGTACGAAATGTGGTCTTCGGAATGTCTTCTTCCTTTACCTTCAACTAATGGTGCCCTGATCTCAAGTAAATCTTTGAAAAATACTGAGCCCGCTGGAGCTGATCAAACAAATCATCGATATGAGGCATATGATATTTGCTCTTAACAGTGATGTTATTCAAGGCTCTATAATCATTGAAAAGTCTCATTGAACCATCTTTCTTTTTAAAAAATAAGACAGGGGCACCCCATGGTGATGTTCTAGGTCAAATGAAACCGTTCTATAATAAATCATGCAATTTCTCCTTCAACTCTAAAAGTTAAATTTGGGCCATTCAATAAGGGGGTTTTAAAATTGTCTTAGAATCAGGAAATAAGTCAAAAGTAAAGTCAACTTACCTATCTGGTATTATTCCATGCAACTCATCAAGAAAAACATCTGGATACTTATTTACCACTAGCAAATCATTAATCTAAACGGTTCTTTTGTTTTCAACAATATGTTCAAGGTAACAATCATTTCCATCTTTTACAAGTTTCTCAACCTCTTTATATGTTATAAACATTAAGGGTTCATTCTTGCACACAAACTAAAAGTCTTTTTGAAAATTAACTTCTTTAGCTCTACAGTCAATTTTAGCAAGGTAAACAGAGATCCAATCCATACCTAGGATAGCATCAAACTATAATAGAGGTAAAACAAAAAAGTTTTGCAAGTAGATTATTTCCACGAATAAGGATAGAAATATTCTTAGACATTCTTTTTGCCTCAACATTTTCCCCAGTTGTTTTTACCACAAGTTCAAGATTCATTTATTAATATGGAATTCCCAATTTACAAGAAAATTTTTCAACGATGAAAGAATGTATAGAACCTAAATCAAACAACACATTGGCATAATATAAAAAAACAAACAAAGTACCTAATACCACTTCATTTGATGGCCCAACGTCTATTGAAGTAGTTTCAAAGGATTCCACCACACTTTTTTTCTTGTATTCTAACGGCTTTCCATCATTCAAGCTCTTTGTTGATCACTCGTTTGCATTATGACCCATCTCATTGCACTTGAAGCAATTCGCTAACTATAAATCAAATTTGGTCTTACCATTACCCTGATTTTTCTAGTGAAATAACGAGCCTTATGTCCCATCTTACAACATCGAAAGAACTTTCCAGAATTCAAAATACATTCCCCATCATGCTATTTTTCCACATTCATCACAAACTGCAAACTTAGTTTTCTTACCATCAAACCTTTTTGAAGGATTCTTCTCTTTCTCCTGCCACCTCGGTCTCTTCCTCTATTGGTTTTCATAGAACACTTGATCATCGACAAACTCCATTTCCACCTTCTCATAACATCAAACAAGCTATTCATAACTTTTGAACTCACAAGAAGCTAGTGCCCTTCGATATTTTGTATTTAATCCTGAGTAAAAACGATTGATTTTACTATCAAGGTCTCGGATAAAATTTGGAGCATACCTTGACAATCGAGTGAACTTTTATTCATAAGAATCCACTGGGTCATCTTCTTGCCTCAATTCTAAGAATTGTTTTTCCATCCTAATTCTAACAGCTTTAGGAAAATATTTCTCAAGAAACATACCTTTGAATTAATCCCAGTCAAGAGCATCAATCTCATCAGCGTCACTGATATTTTCAACCTTCGACCACCGCTGATCTGCTTCACCCTCCAAACAGTAAATAGCAAGACTAACCTTTTCATTGTCTAAAAACCCCATGACATCGAAAATCTTCTCCTGTGCTTTAATCCACCCTTCAGCTAGCACAAGGTCAGATGATCCTCTAAATTATGGGGGATGTTTCCTCATGAAATTTTCCACCTATGACATGTTCCTCTGCTATTGATCTGGCTGATCTTGTGCATGGATACCACCACCATTTATCGCTTAAGTCAACTGCGCCATTACTACAAAAAACTATTCAGCTCCAATTCCGACCATCTTAAGATGCTGATTTGGAAGGACATTTCCTTCTGTACGCCTTCCTAGCACTACTTCCTTGTTTCCTCTATAGAAAACCATTCTGAACAAACATGTCTTAGATGAAGCAACATGGTAATCTTCAAATTCTATATCATTTCAACTTGACTATAATGTATAAAAAATATTTTTGGATAATCATTTAATAGAATTCTAACTCCTAAAGTAATCTAAACTGACCTTTGATACCAACTATAAGGCCACCGTCTTAAACATTACTTAATCTTGGGTTATTTCAAGAATTCACATTGAGGATCTTTTCAGGTTTATAGTTTTATATAATTAGGTCATAAATCATGCATTACATTACACATTTAAACAAGGTGGTTACATAAAAGACAATATCCATTTTTTTCACCAAAGGATACATATTTAAAATAAAACATGGTTTCTTTATTGAAACTTCCTAGACACTATCATCACATCATGTACTTTTCCCTTGACCTGTGAAAAACATTTAAAAAACTAGGGATGAGCATAAAAATCTCAGTAAGGTATATAAAAATACGTAAAGAAAACATTAGTCCATGTATATATAAGAATCAATGAAATCATACTTTACTCATAAAACATAAGCACTTTAACATACCTCATGAAATCATAATATTTATTAATAACTCATAGAAATCTTAAGACATAAAGGTAACTTGAGGCATTCATAACATTCTTACGTAGGGAGTAACCCTCATTGTTACGTTTGGAATACCCATCATAGTGTATTCCCTAAATCTCTTCGAAGAAACCTTAGAGTTTAACTCCTTCAAATTACCCAATGCATTGGAGAGCTATCTCAGGCTCACCCACCCTTAGTTTATCATGGAACCACTCGTCTTCATAAACAATGCCCAAAAATCATAACATAATCGTATCACATAAAACATGCATAAAGGAAACATAACATTTCCACATTTCAATCACAAGATATCAATACAACACATTGATATAATAAAAACATTATCAAATCCATTTTCAATACAAAAATAAAATAAAAATAAACCATGGTATTTATTTTTCATTTAAAAAATTTTTTGCTTGTAGAGGAAGCCGAAGCTAAAATAATGGTCATGGCGGAGGAGAAATTGTTGTCACCGCATACGTAAGACAAAAACATTCCTTTTATCGTTTAGTAAAATTCATCATGTAAAAAGATTCCTTTTGAATGAAATTAAATGTCAAAAGGGTTTATTATACAACTAATAAAATAATGTCGTATATATATTTAAGTATGCCTCAATGAAAGGAGATTGAGATGAAGTCCCTTACCTCAAGTCTAAATTGTCTTGTTTGTTTCTTTATATTCCTGAATACTAAAATTTTGTCAATTTATAATTTCTTCAATAATTCCTTTAACTTTTATTATTCAATTCATATCACATATTATCATTTTATAATAATTAGTTAATTATGTGAGTTCATATCATACGTTTTGTCGATGTTCGGTACATGAGTCAAAAATGAACTTGTTTGAAAAAAATTGCCCAGGTAGTTATAATTAAATCATATCCAGAATGGTATTAATGATTTAAAAATCATATATATCCAGTAAATATTCATTTTATACTATTCCATATCATTTGGAGATAAAAAATTAAATGCACCGTTCATGGAGACGGTAGGTCGTACATACACATTACGTTACTTTTATTTCATTGACATATTAAAGGAATTAAAACTAACTGAGACATATATATATTATTATTATAGTATAATATATATTTTATATAGGTAACATAAGTTCATTAATTACATTATTTATAAATTCCTTGTTTTTCATGAACGAGTCACGTCACTTGAGGGGATGGTAGTCGACACTTCCTCAAATAAAATTATCGCAGTTCCACAACATGAAAAGCATAACGATGTGATTTAAAAATAAAATTCAGAAGAATATAGAAAAAAATACCATATATATCATATATAAATATAGTGACATCATAATTTCCACCATGAAATTTGTTAAAATAAGATTGAACAATCATCATTTCATGAGGCAATAATTCCCCACCCACAGAAACAATATGTTCTTTAAAAATTATACGAAGGTGTGTGTATGTGTATGAAGAATCATTAACATAAAAAAATACTATTATATTGAGTATACTGGTGTTATTATGAGATCAAATAATAAAAATATAGTGGTGAGTGAAGAAGGAAAATAAACGGAAGAAACTCGAGAGAAGACATTGCCTCTAAATCGGGTAAGTCTTTTTGATTTGAGCTAAAGGCTTCCTTGGAAAGAATTATTGCCAAAGTGAGGCTTCTAGGAGTAATAGAGGGATGTGTAGAGATAATATGAGTAGAGGTTGGACAATACAAGGGTCTGAGAGGTGTGGGTAAGGGGTATAGGTGGGGGGCCTTTTATAAGAGGGAGGAGGGTCAGTTTTGGAATATCTTGAAATATTACTTTATAATAAAATAGTTTTTTGATTTTAAAGGTCCCAAAATGATATATTTTGAGGATAAGGTGATAAGGGTTATCTATACACCCATAAAATTCGATTTAGACAAGTGTAAGTCTTAGATTTTACCTTCTCTTTTCATTTTATTTAAATCATTCATTAATGAGGTAATCACTGCATCACCATGTAGACATAAATAAATTTATTTATTTAATTTCTAAAAATAATAAAAAAAATACCATGATGTAGGAAATATTTTTAGTTTCAAAATTACTATTTATAGTCTAAGATATCATTTATGTAAATAAAATTAGAATTTTATTTAGTTAGGATATACAAACCTTTTTTATATTTCTCTTTTTTTTTAAAATAATCACTGTTACACCCATGTGACTCCATGGGCCCTCAAGTTCAGTAAAAAGCTTCCCATTGTCGGACATGACTCAAAAAAAGGATTTTGACACTTGTTGGGGTCATTTTATATTATTATGATATTATTTTATTACCTTCAACTACACGATTACTAATTAATCAAGATAATTAAAGATAATTACCGTCGTTACTATTCATAATGTCCAAAAACAAGAGTCTTAATTACATAATTCGGTCCATATGATTCCAAATATGGAATCAATTTTACCAAATTCCAATCACAAAAATTTCAGTAATTAATTAAAAAATAATTCCCGTTGTCAAAACAAATAGCGTGTTTTTATGAAACAATATCTATCAAAATATTAACACTTGTTTATATCCAATTTCAAAGTGAAATTAATTCCAATGACCACCATTGATTTAAATGGTAAAAAAATATTCTATATAAACTTTAAAACCAATTAAAAAGATAATATAACCATATAATTAAACTATATGAAAAAACAGTTTTGAAGTAAAATGCTGTATTTTTCACTATTCATTAAAAAATGAACATTGTCAGAAAAATACCAAAAATTTATCCAAAGTAAATTTCAATGTCCAAATTCTAAAGAAAAAGTTTATTTTGACAAATAGAGCTTATAAAATTGTCATAAGTTAGATTTAAAAATGGTTTTCCATCAAAAGGGGGTAAAACATCTTTTAAAAATATTAGAGTATTCTAAGCATAAGATTGGATGTATTCTCATTTTAAGCCTCTAAAATAATCTCTAATTAATAAATAGACATAGATATGAAAATATATTATTCTTTACTCACATGGGATGTTACAGTTACCTCATATGTTTCTTTCATGAAATACATGTTTTCATTACTGTTATTTTCAATATTAGAAGTTTCAGATCCACTAGAGCTATCTTCTGAAGAACTCCAAGTAACTTTCATAGCCTTTTTATATCCCTTTCCATTTTATTTTTATTTCTTCTTAAACATCAGCTTGGGGAAATCATCCTTCACATGACCTTTTTGTTTACACTCATAACAGATTATCTCATTTGTGTTGTCATCCGATTTTCTATCCTTTTTCCAATGTCCTTTGCGATCATAACTTCTTTTACAATTTGACTTTCTAAAGAAATTCTTATTTCAGTAAAAAAAATTAATCTTCTATATTGATGACCCATCTCATCATCACTTTTAGAGTCTAAATCTTCACTTTTCAAACAGTATACATAAACTAAACTTTTTCATTGTCTTTTCTTTTTGAGGCAGCAGTCTTGAATGTTACAGATTTCTTTCTTGGATCTTCGTCTACTTATTGATTCACCTTAAGTTCTTATTCATACTTCATAAGTATTAAAATTAGTTCCTTTACTGATATATTACTTATGTCACAGGATTCTCGAATATAGACTGAAATTCTTCTCGACCTGTCAGGTAGGAATCGAAGAGATCTCAAAATATGATCCTTGTTGTCTACTGGTTTCCCAAGAAGATTCATGGTATTTAATATTTCATTGAACCCGAGATACATTTCAGAGATAGGTTCATCAGGATTCATTTTAAATTTATTATATTTAATAGTGTAAGTATTTAATCTCATTTCATTAACATTGGTTGTTCCCTCATGGGAAACAGCTAAAGTATCCCAAATTTCATATGCAGTTTTACAGGCAGATATTCTATTGAATTCATCATCACCTAGAGCACAATACAATGCATTCATTACATTACAGTTATTATTATATGTAGCTTTAGTTAACTGATACCATGTGTCCCTAGCAATATCTGGTAATACATGTTGTTCTTTAATTGTTTCCCATATTTTAGGAACTATACTCTCTATATACATTTTCATTTTCAAATTCCACTTAGCAGAGTTATTACCATAAAAGAAAGGTGGCCTATTAGCAGTTTCACCCTCAACTCAGTTATCCATAGTTAATTATAATTTAAAGAACTAAAAATTTAGATATGACAGAAATTTTAAGATCATTAGGATACAACTAAAATCATAGTTGAAAAGAATTTGAAAAATCTTTAAAGCAGTTCGGATGGCAGCTATAAAAAGAACCTCTAATACCAAATTTTGGTTGGACTGGTAACTCAAGAGGGGGTGAATTGAGTTCCTACTTAATATTTATGTTAAAACTTTGTGATATAAAAATCCCCCAAATTTAATACAACCCAATTAATTAAGGTAGTAGAGATATAATTGTTCCTTTGGTCAACAAGTTTTTCAAAGGTTGATTAGTCCACAGTTGAATCACTATAAAACACTTATTCCACTTTTGAAACAGGTTTACTGAATTAAACACATATACACACTAGCCATAACTAACTATCAGAGTTGATGAAAAACAGTTTTCTATTTTGGAATTATAAGCAGCAGAAAATAGAAAAGCATAATATTACAATAGAGAGTACACATCAGAATTAAAGAAGAGGTTCAGTCTCAAGCCGAGACTTAATCCTCTCCACTTAGTGATCACCTACCACCAAGTATTTTATATTAATAATAAACTTGATACACAACCTTTATTTGTTATTTACAGCAGTTTTCACAAACTATCCAAAGCATACACCCTTTACCACAATTCTTCATGGGAAAAAACACACAACCAGGCCACACGCAGCCTCTCCCATAGTTACACGTGAGAACCAAAGTGTATGTAATGTTTGGTTTGATTATTTTCAGTATCTTATAGTTCCAGCATAGGAGATAGTGTGTAACATAAAAACACACACTTCTCAGAAATATAAGATAAATATATAAATAGATAAAATGTTGCAAATATTGAGTTTATAAGGATATATGTGTTTGGAGTTCAGATCGTGACTCCTCGGAGTGAAGGAATTGAAGTTAGAGTCTTTATCTAGAAATTGTCTCCTAAACAATGTGTCACAACTCCAGGTTCTACCATCCTAGTAATAAGGTATTCTACTTCTTGGTTTTACAGATATTTGATAAATTAGACAAGACAGTCTTGGATTAGTTCTCTCAAATGATCTTAGTGATGCTCTTGGGTTCACAGTGTGAGTGATGGTGTCCTTATTTTGTTCTTAAGATCTAGCGTGTAATTTATCTTGTGCATCCCCCACTTATACTTTTTCTCAGACTTCTATTTTATATTTGAGATCTTAAAATGGGAATAAGTAAACCATGCGCGGTCTTCTAGGTACCTCATACTGTCTCCAGATACGGTCTCTTTATATGTCTACAATAAATATTAATTATTGACATAGGCATTAAATTTACCAAATATATCCATTATAATAATCATAAGAAATTGAAAAGTGATAAGTAGATGAGTGAGTATACGTAGAATGGTAGCGGTAGCCATCTCAATGGTAGGATTCACCAGTAGCCTCCATCGGTATCCTTCATCTGTAGCCTTCATCAGTAGCCTTCATCGGTTGCCTTCATTGGTAGCCTTGAAGCAGTAACCATTAGTGGTTACTATACAAGTGTATAATTTGAGACGTTGACTTATAGCAGTGATCTCACATAGATAACTAAGTAGTGATGTTCCACAGTGGTATCCTCTATCGGTAACCTCTATCGATAACCTTCCAAAGACAACCTTCTACTTAGAGAAATTTTTCACTATAAACTTAATCGATAGAGTAGTGAGATTAAAGATACATAGTTATTACTTAATAGAAACTATAAATATTAATGAAACATGATTATCATTTAAAAGAAAAAAGATTTGGTATTATCCAAACAGGTGAGTCCAACAATTGAGATACACCAGTATCTAATAAATCAATCACTAAAGATGAATCTATAGTGATGGTACCTCTCATGGTCACTATACTCTAATCTTCTTCCTCTAAAGACTCTTCTACTGCATGAATAAGCATTATTTTAGATTTTTGTGGCTGGAACAACTTTGTTAATGAAGAATATAACTTCACCATAGTAATTTTATGTGCTAATAAGATTGTTCCACTATGTGGGGTAGATAAGATATAACATAATTTATACATGTGACCTGAGTGTACACTAGAACTCCATATCTGTGGTTCCATACTAAAAACCGGTTTTGAATGCCTAGGATTTCCAGAATGGAAGAAAATAAAAGGGTCTTTTCCAGGAACTATATGATGTCTAGTGGATTCCTGTTATTGAGAACCACCAAGCGATTCATCATGATTCCTCTTTCTTTTATAGGAACTCATAAAAATACAACTGGGATAAATAGGAACTCCTGAAAACCCTAACATACCATCCAAGTCAGGATCAACCATAAATGCCTTATCTATCACATTAGTATAAGAAACAATCATTAGAAAGAAGACATGAGAATGAATCTGAGGTAAAAGGCCCATCTAGAACATTTGAGACTTGATATTCTCATTCGACACAATCTCATGTGAAAACTGCATAATCTCAGTAAAGCAGTTCTCATAGTCTATCATTATCACGTCATCTTCTTTGAGTTTGAAAAACCCCATAGCCTTATCTAGAACCATTGGATCAAGATGAAATTGTTTAGTGAAAATAACACAAAATTCTGTCCACTCTAAACCCTAGTACTTTGTAACCATTGAATCCCACCTTCTCCTTTCAGGTCCCTCTATCTTTAAGGTGGAACATTTCACTTTAATCAAATCAAAATTTTCTCAGAAATAAAATAGGATATCTATCTTTCTCAACCAATCCTCAGCCTCTTGAGGATCATTATAGCTTTAGAAAATAGGTGGATTCTAGATAAATAACTTTTGATCATGTTTTTAAGATTCATCCCTCCGAGGTTCAATAACTAGATCCTAAATATGGATGGGTGCAGTTTCATATATCATATATCAGATAGCACGCATAATAATCTCAACAGTATTATAGTCTATGGGATGATTTTTCTCACTGTGTCCCACTATGATCATCCTCATGGGGCCTATTCGGACATCTTCTCAAAGGAATGATTCTACACAGTATTAGAAAACAATATTAAAGACATCTAAATTTTACTTAGATAAACAACTCAAATAAGTGTAATAAGAAAATTAATTCCATAGATAATAAATAAATATTTGGATTCCAATGTATCCAAATCAAAAGTAGGGGAAAGATTATAACTACATCAAATTATTCCTCAAGAAACCTTTCATAAACCACCCATCGTAATATAAGGATGGTTATGATTATATCTATCTAGGGAATCACTTGAAACTACCTCCTAAGACCCCAAAAGATATTCCAAACTGCATACTGACATCAAGGAAATATGCTTTACTTGGACCTCTAATACCAATTTGTCACGAACCATCCTTAATACCCTAGTATCCTAACAATTAATCCAGCACTGACATATCCTAAAGTGCATTCCTAATATCCACAAGTTAGTGAATAGAATCTGGAATCATTCAAGATAAAATAGGGAATGAATTTCTGACAAAATAAAGTAAGATAAAAGCTACAAGTCAGTAGAATCAATAGTCCAAAAGGATAAAGTAACAAAAAAATAGGTATAACAAACCCTAACTAGTACATCATCAAAGTACTCAGTAGAAAGACAAGCATCCCAAGATGATAGAAATAACCCACATTCCAAAGGATCAAGAACATCCACTACAAGCAAGTGTTCCTTTCTCTTTTCATGGACAAGGCAAAAGAAAATATACAAATTCATGAAGAAGAATGTAGTGTGGGTGACATATATCCTAGTAGGGTCTCACCATGTGATCCATAATTAGGTTCCATAATAATACACCAAATCATGCTTTCAATTCAAATAAAATATGGAATTGAATAATATATCATTTGTATATTTAAAATAAAACATGCATTCTTCCAAAGGGTGGAAAACAGTTCAAATGTGAATTAAATAAACATTTCATATAAATGAATTTATATAAATCATTTGGTATGAGGAAAATAGTTATCTAATCAATGGAATATATATCAAAACATACACAATAATCACCAATTTATTTTCCCTACAGTACATCAGTTTCTGGTTATATAATCATCATGCTTCTCATATCGGTGATCATGGATAAGTATGTGTACACACATCCCTCAGGCCCAGGCTGAATAGGACTCATTAACATCCGATGGGGGATAATCATCACAAACTAGGTTTATTTTAGAGTTTCCATCGTCAATTTAATGCTAGTGGATCAAGATCCAAGTGTGATTGTCCCAAATAAACCCTAACTACCCAAGCTCTAATGTGCTCAATCAATCAATAGACAATGTTCAAATCATTAAATTCCAAGTCAAACATCATTTATAATTTAATTTCCCTATTTTGAATTTCAATATGCCAGTTCAATTTCACAAAAAATCATGGGATTTTTATCATTTCATTCCTTTTTAATACTAAACCAATCGTAGGTTTTCAATAATTCAATTTAATCCTTTTTCCAAAAAAATATCAAATTATTTCATCATTTCTATCATTTCCAAAAAACACCCCAAATTCCAATTCCTTTGGAATTGGGGGTTTCACCCAAAATACATGCCACTTAAAATTATATAATCAAATCACATTGAATAATAGTTTTAAAAATAAATTTAAATCCATTTCATCCAAGAAAATATATTCAAAGTTTCAATTATACAGAAATATTTGAGGGAACCACCTGTCTTTAATTAAAGAACAAGTTTTTTACCCACAGTAAGATCTTCCAATGAATTATGAAGGCATTAGATATCAATAAATCAACCAAGAATCAAGATCTAATTAAAAAAAATATATTCATCAAATATATGATGATATATCTAACTCTCAAGAGGAATGGAGGATAGATTAGAAGAAATTAATAGAGATAAGGCCCACTTATTAGAGGGGGATAAAATCTTCCATTGAATCAATGATTTTCAAAAAGATGGGTTTGGGTGGGTCAAAATTACCTCTAGATATCCCTCCTAACCAAAAAATTCATCTTAGGGTTGATATAGGAGATTATTTAATTTAAATGGGGGCTTGGTAATTTTTAAAACATTATTCAGAATAAAATAAACTTGGACACATTGTTTGGTGGGTAGGTCCAAATGGTTATTAAAATTGTGTGCCCTAACCATGTACCCCCTCAAGACTCACTTTATAAGGCTTAGGGTTTTCTTTGGTGGTCACACAATTTTTCAAACCATGCACCAACCATACAAACCCTCACATTCAATGGTCTCATGGTTTTCATTGGAGGGAATGTATGTTTTGTAAAAATCATTCCCCATCCATGAAAAAACCTATAAAACCTCAAAACATCTCTATATTTCACCTGAACTGCCTCAAATTAATCTCCCACAAAAATGGAAACAAACTTGGTTTGAAGAATACTTGAAAATAACTAACATTATATTGAAATTAAATTGAAAATATATAGAAATTTATTTTAATTAAAAAGGAATAAAAAATTAGAAATAGCATGTGAGAATTATCCTAGAGTGATTCTTTAATAAATTTATGAAATAGTGGAATTTTATGGTGAATATTAAAATATAATGTACATATAAGGTATGTTTTTTTTAAAAAAAGTGGTGACATGAATTCATCACCCAATTAATGCCAGAAAGAAATATATTCAAAATACAAGTATAAATACAAACATGATGTGTAAAGAGATTACACCATCAGGAATGATGGGAATACAAGCTGAGAAAACCAAGAAGCTCAAGTTCCAAGAATGATCGAGTTGACCTCTCATCATCCAATCCATGAACAACATAAGTAGTTGCATGGAGGGTGCTATCCAAGAATCCATCAGGTATCTTCAGATCTCGAGGGAATCTTGATAGTTAAACTTTGAGTTCCAGGTCAAAGCAGCAACGTCTTCCAATTTCAATTTGACAAGTTAAAATGAAAACAAACTCTTCCTGGATTGTTGTTAGAGAAGCGGGGGAGTACATATAAGGTATGTATTATGGAATTATTTTGATATAAAATTTATTTAATAATTATTAAAAATTAATCCATGACTGATATTATTATAATACATTAAAGTTGTTTAATTTCAATTATTAAAATAAGTTAACATAAAACTAATGGACTTTCAAAAGTGTAAAATAGATATTATTGTTTAAAAAAAATCATGATAGGGAAATGAAATTTCCATGACCAATATAATATTATTAACGGTCAATTATTTAATATAAAAATGTCATAACTCTATCCTTAAATATAAAATATAATGGTTTAAAACCATGGGTGGGCCTATGTTTCTACATTTTCCCCAAAACATGGTTTCCATAGATTGTGGCTCAAAATTATTTTTCAATTCCCTCTCATCCTCACATTACTCTTCACTTTAAAATCGATGATCATGGTTCTACTATTAATTTTTTTCTATAGATCACTTAAAAGAAGTTGTAAAGGTTCTAAGTATTTCATTATCAATATATAGGAAGCTACTTATCCAGGTAAGTTTTATTAATCTCCTATTTTCATTTTCTACTTACAATACTTTTTATTTCCTTAATCTTTTACATAAAATATTATTTTTCTCTATTATTATTTATCCCATGTAGTAATATCGATAATAGAATACTATTTAATCTCATTATAAAACATTCTTATGTTTATATAATGCTAAAATACATCCATATCCCTAATCTCTATTATCCAAATACCTCTATATACAATGTATTAATTTTATTATAGATGTATTATTTTAAAAGATGAAATATTTATCTATAGAAATATGATAGTGATGTACATTATGGAACCTCTATCTAATCTATAGTATATTATACATGATTTTGGAACATGTTCACCGTTATCATTAAATATTACCAACCAATAAGTTCCTCATTAAGTAATTTTTTATCCCTAATAAGAATCAATTATGTGTATAACATACTTTGAAATTTTTAGGGGCAATTTTTCAGTCATTTCTCTGGTCACCTACCATATAAAAGTATTGTATTCAATGATTAATTCAAATTGATAAAAACATAAAATAAATGTATCCTACCTATTTCCCTATTATAATTCATTCAATATTTATGTATTCCATTGAATTTTCAAAATCCTACAGTTTATAATTTTATTGATGGATGTTAAACTGGTTATATCTATTATTTAATTTATTGGATGGTCATTGGTTATCTAAATATCATATACTTCCACACAGAGAACATTAAATTACATAGTCATGTTTACTTATGAGGTTCCCCAGGAAACATTATGAAATGTAATATTATATATTCATCTATAAGATGAATGAATTCAAATTATTATCTGATAAGTGGGGATCAAGATTATATGGACCATTGATAATTTCATAGGTCTCATGTGATAAACACACCTTTTTATTATGTGTATATATGGTCATTTATATATGGTTTCTTGCCACAAGGCATTGATGGTGTGGTTATGATATACTGAATTATACTTTCCAACACGAAGAGTTTAGTTATTACAATATATATGATTACTTATTTATATTATAGCTTTCATTGATTTATTATGCCCATGTTATTCTTTATATGGTATCATTTATTTATTTATTCCTACCATATTATGTATGTAATCTTTATCCTTTGATGGATTCTATTTTATCCTAACACTAAGTATTTTAGCTCACCAATTTATTTTCTTTCCCAATTTCACTATGAATATATCAAGATCACTAAATGTGATACAAGGTCAAAGAATGGGTAAATAATAAAACATCATGTATTACTAAGATGTATATGATATTTTCAATTTATTTGTAATAGAAATAGATATATATTGTTTACAAAAACTATTAAACTATTGGATCTTTTTCAATGTTATCTCTTATGTCCTATTCAAATTTAACCAATAATCACTATATCTAGGATATCAAAGTAATGGTTTTCATAGTTTGTGTACAAGAAATTCTATAAGATAACATTGGTTCTAAGTATTTGAGCTCACCCCTTTATTATGTTTTATCCTTCTAGGTTATGATGATGATTATATTATGAAGGATTTGTAATGTTAATCTAAGAGATTATGGGATTTTCTATTGAAGTTTCTATGTTGTTTTTAGCTTTAGGGTGTAATTTTGAACTCTTGTACATATCTTGTTTCCAAAACTACTAAACGGATTGGTACATCAAGATGAATCATCCTTTTATCTGTGCCAATTTAATAAAATAAGGCACCGACTCCATGTTTCTAGGGTTGGGGTAATAGATATGAAGACTACACGTTGTATTTTTTGATATGAAATACTATAAAAAACCTTACTCTTACATATATAGAGTCACACTCACAACATTATATTGTTTTCATGCATGATATATTTTTATTATCACATAGAATAAGTAGAAATAACTTGTTTAAAATTGAATTTGTAAATTAAAATCAAGAAAATAGCTTCCCAAAACTATTGTTCAACCTATTCTTCTTCTTCCAACTTATTTTTCATATTTTTAAATTTTCATAGAAGTTACTACTAATTTTCATCATGTGTTATTGTATGTAAAGGTAGTTATATTTAAAACATCTTCTCTTTTTTTGTAGTATAACTTATTCTTCATAGTGAAAACCTTTTGTTAGTGCTAGTGTATTAAGTGGATACTGTGAGATGGGGTTTAATCGGTATATCCCAACTTTATAATTTCTTTTTTTAGAAATTAACCTTTATGGATTATAAAGATATAATTCTCTCCCTTCATTTATTACACTCATCCTTTCACTGATAATATAGAAAATAATGTTGAAAATTTCACACAAAAATTTTAACAAGTTCCATCCTCGGTGTTAGAGCATACTCCTTTGTATGGTAGTTGTTATCCAATTCTATATAAATTCCACAATAATATTGTTATAAATTATAAGTGATCAGATCATGTATAATCATGTAACCCATACTTATCATCACATGCATTTCCTCTAATAGGTTTTACTATATCATGATAGATATAATGATGAAAACACCACTCATTGTGGAAGGCCTTCATTCAAATTCAGGTTTCTGCAAAAATAAATCAGAAATTATTATCTTCAAGACAATATGGAAATATCTATAGAATACTAATCAAAAATCAAGAACAAAACCCCTAGAAATTACCTGGTTAATATTCATAGAGGTTATTAGTCTGCTCTTACTCACTACAATAAACACCTTTTATGTTTATTCTTACTCTTTTCCTGAAAAAAACTAAGGTAAGAAAATTTAATTTTAAATAACACCTCACCTTTAGTAATATCTTATTATTCTTTACATTGAATCAGCTCCTTAATCTACAGTATGTATATTTTCTTATCACGCACTACATTGGCTTCAGGTTATCCATATATATCTTCTTGTTATTCTCAATTTCTTAATTTTATTCTTATGCTCATATGAAACACTTTACTCGATGTGAACTCATCTATATTTCTCATTAGTAATATTATATATCTTGGAAATAATTTTTTTAATAGGTGGATGTATTTCTAATTCCATTTTTCATCTAAAAAATTGATATTGAATAATACATATTGAGTCTTCCATCAGAAAGCATCAAGAAAGTAAAACAATATTTTTCAACAATAATCCTTATAATAATCTCACATAAAATGATAAGTGGGTTAGTCTCCCACATTTTCAAATAGTGATACAAAAGTTACCTTTTTCTTCCAAATTGATATTTTTTAAATACCCAGTCACATAATACCTCAATCTCTAATTTTAAAATCCTCAATAAAATTTATTTATGAATATCATAAATAACCAATAGTAGTTTCTCGTTGGTTTCAACTAGATCGGCTTCAGATTTAATTTACCTAACCTACTCATGTAATTAAAGAATTTCTTCATCGTGTAGTAGCATCTAATATCTTACACAGTTAAAAAAATTATACATATAAAAAAATCAGCATTCATCACATCTTTATTAGAATGAGATATAGCAACATAAGAACAGTTAAAAACCATCCCATTTAAATTTCATATTTAATATTTAGAGTTTATATACTGAAAGACTCTACTTTACTTTATATTTTCATGATCAAAAAATAATAATCATCCTAAAAAACTCAATTTTAATGATATAATTATTTGAGAATATGTGATATTGAAATCAATGATGTTTATTATAAGCATTATCAGATTTAAATCTATATTATCCATTAAATAATATCACATTCATTTAAATTACCTCTTAGTTTTTCTCCCAATTGATCTAGTTCTTCATTATAAATAGATCTTTAATTCTTCATATATCTAGGATCAAAATTTAATTGTGATTTTTTAATCACTCGATTTTGGCTTTAGAATTATTTGGTTCCATTCTTCTTCAAAAAATAATTACCATATCTGGTATTTTCATCCAATAAATTTTCTCAAAATTCTCTAAATTTTGATCCTTACACAACACTATGATTATGCTTACATAGACTAGGAATCATATTTATATAGAAAAATTAATTATAATCAAATAAAAATAATGCTTATGTAGAGTCAAAAGACTCTTACACAGACCAAGATGATTCTTATCCAAATCAGAATGACTCTAACAGAAATGAAAAAAAATACATATGCAAACCAGAAGATACTTACATGGATATGGATGATGCTTATGTGGAGATCAAAATGACACATACACCGAATGACATTTCCATATTCCATCTAATCAATAGAATTCCAAATTCCTTGATAAAAATGTAGAACTTATTCAAAATCAATTAATGTTATCCCAAAACTTCTCAAAAACACTCCAAACAGGTTCCAACCTATTTTTAATGGCTTCTTTAAATAGACTAAAAATGAACATAATAACCAACAATAATTCCAAAGGGAACTTCACCATATTCTCCCTTAGATTGAATCAAAAAATCAATTTGGTGATGTTTAAACAATGATTGAACAACATATGAATCATATTATATACCCTCTATTTTAAAAATATTAAATCTATAATTTCATATCTTCACCTTGAATAACTTGCTTGTTTTTAACCAATAATCTAGATCATACGAATTCAAGTAGTGATCCTTATGAAGTCATATTTTAATTTTCCATTATGACTATTTACTCTTCCAATGTAGGATGTTACCTTTTGGACTCTATGATGATTCTTCTAAAGTTTAAATATACACTTCTGAACCCCCAATTTACTCTCCTGAAGTATAAAATAACTCTTTCATACTACTATATTGTTCATTTTAAGTCAGAATCACTCTTTCTATTTCATGGAGTTAATCTTTCAAAGTCAGAATTACTATTTTACATGCATGGAGTTATTATTACGATGTGTTGTATGAATCTTATGGAATTTGTGACTCTTTCATTTTTCTAATTGTGTTTAATTGGATGACTATTCCAAACTTTTGAAGACTTGGGAAAATTTCATCTTCCAATTCCAAAATTCTAGAATACCAAAAAAATACTATCATAATTTTTTTAAACTCTTATAAACATTCATAAATATTTCACCTAACATAATATGACTTAATTTTATATAATTTTGAATATTATTTATGCATTGAAAAAAATATTCTATATAATAGATCATATCTACCTCAATATTTTCAATATTCTTCATTAGACGAATACTAAATTACATAGGAAACTTATTATCTGCAAAATCTCTCCAAGTACTCAACAACTTCCAAAAATATCTTGGTTTTAATAAAAAAATATATAAGAAGAAGAGGTATTTTATATAATATTTTCAATAAATTAAAATAGTGGATATTGGTACTAATAGACTATGTGTTGGATTTGTTATCCATATCTGTTGACATAGTGGGATGCATTACAATGAATCATATGAGGTCGGTTAACATAATTGATTTTATTTGTTGATAATTTTTACTGTATTTATTGAAAAAAGGTTTGAAGGGATAATCGTGATATGAAGATATGTTGATATGTTGATAAATGGAATCTTTGATGAAGAAATTAATTTTTTACGCATGTGTTAGCCATGTATAAGTGAATGAAGTGTTGTATAAATAGATTCATGAGAGGGGATAGATTATATTTTTTTTAGATTATTATAAAGTTTCAAGAAGGTTGGAATTGGTTATAGAATACTTACTTTTGAAATTTTCTTTGATTAAAAGTTTAGAAATTTCTCTAATTCCAAACCACTCGTGAAGTTTGGAAAATAAATATATGGGACATCTTGTGAGAATAATGTGGTACAAAATTCTCTCTACCCCCTCTCTTGGTAACATCCTAGGTAATTAAAGAATAATAATTTTTAAAATCTATTGATATTTATGAATTAGATATTAATTTTTGATTAAATGGGAAACTATGTGTGATAGTGTACCTGACATGCAACGATGAGTTTCTCCAAAATCTTATGTTGCACACAAAACTGAGTTATACCAAAAAAATTATACAATATTAATAATATTAGTATAAATGGTAGTTAATGCCTAGCTGTTTTAATGGATGGAATGAACAGAACTAACAATATTATATTTACACATGTTTATTAAATGTTTTTACATTCATACAATAAATTTTAGAGGCTTCAAATGATAATAAGCCCAATTTTAAGCATATAATACTCAAATATTTTTTTAAAGGTAGTTTTACCGCCTTTTGATGGGGAACCCTTTTTAAATATAATTTTGATCACTTTTACATGTTCTATTTGAAACAATAAACTTCTTCTTTGGAATGGGGTCATTAAAATTTATTTCGGTTAAAATTTTGATATTTTTCTGATAAAAATAATATTTTAATGAATAGTGAAAAAATATGGTTTTTTAATTCAAAACCGTCTTCTCATTTAATTTATTTGTTTTTTTATTGTCATTTGATTTAGTTTTAAAGTATATTTTGGTCGTGTTTTTATCGTTTAATCCAATTTTGATCATTAGAGTTAATTTCAAATTGAAATATGATATAAACACATGTCAATCTTTTGATGGTGTTTACTTTTAAAAAACATGTTTTCTCATTTTGACAACGGGAATTAATTTTAAATTAATCTCTACAACTTATATGTTTTGAATTTAAAAAAATTTAATTCATATTTGGAATCGTATGGTCCAAATTATAAAAATAGGGCCCTTTAATTTTTTGACATTATGAATAGTAACTTTAGTAATTTTTTTATTTACCATGGTTAATGGGTAAATCAAGTAAATATGGGTAAAAATAATATTATAATAATATACAACAACCCTAAAACTTGTAATAATACTATTTTATATGATGTGGTCGACCAATAAACCCATTGGGAGGAAACTTTATCCTTTCGAATCCACTTGGGTGTGATTATGACACATAACTTTTAATTTAAAATAAAATGAAAATATGTTATAAACCTATATATTCTAACTAAAAAGTTAATATGTGATTATTTAAGTGTTATATTGGACTATAAATATTCACGAAAAATATAAAAATATTTCTTAAATCATGGTATTTTATATGAATTTTTTATACATAAAATAATTAAATTTAATTATAACATAATTATGATATAGTGATTACTTTATTAATGAAGGAATCAAATAAATGATATTATAAATATTAAAATAAATATTACATGACATAATTTATGTCTTTAAAGATTTTTATTGGTTAATATGACATGTTATAATACTATTAAGTGATTTGTTTCGAAATTATCTCTCTTTTTAGAGTTTTTAAAATTCAATAAAATAAATAGTGTTGAAATTTACATGATGGATTTTTTTATAAAAAATAGTAATTTATTAAATTACATAAAAATCATTAAAATGTTTTAAAATAAAAAATTGACTCTGATAAGGTCTATAAGTTCATTAAGTTTCTAATTATTGGAAATATACCCCATATAATAAAACTTAATAACCTCTTAGTATTTAAAATGTTGTTACCACAATTAAAATTAAAGGAGATTAATTAAGGGTAAATCAAAAAGATAAGTTTAAAAATAAAATTAGTACAATTATAAAAATTATTTTATGAGATTTTTAGAATTATAATAATTTTATATTCTATATATCTTATGTTGGAGACATTTGAATTAAAGAAATTAGTTTATATTAATTTAATAATTTTAGAGTTTCCAAGGACTCCCCTTCTCTCTCCTTTAAAAAGGTACTTTCTCTTCTCTAATACTCACACTTCAAGAACAATTTGGTTTTTCCACAACCTACCTAATACTATTACTATAATTCATCTCCTAATATTATAATCCTCCCTTTGGGAATAAAGCCTCGAAAGTAGTCCCTGTGGTATAAACCAAAAGAATTTACCCTATTAAGATGTAACGCCTTCTCTCGTGATTTTTAGTTGCATTTCCATTATCCACTATATAAACTCTTATTATTATATGATTACATAACAAAAACAGTATCCTAAATATTCTTGGTTTTTTTAATGCTACATTTTCTAATTACACTTCCACACACCTCCATTTAATGGGTAAAGAACATACTATATCTATGTACGACGAACTACTCCATCATGAAATGATGATTGTTCAATATTCCCCTACCACCTCTCATGGTGGCCATTATAATGGAAACTATTTTTTTACATATGATATATATTGTCTTTATATTGTCTTTATTATACTATAATTTTTATTTATAACATACCTTTATTCTTTCCATGTTGTGTAAATATGATAATTTCATTTTTGGAAGTGTGGATTATCGCCCCCTCAAAGCGATATGAATAATTCCCGCTATATATAGAAAATATAAAGGATAGTTTTATTAAAAATATGATACATATATTACATTAATAAAATATAGGTATTATAATATACATTTATATAATATAATTACTATTCTTTTAAAATGATAAATAAATGATAGGAGTGTTCATGTGTACATACGGACTACCGTCTTCATGAACGGTGAATTTAATTTATTATATCCAAATATTATGGATTATTATAAATATGTATACACTGAATATATATGATATTTAAATTATGAATACTATTTTGGAGATGGTGGACTTTGGAACTCATGGAAATTTTAGATCAAACCAAGTTCATTTTTTAATCAGGTATGGAATATCAAAAAAACATCTGATATGAACATAATTAGTTATGTAAGTTTTATAACATGGTAATAAGTTATATAAAAGGAATAATAGAATTTAAAAATGTTTTCAATCAATTATAAATTAACCTATATTTATTATTCAGGAAAACAAAGATCATATGAGACAATTCAGACTAATGGTAGGGGAAATCTTAACTCAATCTCTTTTCATTGAGTTAAATATCCATGTCATTGGTTTTTTGTCACGAATTTTTGTGAATTATATCTGATTGTTTTACACTAAATACCCAATTATATTGGTTGTATTTATATTTTTCACACATAATTCTGTCATTGATTAATCTTTGATCTAATGATACGATTTTTGCAAGGTACTTCATCTTAATATCTTTTCAATGAGTCATATTTTGATAATATACTCCTCCATCTTTTATACAGTGTATAATCACCCCTTTGACTTTAAATTTTATTAAATGGTTTTCAAAAATGGAATCTTTTTTATATGAAGTGTTTCACTAAATGACAAAAGGAGTGTTTTTAATGAATGTAGTAAAAAAAATTCTTCGTCGTCATAACCATTATTTGATATCTGGCTTCCTCTACAAGCCTTAATATTTTTAAAAGGAAAAGTAAATACCTTATTTCCTTTTGGGGTTTTTCAGTATTGAAATTTTTTTTCAATGTGAATTTATTATTTAAATATCTTTAAATTATTTCTTGTGATTGAAAATGAAATTTTATGAGTGAAATTTTGGTAATTTCAATCTTTTATGTGTTATAATTATATAATGGTACTTTGATATTTTATGAGTGGTTATGTGATAAAACAATGATGGGTGATTATGTGATAAACCATAGATGGATGGTTTTATGATAAACAAAGTATGGGTGGTAACATTATAACTTCTAATGCACTGGGTATAGGATTCGGTCATATAAATTTTCCATTTACTGATATGTGTAGAAGTTGACTGTATGGTTATTCCATTTAAGTATGATTATGTATCAAGTTACCTTCATATGTTATATGTTAATTTCTACTATATTTAAGGTAATTTTTTTATTCCAAGAAAGGTAATAAATGATATTATATTCAATCAAGTATATTTACAACTTCTTAAAGTTGAATGTATTACTTTATGATAAAGTATTCATGGTTTACATGTTTCCCCAAGACTAACAGTTTTTATTATTTGTGTAACCCTTACTGATATTTTTATGGTCATCCCAAGTATTGAAAAAAAATTCACAGGACCAAAAGATGAATAGAGTCAAGGATGATATCAAAGAAAATTTATGTTGTTTAAAAATGAAACAAAATCATTTTTATTTTAAAATAATTTTGTTTTAAAAAAATGGATAATGAGTAGAGGTGTATACGTTTCAATATTTAAGTTGTTATGTATGAGTTATGAACTAATTATCTAAATATCTAAACCTGAAAAGATACTAAATATGAGTTCCTTAATTAACTGAAGATTATTTAATGTTTAAGGAACATGCCTTATAGTTGGTATTTGAAATCGGTTTAGATAACATTAGAGGTTAGGGTGTTATTTATGAATAAGTGACAAGATATATATAGCCATAATTGTTAGCATATTATGAAGATTCATAGTTATTTTAAATAAATTGAATGAGTTTGAGATAAAATGAATACGTATATCATAGTGTTTATCATCCTCATATGATATTATATGATGATTTTATTAATATACTCACACTAACCCTTTTTGGTTTTAGTAAATGGATGGATCCAGCAAAAACTAAGGTAACAATAGATGTGAAGGAGAATTTGGTGGTTCTATGAATAAGAAACAAATTGAAATGGTATATGCAAGGATAACTATCTTGGTTACCCTAAAAAAATATCATGAGTCAATATTAACCACTGTAACCTTGGTGAGTTTTCTAATGAATCATATACGAGAGAAATTGATCCTTGTAGAAGTTCAGGTAATGATCATAATGGTAATAATATTCATCAACATATGTGTCTAAAATGTGGAAGTAAACACCTTGGTAAATGTTTCAAAGGGATGGGAAGGTGTTATTGATGTGGTAATGAAGGTCATAAAGTAATAACCTAGGAAAGAAAAAAGGAAATATTCAGTTTACTCCAGGAACGTGAAATAAATTCTTTCTAAGTTGTCGATTAATTGTTTTAAATGTAAAGAGTATATTATTTATGAAAATAGGTGTATTGTGAAGAAGGTTCAATAATGGGATCAGAAAGACCATACAAACATATGTTTATCAATACATAATTCACTTCCAATTGAATATAAGGAAACTAAAAATGACCAATTATTGGTATAGAATATTTATTGTCCCATGATTTCAGATTTTTGAATATTAGGACATGATTCATGTTTTTTTATATGAAAGAAGTATTCATGAATAATATGGAATATCATGATTAAAGGATCAGGAAGAATTTTTAATGATTAAAAACTCTAATTATAAAGGATTTAAGACTTAAAGTAGATAGTAATAAGATGAAATGTTTAAAATTTTTAATGATATTTTGATAATGGGATTACTTTGGATTAACATTTTTATTATGTGTAAACCTGATATTTTTATGTAAAAAAATTATTTGATGAAGAATTATATCTTCTTGTGTGTAAATAATTATAATGTTATGGATAACCATTAGGGTTTATAAGATATTTGATTTTGAGGTAATTACATTTTGGGTTTCAAAATGAAATATATAAGATAAACTATAAGTTTAAAACATGTTATGGTAATTTTTAAGGATTTATCACATTTTGGTAATGTTAAATGAATTATATAGTTTTAGAAAAAAGAAAATCCTGTAGAAATGGCGACAACCCATCATGTCAGAAAAGACTGCGGGAATCGAACCCACAACCAAAGTGAGACAAGGCTTTATCACCTACCAATGGCCTACGTGAAGTCCCTAGTTAGTATGAGTTCTTTTTTAGTTAAAAGATTTTATGAAACAAGAATGATTTGATATTGGTAACTTATGTTTTATCAAATTTATATATTTGGTAGTATAAAATGATTTTGGGATTGAGTAATAAATGTTATTTTAGAATATGTTCAATGTTTTGGTAACTCTACAAGCCTAAAGAAAATATAATACTATGTGATTTTATTTTAGGAGTAATGGTTGAATTTTATTTTTGAAGAATCTATGTTTTTATTGTGTATTTATGGTGACCCAGGTTATTTGTGGAAATGATTATCCTAACTTGGAAAATATTTGATTACAGTAATTAATTTTTAGTATGAGACGCCATGATTAATTCATGTTATTTGGAGATAAATGTTAGAACTTATCCTTGAAGACTATGTGATCAAATCCTTCTAAATCATGTGTTTCTATCTCAGTTTAGATTATCTGATGAATTTTAAGAAGTTATTTCTTGAATGCACTATGTTGGACTTCGGGTATTACTTTAGGATTTTGAAGATTAAAATTAGTCTTTCTTCATTTAGATTTTATAATATTTTAGGAATTGTTTTGTTTTTAACTGAATTTTTTTTGCTTAATGTTTCAAGATATAATGAGTAGATAGGTAATCTGTTATGGATTATCGAATTCTCTAGAAGTTGATTCTAGTGCTTTATGTGAAAAAAAAATTATCTTAAATACTCATCATTTGGAATGAAAGATGATTTTTTGCTGGAATTTGATTAAAGGATGATACTTTACATGTTAAGTAAGTATATTTCCTTATGCTCTGAATTTAAGTAGGAAAATAATTCCTCAACTATATGAAAAGGATCTTAAAACAAAAATGTTTTCCATTTACTTTTTCTACTATAAAATCAAAGACTGTTCAACCCATCATAATTTTGTGGTTTTTTTATTATTAACATTCTCCTGATCATGTTTTCTATCACTCTCCATCATAACATGACACTTATTTTTTCATCTATATCCATTTTTTCCAATACGTAATCATAGTATGTGTTATCTCATGTGACCATTTTACTTATATTTATTTATTTTAATGTGGTAGTTTTATTAAACCTTTTTCTGATATTGTATGGAAATAAAGGTATTTTTAAAATTCATACCTTAGTTACCAACCCCAAATTAAAGTTTCGAGGACGCAATTTCCAAAATGGGGGAGAATGTAACATCCTAGATAATTATAAAATAATATTTTTTTATATCTATTAATATTTATGGATTAGATATTAATTTTTGTATAATGGGGACACTAAGTGATATATCATACCTAACACGCAATAATGGGTTTCTCAAAAATCTTATGGTACACACAAGATAGAGTTATACCAAAAAATAATACAATATTATTATTATTATTATTATTATTATTATTATTTTTAATGGTAGATTATGCCTAGGAATTATATTGATCAAAAAAAATAAAACTAACTATATTATTTTTACATGTGTTTTTTAAATGATCTTACATTCATACAATAAATTTTAGAGGCTTAAAATAAGAATAAATCCAATTTTAAGCATAAAATACTCTAATTTTTTAAAGGTAGTTTTACCGCTTTTTGGTGTAGAACCCTTTATAAATCTATTTTTTCACTTTGATCTATTCTATTTGAAATAATACACTTCTTATTAGGAATAAGTAAATCAAAATTCACTTTGGTTGAAATTATGGTATTTTTCTGATAAAGTTCATATTTTAATGAATAATGAGAAAATACAACATTTCAATTCAAAATTGTCTTTTTGTTTTATTTATTTTAATTGATAGATTATCATTTAAATTGGTTTTAAATTATATTTATATTATTTTTGTATCATTTAATCTAATTTTTTTCATTTTAAGTAATTTTAAATTGACATTTGATATAAACACAAGTGAATCTTTTGATGGTTTTTACTTTTAAAAAATTGGTTTTCCTGTTTTTACCACCGGAATTAATTTTATATTAATTATTACAACTTTCTTATTTTTAATTTATAAAAATGGATTTTATATTTTTAATCATAATTTATAAATTATTTAAATAGGTCCCTTTTATTTTTGGACATTATGAATAGTAACATTAGTAATTATTTTTATTTACCACAATTAAAGGGTAAATCAGGTAAATAAGGGTAAAAATAATATTATAATAATATATAATTATCCTAACAGTTGTAATAATACTATTTTATGAGCTATGTTTGACCAATACAGCCCTTGTGATGAAAATTTGGCCTTTGAAATCTCCTTGGGTCTGATTAAGACACTTATAACTTTTTATTTAATGTAATGGAAAATATGTTATAAACATATATCTTCTTACTAAAAAAATGTAATATAGGTTCATATAGTGATATATTATACTATAAATTTTAATTATAAATAGATAAATATTTTCTACATCATTTCATTTTATTTACAATTTTTATACATTAAGTAATAAAATTTTATTATGACACAATGATGATGCAATAATTTATATATTAATGAAGAAATCAAATAAATGATATTATAAATACTAAAATAAATATTATTTTACATAATTTATGTCATCCACTATTTTTATAGATGAATAAGGCATGTTATAAGACTATAAAATGGTTTAGTTCAATGTTATATCCCATTTTTATATTTTTTAAAAATTTAGTAAAATTAATTGTTTAAAAATTGACATAATTATTGTTTTATAAAAATAGAAATTTATTAAATTACATAAAAATCCAAAAAAATGTTATAAAATATCAAAGTGACTATGATAAGGTCTAAAATTTAATTAAGTTTCCAATTATGAGAAATTAATCCCATATAAGTAAAATTGATAGCCTCTTAATAATTTAGATTTTTTTACCACAATTAAAATTAAAAGAGAATAATTAAGGGTAAATCGAAAAGATAAGGTTTAAAATAAACTAAATACATGTCTCAAAATTATTTTATGAGAGTATTTGGAACTATCCTCATCTAATATTATACATATCCCAATTTGGATCCATTTTAATTAAAAAATTAATTTATATTAATATAATAATTTAAGAGTTTTCAAGGGTACCCCTACCTTCTCCTATAAAAAGGTACCCTATCTTCTCTAATACTAACACTAAAAGTAACATTTATATCTAAAATCCCATAAAAACACTTCCCATAATTCTTACCCTAATCCTAGAATCATCTATTATGGTAAAAATACTCCATAGAATTCATTTTGGTATAAACCAAAAGAAGTTACCAGATTAAGAGTTAACACCTTCTCTCATGATTTTTAGTTTCATTTTTATTTCCATTAGACTCTCCATAAACTCTTATTATTATATGATTAAATAAAAACACCCATATCCTAAATATAATAGGGAGTTTTTATGATAATTTTTTGATCTATACATCCACACACCTACATTTAATGGGTAACGAACATACTGTTTCTGTGTACGGCAGTCTACTGCCTCATGAAATGATGATTGGTCAATTTTTCCCTACCACCTCTCATGGTGGATATTATAATAGAAAATATTTTTTACATATAATTTATATAATATTTATATTTTCAACATTAATCTTTATTTTTAATTTAAAACATACCATTATGCTTTACATGATGTGTAAATAGGATAACTTCGTTTGAGGAAATGTAGACTACCACCCCCTCAAAGAGATGCTACTCGTTCACACTATACATGGAACATATAATAGATGATTTTATTAAACCTATGAGACATATAATACATTAATAAAATACTGGTATAATAATATACATTTATATAATTTAATTATTATTCTTTTAATATGATAAAGAAATGAAAGTAGTGTTCACGCGTACGTATGGTCTACCGTCTCCATGAACAGTGAATTAAATTTCTTATCTCCAAATATTATGTATTAGTGTAAATAAATATATATATGGGATATATATGATTTTTAAATCATTAATAATATTTTGTAGATGATGGAATTTTGAGCACATGTAAAATTTACCTCAAAACAAGTTCATTTTTTAATCAAGTACTGAATATCAACAAAATGTCCGATATGAACATAAATTGTTATGTGATTTTTATAACATGGTAATAAGTGATATAAAAGTAAAATTAAACACTAAAAATATTCTCAATAAATTATAAATTAACCTTAATTTATTATTCAATAAAATAAAGAACATACGAGACAAGTCAGACTCAAGGTAAGGGAAATCTTGACTCAATCTCCATTCATTGAGTTAAATATACATGCCATTGGTTTTGTTTTTCCAAGAATATGTGTGAATGACCACTGATTGTTTTTTCCTGAATATCAACTTATATTGTGTGTATTTATATTTGTCACACATAATTATGTCATTGATTTATCCCTGATCAAATGATACGGTCTTTATAAGGGATTTCATCTCAATGTCATTTCATTAAGGAATATTTTGATAATATACACCTATTTCTTTTATAAAGTGTATAATCACCCATTTACATTTAATTTTATTCAAAATTTTTCAAAAAAAAATATTTTTTATATTAATTATTACACTGAACAACAAAAGGAATGTTTTTAACATATAATACAACAACGAATTCTCTGTCACCGTAATCGTTATTTGATATTTAGCTTCATCTAAAAGCCGTAATATTTTTAAAAGGAAAAATAAATACCATATTCCTTTTCTGGGATTTTTGTATTGAAAATTATTTTTAAAGTGGATTTACTATTTAAATATCATGAAATGATTTCTTGTGATTCTAATTGAAATTTTATGAGTGAAATTTTGATAATTGCAATATTTTATGTGTTATGATTAAATAATTGTTCTTGGACATTTGAAGGGTGGTTACGTGATAAACCAATGATAGGTGGTTACATGATAAACCAAAGACAGGATGTTCTATGATAAACCATGGAAGGGTTGTTATGTTTAACATCCAATGCATTGAGTGTGGAAGACGGTCATATGGCTATTCCATTTAGTAATATGTGTGTAAGTTAACCATGTGGTTATTCTATTTAAGTATGATTATGTCCCAAGTTACCTTTATATGTTATATGTTACTTTATATGGGTTTTACATTAATCTTTTGATTACATAATAGGTAATCAATGGGCTCATATTCAATGAAGTGTATTTATTACTTTTTAAAGGTGAAAAGTATTAGTTTATGATATTGTATTCATGGTTTACATTTTTTCCCAAGAATAATATTTTTCCATATTTATGTAACCCTTACTGAGCTTTTTGTGCTCATCCTAGGTTTTGAAATATTTTCCATAAGACTTAATGAATAATAGAGTCAAGGATGGGGTCATGTAAAAGTTATGTTGTTTAAACATGAAAATAAACTAAGATTCTTTTTAAAATAATTTGTTTTATAAAGAATGGATAGTGAGTCGAAGTTTCTACATTGTAATATGTAAGTTGTTATGTATGAATTATTACCTAATTATTTAATACAATAAACCTTAAAATATCCTCAATGTGAATTATTGACTTAACTCAATATTATTTAATGTTTAAGGATGGGGCCATATACTCTTCTTCTTTTATTTCTTATATGACCAACAGGATGTTTTTGTGTGATTCTATTTATAAATTTCAGATATAGAATTCTTTTATAATCTTAGTCTTGAGGTTTATCATTTAATTTTCAAAAATTGTTAGTTTATTCAAGTCATTGTTATTCATTTTCAAGAAATATTTCTAGATTTGGAATATGGAAAATCTAAGAAATATAAATTTATTTATTTCTATATGGAATAAGAATAATATTCTATATCTAAGTAAAATATGACTCATTTGATCCTCCATTTTTTCGTATTATTATCAAATAATTATATCTTCATTTCACACAAAACCAAAATCGTTTTAATTTAAATTTGACTCTAATTTTAAAATGAAACATAATTTATAATATTAAATATTATTTATACGACCTGCTAAAATTGTTCTTCATGTATGCATATACTCGTAGTGTGTCCTCCCCTCTTCTATTATGAATTTAAATCCACAAAAAAATAAAAAAATTCCATTTCAATCATTGAAGTTCCACTATAATAATTTCCTTAAATATTATTATAATCATATTATATAGTTGGCTCTGGTCGATCCTTAAATAGAAATGACAATGGGAATACACCTTAAAACCTTTCCATTTTCTTCCTTATGATTTCTATATTTCACAAATTCAATGAACATTATGAAGTTTTAATGTGCCTTACGAATTCAGTAATTCTATTTATGATACTTGTACTTCATATTAAGAATTTGCATCCTCTCATTATAAATTTATCATATCACTTTATAATTATAATAAATAACTTTATGAAGTCAACTCCTTAAGTTTAAAATACACCTTAACACCTTCTTAATATCCTAAAAAACTTTATGTAACACTCCATTCTCATTATGAAATTATTAATCAACTTTAAGAATTTGAAAATTTCTGAACTCTTCGTGATGTTTGGAAAAGGCATGTAGGATCCACCATATGAGTGTAAGGTGGAAGATTGATCTTTTTAATTTTATCCCCTAGGTATGTAATATTATTAACAAAATCCAAAGGGGGTTGATGTTTCAACCAGGAGGTTGTGTGTCATATTTATTAACAGTATACGTTGAAAAGATGGAATAAATTACAATTAATCATATAGTGTTAGTGAATATGGTTGATCTTATTTGTTGATAATGGTTATTGGATTTGTTGAAAACTATTTTAAGCATGAATCTTGACATAGAGATATAATTATAGGAGGATAAATGGTGTCTTTGATACAGAAATTAATTTTATACACAACTGGAATCCATGGAGAAGTGAATGAAGTGGTTCATGAAGATGTTCATAACAATGAATAGATTATTATTATTCTAATTTATCCTAAAGGATGAATAAATTTAGAATTTGTTATAGAATACTTATGGTTGAATAATTATTTGAGTGATGTAGAAAAATTTTTAAGTTTGAACTGGACATGATGTTTGGAAAAGGCATGGAGGAGTCTCCTTGTTAGTGCAAGGTGTAATAGAAATCTCTATAAGGTCTATCCCATGGAATAATATAGATGAATGATTATGTAAGGTGAAAGTATTGTTGTGTAATGTGTATGAATAGGTTTTTGAGGTGAGAATTTATCATCAATATATTATGAAATAACCTCATAAAGTGATTTATTGGATTCATAAAGTGATTTATTGGATTTATAAAGTGAAACCCTAACTTGTTAAGATGAAGAACCAACTTTGTAAGGTTATGGACAATAATTATAGGGTGAATTTATAGCATTTTAATATATATTTAAACCTTTAAAGGATCATTTCATTCGTGAAATAATGAAATGATAATGTAGTATAAAGAAAATGTTAATAAGGTGTATTCATTTTTCCATTTCTATTGAAGGATTTAACATAGTCAATTATACAATAATATTGTATCAATACTTAAGGAAATAGTTACAACAATACTTCAATGGTTTAATTGAGAGATATGCAGTAATTTTTTGGATCTGAAATCACACCAAAAGAGAGTAGGTTGCACTGTGTGTATTTTCCTTCCTAAAGAATAGTTTCTAAAGTCCATGTAGAGTATATTAGATATTATCAATTATATTTCATGAAATATATTATGATTGAATTTGAAATGATAAAATAGTATGTTTTTTGGTAATTGAAGATTTAATCATTTGAGAATATCTCAAAAACATTGTTGGTTTAAATAAGTCATATTTGACTCAAATCTAGAAGAGTACACTACTGCCGTCATTAAAGGAATGGAAGGAAATTTCTCATAGTTTACATATTTTAAATATGTAAAAAAATTAGTCATAATTATAACATCACGTTAACCAAACCATGATTTGTTGAATGTTAAATGAGAAATCTTGATACCAATATTACAAAAGAATTACATAATCAAAATATGGAATTAGGATCACACAAAAACATTATAGTGATTATATAAGTAAAATAAAAAAGGAATATAGGGAGTATAGAGATGAAATTATTATTATCTAAATATATTTAAATAAAATAATGGAGATAATAGAATAATATATTTATATCTAGTTTGATAGAAGAAGAACAAAAAGTTGAGAAGTGAGATAAAACCATTGATTGTATCTGGTTCTCCTGAAGAAGAAGTCTCAAAGAAAGAATTGTTTCACTATGGAATATGGATATTGAAGAAGAGAATAATAGAATAATTATATTATGGTATTTTCATTATCTAATTGAAAGAGTTTTCTTACTACTATTTTGAAATTCAAGGAAGACTCAAACCTCATGTTAAAGTGAAAATATCATCTAGATTTTGAATAATGAAGAGGTGAAAACCTAAATGAACAACTATGCATCAATATATAAATGAATATGAAACCAGTAAGTACTTAAAAATATATTAGAGAGAAAAAATGTCAGTAAATGAAAAAATATCTTCCTAGAGTAGTTCAAGAAGGATAATAAAAGGAAATTTTACTTTTAAGAGAAGATAATAAACTTGAAAGACCTTTATAAAAGTTGTAAGAGGAGGGGAATAGGAGATAGTGTCCTAGAATCTTCATTGAATCTTTCCTAAAAATTTATAATACAAAAGTTATTATTATTACCTCCTATAACATCATCACATTATTGGTTTGTAATCCTTTGATTATATATTTGTATTTAACCAAGTAAAATATTTGTGTCCTTGGTCACTTTATTTTTCTTTATATCTTTTATTATCAATGTGTGTGAGAGTTATCACATCAATAATTTAAGCACTATTTCATCCAAAAAATTAACATGATCTTCAAGAAATTTCAGATAAGTAAAAATGGAAAAACATTAATTGGCCTATGACATGATCCCCTCCCCCAAGGGGGTATTGGGTCCTAATAGAATGACTCCCAGAAAGAAAACTATTGGGTCACTATACCCATGTGTTTGAAGTCACATATTTCGTTGGTGGAATGTTTTATAAAAGATATATAAATGCTATATTTTGGAAGGATTGGTATGGTGTCATTATCCCTAATTTTTAAATGTCACAATTAAGTTAATACATTTCTATGTGCGATCATTTAATTATTTTATTCAATTTTTTCAATTCCTTTTACAAATACTCAAATTATACATAAAATGTTCAAAGAACCAATGATAAAAATAATAGACCCCAAATACTCAAATTCACACCCCATTATCTAGAATACATGTACTGTGACATTTTAATTAGAATGGTTAAAAATATTTATAGTGAAAAATCATATTATATATCTACAATTAAAAAATGTTATTATCATTGACTTAAACTTTCTAACATATCACAATCAAGGAATTAAAATTTATTTCATATTTATTTTAAAATTCATAAATTATTTTATAACATTTAAGTAAAATGAAATTAAAATTTCCACTAACAACAAAAAAATCCACAAAATACCATATTTAAGCCCCCCCCCCCCCACCAATTAAGATAACGCAACCCCCAATATTAAAATATATTATGAAACAAATCTAGAAAGGCTAATTAATAGGATGAGAGAAGTTCAAGAATGAAATTTGAATGAAATTCATGAAAATTTCCTAGTTTGAAGATAAAGACCCAAAAATAAGAAATTGATCTTTAGAGCACCATGACATATGCATAATCCTCATGGATGATTGAATATATGGTTTTAACTTTAGAAATTCTGTTATTCATTTTCTTATCCTACAACTTCTTCTGTAATAGAATATCACACAAAAATAACATGAAAATGAAACAGAAACCCTAATAGGTCCCCTTAACTAGCTATAACCAAAAAACAAAACAATAAAAAACATATTTTTAAAATTTTCATAATTTATCAGAAAAGAAATAAAAAAATAAAAACTAAAAAACTAAAAAGAATCCAGGTCGGATCCCATAAAATGCTTATTTTAAAGCCTTTTTACTTTAATTAGACCCTATAACATATGAAATGTTGTATCCTTCATAGATAGTCACATTCAACTCATATATGGTTTATAGTATGATTCATTTGATGGGGTTACCATATCACTATTGACCTTAAAGATATTACCACTTATGGGATCTTGAATCTCAATGGCCCCATGAGGGTATACATGATACACACTGTAAGGACCTAATCACCTTGATCACATATTCCCCTATATAAATGAATTTTATATGTGTAAATAAGAACATATTTTTCATGTAAAAAGAGTTTGACTTAAATATTCCTATATTAGTAGGATTGTAATATAGATTTATTGATCCTTGAATTTCCATAATCCTCAATCCTAAGTTCCTTATATTTATTGAGGTCCAATTTCTGATTTTTTAAAAATAAGGAAATATCACAATTCATTATATTTTTTTCCAAAAAAATCATACCCAATTTTAACTATTAAATCAAAATCTATTCAATAAACCAATATATATGGTGACATAAGTGTGATGGTTTTTATAAGATGTAATATGATTATAGGGAATCTAAGAGATTCATGGACCAATTTTTTCTTGAGGGGTTTGATATTTATAAATTTTATTTATTTATTTATTATCGAACTCATATTAACCATTTTTTATTTTAATCCATGGAAATATTGTGAAAAATATCATTCTTGAACATGACTTCTTAGAATGGGTGATTAAAAAAATTAAGTTCCATGATCATTAATGATTGAACTAGGAATTCTAAATCTAGAAAAGGTATTTTCATTGAGGAAGTGAATCACAACCCCATGATCATTGCCCTTGGTGTTGGGATCACTTAGGTTATTTTTGATACTAAGAGGGGTGAATAAATATGGTTGGGATTATTACTAATTAATGCATTGTTTCTTATTTACATTTTAATTTCCTCAGTTAATGTATTCCTATTAATTTTTTTAACCATTCATATTTATGCATGAAGTATAACCTGGAAATAATACCGGAAGGTATAAAGTATTGTTTAATGAGTTTCACCTCCAAGATGGATAACTACATCCCCAGTGTATGATGGTTATCATCCCACTCACATAGAGATCTCCTTCTATTATCAAGAGAAACCTCGGGTAAGGATATATATTTTGAAATGTATTCCTAACACCAAGAAAGTACAATGAAAGAATATACATTATGTTAATCAATATATGTCAATAACTATGTCATGACATGAACTTCTTATTCCATGAACCAAGTCATCTGACCCCATGGGTCTCCTGTAATATATTGGTTTACATCTTATCATACCAAAGTCTCTAACCCATAGTTATCACTTATTATACTAATGACTATCCCCAAATTCCAAAACAAATTATTTTATTGTTCTTTTTCATCACTCACACACACCTTATAATATTTACCAATATCTCACACATCCTAGCACTACTTGATTCCAAGATCTCTTAATTAGGGAGTTATAACCAGGTAGTCCCCTGATATTAAAGTTTCACATTGTTGAAATGAGTAGTAAAATTAATTAATTAAAGTCTTAATTTTCATGGGTTTTTACACTCTCCATGATTTTTAAATCACAATATCCTCATTATGGACCCCACACATCAAGCCTAGGAATTACCTCTACACTTCGGGTTGGGTAATATATTTTCTTCCATTTGTTATTACTCGACCTTCTCTAACCATAAAATAGATCATCTAAGTAGATGGATCTCCTATAATACCATACATTCCTTCACATAACAACAAAAACTTTTTCCCCCAAGGTCAATTATCATACTAATGACTATCCCCAGAGGACAACACATGTTATTTCAGTGTGCTTTTTCCTACTCACACACAACCAAAGAAAACTTATCAGGTGGTGACCTATCCTAACACTACTCCATGTCAAGAAAGCATAACAGTATGGTTTTAATCAGATAGTCTCATATAAATAAAGGTTCTCCTTGTTAACATGGGTAGAAACATTTATTATTTTAATTATCACTTTTATAGGGGTGTTACAAACTAAAAATTTCAATAAAAATTACATGGGATATCATCCAAAACCTCTTAAAGTATTATCCCTGATGTAGCTAAAGTCTCAGACATAGACTCAAATAGATCTTACATTCTTACAATAAATAAAATAGAAATAATAGTTACATCAATTATCTTCATACCTTATAATATAATAATATTTTTGATTAGGATGATTAGTTATTTGACCTATAAAAAATCAGTAGTACAAGTTTGATCTCTCTCTCTTGTTCTTCTTCAACACACAAGATCAGAACTCATAGTATCATTGGTTCTATTTATTTTCATAGATTCTTTATATTTAACTAAATTATAGTGGAGTTAGATCTCCCCCTCCCTTTGATATATAAACTTTTCTTAGGGACTATAGTATCATGTTCTTATCTCTTTCTATAGCCATATTTTTCTCTTCTATGAAATCATAATGATATTTTTTCCATACTATAAATATGAAATTATTCTAAATTATTAGTGGTAGGTGATCTTTCAATATTTTGAACTGGTCAAAAAATATTCCAGTTTTGTTCTCATTTAAATATCATTAAAAATGATGATAAAAATTTCATTTATTTTACCAAAAATATTAGGATTATTTTTCTTCTAATCTACCATGGAAGTTGTAAGATATTTTAATTTATTACATGTTTTTATATATATTATTCTACATGTATCTTCATCATAGTATAGAAATCTATTTTCTAGCATGAATATCCCTCTGCTGCTCTTTCTTACTAAAGTATTTCTTTGTTGTCTCTTTCGTGTGATGTTACAAATCCTCAAATCATAGTACCAACTTTGGATTATATCTCATCTACAATTGAATTAAAATTATATTTTATATAATTCTGAAGTTTATTTCCATGAACAATAGATCATATCATTTTTTTAATTAACTTATAGAAATAATTTCTAAAAAATCTTTAGTCCTTACATTTTTTCAATTATTAGACTTGCATAAGATAAATATTTTTCTTATTAATAACTATAGTTACCATTAATTTTATATTTTTCCAGTGAGTAATGAATCGTACATAAGAATAAATTGTTCTTATATATTTCAATTTAATCTTAAAACATTTCTTTTTTCTAACTACTCCTCAGCAATTAAATCATGCATTCTATGAAAATTATTTTACATATATAAATTAACACAATTCCTTTTCCATTTTAGAGTTCTACTCATAAATATTCCTACACGTCTCAAAAAAATATATCACATATTAATCCTTATCCAAATTCTCCTAATTCAAGTTAGACAATTACGTTATATATTTTGTAAGATTTTTAAATTAAAAAATATATCAAAGTCATTATAATATTTAATTATTTAAATTATAATTATTCTTATATATGATCTATATATGATATTAAATATACATAGAACTCAGGTAAATTTAGATTCATCCTAATATTGAATTATATATTCAAAATATAGCTGACTAGACTTAATCACTAAATTCTGTCATTTTTATAAAGTGGTAGGGAACCACTCCGATGCATCTTGAGGACTCTCCAATCATCCCAAAACACCTAAAACTAACTTCAAATATTTTTAGGAATTATAAAAATAATTCATAACCACTTGAAAATATTTTCAATTTATTTTGGAGCATTTAAATACTCAATTTAGATTATTTCAAGAACCTTAACCATCTCAAGTCATCTATATTAACAACCTCATTCGTCTAACCAAAATAAAATATTTTGTATTATGTATTTAGACTACCTTTAGGATAAATCATCCATGTATGGTATCTAAATATTTTATCCATATTTAGTTACCAAAAATTCTTTGTGAAATATAAATTAGGTAAGTAACTCAAACACTCCTTTAACATTTTCCATATAAATGGATTTCTAATAATATCTGATGGAAATATCTCACCTTATTGGTTATAAGATAATGAAAACACTCACATGGATCTATTTTCCTATATGAATAATGGCAAAAACCAACTTTCAAGATTATAGTATTATCATTAATCATCATTCATTTTTCATAAATCAATACATATTAGCATATAGAATTGGAAACTCATCTTCTCAACAACATTCTTAGGCACTTCAGTTGACATTCAAGTAATTATATGTCTTATCATATTAACATCATCCATATTTAAAATATGCTTATTGACACTTATTTACAATAAATATATCACAAAACATAGTGAGTTAAATAATATACTTTTTATATTTATGGTTAACAACAGTACTAGAAAATTTATTTCAATATGTTTTTCCATTCCTTCATTTTATTCTCTTTATATTCTTTTTTCAATTTCTTCTCTCTCCCTTATTGATAATAAATACAGAGAGTTTGAGAGAGGATGGTAGAAATTCAATCTTAATGAATGTGCCATTAATTATTCCACTCTAGATCTACATGATCCATTCTCAATATATTAGAAAAGATGTTTAATATAGAGAATAAAGTTGTCTATTATTTAATAAGAATATGATACCAACTGATATAAAACCACATGATATTGTTCTCAATGGTTTATAAAATATTTCTAGGATGAAAGAGATAATTAAATGTGTTTAATATATTATTTTTAGAATTATAACCTAAAATTATTTTTCTCATCTTAAAACAACAGGTTAAAATCATTAAAATATAACTAAAAGGATTTAATTTTAGAAATCATTCTTAGAACATCTTATCATTTTTCATGCCATATATTAAACTGATTTATCTCCCTTAATAGTATGATATGATATTCCAAAAAATGTTACTTTTTTTAGATATGAACTTAAAATATATGTCTATGATACAAATAACTTAATGATATGTTGGGGTCAATATATCCTTAAGCATAATCTTGAGATTATTTTATAACCAATGTGATGCAAGTAGAGTGAATTTTCTTATCACTACCATCCCCTAAAGTATTATACTATTTCTAAATCCATTCTGAATGTATTAATTTATTTATATATTTTATTAAAAAAATAAATGTACCCATCAATGAGACATAATTCAAGGTTGGAATTTGATGACCTCCAACATGCTTGACATGTTCTTCATTAATGGAGGAGTGTCGGGTACCACCTTTATAAGGTATTTTTTTTATAATTAGTGATTGAGGAAACATTTATAGTTTTTAGGTTATTGAGATCAATTTTTCATTAATTTGTTTTTAAAAATATCTAAAAATACATATAATATCATCGAAATCACTGATATGGTGGTTAATCAGTGATTAGAAATTCCCTTTAATTTTTATTCTTGAAAAAAACATCACAACTTTTTAAGATGCTAAATTTTTTTATTTATAACACATAAAAGAACACACAAAATAGAATAATAGATTTATAAGTTTTTCTTTTAAAAATGAAAGGCTAATTCATAGCATGATCTAAATATCACTGAGACCAGATGACCCACTAGTGTCAACATGTAGGTACAAATGATCAGGTAAAATCCTTGTACATGTCATAAACATATCCCAACTATGTTTGAGTGCTTCTTACCCTATTATAATGATAAACGTTTTGGTTTCCCAAAATAAAGAAATTATTTAATAGAAATGGTCTTGCATTCAAGTTATTTCAATACTAATTATTTCCTCTTATTCTTCAAACTATATAATTTTAGGTAACTTTTTTTATCTATGTGATATTAGCATTCAATTATTATTATTATTTCTCTCAGATATATATTCAATAATTCTATAGAAAGTATTCTCCTAAATAACTCATTCCCTCTCTCATTCATTCATGCATAATACAAAAAATATATTTCTCATCAGTAGAAGCAGAAAAGGGACATTCAAATTTGAATTTAAAATTTAAATTCAAATAAATGACTTTAACTATATATAAAATTATCCTTGTCCTTACCAATTATTTCTTTTGGAACAATGCTCTAGGTCACTATTGTGTCACAACAGTGGGGAAAAACTGATTGGAGCATGACAAATCAGTTACAGTGTAACTGGTATTTCTTCCATTAATAAAACATTTTCTTCAAAGTGAAATTTTTTTCCTCCCTTTACATGGATCAAAAAATTTATTTTTTATGTTCAACCAATGATTGAAAAGATTTCTCATTATCCCAATAAATATTTCTTCAGAATATAAAATTTATTGAAGACATATATTTTAACTCAAGAACTTCTAAAATTTCATTAAATGTTTACTAATATGTAGTAGAAAATGAATCATACAAAAAATACAATGACTCATTTGTAGATTATAATGACTCATACACAAACTTTAATAACTCGTATTCTAGGTCAAATGACTCATATATATTGTTAAATGACTCATATGAACTCCCAAAACACTCATACACACATTTAAATGACTCAAATATAGACACCATCTATTTTTCAAAATTTATTTTCCTACTGTGTAAGAACCTGATTTTTCTTTGAGGTATGTAACATTCCTTTTCAGTCTTTACTCTAGAAAATTTAGGGGAAAGAGGTTGAGGGGATGGTTGTAGGCTTGTTAAACAACGTGAATGGGAACTATACAATGTGTAATTATAGGTACACACCATGTGTGTACGACTACAGGACATGTAATCCAAGTACATGACCATGTAAAGGTCAGGCCAGAAAACTGTACGAACACGACATGTAATCTCAAGTACATGTTGTGTACATTTTTTAATTGATTAATAAGTCGGGCAGTATGTTTTTTTCAAAGGGATTGAAATGAATCACCATAGATGTGAATAACACCACGAAAATTCATATTAGGGTTTGGCTCCCAATTCATCATCTGATCTCTGATTCAAACATCATTGATCCGTTGGATTTCCCTCAGTGAACTTCCAATTCCTCTTGAGATTTTATTCCTAATTTCTTCTCTTGATCTCTTTATTTATGGTTAATTGTTTATACCCATTTTTTTATCTACTCCATTTTAAGTCAAATAAAATCCCGACACTAGATGAGGAGAGTCATATGAGTAAGAGGTAGGTGGTCTTGTGCCTTTCGTGAATTTTCATGTTTATTGTTTGTGCTGAAGTGTTGTGAACCAATGTATAGGTTGTCTCCATGAATGGAATTGACTCATGTTATTTCTTAATGTTGATTTGGTAACTGATTAATTGATATAAAGTCTGATTTAATTTGATTGACATGATCAAGGGCCACCCCATGGGTGCAGTATCCATTGGATGATAGACATTTATCCATTTAGGCTAAGATGCTTATGGGAATGCCTTTGATTTCCTTTTTTGTTATTTAAAATGGAAGTGGATTATCAAATGCTTTAATTATTAAACACCAAGCATGTCCTTGATACACATTGAAAGGCTTATATACTGGATTTTAACCCTTAAACATGTTGAAATTCTTATACACCTATTTTTATCCTTGATTGAATTCTGAAATGATTATATAGTTTGTTTTGATCCAATTTTGTTTCATGTTATACCATGGTTATATTGTTTTGGTTAAACACAATAGGAGTGATACTAGATTTTCCACATTAGGTTGTCAGGACTAGACTCAGTTATAAATAGAATAAAGAAATGATATTAATAGTGATATGTCTACCAAGCTAAAGAACAAGCTTGGATTCAGTCTTTACCATACTTGATTAATTTTCCTTCTGAGATATTTGATATGTGTACTTTTAGTTCTTAATATTTATTGCTTTTCTTATTATACACTGATAATCACTAACAGACCGGTACATATTTTTTGAGGTTTCCTACTGGTATTTTGTCTCACACCCTATTTGGGTTATGCTTTTGGACCCAAAAATATTATATGATTGTAGGTGTTGAACAGGGAAAGTGCATTGCTATATGTACTTGATGTTCTTCTTAGGATTCATAGAGCATGGGACCAAGCTGAGGTTTTTGATACAGACTAGTTTCTTTTATTTATTTTATGATTTTGAGAAAAATATTTTTCATTAATGTAATATTCTTGTTTGGATACTTTCTTAGAACATAACATGTTGCATAATCTTTTGTATTGGTTGATGCTTGATTATTTACCTTATTAGTCTTCCACTATTTATTTCAGTTATATGTTGTTTACTACTTCTACTATTGTATATTCTTATTCTGTTATGTTACACTCTTTGAATGAGCGAATATTTTCCCGACTATCACACCCTTTGAAATTTTACTAGTCAGTAGCCTATGGAATTTTTCTAAATTCTCTTGAGGCCATGTGTCCAACTAGGTACGGATCACGAGTTGAGTGACATCTAGATCATGGATATTACAAATTGGTATAAAAAAATTTCATGGTTTTCTTTACTGTTTAGAAACAATTCAAAGGAAATGGAATTTGGTAATTAGTTTTTCCCAGGAGTAGCTACCCCATGTGTAAGGATAATCCAAATTACCTCAAATAGAATAGGTATTTTTTTAATTTTGATCTATTATAGTTGATTCTATATCACCGATGGGTTATGAACTTGTTTTGTGTTGTTATTATTGATAACATTATGTTCTACTTTGTTGAAACTCAATGAGATGAGGGTATTACATCTCACGCATCATATAGGCACTTGTTAGAAATCACATTCCATGCATTCTTTCCATACCATTTAGAGAGCATTACTGATTGCATGTTTTTGTGATACATACTGTGATAGATATGCCTACTGTTGTGATAGGTGTATTAGTGTGTGTTGTGGTTGAATTAAATGGATTCCAATCTTTGATCTGAGAGGAGTATGGCCCCTCTTGGATCGGAATTTGGTGGATCATGTTCCTTAATTGGATATAAATTATGTTTTTATGCATTATATGTGGAATCCGAGCTTTGATTTATGGAGATTATAGTCCCCCACATATCGTAATTTGGCACATCATTACTTTATTTTGAAAAACAAGGGTTTGGAGGAAGTTTCTGAGGTTTACTATCCAGAAATGCACACAAAAAAGTGTGTGGTCCTATGAACACACACTATGTATTCTTCTATTCAGAATGAAAAGTACTTTTTCAAGTATATGTCATGTACTTTTAGTACATGTTGTGTGATAGATGATTGTTTCAATATTTGTGTGAGAGAAAATGTGGGTTGTTGAGATTTTATCATAACATGTCGTGTACCTCAATTACACCCCATGTAGTTTTATATAGGAAGACCCATGTAGCTCTGGCCATGTAAAAGTACATGGCCAGGAGAGAAGACCTGAGTACACACTGTGTGTCATCCTGACATGCCGTGTATCGAGGATGTTTACATGGCCAAGGTAGGTGGAGTTACGCTCCCATGTGAGAGTTTAAGGGGATGTTCCATTTATAGTTCCAACACGCTATGTACCTGGGGTGTTTACCCACCAAGGTGGGTAGCAGTACACGACCATGTATGGGCTTAAGTGTACACGTCATGTATGAATCCTACACACCGTGTACTTTTATTTTGTCAACATTTGAGGATTTTCTTCTCTTAATTAGTTCTTTCACTGTTGAACTGAGTACCTTGAAGAATAAACTTGTACTGAGGTGTATGTGCTAGACATTGTAGAGAAATACTGCCAAGATAACCTCCATATTTACACCAAGTAAGTGGTGATGATATTACACTAGAAGTGGTAGACCATGGGCTACTAGAAGATCCTCTAGCCATACTAGCTGAGGCACTAGTGGTTGATCTAGATGCAGGTGATGATGCACAGTTCCACGACATCTTTTCACACTTTATATAGAGTCTCTAGGGAGCACCTCAACCATCCACTTATATGGTGGTGTTGACTAGAATGTTCCAGTTGTAGCATCCTCCCACATTTTCTGGGGATGGGGGATCGTAGGCTATAGAGTCATTGATAAAGGCCATGTTATCTATATTGTAACATCTAGAGACGTCTCTAGAGAGGAGGTTCAAGCTGGTAAATTATATTCTATGTGATTCCACTAAGAGGTGGTGGGATGTGGTTACATATATAGTACATTGTCAATATATTGCTTGAGAAGACTTCCAGAGAGTCTTATATGACTATTTATATCTAAAGACATTGAGGGATGACAAATATAAGGATTTCATGCATCTAGAATAGGGGTCTCTATTAGTTATGGATTACTCATCTCATTTTACTGAGCTCCAATTCTTCGCACCTGTTATGATGGGTGACGATCTTTCAGAGTCTAGGCAATTCGAGGATGGTATCAGGAATGACATTTGATTGTAGGTGAATATCATTCATCTGACTACAATGTCTGAAATAGTAAACTAGGAATTGATTACCATGTGGAATAAGAGGAAATATGGAGTTGAGATCCATGGAGTTTCTGCATTGAGATCTGGTATTGTCTAAATATGTAGCAGAAAGTGTCATATGGAGATTACTCATGGAGAACCGAGTAGTCAGAACATTTCTTCCAGTGGCCAGGTGAGGTGCTACTGGTGAGAAAACGTTGGGCACCTGAAACATTATTTTTCTATGGACCCAATCGAATATCAATCTTTTGGATCGATGGGTCATCTAAAGTGATCTTTTAGGAAGTTTCTCCTGTGGATAGTGAGAGAGAACCTGTAAAGACTCCATGTTATAGAGTAGGGCGAGAAGCATCTCACCAGTTGGGGAATTAGAATATGTCAGGTCATTCAGGATGAGAGAGTGGTTATGGTCATGGTATCCAGACCTCAAGTTTTCAGAGACAGCAGAGTGGATCTGCTTAGGGAAGTTAGGCTATGTCACAGGGACATCATATAGGCCTGAATTTTACAATACAGCAAACCCAGTAGAAGCAAGATCCCAGACCTTCTACTGTCAGAGGTATGATTCTAGTTCCCTCTGTTTTAGCTTCTTCACTTTTTGAAACAGGAGACTCATATAGTTTCATAATTGTTCTTGTTGTGAAGATCCTTATGCTCTGTGTTTACACTTCTAATGAAATTATGATGCAAGACACTCCATTAGAGATAATGATGAAAGGTGTGAATTAGTGTAAGGAGTTTCCCCTTGAGGTTGGTGGGTGTCACTTTTTTGGGATCTCTATGTCTTAGAGATGACAGGATTTGATGTCATACTCAGAATGGACTGGTTAGTCTTCTTTCAAGCCTTTATCAATTTCTATGCCAAAAGTGTGAGTTTTACATCACCAAAAGGTAGATCGTTTCTATAAAAGGGAGAGTGGGATGTCCTGGAAAGCCGAGCTAGACATTAGCATCATGGGATGAGTGAGATGACAACATAGATTTCCAGTTTATATCTAGATGAACAAGGAAAATATTTGATATATTTACCTCAATTGTTTGATCATTTTAGGGATGTTTTCCCAGATTAATATTCTTGGTTACCTCCAGAGAGAGAGGTGGGGTTCATGATTGAGTTATTCCCAGGATTTGCACCAGTATCCATTCCTCTTTACAGGATGGATATGATGGAGTTATAGTAGCTCAAGAGGCAACAAGAAGATTTAGAGGCAAAGGGCTTATTCAACCCAATACTTTATTATGGGGTTTTTTGAGTCCTTTATTCAAATAAGAAAGATGATACACATAGGCAACACATTGACTATTGAAAACTAAACCATCTGACGGTTAAAAATAGATATCCCTTTCCATGAATAAATGTCCTATTTGATAATCATTAAAGAACTCAAGTATTATCTAAGATTGATCAGATATATGGTTATCATAATGTGTGTGTTAGATCATCATACATACATTATAGAGCTTTCTGAAGTAGATATGGTCTGTATGAGAATGTGGTCATGTCGTTCAATCTCACGAATGACCCATTGACCTTCATGGAATTGATGAACCAACATTACTGGAAAAATCACATATACCCACGATATGGAACCATGGGTATAGCCCCTAAAACCATGGGTATAGGCTATACCCACGGTTTCATAAACCTTTTCCAACTGAGGCGTCAGTATAGAGATATAGCCACTGTTTAATAAAAAGCATGGGTATATCCCTGGAAAATTCCATAATACCCACGATTTTATATGAATCGTGGGCATATATCTATACCCATGGTTTACAAAACTGTAGGTATAGATTATCACACCAAAAATAATATACCCCCAGTTATTGAATCGTGGGTATATATCCTTGACCTGTAGAAAAAATATAGCCTTCCTCCACTTGGTTACTATAGTAACCCGAACTGGTGCACAGTACATAAGATGATTCCAAGTATAATAAGAAATCTTTTTTAAAGTAGTAATAATGAAAATGTATTTCTCTAAAGTGGATGGAACTATCCACGGCCCATATCCATCAACTATAATTACCAAATCAACTAGATATGTCATTACTTTATCTCCCAAAACCCAGTTGTTTTCTTTCCCATCCTCTTCACTGCTTCCTAATGATATAAATTCAAAAGGAATTGTGAGTACTAAACTTTAATTTTTGAGTCCCCTTAACTTGATGAGCCAAGTCTGTGCCCAGGATTCTATTTACCTTATCTTTCATGTGAGTCTCAAAATATGAAACCCCATGAATATCCCTCGAAGAATTATTATGACTAGTAGACTTCTTGTAAGACAACGTTGTAGCATTCCCAACCCATTCTACATTAAGATAAGGGGTTAAGGAAATGGAATCTTGGTTATGTACACCCTTAATAGGAGAAGAGGTCTGAGTCTGAAAAGCAAGCGATCTAGGAACCAGGTTAGCAGTCATACAAGTCAGTGGTGGATTGGATCCTCTAAGTCTATTACAGCTCTTCATGGTAGAAGAAATCAAAGCATCCAAAACATGAACATTGAATAATTCACAACTAACTGGTTTTCCAGTTGAACAGACACTGTCTATACGAGGGGTACTTGTAGAAGTGTTTGATAAAGAGTGAACCAAGGCTATATTATAATTACCTCCATTATCAGAAAAACATTCCATCATAGGTATTGATTGCACACTACAAACAACAGCTACAGGAGGTTAGGATTCGCCAACTGTCTTGTTGGAATCCTTAGCAGCCAACGCAATTCTAGAAAGGGATTTCCCCAAATTAGGGGCAGAGGCATGAGAAACTATGTTTCAAGGTTTACTCTGGGATTTCCTTAAAGTGGAAGGAACTATCGTTGACTTACCTTTCCTGTTCTTTGAAGAAATCGTTCATTGCTCTTTCCAATAATTGGAATCCACCTCAGCCTGCACATCGTATTCCATTTCATCTTTACTGTGCTCAAATGATTCTCTAAGTTTTTCATCAGAGATGACCCTTTATTGAGCATCTTTAAAATAAATTACCTTATAGTCTGTATGATACCCCTCTACTATATCAGCCCATAAAAGAGTATTTTTCACATTCTCTTCAATAGAAGGAATAGGGCCACTAACCTCTCTACCAGTGGAAACTAATTCAAGAACAGGATCATCCAAACATGGATCTTTGAAACCAAGGCTTGATTGGTTGGAATTGTTAAAAGTATATGAGGTATGAATGTGGTATGTTTGGTTAAAGAGGAATGGTCTTGGTCAAGAATAATTCCATGAAGATCTATTTCATGAAAATGTGTTGAAAATATACATATGAAGACTTTGTTCGATGTCTTAACATAAATTAGATGTCTTGGAATATGACCGAGGGAGAAGGTATGCATGGAATAACTACATAATGAAAAGATATTCATAGTTTGGATATGTTGATATGTCTTTGGAGCATGGATGAAAGTTGATGCAGGTTGGAAATTGGATGTGGAACATGTTCACGGGTGGAATTGAAGAGGTAACTGATATATTAATGTTGGAATTGATATTAATATCTGATATCTTGAAATTATTTAAAATACATGAATATTAATGAAATTTTTAATTGGTTTAGTAGGCTGAGGTTACACAACATTTCAATGGCCTGTATAAATATTGTTGCACATGGAGTTAGAAGCTTCCATGAAGCTGTTATAGAATGGGAACTATAGTTTTAGGTGTGGAAAAGTAGGAATACATGAAGTGTTCATGACGAAAAACATAAAACATGTGAATGAAACCTTTCATGATTTATATGGTGGCATGAATCATGTTTTTGGGTCTCATTCCATCAATTTTTGAAGGGTGATTTTTGTTAATATAGATTCCATAGTATAAAGAGTCTTAAATGAAGAATGCAGTGTTGCGATATTCATGATTTTCTTATAAAGAATGTTTTCAATGAAGACTCAGTAGAGTGGGTTCTTAAATGAATATTTTTAAATAAATATTCAAATTTTAAGATTCTCAAGTGTTTTAAGGGTGAGTTTGAATTTGGATATTCACAGATTTATGTAGATCACATATTTGACCATAGTGAGGGTTTTCAGGCCTATAAAACCGAATTGTGAAGAAGAAAAAGAGGAAACAATCTTTTATATGTGTTATGAGTAACTCCCTTTGGTTTCTCATACAGGGTATTAATTACCCTGCTTCTGGGCATGATATGTTTGAATGTTTAAATTCTTATAAGTGGAATTTAGTTTTTTCCTATAGAGATTGACAAGTCAATCAAGAGAACCCAATTATCATGAGGCATTTACCTGTACTTTTCTAGATGAGTGGAATTCCTTGGAAAAACAAAAATGTGTGGCTCTAATAATTAATAAAATATTCATAGAAGAACTTATGGGAAGATTCACCATGTTCCTAACATTGTATCATAGAATGAAGGTAGCTTCAGAAAACCTCGGGTAATTCTTTTGGGGATATTGTTCTATTTATGGTTGTGTGGCACTCCACTCAGGGTATGTGATAAGGGAATAACCATCTTTCCACCAGTTGTGATCTTCTAACATGTCATGAGCCCTGTCATAAGGTCAATGAAGGTTTTATTGGGAATTTCAAACCAAAATATCTATTGTATGATAGAGTTGTTTTGGGACCATGTTGTTTCCATAGTAGCATTGGGATGGAGTCTAATCATTAACTCCAACAATGTACATTAGCACATTATCTGATATTATATTGTCAAATTGGTTATGAATGTGAATTTCCACTTATTAGTCTCAACGCTTTATAATTTCACCACCTTTTATACCCATAGCATTTCCAGAATCAATATATGTTACATAGTCTCCCATATCTTCCCATTATAAATTCCAATATCCTCAATCTTTTTTCATGGTAATTCACAATTCATTCCTATAAATTCTCAATCCCTATCTAATTATAATTGATTCTAAATCCTTCTCATGGTTCTGGCATATAATTGGATATAGGAATACTAGGATGGAATAAGGTGGATGGGTGATATGAATACTAGTGGGGTGTTGGGGAATCTGTTATAACTACATGGGGGCATGGGAAATATGCTTGGATCCTGGAAGAATATTCTTAGGGATGCAGCTATTAGAGGAGATTGTTATAGGGGTCCCAATGGAGGAATATGATGAGGAATAAAATGAGAATATGTTGGTGGGGGATCCTTAAGTAGTTAATAGGGGATGTTATTAATTGGATGGGTTGGAGAGAGTGTAAAGGAGGGATTTTCCTGGTTATCTTGTTGGCCTGTAGGATTAGAGTTCTGGCATGTGGGCTTGAGCAAGGGACACTTGCACTATAGAAGTGTTTTTCTTATAATAATACTCTTCCTCTATTATAATTACCTAGTTCTTTTCATACTTTAATATAAATTTTGGTCTTCTGTTCTTATCAATGGGTTATGCCCACGAGCAGGCACAAGTGTCCTGGAATCAAGAAATCACCACTCAAGAATGATTTCACCCACAAAAAATTAATTAAAATAGAAACATAAAATAAATTAAATTTTGGAATGACCCATCCATACATCAGACATCTACAACAAAGGAAAAGAAAATAAATAGAAACAAAACAATAAAAATGCAGAAAAAAAATGAAACATGCTAATTAATTTCTCCACTACCCAGATCTCCCTCCCTTGCAAAGAAAATTGTGTAGCTACCTCCAGTACCCATCAATCACCCTTCATAGAATATAACTACCCTCCATATATAGAAATCAGTAAAAGACCTTAGTGGTCAATGGAATAAATAAAATAAAATAAAAACTATACTATAACATACCTGTCTTTTGTGATTATATAAGTCACTGCCCCAATATAAGAACCACAATGCCCCATGGGTCAAAACATGTTCCTTCAAGTAAGGGGGAACATATTATATTGGATGGACTGTTTAAAAGAAAAAAATTCAAATCATACCACTACCATGATATTGTAGACATCCATTGTAGAATAATGTACATGTCTAGAGGCATCAAGAAGAAATACCCTGGAAGAAATAGAGAACATTTGATTAGTAAATAAGAAAGAGGAATACACTTCCTCTAAAAACCAATTGGGGGATAAATAACAAAATAAAATCACAAATTTCATTGAATATGTGGAATTCCAACAAAATAAACTTAAGTACTCAATAAAATTAGTGACAATTTTTTCCTTTAAATTTGAGTCTTCCATTATGGTGGTCCTACTAATAAGTTAGTATCTTCTAGTTTGAAGTAGAAGTGTTCAACTATTGAAGGAGTTAAGTATTCACATTATAAAGGACCTACTATTTCATTTTGAGGCATTACCTAGAATAATAGCACCAAATTTTGTTTTTAATGTGATTATATCTAAAACTATTATTTAAAGAAAGTTTAGAAAAAATGAAAATACATGGATAAAAATTGGGATTACAGGTGACATTGTGGACATGAATGAAAAAAATATATATCCTTGAGGCACAATCATTCAAGAATTTTATTGGTATTTATTGTGTGATTATAAGGATTGATGACATTGTGGGAGGAATAATGAAGAAATATGACCGATTAAAGGCCAAACCTTTCCAAAACCTCATATGGAGAAAAAAGTGGAGGATGTTAGTGAACAAATTCTCATAAACGAACAATGTAATTGATTTTGATGATTTTTGGTTTTGGGACAAATTCTGAATGTGTTTTTAGTGGAATGAGTTGCAGAACATTTCACTAAAAGGGGATCAATCTTCATTTTTTTTAAAAGATGGGAACAAGAAATGAACAGGCAATGAACATACCAATATACAAGCTGAATTTTTGCTCACCCCAAATAAAATTTTTACGACCTCCATTATTGGCCTGGGATAATAGCAATTCACAATAAGATCAAGGGAATACATTCAATGAATTTAACTGAGAATGAAAAAATAATTATGGATAATTTTAAGATAAATTAACTGGTAAAAATACAATAAAATTGAAAATAATAATCCTCAAAAGATATATAAATTCTCAATTATAAAAATATATGTAATGGATTTATAGTAAAAATGAGCATAGGTAAAATAAAATGCTTCTTGATCACTTTGAACTTCATATGAGGAGAAATTTTTGTATTACACTATCGATTTGCACTGAGAAAGTGAATAATATGATAAATTAATTCTATGTTGCTTTAAATTCAAAAGAAAAAGGTACATGGTCTTAAAATGAACTTAATACCACCTATTCAAACTAGATTGAAATGTCTCATCATAAATTCCTTAACCCAAGAATTAATGATGAAACATTGTATCTAATTAAAAATAATGATAACCTATAATCCAAGAGAAATTTACTAAAGAATATACCAAAAATCCATGGATAATGATTAATGCATCCTAATAAGTTTGAAGAGTCATGAACTGCTTCATTCAAAACTACTTAAACCCCAAAAATGAATCACATCCTAAATAATCCAATCACTACTCAACATTTTTGCACAATATTTATTTACATCAAGGTTCAATAGCATGGAATTTGATAGATAATGGTCAAGTTAGTGAGGTAGGATTTTTATAAAATGGTTGGACCTCTAGTGGAATATAATTTCATATGGTTGGAAACATGTCCACCCACAAGATCAGGATAAGGAAGGCACCCACAAGATCATGACAAGAAAAGATCTAATATATCCACTTCATCGTATACATAGGAGAAACTATATATAGGGTTAAAGATAGCCTCAATATAATTTTCATAAATATAGGGACATATGATCACTACTACATAGTAGGAGGGGTCCCAAGAATAGTGTTTCGTCATCTATGCCTCTTATTCCTAGTAATGAATATAGTATCTTGAAATAATAATAAAAAGGTCTATGTAAGAAGCCATAATTCCATAATGGAATAACATAGAAACCCCACCAAACAATTTTTTAATTGATATCGAATGTCAGAAATCAAGCACTCTAAACCACACTTCAAGGAGCTCATCTTTCCTAGAAAGGAATGGAACTCACAACTGTCATCTCGCAAGTGATATAGTAACTTATCTCCCTACTAATCAATTTTTAGTCTTAAGGTAACACTATAAACCCAAATCTTATAGAACATTATGGTCACATATCAATGGTATGTTATCTTTCACAAACATTAGAGACCACCCTTAGTCTCAAAAACCAATCAACAATCATATCACAAGTCATCCTTAAATGTTGAATGAAACCTTACGAGTAATTACTCTCATTTCTATACTTGATCCCCCCAAGGAAAAATACACATTAGTGTCTATCAAATAAATCTACCCTTGGTGTATTCTCACCCATAAATACACAGGAACATATAGGTCCTTATATTTGAATCTCATTAAATTCTCATAATTCATCCCTCATGAAGAACTTATTTTGTCAAGAATTCTCATCTTGAACCACCCCATAACTCATATGGATCACTACTCTACATGAGGATCAAAATCCTCTAATTATAACATAAAATTTCTCCCTAGTCTTAAATTTTCAGCATACACCCTTCATGGGTCTGTATTTTAATTTTTGATAATGCCCATACATTGAATTAATCATTGGAAACCTCTAAACCGAAGGCCCATCTTCTGTAGAATATATTTCGTGGTTCTAATGATCCATACCCACTCAAGTTATTGGATCAATTTTTATTCCATAATACCCAATTACTAAAAATAAACAATTATACATCACATGGAAACACATATAAAATGAGATAAACTACTATGTACCACCTACCTCATGACCATAGGGATTTTCCCATCTTTTATTATAGTATTATTTATCCTTGTTCACTTAAAATAAAATAAATGAAAAATTTAATACAAATTATGAGTTGATGGAAAATCACTTAGAAGCATAGAGGGAAACCAATAATAAAACATTAAATGTTATAAACATTACTCTAAGAAAGTCACTACCATAAACATTTCACTATTTTTAAAAGTGGAAGAGGAGGAAAATCATGGAGAATACATGGTAGAAGAGTGGATAATGAAAGGTGACTCCTAAAAACTTGTATAAAATTGAGGGATAAAGTAGAGGGGATAACTTTTTTAAAATTTATCATATAATGAACAACATTCCCCTATATGGATTAGGGGTTAAGGACACCATCGAGATTTTGGTGGCCCTCGCTAGAGTTCTAGTAGACCACTATGTATCCAATTCTAACCATCAGGCTCTCAAAAGTTGGTGTTTGACCCATTTGATAGATGTTGAAACTCATACATCATCTACCCAAGGTTATTATGGCTTATATTAAAGAAAACATAATGTGTTTTAATTTCCCAACACCCAAAACATTGATTCAATTATTTTCCATTGGTCCCTTCAACTTTGAAAATTCACTTTTAACACTCCAAAAAATCTTAAGTATCCTTCTCCCAAATCCATATTCTAAATTTCAAAACCACTTGAGATATACGTCATCAATGTTTAACACCTTCACCAAATCCACTAACACACGACATTGTAGTTCATTACAAAATTTATATTATAATGTTGGAAACAATGGTTTCTATGTTGATAACCTTACCTCTGGACCAAAAAAGATGAATTCAAAGGTATTTAACATTAATCACTCTTTATTTTAACATTGAGTTATATGATAATTTTATTTTTCATTCAAATTAATTTTATTTGTTAATGTAGGCAAAATATGTATTCTATACTATGGAATTTCATAAACACACTTGCTTTTCATAAAGAAGTATTTTTTTTGTTTCAAGTGTATGTTTGTCCCCTTGAAATAAAATCAATAAGTCGTCAATATAAAATAGGTGTAATGTTGTAAGTAAGTACCTTTATTCCCTAATAGTTGTAAAAATCACAATATAGTATCATTTCACAAGATTCTTCTTGGGTAATATTTTGTTAGTCCAAAAAACAATGTAAATAAGGTTTCATCATGCCTTACACCCCTTTAGATTTTAAAATACCCCATTGGGGGGTCCATTAGTAGGCATAAAAAATATGGTATTATTTTAAGTTACAATAACCAATTTACTGTAATCTTTTGAAAAACTCTAAGAATATATAAAATAAAATCCCAATGAATGGTATCAAAATATTTATAAATGTTAAACGTAAAAGTTTAATTTATATGCATGGATTTCTTTTGAATAATATTAGTAAATTTAGAAGTACTAAAAATATATATTCAAAGTTTCTTTTAGTAATGACCCAATATTGATTATATGATATCATTTTAAAGAAAATGTAACCCAATCATAAAATCATTATCTTCAATATTCTAACCATTAATATAACGATCGATTTATTCTTTGAAAGTGCATAGATAACTTATATCCCTTCATTTTAAATGAAATTGATCATAATTTTAATCAAATTCCTAAATTTTAGTGAACTCTATCATTCATTAAGAATATTTCAATGAAAAATCGGTGACATATGCTTAAACAAATGAAATGAATCTAGATTATAAAATATTCAAAACCGAATTTCAGTACCTTTAAAGGCTAGCCATCTTTTAGAACCTTGGATTAGTGATAGATCCTCTCCTTACATATGATTGAAGACACTCGGTGATCGGATATCCTTTTTGGAACCCTAGGAAGCGGATCGGGTGGGGAAGTCGCTGGAGGAGAGGGAGTCGAGAGGGGATCGGGGGGACGTCACTGGAGGAGAGGAATCCGAGAGGGGTTGGGGGAAGGGAGGCGGGGGCTTGGATATTGAGGTGGAGGCAGAGGTCGGAACATTGAGGCAGAGGTGGAGGTGGAGGTCAGGACGTTGAGGAGAAGGAGGCGGCCTAGACGTTGAGGCAGAGGTGGAAGCTGGGAGGTCAAGGTCAGGGAGGGGAGGTGAGTGTTCTTGTGGGAGAGCCCAATTGAAATGTGAAATCCAAAGGGGAATCCCACTGGTATCACGAAATTGGTCATTGTATACCCACGGTTTTAACAGAACTGTGTGTATATATCATAATATATCACCATTACCCACATTTTTTCTAAACGAGGGGTATATATGTGTGAGGAAAACCCAATTTTCCAGTAGTTCAAGTGTTCCATCCCTATCTTGATTCATTTGTTTTGGTTTCCATGGATGATATCTTGGTATATTCTGATAATCAACATGATCATGCCACACATCTTTTTATCATTTTTAATATACTAAGAGAGCATCAGTTATATGATAATCTCTCAAAGTGACACTTCTGGATGGATTTGATTCATTTATTGGGTAACATCATCTTAGAGATTGGAGTATCAGTTGGCCTAGAGAAAGTGAGAGTAGTAATTTCCTGGGAGAAGCCCAAGAATGTCTTTGAGGTGTATAGATTTCTACGGATGGATGGTTACTACAGGAATTTCATACAGAACTTGTCACACTTAGAAGCACTGATGGCAGGATTGAAAAAGAAGGGTGTGAAGTACGTATGGTCATATTCTTGTGATATGGCCTTTCCAGAGTTGAAAGGGTGATTAATTTTAGCACTGATACTTATTTTTCTAGATACGGGCTGGAGTTACACTGTGTACGGTGACACATTAGGTGTCGGGATGGGAGTAGTTCTTATGTAGGGGGATCAATTCATTGTATATGGGTCTCAGAAGTTGAGGCCACTTGAGGGGATCTATCCGACACATGATCTAGAGTTAGTCGTGGTTGTTCTTGATTTACACTGTTGGAGACATTACTTATGGGGGAGTTTTTAGGGGTGTATACAAACCACAGAAGTCTCAAGTACATCTTTAATTAGAGCTATCTAAAACTGAGGAAGTGAAGTTGGGTATAATACCTTATGTATTTTGACTTATATCTTCCCTACATTATTGGAAAATGCAATGAAATTGTTGATTCAATGAGTTTGAGGACTGAGATGCAGGTAGTTCGGGAGGCTAGTAGCGAGTGGCATCTTATGGCATTGTTCTTTGAGATGCTCTTGGAGGTTCATGGTAGTCAGGGAAAAACATTCATTTCTTCTTTAGTTGTGACTTATACCCTCTTTAACAGAGTGAGGATGACATAAGTATCAGATTATTAAGGCCATGTCCTGTGGGAGAGTGTAGCAGTTAAGGATCTACCTCTTGGTTGGATGGTAGGTGATGATAAGATCTTGTTAATCCATGGATGTGTTTGGGTTCCAATGGACATACTTGAGGAGTTGACATGGTAGTTTCATGCTTCAAATTAGACACTGTATATTTTAGTTACCACGATGTAATGTGACTTGTGATGTTAGTACTGGTGGCTACTTATGAAGAGAGAGGGGGTTCATTTTGTTACGAGGTGTTTCATCTGTCACCAGGTGAAGGTGAAACATCAACAGCCAGTTGTAGTTTTACAGAAGCTACCAATTTTCGTAGTGGAAATGGAATGATGTCATGATCGATTTCATGATGGTTTTATAGAGGTCTCCTTGAGGTAATGATTCAGTGTGGGTGGTGGTTGACAGACTTACGAAGGTCACTCACTTCTTCCCGATCAAGGAGACCTTCAGTGTTGATGGTCTTGGGAAGCTCTATATTCATGAGGTGTTATGACTTTATGAGGTCCCTCATTCTATCATTTCAGATATGGATTCCTGCTTTAAATCTCATTTCTCGTAGAGTTTTCAGTGGGAGCTGATTATACTGGTGATTTTGAGCACATCATACCACCCTTAGAATGATGGACAGTCAGAGCGTACGATATAGGTGCTAGAGGACATATTGCGAGGATTCTTCCTATACTTTGGGGGATATTGGGAAAATCATAACCCCTGGTTTATTTTTCCAACAATAACTATTTTAGGTGACTATAGAGATGTCACCTTATGAGGATTTTTATGGTAGGACATGTCAATCACCACTTTGTTTTCGAGAGGCAAGTGAGGAAACATTACTAGGACTACGTCTCGTATAAGAGACTTTAGAGTAGGTATAGTTGATCCATAAGAATATTTCTATTGTAAAGTCTCATCCAAAATTTTATGTCAATCTCTATAGATGACCTCTAGAGTTCTAGGTCTGGGATCTGTTTTTCTTTTATGTTGCACCAAGGTTGCGACACAAGTGAATCATCAGATAGTGTAATTTTTCACTGAGATATGTCGTAATGATATCTTATGTATTGTATTAATCTCAAATGTATGGTTCTATACATTATGAATTCTATGTTTCACTGTTTTGAAATTACTTTTCCGAGCCATCTCATATCTTTCAGCCTGAGAAAGTGTAGTTGTAGGAAGATGTTTTCTTTGAGGAGCATGTTGTTCATTTTGTGGATTGTAGCACAAAGGTTCCTCATGGCCAATATATTCCTTTGGTACATGAGATATGGAAGAACACCTGAGTGTAGGAATAGACTTTGGAGAAGGAGGCTGACATACAATTACAGTGGCTGGAGTTGTTCTCAGATATTTCTTCACCACCCTTTGAAGGGAAATTCAAGGAAATTTGTTTTTGAGGGGGAGTTTTGTAATAAATTTGTTCTTCCTTTGAGGTATGGATCATTCATTTTCCATTTATACATAAGATAATGGGATAAAAGAGATCGAGGGGCTAGCTTAAGTCCTGATACATGATGTGAATAATAACTACTAGTCATGTACTTATAGTTACACACCGTGAATGTAAGGTTACACACCATGTAATCCAAGAACATGGCCACATAAATATCGGGCCAAACTACTAAACAGACATGGTATGTAATATAAAGTACATGTCGTGTAATTTTTTTAATTAATTAATAAGTTGGGTAGTACGTCGTTTAACTAGGTAGACAGAAAAGACACACCTTCGTCATACCGAATGCCTAGAAAATATGAACAAGGGTTTGGATCCTAATTCAGCATCTGATCTATGATTCAAACACTATCAGATCTGTTGGATTCCCCTCAGTGAACACTCAATTACACTTGACCCTTTATTCTAAATTTATTATCTCAATATACTTATTTAAGGTCCATCATTTATACCAGTTTTGTAGATCCACTCTATTTTAGGTCAAATAAAAGCCAGAAGCTGGATGAGGAGAGTCATGGGAGTGCATGGTAGGCGGTCTTTTACCTTTCGTGAATTATCATGTTGGTTATTTGTTCCAGAGTGTCATTATCCAATGTATAGGGTGTCGTCTTGAATTGAATTGACTCGTGTTATTTCCAAATGTTTATTTGGTAATTGATTAATTGAAAAAAAGTATGTTTGAGATTGTTTGACTTGATCAAGGGCCACCCCGTGGGTGCGTTATCCCTTGGTTGACTTATGTTTAGTCATTTGTCCTAGAATTTCTATGAGCATGCCTTTGATTTCCTTTTGGTTTATTGAAAATGGTAGTGGTTGATTGAATACTGAAATGATTATACACTGAGCTTGGCCTTGATACATGCTGAAATTCTTATATATTGGGTTTTGACCCTAACCCATGCTGAAATGATTATACACTGAGTTTCAACCATTATTGACTGCTGAAATGATTATATAGATGGTTTTGATCCAGTTTGGTGTTATTTTATACCATAGTTATATGATTTTGGTTAAAAACACCATGAGTGATACTTGATTTTCTAAATTAGGTTGTTAAAACCGGACTCTGTTAAAAATCGAATAATGGAATCAAATTACTAGTGATTCATCTACCAATCCAAAGCACAATCTTGGATTCAGTCTTTATTATACATTATTAATTTTTCTTCTAAGACATCTGATATGCTTAATTTTAGTTCTTATTATATACTGTTTTTTCTATTATACACTGATACTCACTTACATAGCGGTACAAATCATTGGTGGTTGCCTGTTGGGATTGAATCTCACACCCTATTTGGGTCATACTTTTGAACCCAAACAGATTATATGATTGCAGGTGTTGATTAGGGAAATCACCATGCTACACGTGCTTGATGTGCTTCTTAAGAGTTGTAGAGTAAGGGATTGAGCCGAGGCTTATGATGATTCCTTGTATCTATTGTTTCTTTTGCGATTTTGAGACATATATTGTGTATTGATTCGGTGTACTTATTTGGATTCATTCTTAGAACATAAAAAGTTGTATCATCTTTTTTATTGATTGATACTAGGTTATATATATAATAAGTATTTGGCCATTTAATTTAGTTATATGTTGTTTACTACTTATACTATTTTATATTCTTATTCCCATGTGTTACACTTTGCGAATGAGGGCATAGTTTCCCCATTATATCATCTTAGGCCTTCACTGCTAGTCAGAAGCCTCTAGAGTCTAGGGAAATGTGCTTGAGGCCATGTGGCCTATGGGGTACAGGGCACCAGGTAAGTGGAATCTAGATCTGAAATGTTACATGATGAAATGAATAATACGGTGTTGGATGATAGCTCATATGAAATTTGGGTATTAGTAATATTTTTTAAGTCACCTGAAATTCCATAATTCACTCAATTAAAACTATATCACCTATGAAAGCCTTCTCAAAAAACTCTAATGAACTTCATAACTCTTCCAAACATTCATATAGCCTTTACATTATATATAATAATTTATTTCATGTAATATTTAACATGATTTATGAATTGGAAATAAAATAAAATATATTAATCATATCCACTTCATACTTACCCAAAACTTATTCTATATATAATCCCTAGGTCATAGAGGAAAGTTCTTACCATTATAATCTACCTAAGTATCCAACTACTTCCGAAACATTTCTTATGCTCAACCCCCCCCCCCCATTAGAGTTTTTTTGAAACCAATGAACATAAACCTATATCAAACTCAATCCACTTAGAAATAAAACATCATTCAATTATTCTAATCCTACTTGAGAAAACACGGTGTAGAAATTGAGAACATTGAATAATAATTTCATGTTTTCCATGAAACAATGATTTATATCCATTTCTTATTCAAATCCAACCCTCTTTATTCATCTAGATAATGTTATAACATTATAAAATTGATCTCATATTGGACCACTTCTTCTTCAATCAATACATTATCCTCACATAAAATCTAACCTTAACTTATATAATAATGAATCGCCTATTATTTAATTAATACTTCATCATCATGTAAAATTATACCTCAACATGTAATATTCATCCAATTAATATTTAATTAAAAAAAAATTCATTCTCTTCAAAAAAATATTAGAATAGTCCATACATGCATAGTATTTAAATCAAAACATACCCCTTTTAATAACTCTCTAAAAACAAACTCCCCATTAGATATTACTTCGTAAAAATATAATTGATGTCATTTTATAAATCCACCTACACTAATGTTGTTCCTATTTGAAAATAAATATGGATATAAACATAAAAATATATTTATTTTTCCTTTTTATCCTCCTTTAAAAACAATTTCCAAAGAATTAGATAAGATTGGGTATGGGTCACTATAACCTTACCATGAAATGGGTGAGGTTAAACTCCTAACATTAACCTCAATTTTTAAAATTTATCCTTTATAAATATCAGGGTAAATATATCATCTATTTACTCATTTATGGGAAAAAATTCAAATTTAGTTCATTTATTTTCAAAATATCATTAAAGAATTGATATTTTATATCAATATGCTTTGATCTTTAATGTTGAATTCTATTCCTTGAAATTTTTACAGAGCTTTCATTTTTATACATAATAAGATGTTGAAACTTCACCTAAACCGTGATAACTTATAATTGAGTCTTTATATACATCAATTGGGTTGTGGCATGTAACATCCCTACATCAGATTACTCAAAACAGTACCCGGACGAGGTCACCACTATACCTCGGGCACATGTTTTCATATTCCATAGGATTCTAATCAGTAGCATGGGTTGAAGGTGGTATAGAGTGGAGAATATACATTAAAATTAGACTAAAAATAGTGTAAATATAATATCAATCACATACAATATCCAATTAAATCCACATTAAATAGATATCAAGGAATGTGTTGATAAATAATCATAACATCACATCGTATAATAAATGAGACTATATAATACACGGAAGGTAGTCAAACAATTTAAACCAAAAGAAGAAATATGAAACTAGTAAAATCCTTAAAAATTTATTCTAAGTCCTTAAATAATCCCAAACCCCCATACTTCATCCAAGATAGATGAAATAATTTCCAAGAATCGGACTCTTTCCCAAGTCCTAACCTGCATCCAGGATGTTTCATCGGGTCCTAATTATCCACCCATAAAGGTTGTGATTATAACCCAATTTGACACCACCAATGGGGTCCCTAAAAATATAGTCTAAAATATATGTTTGTGTGAAGGTTATATCAACAAATAAGTAAGTTCAAAATAAATAAACAACATCGATGCCAGAGATCTGTGCTGAAACTTGGGGTTGGTCTTACCTACTTTATCCGGTTTCGGATGTTTGTGATCACATTATAGGTTCATAATAACTATAAGTAACCACATAAGGGGAACAATTCCTACTACAGAACCAATAACCAACACCATACATTTTTCTTCCAATAGAGGATGTCTCTAATAAAATGGATTGTATCACAACCACATCAAGAGAATTTTCCATTTCCTTATAACAAGACTACCCTATAAAAATTTTTATTTCATAGTATCATGAACACTATAATGGTGTTTACATGATCATTCTGAGAGTCGTTTCATTTCATAATATCTTAACTTCCACAAATCCATTTATAGAACTGCTCCATGATTGTTTTAATTTCATATTATTATGACCACAAAAAACGCATTTACAAAACCTCACCATTTACATTTTCATTTCATAGTATCAAGACATCCAAAAAGGTGTTTAAATTATATCTCCAATGTGGTTCTGGTGTGGTTTGGTGATTTTCTTGTGCTTTCTCTGGTTCAATCTTTGCCTACTCGGGTTTGGTTTCATCTCTGGCGGTCCCACTCTTGCTCCCGGAGTCGGTGGTCCAGCGATCATGGATGGATAGTCCCTGGAGCGGTGGCACTATGTCTCGAGGAAATATGAGGTGTGCGCTGGACTCGATGTGGATGCAGTGCAGGGAAGCGAGTGACTGATACGTTGCATTTTGTTGGTTTTATGTGGGTCAGTCCTCCTTGGCCAGCCCGTTTTTTATTTTTTTTATATTTTCGAAGGCTGTTTTGTGGGGTTTTTTGGGTGAGTCTGGTCCTGGATAGGGTTCTTTTCCCAGCACACAAAAACTCCTTGTGATGGCATTGTATGTTTTCTGGTTCTCACTTTGCCTCAATGTGATTTATTTTATAAAATCAAAAAAAAAGTGGTGGTGGAAATTTGATCCAATACAATTTTCCATTTCATTATTCGATAAAAACATACATCATTTTTTACCATTTCAATTTACTAAGTCCACACTAATTAATAAGTCATTAAGTCACATCTTAACATCCATTACCCATTTCATAAACCAATATTTCCCATTTTCTATATCAATATCAATTCACAATCCCACCTTTCATTTTATAATAATCCTTTATAGTCTATTATGCCCCTTATCCACTTTCAGGCTCTAATTATAATCTTGGGAACCCTCCTTAAAATCACCCTTAACATATGTTTTTTATCACAAGAGCAAGGAATACGTCATAAATTACCATTTCATGAGACACAACAATCTTTCAATTCATCTACCATAATTTACCATTTCAATTTCAAAGTCCTTAGTCTATAATATAACACTCATTAACCTTCCTACAAAAAATATGGTTTTCCAAATCACATCATAAACAAACCATATCCCCATTTCAACTTATTAATATGAAAATTTTATTAACCAGCCTAAAAAACATTCATTTGAAATATATTAACAATGGAATTATTTTTGGATCACCTTCTATGAAATTACATTAAACATTTTGATGTGTATATAACCAAGGAAAAATACACAATTAATTTATTCAATTTAAATTAGTTCAGGTAACAACAAGATGGGATAACTACACCATTCACCAATTAGAAAATGAAGTATGATTATGGGATTAGTTTCTAAACCACTTACCTTAGACTTATAATAGTATAATTGTCTGATATCAGTTTTGGGTTTGAAATAAAATGGAACAAAATTAAGAAATGAAAAAAAAACAATATAAATAGGGATTTTTAGACACAAACATCGCTATCTCAATTAAAAATGATGGAAATAATGGAGGGGAGGTAACAGGGTCATAACATTACCTATAGCTTCGAATAGTGACCAATGGAACTCAAAATGGACAAGGATCAAGGAAGATAATCCATATATAAGAGAATAAAGGTAGGGGCATGTGTAAAGCTATTGGGTCCTATTGGGAGAAGAAAATAGGGTTTTCTGTTATAAAATCATATGGTAAATGTTTTAATTTTCTACTTTTCCAGTGTTTAATGGTTTAGTCTCCTCATTCTCCAAACCAAGAATCAAACATGATCTCTAAACTATCTCAAACACCACTTCTCACATGATTGGTCTAAAAAATTTTCCAACCCATTTGCTAACCATGATAATCAGTTCTGCAACAATCAAGGACATTTCAAATAATTTTTCTGAAACCATGTCCAAATTGTGTTCCAAATATCATTTCCAAAGAACACCACATGGTTTACTCATGGAATTTCATAGGCTTCCCTTAGCTGTGCACTAATCATTTTTTATAACCATTCACTATACAAATTAAACTAAGAATCTCCCCCATGCATAGGGTTTTGTATAGTTTCTACTAAATAGTGCACACCAAATCATGCACCTTGGATAGAACCATCAAAAAACATGTAAAATTCAACCTAGATATCCCAAGAATCATCTAAGTATTTGAGGAACCTCCCATCCTAAAACCATATCTAAAACCCCTAACTAGGTATGCTTAAACTCTTGAATTATCAATCCAAATCCAGGTTTTCAAAAAATCCCATCCACCAAACTCGAAATTCAATTTCCCCGAAAACAACAAACCTTAAAAGGGTGTAGGGTTGTACAACCTCCCGAACATAAAAAAATTATTCTACAAGTTTCTATCTAAGTAAAAAACATGCTTCAGAGTCAACTTATACTTTTCACTAAGCCTATAACAATTACCCTCTCTTCCATAAATCCTCTTGGATATCCATGTGTCGCCATTACATACATACCAGAAGAACCATGTTGTCAAGAGAAGCCTTTTCATTATTATTACATAAAAAACTATATTATCCTTGAAGTAAATGGTAGTCTTAAGTCCAATATCTTACTATTTACCCTACATATCGGGTTTCACTCATACCTGAAATCCACAACATTACTTCTAGTGGAATTTATAAAATCCAAAACTTAATATCACACCATGTTGGGAAATTCCACTAGTTTAAACAATTACATTTCTCACATCGTCATCTCACTATAACTCACAGTCTCACTTTTTAGACTATTAATAATGCAATTAATTTCCTTTATACTGAAATCATTATGTTAACTCAGTATTTTACAATCACCAAAACTAGTCAAACATATTTCTATAGATTCCTAAAAAATGATTCACCACCTTTCCTGTAATGCTCCCTATTATAGTAATCCACTAACAAATAAAAATTCAACAATATGGTAATCCCCACCATTGGAATCACATTTAAAAGCAAAATTCATGAGTAATAATGATGTGCCTGATGTAGTTTCCACTTCTCCACATCCAATAATACACAACATCATTGGTTAAACCTCCTTTCTTGGCTAACCTCAAAAGTACTTAAACAATCCCATTATTACACTCTGACATCGCTTTATATCGATTTACTACTAAAGGTATATTGAGAACTCTAAATCATGCATACTATAGTTTAAACTTGAATCTCAATGTCATTTCATGACAAGATACCCAAGCAACCAAATATGTCATCATGTTTTACTATGAGCATGCACACATCATTGATTCAACTTATTCTTGGATCAATAAATTCATATCGATTATAATACTAACACTTTTAATTTAACTAAAATCATATGTGAATTCAAAATCTAGTATCCTCCAAAAAAACCAAATAAAACTAGACTCACCTACACACTGATACCCTAGAGACACTATTAATTTCCACCGAGTAGTCCCACCGCATCCATGATACTACCCACATAGGATTGTAATCTCATGACTAATTATCCACTCCCCACCACATGAATGTACTTATACTACTCCTAGAGTGAAGACCCAATGGGTTCTATTATTAAGCCACACATGTCTCTCCTCCCAATCCATTTTAATCTACCACGTTAACCCATAACAAGGGTCATTCTTGGATTGACTATGCCTTCACAGAATAACTTGTCCCTAACACTATCCCTCAGCATAGGGCTATATTATATTATCAACTGAATCCTAAGGTATCCATGCTCATGAGTGTCTCTTACAATAGCCCAATCACCCCATCTAGAGAGTGTCCCATCAACTAAAGTTCGCTACTTTCCCAGAACCCCTTTCTAAGAAATCATGAACTTTTCACTCACCGTAGAACTACTTTCATTTCAACACTCATGTTCCTTTATAACCTGAAAAATCATTAATGGACTTATACACTACCTGTTTCACTATTATGAATCCCCAAAAGTACCATGTATAACCATCATTCACTACCTTGAAACCATTTAAGCACAATAAGAATGCACTCCTGCTCCACCTAATCCATAATCCTAATGGCATAAAACTTCCCCAATAAATGTCTTCCACCAAGACATCATAAAAGATAAATATTTTTTTACTCAGATATAACCCGATCATGATGACATGACTCAAATTCCAAAAAATCAGATATCATAAAATCTATGTTGAACCACCTAAATCATTGGCCATAGCTCTACCACATGCCAATCTTATCAACTGAGAAGCTCTATTAAAAATTTTCAAAATTGAGGAAACTCTCAAGAAAGATTCATCACATGGAAACCCATAACCCAATAATTATTATAAATCATAAATAGTATATCCACACTTTACTCACCCTAGATTCAACCATCAAGGGTCACAATTAACCATTCCTTTATAACTGCATAAGTGGTTGATAGGGAAAGGCATCCAAATGATATGTCCCTCAAAAACTAGCCTTTATACTAATAACACCTCAAAGAATCTACATGTCCTTACTCAAACCCTCTAAGAGGATACAAAAACTCAATGTGTCCAAGGATTAAACATTATTAAGTAATATCACCCTCCTTTACTGCACACTAATATCACCTCTCGTGCATTCATCTCAAATGCAAGAATTTGCCCATGCTCTTCATGCAAAAAGAACTAATGCTCCTGGTCTAACCTCTCTCTCAGGTTATCCTTGGTCATCAAAACTCATCTAAACACTAATATCATGAGAAACACCTCAAAGGCCACTAGGCTCCCACTCCTAGTCCAATAACCCAGGTCTCACACACCATCTCAAGTCCAATTTACTCTTCCCACTCACAGGTTTGGCACAAACCAACAAGGTTTAAAAATAGTCATGATAAACCAAAAAAAATTAAATCCCAAATAAAAATTAAATTTTCAATAGTAATAACATACAACTATTCAATACATCGAATATAATGAAGCTCTCATATCTTTGGATCTATCATTTTACTTATTTCCCCATTCTCAAGATCATTTCATGTATGTTATGGACCACAAAAAAATATATTTCCATTTAAATTATTAACATAAAAGCTCAAATAAAGTGATAATAGGTACATGCCTTTTTATTTCTTACACATCACATCACAGGGGTCTTATCACAAGAGTGATCTCAAAAACCCCAACTACCCATACATCGGGTCAACATCATACACTCATTAATTTCACATCATATACATATAAGATTAACTATTTTTAAAATTTTCCATTTTACATAACATATAATTCTCCTTAAAATTGATTAAATAAATGAAATTTTTATTAAAATTTATATAAAAACACATTATACGTTTTAATTATAATTTCATTTATCTTAAGCCACAAAATCATCAATATAAGTCATCAAATAGTACACTTTCAACCATTTAATTTAGTTATAACTTTTCCCAATTGAGGCTTAGTTAAATGAAATAAAAATTAAAATTTTTAGAGGAAACCCACTTTATAATTCATAATTGGAATTTTATTTAGTTTACACCAAGTAATAATAAATGAGAGTGACAAAAAATATATATTTATAAATTAAAATACCAATTAAGTAACATACCACCATAGAATTAAAAAAAGAAATAATTTTATAAATGGTTTTAATGCATTAAATAACTGACCCATGTCATTGTACATGTAATCAATCACTAAAAATCTTGTAAATGACATATGAATCTTACATTCCTGATATTATGGAAATATACACATTCTCTTTTCATACCATCCAAGAGGTAAAATACTATAAACCATAACCTCCAAATCATTTGTGTCACTCAATGGGAAATAATTCAATAATAAAATTCAAAATAATGAACAAAAATGCCACCCCAAGAAACATGAACTTCTTTCATATGTGGGGTGCCCATTCCCAATAACATGTCTCATACTATATCCAAAAAAAATTTAACTCAGTTCAAACTTAGCCAAAAATTCATACAGAAGAAAGATCTATGATACCACTTTGTAACATCCATGCCTTAGTTCCCTCAAAATAGTAATTGGCATGACTCTTTATTATACATTGTGCACACTTCCCCATATTCCAGAGGCTGCTAACCAGTTGCGTGGGTCTATGTTTGTACTGTGGGGAGACTATAACTAAATATCAGAGTAAAATAATAGAGTAAATATAATATCAATCATATACATCATCCAATTACAACATCCAGATACAATTGTAGTAAACAAACATTCAGATAAGTACCGATATTTAATCATAACATCGCTTTCTATAAAAAAATGAGACAATAAAATATATGTTAGGTGGTTATACAACCATAAAAAAAATATTGTACTGGTAAAATCCTCCAAAATTTGTTCTAATTCCTAGACCCATCACAAACTCCCATACTAAATCACGGCTGGCCAAAAAACACCAAAAATAGGGTGTTTTCCCAATCTCGACCTACAACTATGAAGTCTATTCGGTGAACAACCAACGACCCAAGAGGGGTGTGAGTATAACTCTATATACTACCACCAAAAAATTTCTTTAAAATATAGTCTAAAATATAAATGAATTCCAAGGTTACATGAATAAAGTAATAAATAAAAAATAAATAAATAACATTGATTCTTATGGTCCATGGTGACAACCAATGTCATCCATACTTACTTAATCCCATGTATTATATCTCAAATCACATATTGGGATCATGATAATGATAGGTAACATCATAGAGGGACCAAGTATTACATTAGAACCAACACCCAAAATCATACCTGCTTTAGCTAGTGCTATAGGCCTTTGAACATAAGGATTATATCATAACTTCTTCCAGATTGTTTACTATTTATTCTGATCAAAACCACTCTAATAGAATTTACATGACCAATATTTGATATTTTGTATTCCATAGTATCACAACATCCATAATGTAATTTAAAAAACCACTCCACATTCATTTAAATTTATTAGTATCATGGCCACAACAAAGGCATTTATATGACCGCTTCATGAGTGTTTTCATTTCACACTATCAAAACCACTATAAAGGAATTTACATGGTTTATTTATGTGTGTTTGATTTTCATAATATCACAACCACCATAAATGTGTTTACCCAACTAATCCAGGATTGTTTTCAATTTCTATTATCATGACTTTTATAAAGGCATTTGCACAACAACTCGATGATTGTGTTCATCTCATTGTATCAAGACTGATACAAGGGAATTTACAAGATCATATATCATGACCACCCCAAGGGTGTTTACCAATTTCATATAAAAAATACTTCATAGTGATCCAAAATAATTTTACATATCATTATGTAGTAAAATCATAATCATTATTTACCATTTCAATTTACAAAGTCCACTATAATTCACAAGTCATTAAATTACATCTCAAAATCCATTACCCATTTCATAAATGAAGTATTACCCATTTACTATATCATTATAAATTCATTATATCACTTTTAATTTAATGATAATACAATATAGTTTTCCCTACCACTTATCCACATTGAAGATCTAACTCTAAACTATGGAATCCCCTTGGAATCACCATTCACATAAGTTATTTAGTATAATAATAAGTTAAATTTAATCAATTTCAATTTCATGAGACAAAAAAAAATCAATTCTCTTAACATAATTTAATATTTAAAATTACATGATTTTATTTCATAACATAACAATCATTAATATTCCTATGTAAAATATGGTTTTCCAACTCGCAACATTAACAAACCATATCAACATTTCCACTTCTTAATAAGACATTTTTATTTTCAAACCTAAATAATTGATTCATGGAAAACCTCTTAACTAAGAAATAATCTTGGGATCACCTTTATAAACATCCATTACACATTTTTATGAATATTTAACAAATAAAAATAAAAATTTAAGTTATTAAATTTAAATTGTGTTAAGGAGTGGAAAGCTAGTATGACCACACCACGAAACACTTAGAAAATAAAGTAAGACTATAGGATTTGTTTAGGGATCATATCCTCATATAAGTACCCATTTATGATACCAACATTTGGTTAAATATAAAATTATAGAAATCAAATAAGTAAATAAAATCATTGAAAATGTGTTATATTAGACATTAATGGTGAGATATCTCTTGATAGGGAGAGAAATGAAGGAGGGAAGGTGTCAGAGTCATAGCCTTACCTATATCCTTGACTTACCATCAACATCACTCTAAATGGAAAAGGATCAAATAATATCCTACATGGTTAGTGAAAGAAATAGAGGGGTTTGTGTGAAACTAGTGGGTTGAATTTGGGGGAAAGAGCTTTGGGTTATAAAATAATATGGGAAAAGTGGTACCTTTTCAATTTTTATAGGTCATATAGTTTGGTTGCATGGTTCACCAAAATTGGTTCCAACCATGAAGTTATAAGAATCTCAAACACCCTTTATCACATGGTAGTCCTACTTAGTTTACCAATCCATTCATCGACCAGAAAAATTAAATATATAACCATCATTAAAATTTCACATAGGGTGTATGAAATTGTGTAAAAACTATCTTCCAAGTACCAGTTTCAACCAACCCACACATTTTTATTTGAGACTCACATGTATTCCTCTTAACCATGTGATAAATGTGTTACAAAACCATGCACTATAAAAATTGAACTAAAATTACCACATGATTAGGTTTTTCATGGTTTATCCTAAAACATGCACACAAAAACATAAAAATTAGATAGAAACATCTAAAAATTTCTAGAATTGTACCCAAATATCTTAATAATAATACAAGAACCCAAAATCCTCTCAATATCAATCCATATCCTAAAAACCCAACATTGAATTCTCTAATGCTTGGATTATCAATATGAATCCTGGTTTTAAAAATGCCTCATCAACCAAAATCAAAATTTAATATCCACTAGAAAACCACACCAAAAATGGAATAGGGTATTACATGGAATAAATTATAGACATATATTGTACTTAATTAGGGCTTAATTTGACTGATTTCAATTTCTTTGTGTTCTAATAAACACGCCTCTCTTAAAGGATGAAAACTCCATCAAATGTGGACCTCCTATTAACAACATATACTACTCAATTTATATCTATCTATTAACATAGATCAATCATCCCTATATTTTAATATTTAAAAAAACCTATTGTATATTTAAGTTACTAATAATACTACTTCTAATGAAAATTATACAATTTTAGTGTAATTTTATACATAGAATAATAGTTTACAATATAAAATATATTTGGTCTAGCATTTTTAAAATATAGAAAAATTCCAATAATCTTATGGAATTTTTTCTTATTCAAATCCTTTACTTTCTTAGCTTTATACAAATTCATTTATAGTAAAATTAGGGTGGAAACTAACTTTCAATCCTCTATAAAAACCATTTTTAGAAGTTCCCTAGAACACTTATCTTGAGAAAGAAATGTGTGATCTCTTTCTTGAGAAATTTATAATGTAAGATACCAATGCATCTATTCAAGAATGTAAATTTTAAATAGATACTTCATTTATATAGAAAAAGTATCAAAAAAATTATCATTTTTAGTAAAGATAATTTCATCTACATAAATAATAATAATGATGAGAGATGCCTCTTTTTTATTTTTAATGTAGTGGTTTTTTCCTACTCTTTTATTTCTAAATATAAATATATTAAAATGGAACAAAATAATATAAAACAAAGGTATTGTGTCTTATTCATCCCATATTAATTATTCTTTAACATATTATAATAATTCACATCATATATAAGTAGGAAACCACAAATTTTCTTAATGTATATCTTTTAATCATGCTCACTAATGTGGAAGGTTGACTAGATTTCCAACTAAAAAATATTTTAATGCCTTTGGGATGAGATATAAACAGATATTCTGCGAGTTTCAATCCTCTAATCTTGGGTAAAGGTGCCATAAAATTTCACCCCTTCAACCTAAGAAAATATATTACACATAATTCTTTTTATGTAGCTCATACCTTCTTTATTTTATTTCAATTTTATTTGGAACACCCATTTTATTTTAATAAAATTATTCTCTTTTGGATGGGGTACAAACTAACAAGTATTATTCTTATATATTTAGATCAAATCTATATTTATTTCATCAACAGAGTAATGATTCTCCAAAGTATCTTCAACTGTTTTCAGTTCAACCTAAGAAAATAGTGTGGTATGTGGTGTTTTCCTAAAAATTACAATGATTTGAACTTGTTGAAATCAATCTTCAATTATATTTTAGACCTCCTCCTGTATTCTTGATATTGGATGTAATTAACTACGTTGTTATTCATCATATGAAATGGATAAATGTACTTAATGACATGAATATATTATTCTCTTTCATCAGTTCATAAAATTTATTCAAAATATTTGAAAAAGAAACTTTATCATCACTTATGGAATTTGATTATTCATGTGTAACTTCTCTCTTTTTATATTCTTGTACCATCACATTATTATTTTCCAAAATCTTTCCTATCACATTTTTTTGTAACACTGGTATTTTCTTCTATTTGGATGATAACCAAGGAAGATCCAATTAAACACTTTCTACTAAAACTTACCAATATTTTATCCTTTATCATTGATCATAAAAAATCTTCCAAACACCCTTAAATACATAAAAATTATATAATCATTATAATACATCTCATATGGGGAAATTTTTTTGGGTTTTCCTATATAAGAAAATAATTAATGTGAGCCATTTTACAAATATATTTTCACCAAAAATACTAAGAGGTATCATTCTCTATCAACATAGTTTTACCCATCTCTACTAAATTTTTTTTCTATTTAGCCACACCATTTTATTCTGGTGTGTATATTAAATTTAGTTTATCATGAATACATTTATTCTCAAGATAAGCATCAAATATTCCACTTATATGCTCAGTACTATTATCTATCAAGATCTTCTTCAAAGGAAAACTACATTCTTTCTATACACTTCTTATGATGCCTTTAAACATCTTTAGATCCATTTATTTATATTTCATAAATATATTACATGTAAGATGAATAAATTCAAACATAAAGAAAATAAAATAATTATCACTATTTTTTTACTACTTCCTCATAGGCCTATAAATATTTTAAGGAATAAAATCCAGTGGTTAGAAAGAATGAATCTACATCTTCTTGTGTGAAGTGTTAAACAATTCCATTTTTCATGTTGAGAAAATTTGTTGGATTAGTCCATTAATTACTTATTTTAATAATAAAAAAATCATTTAAATATTTTTTTTAACATATATTTTGTACTATTAAAGTTAATTATTTTTCTATAAGATAGTTACATTTTTTATAAGCCTTGAATTGACCATAAATCTTAGCCATGCAGTCGATCGACCATAAGTCCAAGGAATGTAAATGTCACAAAGTACTAAATCATCCACATGACCATCATATCAACTGTAGTGGATATATATAAAATGATAATATAAACCATATGAAAAATTAAGTGACACCATGTTGTATCTCAAGTGACTACAATGATCTAGTTTTTTCACAAAGGAATGGAACAAAGACATGTCAAAAGGACTGACTACATTCTTGACCGATCAACCATGGATGATTTTTCAAAAAATATTAGATTGGTCCCATGAGATATATATAGACCAAAAATCCAAATGTAATTGACCACACTTCTCTCACAATGATGGATCAACCACACACTGATTTTCAATTGACCGCACATTTAAGGAAGTGACCCTATGCGAAATGTGGAATTTTTACAAAGTAAATATTTGAGCAAAAAACTATATTAGGTGATCATGGCGGGTAGCATAAATTTGATAATATATCTGGTATTCCTTAAGTGTATGTTTATTGACGGTAAGTAAATCTAATTTACTATATGATTGAATTATCGACCGTATAATCTATCAAGGAATCTGATCAATAATTTTTTATATTGAGGTGACTGTAGATGTTGACCTGGAAATCCTAAATCAACTATAGATACTGATTTTGAAAACATAAATTGGTCATATTTAAAAGTAATTACTATTTTATTAAATATATATATTCAACTAAATTTTTATAAATAATTAGATTCTATGTATATATTTCCAGACAAAGTATATGGATTTATATTGTTGATTTATCAGTGGCTATTTTCAAAGAAAGATTCTTCCTTTCAAAAGACCAAATATGTTTTGAATGAAAAATTATGTACATAGATATACATAGTGTAACCCCCCAAAATTCTAAACCAAGAATATTGTATTCGATAGTGTGTATAACAAGTAGCACCATACGTAGAATGAAATATAACATCCCAAAACATTATAACATATTTACTATTTAAAAAACAGTCTATTCTATATCTTTCAATGCATGAAACACTAAGTTATCTTTCCTTACATGTAAGAATGAATTTTTTCTATAGCTTATGTTACACATAAGACTGAGGTTTATCAAACAAAAATAAATTATTAAAATATTATTATTTAATATAATAAGATACAACATAACCTTTAATTTGGCGGTTATAAATAGGATTGACTAAATTATGAAAATATATGGTTTAAAAAAATATAAAACGAATTAATTGTTAATAAATTATTTATAAATGAATATAAAAACAAATTTAATATAAAGGGAAATTTTTTATAAAAAAACTTTTTTTATACTGGAAAGGGAATTTTATATTAATAAAATAAATTAATTACTATTATAGGATGATATTAAGGAAGTAAATAAATTATATATTCAATGAAATATTTTTTATATTTTTCCAATAGATTTGATAGGAATATAATAATAACAAGTCCAATTTTATGCTAAAAAGCTATATTTTCCTAAAGTTGGTTCTACCACCTTTTAATGGATAGCCAATTTTAAATCAAAATTTTGAAACTTTTATAAAAATTATTTTTTAAAAAAAAATTTATTTTTAAAAAATTTATTTTCTAATCATCTTAAAGATAATTTGTTGTGTTTTTTGTAATGTTTTATTTTTTGATAAATAATAAAAAATACTGAATTTTAATAGAAAACTATTTTTTCATATAAATAATATATATGATTAAATGATATATTTAATTGGATTAAAAGTATAATTAGATAAATTTTACATAAATTAATCAATTTTTTTCATTTTAATCAATTTCACATTGAATTTGAATATAAAAACATCACTTACTTTTGATCTTTTCTACTTTAAAAATCTGTTTTCTCATCCTATTTACAGAATTTAATTTAAAATAATTTTGACCACTTATATTATTGGAATATAAAAAATGGATTACATATTTATAATAATCATAATTATAATATATGTTATGTTAAAATTAGGTTTTTTACCAAAAAAAGTATTGAATGTAGTTAAAATTAATTGTAGTGATTAATGTAAAATTAAACTTAACGAGGGACTAAAACACAAACATTAGGGAACAATAACCTAAAAAATGTCAAAAACCTATTTAATGGAAATATTTATACCATATATTCCTTTTAATCTATGATTTTTATTATTTTAGGCACATTATGTAAGGGATGCCTCTCAATACTGTTCAATTTTTTATATTTACATGAATGCCACTCCACCTCCGCTATAAAAAGGCACTCACCCGTCCCACTTATTCACATATATAAAGACCTTTTTATCAACAGAAAACTACCTAAAAATCTCCCAATACTCATCCCCTAATCCAATAATCATCACTTTACAAAGAAATAAATCCAAGGATAAATTTTGGGATAAACCAAAAGGAGTTACTGGAAGAAGAGGTAACACTTTTCAATAAGCTCTTTCGAGTTATTTTTTTCTTCAATACTTAAATTATTCTTATATCTTAAATATATAGTAACATAAGTATCATAAATATAATTATATTTATTTATCCTATTTTACGAACTAAAATTTCACACACTTTCATCAAATGGGATACACAATCATCGTTTGTGTGTATGGAGGACTATCGCCATATGAACTGATTTCGTTTGTTCTACCATTACCACCTTTAAAGGTTAAAAATAATATAAGATTTGTATCTTATATAGTCTATTTATTATATTTATTATTTATTTATACTTTTTAATTTTTAAATAAAACATACCTTTATGCTTTCCATTTTGTGGGAATGTAATATCTTCATTTGTGGGTGTGTGGATTATCTCCACCTCATAGGGATGTGATTCGTTCACACTATATATAGAATGTGTTAAGAAATGTTTTAATAAACATATGTTCTATATATGACATAAATATGATAATTTTTTGATAATATACATATATATATATATCACCCAATTTTTAAATACTACAAAGAAATGGAAATAGCGTTCATGGGTACGGCCTACCGTCTCCATAAAAAATGCATTTCATTTCCTATATAAAAATTTAATGGGTTATTATAAATACATATTTAATGAATATTTATTATATTCAAATAATTTATTACATCATTTATATTATTAAACCATTATCTAATTAATAGGAAGAAAAATAACAAGTCATGACATACTTAAAAAACAAGGCAATTAACATCTAAAATGATGAAAATGATAAAATATCATTACTGAATGGCTTATAATATATAATAATAGGACTTAAAAAGATATAATACATATTAATATGGTTTCATTGTAATTTAATAACTTTATTAAAACCATTATACAAGAGTTTAAAAAGTGTTCAACCAAAAAGAAGCGTAGCGTAATGTATTTCATCACAATTTACATTCCATTGAGACTTATTTGTTATCATGCACCAATTCACTTTAATATGGTGTATATACTACCCCTTTGTCATTTAATAGCTTAATTAACTCGTAATTCTTGGTATTTTATGTTTCACTATAAAATTATTCAACCAATAGGTTTTTACTTGAAAATTACCAAGTGGTAAAAGTTAACTTTGTAATAACACTTTTTTTATTGTTACCATTCTCTTAAAATATTCACTTCCTTATGACCATTTTTATTGTAAATTAATTTTTTTGATTAATATATATATTCTCATTCAATCTATATTATTATTAACTCAATTTTATTCTATTTTGATATCTTTTTTTTACTTTGACAGTTATTTGATTAATTTGGGAAATATTAAAAAATCAATATATTTTAATAAGTTCTAATATTTGATTATAAGGATTATTATTCATTTATTAAATCAATTACAAAATATATGAGGACTAATTTGGAATGGGATTGAAGGGTGGGGCCTATAATTTATATGCCCCTCGATATATAAATAGGTTCTCATGAGGCAAATCATTTTGTCAAATTAAATTGGTTTCTACCTATAGTTTTAAACCATATTATGAAAGTTCTTAACAGTGTTTGTTTCCATATGACTTAGATATGACTTCAAATAATTAATCATTTCATTAATTGAGAATTATTTTATTATTATTATTATTATTATTATTATTATTATTATTATTTATCCATGATATTCTCCCTTTGAAAATATCTATGGATGCATTTCATTCTCATATTATTGATTAAATAACATGTGTTTCAATTATTTATCTTTCTGTATTGATTTATTATTAAAAATTCATTATTTCTTCCTTTGTACTTACCCTTACTGATAATTTTGTCTCACCTTTATTATATTTACTTTTACCATGTTATGAAGATGAATCCTTTTAATTTTTTTCAAGTATAATGATTTTTACTTATGTTTTGCTTTATTTTATTTTCCTAATGTAGTATGGGTATCATGTATGTAATATGGTTTTCCAAAACTAATAAATGGTTTTTTAATTTGGGATTTTATTCCTTATAATTATTCCAATGTAATAAATTAAGGGATTAAATCTAGTCTTAGTGGGGTCAGGTCGTTAGAGTTGGTATAAGGTAAAGTTTATTAAAATACTTGGAAACAATATGTAGGAAAACATAGATTAGAGAAAATAATCATATGATATACTTTGAGGATATATATAGAAGGTCATCCCAAAGAATCCATGTTTATGATTATGAGATTAACTACACATATATTTCAATTTAAGGAATGTATTTCACTTGTTTTGAGATTATACAAGATAATATCTAATCTAGTCTACGTAGTAATTTAGAAATGGTTCCTAATATAAGTAATGTAAACCTCCCCAGTGAAAATGATCAAAAGAGTAATAATGATAATTTATTTTATGGTTTTAAGACAATATTTTGATGGGAACTAGTCTCCCAAACATTCTCATCATAAAAGGATATAATATCATGTGCTAATGAGACAAATAATGAGTTATCCAAGTATAATTTATTCATAGAGAATAAATATAAGAATGGGATGATAAAGAAAAGTATGGATAGAGGAAAGAAGAGAAAGAATGATTTTCCCACATGTTATAACTGTGGAAAGAAACACTCTAGAGATTTCTTAAAAATGAATGTGAATTTTTTATAAGTATTTAAGGAAAGGAAATTGTGATTTTGATTGGAATGGAAATAAATTAAATAAGAGTTTGAATGAGTACAAAGACAAAAATAAGGTTTTAGGGAATAATATTTGAAGAAATAAATTTCCAAATTGTGAGAACAATGGAAATAATCACCTTGGTAAATTCTTGAAGGAATTTGGAGTCTGTTATAAGTATAGAAAGAAGGGCCACTAGTAAAAAGAATGCAAAGGGGAAAAGGGAAACATTGTTATTCGGTGTTACAACTGTAAGGAAATAGGGAACTATGAAAATGAATGAAAAAATCATCAAGGTAATATACCTCTGAAAAAGCAAAGGGATCAAGGTCAAGCATATGTTATTGACACAACTGAAGTGGAATGATTAATGTGCTTCTATATTTGGATCTAAGAAATATGTTGTAAAATTATTTTATTGATTTTGTTATCATCATATGATTTATGAAATATATATGTATTATATTATAGTACATTTTCCTTAAATATTTGAGATCAAATATTAAATGGTACGAAGAAAAGTTATTCGCTAGTAAGCTATGATTTTTGGAAAACATGTGGTTGAGGAAAAAATTAACCTTAATATGTTCATGATGTTGAGATAATGATTCTGGGATAAAGAGATGATTGATATGGATAAATTAAATTGGATACTACTTAGTACCATGGAAAATGTTCTAAATGGTCGGATCATAATATTTTACAATAGTTAAACATTTATAAAATGTTTTATGTTGATATTTGGATGAGTTTTTGAGATTATTATATAACTTCACCATATGATTCAACTTGTACTAAGAGATAATGTATAAATAGTTCAGGGAACAACTAAAGGATAATATTGTTGTTATGAAATAGAAAAATATTAAGTAATTATATTTCATTACATTATTATATAGTGAAATAATTCATCAACTCTAGGAAAAGATTTTTAAACAAAAATGATGTCATATTATCATTATTTTTTATGATATCAATGAACTTTTTTACACCTTTGGTTTATGGATTTTTGGTCAAAAGACTTCTCATAAACATGTTCTCTATCACTATCCATCATAAATTGATAGTTATATTTCTCTTATATGTCCATGTTTTCACTAATGTTCTTCTATTCAAAATCATTGTTTGGTTGTAACGTTCACATTTCCATTTCCCTCTTATTAAGAATATATATTATTAACCCTATTTATAATGTGGGTTTTAAACAATATGTCATTTTCAAATACCAAACCCTATATTATGAATATTATGTTCAAATTACATTTATGAAATTTATTTAATTTGGGGAGAAAATAACACCAAGAAATTCTAAAGTAGTAACATTGTATTTGATTGTGGGTATCACACACATCACCAAGAATATAAAGGAATATATAATCCCAAGACTTTATAAAATATTAAATATTTTAAATAAATTTAATCTATTATATATATTTAAATTCATAAAAATTTGAGTTATATTTCCTTACATGTAGGAACGACTTTGTTCGATAGCTTGTGTTACAAACATGACTGAGTTTTATCAAAAAAAACAATATATAATGAGAATATAATTATTTAATATAATAAGATACGACCTTGAAATTAAATCATTGTTTATTAATATGATTAACTAAATTATTAATATATATGTTTTAAAAAAATATAAAATTAATTCATCGGTAATCAATTATTTAGAAATTAATATAAAAACCAATTGAATATAAATGGATTTTTTTGATAAAAAAAATATTTATATGCTAACAAAGAAATTTTATATTAATAAATTAAATTAATTACTATTAGTTTATGATATTAATGAAATATATATAAATCTATATTATATTAAATAACGTATTTTTGACATTTTTCAATAGATTTCATAGGCACGTGATAAGAACAAGTGTAATTTTACGCATAAAAATCAATATTTTTCTAAAGGCAGTTTTGTCTCCTTTTAATGGAGATGCTATTTCTAATACAACTTTTGACACAATTTGAAACCTTATTTTTTAATATAAACATAATTTTTTAAATATTATTTTCAAAATTATCTTAGAGTAAAATTTTGTATTTTTTTGTGAAGATTCATTTTTGATGAATAGTGAAAATTACTAAATTTTACATAAAATTACTTTTTCATCTAAATAAAATATAGGGTTAAATGATATTTTTAATACATTATAAATTTTAGTTTGATATATTTTACATCAATTAATTTAATTATGGTTATTTCAATAAATTTTACTATAAAATTGAATATAAAAACATCTCAAACATTGAAACTTTTTTACATTAAAAACTCACTTTCTCATCCTGTCTACAGGATTAAATTTTAATTAATTTATGCCAGCTATATGATTTTAATTTTGAAAAATATATTCTATATTATTAATCCTAATAAATTATAATTTATAGTATGTTAAACATTGTTTTTTTCCCAAAAATATTTGTGAATGTAGTTAAAATTTAATATAGTAATTATGGTAAAATTAAACATAACAAGGGATTATACCTTAAATTACAGAACAAAATGACCAAAAAACATGTTTAAAACCTATTTTATGGAGATATATAAACCATATTCTCACTTTTTTATAATTGGGTTCATTATTGGAGGCACATGATGTAATGGAGACCTGTAAATAGTGTTTACAATTTTATATTTACAAGAATGACACACCTCCTCCACTATAAAAAGGTACTCACCCCTCACACTTATTTACACATCTAAATACATTTGTATCATCCAAAACCTACCCAAATAATCTCATAAAATACATCACCTCATCATATAATCCTCAATTTTGGCATGAATCAATCCACGTAAGACATTTTGTATAATCCAAAATGAGTTACATGAAGAAGATGTAATGTTCTTCAATGAGCTCTTTTGTTTATTTATTTCTCCAACACTTCAATTATTATTATATATTTATTATATAATAAATATACTATAATTTCTTATCTTAAGGTTACAACCTACTCTTTCACACACGTATATCAAATCGGATACACAATCATCGTTCATGTGTATAACGGACTACCGCCTTGCGAACCAATGTCATTTGTTCATCAATTAATACCTTTAAATATTGAAAATAATGAATTACTTTTAGTTCATATGTGATTTATATTATATTTATTATTTATTTATACTTATTTAATTTTTATATAACACAAACCTTTTTGAATTCCATTTTATGGGAATACGATAACTTCATTTCTGAGCATTTGGACTACCACCTCCTCAAAGTGATGTGATTTATTCATGCTATACATGGAATGTATTAATGATAGTTTCAATAAAAATACATGATATATATTTCATAAATATAATATTTTAATGATAATATTCATATATATATATATATCACTTAAATTTTAAATACGACAACGAAATGGAAGTAGCATCTATGCATACGTACGGCCTACCATCTCCATGAACGGTGCATTTCATTTATTATCTTAATATTTTATGGATTATTATAAATATATATGTAATTAATATATATTATATTTAAATATTTTTTACCTCCTATATATTATGAAATAATTATCTAATTAGTAGCAATAATAATAATAAGTCAAGACATACTCAAAAAATATGGAAATTAACGCTTAGAATGAGGAAAATGTCAAATGATTATTAATGAATGGGTTATAATATGTTATATAAAGACTATATATGATTTAATAGTTATATTCTTCTATTGTAAGTTAATAATATGCTTAAAACCGTTATAATGGAGTTTAAATATTGGTTGACTAAAAGAAAGCTTAAGGTCAGGGATTTCATCTCAATTTACATTTCATTGATATTTATTTATTATTATAACCAATTCACATTGATGTGGTTTATATATTTTCCATTTGTCATTTTAGGTCATTATTCACTCATTATTCATTGTATTTTAATTTTCACTTTGAAATATTCCATACAAGGTGTTTTTAATTGAAAATTACTAAGTGGTAAAAGTTATCTTTTCAATAACACTTTCTTTTTTCACTGATAACTTTCTCTTATAATAATCACTTCAATATGATTGTTTTTTTTTGTAAATTAAATTTATATTAAATATAAATATTCTCATGAAATGGACATTATTATTTCCTAAACTATATACCAATATTACATATGGTGTTTATTTTGAAAGTTATTTTATTAATTGGGGAAATATTAATAAATATGTTTCTTTTACTCAATATAGATATCTGGTGATAAGGTATGTTGTTCATTAATTAAATCATTTAATAGATATATAAATAATTATTTAGAATGGAAGTGATGGTTGGGTCCTAGACTTTATATATCCCAATTATTCATTGACATATTCTTATGAGACAAATTTGTTGGCCAAATTAAATGGGTTTGTACCCGTATTTTTAAATTGGATTTTGAAAGGTCTTGATAGGATAGGTATTCATTTTCCATAGACATGAAATCAAATAATTAATAATTTAATTAATTGATAATTTAGTTTTTATTATTATTATTAGTATTTATCCATGATATTTTCACATTGAAATTATTTATAGATGTATTTTGATCTCATATTACTGATTAAATGCCATGTGTTTCATTTATTTACCTTTACATGATGATTTATTATAATTTTTTCATTATTTCTTCCACTGTACTTACCCTTAATAAGAATTTTATATCACCCTTATTATTTTAACTTTCCCCTAGTTATGAATAGGAATCATTTGAATGAGTTTCAATGATGATGATCTTTTACTTATGTTATGCTTTATTTTCGTTTCCCAATGTCTTATGGGTATCATTTATGTAATCTAGTTTTCCAAAAATACTAAACATTTCAGTATTTTGGGACTTTATTCCTTGTAATAATTCTAATTTAATTAATTAATTCACTAACTATGTTATTATTGGAATTGGGTCGTTACAAATATTGATACTTTAATTTATTATGAATGATAATGATGAATTTATGCTCACTTTGGAACTTCTATAAAACTGTTTTCTTGCATGAACATCATAAAATAATCCTTGATCTTATGAACATATCCAAAAATAATTTCCAAATATAAATATAACATCACGAATAGAATATTCAACTGTATAAAAAACCTAACCTCTATCTCTATGAAATAATTTTTTTTCTTTTCATACTATTTTTTCTTACTATTATTGAGTTGTGTGTGATTTATGCTATATATATTTTAAGAACTACCTCCTAAACTGAATTGGATATTTCTAGACACTCTCTCTCATTTCTTATTTTCTTTACTCCCAAAAAAAAATATTGGAAGAAGTTGTGAATCCTATACTACCTGTATGTATTTTTTTATGTTCTGTTATCTCACATAGAAATGTGAAAGACGTTATATATATCTTGGAAAACATTTTGTTCTATTATATATAAAACTAAATTTTAATGAACTAAGTCAGGATTCCATCTAGTCTGATAGATGAACCAGCCCAATATAGGGTCCAAAGGGCATTCTCAATCCCCATGTGTTGGCAACTAGTTTCTGGGTATTAAAAAAATACATTGGTAACTATTTCACCCAATTATATAATCATAAAAAACCAACAAGATTAAATATACAATTAACTAATATCCATATCCAAACAAGGTCCAACTATTTTTAGATTCAATTTTATTACAAATTTAACCAAAAATGAAAAGTAATTTAATGGAATAGGAACAAAAAAAACTAGCCCAAAACCCCCCATAAAAAGGAGGCTCATCACCTTCATGATACCACCATCAGCACTTGTAAGAATTAGAACACTAGAAACTAGATCCACCACCACCACTATGATATATATTTCCTTTACCTAGGGAATATATAACAAATTCTACAAACATATAATGTTTTATGTAGGGTGTGATCCATATTCCAGAAGTATTTCACCCAAAAGAAAATATTCCATGCTATAACATTAGAAGAAAAATCAACATGAAAATTTATAAAATAATATTTGAAAAAAATCTAGGAAAACATTTATGGAAAACTTTATCAAGAAACACTTTTTATGGAAAAACTTTTTCACAAATAATCTTTCTTGAAATAAAAATTTACACAGGTTCAACAATATATTGATGGCTAGAACCACATCACATAAGCATAAAATTTCAAGTGAGAACCATGGTAAAATAATTATAGGCAAATTGCATAAGTGGGACACTATGAACCTCATACTATGGTGATTAAAATCCTCCTACACAACTACCAACAACATTCCCATGCATGAGCCATTAGAGGTCATACCATCCCAAGGCCTAATAGTCACCATATCATAAGCCAAAACCAACAGATTTCACATGTGTGATCCACTAGAGGAGAATACATATCATGGTATAGTGGTATCAAATCATATAACATGTTTAGTTACTGTTGTAATCATCAATGTTGTTAGATGAATCTGAGCCTCAACCACTTCTGAATAAAATAGTGTACTAGTTCTTGTTCACCCACCTAGATACTCGGGATTCCATTTATGCTCAAATTTCATTTCACAAATAACATAACTTAACACATTCATATACACATGACAACCATCATAATCACCCAGGGAAACCATAACTTTATAATTTTTATATTGATCAAATGATCAATATCCCCATTGAAACCACCACTTTCCATAAATTAATTCACTTGCAATTTCACACGCACACCAAATCCATTTTGGAAATACATTTTTTCCCACTTGAAGAATTTATGAAAACCTTTTTAAACTCCATAAGAAAAACACATATGAACTTTAACCATTTATATAGAAATGTACCCTTTGAAATTCATACTCACATCAAAACAATTTTATAATGTGCTTCACGTCACTTTAACAATTAAATAACAAATTTAATGTGTATAGAAAAATTTAGAATATGAAACGAAAAACCATTTACATTGTAAAATCCACTTAAAAAACATTTTTACCTTTAAATAACATTAAAAACACAATTCACATCTTTCAAATAAGGCATAAAACATATTTTAGAAACACTGCATCAAATCTTACTTGAAACAAAACCACATTCCTTTCAAAAATCCATTTTCATCAAATGTGTATCTCAAAAACATTCCAAAATATATTTTTCACCCCAAAAACAATCCATAGTGCACATTTAAGTATCCAAGAAATCATATAAAAAAATATAATAATGTTAAATCATGGAACCACCTACCTCCCAATTTGAAAATTCTGAAAATCAGTGTTTAACCACAACCACACCTCCATAAGACCTCGATGATTCCTTAGAGAACCGAGGTCAAATATATCCAATGATTGAGGCCCAAGAGGCCCAATAAATATTGGTGGAGGAACCCATGGATAAATATCCAAAATGGGATGGATCATAGGTGAATTAGGTTTAAGATCAAAGAGGTCATAGAGGTAATTTTAAAATTTTTTAATGACCTTGAAAAGTCACGCTGTTTACTCACATAGTTTTCCAAACCGTAAAGAACCCATGAATCCCTCACTATACAAGAGGAACATGACACACAGTTAGTCCAAAATAAAATTCAAAACCGTTCACCAACCATGCGGTCTCTACTATCCCAAATAAAAAATTGTCATACGCTTACCCATACGAGGGCACGTTGTTTCCCCTAACCATGTTCCAATCGTGAGCCACCATATTTAAAGCACAAAATCTCCATTTTCACTAAAATATCATAGGGAAACCCAATTATAAATTCCAAACCAAAAATAGACAAAATATTTCTCTAAACAAAACCCCAGATGTGAAATTCCTCCCCATCATGAAAGCATTCCTCCCTTGTAAAGTAATCTTAAAGATTGACCCAATAATAATAGTGGGTACTCATCCTCGATCCAAGACTTACAATACCATGTATCATACTCATCGATAACATCATTACAAGTAACATATACCAACATAAAATACTTCCAATGAAGAACATTCTCCTGAGAATCGACATTAGGCATCAGCCTCTCAAACATAGATAAATTAAGATCCAACTAGAACTCTTACAAATTTGACACAAGAGATTGAACTAGGTTATAATTATTTTGTTGAGAGAGATAGAACACATCATGAATTTCTAACAATTGGGAAGAAAAATATAAACTATAATCCACCTTACCAATTCACTTGAAAAAATAAAAAATTATGACATATCTCTGTGTTAACTTCCCTTGTTTAACCAGACGACAATGACCTAAGAGAGGTTCCACCATCAAGAACACCAAGTCACCCATAAAAAACTCAAACTATCTTCACCTATGATTAACATAATACTTGTGATTATTCTACACTATCAACTAACACTACTGAATCAACTTAACTTTATACGGAGTTTCTTTTATAAGGCTTGGTCCCAATAATTAGGTCTCACCCACCTTAGAACAACATAAAGAAGACTGACATGATTGACTATAAAGTACCTCAAAATGAGACATTCATATGGAGGATTTTTAACTATTGTTATATGAAAAATCAACCAATCCCAAATGTTTATCCCACAAACCTTCAAAATATAAAACACTTGTTCGAAGAAAGTCTTCCAAAATCTGATTTCATAACTCCATTTGACCATCCATTTGATGGTGGTATGTACTGATCAACTTGACTACTAACCCCATTTCCTTCTAAAGGACTTCCCAAAACCATGAGGTAAAATAGGTCCCTATAATAAACAACTGTCGATAGCACACAATGAATCCTCACATCCTCATGCACATATAACCAACCCAAATCATCCACCTTGGCTAAATACCTAGTTGGAATGAAATGATCCAATTTGGTCAAATGGTAAATCCCCACCCAATTAGAATTCCACTCATGTAGTGTATGAGGTAAGCCAAAAATAAAATCTAATGAAATATCTTCCTACATCTAGGTATGAATAAGTAGTAGCTAAAGAAAACTAGAGGGCCTTTGGTTCTCATCTTTAACCTGTTGACATGTATAACACTGTGATACAAAGTCATCTATATCCCATCTCATACCTAGAAACCAAAAATATCGACACATCTCATAGTAAATCATGGTAGCACTAGGATGAAAAAACCATTGAGACTGGTGTCTATCCTGCATCGCCACCTTTCTCAACGAAAACAAAACCATATATCGACCCATCAATCCCAAAACTCCATCAGGATACAATAACCATTAACATCCCCTCCATTTAGAAATTGTAGATACTTCTTGCATAAATCATAACCAAGCTTGTCCCATAGAATTAATTCCACAAGAAAATGTGTCAGCTGAATTCTAGACAGGAACACACCTCCACTTTGATCCTCAGTCTTGAGATGCATCATAGAGAAAGGACCCATTAATTCCCACTCATCACTAGACACTATCAAATATTACACTCAAATTTTCCATTTCAATATATCTGCAACTAATTTCCCTTTACCTGGGTATAAATGATATCAAAATCAAACCCTTGATGGAACTAAACCCAATGATGTTACTCAAATTCCAATCATACTAGGAGAAAAAGTATGATAAGATCTTATTATCTGAATAAACTATAAAATTCACCCCAAAAATATAATGGGGCCACATATTAAAGGAATATATCACCCCTGATAATTCTAAGTAATGAGTTGGGTAATTATTTTCATGGGGTTGGATTTGGATAGAATCATAATCCACCACATTACCATACTACATCAATAGACACCCAAGACCCATACCTGAGGCATCACAAAAGACCAAATATACATTTACAAGTTCCAAAGAGATCAAAATACTAGTTATGGTCAACTACTACTCAAGATCCTAGAAGGATGCTTGACACTATAGGCTTCATTCTAACGTTACCCCATTTCCAGGTAAGAGATTCACAGATGAATCATGTCAAGAGAAATCCCAAAAAAACACTAATAATACCCTAAAATGCCTAAAAACCATCTTATTTCAAACACATTATTAGGTTTTTTCCAAACAAATTACTACATTGATCCTCTCAGAATCCACTGAACCCCATTTATCTAAGATCACGTGGCACTGAAACTTAAACTCCCTGGTACATAAGGTTAACATAGAAAACCATTCATAGAGATGATGATCCTGAAGGGTTCCCATCATAATTATCAAGTTTTGATCATGCTCCTCATTGGTCCCTAAATAGACCAGGTTTTCATCCAAGAATACCATGATAAAGGAATCGAGATACTGGTGGAACACCCTATTCATAAGGTACATGAAGACCACTGGAGATTTTTTCAACCAAATGGTCATGGACAAATACTAAAAATGGTCATACCTGCTTCAAAAGGTTGTTTTCCAAACATATTCCTCTCTAACTCTGACTTGGTGATACCTAGAAAGAAATTTAATCTCGTAAAACCACATTTCCCCATTAAGCTAATTGAAAATGTCATCAATATGGTAAAAATTGTATTTGTCCTTGATTATTACCTTTTTTAGATTTCGGTAATTAATCTACAATTAGAGATATCCATCATCCATTTTTTCAAGAGTACTGGGGTGGCACAAGATGAGATGCACAAGTGAATAAATCCTTTGGATTCAAAATATTCTATTAGTACCTTTAATTCCATCAACTCAGTGGGTTCCCTACGTTAATTGGGATGAGATATCGGTTGTGTTCCTGGTGTCGAATCAATGGTGAACTCCACATCCTAATTTGGAGGAAAACTCAAGAAATCCTATTGAAAACCCCTTAGAAATTCATCCACTGTAGGATTTAATCCGCCCTCAAGAGCACCATCACCATCCTAAATTGTGAGTGGTGATATATAAAAGATAAGGATTCCCAATTTCAGAAGTAGATGTCTAGAAAATCTCATCTCATGATCCCACTCTCCTTGAAAAATATGGTAACTTCCATCAGTTACTAAAAAACTCACTCACCACCTATAGCAATCGATGTGCCCCTAAAAATGCACCATTGAATCCAAACAAAGGATCACATCAAAAAGGTAAATTTTCAAAACTAGAAAATCTCATTCCAACTCGACCACTGACATGGTGAGTGAGAAAGATGGACACCTGAAACCCTATTCTAAATTTTTACCAAGAATCCTTACCGACTCCATCACATAAAAAATAAGATTGGTTGGAAACATTAACACATCCACAAGAAGGTCATAATTGAAATAAACTGAAGAACTATTATAAAAGAGAACAAAATATAAAGATGATGCAGTAAGAATAATACCTTGAACTGTCATGGGACCCAAATATGACTTCTGAAGTGCTTGATCCACTATATGAAGTTACCTCATCTCATCCTAAACCTGAAAATGACCACTATCCCTAAGCTCTATCCTAAACCGACTCTTCCCAGAAGACGCTCTATACCTGTCACCATGACCTCCAAAACCATAACCCATTTTTTATGTTTATGATCAGTATGAAATCCATTTGGTATTTATAGATCTTTTACCACTCTGATATGGGAGTGTCACATTGAAAAATCATTCAAAGTTCCACATAACTTATAATAAGTGAAAATTTCAGGTGGAGAGGAACATGTTGGTCACATGTTACCTACTTTCCTACATAGATGGTACATACATGACCCATCATCAAAATCCAGGGATGAAGACAACCAGGAAGGATAGTCTAAGATACCACCTCACTTCTTCCCTTACTCAGCTTGCTTCCTCTTCTTCTTAGAAGAACTGTTAGTGCCCATTGCTGATATTGCTCTAGAGAAACCAGAATTCCGTCCACAATAAATTTCAAACATCATGGAATGATCAACTACCTCATTATAAGTTTTCATCTTGAGCAAGAATACCTAATATCAGATCTGTGGCAGCAACCCCATCTCGTACTTCTGAACCCTCATCTGCTCATTGGAAATGATCTTTGGTTCATACTGAACTAGATCTACAAAGCAGTTAGCATATTTCAGCATGTTCTGATCTCCCTTGATATGGTACAAAAACTCCCATAACCAGGAAAAGGACAAAATGTCAGTACAATAATACTCAATGAAAATGAACTTTAAGTTTTTCCAACCCCTCAACTCGTGCTTCCCAGATTACAACACTGAGTCCCACCACTCCTAAATGGGACCTTCCAATAAAAACAAATCACATTTCAATCTGACTGCCTCGGGAGTATTAATAAACTATAACATTCTCTTTACTCTCTCAATCCACTCCTCTTATTCCTAAGTTTTTGGGTTGACTCAAAAATAAGGAGGATTTTCCTTGTGGAACTCTTGAGCCTTGTCCCTTCCAAGACCTGGTTTGGCTTCTCTATCCTAAGGAGGACTAGAGCCCACTCCTTGTAAAAAATCATGGATAGCCTAAGCCACTACATGCACTAATATATGATTGATTGGTGAGGGGAACTCTCTATGGTATCTTTTCATGGATATAAAAGAGGTCTCTAGGCATACATTTTTCTCCAACAAGAAACAACCACAAAGAAAACCATCAATATAGCATTCTAAAAAATTTCAAAAACAAAAAATATCATGCACTCACTTAAGTTTAAACATAACCAAATCCATCACAATGACAAGACCAACAAACCCAATCCTCCACCACCCAATGTAAATTTATAGTATACATCCTATATGTCTCATCTAGAGGTGTAGTCCTACCAAAACCCAACATCCCAAGGTGACAGAAGTCCTATCTGGAGGTTCATTTTCCAGACACCCCACTTGTAATCAGAACATCATGCCTTGAAAATCCTATATCTGATCTATCCTGTCTCACTAAAAAAATCACCCCTATTATATGGGGTTATTTTTTATTTAAAAGGGGGTTATAACCCCCTCTAAATATATTAGCGGTGGTTATGGTGAACCACTGTTAATGTGACCGCCCTACCCAATTAGGGGAAGTTTTAGGGAAGTTTTGGTAAAATGCACATGATATTAGATGCAGTTAGATTATAGGGGTTTTAAAACCCCTCTAATTGTGCTTAAAATTCTAAAATATGTGTCAATTAGTTGAGGTTTTTAATACCTCTAATCTGGACCCTCAATTTGGGGGGTGGGGGTTTGTAACCACCTCTAATTGAGAGTGTCATTCTAATTTTAGGGGTGGTTATCTGTAATCTCCCTTAAATACTACTATTTTTTTTAAAAACATTTTCCTCCAAAGGACCCAATGGCATCCCATGGACCTCACCAAGACACCTCGCCAGACACCCCACAGAAACCCCCATGGTAATCCCATGGACACATCACCTGACACCCTACAGGCACCCCACTGACACCCAATGGACCCCCTAGACACCCAATGGACCTCCCCTGGACAACCCCCTGAGACCCCACAAGCTCCCCAAGGACACACAATTCCCCCCCTCAAACACCCTAATGACACCCAACAGACCCCCCCCCCCCCCCCAGGACACCTTACAGACCTCCCCAAGACTACCCCCTAACACCCCACTGACATCCCCCAGACACACTCACCAGACACCCCACGGGCTCCCCAAAACCCCCATTGGACACCCCTGGGACAACCTCGTGACACCCAATGTGGATACCTAACATACCTCAGGGCTACCCACATAAAACCTCCCTGAGCACCCATGGAACCCTAACTTCACCGCCACACACTCACACACACAGGACCCATGGAACCCGTCTTCTCAACAACATGTGCCAGCAAAAATCCCCCTCTGTGGGAATCTAACTCATGACCACAGGAAAATTACTTTTCTAAAAAAACCACTACACTAGCATTGCTTTTATGTATTATATACAATATATTTTATTTATATAGATACAAAATTGATTTATAATATATATATATATATGAGTATAGAAATAAAAAAAATATTATATATTTGTGTATAAAATATTATATATATATATATACTTGTCTATAATATATATATATATATATATATATTACATCTTTGTATATATAATATATATAAATAGTTATATTTAAATGTTTTATTATATATTTATACATATATTCATAAATACATTTCTATTTGTGTGTTTGTGTATATATTTATAAATTTATATAATGTTTATATATATAATATAATTATAATGTATATATATATAATTATTTTTATATACATATATGTGTGTGTGTGTAATGGGATACATGCTCATTGGGCCTTTGGGCCAAATATATATGATGTAATTAAAGAGGGTAGTTGGATTGGATATCCCATGGAGGGGGGCTATGACCTACCTTTTAGGCATGTGTGTGTGTACTGTGTGGGTGTGTTTGATGTAATTGTACCCCCAATAACCTAATATAATCTATTAAATATGTTTATAGTATATATTTATGTATATAATTATATAAATTTATATTATATCATGTATATAGACATATATATACACACAAAATTAAATAAATTCATATAATTGGAAATATATAATATAGGTAAATGATATATATATATATATATATTAAATTAATTTACAATTAATATGGTATACTACATTATATATAAAATAATTATATAATATATATAAATTTATATATATATAAAATATCTATAATATATATATTTATATTTATATAATATATATATATAAAATAAAATATCTATTATATATATATATAATATATATTTATATTTATATTTAATTTTAATTTTAATTTTGTCTATATTATATATATTTTCATACATAATATAATATAAAAGTATTTATAAATAAATATAATATGCAATACAAATGTATTTAATATAATATTTGTATAATATAAATGTATTGTATTTATAAAACCATATGCCAATTTTTATATTTGAATAAATATATTTATAATTACATTTATATTATATATACCAATATTTCTATATGTATACATTTCTTTATATATGTATAAATTATTTAAAGTATTTATATAATGTATTTATATATATATATACACGTTTATAAGGTATTTAAATACATTTATATAATGTGTTTATGTAATATATATATATACACACAAATAGATGTGCACGAACACATATATATTATAAAATTTGAATTTATATGAAATTTATTTTAAGGAAATAAAAAATATCGTGACGGCTAAACCCGTATATAATCCATGGGGCTAACGGTGGTTTATGATTCCCCATAATATCATAAATTTGAGGGGGGGGGGGGGGGGTTCAAAATCCCCTATAATTAAATGTATTAGCGGAAATTCATGAACCCCATATAATTTCATAAATTAGAGGGTGGTCAAAACCCCTTACAATGTCATCAATTATAGGTGGTTCAAAACCCCCCCTCTAATGTCGTAAATTATGTATAGCCTTTAAAATACAAAATAAAGATATAGATATACATATATAGCCTTTGGAATCCCAATGAATATTATATATATAGCTCCACTAAAATCCAACCGAATATATAGAGCCACTAGTTATTAAATTAGTGGTAGTGTTGACATAACCGCCTCTAAAATCACATCGAATATTAAAAAACTAATGCTAATAATTTTAGAGGGGGTTTTGAACCCCATCCAAATTTGATGATTATTGGGGGGTTGTGGATAACCCCCACTAAAATGAATATATAGGGAGTTGTGAAAAACCCCTCTAAAAATTGTTGTTAATCTATAGTTTTTTTATCCTGACTCATCCAAATAACTTGACTTAAAACAATGTAACTTGCTCTGATACAATTTTTCACAAAACAAGTTGGGATTCCATCCAATCTGACACCTGATCCAGCCTAAGACAGGGCCTGAAGGGCGTTCATGATCCCAATGGGATGGAAACTATTTCAGTTTAATCAACAAAATACATTGGTAATGATTTCACCCATTTATATAATCATAAAAAAATGACAAGAATAAACATCACAATAATTGATAAACACAACCAAACAAGGTAAAACTATTTTCATATTTAATTTTTTACAACTTTAACCAAAATCAAAAGTACTACAATGGAATAGTAATAAAACAAATATCCCAAAAACCACCATGAAATAAGTGGGACATCACCCTTAAGCTACCACCATCAACGCATGTAAGAATTGGAACACTAGAAATCGGATCGACCATCACCACCATGATACATCTTTCCTTTACCTGAGTCATACATAACAAAGTTTACATACACCCAAAGGTGTATCCTGGGTGTGAACCAATTCCTAGTAAGATGCCACCCAAAAAAAAGATATCATGATATAACATTAGAAGAAAAATCCACATACATATTTCCCTAAGAAAATTTGAAATAGTTTTAGGAAGACATTTTAGGGAAAAAAATCAAGAAACACTTTTTAAAGAAATCCATTTTTATAAATAAGATTTCTTGAAATAAAAATTCACACAAGTTCGACCATAGGACAATGGCTAGGACCACATTACATAATCACCATGTCATTAGAGAGCTCTATGGGAAAGTCCCTATGGGTAACTTTCATAAGTGGGAAACTATTATCCTCATGCGTCGGAGATCAAAATCCTCTAACTCAACTACCAAAATTATTCCCATGCCCAATCAATTAGAGGGAATCCCATCCCAAGTTCTAATTGTATTCAAATCATAATCCAAAACCAACATCATTCTATTTCATTATCCAATAGAGGGTAACCCATCAAAAGTCCTTGTGGTCTTCAATCATATCACGTGTTTAGTTAGTTTTGTAATCTTCAATATTTCTAGATGAATCTGGGCCTCATCCACTTCTGAATCACCTAGCGTACTAGTTCTAGTTCACCACCTGGATACACAATATTCCCATTGTGCTCAATTTTTTTTCACATATCACATAAATAAACACTTTCACATACATATTCCAAGCATCATAAGAACACAAGTAAATTAAAACTTTCACATTTTCACATTGATCCAATAATCAAAATCCATGTGGAAACCACTATTTTCCATAAACAAATCCACTTTCCATTTCACATGCACACCAAAAATATTGTAAATACATTTTCATGACTTTTATAATTCATAAAAACCCCTTTGAAAACACCATAATAAAAACATATATAAACTCTAATTATTTCCATGGGTAAGGACCTTTCAAATTCATAGATACATAAAAACCGTTTTATAACATTCTTTACATCAATTTCACAATTAAAATACACATTTAAGGTGCACAACAAAATTTCCAATATGTAAAAAAACCATTTCCCTTGGAAAATTCACTTTCAACACATTCTCACCTTTAAATATCTTTGAAAAAACAATTCTCATCTTTCACACAAGTCATAAACTTATTTAAGAAACCCACGACAAAGAATACAAGAAACATAACGACTTTCATTTATAAAATCTATTCTAATCATATGGGTATCACAATACCTTTCCAAAAACGTTTTCCCACCATATAAACAATCCACATAAGACATTTATGAAACCAAGAATGTATATCAAAATTATCTAATAATGTAAAATCATGGAACCACCTACCTCACACTTGTAAACCTCCAAAAATATTTTTGAAACCACAACCATGCAACCAAAAGACCTCAATGATTCCATGGAGAAATGTGGTCAAAAACATCCAAATGTTTTGGCTCAAGATCTCCAAGAAAGATTAGTAGATGCTCACCAAGATGAAAATCATGAATGGGGAAGATGGGAGGTAAATTGGGTTAAAATAAAGGGGGACACAAAGGCAATTTTACACTTTTTAATGACCTGTATAAGCCTTATAGTTTTCCCACATTGTTTTCCAAACCATGTGGAAAGAATGTATCCCTCAATTTCCAATATTAACATTCGGCATGGTTAGCCTATTGGGTTTTCCAAACTGTGCACCAATCGTGCGGTCTCCACTGCCAAAATGGAAATTTCTATATAATTACCTCGAGTAGAGTGCATAGTTTCAGCTAACTGTACGCCAACCATGTTCCACCTTCTATAAAGCCTAAAATATCCCTTTTCACCGAAATATTAAAGGGAAACCCAAGGATAAATACCAAACCAAAAAAATATTACCTCAAAACAAAATCATAGATGTGAACCATATCCTGGTTGTGTATTAGTTTATTTGATTAACAAGATGCTTGAGAGTGGGAGATTTCCAAGTGGAGGGGGTCAGGTCATGGCCAGAGATTGTACCTATTTTTTTATTCCATTATGTGTATTTCCTGTTTTTTTTTAAAAAAATGTATTTTAGTTTTCAAAACAATAATATAAAAATACTACTTTGGTAGTTAACCTTAATTTTTTTATATACTATATTTGATACAAGTAAATCTTCTTAAAATGTTAAAAGATTTTTAGAATTGTTATAATTTATTGTTGATCAAACTTTTGAGAATATTTTGGATAGATCAAATTATATGCATCTACTGTATTAGTTAACTGATCTATATTTTATAACTAAAAGGGGTTTGTTTTTAATTATTAAAATATATTTTAATTTGAAACTCCTTTCACCCCCAATTGATTTGTCTACTTTGACCAACATTTGGTATCATAGGGATTCAAATTACATTTAACTACGATTTAGTTTTACCAAAAGATCAAAATATCTCTTATTTCTAAATTTATGTATTTATGAATAATAATATACAATATGAGACTACCACTAACTAACCTCTATATTTTAATGTAACTAATTATGCTCAGTGGAATATAGAAATGAAAAATCTAATATATATCATGGGATTTGATATTGGTAACATAATCAAGGACAAATATAAGGAACCCAAAGTTGTTAGAGATAACTAGTGAGATACCACTAAAGACTCTTATGACTAAAACTTTAAATACCTGAATTCATTATACTATGAATTATGGGAAGATGAATTTAAAATAATATCTTCTTGTTATAATTCATTTAAAATCTGGTACACACTAATGGTTTATCATGAGGTAATTTCCAATTTTAAATATATATTCTTAAATACTTATACTCTTAAGTACGATAAATTTTAGATGAAACCTGCAGAATACATTTCTAATATGTATCTATGGTTTAACCTGATTTTAAACGCAATTAATGAACTTAGAAATAAAATTCAAGATAAAGATGAAGTAATGAACTTCCATGATGCTTTCCTAATAGGTGGATAAGAACCTCCATTTCCATTAGATAATCCTATGACATAAGTAAGATACTAGTGAATGAGCTTAATATAAATCTCATGAAGTGTGAGGAGGAACCCAAAACCTTCATTTTCCAAATCATGTTTTCAAATTAACAAAATATATTTATGGGTTAAAACAAGATCCTAGATCTTGGGATGATAGGATCATGCCATTCTTAATTTATAAAATTTTTTCAAAATGTAGATATAATTATACATTGTTTATTAAAAGAGTTTCAAAAGATGTTTCAATAGTAAAAATCTACATTGATGATATTATTTTTGGAACATCCAATGATTGTTTCTGTAATTAATTTTCAAAAATTATGAAAAATTAATTAAAAATTATGTTAATGGGTGAGTTAGAGTTATTAATTGGTATTTAAATCATTTAAAATAAGAAATAAATCATTTTAAACTAATTAAATTACACAAAATATATTTTGAAATGTTTTGGTTTAGATAGAACTAATGGTAGTGATACTACTATGAGTACAAAGTGTAAGTTGGATCTTGATGAAACTGGGAAAGAATTTGGTCAAACTATATATAGGATTGATTGGAAGTTTATTAAAATTAACTTCTAGAAAACCAGATATTGTATTTTTTGTGTGATTCTGTGCACATTTTCAATCAAATCCAAAAGAATCTAATTTAAATTTTGTGAAAGTAATTTTTAAATACCTAGAAAATACAACCAACTTAGGATTTACTATTAAGGAAAATTATTTTATTTAATAAGTTATTTAGATAAAAAAAATTAATTTAGGAAAAAATAACCTCTGGAAGACGTCACTTTTTGGAAAAGTCTCTAGATTCATGGTGTAGTTAAAAATAAGAACATTGTTGTATTTTCCATTTCTAAAGCTGAGTACATAGATTTCGGTAGTTTTTGTGCATAGATATTATGGATGTAACACACATTTCCAAACTATAGATATCAATTTTGAAATGAACTATAAATTTTGATAATACAGGTGAAATAATAATTTCTAAAAAATTTGTATCTTATTATTGGAAAAAATACACTAATATAAGACATCACTTTATGATATATCATTTTAAAAAAATAGATATCACTCTAGAATTCATAGGTAATGAACATAATATTTCTAATATATTTACAAAGTCTGTGAATTATTAGAGATTAAGTTATATAAGACATGAATTAGGTATGATTAAATTTATTAAAATTGTTTAATATTATTATTTTAATATGCTTATTTATATTCTTGTAAATATATATTAATATAATTTCTTCCTATATTAAGTATTGACTTTTCTATTTCATTTAAAAATTATCTCATATGGGTTTTCTAATATGTTAAGTGTTTATTTTTATTTTCACATGTGTTACACTTCATGAATCCCTAAATTTCTAAAATATCACAAATTATAGTTGGAATCACGGACCTCCCTTCAAACCTAAAAAAACCATTATCAAACCTTTCTTCACTGAATCACCAACTTCTCAAATTTTGAATATCAGTCCAGTATATCTGAAATGAAGATATCCTTTGAAGAATATTTTCTAGAATTTTCTAATAGAGTGAAATATATTTCAAGAAAATATATAAATAATTGAAGGAAATGTCACTTTTCTCATAATGTTTTAATTGAAAAGGAACTGGATTTAGAGTGGTTCAAAATGAGATGTACCTTGGTATGGAGATCCATTTTTCATCATAATTAGATGAATTAGTACATGGAAAAAAATAACCCCTTTTACTCACACCTCTTAAAATATTTCTACCTCAACATGGTTTTTGAAGAAAGAGATCACAAAGATGTTATTAGGACTATTATTTATGGTTAGGAGTCTGATATCACTAACATTTTGTTTGGATTTCTTAATATTTCCACATCATGGAGGGTTTTTAAATTATCAATGTTCAGATCCCATGAACTGTATCCATTATGAGATTAGAAATGTGATGAATTATATGAAATATAACCAAACATATCAAAAACTAAATGAAAATGATCTTAGTGGAGAATGAAGTATGTTTTCAAAATTCATTCAATGCATGATCTACCTTGGGAAGGGACACTTTATTTCAATAAAGTATCAAGATCTAGTATTTTTATACATAATGGTTTAAAAAATTTATATCAACTTACATATGTTCTTAATGAGTCATATAGAAGAGTTGACCAAACTTTTTTCAAGATTAAACACTCTTCCATACCCAAAGTTTATTTCAGAAATATTTGAAAAAATATATTAATTATTCCTGGAGTAGAGAGGTCTATGTATTCTGGTCATGTCAATATAAATCAGAGCAGTTGAAGAAGTATGATGATTAACCAAAATCCAAATAAAAGTATATATATAGATGATGAGGATAAATTTTATGAGATATTCAATCCAATATCTAATCCTATTAGACCAAGGGATACCATTGACACTACTTTAGATCTATATTAGATTGTTGAGGCTAATTTTTCTATTGAAGAAGATGAATATCAAGATCTTATTGATTTCGTTGAGGAAACAAGAATATATTTTGAGAATATATTAGGTGAAACACCTATTCTTGAGGCTATATATGAGGGAGAACCGATAAGAGAAGAGGTATCTCTTTCTCATGATTTTCCATGGTCATAGGAAATTCATGCTGAATCTATAAAATTACCTAATATTCCATTGATGTTTAAAATAGTCAGAGAATGAGTTATAATTCCTAAGGGGGAGATAATACCTATATCTATTCTATTTGGACCTACTCTCATTGACTAAGAGAGTGATTTGGATGTGGATTCAGCAGTAGATATTCCTCTAATGTTTAATATCGGGGGATCTACACTCTTTGGTTTCACACCTTCCACTGACGAAACCCTTACAGATAATCCATTATTTAACATGGATGTATCTTCTCATGTTGATTTTAGTGATAAGGATGGAAATTATTATGAAGATTATGATGATTGTGATGATTCAACAAATCTAGAAGGACCTTCTATTCCTGTTATTACAAAATATAAATAACAATTCTGACAGATTTTACTTTTAAATATGTTTTAAAAAGACCAGTCTGTCAAGATACTTCAAATGATCTATTGAAAATTTTGTCTACTCCTCCCTCTCTTGGAGTTCTTCCTAAAAATATTTATCAAGAAGAACATATATTTGATTATTCCCCCTAAACTAAAGTCATTACTATATAAGATTTAGTGGAATAATCTGAGTCTTATCTTAAATAAAATGTAAGACCACATATGATCTTTTCTCCTAAAGGAGAACCGTGGAAAATAGCTTCATATTTTTATTTTAGTGACTCGTGTACTTCTTCCTATTCTCAAGAAGTGCATGATCATTTAAAATCTTCTCAATCTCAATCTAATCCATCTTATAAATTTATACCATATTTTTCTCAAACTTTTGTGATCAATTCTATCAACTTCATCCAGTTCATGTATGATCTTTTGAAAGTTTTAAAACATGTGTTTTTTAATACTGGTTAGGATAATAATCATAAAAAAGATAAATATATTGTGTTCATTGTTGAGAGTTTAGTAGAACACATCCATTCGAAGTGATTTCTCAAGTGGGATCATATATAGCATGAGATTTCATGTTTTAGAAGTGATTTGGAAAATTTTATAGGTCATATTGGATCCCTATAAGTTGGTTTGAAAAATATGTTGACTATCATGGACAAAAAGTAATACTCTGTTATAAAAATTTCATCTAAATCTTAAACTTCTACATTAGTTCCTCCTTCTTTAGTATCTATTGATGAGGGTCTTATTCTAAGGTTAATTCATTGGGAAATTCATAATATCTAAGATGGTATAGAGGATATAAAAAATAATGTGCAATTGGACAATGGTTCTCAAGGAGAATAACATTGTGATTTTCTTAAAGCCGAATCTATAAAGGATTACAATGATAAATGTTTCAACAAGGGTGAAATAAATAATTATCGTAGAAGTATTTATATCAATTTTTATCCCAAAACTTATTTTATTTCATTTTAAATAGATCATAAGATGCCTTCTTTGACCGCTACTTTTGAATAAATTGTGGAGAAGTTATTGGTAATGACCCCTATACTCAATCAGTTCATGTCAAAAAGGGATGAGTTCCTTTCGATTGTAGATCATAGAACAAGGGTTGTAATAGATGTAAAAATTATCCTAGAACCCTATATGTTTATTACAGATAAACTAGTGTTGGAACCTCCTGCTTTTCAGATGCTCGTCACTTTTACTCTAGTTTTAGTATCAGTCTCAGTATCAATTTCTACAGCTTTCTAAACTACAACTTATACCTCACCAGTTTCACCTCTAACAAGACCATTTAGTATCTTTATTTCCCATAATCCTACATTGATTAGTATAATTTCAACGTCTATCACCAGTCTTGAAGTTCCTACTACTCATCTTCCTCTTCCAGCACCTACTCCTATTATTTGAAAAGGGAAGGACCCCTTTGACCGTTTTACCCATATAAACCCTAGGATTTATTTACTGATTAGATTTTGATAGTCTGTATTGTAAAAAGTTTGTAAAATTAATTCAATATATCACAATTAATTTTTTTCCCTTTGTTATTTTTATATTTTGATCTTTTTTTCAATTTATTAGATCTTTACTCTATCACCCTTTGTTATTTTTTATGATAATATCAAATAGGGAGTAAAATATATGGCATAAACAAAGGGGGAGTAAAGTATTACATATATATGAGGAAAATATCAAATTTTAACAAACTGAGAACTATTATAAATTTCCCATTAATATCATGTTATAATCTTTAATTCTTTATCATTAATTTTTTATGTAAATTTAGGACACCATTTTTTATCATAAAAAAGGTAAGATTGTTTTCTTAACCATGTAATTCCATATTATAATAATAATAAATCATGCTTATGTTTTTTCTAACCTATCTTGCGTATTATGAAATTAATTATTTTTCAGGAAGATAGTGAAATTTTTCCTAGACCTTGCATCAACCATAAATCATAGCGAGATAGTCAATGAAACATTTGTATGGGGAATATAAATTTTATAAAGTAACAAATTGGTTGAATGAAAATCACATAGACCATAGTGGATATATGGAAAGGGATATGATATATAACAAGAAAAACCAAGTGACCAAAAGTTTTATCTCAATTGGATGCAACAATCAAGTTTTTTTTAAATCCATGGATCAATAATAAGTCAAAATGATTGACCACACACCTAATAGATTAACCATAACTAATTTTTTAAAAATAATCTAATCTACCAAATAGGAAATATATCAACCAAAAATCCAAATGGAAGTGACCAAGCTTCTCACACTATGAGGGATTTAGTGCACATTGATTTTCTATGGATTTCATGATGAAGGAAGTGACCATATGTAAAAAGTAATATTTTTTAAAAGTAAAGAATTGAATTCGGACTCTATAAAGTGATTGGGGTCATTATTTTCAATTTGAAAACATATTAATCAAACGTAAGTGTAATTTGATCGACCATAATTTCATTAGATCAGACATGAAATCTATCAAGTAATCTAATAATAATATTTCATAAAGTATTGAAGTGACCAGATATATTTCCCTAGAATACATGAAGTGGCATGGGATGTTGACATGAAAAACATAAAGCGAATATTTCTAATAGTTAGTATTATATTATTACATATATTTGTTCAACTTATTTTCTATTTAAACTTAAATATGATTCAAAATAATTAACTGAGCTTGGATTTTATACATAAGTATGAGGATCTTCAATGTTGATTTCTCAACAACTCTTTTCAAGGAATGATCATACCTTTTAAAATACTAAATACATAGTGCATAAAAAATGGTGTACATAGAGTGAAATAGATATACTGAAATTTTTCATGAATTATAAAGATGAAATTATTCTATTTTTTGAACATCTACATCAATTTAATCTCACCTAAACTTCATTAATCATCAGATAAAATATGATTATATTCAAACATCATTTCCAAATAAAAATATGGCATCAAGAAGAGATGATCCACCTTAAGAAAAATAGAAAATATATCTATACTAAATCTTATTATTTAACTTCTTACATTGTTTTGATTATAATTTATTGAGTTTTTATTTACATTTTATATCTTTTAAGCACTATACCCATTGTTTAACTGGACAGTTGTATACACTCTCTGTCATTTCTTATTATCCATACTCCCATGAGGAACTGTGGAAGAGGCTTTTTATCCTGGAATAATTTTTTGAAGTTATTTTTTTTATTCTCCCATTTAGAACTATAGAAGGGTATCTCTATATCCTATATATCCTTATACACTGTTGTATGTAAAACTAGATCTAATTTTTGGATTAGTTTATTTGATTAATAAACTTATTGGTAGTGGTTGATTTCAAAGTGGAGAGAAATAAGTATCTTCTTGAGACTGAACCTCTTATTTTAATCCTCTATGAGTTTTTACTATTTTTATTACTCTTTTTTTAAAATTATTTTAGTTTTCAAAACTATAATATAGAAATAGTAATTTGATAGTTATCATTAATTTGTGTTTTATATATTGTGTTTCATATAAGTAAATTAGTTTCAAAATTTAAGAGTTCTAAACATGTTTTAACTATATTTTGATTGATATTTTGAGAATAGTTTTGAAGGATAAAATTATATACTTCATCTATTTTAGAAAAATAGTGTTTATTTCTTAACTTTATGGGATTTAGTTTTGATTTTAATATAAATTTTAATTGGAAACACAATTCATCCCCACTTCCGTTTTCCACTCCATCCAAAAACATAAAATTAATTTCTCTTTATTACATAGGAATATCATAAAAAAAAATCTACACTAGTAATATTACTAATATTATTTAAGCCTATATGACCAATCCTTTGATGCGACAAATGATTTTCTTCTTTTATGTTTAAATATTAACAATTTTCAGCACAACCTCCCTAAAATAGATTACCTTATTTCTAGAATATACTTTTAAAATATATCAATATTACTAGATATTCACCATAAATCCATCCACTTGAAATATAACTTCATTTATTCAATCATATAACTATGAAACACTGAGCAGATTATGTTTCATTTTTTCAATAAAAAAAGGAATTCTTGGATTTTAGTTGATCCCTCCCAATCACAATTGATCTAATATCTTTATTTTTGAGTAAAACATTATTTGAAAATTTCCTTGATACTTATTTGAACTTTTCAATTACTTTTTAGTATTTTTAAATATCTTGTAATATGATGGAAAATCCTCTACCCTGAATCCATGAACTATCCCCTTTTCATGATTTATGTGCCACTTTTATAAAAAATGATATCTTCTTGACTTTTTTATTTTTCTTATGAGGCTATGTGTTATGGCTCATATTTTAATAAGATAGTATTAAAATGAGGAATTTATTTTCATATTGAGAAGATTTTTCATATATTTAAAAAACTTCTTCAAGAACTTCAATCATATTATTGTTTTCTATACATAATTTTTATTCATTTTCTAAATATTATTATTTTTTGAGGGATGAATATTCATCAAAATTTTCCACCCAAACCTTCCAGGTTCATTACAAAATTTTTAATTAAACTGTTACATATTTTATATATACCCAAACCCATTATAGTACCAACAAAATACAAAGAAATATCACTTATCTTTATAACCAGTATATTATCCATAATTTCATATGTTTCTTCCCTAATTCATTGAGTTTATAGTATTAGATTTTTTTCAACCAAAAAATATTATAATCTCTCAATACCTTCTTCTCCAATATTGACTTATCTTTAGCCTTTTTTTGACACCATCTTTATAAATTTGTTACTTCAAGTCAAAGTTCCTAATATTCCTAGATTTTGGATATTCACTTGATATTTAAAAAATATTTAACTTCTTAAGTGTATTATTATTCTCAAAAGTTTATATGAATTTTTTATTATTTTTTCACTATTAGAGTGTGTTTTTTATTGGTATTCATTAGTCTCAGTCATCTTTGAACATTCTATAACCTATAAAATAAAATTATGAATGATAGATTTCGAACTGTTTAATTCTTATTTCGATTAACTAATTTCTATTAAATATTATTAATCTCTTTCTCTTTATACTTGATCTTTTATTTCATCATGACTATCAAATTATTCGCATCATCAATATTTACTTTTGAAAATAAATTTCTTTCACCAACATTTTTTCATCTATATGTATAATTCCTTAAGATGATTGGTTTTATTTATTCTGAATTCTGATATCCTTATCTAAGATTGAGATCTTTTAAATACACTCCTTTCATTCTCTCTTTAAAATAAATTATATATTATTTTTCTTCTTCTTCATTTTCATAATTTCTACAATCATCACTAGTGAAGTTTTCCACACTCACCTTAGAAATTATATGCTTCTCATAAACATCACTAGAAGTATCAACTTCCTCATATTCATCAACACATTAACTATCATTAAAAATGGATAAAAATTCTTATTCTTAAATTTTTTGAAAAATTTTCCCGTATATTTATATGAAAACAATATTATTTTGGTCTTCGTTATTTTCTTCTTAAAAGATTATCTTAGTATTTTTTTTATTCATATTAATGTGTTTTATCTTTTTCTAAATTTGAAAAATTTGTCAAAAAATGTTTAATTTCTCCACACTTAAATTTTTTTAATGGAATATTTACCTTGAACTTTACATTACCTATTATCACATTTCTAGAGATAAGAGATATGATTTTATCAAACATCATATTCGTAGAATAATATGAATTTGAAAAGGTAGATTCATCTTTATCAACTTTCATATTATATTTCTCTTTATTTAATTTTTTAAAAGTGATTTCCTTTTCATACTTATCCTTATTATTGAAAAAATTATAATTTATCATTTAATGGGTTAATAAAATGTCATTTAATTCATTGAGATGGAGTGTTTCTGGACATTTATCTTCTAAATACAACACGTTTACATCATAATTGTTAGGTGGGATGTGCATGATCTTTTATACCATATATAATTTTATAACTTCACACTAAAGTATCATATCATGCTTGAAATATCATTAACCATTGTGAATAATAGATAAATAGTTTCATCACCATGCATCCTAAAGTATTCATAAGTCAACCTCCAAATTTATATATTTTCTCACTTCATTTTAGTTTTACATTCATAGTTGTTTCCAATCTTTTCTAATATTCCTTTTTCAATTTTTATTCTATTGAATTTTAGAAATTCAATCTTTGGTAGGGAATACAAAATATAATTCATATCATATCTATCAATATATAGATTATTTTTTTCTATTGATTTTGTTATATAACATTTAGTGCAATGGATAAATCCATCAGTTGAAACTTCCAAGACAACATACTTGATAGATAAAAGATATGGATTTGTTTTTTTCTTTCTAGATATAACATAATTTCCATTAAAATGTGGGAATCTTCATGTTTTTCACTAATTTTAAATTTTTTATTGTAGATAATAGAAATCCATTACCAAGTGTTAAACTAGAGAAAAAATTTCAATCGTCCAAATTTCAAAACAAAATATCATAAACAAAGAAAATATTACTTTTATATCACTTTAAATAACCCGTAAGATTACGAAAATCAATAAATGGGTGAATCACGGATTGTAAATTCCATTTTATGGTTCTCCTCAAAAAAAATAACCACGTGTTAAAATGTTAAGTTGTATTTTATCAACACATCCACAAACACGTGAAAGGGAATTATAGATATGCATGGTTCACCTTTCAAAATTATTGGATAACCCTTTGCATGATTTGGATTTCAATAGGATCATATGTTTCAATAGTATCATCATGAAGGTAATAATGAGTAGAGAATATCCTTGTACTTATGATACATAGTTCTTGGATATGTTTGAGTGATTTATTTATTATTATAATAATTAATGATTTATTTTTTCAAAAATAAGTATTTATCATACTGAAATATACTTGAATTTAATCTGTTTTCATGCTAATTCTTTCATACTCTAAATTAACCTTAAAAGATTCAAGCTAATCCATCTATTTGTATAGCCTTAACAATCACCAATTATTTTTATTCTTCTTTTTCATGGAAATATATGAAATGATTTTATAGAGAAAATTATCCTCAATATCTCAATCTCTCTCCTTCTTATATGAATGATACAAAAATTTTATTAAACATCATCAATAATAAAATAGTATTTTCTTATTTGAATTTGAAATTTTAAATTAAAAAATATAAAATCCTCCAATATTATATAAAATTCTTATTGTTATTCCCACTTTATTTTATTCTTTTTAAATAATTTTCCTGGTCATTTTTGTGTTGTAAGAATATTGCGACACTTATTAGAGCATGACCAATAAGTTACAATGTAACTAACACTTTTTCCTTCGACAAAACTATTTCTTCAATGTATAAGCCTTCTTCTCCCATTGAATGAATCACAAATATCATTTGTTTTCATGTTTAGGAAATGATTAAATTACATCATCATCATCCAAATAAATATTTATTTAGAATATATAAATTTTATTAAACACATTATTTCACTCTAGAGAACTTATTAAATTAATTTTTTAAGTGTTGACTTATACATAGAAGAAAATGACTCATACACATATTCTAAATAATTGTATGCATATTCCAATTAATAATAAGTAGACTAAAATCACTCTTACATTGGATAAAATGACTCTTAAGAAGGTTGAATGATTCATAGAGATACCCGAAACTCTCAAAAATACCTTTAAAAGACACATAAACATACACTATCCCTTAGACAAAATTTCATATTTCTACTGAAATGGTTGTATAGTATTGCAGAATGACTCCTGTGCAGTCTAGAACCTATGATGATTTTTTAAGTCACTAAAAACTCGATAATTCTCTAAATTAAGACTAGATATCCTCTAATATCCTTCTTAAAAAACTTCAATGAACTTACAAAATCTTTCAAACATATATATCTCCTTCACCTCAAAAATAATAATTTATTCCATGTGAGTTTTGGAATGATTTATGCATTAATAATAAAATCCAACCCATTAATAGTGTCCACTTAAAACTTCTCTAAAAAATCTTCTCAAGATAATTTCTATGTTCTAGAGGATGATTCTTTCCACAAAAATCTTCCTAGGTATCTAATTAATTTTTATACATCTCTTAAGATTTAAAATCTATTCTTCATATATCGTAGTTCATCACATATTGTAAGAGTGCAAGAACCCATCTCAACTCCTGGGAATCCTTATGATATGATTTATGAACCTCCATTCATTGGATTAACACATAGGTTATAAGTCATTTCTTTTCCCTCATATGATTTTGATCATCCATAATCCATCAAACAATGTAATATAGTCTATTTTATAGGTCCACCAGGTATGCTCTATTTTTTGTGTTCGTTAATTTTCATGTATGTTTGATACTCAAAAGGGTATATTTGTCTTGTATTTGATTTCATTCCACTTCTATGAAATATATGATTATCCTCTAGATACCATTAGTAATATCAAATCCTTTCTCTTCATTAGATAAATATGTTTGGTTAACTATAAAATAAATAACTCATTTTATTCCTTGTTACTAGTTTGGATTAATTCAGCATTATGATATAGGATAATGTAATGATGTATTACCATACTCTATCTATAGAATTATGTTAATTTATTAAATTGATTAGGAGGGTGATATTCAACAAGAATTATTGTATAATTATTCTTTCACTGAAAATTGTAAAAAGTGACATCGTTTTTGGTATTTCTAAGGAATCCATTGAGTGTCAATGAAATATTGATAAGGGGATTGACATTATGTTGTAAGAAAAATAATTTCAAGTGAGTTGTGGTGATATAATTTATAGATTTAAAATATGTATACTCATTATATAGATGTAAAATGTGGCATACAACATGGGTATTAATGTGTGGAATATAGATGTTGATCGTGGTTTCCAGTGGGAATGTTTAATCTTTGTATATAGATGTTACACAAGCATTGAGTGTGTGGGTTGTAGGTAGTGCAGACATATCATCTGAGACATAAAACATAAATAGAGATGAATTGTACCCTAATGAATGTATCACACACTATAATTCACTTTAGGTGGGCTCTAGTTTATTACGCAGGATACATTAAGGATGCTTAATGAAATAGATTATCACTGCCCTATATAATACATCTATAAAACTACCCCACACCGTGGTGTTCCCACTAGCATCAACCCACAATATCTCATGCTTATATTGACCCGTGAAAGCTGGTAAACCCTCCCCCACCCCTGGTCGGCCAATCCTTGAACTTGGTTAGTTATCTTAGTGGAAGTCGACTACTCGGTAGGTTAGTTAATATATAGATATAAGTTTGGTCATATTAAGTAAAACGTTATTATAAAAAAATGATTTTAGTTTGTAAGTTGTTTATGAATTATAAGTTAAAGGATTAATAAAATTGTTTTTACTAGAAAAAATTTAAACATGAAATGCCCATATTTTTTTCTCATGGTAAATGATTTATTTTTTTAAATAAAATCATTAATGGATTGAGTTTGTTCATTTTTGAATTATTTATAAAAAATTAAAATGATATTTTGAATTATTTATAGAATTTATAAATTTCTTTTTTAAATTAATTAACTATAAAATTTTTAATTTTAATTTATTAACTATTTTTAAAATAAATATTAAAATATTCCATTAATATAAAAGAGTTTTATTGAGAATATATTTTTCAAACTTATACGGTTAATAAAATGTTTATAAATTATATTAAAAAATAATTTTACCCTCTAACAAATTATATTTCATACCTTATATTTTTGAAATAAATTTTTAATTTAGATATTATAAGGGTTATTTTAAAATAACTCATAAATTAAATGATTGAGTTCAAAATATAATGGAAATTATATTAATAATTATGAGTTGTTCATAACTCATCAATTTGAAATTATTAAAAATAGATAAGAACATATTTAAAATATTATTTACACCACATAAAATGTTTTTTTATTATAGATCATCTTAGGGTTTAAATAATGTTTTAGTATGTGATATTTAGAATTTATAAATGGTATGCATAATAGAAACTGGATTATAAAATATTTATAATTTAAAATAATATTATATATTTAAATTGAAATTTCATATAATAAATAATATGAAATATTTAATATTGAAAATGGATATGAAGTTTTTATATACAAGGTTACGTAATATCCTTTATGATAGCCTCATTATAAAATATTTTTATTAAGCTTTTATTTATGAATAATTCATAAATCATTATCTAGTGTTTAAATTTATCCAAATATTCAATAATTTAAAATTTATTCTCTTCTTTATTTACATATATATTTTATGGAATTTTAAAATAGTGTATACCCATTTATGGGATAAAATTAATTTTAGGAGATAAAACCTTGGATTTCATGCTATGTATTAATCCATAAAATTTAGTTTTTCATCGACGTTGAGGTAGGATTTTTCTAAATTCATAAGATTGGGAATAGTTGTTTCATATAATTTGTTCCGATTAAGTTTTAGATATTTCATGAATTTATTTCCCTCTTTAGTAAATTCTATTAAGGGAGAGGGAATTGGGTTCAGACTACCCACTGGCCTGGAGGAATATACCTCATTCTAGAAAGATGAGGGTTTAGCACTCTACCAAACCAAAAATTCCCATATGGATATTTCCAATCTCATATAACTATACCCTTTACATGAGAATTTCATATATCTTATACGTGATCAGTATTCATATGTATATATATATGTTCTTGGATTCTATTTTATGTTAATAACACATACTTAAAAGTTATGTAAATTGTTAAACATTAATGTGGGGTGAAAAAAATAATTTGGTGGTTGCAATAGGGATTCCAAAACTAAATTGTTAAAATCAAGAATACAAAAAAAATAAATTTTATAAGATAATGATTTTACATTAGGAAATAATTATGAACTTAATATGAACATTATGTATATTAAGTTACTGTGAATTTAAAAAAAAACTCAAATACTAAGTGTGAAATTCCTTCCAAAGTATCATATTTTAATACCTCAATTATACAACCAAGAAGGCCATGCTAAATCAGGGTGCCTCTCAATTATATTGTTTAAGGAAAACAAGTAATAAGATAACCCTAATGGTTTTCTACTTTTTTGGTACTTTATTTAGGATACAGTTTCTAGAAAACTTAACGGTTATGATACAAATGGATAGAGTTGAGTAAATACATATAAAGGAGTTAGATAAAGAAGATTATCTACTCATATATGAAATAATCATATGTGATATGATTTAAAATATTTTGTATAATAGATATATTAATGTCTTATTTATATGATCAAACTAGTGAAAGTTGTCATGAAATGTAGATCTTATATTTCTAAATGCTAATGCGGTATGGGATCATCATTTTAGTGTGAGTACGCTCATTAACGACCCAAAGTGATAAGATTTAAAACATAGTACTCATTTGATAAAAAAATTCTATATAAACTACATCATCATCAAGAAACATAATTTAGATATTAACCCTTGAGAAAGATAAGCTTAATGTAAGAAACTCTTCAGACAGGTAACTTAACAAAACTTCTAAGTAAAAGAAATTTTGTGACTTAGAATAGAACCTTCCTGAGTAACTAAAAAATTGAAATTTTTAAATAAGTGAATCAATGAAGCTTACATGTACCATATAATTATTCTCTTAAGGTATTTGGAGTATTTGATGAGAAATTAATCTAAGTAATTATACTAAAATAATAAATGATAATGAGTATACCAATTTCTGGTTAAGGAATCCATTGTGCTGTCATATATGGAAATATCATGACATGATGATTGAAGTCAAAAAAATATTTCCATGTATCCTTATGTGTTAATAATAAATGAACTATAGATTTTAATTTCTAGATTAGTTTATTGTATAAATAGTAAAAGTGGGGAAAATTTCATATTTAAATAATAATAGTTAGTTGGAAATCCAGTAATTTTTCTTATTAATTCCAAAATCATTCAAACATTTAGTTATCATGAAAAAATAGAGTAATGATTCAAGGATATTGATTTTTTTGAGATACGTGAAGGGATTTATAAGACTTTGTGGAATTTGTTTTCTAGATATCAATGTTATAGAAATGAATTATTTGTTTTTGAGAGGTGTGATATACCAAATGTATACATTAAATGTTTTTAAAATATACAAGAGTTAAAAAAATGAAGGAAAAATTCACAGATTTTGTGGTTTAAATTTAAGAGATGAAGAAAATAGATACCATATCAAGGATGTGAAGGAATAAAAAATATCAGATAAATCTATGTAATGTTTGTGTGCCTTTTTCTCATTTCTCTTATAAGATAAGAGGTATTGATTCTTGAAACAAATTATAAATAATATGATATAATTAATTAAATACACATGGTTTATGATTCATTGTATACTATAAAATTTTTTGATAAGAATATAAGTGTAAAATGGTCTATCAAGTATTAAGTGTTTATCCAGATATTTGTTAAAATATGTTCAAGATGTTATTTCTTCAATTCATAAATATAATAGTTTGAAGAATAATCTTATTTTCAAGAAAAATGTTCAAACGTATATATTACCACATGTAATATGTATAAAACAATTTATTTATTAGATATTAATATTAAATGTAAATAGATTGATTTTATAAAAAATGAGTTAGTATATCATATCATGAAATTAAGAAATGAATATAGTTCTTAAAAGTATAGTGGAAGTATTGTTTAACTTAGAGAAATTAGAAGTAAAGAAATAAGATATTATACTAATTTAATGTGATTTCACTGAATATCTTAAAGATTTTAGGATATTTGTGGTTGGTAAAAATGTAATAGTTATATTTAATTATTTTAAGAAATTGTTTTTTATTATTTCCTAAAAGATTATTCCGGTTAAATTGATTTTCACTTTATCTTAAAAAATATTGGGATGAGATTGTAAATTATAATGTAAATAGTTACACTATTTAAATTAAATGTTTTGATGTAATATGGTTCCATAGATGATGATGAAAATATTATAAAAAGTTCTAGGTAGAAAATGAAATTCAACATTGTAACATTAGATGTTTTGAATTTATGGAGTTTTAATATGCTAAAAGAGTTGGACATTGGAAATATGATTCATAAGTATCACCAGTATTCAAATTGGATAACTTTATAGATGTTTCAAATTAAATGACATAATTTTAATTCTTCACTAGGTGGTCACATAATTATGTGGTGAGAATTATATGAATATTTAATGAGTTAAAACCCATAAAATATATAAAACATAAGAAATAACTAATATTTTATCATATAAGATATTATAAACCGGTGGTTATGTATTTTTTTTGTTAAATATTCTTAGAGATTTAACAAAATATAAAATGTGTCATTATTTAATAATAAATTAAATCACTATTTATTATTTATTATTTTGATTTGTAATTTTATATGAATAATGGAATGATAATATCCACTCAAAGTATGACTTTGAGTTGACCCTAATTGAGGATCATCATGGAGTAGTATAGACGTTGATAATATTTTATGATTTTCATGAATAGTTGAATGTACTCATTACAATGTGTTAAGTATTAGATACTAAGAATATATTCATGAGGTAGTAAGTAGATACATATTTCATTGATTTTCCCTCTAAATTATATATCACGTAATGTCATATAGGCATTGATATACTTAGGAGTGTTTTATTATTATCAATCCCAATTACTAGAGGTTTGTGGGATACCAATAATGATAACCTTTATACTTTGATACCATTCTTATGAAATTCAAAAATGAATTATCTAATTATAGGTGGTTGGGTATATTATTGATCATGTTTTCAGTTAGAGTACAATCAGGAAATGTATTTTTCACTTGTATGACAAATACATATGTCTGTACCTTGATTAAATTGGACCGAGGAAATGAATTTCCATGATTACTTGAATAACATAAGATTTTTTCAATTGATTATTTGAGTTATATGGTATATTCTCATCTATTAGATGAATAATGTAACACCCATATTTAGCTCACTCTATACAGTAGTCGGACCTAACCTTCACATGACCTCAAATGTGCCTCCTCGTAATGCAGATCCTACGGACTAACATCAAGGGTCTATAGGAATACCATGGGGAGACTATACCCCCTATATCAGATTTTATTATAATAATATAAATAACCAATCATCATATATAGAAGTAAATAACCATAGTACATAGAAATAAATAAATATCTAGAAATAATACATGAAATTCAGTGATGACTTAGATGACCATGTCACTTGTACAACTGAATTTCCACTAGTCCAGTTAGATATACATATAAAAATGAATATAAAATACACTATAAGATCCAATATGACTTCAATACATACCTCATTACACACTCTAATTCCATATGTACTGCTCCAACTCAAATACATAATATCGGGCCCCATCCAAAACTAAACTTCCAAACAAGTGAGGGATGTTCAGTTACCCCCAATGAAATGGTGGTCTGGGCGAGGAGAGAGTACATAACTCCACCCATATCCACTAATAAAGTTTCTTACTAAAATAGAAATGTAGTTATATGATCATGTGACATGGTCAAATAAATAAACACATACTAAACTGTTGACCTCACCTATTTTGATGATCCCAATTATGATTTAATATGTTTTGATAATCTAAATTATGTTTTAATAAGTGTTTATAATCCTATATATATGTTAAATTATCTTGAAAAAAATATCAAAATAATCATTGAAATGTTTTAATCAATGTTTATCTATTTTTATACTTGTTAAGAAATGTTACTGACTCAATATGGATATGATTTGCATAGAACATATAAGTATTAAGTGTTGGGTCACTGATACAGACCTACCAGTACATAGTCTACCGATAAGTAAAGGTCACTAATACAACAACCGATACAAACAGACAGATATACAACTACCGATATGAAGTCCTGCGATACAAATACAAAGTCCACCAATACAAACAGCTACTGATACAATGGTCTCAGGTATACAACTACTGATAAGGCTAAGTACACCGGTACAGAAGTCTACCAATATGGATAAGGTCACCGGTATACAGACAGTTACCATTACACCTGAGCTACCGATAGAATAAGTCTACCAGTATGCACAAGTTGAATGATACAGAAAAACCGTTACTATTATGAAGTCCACCATTATAAGCTCACTGGTATGGTTCACTGATACATACGCTCACCGATACAGAAAGTTCACTGATATGCATAACAGTTACCGATAGAAAGAGCTTCTGATATATAGAGCTACTATTATAAACAGTAACATCTACTGATAGGAGAAGATACTGATTCCTACGAGTTACCGTTATAAAGGATAACAGCTACCGATACTGAAGATCTACCGATACAAGCTCACGGATACTAAGAGATACTGATATAAGCTCACTGATACATAGAGATACTGATGGAAATTAGTCATAGTTTCTATAAACTCTATTTCTATTTGTTTCTTTAACAACAGTCATATTTAATGTTTTTAATGAACCTGATATTAATTAAGGATAGTGGTTGGAATTTCAGGAACCGTACCTCATACCTGTAAAAAGTTAATCATAAATATTGCTGGAGATAAATCTATATAAGGGAACCTCGAACTACTAAAGATGTGTGGTGGTAGTGGTGGTCGGTTAGTCTTTCCATGCACATACAAGAAAATATTCTGGAGATACTCAAGGACTTATATGCATAGAAGAATAAGGAGGAATACATACTGAATCCATAAAGCCTGAACATTCAATGAGAAAATAGATTAAAAGATTTCACTTGCACTCAAGTTGATCAGACTGATCAACCTAGACCTATAAGTCAAATACAAAAATGACACTCTATTTCTTGACCAAAAACCAGAGAAAGACTCAAAGCCTCATCTGCATCAATTCAATGAGTCTAGAGCTTCACTCAAAACACATAGAGCATTCTAAACTCATCTCTTTCTATTTAGATCTATTGTGTTTCATTTATTTACATTTTGAGCAGTGTGTGTGCTCTATATTTTTAGACACACACGGTCTCCTGTGCTGAACTAGAGGATTTCTAAATCCTCGCTTAATCTCTCTATTATACTCTTATATCCCACTGTGGATAGTGGTAGAGGTCAAGTGTGACCTGGATAGCCTGTGTGCTATTGTTTTGTTTTTCCCATGATGAACTATGGTAGAGGTCTTAGTACCTGGACAGTCTGTGTATTTTTTTTACAGCAATCCAGGGTGTGGATCAAAGTTTATATAAACTGTTTGAGAGGACTAAGTCTTGGCTTGAGACTAAACTTCTTGGTTATATCTGTTGTGCATATTATTTGTAGTTTAATTTATTTTCTATTCTACTTCTAAGTACTTTAAATACACATCTATTTTAATGTTACACTGATAGTTAAACTAGAAAGTGTTTATAACTTTTGTTATCCAGTAAGTTAGTTTCAAAAGATAATTAATCTTCATATTGAGTTAACTAAGAAATAATCAATCTCTTGAGAAACTAATTGAAAATTTACAATATTTATTAATTCACTAAAGTTTAATTTTTATTTAATTTGGGTGATTTTAATCATTAATATTTTAACAGAAATTTAAATTGGAACTCAATTCAGCCCCCCACTTATGTGTCCACTCTGACCAACATTTGGTATCAGAGGTATAAAATTATTAGTAAAGGATTTCCAAATACTCTGTTTTCAACTGTGATTTTAGTTGTCTCTTAAAGATCTTAAATTTTTGTTAGTTCTAAATTTTATCTCTTTAAATATATTTTCTAAAATCTAATTATGTATAATAGACTATAAGGTGCTTCTACCAACAGGCCACCATTCTTTAATGGTGTTAATTATGCCCAATGGAAACTTAAAATGAAAATTAATTTAGAAATTATGGTATTTGACATCTGGACTGCTATAGAGACTCAGTATAAGATCTCAGAAACTGAAATAACTACTTGGGATGAACCTACGAAAATAGATTACAATAATAATTGTAAAGTGATGAATGCCCTATATTGTGCTTTAAGAGATGAATAATTTAATCAAATATCTTCTTGTAAGACTTCTTATGAAATATGGGATACTTTGGATATTTCCCATGAGGGAACAACCAATGATAAGGAAATGAGATTGAATACCTATAATATTATTTATGATAATTTTAAAATTAATCTTGATGAACCTATTTCTGACATGTATCTAAGGTTCAACGAAATTGTAAATACAATGATCTCACTTCAAAAAGATGTTCCTACAAAAGAGGAAATTATGAGAATACTAATATATATTCCATAAAGATGGAGAGGCACATCGGTTTCAATAAGAGAATCATGTGATATAAGTTTACTGCCTATTAAGAAGCTAGTTGGTAAGTTAATGAAGTATGAAGAAGAACTGAAGGTAAATAAGGAAGAGGATGATGAAACAAGAAAGAATTCTATAGACTTAAAAACTTCTACTTCAAAGAACAATGACAAAGGAAAAATTCAAAGTGAAAGTGATAGATCAAGCTGTGATGAAAGTGCATCTCGTAGAAATGATAAAATGGCAAAAATAGATATGATATTCAAGAAATTATACAGGAAGAAGAAATTTTTCAGAAAACCAAATTATAAGGGTATGTATGACCAACGAGGTGATTGGAATAAAGATTGGAAGAAAGATTGGAAGAAATCTGATAAAGATGATGACATAGTCTGTTATGAATGAAAAATGAAAGGAAACATTAAGGATGATTTTCCAAAATCGAAGTTCAAGAAGAAATATGATTATAAGGACAAAAAATATAAGAAATCTATGAAACAAACCTTGAGTGCTTCAGATGACAGCACAAGTGAGTCTGGTGTTTCTGGTTCTGAAATGAATCATGCCAACATGTGTTTCATGACTAATACTTCTGAAGTACATGTTTCCCCTATGCTGAATTCTTATTATTCTGGAGATTATTATGATTCTGAAAACATGACTAGTGAAGAATTATTTGAATACTGTAAAATTCTAGAGGCAACTTGTAATGAGCTGAAGGATAAATATAAAACCTTATAGAAACAGTATGCTTTAACTAGAACTGGTAAATATGATCTTAGTATAGAAAAGGGAAATATTGCTCAACTGTTAAAGGAGAACACTCAACTTAAATTTTCCAATGAGAAACTTAGAAAAGATTTAGAGAAGTTCACAAATTGAAATAATACTCTAACTCAAATTCTTGGAAAATAAGTGGCACCAAATTACACTGTTGGTTTGGTATATTAACCTGTACAAAGATAGCTTGTTAAGAATAAATTTATTCCTAAATCTAGACAGTATGCTGCTAGTTCCAGGTTTGGATATTCCTATGCCTCTACTAGATATTCACATAGTTATAGATCAAAACAAGTTTATATTTCAAAATATTTTGAATCTATTGACTGTATGAGACTCATTAGACAAATCTGGGTACCAAAAGTTTTGCTTGCTAACCTGTCTGGACCTAAGATAATCTGGGTACCAAAATCATTTTCTATTTAAACTTGTTTTGTAGGAGACTTTCTTGAAGAGTTCCCATAGGAAGATATGGTACTTGGATAGTGGATGTTCAAGAAATATGACACAAGATTTTTCATGTTTCAATATTTTAATCAAGGTTGATGGAGAGCATGTCACCTTTGGTGATAATTCAAAAGGAAGAATCATCAGCTTAGGCCGTATTGGTAAAACTGATTCATTTTTAATTTCTAAAGTATTATTTGTTGATGGAATAAAATACAACCTATTAATAATTTCTCAGTTGTTTGATGATGGTTTCAATGTTAAATTTAAAAATGATACTTGCCATGTTTTTAATTCTAAAAATGTTTTAGTATTTTCTGCCTTAAGAAATGAAAATGTTTATGCTATATATTTAAATTCATTAGCAAAAAAAAGGTTACTTTTTTAAATGATTTTCATAAATAATCTTGGCTATGGAATAGAAGATTAGGACACTGCAATATTAACTCACTAAAAAAACTGACTATGAAAAATTTAGTTAGAGACCTACCTCAACTAAAATTCCCATCAGACAAAATTTGTACTCCCTATCAAAAGGTAAAGCAACATAAAGTTTCATTCAAATTAAATAAATAAGTTTAAACTTCTAAAACTCTAGATTTGATTCACATGGATTTATTTTTACCTTCTAGATTTTCTAGTTTAAATGGGAAGCACTCTGTCTATGTCTTAGTATATGACTTTTCTAGATAGACTTGGGTATACTTTCTTGCTCACAAAAGTGAATCTTGTTCTTATTTTATGAAATACTCAAAGTCTTTAGAGAACCCTAGTGGACTTAAGATTAAGACCTTGAGAAGTGACCATGGTCGTGATTTTGAAAATCATGAGTTTGAATCTTACTACTCACACAATGAATATTGTCACAACTTTTCTGCATATGGGACACCTCAAAAAAATGGTGTAGTAGAAAGAAGAAATAGAATCCTTCAAAAAATTGCAAGAACTATGCTCAATGAGTATGACCTACCTGTTTAATTCTAGGATGAAGCTATAAATATAGCTTGTTATATTATAAATAGAGTCTTGATTAGACATGTTCTCAAAAAGACCCCTAACGAACTGTGGAATAATAGGAAACCTAAAGTTAGTTACTTCAGAGTTTTTGGTTGAAAAGTCTTTATTCTCAATACTAAAGATAACCTTTACAAATTTTTTTCTAAAAGTGATGAGGGGTCTTTCAAGGTTAATATATAACCAGTAATTCTTATAGAGTCTTTAATAATAGAACCAAATGTGTGGAATAATCTTTTCAAATTAAATTTCATGAAACTGATCTGCATGAACCTAAGTTTCTGTTGAAAATCTTGAAGAAGATATATCTATTATGGACCTTCATGATAAAAATAATGAACCTATTATAAAGACAACCAGTTCTGGAAATATTCCAGAATCTGCTTCTGGTGAACCCGAACCTAGAGAAGAACCTGAAATTTCTAGTCCCACCTTTACTAGATCAAGTAGGATTCTAAAGAATCATCCTTTAGATGTTTTTGTTGGTAATCTTGACATAGGGACACATACTAGAGCTTCTCTAAGAAACCAAGTTGACCATCAAGCCTTTCTTTCACAGTTTGAACCTAAAAATATCAATGATTCTGTCAATGATGAATTTTGGGTAATGGCTATACAAGAAGAATTAAATCGATTTGAAAGAAAAAAAGTATGGGAATTAGTTGACAGACTTAAGGACACTTTGACCATATGTGCTAAATGGGTTTTTAGAAATAAAGTTTATGAGTCTAGAAATATAGTTAGAAACAATGCAAGGTTAGTTGCACAAGGATATAGTCAATAGGAAGGAATAGACTATGAGGAAACCTTTGCACCTATAGATATATTAGAAGATATTAGGATTCTACATTCTTATGCTACTCATTTGAATTTCAAGTTATATCAAATGGATATTAAAAGTGATTTTCTAAATTTTTTATAATTGAAGATGTTTTTTTGAGCAACCACCTGAATTTACTAATCCTCATTTTCTAAATCGATTTTTTAATCATTCTAATTTTTTATATGGTTTAAAACATGTCCCAAGAGCTTGGTATGATAGACTTAGTAGTATTATTATTTAAAAAGGTTTTTCTAAAGGGATTTCTGATCCAACACTCTTTATTAAAACAATTTACAATGATTTTTTGATAGTGAAAATCTTTGTTGATGATATTATTTTTGGATCTTCTAAAAATACTTTGTGTATTGATTTTTCAAAGAGTATGAAAAATGAGTTTGAAATGAGTTTAGTGGGAGAACTCAAATACATCCTTGTATTTCAAGTTTTTCAAAATGAAAATTGTATTATTTTAAATCAAAATAAATATACAAAATACCTCTTAAAACATTTAGGTTTAGATAGTATTAAGGAAATTGATACACCTATGAGTACTAATTGTAAGTTGGATGCTGATGAAACTGGAAAACCAGTGGATCAAACCAACTATAGAGTTATGATAGGGATTCTGCTTTATCTTACTACTAGTCGACCATATATTATGTTTAGTGTGTGTATGTGTGAAAGATTTAAAAATAATCTAAAAGAGTCACACTTGCTTGCTGTTAAAAGAACTTTCAAATATCTTAAACATACTACTAACTTAATATTATTTTATCCAAAAGGGAAATCATTTGATTTAATAAGTTATTTAGATGTAGACTTTTCTGGTTGCAAGTTAGATAGAAAGAGAACGTCTGGAACATGTCATATTCTAGGTAAGTCCTTAGTAACATGGTGTAGTAAAAACCAAAACTCTGTTGCATTGTCTACTGCTGAAGCAGAATACATTGTTGCTGGAAGTTGCTGTGAAAAAATTTTGTGGATGAAATATACATTATTGGACTATATATATCAATTTATACATGTATCTATAAACTGTTATAACACTAGTGTGATTAATATTTCCAAGAACCATGTGTCTCACTCAAGGACCAAGCACATTGATGTACGGCACCATGTTTTGAGAGATCATTACCAAAAAGGTAAAATTACTCTTGAATGAATAGGTGCTGAACATCAATTAGCTGACATATTCACCAAGCCTTTAATTTCGGATAGGTTAAGTTACATTAGACATGAGTTAGGAATGATAGACTTTGTAAGTTAGAAACCTCACTATTAGAAACCTCACTGTTAGAAACCTCACTGTTAGAAACCTCACTGTTAGAAACCTCACCATTAGAAACCTCATCGTTAGCCAAACCTCACCATTAGCCAAACCTCTCCATTAGCCAAACCTCACCGCTAGCCAAAACCTCACTGTTACACCTCACTGGTATGAACCTCACTGTTATACCTCACTGATAAAAATACCTCAATGTTAGGAATCCTCACCGGTATGTATTACCGTTAGGTTGCGCTAGTTTAAAATTTTTCGTCTTTAGCCTCAAGAATTTGTATTGTCTTTATTTTACTTATTGTGTTTTATTTATTTATTTTATGACTCCTAAATGATAAAACATTAGTCTTCAACTTGTCTCAATCCACCTCAAACTTTTACCTTCAAGCCTTAGCTCCGAAACCTTCAAACCCTAAGACTCGTGATTCGGAGAATGGAAAGAGTGAAGAGACCATCAGTCAGTGAAAAGAATGATGAGCCTAATTCCAAGAGACTCAAAGGAGAGTCTAGTGGTTGAATTGAAGTGAATAAACCTACAAATCTGCATATTGTTTAAAGGGAGATGGTAGTTGAGAAAGAGCTTTGCGTAGAATGGTTGATGACCAGTAAGTCTTTAGTTCTAGAAGTGATGGAAGACCAGAAATGGGTAGAGTGCATATCAAATAACAATGGTCCTTATTATCTGAAGCTGGTAAAATAATTCTATGAGTTTGTTCACTTTGAGAAATTTGAAGTTGAGAACAGAATGATATTAGTAGTGAATGACATGACAATATCTTTTTCCTCTGTTGAGTGGGCTGAGTGCCTGAAGGTTCCACATGAAGGAGAGTTTGGGTATTTCTCAAAATTAGTACCTCAAACTAGTGACATATTTGAATATGAAGCTTATTTGGAAGAATTAACAGGATATGTTACACCAATAAAAGTAGTTGCTACAAAAATGGATGGATAGAACCGATTACTGTTCAAGTTTATCCAATATTTGTGCTAAGTCCAAGAACAGGGGACTTTGCAAATCTGAAATACCAAGATATATATTTGCTACATCTGTTAAGACATGGTGTTAAGGTGAATATGTGTGGGATTTTAATGATTTAAATTGAATATACAACTAGGACAAAATCAAAAACTAATGCTCTATTCTTTGAAAAACTGATCTCTGTGATGATCAAGGTAATAGGTGTGGTTAAGTCTCAGGATGAGATAGTGGTTATGAAAGACAACTTTTGTATTACCAAAACTATCTGTAAATACATGAAGATCAATTGGAATCTATGGAGAAGAGAATGGGTTAGTGATGATGACATGTTTTTTGATAAGTTTAATCATGTGGATCATCCTTCTAGGCCTAAGGATGTGAGGGATCCAGGTCTAGGACCTGATGAAGTTGAACCTAAGTATAGTGATGATACTAATGATGAGGATACTTATATAGCTGATGGAAGTGATCCGGACATACCTCTAAGTCATTTTGCTGGAATTGTATCATTTGGAAAGGAAACAGTGTTGGGAGTAAGCAATGAAGAAGTCCATATTGATGAGTAAGACCAGTCTGCTCCAGAGAATGAGGAAGAGAAGAATCTGAAACTAAAGCATTTACTTCTGCCTGCCTGAGTCTTAGTCCACTGATTGGGAACTCCTCAATGCATATTGAGGAAGTTGTTGAAGTAGACAGACCTGCACCTATTCCTGAGGAGCCTCCTACTGTTGGAGAAATGGAGATGTTTCTGGAGAATTCTTCTGAGGAAGACCGAGCTGTTGAGGGTGCTATTCCTATACAGTAGAATGCACAAATTGAGGGGGAGCATCCTACCAGACATGGTAATTTTTCTGTATCTCATTAGATTGAAGACTGGGCTGAAGACCTATGTTTTGTAGTGTTTGGGTTGGACTATCCTGATTCAGAAGATAAGACACCCATCAATAGACCTCCTGTCACTTACAATCTCTTTTTCGAAACTTTACCTTAGGAAATAGTAATAAAATCATATTTAAACCAGTTGATGTCTAATCTCCAGTCCAATTTTGTGGAAGAAATGAAAATAATGGAAACCTCTTTAGTATCTTCTGTTTGGTCTGTGATGACTGAATCAGTATCTGCTATTTTGGATGAAGTCAAGACCTACGAGAATCAAGTTTCAAGCTTGGAAGAGGGTGTTGAATCTCGAAATAAATCAATTGTCTATATGGATTCTTATATGAGCTCCAAATCTCAAGCAGACAAAGACTTGGCTTTTGTGAAGAGTGTAGTTGGACAAATGGTTTCAGTTTTTGAGGAATTTAAGACTTCCATGGAACAGCATGTCAGTGGACAAGACTCTCTTGTGAAAAATATCATAAGTGGGATGACTAAATACTTTATTGAAATAGTTTCCTTTACTATTGCACATTTGAGTTCTACCAAGAATTATTTAGATATTTATCAGTTTCGAATAGTGATGATAGAAGAGATTGGACAGTCTTCTACCAGTGGCTCTGTAGACTATTCTGCTTTGACCCAAGTGGTGAATACCACTACAACTATAGGTAAAATTGTTTCTAATTTTATGAGAGAGGCCACTGATTCTCAAAAAGAGGTCAAAGACAAAGTGGATTTCTATTTCCAAAGGATCTACACTAAGCATCAGTTGAACAATCACTTCAATATTATGTTAAAAAACATGAAACTTACTCCAATCAATAATGCTTTCAGAGAACAAGTAAGTAATCTAGGGGAATTTAATCCTACTCTAGATAAGTTTATGGAGAACAATGATGACTTAATCTTGGCTATGGAGAGATGATAAGGGATCATAATGGACATTAGGAATCTCTTGCTTCCATTTTTTCATGTAGATAGTACTCCTATAATTCCGTCTCCAACTATGCATACCTCTTCTCAGACTGCCTCCATTCCTCAGATGACACCAGATCAAGCTCACAGTAGCTTGACACCATTTATTACTCCAAGGAATACCCACTGCAGGCCAGGAACAGTCTCTGTTTCTCAACCACCAGTGGTGCTTTCTGGAGTTCCCAAGCCTGAGTCTACCTCCAAACCCAAATCCAAATCCAAAGTAGACATTCAGGAGGTGGATTGAATAGTGGCTAGGACATTTTATAGGAATCACTTGTACTCTTTTTGTATCAATTTTTTATTTCTCAGTATCTTTTTTCCCCAAGAAATACATATGATCTTATTCTGTTTTACCTTATGTTAATTATCTCATTCTTTGTTTCCTACTTTTTTCTAATCACAAAGGGGGAGAAAATAATACATATGAGCATAAAAAAGGTGGAGAAATATGAGACATATGAGAAATATGAGCATCATAATTCTACCTCTGGTACATTTTTTTATATCTCTGATACAGTTGTTTCATACCTTTGGTACATTTATTTTATAATTTTACCTCTAATACATTTGCATGTAATATTATATTCTATGATACATTACTGCTTATTTTGAAATTATAATATCATAATTTGTGATTATCAAAAAGGGGGAGATTGTTGACCTCACCTATTTTGATAATCCCAATTATGAATTAATATGTTTTGATAATATCAATTATGTTTTAATAAGTGTTTATAATCCTGTATATATATATGTTAAATTATGTTGACAAAAATATCAAAATAATCATTGGAATGTGATAATCAATTTTTATCTATGTTTATACTTGTTTATAAATGTTACTGACTAAATATGAATATGATTTGCATAGAACAGATAGGTATTAAGTGTTGAGTAACTGATACAGACCTACTGGTACATAGTTTTCCGATAAGTAATGGTCACTGATACAAGCTACCGATACACACAGACAGAAAGACAGCTACCAATATGAATTCCATCGAAACAAATAAAAAGTCCACCGACACCAACAGCTACTGATACAAAGGTCTCAGGTACACAGCTACTGATAAGGCTAAGTACACCGGTACATAGGTCTACCGATATGGATAATTTTACTGGTATATAGACAGTTACTGTTACACCTGAGCTACCGATATAATAAGTCTACCGGTATGCACAAGTCAACTGATATAGAATAACCACTACTATTATGAAGTCCACCATTATAACCTCACTGGTATGGTTCACTGATACATATGTTCACCGATTCAGAAAGGTCACCAATATGCATAACAACTACCGATAGAAAGAGTTGTCGATACATAGAGATACTATTATAAAGAGTAACAGCTACTGATAGGAGAAGATACCAATTCATGCGAGCTATCGTTATAAAGGATAACAGCTACCGATACAGAAGAGTTACCGATACAAGCTCACTGATACTAAGAGATATCTATACAAGCTCACCGATAAATAGATCTACCGATGGAAATCAGTCACAGTTTCTCTAAACTCTATTTCTATTTGTTTATTTAGAAACAGTCATATTTGATGTTTTAAATGCACCTAATATTAATTAATTATAGTGTTTTCTATTTCAGAAACCGTACCTCGTACCTGTAAAAAGGTAATCATTCCTATTGTCGAAGCTAAAGCTATATAAGGGAACTTCGAAATACTAAATACGGGTGGTGGTAGTGGTGGTCGGTTAGTCATCCCATGCATATATGAGACAATCTTATGGAGATACTCAAGGACTTACTTGCATATGAGAAGAAGGAAGAATACATATTGAATCAATAATACCTGAACATTCAAGGAGAAAAGAGCTTCATTGATTTCACTTACACTCAAGTTGATCAGACTGATCAAACTTGACCTGGAAGTCAAATACAAAAATGACACTCGATTTCTTGACCAAAACCCATAGAAGGACTCAAAGCCTCATCTGCATCAATTCAAGGAGTCCAAATCTTCACTCAAACACATAGAGCATTCTAAACTCATCTCTATCTATTTATCTCTATTGTGTTTCATTTATTTACATTTTGAGAAGTGTGTGTGCTCTGTATTTTTAGACACACACTTTCTTATATGCTGAACTAGAGGATTTATAAATCCTCACTTAATCTCTCTCTTATACTCTTATATCTCACTGTGGATAGTGGTAGAGGTCATGTGTGACCTAGAAAGCCTGTGTTCTATTGTTTTGTTTTTTCCAAGAAGAACTGTGGTAGAGGTATTAGTACCTAGACAGTCTGTGTACTGTTGTTTACCCCGATCCAGGGTGTGGATCAAAGTTTATATAAACTATTTGAGAGGAATAAGTCTCAGATTGAGACTGAACCTCTTGGTTATATCTGTTGTGCATATTATTTGTAGTTTATGTTATTTTTTATTCCACTGCTAAGTACTTTAAATGAAAATCTATTTTAAAGATAGTCTGATAGTTAAACTAGCAAGTGTTTATAACTTTTGTTAGCCAGTAAGTTAGTTTCAAAAGTTAATTAATCTTTATATTGATTTAACAGAGAAATAATCAATCTCTTGAGAAACTAATTGAAAACATAAAATCTTTATAAATTCACTACAGTTTAATTTTTATTTAATTTGGGGGATTTTAATCATAAATTTTTAACAGAAATTCTAAATGGAACTCAATTTACACCCTCTTGAGTGCCCACTCCGACGAACATATACAAAATAGATAATACTACCAATAATACATTCTTTGACTCGATGTCAAAATATATCTGGGAACATCAAAATGACCATTCAAAAATGAATACCACATATTCCAACAGAAAATAAATATAAAAATGTGGCCAAGACCAACTATCATCATTGATCCTCATCTCCACGACCTTGATCGACCATACCTACTGCGACCTGTGTTTGAGTGTTTCTTAGCATGAACATCACCTTAGGTGAACATATGTCATCTCACTGGTGATCCCATGCTCATTCCACAATCATAATGAGTAATAGACCTTGGGTAATCACCAAGAATTCCTTAGCATCATGCCATTAGGTTTAAACCCCTGGTAGTACCTAGGAATTCTCAAAATCCAGTCAATGAATAATTCTGAAGAGTGGGAGGCCCAAGTAAATACTATATATATAAGAATTAATGATTCATGGGTGACCCAGTAAATCAAAAAGAATACCATCCCCAGTTCCCAAGGTTGATATCATAGAAATATGATATCTTTGGGATCCTCGGTTGATCCATTACTAGTGTGTTACTTGATCACAATGGGGTATCCTAGGAATCAATCGAGGGGATCAGAAGTCATTATTGGGATGTCCAAAATCCATTCTTAGGGATATACACCCACCTGGAATATAATACCACCATTCAAATCTTGAGCATCCAAAGAATTCACAATAGTATACTAGTATCTCTATTTGAATCTCGACACTTGGGTATTCGTAATAGTATCATAATATCATGGGAATCTATACAATCCCAAGACTTCCAATATATATGATCACATTCTCTATGATGTTGGATCTTAAGTATCAACTCTATGCATCCAATCATACATAAAAAACATTGGATTTCAGTTTATCTAGGAATACAACCTTAATATAACATGAAACCATATTCCGAATATACTGGTCCTCCCAAGGCCTCAGCTATCTCATATGGTGATTCTCATGCATCTTGAGTGATCACCGTAGTGCTATGACCTATGGACGATTCCCCATATTCATGGGTAATCACAAATCATTTCAAACATAATGTAATAAAAAATTATGGTTGGTTGAATTACCATTCTTATCACATTTTCTGAAGATCCTTGGGCTCACATGTTCATTATAGGTACTAAGTGACATCTACATCCATCTCTACTCATACCTATATACACCTTCTCAGTGTCATATCATAAAGGGGAAACCATGGGGGTATCTTGGGTAAATATCATTATAGAGGAATCCCACTTAGGATTCTTACTCACCAATGGTTCTTTGGGTTAGTACCAGAAGCTTAGAATAAATATCATCCCAAGGCATTATCAATTCATTCCATGGCCTCACAGGCCTCAGGGATATGTAACACTAGATACAGTCCTGAGAGATAGATAAAATCCCATCTCAACATATAGGGTCACTCTAGATAGATCAAATCACCTGACCTATTTTAAAACTACCTTAGTTCCATCCAACATGGCATAATACATTGCAAGGGTCCTCAACCATCCATTTAGTTTCATCTATCTCAAGTCACCTAAAACACCCTCATGGGGGTGCCCAAGTGTTTGGGTTTCTGCTTAGTTTAGGCCTCATCTATTGGTGGTCAAGGAATCAAGCCCTTATGCAAGGTCCTCAATGGTCTTTACAGTTTACTCATTCATCCTAGGTATTTTACATAGGGTACACTATTTAAATTAAATTTCCATTTAATTTAAGTTATCAAAAATATTTAAATTAGTCAAAACATTTAACTAAACAGGTCATCACCCTTGAGGATGTGAATGCATGTCATATGCATCATAATATAAAAGAAATATGCTATAGGAAATGTATCAAGGAAAACCTACCTCATTAGAATCCATTTCTACTTTAATTCCACTACCCAAAAGATCTCACCTAGGATTGTCCAAGTTTTTCTAATGCCATCTCAATACCACCGACCACTTCCCGCATTCCCATGAACATAATCCTTCCAAACGAGTCATATTAATTGATTATAATCTCATTATAATTAATTAGAAAAATTGAATTAAAATATCAATTGATTTAATTTTTTCTAATCACTAAAATCTCATCGAACATCTGACGATCACCCAACCCTTAAGAAATAGGCTATTTTCCACCTCTAGAACACCCCAAAACCCACTCTAGGTCCAATAACCAACCTAATCCATCTATTCCATCATTAAAATACTTTAATGAAGATCCGTATAAAAAATCATAGAACAAAACAACTTTTTTAGAATGATAAATGGAAAAATTCGATATTATCTCGGCATATACTCTTCCAAAGATGTATGAAAACCCTCTCAAAATTAGGTGATTTTACCATTATCTTTGGAATTCACCATTTTGACTAAATTGGAACAATTTAAAATTTTTGGGAATAAGAAATAAAATATGTGGTAAATGGAAGAGGAGCTCATACCTTGTGTCGTTATGGAAAATTACGAAAAACACCACCCTCAACCAAGGGAATGAAGAAGAGTGAGAGGGAATGGTGTCTATGTTTCATTTAATGAGGATAATAATGGAAATAGGTCTACCCCTTAAAAATTAATAGGGGTAAAATGGAAATTTTATTATTTTTAAATATTCTCTTAGTTTGGACACACGATTGGGAAAACCATGCATCAAACATGTGTATTTTAATGCCTAAATCCATTCACTAAACACGGTTCAGTTACATGATTTTCAAAACCATGTACCAAATATGTGGGTATGTTTTGTGACCCTGTATAACACTTCACATGGTTTGTATGTAACTGTGAGCAATCTGTGTTCCATTATCTAATTCCAAAAAATATGCTTGTTTTCTTCTAAAATTTTCATAGTTTGCGTTAAATAGTTCTCACACATAGACCATAAACTATAAAAAATGGCCTAAAATTCTTTCCACACTCCAGGTGACACATGGTTCCTCTAAAAACATGAACACCAAACTATGTGTGATGGTAAGATTTCTCCAAAACTTCTGTAACTTAATTTGAAACTCATATGAACAACATAAACACCTAAGGCACCACATGAGACTCAAACCTTATCTAAAAACATAATATCAGGATATTCAGACTCCTAGAATTCTAGTCTAAATCCCGATTCAAAATCTATCTCATTCACCAAATAAAAATTAGAATTTACTCTGAATTGTAAAACCATTTCATGCACATGTGGTTTCAAAAAATTCCCATTAAATAACTTCTCATCCTAAATAAGTGTCATAGAGCATTCTATCATCATCCATGACCAACTTAGGTCACCAATTCCCATTAAACCAGTTGTGTTCAATCCTTGTATTTTCAACTGCATATCCAAAGCATCACTCAAAACCCATTGTTGTCAAATTAGCATGGGACTTAGCTAAAATAGCAAATCCCAAAGCATGATTTTCCCAACTATTATAATTTCGTATCCCCTCACTTTTAAAGAATTCTTATGATGCACTTGGTTCAGTTCCTAACATACCACACCTGATTTCATATGAAAACATCGGTCAAGCATCAGTACTAAATCCAAAATCTCATCGATAAACCAAGAAGTATGATACTTATTCACCCAAATACAACATTTGAATTCAATATTTTCCTTGAAAATCCTTGGCCAAAAGCCAAAAAACACCTGTCATAACCAAAACAGCACATACGTTTCGGTTTTTGGATCACCACATTAAATTTCACGCAAAAAACATGTTGGACCTCCTTAGGTCGACTCTTCTCAAAAACATTTAGCCTCTATTACCAACACACTATCCATTTATTTTATCATGGTTACTTAAATACCCAATTCACCTAAATATCATTCGAATGCATCCACAAAATCCTCAATATGACTTCTAGTGTGATTTCATGGTTGAATAATCAATTGAACAATTCCAATAATTTGATCCATACATGATGATTGATGTATTTCCAATTTGATCACACTTGGTCCACCTCAAAACATCCCAGGACTAATGCTAAATTTCTTAATCCATCCATTATCTCATCTGAACTGCAAATCATGGATTTACCTAGAACTAGATAAAATCATATTCACCTACTCATATTGATTATCCAATGGATGATCTTGTTATGTCCACATCCTTACCAACCTTGGATCATTAAATCATGAGTCATGATTTATCCAATACCGCATGAAATGGGTGGATGTTTTCATCCCATTCATGCTCAATAACCAACATAAGAAATTGTTTAGCACCTATTCTGGCTCATAGAACATCATCCATAGATATTATTAAAATTATATTCATGAAGAGGGTCACGCCCTCAAATGGCCAATAGGTAACTCCCCACCATATGGATTACCTTATAATACTTCTCTAGAATTACCTCAATAGGTTCCATTACTACATGTGTGTTTCTCCTTAATTATTGCTCACACATACCAGAAGAACTCATTATCACTTGGCTTGTAGATGGCCATCACTGGTTACAATTTTAACATGATCTGGTATAACTAACACATTCAATACCTTAATAAAGTTTTAAAATGAATGGTAGTATGCTCATGTACCACCCAACCATAGAAAACCTGACTATAACTTCTATGAGTCATGTCTCTAACTAGGTTGACCATACTCCACATAATGTCAACTCATAAATCCAACCATATGCTTATCCACCATATAGAAACATTCCAAGTCATGGTTTTCTACCCATGATTTCTAGACACTTTTGAAACACATCCAGATTCAATAGGGATAAGCATCCAAATAGTCCTCCCACCTAACCACAATCATGGGCCACCCTCACATATTTATAGACATCGACTTACTAAACAATGATTTGTATCCCAGTAAATTTAGACCTCCCACCTATCCCATTCAGTTATCTCCCTCAAAATACACATCGCATGGAACATCATCCACGCTCCCATATCTAAAAACCACTCAACATCAAACATTCCAACCACCCTATCTAAGGCCTTTTATACATACAAAATGTATCTCATGGTTACAAAACTACCTATCTAGGCACTAATTCTCAATGGTCATACCCCTATGGGACTAATCCCTCGAGAATCACAACACATTGGCTGATAATAACACGACCAATGGAATCTTCCTAGATGATATATACTAAGTGAAACAACAGTACCTAGCTTAGTTAGATAGAATGAAATTCTATGATATATGGAAGAATATAGTGTACGTTTTTACTAGAACTTTAAATAAATAAGAATATATCCATGTCACATGGAGATAGTCACCCAACTGACATTTACCATTGATGATCTGTAACAAACAACCCTAACCACCAGGTTTGGCTAGAAATAATTTTGTTTCAGCCTATATAAGAAAACAACATATAGGTTGTTACAAAAATTTGAAATAATGAACCTATTGGGTACATTCAAACAGAATCCCTCTATGGAAATTTCTATCCATTGAACCATCATCACTCAATTTGGACAAGTAGAGTGTAATTCCAAGGTATATAGGGAAACACCAAATAGTTTGATACTCACACTTTAAGTAACAGAACCTGAGAATAGAAACCCACATGAGGTTTCCCACAATGGAACCATGTTCCTCATTGGCCTACTAGGTTCACCACATGTCCTCCACTAGAGTTACCATACATTCATCATTATCCTCTAGCATATCACTATAGAATCCACATGACCTACCATAATAAAAAATTACATATACATGTCGATCTAGCTGAGTAGAATTCCATTAAGTACTTATATTGATAAATATCATATGAGAAGTTATTAACAAGGTAAATAGTTAAATATTTGTCATTGAAAAAATTAAACCCTCATAGGTCCCTATATGTCACATGAATCCTACCTTACAAGTCATGATGTATGAGATGCCTCTAAACTCAATGGGACAATATCTAAAGTCCATAACTATATCTTTCCAATTGGACTATATCCAAAATCCAAGAGGTCATCATAAATTTTAGACATTATCAACATCACCCTAGTTTAAAATCATATCATAAGTAACATAGAAAATCCAATACATTCGTCCCATACTCAGAAACCAGGGATTCATACCAATGAATATGTTTATGATACACCATCTTGGTATTCATCTCAATATTTGAAACACTATTATCTCAGGAATACCATATCCAAAAAATTGAAACAAACAAAAATAGATCTGACACCACTTTGTAATACCCCAACCCATCTAACTCCATATAGTAGTCATACCATACCGTCACATGACCTCATGCATGACTCCTAATACACCAAAGGATTCTGATAAGTTATGGTAGTCTATAAGAATAAGATGCAGATACTATAACCCCTATATTAGATTGAACAATAACAATATAAATAACTGATCATCATACATAGAAGGAAATAATCAAAGTACACATAAAAAATTAAATATCTATAAATAAGACATGAAATGAAAAGAATGGCCAAATGGACATTCCACAAATACAATTGATTGCACACTAGGTTGATTACATATATAGATACAAAAGAAAATAAAATACATTGGAGGCTCCAATTCCACTCTGAGACATACCTCATAATAAAATCGAGTCCCATCCGAGCTGCTCCCGCTCAAATAAATAATACCAAACCTCAGAAAAACATGATATTATAACCATGTTAGGGTTGTTTAGGTTCCCCATTGCAATAGTGGCCTGATTATGGTTTTATTAAATAACTTATTATAGAACCACCAATAAGGTCACATACTATACTAGAAATGTAGTTATATGTTCATATGACATGATCATAAAAAATAAGTGTGTACTGAATAAAATAACTAAAACCACCAAAAATACCTACTTCATCCTTATGTTAAAATGTATATGAGAATGTAATGATAAATTTTTCAACCCTCATACCACATTTTACTCATGATCATGTAAATATAAATAAGGAAAATCCCAACCATCATTGAACGTCCTTAATTACATGGCCCCAATAGACCATACATGCCTCAACCAATTCCAAAGTATCTATGATCATGAGTTGACCTCATAGGAAACTCTATCCTCTCACTATGTATCCCATAATCGCACCTCTATCCTTATGAGTATATAACCCTGGGTAATCACCATGCATCCCTTGCCATTAATCCTGGAGGATGAACCCCACAATAGTACCTGATAATTCTCAATATTATGTGGATAACTAATTCCGGATAGAGAGAGACCCTAGTAAATCCTATACATCCAAGACTAACTAATTCTAAGGAAACCTAAGAAATAAAAGTGAATTTTCTATCCGGATACCATGGTTAGTATCTTGGTAATCAGATATCTCACGACTCCTCAATGGATCCATCACTAGTGCATCCATATAATCCTAGAGTGGTATCCTAGGCATTGATCGAGGGGACCAATAGTCACCCTCAAGATATAAAACATACATGCTCGGTGATATATGACCACCCAAAATCTCATATATCCATTCTGTTGAGCCCTCCGGAAGACTACTGAATTCATTCCTATGACTGCTGTTTTAATAATCACAAATCGTTATTACTTAATCCGGTTGGATTTCTCATAAACTTAATCTCAATCTATTAGTGAATCTTTTATCATGTTTTTATCTATGTGTTTATTGATTTACATGTTTTTTGTAAGTCTTCTGGATCAAACAGACAACGGTCGCACCGATCCAATATTAGGACAACGGTCGCACCGATCCAATATCAGGACAACGGTCACACCGATCCAATATCAGAGGACAATGGTCTCACCAATCCATATCAGGACAACGGTCGCACCGATCCAATATCAGAGGACAACGGTCTCACCGATCCATATCAAGACAACAGTCTCACCGATGCAAATGAGTCACTGATCAATATGACTCACCGATGCTGATCAATATGACTCATTGATGCTGATCAATCTGAGCCACCGATACTGATCAATCTGAGTCACCGATGGTGATCAATCTGAGTCACCAATGTTGATCAATCTGAGTCACCAATACTGATCAATATGACTCACCGATACTGATCAATCTGAGTCACCGATGCCGATCAATATGACTCACTGAAGCTGATCAATCTGACTCACCGATGCTGATCAATCTGAGTCACCGATGCTGATCAATCTGAGTCACCGATGCTGATCAATATGACTCACCGATAATGATCAATCTGAGTCACCGATGCTGATCAATATGACTCACCGATGCTGATCAATCTGAGTCACTGATGCTAATCGAATGATACACTGATGAAAATGAGTCACCGATCAAATGACACACTGATGCTAATCATCTAAGTCACCGGTCAGGACACACCGATGTCTAGCCACCAATGCTGATGCTGATGACCTACCGATCACTTGAACTCATCGATAGTCGTAAACAACTATTTGAATTTCTTTATCTTTATCTTTATTTAATCTAACCGATGGTCATATCAGGTATATTTTAATGCTCTGTCAATTAATTAATAAAGGTTTTCGTATGTCAGGAAACCGTACCTCGTACCTGCGGAAAGGAAACCTTTTCTGTCTTCCAAAGCACGTGACATAAATACAAGAAGACTCTGCTGCCGAGATAATAGCGGACAGAAGAAGAAAGACATAAAAGAAAACACACGAGAAATACAAGAAGTAAGAGGAGGAAGAACCAAGCAGAACAGAAGATACATAAAAAGAGATTACACAGAACCTCATACGCAATCAAGCCTACTCAAGAAGAGTTTTGTGCATACAAAATAACATTGAATAACTTCATCGACTACATATCACTGCCTATGAACCTGAAGCATATGACACTCTGCTTCTCAAACAAAAACAAGAAGAGGACTCAGAATTACTTCTGATCAAATCCAAAAAGAGTCCAGAGCTACACTGAAATCACCAGAGCCATTTCTAAACTCTACTTCTCTGCTCTGTGATTTATTTATTCTACATTTTGAGTAGTGTGTGTTATCTACTATATTAAACACACACTGGCTCTTGTACTTTTACTAGAGGATCTATAAATCCTCAGCAAACCTTTTTATACATCATTGCCCACTATGGATAGTGGTAGAGGTCGTGTGTGACCTGGAAAACTTGTTGCTGTTGATTTGTTTCCCACAAATAACAGTGGTAGAGGTCGTGGACCTGGACAGTTGTAAACTGTTGAACCCCAATCCAGGGTGTGGATCATCTTTATATAAACGTTTGAGAGGACTAAGTCTCGACTTGAGACTGAACCTCTTGGTTAACTCCTCTGAGTTTTTAGTTAAAGTTTATATCCATACTATATATATTTATTTCATTTTCCACTTCTATTACTTTGAAATATAAATTATTTTCAAAGCTACTTTGATAGTTAAACTCGCAAGTGTTTATATTTATTGTAAACCAGTAAGTTAATTTCAAAAGTTAATTTAATCATAAGATTAAGTTAACTGAGAACTAATCAATCTTTGAGAAACTAATAGAACCGTTATAATCTGTATAAATTCACTACAGTTTAATTTGTTTTTGAAATTGGGGGATTTTAATAAAAATTGTTTTTAACAGAAATTTTAATTGGATCTCAATTCACCCACCTCTTGAGTATCCACTCCGACCAACATTTGGTATCAGAGTCTGGAAAATATTTTCTAAAGTACTCTGCTTTTCAACTGTGATTTTAGTTGTATTTTAAAGTTCTTAAAATTTCTGTTATTTCTAAATTTTTATCTCTTTAAAATTATTTTTGTGATATCATGGATAATAGACTTGAGGGTGCTGCTACTAACCGGGCACCTTTTTTCAATGGAAACAACTATGCTCAGTGGAAACTCAAAATGAAAATTCATCTTGAAAGCATAGGTTTTGATATTTGGACTGCTATTGAATCTGAGTATAAAATTCCCATTACTGCTAGATCTACTTGGGATGAACCTACAAAGACTGCTTACAATAATAATTGTAAAGCTATGAATTCCATGTACTGTGCTCTAGGAGATGAAGAATTTAATAGAATTTTTGCTTGTAAAACTGCATATGAAATTTGGGATACCTTAGCTATTTCTCATGAAGGAACAAAAAATGTTAAGGAGATGAGATTGAATACCTATACTATTAAGAATGATAATTTTAAAATGAAGCCTGATGAACCCATTTCTGATATGTATCTCAGGTTCAATGAAATTGTCAACACAATGACCTCTCTGGGAAAGGATGTTCCAGCAAAGGAACAAATCATGAGAATTTTGAGATGTCTACCTGAAAGATGGAGAGGAACCTCTGTCTCCATTAGAGAATCGTGTGACATTGGAGAACTGCCAGTCAAAGAATTAATTGGCAAACTAATGATGTATGAAGAGGAACTCAAGGTGAATAAAGAATAAGACGATGACCCTAGAAGAAAGTCTGTTGCCTTCAAAACTACAATCTCAAAGAACAAGGATAAGGAAACACTTCAAGCTATAAACGAAACCTCAAGCTGTGAAGACAGTGAGAGTAACTTTGACAGTGATGCTGAGATGGCTCAGATTTCCAGAAGATTTAAAAAGTTTTATAGGAAGAAGAAGTTTTTCAGGAAGTCAAACTACAATGGTAAGTATGGTAACAAGGGACATTGGAAAAAGGACTGGAAGAAATCTGATAAATCAGATGAAGTTGTCTGTTATGAGTGTAAAAGGAAAGGACACATAAAAGATGACTATCCAAAGATGAAATAAAGGAAGAAGTATGAATACAAGGACAATAAGTTTAAAAAGGCCATGAAGGCTACTTGGAGTGCTTCTGAGGACAGTTCTAGTGAATCTGAAGTTTCTGAAACAGAACACAGAAATAAAGCAAACATGTGTTTTATGACAAACACTTCTGAGGTAACTTCAGAAACTCCTGCTTCTAATTCATATTATTCTGGAGATGATTCTGAATGTGATAACATGTCTAAATATGAATTGTTTGAATATTGTTATATGTTAGAAGAGACATGAAATGAACTTAAGGATACATACAAATCATTAAAGAAACATCATGCTCTCACCACTACAGTTAAAACTGAACTCACTATTGAAAAAGAGAAAAGTGCTCAACTGTTAAAGGAGAACACTGAATTGAAATTATCTAATGAGCAACTCAGAAAGGATTTAGAGAAATTTACCAATGGTAAGGAAACTCTAACTAAAATGCTAGGAAAACACGTTGCACCAAAATACACTACTGGAATAGGTTACAAACCTGGACAGAGAAAGTTGACCAAGAATAGATTTATTCCTAAATCTGGACAGAATTTAACTAGCTCTGGAACTTCATATGCCTCAACCAGTTATATTCATAGTTATGGATCTAATAAGGTTTATCTTTCAATGAATGATGATTCTACAAATTATATAAGACCCATTTGACAAATATGGGTACCTAAAGTATTATTGGCTAACCTGTCTGGACCCAAGAAAATCTGGGTACCAAAATCATTTCCTGGTTAAATCTGTTTTGTAGGAAACCTGCTTAAAGAGATCCTATAGAAAGACTTGGTACTTGGACAGTGGATGTTCAAGACATATGTCAGGAGACTTTTCTTGCTTTAAAAGCTTAGTCAGAGTTGATGGAGGTTTTGTTACCTTTGAGACAATTCTAAAGGGAAAATCATCGGGTTAGGCCAGATTGGTAACACTAACTCAGTATTTATTTCTAAAGTTTTATTTCTTGATGGCCTTAAATACAATTTATTAAGTATCTCTCAGTTATGTGATGATGGTTTTTATGTTAAATTTGAAAATGATTCTTGCAATGTTTTTAATTCTAAAAATGCTTTAGTGTTTTCTGCTTTAAGAAATGGAAATGTTTATGTTGTCGACATAAATTCCTTAGATAAACAAAACATTACTTGTTTAAATGCTTTTCAAAAAGAGTCTTGGCTTTGGCACAGAAGATTAGGACACTGCAATGTGCATTCACTTGGAAAACTTGCTAGGAAGAACTTAGTAAGAGACATACCCAAACTTGAATTTCCAGCAGACAAAGTTTGTAATCCTTGTCAAAAGGGAAAGCAACATAAAGTTTCTTTCAAATAAAAGAAAGAAGTGTCAACTTCTCAACCTCTCGAGTTGGTTCACATGGATTTATTTGGACCTTCTAGAGTTTCTAGTTTAAATGGGAAGCACTATGTCTATGTTCTTGTAGATGACTTTTCTATATATACTTGGGTATATATTCTAGCTCACAAAAGTGAAGCTTGTTCTTACTTTGTTAAATATTCCAAGTCTATAGAGAACCTTAGTGGACTTAAGATTAAGACCCTGAGAAGTGATCATGGCTGTGAGTTTGAAAATCATGAGTTTGAATCTTTCTGCTCACACAGTGGCTATAGTCACAGTTTCTCTACCCTTAGGACACCTCAACAGAATGGTGTAGTAGAAAGAAGGAATAGAACCCTGCAAGAAATTTCTAGGACTATGCTCAATGAGTATGACCTGCCTATTTATTTTTGGGCTGAAGCTGTAAATACCGCTTGCTATGTTATTAATTGAGTCTTGATTAGACCTGTTCTTAAGAGGACCCCTTATGAGTTATGGAACCATAGGAAACCTAAAGTTAACTACTTCAATGTTTTTGGTTGTAAAGTCTTTATTCTTAATACTAAAGATAATCTTGACAAGTTTGCATCCCAGAGTGATGAAGGAATTTTCCTAGGTTACTCTACTTCTAGTAAAGCCTATAAAGTTTTCAATAAAAGAACCAAATGTGTGGAAGAATCTGTTCATATCAAATTTGATGAAACTGATCCACATGAATCTAAGACCTCTCTTGAAAATCTTGAAGATTATCTCTCTGGTTTGAACCTTAATGATAAAAACAGTGGACCTGAAGTTAAAACTTCCAGCTCTGGAAATTCTCTAGACTCTGCTTCTATTGAACCTCAACTTGTAGATAAACCTGAAATCTTGAGTCCTACCTTTTCTAGATCAACTAGGATTCTGAGGAATCATCCCTTAGATGTTGTTGTAGGAGATCTTGATAGAGGGACACAGACTAGAGCTTCTCTTAGAAATCAGGTTGAACATCAAGCCTTCTTGTCACAGCTAGAACCTACGAGTATCAATGATGCCATCAATGATGAATTTTGGGTAATAGCTATGCAAGAAGAACTAAATCAATTTGAAAGAAACAAAGTCTGGAAATTAGTATAAAGACCTATGGACACTATAACCATAGGCACAAAATGGGTGTTTAGAAACAAAGTAGATGAATCTGGAAACATCATTAGAAACAAATCTAGGCTAGTTGCACAAGGTTACAATCAAGAATAAGGAATTGACTATGAGGAAACCTTTTCACCTGTAGCCAGATTAGAGGCAATTAGGATCTTACATGCTTATGCATCACATCTGAATTTCAAGTTATATCAAATGGATGTGAAAAGTGATTTTTTAAATGGTTTTATTGTTGATGATGTTTTTGTAGAACAAACACCTGGTGTCACAAATCCTCATTTTCAAAATCATGTTTTTAAACATTCTAAAGCCTTATATGGTTTAAAACAAGATCCAAGAGCTTGGTATGAAAGACTTTCTAACTTTCTTATTTCAAAAGGATTTACAAAAGGAATAGATGATCCCACTTTATTCATAAAAAGGTTTTCAAAATATGTTTTAATATTACAAATCTATGTTGATGATATTATTTTTGGATCTTCTAAAAATTCTTTATGTACTGATTTTTCAAAGGTTATGCAAAATGAATTTGAAATGAGCTTAATGGGAGAGATTAAGTACTTTCTTGGATTTCAAATCTTTCAAACTAAAGATGGAATTATTCTAAATCAAAGTAAATATACTAAGGATTTGTTAAAACGTTTTGGTTTGGATAGTATTAAGGAAAGTGATATACCCATGAGTACTACCTGCAAATTGGATGTTGATGAAACTGGGAAACCAGTTGATCAAACCAATTACAGAGGTATGTTTGGGAGCTTACTTTATCTTACTGCTAGTCGACCAGATATTATGTTTAGTGTGTGTATGTGTGCTAGATTTCAAGCTAATCCTAAAGAGTCACACTTACTGGCTGTTAAAGGGATTTTTAAATATCTTAAGTATACTGTAAATTTAGGTTTGTTTTATCCAAAAGGACAATCTTTTGACCTAACTAGTTATTTAGATGCTGACTTTGCTGGATGCATGTTAGATAGGAAACGCACATATGGAACATGTCACTTACTTGGAAAATCACTAGTATCATGGTGTAGTAAGAAACAGAACTCAGTTGCATTATCTACTGCTGAAGCAGAATACATCGCTACTGGTAGTTGTTGTGCACAGATTCTGTGGATGAAACACACTTTATTGGACTATGGATTTGATTTTAAGAATGTTTCAATTAACTGTGACAATACTAGTGTAATTAACATATCTAAGAACCCTGTGTCTCACTCTAGGACTAAGCACATTGATGTCAGACATCATTGTCTAAGAGATCATTATCAGAAAGGTGATATCTCTCTAAAATTTAATAACTCTGAACATCAATAAGCTGATATCTTTACAAAGCCTTTATGCTCTAAAAGAATGAAATTTATTAAACAAGAGTTGTGTATGATCAATCTGTGAAACTGATCTGTGAAACCGATCTGTGAAACCGATCTGTGAAACTGATTTGTGAAACTGATCTGTGAAACTGATCTGTGAAACCGATCTGAGAAACCGATCTGTGAAACCGATCTGTGAAACCGATCTAAGAAACTGATATGTGAAACCGGTCTGTGAAACCGATCTATGAAACTGATCTGTGAAACCGATCTGTGAAACCGATCTGTGAAACCGATCTGTGAAACTGATCTGTGAAACTGATCTGTGAAACCGATCAGTAAAACCCATCTGTCACACCAGTCTGTCAAACTGATTCTTTGTATTACTTTTTATTATGTTGTAATAAATTAATTAATTTCTTTTATCCTTTTTATGGGAACCCTAACTGATAAAATAAATGATACGCGGCTATTTCTTTTCCCTAAACTTTTGACCTTTCATTTCCCGCCGAACCCTTCAACTTCTCTTCTCCTCTACCTCGAACCTTCGAACTCCTGCTTTCCGCAAAATCTTCGAATGGCTAAGAAAAAGAGACCGAGCAAAGCATCAGACAGTCCTGTACCTCCAAAGCGTTCTTGAGGTGAGTCGAGTAGTACCTCTCAATGATCAATAAATCCGAACCTGGAAACTCGGATTGTTGCTGTAGAAAGAGAAGTTAGTTCTGCCTGGATTTTATCAAGTAAGTCACTATTGCTTCAAGTTCTTGAATCGCAAGGATGGACAGACTGGTTTTCAGACAACTCACAAGTAGACTACCCAAAGCTGGTACATGAGTTCTATATGAATCTGAAAATCACTCTAGATGGTGTGGAGGCTGCCCGGATGTCGTCTGAAGTAAAAGGAAAGAAAATATCCTTTTCATCTAAACAGTGGGAAGAGTGCTTAAATGTACCTGATGAGGGTCGGTATGAGGATTATGCTGAGAATATTCCTCCAATCACTGATTACATCTCTTATGAATTAGATCTAGAGATTCTGACTGGAAACAAAGAGTCGAGGAGAATCACATCCTCAGAGTTGGATGGTGAATGCAGACATCTTTTCAAGTTTATTCAGCACCAACTTTGCCCTAGGAGAGGAGATTTTGCTGCTGTAAAGTACCAGGATGTTTTCCTATTGTTTCTTCTGAAAACCCATGAGAAGATCAATTTGTGTAGATATGTGATGGTGCACATAGCTGGAATGGTAAAAACGTCCAAGAAATCCACTGCCTTATTTTACTCCAAGATGATCTCTACCATGCTCCAGAATCTAGAATGTGTTGATGAAGATGATGAAGTAGCTGAAACAGATCATCCTTTCTGTCTCAAAAAAGAGATCTGCAAGAGGATGAAAATCAATTGTAATCCATGGAAGAAGTGTTGGGTTGCTGATGAAGACAAGCTGTATGAATCCTACAATCCCACAGATCATTGAAAGAGGCCTAAGGGTCTGAGAGACCCTGGTTTGAAAGAAAATGAGGAACCAGTTTATTCTGATGATGAGGAAGAGGATGAAAGACATGACGCTACCGAAGGTCAAAGAATGGAAGAAGATGAGACAGAAGATGGAAGTGTGTCACCTCCTGATGATAGGAGTGATCCTGATACAGTGAGTCCAAAGAAAAGAATAGATTTTGGACCTGCTAGTCCACCTTTGGACTTACCTGAATCAGAACCAACTCTTGGTGATGAAGAAGATACTGACACTGAAGTTTCTACCAGTGAAGACTCTGAGAAGAGTGATAATGAGCAAGATGGTAATGATGATGGTGATGGTAATAATGATGATGGTGTTAACCGACCTGTAGATGGTCTGGCTGAACCTTCAATAGAACCACAACAAACTGTTGATGATGATGATGATGGTGTTAAATGACCTATAGATGGTCTTGTTGTACCTCCAACGGAAACACATCAAACAGTACCAGAAACAGATGCCACTGGCAAGAGAGAATCACCAGAAATCAGTGGAACAACAAGTTATGAGAAACCAAAATATACCTTGTTTGATACTGTTTGGGATGACTACCCTGGTTTTGTTGTTTTTTTATTAGACTATTCTAAAGAAGAAGAGGGAATGTCAGAATCTACTGCAGTTATGAAGAAGAAACTCCCAAGTGAAGCAAGATCTTCTCCTGTTGTTGATTCTACAGATGTTCATCTGCCTGGTTCTGCAATTTCTCAAGATGATTTTGATAAGTTTAAGACTGAATTACTAACTGCTGTGAGAGATACAGTCAGAGAAGAAATTTCCAATGCCCTTACTCAAGTGTCTCTGCAATTTTCTGAAGCATCGTTGGAATCTTTCTCACAAAGAGTATCGAATGCTGTGAAGCCAGACCTGGCCAATACTGGTGAGCTTGTCGGAAGGTACATAGCCTCTATGAACCAGACTATGAAGGATCTCCACACTGGCTTAGTATCTTTATCAAGCAAATTTAGATCAACCATCTCTGGTATGATGGAAGTTTTGAGGAATTTAATTGAACATCTCAACAAGTCTGATTTGAGAAGATTGAAAGCTGAGATAACTCAAATAGTTAGCCAATCCAGTACTGCCAAATTAACCAAAATCACTACCTATGAGCTAGAGGCTCTAAGGGAGGTTGTGCATGATGAGTTAGCAGCTATTAGACAAGTTCTTGATCTGGATTCTTTAAATAAAATAAAGGAGCACTGTGATCATAGTCATGAAATGGTAACCGTATATTCAGCAGATGCCAAAAAGGCTCTGAAAGAGATCAATGAAAAGGTTGATCATTACTTTTCAAATATTTATACAAAGCATGAGATGGCTGCAAATTTCAAGGTGTTGGTAGAGAATCTAAAACTACCTCCAGTCACTCAAACTTTCAAGGCTCAAGTTCGTCAGTTGCAAGATTTTACTCCTACTTTGGCATAGTTCATGGAGAACAAAGATGATTTCGAAAAGGCTATGCAGTATGGTGCAGAAGTTATTCATAATTTCATAAATCTTTTGAAGCCGTATCTGAATGCCCAGGACACTGCCATTGTGCTTCTTACTACTGACCCTCTTCCTGCCTCTGATGTAGCTCCAAATCAACTCTATGTTGCTCAGGAACTCTCTTAACTACGGCCAGTTCCTCAGACATCTTCTCAACCAGTTACTGCTGATACTCACCAAACCTCTGTGGCACCCTCTCCTCCAACTTCTAGAGTCATTTTACCACCTCTGCAAATTCACCCAGTTCCTCCTGCCTCCAAGCCTTCCAACTTACCCACTATTGCTCCTAAAGACAAAGGTAAAGCCCCTTTGTATCCCTAGAAATAGTTGTGTATTGTTTTTGATAGGGTGAACTATGTGTTTATTGTACTCTTCTGTACTTTATAAAATATTTTTTTCTCTCTTATCTATGCTTCTTTTTTTCCCTCTATTATTTGTATGTTTTCCCTCCTTTTTGATTATCCCAAAGGGGGAGAAGGATGTATATATATGGGGGAGAAGGATGTATATATATGGGGGAGATAATTATTAATAACTAAGGGGGAGATCAATCTCTAAGTGGGAGATTAATATCTATGAGGGAGATTTAATTTTAGGGGGATATTTATATCTCATTATGTTTTTATTATTGATTTTTTTTAAGATTTGTGATTATCAAAAACGGGGAGATTGTTGGCCCTCCGGAAGACTGCTGAATTCATTCCTTTGACTGTTGTTTTAATAATCACAAATCGTTATTACTTAATCCAGTTGTATTTATCATAAACTTAATCTCAATCTATTAGTGAATCTGTTATCATATTTTTATCTATGTGTTTATTGATTTATAAGTTTTTTGGAAGTCTTCTGGATCAAACAGACAACGGTCGCACCGATCCAATATCAGGACAACGGTCGCACCGATCCAATATCAGGACAATGGTCGCACCGATCCAATATCAGAGGAAAATGGTCTCACCGATCCATATCAGGACAACGGTCGCACCGATCCAATATCAGAGGACAACGGTATCATCGATCCTTATCAAGACAATGGTCTCACCGATACAAATGATTCACTAATCAATATGACTCACCGATGCTAATCAATCTGACTCACTGATGCTGATCAATCTGAGCAACTGATACTGATCAATCTGAGTCACCGATGCTGATCAATCTGAGTCACCTATGCTGATCAATCTGAGTCACTGATACTGATCAATATGACTTAACGATACTAATCAATCTGAGTCACCGATGCCGATCAATATGACTCACCGAAGCTGATCAATCTGACTCACCGATGCTGATCAATCTGAGTCACCGATGTTGATCAATCTGAGTCACTGATGCTGATCAATATGACTCACCGATGCTGATCAATCTGAGTCACCAATGTTGATCAATATGACTCACCGATTCCGATCAATCTGAGTCACCAATGTTGATCGAATGATACACCGATGAAAATGAGTCACCGATCAAATGACACGCTGATGCTAATAATCAAAGTCACCGATCAGGACACACCGATGTCTAGCCACCAATGCTGATGCTGATGACCTACCGATCACTTGAACTCATCGATAGTCATAAACAACTGTTTGAATTTCTTTATCTTTATCTTTATTTAATCTAACCAACGGTCATATCAGGTATATTTTAATGCTTTGTCAATTAATTAATAAAGGTTGTCGGATGTCAGGAAACCGTACCTCGTACCTGCGGAAAGGAAACCTTTTCTATCTTCCAAAGCACATGACATAAACACAAGAAGACTCTGCTGCCGAGATAATAGCGGACAGAAGAAGAAAGACATAAAAGAAAACACACGAGAAATACAAGAAGGAAGAGGAGGAAGAACCAAGCAGAACAGAAGATACATATCAAGAGATTACACAGAACCTCATACGCAATCAAGCCTACTCAAGAAGAGTTATGTGCATACAAAAGAACATTAAAGAACTTCATCGACTACATCTCACTGCCTGTGAACCTGAAGCATATGACACTCTGCTTCTCAAACAAAAACGAGAAGAGGACTCAGAATTACTTCTGATCAAATACAAAAAGACTCCAGAGCTACACTGAAATCACCAGAACCATTTCTAAACTCTACTTCTCTGCTCTGTAATTCATTTATTCTACATTTTGAGTAGTGTGTGTTATCTACTATATTAAACACACACACTGGATCCTGTACTTTAACTGGAGGATCTGTAAATCCTCAGTAAACCTTTTTATACGTCATTTCCCACTGTGGATAGTGGTAGAGGTCGTGTCTGACCTTGACAGCTTGTTGTTGTTGTTTTGTTTCCCACGAATAACAGTGTTAGAGGTCGTGGACTTGGACAGTTGTAAACTGTTTAACCCTGATCCAGGGTGTGGATCATCTTTATATAAACATTTGAGAGCACTAAGTCTCGGCTTGAGACTGAACCTCTTGGTTAACTCCTCTGAGTTTTTAGTTAAAGTTTATATCCATACTATATATATTTATTTCATTTTCTGCTGCTATTACTTTGAAATATAAATTATTTTCAAAGCTTCTTTGATAGTTAAACTCTCAAGTGTTTATATTTATTATAAACCAGTAAGTTAGTTTCAAAAGTTAATTTAATCATAAGATTAAGTTAACTGAGAACTAATCAATCTTTGAGAAACTAATTGAACCTTTATAATCTGTATAAGTTCACTACAGTTTAATTTGTTTTTGAAATTGGGGGATTTTAATAAAAAAAAATTTTAACAAGAATTTTAATTGGATCTCAATTCACCCCCCTCATGAGTATCCACTCCGACCAACACATTCAAATCCCTATAAAATAAGGCATTCCAAATTGTATACTTGTATATCTATTTTAATCCTGGAACCTGAGCATTCAAAATAATATTATCATTGTATTTGATTAATCTCTACCCTCACACTCATTCCAATATAATAGATCATGTGTTCTATGATATTAAATCCTAGTTACCAACCCTAGGAATCCACTCCTAAATAAACCAAACACTAGATGATTAACAATCTAGGAATCTTACCCTATTTATTATGATAGTAGATCCAAAACATATTAGACATCCTAGGCCTCATCCATGTCATCAGGTGATTTCTAGGTTTCCTCATCAATCCCAGTAGTGTCATGAACTATCTTTGATTCCCAGGAATCCATGTAAATCACATATCATGCCAAATATAAATAAATAAACAATTATTATTGGTTGAATTCCCATGCACATCACATTTGTCCACAACCCCTGAGGATCTCATATTCTAAATAGGTTCTAGGAGACCCCTACTACCATTTCTACCCATAGCCACATACACTCTCTCAAGGTTATCTCATGATGGTACATCAATAGGGGTCCCCTAGGTCAATACAAGACTAGACGTATCCCACTTGGGATACATGATCACCACTAGTTATTTTGGTCAACACCTAACACTCAGAGGATATCTCATCCCCTAGAATTGTTAAGCGATTTCATGGCATCATGGGGCTTAGGGTTACATCACACTAGCAAACATCTTGATAGACAGATCAAGGATCATATCTAGGTCAATGGACACTCCAAACCACTCAACTCACCCAACCCATATCAAAATTACCTAATTTACATCCACCTAGGCCTAACACATTATAAAGGTCCACACCTAGCTGGATATGGGAATTTATCACATGTCTCTTCACACCCCCCCCCCCCCATTGGGGTGTCTCAGTGTCTGGGCATCTGCTTCATTTAGGCCTAGGCTATCAGAAACTGAGGCATCAAGCCAGTTTATAATATCGTTAGTGGAATTAGTAGTTTACTCATTCACTCTAAGAATTTTACATAGGAAACATGATTTAAATTAAATAAACATTCAATTGGAATTAGCAAAACTATTTAAATTAAACTTATCATTTAACTAAAGAAGTCAGCATACTCATTGGCATAACTTCACATTTTGCACATAATTATCCACAATAAATAAAATATAGGGTAAGTATCAAGGACCACCTTCCTCATTGGAATCCATTTTCACTTTAATTACACTGTCAGCATCACTTTCCTTTGTACTTGCAAGCTTATCTAAGGCTATCTCAACTCCACCAGCCACTGCCTGCATTCCTAAGAACATACTCATGAAAAAAAAGCCATGTTAATTAAATATAATTTCATTATAATTAATATAAAAAAATAAATTGAAAGACCAATTATTTCCATTTGTAATAATCACCAAAATCTCATCGGTCATTCGATGATCACCCAATTCTTAAGCAATATGGTACAAGCCATCCCCGACACACCATAGAACCCACTCTAGGTCACATCCATAACCTACTATGGTAAATCTATAGTAAAAAAATTAAGGAAAATCCATATAAAAATTCACTACATGATGAACCATTTTCAAAATGGAAAATTGCAGCATTCGAACATCATATTGGGATACCCACTTCACAAGTTACATGAAAGCACTATCGAAATTAGACAGTTTCTCCATTCTATGGTGAAATCATAATTTTCAACCAAAACCAAAATAACACCAAATCCTAGAAAAGAAGAATAGGATATGGGAAAAGGAAGAGGATAATATACTATAGCACCCTGGCATTTTTAGAAATATATATTTTTAAATTAATTTATTCTTTTTGATATTTTTCACTTCACGCAACACTGAATATAGTTTTTTTAGTCCAAAATTCTAGATTTAGTTATACGTAGAACCAAGTTAATTATGTGCCACACACAACACTTATATTAGCTTCCAATACATAAAACACTATTATTTTCTTCTGTTGCACTCAATCTTGTGTTCCAATGATAGCTTGTGTAACATGCAAGGCTGGGTTTTTACCGAACTATAATATACATTTAACAAAATTATTAATATATTATTATAGCTACCATGTAGCTGTAGGAAAGGAAGTTATGAATAAGATTGACTAAATTGTGAAAATATTATTTACACTGGTATATAAAATAAATCCTTTAGTTATTAATTATTATATGTGAATGTAATAACTGTTTGAAAATAAATAAATTACCTCTCTAATAAAATTATTTTCAATGTACAAGCACAATTTTATATCAATAAATTTAAAAAAAAAATTAAGTAACGTTTTCAATATAATTTATATATTAAATATTCAATAAATATTTTTCATACTCATATAACAGATTTTATTGGAATAATATAAGAATAAAACCAATTTTATGAATAAAAGGATGTATTTTTTCACAAGATAATTTTGCAACCTTTTATTGTAGAACCCATTTTAAATATGACTTTGAAAACTTTTATAAATTTTATTTTAAAAAATAAACTTAATTTTTTGAAATAAATATCTAATAATTTACTTTGACTGAATTTTCATTATTTTTCAAAAACGTTTCATATTTTGATGAATAGGGAAAAATAAGGAATTTTCATTCAGAACTAATTTTTTGAATAATTTATTTGTGTGGTTAAATTATATTTTAAATTGGTTTTAATGTCAAATTATATCACATATATATTAATTAATTCAATTTACTTAATTTTAATCAATATCAATTTGAAATTAAATATAAAAAATTATCAAATCATTGAATTTTTTACTCTAAAAACTTGAATTCTTATCCCAGCTACAGGATTAAATTTAAATTTATTTTTTCCAATTTGTGATTTAAATTTGTAAAAATGTATTTTATATTTGGAATCATAATAATTTATAATTTATAATAAGTTTAACTTATTTTTTGACCCAAAATATTTGTGAAATTGATTAAAATTATTTACAGCAATTAAGAGAAAAAATTGTTTAACAGGGGACTAAACCATAAATTTAAGGGCCAAAATGACCTAAAATTTGTCCAAAATCCATTTACATTCATATTTCAATAGTCTAATCATTTTTATCTAATTTTTAACATTATTGGATCCAATTAAAAATGATAAAATGTGTTTGGAATTTCCTTTTCAAAAATTCATAAGAATGCAACTGTTCCACGATAAAAAGGTACTGACACCTCCAACATATTCACCCATATCAAGCCCTTTATCTCACCCAAAATATTCTCAAATAAGCTCCCAAAATACATACCTTCATCATTTAATCCTACTTTTGGTAATAAAGACAAATATTGAATCCCTTCGGTTCAACACAAAAGGAGTTTCCCAAAGAAGTGGTAACATGCTTCCTCAAGATCTTTTGTTTTATTTTCATTCTACACCACCAAAAATATTTTTATTCCATGATTTTATAAGAACCTAAGTATCATAAATATACATAAATTTTTTTATTATATGTTTTATACATAAACATATACACACTTCCATCTAATATCTAACCATCTTACCTATCTTTTGTACGGTGAACTAATTCTTCACAAAATGATTTTATTCATTTTTCCTTTACCACCACTCATGGTTGGAAATTATGATAGAAAATATATTTTAATATAATATATATGATATTTATGATTTATTTAATATTATATAATTATTATATAAAACATACCTTCATGATTTCCATTTTTTAATACGATAACTTCATTTGTGGATGTGTGGACTACTGCATCCTCAAAGCGATGTGATTTGTTCACACTTTACATGGAATGTATTAAGGATGGGTTTGGAAAAATTATATGATATATATAAAATAATAATTCTACTATAATTATAGTATATATATATATATATACATATATTTAATTTACTTTTTTTCTTTTAATAAGGTAATAAAATGGAAATAGCATTCATGCATATGTACGGACTACCATCTCCATAAACGATGTATTCTATTTAATACTTATATATCATATATATTTTTATAAAAATATATTTAATATATATTATATTTATATAATTATTTTAATTATAAAAATAATTAAATCATGATATAATTAAGTGGATCAAGAATAAAAAGTCCAAACATGTATGAAAAATTAGGCAGTTATCACTTGAAACGTAACATTAACATGGAGTTATTAATAGACGGGTAATATAAAGTCATAAGTAAATAAAAAATGATATTATATATATGAATATGGTTATTTTATGGATTTATAATAAACATATACTTATTATATAGGAGGTTTTAATGTGTATGATGATAGTCAATACATGTGGTAAGGGTTTTCTCGTCTCACTTTTATTCCCGCGAGACCCAAATCCATGTTCACCTCAAACATATTAACATGTGGTGTGTATAATACTCAAAGATGTATTATATTATTATTATAATTAAATATATATTGGTATTTACATATCCATTTTATGATCTTTGTTTATGGGGGTTTATGTTTTCAAATTAACCAAATTAGAAAAGTAATTTTTTCACAATTTTCTTTCTTTAAGACAATGGTCATGTTATGCACATATATTTTTCTATGATACGTATATCATGCCTTCAAAATGGGATATCATGAATCTACTTATTTTCATTATATAATAATTTTTATTTAATTTTATTATTTTCACTGTATTTTGATTCAAATTTACCAAAGTGGTAATGGTTTTTTGATACAATCACATCATTTATCGATATTTTTATGATTATGCTTATATTGATGAAATATTATTATAGATATCTCAAGAAATCTCACTAATTTTCTTAACCTCTTGTTATTAATGTTATATCTATGTAATGGTTCAATTTTTACACTCTTTTTTACCTAGGATAATTAATAAAAAAGTTTTTATGAAAATATAACTTTATTTCTCCTTTCGGTCAAAAATCAGTGTTCTTTCAAAACTATGTCTTCTAAATATGTTTTCAAAAAAAATTAATATTATCCAATGATGTTTAATGGAAAATTTTATCCATGTATTAAACTTTTAAAAATTGGTTTTAAATGGAATCTTCTTTTCATTTTCTGATCAAGGCACTTTTCTAAACGTTTAAGGTGAAAAATGAATGTTTGGCATGTATAGACTTACCCTTAATTATGTCCGAATTTTCCTTGATGATTCATTTTTAAATTTAAAATGATTTTTTATAAATAAATTTATTTTCCTAATATTATGGGAATTTTTTATTTTAAACTTTTTTTCAAATTAAAAGGGTTTTTAAAAATCATTTTATTCTTATAAAGTGTTCTAAATGATTTTCAAAACTTCTTTAATATGTTTTCAAAATGTTGTTTTCAAATAATAAGGGTCCAAATGATCTAAAATATTATTTTATACGTTTTATAATTATTTTCAAATAAAAAGGATTTTTAAAATGTTTTCAATATTCTTCTATAGTTTTTATTGAAAAATGTTTCCAAAATGTTTTCAATCTTGTTTATATGTTTTCGAAGTTATTTTCATGGTAAATAGTCTTAAAAAAAATTTCTTTTAAAAAATTCATTTTAAAGTGTAAAGGTTATTTTTCTTAACAAATGTTTTTAAATTATATTTAAAAATTATTTTTCATCTTAGATGAAATCTGTTATTGGTATTCATGCCTTTCTAGGAAATGATCCAAAGATTTCATTCATATTCTTTCTCTAAGTGGTTTATGTTTTGATGGCATGATGTTTATGAAAACTATTTCTCTTTCATAGGTTTTATGTTTATGAAACCCATTTCTCTTTCACAGGATAAATGTTAATGAAACCCATTTCCATATTCATGGGTTATATGATTACAAAACCTGCTTCTTTACAGGGGTTATTATTTGATGTAATGATTATGAATCCTATATCTTTTTCCACTGGTTATGATATGATTACATGTTTATCATACCCACTTCATTTAATGTGTTATGATGTGATTATTTATTATCTTGTGGCATATGTATGTATAATTTAATTATGAGATGTTTGGGACCTATATGTCCTTCCAATACATTGGGTAAAGATTTATATCTCATTAGATAGACATGGATGGAATGGGGAGTGAACCCGATTTAGTAAAGGACTTTGTCTACTAAGATGGTCTTGGAACTGAACCTTGACTACTAATATGGTCATGGGAGTCAGCAATGACAACCAAGATGGTATGGGTATTGAACCTATACTACAAATATGGGCTTTTAAGTGATTACTTGACTATTATGGAAGAACATTTAAATGCCTATGTGTCCCCCAAATATCCCAAGTCTTGTTACTATGTTATGATTTCATGTCTTATTATTCTAATTACCTTGTGAATCATATCTTATAAACTACCAATATTTATTCCATGACTATGTGTATGATCTTTGATATCCAAGATATGACCTTTTAATGTAATGATCATTTTATCATAACCTTATGTTAATGATTATGCTTATTTATATTCTTTATTTACCCTTACTAAGCATCTAAGTTCACCCATTTCTTATTTTTACTTTACCTAGTTTATGAATAATTGTTTTAGGTAGAAGTACTAATGGGGAAAATTTTTATTGGAAGAATTGAAGATCTTTCACAATGTTATAATATTTTTTTCCATGATTCCAAATACACTAAACTATTATGGTCTTTGGGCATGTTTTTTTGTAATGTGATGAATATTATTCTAAAATGATGTAATACCCATGCATGTAAATCATGGGTTTATATAGTTGATATCAAATGAAATGTTTAGTTCAACTTTGGAATCTTGGATGATAAAACTTTATTGATATCCCTAGGAATATTTATAATTATATTTATTGGTATGCCTCAAAGGATTAGTCGAAGGATAATAAAAAGTATGATAAAATGTACTAGAGTTTTGTTAAAGGATAGAGTGAGTGGTTTCCAAGTAATATATCCATGTCTGTATAATAAAAGTGGATGTGGATCTGGTACAGATGTACTTAGGGTTAATAACTCCAAAAAACATGCATGCACTAGGTTATTCTTGAGTTAGGCCTAACACACATTTTTTAAAAGTTTTTTATGATATCTCTAATTAAGTTTAAAATATATTTGGATTTATAGAATATATCCAATATACATAGGAATAAGGAAACAAGCATTTTTTTTAATAAGGATTTATGGTAATTATGGTCATTTCCATGTTTTAAGAGAATACTTGATTAAGGTATTAACATGTTTGTTATCTGATATATTAGAGATACTATGTGATATATGTTTGATCAATGCTAAGATAATTTTTAAAAAATTATTGACCTTGTTTCTAGTTTTTTATACTTTCATCTTTTGGAAGAGTTATAAGGTTAATTGTTTACAGAATGTATTATACTAAAATTTGGATAAGGTTTTTGTGATTAAAGTATTATCATGCTTTATGAGGATTTATTAATATTGGATAACTATTTCTAACCTTTTTGTGATAAAAATAGATTGATTATCCATTAATTCTATTCATGAATCACATTTTATATTAATGCTTCAGGGATGGAAAATTCACCTTTATTTCTTGAAATGAGAGGTGAAGTGGTTGTTGTTCAATGCCCAACAAAGGGTAATGTTGTCTTGAAATCATGTAAGTATATATTTTTATGAAAAATCATCACCTTTAGGAAAAATTATATTGAAACCAAATATTTTATCCTAGTACCTTAATTTCCAATGAATCTGGTGGCCCCTTAGATCATCGTAGATTTATAGCTTTGTGGTTGTTAACTTTCTTTTCACCATGTTCTCTATCACACTCCATAAAAACTTTATAGTTACATTTCTCTTTCATTCCCATGGTTTCAATTCCCTTCTATATTATCTTATGTGGAATCCTAGTATTGTGTTACTTTGCGAAACCATTATGTTTCTAACTTACCATTTTTAAAGGAAGTTTTCGTATTTATTTTTTGATGTGTGTTTCTAAGAAGGTAACTTTCAAGTGATAATCCAGTGAAAAATCGAATGAATTTCAAGGGAGAAATTCATTTTAAGGGAGTTTAATGTAACACCTTTATATTTTCATAAATTCTTTTTCTAAATTAATTTAATTTTTTTATATTTTTCACTTCATGCAACACTAAATATAGTTTTTTAAAAATAACTAATTTTGGATTGTGTTATATGAGACACCAAGTTAGTATTGTTCCACATGAAGCAAATATATTATATTATAATACACGCAAAAATATATTTTGGATTGTGTTACATAAAATGCTAAGTTCATTCGATAGCTAGAAAAATATGCAATATTGAGTTTTAACTGAACTACAATATACTACTAACATGATTATTAAAATATTATTATAGCTACAACCTATCCATTTGAAAAGAAGTTATGAATAAGATTAAATAAATTGTGAAAATATTATTTACACACAGATATAAAATAAATCTTTTTTTGACAATTAGTATAAATGAATGTGAGAACTATTTAAAAATAAACAAATTACTTCTCCAAAAAAATCATTTTTCTATGTAAAAAAAAAAATTTATCTCAATAAATTAAAAAAAACCAATTTTGATTATTGTTTAAAATTAAATTTATAAATTATATATCCAATAAATATTTTTTATACACATCTAATATATTTTATGGGTATAAGATAAGAATAAATCCAATTTTATGAATAAAAAGATGTATATCTCTAAAAGGTAATTATACCTCCTTTTAATTGCAAGCCCATTTGAAACCTGATTTTTGAAACTTTTATATTTTATATTTTAAATATTAAATATTATTTTTTAAATATAAATAAATAAATTTAATTTGGGTGAATTTTTATATTTTTCAGGGAGGTTTCATATTTTTATGAATAGTGAAAAATACGAATTTTAAATTCAAAACTTCTTTTTTGATAAGATTTCTTCATAATTTAAAACTATATTTCAAATTTGTTTTAATGTAAAATTATATCACTTATACATAAATTAATCAAATTTAGGTCATTTTAATCAATTTCACTTTCAAATTTTATATAAAAACATACAAAGCTTTTGAATGGTTTTACTTTGAAACCCCCCATTGTTGTCCCATCTACAATGTAAAATTTAAATTTATTTCTACCAATTATGGGATTTAAATTTGTAAAATTGGATTATATATTTTCAATAAGAATAATTTCTAATTTAAAATAAGTTAAAATTATTTTTTTACTAAAACTATTAGTGAAAGTTATTAAAATTAATTACAGCAATTGATAGAAAATTAACTTAGAAAGGGACTAAATCATAAAGTTAGGGGCTAAAATGACCTATAAAATTGTCTAAAATCCATTATGTGTTAATATTTAGACACTATCCTCCTTTTTATATAATTTTTATCATTATGGGATCCACATAACATAATAATAATATGGGTGTAATTCCCATTTCAAGAATTTACAAGAATGTCACTCATCCACCCATTCCACTTATTAAAACCTATAAAGCCCTTTTTCTCACCCAAAATATGACAAAATAATCTCCCAAAATCACAATAATACTCATTAAATCCTCCCTTTGAGAATAAACCCAACCAATGAATCCCTTTTTTGCAAACCAAAAGGAGTTACCTAAAGAATATGTAACATCCTTCATCAAACGCTTTTGTTTTATTTTAATTATCCACACCCTAAACTCTTCATATTCCATAATTATATAGAAAAATCAGTATCATAAATATAAATATATTTTTTTACTCAAGTATTTATACCCAAACATACACACACTTCAATCTAATATGTAATGAACTTATAATTCTTGTGTACGACAAACTTCCGCCTCACAGAACGATGTAGTTAATGTTTTTCTTTAACAGCACTACTGGTTGTAAATTATGATGTAAAATATAATTTTATATCATATATATGATATATATGATTTATTTAAGCATATATAATTATTATATAAAATATAACATCATGATTTATATTTTTTAAAAATTTGATAACTTCGTTTGTGGATGTGTGGACTGTCGCATCCTCAAATTGATGTGATTCAATCACAAATTACATGAAATTTATTAAATATGGGTTTAGTAAAACTATGTGATATATATGAAATAATAATTATACTATAATTACATTATATATATATGTCATTTACATTATTTGTTTTAATATGACAATAAAATAGAAATAATGTTCACTCGTACGTATGGCCTACCATCTCCATGAACGTGTATTCCATTTCATAATTGTATATTTTATAAATTATTATAAAACATAAATATACTGTATACATATTAAATTTATATCTTTTTTTAAGTTCTGTAAATAAGAAAATAATGATCTATTAAACATTACCAAGATTAATAAGTCAAAACATGTATGAAAAGCAAGGTGATTATCCCCTGAAATGTAACATTAACATGGAGTTATTAATGAATGGATAATATATATTAAAAGGTAAATCATAAATGATATTATATTTATGAATATGGTTATATAATGAATTTAAAATAATCTTATACTTATTATAAAATAGGTTTGAATGAGTATAATAAGATTCAAGATATAAGGTAAGGGTTTTCTCATCTCACTTTTATTTTCCACGAGACACAAGCCATGTTCACCTTTTATTTCTTATATGTGGTGTGTGTATAGACCATGGATGAATTATATTATTCTTATAATTAAATTTTTTGGTATTTAAATATCCATTTGATGGTATTTCTTTCATGGGGTTTATGTTTCGAATGTTACCAAATCGGTAAAGTAAATTTGTCTCAATTTTTATTCTTTGAGAAACATGTCATGTTTTCCACCTATATCATTCTATGAGGTCAATATACTAGATTTGAGATTTTATATAATGAATATACTTATTTTCATGATATTATAAGATTAATTTAATGTTATTATTTCCATTTTATTATGATTAAAATTTAAGTAATTGGTAATGGTTTATTGCTTCAATCTCATCATTTATCGAGATTGTTTACGATTATGATTATGTTGATGAAATCTTATAATCCATATCTCAAGAAATATCATGAATTTTCTTACCCTCTTACTTTTCTTTTTATTTCAATGTAATGGTCACATTTTTACACTCCATGGTACTTAAGATAATTAATAATTTTTTTTAAAAGATAGCTTTATTTCTCCTTTCGGTCGAAAATATGTGTTCTTTAAATAGCATATTCTCAAAAAATGTTTTCAAATTTTTTTTAATATTATCCTTGAATATTTAAATCAAATATTTATGTATGTATTACCTTTTAAAAAAAATACTTTTAAAAGTAATATTCTTGTAATTTTATAATCAATACACTTTTCTAAACTATTAAGGTGAAAAAGAAATGTTTGGCATGTACAGACTTACCCACAATCATGGCCATATTTTCCTTGATGATTCCTTTATAAGTTTACATGGTTATTTTTTTAAAGAAAATATTTTTCCTAGTATTATATATATATATTTATTTTAAATTGGTCTTAAAATAAAAAGGTTTTTCAAAAAAATATGCTAAAAATGTGTTTAAAATGAATTTTAAAGCTTCCTTTATATGTTTTCAAAAGGTTGCTTTAAAAGGAAATGATTTAAATGATATAATATATTATTATATAAGTTTTAAAATTATTTTCAAAAAAATGTTTTCAAATGTGTTTTCAAGCTTCTTTTATTAGTTTTCAATGAAAAAATTTTAACATGTTTTCAATATTATTTATAAGTTTGCAAGGTTATTTTCACGAAAAATGGCCTTAAAATTTTTTCATGTTTTAAAAAAAATTTCAAATCATAAAAGATATTTTAATCAATAAATGTTTTTAAAAGATATTTAAAAATTATTTTCTATCATAGATGTAATCTTATAATGTTACTCTTTCTTTTCTAGGAAGTTATCCAAATGTTCCATTCACATTCATTATTTGAATGGTTTATATTCTGTTGGCATGGTGTTTATGAAACATGTTCCTCTTTAATGGGTTATATGTTTATGAAAATTGTTTCTATTTAATGGGTTATATGTTTATGAAAATTGATACCATTTTCATGGGTTATATTCTTATGATACCCACTTCTTTTCATGGGTTATGCTTTGATTAAATGATTATGAAACCTATCCATTTTTATATAGGTTGTGATATGATTACCTATTTGTGAAACCCATTTCACTTCCTGGGTTATGATGTGATTTTTTATGATCTTGTGTAATACACATGTATGATTTCATTATTTGATGGTTGGGACCTATATCTCCCTACAATTAATTTGTTAATGATTTATATATTTTGAGATAGACATGGATGGAATAGGGAGGGAACTCATATTAGTAAAAGGTGTTGTCTGCTAAGATGATCATGGGAGTAAACCTTGGCTACTAAGATGGTCATGGGATTAAATCATGACTACCATGATGGTATGTAGAGTGAACCCATACTACTAATATGGCCTTGGTAGTGATGCCTTGACCACTATGTAAAACATTTTATATGTTTATGTGTCTACCAAAAATTTTGTGTCTTATTCCTATGTAATGCTTTCATGGATTATGATCCTAGTTCCCTTATAATTCATGTCTTATGAACTAGCAATATTTATGCCATGAATCATGTGTATGATCTTTGATATGTAGAGTATGACATTTTAATGTTATGATCATGTTCCCATATAATTTTTTCCATGATTATGCTTATGTATATCCTTTGTTTACCCTTAATAAACATATAAGCTCATCCCTTTCTCATATTTCCTTTCCCAAGGTTATGAAGAAAGGTTTTATGTAGAAGTTATAATGGGGAATATCTTTGTGGGAAACATTGATGATCTTTCACCACATTATAATATTTTGTCCCAATATTCCAAATACAATAAACTATTATAATCCCCAGGCATGTATTTTTGTAATGTGTTGAATATTCATCTAAAATGATGTAATATATATTTATGTTAATATTGGGTCTCTATATGTACCTTTCAGCATTTCTGAAAACACAAAAAAAAACACAACCCGAAACCAAGTGGAAGAATAAAAGTGAGAGTGAAGGGTGGGAAGGTAGCATGTGAGGAGAATGAGAAGATAAAGTGAATCTACTCACTTACAATTTGATAGTGTAAAATGGTAATTTGACCCTTTTTAATAGGTTTCATGTTTTAGAAGAATGGTTGGCCAAATGTGTACTATCTGTGTAGATGGTACTGCCTTAATCCATGCACAACACATGGTTCAGTTTCATGGTTTTCTAAACCATGAACCAACCATGAATGTTATCTTTGTGACCCTCTATAACAATTTTCATGGTATCTCTACAACCATGTATAAGTCATGTGCTAATCCGAAAGTCCAAACAAATTTGTATGGATTCCTATAAAATTCCCTTCGATTACCCTAAATCATTTTACTACTATTCACATAGACCATTTTCTATGAAAATTGAACTAAAACCCTTACCATGATAATGGGTTCCACATTTTTTCACCTAAATCATGAACACAAAATCATTCACCCAATTCAAAGTTCATCAAAACACATGAAACTTAATCTGAAGATCCCATGACATACCCAATAACCTTAGTCACCTCTTAATCCTAAAATGTATCCAAAAATAATATATCGGGATACTAAAACACTTTGAATTTCATTCTGAATATCGGTTCAAAATTTATCACATCCGCTAAATAAAGATTATAATTTCCTCAAAACCCTAAAACTCATATATACACATAATGGTTTATAAATTACATGTGATGTATTCATAAACTTGGTTAGTCTTTCTCAAAGAATCAATAAAAGATGATATTGAAAACATTAGATTTACATTATTTCATGTATAATGATCACTTGATGTTGATGAAAAAGAGATTATATGTATTGGAATATTTTTATAGGATATATACTATGGTCGAATTCATTATATAGAAATATGATTATGTGGGATCGAGTTCACACCAAACCCTTCAGTAACATAAGAAGCATTGAAAATTATCTAGAGGAAAATTATTTCTTACATCTATGAAATATATATTTCATATATTTTTTCAATGATTTTAAGTCCCACAAGGTCAAAAAAATTGGTATTTAGATAATGATTCTATTTTGGAAAACATTTTTGTACCAAAATTAAGATATTTTTTATAAATCTATATCTAAAATAATTCTTGGATGGATTTACAAAGAGTTGTAAAGTTTTGAATGAAATCTTTTGGATTTATTTTCAAGTTTTATATTGTTAGATGTGTAAATAAAATATGTGTATATGATATATATATATATAATATAACTTAATGATACATTGGTTCCAATTTATACTTAAGCCTGATAATAAGATTATGTTACACTAAACATAATATAAGCTGAGTGCATGTTCCAATCACCGCCTTCCCATATAGTTCTCTGCAGTTTATAAATCCATTCCTAATTGAATAATGTAATTGTATATGTTTATTTAATTAGTTCAATGCATGCATAAATGAGATATAATTCAAGGGTGAAATTTGATGAAACTCAAGATGCTTGACATGTTCTTCATTCAAGGAGGAGCAACGAATATCACCTATATGAAGGATGTTTTCTCACATTGGTTAATGGGTTGATCATGATATAATTAAAAGTAATTGAGATCATCAGTCTCATGAATTATTTTTAGTAATCTATTCTTCTAATAAATTTTTTTCACCTCACATTTCAATGGTTTTTTCTCCCCTCTCAGCACACAGGAATACTCACAATATTGTTATGGATCATCTTGTTGGTGGATTACTTACTGAGGCAAGAAGATATTGGCTTTCACTCCTATTATTTTTATAAATCATGTTCTGTTGAATGAGGTAATAGAGGTCTTTGGACAAGTGCATCAGGCATGATCCATTTTTAGTTTTATTTCATTTTCATACATGATTAATCTTTTCAAGGGTATATTTTTCCAGTGTTTGGTTTCGTGTCACTACCTAGGATCATATGATGATCTAATAAAAACCATTAGAGAGGACTTACAAAAAAATAAAGGATTTAATACAATTACCTTCCTAAAATTATATTTTTACATGAATTTATATTCTATAACTTCTCAAAAATTATCTATAAATATCTCCCCCTTACATAAACATTCAAATTTTTACTTCATCATGAGTGATCTATTTATTATATAAAATTTATGATACAAAAATTTTATACTGCACCAAGATGGTAACTTCCACACTATTTTTCAATCTTGATAGCTTTCTCATATTCATCATGGTTGGTATTTTTAAATAAATAGGTTCCAAGATACAAACCATTTGATCATACTAATACAATGAATTCTTAAATTTTCTATCTTATTTTTATAGAATTCATATTTCCTTATCTCTCCCTCTAAACACATGAATCACCTCCAATTACCTGCATATAATGTCCAGGTACCGGGGTTGGCAATAGAAGTTGGTAGGAAAATTATTTTAAAACATTTATCTACATAGTGATGGAACATGTCATCTCTAGTGATCTGAGCCCCAGTACAGTCCGAGGATCACACGTTAATTAAACAGATTAAAAAAATTAAATAGATCAAGTATCTCATTTGAATTGTAAGGCACTTAACTACAACTATTCATCAGTGACCACTGCTCAAAGGATCTGAATTTGAACCCCTCTAGATCTTCCACACATTCTCCTATAATTTTTGTCCACGTCATTTGTAAAATTATAAGTGCTAGCATGAGATCCAATAATCTCTTTTATGTTGTAAATATTTCCATGATCTTGTACCTTGAATCTGTCAAAGGTGTCTTTAATCAATCACTCAGTGGATACTTTCTCCAGTAATCAGGCAGTGAGAGAGTCTCTCATTCAGAATGAATTAATAGTGCATTGAATGAGCCTCTCCTTCACATATTTGGTGGATTGATCAAATACCCAGTTAGGATTCCCTATCCCTCGTATATTAAATGTCCACAAAATAAGTAATAAATAAATAATTATGATTAACTAAATTTCATTATAAATATTATTTATATTTTATTACATACTTGTAATAAATATTAAATATATTATATTATAAACCTCATTCATTAACTTGACTCTTAATTACTTCTAATATTAAATGATCTTTGAACATTAAAATAATATATGTTTGTATAATATTATTTATTTTATTTTCTTAAAAACAATTAAATACATTTAATAAATAAATTCAAACCAATTATTCATTACTTGAATAATAATGAATATATTTATTAATTGATGATTGATGAATCTTGGACAACTCTCAAGCCTAGTGGTTTGGCCCACCAAGTCCTATATACCAATTAACAAGAATATGGCAGATTCTTGAATGCACTATTGTGTGTGACCCTCTAGGCCCTTATCTCAATAGTAGTGAATAGTATTAATAGACCAAGAGTAGAGTATAGAAACCCATCAAGGACCCTAAAGAGATAAGGAATAGTTATAGTAATGAAAACCAACCTATGAACACACAGAAGTGTAATATAATCTCTCTGTTATTCAATATCTCATTAAGAAGGATGTAAACTTGTGTCATTATCCTTTCTTAATTTATTATTTAATGATATAATTGGACATACATACCTTCAACTACCACGAACATGGATTTATGAAGGTACAACCATCCTAATCAACTAAAACCAAGATATTACCTCCTCAACTCTGAAGTGACAAATCCTATCTTGAATATTCAACCAATTCCATACCACCAATGATACACTCAACACAATCTACCTCCACATAATTTCATTATCATGGTTTGTTTCTTTTCATAAAAGTACATGATAAAATGGAACACATTGATAATGATCTCAGGTCAGGATACCAATTCACATGTTTGTAGATAGTAACATCCAGTAACACCCAAAACATGTGGTGTTCTTATTGGAAGGTATGTCCCCATGATCTCAACATCTAGAGATCACCAAGTGTGGACTTCCTAAAGAATGTATCAATGATTATGATCCCCCCACAACTGATAGTTATACATAAACTGTGTCAATATATTATGATATATCTAGACTATAATACATTTATTTAAGATTAATGTCATAGTATCTCACGGTTCTCATTATATCATGAGATCTTCTATAACCATTTCCTAAAAAATCTAATCTATGGACATTACCATTAAATAGTGGACACAAAATTTTCTAAACTATAAAGGTAAGTGTACATCATGTATATCTCAATATATAAATAAAATTTTAATAAAACTTACTCGTAAAGTTGAGTCTAGGACACCCACTTTTACAACACTCCCACTTTCACTAGAACCAACTTCCTTAGCATCTTTATTAGCTCTCACATGATTAAGGTCATGTTTATGATGAGTCACAAATTATGTTGTTGGGTATTTCATGTCTCTTTCGTGTGGTTATTCTATTATGTAAAACCTCATCTCCTTGAGTTAAACTTCTCAAGAGATGTAAACCCAGAGTGTATTCTTTTTTCTATAGTAAAAACGTGAAATATTGGCTAGTCAGAGTATCATAATTTACATTATGAAAATAATTTACTTACAAGGTGAGATTACAAGAAATATAATGCCATTAACCGAATCTGGTCGCCTTCAAAATCGGCACCCGACCTGGTCCCTGGAAAGACCCGAAGGGCGTTCCCGATCCCCACAGGCTGGCACAAGTGCCCGGGTATCATAAAATGAAAATTGGGAACGATTTACCCGAGTTTATAAACATAAAACAACAAAAGAATCCAATGAAACAAATCTGGATTTTTCAAACCAAACAATCTTTTACAAAAATTCAGAACTGAATTACATATCTTTAAACAACTCAAAATGTCTATACCAATGGTATAAATCCAAATAAGGACAGCCCGATAACCCTCATGGCAAGGGACACCGCCCTCAAGCCACCTCCACAAGACTTCACCACCAAGGACCTGCTAGAAACCCGAACCACTGGAACAAAAAAACTGTACCCAACCTGCGACAACAAAAAAAACCATGTCTACTTACACCCAAGGGTGTAAGTAGGGTGTGAGCCAATGCCCAGTAGGATACCACCACTAAGAGATTCCATGTGATAAACATTTAAAGACGAAAAGCATGCATGTTTTCAAAAACATGAAAAGCTAGTTACAATTTCTAAAAGATGAAACTTTGAATAAAAATAGTTTTCAAGTGGGATATCATTAAGAATCAAGAATTTTAAAAATAATGTCAACACTAATGAATTTTCCAGCCAACTATACCGTATGCCGACGGTAAGTACAAAGTAAATGATGAGCACAAGAAATAGGATGTAACCCCTAGGCACTAGCTAGTTGTGGGTCCCAGGTACCTCGTATCTCGGTGAGAGTAACCATCACAAATATCCATTCTCGTGCACGAGCCACTAGTAGGGAACATACCCATAACCTAGTGGTCCCCAATAATCATAATCATAGTTTAGTTAGAGTTGTAAGCGTCAATCTTGCTAAGTGAAACTGATGCCAAACCCCACGGATTCACTAGCATACTAGTACGCGTCCACCCACCTAGATACCCAGGTTTTCCCCTTGTGCTCAAACAAGTTAAACAAGTCAAGAACTATACATTGAACATGAAAATATCATTTCCACATCACAAATTCACCAAAAATCCCATATGTATACCACACAAGTCACAAAAATCCATTTTTTCATTCAAAATGATTTTGAAATCCGAATCACACCAAAATAGCCCACAACACGTTTCACATTTCTTCAACACTTCCACAAAACCATTAAAATATTTTATAAAAAAATTATAAGATATTTAAACTCATATAACAGCCCACACACATGGAATATAACACTTCTTTCATAATCAAAAATTCAATTTTTCACATCGCACTCACACAAAACACTCCACATCACTTTGACATCACTTTCACTCCTCAATATCTCCTTCAAACAATTTAATAAAATATTTCCAGGATGATACATATCACATAACAACATTTTCACAAATGAAATGGTCCTTTTAAAAATATACTCCTACCAAAATAGTTTTCTGATATAGTTTCACCTATTACACAACCCAATAAACCATTCAAAACTTTCATAAAACAATTATAAAGAGTATACCCAAACTTTGCACATAAAATCCATTTCAAAAACTTCTTTTTAAGACAAAAGCACACCAAGACCCTACCAAAACAGAATTGTCAGCCCAATAAACATGTAATAATCCACTTTCAAATGTTATATAATCACCTTAAATAATATCACAAAAGATACCCATGAGAACACACAAATCCATAAAACACTTTCAAGGAGTATAACAAGGTTATACAAATAAAACCATTCAAATACACCCCCTTTTTAGGCCCACATGGAACTATATCATTTCCCAACCATAATTGTCAGCCCCTTTCAACAACTAATAAACCACTTCTACATTGTACAAAACTACCACAAGAGATAACACATGAAATACATTTGAAAAATACACACTTCAAGAAACAATTTAAATTTAAAAACAAATGCTTTACTATTGCTACCAAAAATGGTTTTCTCATAATTTAAAGCACATAAGGAACATGTAAAATTATTTAATCAAGCAAACTTACTCATCATTAAATGGTTATCCACAGAATCACCTACCGAATGTGTCGAAACCCTCAAATATTGGGGCGAAACATCAACCGCATGACCTCCGCACCTCAAGGAAGTTAAAAGAAATCTAAAACCTCAATAGTTCACCCAAAATACAGTAATTTAGAACCTATTCATGAACCCTAACTTCTGGAATTTTTTATAATTCAAAAATTAGGGAAGAAACCCTAAGCAATTTGAAAGAGGAAAGAAATAGACTCACCTACTTGAAGTATCCTGAATTAATCACTCCAAAATCAATGGTTTATGAAATTGAAAACAGCCAAAATTCAGGGATTATTCGAATAAGATATGGGGGGTAATTTGGGAACTGGAATGGAGGGAAAAGAGTAAATATTGAGAGAGTTAAGAAGAGATGAAGTTACCTCTTCAATTATGGCCGATTTGAGACACCCTATGAAGATTAGCCCTAATTCGCGATATCAAAGAGCTCCAAGGAGGGGGGGAAGGGAATGGGAGCGCGCATGGGTTTCTTAGTGTCGTGTGGGAGGTGGAATCACAGAAAAAACGCAAATGGTGAAGGATATATAAAAACTTTAAAAATTATTTTTAATGCAGGAAATGGGCCTTCGGGCAGGCCCAATGTCTTAAATAAAAACCCATATCCACCATGATTATGGACTTATAAAGGATCCAAATTTATATTTTGGTGTTAATAGGTCAGAGGAGACCATTTAGGAATTGTAATGAAGGAAAAATATTAAAAAATGAAAAAGTTATAAAGGAAACAAATTTTATTTTTAAATCTGGAATTGGGCTCACGATTTGACGCAATTCATGAAAACTCATCTATTTCTCCATAAAACCTTTGGAAACCATCCAAAACAAAGAATGAAAGGAAAATAAATGAAATTTAACTTAAAAATAAGTCATGTATGTAACAATTATCCCCACCATTAAAACTTTTCGTCCCCGAAAAGCTACAGAAAGGCCAGATACGAAAGCCAAACCGAACTGATAAACCAAGATGTACTCTCTTTCCAGGTTTCGCCCCTAAAGGCCAAAACACCTCTATTGATCAATTAAGGAAGGAATAATTCACAAAAAAATCATACACCACTTTCCTGAAACAATCAATCACATTAAGGCTTTATACCAAAGGAAAACACCTCAAACACTATCAGAACAAGACTCAAGCAATTCACTCAAATGAACAACAACATCGAACAAGGTTACACATACCTTGCTATAACTAAACCATTGGGAACTCTCCAATCTCAATGGTTACTCAAGGAAGATTTAGGTAGCTTGATAGATCTGAATGAGACTACCTACCACCAATCCTTGACCATGGATAAATCTAAGTTATTGGTACGGGGAAAAAAAGGCTCCTCACCATAAGAACCAACAATCTTAATCGACCAGCATGGGCTGGTACAGAAAGACCCCAAAATATAAAGTGTTGGGACGACCACATGGTTAGTCTGCATGGTTTGGGAAACCATGAACTAACAGTGGATATTCTTCAATCTACATGGTTTTGGGGGGGGGGGCATGGTCACTATTAACCAAGTGCAAACCATGTGGTCAACCTGTCTAGCCAAACTTCATACCTTTCTCTAAAGACTCAATGGAAACCAAAGAGGGAGGGAATAACATTGTGTGATGACATGGGTACAAGGCCCTCCACCTATTTCCACCGAACAGGAACAACAGAAGAAATATGATGACACTATAGGATTAAACTCTTATTATCTTTCATATTGAGGATATGACTTTGCACAAGGGTTTAAATGACACTGGGGTTTCCCCTGACTACGCGCCAGCTTCTCTCCGGGACCTATGGCTGGAGCTCAAAATATTGAAGCATCTTCGGCCTCGCAGTTAGGCTTTGGAAACCACCTGAATGAGAATTCTTCTTTCGTTGCAAACAACAACTACACCACAAACCCCCTGATAAGTTTTTTCCGAGACATATCACATTCCAAACTCACTTTACCCTAAATCGATATTTCACTGAAACAAGGGATTAGAAGATGTACACACATCACACCATGTTTGTTCGGGTGAGAAACAATAGAAGTAAAGAACACTTATACTCACCTTCCTCTAAAATGGAATATTTTTTTTATGTTTTTTTTTCAAGGGAGACATTCTCCCAACATAATAGAGACTCTCAGATGATTTCCCAACTTTCACCTTTACAGTCAATCGAGCACATGACATCATGAGGAATCACCGAACATGACCATTGCGACTGATATAAACAATGAATAGAGAGGAAACTTGTACAACATCCCAAAACAACACAAAATTCTAGAAAGTGTCCATAATGTCCTCTCATGACCAGATTTCCCACACTAGTAGTTTAACATGAACTCCTTCTTCGAAGAGACTATAAAGGACCGAGAGTTCCTCTTAGACACTATCCAAATTCTCATCTATGATAACAACCCCAGAACACTTCCACCTTCAAAAAATTAGGAAACATAAGAGGCTAAGGTCACTTTCAACCATCCATAATCAATCTCCCACTACAAGAGTATACACAAAACCAATAAAGGAAAGGGTGTATACTCAATCTAAAAAGCTCAAGAAATATATTCCTTATATTGATCAACTGGAGGATTTTCCAATGGAGAAACAATCTAGGTTGCACTTCAGTTGTGCATTAACCCTTAATGGGGGCGTACCTTATCCAATGAGAGAACCCAAGGACCCAACCAATCTGGTCCATTGGTCAAAACATGCCACAAACCAGATCCAAACACATGAAGGGAACCATCATAAAGGCATCCCAAATTTTTTTCAAAAGAGACCACTAACCGTCCCTACAACACAGCTTACCGACCAAACACAAACCCAAAACACAGTTCAAACAGAAGGGGTTCTTGAACTCAAGACATCCCACAACATCAACAATTTCAAAAACCCATAATACAAACCATACCAAACTATTCATCAAGTCATCATGTTTTTCTTTAAAACCAATTCTTTGAAAACAAATGGTTTAGCAGTAAGCGTATCCACCAATGGTACCCCATGCACCTCACACATGCAGGTTTTTGTGCCACACCAGACACCCTCCTCATATCTGTCCTGGCACTCATCCAGTCATGCCATCAACCATCCATCATCCCATATAACCCCATTCATGTGGTCGCTAATGGAAATACCAAAGGTTAAAACAAAAATTCTTCCCACTTTTCAAAACCAAAATGGTCAACCAACACATCCTTTTTTCTCATAACTGCTAATCATGAGATCAAAATCCCAACTCACATCTTACGAAAATTTTCAGAAAGTCACAAACATTTAGAAAATAACTCACTTTCAATATATTCACATCAATTTCAAAACATCTCATCCCATTAAAACACACTCTGATTGTTTAGAAAACTCTATTGGAAACACTTTTCAAAACCAACTTCAATATAGTTCCTGCTTTCAAAGAGGTGTAAGCACACCATTAAACATTTCAAAACAATTCTGAAAATTAAGTTCCGCCATTTCATAAACCAAACCATTCCCTCCTTATTTTAAAATCATTTCACAAAAACTTTACACTTCTTAAAACCAAAGTTCTAAGGTTTCAAAACCTAAGCACAAAACAATGCAAGAGGAAACTAGTTTCAGTGGGTGACTTGGAAATATGGTTGGAAGACATATTCCAATCACTTCACTGTCACAGAGAGTGTTCTAGTTAATATCCTTGGCTCCACATGGCTTGCCAGGCCTTGCGAGCTCACTAGGACCATTAACCCAACTCTCTTTTCATTTCCTATAATCATCATCGAACCAAGAAAACCGAAGGACTTAGATAAATCCCGACTTCTCTTGGAAACATGAATCCCATTATGAGGTGTGGTGATCAGGCACACTACCCATAACTAGAATTTCATGTCCCAACAATCCTAACTCCAGATTATCCTGACTCTTCCCCAAATAACATGACCCAAAGAGTTAACCTGAACCTCCTTTGATACCATTTTGTCATGAACTGAATCTGGTCGCCTTCAAAATCGGCACCCAACCCAGTCCCTAGCAAGACCCGAAGGGCGTTCCCGATCCCCACGGGCTGGAACAAGTGCCCGGGTATCATAAAATGAAAATTGGGAATGATTTACCTGAGTTTATAAACATAAAACAACAAAAGAATCCAATGAAACAAATCTGGATTTTTCAAACCAAACAATCTTTTACAAAAATTCAGAACTGAATTACATATCTTTAAACAACTCAAAATGTCTATACCAAAGGTATAAATCCAAATAAGGACAGCCCAAGAACCCTCATGGAAAGGGGCACCGCCCTCAAGCCACCTCCACAAGACTTCACCACCAAGGACCTGCTAGAAACCCGAACCACTGGAACAAAAAAACTGTACCCAACCTGCGACAACAAAAAAACCATGTCTACTTACACCCAAGGGTGTAAGTAGGGTGTGATACAATGCCTAGTAGGATACCACCACTAAGAGATTCCATGTGATAAACATTTAAAGACGAAAAGCATGCATGTTTTTAAAAACATGAAAAGCTAGTTACAATTTCTAAAAGATGAAACTTTGAATAAAAACAGTTTTCAAGTGGGATATCCTTAAGAATCAACAATTTTAAAAATAATTTCAACACTACTGAATTTTCCAGACAACTATACCGTATGACGATGGTAAGTACAAAGTAAATGATGAGCACAAGAAATAGGAAGTAACCCCTAGGCACTAGCTAGCTATGGGTCCCAGGTACCTCGTATCTCGGTGAGAGTAACCATCACAAATATCCATTCTCGTGAATGAGCCAATAGTAGGGAACATACTCATAACCTAGTGGTCCCCAATCATCATCATCATAGTTTAGTTAGAGTTGTAAGCATCAATCTTGCTAAGTGAAACTGAAGCCAAACCCCACGGATTCATTAGCATACTAGTACACGTCCACCCACCTAGATACCCAGGTTTTCCCCTTGTGCTCAAACAAGTTCAACAAGTCAAGAAATATACATTGAACATGAAAATATCATTTCCACATAACAAATTCACCAAACAACCCATATTTATACCACACAAGTCACAAAAATCCATTTTTTCATTCAAAATGATTTTGAAATCCGAATCACACCAAAATAGCCCACAACACGTTTCACATTTCTTCAACACTTCCACAAAACCATTAAACAATTTAATAAAACAATTATAAGATATTTAAACTCATATAACATCCCACACACATGGAATATAACACTTCTTTCATAATCAAAAATTTAATTTTTCACATCACACTCACACAAAACACTCCACATCACTTTGACATCACTTTCACTCCTCAATACTCCTTCAAACAATTTAATAAAATATTTCCAGGATGATACATATCACATAACAACATTTTCACAAATTAAATGGTCCTTTTAAAAATATACTCCTACCAATAAAGTTTGCTGACATAGTTTCACCTATTACACAACCCAATAAATCATTAAAAACTTTCATAAAACAATTATAAAGAGTATACCCAAACTTTGCACATAAAATCCATTTCAAAAACCTCTTTTTAAGCCAAAAGCACACCAATACCCTACAAAAACAGAATTGGCAGCCCAATCAACATGTAATAATCCACTTTCAAATGTTATATAATCACCTTGAATAATATCACAAAAGATACCCATGAGAACACACAAATCCATAAAACACTTTCAAGGAGTATAACAAGGTTATACAAATAAAACCATTCAAATACACCCCCTTTCTAGGCCCACATGGAACTATATCATTTCCCAACCATAATTTGCAGCCCCTTTCAACAACTAATAAACCACTTCTACATTTTACAAAACTACCACAAGAGATAACACATGAAATACATTTGAAAAATACACACTTCAAGCAAAAATGTAACATTAAAAACAAATGCTTTACTATTGCTACCAAAAATGGTTTTCTCATAATGCACAACACATAAGGAACATGTATAATTATTTAATCAAGCAAACTAACTCATCATTAAATGGTTATCCACGGAATCACCTACCGAATGTGTCGAAACCCTCAAATATCGGGGTGAAACATCAACCGCATGACCGCCGCACCTCAAGGAAGTTAAAAGAAACCTAAAACCTCAATATTTCACCCAAAATACAGTAATTTAGAACCTATTCACGAACCCTACCTTCTGGAATTTTTTATAATTCAAGAATTAGGGAAGAAACCCTATGCAATTTGAAAGAGGAAAGAAATAGACTCACCTACTTGAAGTATCCTAAATTAATCACTCCAAAAACAATAGTTTCTGAAATTGAAAACATCCAAAATTAAGGGATTCTTCGAACAAGATATAGGAGGTAATTTGGGAACTATAATGGAGGTAAAAGAGTAAAAATTGAGAGAGTTAAGAAGAGATTAAGTAACCTCTTCAATTCTGGCTGATTTGAGACACCCTATGAAGATCATCCCTAATTAACGGTATCAAAGAGCTCCAATGAGGGGGGGGGAAGGAAATTGGAGCGCGCCTGGGTTTCTTAGGGTCGAGTGGGAGGTAGAATCACCGAAAAAACTCAAATATTGAAGGAGATATAAAATATTTAAAAATTATTTTTAATGCAGGAAATGGGCCATCGGGCAGGCCCAATATCTTAAATAAAAACCCATATCCACCATGATTATGGATTTATAAAGGCTCAAAATTCATATTTTAGTGTTAATAGGTCAGATGAGACCATTTAGGAATTTTAATGAAGGAAAAATATTAAAAAATGAAAAATTTATAAAGGAAACAAATTTTATTTTTAAATCTGGAATTCGGCTCACGGTTTGGCCCAATTCATGAAAACTCATCTATTTCTCCATAAAACCTTTGGAAACCATCCAAAACAAAGAATGAAAGGAAAATAAATGAAATTTAACTTCAAAATAAGTCATGTATGTGACATATAACCAATAATTTTTTATTTTACACTACTTATTAGCTCACTCAGAAGCCATAATGCACTCGGTATTTGTAGACATGGATACCACTAGTTGGAATAACATTTTCTCTACTTTATATTAGACTAACTGCAATATTATATCATATTGAACTTATAAGAAGACTAGTTTATGTCCCATTATAACTAGTATTCCTTCCTCTCTATATACCATGTTCATATCTTTGGTACTTACTAAAGTACAGTCATATATTTATGACTACATCACCTGTAGATCTCCAAGATATATCTTATATTTACCTACTACAAATTATATCTTGAAAATATCAAATATTGTATATATCATGTCATACATGGATGATCCATTTCTAAGAATATGTAATTAAAATCACCACATTAATCTATTCGTATATCCCATACATGTCTTCTTGGAGAGATTTATTCCATGTGACACTGGTAACAATTCTCTATTGAATTGTTCCATCATGTATTTTTCAATAACTTTTCAGTAAATGTATGTTTGTCTAGGTCTAAGAACGGTTAGATCCACCTCAGCACATCCTATTGCATAGAAATGTTTTTTTCCACTTTAAGTCAATATTTGGATAGTTACTTTCATCCTAGACTTAACTAACTGTAAGACCAAATTATATTTTCCATATGTTACCAAACATATTTTACATGGAAAATAATGGCACTCCCACTAACATTTGGTAGACACATGGAGAAGATTCATTAAAAATGAATTTTCTATGATCTTGTTACTTTATTCATAGACTATATTTTAGTAACTTCTATCCCTTATTATTATTATATGATGTCACCAACCCTTTATGTTTGTTTCATATAGATAGTTTCCATGATTGGTGGTCTTGATATATAATGCTCAATAAAATGATCATAGATATGACAAGTAAAATTCTAATGGATTTAGGTATAACAACTTGGTGTTATTAGTTGATACTTAATGGTATGATACATATACCATCTGTATATTATATCACATGAATACCCACTATATTATCTAGAATAATAATCCCCATGTACTTTAATACAAGGAATCCATTATTGAGTTTTAATTGATCTTTTCAATTTTAGTTAATTTCCATATTCTACCTGCTTGTAGGAATTAATATTATCAATGAATAATGTATCACTATCCATGGTGAATATAAAACCATCACCATGGTTTTATCCTTCCTATATAGTATGTGTGTCTGGAATATTCTCTTTCTACACACTCTTGGGGAACTTGTTCTTATACCAACTATTTATGCATCTTTTTCATTGACTAAACCCAAGTAAATATGGATCCCACTATCTCAAGTAGATATGTGGACGATTTTAATAGAAATGTATTATATCATAGGTATTTTTTTAATATTATAAGAAACTTTTGGGATAATAACTATATATGCACTTTGTATTTTTCTTGATGTAAGTCTGTTTATATCCTAATAAACTATTTACATCTAAACATATTTTCTTATGAAATGGATTTACATTATACTATAACTCATATGATATCCATTTTTCATTCTTTTGGAATATGGTTATGGAATAAAATCTCTATTTTCAAATAATATCTCAAAATATAGAATTATTTTCAATGCATAAGTTTTCACATTGATTATCCTTTTACTTACACCATGACTCTAATGTGTATAAGAAAATGTGCATTTAAACATTACATCATGATATATTTTTTGACCAGTTCTAATATATAATAGTCATCGTAGATCATCCTGATTTTCATCATATCCTTAATGTGTATAAGGTAATGTGCATTTAGTAATTACTCCATGATACATTATATTGATCGATTAGTGGTTGGTTAGGATATTCTACTACATTCCAGTCTGAAGTAGATCATATCGTCTTAACATGAATATAGTATAATTCACATTCACATTCTTTAAACACTTAAATAAATCACGTGAACTATATTTAACACAAAATTACCCTTTGGGTAGTTCATGATTTCTATCTGAACTAATTCAGATGAATTTCTAGCTTACCATTATTTCTAAAGGTTTATTTGTCCAAAACAAATTACATAAGTGTGTCGATAATACCTAAGGTCTTTAGATCCTAAGAGTCTAAATATTATAAACGGTATATACTTTACAAAAACATATTTATGATTGAAAAAGAATATTATTTCCATAACTAGGTATATAAGTCTTACATTTTATATTCTTCATGTATTTCCTATAATTCATATATCATTGAAATAATACTTGAGTATTTGAAACAAAAAAAAATAATCATTATGAAACTATAATAATATATCCTTGTTTCCAAAGGAAACATGAGATAAATTTTTTGGTTATACTCAATAAAGTTTTAACTAGAATCACTAAACATTGCAATTAGAATATGTGGGATTATCACCGTTGACTTAGGAACCACCCTTTCTCAACCACTTGGAAAATACACATTACTTATAGTAACATTTCTATACAATATTTTTTACTATATTCAAATAAACACATGTTATTAACATATTTTATTTAATAACCAATAACTATAACAAAAACATTAGTTTAAATTAATCAATATTCACTGAATAAGAAGCGAGTACTTTATAATTCAATTCAGTTCATTACATTTATCTTCAATAAACAAAATTCATGATATGTGAAGAAAATAACATCCAATTTAATACCACTTATTTGAAGAAATTTATGAAAAATTATTTAACATCACACTTTTTATTTGTTCTTTTCACCTTATCTTTCAACTTTTCCTCTATATGAATAAATGATTATTTTTTCTTTAATATTATTATTACATAGAGAACCATACCTTGATGATAACGAAGTGTTTTTATCCGTACTATTTATTTTATAATCTTAAATGAAACTAGAGTAGCTAGGTAAAAATATATGAGATTGGGATCCATTGAAAGACCATGCTAAATATTTTAATTTACACATATCCAACGTAATCATAACCAATTCATATCTTGCTTCAGTTTCTCCTCATAAAATCCTTGAAGATGATACTATATTTAATGTCATCCATATCCTGATGTAACATTCACAACATACATAAAATATTGATGATAGCATTATGACATAGAAATCATATGTGTAATACATGAGTCTCCTGTAATCATTTTTCTCACCCTCTCTTCCTGAGGAAGATCAACAAGTATTGGGGACACCAACACATTGAATTTCCAATATCATAGTATTTTGAAAAGGTGAATGTAATACTCTTAGAAACTCATGCCTAAGTGGAAATTTAATTATTTTCATTAGATATCCTAGTATGTCTTGTGGTGTTACATTTCGTTTTTTATAAAATGTAAAAGCTAGAATATTAGTACTTTTATCTTGATTACTAATCAGACATTACTGATTATTTAAATCATCAAATGTCCCCCATTACTTTATCAAACTCTAGAAACCCTCTATAGTAGAATCAGAATACTTTGTATCTTGACTATTCTAGTGGAAAGGATCCTTAAACCTCACATCCTAGTCTACAATCTATGGATACTCCATTACTCAAAGTGTTTAAGGTAGGCATTTTACCGTACAACTATATTAACTGACAGTTCCTTGATCTGTCGAGTGAAGTTTTAGATTATAAAATCATAAATATGATTTACATAATACATTCCTATGAATTTAAAATAATCTAGCTATGGATACTCCTTTTATTCAAACTTCTGTTAAGTCAACCCATAATTCACATAAGAACTTAGGGGTATAAGGCACCCTCAATTATGGCATACTAAAAACCCAAAACACCAGGTGGTTTTCAAATTAAAATGATGGAAGGAATTTGTGACTTAATATTTATTTGAGGGTTTTTATATTTTTCTCTATGATTGTAATCCATTTTTATTAATCGCATCATACTATGTTTTCAATCCCATAATTTAAAATTAATAGGGAAAAATTCATCATGTCTTTATGCATTTTACTATTTATTATTTTATGTGTTTTCTAGCTATCATGAAAATGAATAAAATAATATAAAACACCTAAAGGAAATAAAATATTTGACTGGTCTTCAGAAAAAAAAATATTTTGATCCATTTAAACTTAATGGATCTATCATGACCTAGTGGAATCATACCCGAGTCATAACTTGACTCGAGATGCATCTCGTCCCTATCCAGTGTGTCCACGTCTCATCAGAATTTTTCCACCACTTGGTGGGGTCTTCATCTTACACCATCCTCATCAAGTTAGAAATATATTCCCACACATGTGAGGAGGTATCGTGAAGTGAAATGTATATATAGATAACGATTTATGGATGCATAGGCCCTTATAAATATTTAAATGAAAAATATGATGTGTAGACCATTGTTTAATAAACTACTTATTACAATCCTCACACACAAGTAATATGTAATTAAATAAAAATAAACCAGATATGCATGGTTGGTCAGATTCTCTAGACAAGATGGTATAATAAATAAACATGTGATAAAATTTAATTTTTACAAATTATAGTACATGGGTAACTTAAATAAATTAAATGAATTAATTAAATTCAAATAATTTTTTCCAATATTTTATCCTTAATCGGTACTGATATTAATTTAATTTTAACTCCAAAAATAAAATTAATTAATTATTTTAATACATAAATTAAATTAATTTAAACTGTAATATTAAAAAATAATTAATTTTAAACCAAATATTTATTTTTAATTAGTTTAATTTAATACTAAAACTAAATTAATTAATTTTTTATTGTATTAAATTATCTCAGGCCCCGAAAACATCATCCAGACCCATTGTAGGTTGGGCCAATCCCTCGTAGTCCCAAGCTGTGAAGACTCCATGATGGGGTGTTCTGGGTTGGACTGACCATCCTATACCCGTTCAAAGTTGGGCAGACCTGAACAGTGTTTTTTGTGGAAAATTGGGTCTGTGAAGAGTGGTAATTAGGAATAAATCACATAGAAGGGTGTGGGAGTGGTTAGTCCATTGCTGGACACAGGCTATCGGGGAAGGTTGATAATGGTATGATGGTCGAGCGAGATGGCGATCTGCCCAACAGAGGGTGTCTTCCTAGGGTCGATGTGATGTCCCACACACGTCATTAAATTCGTGTAGGTTGTGGTTATATTTGATTTATTTTTTCCAAAATACACTTGCTACTATGGCGTAGTATAGTGATTGTAAAAGTTCTGTCTCCTAGGGATTATTGGATTATATGGAATGAATTAAGACATAAAACACTTTTAGTAGGATTCCTCACAAGGGGATGTATCTTAGTAATGATTAATGCAATGGTTTGGTGGATAAGGATCAGAGATAAATAAGTATTAGGATCAATTTCAGGGTTCTGAAAAAATAATGATCTTTATTTATAACTTGGTACGATCATAAGGTCTAGGATATGAAGAAAGAAAAGGTCACTAGTTGGCTATGATAAAGCTAATTGGATCTATCCAAGAGATATTTATTCCTTGGTCTAGAGTTAGTTGTAACCTGGAATCATTATGATTAAATTTTAAGGTATAAAGTGTCATAGGATAATAGTCATAACCTATTTTACTCCAATAATGTCAAGGTCATTCATTCAAGATTTTCATGATCAAGGTTTTCTAAATGAAGTTTATTTACAATTTTTGTTTATCCTAATTACTATTAATTAGTGTTACTAAATTAAGAATTAAAGATTAATTGGATTAAAATACACCTACTCTCGATTCCTACCCTAAGTAGTTTAGCTACTCATTGTGGTATCGATTACAAAAAGATAAAAAATTACAAATGTGGTTAACATGCCAACATAGATTATGAAATTACAAAACATTAAAGGAATATGATTGATCAATTAACGAATATGAATCAATAATATACAGTATAAACCTCAAAATAATATAAATTTTAATCAATTACTTACCTAAAATAAGAAAAAAAAACAAAAGAATCACATATTCGTTGAACATTGATGATCGAGATGAAGAATTCTTGTTACCCGATGTTGGTGAGGCATAAAGGATGAAGAAAACTTCTCAAATTGATTCTAAGGGATGGAGTAATTGTAAATCCATGAAAAAAATTATGCAAACTGGGATTAGGGAGAAAGGGTGGAATAAAATCAAGGGAGAAAAGAGAGAAATATTAAAAAACAAAACTTTTGTTATATCCACGGTCTGTCAACTCTAGGTAAATAATCAGGATATTTAAAGATGTGTTTTGGTGTTTTAAATCATGTAATTCTGATCCAAGTTTTCCTCTATGATTTTTGAATCTGTGAAAATATCATACAAATCTCATCTATTGATTTGGAAATTGAACTCCTTTCACGATGTGTAATAGGGATTCCTGACATATATCTTCTTCTAGGATGTATCTTGAAACAGGGAATTGAATTCAATGGTAACATGACATGTATTGGTGAATCATGTCATTTAATGACTCCATGGATTGAAATTATTCATGACATGCCTCATGACTTGTCCTTATTCTATAAAAGTTGTCAACACATCATGTAATGGAGTTTGATAACATGTAATGGCCATTTTTTGTCATTTTCTCTAGATATTTATTTAAAACCTTGAAAACTTATTTTCTACGACAACAAAAATATACCTGGTTCATTATTGAGTAAAAACATGGATAATACTAAACAAAATAATAGCATAATATGTATTTTATTTCATCTTATCAAATTTCCCCGCAATTGAACAATTGTTTGTCCTCAAGAAAAAAAATATCTCGATAGGGATTTCCAAATGTAAGAAATTTTTAAAATAGGAAAAATTCATTATATCTTGGTAAATAAAACTAAGTATAAGTAGAAAAGGATAGCCTCTATAATAATACCTTTATAGAAAATAATTCAGACCTCATAGTTGAGTTCTTTAAACAAATTCTTAATCTTTTGGTAATAATTTCTTAATTGTTCCTTGAATTCTATTCCAATTTTTAATTTTCCTAAAAATTAATTTTTTTCTCATCACTCAGGGTCAAATGACTGGAGTTATGCTCATATGCTGAGTACATTCTCCTAATCATAATATTGCATTGGTTCTATCATCTCTACTTCAAAAAGGAAAATACAAAATCAATCATGAGGGCTTCAGCAATTAGTTTTGAATTACTCCAAGACTATAGAAAGGTGGGTGAATTGTGAAAAACAATATCAAAAGGAGGGAAATATTTGATGTATAATTCATGAATTTATTGAAAATTGTAATTAAATTAATCCTCTATAGATAAAGACATCCTTTCTCCTTGTATCTCAAGACGGATCCATGTATATATCATGTGAGTGAAAAAGTTATCATGTTCCTTTCTTTTTCATTTCATTTTTTTATCTTTATTCTTTGAAATTAATTTATAAGACAGATCTTATATCCATTATCTAACCACATATTATCCATCATAGTATTCATCGATTTGGAAATAGTGATTTTTGACCTTCCTAATACAAAATTAAATCTTTTTTTTTCTTTTTTTTCTCTTTGTAAAGGAATATGAGAGATGTGAAATACTGAAAAGTATACATGGATCATAGTACAATATTCTAGTGAGAAACACAATATATCACATCATTAAAACAATCCCATTTCTAGTAGCTAACAAACGTCCCCCACACTTGTTCAAAGTAAAGTCATGCATTATACAAAGATTAGGGTAGGAAGGGATATTTGACTTAGAATAGCTACACCCTATAAGGTAATTCATGTAAATTATGGTCTTAGTAAAGGAAAGATATAAAGATATTCTGAAGAAAATGTAGCTCAAAAAGGATTTCCCCAATAAAATTAGATTATTAGTTGTTTAGTTATAGACTCAATAAGATCTCAATGAAAGTTATTATAGGTTTACATTTCCCATGAGTCACTCGATAAATATACTTAGAAACGAATATAAAAATGTAGGATTAGAAGATTCTTAGGAATTGGAATAAATTTTGAAACTTGAAATCACTAAGGGTATAAAATTAACTAATAAGTCAATTAAAATTAATTTCAAAAATTGGGAATTTGAATTAAATTACTAAACATAACAATCATTCTAAAAATCTAAACAGGATCAAAACATGAAATTACAACATTTTTCATCTTAAATTTTTATTTTATTTAAATGGGTGTAATGAGTTTCAGGTTTAAATCATTCTTTAGAATAAAAAATGCCTCCTAGATAAATTAAAATAAGAAATAATTCAAGTGTATTGAAATTGAAACTCAAGAAAAACTCCCCCATGCATATAATGAGACGGTGTCTGCACTATCCTTAGAGGTACCATGGGAGGATTATGATAGTTATCTCTTATATTTTGGAAATCAAAAATAAAAAATGAATTAATAAGGAGTCAAGATCTCCATATAATGAGTGATATGCCATGGGTAAATTTGAGCGGTCGTGAATTTTTGATTGGGATACTTGTAAAATTGTTGAGAAATAGAAATCCTCCACTAGATACAAAACTAGTTCACAGGGTTAAAACACTTTGTAAGATGTAAAATATGAAAGTGTTAATAGTGAATAACATTGAAACACATTTGATATATTTTCAGGTATGTGTATACAATAAGGCTCAGAGTAACTCATGGACAAAAAGAGAAAACTATAAGAGGAAGACTATGAAAAAATCATAAGTACACAAATGTGGAAAAAATAAGAAATATTGTTTTCCTATCATAAAGAGAAAACTAGGACATTGTCGTCCCGATAGATGGATAAAAATATCAGTCAGTATCATCCATTATCTCACTTATCCTCTGTCGTCAGTAGATACTTAGGGTAGTGACCTCTAGCTCTCAGGGTCATTGGGAAGGATTTATCAGTTTAGGAGCATACCAAGCATGTCTCTTATGGGTAAGGAAGGGAATCTATGCTATTTATGGTGGTTATTGTGCATGAATATCAAGGTATGGCTCGTGAAGCTTGTGTTCGACCTCATCCAGGTGCTAAGTTACTCTACAAAATAGGGGTAGATGGTGGCATGGTTGCATCAATAACCATAGAGTAAATTGAGGAGCGAGACATTGATACTATAAAAGTGTATTGATTTAAAAAATAAGCCAAGTAAAATTGAGAAAAATCATTATCCCACCAATAAATTTTAATGATACAATCCTATAAGGTAATAAAAGTAGTACAAAAAATATCATCATATGACAGAATACAAAAAATAGGGGGAGGTGACTAGGGTAACCTTGAAAAAATATATATCTTCTAGGATATCATTGACAGTCCACTACTGAACCAAGGGTGGTTTCAGCTTCCCTGACTAATCAATGGATTTAATGGATGACAGGGCTAGCCGGTCAGCTATGGATGCTAGTGTAGTGGTGTTGGCAGTAATCTGAGTGGTGGGTGGTAGAGAAGAACTAATTTATAGAGTGGTCATAGGTTTTGTGGTAGGATCAATGAAATGAACCTCAGTGGATGGGGTGGCTACTGGTCCCTTTCCCCTCTAGGACTACTCTACTAGATATTTTTACTGGGTAACAGAGATTATTAGCTCTGATGTTAAATCGGCCAGGGTGGTCGATGGGTTTGGAGTGGTAGATGATGAGGGGCTGGTGGGGACCAGTGATGATGATGAAGGGGTAGTGAACTTGTAGTGATTTGAAAAAGGAATACAGAGGTGCTGGGATATCTGAGGAAGATTCTATATGATGTAGAGGTTAATATCCTAGATATCTTCTAGATACGATAGTGTGGGTGGAGTAGTATGGTAAGTGGTGATGGAGAGTGGAAAATGGAAAGAGTCAAGGGTGGGGATGGATTATGTGGGTCATGGGGCAGAGGTGATGGTTCTAGGTGGTGAGGGGTCTACTGCATGGTCTCTAAGGGATTCTTCAGTAGTCTTAGCTACTCTGGGTTCTCATTGGTTGAGATCGTCATCCTTGATCAGTAGTTGCATCTAGTGCATCATTTGTAAGTCAATTTCCTCCATAGTACTAAGGGAGGTGAGTGGAAGAGTTTTGTAAAAAATACCAAGATGACAGGCTATATCATTGATGAAGGATCCCCCACCAATGTGCCTCACATTCTCTGAGTATGATATTTATAATCAAATGTGAACTGAGAGGCCTTATTTATGGTAGGTCTGCCCATGGATGCTGTTAGGATGATGATTTCCATCTAAATAACACTTTTGTGAGACTATGCTAGGGATAACCAGGCATGTTTTAGGGCTCTATGCAGGATACGGAGTGTTGGTCCTTGGTGCTAGGTGGATTTGGTAATCCTAGTATCATTCTTAGAGTGAAAATCTTTCTCAATCATCTGCTAGATCCACTTTGAATCTAAATTGGTAGGCTCAATATTTAGGGCTAGAATACCTTGGATGTTGATAAATCTTTAGTATAGAGACCAAGGCATATGCTGAATTCGACAAATAAAATCATATGAGTTTTTTTCCTAGTATTAAGTGGAGTTTGTCAACTACAACCTCAAATATAGAAAGAAACTACAGAAATATCTATTGGTATGTCTCCTCACGTACCTCGATAATGGATGTAATATGAAAGTTCTCGAGGAGTTTGATGACCTTTTGGATGATATACAGGAAAGTGAGGATGGCTATATTGATGGTTTTTTTGGTCCGCATTGGCTTTTCCTATAATCATTTGAGTTCCACATGGTGTTTTGGATCAGATAAGTGGTGGATAGGGTGAATATGGGGGTGTTTATCTTCATATGACTCATTGGATCTTGATAGGTTCTCTTCTAGGATAGTGGGTTTCTCATTGTTTGTAGTGGAGGTAGAAGGGGGGTATTCCTAAGGTGTAGGGGAAGTGACTCCTCGTTTGAGTTTGGATGGTGGTGAATCATCATGTTCAGGCATGGAATCAGTGGGTTGAGTTTGGATAATTTTGTTTTGATCCATTTTGATTTCATTTTTGGACATATATAGAGTTGGAAAGAATAGATTTAGGGAGAGGAAGGCATGAGGAAGGGGATAAGGGGGATAGGGGAGATGGTGGATGGGGGTGTGATCAAGTGGCGGGGTAGGAGGGGGTTGTGGATTTGAGTGGTGGGGGTAGTGAACCCTAGGTTCATGGAAATTTTTTAAAATGGAATCAAGGAAATAAATGACATGTAATTGGGTTTTACTACATGTATTTTGGGGATTTTATGAAAAACAATCTGTGAAAATACATGTCGTGTGTTCTGGTTACATGACATGTAATTTTTTCTTTTTTCTCAGATTTAGACTAGGCCCTGGTCTATTGCTCCAAGTATGCACTAAGATATTCTAAAGATCATTCTAACATATTCTATAATAGGGTGTATTAATCTAGGTTACCTCTAAGTCATCACTTCATTTAAAGTTGAGATCTTGATACTTTAATTCTCAGATGAATTTCAAACAAATTCCATGCCCTTTCTAGATGGGTTCTTAAAATATTTTTAAACTTTGACCATTGACTTTGAATGGGGGTGTGTATTCTATATAAATATCAATTTTCCTGTAAGGAAATAAGGGAACAACCACAAATGGTCTTGACCATCTGGATTGGAGCTTCTTAGGGAACAATTTTAATCTTGAATTGAATAACAAACTTTGTTCCCAAGGATAATTTCCATATTTCAATGTTTTGATCATTCTATTTTTTGGTTTTCTCTTTATAGATCTTAGAATACTTATAAGATTAATTTTTTATTTCTTCTTATTCATCCAATTTCAACATCATGGATTCTCTATCTTTTTGACAGTCTAGATTAATCATTTTAATATCCCTATACAAGTGATGTTCTAGTTCAACTAGAAAATGGCAGGGGTTCCCATATATCAATATGAATGGTACGGTACCAATGGGTGTATTTTTTGAATTTTGGTATGCGTAATGTGCATTATCTAATTGTATAATCCAATTTCTTTAACTTGTATTAATAGTCTTTACCATGATTTTTTTGATTTCCCTTTTTGACATTTCAACTTTACCACTTTTTTTTGGTTGTAGGAAGTGCCTGAGTTGTATTGAATGTCATATTTTTTAGTCACTTCATTGAAAGTATTATTGTTGTAATGTTTTCTTATATCACTAATTATTATTCTAGGAAACAAAAAACACGAATATACATCCTTTTTTAGGAGATTGAGGACCACCTTTATGGTGTCGTGAGTTGTGGCTTCATCTTCTACCCATTTGGATATGTATTCAATGCCAACAAGGATATATGATATTTAATGTGAATTGATAAATCATCCCATGAAATATATCCCCAATACTTTTATCATTTCCACTTCCATAATTGTGTTTTTTGGATTTTTTTTCCCTTTTCCAATGTTTCCAATCCGTTGGAACTGCTCACAACATTGAAAAAAACTTCTTACATCTTGGTGGAGTGCTGGCTAGAAAATTCCACTTGATATAATTTTTTCCATTGTGAATTCGAGTCCATGATTTCCTCCTATTGTTAATTCATGAAAAATTTATAAAACATTTTGTATTTTATCCTTTGGAATACAGTGACGTAAAAAACCATCTGCACTTCAACTGAAAATGAGTGGTTAATCCCAATAGTAATGTCAATATTAAGCTAAAAATATTCTCTTTTTCTTGTATGAGAGGCTTGGGTAATGATATCCCATAGAGAGATAATTTTCCATATCAAAAATCCATGGTTGTTCCTTTGTATTTATGCTAGAAGGTTTTTTATCAGAGAATTTCACTTCAATGTCGATATCATCATCATCATTTATAATGGGAAGTGGAAGTACGGATAAATGATCATCAAAAAAATAGGTTCCATTAGTATCCTTGGTGAAAATTTTTAAACCCTTGGAGAAATAAGATCCATGTTATTAGTCTTGTCTTGACATCCTTTTGGTTCATAAAATATTTCTAGGTAGCATGATCAGTGTTCCCAATCACTTTTGGAAAAACTAGATAAGAGAAAAATTTATCAAAATTAAAAACAACTTTTAAGAGATCATTTTATTTGGTTTTGTAATTAACATGAACTTAAATGAGTGTGTGACTCGCATAATAGATTGGGAAAAATATATAATGGACTAATTGTCCTAAAACTACACCAATGGAAAAGTATTTGGCATCGCATATCAATTCAAATTATTTTTTACAATCTAGAGAAATTATTACAGGAGTGGATATTAGGATTTTCTTTAATTTTTTGATTCCATTTGACATTATTCAGTGAATTAAAATAAAGTTTCCTTTTATAACAAGTATTTTATAGGGTGATCAACTTTTGAAAAATCTTTCATGAATCACTGATAGAATCCAATATCTCCCAAAAAGGTCCTTACACCTTTAACTTTTGTGGGATTAGGTAAATCTTTGATCACTTTTTCCTGGATTCTATCCTTGTAAATTTTTTGTCTGATGATGATGCCGCCTTGAACCATAAAGTGTAATTTTTTCCAATTTTAAACTAGCCACTTCTCTTCACAGTATTGTAGGAATAACTCAATATTTCTTAGGTAAACATCAAAATAACTTCTATAATCCAAAACTTTTTCCATAAAGATTTCCAATAATTCCTCCTCCATATCATAAAAAAATATGCACCATGAACCTTTGAAATATTCTTGGTGCATTGAACGTTCATAATAATATGTGCATGTATGTGAAGGTACCAAATGAACAAGTTATTTTTGTTTTAGAGTAATGTTTTGGGTTGAATAAAATCTGATTGTATCCTAAGTATCAATCTATGAAAGAGTATTATTCATGGACTATGAGTATATTTATAATTTGACCCATGAATGGCCATGGGAAATGATCTTTTTTATAATCTACATTTATATTTTTGTACTCCACACATACTTAACATCTTATGATGGTGCAAGTTGAAATAAATTCATTTTCATCATTCTTTTCCACTATGAGGCCACCTTTCTTGTGAACTACTTTTAGCAGGCTAAACCACTCAATATTAGAGATTGAAAATATTATTCAATCATCTATAAGTTTCAGTACTTCTTTCTTAACAACATCCTACATTGGTGGTGTGATTCGCCTCTATGGTTGATGTTTGGGTTTTGCAACTTCCTCTAGTATGATTTTATGGGTGTATAAAGCATGATTGATCCCTTTAATATCATCCAATCCCCAGGAAAATGAATTCTGATGTATTTTCAATACTTCAATCAATTATTCTTCTTGTAAATGTGATAGTTCAGATTGGATGATGAATGGTAGTGCAACAACAATCTCTAGAATGGAATACATGAGTGTAATGGGGAGGGGTTTCAGTTCCAATTTCAGTAGATGAATGACTGAGGGTATTAAAGGTATAATTTTTTCCCTTATAAGTGGTTAAATTTATTTCTCTTCCTCAAAATCATATTTCTCATCTTCATATGGGATAATTTCATCACTCACTTCTTCAATGTCTAAGTGGCCTTCTCTTTCATCTGTGAGAAAGATATCCTGGAAGTCAAATGAATCATCTTTTTGTTGTACTGCCTTTTCTAAGTTGATCATGACTTGTTCCTCACCTACTCATAATATAATTCTTCATTTATTTACCTCGAACAATTCCTTTCAAGTGGCTAGGAATATTTGGCCGAAGATTATTGGAATGTCTCCTTCCTCTTCCATGTCTAGAATGAGAAAGTTTGTAGGAAAAATGAAATTTCTGAGTTTGACTAAGAAATATTTGAGAATTACTCAGTGATATCTTACTGATTGGTTATCCAATTGGAGTGATACTATGGTTTGTTTGATTTTCTTAACTCCCAGCTTTCAGAATACACTGGTCGGTATGAGGTTGATGATGGATCCTAAATCGCCCAAGGCTCTTCTGAAGTTACATTATCCTATTGTGTAAGGAATTGAAACAATCCTATGGTATCTTATTTTTTAGAATAATGTTCCTCATTAAAATAGAATATAATTATTCATTAAGTGAAATGAATCATAGGTCCTCCATTTTTCTTTTGTTATAAATCAGTTCCTTAGGAAATTTTTCATAAGTATAAATTTAATTGATTGCCTCAGCAAAAGAATTGTTGATGTGCAGTTTCTTGAACATCTATAAAAATTTATTGTATTTCCCTTTAATTATTCCTTCAATTATCTTTCCATAAAAGGAATAGGTGACTCATAAGGTGGTTTATTAATATAGACTTATTCCTCATGTTTCTCTTTTATTTGGATTTTAGTATAAGTTTGAACTTATTGAGGTGCCACTTGAGTAGTTCCATTTTCCAGTTTATCATTATTGTATTCTAGGACTATTCTATGATTTTTGGGTTCCTCAAATTTTCTCTCTTATACTATTAATGGTTTTTGAATATGTTTTACTTTTCTTCTCCTCAGAACTACTACATTTACCTCTTCTCTCAGGTATGTCTCTGTGTTACAAGGTAGAGTACCTGGAAATCTTTCTTACAAGGTCTTTGAGATCTAACCCATTTAATTTTCAAGGATACACAGTGATGCCCTTTGATTCTGAATTTCTATATTTTGAGTTGTTATCCTTTGATATTCCTTTTTAATGAAGGTGGAGAGTATATTTCCAAAGTTTGATTACAAAGGTACGGCTGGTTGAATAAATCTTGGTGGATCTGGTTAAAATTATTTTTGGTCTCACTTTGGGAAGGGTTATTATGATTCTCATTGTGGGGATTGAGGAATATGATTCATTAGTGGATATCCTATTGGTCCTTGATTTCAGAATGTTGTCTGACCACTTCTTTATTGTTATTATCCTTGATTGTTTTATTGATGATGTTGGACTATCCTTTGTTGAAAATATTGTTGTGGTTGCTAAAATTTTAGTCCTTGATGATTGTAATTGATGCAATTACACTCTTGTCTTGGTTTTTCATCAACACTTGATTTTCAATCTTGATAAGGGTGTGGTCCACCACACATTTTTCATGACTTAATTTCCATGACTGGGGTAGGAGGCGTTGGTGATGCAACTTGTAGTTTGAATGATTCCAACTTTTTGGTCAAAGCCTCAACTTATGCCCCTAGTCAGCTATTCTATTAAAATTTATGGATCCTATGTCAGGGCGGTCCACAATCTCTCTTCTATAGACTATCATTATGAGAGACTTCATTTAGAATGGATCAGCCTTCCATTGGTGTTTTGAATATTAACCCTCCATTAGTGGTGGCATCAATGATAGTGTGAGTAGTTGATTAGAGGCCTTGATAAATATCTAAAGATAAAACCACGTATTGATTCCATGATGATGTAACATTTAGGTCATCTCTTTAAAATGGTACCATGCTTCCCATAATGACTCCACAACTTCTTGAGTGAAATCTTGGATATCATTTTACAATTTCCAAGATCGAATTTGGGGAAAGTATTTATCTAGGTATTTTTTTCCAAATCATCCCAAGTCATGATAGACTAAGGATATTTACTTTTGATCAAATCCTTAGCTTTGTCTCATAGAAGAACGGGAATGACTCAAAGTCTTATGGAATTAGAAGATTCTCCCTAGTTTCTAAATGTATCAATGGCTTCTAAGAAGTTCAAGATATGCTATTGGTGGTATTCACTTTGAATTCCATTGAATTGGCCTATATTCTGGATCATATGAATGTTTCCAAGTTTGATTTCAAATGTATGTGGTTGTATAGTATGGAGTATGAAACTAGGTTGATTGATGGAAATCCATAATCCCGGAAGGTTCTCTCTTTCCTCATGGGTTGCTCTCCATGTATTACAAGTTTCATTTTCAGGGGGGTGGGTTGGTTTAGACCTACATGATTGCTGCAGTTGGTTATTTTTGAATAGCGGAGTATAGAGATATACCTATTGATTTTAAGTTCTAATTAAACCTATTATTTTACATTAAGGATCCTCGAACAATTCAAAGTGCGATGATTCATGCACTAAGCCACAAGAATAAGGATGTATTGCCATCCAAACGAAAAGGAAAAATAAAATAAAAGAAAAGGGGAAATATAGAGGTAATCCTAGGTTCTTTACATTAGTTACTATTCCCTAGAATAGTCCTTGATCCCCAAGAAATGGTGTAATAATTTGGCATGCCCACATGCATCGTTAAATTCATGCGGTCTATGGTCAAATTAGATTTATTTTTTCAAAGCTACACTTTCTACTATGGAATAGTATAGTGGAAGTGTGGGGTTGGTCTCGTGAGGATTTTTGGATTGGCTGGCATGAGAAATGGCTCAGAACCCTTTTAGTAGGTGTCCTTATAAGGGTATTGTTCTTGGGAAATGATTAATGAAATGGCTTGTTCAGAAACGATCAGAGATAAATAAGGGATCAAGATCAACTTCAGGGTTCCAAAAAAAGGATAATATTTAATTCTAACTTTCTATGATCTTAAGGTCTATGTTGTGAATTTAGAAAAAGTCACTAGTTGGATATAATCCATCCAAATGGATCTATCCAAGTGATAGTTATTCCTTGGTCGGGAGATAACTACAACCTAGAAGCATTATTCCTAACTTCTAAGGAAGAAAGTGTCATAAGCTAATGGTCATCACCTATTCTACTCCAATTATATTAGGGTGGTTCATTAAACCATCCCAAGATCAAGGTTTCATAAAATAAATGGATGTACAACTGTTTTTTAACCTTATTTACATTCCTTAGTGTTACCAAGTTAAGTTTTAAAGATTCATTGGATTCCAATACCCCTACTCTCAATCCCTATCCTAAAAGGTTTAGATACTCATGCAGGAATCAATTACAAAAAGATAAACAATTGGAAACATTGTTAACAAGCCAACACATATTATGCAATTACAAAACATGAAAGGATTTGGATATATAAATTAATGAATATAAAATCAATAATAATAAGTATAACCCTAATAAAAATTAAAAGTTTAATAAATTAATTACTTGAAATAATAATAAGAACAAATGCAACTTGGATTCATCATAGATTGATGATCGAGAAGAACAACGCATGTAGCATGATGCTGGAAATGAAAAAAAGATGAAGAATGCTTTGAAAATTGATCCACATGGATTGAGTAAATGTAAAATAATGAAATAAATTAATGAATATATATTTTAGGGAGAAAGGGTGGAAGAAAATTGAGAGATAAACAATTGAAATATCAAGAATTTTGTCTATGTTCTATATTTGGTATGCCTACTATAGGTAAATAATTGTGATATTACATGTAATGTAATGGTATTTCACGCCATGTAATTCCAATCCTAGTTTTCCTGCACAATTTTTTAATATTCATGAATCTCAGACGAATCTCATCTATAGATTTGTAAATTTCACTCCTTTCATGATGTGTAACAGGGCTTCATGATGTGTATCTTCATCCGGGTTGTATCCTAAAAGCAGGAAATCAATTAAAAGGATACACGATGTGTATTGGAGAATCACATCATGTAATGGATTCATGGATTCAATTTATTCATGAATTTCCTCATGACTTGTACATATGCTGTGAAGCTTATCAACACATCATGTAATGGGGTTTCACGACATGTAATGGGAATTTTTGGTCAGTTTCACCATATTTTGATATGAAACCTAGAAAACCTATTTTATATAATTAAAACACCTACATGGTTCATTGTCATGTAAAAAAATGTATAATCCTTAACAAAATGAAAAAAAATTATATGATTTCAGTTTTTCATGCTACTAATTGGGTGGTGGCTTGGAAATCCGGAGACATTAGCGGCTTGGCTTGTTGGATCTAGTGAAAATGGTAGTCATGTCATAGGTAGAGCAAGGAGGGAGGTTTTTCTAACACTGGTAGTTCCACACTGATGGGGGGATCTTGTAGAAAGAGGTCACATTGGTGGATCAGTGCAGAGATCCTGGCGAAGTGGTGTCTGGTGACTAGGATCACACGGTGGTGACGGGTGGAGATAGGGAGGTAGCTGGAAATAAATGTAGATATGTCGAATAAGTCCTCAACTATGAGTGATGATAGGTGGGGTTATCCTCAGTGAAGGAAGAGGTGGTGTGGTTTGCTCAGTCTCAGGGGTGGTGCTTCAGCTTGAGCCCGACATGGGGTGGCACGACTCCTCGATCTCAAAGGTGCCAACTTGGATTAAGCTTAGTATAAAGAGATGTGGACCGTGAAGAGAGATGGAGTAGGCATAGATGCTAGACAGGTGGTTGTTGACCGGTGCAACATTTCTTTGGGGAGGATTCTGGTGGTGGCCTGGAGGGAGGTGGCATGTTTGTATGGTGCCACTCTAGGAGGATCTGATAGATGGGGTGGAAAATCTCTACGTTTTTCAAAATAATTTTTTTTAGAAAAAAATAACTTTTGTTTTCATATCTAATTTCAAACCCACCCATGTTATTTTAATTTGTTTGTTAGTATTTTTTGTATAAAAATGGCCTCCCAAAATGTTTTTTATTTACCAATGAAAAGAATTCTCAAAAATTAATAGGCTGATGACAAGATAAAATAATAATTGCTATTATATTATTATTTTAATAAATTTCACCATCATTGGAATCTATTCCATCACTGAAAAAAAACATTCAACCCAAAATCTTGGCTAGAATAGTTATATGTTATCGAATAACGGAATAATTTTAAGAACACAATAAAAATATATATATTGTTCTTAAAAAAATATCCAAAAACTGTAAACAATTTGTATAAAGTTTTTGTATGGCCATAACATGGTCGTTCAAAATAGGATCGACACGTGGAATGTTTCATTGAGAACAAATTAATACCCTATACATAATCTAAATTAAACTAATTTATCTTTTCTCATAAAATCATCTTAATACCTCTAATATCAATTATAGGTATCGAGGTGAGAAACTAAAGATGGTGGGATGTAAATTTTAAAAACATTATCACTCAAGTGATGAAACTTGTTGTCTCCACAGATCCAAGCCCCGGTATAATCTTAGAATCTCATATGAATTAAATAGATAATAGAAATTAAAATGAACAAGTACCTCTTTAGAATCAGAATGTACTCAATTGAAACTCATCACTAGCGACCGTTTCTCAAAGGATTCAAAGTCAAACCCCTCTAGATCATCCACATATACTCCAAGAAAATACACGCACATCATTCGTAGAATTATGATTTCTATCATAGGGATCTGATGATCTATTCAACATCATGAGGATCACTATAATCCCATGGTTTTGATCCATTGAAGGTGTCTTGGATCGATCACATGGGAGGGACTTTCTCTCTCTATAAAGCGGGAATAGAGAGAGGCCCTTATTCCAAATGAATGAATAGTGCATGGAATGAGCCTCTACATTACTTATATAGTGGATACCTCAAAAGATTGATAGGGTTCCCCAGCCCCCATATATTAAATACCCACTAAATAAGTAATAAATAAATAATTTTAATGAAATAAACTACACCATAAATATTATTTATATTTTATCACATACTTGTAATATATATTAAATATATTATGTGATAAACACAAGTCATTGAATCGACTCATAATTATGACTAATTTTAAATGAACATTAAATATTAAAATAATAATCATTCATATAATATTATTCCTTTTATTTACTTAACCACTTGTAAATACATTTAATGAATAAATTCAACCCTATTATTCTTTTTTTGAATAATAATTATTTTATATTTTTATCAATGATTGATAAAACATAGACAGCTATCAAACCTCGTGGTGGGTCCCACCATGTCCTATATACCTATTCACAAGAATATGGAAGATTATTAAATGATCTATTGTGTGAGACCCTCTAGGCCTTTATATCGATAGTCGTGAATAGTATTCATAGACCAAGAGTGAATTCTAGAAACCCATCAAGGCCCTTAAAGATATAAGGAATAGTCGTAGTAATGATAATCAACCCATGAACATGCGTTGTATAATATAATCTTCTTTTTTATTTGATTTCTCGTAAAAAAGGATGCATACTTGTGTCATACACCATTATTGATTTATAATTTTTTGATCTAACTGGATGGACATACCTTCAACTACCATGGACATTGATTTATGAAGGTACTACCATCTTGATCAACCAAGCCTGAGATATTACTCCATCAACTTAGAAGTGATAGATACTATCCTGATAATTATACCAATGCCATACCACCAATGATGCACCCACCAAAAGATACCTCTACATGATTTTTACATTATGGTTTTTTCATTGCATTAAATTACATGATCAAATGGCACACATTGATAATGATCTCAGTTCAAGATACCAATACACATGTCTGTAGATAGAAAAATATAATGAAACCCAAAACATGTGGTGTTCCTATTGGATGGTTTTTTATAATGATCTCAACTACTTCAGATCACTTAATGAAAACATCATGAGAATAAGTTTCAATTCTTATGAGCCCCCATCACCAGAAAGTCAGACATCAGCTATGTATTGTTAGTATTATGTATCTAGGTCATAGGAAAAATGGTTAAGATTAATTTCATAGTATCTCAAGGTTCTAATTATATCATGGGATCTTCTATAACTGTTTGACATGATAATTAATATATTGTAATTACCTTTAAATAGTTGATGTAGAAATATATACACTGTAATAGTAAGTTTACATCATGCATATCTCACTGTATACAAGAAATGGAAATCAAAATTACTGATAAATTTTGGTCTGGGGAAACCACTTTTATAATAGAATGTATAAAAAATATGCTCGATTTGGGAATAAAGTAGAGATAATTTTATATTTATTGAAATAAATAATAATGAGAATTAATTCTCAACCAAGTTACTCTATCTTACTTATATCCAAGTCTAAGTGAACACTTCTTTCTTTTCTATCTAGTTTTCAAGTTTGTATTTCCCTTTTTCCACATGCTTAGTTTATTTTTCTCCATTTTTCCTTGTGTGGGATCTCACCAATGTTAGAAATTTTTTAATTCAAGTTAGAGTTCTTGAAATTTATATAATTCTAATATTCACTTAATTTTTCAACAATCATTACCTTTTTGACATGATTATTCTTACCAAACATTCCACCATCAGTTTTAGTATTTTTTTAACTCTTAGAGTGTTTTTTTGTTGGCCTTCAAAAGAATCATTTTTCTTTCAACATTATATAACCATTGAAATATAATTATATAAGATTGATTTTGAATTTTTTAGTATTTATTTTACCTTAACCATTTATATTGAATATGGTTAATGTCTTTCTATTTTTCCTTTCAATTTTATTTTATCTTGACTCTCAAGTCTTCTCATCATCAATCTATTTCTTCAAATCATCAATTTATTTTAGAAAATTTTATTTTTCATCTATATGGACCAATTCCTCACTGTAAATTGATTTTTTATATTTATTATCAATTCTAATCTCCTTCTCTAACTTTGAGATATTTAAAAGACACACCTTTAATTTTCTCTTCAATATAAACTCTATAAGAGTTTTTTTCTTCATTTTCAAAATTTCTATGTTCATCACTAGATAATTATTTCTCATTAACCTAAGAAATTATAAGCTTCTTATAAATATCACTCAAAGTATCAACATCACTATCTTGACACTTGAATAAGAAATTATCTTCTTGAATTTTTTGAAATTATCTCCCTTCTCTTTAGAAGAAAACATTAATGAATCGGTCTTTTTTATTTCCTTCTTGAAATATATTCTTGGACATTTTTATTTTCTCTTTATTAGATTCAACTTATTTTGACTTAATACAGTTTGAATCAAAATATCAAAATTCTCAAAAATTAAATCATTTTAGTTGAATATTTTTCTTGTTATTTTCACTACATATACTCACATCTCTAGAGATAAGAGACATAATTTTATCAAACTCCATATCCATATCAAAATATAAATATGAATATCTAACTTTAACATAATCAAATTTATTCTTATACTTATATAACTTTGAGGATTGAAAAAATATTTCATTCACATCCTTATCTTTATTCTTGAAAAAAAATATCTTTTCTTATTTCATAAGTAATTAAAATGGAATTTAAGTCTTCAAGAGGGAGGGTTTATGGATCTTTATCTTCCAAAGTAAATACTTTGTCATCAGAATTGTTAGGAAGGATGTGAAATATCTTTTATTCCATAATAGAATCTTCTAAATTCACACTAAATCCACTTAAAAATATCATAATATATTTATGATTTGTAAATAATCCATCCATAATTCATCATCATACATCCTGGGGTATTCATACTTCAACCATAAAATCTGTTAATTTTCCCACTTCACTATTGTTTTACCTTCATAAATGCTCTCAAACACATCCCATATTAATTTTTCTATTTTTATTTATTTGAATTTTAAAAATTAAATCTTTCACAGGGAATAAAAAATAGAATTACTATCAAATCCATCATTTTCAAGATTCTTTTTGTTTATTGTTTTCATGGAAGCACCTTCAATGTGAAGGATGAATCCATTAATTGCAACATTCGAGACATCACAACTGATAGATTAATGATATAGAAATATTTTTTCCTTATAGATATAATAACCTTGACCATAAAATATAATAATCCCTTTATTTTTCACTGAGTTTAAATTATCCATTTCAAACAATACATATTAGTGACAGACTCTTAAACTAGAGAGAAAACTTCAATCCTACAAGCTTCAAAACAAAATATCATGAATTAAAGGAATATAACTGTTATGCCATAGGAAATGATCCATGATATCAGTGAAATTATTGAATTTGGGGGTTAATTAGTGATTATAAATCTCTTTTTATATTTATTCTAGAAACAACATTATACATATGTTAAGTTTGTCTGCCATCAACACATACAAGAACACCCAAATGGTAGACTTTTAAGTTACCTAAAATTACAAAATTCATTCAATTTGAACAAGAGATCCTCTAAACACATTCTCAAATAACTCCAATGAAATTAAAATATCTTATAAACTTTCATATATCCTTTACCTCGCATATAATAATTTATTTCATGTGAATTTGATTTTGATTTATACATTGAAAAAAACCCATTAATCATATCCACTTTCAAACTTCTCAAAAACTTCTTCTCAAGATAATTTAAATGTTTTAGAGGAAACTTCATGTCATAATCATATCACCATGTATCTAATTAATTTCAAACATCTCTTGATCTCAATAATCACTTCTTATCACATCTTCATTAATCTCTTATAGAAAATGTATTACCTACAGTTTTGAATCCATGGAATCCTCAAGATATGATAATGGATCATCTAGGTGGTGGATTATATATAGATGTATGAAGTTACTTCTTATAACTCATATTATTTTCATCAACCATATTCCATCGAAGGAGGTGATATATTTTTTTTATAGGTGTACGAGATATGTTCTGTTTTTTGTTGTGTGTGTTTTCATGATTTTTTGATCATATCAATGGTCGATTTGGATTGTATTTTAATTTATTCCACTCCCTATGATAATAAGCTGATATTATATAAACCATTAGAGGTATCAAATCCTTTATCTGTATCAGTTCAAAATGCATGTTTCACTATAAAATGAAGAAATCATTTTATGCCTCGTTAATAGTTTGGTTACATTCGGCATTACAATATGTGATAACATAACGGTGGATGCTTCTAGTCCATCTATGGAATTATGTTAATATATTAACATGATTATGAGGGTGATATAAAATAAAAAAAATTGTATTATACTATATTTATTGAAAACCATGAATAATAGAGAATTATTTTTTCACTTAATGATGAATTCATTGAGTGTCAATATAATGTCAATAGTGGGATTGACATTACAATATAATATGATATAATTGTAAGTGAGGTACGATGATATCAAGTGTAGTTTTCAAAAAAATTTACTCATAATATAGATGTTGATTATAGTATATAGTACAGGTGTTAATGTGAGACATAGAAATATTAAGCATGGTTTGCAGTAAAGTGTTTCATGTATATATAACACAAGAATGGCATGTACGGATTTCAAGTAGTGTGGGTATGCCATGTGTGACATACATTGAGGGAAGAGATAAATAGTACCCTTCCTAATTCAACCCACATCAAACTTCATTTTGGGAGGGAACTACTTCATTACCCATGATTCTATAAGGATTAATAATGAAATCTCTTTACACTACCCTATGCCATATATTTGTCATACCACCCCACATATTGGTGTTCTTGCTAGTGTCAACCCACACTCATGTATGCTTTCGTTGACCTATACAGGCTCAAACACCCTCCTCCACCCTGGGTTGAAATTTCCATAAGCTAGCATAGTTATCTTAGTGGTGGATGACTACATGGATGGGTTAGTTAAGAGCTAGCCATATTTTTTCTAATATGAAATAAAATATTTATTATAAATAATGCTTTAGGTTTGTAAATAAGTTTTAAATTATAAGATATAAGATTAATTATTTTTTAATAGACTAAATTTCATTATGAAATGTTCATATTTTTTTCTAATGATAATTGATTTATTTATTATGTAAATTTAATAATGAATTGAATTAGGTCATTTATGAATGATTTATAAATAATGTAAAAGGTTATTTGGGAATATTTATAGAATTTATAGAATTATTTTATAAATTAATAAAAAATAAAATGTTTAATGATAATTGATTAAATGTTTTTGAAATAATTATTATAAATATTTTATTAATATTAATGTGTTAATAATAAGAATATCTTTTCAATTTTTTTTTTGGTTTATAAAATGTTTATAAATCATAGTATAAGGAATTTTTTCATTTACCAAATTATATATCATGCCTTCTATCCCTGATGTAATTTTTTTATTTAGATAGCATAAGGGTAATTTATAAATATTTCATAAATTACTTGAATAAGGCCAAAATATAAAGGAATTTATATTTATAATTATGAGTTATTCATAATTACTTAATTTTAAATTTTCCAAATTAAATGGGACCTTATTTAACATATTATATAGACTGCATAAAAAGTTTTTTGATTGTAGATCTGTTCAAGGTTTGAATGATGATTAGGTATGTGATATCTAGATTATATAAATTGTTTACATAATAGAAACTAGATTATAAGATATTTGTAATTCATAATAATATTATATATTCAAATTGAAATGTTATATAATAAACCATATCAAATGGTTCATATTGAAAATGGGTATGAAGTATTTATATACAAGGTTATAGAATATCTATTATGATTATCTTAATTATAATATTTATCTAGTATAAACAGTTCATAAATGAATATTTCATGTTTAAATTTGTGAAATTTTCATTTATTTAAAATTTATTCCCATCTTTATTAATATATTAAAATTTTATGGAATGTGAATATTATAATAGACCTAAACATGAACTCCTCGATCTGGTGCTAAAAACATAATCTTTAAATTTATGGATTTGATACCAATAAGTGTGACCCAATTTTTCCCTTATAAATCATCCAACATGAAACATAAAAATTATATCACTTACAAACTCAAGGACCTTTTAGGTTTATTATTTTATATAATTTTGAAAAACTCTTACATAATAATACCCATGTCTTCAAGTGAGAGTTTTTTCCACATTTCTCCACTTTTCATATTTCAAACTATGTCTTCAACATGTGCCATAAAATTATTCACACATAAAACATTTCTAGGAATAATTCATTTAACGTCAATCTTTATCACTTAGGGAGGGTGAACTGAATTGTTCCATAAGGGTAAACATAAGCATTAAAAACTAAATTTCATTAGTGAGGATAAGACTGTCATAATGGTATGATGACATAAATAACGTTCATGAGTATAACATAAGATAATTTATACCCATAAAAACATGGATCATAAATCATGATAAAGTGTATAGATATTTAACATAAGAAAATATTCATATAATTTAATAATCATGATCCATGTGAAAAAAAATCCTTGATTAAAAGATCTACTGTAACTCATAGAAAGTATTTGAAACTATATAGGTATCTTGGAACATCAAAAATTAATCATGGAATCACCTAACCAGATAATTCCCATATCTCTTAGTATTAACCTATAATAGGTAAAACATAATGTCTCTTATGAGTGACTTATAATCTGTTTACTCTTTCATCTCTTAGAAGTAACATAACTTCATTTTCTCTTAGGAGTTACTTCCATCTAGTTAACATAGACTAATTACCTAATGTATAGGAAGGATAAAATAGACCCACTCATTATATATCATAAAAATTACCATAAGGATTTGGTTTCACTCCCCAATCTCACTTTCATCAATAATGTCTAAGTATATCACCATGAAACAAAACAAATGGATGTTTTCATTTCAACAAAACTATCATGGAATGATCTTCTGCTAAAAAAGAAACGGGTTTCCTGAAAATATATTCCAAATATTATCATAAACCATTATGAGAAAGGAATGGAATGGAATAAGTATTATATCCCTAGTAAAAAAAATGAATAATTATATTATTTTAACATAGATAAAAGCTCCATTTAAAATACCATAAAAACATTTATTTTAAAACATGAAAAAAATATTATTTTCCATTGATTAAATTTTAACTAAAAATACTAAAATGTAATGAAATCGTATTCTTTTAAAATAACCATGATAATTTTTAAAGGAATATTCAAAGTAATGAAAATTCAGGATGGTGGTTAACTCCATTCATGTCATAAATTTTAAAAAATAAACATTCATTTCAAACGTTTATAAAGAGAGACAAAAGTGATCCATATAGAAAATGTTAAAAAAATTACATTTAAAAACTATTAAAATAAGTTAAGATATGTTTTAAAATATCTTTAAGAAATCATTTATATTTAGAAAATAATTTTTTTCAAATAATATAAAAACATTGAGGAAAAGTTTGGTTAAAAGTATTTAAACAGTTGAAAATAATGTTTTTATATAAATAGCATTTATAGACTTTTAAACCCAAAAAACCCTGGAAATAAGTACAAAAAAAGAATATAAAATAATATGAGTATTTCTATGACCCCATCTCACCAAAGATATTGAAATTAATGGAGTGAGATAATGACCGATGAGCCCCACCTCCAGTTGGCCTTAGGTTGGAGACAAGAACTAAGAGTATAAAAATCCCATGATATTGGAGGTATTACCATATATAATAATATAAGATCGCCAGATAAGATGAATCATCCACAAAAAACTCCATGAAATAATATAAAAAGAAACCCAAACTATCCCACATGCATGTATAAATAAAACTGATACAGATTATGGTCTTCAAAAGTAAAATTCCCAAAAGTAAAGCTAAATCATTAACACAATAACTACCCAAATACTGAAGCTAGTAATCTCTACCATGATCCACGTAATCCTCCTAAAAAACTAAAAATTAGTTTATATATGTTGGTAGAGCATAAAAATATCCTCAATAGTTAAACCAAAGTCTCTCATGTACATATAAAAGAATCTTATTAATTCAAATATGAGAAAATAGAAGAACCAACAGCTACTAGACAGGTAAACTATGTATCTTAACCTCACCAAGGAATTCTCACCAAATCACTCAATCCATATATAAAAACATAATATGAAAAATATAGATAAAGGGTACCCACACCACTTTCCCCCTAATTTTTGGCTCTCTCACCCCAACATCATACATCTTGGAGCACCCATATCTTTCTAATAACATATACCACCACCCCACAACATGTTCACATCAGATCATGCCCAAAGACACATCGTCCACCGCCCCACAGCATGGTAACATCCCATCTCACATGAAAAAACATGGTACATAACATCATAACCATAAATAGAGTAGTAAGGTACTTTTAACTTAAAGGACATCAACCATACGCCCTCCTCTATGCATAAATGACCCCACCATAAGCCACTCCATAGCATAGACATATCACATCTCACCCAAAAACACATGGGCTATCACCCCACATCATGATAATATCACATATCACCCAAAAATACTTGGGAGACTTCCTCATAGTACGTTCATATCACATCTCACCTGGAAAGATTAGGCCATCACCTAGTGAACCAACAGAATTTCATCCATCATAGGTTGTGCAGATATACTTTCTTGGGATAGAAACATATGAAGAGAGGTTCGACATTTATCTATTCTCATCACATGGATGTTAGAAAAAATGCCATAATGTGAATATATGGGTGTCAGCACATAGTGATTGATGCGGGTGGGGTGCATATAGAAATAACAAGGAATATAAAACAATCTACATATAGCCACACACAATCCCAAACTATGGGTTCACAACCAAACACTAACCAGATCACAACATCCCCACTTTCACTTCCTCTTCCAAATGAATAACACCACACAATAATCCATAAGACCCATTTTTCATTTCCAATAATACACATTTTCTGGACCATTTATTTCAGTATTTAGCATCAACCACATTAAACTACACAACCCATCATTTATTTATTCATTAATCATTTAAATCCCATTAACCCAAAAAAACCAATCCATTTCAATCAGGATTAAATAATTATGTATTCCATCCCCACTCGGGCATCTAGAACAACGCAACCACACATCAAAAGCAACTCATCATTCCCATTTTATGATCACCTTGTCACCCTACAAGCACATCCAAACAGCCACCACCTCCTCACCCTAAAATCATGGCCACATAACCACAACCTCACCACCTCAAAAGCATGTCCAAACAACCACCACCATGCAACCCTGAAATAAAATCCAAACAACCATCATCTCTCCATCAAAAAATCGTGTTAAAACAACCACCATTTCACCGCCCCAAAAGCATTTCCAAACAACCACCACCTCACCACCTCAAAATCAAGGATAAAAAACTTCCACCTCACTTCCCCAAAATCATGACCAAACAACTACCATCTCTCTACCCCAAGATCATGTACAAAAAACTACCACCTCACCACCCCAAAAAGCATGGCCAAATAACCACCACCTCACAACCCCAAAAGCACAGTCACATCTCACCCATCAGCCCCACATCCCATCAAAATTACACATCGACACCCCATCAGTACGGACACACATAAAAACACTTCAAATATCATTTTATAGATTTGAAAAGGTAATTTTAACACATTTCACTTTATTTCAGGGATGTTTTCACACAATCCATAATCCATGGGAAGTAATTTCATTATCCAAATATAAGTGTTTATCTAATTTCCTTTTTAAGGTGATATCATAACAATCAAAATAGACACAACAATAAGAACACATATAATCCAACACAAATAAATCCCCAAATGTCTATAATTTTCTATGTGGAATCAAGCCTGTATAACTCATCATATCACAATAATATCAAATTTCTAAAAGTATAAAAACCATTCCCCTTTTCTCTCTTCATTTTAAATTATCCAATTATTTTAATTTGATAAAGACAAAAAACCATCTCCCATTGATAAAAAATAGTAAACCCCTCTTTCATGATACATAATAATTAGAAATGAGGTATTCCCTACCTGAAATAATCTTTTCTAACACATTGTGCACCACTTTTGAAGAAGCAATGCCCGTAAAGCATAATTATGCATGTGAAATCACGAATCAATCTACACCGCACCCAAATATCATTAAAATGAATCCTATATCAAATACCAAACCGAAACCACATCATCAAAACAAATCTTTGGGAGAAGAAAAGGATGAAACTAACAAAAAATAATAAAGGTTTTTACCACCGATCACTAATGGAAATCTACCAGATCCAATGAATCAAATTATGGAGAAGAGGACTATAATTACTCTCAAAACCAAATAGGATTCACCAAAACCAAGATATGGGGAAAGGGTACATTTAAATGAATAAAATATACTGAACAAATGGACTTTAAATCCTAAAACCCATTATTTTCATGTTGTGTAAACCTTATGTAATTCAGGTGTTTTCTGAAAATTTCCACTTTCACTAAAAATTACATAGCCTAAGCCTAAATTTTTTACACGTAATGAATTCCTCTTTCATGATGTGAATCCATCTCATGGGTTCCCAATATACCCATATACATGTCTTGAACTAGCTAGATTCACAATCCATAAACCAGAAATTCATGTTATATAAATAATACATGACTTTTATTTTCTGTAACAACTCTTTTGTACCTCTAACCACCATGAAGCCTCCCCAAGTCACCTTTGAAACACCACCAACTCCCAAAAATGGAAAAGTAACAGGTCGATAAGGAATCATCTATTGTATCAGATACCTCTCATACAATTATAACCCTCGGGAATCTAAAACCAAGCCCAGAAAGAAATGGGTATGAAGAACCACCCCACAAGATAGCTCTCAAGGATCTCATCATACTTAAAATGCTACCATTATCCAAACAGGACAAACCAAATAGGCACAAAACATCCCACACAACCTCATAATTGCACCACCATAACCATCTAACCACTACATATCCCAAAAAAACAACTCTCACAACTAATAATTGGTACTACCTTGAATATACAAATCAAGTAATTACCTCCCCCATGTCAAGTTACTTACCTCTTTTTGTGGAACTGACATGCCCATATAGGTTTAATAGAATAATAGTATGATTTTTCTTGATTAGGAATTAGTCCCTCACATTTTCATATGTTGAAACTTTATCTTACATCATATATAAATGGAATCATCACATCTTATAAAATAATAAGATCCAAATATAAAATCATCCATGAAAAAACAAAAAAAGCCAAAAAAACACAAAAAAACTTCAGGTACTAAGAATTAATATACATATCTTACTATCAAGTACTCTCCTTTAGGCCACTATGCCTCCACAGAATAAAAACCAAGGGAATGGTCCATCCACAAAACACTTTCTCTTGGCTATCCCAGATCTCTATTGGTCGCTCCACACATGTTGTGTTGTCCTCAATATTCAACTCTCCTTATTCAATATAATGGGAGTCATCATGAAGATATCGATGAAGCTAAGATATGTGGAACATGTCATGGATAATCTCTAGATTGGTAGGAAATTCCAACTGATATTCCACCTCACCAACTCACCCCAACACCTCAAAGGGCCCAATAAACCTGTGAGAAATCTTACTCCCTCATCCAAAACTCTAATGCCTACAGCGAGGGGAAACCTTTAGTAATATATGGTCCCCAACATAAAACTTCTTGAAACTGAGCCACCTCATCCACATAATTATTTGGAAAAAAAATACATTATTCCTAACACATTGATCACTATGAAATGGGCTGATTTCATCAATAGATCCATGACTATCTAGGTAACATCACAGCCTTCCTATGCTTGGGCTAACCCTATTATTAAATCCAAAGATATTTTATACCATTTCCACTCAAGAATATCCAAAGGTTAAAAAATCACATGGGATGTGATGCTCATCCTTTACCTAATGGAAAACCAAACACCTTGGTATGAACTCCACCACTACTTGTTTCATCCCGGTTTACCAAAATTGTATCCTCGAGACCTGATACATATTGGATACTCCTGGGTGTACCACCAAAGGTGAGTTATGAAACTAAAAAATGACCCCCTCACATATCAAAACTGAAACAAATAGTCTCTCACAAAAAAACATCTGGTTTGGACTATCCACCTACCATCCCTCTGGAGCATTACCATGGCCAACATGATCGTGCCTCACATTTGCCTCTAAGTCTTCCAAACGAGACTCCTCCACCAACCACATCAGATAAGATCGACCCTTCATCAGAAAAAAACATCATCTACCATCAACCACCCTCCCATCTAAATTCAAGGCTACCAGCTTCTCCATTTCTCACCAAGCATCCCCAGACTCCTAAGCGACATCCCTCCATGACTTCCTACTCCATGAGTCATCCATAAAATTCTATTTTTCTAAGGTGTAGAAGATATCATAATTTTAATTTTAAGGAAACTCTGTCAACCTATGTTTAATCAGATTTAGATCACATTGAGAAAAGATATACCTGAATATATTTTGATCTATGAAGACCAAAAAGAGCTCCCTAATGAAGTAATTTTACCACAACTTTAGAGAAAAAAATCGTTGAAAGCTCCAAATCATGGGTGGATTTTCTATCCTCATGGGTACATAACTACCTTGACCCACAGGATATTACTTCACTCTACTACATCAATACACATCCCAATACCAAATGATAACCATAACAAAGCACCTTAAACATCACACCCTCATTAGAAAACTAAACCACTAGAGCACTAACAAACTTCCACTTAGAGTAACCAAATGATTCTTGTTACTGATCAATACACAAAAAATACAATATAAATTAGGCACAAACCTATGATAATAGCATGTTAGACCAAGAAAAATGTGAACCAATTCCATGTTCCTGGGTTCTTCCCAAGAAAAAAATTGCTTAGACCTTTGACATGTCTACTAACACACCCTAATGAGATACCACACACCTAAATAAATCCACCTCTCATATCCAAAACATACACTTTGAAAAATTTACAATAAGATAGTGGAATCAAAGAACCTAAAATAAATCTATGATATGGTCAGAATGTTCCACCTATGACATTGAGTAGATCAAAATATCATTGATGAATGTGAAAATTATCAAGTTTGGGAACACAAAAAACATGGATTTCTTAATCCCAATGAACACAACATGTGTGTTTGTAACACAAAACAACATGACTACAAACTCAAAGTTACCATACCTATATCTGAAGGTATTATTTAGGATATCTCTCTCCTTCAACCTCAAATGGTGATATCCAGACTACATATTGTTCATATAAAATCAACTCACCCCTCTAAGATAGATGAAAATATTTTATATCCTTAGAAGACGGTAATGGTTCTTGACTGTCACATGATTCAAACTCCAATAGTCTATAAACAACCTCAGAATATCATTTTCCATATCGGTGAAAAACATTGAAGCACCCCATGGTGACATAATAGGTCAGATTAAATGATTCTACATCAGATCAACTAACTGAATCTTCAACTCCCACAACATTTATGGTTCTATCTGATAAGGATCCTCCTAAATATAAGAATAACTATGTTGTAATTTTATCCAAAATGAAACATCACGTCAAGGGGGTAGCATCACAACCTACTAGTGGAAATAATTGAGAAATTACCCAATGACCCTAGGGACTCCCATGATCCCAGTGTCCACTAATTCCACTAAAAAATCATCCATAAAATAATGATAGGGATCCACACACTGAATTCTCACCTGATAACCCCAGTCTCCAATGAAAACAACATACTAACCATCCACATCTAAAAATTATACTCTCCACGAAAAAAAATCATTAACAACATGTAGAAAATACAAAAAGTCAATTATTAGGATGACATTGTATGTCTTCATCTGTAATAAGAAAATATCCCCATGGGACTAATGTGGCCTCACCATCATTATATACACCTAGCACACATCAAACAAGCATGTATAGCCTCTGACTGGCATATTCAACACCCTGGGTATGGGAAGACTCTCTACATCTAGTCATAGAGCATATAATAGACCGGGAAAAACAAAGTATTGTGAAGCTCCAAAATAAAACAAGGCACTAACAACAGTTAATGACAAACTGAGTGTACCCTGAACAATCTATGACCACTCTAGAATTGTTTTATCCACTGTGTGAAACTAAAAACACCCAAATTCTCAATATATCTACTGAACACCATCTCCATGACCACACATGGGTTGAGTTCAATGAACACAAGGAACATACTGAGATCAGCCTTTACCCACTCCATATCACCTTGACAGAGCATAATCTAGCTTCCATGATACTAAAACGGTCTCACATGAAACAATTATGGAGGTTGGCACTAAACCGTTCAGCCTCAACAAAACTAAGATTTAAGAACCATTGGGAATTGGTTCTGGCTATTGACATGAACCCCACAGAAAAAATAAATTACTCTAAATTCCCTAATAAAATCATGGAAACCATTAGCCCTATATGGTCAGAAGAGAAGCTATTAAGGTCGAATCCTCGTCGGTCGAAACCTCTATAATCCTAGTTCCTAATACCTACCACTAACAACCCTTCTCCACAAGGAACCATTCTGATTCACCTCTCATGGTAAACCTCCTAGAAGGTTCATCCACTTGATCACCTCTACCTTATTCTGAACATCCAGATACAATTGAAATGTAAAAGTAGTAATTAAATACTATATTGAAAGATGTAGTTCTTTAACAATACATCTTTCATGAGACTCCTTATGTAAAAAAATTCTAGGTAAAAATGAAGAATTTCTTTAAACTTGATTCCCAACCCTCACACTGACATAATCCCCTATTTGGGAGAAATAATCTCCTACCTATTTAGAGAATTCATGGTTGATGAAAGTAACTCTACCTTAAAATTTTTATAAAATTCGACCCATGAAACATCTGCCTCCTTCTGCTCACCAGATATAGTGTCCACCACTAATGCACAGCTCCTCAACTTCCAAAAGGAAAATGTATCCCACCAGGGCCTGGATCAAACTAGAATTAATCTCGAACTCCTCCACCCAACTCTTTTTTCCCGTGAACGAAACACTTACCTTTTACATAGCCAAACTCTAACATTTTAAGGAACCCAAAACCCAATATCATGCCTCATCCTCCTATATTTGGTAAACCCAATGGTGATTAATCATATCATCCTACTAAACCTAAACTACTAAGAAAATCATTGATGATGAATAAGAACCATAGCTAAAAAGAAAACAATAATTTCATAATCCCGGTAGTATGTAATATTTTTTGATTTATTTTAATTCACCTTATTCATTTTAACCTTCCTAAAATAACCCAACTAAAATATGAAAACAATTCATCATGATGTAGGGACCTCTCCTAATTCTCTACACTTCAAACAGGTCCACCTCACTTGGTCATTTGATAAGATCATAGTTCATGAACTGGATCATGGGGCCATAAAATATCATTTCCTAGTAGGTCTCTCTAGCCTATGTCACACATCAAGGTTAACTAGAACTATTTCCATACCCACCCATGAAATATTCACTATTCCTAACTCTGAACTCCATCCTATCTCTGAATCATCACCTCTGATACCACTCGGTCATGACCCCCTCCTGCCAAAGATACTATAATAAAGGGAGAGTGATAATGACCCAAGAGTCCCACCTCTAGTTGGCACCGGGTTAGTGACTAACACCTAGGGTATAAAAATATATTGAAATGGGAGGCATTAACCTATATAATAATATAATATAGGAAGATAAGATGAATCTTTTAAAAGAAAATCCATGACATAATATAAAAAGAAACCAAAACTATATCACATACATGTATAAATAAAAATCATATAGATAAAGGTATTGAAAAGTAAAATACCCGAAAGTAAAGTTAAATCAGTTATATAGAAACTATCCAAATACCCAAGAAATTAATTTCTATCATGGTCCATGTAATCCAATAGTAAACCTAAAAATCAGTTCATAAATATAGTGTGAGTATACAAGTATTCTCAGTAAGAAAACAAAATTCTCTCATGCATATGTGAAAGAAGAATACTTGTTCACCCATGAGTAAATAGTATAACCAAAAACACCTAAATAGGTTAAATATCCATCCCAACCTCACCAGGGCATGCTCACCAAATAACATAATCGAAGTATAATAACATTATATGAATCTTATCAATAAAACGTTCCATGGACTTCTTTCCCATGGATTTTATGCTCTCTCACCCCAATTTCATATGTCCTAGTAATCCCATATCTTATAAATAACATATTCCAACACCCTGAAACATAGTCACATCATGATCAAAAGCACCTGGGCCACCGTCCCACTACACTGTCATATCATATCTCTCCTAAACACACTTGGGTCATCACATCTCAACCCTAAATAGAGTAGTAGGGAATTCTGGAAATGAATGAAATCAAATATTACCTCCTCCTACCATACATGTACCCCACCATAAGCTACCCCACAACATGGATATATCACATATTTCCAAAAAACACTTGGTTCACCGCCCTATAGCACAGTCACATCACATCTCCCCTGAAAAAACATGGGCCACCACCCCACAGCATGATCTGTCACATATCAACCGAAAACACCTAGGCCATTATGTAGTGCACTAAAAGACGTCTATCCATAATATCATGTAAGTATCTACTTTCCTATATGATAGAGTATGTAGTCATTCATCCAAACTCTTCACCAGTTTTTTATGGGAAAAAACCCCCATGTGAATATATGGGTGTTGGAACATGGTACTCGATGCGGGTGGGTTGGGTATATAATTCACAAGGAATATACAAGCATATACATATAGTCATACGCAATCCCAAACTATGGGTTCAAAACCAAACACTAGGAAAATAATGACATCCCCAATTTTCGTTCCACCTCTAAATGCATTACACCACACAACAAGTCACAAGCCTCATTTTTTAATTTCAACCAAACCCTTTATCCAACCCATTCATTTCAATGTTAATTATTATCCACATTAAACCACACAACCCATAATTTATTTTTTTCATTAATCATTTCCATAACATTAATTATACCAAACACCAATTATCTAAAATCGTTATTAAATAATTATTTATTCCACCGCAACCAAGGAATGTAGGACAACAGAACCACACATCACAAGAAGCTCATCATCCCCTTTATACCATCACCTCACCACCCCACAAGCATAGAATAACAACCACCACCTCACTTCCCCCAAAAACATGGCTAAATAACCACTACCTCCCCACCCCAAAAGAATGGCCAAACAACCACCCCCTCGTTGACTAAAAATCACGGCCTAAAAATCACTACCTTCTCACCCCAAAAGAATAACCAAACAACCACCAACTCACCACCCCAAAAGTACAACCATATCTCACCCATCAGTACCACGTTGTATCACAATCACACATCCCCTGCCCAAAATAATGGCCACGCATCATAACACATCAAAGATTATTGAATAGATTTAACAAGGGGATTTTATCACATTTCACTTTCTTTTAGGGTCATTATCACACAATATATAATCCAATGGAAAACATTTAATTATCCAAATATAAGTGGTTATCCAATTTCCGTTTTAGGGTAATATCAAAACAATCAAAATAGACACAACAATCACAACACATCTCAACCAGAAAAAAAAATCCTCCAATAACCATAATTATCAGTAGGGCATAAATCCCATAAAATCCATAATATCATAATAATATTAATTTTTTAAAATCGTATGAATCACTCCCCTTCCCCCCTTCAATTTCAATTAACTAATTCTTTATCTTTGATTAAGGCAGCACACCCATATCCTATAGATAAATACGAGTAAACACTCTCATATGATACATAATAAAAATAAATGATGGATTACCTATATCAAAGAATCTTTTCGAACACACTATGAACCGCATGGTGATGTAGAATCACATATAAAACACAACCTCACATGGGAAGCCACTGATCAACCTACACCGCACACAAAGATTATAAAAACACATCCCAACTCACACCCCAAATCAAAACCACATCACCATAGTAGATCTTCAAGAGAATAAAAAGAGGAAAATAACCATGAATAATGAAGTGAAAACCGCCAAAATCTAATGGGAATCCACTGGATCTAATGAATCAAAGTAGGGATTATAGGGATGGAATTCCCCCCAAAACCACCAAGGGTTCACCGCAACCGAGATAGGAGGAAAGGGTATGGATGAATTACTAAAATTGGTTAAACAAAAGGACCATAAATCCTAGAACTTTCTAGTTTTATTTCATTTTAACCTTACACAGTGTGTAATTCACATGTTTTTTGAAATTTTTTACTTTTATTCCAAAATCATGTTACATCATCTTGAATTGATTTCACATAATGAATTCCACTTTCACAATGTAAATTCATATCATGAGTCCCCCTATTCTAGCATACATGTTGTGAACCAATCATCTTTTCAAGATGTGAACCAAAAATTCACATCATGTAAATAATACATGACATCTATTTCCTGTAAAATCTATTTTGTACCTCCAACCACCACGTAACCACCTCTAGCATCCTTCAAAACACCTCCAATAGAAAAAATCAAAAATGTAATAATCTTGGAAGTAAAGATCCATTATAATTATAAATATATTTATTATATTATAATTCAAGACTTGATATATACAACATATAAAGGAATATAGGTTCATCAATTAAAACATGTCTTAAAGAAGGAAGTTCGATACAAGAATCCCTTACAACTTGGGTAATTATTAAATCAAAAATCCTTTGAATGAAATAACATAACATGATTCTATAAAACCCATAATTTCCATGAAATAGTATGTGAAATTTACTTCATGGGGAATTAAATACACCATATAAAATAAAACATGGTGCATGACATGAATTATGTCACAAATAATTGAAATTAACACAATAAAATCCCTTTAAACTTTTATGACAATTGAATAAATGTATTATGAATGAGATAACTTCAAAGGATCACTAAATATCATGATAAAAGATTCATTAATGATATAATATCTCAATAGGAATTATATACTTCATATAAAATGAAGTAGGTCATAATACATAACACGAGTCAAAGAAAGAAAATTGAGATGAATAATCCTTCCAAAGATCGTGACACTGATGTGGGAAATAATCATTGAGGTGATTATGTGTAGTTACTTTAAAACCAAATTAAATAAATTAAAATAAAAAATAATATAATAGTACTACCTTTTACACATAATCATGGCATAAAAAAGTCAATGAATAAGTGTTATAATCCAATGAAATGAAGTGGAGTTAAGAAACCCCTTTCCTCGAGTCTATACTTTCTATGTATGTCCATTAATTTATTATATAAAAAATATATACTAATTATTTACTTGTTTAGTAGAACTTTCTTGTTTTATTTATTTATTAATAATACATTTATTTCATTAATTAAAATGAAAATTTTAATTTCTTAAATTGTTAAGTCTATGTTGGGTGTTTTGAGGATGTACTTTTCATAATTTTAAAATGAGTTTGGTAGGTTGACTTTGGTCAAAAGGTTAATTGATTCATTATCTCAAGATTAATAATCATGAAATAATTATCATTTTTAAAAATAAAATATAATTTTATAATCACCCTTAAAATATGGACATGAAAAAAATTGCATTGCTTCAGGGATGTGGTATTCCACACGTACGCATGAGTGACATTATCATTTTTTAATGGGTTGAACGGTAAGAAATTAAGTAATATATTATATTAACAGAACCATAATTTTTTCATAAATATAATATATATTTATTAAATTCATCATAATAAACATCCTTGGGATTTGGTGATGAAAAACAAAATGCATCACTTTGTGGGGTTAGTAATCCATATGTACGCATAAGCTATGTTTTCATTTACCATAGGATAGAAAAGTATTTGAAATGGGGTTATAACATAATAATAATAATAAAATTTAAGTATATGAAAAATAATGATTCTATTATTTCATCATGGTTGAAGAATAATTAAAGGGGGAGGAAGAATAAATAAACATGAAATAGGTTAGTTATGACATATACCTACTCCTCGGATAACCACTTTGGATTACACCTTACTCATTTTAGGTTTGTTATTTTGGTGTCAAAAAATATCTATAAGACATAGGTAGGTATTTTTTTAGAGATATTTGGTTAGGTATTTTCAGAAATATAGTGCTCAAGATGTGTGATGAAGAGAGGATAGGGTGTTCCCTTTATTAGTGAGGGGAGGGGCAACCTTGGAATTACTTAAAGAATTAAATTAATATAAATTAATTTTAAGTTTAAAGTGGAAAAAATTTGAAAATTTTCAAATATAGTAATATTAATAGTTGAAATAATATCGTTCAGTAAAATTGGGAGAATTTTATGTGATATTTTCACCTATATCTCCTATTTTTAACCCTCGCTAACCATTTTGATGATTATGGCGATATCAAAAAAATTTACTCTATAGGAGACAAGAATGTTACTATAAATGGAAAATTGAACTATAATTGGAAAATGGATTACATTATAGACTATATACCATTAAATTGGACAAATATAATAAATTATTAATTTTAAATCAATAAATATAATATAATTTAACATAAAATACAATTAAAGTCATTTTCAGGACAATTCACACAGTTTGACTTTAACGACATCAAGGTAGAAATTTAATTAAAATATAAAATGTTAACAAATCATTTATTTGTTATATTTTAATAAATAAATTAAAAATAATAATTCACCCAAATTTTATTAATCTTAATATTTTTTTTAAAACATTTACTTGATTTTTCGATTAGTTAAACTTGCACTGTATCGACGTTGCGTAAGAATTTAAGTTAATTATTCCATCACTAATAAATATATATTACCATGATAAAAAACATTATATAATATTCAAAATAACTATTTATAAGCAAAAATAACCTCCTTTTATCCTTAAGAAAAAAAATTATTGTTATTAAAATAAAGAGAGTGACATTTTGGATTATTTTTTACTTAAAATAATATTAAGGTTATTATCAATGTAAAATTTCATTAAGTTTCCATATATTATAAAAATGGTTTATTATGGTGGAAAAACTCATTAATTAGAAATAATGATGGTTTTATATAGATTTTAAATCCTTATCGAATTATTTTTAACATTAATTACCTGATTTACCCTTATCGAGGTGAAAAATATTTACCGCATTTACTATTCATTACGACCAAAAATAAAGTTGACCTATTTAAAAAATATTGACACAATGAATAAAAATATAAAATATATTTTATAAAGTTCAAAATATATAGGTTGTAGAAATTACATTTAATATAAATACCAAAAAATCATGAAAAATATTTTTGAGAAAAACACATGATTTTAGCATAAAAATCATTTCACCTTAAAATCAAGTAAAAAAGTTGATTTCCACAATTTTTTTTGATTAAATAAAAAATATTAAGTTTTCAATAGTTTTTTATCCATAAAAAACAAATGGAACCTTCCAACCATACCATTATATGTAATGACCCAAAAAAATAATTTGAATAAAATATAATTTATGTTCATAAAAGTAAAGCATGGGTTTCCAAATTCCAAATAATGTTTTAAAATAAATTATTTAACTTATATAAAATATATTTGACCAATAAAAAGGGTTCAAAATTTATTAATTCTTGATTAAATCATAATAATATCATAAAAATTTCATTATTTGAAAAAATGGCATTTTTACTATCATACAAAAATCAATCTTTTCATAAAAAACCCAAAATTTCACCCTAAGATAATTTAGATATGTTGAGTTCAAAAATGATATCATTTTTATAAACTATAATTTATAAAATTGTTTAAATTAATTATAATATTTTCTTATAAAAATCAATAAACACATTTTAGAAGAGAACATATATTTAAACCATAATATGATTTTACTGAAAATTGGGTACTTATTTATTATGAATTAATCAATAAATTTTCATTATAGAGAATATTTATAATTATTTTTCATTATGTGGTTGTTTCTATGTGTACCACCAATTTTATGGGTTGGTTATAATGGTTACATTTAAATAATAATATTTTTATTATATTTTATAATTTTCTTAAAGCTCGATGTTGTGTGTTAGGAAAGATATTGACAATAGTATTATTCTAAACTAAATCTTTAGGGTGTTATATTCTACCCCACATAAATAAATTTTTTCCTCGTAATTTTATCACCTTCTTGAATAAATTTTTTAAAAAATTTTATTTAAATCAATTCAAGGGAGTGGAATATAAAGTATATGATCATGAAAGGAAAAATCTTTTTAATATTTAAAAATAACATTGTTGAAAACCCACATTTTAAAAAGGGATAATAAAATATAATTTTTAAAATAGGAAGGGGGAAAATGAAGATCATATGGAATAACACATAATAGGTTTCCTAGATTAGGATAACCTCAATGAGAAGTGAAAATATATACAAGGAGGAAAATAATAATGACTAAATAATGATGGAGAGTGAAAGAAAACATTGATCATGAGAAATTAAATAACCAAAAATACATAAACCAATTAAGTATGAAAATGGCCATCAATTCATAGAAGATGAAGGTAATATGATAACATTTTTATTTTAAGATTCTTTCACCAGAGTTGAGGAGTTCCTTCACTATCTTGACTAAGAACATATGGGAATATACATACTTGATTTTATTAAAATACATAAATAAAATTTAATCCTTTGGTTGTGTTTTTCAATTAGGATCCACATTTATCTCATATTATAATCTAGTTGATGAGCATGAATATTTAATACTTAAAGCACTATAATCAATTTTTGATTGACCATGAGGTATGTAAAAGGATGAAAATATTTTCTAAAATTCATTACAAAAATAAAAATGGTTAGAACATGGTAATATAATTCCAAAAATGAATAAACCTTAATATAATGGAATAATACATTAATCTCCAAAATTAATCATTAATACCCAGAGTTGGAATTAAATCATTCCAAAAATAATCAACAACATATCCTAAATAACATAAATAAGAACATATTAACCTTAGAAGTTATCTTTTAGAATTTAGCTTACATAACAAAAATTCAATATAATTCTTACCAAATAATCCTTCATGTTAAATCACATGACACGCCTAAGGGTTACGTGTACATCAAACCAATAAAATGCCACGCAAAATATTATTAATCACTTTAAAACCCCAATATTTAAAACTTCAAAAATAGTTTCTATTCCTTTTAAATTTAGATCAACCTTAAAATTATAAACTGATGATGGTATCCATAAATCTTAAGTTAATGTCACATGAAAACATCTTAATATCAAAAGTTCTATAAAACATAATCTTTACATTTTTGGATTTCATACCAATAAATTTAACCCAATTTTATCCATATAAACCACACAATATCAAATGGAAATATTTAATCACATAAATTCCTGAGAACCTTTTAGATTTATAGTTTTATAGAATTAGTTAAAACTCTTACATAACAATACCCATGTCTTCAATTGATATTTTTTCTATTATTCCCTACTTTTATTATTTAAAATTATGTCTTCAACACATACAATGATATTATTCAAACATAAAACATTTCTAGACATAATTCATTTAACATTAATCTTAATAAGAGAATTAAATTCAAAACAGAAGAAGGGTGAGATAAAATTCAAAATAAGGGTAAACATAATCATTAGCAATTTAATTTCATCAATGAGGATAAGATAATAAAAATGTTATAATGACATAATCAAATTTAATGTCTATAATATAAGATAATTCATGACTATAAGAACCTATATAAGAAATAATAATATATGGAATATAGATTTAACATAAAATTAGGGTCATATAAGTCAACAATAATGAGCCACATGAAAAGAATCTTTGAGAAAAGGGTCTATTAGAACAAATTTAGAGCATTTAAGAACAATTAAGGTGTCATGTAACGTCAAACCTTAATCATGGATTCACCTAACTAGATAATTCCCATATATGTTTGGATTTACCTATAATTAATCAACTTTGTCATATCTTAAGAGTAACTTACAATCAGTTAACTCTATCGTCTCTTCTGAGTAACATTACTTCATCATCTCTTTAGAGTAACTTTGATCTAGTTAACTTATATCATTACCCAAATGCATTATAGGTATATAAAATTCTCTCCTATAACATATCATAAAAATACCCGTGAGGATTTGGGTTTACTCCCCAATACCACTTTCATCAAACATTTGCAAGTACCATATCATGAAACAGAACATAAGGATTCTTTCATTTCAATAAAATATCCTTATCTTGATTTACTCATGAAAAAGAAACTAGTTTCCTAATAATATATTTAAAATATCCTCATAAACAATTATAAGAAAAGAATTTAATGGTTTTATATGATCATATCCCATATGAATCATATGAATCATTAAAGGATTTTAACATAGATAAAAAACCCTTTAAAATATCTTTCCAATATTTCTTTGGAAACATGAGAAAATATCATTTTCCATTAATAAAAATTTAACTAAAAAAACATAATACTTAGATAATAAATTTCTTTTAAAATAACCATGTTACATAAGAAAGTAATCTATATATAAATGAATGGTTGAAACAGAATGAAAATCTGTTCATGGAATCAATTTTAAAAAATAATCATTATTTTCAAACTTTTGTAATGAGAGACAAAAGTGAACCATGTGAAAATTGTTAAGAAATTTCATATGAAAACCTTTTAAAATATGTTCATAGATCATGAAAAAAAACTTTACTAAATCCATCATGTTTAAAAATTAATATTACTGAAATAATATAATGAACATATATGAATATGGTTAAATGTCTTTAAAAACCTTAAGAGAAAAAATTAAAATAAATTTTATTTATGGTATTTTAAAACCCAAAACCCTTTTAAAGTAAGGACATAATATTAATATAAAATAAAATGAGTATAGAAATATTCAATATATTATATTTCAATAGTCTTTATATACAAAATATAAATGAATATAGGTGCATAAATAAAAACATGTCTCGAAGAAGGATGTTTGAGATGAGAAACCCCTACAACTTGGGTAATGCATGAATCAAAAATCTATTGAATGAAATAAATTAGAATTATTATATAAAAAATATTATTCAAATTAAATAATATGTGAACAAAATTCATGTTTCAAAAAGTAATCCATATAAAATAATACATGTTGCATAACATGAATTATGTCTGATGGAAATGAAATTGAGACCATGAAAACCCTTAAAACTGTTATAAAATTTGAATCAATATATAATGAAATAGAATACTTAAAAGGAATATTAAATATCATGGAAAATAATTAATTCATGATATAATATATAAATAGGTGGGATATTCACCTTCTGAAATTAAGTAGGTTCATAATATGAAACATGACTCAAAGATACAATATTGAGATAAATAATCCTAACAAAGATTGTATCACTGAAGTGAGAATTAATCATTGATTTGACTATATGGAAAAACTATAAAATCACATAAAACATGTGTAAATACAATATAATATAATAATATTTAATTTCATACATAATCATTTTGTAACAAAGTCAACGAAGAAGTGTTCTAATCTAATGAAAGGAATTAGATTTAAGAAAACCCTTACCTCAAGTCTATACTTTTTCTGTACATCCATTACTTTAACATATAATAAATTTATATTAATTTTTTAATTTTTTAATAATTTTTTATAGGTTCATTAACTTATCATTAAACCATTTATTTCATTTATTATAATGAAAATTTTAATTTCCTAATTGGTTAAGTCTATGTTTAGTGTTTAAAGGACATTTAGTTCATAATTGCAAAATGACTTTGGAAGGTTGGCCATGGATAAAGGTTTCATTATTACATCATATCTAGAATAATAATAATAAAATAAAATTATCATTTTTATAAATAAAATATAATTTTAAAATCATCCATGAAATGCATACATGAAAATGATTTATATCTCTTCGTGGAGGTGATATTATGCATGTATGCACAAGCGACATTATCATTTTTTAACAGGATAATGGGTAAGAAGGTAAGTAATATATTATATTCCAAAAAAATAATTATTTAATGAATATAATTTATATTTATTAAATAAATTATAATAAACATCCTTGTGAGTTGGGCATGAAAAAAAAATATCACTTCATGGAGATGGTAATAAACTTATACACATGAGCGATGTTTTCATTTCTCATGGAATAGAAAAGGGGATAAAAAGGAGATGTACCATAATAATAATAAAATTTAAGTATATTTAATATTATTATTTTATTATATAATCTTGTTTAAATAATATTTGAAATATTAAAAGGAAGAAATAAATATGAAAAAGTTTGGTTAGGCCATATACCTTCTCATCTGATAACCATTTTGTCTTGCACCTTAATCCTTAAAGGTTTGGTCTTTTGGTAATAACAAGACCTCTAGGACGTGGGTAATATGTTGGGGAGAGATTTGGGTTGGTATTTACTTAAATATACTACTAAAAATTAGTTTTTAATAGATTATACGAGGTTACCTTCTATAAGTGAGGGGAGGAGCACACTTGGATTCACTTAAAGTATTAAGTTAATAAAAATTAATATTTGTGTTAAAATGGAAAAAAATTGGAAATAGTTAAAATATAGAATGATTCTGAGTATAAATGATCTCAAAAAAACAATTATAAGTTAAGTTTATTTTTTCACCCATATCTATTAGTTTTAACCCCCCCCCCCCCTGGTTAACCCTTTTGATGATTATCATGGTGTCAAGGTTTTTTACTCTCTAGGAGTCCACAAATTTTCTATAAATTTAAAATTGACCCATAAATAGAAAATTTTTGATATGATCATCCATATCTCATTCTCTTAGACAAATAAAATATTATTTAACATAATATACCATTAAAGACATTTTTAATACTATTTACACAGTTTGACTTTAATGGCATCAAGATACAAATGGAATTTAAATATAAAATTTTATAAATAAATAATATTTTTTATTTATATTAAAATTTATGAAAAATAATAATTAATTCAAATTTTATTACCTTAAATGCTTTTTAAAATCATTTAATTGATTTTTCTATTACTTAAACAAACACTATGTCAATATTTCATGATAATTTTAGGTAATTATTTAATCAGTAAAAATTAAATATAAATTAAAATTATTAAAAATTCATTAGCATTTAAAATAAATATTTATTAAATAAAATAATAAAATTTTATTCCTATGGGGAAATATTAGAGTTATTAAAACAGAGATTGTGATATTTTATATTTATTCTTTAGTTAGAATAATATATGGTCATTATCAAAGAAAAATGACACCAAATTTCCATATAGTGAATATTAGAAGAGGATGGTAAAACTAAACACATAAATTATAAATAATATAGGTATTATATATTATTTTTAAAGGATTGTCACATTTTTTAACCTTAATTACCCAATTTATCTTTACTAGGGTGACAAATATTTTCCATGATTACAATTCATTATGACCAAAAATAAATTTTTACTTATTAAAAAGGTTATAAATTATGATTAAAATAGGGAATTCATTTAATAAAATTCAAAACCTATATGTGGCATAAATTACATTTAATTTAAGAACCCAAAACACTTGAAAAAAAGTTTTTAACAAAATATCTAATTTTAGAGTAAAAATCATTTCACCATAAAATCAAGTAAGAAGTTGATTTATATAATTTTTTTCATTAAATTGTTAATAAAAGAAGTTTTTTATACTTTTTTATTGATACAAAATCAATTTTAACCTTCCAACCATACCATTAAATACAAATACCCAAAAAAATTCAATTTGAATAAAATGTAATTTATCTTCATAAAATTTAATCATGGGTTTCCAAATTAAAAATAATATTTTAAAACACATTATTTAAATCTTTTAACATATATTTTGTTGATAAAAAAGTGTTTAAAATATATTAATTAATGATTAAATCATAATAATATCATAAAAGTGGAACTATTTGAAAAAACAGTATTTTCACTATTCACCCAAAAATAAATATTTTAAGAAAAAATACAAAATTTCACCCTAAGATGATTTTGATATTATAATTTTCAAAATTATATCCTTATTTTCAAATATATTTTATAAAATTTTTAGCAATAATTTTTAATATTCTTTTAAAAAGGGAAGAAAATCCATTTTTGATGAAAACATATTTTTGAAGCATAAAATGACTTTACTAAAATTTGAGTACTTATTTATTATAAATTAATCAATAAATTTTAATTATACAATAGCTTCATAAATAATTTTCATTATATGTTTATTATTATTAAAAACGTCAATTTAAAAGTCAGGTTATAACGGTCACATTTAAATAATAATATTTTTATTGTATATGAAAATTTACTAAAAGCATGATGTTGTGTGTGTTGAGAAAGCTATCAAGAATGGTATTTTTTTTAAACTAAATTTTTGGGATGTTAAAAATGTGTTATATTCTATGTTTATGTGGTAAAAAATATTTTGGGATACAGGTCCTCGCATTTCATGTTAGGAATGACCCTATAAAATTTTGTTTTTCATCTACCTTGAACTCATTTTATTTATAATGTTATGAGATTAAGAATAATTTTTGAATATATTTTGTGAATATTAGGTATTATATATGTAAGTAATTTAATTATATCTTAATTATACTCTCCCAAGGGAGAGGAAATTATGGTCAGACCACCCACTAGCATGAGGATTATCCTTTTTTCTAGAAAGTTTATAGATTGTCTATATGTCGCTCTAGGTTTACTCATGTGGATATTGTCAATATCATATGAATCTATAAATTTACATGATAATTTAATATACATAATATAAGATATGAATTTGGATATGTATGAAGGTACTTTTCTTATTTTTTGGGTGAGTAACATAAACATCTAAACTGTGTAAATAGTTTCACATTAATGTGGTGTGAACATATTAATTTTGAAAGATCCCATGTTTTCTTGAGGTATGGATATTTTCCTTTTTGGTTAGATTCTTGTTCACTTTACTACTTTTTTCTTAGACCCAAAGCTGGGTTGTGGTCTGGTTGGGTAGTAATTGGGAAAAAGGGGGATGAAGGGTTGTAGACTGGATGCAGGCTAATTACATAACATGTAATTGGGATACAGGTTGTGTAATCCTATTACTCAACATGTAATTTTCTGAACAGGACCATTCACGACGTGTATGTTTTCTTTTCCAGAAAAGTAAAATTAGGAATTACATTCCTTGTAAGGAAATTACAGGTCATGTAATTTCCATATAGTTTTTTTAAATAGACGAAGTATCCTCTAATTTCTAGTTAGAATCTCTTTTTCCCTCTTCTAAAGCCTAAAACCCCTTGTTTATGGTTTTTTAGATCAACCTCCCATTCAAACTCTGATTCTACCACTATCAGTCACATTGGAACAACATCGGTAAGTACTCAATTCCTTTTTATCTTTTCTTGATTCTTTAGAACAAAGGTTGTGCAATTTGTATTTAGGATCATTTTCTCTAATTTCTATTTATTTATCCATTATTCATATTTATCCTAAACCGAGATGAATCAGGACTTGATACTAGATGATAAATCTACTACTAAGCTAAGGTAGGTGGTCTATACTTTTTTTCAACTTTTAATGATTTATAGGGTCATCGGCATTTTTTGCCTATATTAATTATTTGGGTGGTCCTAGTTTTGAAATGTAAATCCGAAATAGATATAGTAGGACCTATTAGGGATTCCCTTAGGTTCGTAGAGATATGTTGGAAGCTTTTTCCCCCAACCGAAGCCCACCCAAGGGGTTTTTCATGCCTTTGATTTGGTTTTGACCATTGATAAACCACTGAAGGTCTGTGTATTCAAGTTTTCCTAGTGTGAGGATGATCATTTGTAATTTAATGATGTTGGTTTGCATTCTTAAGAAATATTTTTCCTCCTTTCCTTATGTTACCATAATATTCCATACTTAACTTGATTAAATGGTATGAATTTAATTTGTTAAATGTGTTGTTATACTCGTTGTTTATTTTAGATTTCTTAAATGGATAATGGTGATAAATCTGTGGGTATATTTACGTGGATTGATTTAAATGAAATAGATTTTATGAGTGGGTTGACACATATGGTTTTGAATAGTTTTTAAGATGATATGAATTCATGATAGTTTAAATAGATGCCATGGATGGATCTCCATGGACCTAGAACACGGTAGTGGATGCCTTAGTTGAGTATAAACCTTGTGTATTGATTCCATGGGATGCCTCGGGCTTTTGTATCCCTTGGATATGTATTTCTTGGAATTGTGTAGGAAATTTCAGTACACATTCTCCTAGGATTCCAACCAGTGTCTATACTGAGTTTCCATCAAGATGCTCTCAAGACTCGAGGAGGATTCCTTGATCTTTAACACCTTGGATCCGACACTTTGTGGTCTTCACATCACTATATGGAAAGGCCATGGAAATTTGGATACACTTCATTATAAGGAAAGGTCATGGAAATTGTAGTACACTTCATTATACAGTACGGTCATGGGATATCTGACTTTGGTTTTATGGAAAGGTCTTGGGTTTTTTATATGGCTTCTTTTTCAACAAGTCCATGTGGATAGGGTATGGATGGTTGTATTGTGAGTCCACATTGTTTGTTTATATTTCTTATAGATGCCTTTAAATAGTTGAAAATTATTACAGGGATCCTTGAGAGGCTATTTGGTATTTCTAGTTGTTGTAGACATATTCTATGGGTATTCACACTTATATTACTACCTAATTACATTTGTTTAGCTTATTGTATTTTTATTCTTAGAAAATTATAGATCATTTGGTGGAAACCTACTAGGATTTTTATCTCACACCCTTTTTGGGCCTCCTTTGGGACCCAAATAGATTATATGGTTATAGGTTATGGTAAGGGAAAGCACCCTAGTACTGGTTGTTGATCATTTCTTTAGAGTAGGGGAGCATGGGACCAAGTTGAGGCTTTTGATGTTACATGTACTTTTTTGTATTTTTGTTATTTTGGATACTTGTATAGTGTTATATTGTTATGTACCTATTTTGGTTGTTTTGTAGACACATGTACCATTTACATGATTGAATATGAGACACTGCTAGCTTGTTTTTTATATTCATGTATTGCTTGTCTACATTATCTATTTTCTAATTATTGTATCTACTTACACTATTAAATGTTATTGAATTACACTATTATATACTCTAGTAATGAGGAAATAGTCTCCTCAATGACTCACCTAGTCCCTCACTGCTAGTCTGCACCCTCGTTTTTTGGGGAGATGTACTAGAGGCCTTGTAGCAAACTGAGCGTGGGGAACTGTTGAGTGGAATCTAGGATCGAGACATTACAAGGTGTTATCAGAGGACATTAAATTCTAATTTGACTTAATTTTTGGTGATAATAGATAGTTATAGGATGGAAATGGAATTTGGTAATGATTTTTTCTTAGGCATAGCTAACCCGTGTACTGGGAAAAGCCAAATTTCCCCAAGTGATATAACAATTACTAGTTTTGACTATTATAGTGTATTTGATTTCAGTATTGGGTAACACACGTGATTTAGGTTGTTACTATTTATATAATTGTGGTTATATATCTATTGAAACTCTATGAGATGGTGGTATGCCATCTCATTCATCATATAGGCACCTTGTTAGAGATCACATGTCATGTATTATGCCATTCCATTTAGGATGAATTACTTGACGCATGATTTTGTGATAGGTGATGTGATAGTTTCATCTACAATTGTGATAGAATTTTTTATATAGATAGAGGAGTGACATCATCTTTCAATTCATAAGGTGTATGGTCCCTTATGAATTTGGAAAGTATACACCATTTTAAATTCAATTGTTAAATTGAATTTGAGATGTATAGATTGTATGGGAGTAAAATTTTAGTTAATGAGGTGTTATGGGCCCTCAAGGATCAGAACATGGTTGAACATTGATAAAATCATCTGAACAAATGATTTCTAAATAGAAAATGAAATGGAAAATAGAGAATTAATCTATACCAGACTTTTTGAGTGGGAAAGAGGCAGTGTTTCTAGTTGTGTTGTGAATATTCCTTATAAAGTCATGGCTTTAGGAGTGGGTCGTCGGTTCTGACGTGGTCTTAGGAGGGTTTTGACATGTCCTACACTTTGGATCTATAACTTTGATATAGTTCCTTTGTGAGGAATGTATTTGGAATGGCAGAGGCAGGCCACCATGAAGTCCTCCAAGGATACACTGTAAGGGAGGCAATGACCACACTCCGAAGGTAGTGGGCCATGGGCTACTAGTTGATCCTCCTTTAGTGCCAGCTATGGCGCCATCTATTATTCTAGACACAGGTTCTAACACACATTTTTGCAAGGGGTTATTTCTCTATATGAAAAATTTCAAGGTTCACTGTAACCTCCCTTGGATATAGCTGAGCTGACATCGGTGTTCTAGCAGCAGCAGCATCCTATATTTTCATGGGATGGAAGTCCACGGGCTATTGAACTGTGTCTTAAGACCTTGCTATATATTTTTGAGAATTTAAGGACACCTCTTGAGGGGAGGGTAAATCTCAGGGATTACATGCTACATGGATAAGCAAATCACTGGTGGGATGTTTTGAACTAGGATGGAAGGCTATGAGATATGTGTTGGACTATTTTCCAGACCCACTTCTAAAACTACTTTTACCTTGATAATCTGAGGGAAGAGAAGGTTAGTGAGTTCATTTGATTGGAGCATGGTGTAATGACTATTATGGAGTACACAACACGCTTTAATAATCTACAACATTTTTCACCGATGTAACTTTTTGATGAGTTTTTTAGAGAGTGACGCTTCGAGGAAGGTCTCAAAAATTCTATCAAATATCTGGTCAACATGTTTAGATTGAATTCTATAACTGATATTGTGAATCATGTACTGATTTCATAGTAGAACATGAGGGATTCTAGGGTTGTAGAGAAGGGAAGTGTTGTTTCTCGACCCAGAAGATATATATCTTCAAGAAAGAAGCATCATTTTGAGGCTTCCCATGTGATGAGTTCCAATTAGGATGTGAGTACTGGTAGCACGAGGTTTTTTCACCAATGTAAAAGGTGAGGCCACATTAATAATCAGTGCGATTGTGACCCAATCGAGTTCCAAGCTAGCAGTGGGATGGGGAATGTTCATTGGTTTGGCGATACCTTCCCTACAGTTGTGAGTGGTAGGGGTCATCTTCAGCACTAGGTTCTAGAGCGTGTTCCTCAGCTCCGTGTTAGGCAGGGAGTTGGAGCAGTGCAGTCCAATTGGGCCAATAAAGTAATGTTCATGGCAGAGGTATTCAAACACCAATTACACCTAATCATTAGAGTGGACCTATATTGGGTAGTGAGGTGACTTCATAGGGCCGTGGTTTCAGCCATTTATTTTCTGTACAACCTACCCCCAAAGATCTGGGTGTCAGAACATCTACGGTGAGAGGTACGATAATTGTATTCTTTACAATTACATCTACTCTTTTTGATATAGGTGTGTCGCGTAGTTTTTTATCTACACCTATGGTGAAAATCCTTGGGCTTGTTGTTTTGTATTTTGAGGTAATTTTGATGCTTGACACACCATTGGGAATCAAAACAAATTATTTCCACCAGTGTAGGGTGTGACCCCGTGAGGTTGGTGGGTGTCACTTTGTATGGGATATTTATGTTCTTGAGATGATAGGATTTAATTTCATTTCTCGGGATAGACTTGTTAGTATCTTATCAATCTTACATTGACTGTTATCACCATAGGGTGACTTTGATATCACTAGTGGGTTTATTTTTAACTCACAAGGGTAAATGTGATGTTTGGGAAAGCAGGGATGGACCCAAGAATCATGGGCTACACCAAATGATATCCCATATTACTAGTTTTTTTGGGTGATCAGGGAGTCAGTTAGGGAGACTTTCCTCTAGTAGTGAATCATTTCAGGGATGTGTTCCTGAATGACTTTTCTAGGTTACCTCTAGAGAAATAGGTAGAGTTATCCATTGGGGTAGTTTTAGGGGCTGCATCGGTATCCATTCCCTATTATAGGATGGCTACAATAGAATTCCATAAGCTCAATAGATAGCTAGAGGATTTGGAGGTGAACGGTTTTATTCGACCCATCACTTCTCGATGGGGTTTGTCGGCCCTTTTTTCAAAAAATGTTGATGGTACCCTTAGATATGGATGGATTATGAGAAACTGAACTAGTTGAAGGTTAAAAACGGATATCCCGTATCCCTGATAGAGGATCTATTTGATCAACGTATAGGAGCCTGAGTATTCACAAAAACCAATTTAAGATCTGGATATCATCATGTGCGTGTTCGACCGACATACATACCTCATATATCCTTTTATAGTAGGTATGGCCTATATGAGTATTCGGTCATGTCGTTCAGTCTCACTAACCTCCCATCATTTTTCATGGATTTGGCTAATCGAGTGTTCCATCATTACTTGGATTCTTTTGTGGTGGTTTTTTTATGGTATCTTGGTGTATTACCACAATCAAAAAAACCATAACAACCATATTTAGATTGCATTGAATATACTAATAGATCATCAGTTATATTTTAATCTCTCAAAGTTCCACTTTTAGAAGATTAGATTCACTCTCTGGGTCACATCATCTGATAGGTAGGAGTATCAGTGGACATAGAGAATGTGAGAGCTTTAGTTTCCTAGGAATAACCCAAGAACATTTTTATATACAGTATTTCTTGGGGATAATTGGTCACTAAATGTGTTTTATACAGGACTTAAAATTCTTAGAAAAGTTGTTGATGGGTGTAGCTAAGAAGGTCGTAAAGTTTTAATGGTCATATTCTTTTGATATATCCTTCTAGGAGCTGAAAGGAGAGCTAACATCAGCACCAATCCTGATACTTCCAAAGCAGGGAAAGAGTTATATTGTGTATTATGATGCATCAGGTATCGGTTTGGGAGTAGTGATGATGCAGGGAGATAGATTCATGGAATATGCGTCTCGGTAGATGACGGAACACGATAGGAATTACCCTACACATGATCTCTAGTAGGATGTAGTTTTTCAAACATTGCATTGTTGAAGACATTATATACTAGGAGAGTGTTTTGGGGTGTACACATACCAAAAAATCCTCAAGTATATTTTTACATAGCATGATCTAAATTTGAGGCAGTAGAGGTAGGTAGAGTACCTACAGAATTTTGACTTTGACCTTGCCTACACACCTAGTAAAGGAAATACAGTGGCTGATGCACTGAGCAGGAGGACTCAGATACCAGTAGTGCAGCAATCCAGTAGAGAGTAGTGGCTTATAGATTTGTTCTCTATGATGCATATGAAGGTTCACAACATTCAAGGATAGACAAATCTATCAAACTTATCTATGACCTCTAGCATACTAGATAGAGTTCGGATGAGGAAGCTATCAGATTCAGAGGGCCTAGTTCTATGGGAGAGTGTGGCAGGTGAGGATCTTCCTCCTAGTTAGATGGTAGGTGAGGATGTGATCCTACATATCCATGGATGCATCTGGGTTCCAGTGGATATATGTGTGAAGATGATGTGTCAGTTTCATACTTCATCTTGGGAAGTGCACCCTGGAATCTCCAAGAAGTATTGTGACTTGTGATGTCATTAATGGTGGCTAGGTATAAATTGAGATGTACCTGGTTTTGTTATGAGGTGTCCCGCCTGTCAGCAGGTGAAGGAAGAACATCAGCAACCAATCAGACTTTTACATCAGTTACATATTCTTGAGTGGAAATGGGATGATGTTGTGATGGATTTTAGGACTGTTTTGTTGAGGTCATCTCATGGTAACGATGTTATGTGGGTTGTTGTTGATAGGATCATGAAGGTTTCTTATTTATTACCGATCAAGGATACCTTCAATGTTGATGAGCTTGGAATGTTTTATATTTGTGAGATATTACGAATCCATGGGGTCCCACGCACTATCATTTTGGATAGGGATGTTATCTTTATTTCTCATTTCTGGTAGATTTTTTATGGGGCAATATGTACATAGGGGATTCTGAGCACAGCGTACCATCCTTAGACTGATGGCCAACCATATCATATGATAAAGGTTCTGGAGTACATGTTTCTATCATGAATCCAAGATTTTGGGGGATCTTGGGAGAGTCTCATTGCCATGGTTGAGTTCACTTATGATAATATTTATCAGGATATGATACATATGTTACCTTTTAAGGATTTGTATGATAGTAGATTCCAATAAACCTTGTGCTTGATATAGGCAGGTGAGGTAGCTTTACTGGGACCATGTCTCATGTAGAAGAATTTTGAGTAGGTCCAATTGATTCAGAAGCAGATGGATACTGTACAGTCTCATCATAAATCTTACATCACTCCTTGAAGGTGACATCTAGATTTTGAGGTCATGGATCATGTTTTCTTATGTGTTTCAACGAGGTTGGGACATAGAAGAGTCAGGACACAGGGAAAGATTTCATAACCATATGTGAGGATGCTCAAGATTATGGAGACAGTTGTGTTAATAGCCTATCAGTTGTAGTTACCTCAGAGGTATTGAGTCATACATAATTGTCTTTGATGTATCGTAGCTGTGTTGTTATCATTTGGACCTGTCTCATTATTTTTATCCTGAGGTGGATTAGTTACATGTTGATTCATCCTTTAAGGATAATCTAATTCGTATCATTGATAGGAGAAGAAATTATCTCCCAGACCGATCCGTTCCTCTAGTGCGAGTGTTATGATAGTCTGGCTATTTATAGGATGATAATTGGGAGTGAAGGGCCAATGAATGTTCTCAATGGCTAGAGTTGTTTTCAAATGAATCTTTACCACCCTTGAGAAATAAATTTTGGGATTAATTACTATAAGGATGAAGATTATAAGATCTCATGTTTTCTTGAGGTACAGATATTTTCTTATTAGGATAAATGCTTCTTTACTTTACTTATTTTGTCTTAGACCCTAAGTCGGGCCATGGTTCAGTTGGTTAACTCTTGGGAAAGAGGAGTCTAGAGGGTTTTAGGCTGGATACAGGATTATTACATGACATGTAATTGGGATACACACTATGTAATCCTATTACACGATGTGTAATGGTCTAGCCGGATCCTTTCACAACATGTATGTTTTCTTTTCCAGAAAAGGAAAATCAGGAATTACACACCATGTACGAAAATTACACATTATGTAATTACCTAACTATTTTTTCAAATAGAGGTTGTGGCCTTAATTTTTTAAGTTAGAAGCTCATTTTTCATATTTTGAAGCCTAAAACCACTCGTTTATAGTCTTTTAGATTTATTTTATGTTTGGATTCCGATTCTTCCTCCATCATTCACGTTAAAACCACATCGGTAAGTAATTAATTCCTTTATATCCATTATTGATTCTTTGGAACAACAAGTTTTCTATTTGGATTTATGCTCATATGCCTTAATCTCTTATTATTCATCCGTTCTTTAGATATCTCCTAAACCGAGGAGAATTAGTACTTGATACTAGATGAGAACTCAACTGTTGAGATAAGATTGGTGGTCTATACTTTTCTTTTAGTTTTTGATTCTTTATAAATATATTGGAATTTTTGTCACCTATTGTACTTTTTGGCATGATCCTGGTTTTGAAATGTTAATCTAAAATAGATGTAGTAAGACCTATTAGTAATTCACTTAGGTTCCTTGAGATACATTGGTGGTTGTTTCCCCTAACCAAAGTCCACCCAAGAGGCACTCCATGCCTTGTCTTTGGTTTTTACCTTTGATAAACCACCCAAGGGGTGTGTTTTTTAGTTTTCCTAGTTTGAGGAAGCCCAGTTTTAATTTAATGAGGTTGGGTTAAATTATTGGGAGACATTTTTCTTCCTTTCCTTTTGTTACCATAATATTCCATGCTTAACTTGATTATATGGTTTAAATATATTTTCTTAAATGATTGGGTATGCTCATTGGTTATTTTTGATTGCTTAAATGTATAATAGTGATAAATGGGTGGATATACTAATGTAGATTAATTTAAATGAAATGGATTACATGAGTGGGTAGACTCATATGGTATTGATTTTTTTTGTTAAATGGTATGAATACATGATTGTTTAAACTGATTCCATGGAAAAATCTCCATGAATGTTGAATGTAGTAGTGGATTCCTAGGTTGAGTATGTGCCTTGGGTATTGATTCTATGGGATTCATTGTGATTTTCTACCCCTTGGATCTAGATTGCTTGGAATCTCATAGAAAATGTTGGTACACATGCTCCAATGAATCCCACCAGTGCCTATACTGAGTTTACATCAAGATTATCCTAGGAATTGACAAGTTTTCCTTGGTCATCGACACCTTATATATGGCGCTTTATGGTCTATACTTCATTATACAGAAAGCCTATGGAAATTGCGATACACTTTATTATATGGAAAGGCTACCGAAATTATAATACACTTCATTATACGAAAAGTCCATGTAAATTATTATAAACTTAATTATACAGAACAACCATGGGATATATGACATTGGTTGTATGAAAAGGCCATGAATTTTTTATATGGCTTCTTTTTACAATAAGGCCATGTTGATAGTTTATGGATGGTTGTATGGTGAGGTCATGTTGTTTGTTTATATTTCTTATAGCTACCTTGTTATGAGATGAAACATTTTATAGGGAGCCTTGAGAGGCTGTTTGGTATTTCTATTTGGAGTAGACATATTCAATGGAAAGTCACACTTACATTACTGCTTACTTACACTTGTTTATCTTATTTCATTTTGTTTTTTCTTGGAACTATATATATTATTGGGTGTAAACCTACTAGGATGTTTATATCACACCCTATTTGGGCCTCCTTGGTGACTCAGATAGATTATATGGTTTCAGGTGATGTTATGGGAAAGCACCCTATTAATGGTTGTTAATCATTTCCTTGAAGTAGAGGGGCATGGGACCAAGCTAAGTCTTGTGATGCTATGATCACTTTTTGGTCTATTTGTCTTTTCAGATACTTGTATTGTACTCTATTTACATGTACTCATTTTGTTTGTTTTCTATATACATGTACCATATTAATCATTATATATGAGACACTTCTAGATTTTTTTTGATATTCTTATCTTGCTTGTCTTCTTTCTCTATTGTCAATTTATTTTATCTGCTTCCGCAATTAAATGTGATTGGTTTTCACTGTGATATACTCTGGTAATGAAGGAAGAGTATCCCCAATGACTCACCTAGGCCCTCACTATTGGTGGGAAGCCTCTGTCATTTTGGGATATGTGATTGGGGCCATGTATCCAATTGGGATCAGGCACTGTTGAGCGGCATTCGATTTTGGGACGTTACATGTTTGTTGGTGGTAATAGGGATTCTAAAATATATACACAAAGTAATAAAACTTGAAAATATAATGATTATATATAATTAAATATTTATTAACATAATATTCATATAATGTATATTAATTTTTTAAGCCTTTAAAAAAACTACAAATACTAAGTGTGAGATTCCATCCAAAGTAGCACTTCTCAAGGCCTCGATCATCCAACTGGGTAGGTCATTCTAAATTCATGTGCCTTCAGATTATCTTATATAAGGTAAGAAATTAATAAGGTGACCCCATGGTTAGGTTAAATTTTCATAATTTTCTACATGTTACACTAGTTGGGACCTAATGGTTAGGAAACCACAGAAATAGTGTTTATGAAATCCATATAATGGATTTAGATAAACAAGTTTATCCAACTAGCTATTCAATAATCTTATGTAATATGATTGACATTTTTTTATCAACCATATATAATCATAGATTATTTACATTTTCAAACCGGTGTAATTAATGATGAAATATGAATCTTGGATTACTAAATAGTAATGATGGATGAGGTCATTATTTTAGAGAGAGTATGTTTATTAAAGGCCCTTTGTGAAAATATATAAAATAAGATAATCATTTGATAAAAAAATGTATATAAATTAAATTATCATCATTAAAATTAACATTGAGATTAACCTTTGAGAAGGATAATTTTAATATAAGAAACTCATGAGACTAGAAATTTAAGAAAATTTATTATATAAAATAAATTAAACGTGTTAAAACAAAACCTTCCTGAGTAACCAAACTATTGAATTTGTTTCATAGGTGAATATAAAATGATTATGTGAATTATAAAATTATTATACTAAGGTTTCAAAATTATTTGATGAAAAAATAACCTAACTTTTTTTACTCATATATTTAGTAAGATTGAGTATACCTATTTCTAGTTAAGTAATCCAATTTGATATCATCTATGGAAATTTTTTGACAAGATGAATGAATTCAAGGAAATATTACCCTATATACTTAGGTGTTTAGAATACATGAACTAGACATTTCATGACTAGATTCTTGGGATATATATACAATAAAAGTGAGTTAAAGTTAAAATTAGAGGAAAAAAAGTTAGTTGGATAATCCAATAATGTTTCTTTTAATAGATAAGTTTACTCAAATATAAATTTATTAGAAAAAAAATAGGAGTAATGATTACATGAGATGGAATTATTTGATATACTTGAAGTGGTTTATAAAATTATATGTAATTTCCATGTTAGTTATTAGTGTTACAGAAATAAATTCTTTGTTTTTGAAAGGTATGAGATACCAAATTCATAATTTATAAGTGTTGTAAATATATATGAGTTTAAAAAACAAAGGAATAATTAAAATAGCTTATGGTTAAAATTCAATATATAAAGAAATTATTTACTACATCATGTATGTAAAGGAATAAAACAAGATTAATTGATTCTAAGTATAGGATGTGTATCTTTATCTCATTTATATTATGAGATAAGAGGTGTTGTTTCACAAAAAATGGGTTTTTATAAACAAGATGAGATAATTAATTGAATACACGTAGTTTATGAATCATAAGATTATAGACAAGGTTTAAAGAATAAGATAAGTCTCAAAATATTTTATTCAGGGTTAAGTTTTTTACCTAGATATTTGTTAAAATATGAGTGAAGATGTTCCAACTTACATTCATCTGTAACGAGTTTTAATGAATAATATTATTTTCAATAAAAGTTCCAAACACATATATTTCCATATATGATATATAAACAATAGGTTTTTTATTAGATAATCCGACTAAATAAAATAAGATTTATTACCTACAAAAAATGAGTTTGTGTGTCATAACTTGAAATTATTAATGAAATATAGTACCCAAGAGGCTAGTGAGGGTATGTTTGAACATAGATAAGTTCAAAGATAAAAAATAAGATACTATTCAAGTTTAAATTGATTTCACTAAACATCCTAAAGAGTTTAGGATATTGAAGTTAAGGATAATTTAATAGTTACATTGTACTATTGTGACAAAGTGAGTTTCAATATTTTTTAAAGGATTGTGTTGGTTAAATTGATTGTCACGGTGTATTCAAGGAGTATATAATGTGTTCATAAATAATAATGTAAATAGTCACATTATTTTAAGGAAAATTTTTATGGAATAGGGTTACATGGATAATGATGTTAAGATTATAAATAATTCTAGGTAGAGAATGAAAGTAAACATCGTATCATTAGATATTGTGAAGTTAAGGAGCCTAAATACACTAAATATTTTAGACATTAGAAATATGTTTCCTAAGACTCACCATTATTAAAAATTAATTACTTAATAGAGTTTTATCATTAAAGGGTTTATTTGGGATAGTTTTACCAAGTGTCCATATTAATACATGGCAGGAATTACATATAGATGTAATGAGTTAACAAAATCCATAAATATACCAACCATGTGGTTGAATTGATAGTATATCATATAATATATTATAAACATTCAGCTATCAATGTTTTTTGTTAAATATTCTTTACTATTTAATAATATACAAAATTTATCATGATTTTATAATAAAGCAAATATTCTTTTATCATTCATTCATGTGTGATAGAATTTTATATGAATATTGGAATGATAAAATCCCTTAAAAGTATGACTATAATTTAACCTTAATTTATTATCATCATGGAGTAGTATGTATTGTAATGATATTTTAATATTTTCATGAATAATTATTTTACTCATTATAAAGAGTTATATCGAAGAAATGTAGAATAGATTAATTTGGTAATAAGTAGAGGATTATTACTTGGATTGAACAACTAAAGTATATATCATGTAAGGTCATACAGTCTTTAATATACTTAGGAGTGTATTTTTATTATTAATCTCAACTTTCTAAGATCAGTGAGGTGTATAAATTGAGAACCTTCTTGCTTTGATGCCTTTCATACCCAATTCAAAATAAAATTAGCTAATTTGAGGGTGGTTGATTAAATTTTTTATCATGTTATTGGTTTGAGTGTAACCAAGATAGGGATTTTTTCACATGTATGATATGTAAAGACATCTGGACCTTGATTGAGTTAAAATTTAGAAATTAATGTCCATGCTTATTAAAATTACATGTGATGTGTTCAACTTCTTAGATGAAGAACATGGAATGTGATCATTTATTAAATTAATGGAACGTAATGTATTCATCATCTTTGTAAATATTTTTCAAATAATCAAGAAAAAATGATATGAATAATACTATATTGAAATAATTTAGTGCCATGTGGTCACTTGATGTCAAGTAAAAAGAGGATTATATAGGTATTCATATGATATATATGATACATCTTGTGGTGGAAATTATTTTTTAGAGATATGAGTGTGTTTTATGGATATAACACATAACCCTTTAGTATCTTGAGTACCATTGATGATTTTCTATAGGATACTCTTTGATTCCATCTATGAAATATGGATTTCACATTTGTTTTCAATTTTATTAAGTTCTTTAGGGTCACATAGTTAGGCCTTTATATTAGGATAAAATTTTGGATAAAATATTTTTTCCAAAATTAAGAGAGTTTGATGAAACCATATAGCGACCCGAGCCTTTTACATAAAACATTTCATGATTTTAAGCATAATTAATCATCAGAGTTCAAGCCAAGGATCATTAAGTCTAGTGTCTTAGAAGACTAGGTACATATAACATAAAACATGGGGATAAAAAAACGTTTTTATTTAATCTCCATAAACATCTTATAACTTCCTTTGAGCTCTTAGATCTTCATAGGGTACCCTGGGGAACACATAAACAAAGGGATGATCTAAAATGCCCAGTAAGGGAATGAACATAAGGATACATCTCAAGAACATGAGATAGGAGGCATGACATAATGATATCTAAAGAATGAAACATATAAAATCATTTAATATAAGCATGGGATCATATAAACATGGAGTCATATAAATGTGGTATAATCATAAATCATATCTTTAGTACGGGTCAAGGATAACCGCCAATCCCTTTCCCATTTCAGTACGGGTCAAGGATAACTGCCAATCCCATTTCACATCGCATCTCATAAGACTTATCCTTGACCAATGCATTGGAGCGCTATCTGGGCACACCCATCTCAAAATTTTCATGACTATTCTTTCCACATAAATATTATTACCAGATATACAATCATACAAAATCAACCATACATAAACATAAGGGCACCCATGGAAAGAATTAGGTACCACAGTCCTGACATAAAACATATCCAATGGGTGTATCATGAAAGTGTCCATGAAAGTAAAGGATTAGAACATACATGGATGTTAATAGGGTAAAATAGTTATATAACATGGTAATTGGTATCAAATATAAGTGACAACATATTAGAAATGTATTTTAGAAACATTAACATTAAAACATTTTTGTGCGGTTTTAATGAAAACACTCTAGATCTTTTCAAATAGAAAAGAGAACATTATTTTATATAAATCCAGAATAGAAACAAGAAGGTTTCATAATAAAAATACTGATCTTATAAAGACAATGGTGTCTTAAAGCATAGTATATAGTGAACTTGAAATTTGGGTAAAAATTTGGGAAGTCCCCTTAAAACAGATTTGCTTATCGGAACGTTCTATGGAGGGAATCTTTCAGAAACATGTATATCCGCGAAAGAAAGTGATGAAAGTGTATTCATATTAGAATATTCTAAAACTATCCAAAATTCATAATATTTACATAAATATATATGATAACACCATTTTGAAAGAAATATAAGGTGACCTGATAGAACGAAGAAGGTTTGGGTAGAATTTGTTACGATTTTACCGGCATTGTCGGGTGTACCTAAGAGGGATTGATGAGAGAGACAAGGGGTTTATTATCACTTATAATTAATTGGGGAATTATGCGGGAGGTTCTAAATAAAACCCCATAATTTTCAATTATACATAAAAGACATAACATAGAGGACAATCTTGATTAAGAGTGAAAAGGATAGGATCTGTTACCTTAAATTCGTTAGTGTTCTCCACTTGTTATTAATGACCTGAATAAATAATTTAGTCTTATTAATTAATAATTTCATAACCTATTATTTATTAAATATATTTATTCTAACCCTTTTTAGTTTATTCAAATCCTTTTTTATTAGATACAAGGTTCAATTTTGTTGCTCGGGCTCGTTTGTTTTCTTAGCTTTAAAAGATCGGTTCACTTATATTCAAGTTTGGATTATATGCAAGATGAAATTGGTTGTCCAGAATTGAAGTTATATTCTTTATTTCATATCGAAAATATTACATGGTTTTAATTTTAATTTGGTTACTTAGAGTGAAGTCGAATTATTATATATATAATCATAGTGATAAACATTTTTGTGGATCGGTGGATTTGATTACAAAGAATGTGTTTTGCTTTATAACTTATTTCCATTTTTACCAAAGGATTACAGAACCAAAAATAGGATATATTAAATATATAATAATCTGGTTCAACCATAACACAAATGGTTTCATGACCATAATTAAAGATAATAATAGAAATTGATAAATTGTTGTCCTTGAATGTGCTAAATTAGAACATCTCAAATGGTGCTTTCATTTCTTTCAAATAAAAGGGTGGGGAAAGGAGAGAAGATAAAGAAATATACCAATAGTATGAATACATTCCAGTACATGTATGTTACTGGATTTATAATAATATTATGGTGAAGGTAGGTGAGGAAAAAAATAAAAAAATAAAAGATCTTAAAAGAAAATAAGAAATTGGGTAGAGGAATTTACCTCTTGAGACTTCCTCCTTTGAAAACCACTTAAGGGGAGAGGTTTTAGTATTTTGAGGAGGCTAGGAGCTTTGGACGTGGGGGAGGACCTTGGGGAGATATTTGGACAGAATAATGGCAAGACACAAGGCTTGAGAGGAATGGAGAGAAGAGGGAGTGAAGGGGGGTCTTTATAGTGGAGGAGAGGAGGGATTTCATAATATTATAATCATTGATTTATTATTTCTTCCCAAGACAATGAATAGTAAGTATTCCATGACCAAGAATAGTAAATGGGTCATGTGAATTTGAACCATGGGTGGTGACATCATCCATGATTCTAGGAATAGTCTATTTAGATTATAATATATATATATACGGTAAATTAAGGTATTTTACTATTCATCAAAATTTCATGTATTTCAAAAAAATACCAAAATTTCACCCTAACCATTTTTCAACATGTACAATCTAAAAATGAAGTCCATTTTTTAAAAATAATTTTCTAAATATGCTTATTTTAATGTTTAATTAAAATCATAATTTATTATCAAAAACCAGTTTTAAAACACTCATTAACTCATTCTAAAATATAGGTATATCATACTTCCAACATGAATATTATTTTTATACCACCATAGGAGAGGTTACAATTCATTAGGGTATATCACTATTCATAAGGTTATGTTACTATTCATAAGGGTAGGTTACTATTCACCAAAATTATGTTTTTCTTATCAGACTCCAAAAAACTCACTGATTGCAAACGTGTATGCCGGATTTTTGAAATTCCAAACACAAAAGTGAAAAAATTATGCTTAAAGGTCACTTATCACTTAGTAGTTCATTATTTATGTGATTTTATGTAATATTTATAAGAAGGGAATTTCCATTAAAAACATTGGGTCGTTACATTCTTCCCCCCTTAAGAAATTTTTCCCTCAAAATTTAATTTTACATTATAGGACAAAAAAATATGTGGGTACTGTTCCTTCATTGCTTCCTCCAGTTCCCAAGTTGCCTCTTCGTACTTAGGGTATCTCCATAGTACCTTGACCAGATGAGTAGTCCTGTTGCGTAGAACATTTTCTTTATGATCCAAGATCTTCACTGGCTTCTCCTCGTATGAGAGATCATCTTCCAGCTGTATGACCTATGAGTTTAGTACATGTGAGGGATTAGGTATGTACTTCCTCAAGAGTGATACGTGAAAAACATCATGTACTCAAGCCATATTTGGTGGTAGTGAAAGCTGATAGTCCATGGATCCTATGCGGTTAAGGATCTCAAAGTTCCAAATATACCTTGGGCTTATCTTCCCTTTCTTCCCAAATCGCATGACTCTCTTCCATGGAGATATTCAAAGGAAGAATTTATCTTGAATGTCGAACTCCAAGTCCCTTAGATGGTTGTCATCATAGCTCTTTTTCCAACTTTGAGCAGCTTTGATGTGTTTCTGGATTACTTGAACCTTCTCTATCATCTCTTGAACAAGATCGGGTCCAAGTAGATTTCTTTCTCCAACATCATCCCAACAGGTTGGTGTTCTGCATCGCTTTCCATACAAAGCATCATATAGAGTCATCTGAATACTAGAGTGGCAGATATTTTTGTATGAGAACTCAACCAATGGGATATTTTGATCCCATCCACCTTTGAATTCTAGAGAAAAGGCTCTAAGAATATCTTCAAGCTTTGGAATAGTTATTTTAGACTGGACATTAGTTTAGGGGTGATAGGCCATGATGAAATTTAATTCAGTACGCAAAGAATGTTAAAGGTTCCTCCAGAATTTAAATGTGAACCTTGGATCACGGTCAGAGACAAATGAGAGTGGAACACAGTTCAGTCTCACCACTTCCTTCATATATATCTTTGCAAGTTTTTCAAGAGAGAGATCTTCCCAAATAGTGATAAAATGGGAAGACTTGGGGAGTCAGTCAACCACAACTCATATCGCATTATTTCTCTTCGACTTCTTTAGGAGACCCATGAAAAAGTCCATAGTTACATTTTCTAATTTTCACATGGGTATAGGCAATGGCTGCATCATACCTTTGGAATTTTGTCTCTCGACTTTAACTTGCTGACATACCAAGCACCTTGATATATATTCCACAATCTTATTCTTCATGTTATCCCACTAGAAGCATTCTCGGAGATCACGGTACATATTGGTACTCCTAGAATGGATAGAGAAGGTCCAACTTTGTGAATCATTAAATAGATCGTTCTTTATCTCTGGATCAGATGGTACACATAATCATGTCTGAAATCTTACAACTCCTTCCAAATCAATTTTAAAATCGGAGGATTTCCCATTTTTAACAGCTTCCACCATTTTCTAAATTTCCACATCCTTTCTTTGAGCATCATTTATTTTCTCCAAGAGGGATGGTTGACCAATCATTTGAAAAAGGATTGATGATGTTCTTCCCTTAATGATTCCCATGTCAATCATTTTCAAATCTAATAAGATCGGATCCTTTTCAATTCTCATCATTGATAAAGATACAGGATCCTTTCTACTTAGAGCATCTGCCACCTTGTTTGCCTTACTGGGATGGTAGTGGATTGAGAATTCATAATACTTAATGAGATCTATCCATCTTCACTGGCGCACATTAATCTCTTTCTGTGTGAACATATATTTGAGAATCCTGTGGTCATTATATATCTCACATTTTCCCCATAGAGATAATGTCACCAAATTTTTAATGCAAAGATCACAGCCACCAACTCCAGATCATGCATGGGATAGTTTTTCTCATGTATTTTTAGCTACCTTGAGGCATAGCCTATCACTTTATCATTTTTCATTAGCACACATCCTAAACATTTCATATAAGCATCACTATACACCATAAAGAGTTCTCCATTTGAAGGGAGTGTGAGTATCGACATAGTGATAAGACTCTTTTTCAACTCCTTGAAACAGTCTTCACATTCCTGTGTCCAGACAAACTTTACCCCTTTTCATGTCAGATTGGTCATTGGGTTTGAAAATCGTGAAAAGTTCTTCACGAATCGTCGATAATACCCAACTAGACCTAAAAAACTGCGGATTTCCGTTACAGAAGTTGGCCTCGGCCACTCTTCAATTACCTTCGTCTTAGAAGGGTCCACAGATATCTCTTTCCTGGTGATAACATGACCCAATAATGATATTTCCTTCAGCCAGAACACACATTTATTGTACTTTGCATACAACTACTCCCTTCTCAAAGTCATTAACACTGTTTCCAAATCCTTTTCATGTTCCTCCTTACTCTTGGAGTATATCAGAATATCATCAATAAATACCAACACAAATTTTTCGAGGTAATCTCTAAAGATTATATTCATTAAATCCATGCAAATTTTTGGAGAATTAGTGAGTCTGAAGGGCATCACTATGACCTCATAGTGTCCATACCTCATTCGGAAGGCAGTCTTGGGAATATCTTCCTTCCTTACCTTTAGTTGGTGATAATCAGGCCAAAGGTATACCTTATAGAAATAACTGGCCCCATGAAGCTGATCGAACAAGTTATCTATCCGTGGAAGGGGATACTTGTTCTTTATAGTGATTTTATTGAGTTCACGATAATCAATGCAGAGGGGCATTGATCCACCCTTCTTCTTGAAGAAGAGGACTGGAGCACCCCATGGTGAAGCACTCGGGCATATAAAACTCTTCTCCATATTCTCCTGTAACTGCTTCTTCAGCTCTTCTAGCTCTACGGTGGCCATTCTGTAATGTGTCTTTGAGATTGGAAGAGATCCAGGGATATGTTCAATTGAGAACTCAACCTCTCGGTCAGGAGGAAGACCAGGAAACTCTTCGGGGAATACGTCAGTGTAATCCCTCACGATAGGCTTGTCTTCAAGCATGATTCTCTTCTTTGTCTCAATCATTTGAGCTAGATATGCATGCTCATATGGCAGCAATATCCACACTTGAGACGATGATTCTAAAGTAGACTCATCTTATTCCTTACACTTGTAAAGAATCGGAGGATGCTTCGGGATATGAAGAGTGATCTCCCTTTCCCCATAATTGATGTTGGTCTTGTACAAAGATAGTCAATCAATACCCAAGATAGCGTCAAACTCCAATAAAGGAAGTATGAAAGGATTTTTGGGAGGTTTAGTCCACAAACATTAACCAGGGAGGAGTTATAAACCATCTATGCAATAATTTCCCCATTCGCTGTTCTCACATATAAATTTTCTCCAAATTTTGAGGTGGTGTTTGAATAGTTCTACTAAACTTGCAAGATATGAAAGAATGCATAAAACCAGAATCAAATAGTGCGTTCACTATTATTGAATTAATAACAAGTGTACCTGTCACCACATCATTTTCCAGCTCCAACTCAGCTGTAGTGATAGCATAATCCATTTCTTTTTTCCTTGTAGGTTGTTGCTGATTGCCTCCGGCAACCCTCGGCTTAGGGAAATTGTTTGCATAATACCCAAGCTCCTTGAAATTATAACACTGCACTGCAGGCTGAGTGTTGATCGGAACCTTCCCTTCTTCTTCAACATTAGCGGGATTTTTATATCCCTTCATCATTTCTTGGCTATATGACCAAACCTTTCGCATTTGAAGCGATTCTTGGTTACCTTGAGATATTCACCAATATGCTTCTTCCCACAATTTTTGCAAAGGGGAAAGTGAGGATTTTTTCTATCATGGGATTTGTTTGATGAACCACCCATGTTGTTCTCCATTTTCCGCTTCTTGTCACTAGGACCATGAGACCACTCAGAGTCTCCAATCTTCATTTCAACCTTGAGGGCACAATGGACAATCTCCTCATAGCTGTCAAAGTCTCGAATCGCCAACACTTTTCATAGACTCATCTTTAGTCCTATAATGAAGTGATCCAACTTTCTTTATGTGTTCATGAAAAAGACAGAGGCGTACCTTGCAAGCCTTGTAAATTTCACTTCATATGCCCTGATGGACTCATCTTCCATCTGCTTGAGTCCGAGTAACTCTCTTTCCATATTGAGATGGAGGGTTTGGGGAATATATTTGTTGAAAAACATCCTATTGAATTCCTCCCATTATATGGAATCAATTTCCTTTTTTGACTTTGGATTCTTGATCAGTGTCCACCACTGATCAGCTTCCTCATCAAAACGATAGACTTCCAGTACAACTTTCTCTTCTTCCAAGCACTGGAGGACAGAGAAAATATTTTCAATGGAGTTAATCCATTATTCTACAAGGGGATCGGAAGACCCACTAAACATGGGAGGCCTTTGCCGAATGAAGGATTCTACGAAAATTTTCTCTTTCCTTGGAGGAGGGGGAAGTACCACCTGATTCAAGTTATTATTCATAACTCGAGCCAGCTGAGCAAGTACTACCATGTTGTTTTGACCACCCACTTCCATCACATAAGGAATATCATTAGAGAAATCATCACATTTCCTATCACATTGGTTGTTGTAACGTGTTATTCTATTTCCCGCCATTAACTAAGAAAAAGAACATATAATTAGAGGTCTTAAATACTTAGTTATTGAGCATACAAAGGAAACTTTGAACATTAAAGGATAAACTTATAAAGAATAAGTACCTCCTAACTTGTGATTCCTTAGGTTTATATCTAGGTTATCCTTGATCTATTTTTTAACTTATATTATTATGGGATTTTTTTCCCTTAATAATGGTTTGTACTAAGCTCATGAATCTACCAAAGAATATCCCATGGGAGTGTTGTAACCAAGAGTGAAGCAAGGCCTGTTGTCGTGCACTAGTTCTCATTCAAGTCTAGCTCAAAGAGGTATTTTTGGGTTTTACCCCTAGATACATCTGTTCCAGAGCTGCATCTTCCTGCTCCTATCCAGAAATGGATGTATTTTCTTGATAAACCACTTACTCTATACTCACCAAAATTTAGGACTATTTTATTATACTTAGTCTCATCCTGAAGGTTCTCACTAAGGTGCTCTATTACTAATCTCCAAAAATAAAAATACCATCCTATGATACCAACTATAGTGATGTGAGACTTTTACATAAATCATTTCATGATTTTAAGCATAATTAATCATCAGAGTTCAAGCCAAGGATCATTAAGTATAGTGTCTTAGAATACTAGGTAAATATAACATAAAATATGGGGCTAAAAAACTTCTTTATTTAATCTCGATAAAGTACTTCTAACTTCCTTTGAGATCTTACATCTACATAGGGTGCCCTGGGGAACACATGAACAAATGGATGAGCTAAAATTCCCAGTAAGGGAATGAACATAAGGATACATCTCAAGTACATGAGTTAGGAGACATGACATTATGATATACAAAGCATGAAACTTATAAAATCATTTAATATAAGCATGGGATCATATAAACCTGGAATCATATAAATGTGGTAGAATCATAAATCATATCTTTATTATGGGTCAAGGCTAACCACCAATCCAGTTTCCCATTTCAGTACAGGTTAAGGCTAACCGCCAATCCTGTTTCAAATCACATCTCATGAGACTTATCCTTACCCAATGCATTAGAGTGCTATCTGGGAACACCCATCTCAAAATTTTCATGAATATTCTTTCCACATAAATATTCTTACCAGATATACAATCATACATAATAAACCATACATAAACATAAGGGCACCCATGGAAATAATTGGGTACCACAGTCATGACATAAAACATATCCAATGGGTGTATCATGAAATTGTCCATGAAAGGAAAGGATTAGAACATAAATGGATGTTCATAGGGTAAAATAGTCATATAACATGGTAATTGGTGTCAAATAGAAATGAAAACATATTATAAATCTATTTTAGAAACATTAGAATTAAAACATTTTTGTGCGGTGTTAAGGAAAACACTCTAGAGATTTTCAAATAGAAAAGAGAACATTATTTTATGTAAAACCTGAATTGAACCAAGAATGTTTTAATAATAGAAATACTTATTTTATAAATACAATGATGTCTTAAAAAAGAGGACAGAGTGAACTTGAAATTTGGGTAAAAATTTGGGAAGTCCCCTTAAAACAGGTTTTCTTATCGGAATGTTCTGAGGGAATCTTTCAAAAACATGTATATCCCCAAAAGAAGGTGATGAAAGGGTATTGATATTAGAATGTTTTAAAACTATACATAATTCATAATATTCACATAAATAGATATGATAACACAATTTTTAAGTAATGATAAGGCAACTCGAAAGAACGAAGAAGGTTTGGGTAGAATTCGTTACGATTTTACCGGCATTGTGTCGGGTGTACCTAAGAGGGCTTGATGAGAGAGATAAGGGGTTTGTCGTCACTTATTCCTCATGAGGGAAGAATGGGGGAGTTTATAAATAATACCCCATAATTTGTAATTATACATAAAAGACATAACATAGAGGACAATCATTATTAATAGTGAAAAGGATAGGATCCCTTACCTTAAATTTGTTGGTGTTCTCCACTTGTTATTAATGACTTGAATAAAAAAATTAGCCTTATTAATTAATAAGTAAAGAACATATTATTTATTCAATTTATTTGTTATAACCCTTTTTATTTCATTAAAATCATTTTTTATTAGTTACAAGGTTCAATTTCATTGTTCGGGCTCGTTTGTTTACTTGGCTTTAAAAGATCGGTTCACTTATATTCAATTTTAGATTATCTGCAAGATGAAAGTGGTTTTCCAGAATTGAAGTTATGTTATTTAGTTCATATCCAGGAGATTACATGGTTTTAATTTTAATTTTTCTACTTAGAGTAAAGTATAATTATTATATATATATATATAACCATAGTGATAACCGTTTTTTATTGATCGGTGGATTTGATTACAAAGAATGTGTTTTGATTTATAACATAATTCCATTGGTACCAAAGGATAATAGAACCAAAAAAAAGATATATTACATATATAATAATCTGGTTTAACTATAACATAAATGGTTTCATGACCAGAATTAAACATAATAATAGAAATTCATAAACGGTTGTCCTTGAATGTGCTAAATTAGCACATCTCAAACGGTGCTTTAATTTCTTTCAAATAAAAGGGTGGGGAAAGGAGAGAACATAAAGAAATATACCACTAGAATGAATACATTACAGTAAATTTATGTTACTGGATTTATCGTACTATTATAGTGAAGTTAGGTGAGGAAAGAAATAAAAAAGAAAAGAACTTAAAAGAAAAGAATAAATTGGGAAGAGGAATTTACCTCTTGAGACTTCCTCCTTTGAGAACCTCTTAAGGGGAGTGGTTTTGGTATTTTGAGGAGGATGAGAGCTTTTGGAGGTGGGGGAGGACCTTGGAAAGATATTTGGGCAGGATAATGGCAAGTCACAAGGCTTTAGAGGAGTGGAGAGAAGAGGGAGTGAAGGGGGGTTTTTATAGTGGAGGAGAGGAGGAATTTCATAATATTATAATCATTAATTTATTATTTCTTCCCAAGATAAGGAATAGTAAGTATTCCATGACCAAGAATAGTAAATGGTTCATGTTAAATCTAACCATGGGTGGTGACATCATCCATGATGTGAGGAATATTCTATTTAGCTTATAATGTATAGATACGGTAAATTACCGTATTTTACTATTCATCAAAATTTCAAGTATTTCAGAAAAATCCCAAAATTTCACCCTGAACATTTTTCTAAATGTAGAATCAAAAAATGAAGTCCATTTTTCAAAAATAATTTTTTAAATATGATTATTTTAATGTTTAATTAAAATCATAATTTGTTATTAAAACCCAGTTTTAAAACACTCATTAACTCATTCTAAAATAGGTATATCGTACTTCCAACTCGAATATAATTTTTATACCCCCATAGGTGAGGTTAATATTCATTAGGGTATATCAATATTCATAAGGGTATGTTACTATTCATAAGGGTAGGTTACTATTCACTAAAAATTATGTTTTTCTTATCGGACTCCAAAAAACATACTGATTGCAACTGTGTATGCTGGATTTTCGAAATTCCAAACACAGAAGTGACAAAATTATGCTTAAAGGTCACTTATCACTTAGTAGTTAATTATTTATGTGGTTTTATGGAATATTTATAAGAATTTAATTTCCATTAAAAACATTGGGTCATTACAAACCATATCCAAAAGAAGTTTCAAATGGATTCAAAAGAGTTGTGATTTTTTTCTTAAAGTCCATGAGATTAAGTAAAAGTGTGACATTTTTGGATATTCACTTAATAATTTTATGTATGATACATATAACTTAAGGATATATTGGTTCCATATTTTCCATAAAATCAATCCTGAGATTACAGTATACCCAATATTATTTAAGCTGAGTGAATTCCCCTATCATCACCTTCACATAAGGTTTCTTATAGTTTCTAAATACACTGTGAATTGATTAATTTATTTCCACACATTCATTAAATGATTTCAATTCACTCATCAATTATACAAAATTCAAGGGTGTGATTTGATGAAACTCTACATACTTGATGGGATATTTATTTATGGTGAAGAATTTGGTATCACTTATATAAAAGAAGTTTTCTTATATTAGTGAGTGAGTCGATCATATGAGCATTCAATGTGATTTAGATCATCATATTCAGGAAATTTGTTTGATAATATATTTCTACACCATGTTTTTTCATCACATATATCAAGGACACTAGAAACCATATCGACTTACAGGAATCCTCCTGATACAATCATCGATCATCTAGTTTGTCGATTTCCTACAGAGGTAATAAGTTGTTTCTTTATAATACTATAATTTTAATTAACCATATTACATTGAAGGAGGTGATAAGGTTTTATTCATAGGTATATCATGTACTCTTACTTTTTTCATTTTTTTCATTTTCATACATGTTTGATCTTATTAAGGATAGATTTTTCTTATGTTTGGTTTTCTTACACTATATATGATCATATGATGATCCTCTAGAAACTATCATAGAGAATATATAAACATAAAACATGAACGATTTAATTTAATTATAATCCTAAAAATAAATATTTATATACTTCATATTCTATTAAATCACAAGAAATTATCACTAGTTGTCTCCCCCATAAGGAAACAATCCAATTTCACTTTATCTATAGTGATCGATTTACCGAATAATATTAATGACATCTGTTATTAAGATTACACAAATATGGTACCTAACACTATATTTTTTAATCATGGAATCATTCTAATATTCATCAAAGTTGATAATTTTAAAAAAATAGGTTTCAAGATAACAATTATTAGATCATACTATGAAAGTCACTTCTTTAATTTTCTATCCATTTTTTTATAGAATGCTTATTTCTTTAGCTCTCCCAATGAACACATTAATCACCTTCAATTACCTATATATAAAGTACAAATATAATATATTGGATAAGGGAGAAAATTGTAACTCATTTTCTCGTTATTTATAGTTATAAGGTTGACAATGTCTTCCAAACAGAGTGGCAATGTGTTTTTTATATTCAAGTCTCGGTGAAATCTTCATTCTTTTGCTTTTATTTTTCAAGTTTTCATTTCCTATTGGAACCATTGTTATCTTATTTTTATACTTTATTTAATTATGTGTAATCTTAAAAATTTTATAAATGTTTTACTTAAAGTTAGAGCTCCGAAAAATTTTATATTTCATATATTCACTTGATTATTCAAAAAAAATTATTCTTGACTTTCTTCTTATTTTCAAACTTTTCACTATATTTTTCATGATTTATTTCACTCTTATGGAGTGTTGTTTTTTTGTCTTTACATCTATCATTATTCTTTGAAAATTATCTAAAATTTAAAATATAATTTTTTAAACTTTATTTCTAATTTTTTTTGTTATTTTTATGCCTTAAGAAATTTATTTTGATTATGTCTAAGTTATTTCTCTTTATCCGTTAAATTTTATTTTAACTTTAATCAAAATTTCTTCTCATAATCATGTTTTTTCTTTAAGTCATTAATTTCTTTCAGAAACTTTTATTTTTCATCTACATTAACCATTACTTGATAGAAGAATATTGGTTGTCTTTCATATAAAATCAGATCTACTATTATGACTTTGAGATCTTTGAAATACACTACTTCAATTATCTCTTAAACATAAATTCCATCTAATTTTCTTATTCTTCAATTTTATAATTTATACTTTCATCAGTAGTGAATTATATCTCATTTGCTATTGCAATTATAATATTCTTATTAACATCACTCGAAGCCCCAACTCTCTCATTTTCGTCACTTTTTAACTATCTTTACACTTGGATAATAAATTAATCTTCTTGAATTAGTATGAATTATTTCCCTTAAATTTAGAAGAAAACTTTTAATTTTAAATATTTTTTGTTTTCATCTTGAAAGTTCTCCTTAGTCATTTTTATTTATCTTTATGGGATCCATCTTCTTTTAACTTTTAATAGTTTTTAAAAATGTTCATTTTATTCACACTAAAAACATTTTTGTTTAATCTTTCCGTTGAAATTTCCATTACATCTTCTCACATTTATATATATAGGAGCCAACATTTTTTCATACTTCATATCTGTATCTGAATATCAATCTGAAAAATCTGCTTCAACTTCATCAACCCTATTCTTATAAACCTATTCCTTTGAGGCCTTAAAATATAATTATTTTTAATCATAATCCTTATTCTTGAAAGCATTGTCTTCTCACATTTCATCAGCAATTAAAATGTTATTTAATTCATCAAGATGGAGTGTTTATAGATATTTATCATATAAAGGTGATAATCTTGCATCAAACTTGTTATTTAGGATATGTAATATATATTCTACCATAATAAAATCTTTTATATCCACACGAAATCCATCATCATGGTCAAAATATCATTAAACCTTATAAATAATAAATTTATAGTTTCATCAACATGCATCCTAATGTCTTCATACTTCAACCACAAAATCTTTATATTTTTTCAGTCCCCTTTAGCTTTACCTTTATAGATATTCTCATTATTTCCACATATTCATTTTTTTGTTTTGATTCCTTTTAATTATATAAATTCAATCTATGAAATAGAATAACAAATAGAATTCCTAGCACATACATCATTCTATATATTCTTCTTGGCTATTTTTTCCATACAATCACATTCACTATTAATGATGAATCCATTAGCTGCAATTTCTAAGACATTACAATTGATAGATAAAATATATAGAAACATGTTTTCTTTAAATATATAATAAAATTTCTCATTAAATGTGGGAATCCCATTATTGGTCACTAAGTTTAAATTATCCATTTTTTATAATAGATATCGGTTCTTTAAATAGAGAGAAAAATTCAATCATCAATACTTCAAAACAATATAACATAAAAAAGGGAATATGAATTTTATGCCACATAAAAAGACCCACAAGACCAGTGAAATTTCTAAAGGGGGTGAATTGGTGATTATAAATTCCTTTATATGTTTCTTCTTAATAGAAACTTTTTATTATGTTAAATTTTTAATTAAATCTATCATCAATACATCTAATCATACTCAAAAGGGTATTGCATATTTATAAGGTTCACCTTTCAGAATGAAATTTTAATCCTTGGAATGATTGAGATTTCACCAGTTCCATATGATCTAATAGTATCCACATGTAGGTGAAAAAAAGTGGGGAATATACTTGTACTTGTGATACACATATCTTGATTATTTTTGAGTTATTAATGAACTATCCTAATGATAAATGATTTGTTTTTTCAATAACAAGAAATTATCAAACTAAAATAGACTTTTATTCAAGATGTTATAGTACAGAGGCTTTCCTCTTCTTATTTAACCTATAAAAATTCATGTTACACCTTTTATCTATGTGTCATGTATTGTCACTTACTCATCTTCTTTATCTAATAATTATATAATATAATTTTATATAGAGTATTTTCCCCAATATATATCTCTCTCTCATTCTTTCATGCGTGGTATAGATAATTATAACACACATCATAAACAAAAAAAGGTATTTTTGAATTTGAATTTGAATTTCAAATTCAAATGAATAAATTCATGTAGATTTATATCAACTTATTATTGTTATTCCTACTTCTTCTTTATCTTTTTCTTCAATTTTAATAATGTTTCAGGTGACTGTTCTGTCACAAGAGTGGAACAACACTGATTGAAATGTGAATGAGAAATTATAGTGTAACTACCCCTTCTTCCATTTATGTAACCCTTTCTTCAATGTGTAAACCTTATTATCCCTTTTCATGAATCAGAAATATTATTTTTTAATGTTTGAGAAATGACCAAAAGGGTATGGAATTATCCCTATAAATATTTCTTCAGTTTATATAAATTTTAGAAAACTTGTATTTTCACTCTATAGAAGTTCTAAAAATTATTTATGTATTGATTAATACGCAGTGGAAAAAAGAATAATAAGTGGAATCTAATGATTGTATACAGATTTAAATTAATCATATGGAGACTAAAATCACATAAATATTGGATCAAATGACTTTCAAATAGTGTTTAATGACTCATATAGAGTCACAAAATACTCATATACACCTTTAACGAAACCATACACATACACTATCCCTTGTACAAAATGTAATTTGTATACTAAAATGACACATACAGTGTTGGAGAATAACTCATACACAATATATGGATAAGGTAGATTTTTAATACACATAAAATACTAAAATTTACTCAAATAGAACAATATCTCCTCCAATATCCTTCTTAAGAAACTTCAATCATCTTCAATACTCTTTCAAATTACCATATATCCTTCACCTCACATATAATAATTTAATTCATATGAGTTTGGACTTGGATTATTCATTGACAATAAAATATAACCCATTAATCATATCTATATAAAATTTCTCCAAAACATTCTCTCTAGATAATTTAAATCTTCCAAACAAAAATTCATATCCTGAAAATATCCCCATGTATCTAATTACTTATAGATATCTATTCATCTCAATAATATAATCTTCTCATATCTTTATTCATCATGTATATCAAAGGTGCTAGAACCCATCTCGACTCCTGGAAATCTTCATGATATGAACATGGATCCTATAGTTTTTGGATTACCTATAGAGTCAATAAGTATTTTTTTCCACTCCTATGATTTGCATAAACCATATTCCTTCAAAGGTAGTGACAGAGTCTATTTCATAGGTGTACCATATATGATCTATTTTTCAGTGTTTGTTTCATTTTCTTTCATATTTCATTCTTTCAAAGGCATATTTTTCATGTGTTTTATTTTCATCCACTACCTTGGATATTTTAATGATCCATTAGAAACTATCAAATATATCAAATCAGTTATCCACATCATTTGAACATGTATGTCTCAATATAAAACAAAGAACACATTTTATGCCTCGTTACTAGTTGGAATTCATTCATCATTAATATATTTCATTACTTAATGATGGATGATCCTAATCCATTTATGGAAATATGTTAAGTTATTAACATAATCAGGAGGGTGATATACAACAAGCTTTATAGGATAATGCTACTTTCATTGAAATCCATGAAAAAAGGTCATTGTTTTTTATCTATCTGATAAATACATTGAGTATCAAAGAAATGTTGATAGTGGGATTGACATTACATTATAATACAACATAATTTCAAGTTAGAAAGGTTGAAATCATGTTCTATTTTTTAAAAAAATTACCCAACATATATATGTCAAATCTGGAATAGAGAATGGGGATTAATATGAAACATATAGATGTCAATGATGGTTTTAAGAGAACTCATTAAAGAATTGCATATATATAGAACACAATCATGGAGTGTGTGAGATGCAGGTAGCGCAAGTGTATCTTGTATGACATAATGTATAGACAGTGATGAATAGTACAATATATAATGCATCTCACATCGAACTTCACTTTGAGAGGGTACTAGTTCATTACCGAGGATGTTCTAAGGATACCAAATGAAATATCTTAATAGTACCTTGTGTCATGAATCTATCATGTCCCCCCACATGTTATCATTCCAAGTTACACTAACCCATGCCCCCTCATACTTATATTGTCCATTGTAGACTCACACATCTTCTCCACCCTTAGTTATCCTATCCTTGAGATTGATTGGTTGTCTTAGTGGTGGTTGGTTTATTAGATGGGTTATTTATGAGCTTGACATATTTTTTGTTAGATAAAATAAAGTTTTTTATAATAAATTCTTTTGGTTTTTAAATTAGTCATGAATTATAAGATATAGGATTAAGGAAAAAATGTACTCCACTAAATTAAAATATGAAATGTTCATAATTTGTTCTCATGATAAATGATTTTTTATTAAGTAAATTCATTAATGAATTAAATTGGTCCATTTATGAAATATTTATAAATAATGGAAAATGAAATTGTTGGTCGGAGATGATACTCAAGAGGGGGGTGAATTGAGTTCTAATTAAAATTTCTGTTAAAAACCTTATGATAAAAATCTACAAATTCAAAACAACTCATTCAATTAAGGCAGTAGATATATAAATGTTTAATTGCTCAAAAAGTTTCTCTAAGGTTGATTAGTCCTTAGTTGAATCAACGTAATCACTAATTCAACTTTTGAAACAGGTTTACTAAATTAATAATAAATACACACTAGCCAAAACTAACTATCAGAGTTAAAGAAAAAACAGTTTTCTATCTTGGAAAAATATAAGCAACGGATAGAACAAAATACAGTAATTGAATATTGGAAGAACAATGTAAACAAGATGTCCAGTCTCAAGCAGAGACTTAATCCTCTCCACTTGGTGATCACCTACTACCAAGATGTTTAAATAAATAAAATTTTGATCCACACCCTAGATTGGGGTTTACAACAGCACACTCAGCTGTCCAGCTCACACTTGACCTCTACCATAATTATTCATGGGAAACAAATGTAATAAGTGATTTAGCATGAGGATAGTTTGATATCCTCCAGTTATGCTTAGGAGATAGTGTGTGTTCTACAAAAAAATATACACACTACTCAAATAGTGAATATAAAACACAACAGAGTTAAGAAAGAGAATAGAGTTAAGAATTCTCTGTGTATTTTTAAGTAATGCTCTAGACTCAATGAATGTTGAGAAAATGGTATTTGAGTCTTCTTATTGAAGTTGTCTTCAGAACAGAGTATCGCATTTTCTATAATCCATCTTTGAGGAGTGAAAAGGTTCTGCTCATTAATGTCTCAATGTATACTGCTATTTTTTGGAGAAGGTAGCTTGTTACAGTCTTCTTGTAATCTCAAGTGCTTAGCTCTTCTCTTTTTGTATTTTCATAGTATGTGTCTCATCATGTACTACTTCTTGAACTTCACTGTGTGCTTCATCTCTTTTAACATTAAAGATGAGGTCCTTTTATACTCCAAGATCCTCTAGGAAAAAATATCTTCGCACGTGAATATACCTCGTACTGTCTACAGATTGTCCTAAAGACAACATTAAATAATGTCATAAACATTAATTTGTCTAAATATGACTGTTAGAAATAAATTTGAATTAATAAAATGGAAATAGTTATTTATAACTATCGATGAGTCATCTTCAGTCTGTTGTCTTCGGTTTGATAACATCATTCTGTCATCTTCAGTGTGTCATATTTGGTGTGCCAAATTTGGATTGTCGAACATTGGTGTGTCGACTTCAGTGTGTCGAACTTCGGTCTATCAACTTTAGTCTGTTGAGCTTCTATTTTGGTGTGTCGATTTCAGTTTCGGTGTGTTGACTTCGGTTTGTCAAACTTCGGTGTGTCATATTTGGTGTGTCATACTTCAGTCTGTCAAAATTCGGTTTTGGGGTGTCGATTTCAGTTTTGGTGTGTCAACTTCGGTTTGTCGAACTTCGGTTTCAGTGTGTCGAACTTCGGTTTGTCAAAATTCAGTGTGTCAACTTCGATGTGTTATACTTCAGTCTGTCGAACTTCGGTTTCGGTGTATCGATTTAAGTTTTGGTGTGTCGACTTCGGTTTGTCGAACTTCGGTTTTGGTGTGTCGAACTTCAGTGTTAGGGAAGCCAAAAAAGATTATCAAGATTCTGTCTTGCATGTAAAATTACAAGACGAAGTGTTAATAAAAAGTTCAAGTAAAAATACACTTGTAAACATATTTATCCATGACTATAAGCAATTTACTTATTAAAGCATATGTTATTGTATAACATAACAGATTTTCATAGAGATATTAAAATTGCATGAAAGAGTAGAATCTTTATATTGACACTATTTTTTATCATGAAAACTAAAATATCATGGAGGGTCCAACAATCTCCCCCTTTTGGATAATCACAAATTATGGAATACATTAAAATATATAGAATGAAGATAGCTCAAAAAATCAGAATGTAATTGTCCAATATAACTAAATTTTTTCATTGATAAGTAGTAATTTAAAACAAATCTCCCCCTCACTAAATGGATTAAGGAGAGTATATTCCATCCTTAAATTCCATCCTTATTATCTCCCCCTTTTGGGATTAACAAAAAGAGAAAAGTAGTAAGGAGAAATAATAGAAAAGAAAGACACCATAAGAATATTCATTTAATGTCATAATAATACAAGAAAAACAAAAAAGATAAAATCCCTATCAAAAAGAAATAATACATCACTATGGGTTTGGATGTAGAAGAGATTTTCATTTGTCTAAAGGATCTAGTGGAGAAGGATAAGGTTTGGGAGTGGTAGAGGATGGAGGTGATTGGATTATAACACCCGGCAGAGCTACACTTATAGGAACAGTAGCTGCAAGGGTAGTCCTTCTTTCTAACAAGACACAACTTGGAGACTGCTCAGTAATGATTAGTCGAATCTGAGTAAGATATTGAGAGACACTCATTGGAGTAGGGGGCCGAGAGGCAGTACCAATTGAAGCATCTGGAAAGACCACAATAGCTTCGGCCTAAAAATTTATATAATCTTTGATCAGGTTGATGAAGTCATTAATGATTTCTCCTCCATATTGCATGGATTTCTCAAATTCATCCTTATTCTCCATAAATGTACTCACCAAAGGTATAAACTATTTCAATTGGATAACTTTCTTTTTGAATGCTTCTGTGACTGGAGGAATTCTAAGATTTTCTTATAGAAACATGAAACTGTTGATGAGGTTATTCTTGGTATATATCTTAGTGAAATACTTATCCACTTTTTCCCGAATTTCTTTCTGAGCTACAGAGGATTCGTTGATACACTATCTGACCATATTGTATACAAGATCGGTATTCCAATGGACTTTTTAAAGGGTTTATTTATATGAAACAATCTATAGTTTTTGAATCTTATCTCTCATCACATCCTTGAGAGACTCCAAATTAGCAACATCACTTCTCCCAATACTAGAAATATATGAGTCAGTCAACATTTTTTCAAGCTCTTCTTTCAACTTTTTCAAATCTACACTAATTAGATGAGTTACCAAGTTCTTAAGAACTTCCAGAACACCACTAAATGAGGTTTTGTAGTTAGAGGTTAAGGAATTCATCTCATTACTCATCTTTATTACTTATTCTCTCAGCAAAGTGTTGTGTCTAATAATGGTTTCTGCTATAATAATAAGATTCAGTTGAATCTTCTGAATCACAATTCTTGCAATCTTTATTGCATCAGCATCCGAGATACTTATTTAGGTGGATTAATTTCTGGATCCCATTGAATTTATCACAGACTCACATAGCTCATTATTAAACTTTTCCAAATTAGCCTTAGTGACATAGTCACTAGACACTGATTGAGAAACTGGGTCTACTACTGGAGATGAAACTGGTGGAACAGGTGCCGCAGGTTCTAGGTCAGCATGGACTTGTGGAACAGAAGGAGGAGGAACCCTTTCCTCATCTGAGTCATAATCTAAACTAAAAAGAATATAACCTTGATTACTATTCCACTCTCTAGTACAGGTCAAATCTATTATCTCAACGGTATCTATTATTACCCTTCTTCCCTAAGGCTCGGGAATAAAATCAATATCATCAAGTACTTCATCCGGTTTTCTGGCCATAACAACTTGTCTGGGAGTAGGAACCAACCGAACATCAGGTTCTTCCTGAGCTCCTACTTCTTCAGCTTCACCAGGTACTTCCTCAATTTGAGGCATTGGAACTACATCTTCTTCCTCTTTCCCAGCAGCCATAAGATCATTCAATTCCTGAATGAGCTCTTGGTTTTCAGCATTTGGATGGATTGGTTTTTCCTCATGTCTGGCATCTCTATGATCATCAGCCTGTTGATCATCAGGCTCAATTCCATCACCAGCTCCATGAATATATTCTTCACTAGATCTGTCAACCACTTATTAACCCACATTTATAGAATCACTCACATGCTCAACACTTCCTCCATCATCACCATCATCATCATCATCATTATCATCACATTCCTCCTCTAATTTGCTAACATAACCTTTAACTCTAGTAACTTCGGTTTTTTCCTCTTCTTCATCACATAGAATAGTTTCTCTTGAAGTCAATTCCATAGGTGGACTAGTAGGTCCATAAGTCATATCCTTGGGACTTTCAGCAATATCAAGATCACTCTTATCTTCAAAATGATATCCTTCTTCCCTAGGCACTTTTCCCTCAGCTTCCTCATCAGAATAAACAGAAACTTCTCCTGGTTTGAGACCAAGATCAACTTGGTCCTTTGGTCTAGATGGATGGTCAACCAGATTTAACTCCTCATACAGTCTTTCTTCATCTCTTACCCAACACCTCTTCCATGGGTTCTAGAATATTTTCATCCTTTTAAAAATGTCTCTCTGAATAGAAAAACCACTACATGCAGTTATCACTTCATCTCTATCTTCTACACAATCTAATTTTTTCAACATCGTAGAAATCATCATCAGATAGTATAAACGGGTTTCCTTTTTAGATGTCTTAATCAAATCAGAAATATGTACCATGAGATATATGCACAGATTCACCTTTATTCCATGTTTCAACAAAAATATCGAGAAGACATCCTGGTATTTCACAGTAGAGAAATATACCTTCCTTGGGCATATTTGATGTTGTATGAACTTAAAAAGCAATCTCACTTCTCATTCAAATTCATTTTCAATAGGCCTCTGGGATTCTTCATTTTCGGTCATCTCCTTCAGAGCATCTTCATAAGAAAATAAAGTTTATGATGGTCTAATATTACTAGGATAGTCAGCATAGACACCTTCATGAGGTACCTCTAAGAATTCAGCCCATTCCTTAGACAAAAAAGCTACTTCCTTTCCTTTTACCATAGATTTCATCATTGATTCCTTGGCTTCATCCAGTGTTATACTCAAATGCTGATAGAACTCATGAACTAGCTAGGGATAATAGGTTTTTTCATTGTTGGACAACCAACTGAGCCACCCTTGAGATTCCAGTACCTTTAGCATAAAATATTTCCTTGACAGAAGCCACTCAGCAGACACTTCCTTTTTAGCTATAACTAATCGACTTTCTAAGCTTGGTTTTACAGACCCACTAGTCTCACCCTTATAATGCTTAGCAGGAGGAGATTTTCGAGGTTCTTCCATTGCGCGCTTATTCCTTTCCATGGAGAAGCTTCTGATTATAACTATGTTAAGAGATCGAGAGTTGAGAGAGAGAGTGTGTGACTAAATGTAGAAGTATTTACAGCTATGGACAAGGGGAAAGGTTGGGATAGATTAGAATTAATATATCATTTAGGTATTGTAAATCGTAAAATTTTAATGTGGAAAGTTAAAAGAGATAAAACAGCATCGTTTCACTTAAAGCATAAGAAATTTACAAAACATCCCTTAAATATATCGGTGTCAAATAATTGGTTTCAAGAAGATCAGTTCCAAAAAAATTGGTTTCACAATGATCGGTTTTACAAAGATCAGTTTTAAAAAGATTAGTTTCACAAAGATCAGTTTTACAAAGATTGGTTTTACAAAGATCGGTTTTACAAAGATTAGTTTTACAAATATCGGTTTTACGAATATCGGTTTTACAAAGATCGGTTTCACAAAGATCGGTTTCACAAAGATTAGTTTCACAAAGATTGGTTTCACAAAGATAGGTTTCACAAAGATCGGTTTCAAAAAGATTGGGTTTACAAAGATCGGTTTTACAATGATTGGTTTCACAAATATCAGTTTCACAAAGACAAAGATCGATTTTACAAAAATCATTTTTACAAAGATCAGTTTCACAAAAATCAGTTTCACAAAAATCGATTACTAATTTATCATTCCCAATTCATGTCTGATGCAATTCATTATCTCATAATTTAAGGGTTTAGTGAATATATCAGCAATCTGATGTTCAGTCCCAATAAACTCAATAGTTATATCACCTTTTTAATAATGATCTCTCAAAAAGTGATGTCTTATATCAATATGATTTTTTCTAGAATGAGATATTGAATTTCTAGAAATTTTAACTGCACTTGTGTTGTCACAATTAATGGATATATGTTTAAATTGAAATCAATAGTCTAGTAAATTGTGTTTAATCCACAAAATTTGTGCACAACAACTACAGCAGCAATGCATTCAGCTTCGGTAGTAGATAATGCAACATAATGTTGTTTTTTACTGCACCATGATACTAGTGACTTTCCTAACATGTGGAATGTCCTAGAGGTTCTTTTTCTATCTAACTTACAACCAGAAAAGTCATCATCTAAATAACTTATTAAATCAAATGGTTTTCCTATTGGATAAAATAATCCTATGTTGGGAGTATAATTGAGATATTTGAAAATACTTTTAACACCATTTAAATAATATTCTTTGGGATTAGCTTGAAAGCGAAAACACATGCATACACTGAACATAATATCAGGTCTGGTAGTACTAAGGTAGAGTAGACTCCCTATCATACATCTGTAGTCTGTTTGATCCACTAATTCTCTAGCTTCATCAGCATCCAACTTAGAAGTAGTACTCATAGGTGTATCACTACCTTTACTACCATCCAAACCAAAACGTTTTAAAAGATCTTTAGTATATTTTCTTTGATTTATAATAATACTATCATTATTTTGAAAAATCTGAAATCCAAGGAAAAATTTAAGTTCTCCCATTAAACTCATTTCAAATTCATTTTTAATTATTTATGAAAAATCAGTACATAAATAAGTTTTAGAAGATCCAAAAATTATATCATCCACATAAATTTGTACTATCAAAACATCTTTGTAAATTATTTTAATAAACAAAGAAGGGTATGTTATTGCTTTAGTAAAAACTTTTGATATAATAAAAGAACAAATTCTATCATACCAAGCTCTTAGATCTTGATTTAAACCATATAAATCTTAAGAAAGTTTAAAAACATGGATTGAAAAATGGGGATTTGTAAAACCAGGGGGTTGTTCAACAAAAACATCCTCAACTATATATCCATTTAGAAAAGAACTTTTGACATCCATTTGATAAAGTTTAAAATTCAGATGAGATGCACAAGTAAGTAGTATCCTAATGGACTCTAACCTAGCTATAGGTGAAAAGGTCTCCTCATAGTATATTCCCTCCTTTTGACTGTAACCTTGTGAAACTAACATAGCTTTGTTTCAAAATATATTACCATAGTCATCAACTTTATTCCTAAAAACCCATTTAGTGACAATTGACAAAGTGTCCTTAGGTATTTCAACTAGTTCCCAGACTTTATTTCTTTCAAATTGATTTAATTCTTCTTACATATCCATCACCCAAAATTCATCATTGATTGCATCATTAATATTTTTGGGTTCAATCTATGAAAGAAAAGCTTGATGTTCAACCTAGTTTCTCTGAGAAGCTCTAGTTTGTGTTCCTTGATTTAAATCACCTACTACAGCATCTAAAGGATGATTCTTGAGAGTTCAATTACCTCTAGAAAGAGTTGAACTAGACTCGTCATGATTTTCTATTGGTTCATACTCAATATGTGCATATTTTGAAAGATTCTTAGAATTGGTCACTTTTACAGGGGATTCACTATCATTATCATCAAGGTTCAGAATTGACATATCTTCCTCAAGATATTCAATAGAGGTTTTGGATTCTTGTGGATTAGTCTCATAAAATTTGACATGAACTGACTCTTCCACACATTTGGTTTTATTATTGAATACTCTATAGGCTTTACTTGATATTAAGTATCCTAGGAAAATTCCTTCATCACTTTTGGAATCAAATTTTTCAAGATTGTACTTAGTGTTAAGGATAAAGACTTTGCACCCAAAAACTCTGAAGTGGTTAACCTTAGTAATCCTACTGCTCTAAAGTTCATAAGGGGTCTTCTTAAGAACAGGTTTAATGAAGACTCTATTAATGGTATAACAATCTATATTTGCAGCTTTATCCCAAAAATAAATAGGTAGATTTTACTCACTGAGCATAGTCCTGGAAATTTCTTGAAGGGTCCTATTTCTTCTTTCCATAACTCCATTTTGTTGAGGTGTTCTAGGAGTAGAGAAATTGGGACTATAGCCATTGTGTGAGCAATAAGATTCAAACTTCTGATTTTCAAACTCATGGCCATGATCATTTCTCAAGGTCTTAATTCTAAGTCCACTAAGGTTTTCCATAGACACGGAGTATTTGATAAAATAATAACAAGCTTCAATTTTCTGAGCTAGAAAGTATACCCAAGTATACATAGAAAAATTTTCGATAAGAACATAAACATAGTGCTTCCCATTTAAACTTGTAACTCGTGATGGTCCAAAAAATACATGTGAACCAACTCAAGAGGTTGAGAAGAAGAAACTTCTTTCTTTGGTTTGAAAGACACTTTGTCTTGATTTCCCTTTTGATAGAGATTGCACACTTTGTTATGTGGGAATTTTAGTTTAGGTAAGTCTCTAACTAAACCTTTCCTAGTTAGCTTCCTAAGTGAGTGTACATCACAGTGTCCTAATATTCAGTTTCATAGCTAGGATTCCTTATGAAAAGCATTTAGGCAAGAAAAATTTTTCTTAGCTAAATAATTTAAGTCAACAACATACACATTCTCATTTCTGAGAGCAATAAATACTAAATCGTTTTTTGAATTAAAAACATTACATGCCTAATTTTTAAATTTGACATTGAGACCATCATCACACAACTAAGAGGTGCTAAGTAAGTTTTACTTTAATCCATCAACAAAAATTACTTTGGAAATTAATAATGTATTAGGGTTACTAATCTAGAGTAAGCTGACGATTTTCCCTCTAGCATTATCACCAAAAGGTACATGTCCACCATCAACCTTGATTAAGCTCTTGAAGCATGAGTAGTCTCATGTCATATGTCTTGAACATCCAATTTCCAAGTACCACAGATTCTTACAGGAACTCTTTAGGCAATATCCCTGCAAAACAAATTAGGCATGGGGTAACTTTTGTACCCAGATTTTCTTGGGTCCTGAGAGGTTAGTAAGTAAAACTTTGGGAACCCATACTTGTCTCACAAATTTCCTATAATCATCAGATATATTTTGAGACATAAACACTTTGTTCGGTCCTTTAGAGAATTTGTTTTCAAGAAATGGTCAAAAACTTGAACTAGCTGTGAATTGTCCAGATTTTGGAATAAATTTAGTTTTAATGATCCTTCTCTATCCTGGTTGATATCCCAGACCAGTTGTATATTTTGGGGAAATATGTTTTTCTAGAAACTGAGTCAAGGAATCTCTACCTACAGTAAACTTCTCAAGATCTCTTCTTAATTGCTCATTGGATAATTTAAGTTCAGTGTTTTCATTTAATAGCTAGGAGAAGTTTTCTTTTTCAATATCCTGACTTGACTTATAATTTGAATTTAAAGCATGATGTCTCTTTAATTACTTATATTTGTCCTTGATCTCATTAAAGGTATCCTCAAGCATTTCACAATATTCAAATAGTTTATCCTAAGTCATTTTTTCATCATTATGTGACTCACTCTTATTCCCAGAATAATAGGAATTATGTATAAGAGAGTTAAGTATTACCTCAGATGTTTCTGTAATGAAACATAAGTTGGCATGATTGTTCCATTCACTATCAGAAGCATCAGATCCACTAGAGTTGTCTTCTGAAGCACTCTAGGTAGCTTTCATTGCCTTTTTATATCCTTTTCCCTTGCCTTCAAAGTTCTTCTTAAATTTCATCTTGGGACAGTATGCCTTCACATGACCTTTTCATTTTCACTCATAGCAGATTATTTCATTTTATTTGTCATTCCATTTTCTGTCTTTGTTCCATTATCCTTTAATATTATACTTTAACTTGTAGTTTGACTTTCTGAAGAATCTATTATTTCGGTAGAACTTTTTGAATCTCCTTGCTAGATGAGCCATCTCCTCATCAATGTCTGAATCTTACTCTTCAATAGTGGAGTTGTATACAGGAACTTGAGCTTTTTCTTTTTGTTCTCTTTGAGGTAGAATTCATGAATGCTACTGAATTATTCCTTGGTTCCTCATCTACTTATTGATTCACCTTACGTTCTTCTTCATACATCATAAGTTTTCCAATTAGCCCTTTCACTGGTATCTTTCTTATGTCACAAGATTATCGGATGGAAACAGAAGTTCCCCTCCATCTGTTAGGTATTCAAGACTCATGATTTGGTCCATGTTGTCCACTAGTTTTCCAAGAAGACTCATAGTGTTCACTATTTCGTTGAACCAGAGATACATTTCAGAGATCGGTTCATTAGGTTTTATTTTAAAATTATCATATTTAATAGTGTCTGTATTTAGTCTCATTTCATTAACATTAGTTGTTCCCTCATGAGAAACAACTAAAGTATCCCAAATTTCATATGCAGTTTTACAAGAATATATTCTATTGAATTCATCATCACCTAGAGAAAAATACAATGCATTCATTACTTTAGAGTTATTGTTATATGTAGCTTTAGTCAACTGAGACCATATGTCCCTAATAGTAGCAGGCAATACATGTTTCTCTTCAAAGTATCCCAAATTTCATGTCCCATACTCTCTAGATACATTTAAATTTTTAATTTCCACTGAGCATAGTTATTACCAAAAAAGAATGGTGTCCTGTTAGTAGCATCACCCATAACTCTAGTTTCCATAGTTACTTAGAATTTAAAGAATTGAAAATTTAGATATGACCAAAATTTTAAGATCTTTAAGATACAACTAAAATAACAGTTGAAAATAATTTTAAAATCTTGAAAATAAACAATACTATGATACCAAATGTTAGTCAAAGTGGATACTCAAGATGGGGGTGAATTGAGTTCCAATTAAAACTTCTGTTAAAAACGTTATGATAAAAATCCCCAAATTCAAAACAGCTCAGTCAATTAAGGAAGTATAGATATAAATGTTTAATTGATCAACAAGTTTCTATAAGTTTTATTAGTCCCCAGTTGAATCAATGTAATCACTAATTCAACTTTTGAAACAGGTTTACTAAATTAAGAATAAATACACACTAACCAAAACTAACTATCAGAGTTCAAGAAAAAATAGTTTTCTATCCTTGAAAAATATAAGCAGCGAATAGAACAAAACAGTGTAATTGAATATTGGCACAACAACGTAAACAAGAGGTTATGTCTCAAGTAGGGAATTAATCCTTTCCACTTGGTGATCACCTACCCCCAAGCAGTTTAAATAAATAAACTTTTGATCCACACCCCGGATCAGGGTTTACAACAGCACATCCGGTAGTCTGGGTCACACTTGACCTCTACCATAGTTATTCATGGGAAAAAATGTAATAAGTCATTGAGTATGAGGATAGTTTTATATCCTCCAGTTATTCTTAGGAGACAGTGTGTGTTATACAGACAAATATACACACTGCTCAAATAGTGAATATAAAACACAACAGAGTTAAGAAAGAGAATAGAGTTAAGAATTCTCTGTGTGTTGTAAAGTAATTCTCTAGACTCAATGAATGTTGAGAAAATGGTATTTGAGTCTTCTTCTTAAAGTTTTCTTCAGAACATAGTATCGTAATTTCTGTAATCCATCTTTGAGGAGTGAAAAGGTTTATCTCTTTAATGTCTCGATGTATACTGATCTTTTTTAGAGAAGGTAGCTTGTTACAGTCTTCTTGTAATATCAAGCTCTTAACTCTTCTCTTTTGGTATTCGCACAGTCTGTGTCTCAGCATGTACTACTTCTTGAATTGCACTATGTGTTTCCTGGATTTTAACGTGAAAGATGAGGTATTTTTATACTCCAGTATCCTCTAGACATAAAGATCTTTGCATGTGCATGTACCTTGTACTATGTTTGGATTGTCCTACATACAACATTAAATAATGTTAGAAACATTAATTTGTCTAAATATAACCATTAGAAATAAATTTGAATTAATAAAATGGAAATATTTATTTATGAACATCAGTGAGTCATCTTCAGTCTGTTTTCTTCGGTTTGAAAACATTGTTCTGTCATCTTCGGTGTGTCATCTTCGGTGTGTCAAACTTCGGTCTGTCGAACTTCGGTGTGTCGACTTTGGTGTGTCAAACTTCGGTCTGTCAACTTCTGTCTGTCGAACTTCTGTTTTGGTGTGTCAATTTCGGTTTCAGTGTGTCGACTTTGGTTTTTTGAGCTTCAATGTGTCAACTTCGGTGTGTCATGCATCGGTCTGTCAAACATTGATTTTGGAGTGTCAATTTTAGTTTTGGGGTGTCGACTTCGGTTTGTCGAACTTTGGTTTCGGTGTGTCGAACATCGGTTTGTCAAACTTTAGTGTGTCGACTTCGGTGTGTCATACTTCGGTCTCTCAAATTTCGGTTTTGGTGTGTCGATTTCAGTTTCGGTGTGTCGACTTCGGTTTATCAAACTTCGGTTTCGGTGTGTCAAACTTCGGTGTGAGGGAAGCCAAAAAAATATTATGAAGAGTTTGTCTTGCATATACCTTTACAAGACGAAGTGTTAATCAAAATTTCAAGTAAAAATACACTTGTAAACATATTTATCCATGACTATAAGAAATTGACTTATTAATCTATATGCTATTGTATGACATAATTTATTTTCATAGAGATATTAAAATTGCATTAAAGAGTAGCTTATGTATATTGACACTATTTGTGATTATGAAAAATACAATATCATGGAGGGTCCAAAATACATTTTTAAATATTTTTAAAATTTTGAAAATTATTTTATAAATTAATTATCTATAAAATGTTTAATGTTAGTTGATTAAATATTTTTTGGCATAGTTGATATAAATATTTTATTAATATTATAGAGATAATATTGAGAGTATATTTTTCAAATTTATATGTTTAATAAAATGATTATAAATCATAGAAGCAGTAATTTTACCTTTTAAAAAATTATATGGAATACCATATACTCTTGAAATGAAGTGTCTAGATATGTTTCATAAGTATAACTTATAAACAATTCATAAATCGCATGAATAATGTCAAAATATAAAGGAATTTATATTTATAATTATGAGTTTTTTATAATTAGTTAACTTGAAATTTTTAAAATTAAATCGGTCCTTATTTAACATATTATGTATACCACATCAAAACTGTTTTGATTTTAGATCAATTAAATGTTTAAATAATATTTATGTTTTTGATATTTGGGTTATAAAAATAGTTTACGCAATATAATCTAGATCATAAATTATTTATAATTCATAATAATATCATATATTAAAATAGAAATTTCAAATAATGAACAATATAAAAGATTTTATATTTAAAACTGATATAAAGTGTTTATATCCAAAGTTATGAAGTAGCCATTATGGTTATATTACTAATAAAATGTTTTTAGGAAGATTATATTTATAAATAGTTCAAAAATGATTATCTTAGGTTTAGTTTTATGAAATTTTTATTTATTTAACTCATTCACTTATTTATTAACATATATAAATTATTTATGGAATGTGAATATTTTTCATGTCCTATTTATGTAATAAAAATGATTTTAGGAGACAAATATTCTCACATCAAGATAGATATAACTCCATAAAAAATTAATCTCTCTTGACCACATTTGTTTTTAATGTTGTGAGCTTGAGAATAGTTATTAAATATAGTTTTTATGTATTAGGTTTTGTAGATATCATTAATTAAATTCTCTCTTTATTAATGTCTCCTAGGGGAGAGAGAATTGATGTTGGACTACTCACCATAATGTAGGCTTATACCTTATTCAAGAAAGGTAAGGGGTTGGTTATCTGTCGCTCTAGGCTCACTCAGGTTGATATTTTCAATCCCATGTAACTCTATCCATTTACATGAAAATTTCATATACCTTATACATGATATGTATTTGAATATATATGAATATACTTGTATTCTATTTTGGGTATATAACACAAACTTATGGGTTGCGTAAATTGTTAAACATTAATATGGTGTGGTCACATTAATTTGGTAGTTGGATTAGAAATTCCAAAACTAAATAATTAAAAATAATTCATAAAAAAGGGAATAAAACGTGAGGATATAAGGATTTTATATGATTCAATAGTTATAAATTTAATATTAATTTGATGTATATTATTTTGGTGATACATTTTTGTAAAACCATCAAATACAAAGTGTGATATTCCATCCAAAGTAGAACTATTCAATACCTCGATCATCCAATCAGGTAGGTCATGTAAAATTTTATTGCATCTTGATTAACTTGTGTTAGGAAAGAAATTAATAAGGTGACCTCGATGTTTAGATGCCTTTTTTTTTATTTTACTTGGGTTACACTAGTTAGAAAACCCTTATGGTTAAGATACCAAAGAAATAGAGTTGAGTAAATCCATATAATGGATTTTGATAAAGTTTTTTATTCACTTAGCTATCCATGAATCATATGTGATGTAATCGAAAAAAATTACACCATATATATTCATGGATTATTTACATGCTCAAACTAGTTTAAGTCATAATGAAATATCATCTTGGATCACAAAATAGTAACTGTGTATGTGGTCATCATTGAGGAAGTTCATTATATACCCTTAGTAATAATATATTAAACATTATGATCATCTAATAAAAAATTATTGATAAACTACATCATCATTATAAAATTTAACTTAGAGATTAACCCTAGAGATAGAGAAACTTAATGTAAGAAACTCCTCGGACTGGTAACTTAAAAAAAGTTATTAAGTAAAACAAATTCTACTTGTTAGAATAAAACATTCTTAAGTAACCAAACTACAGAAATTATTTAATAGGTTAATCAATGATTCTTATGTGGAGAATACAATTATTCTCTTATGGTTTTAATAGTATTTTATACAAAAATGATCTAAGGAATTTTAATCATATCCACAATGAGATTGGGTTTACCCATGTATCGTTAGGAATCCATTTTGATGTCATATATTTAAATGTTCAAATATGATGAATGATTTCAAGGAAATATTACACTATATCCTCGAGTGTTGATAATAAATGAATCGTAAATTTCATTTTAAGGTTCTTATGTTTTATAGACATTACAAGTGGGTAAATGTTCAAATAAGAGGAATAAAAGTTAGTTGGAAAATCCAAAAATGTTTCTTCTAATAGCCAAGGTCATTCAAACTCACACTTATTAGGAAAAATTACATAAATGATTCCATGAAATGGAAATTTTTTTAGAAACATGAAGGGTTTTATGAAACTCCATGGAATATTTATTTTGGGTGTAGATTTAATTAAAATTAATTCTTCATAAAAAAAATTTATTTGTTGAAAATATATATTTTTTTAAAACAAATTTGTTAACAGGTGATAAATAAGTTGCTGGAAAATTTTTAATAAGATTTTGTTATGAAGTTGTTAAAGGAGGTTAAAAGGTTTAATTAACTTTATTAAGAAACATTCTCTAAAATTAAAATGATTTAATTATATTCATGAATGTTTCCAAAATCACAAAAAAATTCATGATCCAATATTTTGTTACAAAATAAGAGAGATACACTTTATAACCAGACAAATTCCACTAGACATATATTATTGGATGAAAGGTGATAAAATAATTTGTTAAAGGGGGATTAGTAAAACTCTATAACTGGATTTACTTTTTCATAAATTATCATTGGTACTAGATGATTGGATATTTAAAAGTAGAGGGAGATGCAGAGGTATGAAGTCTAAAGGGGGTAATTCTTAATCTGAGTGAGTGTACAAAGTAACAGTTGAAGTATTGGATATAGAAAACTGAACACAGAGTTTCATAGACACTTCTCTAGATGGAACACATAGATAGTGAATGGGTAGAGATCCACTAGATATCTAAAGTAGGATTTTTGAAAAGATTACCAAACTGACCAGATCTAAAGAAACCAGATATAAATATTAGATAGAACATTTTGATATTTTTAGAAAAATATTCTTTAGAAATTAAAAGTTTAAGTGTAAGTATGATGTTAAAGATATAACACTATGTGGAGAAATTATTCTATAACTTGAGTCTTTAAAAGTTTCAAAAATATATTCAACCATATTAAACAACTCACATTTACCGAATAGTAGTTGATGAAGTTTTCAGATAAATATTTTGCATGAAGTTTGAAGAGGATGTTCTGTTATGGATGTATGAAGTTTTATTTTGAGAAGTTATGAAGTGTGTTGCTGAAGTAATACCAATGGATCAAGTCCATAATATTAAATATTGATTGGATAAAATAGCATCAAATAAAAATTTTCAATCACATTAGATAGATAATTTAGAGATGTTTCATCGAACTGAGTTTTGTGAATCATAACAACATTTTAAGTCTAAGATGAGACAGGATGACTAGATAGAGTCATTCAGATGGATAAAAGTAGATATGTAATTTTTTTCACTAGAAGTAAGAGTTTCAAATAAATTAACCAAAAAACATTCCACTATATAGAGTTTTTAATAAGATATACATAAATTTATAAAGTCCTTTCTAATGTGACAATGCTGAGTGAATTTTTTTCAATTGGTTTGTAACATAGATGAGGTTGGGAATTTTGAAAAAATTTCATTAACACTGAGGTTGGGGAATTCATTGCAAGTTTAGAGATGCTAAGTTTTCATGAAGTTTCAAAAAGATTTTAGAAGTCCCTATAATTCTTGAGAATATTCCACTATGATTCAGTTGAGTAAAAACTGTAATTGAGTTCCAACCTTTTCTACTTTTGGAACACCTATATAAATGTGGTGAAAACTAAAGCTATGCTAAAACTGATCATTAATAAAAAAAATAAAAAATGATAAATATTTTGTGTCAGAGTGAGTTTCTAACCAAATTGGTAGAATAAGAAGAGAGGAACTGTTTAGAGTATATTAAAGAGAGTTTTAGATATTATATAAAGGAAACAAATTATTTCATATTTAATGAATAGAGGCACAATGAGCATTTTCATTGGACAGAGCACCAGAAAAAGTAATAATTCATAGTTTTTTATCATATTTTAAATCATGGAGGTTTTGTTTTATTAGAATAACTCACATTAGAAACTATGCAGAGTTTAAGTGAGGCATAATAGATGGAGTATTTTAGATGAAGGAGAGGCTCACTACATGAAAACTTACTGGATAGAGGAAATCAGATGAAGTAATTCCAAAAACAACAAATGTGAGATAATTTACAAAGTTTCATATATTTATGGTGGGTCTATTTTCAAAATCATAACTTTGTAAACTAATAAGTATTAGTATAATAATACCTATCAAGAGATAAGAGTATAATAAGAGTTGGATCAAGTTATATTCACTTATTATTAATATTGAATATCCATAGATAGATGGGAGTCTCTATGGAAATGATGTAGGTTCTCATAATGAGTCCAGACCTTATAAATATTGTGTTCCATGAATTACTTTCTTATCATTTCATGTTTGTGAGTTTGTTATAAATTTTTTTAAGGATAATTACTCTAACAATATTTGAGGGTTAATTTCAGAAAATTGAAATTTAAAAATGATCACCATCTATTCACCCCCCCCCACCTATCAGTGGTTCCAATTATCCTAATGAAATTGAATTTGTATTAGTGATAAGGTTAACTCATTTGATACTTATCATCAAAAATATCAATTAAGACAATAGCTGAGTTATTTCTACATTAGATGGGAAAAAAATTCATTGTAAAAAAAACATAATGATGCATCATCTTCTATCACATGGCTGAGAGATAATTGATGCATCCACAATTAGGTTTCCACGCACTAAGATAAATGATTCTATATATTTTATTAAAAAAATATTAAGATATATGGGAATGTAGGAAATGAAATTCTGATTTATTTTTTAGAAAACATATTTATGAAGGTGATAGGTCTCAAAATATTCAAATATACTATAGATAAAAATGAAATTATCTTTATGGAAAACAGCAAAGTGAAGGAGGAAAAGATAAAAATATATCATAGTAAGTTTGAAGATATTATAATCGAGGATGATGAAACTATTGAAGATGATAATACTACAGAAGAGTTACTGTTTTGTTTTTGCAAAATCAAAGGATTCAGATACGTTATATAAGAACCTACCATTTTAAAGAAACTCAAGAGAAACTTCCAATAAAGTTTTGATTCTAAAATATACAATTGGGAAGATAAAGATGATTTATCTCTTTATTAATTACATAACATTCTTATTGTCTATGTGATGAAAAAATATCTTATATTCAAAAATAATATCTAGGATGAAATTGATTTTGAAGCTATGAGAATGTTAAAATCTAATATGTTGAGATTGTTGACCTTGACGATTGAGAAGATAAGGTAGATGATGACACTACTACCAAAATACTTTTATCCAGCACTAGATATTTAATAGCGGTATCTAAAAACAATGTTAAATACCCCACTTTCTCAGTGTTAAAAAAATCACTATTAAAGTGGGTCTTTAACAAAACTTTTTTTAGTGTTGTTTAAGGGGGTCTTTAACTAAGATAAAAATCGATGTTAAAGGGGGACCTTTATTAGTGATTTTTTAAATGCACTGATAAATGGGGTCTTTTATTAGCGCTTGTATAAAATCTCTCATAAAGGGAGGTTATTAGTGCTTTTTAGAAGCACTGATAATAACACCCCTTTATTAGCCTTTTTTTTACAAGCGTTGATAAAATTATACTTGAAAAAAAAATCATTACAAATAACGTATTAATATATAAATATATTTATATTGATATAAATATAATATATATATTTTTAAATATGTTTTAGATAAGGTAAATAGGCATTTACACTTATTATATAAGATATTTAGTGAAAATGGATTATAAAATAACTAAAAATATATTTTTAATTAATAATATTATTATTATTACTAAGTAATAGTCATTTAATTCCAATTTGAAGATAAAAAAATCAAAAACAATAATAAAATATCTAAAATATGTTCAAAACATAACTCTAACTTTAAATGGCCATAACTTTTGATTCGGGTGTCTATTTGGGCTCTACCACATATCAAATCGAAACCTTTGACGATATCTATGGAATTATAATTTGGGGGTTCCCCAATCACTATTTTTTCTAGGACAAAAAGGCCAATAAGGCCTCCAAGACTGATTTTTTAGTTGGGGTACCCCAATTTTTTAACTTTCAGTGGATTTTAAGCCCCATTTATTGGGTTCTTTTTTACCTCTTTCAGTGGGGATTGAATTTATTCTCAGGGATTACATTCATATTTATATTATAGATTTTAAATTATATTATTTTTCATAGCATAATTCTATTTATAATCAAATATATAACTATATATACATATTTTGTATATATTCAAACATAAAAAATTAATTTTATAAATAAATAAATTAAAGGTATTTACATATAAAATATATTTACTAATATATAAACATATATATAAATATATGAATAAAAAATGTAATGATATATATATAAACATATACATATATCATAAAATGTGAAAAAAATAGTATAGGAGCATGGAAAAGGCTTTGATGTATATGTTGGAGATCTAGGATTCAAAACTCACTGGAGGTAGGGGCGTAGGAAGGAGGCTAGGATTTTCTAAAGTGATGATAAAGGGGTGGGCGGGTGGGAAGTGCTAATAAAGGGGGTGGGTAGAAAAAAAATATATACCCTTTATCAGTGGAGCCTTTATCAATACTAAAAAAGTGCTGATAAAGGGGTTGTTAAACAGCCCTAAAAACGAGATATTAAAGGACCCTTTTAATAGAGTGTTTTTAGCGTTGTTAAAAGTTTTGGGATTTTCACTACGCTTCAATTATCAGTTCTTTTTAGCACTGATAAAGGCCTTTTCTTACACTGTTAAAGGCTGATTTTGTATTATTGTGAGATGAAGGAAAATATCATGTCTCTTATCACCAAAAAATACCAGAGAGTTAAATTATGGAAGAAAAATCTTACTTTATTTTTTTGAGTGTTGTGGAATTAGAAATTTTTCTATGAATTTACCTACGAATAATGTTATAGAATATAAAAATCATTCTAAAGTAAAACCATTATAGTAGAAGAGTGAAATTTTTTTTATGGAAAATAGTAAATCCACTAGTGTTTAGAAAACATTTTCTAGAAATTGAAGAAGTATGTTGGGTAAGAAATATGAATATAACTCAACAGAAAAAAATATATTTATAATGTTAAAATCCAAATAATTTCATAACCTTTCTTGAAAATGTTGAGAAAAAGGATGGTTCCTCAAATGGTGAAGGGGGAGGAGGTGAAGAATCCTATAGAGAATATCATCTAAGATTAAAACTTGTGGAATACCATGAGAAAAAAACACAAGAGATAAATTATAATTATGAATATGGAAATTGAAAATAATGATGAATGAAGGAATGATTTACTTAAATAAGAACATGAGTCTATCTGAACAATTACATAACTCAAAATGAAAGTTGTAGAAAAAATGGTGGATGACCTCAGTTGGAAGCTAAATACTAATAAAGATGAGTTTTTTAAAAATAAATAAGGATTTATTGTTGTTGAAGTAATGTTAAAAGAGATTATAAAAATTTCCAATAAATCCTCATAGATAAAGGATTAATCAATACAAGCTTCTGGGAAAACTCATTCCACGAACTAAATGAAATATACAGCCGCTAAACAGAAAATACCATTTGATTATCCTAACTATGAATGGTCTAGAAACAATGTTGGGAAATATTGGGTTGAGGAATGTTGTGAGAAATATATCACATTAAAAAATTTGAAAATAAACTTCATAAGAATGTTTCCCATTTCTAGGAGGTAACAAAAACAAAATTATGTTACTAACCTTAGAAAACATTATAAAGGGAAATATACTGCTTTTTTAGAATAATTGGATTCAAATATTTTTGTTTGTTTAGTGTAGTTTATGGGAAAAACATATAACCTTTGGCAAAAAATTATCTCTCCCTAGAAATAGTCATAAACCAATGGGGAAATGGTGGGATAAAAATTAGTAACTTTCCTAAGTTTTTGGAAGAAGGAAAGAAAAAATAAACAAAATCAAGAAAGTTTCCAATGAAAGACTAGTTTATTTTTCTATAAGAATTTTATGGAATCTATAACCAACTAGGTCACATCGTTGAAGAATGTTTGAAAAATATTCTAGTATAAGTTTCATATTCTAAAAAATAAAAGGTGGTCGGAAAGAATACAGTTGAGGAAATAGATTTTATTATTGATACATCTCTAAAAGATTCTAAAGGGATAAAACTGTAGATTCTTGATATTGGTTGTTACTCAAACATGAGAGTTGATAAAACAATCTATAAAAATATTGAATAACATGAATTATAACAAGTTACATTTAGAAATTATATTTCCTTAAATATCATTGGAATATAAACTACTGAGATTGAAACTCAAAAATTTAAATAAATGGATGTTTTATATGTTGATGGAATCCAACACAACCTAAAAATGTTAGTTATCTTTTTTATGATGGTAAGGAATTCATGATTAGAAAAAATTCTTGTATCATCAAAAGGTTTGAAGATGTAAAATTTTTTATGAAGAATGAAATAATAAGTAGAAATATTTTCCATATTAGAGAACATTGTAAATCCGGTTACTTAAGTTCTAAGGATGAGAATGATATGTATCATCAAATACCTAATAATATTTCCTAGAAAATTATGAAGTTAATTTATAAAGTAGATATTGTAATAAAATTACCACTATTGAAAAATAAATATGATGTTATTTCTATAATATATCAAAAAGGGAAGACGGTTAGTGGAATTCATAATAAAGTTGAAATCTAATACAATAGACCACTTAAGCACATTCACTCAGATCATTGTGGGCTAATGAGACATAAATCAATAAAAGAGGATTTTTTTAACTTTACCATTTTTTATGACTTCACTTGAAACTCCAATATAATGTTTATAAAGGATAAATCAGAGTCCGTAGAAATAGTTATATTTTTCATAAGGGAAGTTAAAGGAGAGATGAGTGTTTATATACTAAAAATGAGAACTAAAAATTGAAAGGAGTGTATAAGAAATGTTTTCTAATCCTATATAAATAAATGTTGAATCAAACACCAATATAGTGATTCAAATATTCCTCAAGAAAATTTAGTTCTTAAAAGGGAAAAAACAATAATTTAGGGTAAATGGGAATAAGTATTCTATCTGAATATAAAATTTCTATGTTTTCTAGAGACAATATATTATAATATTATTCATATAAAAAATATATATTATTTGTGACAAGAATCCAAAATTAAATCCTATGATATTTGGTATAATAAAAATACTTTAGTGAAATTATTCATTTTCTTTATGATTCATTTCTTAATAGAAATCAAAAATCATGATCTTGAAAATTTTGAGGAAGTAATTTTCATGGGTTAGTCACCAGATGAAAGATGTTGGAATAAATATTAGAAAAAATTAGTGGATTCTTATAATGTTAAATTTTTTAAAAATCCAACTTCCTTATCAAAAGTTTTTGAAAATTTTAAGGAATACAAATTGAAAACATCCAATAAGAATAAAAAAATTTAAGATAAATATGAGCTAAATTCTATAAATGAAGATTCAGATTAATCGTTTTATAATGAATGTGAAATGGGAATAAAATATATAAAATTTCATAATTTAGGTAAATAGATTTAATATAACAATATCATTGTAAATTATAAATATATAGTTTATATCATAAGAAATTTGAGGTTATAGAATCATACATCACTTATCTTATAGATTTAACGGGAATTACTTTCAAAGGTAGTTGATTATAAGGAAGGAGTACAAGTTATTAATGAATAATTAGATCACATTGAGAAAAATAAAACCTAGGAAATTGTTGCATAACTAGTTGTAAAAAATTTTATTTATACTAAATGGGCTTTAGAAAAAAACTCAATGGACATGGAAAAATTTTTAGAAATAAAGTTTGACTTGTTTTCAAAGGTTACTTATAGGTGGAAGGTGTTAATTTTGAGGACACTTTTCCCCATTATAAGATGAAAAACTAAAATAATGTTTGTATAATTTTTTTCACAACACTGTTACAAATTTTATCAAATGGATGTTAAGTCATATTTCTTAAATGGAAAAATTAAATAATTTCACATTAAAAAATTGAGTGGGTTCTTACTTGAAAAAGAGGAAACCATGGTGTGTAAGCTGAAGAAAGATTTGTGTATATTGAAACATGCTTCATGATCTAGGTACTATAAACTTAACCATTTCCTAAAGTTTATTAACTTTTATAAATTAAAATTTGGTAGTGGATTTTATGTTAAGGAAGTGGACACAGGTACTCTTATTTTTATTATTTACATTTACAATATAAGTTTTTTAGGTGAAAGAGATAAAGTATATAATGATTTTACTGAATAAATAAAGAAAACTTTAAAATTTCAATTCTCAAAGGGAAGACTATCATTATAGGATTAAAAGTTAAATAGAATTAAATATGTATATTTCTATCATAATAAAAATATGCCAGGGAGTTGATATAAAACAATTTCTGGGTGGATTCCAAAAAAAAATCTACTCCCATTTCTATTAGCATGAAGATCAGTAAAGATTATGCTGGGAAAAGTGTAAATAGAGAAGATTTTAGGAAGTTGATTGGAATTTTTCTATATCTTATAGCTTCAAGTAAATATATTTTTTATGTTTCTATATTGAATACAATATTTTATAGTGATCTATAGGAATAATATGTTTTGGAAAAAAATAATTCTCTGATATGTTAAAGTAACATCAGTGTATGGATGGTTGTATAAAGAAATTTTTTATAAAAACTTTCTTGGATACACTGATGTTGATTGTGCTAGAAACTATAATTATATTAATTAAACATTAGAATGAACTTTTTTTCTAGTATAATATTGTGTGAGCTTCCATGGTGAGAAAAAAATTTCAGTTATTTTGAGTTTAGGGGAATTAGAATATGTTTATTTTACCCATTCCCATACCCAAATGACTTGGATGAAAGTTCAACTGGAATATTTGAGAAGGATTTTTTATAAACTATTTAAGATACTTTTTGATAACCATAGTGTCATTGATCTCTCCAAAAATATTATAGAAAATTCATGATCAAAGAACATTTATATTAACAATATTTTCATTAAGGATAAAGATGTTGGTAGATATGTTATGATCGAGTATATTTCAACAAAGTATTAAATTAATGATGTTTTCACCAAATATATGCTAAGGGAAAATATTTTTTAGGTTGTAACTATATGTTCATATTCCACTTATGAATTACTATAGTTTTTAAGGATGTCCTATACTTTTCTTTAGATTATTTTGAGAAATTAGGAGTGTGATAAAACTTTGTAAGAATAATTAAAACTCTGTATTATATGAATATGAATTTTTGGTTATCATAAAATGTGGTAGATAGAAATTTGATAGAGAGATAAAATTGAGGGGAGTTTATCATAACATGGGAAAAAATTTCTTGTCACCGAGGGATGTAATTCCTTTAAAAACATTCCTTTATCTAGTTGTGTGGTGTTAGGACATTCTCTTTGAGGAAGGCACTGGTTTGATAAAATTTGAGTAAAATTAAGAAAATATATGATATTAAAAATAGAATTTAAAAAATGTTTAGTTGTTAATTTTTTTTGTGAATTATGAAAAAAAATATAAAGGGGGTATTAAAGATCCTTTGTAGTGTTTTCATAAAAAAATAATATTTATTCATCGCATATTTTTTTAATATTGGTTTTTTAATTGGTGAGAAATAATTTGTTGGAATTTTGTTAAGAAATTTTTGTTATGAAGTTGTTGAAGGAGGATGTGAATAATCATTAAATTTTTTAAGAAACTTTCTTACAAATTTAGATAATAATATGTTGTTCCTGAATTTCCCCAACATCATGAAAAATATCATGATCCTAGCTTTTCATATAAAGGGATATAGATTCACTTTGTAACCAGATGCTGACCACTAGACACATATTACTAGATGAATGTTTACTCAATGAATAATATTTTAATATAGATATCAGTACAAATTTATAACTAGACACACTTTTATAGTAAAATGTCATCAGATATAGATGATCTGACAAATGAAAGATGATAGAGATATAGTGATATGAAATCCAAAGGGTAGAATTTATAATTTGAGTGGGTGTACAAAGTTCTAGTTGAAGAACTAAGAGTGGACCATTATACATAGATTAATGAATTAATTTATCTCGATGGAAAAGACACATAGTAAGTAGATGAATATTTAGTATAATTATGAAGTAGAAGTTGAACAAAGTTTACAAAATAAACCATAGATAAAGAAACTAGATAAAAATATTGGATGGAAATTTGTTATGTTTTCAGAAAAATATTTTCTAAGAATTAGAAATTTTAGAGTAAGTTTAATGTTGAAGCTATAACACTGGTTGAATAAAGTCTTTTTTACTAGGATTCTTTAGATGTTTCAATAATGTATTCAACCATATTTAATGGCTTGATTTTACCATATAGTAGTCAATGAATTTTCTATACATATAGTTTTTTTGAAGATTGAAGATAAAATTTTTGTTACTATCTATATGAAGTTTGAAATTGGGAAGTTATAAAGTTTTTTACTAAAGGAATACCAATGGATCGAGTCTATCAGATAAAGGATCCATCAAATAGATTAGCATTAGACAAACAACGTTGATGTGATTAGATGGATGATTCAAAGATGTTGCATCAGACTGAGTTTTTTTATTCAGAGAAACATATGAAGTCTGAACTAATTCATGATGACTTTATATGATTCATATATGTTGAAGCATACTATGTTTTTTCAATCAAAGCAACATATGAAGTCTGAGATGAAGCAGGATGACCGTATAGCGTTATTCAAATGATGAAGATGGGGAGAAGTAAATTTTTGTCACCAAAAGGAGGAGTTCTGAATGAAAATATTGGACAAGCCTTCCGTCTGACATATTTTTTGATAATCTCTACATAAATTTTTAAAGTCCTATTTTACATGATTATGTTGTGTTGATTTTTTTCAATTGGTTTATAATCTATAAATGATAAGGATTTTTTAAAAAAATTAGCACTAAGGTTAAGGAAGTTTAAGGAAGGTTGGAGATTATAATTTTTCATTAATCTGTAATAATATTAAATAATAATATAAAAAGAATGAGAATATTTGAGTGAGTTTTATTTGAATGGTAAAATTAAATAGAGTTCCCACCTTTTCTACTTTAGGTGAACCTATATAAAGGTGGTGTAAATTATAATCATACATACACAATTCATTGAGATAAAAAAAGATAAAATGTTGAAGATTTTGTGTTAGAGTGAGCTTCCAAATAAATTGGTAAAAGAATAAATGGGGAACTATATTTATTATATCTGACATAGTTCCATATTTGAGATATTGGAGAGAGTTTCAGTTTATAATTACTCGTAAAAGGCTCATCGAGTAGTTTCATTGGACATAGTGCCGGAGAGTGTAATTGATTATAATTACCATGAAAATTGTGAGGCACAAGGGTTTTTCTAGTGGATATAATTTGGGTTAGAAAAATAGGAATATTTTAAGTGAGGAAAAATAGGTGGAGAATTTCGGATGAAGGATATATCCACCATATGGACACTTACTGGAAGAAAGAAATATAGAAAAACATTTGGTATCTAATCTAAAAAGTTTCATATATTTGCAGTGGATCTGTTTTTAGAAGAATAATTTGGAAACTAAAATGATTCATTATAATCATATATATATGGAGATATAATGAGCTTAAATGGAGTTGGATCATGTTGTTTTCACTTATTATTAATAGTGGATTTCTATGGACCAATGGTAGTCCCCATGGAAATGATGTAAGTTCTCACACTAAGGTTTATCCTTGTAAATATTACATGTCATTCATTACATTATTATCATTCCATTCTAGTGAGTTTGTTATAAAATTTGATAAGGATAATAACTCTAACAATTTGTAGGTGTTAACTACAAATAATTAAAATTTTAAAAATATCACTATTGATTCCACCACCCCTCCTTTTCAGTGGTTCCAACGATCATAAAAAACTTTAATTAGTATTAGATCTAATGTTTTTTGTTCGATACTCATCATAGAAAATAACAATTTAATCAATAGAATACATATTCCTAAATTATAAGGAAAAAATTATCATGGTCGGAAAAACATAATGATATTCTATCTTATGTCACCTGGCATGGAGGTAATTGATGTAACCGTAAATTGGTTTTCACCTATTGAGAAAAATGATTCTATGAATTTTACTGAAAAAAGAAATATTGAGGTTTATGGTTAATCAAGAAATTATATTCTAAATTATTTACTAAAAAATATAATTATAATTTCTATGCATCTCAAAATCTAAAAATAAATTTGGGAAAAAATTTAAAGTATCTTTGAGGGAAACACCAATATGAAGGAGTAAAATCTATAAATCTAGCATAAAAAGTATAAAGATATAGTAATGGAAAATGAATAAAATATTAATGAGTACTTAAATAGGTTTAATGACGTTTTTTACAACATCATGGGATTTGTAGATGTCATGGAATATTCTACCATTGTTAATAATCTCATGAGAAACTTCTTTAACTTGTTTAATTTTAAAATCTTTTACCTGGAAGGTAAATATGATTTATCTATTAATGAATTGCATAAATTTATTGTTTATTATGAGATAAGTATATATCTAGAATTTAAAAAATAAGATCAAGGATTCAATTTCTATTGAATCTATGAAAAAATTGAAAATATAGGATATTGAGATTGTTGACCTTAGTGATTTAGAGGATAAAGAAGATGATGAAATGAATAAATATATTATACCTCTTATATCTAAAAAATACCATATAGGTAAAGGAATGTATTGATTCAAACTCCCACTTAAATATTTTAAGTGTTGAGTAATTTTTATTTTTTTTTGAATTTTCCTGAGATTAATGTTTTTAAAAAATAAATACCATTTTGAAGAAAACCCACGATGGAATAAGAGGAATAAAACGTCTAGGGAATATGGTAAATCCACTAGTGATAAGAAATGTTTTTCTAAAAACAGAATAATTATGTTGAGTAAGAAATTTGAATATAACACTAATGGAAAAAATTATTTAGAAGATGAAAATCTACATAATTTCATAACCTTTTTCCAAATACTGAGAAAAAGGAAGATTCCTCAAATAGTGAAGAGGACGAAGGTGAAGAATATTACAAAGAATTTTACTTGAGATCATAACTTGTGGAATGTCTTGAGAAAAAAAACTCAATAAAGTTATCAGAATGTTGAAAAAGGAAAGTCAAAATAATTTTTAAGTAAGGAAATATGTCCTTAAAAAGGAATATGTGTATATCCTAGAAATCATAAACTTTAAAATAAAAGTTGGATAATAAGGAAAAATAGTGGAAAGAATTTTTAAGAAACCTGATTCTAAGGAAGATGAGGTTTTTAAAAATCAATCAATATTTCTTGATCTTGAAATTGAGTTAAATAAGATAAGTGAAATTTTCAACAATGCTTTAAATATAATGGATGAATTATCTCATGATACTGGGAAAACTCATTTCAAGAATTAAGTGACATCTACATCTACCAAACCTAAAATTCTTTCAAATTTTCCTAACCATACAGATGCTATAAACAATATTGGGTAAGATTGGGTTGAGAAAGGATATTATAAATCCATTACATCAAAAAAATGAAAAAAAATTGTAAGAAAGTTTTCCCATTCCATAAAGTAACAAAAACATAAAGATCTTATGAACCTTGAAAATCTTTCTAATGGAAAATATCCTACTTACATAGAATACTAAGTTTCGATGATTTTTTTGTACTATGAAACTTATAGGATCAAAGCATATAACTATTAGAATAATATGTCTCTCTCATAAAATAGGCATGAACTAAGGGGGATAAATAGTGGAATAAAAGTTAGTGACTTTCTTAAGTTTCAAGAAAAAGGAATGTCCTGATCAAAAGATGCTAGAAATTTTCAAATGAAAAAATAGTTTTGTTTTTTAGATGAAGTTTTTGGTTGATGTGAACAGTAAATTCACATTGCTTAATAATGTTTGACAACTCTTTTGGTACAAGTTTCTAATGCTAGAAAATAATAGAAGGCCGAAAAGAAGAATGTTGAGGAAAGGGTTTTATTTTTTAGATAGATCTAAAATCTACCCAAAGGAATAATATATGTATTCTTGAAAGTGTTTGTTTCTCTCAAATTATAGGTGATTAGATATATTTAAAAATATTTAATAATTTGAAGGAGGAGGATTTGCTTTCAGAATTAATAGTTCCTTAAAAATCAGAGTAATATAAACTACTGATATTGAAGATCAAAAATTAAAATCAATAGATGTTTTATATGTTGATGGGATCAAACACAGTCTACTTAATGTTATATAATGTTTTGATGATGTTAATGAAGTTATATTTATAAAATATTCTTGTATCATAAAATTTTTTAAAGATAAAAATGTTTTTATGAAGGGTTAAAACCAGTGAAAATCTTTTACAAATTGAATAACTTTGTAACTCAAGTTACTTAAGAGTTGGGGATGAGAATAAGTTGTGGCATCAAAGACTTATGCATCGTGGATAAAACATTCCAAATTAGATATTTTAATAATCTTACCACCTCTAAAAAGGAAGTATTATTTTATATGTATAACATGGGAGAAAGGGAAGATAGTTGGTGGAAGGCATAAGAAAGTTGAAATGTAATCTATCAAACCACTTGATCTCATTCACTCTAATCTTTCTGAGCCTATGGTAAATAAATCAACAAAATGGTATTTTTAATTTATCACTTTTATTAATTAATTCACTTAAATGGCCAGCATAACCTTTATAAATTATAAATTAGAGGGTATAAAATGTTCATATTTTTTAGAAGGGAAGTTGAAATAGAGATTGGTGTTTATATACTGAAGCTAAGAACAAATAATGAAAATGAGTACACAAGAAATTATTTTGAATCATATAGAAATAAACATGGAATCAAACACCAATATATTTCTCTATACACTACTCAATAACATATATGTTTAGAAATTAAAAACACTATTAGTTTAGTGGAAATGGGATAAGTTGTGATGGCTAAATATAAACTTCAAAAGTTTTTACGGAGTGAAGTTGTGTGTACTACTATTCAAGTAAGAAATATTATTGTGGCAAGATTCCAAAATTAATTCCTATGATATTTACTATAATAAAACCCTTTACAAAAATATTTTGAGGTTTTTATGAGTCCTTTCTTAATAAAGATAAAAAATCAGAATCTTGGAAAGTTATATGAAAAAAGGTGAGGAAGGAATTTTCATAGGTTACTCACCAGATAGATGAAGTTAAAAATATTTGAGTAAACATTTTCAAAAGATCATGGATTCTTATGATGTAAAGTTTTTTGAAAATTTAACTTTCTTAACAAAATTGGTTAAAAAATTTAGGAAAGATAAATTGAAGACTTCCAATGATAATAAAAAATGTAAAGATTAATGTGAGTTAAAATATATACATGAGGATTCATATTGAAATTTCATACATTAAAAAATATGTTGAAACTAAAAATATCATTGGAAATATGAAAGCTCTAGTTTAGACTAGATGAAAGTTTAGGTTATTGAATCAGACATCACCTATATGATAGATTGAACCAGAATCAATTTCAGAGGTAGTTAAGAATAAATAATGGGTAAAGACTATGAATGAAGAATTGAATCAGATTAAGAAAAATGACACATGGTAACTTGTTCCAGGAATATAAGGGAAAATATTATTAGAACTAAATGCATGTTTATTAAAAATTTCAATAAACATGGAGAAATATTGATATGAAGCTCAACTTATTTTCAAAGGTTACTCATAGGTGGAAGGTATCGATTTTCATGAAACTTTTTCCCCTATCATGATCTTGGAAACTATAAGAATTTTCTTGATAGTTTTTTCACTTAATTGTTACAAATTTTATTATATGGGTGTTAAGTCAAATTTCCTAAATTGAGAAATTGAAGAAGAAGTTTACATAGAGAAACCAAGTGGCATCTTCCTTGAAAAAGATAAAACCATGGTATGTAAGCTGAAGAAATATTTTTTTGGGTTGAAACAAGCTCTATCATCCCAGTACTCTAAAATTGATTGTTTCATAAAGAAGTAAAACTTTTATAAAGGAATCCTTGATAGAAACCTATATATTAAAGAAGTGATCATAGGTACTCTTATTTTCATTGTTTTCAATGATGAAATAATTTTTTCAGGTGATAGAGATAATTTTTGTAAATAGTTTTCTAATGAAATGAAGAAAACATTGAAATTATAATGTTTTAAGGGTTAACTTACTTTTTTAGATTAAAATTTAAACATAAATAAATATATATCTTTTTATCAGAAGATAATATTTTAGGGAGTTTATAAAAATGTTCTTTGTGGCATATTCTAAAGAAATTTTTACTCCCATTTCTATTGGCATGAAGATAAGTAAAGATAAGGTTTGGAAAAGTGTAAATCAGAAATATTTTAGGAAGTTGACAGGAAGCTTTATCTATATTATATCTTCAAATATAGATATTATTTATGTTGTTACATTTTTTGTAATATATCATATTAGTCTAATGAAATAAAATGCGTTGGTAGAAAAAATAATTCTCAAATATGATAAAGGAAGATCATCGTATGGGTTTTTGTATAAAATAATTTGTGATATAAACTACTTTGGAATCATAATATGTTGTATCTACCCACGCTTGTATAAAATTTATTTGGATGAAATATTAGCAAGAGGATTTGAGAATGAATATTTGTAAACCATTAACGATACTTTATGATAACAAGTGTCATTGATCTTTACAAAAAACATATGAAACCTTCAAGAACAATGTACATTGATATTAAGTATCATTTTATTAAGGACGGAGTAATTTTTTGAGATTTTATTCTTGAGTATATATCAAAAAAGTATCAAATTTATAAATTTTTCACTAAAGTTATGATTAGGTAAAGATTTGTGGAATTCAGGCTATAACTACATATTCATCCTCCACCTATGACTTTAAAATGTTATTAATGAAGTCCCCCACTATGCTATGGATTATGTAGACAAGGGGGGAATATTACAAATTTTTAAGAATAATTAAAACTCTTTCTTATATCAATCTAAATTCGTGGTTATCATAAAATGGGGTTGAGAAAAAATTTTAGAGAGAAAAAAATTGAAGGGGGTTTTATATTAACCTGGTAAAAAATTTTATAACACCAATTTATGGAATTATAGAAAAAAAATATTATTTTATATAGTAGTATGGTTTTAAGACATTCTCTTTGATAAATTTTGTGGATTGATAAATGTTGAGGAAATTTTATAAAATATTTGATATAAAAAATGATTTGTGAAAAATGTTAAGTTGTTAAAAGTCATTTACAAATGTTGAAAATAAACTAAAATGGGGTTATTGATGATCATTCGTAATGTTTTCATAAAACAATTGTATCTATTGACAATATATCTTTCTAATAATTTTTTTAATAGGTGAGAATGAAGTTTCCAGAATTTTGTTCAGAATGTTTTGTTATAAAGTTTCTAAAGGAGGTTGGGAAGTTTCCTTAACTTTGTTAAGATAATTTATTACTATTTTTGATGATTCAATTTTGTTTATGAATGTTTGCAACATCATGTAAAATATCATGATCCAATATTTTGATACAATGGGAGAGATGATGTACTAGATGCATACCACCAGACATAATGTTTTTGGTATAGTTATCTGAATGGACAAGAAAAATACTAAGTGGATGGATATCTAGAATAAATAATTAAGTATAAATTGCACAAAGTATATTGTATGGACCATAAGTGAAGAAACTGGAAAGAAATATCATATGGAACATTCTTATGTTTTCGGATAAATATTTTATACAAAGTCATATTTTGAGAAAACTTATAATTTTAAATATGCAACATTAGATGTAGAAATTCATATATAATAGGAGTATTTAGAATTTGGAACAATTTAGTCAACAGTCTTCAATGGCTCAAGTTACTGGATAGTAGCTCATGAAGTTTCCAAATAGATAGTTTAAATGAAGATTGAATAGAAAATTTGTGTTACATGTTATATGAAACCTGATGTTGGGAAGTTATGAAGTGAGTTGTTGAAATAATTCCAACATATCGAGTTTTTTGATGAAAGTATCCATCATAAAAACAAGCATTGTTCAAATACGGTCGATGTCATCAGATGGAAAATTCAAAGATGTTTTACCCGAATGATTTTTTTGAATCAGAGTAATGTTTAAAGTTTGAGCTGACATAAGAGGGTTGAAAAGAGTAATCTAGATAAATAAATTTGGATAAGTAAAGTTTTGTGACTATAATTATTTTTGATTAAATACACTAGACAAACATTCCACCATACCAAGTTTTTTATAAGCTTTACATAACTTCGTAGTGTCCTTTTTAACATGGTTTTGCTGAGCTGATTTGTTTTTCAACTTGTTTTTAATCTAGATGAGATATTAATGAGTGAAAAATTTTCTTAACACTGAGGTTCAAAAACTTTAATGAATTTTGGAGATAGTAAGATTTCATGAAGCTTAAAGAATATTTGATAAGACTCTAGAATTCTTGAGAAGAGTCCAATAAGTTTTAGTAGGGTAGGAAAATGAAATTGATTGCCTATATTTTGAATTTTGGGTGCACTTATATAAAGGGGGTATAAAGTACAATCATAATAACACTGTTCATCTAGATAAAAAACTAAAACACAAAATATTTTGTGTCAAAGATAGTTTCCAACCAAATTGGTCAAAGAAGAAGAAGAGAGAAACCCGATATAGTATACCAAAAAATGTTTTATATCTAAGATACCAAAAAAATGTTTCAATTGAGAATAACTGGATAGAGGCCCATATATCAGTTTCATTGGATATAGAACCAAATAGTGTAATCAGTTACATTTTTTTTAGTAGATTGTGAGGCGTGGAGGTTTTTTTAGAGAATGTAACATGGGTTAAAAAAATAGGTTCAATTTAAATGAGGTGAAATGGATAGGTTTTTCTAGATGAAGGAGAGGCGCTTCAAAAAGACATTTATCAAATGGATGAAATTTTATGGATGAATCACATATGAACATTTGGGAGCTTATTTATAATGCTTCATATTTTTTTGTAGATATTTTTTCAAAATCATAAATATATAAGATGATAGGACTTTGTATAATCATACCTATCAGGAGATAGAAGGAATATAATGGGAGTGGTCTCAAGTTTTATTCACTTATTATTAATAGAAAATTTCCATGGATGGACTATACTCTCCATATAAATTATTTAGATTCTCACACAAAGGTTGAACTTTGTAAATCTTGTGTTTCTTTCATTACTTTCTTATCATTTTATACTTTTGAGTTTATTATAAAATTTTATTAGGATAATAACTCTAACAATTTACAGGGTTTAATTTCAGAAAATTGTAATTATAAAATCATCACCATTGATTCTACCCCCCCCCCCCTCCCACACACACCCTATCAGTGGTTCCAATGATCCTAAGTAACTTCATTCTTCAAATAAATAAATCAAAAATAATTCATCTCAAAACAGTTTCATCAATCATTTTTCAAGAATCCCCAAATAATTTTTTTTTCATTCCATGTCATTTCAAAAACCAAATTAAAATGGTTTTCATCAAAACACATACCTTTCAAAACAATTGATTTTATTCAGAAACCATAAAATTTTCATACCTTCATTTATCAAGAATCATCATCAAATTCATTCTTAAAATCACTAATTTTAATTAGCAATCATTTTCCAAAAATCAACAATTTATTTCAAAATTCATTTCTAATGAGGTCACATCACACACCATGCCATTTGAAAACATTTATCAAGAATCTCAATTAATTCTTCTAAAATCAATTAGAATTCCATTTCAAACCAAATAAGCAATAATTATTTCAATTGACAGGGACTACATTATGAAACTACCTACCTCAATTCATGGTATGGGAAAGCACCCAACAAGTGATCCATAATCAGAGAGAGATGAAGAGATAGAATAAAATAAGATGGAATACTAGAAAAAAAATCAAAAATAATGATTTGGATCCACTAATGACACATGGATCCATATCTATAAAATAAGGAGAGTCATAAGGGAAGATTAAGTCGCAATCAAATCAAGTTTATGCTTACTAAAAGAGATTCAATGAATCAATAAGCACTTCAATATGAAATAACTCAAGTTTATAAGGGATAAAATTACCTCAAGAGAGACTCCAAGGTTGAATGTGTAGATTTAGATTTGAGGGAAGTGGTTAGTAAAATTAAATATAGGTTTTTAGCAACAAAATTATGATATCGTTCAAGATTTACTCACCCAAATTGGAATAACTGGATCTATTATGGATTCTATTGGAAAATTAGTGGTTCCATGAGGAATTTTTACACCTATAGAACCAAAATTAGATAGTTGGTGGCCTTCCTTTGGTTGTACAATAGAATTCCTATTGGAATTCACTATAGTCATCATGTCATCAGCTAACTGAGGGTATCACTAGAAAATTGGTGGACTAACTATGGATTTTCTAGCTATATTCTCATGTCCACTCTTATGAAAACATAGGGTACACCTCCCAACATCTTAGAAAAGAATCAAAACTAAATCCCTATCCCTTTAAAGGATAAAAACAAGAAGGTATAACCATGAATTGACATTAATATTAGGAATATAATTTCAAAACAAAACTGTACCTAAAATCAAATGTTTGGATGTTACAATTCTCTCCAAAATAATTCTTTTAACCCCTAAAAATATTATTAAGAAAATTGGTCCAAAAATAGATGATGTCACTACTCTCTCACCAATTCCTCACACCACCACATCTCACGGTCATCTAAACCATGCTACCATATAACCCAAACCAAAGGTATAAACTTCTCCTAGAGAACCTTCACTTAAGAATTAATAATTTGAACTGGCTATTAAGTCACATTCATATCAGGTTACACATCAAGGTCCCAAAAATTTAAAACATGAGATATGTCTGAAAGAAAATTAATAATATATGAAACATGAAACACATAATGGGTTGAAGTCATCAAAAATGGAAAAGAAAAATGGTATGCCACATTTTTTATCTTTACAATGACCTCAGAAGGTTCCACATATCATCGTTCCAACTTGCTTTGTTTTCCAAGTGATCGATGATCCATTAGAGTTGAGAATATCACGAATACATGATAACAAAATGATAACTCCAAAGGATGTCAAAGAAGATCTATATTAAATGTATACCATATCTAAGATGTTAACAACATCTGATGAGTCGTTTGGATATTCATTCTTGTCTCTTGGACAAAGTTAGGTCCCACCAAAGAAGCTCCATTGGTTTATGACCAACAAAGAGGATATTTATAAGGCCAACCATAAAATTCCTCAAAGGGTTATATTCTAATGGGATATTGGTATCTATTACTATAAGAAAACTCAAACATCCCAAAATTTTAATCTAATGCTCCACCAAAGTCAAGGACGCAAGCATGAAGCATGTCTTTGAGGATCTGAATATCTAGTTCTATGTGACCATCAATCAAAGGAAGGAACATTATGCTCAACTTGAACTAGGTTCTCATATCCTCCTAGTGGCCACTCCAAAATAAAGATGTAAAATAGGGATCCCTATCAGAAACAATGGAATATGGAACTCCATGAAACCTAAAAAACTCATGTAAATACATTTTTTCAAATCCTCAACTCTAGTGGTGTAATAAATAGAAATAAAGTGAAATAATTTCTATAGTAGGTAAATCACCACCCAAATAACATTATTTCCCAAATAAGTAGATATTAAACCAAAAAACAAATCCATTGATAGCATTACCCATTTACAAGTCAGTATAGGGAAAGGATGAAGAAAACCCAAAGGCTTCTTGTGATCATCCTTGATCAATTGATTGTTATAATAATAGTAAACAAAATTAATGATGTATTATTTAATGCCTGGTCAGTAGAATTGATGCCTCATATCATAAAACATTTTCCATTATTAGGTTAACCACCCACTAGGAATGAGGTAAATCCCCCATCACTGCATTTCTCACAGGAGACATAATAACACAACGGTTCCTATAGTAAATAATTCCCCCTAGAGATAGATACCATTCATTGATAGTCTACCTATCCTAAGAATAATTACTAATAGCTTGAAATTCATTATCAAACTTCTACTCTTGGAGAATCACCTCAATAAGAGAGGACATCCACTAAATTATTTCTATAAAAACTGATCTCATTCTTTCGAACTCTCAAATGAATGTGAGAAAATAGCTTCATAAGATCCACTCCTATAAGTATTTTTAGTGACTTGGGTTTGACCTATAAGACTTTGGAATATTTCTACGAATATTTCTGAAACTAGGTACTAAGTCAGCATAGAGTTTCAGGGCTCGAAGAGCCTCAATGTGATGATAATAAAAATATTAAATATATTTTATAACTTGTTCATAGTTTCTCATGAAACATGAATAACTCCTAATAGGAATCTCAGATCATATTTCTAAGACCACAGCTGAGTTAAGAACATCATGTTTACCCTAGGTGTGACATAAACTTTTTTGGTGCCTGGTGTTGTGTCGGAGGTGAGTTGGTAGTGGGGTGTTATGTGGATGATATTATTTTAATGAAATTGAAACAATATCCCCTCTCCCCTGCCCCTTTGGTGCACATGTAAGGATCCCCTTCCCTCTTCCACTTTGGATATGGATGGTCTGAGGAGAAAATTGAGGAAACGTGGTGTCTTCGATCTCTGGTCTTGATGGAAATTTCTCCCAAATCATACAGCAGATTATTTTGAGTGCCAATTCAACCCAAAATCTTTACAGTTTTCACCACGAGGTAGTTGTTTTGAGTTTTAAGTTATATTCCCCTTGTTTATTCATTGTTTCAAGGTTTTAGATCCCTTAGAATCTTTCTAGGGAGACCTTAAGGGCTGATCTGTGTGTTTTTGGGAAAACAAGGGTGATTGAGGCTACTTGTAGGGATTTTATAATGTATTTTCCCATCACACGGCATGAAAACCATTGGGAAAAGCCATATGTTCTTACCATTTGGGCAAGATGAGTTTTGGGGACTACATGTCATGTACTACGAGTTAAACATTATGTAGTGACCCCATGTTTTGTAGTTTGAGGAAATGTCCAGGGAAGTCGTGTGGGATACAAGGCCATGTAAAATTATACGGCTAGAGTACATGGACATGGGGTACCAAAAATGGGAATAGTAAAGGGACATGGATTAGGGGTCATGTAGTCAGGACTCACCATGTACCAAGGGGTTCACACTGTGTGTGAGACATGGCTAGCTGAGTTGTGTGAATTTAATACAAGATCAGTACCTGAGTGAGGCGATACACATCATATTCCATTATTACGCACCATATAGTTCCTCATGCCTAGTGAATCCATGCAAATAGATGATATGGATGGGTGTTAAGGTGGGGTCACACGCTGTGTATACCCCCTTACATGTTGTGTAGTCTCATCATGGAGGATTTCCATCTTTTGTATCTTCTTCTTTGGGGATTAGATTTAGGCCAACAAGTAGCCTATCCTGAGTAGATTTCTATATAGAATGTGATGGTGTCCGTGGTTTGGGACTAAGAGATGTTAGGTGATGTGATGTTTTTGATCTCTTAGGTTAGAAATGACTGGAAAAATAATGGTTAAGTGAGCTACCATTGTTCATATATATGAGGGTTTTTTGGTATTAAGTCCATGGTACAATATTGTGATCCCCTAGATAGGATGATCTTTAATAGGGTTGTAGTATCCCCTAGTGAGGCTATAGTGGGATCCTCAATCATTTTGTTAAATTTTGTGTATCCCTTTAGAGAGGCTGGGGAGTTATCCTCTAGCATATCATTCCCCTATATAGGGTTCTCATAATCGTCATAACCAACACTACATAGGCAAAGATCCCATATCTAGGAGGATATCCTGGTAGTTATTGTAGTATCATCTAGAGCATGATCCCATATGAAGAAATAAATTTTAGTGGGGTTGTGGCATTTCTGTTATATGATCCCCTACTCATCAGACATTTTTGTGGGATTTGTGGAATCACCCGAAGTACAATCCCCTACTGTTTTTATTATACCAAATGGATTTTTTGGAATCATCATGACCAATTATACTCTAGAGATGATCCTATATCTTAGTGTTATGATCTTCAGGATGTTAGATTGTGTTATAGTATCCCCTATCAGATCTTGGGAGTGATCTCCTCTCTGAGTGATATCTTTTTTATACTAGATTAGGGTGGTGGTATCCCCTAGAGGATCCTATGAGTGATCCCTTATTTGAAGAGTTATGGTTTATGATTTTCCAAACTGGGTTTGTAGTGTCCCCCAACATTTCAAAGGAGGGATCCCCTTTTTTTAGTTTGAGAAGTTTCATGGTTCCAGTAGGTTTTATAGTTCCCTTCATCAGGGATGGGTGATATCCCCTATCATTGTTTTTAGATCCACTGGGTTACATTGTGGCTTTCTTAGTGGTGATGTATGATGAGTGTGATCTCTCATATGTATGCCCTTTTGATATTATGGTGTTGTTTCATCATCGTTTTGATACTTTATTGAGTGGTATCTCTCTAACATGTCATCGAGGATAGCTAGGCTATATATGGTGGAGTGTATCTATTAGAAGAGTGTCCTATATGATGACTAGGCTAATGGAGTGTGTACTACAGGTCTGTTATTTATTTAGATCCACAAGTAGTAACATGTCACTGGTTATGAGGTCATAACCTCGTGAGACTTAGAGTCTGAGATAAGTATATCTAGATGTATTTCTGGGATTCCTTGTGGTTTTTTCATATCTTGGATGACACACCATGTATTATGAGCGGAAGAGTCATGTATATTCGGGGATGGTCTCAACATGGAGATTCTCTCTCATTTGGGTTCCCTCTAGCTTGGCTGAGCAGACTGTTTCCTTTTAGTTTCTCCCTTTTCTTTTAAGTTTTTAGGGTGACTAATGATTATATATATCCTCACCCATGTATGGGATTTTCCCACACATGTTGTGTCTTTTTTATACCATAGGCCTTTAGATGGATTCCTAGGAGGACCTGGAGAAAGTGGAACATAGTTTTCTCGATCGAACGGGGTATTTATCAAAGCTTGGCCGAGGAGCTTTATGGAGGGTTCATTTGAAAAAAATCCCCTCCATATGACAAGGTTGGATTCTTTTAAAGTTTTCTTTTTGGTGGGCATGTATTTTGGACCTTTATATACTTCTTCTATACTCTGGATTGGAATAGATGTATGCATGCATTCTATTTCTATCTTTATATATATCTCTCCACCATTTCATGGAGGTGTATGTGGGTGTGTGCCTAAAGGTACCATAGGTTAAGGACTATCATATGTGAGATAGCATGCTCAGTGCTAGAGGACATCCCCTAGACTATGGATTCGGGCTTGTGGAGTCATGTATTGAGCCCCATTAGGTTGGGTCATGATAGAGTGATATTATAGGAGGTTCCAATTTGGGATTACAGTGTCTTAAGCTTGGTCTAGGATGCATATCAACAGTGTTAGTGAATTTTGAGTTCAGATTTCAAGCTAGGGGATCCAATGTTGGTGCGTAAGCTGGCGTATCCATACATCAAGACTCTGATAACCTACTTTTTTACTTAGTACATTTGGACACTAGTTGTAAGAAAAAAATGGTACATTCATCATATAGGACTGGGTTTTATTTTCTTTTCATTCTTGAGTCATATTCCCAGATATAATCTTTGAACATAGTGAATGTAGATTGTGTTTTATGATACCACTATAAAGACAAACAAATAGGGTTCTGTGGAATTTTTGTTGTGATGATCAACCCTAAGTTGAGACTTTAGTGCAGGGCACTGGTTCTAAGGATGGACCTCTAGGTTGTCCTCCAGTTGATCCACTACATGTTGAGTAGCAGGTTGTGCTAGCATTGTAGGCTAAGGATGCGTACAGGCTGAGTGCACTTCATGTGTTCCAATGGAAGTGACCTATAAGTTTTCGGGGTGAGCTAGACCCTGAGGAAACTGATGAATGTCTTGAGTCAGTCAAGTAAGTTTTCTGACTTGTGAGGTCACCTACCAATCAGATGGGGGTCCTAGTGGTGAGTCTTATTCATGGTTTGGATAGGAGATGGTATAGTTTCGTGATGTAACCCATGATGAGCTGATTCTAAATTGGGCTAAGTTTGTGTGGATCTTCAGGGAGGAGTTCTATTTGGCGACATTGAGTTCCGTGCATATCTAAGAGCTTTGACAGCATCGATAGGATAGCATGACCATGTTGGAGTACTCAACAAGGTTCATAGACCTATCGGTCTACTCCCTAAATATGGTTCGGGATAAGTTCATTAGGGTATAGACCTTTGACTTGGACTTGAGCTAGTATATCAGGGAATCGGTGGTGTCATTGTGAATTCCCACCTATGCTGGTGTGTTGGAGAATACCTGGATGGTGGAGATATTTCTAACTGATAATAATCTAAATTTAAGTGTTGGACATGTAGTAGGTGAGACCTCGGTAGCTAGTTTGGAAGCTGGTATCCAAATACAGGCTCAGGGATCCGAGCATTCGTGATGCTTTAGGAGGTGATCTTGACAAGGTGGGTCTGAGGCTAATGGCTTCCACACTGGTTTTGGTCAACTGTAGGAGAGGCATTTTTATGCTTGTGATGTTTGGGGACATATTTCTAGATATTGTTTGACCTTCCATCCTACTAAGAGGGATCTGGTTGACAAACCACCTTGGACAAGGTAACATTTCAAGAATGTAGGTTTGTATGGTAGTAGACGTTGCAGTAGACTAGGTGGAGCGGTCAAAGGTAGAAGATGATATGAGTTGCCACCACCACCACCCAAGTGGTCCATTCTAGGATTAGGGAGCTAGAGGATAGTTTCAAGGGCAGTTTCAAGCCATAGAGGCCTTTGAACAAGAGTCTCTAAGAGATATAGTTACAATATGTGTGATTTCTTCTATCTATAGAAGTATTATTAGACATTGTTGTGAGGAGAACTTTCTTCCCGCTTCTTTCTTGAGGTTTTTTCAGGGTTAAATGGGGTTGTCAGTGAGACCATATTTCTGTTTCATTTGACATAGCTTCAAACGATCGAGGAATCGGGATACCTCCCCCACCAAGATGTGTTTTTTATGCAATAAAAACTATGAGGGTGAATCATTTCCTCCCAAGGTGTTGTGTAAAAGTCCCTATGACTTGATCATTTGGGGCAAGGTTGTGTTGCGGATTTTTTGTGAGGGCCTGGTAATCCCCAGTGGGTGTTCTTGGGAATCCTTTTTTTCATGGTTACCCTCACATTTTCAGCATCATTTTTGTACGTGAGACTCTTGAAGGGGGTGTGGTCTGGTTTTATGTTTCTTCAGACTCATGAGGTTGAGGGATACTTTCTCCACTGAGACATGTTCTTGATATGCGATCCAAAACTATATGGGAGAAGAAATTCCATCCAAATCAGATAGTATCAAAGTGCAATGGATGATTTCCTTTTAATTTTATTTTTGGAGTTGGGTTTCATTGTTCTCTACATTATGTTAGAGAGGTGTTGTACCACTAGACCCCATGGCTACAGATAGACTGGGTACCTGGTGTTTTCCACCTATTGTAGTTAAGGAGAAATGTGCCCGCTGGTCAAATGATGTTGACCTAGTTGATATGGAATTAGGTGGGGTAGATATTGTGGTTCCTATAAGTGTATTCTCTTAGGCAACATAAGAACCCTTGGTGGCCTTTGTGGTCATCTTGGTGAGCTCGTTGGTGTGGGAGTCCCAGTTAAGAGTTTAGTTTCCTTCTATGTGCCTAGGATTTCTATTTTCAAGGATAAAAATACTTAAGGTGGGGAGAATTTATTGAATCAGGTTTGACCTTTAAGATTTTTTAATATTACTAAGAATATTTACATAGCCAGGCGCTGAGTTGGCATGGAGTTCTAGGCACATAGTGCCTTGGCGAGGTGATTATAAAAATATTAAATACATTTTATCACCCATGCATAGTTTCTCATGAAATGTGAATAACTACAAAGAAGAGTCTTAGATCAAATTTCTATGACCACAATTGAGTTTATAATGTCTTGTTTACCTTATTCACAACATAAAATTGTTCCGCGTCGGGTATTGGGTCAGACACGAGTTGGCAGTGAGGTGTTAAGTGAAGGATATTGTTTTAATGAAATTAAAACAATATCCCCTCTCGGCCTCCCACCTTGGTGCACATGAAAGGATCCCCTACCCTATTCCCCTTTGTAAATTCATAACCTGGGGAGAACATTTGGGGGAAAAGGTGTCATTGATCTACGATCTTGATGGAAATCTCTCCCAAATCATGTATTAGAAACTTTTGAGCAACGATTCGACCCAAAATCTTTGGTGTTTTCACCCTAAGGTAGTTGGTTTGAGTTTTAAGTCCTTATCCCCTTGTTTATATATATTTTTAAGGTTGTATATCCCTTATACTCTTGCTAGGGACCCCTTGAGGGTCGATCTGTATGTTTTTGGGAAAACGAGGGTGATCTGGGCTACTCTTAGAGAATTTCTGATGGATATTCCTATCTACACGGCTTGTAGACCAGAGGGACACACCATGTGAGATTACCATTTGGGGAATATGAGTTTGAGGGACTATACTCCGTGTAATATGAGTTATGTTCCATGTAGTGACCCCAAGTTGTGTGGCCTAAGGAAAAGGTTAGGGAAGCCATGTGGCATACACGCCCATGTAAAAGTACACAGATAGATTACATGAACAAAAGGTGTTGGAAATGGGTTTGGTTAAGAGACAAGACCATGGGGTAATGTATCTTGGACACACCATGTTCCAAGGGGTACACGCCATGTGTGAGACACGGATGGTTGAGCCGTGTGAATGGAATAAACAGCTAGGGATCGAGTGAGGTGGGACATGCCATGTACCATCATTACACATTGTGTAGTCCATCATGCCTAGCCAAGTCTTGTAGACATAGGAAATGGTCAGGTGTTAATTTGTGTTCACATGCTCTGTATACGCCCTTATGTGTCATGTAGTCTCCTCTTGGAGGATTTTCCACCATTCGTATCTCCTTCTTCAGTTCTTGTATTTAGGCCTATGAGTAGCCTATCTTGGGTATTTTTCCATGTAGAATTCAATGGTGGTGACAGTTTGGGCCTAGGAGATGTGAGGTGAGCCGATTTTGTGGATATATTAGTTTAGCTACGTTTGGACCAGCAGTTGTTGAGTGAGATCCCTTAGTTCATTCCTATGAGGTTTTGTGTTGCATTACATCCTTGGTATAGGATTTTGATCACCTTGATAGGATGATCTTTGATAGAGTGGTAGTATCCCTCTGTTAAGGCTAGGGTGGGATCCTTTATCTTTTTCTTAGATTTTTAGTATCCCTCTAGAGATTCTGGGCTGGGATCCTCTAGCATATCATTCCCCTAGATCAGTTACACAGAATTTTTGTGACCTACACTACATGGGTAGGGATCCCCTATCTAGTAGGATATCCCTTTAGGGTTTGTGGTGTCCTCTAGAGTACAATCCCATACAAAGTAGGTAGTTTTAGTAGGGTTATGACATCATTGGTGATATGATCCCCTACTCAAAGGATGTTTTTATAGGGTTTGTGACATCATCAAGAGTATGATCCCCTACTACAGAGATTATACCAGATGAAGTTTGTGGAATAATCATGACAAATGATACTTTGGAGAAAATCATATATCTAGGTGTTATGATCTCTAGGACGTTATATTGGGTTGTGGTATCCCCCAACGGATCCTTTGAGTGATCCCTTGTCTGAGTGATATCTTTTATATACTAGATTGGTTTGGTGGTATCCCCAAGAGGATCCTATGAGTGATACCATATCTGAGGAGCTGTGGTTTGTGGTTTTCTAGACTGGGTTCATAGTGTCCCCCTTTGATTCATGATAAGTATCCCCTTTCTATGGTTTGAAAAATTTCATGGTTCAAATAGGGTTTGTAGCATCCCCCATCAGGGATGGGTGAGATCCCCTATCTGAGTTTTGAGACCCTATAGGTTCTAGTGTGACTTTCTTAGTGGAGTTTTCCAACAAGTGTTATCACTCGGATGTATGCCATTTCCGGATGGTGGTGTTGGGTCATCGACTTTTTTATACTTGATTGAGTGGTATATCTCATGTGTTCCATTAGGGGTCACTAGGTTGTACCTGATGGATTGTATCTCTTGGATGAGTTTCATCTGGAATGACTGGACTCGTGGAGTGTGTGATCTTGGTTGAGTGTTTCTTTATAGCCTTGAGTAATAACATGTCTCTAGCTATAGGGTCAGAACCTCATGAGACTTGGAGTCTAAGAGGAGTATATTGGGTGTATTTATAGGTTTCCTTGGTGTTTTTTCACATCATGGAGAACACACCATGTGGTATGATCTTACAAGTCATGTAAAGATAAGGATGGTCTTATGATGGAGATTCTCTCTCGTTTGGGTTCCCTCTAGATGGGATGATCAGATTGTTCCCTTTAAATTGCACCATTTTCTTTTGGGTTTTTGGGTAACCTAATCTGTATCTTTATACTCACCCATGTATGGTATTGTTTTGCACATGTTGTGTCTTGTGAAGATGACAAGACATTCGACGAAGTCCTAGGAGGACATAGACTAGGCATAGCTTACTGAGCTAGACAAACCGGGATGTTTACCAGAGTTTGTATGAGGAGCATTCTGGTATGTGAATTTGAAATTGATACCCTCCATCTGAGTATCTTGGATGATTTTATAGTTTTCTTTTAGTGGGAATATATTTTGGACCTTTCTTTACTTATATTTTACTTTGGTTTGGGATAGATGTATGCATGAATTCATTTCCAGATTTTACATATCTCTGCACTGTTTTATAGATTTTTATGTTGGTGAGTGCATATTGTAACCTTAGTCTAAGTCTTACCGTGTGTGTGAAAGCTCACTCAATGATAGAATCTAGTCCCTAACCTACGGAGGTTGGCTTAGGGTGTTTTGTCTTGATCCCTATTGGTTCGGTTTGTGATAGATTTATTCACATAATCGGATGGAAACATCCTACTATGAGCATCATTAATAAGTTTCCCCTTCACGATGTATAGTAAATTTAAAAGTCAAAATATTATAATTACTTCACCCATCACCTCTACTGGAGGTTCAAAAATTTCAATGAAAATATATAATTTCTTCTCTTGTGATCGGATTAAACAGTAAACCATTCTTTGAAAAGGTATTTCCACCAACTCTTAAGTTTATAAATCATAGCTATGTGTTATTGATCATGTTTGTAATAGTTATTCTCATGTGGAAAAGGTTGATGAGAACCATAAGAAACTACGTGATTACCCTTCATGACAACCAATCCCAACTCTGAACCTAAAGTATCCTAAAAGAACACATATCCCTACCCATCCTATAGAATATTCAGCACTATATCTAAATTAAAATGGTTCTTTAACTCATTAATGGAAGTATAATATTTCAAATCTCAAAACAACTTCACTCCTTCTTAGGTTAAATCAGTCAATAGAGAATCCATTTTGGATATATATTCCATGAACTACTGATAATACCCTGCCAAACCCAAAAAAGATATAATTCTAAAATAAATTTTGTGGTTCCTCCCATGATAATAAAATATTCACATTTTTAGGATCAACTAAGATACCATGTTTCAATACCACATTCCCTAATAACTTCACCTCTTGAATCTAGAATTTTCACTTTGGTAGCTTGGTATAAATTGAGTGATTCTTCAAGATTTCCAAAACTCCTCTCAAATGAAGCACATGATCCTCATCAATTTTTATGAAAACCAATATTTCATCCAGGATACCACAACAACAAGGTCTATATACTAGCATAAAATCATGTTCATTAGTTCCATAAACATAGTAGTAGAATTGGTCAGCCTGAAGAGCATAACCAGATACTCATAGTGGTCATACCTGCACTTGAAAGTGGTCTTTGGAATATTAGTTTCATTGATATTGAGCTGGTGGTAACCATAATGAAGATCAAACTTAGATAACCACTTCTACCCTTTCTCCTGATCAAATAAATCAAATATTTTGGGAAACACGTACTAATTCTTAACTATAACCTGATTGATCTTATAGTAATCAAAACATTAGTGTAGGGTTCCATCATCCTTCTTGGTGAAAATCACCAATGTTACCTAAGGTGACACACTAGTATGAATAAGGCCTTTAGACATAAAATAATCCAACTGATTATTTAGTTTCATCAATTTAGATGAATCTATATAGTGTGAGGGCATTGATACTGGATGAGTACCCGACACTAAAATGATAGAGAACTCTACCTACCTCTTAATTTGTTGAACAAAAAAGTCTAAATGAAACAAATTTTGAAATTTGATAGCTACTATAGAAAGTTCAATATAATAGTATTACTAATACTATTTAATAGTATACAAGGATCTCATCTTGCCTAACTCTAGAAGATTAGGTCTGGCTCAACTAGACCCCAGGTACCATTCTCCTTAGAAAACATAGAACTCCCCATAAATGAAATTAAAATGTACCCATCAATGATAATAGAAAATATAATCTTTTTGATAATCCATCCTATCCATTTTGAGAATAAAATATATTAGACTCCTTTAAAAAAACCAAAAATTCCCAAAAAAATATCAGTATTTGATAAAGAGAAAATTAAATAGGGGAATTAGAGACCCTACTCCCTATTCATCCTGATATGATATCAATATCTATCAAAAAAGGCTTGAGATCTATTATAAGATCCTACAAGTATACAGTATGGGATTGTATAAAAGAATTAGATTCACTACTATTAGATAAATTAATCACTAAAGATGATACAATATGAATGGTACCTATTAATATCACAAGAAACACATCAGTTCCCACTAGAGATTCATCCGTTGTGTTAATTTGTTTCATTCTTGATGTTTGTGGCAGGAAACCCATTGTTCTTGAAGCATCTTAATGAATTGTTTTCCTTCTCAGTACTGATGATCCTATTCTACTACATAGGGAATTGAAAACATTTCAAGACCTCCTTAAGCGTCTTAAAAGTTCACATGAGCTGCAAATATTCAGTTCCTCCATGCAAGTGCAATTTGAGTACCAAATATTGTAACATTGGAAGAAATTCATTGTGCCCTTACTATAAAATATATATAATTTGGAGGGAGTATTGTGTATGATAAAACCATAATTATTTCCACTATGAGGCTCATTTCACTTTCTCTTCCCCTTAACGGAACCACTGAAGCTGGCACGAGGAGTTGGAGGAACTCCAGTTAACCCAGAATTACCAACCATGTAAAATTTTACCATCAGATCCTTATCTAGGACATAATCATATGAAGTAGTCATATGTATAAATAACTAAGATTATAATTCTGATAAAAGACCAATATAAAACCTCCATGTGTTTGGCTTCTCATTTTACACCACCTAAGGTGAAAAATTATCAAGTTTGGTAAAATAATTTCCATACTATGACATTTTCCAATCACCATATTTAAGACTAAGAAACTCCGTAAACTTATCTAATACCATCAACTATAGATATAATATATGTGTAAAAAGTTTCATTAAGTCCTTCCACTATAATACCATTTATTTTTCAAAACTATAACATCGCACAATCTCATACTAGGTCCCTCAAGATTTAATGTAGCACATATCACCTTAATGGAATCTGGAATCTCTTGGAACTCAAAGAGTAGTTAAACCTTTCCAAAACAATCCTCTACCTCACAAGTATCATTCACTCCCTAAAAATATGGTGTCTTCTTGTGAAGAAACACTTTGTCTCGATCTCTACTATTGTCCCATTGATGTTCCACCTATGCAGTCTAGATGGGGGTAGGTGTGGCTCTTTATCCTAGATCTTGGACAATGTGCACTGCTAGAACTATGAGGTTCTAGTTTAATTGAGGGTTCTCTTATTATGGTTCATCAAAATATCCCTCTTGAAGCCATATTATATGTATTCATTGATGCACGATACTACAAAAAATCAAAAGACTACAAGGAAACATTAGTCAAGAGATATAGGAAAATAAAATCTATCAATTATAAATTAGCCTGGGAACACAAATATCATATCAGATTTTGAGAAAATTTGTGGATCATATCAATTAATTCCTTAAAGACACTTTTTCCAACAACCCATGGTAACTCAAGGATTTCAAAAATTATAGTTGTCCAAGAACTCTCTTGTAACCTACCCCTCAAGTCCTGATAATCTTATCTCTTATATATCAAGACATCCCAAACTACATACAAGCATTCAAGAAGATACACACCCACCTTTGATGCTAATTTTCATGATCCAAACCAGATAACCTACTAAATTTGTACCCAAATCAGTACTAACATGGCATGAAGGTTGTTTATAATCCCCATTGGTTAAATACTAGTTTATGGGAATCAATAACAATCAAAGGGAATGATTACACCACAAAAACCCAAAAAATATGAAATATAGGGATAATAATCCATAAACATTCGGTATATTGAAATAGTCAACAAGAGAAAAGTACCAAAAAAAGGGAAGTATAAAATTATGACAAAACAACAATCCAAAATATCACACAAACTAATGATAACATAACCACCAAGATCTACTCATAATAGATGGATCACATAATCTGCATTTCATCAAAAACTCCCAAGGCCCCACTATCCAAAACACCCACCAACTCCAAGAAGTGTTTTCCATTTTTAAAGAATTGGAAAAATAAAGTCTACAAATTCAAAAAGGAATATAAAGAGTGATAGAAACACTATTCCAGTAGGATCTTAATAAGAAATTTCAAAAAATATAATATCAAATAAACTGAATATGACCAATTTTAAATAAAACAAGGAATGGTAATATTATTCACCACTCATAATAAAACCTGATTTCAAACCATTTCAATATAAATTATTAAATAGTCACAAAGAATCATTTCCATCAAAGAGGGAATGAATAATCATCTCAATCAAGCGAGCATGAATATGTAATTTCATAAAAACACACATAGATAATTAATTTTCAATCACATCACCATGGTTACAAGCCTTAAGGTTAGTTATATAAATTATAAAGAATCATCACACTCTCTTTAAAATACAACTCAATGTATATAAAGTTTTCTTGATCTAGGGCCTATGGTGAATTTAAGTCCACCCCAAATAATGAACTCCCTACCCACATCAAAGTTAAGTTTTCATTTTAATTATTAACAAATTTCTAGGTAGAGCTAATACATTGCAATAATGCTTGTCTTTTAATACCCACCTAACTACCAAGGCTCCCATGTGCCTCAAAGAAATAAAACATGGGGAAAATCATTCATCTCAAATTATTTTCAACAGTCATTTTTTAAGTATCACTAAATCACATTTTAAACATTCCATATAATTTCAAAAATCAATGAAAAATGATTTTAATCAAAACAAATTAATTTAAAAATAATTCATTCCATTCAAAATCCATAAAACATTTAATGTCTTAAATTATCAAGAATCATCATCAAATTCATTATTTAAATCATTCATTTTAATTACAAATCAGTTTTGGGAAATTAAAAATTTATTTCAAAATACATTTTTTAAGAGGTCACATAACACACCATTCCATTTGAAAAATTTTATCAAGAATCTGAATTAATTATTCTTAAATCAATTATAAATCCATTTCAAACCAAACAATCAATAATGGATTCAATTGATAGGCACTAATTTATGAAACCATCTACCTCTATTCATAGTATTAACAATCACCCAATAAGGGATCCACAACAAAAGAGACGAAAAGGGATATAATCATATAATATTGAATCCTAGAAACACAATCACCAAATAGATATCTAAATCCACAAAAAATAAATGTTTCCACATCCCTTAGATAAGTAGGGGCTTGAGGGACGATGAATTCATAATCGAATCATGGTTACACTTACCAAAATAGATTCAACGCTTTAATTAGAACTTTAATTCTAAAATATTCAAGGTTGGATGGGCCAAAATCACCCCAAGAGGGAATCCATGGTCCAATGGTTTGATTTACGTTCAAGTTTTAAGGTTAAAGAAATTAAAAGAGGTTTTAGGAAACAAAATCATGATACTTTCTAAGATTTACTCACCTAGATCAGTGTCACCGACTAGACACTGGCTTCCATCAACTTGCTAATAGTGCTAAAAAGAATGAATACACATTTAGAAACACCATAGGACATCTTGTGGACATAATCTATCTAAATAGTGATATTATTATAGGAATTCACTACTACCAGCATTCCATCGGCTAGCCGATGGGTCTCACCAGCTAGCTGGTGGACTACCTATGGATTTTTTAGCTATAGGTCCATGTCCACTCTTATCCTAAAACCTAGTAAACCTCCCTAAATATCATACAAGAATGAAAACTAAACTCCATGTCCATTAAAATGTTAAAAACAAACATGAACCACCAATAATTGACATGAATATCAAGAATAGAAATTTGAAATAAAGATCATGCCTAAAAGCAGGTGTTGAGATCTTACATGGGGTTTCTTAATAGATTGGATCTAAACTTATTTATTGAAAATAAACTAGTAATAAAATATCTTTCAGAATTTTTTTAATTGATTTGTGTTGTATTCAACAATTTTATTACATATGAAATGATAAATGGATTTTTTTCCTTTCTTTGTACTAAGACAAACCCTATCAAAATTTCACTCACATCGCACATTATTTTAAAAGGGATGTCCCAATTAGAAGCTTTCATGATTGTTGGAGTGATAATACATGACTTGAGAGTTATTAAAGATTCCTTGTATCTTTCCATTGAAACAAAAGGAGCATATTTTATATGAAAATTACAAAGTTTTGATGTAATGAATCAAAAGTTCAAAATGAACCTTCTATAAAAAATGGTGTATTATAATAATGAATGTGATTATTTGATAGTTTCTAGAGATTTAATATGATGAATTATTTCAACCTTGGATTTAAGTACCTATATCCATTTTCTATAAACAATATTCATGAGGACCAATCAATTACCATTAAATTGAATGTTTCCCTATTTAAGAAAATTTTTCAATCCTAACATATTGCAGAAATCCCTTTAAAAATAGTTAAAAATATCTTAAATTATTCCTAAAAAATAGACAATTAAACCACAAAAACTATATAAACTCCCCCACCATGTCATGGAAAATATCCATCATGAATTTCAAGAAAGTACCAAGGGAATTGCACAAACTGAAGGGTATATTCTTGAAGGAAAAAAGTTCAAAATTGAAAAGTGAAGGGGTTTTTTTATTGGTATTCTAAGGAAACATTGATTTCAATATTAATTGAATAACCATATAGTAATCAATAAAAATCTTGTATCTACACCTGATCAAGAACAAGATAAATTAATTGTGAAGTAAAATGGTCCTTCTTAGTACATGAGTTCCAACATTGTTGACTCCAAGAGCTACTTTGATGTTGTTGAGAATTTAGGGACATTGTTGAATTCAAGTGGATATGGTTAATGCACTGGATTTTATTTTAGATTCACAAATCATGTTCAAAATCATTTAATTTAAATTATTTTATGTTATTTCAAGGTTTTTTTATGATTTTATTTTTTTGAATCATGTTTAAAAAAGTTATAATATATTTGGTGTTAAATTTAGAATTTGGAGTTAATGTAAAAAATATCTAACTCATGTAATTCTTTTAATATTGGGAAAAATATTCATGCAAGGTTGTGACATGTCCATTGTAAGGTTTAGACACACCCATAATATGGTTCATACATGTACTCGTAAGGTGAGTTTTTTTATCATAAGGTTGATAATGTCCACTATAAATTTGGGACTAGCCACCATAAAGTTAGGATGAGCCACTGTAAGTTAGGGAAAACATTATTTAGATTGGGATAAGTCACTATAAGATTAGTAAATACCATAGTATTTTTTCTCAATATTCCTCATAAGGTTGATTCATAGAGTCTATGAGGTTCCAGCTAATCTCATCAGGTTGTTTTCAAAAATTTGTAATTTTCAACACTTGGTAAAATTTTTAATGAGTTCTGTAGACTAAAAATTTGAGTTTTAAAGAATCAAATAATTTTAATAAATATTTAAATATGATGTGGTTTAGTAATCCATTATTTATTATAATAAATATCATGATGGTGTGTTGTGATTCTATCAAGTTATAAAGAAGAATAAGAATTGATAGAGTTGTTTTCAATAAAAAAAATGAATCCATAGTCGTAGATATATTAGTCAATAGTATAGGAATGTTTGGATGATATAGTGTATTTTGTATAAAGAAGAATATTAAAAGAATAATAGAAATTTAAAAAGAATAATACTATGATAGTTTTAAATATCAGTTTTTATTTATGAGTAATTATAAAGAGGAGCAGTGGGATATTTTTAATGACATGTCTTTGAGGATTTAAATTGAAATATCTATAAGCTATTTTATTAAAAATGGTATATATAAAAAATAAGTAAAAATATAGGTAATATAATTTATGTGATTTTTTGAATACATACTCAAATATGTATAAGAAGTACTAGTAGTAGTAGTAGTAGTAGTAGTAGTAGTAGTGTGTCTGTGTGAACTAGTGAATGGATCCAAAAGAATATTATCAAGAATATTTTGAAGAATGTTAGGTGATTTGATCTTGAAATTCATATAATAGAGATATATAGAAGAATTATTTCTTCTATATATTTTTGAAGGATATCATTCACAATGAAGATAAATTCCGTAGTGGTTGCATGCAATTCTATGAATATGAATTGAAGTAGTGTATTTATATATTCAAAGAATATAAAGATGAAGAAGAACTAAACACACTCAATAACTCGGTATCAGTTAATTGGTTTAATACTAGTACCACTCTCGTCAAAAGGTGCAGTCAAAATTAGAAATTATTGTTCTCCTCTAAACCAACTAACTAAGTAGTTAGTGGCAGTCAGGGTCGTTCCCACAAGGAAATGGAAAATCAATAAGGAATGAAAAATGGGTAAGTCTTGGTTGGTTATCTGGATAGGAGTTAAGGGGACAATGATGAATTGAAACTATTTTTGAAAATCAAACTAATGTAATAGAAGAAATAAAAAAACAAAAGACAGATGTGTTGGGGTTTCAATTTAATTAAAAAAAATTGTAATATTCATTATTCTAGATTAAAATTATTAATCAAATTGTTTACTATAGTGATTATATAATAACTCATACTTTAAATACATTGTTATTACTTCAGAATTAAAGTACACTTATCACAACATATAACAAAACCAGGAAAAGAACGTATAGGTATAGATTCTTTAGAAACTAGGAAACATAAACAATTGGTTCATAAATCATCTACACTGTATCCCTTTTATTTTATCTTATATAGAGTCCCTTTTAGAATATCTTAATTAATATCCTTCTTCCTGACCTCAGGAAAAGAAAACATACAAAAGGGTGAGCTCAAATGCTCAGTAAGGGTAAACAAAGGAAATATCAATCACATCATATTCATAAGAACATATCATTTTAGAAATCTTAACCTGCAAAAGAGATCATAATTTCATAACATGGGATAAATCATAGTAGTTAAATTTAATCCCAATAATCATAACTTAAAACATGAAACTTTATGGAATACACACATAATCATAGAGAATCATTTCTTAGTATTCAAGACACATTGACAAGACTATCTTAGCAGACCAAGTCCATTTCTTAACGGAGTTCACTCCTCGTTTCAGTCCTGTTTCACTGAACTGGTTTAACCTGCCGTTCCAGTCATGTATATCTCATGAGATATAAATATTTACCCAATTCATTTGAGGGAGATATAGGTCCCACCCATCTCATAATGATACCATTCTTATTTGTGCCACAATATCATAAATCATACATCATAGCATAACCCATGTAATAAAAATGGGATTCTTAAACATCATGCCATCATAACATAATCCATATAAGATAAAAGGACATCATAAAAATAATTACATCATAACATAATCAAATCAATGAAAAAATAGGGATATAAATAGAACCCAATATTGTCTTAGATGGAAAATAATTTTGATAGAATGCTTAAACACCATTCTTGAGGAAAATATCCTTTCTACTTCAAAAACATTTTTCCTTTCTTAACATGTCAGAAAATTTTAAACTAAAAGAAGTTGATTAAAAATAAACTTGAAAACATTTAAAGTAATCTTCATGGAAATAATGTTCTAAAAATCCATTCATGCAGTATAAGTTAAAAAACATTCTTCTTGTACTTTGGCCGGAAAAGTCAAAAAGTACCTCGTACTAAAAATGACAAAAGATTCATTTCATATCTTTTACTAAAAACTCACCAATGGGTAAAATCGGATTTAAAAAATTGTAGGTGGATGTAAATAATATTAAATATTTAGGAAACATGTATGTGGATGAAAAATATTCCCCAGTAAATTCTAAACTATAAACAATCTCGGATAAAAATGAGATTGTGATATTTTCCCTTAACTTAGGTCTGATTTGCTTCGTAAGTGTCTGAACCTCCTGTATAATGATTTAAATAATTTCATTGACTTATTACAGAATCATACTTATTTTTATGATATCATATATGGTCATATTCTTAGCTTCTTATCAGTAATATTTCATTGCTACTTGTTATTCGGGTGTTTATTACTTTTTGTTCTTATGCGTGTTTTGTCGAAAAAATTAGTATTCTTCTTTTTAGGTTATAGATACCTCATTTCCAGAATGGTATTAGTGTAATATATATCATATTTATTAATTAAATTCATTTATATAATCATTATGCAATGAATATCATGTGGAAAGAGTCGCATCACATCGTGGAGACAGTATTCCGTACGTACGCACGAGCAATGATATCGTTCCCATGATCATGGAATTGTATTGGAGTGTATGTATACTATTTCATAATCAATATCACTTTAAAATAATAATATATAGTTATTCTTTACACCATTATACCCATCCAATTAAGGTGGTGGTGTAAAATAGATTACACCACGCCGTGGGGACGGTATTCCGTACGTACGCACGTGCGGTGATTTTGTTTTCCGTAGGATGGATAGATTGTGAAATAGGGTTGTTTCATACTTATAATAACATATCAGTATATGATTGATACTTATTTTATTACTTCATAATGAAACAAATAAATAAGAATAAGTAGAAGAAGAAATAAAGTTGAAAGAATTGGTAATGGACATTCCCTCCTCTTTGAAGCGCCTCTTCTTAACCTCCTCTTAGGGCACTAAAGATGGTATTTTAAGAAGACCAGGAGAACTAGGATGTTTCTATGGAAGTGTAGAAGATAAATTGATAGGTTTTGGCCGAGCTTGAAGGCTCAAAGTAGTGTGAGGAAGAGAGGGAGGAGGTGCCCTTTTATAAGGGAGGAGAGGGGCACCTTAGGAAAAACTAAACATATTATTTTATTATAAAGTCATATTCAGTTTGTAATAGATCCAAATTGATTTATTTCGAGGATAATGTGGGTATGGGTCTACATACTATCATCCAATATAATTTATACAAGTTTAGGTTTCTATTTTAACCTTATCATTTAGATTTATCTTTAAGTTAGATCATTTAACTTTTACTGTGTCTTTTGTTTTCTTACACTATAAGGTTAATAAACTTACTATAACAATCCAAACAAACCACAAGTTGTTTATTATTAATATATATAACCTTATATAAGTCATTTGGCCGAACCTTAGATTTTTAGGAATAAAATAATAATTAATAATATAATATTTTTTTAAAAAACTATTTTATGTCAATTTTGACACTATTTGGTAATTGATTTTTGTGAAAATCATAACAGAAATATTAGTTCTAAAAAAGTTACTTAAATCCATAATAACATGTCATATTAACCTATAAAATTATTTTAATTCATAAAAAGTCTCAAATTACATTTATTTGGGTATTTATAACATCAATTATGTCAATATTTCATTAATAAGATAGTTACTGCATCATCATTGTGTCATAAATAAATTAAATTATTTAATTTCTAAAAATTACAAATAAAATACCATTATGTAGGAAATATTTTTATCTTTATAATTAATATTTATATTCGAATTTTTCTTAAGTATAACCCTATATTAAATATGATTTAGTTATTAAACTTTGATTTTAACTATTTTAACCCTTCTTTAAATAAATTAATAATAAATGTCCTAATCTAATCCAAGTGGGCCTAAATGGTCATATTTTATTCCTAAGGTTGTTTTTGGTCTAATTACACTTATAAAATATAATTAGGACATGTGTTATGGTAATAATAATATCATTTTTACCCATAATTACCGTATTTACTTTTAACCTTGGTAAAAAAAAGTAAAAAGTTACTATTCACCAAAAATTATTTTCATCTCATTGATCCACATTTTAGTCCTTGATATTAACCGTGCCTTTCATATTTTTGAAATTCCACTCACAGAAGTGGTAAAATTATGTTTTATGTAAATTTGCAAATTCTCCTAGGAGGTGGGTAAAAGACGGTGAAAAGTTCAATAAAATTTTTATATATCTAAAATTATTATAAAATGACTCCAACGAATTGAATTGAACTTATATAGGTATTGTGTATCAATTTTGACCTAAAATAAATTTAAATAAAATAAATAATTATTTAAATAAAAAGTCGGTTTTTAAATAGTAACCCAGTGTTTTCACTATTCATCAAAAATTGAAAGTTTTCAGAAAAATACCAAAATTTTACCCTAGGCTAATTTCAATATTCCAAATCCAAAAATGAAGTCCATTTTGAAAGATGAAATTTACAAAATTTCAAAAAGTGGGTATTACTATTCATAACAGCTAGTTTTAATAATATTTTAATAGCATATCGTTGTTTAGTGAAACTCGGTATTGCGTACGACGCAAGCTATTGAGAAAGGTCATGATTGCGTGTAAAGAAAGACAAGATAGTGTTGTGTGTAGTTAAAGATTCCTTTGATGATTTATATAACATAAAAACAAAATATTTCTCATAAAAATCTCGGGTGTTACATTCTACCCCCCTTAAAATGAATTTCCTCCTCGAAATTCGTCACTTTGTAACAAACAAATGAGGATACCTCTCCCTCATCATATCCTCAAGCTCCCATGTAGCTTCTTCTAATTGATGGTTCCTCCATAAAACTTTCACCATGTGAGTAGTCTTGTTCCATAGGAATTTTTCGCTATGATCCAGAATCTCTATCGGTTGTTCTTCATAAGAAAAATTTTCCTCCAGCAGTACAACTTCTGAGCTGAGTACATGTGAAGTATTAGGTATGTACTTTCTCAGGAGAGATACATGGAACACATCGTGAACTTGAGAGATATTTGGTGGAAGTGCCAATCAGTAAGCTACCTTCCCAACACGATCCAGTATTTCAAAAGGACCGATATACCTAGGGCTCAGCTTTCCCCTCTTTCCAAATCTCATTACTCTCTTCCAAGGAGATATTCATAAGAACACTTTATCACCCAGTTTAAACTCTAGGTCTTTTCTTCAGTTGTCGGCATAACTTTTTTGTCGACTCTGAGCTGCTCCTATGTGTTTTTGAATAGATCAGACAATTTTTGCCATCTCATCAACAATATTAGGTCCTAATATCTTTCTTTCCCCAACTTCATCCCAGCAAGTTGGAGTCCTGAATTTCATTCCATAGAGAGCTTCATAAAGAGCCATCTGAATACTGGAGTGAAAGCTATTATTATAAGAAAATTCCACCAAAGGTAGGTGTTGATCCCAACCACCTTTGAAATCCATAGAGCAAGCTCTCAACATATCTTCTAGAGTTTGAATTGTCCTCTCAGACTGACCATCTGTCTGAGGATGATAAGAAGTGCTAAAACTCAACTTTTTATCCAGAGTATGCTGAAGACTTCGCTAAAACTTAGAGGTAAACCTCGGATCCCAATTAGATATAATAGAAAGTGGTACTCCATGAAATCTTACCACTTCCTTTACATATATCCTGGAAAGATGATCCAGAGAGAAATCTTCTCTAATAGCAATGAAGTGTGCAGACTTTGTAATCCGATCAACTATGACCCAGATAGAATTATTGCCTTTGGATGTTTTAGGAAGTCCAGTGACAAAGTCCATAGTGATGTTTTCCCATTTCCATTCAAGTATGGGTAATGGTTGTAACATCCCCTTAGACTTATGTATCTCAGCTTTAACTTGCTGACAAACCAAGCATTGAGAGACATATTCAACATCATCTCTTTTCATGCCATCCCACGGGTAGTACTCTTTCAAGTCCCTATACATCTTCGTGCTTCTAGGATGAATAGAGAATGAAAAACTATGAGCCTCATACAGCAGCTCTTTCTTTAATTCTGGGATGGGAGGAACACAAGCCCGATTCCGGAACCTTATTATTCTATCACAATCAAGGTTGAATTCAGTAACATTTATCACCTTCTTTTGTAACTCTACATCGTCTTTCTGTGCCTCTTTAATCTTCACATGTATAGATGGTTGAACGTTCATTTGAAAAAGATAATATTTATCCCCTTCCATTATAATTCCAAGATCCATCCTTTGTAAATCCATAAATATTGGATCTTTTGTGATCCTCATCGTGGATAAGCTAGCATGGTCTTGTCGACTTAATGCATCTTCCACCTTGTTTTCTTTCCCAGGGTGGTAATGAATTGAGCAGTCGTAATCCTTAATCAGCTCCAACCATCTTCTTTGGCGCATATTCATCTCCTTTTGTGTGAAAATATACTTTAAACTTTTATGATCAGTATAAATATCACATATTTCACTATAAAGATAATGCCTCCAAATATTTAATGCAATGATTATCGCAGCTAACTCCAAATCATGAGTTGGGTAATTTTGCTCATGGATTTTCAACTATCGTGAGGCATAAGCTATCATCATATCTTGAGAACACACCCCAATACCTTCTTCGATGCATCACTGTAGATCACAAACCTTACTCCACTACAAGGAAGTGTGAGTACAGGTTCACTGGATAACCTTCTTTTCAACTCCTTGAAATTCTCTTCACATTCCTCAGTCCACACGAACTTAACTCCTTTTCGAGTCAACCTGGTGAGTGGATTAGATAATCGTGAAAAATCATTCACAAAACGTCGATAATATCCAGCCAAACCAAGAAAACTTCGGATCACAATTACTGTTGTTGGTCTCGACCATCTTTCAATAACCTCTGTTTTTGCTGGATCCACAGATATTCCCTCTTTTGAGATTATGTGACCCAAAAATGCAACTTTTTGAAGCCAAAATTCACACTTGGTAATTTTTCCATAAAGGTTATCCTTTCTCAGGGTCTTCAATACAATTCTCAAGTGATCTTCATGATCTTCCTTGCACTTTGAATAAACAAGAATATCATCTATAAAGACTACCACAAACTAATCAAGATAGTCTCTAAAGACTCTATTCATTAGATCCATGAAGATAGAAGGGGAATTAGTAAGACCAAATGGAATCACTATAAATTCATAGTGTCCATACCTTGTATGGAAATCCGTCTTTGGTATATCCTCCATTTTTACCCTTAATTGATGATACCCTAAATGAAAATAAATCTTGGAAAAGTATTGAGATCCACGTAGTTGGTCAAATAAGTCATCAATGCGCGGGAGAGGATATTTGTTCTTCATAGTGATCTTGTTAAGTTCTCGATAATCAATGCAGAGTCTCATTGATCCATCTTTCTTCTTAACAAACAGAACAGGTTCTCCCCAAGGTGACGCACTAGGGAATATGAATCCCTTATCAAGATTCTATTGTAGTTGCTTCTTCAATTCCTGCAACTCAATTGCGTCCATTCTATAAGGTGTCTTTGAAATAGGCAAAGCACCCGGTACGAGTTCCATTGAAAACTCAACTTCACGATTTGGTGGAAGACCCTGTAATTCCTCCGGAGAGACATCGTTAAACTCCCGTACAATGGGAATATTCTCAATCGTTAGTTTCTCACCAACCATTTGAGATAAATAACCTTCATTTAGTGTAATCAAGACCCATAAGATGGAAGAAATTTCCACTGGAAGGTTATGTTCATCCTTGCATCGATAGACGATCATAGATTGATCTGGAATATGAAATGTTACTTCCCTTCTTTGGCAATTGATATGAGATCCATATAAAGAAAGCCAATCCATTCCAATAATCACATCAAATTCCACTATAGGAAGGATCACAAGATTTTCAGGAAGTAATTTCCCAAAAACATCAATCGGAGAATAATTGTAAACTTTTGATGTGACTGTTGTGCCATTAGGGGTTGTCACAACTAACTCAACATCTAATTGTTGAGGTAATACTGTGATACCCTTAGAAAATTCTTCTGAAATAAAAGAGTGGGTGGATCCAGAATCAAATAAAACAGTTGATACTTTAGCGTGAATGGTAAGTGTACCTTTCACCACTTCGTTCTCATACTCCACATTGCTGATAGAAATTTCATGTGACTTTCCTTTGTGTTTAGCCTTAAGAGTTTTTTCACGTCGATCATCATCAACAACCCTTGGATTAGGGCATTGATTGGCATAATGCCCCATTTCCTTTCACTTGTAACATTGAAGTGTAGGAGGTGCACTCTGTGTAGCCTTTTCTTTGTTCGCATCACTAGACATCTTCTTCCCATCATTGCAGCATTCAAATGCCCGGTGACCTTTCTTTCCACATTTGAAACATTTACTTGTCCCTTTAAGACAACTCCCTCTATGTTTCTTTCCACACTTTGAGCATAAGGAAAAACTCATCTTCTTTTCAGTGTTCTCTTTATATTTCCCTTTGAATTCCATTTTCCTCTTCTTATCAAACCCATATGACTGATGGGTTACTCCAATCTCCATATCAACCTTGAGATCACATCGGAGGATTTCCTCGTAACTATTGAAGTCCCTTATGGCTAACGCCCTTCGAAGACTTGGTTTTAAGACACTAAAGAATCGATCAATCTTATTCTCAGGTTGGATAATAATCCCAAAAGCGTACCTTCCAAGTCTTGTAAAATTTTCTTCGTAGGTACCAACCGATTCATCATCCTTTTTCTTCAGTTCAAGAAACTCCTTCTCCATTTTTTTTTTCAAAGAATACGAGGGAATTACTTATTGAAAAATAAGTTCTTGAACTCTTCCCATTCCATGGACTCAATTTCATCTCTTTGCCTCATATTCTTGATAATATTCCACCATTGATCAGCATATCCTTCCAAATGATACACTGCTAAGATGACTTTATCATGTTCCGAACATTGAAGAACTAAAAATATCTTTTCAGTAGTACTGATCCATTTCTCAGCAACTAATGGATCAGTAGATCCGCTGAATGAAGGTGGACGCTGCCTCATAAAGGATTCAATAGAATGTTTCTCCTTCCTTTGCTCGTTTGGAATTCCTACATGATTCATAGCTTGAGAAAGTTGTGTGATCATGGCTACAAGATTTTTCATTCCAGCTCCCATAACGTTTGGTTACTCTGGGGGACAATCATTGCATTGCCCGTCGCATTCCTCATTAACACGGTTCCTTCGGGTTCCATCCATTGACTAAAACCAAGAAGAATAGTGTGAGAAACACTAATTATAATAGGAAAACCACATAATCAAGAATAAAATTTCACACTTAAGGTCTTATCATAGGTTGTTCATGGCCATTTTTAAAACACTAATATTGTGTTTTATGCTTATACTTATCCTTAGGGTTCTTACTAAGGCTTTCACATCTTAGTTTCAAAGGTTGACTATAACTTTCCTCTGATACCAACTATAATGACCCATACTTTACATACATTGTTATTACTTAAAAATTGAAGCACACTTATTACAACATATAACAAAACTATGAAAGGACAATATAGGTATAGAGTCTTTAGAAACTGGGAAACATAAACAACTGGTTCATAAATCTTCTACACTGTCTCCATTTTATTTTATCATATCTAGATTCCCTTTTGGCATATCTTACTTAATATCCATCTTCATGACCTGGGGAAAAAAACATACAAAAGGGTGAGCCCAAATGCTCAGTAAGGGTAAAAAAAAGAAATATCAATCACATCATAATCATAAGAACATATCATTTTGGAAATCTTAACCTAAAAAAGAGATCATAATTTCGTAACATGGGATAAATCATAGTAGTGAAATGTAATCCCAATAATCATGACATAAAACATGAAACTTTGTGGCATACACACATAATCATAGATAATCATTTCTTAGTAGTCAAGACACATTGGAAAGACTACCTTAGCGGACAAAGTCCATTTCTGAACCGAGTTCACTCCTCGTTTCAGTCCTGTTTCACTGAACCGGTTTAACCTGTCGTTTCAGTCATGTCTATCTCATGAGATATAAATCTTTACCCAATTAATTGGAGGGAGATATAGGTCCCACCCATCTCATAATGATACCATTCTTATGTGTTCCACAAGATCATTAATCATACATCATAGCATAACCCATGTAATAAAAATGGGATTCTTAAACATCATGCAATCATAACATAATCCATATAAGATAAAAGGACATCATAAAAATAATTCCATCATAACATAATCAAATCAATGTAAAAATAGGGATAGAAACAGAACCCTATATTATCATAGATGGAAAATAATTTTTATAGAATGCTTGAACTCCATTCTTGAGGAAAATATCCTTTCAACTTCAAAAACATTTTTTCATTTCTTAACATGTCATAAAATTTTAAACTAAAAGAAGTTGATTAAAAATAAACTTGAAAACATTTAAATGAATATTTATGTAAATAATGTTCTTAAAATCCATTCATGCCGTATAAGTTAAAAAAACATTCTTCTTGTACTTTGGCCGGAAAAGTCAAAAAGTACCTCGTACTAAAAATGACAAAATATTCCTTTCATATCTTTTACTAAAAACTCACCAATGGGTAAAATCAGATTTAAAAAATTGTAGGTGGATGGAAATAATATTACATATTGAGGAAACATGGATGTGTATGATAAATATTCCCCAGTAAATTCTGAATTATAAATAATCTCGGATAAAAATAAGATTGTGATATTTTTCCTTACCTTAGGTCCGATTTGCTTCGCAAGTGTCTGAACCACTTTTATAATGATTTAAATAATGTCATTGACTTATTCCAGAATCATACTTATTTTTATGATATCATATATGGTCATATTCTTAGCTTCTTATTATTAATATTTCATTGTTACTTCTTATTCGAGTGTTTATTACTTTTTGTTCTTATGCGTATTTTGTCGAATAAATTCTTATTCTTATTTTTAGGTTATAGATACCTCATTTATGGAATGGTATTAGTGTAATATATATCATATTCATTCATTCAATTTATTTATATAATCATTATGCAATGAAGATCACGTAGAACAAGTCGCATCACATCGTGGAGACGATATTCCGTACGTACGCACGAGCGATGATATTGTTCCCATGATCATGGAATTGTATTTGAGTGTTTGTATACTATTTCAGAATCAATATCACTTTACAATAATCACATATAGTTATTATTTACACCATTATACCCATCCAAGTAAGGTGGTGGTGGAAAATAGATTACACCACGGTGTGGAGATGGTATTCCGTATGTACGCACGCGCGGTGATTTCAATTTCCGTAGGATGGATAGATGGTGAAGTAGGGTTGTTTAAGACTTATAATAACATATCAGTATATGAGTGATACTAATGTTATTACTTAATAATGAAACAACCAAATAATAAGAAGTAGAATAAGAAATAAAGTTCAAAGAATCGGTAACAGACATTACCTCTTCTTGGAAGCACCTCTTCTTAACCTCCTCTTAGGGCACTAAATATGGTCTTTGAAGAAAACCATGACCTCTAGTATGTTTCTAGGGAAGTGGAGAAGAGAAATTGGCAGGGTGTGGCCGAGCTTGAATGCTCAAAGTGGTGTGAGGAAGAGAGGGAGGAGGTTCCCTTTTATAAGGGAGGAGAGGGGCACCTTAGGAAAAACTAAAAATATTATTTTATTATAAAGTCATATTTGGTTTTTAATAGCTCCAAATTGATTTATTTCTAAGATAAGGTGGGTATGGGTATAAATAATCTCATCCAATATAATTTAGACAAGTTTAGGTTTCTATTTTAACCTTATCATTTAGATTTAACTTTAAGTTAGACAATTTAACTTTTACCTTGTCTTCTTGTTTTCTTAAACTATAAGGTTAATAAACTTACTATAACAAGACAAACGAACCCCAAGTTGTTTATTATTAATATATATAACCTTATATAAGTAATTTGGCCGAACCTTAGATTTTTAGGAATAAAATAACAAATAATAATATAATATTTGTTTTAAAAACTATTTTATGTTAATTTTGACACTATTTGGTAATTGATTTTTGTGAAACTCATAACAAATATATTAGTTAGAAAAAAGTTACTTAAATCAATACTAACATTTCATATTAACCTAGAAAATTATTTTAATTCATAAAAACTCTCAAATTAAATTTATTTGGGTATTTATAATATCAATTATGTCAATATTTCATTAATAAGATAATTAATGCATGATCATTGTGTCATAAATAAATTAAATTATTTAATGTCTAAAAATTACAAATAAAATACCATTATGTAGGAAATATTTTTATCTTTATAATGAATAATTATAGTCGAATTTATCTTAAGTATAACCCTATATTAAAAATGATTTATTTATTAAACTTTGATTTTAATTATTTTAACTCTTCTTTAAATAAATTAATAATAAATGTCCTAATCTAATCCAAGTGGGCCTAAATGGTCATATTTTATTCCTAAGGTTGTTTTTGGTCGAATTAAACTTATCAAATATAATTAGTACATGTGTTAGGGTAATAATAATATCATTTTTACCCTTAATTACCCTATTTACTTTTAGCCGTGGTAAAAAAAAGTAAAAAGTCACTATTCACCAAAAATTATTTTCATCTCATTGAACCACATTTTAGTCCTTGATATTAACCGTGTCTTTTGGATTTTCGAAATTCCACTCACAAATATATGCTCGATCTGTGACTATGTTTGAACTATGGAAACCTGGTGGTGCTCAAGGAGGTCTATACGACGGTCCATCATGGCTAGGAGGAGGAATATGGGGAGATCAGCTAAGGGTGTGAGTAGATGTGGTGGTGTGGATGGGACAGAAGAAGAGGGGATTGTGGATAAAGATATAAGGGAGGAAGAAGTGGAAATAGGTGGCAAAGGGATGTTGGTGGGTGGAGGTGGTGGTACCAGATCAACAGCACTAGTGGAGGAAGGTGGGTCATCTCTCATCTCATCAGGATCCAGGTCATCCTGCAAGAGAACCAAGTTATATCCCCAGTGTTCGATAATCCTCATGCATATAAACATGTTGAAGTCCTTTTTTTAGGAGATACTATGTGATATTAAAGGGAGGTATGGCTCAAACACCCCTAGATATTGTGCTAACCTAGTGGAATAGAAGCCACCATTCAGATTTCCCTAATGTTTGTGTATCATAGAATGGAAATAAGAAACAGCGAGACAAGGGAGGTCATGATATTCATGATGGAAAATATAGGTGAGAATATCCATGTCTAGTCTGGACACAACACCCATGTCCTCATGACATGGGAAAAGGATGGTGCAGAAGCACCGATATATAAAATTAATATTTGGGGAAATGAGGAGCATTCTCTTTTGATAAGTGTCGGTAAACCTATGATCAGGCCCAATAAGTTCTCGCCACTTGAAAATGAGGTCAAAACACTCAGGGCGGTTGAGGGATACAATAGGAGTGGGGTGGAAGGATGGGGGTAGAAGTCACACCCTCGGCCAAAATAGGCCATGGTCAATGAGAAATAGATTTCACCTAGCCTAAACCAAATAGTATTGGTCATGTCACTGGGTGTCTAATGGTAGGCAGGACCATATAACTTGAATGTCTCCAAGATATCTATAAATAAATCTCTAAATTTTGGAGTTCTAACCTAGAATGTGTTGAGTAGGTTATTATGACCTAAAATATCCTCAATATCCTCCTAGACACCCGGATGTTGGGGAACAATAGTGTACAGGTATCATCCTCTCAACTAGATTGTGCATCATGAAAGACATTGTAATCGGTCTTTGTCATGATGCCCCTCAGCAAAGACATTATAGGGATGCGGCTGGGGTCGAGTTGCTGTCGGAGCTGACTGTGGTGGGGTCACAACTGCTGAGGGGGAGGGTCCATATGTTGTATAAGTTGGTGGATCAGATAATTTCATATCTCTCTATGAGGTCATTCTAGTGGTGGATGGTGGTGTGGTCATAGTAGGGTCCAATGATGTCATGGATGGATCTAAAGGTGTCGTGCTGCAAGTGGGAGCTACTGTACTGGAGCCCTCAGTAGTTATGGATAGTGTTGACATGGAAGAAGGTGTAGTAGTGGATACTGAAGATGGTGCCATGGTGTCAGCTGGACCGATGGATATTGAAGATGTGGGTTCCAATAGGAGAGTAGGCAGTGTTGACAAGGCTGGCAGCTGACACACTGGAAGATCTGGTGCTGGTGTTGTCGGCCTACTGAGTCAGATCCGACAGGGTCTATCTCCATCAGTAGTGGGTATTGGGTGCTTCCCACTCACTAAATATTTTTATTACATGATCTAGAAAAGAAATTTCATAAGAAAATAGGAAAAGGAAATGAAAAAAAGTAAACTAAAAGTGAGATAAAAAACAATTGAAGTATATAGCGTGTAAATCCAGAGTACATGGTGTGTAATGGGAACATGTTCGAAATTTGTGTGGTTTGGAAGTACACATCATGTGGGAATGTGGTGGGTCAATTAGAAAGTATGTGGTATGTAATGAACTATACAAATTGTGTGTGTTAACATGGGGTACAACACATGTGTTCCCATACATAGAATCTTCCAAAGGATTGGTCATTAGTACTACACACGATGTGTGCCAAATATTGGATAAGGGATCTACCTAGATATGGGTCTTGGATTTTATAGCCATAATACACTATGTGTACATAATCCCACATGTTATGTAAGATTTTTTTTATTATTACTATTAAAATTTTAATTTTAATAAACTATATAATAAGGATTATTTATAATATAAAAAAGGAATATAAAAACAAATATATTATTTACAAACAAAAAAATAAAACTATACATGTAATGTATCAGAGACATACACATTGTGTGTTCTAAAATTCGAAAAAGATAACTATAACCTTCAGTTCGGTACTTGGGGCATTATTCGAACCAGCGACTGACCAATCTGAATGCTAGCCCTCAACCACTATAATGAAGGTTTTAGTAATTCAAGGTTTTATTAACTTTATATATTTAATGTATAGTGGTATCACTATATAGGTAAAATAACAATGCACAACATGTGGTTCTAATTTTTGAAATATTGGGATGAAATAGACTGATTAGACAAGTTTGAATACAGGTCTTTTGAACCCAGGGAAATGACTCTTCCAATCGTCCCACTTCACCCCCATGTGATCTCTTATTTTGGAAATGTTTTAAGGTATTAATGAAAACATGTTGCACACAACGTATACTGAAATACATGTGATGTGGTTTTATTAATGTGAAAAATTATGTAACTAAACCGATTCACAGGACTCGAACCCAGGCATTTTTGATCTATAGAGTATGACCCTACCAACCAATTTAGCACCACCATTTGTTTTTATTGGTTTTGAAATGATTTTATTGTATTCTTAAAATATCTCAAATGATGTTTAATTAAAACGAAGGTTCAAAAGGAACTAACCCTATGTCGAAAGAAGTTGTGGAGTGATTTGAACCGGTGATGGTTCGGATACACCCCAGCGACATTTCCATCAGTGCAGGCCTCATTCATGTTAATTAACATAAATAATATTTATTTATATATAAAATTTTATTATAATATATACTAATTTTAAAATTACACACTATATATTGAGGTACACATGGTGTGAGTATCATTTTGTTCTTATTAAAAAAATATTGAAAAGAAAAAGGATATGCATGGAATGTGTAGTTTAAGGAAACGTAGTGTATTTATAAAAAATAGAAAAGAATAGAGAATAGATTGGAAAGGTTTCCTCCCATAAATTAACTTTGTTTTAGCTCTTTGGCTCAACCTGAGTTAAGGGTACTTACCCCTAATCTGAAGGCATATGTAGTTTTCATAGTGTGAAACACCACATGTGTCCAGCACCCTCATCTTTTATCCAGTCTTCTTGACCTTCAATTGGTTTGGGCGGTGGTTTACAGTATCCCTGCTCTATGGCCCGTACATTCCAAATTTGGATGAATTTATTTGTTTTATTAGATATTTTATCCACCTCCTAAGGTTATTTCTTTGCAATGTTGAATACCTTAAAATAATCACCAAATTTCTCTTAATAAAGTATGTAATCAACTGAGGGGTTAGAAAGAAATAATTGATCAAATTTAGCATTAATGTGTTTTGATGCATCCCCATATTCAAATTTTGAACTCAGATAAGTATGATCAAGAATATCTAGTGAATTATAGGTGGGTACCACAACAAAACATGCTTCCTCAGTTGAAAAGAGTTCAGAACTCATATCCCTAAGCTCTACTGAAGTATCCAAATTGGCAATTATCTCATAGAGTTACCCTGCTATATTTCTTAGTCATCCCAATATTTTGGTTTGGTCTAACTAGTGTGTGGTAAAAGTAGCCATCATTAATAATAATCATTTAGTGTTACTAGAAGATATTTATGGGGGAGAATAGGAGATGGGTGGGGTAAAGAATGTGTAGGGATGTTAAACATGTTGAAACCCATCATCCATGTGTGGATATTATTCTTACAGATGTGGGTATGATAGTTCTAGATCATATAGATAAAAATCCTCTCTTGGTGGATTGTACCAACCTCCAGTCAAATAAAAATCTATAGAATGTGGGATTGAGGTTCCCAAGAAAAAGAATCAAGAATTGAAAATGAAAATTCTTAGTAAACCAAGTGGGCTCGGACATGCGTAGTTACTTTTCATTTATTCCTTGGAAACAACACTAAAATTTGGTACCACTCTGATCATAAGGTGCAGTCCAAATTAGAAAATATTATTCCCTTATAAAAAACTAAATAGGTAGTTAGTTGCAGTCAGTGTTGATCCCACAGGGAAAATGGAAAACCAATGATGAAGAGAAAATTGGGTGAGTCTTGTTCAGTTATCTAGAAAGAACAAGTGAAGGCGATAATGATGAACTGAAACTATTTGTGAAAATCAAACTAACGTAAAAGAAGAAACAAAACAATCAGAATATAGATGTTTTGAGTTTTCAATTTAATTAAGATTTTTTTCAATATTCATTATTCTGGATTAAAATTATTAATAAACTTTTTTACCGTGGGGATTTAATCCTATTATTGTTTCTTGGTCCAATAACTAGTAATAATGAATTTAAATTTCAACACCTTGGTGTGGTAATTGAATGTTCGAATGAATCTTTGTGAATTTCCCAAAAAGAAAGTGTCAATGGACTCCCCCAGTGATCATGGGTTCACCCATTGTAAATCCTATATCTTTAGCTGTTAGTGTCATTCTTATTCTGATATGACACCAAAAGTAGGTGTGCAATTAATTTATTAAAATAAATATAAAAAAAGATCATAATAAAAGTAAAATTTCAGAATTTCAATTTCAATAAACTCTAAAAATTGTTACATCCCCAACAAAAAAAAATCTATCCTCTTATGATCATGGTCATGGTGTGCTTATTTAGTATAATATCAATCCATACCATGGATATGATAGGAATAAGGGGGAAGGTAGAATTAAACTAAAAAAATAGAAAATAGTAAATGAAAATGAAAAATGGATTCGGAGTATATTTGATTGGTAGTGTGAAAACAACTCCCCATCAATGTCCATCCTTGAACTTAGAGGGCATTCCCTCATATTTATAAATTTTAAAACCACACTGTGTGTACACTAAATTATATGTTGTGTACTAGGGTAAAATTTATTTTCACTTGGTTTCTCCATTGGTAGGTAGTATATCGAGCTGTCCATTGACTTCTAAGAATGGTGGTTGGTCGGTGTCGAGACACATCGAGTAGTTGCAACTTCATCCAATGACTGCATCTATAGGACGTACATGGTGTGTGAACATGGAGTACAAAGAATGTTATCTCTATTCTATTACATGGACATGTACTCAAGTTGGACGATCCATGTCTATGAAATGGTATATGACATGTTTTTATAAAGTAAACACCATGTCTATGTCAATTCTTACTCTAAAATTTCTTGATTTGTGACTTTGGATGGAAAACACCAGAAAACCAACACCAAAATAAATCATTTTCTACACAAAACAATGTTTATTCTGTGAAAACATGTTTATAAAATGTATGAAATAGTATACACAAATTGGGAACATCAAATACATATCATTTTTTACTAAACTTTATTATTATTATAAATTTTGGGATGCACTTATGTGAGAGATACACCAAATCATATTTAGTAGATATTCAAACAAAAGATTCAAGGATATACCATGATCACTTGTACCTACAATATAATTCTAATGGGTAGTGTGATCTTGAAGTAATCCATATCACAACAAGTACTAGTCTTGTCATATTGAGAGGTGAACCTTCCAAATCAGAATAATCATTGTGTTGGTGTGTTTTTGAAAGTATTTTTAGATAGAAAACTTCACTCATTTTAACCAATGGTGAAGGTTTTTCTCAAAGAAAAATAAAAATAATTAACATCACTAATTCACCCCCCCCCCCAATGATCTCTCAAGGATACCATATGTGGTTTTTTAAGGGGTATCAAAGTAAGGTTCCCCTCAGTTGTGATTGGATGTTTGGAATTTGGTTTTTTAAATATTCTCTAGTTGATAAAGTAGTAAATGATTCCAATTATTTTTAATAGATAATTTAAACTTGGTTAACAATAATGGGATTCCCTTATTTTATGTTAAAGGTTTCACATAAGACAATATGGTATGTTTCCATACCTTTTATATATTAGTTATGATGTATGGAAAACTAAAAATGATGAATGGTACCCACCTGTTGAAGGTGCTTCTATATATGTGGCACACAAGAAGAATATAAAAAAATATTATCCTTATAGAAATACAATTTTTATTCTCTTTTAGAGAGTTAATTTCTAAAAGTAAAAGGAATAAAAATAGAAAAAGGTATTTGAGACAAACTAGAGAATATATATTAAGGGAATACCAAAGTGATGTGAGAAAAATTTGATAATTAGAGACATAAGTTTGATGATATTAGGATACGTGATGATAAGACTATAGATAGTTTCTTAACTGGGGTAAATGAATTTTTGTGCACAATTAGAGGTTATAGTGAGTTGTTGTAAAACTCTAAAATTGTATAGAATATATTATGTATCTTAACTAACAAGTTTGATGAAAATATATCTTATTGGGAAGATATAAATCTAGGTGAAATCCCCATTGATAATTTACATGGTATTTTGATATCCTATGAGATGATAAAATATAGTGTTGTCAAAAGGAAGTAAAAATCGAAAAGGAGGTTATATTTTAAATCCTTAAGACCTAAGAAGTTGAAGAAGAGGGTTATTATTGATAAATAATCTTACAATTCATATTATGGAGAATAATTATAGGATAAATTTGATGAATTTATATACATTAAATCTAGTAAAATAAGAAAATATAAAGGATATTACAATTTAAATATCCCGTTAAAATGTTTTAGGTTTTCATATATTGAGTATTTAGTATAAAACAACTTGAAATAAAAGGTTTAAAAATATGGTGAAGAGGAAGAAAAAAATCCTAAAATATTAAGTAATAAGAAAGTAAACAAGTAAAATGTTTCTTCAAAAGATAAGTATGATAATTTATCTAAATTTCAAAGGAGAAACATCTTTTCTAAATAAATTAAAGGCAATGATAATGAATCTGAAGTTGGGTATTTTGGTGATGAGGATATTGAAGAAATACTAATTGAAAATGTTTATAATAAAAATGTTTCAAATTATAAAATAAGGTTTTAAATTAAAGGATAAGATAATAAGATGAATTACATTATAAATAGACAATAAAAATAATTTCTCTCAAAGATCTCCAAACTAGTGAAAGATATTAACAAGTTTAAAAAGAATAATCAGCCCTCAAATTTCAAAGAATAAATATTTTCAAAAGAAAATGATAAATTTATAAATGATATTAATAATATAAAGAATATTATTAATTATTTTTACATTTTTAACATCAATATTAAATAATATGTGAAAGATAAGGAGAATTATTTTGATCATATACAAATGAAATTAGTCAAAATAGAAGAGAAACTAGAAAAATTTATATCCAACATTCATAATTTTATTTAAAACATTATATAATGTTAAAAGGTAGATGATACATATGAAAAAAAAAACATTTCAAGGGTAAATATAATCCTAAATTTTTTGGGTAAAATTCTAATAAGATTGTTCAAGTCAAGAAGACCGAGTTTGTAGCAAAATCGAGTTACCCTCTAAAATATAGAAATTCATGGAAAACGAATATGAAGTCAAAAACTGTTAAAACTAGTGGATTTGTGAAGGCTTAGAATAATCCTAATATGAATAATAATATTTCAGTAGTTCATGATAATTTTGTTTTGCAAAAAGGATCTATGATTGGAGACATAAAGTTTGAAAGGAAAGTACCATATTCTGGATATCATGTTGTATACAAAGGAAAGTATTATTTTTTTGGTTTATACGGGTATTTTGGAGGCTTTGGTCGCACAAAAAATATGTTGTAGTTTAACTTATAATATTATAACATTTATATGATCATTTTGAATCATTATTTTTTGGGATTCAATCCTCTCAAAAGAAATAAGATTAGAAACATGTTAATAATTCCGAATAGAAAGTCCATGGATCATAGATAGTGGAAGTTCCTCTCACGTAATGGGAGATTTCAAAGTTATGAATCATGTTAAAAAAATGAAATATAGGTTTAGGGAACTTAGAAAATGATTTTTATCTAAATTTTAAAGGATTTATATCAATATTCATTGGGAATTAAATATAAAATACAAAAATAATTTGTTCTTGATTGATTAAAACACAATATATTTAGTTTTTTACAACTTTTTCAAAAAATAAAAAAAGTGGTTTAAAGTAATTATGGGTTCTTAGTCAAGAAAATTTAATATTGAATAGTGGTAATAAAATGAAATTGGGATAAATGTAATTTATTTCAAGTGTGTGGTGTAAAAAATTCATGTTATTGAATCGTAAAAGAAGAGAATGAATTATGACATAAAAGGCATAGCCATATTGGAAAAAATAACATGAAAAAGAAAATAAAAGGATAAAATGTTTGTGATATTCCTTTCTAGAAAATAAAAAAATATTGTATGTGCTCAAATTTCTAATAGTAGAAAAATTTTAACTCATTACACAAGATGGTAGAGATTTGATCTACTCGACTATTAGAGTTCATTCATTCAAATGTGTATGGGAACATGAGCAGGTAATAAAAAAAATATTGATAAGTACTTTATTACTTTAATTTATTATTTCAAAAGAATTACTTATTTTATATTTATGAAACATATGTCTAAGTTCTTAAGAATGTTAAAAAACTAATAAGTATAGAAAAAATGTATAGTTTTACCTCTAGATGATTTGGAAAAATAATGGAACTATGTTTAAAAATGGGAATTTTAAATATTATATTTATAATCATGTCATATAACATGAATCCAGTTCACTATAAACACCACAGAAAAATTTTTTGGCTGAACATAAGAAAAAAAATTGGTGTAGATAGCTCAGACAATGTTATTTGGGCATAATACCTCTTGATATTTTTAGAGGTAAGTTATTGGTGCTCCAGTCCAAATTAAAAACCATTGATTATATAGGAAAAAATAATATATGTCCCCTTTTGATATGTATTATAAAAAATCTCCAAGTTTCAAGTATCTTTATATGTTTGGTAGTCCTTGTGTTATCAAGGTTAAAGGTGAAAATTTTGGGAATTTTGAAAAGAGAGGTGTTTATGGAATCTTCCTAGGATATCATATAAATGGAAGAAGTTATTATTTTTATAAAAAAATAAATTGGAAATATTGTTAATAATATTGATGTGATGGTGTTATAAGAATAAAATGAATAGATTATATATGATGAAGCAAGTTCCCAAAGTAACGATGTTGTTGTTTTTATTAAAAATAGTGAATAAATTTCAAAAAGAGAAGAAAGTGTTGAATATGTAGAGGTTGGAGAAGATGATTCATGTATTTCATGTGATGAGGACCAATCTCATGCATATAATCCAAGTTTTATAAGGTAATATCAAGTCCAAAACATCATTGAAGATCAAGGGTAGTTGGTATAAATTACGATAACTTTGAGGAAAGCCACTCATACCTCATTTTTTCTCAAATTTAACCAATAGATATTGAATAATCATTAAATTATAAATAGTGATTTAATGATATGAATGAATAATTAAACCATGTATATAATCATGACACTTTTTTGTTGGTACCCAAATCTAAAGAGAAGAATATCATTGGTAAAAAGTGGGTGTTCTGAAAAAAGTTGAATAAAAAAGGTGAAGTGGTAAAAAATAAAGAAATATTAGTGTGTAACAGATATTCATGGGTTAAAGTAGTTTGATATTATGATACCTTTTCATTTATTTCAAGTATTTATACCATAATAATATTTATTGTTATTGTGTCCTAAAGACAATACAATATTTCCCAAATTGATTTTAAGTGTACCTTTCTCAATGGAAAATCAGAATAAGAGGTATACATTGAGAAACCATGTGGGTTATTACTTTTAAATGATTATAATTTTTTTATAGGTTAAATAAGGCTTTATATAGGCAAAAAAAGTCTCTAATAGTTTTTTATTCTAATATGGACACCTACTTGAAGAGATTTTTATTTAAAATTAGGGAGAATATAAAATAATGTCTACATTAATGATAAAAATAATGTATCTTTTGTTATTATTTTTCATGTAGATGATATAATATTTTATGTAAGTAATGAAAAAAAATGAAACATTTTACAATTAGATATATAACTTATTTTAAATTTACATGCATGGATAGATGAGTTGATTTCATGGCCTGATAATTTATCAGGAGAAAGTTCACACTTTTCATTATTAAGAGAAGTGTACTAGGAAAATTTTAAGAAGGTTTGTAATAGAGGATTAAAAACCTATTTTCATACCTATTTTATTGGGAAAAATATATATAAAGATAAATAGGTAAAATAAGTTGATCTAATAGATTTTTAGAAGTTGATTAGAAGTATATTGTAATTAAAAAATTTAATACTAATTTTGGTGTTTTTTTGTTACCCTCTATACTAGGTACCTAAGTGCACCAAATGAATTTTATTTTTCTACTACAAGGAGGATTCTGAGGTATATTAAAGGCATATTAGTCTATATAATAAAATATGATATTATGGGCGTTTTTAATCTATTTAGATACACATCTGAAAATTGAGTAGGTTGTGTTAATTATAGTGGCTCCAGATCTAGAAGAGTTTTATTCCTTAGTGAAAGGTGTATTTTTTGGAAAACTAAGAAGTATAATTCTATGACTCTAATATTAGTTTAATCTATGTATGTGGCTTCCACTCAAGCTATATCTCGATTAATATAGATGAGAACTTGGTTTGTGGATCTTAAATTTAAACTAAAGTTTCCACTTATCTTAGTTTATGATAATCAAAGTGATATAAATTTATCAAATAATCATGTATAAGTATTTAAGATATAAAAATATTGATATAAAGTATCACATCATTAAGGATATTGTAGAGAGAAATGAATTAAAGTTTTAATTTGTTCCTATAAAGATTAAAATTTCATGTTTTTAACCAAGACATTAGAAAATGGTGAATTTCAAAATCTTAGGTTGATGTTGGGAGTTCAATATCACCACTATTATTTATAAGGTATGGTGTTTCAACCCCCTCTATCATATTTTATTTGGATATTTTTATCAAAGTGGGAGAAAATAAATGACAACATAAATATTCCTTTATGTTTATCTTCTCATGTTTTGTAAAAGGGGTATAATATCATATAGGGGATGTATCCATTGATATTTTTTACCTTTAGGGTAGTAATATATTAGGGTGGGGATAGTTTTAGAGATAGTTTTTAAAAGGGGTAAGTTATGAATTCATCATTGTGTATGTGTAAACTATTTTAATAGTTTTTTTGAAGTGTATGCAAGAATTTGTGTATTATAGATTATAAGGATCTATTTTCCATTTTTGAGAGAATATTTTATGTTATGACAAAGTATTGATTTAAAAATTAGTGATATAATATCAAATAAATTTTCAAGTGGTATCATTTGATCAGGATCTAGTTTGAAGTAGGTATGATTGTAAATCGCTGTTTTTGGATAGCATGAAATTGTTATTCAATTTTTTTTCTTATAGAAATTTCACTAAAGTAGAATTATAATTATTGAATCATGATTAATTTATATAGTTTTTGAGTTTGATTATGATTTATGTTCTTTAATTGAAACAAAATTCAAAGGGGGATTGTTGAGCCTAAAAACTATTTAGATGTTGTTGAGTATTTGGGTAGATTATTAAAATAAAGTGGATGTGGTAAATTGTTTGGATTTTTTTTAAATGAATAAATCATGTTCAAACTCACATAATGTAAATTATTTTATGTGAGGTTAAGGTTTTTGGATGTTTGAATTTTTTTTTAATTGAGTTTAAATAATTATTGAGATATTTAGTGGTAAATCTGGAGTTTGGAGTTACTTAAATAAGTTGTGGAAGTACTTTAAGGTTGGGGAAAATATTATCATCTATTTTTTAAATTTACATATTAATGTTGATAAATTTAAATCATATGGTTCATAAAACTCCACATAAGGTTTTGATTGTTCATCGTAAGGTTGAGACAGTCTATTGTAAGGTTGCAACTAGGCACTGTAAAGTTGGAATGAGTCGCCATACGGTACGGAAAATCCTTCATAGGGTTGAAAAAGGTCACCATAGTGTTTGTACACACCATAATAATGTTTTCCAGTGTGTATCATAATGTTTATATTCAGACTCTGTGATGTTTTTAATGATCTCGTAAGGTTTTTTATAGTAGTTTGTAAGGTTCGTCACTTAGTGAATTTTTTAAGAGTGCTGCAAACTAAAAATTTATTTTTTAAAAAATAAATATTTTAAAGATATATTTAAAACTAATGATTTTGAGAAATTGTTTCTTCATTTTAAAAAATATCATGATGGTATATCATGATTTTAGAAGGTTATGAAGAAGAATGTGAATTTGAAAAGTGTTTTGTGTTGTAAATAATATATAAATAGTCATGGATATTTATGTATGAATATATACATACATGGATTATGGAGTAGATTTAATGTTATGAATTAGATACCATAAATTATGGTAGGTTTGAAACAATAATACTATGAAAGTTCTATATATAGTATTTCAGTTATGAGTAGTTATGAAGAGAAGCAGTAGGATCTTTTGAATGTTGAGTCCTTGACGATTTAAATTAAAATATCTTTAAAATATTTTTTTATAGGTAATAGAATAAAAAATATGTAAAAATAGAGGGAGTATTATTCACATAGTTCTATGAATAAATATTTAAAAAATAAGAAGAATAAGAAAAATAACATGTGTATGAATTGGGGAACAAATCCTATAGAATAATATCAAGAAAATTTTGAAGAAGAGTAGGTGAGTTGGTTGTGAAGTTTATAGAATAGATAGATATATAAAAATATGTTACTTCCATATATTTTTTGATGTTTTCATTCATGAAAAATATGTAGTCATCAGTGTTTACATGTACTATTCTTCATGTGAATTGAAGTGGTGTCTTGTAATTGTGCATAAACAAAAGGAGGAGGAGGAACTCAATACACTTGATAAATTGATATCAGTTTTTCGGTGGAAGAAAAGTTATTTGTTACCAATATTTAATATCATTGTAAATTTATATATTCTCTTTTGTGTGTGATACACTAAATAATAGTTTAGAGATGTGAAAATGTGAGTTTCAATGATATACCCTACTCTCTTGTACTTATAGGTTCATTGTAGTGGGAAGTGTGATCTCAGAGGAATCTATATCACAACAAGGACTAGCCTTCTCAAATTTAGAGGTGAAACATATAAATAATTATACTCCTTATTTTTTTGTGGTCTTAAAAGTATATGTGTATAGAAAATATCACTCATCTTAACTGATAGAAAAGGTTGTTTTGAATGAAGCATAAAAATAAGTAAGACAAATTATTCACCCACCCTCCTAGTGATCTCGAATAGATCATGTGGGAGGTTCCATAGAATTCCAATAATTTACAAAATCATCTATACACTACTAACCCTTCTTGGGATGATTTCTCTATCCATATTAGATATTATAGTAATTCCAGAATTATTAAGAACCACTTAAATTATTCTTACCCACCCACTCTCAACAATAGGGTAGATAATACCATATTTCAATAACTTAATGATTTTATTTTAAACCACTTTCATTAGATTAAAACTATTTTTCCATTTGGGTTGGTATAAAGGTTTATAATATTTTTCAATAATAATCCTATGGGTTCTGCAGAGTGTTCTAATCCTAGGAATATCAAAAAAATTCCGCTTAATAGATTTCTTATGCTTAATTAAGATATCAAGAAGCATTCTCCCTTGGTTAGATTCGAGAGAAGAATATATTACAATATAAAGGATTTGTTTATACCCTAATAATTCATACATATATAGGAAGGTAGGACCTTTATTTCAAGCTCAGTTTTGTCAAAATTAATTGAGATGGATGGAGAGTTGGAATAAAATTGGTTTCCTTTTTCAAAATTATAGGAAGAACTAATTCTTTTAGAATAAATGTTTCAGCCTTAAAAATAGTTGAATCAATGATGTAAATGGTTATATACTTGAAGTTAATTATTTCTCTAAGGGTTTTACTAACAAGAGATCCCAAAAATCATTATAGGAGCTATATTAAACAGATTCAATCTAGGGATAAAAAATTTCCCTCATGTGAATAAATAAAATTTATTTCTCTTAAATTTAACATCCTTTAATAATTAATTGATGTTAATCAGGTCCAATTTCAATATTCCCTAACCAATTAACCTTACTAACATCCTCATAATCACTAATTTTAGATCTTGTGATATAGATGTTGATATGAAGGCTTATGTTTCTAATGGTTAAGGTCATGTTCTCCTCCCAAACTCAAATTATTTAGTTGATTATTTCTTATAAGGGATAACCATATATGGTGGTGATTTGTTCTTTAGGACCAAATTTAATATCATTATCATGGAAAAATAAGTTAGGAAGGTAAATTAAATTCTCAAATTTTAATAGAACATCCTTTAAGATACCATTAGGTACCCAAACACTATTATCGATGAGTTAAATGTTGAAAAATGTAGGTTGGGGCCCTTTTTTCCCTAATCAATAATAAATAGTGTATAGAATGAGGTTAAAATTGTCTCTTATATCACATAGGGATTTTAAAACCTTTTTCTTACTAATTTTAATATTAATATAATGAAAATAAGGGTTCTTTAAATTTGGATGTATGATTTTATAGATGGTGGTGCTCATATTTGTATCCAAAATGAATTGTCTTTTTTAGTAAATTTCATTTTGGAAGTACACAAGTCCCTAAGGTACTTTTATTATAATTTTATATTTTTTATTTAATAAAATAAGGGGGGTATTGAGTTTATCATGAGATAATATTTCCCTTGAAGTATCACTAAACTCAGGTTTGTATTTTCCCCTCATTGTTGAGGTAATAGAGAAGCTTCTTGAATTGTGTTAGGAGGTATTAATTCATCTATAATCTATTTATAATTATCATATTAAAAGTGTGGTTATCCCACAAGATCAAAATATTTATAATACTCAAATATTTTAGAAATGGTTGGATTAGGAATATTAATGTATTTATAGCTCCTCATGTAAATTAATTCTTTGAGAAGTTAGAGAGAGGGTTTTATGTTACTATATTCTCACATTAAGCTAGAGGAAGGGAAAAAATGAGTGGGCATGGGTGCCTTACCAGTTTGAACTATTTGAAATTAAAATTTTATGGATTAAACCTCACAATTCATGTTCTTATTTTTATTTAATGATTGTTCAATTAATGGTAGAGGAATAAATTGTATAAGGGTTTGAGTAGGTTGGTTTATCCCTGGGGGATATTTAGTCTATTAGATAGGTTTTTGAATGGGTTTTTGGAAATACATTAGAGGATATTTTAATTCATCTTGGTTAGATTGAAACTAGTTATAGGTTGAAAAGTTTTTAAGAGGGTAAGTATTTAGACTCTTTAGTTCATTGGGTTGTTGATTATCCCCCTAATAGAACCTGAATGGTAATTGTATCTTGGATTGAAATTGTTTTGGTATTGAGGATTCTAAAAATTTAGATCAGTCACCTCTACATATAATACTCATATAATCACCCCCTGATTAAATTAATGGCTAGGAAATTATCATTCATGTAGATCTATTTTCCATAAATAATGAAAATAGGTTCAGTGGATTGAAATATGTCGAATTTATTAAGATATGCCTCGTATAATTTCTTATAAAGAGATAAAAGTTTATCTCTAAGGATTTCATAATCCCAAATATTGCACATCCCACCATATTTTAGAGGCTTATCAGGATGAAAAGTGGTTACTCAAGTTTGTCTATGTTCAGTAAGTCCTTCTAGATACTCCTAAGAATTACTGTGGGATTTGTTTTTGAAGGATCCATTACACATTATTTATATATATTATGTGTTTTATATACCTAACCATTAATAAAAGATTAAATTTTTTGGGATTTAAAATCCATGGTTTCATACCATGAATAGGGTATCTTTAAGTCTTTCCCATATTTTATAAAAAATAATGCATTTTTTTCAAAACATTTTGAATGTTATATTTTTTATAAAATTTTCATATGGTAGGGAAATTATTTTTTGAAAACCACCATTTGTAATTGGTCCCATGAATGTATGTATTACCTACCTAAATTATTTGGCCAAATCATAGTTCAATATTTTAGGAAAAATGAAGGGTTTCATCTTGGATAACTTTATTTGATGTAGGGTTTCAGGGTCTCAATAATGTTACTAAACTCCTTGACATGAAGGTAAGGAATCTCTGGATTCATCCCAAAAAAAAATTGGGAACATAGTTTATGGAATGGTATTTTATTTCATAGTTATATTATACTTGGTTATTTTATCTAATTTAGAAGGATCATTGGTCCTGGTAGGTGTCAGGTAGTCATTCATGCTTGATCTGTGACATTCCTCAGGTTAGGGGATAGCTCATTTGAACATTCCATTTGACTACCTTCAATCTTTAAAATGGGGATATTGGAAGACCCTCCAGGGGAGAAAACTAAATTTTAGAGTTTTTAGTCTGTAAAATTTTTATCTAAATGTATATTACGATTAGGTTCAGTTGATTCCCCGCCCCTAGAATTATCCACCCTGACTAGTTGGTTTGAATGGCCTATGATGTAAGAGGTAATCCACATATTTAAAAAGGTTTAGATAAGATAAAATGGGCGGGTAAAATAATTAGAGTGTCAAATATTACTTAATTTGGTTCCAAAAAATAGAACTATATTTTGGTTTAGCCAAATTTACCCTATGATTTGAATCATTCGTTTATAAAGAAATTAGGGTTATTAACTCCATGGAGACCTAAGAAGTTATCTAAAGACAAACTGATGTTGTTGGTGGGTTTTTATATAAAGTGTAAAATTATTTGGATTGATTTTATTTTAATAAGAAAACTCATTAATATTTGAAAAAAAACAATTGATAAATATGGGTTGGTCCTGGGTTATTTATAGGGGCAGAATGGATGGATTTTTTTAGAAGACTTTAGCTCATTATTTCAATAAGTGTCTATTAAATAAGATAAAAAATTACATCATAATTAAATTTTTTTAATACTCAAACAATTCCAATTATAATAACCTACACGGTTGTAGAATAATCTTCATGATCCCTCCAAGGTATAATATAATATTATCACTGGGAATATATCATTTTTAAATTTTTGGAATCTAAAGAGGAAAATAAATCATTGAATGGGAATCTCAAATTAAAGAATGTGTTTGAGGTTTAAATCATATAAAATAAAAACTAATCCATCCCATTGAACTACATAAAATCAAACCATGATATTTTTATCACTCCATTGATACAATACTCTTAATAGAGGAGAGAAAATGACTCCTAGAAGCTGGATTGAAGAAGAACAGTGACCTAATAATGATCACTTCACTACTCTGCAAAGAGTTTAGAAACATAGATAAAATCATATCATAGAGATAATTAGATAAAGAATAATAATTTATAAGAATTAAATAATTCATTAGAAAACTAGATTAGTTCTGGACAACTTATAAATAAAAACGAAGTTTACAAAAAGAAAATGGCAGCATAACATTACAAGAAGAATAAATAGAAAAGAGCTCCATTTTCATTCTCAAAACTACTTTAAATAGAGTTTTAAAGTATCCTTGGTTGAGAAAATGGCTATGTAATTGATCCCATTAGTTATGTTAGTAAAATTTGGGGTGTAAATTGGGTGGAGATTTCAATTTTCATAATTCCCAAGATTGCATGAAATTTTTATGTCTATGTTCTTAACTAACTTACAAGACACTTAATATGGATTAATTTGGGTAGATGATTCAAATATAAAATTTTTATAAATCTATCGTATATATTATCATAAAATTACAGTATAGTTAGAGTTCCCATGAATAATTTATGCTTGAATGGGTGGGATGGCATCTTGAGATATTAAATCCAACCCAGAAATTAATCTTCAAATTGGGATGCCTAGATCACCACAAAAATAGCTGAATTATCTTAAGTTATAGTTGAATTAATTATTCACATTGACATCCTATATATTTAGTTTAAATTTAAGATTCAATAGAAATGAATTTTTTTCTCCATATCTACTTTAGTTACTTCATGTCCAATTTTATTTGCCTATAATTTTATGGATTTGAGTCCCAAAATTCTCATCTTACATTGTAAATATTTCATTACTCTAGAATAAAAAATATATCCCAAAAATAGATTGAATATTTCCTAAATTTAAAATTAAAATCATGAAAATATATTATTCTGCCAATTTATGTTTAAGTGGGCCTAGATTAATGACTTTTAAACAAGAATTGTATATATGATGAGAAATGATGTTTAAATTTTAAAATGATTCAATCACAAATTTTATGAAATTATCTACTTTTAGTGGATAATAAATAATTGTATCTTTCTTATCCACCCCTCCATATTGGCTAAAATTGTTAAACCACCAACGAATATGAAGGTCGGTAGTGATCGTTTGATTGTGGGAATGAGGGAGGATGGGTGAACAACAATACTTTCAGTCTATGAACACTGACCATAATGGTGAAAGTTAACAAAGAACTTGAGGAAATGAATTAAAATGAAAAAGATGAATAATAAATTTCAATAAATTTTCATGGACTAGGTTACAACCTGGTGTTTAGAACCTACTACTTTGTATCCCATAACGGAGGTACAACACCATCTACCTCAAAATACTGTAGGATTTATTAGCCTATTATGGAAATTATTACTTGGTTTCATGTTTGCACTGAAAAAATGTTGAGGTTAGGAAACTAATTATCGCATGTTATAGGGTTGTAGCAATAGTTCAAGAGAGGAATAAAGATAAAACTAATATGGTCGTGTGGTAGGGAAATTCACTAAATTAAAGATATCAAGTAAAAAATATGATATCACTTGTGATAGAAATCTTGTAGGCTGTCCCAACTTAAAAAAATATCATATGCGGTGAAATTTTGGTTGATTAATTCATCACAAGGCATATGTATTCATGCATATGAAAAAATGGAAAAAAGATATATATGGGCCATTTTGGGTTGGTCATCAAATATGGGAGGCCTTTGACCACATTTAGATATATATATATATATATATAATATAAAGAAACTATTTAAGGGGTATATTGGTCTACCTATGTGTGTTTTTTTCTTATAATTTTTCCCCCAAATCCTACTTTGAAAAAACAATCAACTAAATTATTAATGAGGATCTCAAATAAATGGGGATTAATATCCAAAAAATTATTCATTATATTAACCATATAGATGTAAAAAAATAAAACAAAGAATTTATAAACCATTGAAAATGATGAGCAATGAATAATTTCAAAGTAATAAGGACTAACTCACGGTGAAATGTTGATGTTTTGATTCATTTGATGATTCCACATGATCTGGTCATTGTTTCCATCACAAATTTGATGTCAGTTCCTCCTCATCAAAGTAATAATACTATATCTCTACCCTCTCCTTCCCTATATGGTTTCTTCAATGTAAAATAAGGATAAACATATGTGGATGTAATTCAATAATAATTTATAAACAAGAAATTAGGTTAATATGGTATTTAATTAAAATCTTGAAATCAGTACGATTTGGGTCCTAAAACCTTAATAATGATTACATCTACCTAGAATAAAACCCTATGTCTTTAGCACTACCATAATGTTATAATTCCCATATGAGACTGTTTAGGAGATATAAACTTTCACCCTCATAGGATAAATATTTATTTATTAAATAAATATTAAATATCCCTTAAATTTTGAATATATCATCATTCCATAAAAAATCATCCCAATTGTAAACTCTACTTCCCAAAATCAACATGATCATAAAAAAATAATATCATCCTTCGCTAGGTTGAAATTATTATTTTACTATTTTAGAGAGCTTGATAGTTCAAAATTAAAAAATAAGATAATTCTTGACTGTTGGGGAACCGAGGTCACTACATCCTTCCCACCATTAAACCTTTTCATCCCTAAAAAGAAAAAAATGTCAACTACTAAACTTAAAGTCTTATAAAATAACCTCATATAGAAAAAAACCCATCCTCACACACAGTTTTTCTATCTCTAGAGGTCCATGTTTTATACAATCCCAAGATACAACCACATAAAAAAACATCAAACTATTTAAACCTTTATTCTAGGAAACCTTATATAGATTTACACTTACTCATGGTAATAGATCAGCTCAATACCACACCTATGATAAATCCTTAATGAAATAATAATTTTGTATTATTTGATTCTCACAATGATTGCTTACCAAAATCATTTCCATCCATAGGTCACCCATCCTCATGTTATGACTCAATTCACTAAATTAAACATGGATATGGATTTCTAATAAGAACATATCCTATGGGGGAATTTTAATCCATTCCTTTTAATGGTTGAACCATAAAAATCCACACAATAATCATTGATCCACTATAGATCTTACACCAACCCCACGAGAGATTCCAAGAGAAGATCCCTAAAGTTCTCTTTAATTTCTCATCATCACCCAACATGGTACACACACTAACATAATTGACACCAAGAATATAGACATCACTAGTTCCATTGTGTAACCTTATACCCAATCACCTATAATAATTAAAAAAACCACACATATGACTATAAGAAATTTCATCCATCATCATTGATAACTCATTTGGGTTGTGGTCACTATCCAAAAAGTGGCTAATGGTCACATAATGAAATGACACCAATATCTTTAACCAAGATATAAACACTCTTAGATCATTTGTGAACCATTAATCCATAATCCAAAGTGGATGGTTACTAACTCGTTAGATAGACCTTCTATGTTATTTTCAGATCACAGGATAACACCATACAAAACTTGAGCATCTGAAACCACAACCAATGAAGTAACATCATTCAATATTTAACTAGAATTTCCATGAAATTAGTATAACAAAATTATCATTCATTATTAAATCACCAAGAACCAATAAAATATTATAATGGTCCAATATCACCATCTTTTATCATGGAACCCAAGACTACCCACACTGGAATAAAAATATTTGGCCTAGTAAGAGGATGATGGACTCCCAACATTTAGAAATCACATCAAGTGTATCACCAAATAATATTAATCCATGCATGATATCAAGATTGATATCACAAAAATGGTACTACCTAACCCAATGAGGAGTGTAGGGGATACCATAATTGATCATAGGTAACCTATATCTACTTATCCCAATACAAATCATTTACATTTCATCTAGATGCACATACATCTCCCCCGTTAGTTCATTATGAAATTTCCTTTTAAAAGAATTAAGTAACATGGTACTGTTGATCCACTCAGATCTCAAAATACATCATGGCCTCAAATTTTATAGAGACCAATCAGTATACCACAATTACTATAGAATATTTCCAAAAATGTTGGATCCCACGAATTCAAAACTTATACATAGAGAGTTCATTGAATGACACCTTAGGATCTCACTGCACAAGTGTTTATTTCAAATTAAGCCAGAAATAAACCTAAAATACTCAACTAATATATATTATACTAGGGTTTCACCAATGAAAACGAAAATAACCAACCCATAGGTCTTATGAACCTATAAAGGTAAATCCTGCCTCCTGATAGAATTACTGGAATTTTAATATATCCATAATGATGCCTTAATACCACTTGTATAGTACTCTCTTCATAATACCAAAAATGATACCAATTAGACATTAATTTTACCTTAAAGAAATAATTTTCACATTTCCACTAGTTGAAGAGGATACATTGAGCCTGATAAAACCTTTCTCAAATAATTCTCCCAACTATACCGTCAACTTATGGAACTAGGTCATGGTATCTGATAAGCTACAAAAGATACATATATAGTCTTAGAAACAAACTGATGAAAAATTAAATCTCTTGATGAGGGAAACCCTGGAATGTACTCTAGAAAATTTTCACTTGTTCCTTTACCCCTATTGGAATTCTCCCCTCTATAACATCTATAACACACAAATATAAACTCTCCAACTAGTGGATAATAAACAACTTTATCATAATGGTTGGACTAATCTTCTTGAAAGAGGGACCCACTAACCCTTTATGCTCAAACATAACCCATCATATCAATAATATATTACTTTAAAATAAATATGAACCATCCAACCCATTATAAGGATGATGTAACAAGGACTTATCCTGATTCAATAGAATATCATAGAAGATCACTCTCACTTGGGAGACAATATCAAACTATTGGATAATGTGTGTAAAGGTATGATCATTATCTATTAGTGTTTCTATATAAATATATTTTCCTAAGATCTCAACTATAATTTCCAACTCTGAAACAACAACATAAGAAGAAATGAATAGCTTATACTGACATCAACAAATTTGAGGTTCAGTTACGAAGGAAAAAATCATGCAATACTAGAGATTAAATTATAGTAAGTGAAAATTTATTTTCCTGAAACTATAAAAAATTAATATATTAATATTTCATTGTAATAAAAGTCCAATTTTATAGTATTAATATCAATTTTGAAGTTATAATGTCAAAATAAGCCTTTAATGAATTTTTTAAAATTTCCATTAGAAATAAAATTTTATAAATAATTGATAACGTAGTATTTAAATAATCCTATTTTTATTTAAAATAATAAGTTATAATATGTATAATTAATATTTATTTATTATAAATTTTATATAAATAAATATAAAATCATTTGGAATTAAAAAAGTGATATTTTTCATAAGACCGTTTTCAAGTACATAGTGTTTTCCCATATTAATTAATTAAAATAATCACTAATAATGAATGATTTAAATGAAAATTATATATCATATATATTAATATATTAATTTAAATTCATATAATTATGATTACTATTCATAGAGTTAATGTAAGATAATTATATTCTTCAAAAATACATTTTCATAAAAAAATCATTTTTCATCACATTTTCCAGTTTCTTTTCAAATTAACATCGGCCACTTCTAGGAATGTAATTTTATAAAATTATTTCCATATTTTGAATAAAAAATAATACAATTTTTTAATTAGTTCACTTTTATTTTTGATTAGTATGAATAGTAAAAATGGTAAAAATGGGTTAACACAATTAAGGTTAAAACAGATTTATCAAGGGTTAATCTAAAAAGATAATAGTTAAAATGACATAAAAATATTTATAAATCATAATGGTTGAATTTATTTATAACCTATATTATATCACCTTATAAATAGACTCAATTTTATACACTTTTAAATGAAATTTACTTAATAATGTTTTAAAACTTTGAAAAATTACAGGTGTGTCTCCCACATCACTTATAAAAGGGACCTTTCTTCCCTCAATTATTCACACCTATTGATCCATCTAGATCAAAAATACCCTAACAATATTTCTCCACAAAATACATATATATTTTATTTCTTCCAAAAATAATAACCCTAGGTTCCTTAAGAGGATATCTAACAGATCTCTTTTAAAGAAGAGGTAATCATTTTGACCGAACACTTTCATTTTTCTTATTCTTTTACAACCTTAAATTATGTCCTAAGAATTAAAATATAATAACACCGGTATATAAAATATAATAATATGTTATTATATTTTTTTAATAATATTTTTTCATCAAGTTATCCATCAAATGGTAAACAAACCATCCCTCATGAGTACGGCGGACTACCTCCTCGCAAACCGAATTAATTTTTTTTCCAATATCGTCTCACAAAATAGGTCATAATGATGAAAATAATTGATATTATTATATTTATGTCATAATTATGATTATTAAAATGTAATATATCATTTAATTACTTACCCTTCCACCCGTTAAAAAATTATTTCATCGCTCGTGCATACGTCTGGACTACCATATCCACAAAGTGATGTGATTAATTTTTCAGGCCTAATTCTAAAAGATAATTATAAATATGTATATAATGAATATTTGTGAATTTTATATCATGATTAAAATTATTTATATTATAGAACCATTATCAAGACACAAATACGATAATAGATAAATCAAAACATACATGAAAAATGAAACAGTTAACACATGAAACAATTATAATAATAAAAGATTAATAAAAGTTGGGTGATAAAATGTTATAAATGGATAATATATGATATTATAGAAATTTATATATTCATTTAATATAATTAAAATAATATAAATTTATTATAAAGTATTTAAAATCATGTTCAACTAAGTGGAAGTGTGGGGTAAGGAGTTTTATCTCAATTTCCACTATATTAAGAGATATTTGGTATTATGAAACTATTTTATTTTATGTTGTGTATATAATACCATATTGATGAATAAAACATGAATATCTATTTATTCATGTTAATTTTAGTTTCAATTCAATTTACTCTTTCAAGTGGTTACTATTTAAAAGTTATTGAAGAGGTAAGAATTTATTTTACAATATCATTTTTTATGATTTATTATAATTTTTTTAAAGTAATATTATAATATACCCTTCATAAAATTCTTATATTTTCTTATACTATAGATTTTTAATGAGTATCCATGTTTTCATAAAACTTTCCCTCACTTTGGAACTTGAATCAAGTAAAGAAATATTTAAATTAAAAGATGGTCTTATTTATCTTTTTAATCTGGTATATTTTTCATATATGTCTATATTTTTAAAATTAGTTTTAAAAAAAATCTATTAATTTACTCAAATGATTTGTTAAAAAAAATTATTTTATCCTTTATTTTGTACAAGGTTTCAGATGGATCTTTCAAATGTTTTCTGAAAGGTCAATTTTCTAATTTCTTTATAAAAATTACAAAAGGATGTTTCTCTTTAATGTATACAACGTTGATTGGTTTTTCTACCACCGTATCTGTTTTACGCTATTTATATTCTTCTATAATTATTCCATGGTTTTACAAAGAAATTTATTTAATGAAAATTTATTTAAATTTTTTTACTTCTATTTTTTTCTATTCTCTAAAAGACATGATTTTATTACAAACCCTATATTTATGATGAATTAATAATCACATTTTATTTCTTACTTATTTTGTAGTCATTAACTTTATCTTAAAACATTCACTTCCTTATGATCATCTTTCATTGGACATTACATTTCTATTCCATATCCATATTCATTGTATCATGGGTATGTTTATTTCATTAACTAAGACCATTTCTACAAATGGCGTTTTACTATGAAATTCATTTGATTGACTTGGGAAATATTAATATTCTATATTATTTACTCAATATAGATATTTTCTGATAACTAATATTGTTTAATAGTTAATATAATCATTTAATTTAAGATAAAATAATTGTACATGTATTTACCAGAGGGTCTTGGTTATAGATATCCCCTCGATGCATTAATTGGTCTCATGAGACAAACCAGTTTTATGGCCTTATAAAATGGGATTCTTATGTATACCTACCCATATTTGAAAATATTGTAGCATAAGGCATTGATCATGACATTCAGCATCATTCATTTCCTTCATTTTGATTTTAATTATTATTATCTATGAGATTACTACATTGATATTATCCATCGATGCATTTCATGATCAAGTTTTTGATTAAATGACATGTTTTTTATTATCTAACTTTCAATATTGATTGTTCCTTATTTTCTTGTGATGGATTTCATTATATTTAAACCCTATTGAGAATTTGAGATCACCCTTATTTTTTTCCCTTTCTCTAAGGTATGAAGAAGGATTCTTTGAATGAGTTTAAAGGGTGAAAAATATTTTCTATTATTGTGTTTTATATTTTATTTCCAATGTAAAATGATAATCATGTATGTATCTAGTTATTCAAGACTAATAAACTGATCAGTCCTTGGTGATGTGATCCCTTGTATGTTATAACACTATAATAAAGTAAACATTGGATCTGGTTTAGTGGATTTGGGGTTGTTGTATATGGTATCAGATTAAGTTTAGTAGAAATCTTGGTAACTAGATATAGGGAAAAAAATTGAATAAGGAACATAACCCTATGATATAATAAGATGATAAGTCTAATTATAGGTTAATATCTTAAATTTTTTGGTAAAGTAGAGATTTTGTGATTTCCCTAGAAAATATTATCATGTGTGGATATTGGAAAGTGGATATGTTTGTGGCACAGATGCATATAGGGGTAATGAATCCTAATGAAGTGTATAAGTTATTAACTCAATCATCACCAGTGCATGATTATTAGGCCTAAGACTGTACACCTAGATAAACACTCCAAGGGGAAATTATTTGGTTGATTCACACAATTTTGTGAACCATTATGAAATATTAGAAAATATTTTCATAATTTGAGGATATTACCAAAGAAACCAAGTTTATTATATTAAGATTTGATATACATAATTTTCAATTTCAGATAAGAATTACACTGAATTTATAATAATATATTTTTATTTAAAATTCAAAAATTTATGAGATAATTTAATATATTTCATTATCTATAAATGGTTCATAGTGTAAATAATGGTATCAACACTCATGGGAATTTTTTAGATTTCTCTACTGAGTAGGCTAATAAAACTGGTGTTGGATCTAAGCATATCATAGCTTTATTGGGGAAGATGACTCAGGTTATGACTATTAACCTTTCCCATATGGATCAACATTATTCTCTCTAGCATGATAAACCCATATTGGATTATTTTATGTGATATAGGACTCAATCTTTTAGTGGAACCAGTAATCCAGTGGTAGCTGGGAAATGGATTAAGTCCCTTAAAAATCTATTTTTAGCCTTTGGATTCAATAAAGGGTAAATGTTATATTATCAGTATATTCTTTTAAAAGTGATGTCGTATAATGGTGGATGTCATCCAAAATACTAGGGAGGAATAAGAAACATAACATATTGAATGGAGATATTTAAAAGTAATATTCTTTGATAAATATTTACCTCATGCATAATGAACTACAATGAAGAGAAAGTTCCTTGAATTAAAGAAAAAGTAATAAGAGATTATTAAAGATTATGAGAAAACCTTTACAAGACTATATATGTTTGTTTTGGATTACATACATAACCAGGAAATAAAAATTGACCATTTATTTTAATGGATTTATCCAAAAATCTTAAGGGAACTGGTTTATCAAGATTTTTCATCATAAGATGAAATGGTATTATGTGTCATCGGTATAGGAAAATAATTTTATAGAACTTATATTATCAATGAATATCAATAGAATAAGAGTCTTACTGAGCACTAAAAAAAGGTAACATGTCAAAGAAGAAGGAGGGAACAAATCAATTTCCATCATGTGAAAATTGTGGAAATAAATATCCTAGAAAATGATTGATGGGAATTGGAGTTTGTTACAAGTACATAGATAAGGTTCATACAGATAATGAATGTAAGGTAAACAAATAAAATATAACTATCCAGTTATACAACTGTAAAGAAAAGGGGCATTATGTAACGACCCAAAGTTTCATTAATGTAAATCCATCTTGATCTAATTAAATGTCTCTTTATGTAAAATGTTTATATAAAATGTCAAATTCTTTGGTTTTATGTTAAAAATTGGCACTGTTACTTTTATAGCCATTGAACAGTGATCACATGATTCATATAAATATAAGGCTTTAACAAACCCAATTTACTCAGACAAAGGAAGTGATGGACTCAATTAGTATAATTGTTCCATATGAAGCCCATTTGTCAAAACATGGAAAAGGGGTGGTGTCTTTGGGCTTCGGTCTTGACCAAACCCAACCTGATCTTCATTATGTCAAGATCGAACAGGACCGTCTACGGGAAAAGTGGAAGTTGATTGAGATTACCACTCGAGCGATGTTATCTGAGCCACCCCAAGAGTCTGTCACCATCGCACACCTTACCCTTAGGTCTTATGTGGATGTTTTAAGGGGTTATGTGACAAATCTCTAGTACTATGTTCATGTACATTATTTTTGTATATAATAATGAATATAATTTATTTTCATTATTGATACATCGTAAATAGTTTTTAAAGTACATATAGTGTTTTTAGTTATTATTTAATTAAGAATTATATTTTATTAAATTAAGGTATTTTTGAATTAAATAATATTTTAATAAAATATTAATATTATTATTATTAAATTAATTTTTATTAAATATAAATGATCTTGTAATTTTATGAATGAAATTGTATTTTTTATTAAGGTTTGGAAGCCATTTTTGTCAAAACCCGTGAATTTTCGACAAATGTCAGTTTTTATTTTAAAAGTGAAAATTAACATATTTAGAAAATTATTTATATAAAATAAATGCTATTTCTAGAATCAGGACGTCAAAATTATCCAATACTGAATTTTTCATAATTTTCTGAGACAGTCAAATTTTTTGGGTAACAATTAAATATCATTTAAATATATAATGTGTTTTATGGCATCATAATGACCCAATAGTGGTGTAATAAAATACTATAAGCTTTATTTTCGGCCAATATATGTTTTACCATTAAAATAGTTTGATTTTGGGTTTGTTTGACTTATTTTACAAAGCTTTAATGGACCCCTCAAGACTTATTAAACATCTTGTCTTTTTAAATTATTTTCCATGGGAGTGTGACTCCCCTCCACATAAGCAACCCCGTTATTTTAAGAAGTTCAGACTTTGGAATTATAAAATATTTTTTTCCTCTCCCCTTTTAGAAAAACCATGGGCAAAAACCATGATCTGATTTTTGGTTTGGATTAGTTTAATGTAAGGGGTCCCAAACCTAAATAATAAAAAATTCAGTCACCTTTCCTATATAAACCCACCCAAGCTCCCACTTCATCCTCACTAAAATCCTTTGAATTTCATCCAACCTCTACCCTACTCTCTCTAGATTCCTCCCAATGTGCCCCAAGCTTCCAAGAATCCTCTCTCAAGCCTCTCTCAAGCCTTGGGAAGCACACTTCCAAGTAAGGGTTTTTCTTCCTTTCAATTTTTTGTACAATTTTCTTAATATTGTTATGACCTTTTAATTTCAATTATAAATGTTGGGGTATGGTTTCACACCTCCTCCATAATTCCCTCTTATTTTTTTAATGATGTTATACCCCTTTCTCTCTCATTAAATGCCTCCCATGTACACCTATTACTATGCTGAAATTCCGAAAGGAACTTCTCTCTCCCCATTTACATTCAAACAATACTTATGTATCATGAATATAAATTCCATTAAAATTGTGGGGACATGTATCTATATGACCCACCTTAATGTCCATTTCATGTATATATGATGAGAAAAACCTTTCTCTCTCATCTACCATTTTTATGAATTCTTATATCATGCTGTTACACTGCCAAAAATTGCACCGATTTTATAAGCCAATGTCATTGTGTAGTGAATACCATGCCCATTTCTCCATCAAGGGTATTCACCTTCATGCACATTTACTTATTGATTATAAGGTTTCATTCCACATTTCTTTATCGTGGTATAAATTATTATGTTTTCTGAGTCCATGTTTTATGATCTATGTAGCACAACTATGCATGAAATGAAATGTTTAAGAAGGGTGCACCCTTAAAGCGCTCCAATGTATTAGGTAAAGTAACTTATCATGATACGTCATGTGCAATGAGTGTTGAATCATTCTAATTCATGTTCAGGGAGGTTTTACTCATGCTTCATGTACAATGAGTATTTACTCATTCTCCATGTCCAATGAGCCTTGGCTCACGCTAATTCCATGTTAAGTGTTGTTGCCACATTTCCATGTTATGATTATCATGCTTTATCATGCCTTTATGTTCATGTTTCTCTTGTTCTCTATTTATATTCCTATTATCTAACATGTATTGAACTCCTCATGTATTCCATGTGTATTCCCTTACTGGGCTTTATAGCTAACCCCTTTTTTATGCATGTACTCAGGTTATCCCATGCAATGCTAAGTATGAGGGAATGTAGTGGTCTTGTAAAGGAATTTGTCAATCAAGATGTTGTATTCCATGTTTTAATTTGTTATGTAATGATCCTAATCCTCAAAGACACTATACCTCTTGATCATTAATGTTGTATCAAGTGAATAGTTTATGTAATAAATCATGTTTAAGTTTGTAATAAAAGCAGGATTGTCATAGTTGGTATCAGAGGATAGGTTTAGTTATTTTCGGGATTTGGATGATAAAAATCTAGTAAAGCCTTAGAGACAAGACTAAGTATAATAATAACATCCCTAAGTTTTGGTAAGTATTGATTAAGTGTTTTATCAAACAAATATGTCCCTATCTGGATACGAGCAGGTAGAGGCTGCTCTGGAACAGATGTATCCTAGAGGTAAAACCCGAAAACACTGCTTTGAGCTAGACTCAAATGGGAACTGGTGCATGACAACGGGCCTTGATGCACTCTTGGTTACGATACCCCCAGGGGATATGTTTTGATAAATTCACAAGCTTAGTATGAACCCTTATTAAGGGAATAGAAAAATGCCCCTAAGAATATATGTTAGAAAGTAGATCATGAAAAGCCTAGATTGAAGCCTATAGACTCATGAGTTAAGGAAATAACAGTTTACTTATAAGTCATCAAATTTTCTATTTGTATTACCATTTATGTGTTACCCCCTAACTTTCCTTTTATTCTAGCCAATGGCTGGTAATAGGAGGACTCGGGCTAACAACCGATGTGAAGATCAGTGTGATGACTGTACTAATGAGATGCCCAATCCAATGGGAGAGGGAATCGTGAACTTTTTCATGCTTCTCTCTCAGCTAACTCAAGATTAGAATAGAAACATGGGTCAAGAGGATCGTCCAAACCCCCCCTAAGAAGGAACAAGTCGCTATCAAGAGCTTCATGAGACAAAGACCTCCTACTTTTAGTGGATCATCCGATCCCACGATCGCTGAACAATGGATCAACTCCATTGAAAAGATCTTCTCCATCCTTCAATGTTCTGAACAAGAGAAGGTTCTCCTTGAGGCTTATCGTATGGAGGGTGAAGCTGATAAATGGTGGACGTTGATCAAAAATATGAATCCTGAGGAGGATATCGAGGCGTTGGAATGGAAGGATTTTCAGAAGATGTTTTTCGATAAATATTTTACGTTCACCCTCCAGCTTAAGATTGAAAGGGACATCCTTTCCCTAAAGCAAAAAAGACGAAGAATATGTTGGAGCGTACGAGGAAAACTTCACAAGGCTTTCATGATATGCTTCCGGATTTGTCATTACCTTGAATGCAAGGTTGACTGCTTCTTTGGCGGGCTGAATCCTAGCCTATGGAAAGCATTAGTGATCTGTGACTTTGATAGCTATGAGGAAATTTTCTGATGTGCCGTCAAGGTTGAAATGGAGATCAGGGAGTCTAAGGGGTATCATGGGGATAAGAAGCGTAAGGTGGACTTCAATGCTGGTAGTCCAATGGATAAATCCAATGCTGATAAGAAGATCCAACACCCCACTTACCAAAAGTGAAAAAAGAAGAACCTTGGAAATTTCCTCAAGGGGACAAGGAAATGCTTTAGGTGTGGAAGAGAAGGGCACCTAGCTGTTAACTGTCAGCAAGAAAGACCTACGGCTGCGACAAAGGATAAAAACGCTCCGTTCGAACCTCAACGTGTTGTTCATTTCAATAACTTCAAAGAACCAGGGCATCTTTCAAATCAGTGCCCTAATCCAAAGGTTTTTAGAGGCAACCAACAACCTAAAAGGCAGAAAGGAAGAGATTTTGCCATCACTTTTGCTGAAGTGAACCCCGAAAATGAAGTGGTGATAGGTACACTAGTTATTCATTCAAGAATAGTGAACGTAATTTTTGATTCAGGTTCTATGCATTATTTTATATCTCGAAAGTTTAGTAAAACAATCCCATCACCACCACAAATCATGGAAGTGAAGATGTCGGTGAGTATGGAAAATGGGGAAATCGATGCATCCCATGAATATAACTCCTCCCCTGTCATAATCTGTGGATTGAATTTCCTGGAGAACCTCATCATACTCCCTCTAGTGGTATTTGATGCAATTCTTGGCATTGATTGGCTTTCCTTATATAGAGCCAACATAAATTGTCAAGAGAGGGAAATCACACTCTATATAGAGAATTGACCCCCCGATTCTTTACAAGTGTAAGGAGGAAGATGAATATCCTTTAGCTCCATCATCTCAAGTATGGATATTTCTTCCCTATCAGCATGCATATCTGTCTTAGATGATTGATTTCAAGGAATAAACCATCCTGGAAGAAATGCCTATTGTGAGGGAATTCGCTGAAGTGTTTCCTGAGGAACTGTCTTGTCTTCCTCCTATAAGAGACATTGAATTCTCAATTGAACTTATACCTGGGGCACTACCAATATCCAAGACCCCATATAGAATGGCTGTCGTTGAGCTTGAAGAGATGAAGAAACAACTACAGGAGAATCTAGATAAAGGGTTTATACACCCAAGTGCTTCACCATGGGGTGCACCAGTCCTCTTCATCAAGAAGAAGGATGGGTCAATGTGGCTTTGCATCGATTATCAAGAACTTTAAAAATCATGATAAATAACAAGTATCCTCATCCACGGATCGATGACTTGTTTGATCAGCTGCGTGTAGCACAATACTTCTCCAAGGTAGATTTGCGGTCGGGATATTGTCTAGTAAGGGTGAATAAGGAAGATGTCCCCAAGACTGCTTTTCGTACAAGATCTGGGTACTATGAATTCATAGTAATGCCTTTCGGACTCACCAATGCTCTAGAAATCATTATGGACATGATGAATAGAGTCTACATATATTACCTAGACAGATTTGTGGTAGTATTTATAGATGGTATTCTAATATACTCCAAAACCAAGGAGGATCATGAGGAGAATTTAAGAACTATACTGGAGACTTTTCGCAAGGAGAAGCTCTATGCAAAGTATAGAAAGTGTGAGTTCTGGTTGAAGGAAGTCTCATTCCTGGGCCATATCATCACAACCAATGGGATATCTGTGGATCCCTCCAAAACAGATGCAATTGAGGGATGGCCGAGGCTAACATCGGTAACGGATATCTATAGCTTCTTGGGGTTAGCTGGATATTATCGACGATTTGTGATAAATTTCTCACGATTTTCCAACCCTCTTACCAAGATAACTTGAAAGGGAGTAAAATTTTCTTGTAGTGATGAATGTGAAGAAATCTTCAAAGAGTTGAAAAGGAGGTTTATCACTGTGCTCGTGCTCACTTTACCCACAAGTGGGGAACTTTTTGTGGTATTCAGTGATTCTTCAAAGAAGGGATTAGGATATGTGATAATGTATAATGATAAAGTGATATCCTATTCCTCAAGGCAGTTTAAAATCCATGAGTAAAACTATACAATGCATGATCTGGAGTTGGCGGCTATGATCTTTGCCATGAAAATCTGGCAACATTATCTCTATGGGGAGAAATGTGAGATATATATTGACCACAAGAGTCTTAAATATATATTCACACAGAAAGATCTTAATATGCGTCATAGAAGATGGATAGAGCTCATCAAGGATTATAACTATTCAATACATTACGACCCTGGGAAAGCGAACAAGGTGGAAGATGCCCTAAGTAGAAAGGACCCAGCGATTCTATCAATGATGAGAATTGAGAAGGATCCAATCTTCTTAGACTTGATGAAGATAGACATGGGAATCATAAAGAAGGGAAAATCATCAATCCTTTCACAAATGATTGCTCAACCATCTCTTTTGGAAAGCTTAAAGGATGTTCAAAAGGATGATGTAGGAATTCAAGAAAAAGAGGAAGCTATCGAAAAAAGGAAATCCTCGGAGTTTAATGTTAATGAAGAAGGAATTGTGCAATTTGGGAACAGACTATGTGTTCCATCAAGTCCGGAGCTGAGGAAGGGACTTTTGGATGATGCACATAGTTCAAATTTCTCTATTCACTCAGGGAGCACAAAGATGTATCAAGATCTCTGAGAAAACTTTTGGTGGGATAATATGAAGAAAGTGATTGCTGAATATACATCAAAGTGCTTGGTGTGCCAGCAAGTAAAGGGAGAGAGGCAGAAGTCTAAGGGGATGATGCAACCATTTCCCATACCAGAATGGAAATGGGATAACATCACCACAGACATTGTCATTGGACTTCTGAGGACATCAAAAGGCAACAATTCAATCTGGGTTGTTGTGGATCGTCTTACAAAGACCGCACACTTCATTGCTATTCGGGATGATTTCTCATTGGATCAACTGGCACGGATATATATCAGGGAAGTGGTAAGGCTGCATGGAGTACCACTATCTATTGTGTCTGACCGAGATCCAAGATTCACCTCTATGTTTTGGAAGAGTCTTCAACATGCTCTGAATGCTGAACTGAACTTCAGTACGGCCTATCATCCTCAAACTGATGTCCAATCTGAGCAGACTATCCAAACACTTGAGGACATGTTGAGAGCATGCTCAATGGAATTTAAAGGAGGATGGGATCAACATATTCCTCTGGTTGAGTTCTCTTATAATAACAATTTCCACTCGAGCATCCAAATGGCACCATATGAAGCCCTGTATGGGAAAACGTGCAGAACACTGGCATGTTGGGATGAGGTCGGTGAACATAAGTTGCTTGGACCAGAAATGGTCGAGGAAATAGTGGAGAAGGTGAAAACTATTCAGCAGCATATCAAGGAAACCCAGAGTTGAAAGAATAGCTATGCAGATAATCATCGACGATACCTTGAGTTGAAAGTTGGGGACTTGGTTTTTCTACGCATATCTCTGTGGAAGAAGGTCGTGAGGTTTGGAAAGAAAGGTAAGTTATGTCCAAGGTACATCGGCCCCTTCGATATTCTTGATCGTGTCGGAGTTGTGTCCTATAGACTAGCACTTCCACCTACAATGGCCAAAGTACATGATGTCTTTCATGTATCCCTCTTAAGGAAGTACATACCAGACCCTTCACATGTACTCTCTTATGAGGTGGTACAGTTGGAGGATGATCTTTCTTATGAGGAGTAACCTGTAAAGATCTTAGATCGTAGAGAAAAATTTCTACGAAATAAGACAATTCCCCTCATCAAGGTGTTGTGGTGAAACCAAAATTTTGAAGAAGAGACTTGGGAATCAGAGGAAATGATGAAGCTGAGTTACCCACATCTGTTTTAGTGTGGGAAAAGGAAATTTCGAGGGGGAAATTTTTTAAGGGGGGGATATTGTAACGACCCAAAGTTTCATTAATGGAAATCCCTCTTAATCTAATTAAATGTCTCTTTATGTAAAATGTTTATATAAAATGTCAACTTCTTTGGTTTTATGTTAGGTTGTGACCATTACTTTTATAGTCATTGAACAGTGATCACATGATTAGTATAAATATAAGGCTTTAACAAACCCAATTTACTCAAACAAAGGAAGCGATGGAATCATCTAGTAGAATTTCTCCATATAAATCCCATTTGTTGGAACTCTGAAAAGAGGTGGCATCTTTGGGATTTTCTCTTGACCAATCCCAAGCTGAGCTTCATCATGTCAAGCTCGAACGGGACCATCTATGGGAAGAGTGGAATTTGATAGAGATTACCACTCGAACGATGTTATCTGAGCCACCCCAAGAGTCTGTCACCATCGCACACCTTACCCTTAGGTCTTATGTGGCTGTTTTAAGGGTTTCTGTAACAAATCACTAGTACTATGTTCATGTACATTATTTTTGTATATAATAATGAAAATAATTTCTTGTCATTATTGATACATCGTAAATAGTTTTTAAAGTACAAATAGTGTTTTTAGTTATTATTTAATTAAGAATTCTATTTTATTAAATTAAGGTATTTTTAAAATAAATAATATTTTAATAAAATATTATTATTATTATTAAATTAATTTTTATTAAATATAAATGATGTTATAATTTTATGAATGCAATTGTAATTTTTATTAAGGTTTGAAATCCATTTTTGTCAAAACCCGTGAATTTTCGACAAATGTTGGTTTTTATTTTAAAAGTGAAAATTAACATATTTAAAAAATCATTTAGATAAAATAAATGTTATTTCTGGAATTAGGATGTCGAAATCATCCAATGGTTAATTTTTCATAATTTTCTGAGACAGTTAAATGATTTGGTAAAAATTAAATACCGTTTAAATATATAATGTGTTTTAGGACATCATAATGAACCAATAGTGATGTATTAAAATACTATAAGCTTTATGTTCGGACAATATATGTTTTACCATTAAAATAATGTAATTTTGGGTTTTTTTGACTTATTTTACAAAGCATTAATGGACCATCCAAGACTTATTAAACATATTGTCTTTTTAAATTGTTTTCCATGGGAGTGTGACTCGCCTCCACATAATCAACCCCATTATTTTAAGAAGTTCGGACTTTGACCTTATAAAATATTTATTTCCTCTCCCCTTTTCCAAAAACCATTGGAGAAAACCATGATCTGATTTGTGGTTTGGATTATTTTAATGTAAGGGGTCCCAAAGCTAAATAATAAAGAATTCACTCACATTTCCTATATAAACCCACCCATGATCCCACTTCCTCCTCACTCAAAGACTTCAGAGTTCGTCCAACCTTTTACCTACTCTCTATAGAATCCTCCCAAGGTGCCCCAAACTCCCAATAAGCCTCTCCCAAACCTCTCTCAAGCCATTGGAAGCACACTTCCAAGTAAGGGTTTTTCTTCCTTTCACTTTTTTGTCCAATTTTATTAATATTATTAAGACCTTTTAATTTTAATTATAAATGTTGGGGTATGGTTTTGAACCTTCCCCATACTTTCCTATTATTATTTTAATGATGGGAGACCCCTTTCTCTCTCATTAAATTCCTCCCATGTACCCATGTTACTATGCCGAAATTCCGAAAGGAACTTCTCTCTCCTCATTTACATTCAAGCAATACTTTTGTATCACGAATCTAAATTCCATTACAATTGATGGGAAATGTATCTATATGACCCCCCTTATTGTCCATTTCATTTAGATATTATTAGATACCCCTTTATCTCTCATCAACCATTTTTATGAATTCCTATATCACGTCGTTATGCTGCCGAAATTGCATTGATTTTCTAAGCTAATGTCATTGTGTAGTGAATACCTTGACCATTTCTCCATCAAGGGTATTAACCTTCATGAACATTTACTTATTTATTATAAAGTTTAATTCCACATTCCTTTTTTGTAGAATAAATGATTATGTTTTATGAATCCATGTTTTATGATCCATGTGGCACACTTATGCATGAAATGAAACGTTTAAGAAGGGTGTGCCCTTATAGCACTCCAATGCATTGGGTAAAGTATATTGTCATGATAAGTCATGTGAAATTAGTGTTGACTCATGATAATTCAATTGAAATTAGGGTTTACTCGTGCTTCATGTTCAATGAGGATTTACTCATGCTTCATGTGTAATGAGCCTTGGCTCATGCTAATTCCATGTTAATTGATGTTGCCACATTTCCATGTTATGATTATCATGCTTTATCATGACTTTATGTTCATGTTTCCATTTTTATCTATTGATATTCCTATTGTATAACATGTATTGAACTTATCATGTATTCCATGTTTATTCCCTTGCTGGGCTTTATAGCTCACTCCTTTTTTATGCATGTCCTCAGGTTATCCCATGCAATGCTAAGTACGAGGAAATATAGTGGTCATGTAAAGGAACTTTTCAATAAAGATGTTGTATTTCATGTTCTAAGTTGTTATTTAATTATCCTAAGCCCCAAATACACCATACCTCTTGATCATACATGTTGTATCAAGTGAATATTTTATGTAATAAATCATGTTTAAGTTTTTAATAAAAGCAGGGTTGTCATACATTATTCAAATTAATGTCCCATGTGTCAATGGAAACTAATGTGTAAGAGTCCAAGGGGAGATGGAAGATATTAAAATATCACTACATATGAGGTTGAAATTCCTAAATATATTGTGGAATGTACATTAATAATATCCCCAAATTTAGATAATACTTTATTTGATTATAGATCTTTTCATTATTTTATATCTTCCATTTTTTCCAAGAAAATTATATATTTATATAGCACCATAAGAAGGAAGTTTTAAATCAATAATTTAAGTGGAAATATCATAGAAACAATAATGTTTCAGTCAGTTCCCATTATGATACAGAGGCATACACTATTTTCATAATTTATTATTATACCTATGGTTGAATTTGATATAATCCTTGGTATGGACTGGATTTTAAAATATAATGAAAAAATTTATTTCCAAGGGAATTAAATTATGATTCATAAAGAATATGTGGAATTACTTATCTTTATAGGGGATTCTTCGTCATCTTGGTCATGTCTAGATCCAATTCTATTATATCTTAAAATTGAGATTCTTAGAAAAGTATTGCAGATGAAATCCACAAATAGGAAATGTAATCTTCAAATTAAGGATGTACCTATTATACTAGAATTTATTGATGTATTTCCTAAAAATGACTTGGACATACACCAAAGTGTGAAGTTTATTTTTCCATTGATTTATTCCTTAACGTGATACCAATATCAAATACTCCATGTAGAATTTCCACTATAAAATTTTTGGGGTTGAAGAAACAACGAAATGAGTAATGTAATGAGGAATTTATACACCCTAGTATTTCACCTTGGGGAGACCCTATTATTTTCATTAATAATAAGTATGGATCTATTAGTTTGTGAATTATTTATTGTGAAATCAATGTTATTAATGTAAATAACAAGTATCCACTACCACACATTTATTATAAGTTCAATAAAATTCAAGGAGGTCAATATTTTTCAAAGATTGACCTTCATTCTGGGTATCATAAATTGTGAGTAAAGAAGGCACATATTCCAAATATATCATTTCAAATAAGATATAGAAATTTTGAGATTATAGTAATTACCTTTGGATTGAATAATGTACCCTTTGTTTTTATGGATTTTATGAATAGAGTATTCAATGAATATCTTGATAATATTTTGTGGTATTTATTGATGATATCTTGGTGTACTCTAAAATATGTGAGGACCATGAGGATCACATGCAAATAATTTTTGAGACTCTTAAAGGAAAATATTTATATGGGAAATTTAGAAAGTGTGATTTCTAGTTTCATAAAGTTTCTCTTATTGGTTATATATTCTCCAAGGATGGAATCTCAGTTGACCATTAGAAGACAAAGGCAGTCAAAGAACAAACTAAATCGATGAACATAACTAAGGTACATAGTTTCCTTATATTAGAAGGTTACTATCATAAATTTGTTCAAACAAATTCTAGTTGGATAACTCATTAAAAAAGATTACATGTAAAGGGGTTAAGTTTATATGGGAAAATTAATATGAACATAATTTTGAAGAATTGAATTAGAGATTAGTCATCATCATCATCATTTAAATTTTTATTAAAGGGACAAAAACATTACACAAAAACACAAAAAGAAACAAAGACAAAAACAAGACCACCTGAAAGGGAGAGACTATGGTGGTCTAAAGTGATGAAGACCGAGGGCATCCCCTCTGATCAAATTAACCCCTTCGAGTTTCAGAGTGAGCATATTATGTAAACAAATCGGGTCAGGCCCAATGACCTCAAGAAAAGCTAGGTAATCCGCCACTTGATTTCCCTCTCTCCAGGAGTTCCTTACTTTGATGTTATTGTTAATCATCTTTCTGCCTTTTCTAATGATATAGACTATTGACCACAGAATTGAGAAAAGGTCGTGCATAACATCATGAAGAATTTTTGAGTCTGTTTCCATCTCTGAGATGGAAATGTCCTTATGTTGGCACAGACTCAGCCCCTGCACCATAGCCTTGGCTTCGGCCTGAAGAGATGTTGCATGGCCAAGGCGAGTAGAAAATGTCAGGATCACCGATCCGTGCGATTCTCAGACAGTTCCATATCCTCGAAAACCCCCCCTGTTATAGGACCCGTCAGTATTGAGCTTGAGGCCCGAGGGTGGAGAATTCCACCGAACCTAATGGTTGCCTGAACTGTTGTTGTTCAGCTGAGTGTCTAGTGACGGCCTTCTCATCCAACGAAGGGAGGGGGCCTCCCACCTTTTGCAGGAGAGATGAGCCAAGTCGAGGAGGAGATTATGTGTTTTGAGAATAATCGAGTAACTGGAATATTTAACTCCTTCATACCTCATTTTTTTCCTCGCGTGCCATATCGACCAGCACGCTGCATGCAGGATCATGGTGCGGGACAACTTCTCTATACCTCTATCCCCTGATCCGTGGAACCACCTGACCAGGAAATGATTGTCTGCCATGTTGCAATCAAGAAATCCAGTAAACATCCCAAATTAGCTCCAAACCGCGGTTGCCCAGTCTCCTCTGAAGAAAAGATGGTCATCATTCTCCTCAGCACCGGCTTTACAGCAGGAGCATCGCGACACTACTGGAATCCCACAGTTTTTGACATTGTTATCAGTTGCGATGGCCTGGTTCCTAATTCTCCACAGCAGAAAATTATGTTTTGATAGAATGTGTTTGGACTATAGAGTTTCATTCCAGTAGTCCACCGTTTCTGAAAGCTCCCACGAGCATCGATTGTCCCGGTAATTAAAACACCCTATGCAAGATGGGGTGAACACACACCGATCTGCATCCTTAGAAATGTCGATGAGATTAAACATGTTATGATGCTCCTCATCCAACACCACATGAATGAATTTGGGGTTCTTTCTAGCTTCCCTGAACATAAGGGTAGGAGTAGGGAAGCCCGGAAACCCCAGCACCTTCCCTGGCTAGTTGTGGTACCAGAAGGATATATCACCCTTCCCAATTATCCATTGAGAAAGATGGTACATTTCAGGTAAAAGTTGAGAGATATCAGTCCAGAACGGAGACCCATGACCTTCCTTCCTCTATTGAAAACCAAACTGAACGTGCATGGTTTTTCCCCAAAGAGTGCATTGTTCCACGACTTCCCAGGCCAGCTTTGCATTTTTGCATTTGATGGTTTCTTCCAGGTATCACACATTAATTCCACCTTCTGCGGTAGGCTTATCCACCTTCCTCCATGAAGCCTAGTGTCGTTTTCCCTCTGCGAGGGGGTCCCATAGGAAGCCAGCCAAGAGCTTTTAAATTTTTTAAATAACCCCTTTCAGAGCTTTGACAGCCGATAGGGCATGAACCGAGGTAGCCAAGAGAACACTATTAATGAGGGGAATACGACCGCCGAATGAGAGGAATCTGTTCTTCCAGTTAAGGATACGTTCAGCAATTTTTCTGTGGATAGAGTCGAAATCCTGGACAAGGAGTCTACCCGGAGAGATGGGAGCCCCAAGATATTCCATGGGGAAGATGCCTCGTTTCATACAGAGGGCTTTCTCAATTTCCAAGATCCGCCTGGCCGTGAATTTTCTTGAAATATAGTAGAGGCTCTCATCCCTATTGATCGCCTGGCCACTCCAGTGGTAGTACTCCTCCAGCACCTTGATCAAGCTCCTGATTTAAGATCTACCAGCATTTGTGAAAATAATAGTGTCGTTCGCGTACATCAGATGGGAAATTGATTGCGCTCTCATACACCTTCGAAATGCCAAAGTATCTCCTCTACTCAAACTCTTGTGGATGAGACGGCTGAGGACATCTTGAGCTAAGATGAAAATTCTTGGGAAGACCGGGTCACCTTGCCTCAGACCACGAGTGGCCTTAAAGAAACCGTAGGATTTTTCCATGAATGAAATTGCCAACCACGTTGAGCTGAAACATCTAAAGACAATGTCAATATTTTTGGGAGAGAAGCCCATACCTTCCATCACCTTGTTAATGAAACCCCACTCCATTCGGTCATATGCCTTATTCATGTACAACTTGATACAAATGTTGGAGCCGCGAGTTTTATGGTGTATGTCTCTTGTCATTTCCTGAGCAAGTGCCATAGCTCCTTGAGTGGAACAACCCTTCACAAAACCATGCTGCTCCATGGAGATCCACTAATTGAGATGAGCGGACAATCTCATGTTGATTATGCTCGCAAGGATTTTATAAGGGAAATTGCACAGACTTACCGGTCTATAATGCGACAAAGAGGAGGGGTTTCTGGTTTTGGGGAGGATCACCATGGTTTTGGTGCATGAAACTCACGACAGAGACCCTCCCCTGAAGAAGTCTTGGATGGCTGAGACAATATCTGCTTTCACCATCTCCCAAGAAGCCCTGTATAAGGAACCCGAGAAACTATCCGGTCCTGGGGCACTGTCCGGATTGAGGTTCATCATTTCGTTATAAACGTCCTTTTCATCGGGAATGATACTCATTTCCTCATTTTTTTTGCTCAGAAAACCTTCTGGAAATAACCTCTAAGATCCCATTGTCCCTTCCTGCATACCCGTTTGGCATCCAAGAGTAGGGACCGGTTAGAAGATCCTTGAAGTAAGCATATGCCCAATTTCCCACGATGTATCTGTCATCCATATAAGATCCGTATTCGAGTAGCATATTTGGTATGATGGGACTCCTTCTCTCCTTGATGCAAGCCTGAAAAAATGCCGAATTCTTATACCCTTCTTTCATCCATTTAATTCTCAACGTTTCCCTAGCCATGTGTTCTTGGGATAAAAGCAGCTCCGCCATAGCCTCCTTTTTGCGGGAGAGTTCCTCAAAAGTGTGGTCGTCCCATACATGTTCTATCCTTAGCTCACGGTCCTCCACCTCCTTCATGGCGTCAATGAAGTCACTATCTTTGGAGGGGATTTCCATCGACCATTCTTGGAGGCGAGCCTTTAGGCGCCTTAGTTTATCATGCATGGCCACCCAAGTATTCCCTTGCACTGGGATCTCCCAAATTTCGCGAACCATGTCATGGTACCCTGGTAAATGAACCCATTGCTGATAAAAGCGAAACCACTCCTGATGTTCCTTCCCAGAAGAAATTGACACCAGTAGGGGGGAGTGGTCGGAAATGCCACGAACCAAGTGATTAACCTTTTTATTGGAGAACACCGTGGAAGCATGAGAGTTGTCTAGGCATCTATCCAACTGGCTCCACGAATGGTGGGGAACCCTTCGGTTGTTGCACCATGTAAAGTAGTCTCTTGTGAAGCCCAGATCACATAAGCCTTTCCCAGCCATAAATTGAGAAAATTCACTACTGGTCTGCCGCTGAAAAGGGCCTCGGCCTTTCCTTTCCTCTGGACTGGACACTACTTTAAAATCCCCTCAAACAAACCAAGGAAGGCTACCAGGATCAAAGGAATTTAAGTCACTCTATAAGGTCTCCCTTTGAAGGGGTTCACAGCTTCTATAAACAGCGTTCAGAAGGAAAACAGTGTCACCTTTGGTTACCGTGATGGTGATGAATTGATTCCTTGACTGATCCAATTCCACAGAATAGTTCTGGTGCCAGAAAATAAAAATGTGCCTGTTAGATGGGTCAGCATGGAGGGAAGCATACATTTTGAGCCTCCAAGCAAAGTCCTTGATTTTGGAGGGCTTTTGCTTATGTTCGAGAATTGCAACAATGGAAGCCTTGTGTTTTCTGACTTCTGTAGCTATAAAATCTGACTTAACCCGGGCACCCAGTCCGCGGGCGTTCCAGAAGATAATAGGAATCATTGTAAAACCAAGGCTCGGGCATTGGATCCATAGTTTAAGGCCTTCGTGAAGTGGTAGGATGGTCTCTCCCTCATGGATCTTGATTTTTACCACGCACAAACACCCTCCTTCTTTTTCACATTTATGAAGATTGTTATTTTAAATTTGAAAACATTTTATGTGATACATCTATAATTTATTTAAAAATAGAATTATTAGATGATATTAATAGCTTGAATTTTTTTATACACCCTGGTATCACAAATATGTATAGATATTTGAACACACATTTTTAGTTGGATAATATGTAGTGGAAAATTATTATTATGTATCAATATGCTTGTTTTTTCAATACATAAAGGTCGGGAGATAGAATCCTAGAGGACTCATGTTGTAATATCCCACCCTAATTAATTATCTTGAGGAGAGACGGAGTGCCACTAACCTTAGGTGACATCCCAAATACACCAAAGGTTGGAAATAAATATCTAGGGATTATGAAGTACATTGGTGGGATGATTTTCCATTTATAGATAAAACCACTTGAAAATTTAAAAAATTAAAATTCAATCCTCTTATATGATGCATGATTATAAATAATACAACCCAAATATAAAATAGTAAAAATAAAATATCCTAATGAAAATGGAACAAATAATAACATAAAAACAAACACAAGGATAAAATGACTCAAAGACATCAATGTGAAATAATCCCAAGTACCACCCAAACTAGCTCCAAGCTCCAACACAACCTAACATGTCCATGGTATCAAGATGAATCTCTATAGAAATAAAACAAATTTCCTTTTACTATATATTGGTATAAGAAATATAAAAATGCACTTATGTTTCCAGTTAGGGGGTGAGTATAAACTAAGTAGTCAATCCCCATATACATCCCAACACATGCCAATAGGATAAGAACTTGTTATCACATTTCATTTAAAATAGTTGAAAAAAAATAATTATTTTATATAAATCCATGAGTGAGATCCATGTGAGAAAAATTATAAACGAGCTCATTACCATTTTTTTATATTTTTTATAACCATTTTAAATTTCACACACACACAAAAACACACATCCATACTCTCAAGAAAGGTGTCACTATTTACAAAGGTACTAAATGAAAATAATCTATCATACTTTAACAGTGGTACTTCCCAACCAATCTTTGTACACTTTTAACACACACCAACCCAATTATTCTCATTTTCATTCCGATTAATTTTCATAAAACAACACTTCTTTAAAAATCATTTCATCAAAAAAACTCATGTGTCAAATCCATTACATAACTTTAAAAACATCATTTTAAAATTATAAGAAAATGGGGTTTTCCAAAATCCACTCAATTTTCCAAAATTTCACACAATGTACACCAAAACAGTTTCCCTTAAGCAATCACACAAATATATCATATAAAATTCAAGATAAAACTTTTAATAAAACTAATAATTTAAGTTATATAATTATTATAGATGATAGAGAAACCATTTACCTTTCAATTGATGATGAAAAAAAAGAACTTCACTAAAAACATCTAGATTTGGTCTTACAACACATCCCATTAAATATATCTAATAAGATCTTATCAATATTATTATCATAGCACAAAGATATATCCATAAAATACTAGATCTATGGATCCAAGATATTAAAGAAGAGTATATCTAAGAAAACTAAGAAGAAAAAGGACTTATCAATGATTTTAGATCTCCAACGTACTTTGATTCATCCAAAATTTACTTCTAGATAAAATGGAATTATCATGGGAGCATGTGAGAGGAATGTAGTTTGAGACACTAGAAGAATAGAAGAATAGTGAGGGTTTTTGGACCTTAATCCAAATTAAAAAAAAATCATAGCATCAACTACATGTCGCATAGTTTAGTTTCACAATTTAAAAAATTGTGCACATGCTATTAGACATCACCCAAGTAGTTGCATGGTTAGGCCACATAGTTTGGAAAACTGTGAACCAAATTTGTGGTGATACTATCTCAAGGACAATAAATCACACAATTATCTCACACGGTTTGAGAAAACATGCACCAAATATGCTTCTCCCACTATATACAATAATATAGTTTCCCCTAGCATGCTCACGGTTTGGAAAAATAGTTCACCATCCATGCATCAACTGAGTAACTCTTACCATCACCATGCATGGTTTCCTAGAGATAGTTCATTGTTTAGACAAACCATTATCAAACCCTGAACCTATAAAAACACTTCAAAAAATAAAAAAAAAACTTCCAAACACACCTGAAACTCAACCAAAGTATCATATAATCCTAAAAACATAATAAAATGGTAAAGAAACTAAAACTATGGTTGTTCCTTTATCCCCTTAATTGGTATTCCAATCCTAGGAAAGTGGGAAATTTGTGTTTCTTTATAAGATCTCAATCCAATTCTCCAACATTTCCTTTTCATGATCCCATACCTCTTTGTGAATCTAACCATTTTTCTATAAAACCTACACTAAACCAATTCTTTTCCCACGAAATATCTTCTGTTTCCTATCCATAATTCATATCATCACATGAAACAATCTAGCATTTGGTTCAACATCAACATGGTCCCATCAAATCACATTTTATGGATTGGATGGTACTTATTAAATTGAGATATATGAAACATGTTATGAACTGAACTAATTCTTAGTGGTAAATCCATTCAATAATCCATGTCAATAACTTATTAATGTTTCTTAAAAGGTTCAATATACCATGGATACAAATTTCATTTATTATAAAAACTATAATTCCCTAACCTTTAAGATATTCTCTAGAAAACATGATCACTCGGATCAAATGATAATTTTCATTGATGATGATCCTCATATTATTTCTAAAAACATTGAGTCATCTCTATTATCGTTCCAATCATCTTAATTTTATCTATTATATCATGAAAGAGGTTAGGTATGATAAGTGAAGTCTTGCCAGTTTCCACCCAAAAAAGAAAATAATGATAAGGAAGACCATACAATGCTTCAAAAGGATCCATATGTATAGATTCTTTATAAAACTTATTTTAGAATAAGGGAAATATTGTCATATAATCCTCCCATGAGCCTCCAAAATCCATCTCACATTCTCTTGGTATTTCTTCCAAAATTTGGATCATTTGTTCATATTGTACATCCCTTTAAGGATGATAAACTATACCCATTGTCAATTGTGTTCTAATAGATTTTTATAAGGATTTTCAAAACCGATATGTAAACCTGGTGTAATGCCCCGACCCCAGTTACCTAGAGTCGGTGCATTATTACATAACATTGGCATGATCACAAAAGATCAAGTCTCGAATGACTGATTAGTTTAGTAGCCTTGTAATCACTAGATACATTCATAAAGTTTACATTACATAATAAAGTGAAAACTACAACAACATCTTGTCTCCACACTCATATCCCCTTATAATATCCTTGTAGGTCATTCATAAAATACTTCTACACAACCTGGGAAAAATAAAACATAGAAAGGGGTGAGCTCAGATGCCCAGTAAGGATAACAATATAGTGAAAACTTTCATAAATAAGAATAAACATTTAAGGTAATGTATAACTAAAACAAAATCCTTTTAAACTTGAACTTCAGCATAAAATGGTAGAAATAAAATGAAAAAATTTCATTTACTTATTCACATGGATATTCTACTAGTAGAATAATCACATGCAATATCAACAACCACTTTCATAATGATGTAATTCATAATGTTAGACTATCATAACGACATAGTCAAGGCCTTGTGCCAAGACTACAAAAAATATTTTAGAAATGCCTTGTGACAAGACACTAGTTTGTCTCATGAGACCTACCAATGCATCGAAGAGCTATAGCAGGCTCCACACATCACTTATTAATTCCAATGCATTCCTCATATGAACAGGTTTGAATACAACATAAACATTTGTATTAAAACTAGCATACGAAATGTCAATAATTTCTCCATAAACCATGAATGGTATAAAAATAAAACATCCAAAGTAAAACATATCACAAAACCTTCAATACTATATGGAAGTTTTGTATCATAATAAATCAACTTAAAATAAGCTTAAAATCCATCAAAGGATGTTGACATAGATGAAATCAAAACTATTTGAGTGAAATATATATTTTTTTAAAAATCATTTAAAAGTCACATAATTATAAAATAAAACATTTACTTTGAAAATATTCTTATAAGCTTGTAAGGGAATCTTTTCTGATTTTATAATGGCGGAAAATAGCAGCACCCGCCGTATAAGTTAAAAAATACATTCTTACATTAATTTTGTCGAAAAGGTTAAAAAGGACCTTGTTTGGAAAACGATGGAAAGATTCATTTATAAACATCTTATATAAAGTCAAACAAGGGTATAAATGACTTTAATCCATATTATATAAAATAGTAAGAATGTTTTGAAATACATTTTTAAAAACATGGATGTGGATGATAAAGAGGTCCCAGTAGATAATTACGTATAAACAACCTCGGATAATGAAGAGATTGTAAAATAAACACTTACCTTGTACTTTTACTTGGTTGAGGGTAAGTTAAAATCATTTATAATGGTGAAATAATTTTTATTAAATTATAAAAGAATCATATACATTAATATGATATCATATATGATCTTTTAACATTTTTTTGTTAATAATATCTTATTATTATCATCGTTTCAGGTGTTAACTTACTCGTTTTATTTTATATGTTTTGTTACATAAGTCGTGTTTTTATGGATAGGTTGTATCTTCTTCATATAAAAAATTATATTAAGTCCTTAAACATTATTTTTAACCATCAAATAAAAATTATTCTTGAATGGATACGATGGGGAATGAATCACATCGCGTTCGTGGAGACGGTAGTCCGTACGTACGCACGAGCGACAATATCATTATTTTGATATTAAAATAATATATAATTGGACGGTATATCATATATACAGAATAATTATCATGTTTTATTTATTATTTACATTAATTAAACATCATTATCATACCCATCCAAATAATAATGTTTTGAATAACAATTACAGCGCGACGTGGAGACGGTAAGCCGTACGTACGCACGTATAGTGACATGTCATTCAAAGGATGGATAGAATACTGAATATGGTTGTACCATATTTATAATAACATCACATTATATATAAGATACTGGAGTTATTATTTTAGAATGGAAATAACAAATAAAGAATAATTTGAAGAAGAAAGGAACTTGAAAGAGGGTGGTGAAACATTACCTCTTCTTCGGGTTCTTCCTTTTGATTTGATCAAAAGGAATCCATAGGTTGGATTTCTGACTAAAGGAAGACCTCTAGAATAAAGTTATGTAAGTTTAGAGAATATTTGGGCAGGGTTTGGCTGATCCAAAAGGCTTTGAAGGTGTTAATTAGTGAGAAGGGGGAGTGCCCTTTTATAAGAGGGGTGAGGGGCACCTTAGGAAAAGATAGAAATATTATTTTATAATAAATTCATATTCTGTTTATAATGGCTAAAAAGTGGATTATTTAAAGGTTAAGGTGTTTATAGGTCGAAAAACACTCAACCAATATGTTTTAGACCAGTTTGGGTCACTATATTAACTTTATCTTTTTTATTTAACTCTTAGTTAAGTAGTTTGACATTTACCATCTCTCTTTGTATTTTTATATTATATAGTTAATAAACATACTATATACTTCCAAGAGACCTCCAAGTGGTCCATTAATGATACGCATATCATTATATAAGTCTCTTGGATGAACCATATATTTTTAGTAATTCAATATCAATTAATAATATAATATTTGTTTTAAAAACTCTTTTATGTCAATTTTGACACTATTTGGTATTTTGTTTTTTCTAAATTCATAATAGTGTTATTGCTTCAAAAATAATTCATTTATTCAACCCAAACAAGTCATATTAACCTATAAAATTAGTTTAATTCATTAAAAGTCTCAAATTATATTTATTTGGGTATTTATAATATCAATTAATTTAATATTTCACTAATAAGGTAATTACTTCATCATCATTGTGTCATAAATAAATTAAATTATTTAATGTCTAAAAATTATAAATAAAATACCATTATGTAGGAAATTGTTTTATCTTTATAATTAATATTTATAGTTGAAAATATAACATATATAACCCTACTAAATTTTTTTTTCTAAAAGATATATTCTTATGTCATTTTTGTATTTACTTTAACTTAATTAATATAAAGTGTCATTATCACTTACAAGTGGATCCATGGGGTCCCAAAATCGACCCAAAGATGCCCATAGTCGGACATATTTAAACCAATGAGGTTAGAACACATTTTATGGTAATTTATTATTATTATAATATTATTTTTTACCCTTATTTACCGTATTTACCCTTTAACCATGGTAAATAAAATATTTACCGAAGTAATTATTCAAAATCTCTAAAAAAAAATTTACTATTTACACAATTTGGACCTCCTGATTATAAATATGGAATCCATTTTTCTAAATTCAAAACACAGAAGTGGTTGATATTAATTTAAAATTAATTCTTGTTGTTAAAACAAAAAACGTGTTTTTAAGAGATAATAACTATCAAAAGATTGATGCTTGTTTATGTCCGGTTTAAATGTGAAATTACATCCAATGAAAAAAAATTATACTAAATGGTAAAAATATATTCTAAATATAATTTAAAACCACTCAAATTCATAATTTATCACTATTAATTATTTCTATTAAAAAAGTTGTTTTTAATTAAAATTTAGTAATTTTCACTATTCATCAAAATATGAAAGTTATCAGAAATGTACCAAAAATTCACCCTAAGATAATTTCGATATTTCGAATCCAAAAATAAAGTCCATTTTGAAATATAAAATGTATAAATTTCAAAATGTGGGTATTACTATTCATAACGGCTAGTTTGATTGGTTGTGGTGTGTGTTAGAACTTGAAGTTGCGTACAACACAAGCTACTATATTATTCAAAGAGAAGTGTCCTGTGAAAGCTTGGGGTATTACATTCTCCCATCCTTAAAATAATTTTTTCCTCAAAATTTCTAGAATATTACTGCATAAAAAGACTCTGGTGGTTCTTCATCATAAGTTCCTCAGGTTCCCATGTTGCCTCTTCCATCTTATGGTTTCTCCATATATCTTTTACCAGATGAGTCGTCTGGTTTCTCAGCACTTGTTCTCTCGTATCAATAATCTTGACAGGCTCTTTTCAATAAGACAGATTGGGTTCTAGTTCTAATTCCTCATAGGTGAGTATATGTGTTGGGTCAGGCATGTATTTTCTCAACAGTGATACGTGGAACACATCGTGAACTTTGGAGAGACTTGGCGGCATTGCCAAACGGTAAGCAACATCCCCAATTCGTTCTAGAATTTCAATAGGTACTATGTACCTGGGACTCAATTTACCATTATTACCAAAACGTATAACTCCCTTCCAAGGAGATACCTTTAAGAAAACATGATCTCCTACCTGAAATTCCAAATCCTTCCTTCAGTTTTCAGCATATCTCTTCTGCCTACTTTGAGCTGCTTTGATGTGGTTTTGGATTATCTTCGCCTTTTCCATCGTTACCTCCACCAGTTTTGGGCCTACTAGTTTTCTTTCACCAACATCATCCCAACAAGTTGGTGTGTGACATCTCTTTCCATATAACGCTTCATATAGTGCCATCTGAATACTTGAATGGAAGCAATTGTTATAGTAAAATTCTACCGAAGGTAAATATTGATCCCACATACCTTGAAAGTCAAGTGAGAATGATCTCAAGATGTCTTCTAAGGTTTGTATAGTCCACTCTGATTGTACATCTGTCTGGGGGTGGTAGGTAGTGCTCAAATGAAGTTCATTATCCAGGGCTTTCTAAAGACTTTTCCAGAATCTTGATGTAAATTGTGGATCACGATCAAAAACAATAGATATGGGTACTACATTAAGTCTCACAACTTCATTAATATATAGTATTTTTAGACGTTCAAGTGGTAAATCCTCCCTTATAGCAAGAAAATGTGCTGACTTAGTAAGATGGTCAACAATGACCCATATTGCATCGTTCCTTATATGAGTCTTTAGTAGTCCCATGACAAAGTCCATTGTGATATTATACCATTTCCACTCAGGTATGGGAAGAGGTTGCATGAATCCTCCAGGCTGTTGCCTTCCATCTCTCACTTGTTGACAAACCATACATATTGACACAAAATTAGCAATCTCCCTCTTCATTTTGTCCCGCCAAAAATGTTCCTTCAAATATCTATACATTTTGGTGCTCCCAGGGTGTATAGAGAAATTGGAACTATGAGCATCATCCAACAATTCCCTTTTTAGATCAAGTATATCAGGAACACAAAATCTCTTCCCAAATTTCAAAATTCCATCTTCATACACAAAGTCACTCAATCTCCCATCATTCACAGCTTTAATATTCTTTTGAAATTCTTCATCATCGGTCTGATAACTCTTAATCCTTTCTAGTAAATATGGTTTGAAAACCATTTGAAAAAGTATTGATGTTTCACATTCCATGGTGATTCCCATATCCATCTTTACTAGATCCGTGAAAATATGATCCCTTTCAATTCACATCTTGTTCAAAACTCCATGATCCTTTCTGCTCAAAGAATCTTCCAGCTTATTTTCCTTCCTCGGGTGGTAGTGTATTGTGCAATCATAATCCTTGAGTAGTTCAAGTCATCACCTTTGCCTCATGTTGAGTTCTTTCTGTGAGAAAATATACTTCAAACTCTTGTGATCAGTATAAATCTCACACTTTTCACCATAAAGATAGTGTCTCCAAATCATTAAAGTAAAAATTACAGCTGCTAAATCAAGATCATGAGTAGGATAGTTTTTCTCATGAATTTTTAGTTGTCGTGATGCATAGGCAATAACCCTATCATTCTGCATAAGGACACAACCAATTCCTTTCTTCGATGCATCACTATAAATAACGAACCCATCATTCCCTGATGGTAGAGTCAATATAGGGACATTGACTAATCTTATATTCAATTCTTTAAAACATTATTCACATTCTTTCGTCCAAACAAATTTAACCCCTTTACGTGTGAGCTTCGTTAATGGGTTAGCCAATCGGGAAAAATTCTGGACGAAACATCGATAATAACCTGCTAAACCAATAAAATTGCATACCTCAGTTATACTCGTCGGTGCTGGACATTCTTGGATTGCTTTTGTCTTAGAAGGATCAACAAAGATTCCATCCTTAGAGACAATATGTTCAAGAAAAAAAATATCCTGAATCCAGAATTCACACTTGCTAAACTTCCCATATAATTCATTTCTTCTCAGAGTCTTCAAGATAATGCGCAAGTGATTTTAATGATCTTCATAGATTTTGTAATATACCAAGATATCATCAATAAATACCACCAAAAAATCATCTAGATATTCCTTGAAAACTATATTCATTAGATCCATGAATACAAAGGGTGAATTAGTAAATCTAAATGTCGTTACTGTAAACTCGTAATGCCTGTACCTGGTTTGAAATGTTGTCTTCGGAATGTCTTCCTTCTTCACACACAACTGATGATATCCAGATCAAAGTTAAATCTTTGAAAAGTATTTATCTCCATGCATTTGGTCAAATAAATCATCAATAAGAGGTAGGGGATATTTGTTCTTTATAGTAATAACATTGATCTCCCTATAGTCGATACATAATCTCATAGATCTATCTTTCTTCTTAAAAAAAGGATAGGGGATCCCCATGGAGAAACACTAGGGAGAATAAATCCCTTATTACTCAATTCTTCTAGTTGTTTCTTTAGTTCCACTAATTCCACTGTGTCCATTCTATAAGGGGTCTTCGATATAGGCCTTGAACTAGGAATTAAATCAATGGAAAACTCAATTTCTCATTCTGGAGGATGTCCAGGTAAATCTCCCAGAAACACATCTACATATTTTTTCACAATAGGTAAATCCTCTATTTGAACATTCCTTTCCTTAAACACAGTTATTTCATTCTATTCTTCCCTAATAATTGAATTTAGTTGAGCTACTAGGGGTGGATCTAGGTAAGAATCATGTGGTGACGATTCTGCTCTAAAGATAAGGTTTTCTTTATCATCATCAACTAAAATCGTAACATCTTTCTTCTTACAATAAATTTTTTCATCATGGTCCGAAATCCAATCCATACTGAGGATTATATCAAATTAAATCATGGGTATGAAGATGATAACAGTAGATAAAGAACATTTATATACCCTAATGGGGACGGATCCACAAAACTTTGTAGCAACGATACTTCCCTTAGGAGTTTTAACTAACAACTCCCTTGTTAAATAAAATTGGAAATATCTATTTTTCTTAGAAAACTAGGAAGATATGAAACAATATGATGATCTAAAATAAAATAAAGCATTGGCTAAACTTGAGGAAACCATTAAATTACCTAGCACTATGTCTTTCGGAGCTTTTACCTCAGTAGTAGTGATAGAATAATCTTGGCCTTGATCCCTTGGCCTTTTCTGAGGTAAGTTCCCCTAATTCTTAGTAAATTCATTTGCATAATGTCCCATCTCCCTACAGTTGTATCATTGAACATCGATAGATTCTTTCTTCCCCTTGAAATCACAAGCTTGGTGGCCTTTTTCACCACACCTGTAGCAGACTCCCATTCCTTTCAAGAAAGTACCAAGGTGTTTCTTCCCACATTTACTACAGGATGGATAATCAGCCTTTCCCTTCTCCCCCTTATTTCCATTTCCAGAGTGATCAGTAGATCTCTTCTTCTCTTGCTTTGATTTTAAGTCATAAAACTTAGAAAATTCTTTTTCTGTCTTGATAGCGCATGAGAAAATATCTTCGTACAACGAGAAGGTTTGTGAGACTAATGCTCGACAGAGAAACTGTTTTAACCCATCAAAGAAATGATCAATCTTACTTCTTGGTTTACGTATATAATATACATCATACCTTGATAACCTTGTAAAGTTAGGCTCATACTTTGCGACATTCTCATCCTTCTTTTTCCTCAGACTCAGAAATTGCCTTTCCATATTTTCTAGATGGTCGTGAGGAAAGTATTTTTCTATGAACAACTCTTTGAACTAATTCCATTCCATATTTGATACTTCATCATCTTCCTTCATGTTTTGAATCAATGAACACCACTGATCAGAATCTCCAGTGAGGTGGTAAACTACCATGATAAAGTTTTCCCTTTCACTACTCCCCATGGAATGGAATATTTTCTCTAATGAATTTATCCATTACTCAACTACTAAGGGATTTGTACACCCATTTAATGTTGGTGTTTGTTTCCTCATGAAGCAGTCTAACATTGATCCCCCATGCCGCAGATCAGGGTGCTCCATACGGGTAAGGTTATTATTCATAACCTGAGTGAGTTGTCCTAGTATGGTGATTAGCTGATCAGCACCAGTTGTATCACCAGCTCCACTATAATTATCTTGAGCAGGAGGGAAATCCCAACATAGGGTGCGCGCATTCATATGGTTTCAATTTCTTCCACTAGGTTCCATTTCTAAAAAATGGCATACACTAGATTAGATTATGAATTGCAATACATAAATCCAACTTGTAAAACACTTAACATAAATTGAACAGTTTATGGATATAATCCATAATCATAAAAAAAATCTTTGAGAAAGTATATACTCATAAACCCTTGATAATGGTTGTAAATAAAATGAGAATTATCCTAAGAATATCCTCTGGGAGTGTCGTAACCAAGAGTGCAGCAAGGCCCGTTGTCGTGCACCAGTTCCCATTCGAGTCTAGCTCAATGCGGTGTTTTCGGGTTTTACCCCTAGGTACATCTGTGCTAGAGCCGCCTCTACCTGCTTGTTTCCATACAGGGATGTATTTCTCGGAAAACTCACAAAATCTCTACAATACCAAAATTCTAGGAAGTTCTTCTATACTAATCCTCAACGTCAATCTTAGGTCTATGTTCTCTAATCAAAGTTTATCTAAATCTAGCTTCCAAGGTTTGTACTAAACTTCCTCTGATACCAACTGTAATGCCCCAACCCTAGTTACCTAGATTTGGTTCATTATTACATAACATTGGCATGATCACAAAAGATCAAGTCTCGAAAAACCGATTAGTTTAGTAGCCTTGGAATCACTAGATACATTAATAATGTTTAAAATACATCATAAAGTGAAAACTACAATAACATCTTGTCTCCACACTCATATCCCCTTATACTATCCCTCCAGGTCATTCATAAAATACTTCGTCACATCCTGGGAAAAATAAAACATAGAAAGGGGTGAGATCATATGTCCAGTAAGGATAACAATATATAGGAAACTTTTGTAAATAAACATAAACATTTAAGGCAATGTATAACTAAAACAAAATCCTTTTAAACTATAACTTCATCATAATATGGCAGAAATAAAATGAAATCATTCCATTTACTTATTCACATGGATATTATACTAGTATAATAATCACATGAAATATCAATAACCACTTTCATAATGATGGAATGCATAATGCCAGACTATCATAACCACATAGTCAAGGTCTTTTTCCAAGACTACAAATAATATTTTTTCAAGGCCTTGTGCCAACAAACTATTTTGTCTCATGAGACCTATCGATGAATCGAGGATCTATAGCGGGCTCCACCAGTCACTTATTAAGTCCAATGCATTCCTCATATGAACAGGTTTAAACATAACATAAACATTCGTATTAAAACTAGCATACGAAATGTCAATACTTTAGCCATAAACCATGAATGTTATAAAAATAACACATCCACAGTCAAACATATCACAAAACCTTCAATACTATATGGAAGTTTTTTATCATAATAAATCAACTTGAAATAAACTTAAAATCCATCAAAGGATGTTGACATAGATGAAATCAGAACTATTTGAGAGAAATATCTCTTTTTTTTATCATTTAAAAGTCACATAATTATAAAATAAAATATTTACTTTGAAAATATTCTTATAATCTTTTAAGAGAAGCTTTGATAATTTTATAATGGCAAAAAATAGTTTCACCGGCTGTATAAGTTAAAAAAGACATTCTTACCTTAATTTTGTCAAAAAGGTTAAAAAGGACCTTGTTTGGAAAACGACGGAAAGATTCCTTTATAAACATCTTATAAAAAATCAAACAAGGGTTTAAATGAATTTAATACATAGTATATAAAATAGTAATAATGTTTTGAAATACATTTTTAAAAACATATACGTGGATGATAAAGAGGTCTCAGTAGATAATTATGTATAAACAACCTTGGATAATAAAGAGATTGTGAAATAAAAACTTACTTTGTACTTTTCCTTGGTTGAGGGTGGTTTAACCTCCTATATAATGGTGAAATAATTTTTATTAAATTATACAATAATCATATACATTAATATGATATCATATATGATCTTTTGACATTGCTTTCTTAATAATATCTTATTATTATCATCGTTTCGGGTGTTAACTTACTCGTTTTATTTTATATGTTTTGTTACATAAGTTGTGTTTTTTATGGATAGGTTGTATATTATTCATATAAAGAATGATATAAAGTCCTTAAACATTATTTTTAACCATCAAATGAAAATTATTCTTGAATGGATATGATGGGGAATGAATCTCATCGCGTTCGTGGAGACGGTAGACCATACGTACGCACAAGCGACAATATCATTCTTTTGATATTAAAATAATATATAATTGGATGGTATATCATATATACAGAATCATTATCATGTTATATTTATTATTTAAATCAATTACACATCATTTTCATACCCATCCAAATAATAATGTTTTGAATAACAATTACACCACGACGTGGAGACGGTAAGTCGTACGTACGCACGTATAGTGACATGACATTCAAAGGATGGATAGAATACTGAATATGGTTGTACCATATTTATAATAACATCACAGTATATAGAAGATACTGGATTTATTATTTTAGAATGAAAGTAACAAATAAAGAAGAAGTTGAAGAAGAAAGGAACTTGAAAGAGGGTGGTGAAAACATTACCTCTTCTTCGGGTTCTTCTTTTTGATTTGATCAAAAGGGATCCTTAGGTTGGATTTCTGACTAAATTAATGCCTCTAGGATGAATTGAGGGAAGTTTAGAGAATATTTGGTCTGGGGTTATCTAATCCAAAAGGCTTTGAAGGTTTGAATTTGTGAGAAGGGTGACTGCCCTTTTATAAGAGGGGTGAGGGGCACCTTAGGAAAAGCTAGAAATATTGTTTTATAATAAAATAATATTCGGTTTATAATGTCTCCAAAGTGTATTATTTAAATTTTAAGGTGGGTTATGTTGAAAACCAATCAACCACTAGGTTTTAGACAGGTTTGGGTCACTATATTAACTTTATATTTTTTATTTAACTCTTAGTTAAATAGTTTGGCATTTACCATGTCTCTTATTATTTTTATATTATATAGTTAATAAACATAATATATACTTCAAAGAGACCCACAAGTGGTCCATTAATGATACACCTATCATTATATAAGTCTCTTGTCCGAACCATATATTTTTAGGAATTTAATATCAATTAATAATATAATATTTGTTTTAAAAAATCTTTTATGTCAATTTTGACACTATTTGGTATTTTGTTTTTGATAATTTTATAACAGCATTATTACTTAGAAAATAATTCATTTAATCAACCCTAAAATGTCATATTAACCTATAAAATTCTTTTAATTCATTAAAAGTCTCAAATTATATTTATTTTGGTATTTATAATATCAATTATGTTAATATATCACTAATAAAGTAATTACTGCATCATCATTGTGTCATAAATAAATTCAATTATTTAATGTCTAAAAATTATAAATAAAATACCATTATGTAGGAAATATTTTTAGATTTATAATTAATATTTATATTTAAAAATATAAGATATATAACGCTATGTAAAAATTGTTTTTCTAAAAGATATATGCTTATGTCATTTTTGTATTTACTTTAACTTAATTAATATAAAGTGTCATTATCACTTACAAGTGGATCCATGGGGTCCCAAAATCAACCCTAAGATGCCCATGGTTGAAAATGTATCAACCAATAAAGTTATGACACGTTTAGGGTAATTTATTATTATTATAATATTATTTGTTTACCCTTATTTACCGGATTTACCCTTTAACTATGGTAAATAAAATATTTACCGAAGTAATTATTCAAAATTTATAAAAATAAAAGTTACCTATTTAAACAATTTGGACCTCCTATTTCTAAATATGGAATCCATTTTTCTAAATTCAAAACACATAAGTGGAATAAATTAATTTAAAAGTAATTCCCGTTGTGAAAACAAAAAGCGTGTTTTTAAGAGATAATAACTATCAAAAGATTGACACTTGTTTATGTCCGGTTTAAATGTGAAATTATGTCCAATGACAAAAATTGTATTAAATGATAAAAATATATTCTAAATATACTTTAAAACCACTCAAATTCATAATTTATCACTATTAATTATTTCGATTAAAAAGTTGTTTTTAATTAAAATTTAGTAATTTTCACTATTCATCAAAATATGAAAGTTATCAAAAATGTACTAAAAATTCACCCTAAGATAATTTCGATATTCCGAATCCAAAAATGAAGTACATTTTGAATGATTAAATGTATAAAATTTTAAAAAGTGGGTATTACTATTCACAATGGCTAGTTTGATTGGCTGTGGTGTGTGTTAGAACTCGAAGTTGCGTACAACACACGCTATTATATTATTCAAAGAGAAGCGTACTGTGGAAGCTTGGGGTGTTACACTTGGGTTCCATGTTAGTCACAATTTAAATCGGAATTTCATGCATATTTATAAATTCAAGTATATAGACTTAAGATAATTCTTTCACCATATTGGATTCATGAATAGGGATGAAGTGAGACAAATTCATGAGTTTATCCACAATAACCTAAATAGAATCAGGTTTCCTAACTATTCTTGGTATATTTGTAAAAAATCATTATTTATATTCTTATATTTTCATACGATAATCATTATAGAATGAAACTTTCCAGCTGGTCGTTGGTGCTCCACCTTAACTAGCTGATTGGTGAGGCATCTTGAGATAAAATCTACAACTTTTCTCTTCCTTCCAGCCAAAAAAAGTCCTCCAAACACTTTATAAATATTATATATTTCATGATCACTAGGGTAAATAGACTCTACACCAACACTTTTATACCAACAGTTTGAAAAAATCATTCGTATAGGGAGACTATACCAACAGTTTGTGCAAACCATTGGTATAGTCTGTTTAGACACAACCTATCCCAATAGTTTGATAAAACCATTGGGATGGTATCCCATAAAAAAATCTATCCAAAATTTTTATGAGAACTATTGGGATACATAATATATCCGAATAGGTTTTTAAAACCATTAGGAAAGTTTGCCCCAAATACAGATCGGACCACCAGTTTCCCCCTCTGCGTGATTGTTTCCCTAAACTGAAGCTCCCTCTTACCCAGCCTACAAAACTTATTCCCACTGATCGATCATAATTCAATAAAGACATTTTTTTATTCTATACTTCAAATCTATAATTTACACCTTAGTTTTAACGTTCTGTATCCTTTTTTTGTTTTGATTTGTCCTAAACGAGAGATCCCTTGTACTATTGTGGTTATTCATCATATTCTTTTACCTCCTTTGGAATATTTATCTTTAGCAAGATTAAATATTTCAATAAGGGGTCCAATGAGGATTCTTTTCTTAATGAATCAGTTGGAATATGTTGTTATAATTTAATTAAATTACATTGAGTAATACTAGTCTTGGATTTAAGAGTAACTCTTAGTATAAGGGTTTCAATTCTAAAATGTAGACATTTATCTTTTCAATGATAGAATACCTTGTTTGGATTAAAATTTGGGATAATTTTCATCTATCACTAGGAGAATGGGTTTTGGTGACACAAACTAAAAAATAACCCTTTAGACTAAAACTAATAGAGCTTAAAATATTATTTTTGAATTCTCATGAAAATATACATATAAAGGGAATTAGGAAAAGTGTCTACCTCTTCCTCTAATTCGGTCAACTCAGAGAATAGAGGGACCTTCGCTAATATACTAGTTATTAACCCCTTTGTATCCTCACTATCATTGTTTTTTGGACCTCTATGGCGGTTTCTTGTTTTATTAGGGGGAGGAACTCCCAATATTTTGATTTCTTCTTCATCAGGAGTGCCTCCATTGGGGTCAGATTCTTTATCACAGAAAGGACCTCTATGAACATTGGATTCTTAATTTAAGAGAACGACCTCCAAGGTGATTATATTATTTATCATATGGTGGTCTACCTTTACTGTTGGATTATTCAATGTATGGAGGATCTCCAAGGTTGATTAATTCTTAATCAAGGGGAGGAACATCAGGAAAATTGTATTTTTATTTATGAGGAAGACCATGAAGTTTATATTATTCACTATGTGGAGGAAATATATGGTCATTGGTTTCTTTATTAAAATGTGGTGTAACTTTATGCAATTTGTATTTATTATCTTGGGGAGGACCTCTAACATTCATGTATTTATACCTTCACTTATCTTGTAGGTTAATTATTTGATTTATGCTATAATGAATTTAGAACTTCACTAATACACTCACAATATAGTGATACTGGTTTTCCATTTGGGAGAATTTATTTTAAGGCCAAAAAATGAGGTGATTTTAGACACAACAATAACTATTTTGGTTCATTAAACTACAAACTAATGATTTTTTATTTTAATGATTCGAAATAATTTTTATTTTATTACTAATGAATTCTATTTTATATAGAAATGTTTATTTTTGGAAAATTTATTAACTTACACTTTGTATAGTCTCAATATGATTAATGAATATCTTACCATTTAATAATTTATAGAAATATTATCAATATTATTAATTAATTATGATTATTCCTTGGTGGATATTTCTTAGTAATTTTGTATAAATTCAATAAATCCTCAAATAAAATGGGTGTATGGAACATATGAGGGTACTATGTTACTTAATTCTCCAATTAACACTTTTTTTATGAGATTTATTACCACACATAAGAGAAAGATGCATTACATCATTTAATCTTATATAAGTTGTGTATTTGAAGATAATTCATCCCCCAAAGTTGATCTAATACTCAGTTGCATTAAAAACTCAATACATTATTTAACCTATATTTTTTATTTTTTATTTGAGTTGTGCCTGTGTTTAATGTATATTTACATATCACTTATCTTATTATTTACAATGGTTTACTTCAATACTTTGTTTTACTTATTTTTACATATTTTGTACATGAATAACTACAATAGAGGCCAGTTGTATCTTGGACTTCTTAAGGTGTATTTATTGCATGTAAAACCTGATCTATGTTATGGTTCATTTTAATTTTTTAAATAAATGTTCTTAGAAGTGGGTTACTATCATGTGGAGAAATCTATTTTCTATATTGTAACTAAACCTATTGTTTTTTTAATTACACTCTGTTTCATTTTGTTTTCTCTTACATAATATAAAATCAATGTTGATACAATACTATAATTTACAATTCTATGTTTCAACATGTATCTATATATTTTGTCAGTTATGGTTGTATATAAAGTGAAAAATTATCATTTACGTAAATATATTTTTGATTGAACATAAATCTTATTAAATTTCTTACAAGAAATGACTGATTACAATTTTTTTATAGAATGGATAGAAGTTGTATGTATGAAACTGATTGAATCTTAAGAGGTTTTCAAAATAATTTGGAGATCTTTTTAGATTTCTCATTTGATAATGCTTCAGATAGTGGTCACATAAACTTCCCATGTTATAATTTTGTTGGAAGACCTTTGTTGAGTTTTGAGGAAGTTATCTACCATATAACCAAATATGGTTTTCAAACAAACTATTATGTTTGGTATCACAATTGGGAGAAAATTGAATCTCAAAATGTTGATGATCCAAATGAGAGGATTGGATTAGAGAATTTGATATATGAACGGTTTCTGTTTATTATTCATCATAACAAGGAAATTATGTCGACCCAATAAGATGTTGATACGAGCACACATGATGCATCCAATGAAAATGATGATGTTGATAAGGTGAAAAAATTGAATGATGTTTTGATGAATCAAGTATATCAGTATTGTGGTAAAATGAAAAATCTATAATATCTAATCCGATTGTTTCATGGTAAAACCATGTATGGGATTTCTAATACTATCATTGATTATATTCTTACCTTCTTGAAGGACTTGTTTCATATGATGTATCTATTCCCCCAAACCACTATATGGCGTGGAAGTTAGTTGTGGAACTTGGATTTTCAAAAAAAATCATGATTACCCGAAATATTATAGCTTATTCTAAGAAGAAATTTCTGAAAGAAATTATTGTATAAAATGTGGAATATCCTGATGGAAACCAAAATCTAATGGAACACCATCATGTGTTCGACAAAAAGTAATGTGAAACTTTCCATTGATCCTTATACTCTAGAATATTTTCATGTCCGATGAAATATCAATAAAAATGTGATGGCATGATACTGAGAGAAATAAGAATAATGAAGAGTATGTTCACCCTCATATGGATTTTCATGGAGGAGATTTGATACTTGATATCCTGATTTTGTAGCTGACGTGCATAATGTGAGGCTAGGTATTTCATGTTATGGTTTTAATTCATTTGGTTAGATTGTTACTTCACACAACACATAGATGGTTTTCATACACATTTATAACCTCCCCCCATGGTTGTTTATGAAAAAACCTTACACTTTCATGAGTATACTGATATCTGGCACATATGATCCTGGTTATGATATAGACGTATACATACAACCTTTAATGAAAGATTTGAAACTTATTTGGGACATGGTTGTGTGCACATACGATGCATGTTCAGAAGAGATATTTTAGATGTGTGTTGTGCTTATATAGATGATCAATGATTTTTCTACTTATGCAATGATGTATGGATAGAGCATAAAGAGAAAACTTTCATGTCATTTTTTTATGAAGAATACTCGATCCAAAAGACTGAAATATCACCTTAGTTTTAGTTTTATGGGATATTGACGATTATTTCCAATGGACTATCCATATAGAAACAATCGTCGAAGATTTTACAATACCATGGACATTGATGATCCACCTTAGTGTATGTATGTAACTAATGTGCTTAATGAATTGAAAGATTTCAATTTTTCATTTGAGAAGGGTCAAATGAAATCTAGAAAGAGAAAGAATGTTTCCAATGATACCCGTTACAATTGGAAGAAGATAGAAATCTTCTTTGAGTTGTCGTATTGGTCAAACAATTTTTTATGCCATTGCTTAGACGTAATGCATATTGAAAAGAATATATGTTAAATGTTTCATTCAATTATTCTAAATGTCAAGGAAAATAAAAAAAATATGATTTACAATCTCGGTGTGACATGGTGGATTGGGGGATCAGACCAGAATTACATCCTGTGTGTATTAGTGAAAATAAATATAAAGTTACATGTGCTTCTTATGTGATGAAACCTACAGAAAAAAAAATCAATTTCTAGAAGTACTAGATACTATTAAAGTTATTGATGGATATTTAAGAAAGATATCAAAATTTGTCAACATAAGAGAGTTGAAACTGAAATCTTTGAAGACTCATGATTATCACATCCTTATTCATGAGTTGATTATAATAAAAATCTATTATCTTTGGCCCAATAATGTAAGGGTGTTATTTATTTGGTTGTGCCATTTGTTTAGAGATCTTTGTGCTAAGAATTTTTCTAGTTATTTATTAAAAAAATGATGGTAGATACACCGTTAACTTTGTGTGAGTTAGAGAAAATATTTCTTGCATAATTTTTCACAAGGATGTTGCATCTGACTGTCTATATTACAACTGAAATACTTCTTGGAGGACATGTTGATTTCTATTGGGTGTATCCAACTCAAATAAATATATACACATTGAAATATTATGTCTGGAATAGGAATCATCCTAAAGGTTATATCATGAATGGTTACTTGTCTCAAGAATGTATGGATTTTTACTCAATGTATTAGTATGATATTACTATGAGAATGAACTGGCCAATGAGAAATGAATAAGAATGGTATAAGATAATTGAACCCATTTTTCCATCACTTCCTCAAATAGGAGGAATTCCCAAATCATAACCATCAACAACATTAATCCTTGAAGAGCAGGAGATGGCACCTCACACAGTGTTGTTCAACTGTGATTTGTTCGATGACTATATCAAGTATGAAAATTGAAAATTTATATCTTATCTCCTCTCTTGTAATTTTATGTATCTTTTAAACTATTTCTATTTTTATATATAGGGAACATAAAAAATGATAAATAAAAAGCATTGTTCTTTATATTTGATGAGAGATACTTTTCTAAGCCAAGATTTTTCTCCTTAGTTCAAATTGAAGGTAGAAATATTGCCTTAATAAATAAATAAAAATAATATTTAATTAAATTTAATATTTGTTTATATTTCAGGTATCATGTTTTCCTACAAACTCTATTTCTGAGGAAATATGATATTTGTCTTTGCTTCCTAATACCATGCTTCATGAATGTAAATCAATTGTGATAAATGGGTACATATTTATTATCACTGAATGAGAAAAGAACATGATAACACAACATGATGGTGTTATGATAACTACCAAAATAGACTGTTATGCGAGTGCATCAGATATTAGACCTCATTTTGAAAATGCATCTTATTATGGAGTCATTGAGAAAATAATAATATTGAATTATTACTCTCATTGTCAAGTCATGATGATGAAATGACATTGGTTTGATTCGATGATGACGTAAGGTACCATTATTGATGATTTTGTATTTCGAGTTATTAACATGACTCTCACTCTTGCTAATGATGAACCATATGTATTGGAATCAATGAAGAAACATGTTTTTTATGTCAAATATCATATTCGACCTAATTTTTTTTCATTATTTAAGTAATTCCAAGACATATTTTTGATGATGGTGATGATGGAATTGGCACCATCCCTACTTCCATTGGAACCAATCCATTTATTAATTATGATGACTCCAATAGATCATTTTTCAGAGTTGATTGTGAACCCAATGTTGTTGTGATAAATATATAGAATCATCCATCTGTGTTCTCAGTTATTTTGGTTTATCTTGACTTTGGTTATTATTGTTTGTACTATTCAAACTGAATTAATATTGATTAGAAATATTTTATATCTGACTTGACCTTTATGTGAATTTTTAATGTTTATTGGTTGTAGTTTTATTTGAGTTTCATTTTTTATTTTGGAATTGAACTGTATTCAAACCTACAAAACCAACATTTCAAGTTATATTGAGGCTAAGATATATGTAAATATAGAAGAGTTCCATAGGATTTTTTTTACTTTAAAAAGTAAAACCATAAGATATATTTCAAGGATGTAGCAGGTTGTAACACTGTCCACAATAGAAACTGAATATGTGGCTATCATGATATTAGAGTTGACCACCACATGGGGGGCATGAATTAGTGGTTACTTGAAAAAAATTCTCAAAATCATTTTCCAATCATAATTTAGTGAAAATTATCCCAATGAAAAAGTGTGATAATAATTCTCCAACACTTTGTGAACATTTCAATGCTTTATTGACCATGTATAAAATTAGTATAACTCTAATATTTAACATTTCAATGCATTATTGATCATGGATGCCTGACCCCAAAACCCATGAATCCCCCTATCCCCTCTCATATATTTTTCTTTTTGGGTAACACATTAGTTATCCTTTTTTAATTACTTCCATATTTGTTTTCAAATGCTAGAAATGAAACCTATTGAAGAGATGTGATGAAAAAGGATGACTGACAACAATCACTGCATGGATGAGATGGGTGTTCCCCCACTAGTGCCTACTGTGAGTATTTTATTTCAAATATATATATTTAAATAACATATAATATCATGTGATTAATTTTGTTTCAAACTTTTCTACAGGATCCACCACTTAGGTGATAGTTATTCGATGAGCAGTGTACTAATGGTCCTAGTACTCAAACCAGTTTGTACGAGGGGGTTGTATGAGAGCTAGGAAATCTAGTCAGCGTACTCGATTAGGCCCTTCCCCTCCCACTGACGTACCATCTATCCCACATTATGATACTAGTGTGTCTTTAGGGACACATGGGATATTTAGGCCACCCATGTTTTCACCACCCTTTACATCTGATCCTCCTCACTCGTCTTTACCGTATCAGATGATGATTCTCACTCCTCATCCATATCATACATTTAGTCATCCATCCATTCCATATTCTTTTAATTCTACTTTATTATCTATGAGATTCTATATTCCATCTTCTTTGACTCCTACTTCACCACAGTCTATGTCGACGGAGCATACACTAGGACCCACTCCACCTATACAGGGTGTTCCATCAGTTTCTGAAGATCTAGTGGTCCCATGGATTAGACTACCGCATGTATATTTATAGATCCCTAAAAAAAATTATACCATAATTTATTTTCATTATAACATGTATTGATATAATATTTTTTTTTCTTTCATAACAGATACATCTACATATAGGAGGAGGGGGCAGGGGAATACACGCATGAATACAGTGTGGAACCACCACACACAGTTGATGGTGGACTACAACCAAGACAATCAAATGATTGAAAAAATAGGGAAGCAATGTCGGAGTTTTTTGGCAATACTTTCCAAATACTCTGACAACATTCCCTTCATCCTTCTCTCATGGAGATAGTTTCTAAAAAAAGTTAAGGATAATGCTTGGGAATAGATATGGGTAAACAATATCTTGTATTTAATGTAATATATTATTATTTTTATTTATATATATATTAATATTTTTATGTCTACTTCAGTTTAATTTTCCTGATGGGGAGGGTGCACAACCAGCATGTCTATAGAAATTAGGTGATCTTTGTAGAGCCTATAAACATGAGTTGTATACCAGATGGTATGATAGGGTTTCTACAGAGTTGTAGGTTGTACCTATCATGGATGATTTTTTGATAGAATAGTATTGAAAAATGATTACTCATTTGATGACTACCAAGTTTAAGGTATTAATAACATTTGAGGTTTTTAAATGAAAATTTTCATGATTTGCATCAATACTATCTTTTTTATTATTGAATTTTATTTAGTAATCATCCCGAAAAAATAAACAAAAAATTTATTCTAAAAAACCTTCACACCTTGAGGAGTACTAAGATGTCAGATCATGAGAGGAAGTAGGTATGACTGTTGTTTATAATTTTTTTAGGACTTGTACTTTCTATTGATTCCTCCATAATTTATTCAATTTCTAAAGTTTTGATATAAATTTAGTTATAAAATTAATTATTGGTAACTTATTTTCAATTATGCTTTCCTACATTAAATTACATTTCAATGGAAGTTATTGAATATTTAAGGACATGTGTCTCGAGCAAAACTATTTTTCTAGAGTAGAATGAAAAAAGATATAAGTGTAGTTAACAAACTGAAAAAATAGTATATTGTAAGTTTTACTTTGATGATTTAAAATTATAATATCTATTTTGTAACTTAATAATCTATTTAAATTTGTAACAGGCTTCTTTGGATGCCATTGATTCCTAGGAACCTGACAATTTAGGTCTAAATGATCACTTACATCAGGTATTGGGAGATGAGCACTCTGCAAGAGTCCACTATCAACGTGGGAAGAGTATAGTCTCGACAAGGTATTGGCCCTATTCAGGTACCGATTATAGTTTCACCAAGTAGGAAAAGGTTAATGTGCGGGCATAACAAGCTGAAAAAATGGTCACACAGGTGGAAGAACAAGATGAAAGGGAAAATGATGAATTTATGAAATTGATGCAAGTTTTATATCTATCACTTTCACCAGAGACCAACATGGCTTATGGTTCATATATGTCATTGATGCATTCATTATATAGTACATCATGTGGAAGTTCTAGTGGTGGTCAAGATGATGTGGTTCCTGGTGATGGTGAGGAAAAGTCCAAGGGTGAGGATGATGTCAAGGAAGAGGGTGAGGAGGATGCCAAGGCGAAGGACGAGGGTGAGGAGGAGTCCTAGGATGAGGACAGGAATTAGGATAGGGATGGTGATGGAGATGAGGATGGGGATGAGGGTGAGGATGGTGATGGGGATAGGGATGAGGATGAGGATGAGGTTGATAATGATGGTTATGATATTGATGGTGATGAGGGATAGATTGTTCTGTTACATTTTTGACTGATATTAATGAGATTTTATGTTTGATGATTTTTTGTTCCTGAATATATGTGTGATTAGGTAGGTCACATTATCTTTATTTTTATATATATAAATAATAAAAATTTACTTGACATGGAGGTATGGATTTTATGTATTCTCTTTTTACATGGTATTAAAGATATTTTATAATTCTCTTTTTACAAACACTCAAACTCTTGGCTGAAGAACTTGAGCTTATTCATTTTCATTTTACCACTTCTTATTAATATTTCTTTGATTCATTGTCTTTTGATGATTTACATTATGTGACACCATTTTTGATCTAGTCTCATTCATATATCATGTTGTACTTTATACTTTGTGTTATTGTATTTTCTACCAAACATATTTTGATTTGATAAAAAATTATGAATCTTCATGATTCGGTTTGAATGGATACATCATGGTATAATGTTTCAGGATCCAAGAAGGTGTTTTTCAGGTCAAATGGAAGTCATCTGGAGAGATTATGAGTTAATTTGAGTGAAGTTTTTAATTTTCGAAATTCATGTAAGAATTTCCAATACATAGAAATTTCATGTATCCAAATATATCATGTAACTGAAACACATATCCAAATATTCTATATAGGCCTTTTGGATAGCTTCATATAGATGACCTGATAAAATTGAGAAATTTAAGAAACCTAGAAAAAAGGACTCACATATCCATTTTAGTGATGAAGTTAGAACCACATAGCTTAATTCTACTACATATAAAATTATGGTCTACCATGTATCTGAATTAACTCACATAGAAAAATACTTGGGATTAAAATAGGATTTTTTTTAAAATTCATAAGTTATTGTATCCTTATGATCAAGGATAAAGAATCTGAATCTGAATTTCCAATAGTCAATGTTCTAATAGAATATTTTCATGAGGTAGTGCACTTGGAATTACCAATAAACCACCATAGATCTCATATAATCCTTTGAGAATATAATAGGATTTTCATGGTAACCTTAATGATACACCATCATACACCACTTCATGAACTCACCACTAAAATCTTTGAATATTCATAACACACCCTTTCTTAGATTATTTTCACCAACGTACTAGCCACTCACTCATATTATGGTCCCATATCATATCTAAGATATTGGTAAAGATCATATATCATATCCTAAACACTACCCACTTACTTAGGGTAGGGTCAAGTACTATTTATCATGCCATGTCACATACCTCAAACATATCTCCTAGAGTGGATCTCATCACTACTATAAAACATTGTTAGATCATAAATAATGATAAAAAATAGTATAAACTGCTCATATCATATCCCTCAGTTATCCACACAACCATCCCCACTTAGCTTTATGTTATAAGGTAGTTGGTATATCTCAACAACATGTACCCTAACTAGTATCACCATTATAATTTGAACCATAGGTCATACCCACCTATCATTTTATTTTATATTGTGTGTATTTTTAGGTGCATTTATAGTGGTGCTTTATAAGGTATTGTATTAGTTTTTTTAGGTGTGTATTCATCACTATTCACTATTGCTTTTTCAGATGTTGGAAGGGTATTTTCAGGTCTTTTTCTTTCAATGTGATTCTATATATCTCAAAAACATGTACCATAAACACCAACACCTCACTAAAATAGGTTTTATCTATAGATTCCTTGAATCCGTGATTGATTGTCATGACGGTTACATTACCATGAATAAAATCAAAATCCCCACTATAAGAGTGTCTTTATTCCTACATCATTATATCAATATCATGGACATCATATCCAATGACTTATCCATTATTCATTGCAACCATGTTGTGAGTAACCTAAAAAAATTCTATAGATAATGAGGGTAACACCCTCAAACCTCTAATTATACACTCACCACTATATTCCTTACCTTATACTACACCTCGAGATCCACCTCAAAAGTTATCACTGCCACATTCCACTCCTCCTAATCTATTCAAATACACTTACAACTCTTAACACTATTTCTCTTGGAAAATGTGTGGAAAGTACCCATATTGAGTAAATTATCTAATAAAACATGATTAATTTCCAATATATTCTCTACCACGGAGGTACATTTCAAATTCTCATTCAAAACTCATGGCCAGAATTCACATAAAATTACATTAAGAACATTATCAATATACCCCTATATATTACACCACATTGTAATATATTAAGGGTATATCAAATCCCTATATATTTCACCACATTTTAATGTGGGTTTCCTCACCCCACAGACTGGGAACTATCCCAATAATCCCTTGGAACTTGATCATCAATGATTATATACTACCTATAAACTAGATTCTAATTTTAGCGCTAATGAGACACCATTTATGAAAAAATTTACTATACTAAATCTATATAATTCCATCCATTCAAATTAAATCAAGGTTATATAATGATTGTTACATCAATTTTCAAATTTATAAAAATAGACTTCCATCTCTATTTGGATCATATTTTCAAGTGTTGTGTTTATAGAGATGTTTGTTTTGGGGGTGTTGTGGTTTTCAGTGGGGTATTCTATTAGGTGTATTAGTGTAATTTTAAATTGGAATTATTCTAAATTATGTAAAGTTTACTATAATTACATTGGTGTTATTCTGATGGAATCCTATTTGGATCATATTTTTCTACATTGGTATTATTCTGAATTATTTATAGTGTATTTCAATTGTAGGTAATTGTATAGGTAATTGTAGGTAATTACCTATAATTCTAAATTCATAATTCTATACAGGTAAATTAATTAGTGTAATTCTTGTAGGTAATTACAAAGGGGGGGAGGCTGGATGCTTCCTGCTTCTGGATTTGTAGAAAATCTATGCCAACGGTTTAAAAACCATTGGTATAGATATTAAAACTGAATCTATACCAACGGTTTATAGAAATTCATTGGTAAAGGTCTATTCCAATGGTTTGTAAACCATTGGTATAGACCTGAAAAATCAATCTTTACCAATAGTTTACATCAAAACTTTGGTAAAAGTCTATACCAATGGTTCATAAACTGTTGGTATAGATATAAGGTGAGTTATATTGCAACGATATCAAACTATTGGTAAAATGTTATACCAACGATTACTGCAAACCGTTGGTATAATGTTCGTTCTAGTGCCATATACCAAAGATTATTGAATAACTATTGGCATGTTTCTATCCCCATGCCTCAGTAGCCAATGATTTAGAAAACCATTGATAAAAGTTAGACAATTGGTTTTCCAGCCTATACCAATGATTTTAAACCATTGGTATATCATAAGCTTCCAACAGTATATGAATATCCCATATTAAATGGTGGTTGGTAGAAAGAATCTATTCTTTATAAGTTATAGGAACCATGATATGATCTTTAAAATATAGTAGAAAACTTTTATCTAGCTTAAATCATTCAATAGTCTCCCCGCCAATATGTTTTTACCTCATTGTTAAACATTTAGGATCAGATCTTTGAGCATATTTAACCTACTTAACTAAATCAGGAATAAGAGAAACCGGAAATAAAACCACAAAATTACCTTTCTTGACATAATCCAGATACATATCATTTGTAACTAAATTTATCTATCATTAATCTAAATAATCTTTATCCAACTGATAATATAAATTATTACTCAATGAATCTTCTAAAGAATTTCCATTTCCTTGTGTATTCATTATGTAAAAGTAAAAAATCTGCAAAAACATATCCATCAATGTTGCATTAGGATCACATTTCTTGGTGATAAAAAAATTTTCAAGATCTTATGATCTATAAACACTATTAATATCTCACCAAAAATATAATGATTCCATGTTTTTAAGTCATAAACTATTGTATCCTATTACAAAACATGTGTTGGGTAGTTTTTCTCTTTCACCCATAATTGTTGTGACCCATAAGAAAAAAACATGATTGATCTATATGTGAACACTTCCCAACCCAAATCCAAATGAATCACAATAGACCAAATAGCCTTGTATTGACTTCAGAAACATAAGGATAAGTGTTGAAATCAATCGAACATTAATCTCCTGGAAATGTTTTTGGAACTCCTCTCTTTATTGGAAAGGAATGCCTTTCCTTGTCAAATCTATCATCAGTGAGGCATGTGGTGAAAATTCATGAACAAAGCATCAATAATATCGTATTAATCCAAAGAAACTATGTATATATAAAAAATTCTTTAGTGGTTTATAAGAGATAATGGCCTCTACCTTTTTGATATCTATGGAAACTCCTATTTTAGAAATTATATGGCCAAGGAAACGTACCTCTTATGTAACGAAATCACACTTTGATATCTTATGATTAAGTTGATGTTCTCAAAAAATACCCAACACTATATCCAGGTGTTGTTCATGGTTATGTTTACCCCTAGAATACACCAAAATATCATCAAATAACACACTATAAATAAATTGATATACATATAAAAGATTCTATTTTTCAATGATATAAACATCGTTGGTGAATTCAAAGACTAAAGGGAATAACCATGTATTTATAGAGACCATAACATATCTATAATGATATATTTGGAATTTAATCCCCCCAAAATCATAGTTGTTGATATCCTAATCGTAATTATTTTTTAGATAACCATTTTACTCTCCTTTATTGATCTAACAGATCGTCAATTCATGGAAGTGGATGCTTATTTTTTATCATAACTTGTTTGAGCTTATGATAATCCACATAAATCCTAAGAGTTCCATCCACCTTCTTTACAAAAAATAAAATATGTTTTCCATGGGGACATGTTCAATTGAATGAATTCTATAATTTCCAACACTTCTATATGGAATTATAATTCTATGAATTCTATTGGTTCTATCCTATAAGATATAATTTAAATAGGATTGGTCCATGGTAGGAGATCAATTGTAAATTCCAATTCACTTTTTGTTAGAAAGCCATATAAATTATTAGGAAATACATAAAAAATAATCAATGATGGTTGGAAAATATCTATACCCAATTTCATTAATGGATTCCTAAGTAACCATTTTCAACTGATAAGATATAGTCCCAACCACCAGTACCAAAGTTCCTTTTCTTCTTACATTCACATCCCAATATCCCTTAAATAGATTCCTGACACTATCAAAAGATGTAAAACTAACCTATTGGGAATAACAATTGATGTGGTCCATGAAGGATATCAATTAATACATTCAAAAAATTGATTCAAAGATATTCATCTCAAGAACAGCGAAATCTCATATAAACTCAGCCTCATTGATTATTATAGAACACACTGCACACTTAAAGGCTTTACACTCCCATTACCCAAAGGTGTTTAAAGTTTCAAAACATAAGGATTAATTTCAATAAGTAAACTCATAAAATCCACCACAAAATAAACAATAAATTTTTGGGTCACACCCATATCAAACAAATCTTGCATGAGAGTATAATTCAAAATAAGCATACCTCACACTGTCGAAGGTCTATATTGATCATCTATTTAGAACTATAAATATTCTTAATAGATCCTCCATGATTATTTCTTCCATGATAAGATTTCATAACCCAAGGATTCATGGTGTTCCTAGAATCACTATGGCTTGCTTGGTTCTAATGGAAAGAGTTATTCTAACAGGATCACCCCCATTAAAGCATTGGATGTCTTAGAAACATGAGACTCATCTCCCACAAAATACTTTAGAGCATTAATATAGTAATGATAGAGATGTACCATATAATTACAATTATGAAATGATCAAAGTGATTCTATACAATCTAAATTCTTATGAGAAGTAGAACCACATTGAAAAGAACTAGGATTTATATTATGTTATGGAGAGAAATTAATTGATCATGTGGTCTTACTCTATGACAATCCACTACCTTGTAAGTAGGATTACCTCTTCTTCTTATTTCCAGTGTTTTTGTTCCCACCTTCTCTCATGGCTATAAATATGCTCCCTCAATCCATATTTCTAGTGATATATCTTTCCACTATCATAAATATATTTACCATTTATATATAATTAATAATACAAATAAAAGTTATCTTAGAGTAAATCACTGATCATAGTACATACTAAAAAATATGTACCTTCAAAGACACACTAATAGAAACTTATGGGGAAAATTAGACTAAGATCATAAAATTAGCTACATAATATGTCATAGATAGATTCTCTTTCTTTAGGATGAAGAAATTAGTTGTTATGTTGATATTGAATGTGTGAGGGTATAATTTCTTTTTGAATAATTGTTCAAATTCATCCTCTGTAATGTATTGGTTAACTTTAGATTGGATGGATAAATCCCACTATTGGTGTGAAAATTCCTCCATCATATATGTTTTCAAATTAACTTTCAGATTAGTTGGTGTGTCCAATAACTTTATTTTTTGGTTCATTCGATCCAGTCACACCTCAACTTTTTCAGGCTTGGACCCCCCTCCCCCTAAGAAAGATGGGTGGATTGTGATTATAAACTACATGGAATGTTCCACTTCCAGGTTTCATTGTTTGATTTCTTCTATATAAAACTTTAAAAAAGACTAAATGATGCTTTGGAAAAGATGTTGGTTCACTTGTGGCTCAGGTGTAACCACATTTTTGGGGGGTGGATTTGATGGAAAAGAAAATAGTAAAAAATGAGGGTTGGATTCCTAGAGAGTCTCAGCAGAGGTTAGAGTAGGAAGAAACCACCAGCAATGTACTCATATTGGATAAATGAGAGGGTATGGATTTTCTATTGGTATCAGGCCCCATGAAGTCCTTTATGAGGATTTATTATTGATCGGCATTGTAGGCCACCTGCTTTGGGGAAGGATAATTTAATTAGCTAAGGTAGGGATTTTTGTTGGGTTTCTAGTCTCTAGTCCTTCTTTGGCCATGTATTGGGCCTTATGAATTGGGCATACGGGCTATGCAAGGTTCCCAATCAACCTAATTAAAAAGGGGATTATCCAAAATTAGTAAAAATATATATAATGGAAAGTATAAAAAATAAAACTCAAATATAAAACCAATATAATTATAGTATCAAAGTGAAAATGGAACAATGAATAACAACAAACAAAACCCAAGGTTGACAAGAATCAAATACATCAAATTGATATGATCCCAAGTACTGCCAGAACTTGATCCAAGATCCAACACCACCTTCCATTCCATAGTATCAATATGCATTGGTAGAAAAATAATACACCTTTCTCTTTTCTATATCTTGATATATTATATCTATAAACATTCCAAACTACCCAAACAGGGGGAGTATAAGCTTAGAAGGTGATCCATAAAGACTTCCCAACACACATAACTAGGTTAGAACATTCCATTTAAAATATTTAAAAATATTTAAATAGTATATATAAATCCATGAGTGAGATATATGTGAGAAAAAAATAATGTCATATTTTTTATAACCATTTCCATTTTCACACACACACAAACACATCCATACACTCAATCTTGGTGTCACCATTGATGGTGGTACTCCATAACCATAGTAGATCCAACATTGATGGTGGAACTTCTTGAACAGATTCTATATACTTTGAACACATACCAACCCAATTATTCCAATTTATATAAAAATTAAATTTTATAAAACAATACTTCTTTAAAAATTATTTCATCAAAAAAATCATTCATTAAAAACATTCCATAATTTTAAAATTATGAGCAAATGGGATTTTCTAAAATCCATCCAATTTTCCAAAATCTCAAAAAATACAAAAAAAATTATTTCCTTAAATAAATCATACGATAATTCCATAAAAAATAAAAGAAAATTCGTTTAATAAAACTAAGCCTTCAAGTTCTAGAACAAGTAGAGATGAGTGAGAATCCACCTACCTCTGAATTGATGGAGAAAATGAATAACAACATTAATAACTTCTAGATTTGGGTTAAAAAAACCTACCCTTCAATAGATCCAACAAGATATCATCAATATTCCCATAAAAAAACATAGATCTATCCATATGAGACTAGATTCGTGGATTCGAGTGAGAGGATAAGAGTGAATCTAAGAAAACAAGGGAGAACAAGGACTTGCTAAGGATTTTGGATATCCAATGAAATTTTATTCATCCAAAAGTCACTTCCATATAAAATATAACTGTCTTGGGAGATCAGGGGAAGAAATTATTTTGAGACCCTATAAGAATATGAAAACAATTTGGTTTTTGGGCCCTTAATATGAATTAAAATGCATTTTTATAAGCATTAATTGCACATAGAACTGTTAGGTTGCATGGTTTAACAAACCATGTTCCAACCATGTTAATGAAAATGGACATCACTTGGGCAGCCACATAGTTTGGAAAATAGTGTGATAACTTTACAATGCTAATTTATCGAGGACAATAGATCACACATTTGGATCACATGTTTTGAAAAACCGTATTCCAACCATACTTCTCCCAATGTCTATAACTCTAATATTTCCCCAAGCATGTACATGGTTTGGAAAAATTGTGTTCCAAACATTCACCTACCCAGTGACTCCCAACATCACCTTTCATGTTTTCCTAGAGATAGTCTGTGGTTTTTACTAACTTTTCTCAAACCATGAACCTCCAAAAACACTTCCAAAACAGTCCAAAACCTTCCAGACACTCTCAAAACTTAACACAAGTATTGTATAATCTTAGAAACATAATAACAGTGTAAAGTACCTGACAGGCACCTATCGTGGGGCATATTAAAAATAATTTTTTACCTGGTATAGTATAGTATTTATCCTTGGAAGTATCCTCGAGAGGAGCGCACACAAAACAGTTTTATCATTTTTTTAGTTATTTTCAGAAATAAAATGATTTTAGATTTTGGTTGTGAATTTGAGAGACTAGAATTAATTTTAAATTGATTGATTTTAAAATGATTAATAAATAGGTGATTATACACGGTTTGTCTAGACCTAGTGTTATGCTATTATTGTTTCCAATTTTTTCCAATTTTTCTTATGATGGATGGTAAGAGAGAGATTACTCTATTAATTCATCTCTATCTCTTGGATAAATAGTGATGGTGAAGATATTCCTAATTGAAGTCTTAATTGGTATGACATACTTTCTATGTATTAATTTGTGTAGTGAAATATCTTGATAAATTAGGGAAATCTCTGATTTGGTAGTGTAATTCCCTAATAATCAATAGTTCCTACCATGATTCTATGCATGTGCTGGTAATCATTTGTCACTCACCACCCAACCCTAATTTGTTTCTTAAAAAATGGATAGAACATGGAGGAAGGTAGATATAGATCTTAAACCAATACAATTCACATAAATATAATCTAACACTATTGTAGTTGCATTCAGTATTAATAACTGAATTAATAATTGAAACTAGTTGGAAAAAGAAAGAAAGGGTTTTATTCATTTAGGTATAAAAAATAAAACAAATAACATAGATCTAGTATCCACATTTTTTCAACCACTTAAATAAACTATCCCTCCATGGATGGGGAAGTCAAGTTAATTCAGTAAAGGGGAGACATCATAGAAATTAGAAAAAAACAAATGAAGGAAAAGAAAAAATCAATGTAGCACCGCAGAAGGGTTTCCTCATCCAAACTTATGTATATCTAGTCAGTCCCCTTATATCCCCATAGGAACCTCTATTTATAAAGATGTATGGTAGTCTCAGGTTATCATAATTAGGTCAAAACGTTACTCTATTCAAACCCAGGGGTTCACAGTCATAAACAAGTGGTGGATATATTAAATCTCATCAAGGTTGTTATTTTTTTACTTAGTTCCAAGGGTTTAACATCATAAATTACATTCACAATGTGTAATGTGTGGTTCCATACCTATAATTTCTGAACGTTTTCATGTTTTGAATAGTATATTCACGAAATGAAATGTTCATTTCTAGCATAATTCGCCCAGTTTCATCCCAGATCAACGATTTGGATATATTGGCTAAAGAATTGAATTTTAATTGAACCTATTGCAGCTTAAATCATTCTTCAAAAAAAATCATGCTATACCATGAAGCGGAATGGTGTGAAGTGTTTTCAGCTCACTATATTTGTCTATTTTTGTTCATTTTTTATCAAAATCTGTATCCTACCACAAAACATAAAACTAATCAAATTTTTCTAATTTTAATAAAATAATTTATATAAAAATACCATTATATATCTAAAAATAAATGTGTAAAATGGTTCTATTAGTACCTGAAACTAGGGGTGTTATGTTATAAAAGTGGGTTCCCTAAACCTAACATCAATATTACTTTTCGATTACCATATCTTGTATAAAAGTGATTTATGCATGGTTTACACTTACCCTAATATTGTTGATATTTTTTGTCCGCTATTTTCATGTTAATGTTAATAGATTATTTGTATAATCAAAATTTTATAGAAGCTCATAGGCTATAATGATAAACTTGAGATATTATGATATTAATCATAAACATATGTCATATGGTTTAGAAATATCAAGTTGGTTAGACATAGATTATGTGTGACTACTAGTTGTTGGGGGATCATAATCATTGATATTTCTCATAAATTTCACACTTGGTGAACTCGATTAGATGAGATCATGAGGAATGGACCTCTAATAGGAACACCACAAGTTTCATGTGTTATTAGTTGTTTCTATCTATAACCATGCATATTTGTCTCATGACTTGATATTATTATTGATATGTACCATTAGATTACATACTTTGTTGAAACAAAAAAACCATGACATTTATGTCATGGTGAGTGAACTTGCATTGGGTGAGTCATTGGTGGTATGACATTGATTGAATAATCAAGATATAATTTGTATCTTCCAAAAGGAAGTGATATCTAAATCTAATTTGAATCAGATGGTAGTACCCTCACTAAATCTATGGTCATGGTAGAAGAAGGTAAGTTTGTCCAGATAGGTCAGCTAACAATAAAGCAATAAAGGATGATGAAACAAAGTGTGTATCCTTCTTTATGATATATTATGAGACAAATATATTATATTATATGGCATGTATTTGAAGTAAAGTTTGTTGTTTCTATGAATTTTCCTTATCTTCTTAAGGGCGTTTATGGGTTTCTAAACTCTAATCCTTGTCTGTGAATGGTATTCACTATTATCGAGAAAAGGTCTTAGAGGGTCTCACACTTAGCATATTCAAAATCCTAGGGATATTCTAATGAATATAAGTATAGGATGTCATGGGACCCACATCGAAGTTTGAGATATGTATAAGAATTTACAAACTCCATGAAATAAATAAATTCATATTATTTGAGTTTAGAATAATTGTAATTGAATTTATTTATTAAAATTATTCACATGATATTAAGTGAATACATGGGAAAATATTTAACAAAAAAATATTATCTTAATATTCAAGGTTTGTTTAATAATTGTGGGAATGACAGGTTGAGTAAATAGCTCGCTTTTATCACATAATGTATTTATTATTTTACCATAAATTGATAAAAATATAAATGATATGTATGACTCAGTAAATCAGTCATAAGATGTAATTTATAGTTTATTTAGTAGGTAATATATATTCAGGGGTCGAAGATACAATTTCAAGTATTATATACTTCACTATATAAGGAAGAGGAGGCTCTCATTAAAAATAATATTCATAAAATGAATATGAGAGCCACTTTATCATATCTCTTTCATCCTAGAGATAGAAGATATAAATCTATATAATTGATCTAAGTTCTCCTTTATATATTTAAGGATCAACACAAGGGTGATCATTGGGATGTTGAAGCCATCATCGGATATCGGGTCTAGCACCCAGATATTGATGGTCAACATAGTTACATCGATCGATGGTGAAAATTTTTAAATCATCAGCCCATATGATTTTGTTGCATGATAAGATACCTAAAATTGGTATTTTAGGGAGCACATGATGCTTTAAGAAAACAAAAAAAATAAATTAGAAATAATTTCATGAAGATGGTTTCATTAAGGTCTCATCGCTATAAACAGTGATTCAATCCAACATTGGATGGCCAAGTTGTAGCCATAAGAAGATTTGAATCGAATTGAAATTGGTGTTTTCAGGTTTAAAAATTGAAGAACTTTTTTATATATATGTTATAATTTACCTATAGGCATTGAAAAAAATGGTTTCCAGTGAACTCCATTATCTTGTCAGAACTCGAGTGGTTGGAATAGTATTTTTCAGGCATCCCCTTACCACATAATTATGGTATTATTTTTTTCATAAGTATAAATAGTAGGCTTTGATAAAACTCATGGAAAAAAAATAAAAATAAAAAAAATGAATAAATGTGGTGGTTGATTGTTGGTATAACCAAGATTTAAAAAAATGAAAAAGGAGGTGTCATGGGTCCAACTGGCTAGAAAAGAAAAACAAAAAACTAAAAAAATATAGGAGGAATGTCATAGACCAAACCAAAAATAAGAAAAATAAGGCTGATAGCACCACCACTCCCCCGCCCATCGGCCACCCCCAGTGTCAGCCTCCCACCATTGTCCACCTCCCACTCAACTTCCCCAACACCAACCTCACATAATCATCCAATATCCCCTTAGTCCAGCTTCCCTCACTATCGACCTCCCATCACACAATCTCTCATCTCCTAGGCTCCCTTCTCCCCATCAAAACCCACCAGCATCATCCACTAATCCATCCATGCTACTCAACCCCTACACCGCCAACCTCCACGTTGCTTCACCCCTCACACTTCTTGGGCCTCCACCACCAGTCGAACCTCCACCATGATCACCCCTCCACCACAACTCATCTCTTTCGGTCATCCCTGATCCCTCTCCCACATGCGTACATGTGGTAGAACCACTTTTCACTAACTCACGACCAATTTGGTCTGGTTCAGAACTTGTTTGGCACGTTTTAGACCCAGAATAAACCCATAACTCCTTTTAGTGGTTTTATGGGCTACCTAGGGCCTGGAAAATGTTTAAAAAATCAAAAAAATAAAAAATAATTAGAATGGTTCAAAAATTCTCATGGACCGTGCAATTATTATTTTATGAATTAAAATAAGATAAAATTATTTTAATTCATTTAAATTTTACTCCTGTAGAATTTATCGAAAATTTAATTATTTAACGCATGTTTAGTACCTGTCGACTGATCTTTAGAATCTACCAACAAAGATATATATCTATAATTTAATTAATTAATTATTAAAATTGCATGTGATATATGTAATAATTTGTTTTTTTACAATAAGTGAATCATATTTCCTCACTTAATATGTATAAGTGACTAATTGTATGTGAGAACTATATTTCATGTATATTATACATTCTTAATTCCCACTCATCTACATAAAAGTATTTATTTATTATAAAAAATATGATTGAAGACATGGAATTCACAAAGACGAGGTAGTATTCCAGATGATACATGGATACATTGGACTCGGGTGCAAGATGTGATACAAGTCATACATGTATCAGGTATTTTACCCCTAGGGTTATAGTTAATCTATTGTAGAGAAATGGATCAACTAATACCAAATCCTTATGATCATTCACATTTTTTATTTAATGTATGCATCATTTATTATTGTTTTGTCATTGGGGCTATGATGGAGTCACGATCACTAAGATTTATCTAGGAAAAACATCCAAGAAACCTTAACTCAAATTTTTGAACCTTGGCTGATATCGTTGCTAGAAAATCCATCAATCATACTGAACCTGGAATGGGAGTTGTCACGGATTCTAATTCACACATAGAACCAAAACTTTTTCACCATAGAGGTCAGCCTACGATTTCTTTCTTAGCTAATGAGGTAAACCTCCTTTCCTTTGACTTATGATTTTCACTCATTGGGAAATTCATCAAACAAAGACTGTCACTAAACTTTTTAAGGAAATTGATTGAATCAATAGGTTTTACAAGCTTCCATATTAGATTGTTAAATTCTTCCAATGTTATTTTTAACATCTCTTCTAAAAAATATTAATATATAATTTAGGTGAGATGATAATGGAACTTTGAGGTCTCTTCTATTAAAGTACTCAAATAGACACTAGACTTTTATCCTTATATCGAATCTCCTATTATTTCAGTCTGGATTGGCTTCCCTAGATTAGCCCTTCACCTGTTTAAGCAAGTTAATTTCATTTCGATCTCTAGACTTATTGGAAATACTTTAAAATTATACTTTTCAATGATGAATATTTCAATACCCTTGGTTTCTAAGGTTTGTGCTGAGATTGATGTTTCCTAATTTCTCTCATCCCATATATGAATTTAAATTGGAAATTATGGGTTCTTTTAGGAAGTGATTTATGAACATCTACATGACTAGTACAATATCTGTCATAAGATTGAACACTCTATGAATGATTGTGATAATAGGATAGCATGACCTCTAGCATGTAAACTGGAATTTGAAAAGGGGAAATAAAAGATAGACCTAAAGGAATGTAATGAAACTCATACAGTTACATCTGTCCCTTCTGGGGTTTAGGACCCTCTTGGAGAACAAAATGAATTCAATATGAATCCCAATAAGGTTAAATCTCAATATGTGATCATTGAACAAATTGAACAATATTGATACAGTCTTATGAGGTCAATGGCATTTTGTGTTTTTCTTAATGTTGTTCACATAAAATTAGGTGATAGCACTAACCCCCCCCCCCCTCCCTGGTGGGAGTTCCGAAGGACCCCGGTGAACCTCATGATTCCTTTATAGAATTGTATTATAGTGTCCATTCTAATTAGAGTGAGTATTTAAATGATTCTTGTGATCAAGCTTGTTAGATTGAGGATTCTTACTTGAAATCAAGCTCTAATGAAGGTAAAAAATCAATTATTGACTTGAATTGCTTCATCACTCCACACCCAAAGAAGACTTGGAAATGAAGAGATTACTCTAATCTTGAGAGAATAAACATTAATATATTTTTATAGGATTCTATGAATATGAATACATTTATTCCTCCATAGATTGAGGTTTCTGAAAATTCTAGTACAACCTCTAGTGAAGATACTTTGAGTGACACTAGTGATAATGAATGATTTGGCCCAATTATGAGGGATGATTATCAATTTTATGAGGATGTGACCTAAGATCTGGAATCATGGATAGACGAACAAGACATAATAGTATTCTAAAGATACAAGAATAGTGAAATTACTAAGCATCTGTACCTTCAAATTATAAAAATAATGTTGATCAAATTGGTAGATGAATTTAAAAAAAATCTAAATTCAATTTCAAATACATCCCATGGTAATGAATTATTTTATTTCCATGTGTTTAAGGATTTAATTATTGGTTTTCAATGCTGTTAAAAGGACTCTCGATTTGGATGTTTGGTATTTTTTTGTTTTTCAATGTTTTCTTCTTTCACTCTTTCTCTGTGATTAGAGAGATATTTCTTCTTGACTTATTTTATTGTTGAAATCTTAGACCCTTTACCTTTCACCCAGTCACATGTTCATGTTTTAAAAATCGCATCTTCAATTGTTGATGGATGCAAAATTATGAAGTTTTATGATAGATTTAGTTTATCTATGTTAATATCTAGAATCTTGCGGGTATATGAAGTCTTTTTTAATGAATTTTTACATGGTTTAATAAAATTAATGAGAATCATAGATTTTTTTTCATTTATCACTACTTGGATTCTTTCTGTGACACTTAGATTAAAGGGGTTTTTTCTCTAGCTACACTTGGCTGAATTGAAGTAGGTTTGGATTCTTAAAACTTCATAGATAAATGGTCTTTATTATTTTGATGATTGGAGTTTAAAGATGATGATGGTGATCTTTAATAACCCATTTATAGGCTATTCACTGGAATTTAATGTTTTCTACATATTGATCAAAATATCATTGCTTTAATGATTTATAGTATATTTTTTCTTATCTATTTGTTTCTTTACTTGATGAATTTCACAAGATATTATGTTGTATACTATACTAATATGTTGATGTGTACCTATGGGAACTCCGGGAAGGGGTTATGGTTTTTTTGTGACTTTTAAGATCAATTTCTTTCTATATGTAAATCTGAATCTTTTCTACTATGTTAATTTGCTTTTTTGAACTTGTGGGATCTCCAAAACTCAACCTTACTATGATTGGACAATGCATGTAATATTTATCATGTATCTCTTGGTTGTTGTATACAACCTAGTTGATGTGTCTCATATAGGCTACATTTTTATTCCTTCAAGGAGTTAATTTCTATATAGAGAGACTATATTCATCATATTCTATGATTTCTAGACTGATGGCATGCTATTTTCTGATATGTATGATGTAATGGGTGCTTCCATTTGTTCTTTTATGAAACTATATCATGTATCTCCTTAAATTCCCTAGTTGTGTAAGCTTGTTACACCTCATACATGTATTGTGACCTTGATCTTTTTTAATATATTTCATTAGGGCATGACAAGGGTTAACAATCCATATAATGACCCAGACATGACACATATAGACATTACATAACTTTTTTCGGAATACTTAAAACATTACAAAAACATATTCGCAAAAACCTTATTAGTTTAGTGCCTTTAGAAATATGAAAACATAAACACTAGTATATGAGTGAGCTACATTATCTCCCACTAGGTTTTTAAATACTATCACCCTTCTCACATAAATCATACTTAACACATATCCTTATAACCTGGAGAATTAAACATAAAAAAGGGTGAGCTTAGATGCTCAGTAAGGGTAAAAAATGGAGACATATAAGCATAAACATGAGCATAGGGTTATGATAATGTGATCATAACATTATAATAGCATAACATATATATCAAAGATCGGAGACATAAATCATTGAGTAAATATTTTCAGTTCATAATACGTGTATAATAAGGAAAAAATAACATGATCCATGAAATTATAATATAAGAATAAGACTTGGAATTGGGGTAGACACATAATAATATAAAATCCCTATGTCAAGGCATCCTACCAAGGCCTTTGTAACATGTTAGGCTTAGGTTAATCACATGTCTACCTTCTTTAGGCTTGGGATTAACTTTTGGGTATCCCCTTATATTAGGATTGGGATATCCTCCCATATACCCTCTTGATTAGGGCTTGGGATGTCCTACCATGTACCCTCTTGTTTCGGGTTGTGTACCCTTTTTTCAAGCTTGGTATGTCCTCTCGTCTAACCTCTTGTTTTGGGCTTGGGATTCCCTCCCATGTACCCTTTGAGGTCATAAAACATTTATCATTACCTAATGAATTAAAGGGAGATATAGGTCGCACCCATATCATAATGAAATCATGTATACATGTGCCCCATAATCATAAACAATCATTTCATAACCCATTCAATTAAATGGTTTTCATAAACAAGAAATCATACTTCAACCTATAGAAAAATAAACCGGTTTTATAATCATTTCATCAAATCATAATTCGTGAAAAGAAGCAGGTTTCATAGACATATAACCAATTAAATAGAAAAGGATTTAATAAAAATTATTCCATAAAATGTAAAACATTCATATAAATAATATGAAATGATACATTGAATCATTTCCCCATAAATCCATGAGTAACACCAACGGATGTTATCTTAGATTGGGAATAATTTTTAAAGTTATTTTAAAAAAACTTTATGAGGAAGTTATAATTTCTACTTTAAAAAATACTTCTTAAAATTTAAACCCTTTTGAAAACAATTTTCATGAAAAGAAACTTTAAAACTTATAAATTAATAATTAAAAACATTTTGAAAGCCTTTTTCCTTTGAAAACTTGTATAAGAGCTTGAAAACATTTTGAAAACTATTTTTCCTTGAAAAGTTATAAAAGAAGATTGAAAACCATTTAAAACCCATTTATTTTAAATATATATTTCAAAAACATTTTCATTAAAATTAACCATTTAAACATTAAAATAAATATTCAAATAATTGATTATGGTTAAATCTGTATATATCGTACGAGTTAAAAATAGAATATTTTTACACGATAAAATGGTTAAAAATGCATCATTTGGAAAGAGACAAGAAGATTCTTTTTAAAAAATTGGTAAAATAAAAAAAAGGTAAAAATTTATTTTAATTATCATAGTATATTAGTTTAATATTCTAGGAAACCCTTTTTATAAAACATTTTTGTTTTTGAAGGAACACAGATTTCCTGCCGAAGAGAGGGTAAAGTCGGGATTTCTTAAGAAACCTTTATAAATTATATTATGTTCCAAAGAGTGGTAAAATGGTAAAAACACATGAATAAATCATTAATAACTATATTAGAACAATATTATTGATATTTCTTAAGATATGGATCATAATATTTCAACAAATTAAGAATAAACATAAAGAATCTTGAAAAGCAATAAGATTGTTTCAATAAACTCTCACCACTTAGTAAATTTGAACCATACTACCCTTGTAATAAAACAAAATTACATGATGATTAAAATATCATGAAAATAATAAGATTAATTATATAACATTTAAAATTCATTATATACACCTCATGGAAAAATATAGGCTCATAACATGGCATGTGTCTCGAAGAAGGAAAATTTAGACAAAATCACTTTGCCGATTTGGTAAGTTTTGAAACATAAACCCCATGAAATAAATTTCATAAAATTGATATTTAAATAACCATAAATTTATTTATAATAATAATATAATATATTCATGTTTATTATACACACCACACAAAAATAACGGGTAGTGAATGAAGCATGTACAGTACAGAAATTAAAAGTGAGATGAAGTTCCCTTACCCTGTGTCTTGACTCTCGTCCTACTCTTTAAAAACTATTATATAATAAATATAAGTTTACTATACATATATCACATATCCATATTATTATATATAATACCATATATGGTTTTATTATGACTTTATATTACCCTTTTATTACCAATTCTATGTTAAGGTTTCGCTTTGGTTAATATCCGCTTCATCCTTCACATGTGCCTTGATTTGTTACCCATTAGACGGAAGTGTGTATAATTTTCGGTCAAATAATTAGCATAAAAAAATAATATTATATTTTGGATATTTTTTTTATACAAGCATAGAATAAGGAGAGTGGAGGTGGTAGAGAAAGAAAATAAAAAGAAAAGAGTTTGAGGGAGGTTGTTACCTCTTAATCGGGTAACTCCTTTTGGTTTGCACAAAAGGGTTCCTTGGAAAACTATATGCCCAAATTTAGGCTTCAAAAAGGAATTTAGGTATGTTTTGAGACTATTTTTATTGATTTTATATGATCAAAAGTGGCTTGAGAGGTGTGAGGAAGGGGTAGAGTGCTTGTCTTTTTATGGTGGAGGGGGAGTGACACTCTTGTAAATACCAAAAGGTATTCAATAATGGGAGGTATCCATTACCAAATGTGCCTAAAAATGGAAAAATAATGGATTAATTTTAAATTATAGTCTAAATAAATCTACACCACAGAAAAATATGTTCATTTTAATAATCTGGTTCCTTAACTTCTAAGATTCCCAAGTTTTATTATTTTGGTTTTTATTTACGCATCTAATTTTCTAACCTAATTAATTTAACTATTAAGACTGAAATAAAGTGATATTTATTATAAAATATATATACACTGATTTATAAATATTATAACTAATTTTAAAAATAAAAATCTCATCTTTATTGTAAATTAATTCTTAAAACAAGCGCATGTGACGTGCAAAACACTGTTTAAACTCGTACCGTGCAAACAATGTTTTCATAATCTATGGGTCAATGTATTTATTATAAAAGATCAATTGGTCTATTATTATAAAATATTTTATATTTTATAACACTTAAAAATCACTTGGAAGAATATATTTATTTTTATTAATTTTAAATCATTTAATAAAATATCATTTATTATAAAATAACAGTAATGTTAATTTTGACATTATTTTTTATAAAGGTTGGGGCCAAAGCCTCATTTTTATTAATAAAGCAAAGCAAAGACCTCCTTTAACTGGGTAGAGGGAGACCCATTACATAGCTCGAAGGCCCAGTGGGCTTGTATCCCATTACATAGCCTGTAGGCCTAATGTTTTTGGCCTAATTCACATTCTATGAATAGTAACCCGGTTGCTACAATACCCGCACAGTACCGCCACCGCTACAGTTCACTGCCGCCGCAACAGTTCCCACCGATCAACAGTATCACCACTTCTACAGTACCACTATAGTACTGCTATAGTAACCTACGCCCGATGGGTTTTGAACCCACATTTTTCATGTAGTATTACGGGGTGCTTACCACTACGCCAAACCCCAACTACAATTTTGACATTATTTATTTAATTTTAAAATATCAAAATAATAATAAAATTCAAATATATTAAGTTTAAATGTGTATAACCTGATATCATAATATTTAAAAATAATTAAACATAATAATTCAATCAATTCACTTTATTTTTAATATTTATAGTATCGTTTATTTTAGTTAATTATTAACTAAATAATCACTATGTTGGTGTTTCTTAAGAATTTTATGTAACTAAATCATCCCTAAAAATTATTGATAAATTATTATGATAAAAATAAACCATTTATATTTCATAATTATATGTATAACCAAAAATAATATGTTTTTTACATATCTCAAAGTTTTATAAATGTTAAAGGTAAGGAAAGTTCCTTTTTTGTATTTTTTCTTACTTAACCATTTATATAGAGATATTCCATTTAATAATATTCTAATAACCCATAAAAGTTTAACCAATAGGGTATATGTTATAATTATTGGCATCCAATGGATTTTGGACAAGTTTCTAGGTCATTTTGGTCCTTAAGATTAAGATTTAGTCCCTAATTAAGTTTAATCTTACCTTATTCGTTGTGATTAATTTTAATCACTTTCACTAATATTTTTGGTAAAAAATTAATTTTATCTTATTAAACTATAAATATAATAATTATTAAAACCATTTATATATTTTTTTCAAAATTCAAATCACAAAAGTGTAAAAAATAAGTTAAATGCTAAAACTGCAGATGTGGCGAGAAAGCAGGTTTTTAAAGTAAAAACGTTCAAAGGTTCAACAAGATTTTATAACCAATTTCCATATAAAAATGTTTCCAATTACATAAATTGATTTAATATATTTATAATTTATCTATTTTTACTTTAAAAACCAAATTAAAATATAAATTAATATTAAAAATTATTTAAATTAAAATGTATTTTTAAACTGAAATACAGTATTTTTCACTATTCATTAAACAAATGAAGTTTATCAAAAAAATTATAAAAATTCTCCCTAAGATAATTTTTAAATTATTAATTCAAAAATTAATTTTATTTTATCAAATTCAATTTCTAAAATTTTATAAAATTAATTTCATTGTTTTTCACAATATTACATGAAAAGTAGTTCATTTGAGAAAATAGTATTTTTAAACATATAAAGACTTCACCAAAATTATATTTTTCATAATAAATATGTTTTATTTATATAAAAAAATTATAAAAAAAAATTTAAAATTATTTATTACTATTAATATTAAAAAATTTATCGGAAAAGTTATAACTATCTCGTTTAAATAATTCTAACAATAAATTATTGTTTCATAGAAACTTGGTGTTGCATGTAACGTATACCAAGTTAGTTTTTTATTTAGTGCAAGAGAAGTAAGTTTCGTGTGAAAGGAATGTTTGACTGAGTACAATTAAATACATTAACGAAAATTAATTCATTCAAGAAAAATATTTCAAAAAATCTTGGGGGTTTTACAAATCCATGACTCTCATTGTTTCAAAAAAATTATTGTTTTGTTAATATATAAGTGAGTGTGATTATATAAAATATTTAAAAAATTAATAGATTAATAAAAATGTTGAATGTTTTCTATTTACTTCTTGGTCAATTCATTTGTGTGATCACATTGTATGTTCATATTTGATAGAAAACTATTTCAGTCCCTAAAAATTTATAAAAACCCTCAAAAAAATATTAATTCATAACGCTTTCCATCATTTGTATTTGAAAAAAACCAGGTTTATGGTGTGCTCCCTAGACATAGTTGAGTTTTCCTCTTACTACTCATGATTTCTTATGAGATTGTTGAGTTGACCTAACTAAATATGGAATAAAAAATTATACATATCTAGCTTGTTATATATTTAGAGAAAAATAGTTAAGTAAATCAAGTTTACAATTTCTAGAAATTTTGAATTCACTCAATAGTTCAAGTATCTATAAGTAATTTTCCAATAAAAATTCTCCCTTGAAAATCTATGAGTAGTGTTATAGCCATATATTGTACTATTAAGAGTATTTTCAAAAATCCTTACCACTAGAATACTCAAGATACAAATTATTTTGTATCTCGTAATGAGGGTTACTAGGGTTTGATAAAATAATGGGTGGCATTTAGTTATTTAATTAGTAATATCTAATCATCAATCTGGATAAAGTAAAAATAACCTTAAGTTTTATTTGATAGAATAATTGAAACAAAAATATAAACTCACTTCAATTATTTATGGATAAAGAACCTGTCCAAACCAGCACCAATGTCCAAGTGTAGTTTTGTCACTTGAAGTACTATGATATAAAAGGAAATTCTAAGTGCTTGAGTCCCCACTACTTGTTAAGCCACATCAGAAAGAAAGGGTTATAAAAATTCTAACAAGATATGCATTGGTATCATAATGTTATCATCATTATCCAATGAGTTGTGGATATGTCAAGAAGATGTGGAGGGTTATATCTTTTTGTTACATCTCCAAGAATCTTGCGAGGAGAAAGTGAAGCGACTTATGAATGAGATGTTGATTACACAAAATATGTGTAAATTAAAATATAGATCATGATATTTTAATACATCCATTTATTATATCATTTTAAACTAATTACTTTAATATCATTTAGGATTAAAAAATAAATAACATGGTATAAATACTTAATTACCTTATGGGAATAGTTAGTGAAGTTTATAATAACTTAAAGAAAGATTAATCTTTAGTTCTTATGGTGAAAAATTTGGTAGAAAAAAAGTCCATTGGAAAGTGTGAATCCAAAGGAACATTCAAAATATCTTTCAAATAACTAAGTTTGAACATCATACAGGATGTTATTTGCTTCTCATGTCACGAGATAAGTCTATCGAAGAATAAATTAAATTAATTGAAGTAGAAGCAAGCAATAACTTTGATTTGAGTATATTCAGTATTGTATATAATGTTTCTATAATACCTCTTGATTATTAAATACAATATTAATATCACATTTTTGTATTTAAATATAGTAACCAAGTAAGAAAATAAACATTACAAGAAGTAAGGTGAATTATTTAAATGGATAATAAAGGTTTATTCTTAAGTTAGCATTGAGAAGTACACAACTTATAATTATCAAGATTAAGGGTTCTAGTTGAATTTTTTTAATTATTTTCAAAACATTTATCTCGCATATTAATTTGACACAAGGATACATTATTCAATTTTGAAATGAATGTTTTTTATGGTGCCTAATATTTAACCAATGTTTTATAAATTATTGGATTATTGAAATAACTAATGAAAATAAAATATAATACTTGGTTATACCCTATTGTGGAAAGATAATTCCCTCTCGAGTAAAACTAAGTAGTTATCAAGGATATACCCAGTAAGGTTTTAGAATCATTTCAGATAAATATCTACAGTATTATCAGAAGATATATTTGTTTATATTTGGATAATGAAACCTTTAGAAATAAATTAAATCCAAAAAGTTTTCAGAATTTGTTCAGTAAGAGGCATGAATTATTCCAAGTTTAAGCTAAAGTTAAATTCACATAATTCAAAATATTACTTTAAGTGTTTTAAGGAATTTAAAAGTGAAGTATATAATATTCATGGTTATAATAAATGAGTTTCTTTGAGACCATGTTCCAAAGAATATCTTGACCATGATTTACTCAATCATGAAAATATAAAGTGGATTTATTCCTAAACTCACACTTCCTAATACACATCAAATCAATAATGTTACTAAATGGGATTTATGATTACTATTATATAGAAACATTGATCAATAAAATATAGTGTAGAGTAATTCATAAAAACACATTCCCTTATACACATCAAAGTTATGATGCAATTAAAAGGATCATCAATACTGAGACTCATATACATTGAAAAATATTCCATTATTTTTTTGAGACATGATTCACAAATAGTAAAATTATCCAATAACCATATTTCAACTATAATGAAAAATTAATATCATATGAGTTTTAGTATGATATAAATCCATTATTTCATAAGAAAATTCATTTATATGTAAAGATTTTGTTGGGATATAAATAAACTTGAAATAATGAAAACACAATGTGCATCTAAAGTAATTATTCTAAAGTTTTCTAAGGATATTATATAAATCCAAAAGATAGAAAAATTATAGTCAACTTATATACTCTATTTCTATAAAAGGCTGAACATTTCTATTTGAGATAGTGGTAGAAATATTGACTTGGGATTATTCAATGTTGGAGAAGCACAAATATTTGGCATAGGAATAAATTCCACAAGATCTTATAGAAAAGGAATATTCAAGAGGCACATATTATGTAGAAAGGTTAAAACCATCGTTGTAGTTTTATATCACTTTGGATGGTGATAATTTATTCACTGAGAATAATGAATCCTATAAGTAAGAAATAAATGGAAATAAACTAAGATTGAAATGTTAAATTAAAATTCAATAATTTATTCCATGTATTAAATTATAGGTGTTTAGTATTTTGAATGTTTTACATCTTGATATTGTGGTGGTATCCAAGAGAAACGTTACATGGGTGGTATGTGAGTGGTACTAATAACTCCCCATCAGTTATACCATGTAATCATGCCTAACTCCATTAGAATTATACTTGTCATAGATACTTTCTATGATCATTAAATTGGTCATTGGATGTCAAGACCACCTTTCTTGGAAAGTTTCTATATGATACAACCATAAAAATTTAGTGATGCCATGGAATTCCAATAAGGGGTGAAAGTTACTAAAATTTAATTTAGGATTAAATTAAACAACAATATTATAGAATATTCATTTGGAATGAAATTTTTCTATGTATCTACAAGATATTAGTAGTAGAACCACTATTTTCCAAGTAAAATATATTGAAAACATATGGAAAATAATTGTTCATTATAATATTTAGATAAGACTATAATGTAATTAAATATCTAAATATTAACCTAAAATAAAAACCTAAGTTCTAGGTAAAAAGATCTACTAATATATATCTAAAGGGTTTCTTATACCAATTCAAAGTATATATGATGATAATGTATTGAAAAATAAAAGTTGGAAAATTTCTAGTGAGAATTGTTTCCAATGTCACATAGAATAAATCAATTGAGGAAGACATGTATAAGACATAGGAGGAGATTAAAGTGTTGAGTAAAATTTCATAAGCTCTAAAAATTGATCTATCACCTATTACATTCTATGTTCTAGATATGATATTGAAAACATATAATTTATGGTAGGAAAATATCAGTTATATCCATGATAACTATATGGTAAGTAGTAAAAACTATCCAATTGTACTTAAGATAGTGCAAGTGATATATTCCTAGTACTTAGAAATGATGGAACAGTGGTTATAAGTGGACACAAAATATTCTTACTTTAGATAAATATGATCTAATATCATAGTCAAGATAGGGTAATGAGTAATAGAATCTCATTCAAGCCATTGGTGTCCATATCTATAAATACCGAGTTTGTTATGGATTCTGATGCAGCTGATGAAGCTATCTAAAATATGAAATGATTTATTTTAGTTCATGGAATTGAACCTAGTTAGTAAAGTTTTATCATAATATAAATTATAATAAGCCTAATTTAATGTTACTAGACAAGATTTCATGTTTATATAGAGGGAAAAGGTAATTTTCTCAGGAATGTCATCTCTTGAGGAGTTATACTCAAGTAAGTGAAGTTGTAGATAACAGAGTATCCATGTAGCAGAGATGCGGTAGGCCCAAAAACAAAATACATAAATCAACAAAAGTATGATATTATCATGTGAGAGCTAAAAGGATATTTATAAATTTTTCTCTAGTGAAAGTGGGAGTATTGTAAAAGTGGGTTCCCTAGCCCCAACATGAACAGTACTTTTTATTACCCTATCATGTATACAATGATTTATACATGGTCTAAACTTACCATAATAGTGTTTAAATTTCTACGTCCACTATTTACATGGTAATTTCTATAGATTATTTTTTTGAATCAAAATTTTATAGGAGTTCCTAGACTATAATGAGAACATTGGGATACTAAGACATTAATATTAAACATATAACTTATGATCCAGAAACATTATGCTGACAAGATACAAATGATGTGTTACTATTAGGTATTGGGGCCTCATAGTCATTGATAATTCTTCTCATGAAGTTCAAATTAGTCATCTCAAGTAGATGAGATCCTTAGGAATGACCCACCAATAGTAACACTACATGTTTCATGTGTCATTGGTTCTTTCAATCTATGAGCATGAGTATTAGTCTCATGACTTAATATTATTATAAATGTGTTCCATTTGATTATGTACTATGATGCAAGATTCAAAATATGGCATTATGGTTTTAGTGATTTTAATGTCCTAGAATTTCTGTATTATTTTTTAAAAAATTATATGAAATTATTTTAAGACCACGCACTTTAACGGAACATGATTCTGAGGCCCTGTGAGCCCAGAACATGATTTTGAACTTTTTTTTAAGTTCACTTAAGTAAACGTGCGAGTGGGTTTCTCTAAATTTTGAACCAGTGCTCAGATCAAAATTATGAGGGCACTGTTGAACTCGAAACACCAAGATTCCCTTAGAAATGAATTAACTTTGACCGACAAGGTTCTGACGGAAAAGTTAATTTTTGTACTTTTCAGAAAATAATAAAATAAATTAAAAAGTTATTTTATTTTAATTTCTCACAATTGAGTGGCAGAAGAAAGCGTTGCGGTGTGGTAGTGAGGTACATTAAAGTAATCTCCTTAATGGATCATTTAATTAAAGCGTAACAGATATGTTGTTTCATAAATGAAATAATGTAACTATGCAATGTCACAGCATAATATAAATGTTGTGATATGTTTCCTTTTTATGGAATAACGCATTAGAGAATTTAGGGTTAATCGGTGGATAATTCTCTAATGAACCACCAGTGAGTTTTCTCTCCAACGAAGAATGACGAATGCTGGTGGAACATTAAAAACTTTGATGAACCTCGAAGAATGGATCTTCGAAGCAATGAACACCTTTGACTTCTTTAACTTTCATGGGTAGACCACTTCAATGTCTAACTACTTCGATGTAGGGGTTTGTTTTGGTTTATATTTTCTCTGTTCTTCATTCTAAATAGTGAATGTAGATCAACCCACGAATAGGTTGATCTGAGGATCGTCTGTTCTTGAAGGAGGGTGATGTTTCTTGGGATTTTATATTCAGCATTAGATTATTCTTAATGGAACATCATTCCTAAGCCTCCCATGTTTTAAATATCTAACGCAGAGGGCATGGTCCGACATGAACAAGGCCTGACCCCCCTTTTCCTTGTGTGTTTTTGGTGGAAAAATGTTTGAAATGGCGGAAAATCAATTTAAAGGCCTTCGTAGGGAATTTAACACCCCATGGAGGTCATAGGTACAAGTGGTGCAAAGAATGGACCACTAGAGCGGACTCGGTGGTCTGCGGAGTACTCTCTCGGTGCACCGGCGCCGCCGACGGTGCCGAAAACTAGCGGCAACAGCCGCAGGCTGGTGGAAGTGTGCCATGATGGTGCGCTGGGAGAAGCACTGCAGCCTTCCTAGGCCGTGGAGGAGCAAAAGGATCTCCATCTGTGTCGGAATCCAGTAGAGGTGGACGTGGAAAGGCCACTGCGGACTGCGGGACTCAGAGGCATGCGGTCTTTGACCGCATGTGGGAATCTAGTCTGGCCGGATTGGAAGTTCTTGTCACATTTAGGCCTTGGTCGCTTGACTTTGGTAGAGGAAATGGCCCTGTGTTGACCACGGGGCGAGAAGGGTGCCGAACGTGGCTTCCAGCTACGTCCCGACCTGGCAGACCGAGAAGGCCAATAGGTTGGACCCGCGGCCCAACAGCCAGACCGGGCCGAACCCACTGCCCAATGGCCAGACCGGGCCAGACCCAGGCTAGGTTGGGTCTGAGTCTAATCAGCATACATAGGCTGGGTTAGTGGACCTCAGGCCAGGTCGAGTCGGGTCAGTCAGACCGGGTCAAATCGAACCCGGACCCAACTTACCCTTTTTTGGAAAAACATCAATATTTTGCAAACCGAGCATCCGATTGGTGAGCCGTTTATGGTGTTAAAACCCTAGAGACAAGATGGATCTTTTGGAATACTCTATGGAGGATTTAATCAAAGTTTGAATTCAACAAATCGATTGGGTATTGGTTCTCCCATGATCAAGCGTGCTACATGCGGAAACCTTGCGGTTGGCTGAGACCTAAAGATAGCTGATGGCCGACCCTATGTGGATAGGATACTATGGCCTAGTGGGAAGTGGCTTCTATGTGACCCAGTAGGCCCATGGTGGGGAGTATCTTCTGTGTGACCCAGCAGACCCATGGTACTTGACAGGAGAAGTACCTCAGTATGGATATAGGTGGGAAGCGGCTTCTGTGCAACCCTACATGCCCACGGTGGGGAGCAAATTCTGTGTGACCTAACATACCCACGGTACTCATCAGGAATGGGTACCAAAAAAGTCCTTAGGTTAGTGGGAAGAAAATTTTGTGTGACCTGGCAGGCCCACTGTACTCATTGAGGAGAATTTCTCCAGTAGCCCATAGTGTTTGATGATGTGACTAATGGTTCAACTTTCCTACTCTAGAATATACTTATTATTATCTGTCTTACTTCATGATCATTTTTGGTGAAAATGATTTGTTTTTTGGTTGTATATTTCTTTGTGGTCTTTCCTTTGTTATTTTCGGGTCCCTATTGAGTATTTTGTTACTCACCCCTACATGAACTTCGCTCGTACATGTTGTGTCTAGTGCATACGATCGCCTCCTTGATGGGGGACTTGGTGTCTGAGGACTCTCTGGTTCCTAGTGCTACTAGGTAGATGGGACGTACCTCTATGGATTCCAGCAGATACTTTGTACTTACCCATCTGGTGGGGTTTTCGGTGGATGGCTACCTAGAGTTCCTTTTATACTTTCCTATTTTCTAGTTAGTCATTTGTTGGTTTTGTATTTTGGCACATTTTACTTTTAGTTGTACTTGTACTCAGTGGTTATTTATAGTGTCATATTTGTTTAATTTTCCATATTTGGGATGTGGTTGTGTGTGTGTGTGTGTGCGTATAGGTACTCAATAAAATGCCTCCCACTTGCAATTTGACGCCTTCGACACTAGTCGCCAACCCCTAGCCTTCGGGAGGCGGGCTGGGGGTATGTCAGGGCACAAGCCCTAGGGGATGAGTCGTGAAAAAGTGTTATCAGAGGTGGTCGGTTCTTCCTTAGAGACTGAGAGTCTGTTTTTTTGTTTTGGAGCAACAGTGTTAAATGTTTCGAGTTCGACTTTCAAATTTGGGGAGTCTAGTGTTGGTGCGGCAGCCGACGTATCCATACACCAGGACCTTGAATTCTACTTTTCATCTCTATACATGAAAACATCGGTTGCATAAGTGTCTCCTAATGATCTTTTAAAATATGAGTCATCTCACCAGGTGTAATCTTATGAATGTGGTACATCTTGATCTATTTCAGGATACCTCCACACTAACTTTCAGTTAGGCTTCTAATACGTGACCATGAAGATATCCCACCTAGCGATGAGGCGTCGATTCGGGGACCAGTGCTAGAGATGGACCTACTGGGTGGTGCACCGGTGTTTCCACCACCCATAGATTAGCATTTACTACTGGCGTTACCGGTAGCTGATGCGCGTAAACTCAGTGCCTTGCATTAGTTCTAGAGACAGAGTCCTCCTAGGTTCAGGGGAGAGACAGATCCTCAGGTCTCTAAGGACTGGATAGAGGCAGTGATGTGGGTCTTCCACTTAGTGAGAAAACTGCTTAACTAGATGGCTATCTTAGCTACAAGCCTTCTTCAAGGCTCCTCAGGAAGATTGTGGAGTCTGGCGATTTAGACTCATGATGAGGCAACCCTCACCTGGAAATACTTCGAGTGGCTTTTCCAGGAGGAGTTTTTTCCTGTGACCTTGTGATCGGTGTGCATACAAGAGCTTCTTCACCTATAGTAGGTTATACTATCAGTGGATAAGTAGTATGAGAGGTTTAAAAACCTCTCTTTCTACTCCACAGACATGGTGTGGGACCCTTTCTTCAGGGCCTGAACCATTGAACAGGGACTCATATGGGAAATCAGGGCATCCATGGTGTCTCTCCACATGTCCACTTAGGCTAGAGTGCTGGATTGAGCCCTTATTGTGGAGAGCTTCCTTGCAGAGCAGGCACCGATATCAAGATCCACCATTAGACCTCAGGTGGTAGAGTCTTCAGTGGTGAGTAGCAGGAAGAAGACAAGGGGGACCAAGTGGACTAGGTATTTTTGGGGGTGACCCACAAGACTCTAGGTTATTAGTACGTGGATCCCAGAGCTGCGGGATTTAGTAGGGAACCAGATTGTGCTTCATGTGTGGAAAAAAGCGACACATGGATCAGGACTACCGGACCCGCTACACAGACACTCAGCAAGCGTTTGAGGGACCTACAAGGTAGAGGAATACGTTCAAGTGAGGAGTTCTACAGGGAAACAGACGTGGCAGGGGACCAGGCTGAGTTGAAGGTGATGGATGATGGTTCGATCTATTAACACCACCACCCCTAGGTGGTCCACCATGAACTTAGGGAGCAGACGGATAGGGGTGAGGCCAGCTTTAGGTGATGGAGGCCTATGACCATGGTTCTCTAAAGATGATTAGAGGTATGATCAGTTTCTTCTCCACCTTAGCTTTAGTTCTTATAGACACAGTTTCTAGTCACTCTTTCCTTTCCATGGATCTCGTTCGAGGCTCGAAGATTCCGGTGGAGCCTTTGGCTTGATCCTTATTATTAGAGACTCTTACTGGAGGGGATTCGATGATTACACACTGGTGATGGTAGTGCGATATCACTTTTGGAGGTGAGAGCTTCAGCTAAGATCTCCTAGTAACAGTGTCGAGGCCTTACGATGTCATATTGGGTATGGACTGACTCTCTACAATACATGCTCTGATTGAATTTTTTAGGCACAAAGTGTGGTGTGTCTGTGAGGATGGGACCAAGTTTTCCTTTATCGGAAAAAAGGTAACCATTGCAGAACAAGATAAACTTTCTCAGAAGTGGGTGTAGCTGATCACTAACGAGTTTTCTAGCCTCACCCTCGGTGCGATGGATGAGAGGAGTTTTAGCTTTTCTGTTGTGGGGGATGAGTATGAGGATGTCTTTCTTAAGGATGTTCTGGGACTACCTTCTCACAGGGAGGTATACTTCTGCATTGACTTGTATCCCTGGACGAAACTGATATCCACACCGACATATCATATGGCTCTGATGGAGCTTTGTGAATTGAGGTTATAGTTAGATGACTTGTAGGATAAGGGGTTCATAAGGCCTAGTATTTCACCATGGGCATCCCTAGTGTTGTCTTCCAAGAAGGAAGATGGGATCTTGAGGCTGTCCGTAGACTTCTAGTGCATGAACCAGGTGACTATGATGAACAAGTATTCACTACCAAGAATTGATGCCATCTTCGATCAGCTGACGGGAGAAAGGTGGTTCTCAAAGATACACCTCAAATAAGGCTATCATTAGCTTTACGTACGGGGTGAGGACGTACCGAAGACAACCTTTAGATGCTGGTATGGCCACTATGAGTTCTTGGTGATGCCCTTCAACATGGACAATTCCCTAATATTATTCATGGGACTTGTGAATATGATCTTACATACTTACATTTATCATTTTTTGGTGGTCTTCATTGATGACATCTTGGTGTACTCAACATCAGAGGAAAAGAACTCTATACACCAGCGGATAGTCTTGGATACACTCTCAGAGCACCAGATTTACATTAATCTCTAGAAGTTCCTGTTCTGGATTCGGGAGGTCCACTTTTTGAGACATGTCATCTCGGAGGCTATATTTGCAATGGATCCGGTGAAGATAGAGTTAGTGCTTTCTTGGTAGCCACCTAGGAGCAGGATTGAGGTGCGGACATTCTTGGGGTTGGTTAGGTACTACTGGAGGTTTGTTCCTGACTTTTCCAGAGTACCATCACCTTTATCATCCTTTACATGAAATGGAAAACCCTTCTTGTGGATGGAGAAGTGCCAATAGAGTTTCCAAGAGCTATGGAGGAGACTTACGACTGCCCCCATCATGAGACTACCAGAATAGGGTGTTTGGTATGTAGTCTTTTGTGACACATTAGGGACTGGACTGGGTTATGTTCTGATTTAGGAGCAAGTAGTGATCGCCTACGGATCATGGTAGTTGATTCAGCATGGCCAAACTATGCGACCCATGACCTAGAGTTAACATCTATGGCCATTTCCTTGAATATGTGGCAACACTACTTGATGGGTTAATAGTTTACCATCTACTCCGACCACAAGAGTATCAGGTATATCTTTTCACATAAGGGCATGAACTTGATATAGTGGTGATGGCTAGTGTTCCTCCAAGAATATGACTTTGAGATAGTTTATAATCCTTGAAAGGGGAACATGTTGGCAGACACGCTGAGCAGGAGGTCTAGTTTATAGCTATTGAGTGAGGTGATGGAGTAGCTTGTCGCGATGCATATATCCTTTATAGATGATGATTTATTAGATTACCTTCATTCAATGACTATCACTCTCCCACTCTTACAGTGAGTTAGGGAGGCACATCTTATGGATGTTGACTGTGAGGCCCGACATGCTCAGATATTATCAGGACAAGCTCCTAATGGATTTTTGATGGGTGGGTAGCATGTCATACTTTTCATAGGACACATCATAGTACCAGTGACATTGTGAGGGGAAGTGTTGAAGTATTTCCATACATCCCCTTTGGCGGTACTTCCTATTATGGAAAAGATGTACCAAGACCTCCGACGTCAGTATTGATAGCCAGGGATGAAGAAAGTGGTGGCAGAGTTCATTTCAAGATGCCTCACTTTTCAGCAAGTAAAGGTTGAGAAACAAGTCCCAGTAGGCTTGGCACAGCCACTTAAGGTACTGGAATGGAAGTGGGATGGTACCTCCATGGACTTTGTGACGGGGTTACCATGCACGTCCAGGGGCCATGATTCTATCTGGGTGATCGTTGAATGACTCTCCAAGTTGGCTCACTTCCTACCCATCCGGGAGCAGGGATAGGTAAAGGGCTTAGGATGCCTCTCCATCTAGGAGATAGTGTGGCTTCGTAGGGTTCCTTCGACGATCATCTCAGACTGTGACACACGCTTTACATCCTGGTTGTATAAGGGATTAGAGGAGGTGTTTGGGACTCAGCTGCACTTGAGCACAGCCTTTCACCCTCAAAAAAATGGTCAAACGGAGCAGACCATACGGACCTTGGAGGACATACTTCGTGTTTGTTTCCTTGATTTTTGTCATAGTTAGGAGGACCACCTACTATTTTTGTAGTTTGTATACAAAAATAGATATCAATCTACCATTGGCATGGCACCGTATGAGGACTTGTATGGGTGGTCATGCAGATCACCTTTGTGTTGGATAGACCTAGGGGAGTCAGCACTCATGAGTCCAGAGTTTGTACCACTGAGAAGGTACAGACCATCCATGAGTGGATGAGAACTACACCGAGTAGACAAAAATCATATACTGACAGGAGTTGGAGACCATTGGAGTTTTATGAGGGAGACCATGTGTTCCTTTGGGTCTCACTCCGATGAGGATCGTGGAGATTTTTTTGGGGTAGTAGGTTATCTATAAGGTTCATTAGAACTTTTCAAATCCTGATCAGAGTTGGTGAGGTAGCATACCGCCTAGATCTTCAACCACAGATGCATCGAGTGCACAATTTTTTCACGTGTTTCAGTTGAGGAGGTACGTACATGATCTATCGCACATCATCGATTGGGGAGTGATGGACATTAATGATGGGGAAAAATTTGAATAATTCCTAGTAGAGATAGAGGATCAATAGTATTGGATCCTTCATGGACGGTTGATTCCTCTGTTGCGTGTTCGGTGGAAGCATGGGAATCTGCAAAAGATCACATGGGAGTGGGAGGATTAGATTTATTCTTAGTACCCCCATTTGTTTGTTTAGATTTGTTTTGGATTTTGGGGAAGTGAAGCCCTATGGTGGGAATAATGTAATGTCCCAAAATTTATGTATACTTTTTTTTAAATTATATGGAATCAATTCGAGATGACATGCTTTGACGAAACATGATTCTTAGGCTCGGTGATCCCAAAATGGGATTTTGACATTTTTTAAGTTCACTTAAGTAAATGTGTGAGTAGGTTTATCTAAATTTTGAATCGGTACTTGAATATAAAATTTTTGGGCACCATTGAACTTGGAAGACCAGGATTTTCCTAAAAAGGACTTAAATTTGACCAGATAGGTTCAGACAGAAAAGTTAATTTTCTGACATTTCAGAAAATAATAAAATAACTTAAAAAGTTATTTTATTTTACTTTCTCACCGTTGAGCAGTGGATGACAGCGATGTAGTGTGGTTATAAGGCATATTATTGGAATCTCCTTAATGTATCATTTAATTTAATTGTAATAGATATATTGTTTCATAAATGAAATAGTGTAACGATGAAACATCATAGTATAACAGAAACACTACGATGTGTTTTCTTTTTATAGAATAAGGCGTTGGAGAATTGAGGGTTAATCAGTGGAAAATTCTTTGATAAACTAATGATGAGTTCTCTCTTTAACAAAGAATGATGAACCCTGGAGGAACGTTAACAAATTCGACACACATTGAGGAATGGAGCCAGGAAGCAATGAACACCTTCAACTTCTTCAACCTTCATGGGAGGACCGCTTCAATGTTTAACTACTTCGAGGTAGGGGTTTGTTTTGTTTTATGTTTTCCTCGTTCATCATTCTCAACGACGAATGCGGATCAACCCATGAAAAGGTTAATCCTTGGACCATCCATTCTTGCGGTAGGGTGATGTTTCTTGGGATTTTCTATTCGAGATTATATTATTGTTAATGGAACATCATTCCCAATCCTCCCATGTTTTAAACTTCTAATGTGGATGGTGTGATATGATAAGAATAAGGCCCAACCCCCCTCCAACTTGTGTGTTCTTGTAGGAAGAATGTTCAAAATGGTGGAAAAGAAATTTCAAGGCATTTTTAGGGAAGGTGACACCCCACAGAGGCCATAAGTGCAAGCGGTGGGAAGAACGGACTACCGGAGTGGACCCAATGTCATGCAGAGTACTTTTCCAGCAACGAAGGCCCATGGAAGTGGTCGCGGGTGGGTGGCTGTGTGCCACGATGGTGCGCTGAATGGAGAACTGCAACTGGACTGGGCTACGACAAAGCAACAGGACTGTTGGCTTTACCGGTATCTGGTGGAGGCCTCGGTGGAGTGGCCTATAGTCGCGGGCCGTGAGACTCGGAGGCACGCAGTCTTTAACTACGTGTGGGAATTGAGGTCGGCCGGATTAGCCTAATGTGTCATAGTCGGGTCACAGTCTCTTGATCACGGTAGAGAAAACGGCCCCGTGTCCACTACGAGGTGAGCAGGGAGTCGGACGCAGCTTCGAGCTGCGTCCCGGCCTGGCGAACTGGGCAGGCCAATAGACTGAGCAGGCCAATGGACCGGGCAGCCAAGCAGGCCGGACCCACCCCAGTGAGTCAGACCCGCCTTGTCGGACTGGACCCATGGCCCAACGGGCAGACCAGGCCGGACCCAGACTAGGCCAGACCCAGGTCGAGCTGGGTCCAAGTCAGACTGTACCCAAACCCAACTAACCCCTTTTTTTGGAAAAACATCAATATATTTCAAACCAAGCATCTGATTAACGATATTTTTGCGATATTGGAACCCTCACGACGTGGTGGATCTTTCGACATAATCAATAGTGGATTTCATGAATGTTTTAATTCAATGAATGGCTTGGGGAGTATCTCTCCTAAGATCAAATATGCTACGTACAGAAACCCTATAGTTCGATTAGACCAAAAGAATGATGATGGGTGACCCTGTGTGGATCAAATACTATGGCCCTCTGGGAAGTGGATTCTATCTGACCCATAAGGCCCGTGGTAGAGAGAAGCTTCTGTGTGACCTGGTAAACCCATAGTACTCAACAAGAGGAGTACCTCAGTGTGGAAATAGGTAGGAAGCGGCTTCTGTGTGACCCAACATGCCCATGGTGGGGAATGGCTTCGGTGTGACCCAACATACCCATGGTACTCATCAGGGATGAGTACCATAGCAGTCCTTAGGTTAGCAAGAAGTGGCTTCTGTGTGGCCCGGCAGGCCTACTGTACTCATTGAGGAGGAATTTTCCAATAGACTGTGGTGTTCGATGATGTGACTAATGGTTCTACTTTCCTACTATAGAATATACCTGGTGCGATAAATATTTCTTCGTGATCATTCCTGGTGATAATGATTTGTGGTTTGGTTGTGGATTGCTTTGTGGTCTTTCCTTTTTTGTTTTGGGGTCCCTATTGAGTATTTTTTTTACTCACCCATGCATGGGTTTCTCCCGCATGTGTTGTGTCTGGTGCAGACGAATACTACCTTGATAGGGGACTTGGTGGCCCAGGACCCAGTGGTGCCCAGTGAGACCAGGCATATGGGACATACCTCTATGGCTTCCAGCAGATACTCTTTACTTACCCATCTGGTGGGGTTTTTAGCGGATGGCTATCCAGAGTTCATTTTTCACTTTCCTATTTCCCAGTTAGTCCTTTTTTGTGTTTGTATTCTAGCCCATTTGACTTTCAGTTGTACTTGTACCCAGTGGTTATTTATAGTGTCATGTTTGTTTAATTTTCTAACTTTGGGATGTGGTTGTGTGTACATGTGTATAAGTACTCAGGAAAATGCCTCCCACTTATAGGTTGATGCCTTCGGCACTAGTCGCCAACCCCTAGCCTTTGGGAGGTGGGCTTGGGGTATGTCACGGCACAAGCCTTGGGGGATGGGTCATGACGGTGAGGTATCTTTTGTTAGGTGCATAATTAGTGGTATGACTATGATTGAATAATTAGTATAGAATATTTTTCTTCTGAAAGGAAGTGATATCTCAATCCTAGTTGATCTGGATAGTAGTGACTTCAATAAATCAATGTCCATTATAGGTAAGTCTCTCTAGTTAGTTCAATGAATAATAAAACAATAAAAGATTATGACACAATGTATGTGTCCTACATTATGATTTATCATGTGACAAAGAGATTATATTACACAATGTGTGTTTGTAGGAAAGGTTTTCATTGCTATAAATTTTTGTTATCTCCTTAGGTTCCTTGATGGGTTACTAGACTTTTCTCCTAGTTTGTGAATATCTTTCACTACTATTAATATACGGTCCTAGAGAGTCACACACTTTTCATATTCAAAATTATGATCTAATTCTAATTGACTAGGAATATAGGACATGGTACTCCCCCCAATAGGGTTTGGGAGATGTTTGAGAATATATGATAACTATGAAATAAATAAATTTATATTATTTGAGTTTAGAATATTTGGTATTGAATTTACTTATTGAAATTATTCACAAGATATTAATTGAATACATGGGAAAATATTTAACCAATGAATATTATTTTAAAATTTAAAGTTTTTTTAATATTTATGATAATGATTATTCGGTTGAGTCTAATTTCTTTGTTGTCTTAGTAACATGATTTCCCATATTTTTCACCACTTTTCCTCCATTTGTGTCTCATTTTTTTAGCTGCCTATGTTCCCCATAATTTTATTGTTGGGTGGTTTTTTCGCTCGTCGCATCACCCGCTTTCAGGTTCCTTTGTTTTTATTGATTCCGAGTTCAAGACTCAGGTGGTGGTCCTCTTTCTTGATTGTTCCAGATCCTATTCCCAGGGGCCCCTTACTGATCTGGTGGTGGTACTTCCAAAACTGAGAGGCATTGTATCATCCTCTATTTTTTTGTGGTGGTTAGATTCTTCTTCAATCTCCCCTGGAGTATGTTTGGTGGGTTCATTGCCTTCAGAAGACGTTTCTTTGATTCTTGGCTTTTTGTCTTTGTTTCCTTCCTTGGTGCTCCTACGAGCGGTTCCCTCCTAGTGTTCGTGATGGTTCATAAATGGTAGATTAAGTTTTCTAAAGTTGGTATTGGTTCTTTGTTTGAAGTTGTGACAGATTTATTTAAGTGTTATGGTGTTTCCAGCAATAATGGGGTCATTTCTAACAGTGGTGGTTCGTTTAGTACTGGCGATGGTAGACGACATCAGTGGCGTCTGATATCATTGTTTGTTTGGTTCGATGATTTCACTGGAATTTCTAGAATGTTTGTAATGATGTTGTTCGGTGTGGTCTACTGGGTTTGTTCTTGGAAAAAGTCTCATTCCCCCGGAATCTTACACTTCTTAAACCCTGCCTTGGCCCCAAGTTCCATATATATCATAATGATGGAACTCGGGGCAGTAAGTCTCCTCTTAAGGCAGTAATTTGTTTTCCATTACTGCCTCACATGGGTGGTCATAATGATGTAAATAATGAATATATATGATATTTATGGAATAATTATGATTTTTAAAATTTAATATATCATATACTTATTTAACCTTTCACCCATTAAAAAATTGTAATATCAATTGTGTGTACGTGTGGACTACCACCTCCATTAAGTGATGTGATTCATTTTTCATGCATGGTTTTCACAAATTAATATATATTTATATTAAATATGTATGATTTTTATATAATTATTAAAGTTATTTATATGATATAACCATGATCAATATATAATTATCATACCCACCGAATCAAAACATATATGAAAAGTAAAGCAATTAACACCCGAAATAATGAAAATAACGAAAGATTGAAACAAATGAGTGATAAGATGTTATAATTGAATCATATATTATATTATAGATATTTAAATGGTTTAATTATGTAAATATAATAAATTTAAATTTATTATTTAGGAGGTTAAATCATGTTTAACAAAGTGGAAGCATGAGGTAAGATATTTCCTCTCGATTTCCACTCCATTGAGATATATTTAGTATTATGCACTAATTTTCATTTAAGTGGTATATATAATACCCCATTGATGTATATAACATGAATATATATTTATTCATGGTAATTAAATTTTCTATTAAATTTTATTCTTTAAAGGGGTTATAATTTAAAAGTTACCAAATTGGTTAGAATTTATTTTACAATCTCATTTTTTGGGAATGTTAATATTTTCATTAAATGAATATTATAATATATCCTTCATAAAGTCCATATATTTTATAATCCTATATATTTTTAATTATTTTACATGTTTTATTATAAATTTTCTTCTCTTTGGAACTTGTATCGATAAAATAAATATTTAAAATAAAATTCGATCTTATTTCTCTTTTTGATTAGGTATATTTTTATTCCTTGTCCATATTTTTTAAAATTGATTTCAAAAATTAGTTTTTATTTACTCATATTATTTATTAAGTAAATTTTAAATTATCATAGACTTTTTATAATATTTTAAATCTATATTTCTAATGTTTTATAAAAGGGTCATTTTTTACTTTCTTTACAAAAAGTAAAAATGGAATGTTTCTTTTTAATATGTACACAATTAATTGATTTTCCACTTTTATAAGTGTTTTATGCTATTAATCTTATTATATAAGTTTCATGTGGTTTTATTAATAAAATTATTTAATAAAAATTTATTTTAAATTTTTTTATTTCATTTTATTCTATTCGCCAAAAGACATTATTTTTTTACAAAACCTATATTTATAATGAATTGATGATCATATTTTATCTCTTATTAATTTTGGGGTCATTAAATTTCTCTTTAAACGTTCATTTTTTTGTAATCATACATCATTAGATACTATATTTCTCTTCCATGTCCATATTCTTTATAGCATGGGTATTCTTATTTCCTAAATCATAAACTATTTCTACATACAGTGTTTTACTATGAAAGTCATTTTATTAGATGTGGAAATCTTGATATTCCATATTCTTTACTCTGTATGGATATTTTTTGATAAGGAATATTTTTTATGTGATAAATTGATCATTTAATATATGAGTAATGTATTGGATATGTAGTTTTGGGTGGGTTATAGTAATAAATATCTCTTCAATGAATTAATAGTTATCATGAGATAATCCATTTGTATAGCCTTATTAAATGGGTTTTTGGTGCATACCAAACCATATTTTAAAATATCTTATAATAAGGCCTTGATCAAGATGTCCAGCATTATGCACTTAAATCATTTTGAATTCAGTTATTATTATCCATGAGATTACTACATTGATATTATCTATGGATTCATTTTGTGCTCAAGTGTTTTCAATTATCTACCTTAAAAAATTGATTATTCCTTATTTAATCATGATAGATTCCACTATAGCATCATGAATCTCAAGATTCTCCATGGATTTAAATTACATTTCATTTGGTGAATGATTTGTTGTTTCTTATATCTTTACACATGTCTCAAATGATACTAGCTTGTTATGTAAGTTATAAAGTGATATATCTACAATATTTCCTTCCTAGAGTGTCAAAACCTTTGGATTTTACAATGTTAGAAGTCTCTATAATATCTTTTTTATGATATCAAGGTAATTTATCTCATTAACATGACCACAAATAGTTTCTATAACATCAATGAGATGATTGAAAAAACCATAAATATTTTCATTTTTCCTCATCTTTAAATCAAAAAATCTATTATTCAATGATTTCAAATTAACCATTTTCATCTTGTTGTATCTATTATAAATATTAGAGTTTTCATCCCAATTTTCTTTTTCAGTCGTACAAATCATCACCTTCATGTATAAAAGCCTTGATAATTTTCTAGATAAAGCTAACTATGAATTTTCATCAGTATTGAGAAATTTTCTATGTATTTTAGTAATCGAAAATTCCATAGCATTATTGACTTGTATTCCATGAATTGTTGTAGAGAAAATATTTTTATTGATAGGCCATAAATGTGATATCATTACATTCTTCTAAATTTGATAGTTTCACCTATAGAACAACAGAACCCATTTTTAATTCATTGTGTTTTCTATGTCAAAAATGTTTCTCTAATAGATTCACCAAGAATAACCTTATGGATCTGATACCACTTATTGAAACCACAATCCCAAATACACCCTAAGAGGGGGTGAATTATAGTGTCAATTTTTTCTGATATTCAATCAGATTTTATCCTCATGTTAACAAGAATGCTTTCAACCTATCAATCTAAAGTACACACAATATCTGAATATATAAAAGTAAATAAAATAATACATAAATTTTAATTTGTTCACCACTAAGGAATAATCTAAATATTACACACCACTGATGTGTTAGCATGCTAGAGGATATTACTACTCACTAAAGATGATTATAGATTTAATAAGTGACCAAACTGATCGAAGGGTCACTACCACTTTCTCTTTATTCACTTACTTCTTTTAGAAAGATTATAATATATATATGACTCAATATCTACTCATAAAGAATTTATATGAGATAATTAACACTAAATAGAAAGGGTGTTATTATTGTGATTTAATTTCCTCTAATAAAATCTAGATTTTCAATATGTGCATGACAACATTATTATATTCTTTTAGAAAACCAAATATTTACTTCTTCCACTGATATCTATTCTTTATCAGTATACAAATTTATTCTAAAATAAGTAACTCTCTATAATTTAAAAGGTATCCTCTTTCAAATTTACATTTCCATCCAAAAAATAGGCTATTAAATTCACCAAGAATTAAATGAATTAAAGTATCATTTAAGATTATTTTAATTCCACCATCTAGATCAATAAAAATATTTAATTTTATAAAAAATTGATTCATCATGGAATAGTGACTCCCAAAATACATATTTTTGGTGTTTAGCTCATCCATATCCTTCAAACTCCGCAACACAACCTCCTTCATCACCTAATATTTTTTGTAATTTTTAACTTCAAAAAAATCTATCTAGACCATTTACAGCATAGAGATATCAAGACCATAACATACTAAACCTAAAAGAAAAAAACCTTTTTAAATTCATACCTTCACATCATCTTAACCATTTAAATTCATTCTAGTATAGCTTGAAATTCAAAATTCCTTGGTCCATGACATAGGAGACTCATTCTCTTCATTTCAATGGGGTCTAAAATTTCATATCCTTCATTTGAACCCCATTTTTCCTTCATGCCTTAAACGTAAAAATTAATTATAAAACACCCATTCTGAGCATCCAAATTCTTATAGGATAGTTCTCACACCATAACACCATAATCCATGGAATATATTGAATCAGCTCCCCATTTTAAAACACATGCTTGAACCATGATTTATACTTCCTCAAAATGACTTCCATATAAAAACATATTTGACCACAACATAAAGGAAATTTCATTTTAGAACCAAGTTGTAACTTCATATAGTAATCTCCAAAATTTCCATAACCAGGATGACCTGATCATTTTCAGATCTACCATGGCATAGGCTCTATCACTATGACATAGTGAGTTCATCCATTACTAAATTCACCTTTCATCTCAACCAATGATTCTATAAGATTCTATAATCCTTATATAAGGACAAATATCATCAATAACACTTAATTAAATCATTGATTGAAAATAAACATAATGATAACACAACCACCATTCTTCTATTATTAAAAAAATCCAAAAATAAAATAAACTAGGTTCAAAGAACTCATTTACTTCCCTAAGAGTGTGTAACTTGATAATTTAATTAATTTAAAAATTACTCTATAATATAAATCATACTTCCATGATGATATAAAAAAATAGACATTAAAGAAAAAAGTATGTGAGATGTTCCACTTGTTGAAATAAATTTTCAACTTTTGCAGTGTTCTTTCTTTTAATTCTATCAATATTTTAGTTCTTCTACCAACCCACCCACCCCCCTAAATCCAAAATCAAAAACTATATTCAGAATGAAAATACTTCATGGGATTTTATTCTCTTAAACATCCTGAATTATCCTAAAAAATTGATGATATGGGTTATTAGTGAAAAAAAATAAATCATGAATTCTTCTTTGTAAGTTGTTACTACTCCATTAAAATAAAGTTTTTTTCTTCCTTAGTCAAGGAATAAAAGCACTTGATCTTATAAATTCATAAAATCTTCCAATATTTTTATTTTATGAAATTCTTTTACCCCATGGATTATGTCTCCCCCTTAAACTTATATCACCTTAAAAACAATTTTTTGAATTAAATAAATTGTGAGAGGGATACTTCTGGATCATCAAAAAGTAATGGAATGTTGTTGGTCATAATAAACGAACCCTTTTATTAAAAATTTATTCAAATTCCTTTTTTGGTTATCCATTAAATGATACCACTCATAAAAAATTATTACCAAATATTGAAATCTACATCCTCCATTTTCTTCATCTCAATTTCTAGCTCCAGTTTGAGGCTAATCTTACATGTTCATGATTATTCCTTTATTGCATCATTATTGCATCATTCATTATTATTCCTACATGAGAGTATCATACCACCTATTTTTATCTATTTACTTATAATATAATTTGAAAATATAATTAGGAATGATTTATATTTCGCCTCTTTGTAAAACATAAATACAACCTAGGATTTGTGTATCCTAAGTGATACTTTATTCAATTTTTTATCCTAATTTTATTTAATAGGGACTTATTTAAACTTATTTAATCTCCATAAGTGATTAATTTCATTATATAATGGTTTATGTGAATAATAAACCATTGATTCTTTGTTCACACTATTTTATTCTATTATTTATTTATAGGAATGTTATAAATTTGTTTCTAAATGTAATTAATTTTTCTTCCTTTTGTACTCCCCCCTCCCCCTTAACATTGAAGTGGTATATTTACTCTTATCACATTCATCATCTTTCATGTAGTGATGTATTTTTATATTTCTATGGTTATAATAAATAAAAAATCTCCCAAAAATCCATACCTACTATTCTCTTTTCTTAGATAAGATATTTTAGTAGTTTTCTTACATTTATCTACTCCTTAGATTCTAAATATATATTCATAGCACATATCATACCTACATAGTAGTAACACCTCCTTTATTCTCTTATTTGAAAACAATTTTCTCCTGATTTAGAAAAAATACATTTTTCTTTAATTGATTTAAGATTTTTAACATTATAAATACCACTAGTTGAGGCCATCAAGTGTGGGCTTTCCAATTTATTATTATGCCTTTAAAATTTTATCTTTTTTTTGAGTACCTTTATTTTTGGTTCCTTTTCATTTAGATGGGTCCTTTAACATGGGACAAAAATATTCACTAGATTTTATTTAATCTTGAAGTTGTAACTTAAGAGATATCATGATAGATTTGAGTTCCTCTTTATTGGACATATGAAACTCAATTTAAAAATAAATTTATCTAAGTAAAACACATTTATCAATCATTTTTTAACTAAGTTTTTCAATGTATCCATTCAAGGATGACACCTATTTATTTATACTATTATTTTTTAAAAATAATTCATTAATTAATTTTAAATCCACTACATGTATAATCTCTAAATGTTCTAACGTTTCTTGTACAAATTTGATGTTCGCTTGATTGATACAAGAGCATTATATAGATTAATAATATAATGTTATTTTCACTTCAAAGTCAATTGATTTATAATCTCTTTCCATTTCCAAAGGAGAATTTGATTTTTTATATTTTCAATTATATTTTGAAATAGAATTAGATTTAGATAATTTGAAACAATCAGAAACCAACACCTCAATTGGCTTGTCTATTTTTTATCATCTTATTATTATTATTCTTTTATTTTTTTTAATAAGATAATTATATTTATCTTTATTCATGAGTAAATCAATGTCATTCAATTTTTATATAGAGTCACAACACCTTCTTTTATCATGGGTTATATATATTTCTACCTTAATGTTTACAATGTTTCAAAATTTAAGGCATAATAAGGGATTTTCTTAAATAACTCACTTGTTAAAGTATTAACTAGAATATTTTGTGCCCCAGCATCATGAAATATATATGAATTATTAAATAAATATAACTATGTATATACTTTATAATATCATCTAAAATATCTCATAGGTATCCAATAATCTCCTTTTTTCATGTTTTAATGTTAAATACATCAAAAATATGAGTCTTCAAATCAAATTATATAGGTGTAAAGAACTTTAAAAATAGATTTTTTAAGACCATGAGATCCTTTAGTGAGATATTACCTAAAATGGGGGATGAATCAGGGTATGAGACTCATTAAAACTTAATCATATTAATTTTAAAACTCTCACAGATCTAATTGATCTTGACCCCATAGTTAGTTGGGTCACACTTTTGTTCATCTTTCAATGATGAACTAAAATTTATTTATCTTCTATTTACATTAACTATATTTGATTATCAATTCATTAAAAGACACTCACAAATTTATTCCATTAAAGATATAAATAAAACATGAACACAAGATAAAATTATTTTACTTAGATACCCCCACACTAGATTAATCCAAGGAGCATATTTTTTAATGTACTGGAATCTACTAAATAAACTGTTTGGTGGAGGGTTTAGGAAAAAACGTAAATCATGTTGGAAATCCCATTAAAAGGTATAGTAATGGTTCACTACATCCCAAGTTTTACTCAATTCACTCATATCCTCTTTCTCACTTCTCTAGAAAATGAAAACATCTTTGGTACATAATCCAATACAAAACAGTATCACAGTTTTTTTTGATGCACCAAGTGTAGATAGGTTCTACTTGATCTCCATGGGTTGATCCTTTAGAAATTAGTTGTGAATATAACCATAAAAGTATAATCACCTTCCATGAGTCATCATGTAAACTCAACCTTCATTCATTGGAAATATATTCAAGGAGTATCAATGCTTCTTTCAATATTATTCATCTCTTTTTTTTTGGAATATATATCTCTCTCTGATATTGGATATATCAATATTGTTTAGAACCTCCTCCTCTAAATTTCATAGTAGAAAAATCTATTATTTATAAAGATATATTTATATATATATAATACTAGAATTCCATAATAACCTTTTATCTATTTTAAGACAAAATCTCCATGTTGCTATTATTGAAGATATTTAATTATCCATTAGTATGATGGGAAAATTTTTCATATAACTTCTTTCTTATTTTAAATAAAGGTATCTCAATATATATAGACTCCCTCTCTTATATTATTTTATCTATAATTATTGTGATAATTTTTTTTGTAAAGTCTACTAATTAAGTTGATCCAACTTCTCAAAATTTTCATTATACCTTCTCATTTCAAAATCTAACAAAATATATAAATAACTAGATCATACTATGATACTTAGTTCAATACCATGTCCATGAAATATGGTATAATTTATCATTTAAAACTCTTATAATATCATAGTGTGATACTATAATTCTTCTCAATCATATCTTAGGATATGTTGTATATCATAATCTACATCTTTTCACTTTATTAATCATATTTTATGATTTCTAAACCCATATATATAAGCTTCTCCTTACATTTACTCTTATTTATGATCCCATATATGTAATTTTTTATTTTTCTATCTAGTTTAGTTTTATGTGTCGGCCTAGGTTTACTACACCTATCAATGTGATTGTTTTGGACTTTACCAAATTTCTTCACCAGAATGACCTTTATGTGTTTGATAAATTTCATTTATATATCATAGTGCAATCCAACACATTTCTGTTTTACCATCTACTAAGAACTGATTAACTTTACATATTGAATTTATGATCCTTTAGTATTGGAATGTCTATCGTTATGTATTATATTGAATTTTAACACTTTACTATTTTTCTATAATGCAGCACTGGTTACATTTAATTATCAACTCTATAAACCTTTCATATGTAAATTTGTTAAATTATTTAATCTGACTTCTCAATAATAGTTATCCTTACATATCAGAGTAAATGGCTCTTATATATGGGACATTTCCATTTTTATAAAATCTTATCAACACCATGGTAGCCTTTATATATCCAATGGATGGAATTTTTGTATACAGGGACCTTCATGCCTTTTTCATTTTTAGTACCATGGTTACCCTTATATATTCAGTTGATAGTTCTTATATATTCAAGGAACTTACTATTATGTATCCTATAGAGTTTTTTTTCAATGTTTCATTTCTAAAGTTAGAAGGTTTTTACATATTAATTAAAATTTATTATGTATCGTTGTGAAGCTTCTCTAATATTATTCTAATACCTCCTCATCCAAAAAATATTACAAATACAAGGGGATTCTTTAGGACTTTTTCATTTTCCAATAAAATCCGTTCATGTAATTATCTTTATGCTTTAACCATGGCTTATTATTTTAGTTTTTGAAATATTATCAATCATATTTTATGATTTATAATCCTTCTAGAATAACTTCTATATATCTACTTTACTTCTAGAACATCCAGTGTCAGAATAAATTCAATTATATAACATCCCCATCTCTTCTTATAAAACATCCATAGCTCTTTTTCTAGAATATTTTTAGGAAAATAATATCTAATTACTTATTTAACAACTCAATATCCCATGAAACTTTCATAACAATTTATTATCATTCAAAATGAATTCCAACTTCTGATTTACTTCAAAACCACACACTTTTAAAACAACTTTCAAAATATCAGAACTTCCACGTCAAGATTCTCCATCACCAATACTAACATTTATTGACAATAAATACAACATAAATAACCATGATGTGTTTGATATAAATTCCACATCATCCAACATAGTTATATTAAATTTTTTCTAATAATATAACACCAAAACCAATCCTAAACTAGACGTTAATAATTTCCCCCTTTTGATTTATTATCAATACTATCATGAATCCAAAAATCCTTTGAATTATGTCATCATGATGCTTTATACTCCTATTTTGAAGTATGGATAGATCCATGTATTCATGATTATTAAAAAAAACCCTTTAATATTAAATTAAAAGAAAAAAACCACCTCATTAATGAAAAATATACAATCTTTGAAAAATCATTTACCTTGGGAAAGGGTGTAACATTCAACTCTATTATCACTCTTCATATCTTCTTGATATTAAGTAATACAAGATCCAAACCCTTGATACCTATTTTAAGTTTCTTATAGGAAGAACTTGATACTACTCTTGTTAGTACATTGAAATAATAAAATGATATTAATTATTAATTATTATAGGAGTCCCCAAAAAAGATTAATACCACTATTTACATATAATTATTCTCTTTTATATAAAAATATAATAGGGTTATCTTAAATGAAAATCATCGCAATTTATCAATATAAAAGATAAATCCATCCATATTATCCCTTTTAACTAAAATTTAGAGATACTGGACTCTCCCTTTTACAATGCACTTTAAGACTCATGAAACTTCCAACTCAATCTTCACTTATAAACCCATTTTTAACCATAATTTCATATTAAATTATCAAGCTCAAGAAATTCTTTCAGCTATGGTTTCATTATAAAATATTTTTAGTGAGTGATCTTACAACTAATCAATGATTAACCAAACAAACCTCTAAGTCTACTGAGTCGTAACACAGTTTAGGAAATGGGAGATTAATCCAATAACACTACTATTTTCTGTTGCACACACCTACTTTTATAAGTTTTAAGCATTAACACTATTAATATTATTCAAAGGATCTCCCACTATGATCTCAATCACACTTTTACAAATATATTAGTTATTTAACAATGAATTAAAAAGTGTGTGAGTCAAACAAGATTTATTCTTTAATGATCATCTCTAGACTCTGACTTTATAAAAAATATTTTCCATTCCTCTATCGAGTGTCTATCCTTAGAAAATTGGAATACTACCTTTCATATATTTATATCAAAACGCCATATGACAATCTCAACTTCACACCAAATATAGAGTTGATATTCAGTATGAGATTCATCTATCTATAACAGACTTTTATATCCTAATAACAATCAGATCATGTCACGTGTTAGATCAAAATAAGTAGATCATAAAAATCATTTTTTTGTTAATTATCCATCAAAATGTATTCTTCTATCTTCAAGGTCTGATGAAAATGGATAATATATGATCTTAACACCAACACATAAATTATACATTGATACCAATTATGATACCAGTTGTAATTTCTCTGAGTCTTCCTATTGCATTCATGTTCTTTCAATTCTAGATTCATTAAGATACCACCTTAACTGCTCCAATAATCAATTGTAACTTTGTGAAGTGTCAAAATTTCAAGTTAATTTTTCAATTCAAATTACCCAGGGATCATATCTCCCCCAAAACCTACAACACTTCAATAAAAATTATATCATTTGAATACATGAGGAGATAGGAACATACAATTTCCTTAAATTGAGGAATGTGGTTGGTCACTACAGACCACCACTTTTTTATTTTTTATCTATGTCTTTGAATTAATACATGATGATGATTTGTATATTTTTCCTCCTCTAAATATGATGGACCAAATTCGTCTTATAAGGTTACAAATAATTTTTTTTTGTTTTTGGCCTACTTGATAACTCCTTGAGCTAAGGTATACAGTCACATTGGGTCTTTAAAGGCGCATTCCTCTACACTTTTGATGAGAAATACCAAGCCATGTGATCATATACACCATAATAGATTTTGTTTCCATTGAAATAAAACCCAATATGTTGAGTTCTAATTGGATATATTTATTGTTACTATACCTTCTGATACCTCTTGTATATAGAAAACACACTTTTAGTATGTCCCATATTCCCACAACAATGATATTTAATCTGAGGTGTGTTTTTGTGTGTTTTTTATATATCTTATGTAGTTCTAGGGGTATTATGAGTGTTCTTTTTCTGATATTCACCTAAATTAACCATTATATTTATATTTGATTCTTGTGACTTAGTAGAAACTTCTACTTCATTTTTCTTGCAATCAATTCACACATTATCTTTTTTCTAATATGTATTTTTATTTTGAGATAATCCTAAAACTATCTCATTAAACTTCCATGTTTCTTCCTTAGCTTCTCCATAGATGATTCAATTTTATTTCCCAATTTCATACCAAGATTAAAGATTCTCTCTTGATCTTCTATTTTACATTATAGAACAATAAATTATCCCTAAAACTCTATTATATATTTGACTTGATTTTTCATTTTGCTAGTAAATCCATTGATAATCTAGTTCTTCTCTTAAATCTTGATGTTTTACTCAATAACCTTCTTCTATAATTTCAAATTTTCATATTTAAATTTTTCAATTTTTACCTTAAACTCATACTTTTATTCTACCTATTTTTGCATGTAGAGTTTGGAATCATGAACCAATCCATTAAATTTATTTATTTTAGATATCTAAACTTATTTCTCATCTATCATAGCCTCTATTACTCAAATTTAAGATCAAATAACCTTTTTATTTCTCCATATTCATTTTTTTTTTGTGACTCGTCTATAATAAAAAAGATAATATCTTATGATGGGTCTTTACTATCTTCAATTTCTTATTCTTTTATTCCTTATGATCTACTTACATCTAGTTAAATTGTGTTCTTCTTATTAATAAATTTATAGTTATTATTATTCCTTCCCTTTATTTTATTTAAATATTTCCTCATGGTATGTTCGCCATCCTAATCATCATCTTGAAACTTCTTGGGATATTTTTATATGAGGTTCCTAACCTTTATACACTAAAATCATTAGAGTGAAAGTTTACCTTTAAAATTTTCTTTTCTCCTTTTCAAATTATACTAAAATAATGATAATAATTTATAAACTTTTTTTCTTTATCCTAATTTATTTCTATAATAAACTTCTTTAATTCCCTTAATTACACTTCCTAAAAATTTATTTTTCCTTAGTCTCCTTATTAGGGTTATTTGTATTATAAGCAACAAGAGTAATGTGAAGACTATATAATGTCATCTCCTTTGAGTATTTATCCTCAAATATTGAGACTTTCTAATTAAATTATGGTTTAAATATTATCAAGAAGTTCTTGATGATTTTAACATCATTAATTATTTCTTCAATTCCATGCATATATTCTGCAAACATATTTACCCAATCAAAAAACGAATCAACAGAATTATTATGGTGTATCCTTGGGTCATTATATTTGTTCTATAGAACCTAAAATTTAGTTTATAATGATTTTTAATCACCTTCATATATATTTATAATATTTTCCCACATAAATTTTTAGGATTTACATGGAATCACCTTCATTTATATTATGTTGTCTATGGATCCCCCAAAATCATTGGTGCTATTATCGTTAGTATTCAATTTTTTGTGATCATTTTCTGAAAATGATTCACATTCTATACTAATTAATATTCCATTAATAAACCTTCTATAAACATATAAGCCTAAATACTGGGAGTAGTGTTTCATTCTATTCTTATATAGTTGAAAGTTATGTTCATAAAATATTGGAATCCATTTGTGATTTATAGGTTATGTGACTTCAAAAGAATGTAAGGAAGGTAATAAAACTTAACTCTAAGAACCAATTTGATCAATTCTAAGTAAAAAATCCAATAAGAAGCCTATTATTTGACACCACTTGTTATTCCTATAATGGTCTTTAGTGATAAATACTTTGATAGGGTTGAATCATGTTATGAAACTCATTTAAACTTAATCCTACAACTCTAGCCATCCTAAATAATATTGAACACATAGTTAGAAGGGTAACACTTATGTTCAATATTAAATGATTATATAGTCATTATTTATCTCATATTTACCTTAAATAGATTTGATCATCGGTTATTTAACCCACACTCACCAATTTATGCCTTTAAGAATATAAATAAAACATGAATACAAGACACAAATATTTTACACGGTTCGACTACACTAGACTAATACAAGGAGAAAATAATGCTAATGTGTATATGTAATTAAATTTACTAAACATGTTATTTAGTTTATGGTTTATGCTAGGTCACTCCAAGCCTGGGGTCACTCCCATTACAAGGTTTAGGGATATTTCACTACCTCCCAAGAGTCACTCCCTTTACTCCTCTCCTTGTTCTCACTTCTCTATGAATGGAAAATAGATTTTGAATGCATGAAAAGGTAAAATATTATAACCAATATTGTTGATTAATTGAATATATATTGGTTATATTTAATCTATACATGTTTCTCCTTCACATATTGTCCATGAACATCATCGTAACAATATCATCACCTCTCATGAGTCATTATGGAAACTCTACCTTCTTTCTTTACAAATATCTTCAAGGAGTTAGAATTATTCCTTAAATATTATTCCTCTATTATTTTATAAAATTTCTCTATATATATATCAAATATATAAATAATTCTTATCTCCTTGACCTCTACATTTCACAGTGGAAATATCCATTATTTATGAACATAGATATCTCTACAATACCAGAACTTTGGAACCTATTTTTCTCTATTTTAAGAGAAATTATACATGTTTCTCTCATTGAATATCTTGAATTATCCATGATTATAATGATAAAATCTATCCAAAAACATCCTTTATATTTTTAATAAAGTTATATCAATATGTATGGACTCCCTCTATTTCTTTATTTTATCCAGAACTATTGTGAGTAGTTTTTGTGTGACATATTCTAATTGAGTTGATTAAATTATAAAACTTTTCATCATACCAACTCATTTTAAACTCTAACCAAATATAAAAATAATCAAATCATATCATGATAATTAGTCAAATACCATATCCATGAAATACTATAGAATATATCATTTAAAACTCTCTGAAGATCATAATTTTATGCTCTAAATCTTCTTGATCATATCTTATGATATGTTTTATATCATAATATGTGTCTTGTCACTTTATCAAATTGTATTTCATTATTTATAAACTAGATGTATCATCTTTAGTATATAGTCACTCTTAAGTATTCTTCCTTGTGTGGGAATTTCCATTTTTTCATATGGATTACTTTTATGTATTGACATAGGATACCTTTACATATCACTATGAGTGTTTAAGAATTTTCCAAATTTCTATATATGAATGACCATTACATGTTAGATTTATTACCTTTATATATCACAGTGTTTTATGATACTTTTCCATTTTCCTGTCTGCTCAATGCAAGTTACCATTATGTATTAAATTGAGGATCATTTCATATAGGCATGGTAACCTTTATGTATTATAATTCATTAAGAAACATTATCATTTTTTCAAGATGTAGCACTAGAAACCTATATGTTTTAACTTTGTGTCCCTTATATATGATACTTTGTCAAATTATTGACTCTATTTACTCAGTAGAGGTATCCCTTATATATCTGATTAAATAACTCTTATGTATAAGAATTCACCATTTTTTCAAAATATGCTCAACACTTTGGTAATACTTAAATATCTAAATGATGACCTTTATGTATACATGGAGATTCATGCCTTTTTTATTTTTAGTACCATGGTTACCCTTATGTATTTTTTTTGATGGAACTTATATATTAAAGGTACTTCATTTTACATATCCTTTCAGGTGGTTTTCCGTTTCTTAATTTCTACATTATATAGTGTATTATATATCAATTCAAATTTATTATGTGTAATTATGAAGCTTCTCCATGACTTTTCCAATTCTGTCTCTTCTAGAAAAAATTACTTATACATGGACCTTCTCTATGAATTTTTCATTTTCCAATGGTCTTTATTTTTGGTTTTATTCTTATACTTTCATTTTGGTTTCTCCCAATAAAATTTAAAACATTATCAATGATATTTTATAGTTTATAAGGCTTTAAAAATAACTTACAAACATCTAATTAACTTCTATAATTTCCACACCTAAAATAAATTCATTTTTGGAACACCATTATATCTTTTCTCAAAACATCCACAACTCTTATTTTGGAATATTTTCTAGAAAATTGATTCCTCGTGACTTCTACAACAACTCAACCTATAGTAAAAATTTAGAAAAAAACTTACTTCTCATTTAAAATTAATTCCAAATTACAATTTTCTTTAAAATAATCCACTTCCAAAACAACTTTTGAAATATCATAAATTCCTCATTAAGATTATCCATCACCAATGCCAATATGTGTTGAAAATTTAACCAACACAAATAATCATCATGTATTAAATACAAATACAACACTATGCAACATAGTTTTATTACATTGGTTTCCAATAAATCCAATATCAACACCAATCCTCGATCGGATACTAATAATATTTGATATATTGAAATATAAATCTGATACTTTTAGATATAATGTAACTTATTGAGACTACTGAGTTAATTATTAAGATATAATGTAACTAGATAGGTGATTAATTAGGTTTATATGAAAATTAAACATTTTATTTTAATCCTCACCCATCATTGGATCTTTTTCCTATGTTAGCAAGAATGAAGTCACAATATATCAATCCCTCAATGTATTTATGCCAAATATAAATCCAATAAAAAAATAAAAGCTTATGATGACATAATGATTTACTTTTTTCGCCAATATTAGGCTATATCCAAGGATAACACACAAGTTGATGTGTTGGTGTACCAAAACTATATTAATAATTCATTACCTTTGTGGATATAATAATTTAGACAAGGCCACTACTCACCAGGGGTCACTTCCTTCAAGATTATTTAAGGATGGAACACTACCTTACAAGGGTAATTCTTTTTCTCACTCTCTTTACACACTGCTTCAAATAAAAATACACACAATATGATCATGAAAAACTCTAGAAAAAAAGTAAAAAATTGCATATATTTCACTGAAAGTCAACATTTGATGCTCTAATTTCATCTTATCACTACCTCATTTCTTCACATGCTGGATATGAGCAACTCCATAATAGTAGAGTTTTTTTATGTCTATCAATCAATCCTCACAATTGTATCATCTTCCTACATCAAGGTTTCTTATTAAATAAATCCATGTTAAGGGAATTGTCTTTTTTAACCTCTTTCTTCCTATTTCTATTTCACTTCATCATATATGTCAATTAAATTATTTGTATGATCCTGTATCTCAATAAAATAGATCTACTAATATTTTTTAGTTTTATATTTATTCCATGTACATCATCTATATGTAAAATGTATTCAACACTTATACATAGAATTAAGGGATATAATTTATTCAATTCATTATTATATGTTCCATTTCCAAAATAATGTAGATATTACATCAATAAATTATCCTCCAATAGTGAACCATATCTTGGTTAAAATATTTATCTTTCCTCTAATGGATTTGTTGGAAAAAATACCATTATATATCTTTTTGGGTTGTGATTCATGATAATTTTTAATGAATGGTGTATGTGGGTAACAAAAAGAAATGTATATCATCATAGATAAGGATAAAGAGGTTTGTAAGAGGAAATACGGAGTTCTATATAGAATAAAAAACACACTGTAGAATACAAGGTTACCTCATGTAATGTTTTGAGTGGTTTTCGGACACTCTTTCATATTAAAGGTGACTAAACCGGAATGGAGGATCATTCTATAAAGAATCACAGGGGATTTTTTATGCTTTTGTTAGGGTGGTCCATATTGTTCCATAGAAGTAGTTACACTTGAAAATGAAATAAAGGGGGTCAGCCCCTAGCTGAACAACTAGATCAAGGCCAGTGCTAGGCAACAACAAGATTAACAATCAAGGAAAACATGGGAAAATATAAGAGTCACATAGATAGTATAGTTTAGAAAATAGTTGATAAATAAAAGCCTAAATAAGGGTGGAACTAGGTTTAGTGGTTGTGGAATGATGCAGCACCATAGGAGTTCAACGCTCTATAATGGAGAATCCAAAGTAATGAAGCATTGTCCACCTGAGATATACTTAGATGTGGTATTCATCATATATGAGGTAATATTCAAATGATTATATCCACACCACAATATAGATTCGATTCCATAGAGGGTGATCATATGAACTTCATTGTCTCTACCAATTTAGGGAAGTCAATATTGTGGTGAAGGCATTGTTCCATAGAGTCTTTATATGATGAACATGATGGTTTTTGGTTCCTAGGTATTTTAATTTCATGGAGTATTTCCATGCCACAAGTGTAGGTTGTATGGATTTCTTTTTTGATTTTATATTTTGGATATTCCCACAAAATAGGATCCATCCACACCATAGTATAATAAATCAATGGGTTGGCTATGATATAGAGGAAAAATACCATGCTATAACCATTTGTAGATTGAGGGAGATTGTTAGAATCACATCAAGATTGTGGGAGAATCAAATAGAATATTTTCAATAGATTTTTTGGATTCGGTATATAAGTAATAACCACACTATAGAATAGATACCCCACTATAGGTATAGTAAATTTAAGACAAACCATGCCATAATGAAGGGTTCTACATCATATTTAGGGAGTTTTCCAGTTACAACTAGAATTTAAATTTTGATGAGAGATAAAGAATTTATAGGGTTTATTTGACTTAATTGGTAAGTAATGACCATAATTAAATATATGGTGAACTTATAATGATCCCAAAGTATTTTTAAATGGTTAATTGATCCTAACTATTGGATTAAGGGTTTGATTTTAATAATATTACAAAAAATTATTATAAAAATTAAATAAAAGGAAGCATGGATAGAGAGAAATTCTAGACATGTACTATGAAGAAAGTAAAGGAGGAGAAGGGACTTCCAAGAGACTTATAATTGAAATTTTTTTAAAGTTATTTAAGTTAAATAAGGTAAAGTAAATTAATATACTACTATTTTTGTAACATTATTCACTTTTCATAAATATTATAGATAGTAGTTCTTGGAGAAGTAATGTGTTTCCAGGGAACTTGAGAGAGGTCATCCCTCTTCTCTGTGAAGCATGTAAATTATAAGGATTAGATCTAATACTCAAAACTTGTAACAATTAAGTGATATTTATTGATTTAGGTTCATTGTCACATTACCATTGCATTCTCCTTAGATTATCCAGATTAAGGTGAACTAAGTAAAATCTTTTATATCCCTCCTTTGTTACTGTAACACCCCAGGTAAATAAAGAATATTACATTTTCATATTTATCCATATTTGTGAGTAAAATATTAATATGACTTTAAAGTGGACGCTATGCTCGATGGCGTACCCAACACGCAACAACGAGTTTCTTGGAAATCTTACGTTGCACTCTAATAATAAAATAATATTATTTTAAATGGAAGTTAACATGTAGCCGTTGTATTGGCGAGAATGGATAGAAATAACTAAAATATGAATATATATATTTTTAAATGTTTTTACATTTATTCAATAAACGATAAAGGCTTAAAATACGGAAAGAATTCAATTTTAGGCATTTATACCCTAATTTTTCACTAAAGGTTCACTTATCACCTTTTGATGGAGAACCGTCATTAAATATAGTTTTGATCACTCTTTTACATTATTTTGGACCAAATATAACTCTTCTTTAGAATCGGGACATCAAAATTTACTTTGTGTAAATTTTTGGTATCTTTCCGATAAAGTTCATTTTTTTAATGAATAGTGTAAAATGTTGTAATTTAATTCAAAACCTCTTTTTAATCTAATTTATTTATATGATTAGATAATATTTTGAATTGGTTTTAAAATGAAATTAGAAAATATTTTTACCATTAAATCAAATAGTGGTCATTGGAATTAATTTCACTTTGAAATCGGGCTTAAACTAGTATCAATCTTTTGATACTTATTGTTTTATGAAAACACGCTATTTGTCATGACAGCGGGAATTAATTATTAAATTAATTAATGTGACTTATATGTTTTGAATTTTGTAATATAGACTTCATTTTTGAATTCGGAATATCAAATATAGCTTAGGGTGAATTTTTGGTATTTTTCTGAAAAACATCAATTTTTGATGAATAGTGAAATCACTAAGTGGTACTTATAAAAACTGATTTTCCATTTAAATGAAATTTTGCCACCTTTGTGTATATAATTTCAAAAATCTGACATATACGGTTGTCATTAAGAATTAAAATGTGGTTCAATGAGATAAAAGTAATTTTTTGGTGAATAGTAACTTATTAAGTTTTTAATCGCGATTACAGGTAATTAGTGTAATTTAAGGTAAAAATGATATTATAAAAATGTGAAAACACCATGACACTTGTCCTACACCTATTGGGAGAGTCATGTACGACCAAGGAAAGCCATGGGTCAACTTGGGGACCCCATGGAGCCACTTTAGTTGGAAAATGACAATAATATATTTTTATTTAATGTTAAAATTAAAATGACACAAACATGAGTTGTTTTACTAAAACAATTTTTAAATGGGGTTATACAAGTAAAAAAGTTTGACTATAAACATTCATTAGAAATATAAAAAGATTTCCTACATCATATTATTTTTTTTATAATTTTAAGACATTAAATAAATTAAATTATTTATGACATCATGATGATGCAGCGATGACCTCATTATTTAACGATTTAAATAAAATGGAAAGATAATGTAATATCTAAGACCTACACTTGTCCAAAAACTATTGGATGGAAATATTTAGAATCCTTACCATCTTATATGAGAAATATATCAATGTGGGACCTTAGAAATTCGAAACACTTTTGAAAATAAAATAATAGTTTCATGATTTCCAAAAGTGCCCCTCCTCTCCTCTTATAAAAGGCCCCCACCTCTACCTCATTTCACACACTCCTAAAGCCTTTGTCTCGTCCATAACCTGCCCATTTAATCTCTCCACATCCCTCTCCTCATCCTATAGGATTCCCTTTGGGCATAATCCTTTCAAAGGAAGCCTTTAGTCTCAAATCAAAAGGAGTTACACTTTTAAAGGTAATTCATTCTCTCATGTTCATTTGTTTTATTTTGCTTCTCCAACCCCCAAAGCTCTTTTTATTTACTTATTTTGTAACAACACCAGTATCTTCAATATATTAGGATGTTGTTATATGATTTATTCAAGCTACACTCTCACACAACTACATCAAATGGTTAAAGAACATACGGCTTCCGTGGATGGAGAAATTCTGCCTCCCGAAACGATGATTGTTCAATACTCATCTAACACCTTCAAAGGTGGACATTATGATGTCACTAGTTTTATATATGATATATAATATGTTTATTATTTACTTAAGCTTCTTTATTTTTCGTTTTTGGCTTACATTTATGGCTTCCATTATGGGTATACGCGATACCTTCATTTTAGGAAGTGCGGACTACCGCCCCCTGAAAGTGATTTGATTCGTTAATACCATATGTGGGATGTGTAAAGGATAAAGTTAATTATATTATATATGTTATTATACTGGAATTATAATATACTCTTATATCATTATGATTCCATTCCATAAAATACGAAATAGAAATGGAAGTAGCGTTCATGCGTACGTACGGCTTACCCTCTCCATGAACGGTGCATGTCATTTCTTACCTCTAAATGTGATGTAATATTATAAATACAGGTATATTATGAATATATATGATATATATGTTATCCAAATAATTAATATCATTCTGGATATAATGAACCTTTGACCAAATTAACAACATGTAAGTGTAAGAAGTCTATTTTTGACTTAAGAACCAAATACCGACAAAATGAACATTATTAACTTAAATGATTACATGATGTTCATAACATGGTATAAAAAGGGATAATGAACTTGAAAAAGGTTCCTAAGCAAGTATAGATTAACTCAAGTTTATTATTCAGGAGATTAAAGAACGGTCTGGTCAAGTCGGATACGAGGTAAGGGATCCTACTCCTCTCTTTCTTTATAAGTACACTTCTTTATGTCATTCCTTTTAAATCTCATATTTCTTGTTATTGGGATGTTATTTTATATTAATATTGCTGTAATTTTTAGGTTCATGTGATGAGAGACCCTATTCTCTCTCATCAATCCATTTTGGAAGTTTTGAGTGGCGTTGTTAGGCTGCCGAGTTTTCGTAAGGGATTTTTCATCTCACTTTAATTCCCGTGAGATTTATGCTATGTTTGCCACAATTTCCTTTGAGTGGTGTATGTACTGCCCATTATTTTAATCATTGTGTAATATACATTCTTTTATGAGTATTTACATCAATGTTGTATTTTCCTTCTTTCACGAGGTGTATGCTTCGAAAGATACCCATGTCGGTAAGGGAACCTTTCACCCTCTTCTTTTTAAAAGACTTAGTTTGTTGGGTCTTTTAATTTACATATTGTTGTGTTGGGATATGTTCTAATATATCATTATTGATGTAAATTTTATGTCCATGTGATGAGATACCTTTTTTTATCTCTCATCAACTCATTTTGATGTGACGCCGTTAGGCTGTCAAGGGAACTTCTTAACCCAATTTCGATTTCTTTGGGTTCAACATGTAGTTATTGAATATGTCATCATTTGAATATGTGTGAATGAACTTTGATTTTTTTACACTTAATATCCACTTACATTGGGTGTATTTATATTTTTCACACATAATTATGATATTGAATTATCCTTAATTTAAGGATACCTTCTTTATAATGGATTTCATCTCATTTTACATTTCTTTTTAGACTTCATTGTTGTTATGCACCAATTCACTCTTATATGGTGTGTATACTGTCCTTTGACATATTATATCATGAATACCTTTATTCTCATGATATTATAAAGTTCGAATTAAATTTTATTCCGCAATTATTTTTATTCAAGAGTCTCTCATTTTGTTAAATACTCTTTAACAAGAATATCGTTTTAAATTTTTTAAAGATTTATTATTCTAAATATTTATATTTAATGTCCATGTTTTCAAAATGGTTTTCAGTATTTATTTATATGGACATTAATGTCTTAAAATTATAATTCCATTAAAAGCTTCAAAGTGGTATGGGACACTTTGATTCAAAAATCTATTTTAAATGGTTTTTGAAAATGGATTGATTAATTCAATATCTGGGAATTAATTATTGTGATTGTAAATGAAATGTTGTTATTGAAATGTTTATATTTTCAATATTTTATGTGTAATAATGGTACTTGGACATTATGACGGGTGGTGCCGTGAATACCAGGATGGGTGGTTACGTTATAACCTCCAATGCATTGGGTATGGAAGTCGGCCGTATGGCTATTCCATTAAGTATGTATGGAAATTGGCCGTATGGCTATTCCATTAAGTGATATGTGTGGAGTCGACCGTATGATTATTCCACTTAAGTATGTTTATGTCCCAAGTTACCTTTATATATGTTATGTGTTCTTTATATGGGTTTTATGGTAATCCTTTGGTTACAAAAGGTAAGTTATGATACTTTATTCAGTGAAGAGTTTTTACTACTTCATGAAGGTGAAGGTATTACTTTGGTAGAGTATACATGGTTTACTTGATGTTTGAAAAACTAATAGTTTTCATTCTTTGTGTATCCCTTACTGAGCTTTTTATGCTCATCCCAAGTTTTTGAAATGTCTTTCATAGGTCACGGGGAAGGTACATGATAAGATGATAGAGTCAAGGATGTGTCAAGAAAGAATCCAAGTTTTATTTTAAATATGTTTCCGTTGATGGGAAGAATGAATCCTGTCTTTTATGTAACCACTTTGTTTAAAGGTGGAATGTAATGCAAGTTTCATGATCTAATTCTCTAAAACTCTAAACCTGAAAAGATCCTCAATGTGTAATCTTGTGATAACTCAAGGTTATGTAAGGTTTAAGGCTGGGGACTTATAGTTGGTATCATAGGTCGGTTTAGATAAATTTTGAGGTTAGGGTATTCTTTAAGCATAAGTGGCATTACCATAATGGTTAGGATTTCAGAAAGAGTCTTAGTTTTAGATAAAGTGAATGAGTAAGTATATCTTAGTGTTTATCTTCCTCATTAGTACTTGATGGTTTTTTTTATATACTCACAACTGACCTTTTTGGTTTTAGTAAATGGCTGGATCTAGCAGGCACCAAAGTAACAGTGGATGTGAAGGAAACTGTGATAGTTTTTTGAGCAAGAAACTGAATGATATGGGAGCTGGAATGAGAAATCTTATGATTATCCTCAACCAACTATCTGGAGTCATGATTGACCACCTAAACTTTGGTGATTTCTCTAAGGAATCATATATACAAGAAACAAATCCCTACGGAAGTATTGGTTATAATCATAAAGGTAAGTGTGTTCAAAACCCTATGTGTCAAAGATGTGGAAAGAAACACCTAGGAAAATGTTTCAAAGGGATAGAAATATGCTATAGATGTGGAAATGAAGGTCATAAATCAAGAACCTGCCATGGAAAAAGGAAGCATCTAGTTGACTCGAGGAAAGGGAAAGAAGTTCTTTCTGAGGGATCAATTGAATGTTTTAAATGTGGTGTGCATGGTCATTATGAAAACACATGTCCTATAAAGAAGTTTCGTGAATGGGGTTACCAAGAGCATAAAAATGTTCGTTTACCAATACCTAATGCCATTCTGATTGAGGATGAAGAAACTGACAATGACCAATCAAAGGTATGTATTATTTCATGACTATTGTTTTCCTATTTTGGAATCTTAGGATATGATTCATGATTTTGTTTGTAGGAAAGAGGTATATCGGAATAAGTTGGAAAGGAATGGTTAATGGATCATGAAGAATGTTGAATGAGTAAGATGTCAACATATAAGGGCTTCAAGAGTTATGGTGAAATTCTTAAGAGTATTAAGTCTCTTTTGATGATGGATTACATTAGAAGACTTTTTATATTATGTGTAACCCTGATGTTTAATACAGTCAAATTGTATTCAAGGAATAGTTATCTTTTCTTTTGTGGACATAGTTATAAAGAACCATTTGGGTTTATATGATCCTTACTTTTGAGGTAATTATGGGTTACTATATGATTGAAGAGAAAGGCATGAGATAAATTTGAAGTTAAATTATGTTATGGTTATTTTTGATGATTTTACCCCTTTTCGGGGAATGATTTGAGAATTATATAGTTTTGGAAAAAGGACAACATGCAGACCGTGTGACTACCCATCACGTCAGACAAAGCTGCGGGAATCGAACCCACAACCAAAGTGCGACTGGTATTTAACGCCTACCACTGGACTACGTGAAGTCCCTGGTTAGTTTGACTGATTCTTTTCAGTTATATGATTTTATGAATTAAGAGTAAGTTGATTTTGGGTTATTTATTAAAATGATTAACCTATCATGTAGGATATGTGATTAGGTTAATTACTTTTCAATATGAGACTTTAGGAGCAACTGATGTTGTTTGGAGATAAATGTTACGATTTAACTTGGAAGACTATGTGACTAAATCCTTCAAATATTTGGGTTTCAATCTTAGATGGGTTTACTTTGAAGAATTTTATATACAAATTGTTTATCGAATGATCCTTGTTGAACTTTGGGTTTTGTTTGACAAATTTTGGAGATTAAGCTTAGATTTTCTTTTTATAAAGGGTTATCCTTTTCTGGTTATCTGATCTTATACTAGCTTTTTTTTTGTTTTGGTTTTGGTTAAAGTATAAAGACATGGGAGATATATAGTTCTCTTTTGTGGATTAGGTGACTCTATAGAAGTTGATCATAGTACTCTTAATGCGAACAAGTCTTCCTAAATACTCGTCGTTTGGGGAAAACATGAGTTTGTGTAAGGAATCTAATAAAATTTGAAAGTCAACATGATGAGTGATTATGTTTCCTTATTAATAAATTCCTCAATAAAAAGTAACTTAAAACAAAAAAATTTTCTATTAACTTTTACTACTGGGGAATCGAATAACGTTTAACCCATCACAAGTTTGTGATTTTCTCATGGTTAACTTTCTCCTAAACATGTTTTCTATCACTCTCCATCAGAACATGACCCTTTGTTTTTTCCTCCATGTCCATATTTTCATACTTGGAATCCTAGTATGGGTTAACTCAGGTGACATTTTTACTTCTCTCCCATTCTTTTAAAGTGATTGTTTTATCGACTCTTGTTCCGATGTGGGACTTTCAAGGATGTTTCCAAGCCCAATTTTAAAATTGCGAGGACGCAATTTCCTAAAGGGGGGAAGGATGTAACACCCCAGGTAAATAAAGAATATGACATTTTCATATTTATCCATATTTTTAAGTAAAATATTAATATGACTTTAAATGGGACGCTATGCTCGATGGCGTACCCAACACGCAACAACGAGTTTCTTGGGAATCTTACGTTGCACTCTAATAATAAAATAATATTATTTTAAATGGCAGTTAACATGTAGTCATTGTATTGGCGGGAATGGATAGAAATAACTAAAATATGATTATATATATTTTTAAATATTTTTACATTTATCCAATAAACGATAAAGGCTTAAAATACGGAAAGAATTCAATTTTAGGCATTTATACCCTAATTTTTCACTAAAGGTCCACTTATCACCTTTTGATGCCGAACCATCATTAAATATAGTTTTTATCACTCTTTTACATTCTTTTGGACCAAATTTAACTCTTCTTTAGAATCGGGACATCAAAATTTACTTTGTGTAAATTTTTGGTATCTTTCCGATAAAGTTCATTTTTTTAATGAATAGTGTAAAATGTTGTAATTTAATTCAAAACCTCTTTTTAATCTAATTTATTTATATGATTAGATAACCTTTTTAATTGGTTTTAAAGTGAAATTAGAAAATATTTTTACCATTAAATCCAATAGTGGTCGTTGGAATTAATTTCACTTTGAAATCGGGCTTAAACTAGTATCAATCTTTTGATACTTATTGTTTTATAAAAACACGCTATTTGTCATGACAGCGGGAATTAATTATTAAATTAATTAATGTGACTTATATGTTTTGAATTTTGTAATATAGACTTAATTTTTGAATTCGGAATATCAAATATATCTTAGGGTGAATTTTTGGTATTTTTCTGAAAAACTTCAATTTTTGATGAATAGTGAAATCACTAAGTGGTACTTATAAAAACTGATTTTCCATTTAAATGAAATTTTGCCACCTTTGTGTATAGAATTTAAAAAATCCGACATACATGGTTGTCATTAAGAATTAAAATGTGTTTCAATTAGATAAAAATAATTTTTTGGTGAATAGTAACTTATTAAGTTTTTAATCGCGATTAGAGGTAATTAGTGTAATTTAAGGTAAAAATGATATTATAAAAATGTGAAAACACCATGACACTTGTCCTAAACCTATTGGGTGAGTCATGGACGACCAAGGAAAGCCATTGGTCAACTTGGGGACCCCATGGAGCCACTTTAGTTGGAAAATGACAATAATATATTTTTATTTAATGTTAAAATTAAAATGACACAAACATGAGTTGTTTTACTAAAAAAAATTTAAATGGGGTTATACAAGTCCAAATTTTGACTATAAATATTAATTAGAAATCTAAAAAGATTTCCTACATCTTATTATTTTTTTTATAATTTTAAGACATTAAATAAATTAAATTATTTATGACATCATGATGATGCAGCGATGACCTCATTATTTAACGATTTAAATAAAATGGAAAGATAATGTAATATCTAAGACCTAAACTTGTCCAAAAACTATTGGATGGAAATATTTCGAAGCCTTACCATATTATATTCGAAATATATCAATGTGGGACCTTAGAAATTCGAAAAACTTTTGAAAATAAAATAATAGTTTCATGATTTCCAAAAGTGCCCCTCCTCTCCTCTTACAAAAGGCTCCCACCTCTACCTCATTTACCACACTCATCAAGCCTTTGGCTTGGAAATACCCTGACCATTTACTCTCTCCACATCCCTATACTAATCCTAGAGGATTCCCTTTGGGCAGAATCCTTTCAAAGGAAGCCTTTAGGCTCAAATCAAAAGGCGTTACACTTTTATGGGTAATTCATTCTCTCATGTTCATTTGTTTTATTTTGCTTCTCCAACCCCCAAACCTCTTTTTATTTACTTATTTTGTAACAAAAACAGTATCTTAAATATATTAGGATGTTTATTATGTGATTTATTCGAGCTACACTCTCACACAACTACATCAAATGTTTAAAGAACATACTGTTTCCTTGGATGGCGAAATTCTGCCTCCCGAAACGATGATTGTTCAATACTCATCTAACACCTTCAAAGGTGGCCATTATGATGTCACTATTTTTATATATGATATATATTATGTTTATTCTTTACTTAATCTTCTGTATTTTTCATTTTTGGATTACCTTTATGGCTTCCATTATGGGTATACGCGGTATCTTTATTTTAGGAAGTGCGGACTACCGCCCCCTGAAAGTGATTTGATTCGTTAATACCATATGTGGGACGTGTAAAGGATAAAGTTAATGATATTATATATGTTATTATACTGTAATTATAATATACTCTTATATCATTATGATTCCATTCCAGAAAATACGAAATAGAAATGGAAGTAGCGTTCATGCGTACGTACGGCTTACCGTCTCCATGAACGGTGCATTTCATTTCTTACCTCTAAATGTGATGTAATATTATAAATACAGGTATATGCTGAATATATATGATATATATGTTATCCAAATCATTAATATCATTCTGGATATAATGAACCTTTGACCAAATTAACAACATGTAAGTGTAAGAAGTCTATTTTTGACTTAAGAACCAAATACCGACAAAATGAACATTATTAACTTAAATGATTACATGATGTTCATAACATGGTATAAAAAGTGATAATGAACTTGAAAAAGGTTCCTAAGAAAGTAGAGATTAACTCAAGTTTATTATTCAGGAAATTAAAGAATGGTTGGGTCAAGTCGGATACGAGGTAAGGGATCCTACTCCTCTCTTTCTTTATAAGTACACTCTTTTATGTCATTCCTTTTAAAGCTCATATTTCTTGTTATTGGGATGTTATTTTATATTAATCTTACTGTAATTTTTAGGTTCATGTGATGAGATACCCTATTCTCTCTCATCAATCCATTTTGGAAGTTTTGAGTGGCGCTGTTAGGCTGCCGAGTTTTCTTAAGGGATTTTTTATCTCACTTTAATTCTCGTGAGATTTATGCTACATTTGCCACAATTTCCTTTGAGTGTTGTATGTACTCCCCATTATTTTACTCATTGTGTAATATACTTTCTTTTATGAGTATTTACATCAATGTTGTATTTTCCTTCTTTCACGAGGTGTATGCTTCGAAAGATACCCATGTCGGTAAGGGAACCTTTCACCCTCCTCTTTTTAAAAGACTTTGTTTGTTGGGTCTTTTAATTTACATATTGTTATGTTGGGATATGTTCTCATATATCCTTATTGATGTAAATTTTATGTCCATGTGATGAGATACCTTTTTTATCTCTCATCAACTCATTTTGATGTGACGTCGTTAGGCTGTCAAGGGAACTTCTTAACCCAATTTCGATTTCTTTGGGTTCAACATGTAGTTATTGAATATGTCATCCTTTGAATATGTGTGAATGACATTTGATTGTTTTATACTTAATATCCACTTACATTGGGTGTATTTATATTTGTCACACATAATTATGAGATTGAATTATCTTTAATTTAAGGATACCTTCTTTATAATGGATTTCATCTCATTTTACATTTCTTTTGAGACTTCATTGTTGTTATGAACCAATTCACTCTTATATGGTGTGTATACTGTCCTTTGACATATTATATCATGAATCCCTTTATTCTCATGATATTATAAAGTTCTAATTAAATGTTATTCCGCAATTATTTTTATTCAAGAGTCTCTCATTTTGTTAAAAACTCTTTAACAAGAATATCATTTTAAATGTTTTAAAGATTTATTATTCTAAATCTTTATATTTAATGTCCATGTTTTCAAAATGGTTTTCAGTATTTATTTATATGGACATTAATGTCTTAAAATTATTATTCCATTAAAATCTTCAAAGTGTTATGGAACACTTTGATTCAAAAATCTATTTTAAATGGTTTTTGAAAATGGATTGATTAATTCAATATCTGGGAATTACTTATTGTGATTGAAAATGAAATGTTGTTATTGAAATGTTTATATTTTCAATATTTTATGTTTAATAATGGTACTTGGACATTATGACGGGTGGTGCCGTGAATACCAGGACGGGTGGTTACGTTATAACCTCCAATGCATTGGGTATGGAAATCGGCCGCATGGCTATTCCATTATGTATGTATGGAAATTGGCCGTATGGCTATTCCATTAAGTGATATGTGTGGAGTTGACCGTATGGTTATTCCACTTAAGTATGTTTATGTCCCAAGTTAACTTTATATATGTTATGTGTTCTTTATATGGGTTTTATGGTAATCCTTTGGTTACAAATGGTAAGTTATGATACTTTATTCAGTGACGAGTTTTTACTACTTCATGAAGGTGAAGGTATTACTTTTGTAGAGTATACATGGTTTACTTGATGTTTGAAAAACTAACAGTTTTCATTATTTGTGTATCCCTTACTGAGCTTTTTATGCCCATCCCAAGTTTTTGAAATGTTTTTCATAGGTCACAGGGAAGGTACATGATAAGATGATAGAGTCAAGGATGTGTCAAGAAAGAATCCAAGTTTTATTTTAAATATGTTTCCATTGATGGGAAGAATGAATCATGTCTTTTATGTAACCACTTTGTTTAAAGGTGGAATATAATGCAAGTTTCATGATCTAATTCTCTAAAACTCTAAACCTGAAAAGATCCTCAACGTGTAATCTTGTGATAACTCAAGATTATGTAAGGTTTAAGGCTGGGGCCTTATAGCTACTTTATTTTTTATATTGAATTTGAGGCATAGAGAGTGGTGTACATAGTCATTATAGAAAAATATCATTGGAAAAGGGGTATTTTAAATTTTAATACCCTGATTCACCCCCCCCCCCTCCTAGGGTATTATCCATGTTTTGGGACCAATAAGTGGTATTATAGCCAAAGTTCTCTATTAATTTTTTATCTCTTTAAAGTTATGAAAATAGTTTTTAATAACAAAGGAATCCATATCTTTGAAGGAATAATTTTCCAAATATATAAAAATAGATCATGAAATTACTTTGATTTGTTAAGAATGGATGTGCACATAACTAATTTTCATGGGATCTTAAACAACATGGAGAGTCAATCCCTATTCGATAGGGATCACAAGGAGTTAGATATTGATATCGAGGAAATCAATACATTATGGGAGCCTTGTACAAATATGTATATTTAATGGTGATTTCATAATAAAACCTCTCATTATATTTGATAAAAAATTATAATTATTTATTAAGGTGATCAAAAAATTCAATAAGAAAAGTTATAGGTTATGTGGAAAAAAGTAAAAAAAATTAAAAATGAGCTCGAATGATACAGTTGAAGCATTATTTGATTGGGTGAACATTTTGTGGCATATATGTATGTAATTAGAGAGTTATTTTATGGTATAAAAATAATTAAAATAATATTGATAATATTACATCCACATTTTAATGTGAAAGTATCAGTTATTGAAGACAATGATCCAAAGAGTTAATGTTATACAGCCTTCATAGCACTCTTGTTTGGTACATGATGATGAATAATGACACTAATTCGATGTAAAGAATAATTTATGGGAGTTAGAATTTAAATAAATGAATAAACTCTCATCAAGGGGGGTTCATGATCAAGAAAAAGTTGATGAAGTTAGGTATTTCCTATACTCTAATATTAAATGAGGAAAAGAGAAATTCAAAGTTTGGTTCCCACTTTATTTATTTAATTGTTGAAAATTTTAACATCATGCTACTATGTTTCCTAAGAAATTTTGGGATGATTATGAGGAAGAATAAACCATGAGAAAATTATTCAAAGGCATAAAAAGAACAAAGAAATCGTAGAATAAATTCTTCAATAATAAGAACTTACTAATTCAAAAAGAATAAATCTAGGAGGAGATGGAACTTGAGGAGGCCTATGATTGTATATAATTTGATGAAGAAATTATTATGGCAATTCGAAAAAATACACAAGTTAAATATAGTGATGATAAAGGTGTTTAAATTGAGGGAAGAGTTTTCCTTAAAGCTAAACTCAGGGATTTTATTGAAGAAATATACATTTTTCTGGACAAAACCAATAAATAATAGTATTTTATGTGACTCTAATATTTATATGTGGAAACAAGAAGAGGAAAAGTCGAAGTTGAAAGAATACATTGAAAAACTCAAATATGGAAATTCTAGAAACTCATAGAAATGAGTTTTGATTAGACTCAAAAATTGAATAACTGGCCCAGATCATATATTACTTGAACAATATAGTAAAATAAAGGGTAAAAAGAATCAAGGAACTAAAAATTTGATCTCTGATGTTGTGATGAAATTGTGATGATCAGGAAAGACTTATTACTCTCGATATAAAATCAAGAAGTTAAAGTGCATTAGTCTCTAAATAGGTTAAGGGAGTTCTTAAGGAATATTATAAGGAGGGTGTGGATCACCTAAAAGTGAATTAGTTTAGAGATAAAGGAAAATATATGGTTGTTAATACAAATCCACAAGCACCCACACCCTGAAATAATATTGAATTTCATGACACAAAAAATGCATGTATGTTTGTTGTGGATGTAACAAAGGTATGCAAGAAAACCCAATAATTCAATGTTTTTATTTTGGAAATATAGGGAATACTCAATATTCATACTCCATTGTGAAGAGATATTTCAAGTAGTAAAAACAAAAAAAAATAGATGATAAAACTTTCCTACACTAAATATGTTTTTAATGGATATTTATTTTTTTGAAAAAAGTTGTGAATTTTAATCTAGAGTTCAAATGGGTATGCCAAAGGAGACTAGGATGTGGAGGTTTTAGTTATTGGAAACTTCAATAAATAGGTTAAAAATATAAAACATATAAGAAAACTTGTAGTATAAGGAGTAATCTATGAAAATGGTGGTGAAAAAATCTAATTTTACACAAAATGAAATGAAATAACATATGGGGATCTGGAAAGGAAATCATAGGAGGATAATGTTGCTAAAATTATCTTGAGATTAATTTATAGATTTGAAACATGTTTTATAGATAGTGGGTGTACGTCTCAAATATGGAGTTATTCAATTTTTAAATGATGAGGGGATGAAAATAATTTAATTTGAGAAGGAAAAATAGGTGACAAATAAATTATACACATAGATGTATTGTTGGTTTAAGGACTTAGTCACAACATACTAAGTGTAAGTAAATTATTTGATTTGGTACATGTGGTGAATTTCAATAAAAATACATGCACTATCAAAGGGGGGATGGATTGATTATTTTTCAAGGAAAGAGAACTATAGGATATCTTTATCTCGTCAATGAAGAATATGATAGATCCTTATTATACAAGAAGGAAGAAAATCAATTTTGGCATAAAATTATTTTCCACTTGATCTAAAATTACTTGGAATACTTGGTGAAAAGTGAGTATGATAAATATATCCCTAATATTTCACTTTATTTCACTCACACATGAGATATTTTTCAAAAAGTTAATATTGTTCAGAAGACTTACAAGAAAAAAGAGAATAAGTAGATAAGGTTGTTAGGACTAGTGAATGTTGATATGAGTGGGATTATGGAACCCAAATACCTAGATATAAAAAGATATTATGACTTTTCTATTGATTATTATGGTGGTATTTCATGGTTAATGGTCATTGATCAAAATATGAAGTGTACAAATACATTACACATTATCAGAGGATAAGAGAAAATATTCCTAGACTGAAAATTTAGAAGTTTTAAACCAATAATGGCATAGAATTTACCAATAATAAAGTGTAATTTTATCTCAAAAACATGGTATACAACATCAAGTTCCAATGATAAGGACTCCTTAATAAAATAGATTCATTAAGAGGAGGAACTGAATTATAAACAATGTGGCTTAGAAAATTCTCATTGAAAAAATACACTAGATACATATTGAAAAAAATAGTTCTTAAATTATTATACATATACAATAGATATTTAGTATCCAGGAATAAATATTAGACCCCTTTTGAGATATGGCATAGGAAAAATATGACACTTAAGTACACTCATTTTTCAAAAGTAATTGTTTTATCCTTAACAAATAAAAAAACCAAAAGTTAAAATATTATGTGGATGAAGGTATTTTTCATTAATATTCATCCAAATAAAGGTGTTCAAGTTCTATAATAATATTATTGGGAAAATATTTGAAACTTAATATATAGTGGCTATTGGAAAAAAAATATAATTTGGAAACTCGAAAGAAAATTTCATAGCAATATAGTGAAGTTTTTTAGGAACAAAGTGATATTTAAGTAAAAAGGTCATAACATGTGTATTAGGAGACTTAGAAAAATACATCAACTATGAGAACATGATATAGGTTCAATAGCGACAAACAGGGTGAAAAGAAAGGATAAAATCAGGTATAAAGATATTATTAGTGACCATACGGCTCTAGTTCAAACTCAAAGAATGAATAATTGGAAGTAAAAATATATTTTATTTCAAGTTGTGACTAACTTTTTTTAAAAAAATACTAAGTATTAGGATGGGGTAAATTATATTCATGAATATCTTAACCAAATAGATAATAACCAAACATGGGAAATTATTTCAGTGCTGAGAGATAATAATGTGATCAGAACTAAGTGAGTGTTCAGTAATAAACTCAATAAAGATGATATGGTGATAGGGAAAGAATCATGGTTACTATGTAAATGGAATTCCCAAATTGAAGTCATATATTTAGATGATAAATTTTCACTCATGTCTCGGTTAGAGACTATAGGGATACTTTTAGTTATGATAGTGAAAATAGGCTTCAAAGTCTATCAAATGGTTGTTAAATAATCTTTCATCAATGGAGTACTTGAATAGGAGTTATAAATTAAATAATAATTAAATTTTATTATGTATTAATATGAGAACAAATCAAATTTATTTAATAAATATTTTTATGGATTAAAGAAAGCACCAAGGGAATGGTATTCTCAACAAGATCAATATTTGAAGAAGATTGAATTCTATAGAGTTGGAGTTGATCATAACTTTTACATCAATAAAAAATAATTATTAATGGATATTTGAGCTAATATATGTGTATTAAATAATTTTTAGAGGCTTCTATCATGAAAAATTCAAGCTTTTTGGATGTTATGAGGTGCGAGCTTAAAATGTTGATGATTGGAGAGTTGACATTTTTCATAGGTTCATAGGTGATATAAGAAAAGAATGGAAATTTTATTTCTCAAAAAAATATACCAAATGAGTTATAAAATTATTAAAAAATAATTATTAAAAACCTATGAGAACTCTAATGGCTACCTGAATGGTGTTATCGAAGGATGTGGATGACAAGATGGTCGATGTGATGGAGTGTTAGAAAATTATTGGAAGCAAGTTGTACCTCATAGACACAAGAAAAAATATATTTTTTTACACATACCAGGATAATAGCTACCAAATTTTTCCCAAATAAAGTCATATTATACCTTTGAAAATTATATTTCACTATATTGATCATATGGTGGACTATTGGCTATTTTATCGCAATAAATCGCAGTAAGAGTTGTTGGGATATACTGATGTAGATTGGGAAGGTTTAACTGATGGAAGTGTAAAAACCCTGTTAATGTTAGGATAAATCATTTTCATGTAATATTAATATTCATTAATTATATTTTATATTTATATTAACTATAAAAATGTTATTTAATTTTTCAGTCAAAAGAACAAAAACATTATTTCTAACCAAATTGTGTTTTCATTCATTATATGGTTTTATTTAAAATATTGATTGAAAATTTATATAATTTTAATTTAAATAAATTAAATTAATTTTTTATTTCATAATGTAAAAATTATATTAGTATGAATTTTTGATAATTTTTTAAAAAGTTTGATTTTTCAACGAATAGTGAAAAATACTGATTTTTATTAAAAACTGTCTTCTAATTTCAAGCATTTAAAAAGTTAAATTTTGTTTTTAAATTGTTTAAAAGTAAAATTATTTCATAAATTTTATTAATAATTCAATTAAGGTCATTTTAATCAAAATTATACTTTAATTTGGTATAAAACTTTTTTATACTTCAAAAGGAATTTTTCTGAAAACCCATTTTTCATCGCATTTTGCGGGTTTATTTTTAAATAAAATTCTTCCAATTATATTAATTGAATTTTATAAAATTTATTTCATATTTTTAATCATCATAATTAATATTAGTTAATAACTCAAACTAATTTTTTGTCATAATGAATAGTAAAAATAGTAAAAAATGATTATCACGGTTAAGGTTAAAACAGGTTTAAAGGGGGATAAACAAAAGTGATAATGATTAAAATGTCCTAAAACATGTCTAAAATGTATTTAATATAAATATTTCTACCCTGTATAATCTAATAATCTATAATTGTTTATTTTGGATCTATTTTAATTGAGTAAATCATTAATATATTTTAATCTTTTAAAAAATTATAAGTGTGTCCTCTCCCCCACTTATAAAAGGACACCCCCCCCCCCCAATACTCTCTTATACACATTCCAAGAGCCTTTTGGTTCAGAAAATACATGAAAAAATCCATTCCTAAAATACCTCATTATTTTCTATATTCCCTAGTTTGATCAAAAAACCACACTAGGAAGGATTTAGGTATAAACCAAAAGGGGTTATCTGAATAAGTGGTATTATTCTAAAATGAGAGTTTTTATTTTATTTATTATTATAACTCATTAAAATATTATTCAAACATGTTGAAATAATAACACAAGTAACTTACATATAATTATATGTTTTTATATTAATATCATAACCTATATCCATATCCTCTTCTATAAAATGGGAAATGAAACTATTGTTTGTATGTACGACGGACTACCATCTCGCGAACTGATGTAATTCATTTTCGATCACTACCTCTAAAGTCTAGTTATAATGATGGAATTAATATATATATATATATATATATATATTATTCATGAAATAATTAATATTATTTAAATATAATATATAATCTATTTTCTAACCTTTACATCCATTTAAAAATGATAACTTCATTTACATGTACATGTGGATTACCACCTTCACAAAGCGATGTAATTCATTTTTCATAACCACATAGCATAAATATTATATATGTATATTTAAATATATAATATAATATTTATGATATAATCATAATTTTGTAATGATAAAATGATACCTACATTCTTTATATCATGATCATTAAAAAATGAAAATGTTACCATGTGTATATACGGTATATTGTCTCCATGATTGTAACATGATTCATTTTTCATAACCATAATTAATTATTTGTTTTAAAAGTATAATTTATGTATAAAAATTATAATTATCTCATGATTATTATTCTAGACATGATGAACTAATGAACTTTTTTACCATAGTCAACCTACTGAAATCATTTTGAATATATGATCTAAATATCATCAAAACATCTAACATGAACTTAAATGATTGATTAATTGAATATAAAATGGAAATAAATAAAATAAAATGAATAATACGATTTAAAATGGTTATTAATAAATTAAGAAAATAACATAAGTTTATTATTTTGAAATAAAAAAATGTACATGATGAGTTGGACTCATGGTAAGGGACACTTTAACTTAAATCCTCATTTTAAATGTCTTTGAGATTTATTTTCTAAATATTTTTATTCCATGTATATATTATTAAAAATTATTTTATAGATTTATTTATATGGAAATAAATTAATTACAAATTACATTTTATCCCTCTTTTTAATTTCTTACAAAAGTTTTCAAAAGGAATCTTTTTACATGTTTTATACAGAATTTTTTGACTTTATTTAGAAAAAGGAAATAGGAATGTTCTATTTTAACATATATGGCATCAATGGATTTTTTTCACCACCAAAACCATTATTTTCTATTTCTATTCCTTTACAATATTTCATGTTTTTTTCAAATAAAAACCCTCTTTCCCTTTTTTCTAGGTATTTTATTTTTGAAAATGGATTTTTAATTAGAAATGGTATTTTGATATCTGAAAATGTTTTTCATATGAGTTCAAAATAGTTTTTCAAGGGTTTTATGATGAAAATGTACAATCTTAAAAAAATCATGATATGGTACTTGAGAATTATATATGATAATATATGAGATCTATATAGCATATACAATGGGTGATACAGTTACAACTTATACGACAGGTGAGCCTGGTATATCTTATATAACGGGTGAGCCCGATATATCTCTCCAATGAATTGGGAAATATTCCTTATCTTCAAAGAAAATAAGGATTGAGTTAACTGATGAGGTTTATCCTATTTATTTAACTGGGATCGAATTATTTATGACGAAGGTTACAAATATAATGATCAAAGTTTTCTAAAAGGGTTTATTTTTTCTTGATATGGGTTTTAAAGGATTTCTTGAGAAAAAGTGTGTTTTTCATGTGGATATTATTTATTTCATATTCTCAAAGAATATTATGATAAATGTAAAAAAATTGGGTTTTTATATTTTTTCAATGGATTAAAGTATTTATTTATTTTATGTTCCTTACTAATATTTTTTTTTTCTTATCACATGTTTTTAAATGTTTTTCATAGGGTTTAAGGATGAGTAAGAACAAAGATAAAGTCAAGTTGAAAGTCATGAATCATTTTTATGAAAATAAAATGTGTTTATTTTTAAAAAATATATTTTGCGAAAAATGGATACTGATTAGAAGTGTCCACATTGTCAAATATGGGTTTTGTTATGTAATATATATGGCCTAATTTTTTAAAAAAATATTCCCAAAAGATATTTTAGAATTCAATAAAGTGAATTCTAGTCTAAAGACACTATATTATGTAATTTTTAAGTATGGGTCCTTATATTTGGTATCATAGTAAAGGTTTAGATGATTTTTTAGGTTATGATAATGGAATTAAATACCCTTAATAGATTATAATTTATGGTTATCATGATATATCATTTAAGGATTACCATGTTTCTTCATAGAATATATATCTGTTCAGAATGGTTTTCCATAGAGTAAACAAGGAAGCTAAAGGAGGAAGGTGTTAAGAGGAAAATTTCCTTCCAAATTAGCATTCTATATTGGTTGGAATTGGAATTTAAAATTTTATTTCAGTGATGGCTCAATAGACATAGAATAAAAATAGTGGTTGCATCCATGTTAGAGATTATCCAGAATTATTATAGAGGAACATGTCAATAGTTGATCATTTCATGAAAAATTACCCTCCAAATTTTGGTGGAACCTCAGATCCATTGGTAACTTAAGGATAGATCAATTGTTTAGATAATATATTTAATGTCATAGGATGTTTAGAATATTAAAAGGTAACTATTTCCATTTATCATTTTGAAGGGGAATTTGATCAATGGTGGTCATTATTATAAGATACTAGAGAGATATGAGCTTAATTTGATGGAATGTGATATATTTAAGAATCTTTTTCTGTAGAAATATTTTCCTAGGGTTATTAAACTCTATATATAGAAACAATTCATATAATTTAGAAAAAAAGGATGAAAATTCGGTATCCATGTATGAATTAAATTTTGAAAAATTGGCTAGGTACAGGTCAAATTTTATTTGGGACCTTGATAGTAAAATTAATAAATTTTAATTAGGATTTAAACCAATTTTTAAAATAGCTTTTAACACTAGATAATTCAAAAGTTATGATAAATTTTCTTATTTTGCTGAGAAAGTTGATATGGAGTTTGCTAACCCTTATATTCCTCAAGATGAAAACAGTAAAATTAATCAAGGAAGAACGAAATAGAGAGGTATTAAACTAATAAATATAGAGGTAATCCCCCAACATGTTCCAAGTGTGGTAAGAAACATTTCATAGAATGTTTTATAGGATCTATAAAGTGTTATTGGTGTGGTAATTTTGGCCATAGGTCTTGTGACTGCAAAGAAAAATTCCTGAATAATATAAGAATGGGATAACAGATAGCCATCCAATGGTGGGATGTTTTAATTATAATGGGTTTGATAATAATGCTAATGTGTGTCTAAAGTTAGTTACTTTGGGAATAAATAATCATTATTGAAATAAAAAAGGTGTTAAAAGTCATTTTTTACTACTACGGTTGATGTCGGGCTATCTAATGAAGTCCCGATAGGTACGTTTCTTATTTATTCAAATTATTTCAATGCCCTGTTTGACTGTGGATCTTTTCACTCCATTATTTTTTATAAATTTATAGGTAAAATGGGGATATCGCCTCATGAAAATAATGTAGAATTTTTTTTTTGAAAACTCTGGGTGGAAGCATTAAGGAAACCAAGATTTATAAGAATATTCTTATTATTATCTATGTGATGGTATTTCCTGTAAATCTTATTGAACTTTCCATAATAGAGTTCGATATAATTTTGGTTATGTATTGACTATTGTTTTTTCATGATAAGATATACTTTAGAGATAATAAATTTTGATTCAAGATTTTATACCTTTGATAGAATATCAAGAAGTTGGGAAATTGATTAGAGAAGGTATTGAAAGTTACCTAACTCATATTGTTGAAAATAAATAAATTTTTCAGATTAATGATGTTCCCATAGTGAATTAATATATGAATTTATTTTTTGATGGTTTTTCTAGTGATATTCTTGATTGGGAGGTTGATTTTACTATTAACTTAGTTCCTAATTCTAAGATATTTTCAAAAACCCCTAATCAAATGGATCAAGTAAAACGTTTGGAATTGGAAAAGAAGTTACAAGAGTTAGTAGATAAAATTTACATTCATCTAATAATTTCACAATGGGGTGCTTCTATTTTATTTTTAAAAAAATAAAGATTGTTCAATGAGACTTTACAATGATTATATATCCTTGAATTACATTACTATTAATAAGAAATATCATTTCAATTGTATCAATGATTTTTTTATTCATCTCTAGGGAGCATATTATTTTTTGAAGATAGATCATAGGTCAAGATACCATTAGTTATAGGTGAATATGGAATACATTATGAATATGGTGGTTCAGGCTATATATGGGCATTATGATTTTTTGGTTATGCCCTTTGGGTTTTCTAATGTAGCAGTTATATTTATAGATCTTATGAGTAGATTTTTTCATGACTTTTTAGATAGTTTTTTAGTAATATTTATTAATGATATATTGGTATATTATAAAAGTCATGAGGATCATGAAATATGCCTAAGGATTTTTTTAAAAACCTTAAAATAAAATAAGCTATATATAAAATTTAGTAAGTTTGGATTTTGGTTTAAAAAATCATTCCTTGGGAATATTATTTTTGAAGATGACATAAATATTGACCCTACTAAAAATAAAGTTGTTCAAGAATGGAAAAGAACTATAAATGTCATATATATTAATAGTTTTCTTGGATTAATTGATGAGCCCGTAAGGGGCTTAGCACCGCTAGGGTTCTCTCTCACACCACCTTCCCTCATCCCGGATCAGCGCTGGTCCTCTCCATTGCTCGGCAGTTTGAGGTGGAGGATTCTTTGATGCGGTGACTTAATTTTGGCTCGCCTTGAGTGCACTGGTGTCTATCTATTCAAGGTGGAACGATGTTGAATCTTCACTTGAGCTCTACCTCGGCAGCTCAAGAACCACCCCTCGTTCACCCTAGGCTTTGGAGGTTGAGCGTTGTCCGCGTGGATCTACCGAACGGAGGTGATGGGATGTCATTTGAGTTTGAGGAAGATTTGGTCTCTAGATTTATGGATGGTGGTCAATGGCAGGGAGATTGATGGTGGATCTCGTCCATGCAAGATCTGTTATCAATTTATGCTTAATCAGAGGATTCCCAAGGATTTTGGAGGATAGGTTTTGGAAAATCCCTTATGGTATGACTTTGATTATTTTCTTGTTTTCTTTCCTAGATCTGCTAAAGGGGTTCTAGGATCTGGTTTCGTTTTGTGATCTCATCTTCGTTTGATGATTGCTGTTTTTGATTTCTGTTCTATTTTGAGTTTGATCTACTTGTTGGTATGCGATTTGGTTTTCGTTTGTTGTTTTGCCGTGTGGTTTCTGGCCTAATAAACTTATTCGAGTCTTCAGTGATGCATGGTGTTTTTGGTTGTTAATTTCTTTGGTATGATAATGAATGGTATGTATGTGCGGCATTATCATTGATGTTCCGGTGGAATTTTTCCAGTGATCTACTTCGGTGGAGGTGCTTTATGGAAGGGTGCTTGGTTCGAGGTGCTGGTAGCGCAGGTGTGCAGCTAGAGGGCAGCTGTCTGGTTGACTTTTGTTTTTGATATTTGAAATTTGAATTTGATCTGGATGTCATGATATGATGAATTGGAAATGTTGAAGGCATGTAATGGGTACCAGAAACCCTTCAACCGGCCTTTAGCAAATGAAAAAAATGATTTGCAGGCATGGATTAGTGGGTTACTCCATTGGTTTTTTGAAAACTTTCCTTGGTTTTCTATCCCACTGACTAAGTTAACTCGAAATGGAGTTAAATTCATCTGAAAAAAAAGTGTGTGGTGGATTTTTCTAGAAACAGAAAATAAGAGTAGTGAATGCTCCATTTTAATCCCTTCTCTCTAGAAAATGTGAATTTTTTATCCATGATGATGATTAATTAAATGGACTTAGTTGTGTTCCAATGTAGAATGATCAAGTAATTGCTTATGCTTCAGGCCAACTGAAACCTCATGAGTTAAATTATCATTCACATTATCTAGATTTAGTTGCAGTGGTTTTAATTGTAATATTTAGAGTCATCATTTATATGGAGTAAACTGTAAAATATATACTAATCATAAAATATCTAAGTATATATTCACTCATAAAGAGTTTAACATGATGCATAAGAGATAGATAGAACTAATTAAGGATTATGAATACAAAAATCATTACCATCCAAGAAAAGAAAAATATATAGCTGATGATTTGAGTCAAAAATATAATGTTATATTAACTATGTTATATTTGGAAAATAACACTTTGGTTAATGATTTAATGGATTTTGGACTATAAATTGTGAATGCGTGAATTTAAACTTTTTTGTTTTAGGTTTCAATGCAATCAAAATTTTCAAAAATAATTAAGAAAACTCAAAAGGAGGATCATGTTTTATAGGTAAAAGTGTAATTTATTAAGAAGGGTAAGTTTCCAGAGTTTAATATTGATGAATAAGGTCTTATCATATTTTCAAAAAGATTATTTTTGAATTTTTATTCCCAGTTGAAGAGAAAATTGATGATAGAAGCTCATAGTTTCCTATTTTCCATTAATCTTGGAAGCACTAAGATTTATAAAGACCATCAGGAGTATTACTATTGGGATGGAATGAAATGATATTTTATTAACATTACCATGAAATGTTTTACTTTTAAATAGGTTAAAGTGTAATGGAAATTACCAAAGGGTGTGATTCTAAATGTTCGAGTTCCATAGAGGAAATGAGAAAATATATTCATGAATTTCATTATAACAACCCATACTTTACATACATTTTTATTACTTCAGAATTGAAGCACACTTATTACAACATATAACAAAACCAGGAAAGGACCGTATAGGTATAGAGACTTTAGAAACTGGGAAACATTAAGAACTGGTTCATAAATCATCTACACTATCTCCCTTTTATTTTATCATATCTATAGTCCCTTTTGGAATATCTTACTTAATATCCTTATTCCTGACCTGGGGAAAAGAAAACATACAAAAGGGTGATCTCAAATGCTCAATAAGGGTAAACAAAAGAAATATCAATCTCATCATGTTCATAAAAACATATCATTTTGGAAATCTTAACCTGCAAAAGAGATCATAATTTCATAACATGGGATAAATCATAGTAGTGAAATGTAATCCCAATAATCATAACTTAAAACATGAAACTTTTTGTAATACACACATAATCATAGAGAATCATTTCTTTGTAGTCAAGACACATTGCCAAGACTATCTTAGCGGACAAAGTCCATTTCTGAACTGATTTCACTCCTCGTTTCAGTCCTGTTTCACTGAACCGGTTTAACCTACTATTCCAGTCATGTCTATCTCATGAGATATAAATCTTAACCCAATGAATTGGAGAGAGATATAGGTCTCACCCATCTCATAATTATACCATTCTTATGTGTTCCACATGATCATAAATCATACATCATAGCATAACCTATGTAATAAAAATGGGATTCTTAAACATCATGCCATCATAACATAATCCATATAAGATAAAAGGACATCATAAAAATAATTCCATCATAACATAATCAAATAAATGTAAAAATAGTGATAGAAACATAACCCTATATTATCTTAGATGAAAATAATTTTGATAGAATGCTTGAACTCTATTCTTGAGGAAAATATCCTTTCTACTTCAAAAACATTTTTCCTTTCTTAACATGTCATAAAATTTTAAACTAAAAGAAGTTGATTAAAAAAAACTTGAAAACATGTAAAGTAGTCTTCATGAAAATAATTTTCTAAAAATCCATTCATGCCGAATAAGTTAAAAAAACATTCTTCTCGTACTTTGGCCGGAAAAGTCAAAAAGTAACTCGTATGAAAAATGAAAAAATATTCCTTTCGTATCTTTTACTAAAAACTCACCGAAGGGTAAAATTGTATGTAAACAATTGTAGGAGGATATAAATAATATTACATATTTAAGAAACATGTATGTGGATGATAAATATCACCCAGTAAATTCTGAAGTATAAATAATATCGGATAAAAATGTGATTATGATATTTTCTCTTACCTTAGGTCTGATTTGCTTCGTAAGTGTCTGAACCTCCTGTATAATGATTTAAATAATTTAATTGACTTATTCCAGAATCATTATTATTTTTATTATATCATATATGGTCATATTCTTAGCTTCTTATTAGTAATATTTCATTGCTACTTGTTATTTGGGTGTTTATTACTTTTTGTTCTTATGCGTGTTTTGTAGAATAAATTATTATTATTATTTTTAGGTTATAGATACCTCATTTCCAGAATGGTATTAGTGTAATATATATCATATTCATTCATTCAATTCATTTATATAGTCATTATGCAATGAAGATCATGTAGAACGAGTTGCATCACATTGTGGAGACGGTATTCTGTACGTACGCACGAGCGATGATATCGTTCCCATGATCATGGAATTGTATTGGAGTGTATTTATACTATTTCAGAATCAATATCACTTTAAAATAATCATATATAGTTATTATTTACACTATTATACCCATCCAAGTAAGGTGGTGGTGGAAAATAGATTACACCACGGCGTGGAGATGGTATTCCGTACGTACGCATGCGCGGTGATTTTGTTTTCCATAGGATGGATAGATGGTGAAATAGGGTTGTTTCATACTTATAATAACATATCATTATATTAGTGATACTTATGTTATTACTTCATAATGAAACAACTAAATAAGAAGAAGTGGAAGAAGAAATAAAGTTGAAAGAATCGGTAATGGACATTACCTCTTCTTTGAAGCGCCTCTTTGAGACCTCCTCTTAGGGCACTAAAATTAGTCTTTGAAGAAGAACATGACCTCTAGGATGTTTCTAGGGAAGTGTAGAAGAGAAATGGGTAGGGTTTTGGCGATCTTGAAGGCTCAAAGTGGTGTGAGGAAGAGAGGGAGGAGGTGCCCTTTTATAAGGGAGGAGAGGGGCACCTTAGGAAAAACTAAAAATATTATTTTATTATAAAGTCATATTTGGTTTTTAATAGCTAAAAATTGATTTATTTCGAAGATAAGGTGGGTATGGGTCGAAATCCTCTCATCCAATAGGATTTAGACAAGTTTAGGTTTATATTTTGACCTTATCATTTAGATTTAACTTTAAGTTAGATAATTTAACTTTTACCGTGTCTTCTTTTTTTCTTACACTATAAGGTTAATAAACTTACTATAACAATACAAATGAACCCCATGTTGTTTATTATTAATATATATAACCTTATATAAGTCATTTGTCCGAACCTTAGATTTTTAGGAATAAAATAACAATTAATAACATAATATTTGTTTTAAAAACTATTTTATGTCAATTTTGACACTATTTGGTAATTGATTTTTGTGAAAATCATAACAGAAATATTAGTTCGAAAAAAGTTAATTAAGTCAATACTAACATGGTATTTTAACCTATAAAATTATTTAAATTCAAAAAAAGTCTCAAAGTACATTTATTTGGGTATTTATAACATCAATTTTGTCAATATTTAATTAATAAGATAATTACTGCATCATCATTGTGTCATAAATAAATTAAATTATTTAATGTCTAAAAATTACAAATAAAACACCATTATGTAGGAAATATTTTTATATTTCTAATTAATATTTATAGTATAATTTATCTTAAGTATAACTCTATAATAAAAATTATTTAGTTATTAAACTTTGATTTTAACTATTTTAACCCTTTTTTAAATAAATTAATAATAAATGTCCTAATCTAATCCAATTGGGCCTAAATGGTCATATTTTATTTATAAGGTTGTTTTTGGTCGAATTACACTTATCCAATATAATTAGGACATGTTTTAGGGTAATAATAATATCATTTTTACCCTTAATTGCCCTATTTACTTTTAACCGTGGTAAAAAAAAGTAAAAATTTACTATTCACCAAAAATTATTTTCATCTCATTGAACCACATTTTAGTCCTCGATATTAACCGTGTCTTTAGGATTTTCGAAATTCCACTCACAGAAGTGGTAAAATTAAGTTTTACGTAAATTTTCAAATTCTCCTAGGAGGTGGGTAAAAGATGGTGTAAAGTTCAATAAAATTTTTATATATCTCAAATTTTTATATATCTAAAATTATTATAAAATGACTCTAATGAATTGCATTTAACTTATATAGGTATTATGTATCAATTTTAACCTAAAATAAATTTAAATAAAATAAATAATTATTTAAATAAAAAGTCGGTTTTTAAATAGTAACCCAGTGTTTTCACTATTCATCAAAAATTGAAAGTTTTCAGAAAAATACCAAAATTTAACCCTAGGATAACTTTGATATTCTGAATCCAAAAATGAAGTCCATTTTGAAAAATAAAATTTACAAAATTTCAGAAAGTGGGTATGACTATTCATAACAGCTAGTTTTAATAATATTTTAATAGCATATCATTGTTTATTGAAACTCGATATTGCGTACAACGCAAGCTATCGAGGAAGGTCAAGATTGCGTGTAAAGAAATCCAAGCTAGTATTGTGTGTAGTGAAAGATTCATTTGATGATTTATATAACATAAAAAATAAATATTTCTCATAAAAATCTCGGGTGTTACATTCTACCCCCCTTAAAAATGAATTTCGCCCTCGAAATTCGTCACTTTGTAACAAACATATGAGGATACCTCTCCCTCATCATATCCTCAAGCTCCCATGTAGCTTCTTCTAATTGTTGGTTCCTCTATAAAACATTCACCAAGCAAGTGGTCTTGTTCTGTAGGACTTTTTCACTGCGATCCATAATCTCTATCAGTTGTTCTTCATAAGAAAGATCTTGCTCCAGCGGTACAACTTCTGAGCTGAGTACATGTGAAGGATCAGGTATGTACTTTCTCAGGAGAGATACATGGAACACATCGTGAACTTGAGAGAGATTCGGTGGAAGCGCCAATCGGTAAGCTACCTTCCCAACATGATCCAGTATTCTAAAAGGACCGATATACCTAGGGCTCAGCTTTCCCTTATTTCCAAATCTCATTACTCTCTTCCAAGGAGATATTCGTAAGAACACTTTATCACCCACTTCAAACTCTAGGTCTTTTCTTTTGGTTGTCGACATAACTTTTTTGTCGACTCTGAACTGCTCTTATGTTTTGTTGAATAGATCGGACCTTTTCTGCCATCTCATCAACAAGATCAGGTCCTAATAGCTTTCTTTCCCCAACTTCATCCCAGCAAGTTGTAGTGCTGAATTTCTTTCCATAGAGAGATTTATAAGGAGAAATCTGAATACTGGAGTGAAAGATATTATTATAAGAAAGTTATACCAAAGGTAGGTGTTGATCCCAACCACCTTTGAAATCCATAGAGGAAGCTCTCAACATATCTTCTAGAGTTTGAATTGTCCTCTCAGACTGATCGTCTATCTGAGGATGATAAGCATTGATGAAACTCAACTCTATATCCAGAGTATGCTGAAGACTTTTCCAAAACATTGAGGTAAACCTCGGATCCTGGTCAGATATAATAGAAAGTGGCACTTCATTCAATCTTACCACTTCCTTTACATATACCCTGGCAAGTTGATCCAAAGAGAAATCTTCTCTAATAGAAATGAAGTGTGCAGACTTTGTAAGATGATCAAATATGACCTAGATAGCATTATTGCCTTTGGATGTTTTAGGAAGTCCAGTGACAAAGTCCATAGTGATGTTTCCCATTTCTATTCAGGTATGGGTAATGGTTATAACATCCCCTTAGACTTCTGTCTCTCAACTTTAACTTACTGACAAACCAAGCATCGAGAGACATATTCAGCAACATCTCTTTTCATGCCATCCTACCAGAAGTACTCTTTCAGGTCCCTATACATCTTCATGCATCTAGGATGAATAGAGAATGAAGAACTATGAGCCTCATCCAGCAGCACTTTCTTTAATTCTGGGATGGGAGGAACACAAGCCTGATTCCTCAACCTTATTATTCCATCACAATCAAGGTTGAATTCAGGAACATTTATCACCTTCTTTTGTAACTCTACATATTCTTTTTGTGCCTCTTTAATCTTCACATGTATAGATGGTTGAACATTTATTTGAGAAAGATAATATTTCTCCCCTTCCATTATAATTCCAAGATCCATCCTTTGTAAATCCATAAATATTGGATCTTTTGTGATCCTCGTCATTGATAAGCTAGCATGGTCTTTTCGACTTAGTGCATCTGCCACCTTGTTTGCTTTCCCAGGTTGGTAATGAATTGAGCAGTTGTAATCCTTAATCAGCTCCAACCATCTTCTTTGGTGCATATTAAGCTCCTTTTGTGTGAAAATATACTTTAAACTTTTATGATCAGTATAAATATCACACATTTCACCATAAAGATAATGACTCCAAATCTTTAATGCAAATATTACCGCAGATAACTCCAAATCATGAGTTAGGTAATTTTGCTCATGGATTTTCAACTGTTGTGAGGCATAAGCTATCACCATGTCATTTTCCATGAGAACACACCCTAGCCCCTTCTTGGATGCATTACTATAGATCACAAACCTTTCTCCACTACAAGGCAGGGTGAGCATAGGTGCACTGGATAACCTTCTTTTTAACTCCTTGAAATTCTCTTCACATTCCTCGGTCCACACGAACTTAACTCCTTTTAGAGTCAACTTGGTGAGTGGATTAGATAATCGTGAAAAATATTTCACAAAACGTCGATAATATCCCGCCAAACCAAGAAAACTTCAGATCTTAGTAACTGTTGTTGGTCTTGACCATCTTTAAATAACCTTTGTTTTGATGGATCCACAGATATCCCCTCTTTTTAGATTATTTGACACAAAAATTCAACTTTTTGAAGTCAAAATTCACACTTGGTAAATTTGGAATAAAGCTTCTCCTTTCTCAGGGTCTTCAATACAATTCTCAAGTGATCTTCATGTTATTCCTTTCTCTTTGAATAGACAAGAATATTGTCTATAAAGACTACCACAAACTGATCAAGATAGTCTCTAAAGACTCTATTCATTAGATCCATGAAGATAACAGGGGCATTAGTAAGACCAAATGGAATCACTATAAATTCGTAGTGTCTATACCTTGTACGGAAAGTCGTCTTTGGTATATCCTCCCTTTTGACCCTTAATTTATGATACCCTGAATGAAGATCAATCTTGGAAAAGTATTGAGCTCCACGTAGTTGGTCAAATAAGTCATCAATGTGCGAGAGAGGATACTTTTTATTGATAGTTATCTTGTTAAGTTCTCGATAATCAATGCAGAGTCTCGTTGATCCATCTTTCTTCTTAACAAACAGAACAGGTGCTCCCCAAGGTGACGCACTAGGGAGTTTTAATACTTTATCAAGATTCTCTTGGAGTTACTTCTTCAATTCCTGCAACTCAATTAGGGACATTCTATAAGGTGTCTTTGAAATAGGCAAAGCACCTGGGACGAGGTCTATTGAAAACTCAACTTCACGATTTGGTGGAAGACTCGGAAATTCCTCCGGAAAGACATCGTCAAACTTCTGTACAATGGGCATATTCTCAATCGTGAGTTTCTCACCAACCATTTGAGATAAATAACCTTCATTTAGTGGAATAAATACCCATAATATGGAAGAAATTTACACTGGAAGGTTATGTTCATCCTTACATCGATAGACGATCATAGATTGATCTTTAATATGAAATGTGACTTCCCTTATATGTAAATTGATATGAGCTCCATATAAAGAAAGTCAATCCATGCCAAGAATCACATCAAATTCCACTATAGGAAGGATCACAAGATTTGCAGGAAGCACTTTCCCACAAACTTTAATCGGAGAAGAATTATAAACTTTTGATGCGACTGTTGTGCCATTAGGGGTTTTCACAGCTAACTAAACATCTAATTTTTGAGGTAATACTGTGATACCCTTAGAAAATTCTTCATAAATAAAAGAATGGGTGGATCCAGAATCAAATAAAACATTTGCTACTTTAGAGTGGATGGTAAGTGTACCTTTCACCACTTCGTTCTCATACAGCACATCGTTAATAGAAATTTCATGTGACTTTCCTTTGCCTTTAGCCTTAAGAGTTTCTTGACATCGATCATCATCAACAACCATTGGATTAGGGCATTGATTGGCATAATTCCCCATTTCCTTGAACTTGTAACATTGAAGTGTAGGAGGTGAACTCTATGTAGAATTTTCTTTGTTCGCATCACTAGACATCTTCTTTCCATCATTGCGGCATTCAAATGCCCGATGACCTACCTTTCCACATTTGAAACATTTACTTGTCCCTTTAAGACAACTCCCTCCATGTTTCTTTTCACACTTTGAGTATAAGGGAAAACTCGTCTTCTTTTCAGTGTTCTCTTTAGATTTCCCTTTGAATTCCATTTTCCTCTTCTTATCAAACCCATATGACTGATGGGTTACTCCAATATCCATCTCAACCTTGAGAGCACATCGGACGATTTCCTTGTAGATATTGAAGTCCCTTATGTCTAACGCCCTTCGAAGACTTGGTTTTAAGCCACTAAAGAATTGATTAATCTCACTCTTAGATTGGATAATAATCCCAGAATCGTACCTTGCAAGTCTTGTAAAATTTTCTTCATAGGTACCAACCGATTCATCATCCTTTTTCTTCAGTTCAAGAAACTTCTTCTCCATATTTGTTCGAAGAATACGAGGGAAGTACTTATTGAAAAATAAGTTCTTGAACTCGTCCCATTCCATGGACTCAATTTCATCTCTTTGCCTCGTATTCTTGATAAGATTCCACCATTGATCAGCATCTCCTTCCAAACGATACACTGATAAGATGACTTTATCATGTTCATAACATTGAAGAACTAAAAATATCTTTTCAGTAGTACTGATACATTGTTCAGCAACTAATGGATTAGTAGACCCGCTGAATGAAGGTGGACACTGCCTCATGAAGGATTAAACAGAACGTTGCTTCTTACTTTGCTCGTTTGGAAGTCCTGCATGATTCATAGCTTGAGAAAGTTGTGTGAGCATGGCTTCAATATTTTTCATTCCAGCTCCCATAATGTTTGGTTGCTTAGGGGGACAATCATTGCATTGCCCATCGCATTCCTCATTAACACGGTTCCTTCGGGTTCCATCCATTGACTAAAACCAAGAAGAATAGTGTGAGAAACACTAATTATAATAGGAAAACCACATAATCAAGAATAAAATTTCACACTTAAGGTCTTATCATAGGTTGTTCATGGCCATTTTTAAAACACTAATATTGTGTTCTATGCTTATGCCTATCCTTAGGATTCTTACTAAGGCTTTCACATCCTTGTTTCCAAAGGTTGACAATACCTTTCCTCTGATATCAACTATAACGACCCATACTTTACAAACATTGTTATTACTTTAGAATTGAAGCACACTAATAAAAACATATAACAAAACCAGGAAAGGACCGTATAGGTATAGAGTCTTTAGAAACTGGGAAACATAAACAACTGGTTCATAAATCATCTACATTGTCTCCCTTTTATTTTATCATATCTAAAGTCCCTTTTGGCATATCTTACTTAATATCCTTCTTCCTGACCTGGGGAAAAGAAAAAATACAAAAGGGTGAGCTCAAATGCTCAGTAAGGGTAAACAAAATAAATATCAATCACATCATATTCATAAGAACATATCATTTTAGAAATCTTAACCTGCAAAAGAGATCATAATTTCATACCATGAGATAAATCATAGTGGTGAAATGTAATCCCAATAATCATAAATTAAAACATGAAACTTTGTGGCATACACACATAATCATAGAGAATCATTTCTTAGTAGTCAATACACATTTCCAAGACTATCTTAGCAGAAAAATTCCATTTCTGAACCGAGTTCACTCCTCGTTTCAGTCCTGTTTCACTGAACCGGTTTAACCTACCGTTCTAGTCATGTCTATATCATGAGATATAAATCTTTACCCAATTCATTGGAGGGAGATATAGGTCCCACCCATCTCATAATGATACCATTCTTATGTGTGCCACAAGATCATAAATCATACATCATATCATAACCCATGTAATAAAAATGGGATTCCTAAACATCATTCCATCATAGCATAATCCATATAAGATAAAAGGACATCATAAAAATAATTCCATAATAACATAATCAAATAAATGTAAAAATAGGGAAAGAAACATGACCCTATATTATCTTAGATGGAAAATAATTTTGATAGAATGCTTGAACTCCATTCTTGAGGAAAATATCTTTTCTACTTCAAAAACATTTTTCCTTTCTTAACATGTCATAAAATTTTTAACTAAAAGAAGTTGATTAAAAATAAACTTGAAAACATGTAAAGGAATATTCAGGTAAATAATGTTCTAAAAATCCATTCATGTCGTATAAGTTAAAAAAACATTCTTCTCGTACTTTGGCCGGAAAAGTCAAAAAGAACCTCGTACGAAAAATGACAAAATATTTCTTTTGTATATTTTACTGAAAACTCACCGAAGGGTAAAATTGGATGTAAACAATTGTAGGAGGATAGAAATAATATTAAATATTGAAGAAACTTGGATTTGGATGATAAATATGCCCTAGTAAATTCTGAAGTATAAATAATCTCGGATAAAAATTAGATTGTGATATTTTCCCTTACCTTAGGTCCGATTTGCTTTGTAAGTGTCCAAACCTCCTGTATAACGATTCAAATAATGTCATTGACTTATTCTAGAATCATAATTATTTTTATGAAATCATATATGGTCATATTCTTATATTCTATTTTAGTAATATTTCATTGCTACTTGTTATTCGGGTGTTTATTACTTTTTGTTCTTATGCGTGTTTTGTCGAATAAATTCTTATTCTTATTTTTAGGTTATAGATACCTCATTTCCAGAATTTAATTAGTGTAATATATATCATATTCATTCATTCAATTCATTTATATAATCACTATTCAATGAAGATCATGTAGAACGAGTCGCATCACATCGTGGAGACGGTATTCCGTACGTACGCAGGAGCGATGATATCGTTCCCATGATTGTGGAATTGTATTGGAGTGTATGTATACTATTTCAGAATCAATATCACTTTAAAATAATCATATATAGTTATTCTTTACACCATTATACCCATCCAAGTAAGGTGGTGGCGGAAAATAGATTACACCACGGCGTGGAGACAGTATTCTGTACGTACGCACGCGCGGTGATTTCGTTTTCCGTATGATGGATAGATGGTGAAATAGGGTTATTTAATACTTATAATAACATATCAGTATATCAGTGATACTGATTTTATTACTTCATAATGAAACAACTAAAGAAGAAGAAGTGGAAGAAGAAATAAAGTTGAAAGAATCGGTAATGGACATTACCTCTTCTTTGAAGCGCCTCTTTGAGACCTCCTCTTAGGGAACTAAAATTGGTATTTGAAGAATACCAGGACCTCTAGGATGTTTCTAGGGTAGCAGAGAATAGAAATTAGCAGGGTTTGGCCGAGATTTAAGGCTCAATGTGGTGTGAGGAAGAGAGGGAGGAGGTGCCCTTTTATAAGGGAGGAGAGGGGCACCTTAGGAAAAACTAAAAATATTATTTTATTATAAAGTCATATTCGATTTTTAATAGATACAAATTGATTTATTTCGAAGATAAGGTGGTTATGGGTCTAAATAATCTCATCCAATATAATTTAGAAAAGTTTAGGTTTCTATTTTAACCATATAATTTAGATTTAACTTTAAGTTAGATAATTTAATTTTTATCGTGTCTTCTTGTTTGCTTACACTATAAGGTTAATAAACTTACTATAACAAGCTAAAAAAATCCCAAATTGTTTATTATTAATATATATAACCTTAGCTAAGTCATTTGGCCGAACCTTAGATTTTTAGGAATAAAATAAAAATTAATAATATAATATTTGTTTTAAAAACTATTTTATGTCAATTTTGACACTATTTGGTAATTGATTTTTTTAAAACTCATAACAGAAATATTAGTTCTAAAACAGTTACTTAAATCAATACTAACATGTAATATTAACCTATAAAATTATTTTAATTCATAAAAAGTCTTAAATTACATTTATTTGGGTATTTATAACATCAATTATGTCAATATTTCATTAATAAGATAATTACTGCATCATCATTGTGTCATAAGTAAATTAAATTATTTAATGTCTAAAAATTACAAATAAAATACCATTATATAGGAAATCGTTTTAGATTTCTAATGAATATTTATAGTCTAATTTATCTTATGTATAACCCTATATTAAAAATTATTTATTTATTAAACTTTGATTTTAACTATTTTAACTCTTCTTTAAATAAATTAATAATAAATGTCCTAATATAATCCAAGTGGGCCTAAATGGTCATATTTTATTCTTAAGGTTGTTTTTGTTTGAATTACACTAATCCAATAGAATTATTACATGTGTTAGGGTAATAATAATATCATTTTTACCCTTAATTACCCTATTTACTTTTAACCGTGGTAAAAAAAGTAAAAAGTTACTACTCACCAAAAATTACTTTCATCTCATTGAACCACATTTTAGTCCTTTATATTAACCGTGACTTTCTGATTTTCTAAATTCCACTCATAGAAACAGTAAAATTTAGTTTTATGTAAATTTGCAAATTCTCCAAGGAGGTGGGTAAAAGACGGTGAAAAGTTCAATAAAATAATTATATATCTAAAATTATTATAAAATGAATCCAATGAATTGCATTGAAATTATATAGGTATTATGTATCAATTTTGACCTAAAATAAATTTAAATAAAATAAATAATTATTTAAATAAAAAGTCGATTTTCAAATAGTAACCTAGTGTTTTCACTATTCATCGAAAATTGAAAGTTTTTAGAAAAATACCAAAATTTCACCCTAGGCTAATTTCGATATTCCGAATCCAAAAATGAAGTCAATTTTGAAAAATGAAATTTAAAAAATTTTAAAAAGTGGGTATTACTATTCATAATGGCTTGTTTTAATAATATTTTAATAGCATATCGTTGTTTAGTGAAACTCGATATTGCATACAACGCAAGCTATTGAGGAAGGTCATGATTGCGTGTAAAGAAAGCCAATATAGTGTTGTGTGTACTGAAAGATTCCTTTGATGATTTATATAACATAAAAAATAAAATATTTCTCATAAAAATCTCGGGTGTTATATTCATTGTGTGACTAACAAAGTAATATCAAGGTAATAATTTGATTTGGATTATTGTTGGTTGACTAACTAAATCTGCAGATTTCCTTTCCATTAGAGATATTATGCCTTTAGATCATATTTATATACAATATCTAAAGGACATAATTAGGTTACATGGAGTTCCTCTCTCCATTTTATCTGATTGTGATCTCATGCTCACTTTTAATTTTTGGAAAGGCCTTCAGAAGTCATTGGGTACTAAATTAAATTTCAGTAAAACTTTTTATCCTCAATTTGATAGATAGTAAAAGAAAATTATTTAGACCTTGTAAGACATCCTTTATTCTTATTTAATGTATTACTAGGGAATTTGGGATCATCATATTTCATTATTTTAGTTTTCTTATAATAATAGTTTTCATTGTAGTATACAAATGGAACCTTTTGAGGCATTATATGGAAAGTGATGTCAGAATCCATATTGTTGAGATGAAGTAGGTGAAATGGGTTTTTAGGGGCTGTATTTTGTGGAAGAAATGGTTGAAAAGTTCAAGATGATTCAGAAAATTATAAGGATGTCTCAGATATGGCATAAAAGTTATACAGATAACTAGAGGAAATATCTTTATTTTGAGGTTGGTGTTCATGTTTTTCTTAAATTATCTCTATAGAAAAGTGTTATGTTTTTTGGTAAAAAATAGAAGTTGAGTCTATAGTTCATTGGAACATAGTAAATCCTAGAGAAATTTTTATCAGTTTCTTATTGATTTTTCAAGCCTCTGAGTTTATCTCAGGTACATGACGTATTTCATATTTCATTTTTATGAAAATATGTGTCAGATGCATCTCATGTTTTGATCACTAAAGAAATTCAGTTATAAGAAAACCTTTATTATGAGGAAGAGCCAATACATATTCTTAAACACATTGAGAAATTGTTTCATAACAAGTTAATTCATTATGTTAAGGTTTTTTATAAAATCTATATGTTTGAAGAAGAAACATTGGAATTATAAAATTTTATGAATGAAAAATGATTTCACATTTTTAAGTAATGAACAAAATTGAAAGGATACAATTTTAAAACGGGGGAAGAAGGTAAAAAATCAATTAATGTTTGTATAAATTATTTTCATGTATTATTAATATTCATTAATTATATTTTTATATCGTTTTATTTATTATAAGAATATTAAGTAATTTTTAGTTAAAAAGAAAACATTTTATTTCTAACCAAATTGCTTTTTCATGCATTATATGGTTTTATTAAAATATTGATTTTCAAATTATAGAATTTTAATTCTAAAAAATGAACTTAATTTTAGATTTCATAATTTCAAAATTTTATAAGGATGTATTTTTTATAATTTTTTGAAATGTTTTATTTTTCAATGAATTGTGAAAAAAACTGATTTTTATTAACAAATATATTTTAATTTCAAGCATTTAAAAACTTAATTTTTTTAGAATGGTTTCAATGTAAAATTACTTTAATTATATTATTAATAATCTTATTAAGGTAATTGGAATTAACATTTTACTTTAATCTGGTAAAAAAACATTTTAATACTTAAAAAGGCATTGTTTTTAAAAACTGTTTTTCATTTCATTTTGTGGGTTTAATATTAAATTAAATTGTGTCACTTATAAGAATTTAATTTTATAAAATTTATTCCATATTTTTAATAATAATAATTAATATTATGAAATAATTTAAACTTAATTTTTTTTATAATTAATAGTAAAAACAATAAAAAACAGTTATCACGGTTAAGGATAAAACAAGTTTACCGGGGGTTAAACTGAAGAGATAGTGGTTAAAATGGACTAAAAACTTGTATAAATTCTGTTTTATGTAAATATTTAAACCCTATATCATATAATACTTATAAATGGTATATTTAGGATCCTTTTTTATTGAGTAATACATTAATATATTTTAATATTTTTAAAAATTATAAGTGTTTCATCTCCTCCACTTATAAAAGGATGCCTCATCTCCTCAACTCTTCACACTTTAAGAGCCTTTTTGATCAGTAAAACCGTGAAAAAATACTTTCCTAAAATACCTAAATACATTCTAGAGTATTTTCTTATCATAAAACTAACCGATTAAGGATTTAGGTATACACCTAAAGGGGTCATCCAAAGAAGAGGTATTGTTCTAAACCGAGTGTTTTTTGTTTTATTTCTTCATCCACCTCCTTAAAATATTCTTAAAACATGATGAAATAATAAAACTAGTATATTCCATATACTTATATGTTGTTATGTTAATATAATAACCTATATCTATCTCCTCTTCCAATAAATGGGAAATGAAATCGTTGTTCATGTGTACGAAGGACTACCACCTCGCAAACCAATGTAATTCATTTTCTATCACCGCCTCTCATGAATGGTTATAATTATAAAATTTAATATATATATATATATGATATTAATAATATAATTAAATTTATTTAAATATAATATATCTTATATTTTCTTACCTTTTTATCCATCGAAAAATGATAACGTCGTTTGTGCATACGTGTGGATTACCACCTCCACCAATTGATGTGATTATTTTCATCAATACATCACATGGATGGTATATATAAGTGTATATATAGATATAATATAATATTTATGATATATTAATAATTTTATAAATATAAAATGATAATTACCTTCCTTCCCTCGCACTCTTTAAAAAATGGAAACATTACTTATGTATACGTACGACCTACCATCTCCATGATTGTAAGGTAATGAATTTTTCTTAACCATATTTCATGGTCGATTTTAAAAGTATAATTAATGTATAAAAATTATTATTATTTTATGATTATTACTCTTTATTTTATGTAATAATGACCTCTTTGTTCATAATAAACCTAGATATGTCATTTTGGACATATGAGAAAAATATCTTCAAAACGCCTGACATGAACTTAATTGATTAAGTAATTGAATATAAAATATAAATAAATAAAAGGAATAATAAACCTGAAAAATTATATTAATAAATTAAATAATTAACATAAGTTTATCATTCTGTAAGATAAAGATCATATGTGACAAGTCGAACTCAAGGTAAGGGAAACTTTAACTTAAAACCTTATTTTAAATGTCTTCAAAATTTATTTTATAAATATTTTTATTTAATTTACTTATTCTTAAAAAAATTATAGATTTATTCCTATGGAAATAAATTAATTATAAACAATATTTCATATCTTTTTTAAATTTCTTAAAAACAATTTCAAAAGGAATATTTTTACTCATTTTATGTGGAATGTTTTTTCTTTCTTTAAAAAAGGAAAAAAGGAATGTTTTATTTTTATGTATATGGAATCAAAGGATTTTCCCACCACCACAATCATTATTTTATTTTTAGATTAATTTATAATATTTCATTTTTTTCTTCAAATAAAAATACTTTTTCCCTTGATAATGGGCATTTTAGCTGTAAAAATGGGTTTTTAAAACGAAAGGGTATTTTGATATCTGAAAATTATTTGCATATGGGTTTGAAAGAGGTTTTCAAGGGTTTTATGATGAAAAGGTGAAATAATAAAATGTTTTATTCATTAAATGGTACTTTATAGTTATATATAATGATGGTTGATCCTTATATATCTTATATGATGGGTGATACTAATACATCTTGTACAATGGGTGAGCCTGATATAACTCTTCAATGCATTAGAAAATGTTTCTTATATTCAAAGGAATGGAGGGACCTAACTGAGGAGGTTTCTCTTATGGATTTAACTGGGATCTAGTTATTTTTGAAAAGGTTTATAAATATAATGCTTTAAGTTTTTGAAAAGGGTTTCAATCTGCTTGTTATGGGTTTAACAGGATTTCATGAGAAAAAAGTGTAATTTTCATGTGGATAGGATTTATTTTATATGATTAAAAAATATTGTGATAAAGGTAAAAAAATTATGGGTTTCAATGTTTTTAACTGGACTAACAAATATTTTTATTTTATGTCCCTTATTGTGATTTTTTGGATCATCCCATGTTTTTAAATGTTTTTCAAGGGGTTTAGGGATGAGTAAGAACAAATATGAAGTCAATTTTAAAGTCATGAAAATTTTTCATGAAAAAAAACATGATTTTTTTTAAAGTTTTATGTTGTGGAAAAATGGATACTGAATAGAAGTGTTCACTTTATAATATATGGGTTTTTTATGTGAGATTTATAACTAAATTCTATAAGCTCTAAACCTAAAATATCTTTGGGAATGAATTAATGTGAATTATTGTCTAAAGACACTAGATTATGTAATGTTTATCTATGGGTCCTTATAGGCAGGAAGTCAATGTTATGAGTTTTGTTTTATCTTTGTAGTTTTTTTATTCCATGGATTAGTAATCAGTGGGATTTTATTTCCTTGAGCACCACAGAGGTTGAATACATAACATCCACTCAAGCATGTACTGGGTTGATTTGGATGGATCAACAACTTTAGGATATTGTAGTGGATATAGAATTTCCTATTTCAATATTGTGTGATAACTTGAGTGTTATTAATCTTAGTAAAAATCTTGTCCATTACTCAAGGACAAAACAAATTGATATAAAATATCACTTTATCGAGGAGAAGGTAGAACGTGGACTGATGAATTAAGAGTATGTTTCTACACAATATTTTTTTGGGAATATTATCAAAAAGGCACAACCCAAGTAATATTTTGAAAGGTGGAAGATGGATGTTAGATTCTAACTCACTCCATCTGAATATATGAGCTATACAAAAGACCCCCACTCCCCTGTGGAATTTTATTTGAAAACGAAGGAGTTATTTCTATCATAAATTAAATTATTGGATTTCTAATACTTGTTTGTGAACTTTCATAGAAGTCCTCTTTGGGTTTTTTGACAAAGGGGGAGAAGTTGTTCATTAAATTAAGAGAGATTATATTTTTTAAATTAAAATTTTTGGGAGTGTTATTTAATATTAACAAAGGGTATAAATCCTATGCTTATGTTTGAGAAAGTGGGATAGTGTTTGGATTTTTAATCAAGGGATCAATTATGTTGAATATCATGGAGTTCAATGAAGTGTTTTCATGGGTATATTTTTATTTAACTCTTATTCATCACATTTATTTTGAATTAATTGTGATTAGAGTTGGTTATTATTTAATCATTAATACACTCCTTGAAGTAAATAGATTAATATAGTGGTACATATTTTTTATAAATCTTTCCAAGTAAGGGAATGTCTGATATATTTTGTAATTTTCAAAAAACCCAAGGAGAGATTATTGGAAATAATCCCTTTGGAGTTTTTGTTTGGGTTGTGTTTGTTGAAAATTTTTATTGAAGGATGTTTGGAAGTCACCTGAAGAAACTTTTAGTGCTATGGAGAAGGTTGAAGGGGTTTGTAAGAGGATGGATGGAGTTATATCTAGAAGTCATAAAGCACATCACAAAACACTAAGTTTCATCATGTAATATGTTGAGAGATGTTAAATCTCTCTGTCATATTGAGGGTGTACATATAGTAATATAGGATCATTCCAAAAAGTATCATAGTTTAATTTTGGTGTTTTCACTATGGTGGTTCATGTTGTTCCATAAAAGGAGTTCAACCTAAAATAGAAAATAATGGGTAAACCCTTAGCTGGATAACTAGAGAAAATCTAGTTCTAGGTAGCAGCAATCTCTACAATCAGGTTGAGCATGGGGTAGTAGAGTAGTGTAATAGCCAGTGTAGATCTACATGAATTAGGGAGAGAATAGCCTATATTAGGTCATTTAGAGGCTTATCAATTGTGGAATAGGGTAGTACCATGGTAGTTTAATGCTTTTAAATAGAGCACCTAGGGTAATGAAGAAACATCCACCTAAGCTAGACTTTGATGGGGATTGTCCATATGTTAGGCACTATTAAAAAGATTATGTCTATACTACAAGATGTATACCACATCGCACAGGATATATAGATAAACTTTAGTGGATCTACCAATTTTGGGACCTCCATACCGTGGTTAAGGCATTGCATTATAGAGGATTTATGTATGGGAAATGGTGGTTTTAGTGTCCAGGTATTTTTTTTATTAGGTGTATTACCACACTATAAAGAAAAGGTTGGATGTATTTTTATGGATCTATAATTATGAAGAGTCCCACACCATAGGATCCATATATTCCATAGAATCTTTGATCAACTAGTTGTCCATGCCATAGAGAAAAAGGACCATACCACAACTAGATTAGAGATCTAGGGAGATTGAGAAAATAACATTGAGGTTAAGGGAGAATCAAATAGAACATTTCTAGTGAATTTTATTGATATGGTCTTTAACCAATAACCATGCCACATAATGGAAGTAACACTACAATAGTATTAAAGTTGAGGTAAACTACACATTGGTGGATGGTTCCACACCGTGGTCATGGAGTTTTCTAATTATAGGTGGAATTTTTATATGGATGAGATGACATGGATTTCTAGGGGTTGAATTAGCTTAATTGGAAATTAGTGGTCATATTAAAATATATGGTACACTTGGTGTGATATTAAAGGATTATAAGAAATATTAATTGATTATAATCATTGGATTAAGGGTCATATTATATGAATATTACAAAAACTTCTTGTAGTGGTCCTATAAATGGGAGAAACGATGGAGAGGGATTCTATAACTGCATTGGAAAGAATAAAAATTAGAATAATGGTGTTCCATAATACTTCTCATTGGAATTTTTGTGAATTTATTCAAGTAAAATTAGGTGAAGAAAACTAATAAACCATTGTTTGTGTAACATTATTATCTTTTCCTAAAGATTAAATAAATAAGCACTTAGAGAAGTAGTGTGTTTCTTAAGCACTTAAGAGTTCTGAGCTCTCTTCTCTACGAAAGTTGTAAACTAGAAGGGTTATTGTGAACACTTTAAACTTGTAAAACAATACGTGGGTTTTTTGTGTTTCAGGTGCATTGTAACATTTAATTTTCATGCTCCTTGGATTATCCCAATTATGTTAAACTAAATAAAATATTTCATGCCACTTTTTTACTACTTTATTGCTTAATATCAACCATAATGGATAGAAATGTTTCCTTAGCCATTAAAGAAAAAGATTTTTGGAATGGGACTATTTAAAATTTGTATTCCTTAATTCACCACCACCACCCCTTTCAGGTTATTATCCTTGTTTTGGGACTAATAAGATCCTTAATTTATAACTCCAGAAATATCTATTTAAATATTTTATCATGACTTGACATCATATATTATACATCAATAATAAATATAAAATAATTCTTTCCATTCATCCAAACATTAATTCCAATCTAATTAATCTTCATGACATTACATCAATGAAATAATAAATCTTATTATGGTTACTTAGCTTAATAAAAATGGGCTTCCCAATACCAATTTAAAAAAATAAAATATAATATTATTTTTTATGATGGGTTTATTAGGATCAATTGACACTCATTCATCACATAAAAAACAATAAGAAATCCAAATTACTAATATCTACCATACTTGATAACTAAAACCATGTATATCTATAAAACTAAAAAATTTTAAATCATACACTAATGAGATTTTATGATTATCTTTGATTATATGATCTTGATGAAGATCACTAATAGGTGGCTAAAATATTCCCTCATCTATAGTGTATCCATTGATAAATTGGATCACCGGATTCTTGGATGGGATTCCCCTTCACCCACGGTATACTAGTACCGCTTGGTTGGTAAAGGATGGAAAATAAAGAGGGATTTATAGTGAGGAAGAATCAACAAGAAGTTTGGAAGTGGATAAAATACACTATATTGATGGTGTGTGCCTCCTTATATATCTAACAATATCTTTTCATGAAGTAACACATTTTTTTATATCATACGTGTTAATTCCATTAATTTTCATGAATCCATGAAATGATTTAATTAATCCTCCATGTGTTTCATCATATTAAATACCCAAATAAATGATTGCCCCATGTAGATGAATTCATGAGTGATGATAATTATCAATCGGATATCATAGTTAGTAGCATGTTATCATTTATAACAAGCTTTATGATATCTAATTTATCTAGAAATATGATATTCCATAGTTACTAAAATTATTATCATATTTCATGCTCATATCATACAATATTATATGGGATTTAGGGTATATCTCTTTCAATATCCCACTTGCAATAAAGCCTCATATTCTTAATTTTATTTCATCTTATATTATATCATTTACAGTAACTTGTGAAACCATATCCAAACTCTTTTGGATATTTAAAAAAATGGATAGTTATTATCAATTTCACCTCGTATTGCATCATATTAAATACCTTGTGAATAACCATCCAAAACTCCTTTTTTATAAACTCTAAACACTTTCAGAGTATCTCCCTGATTCAAACTCAATCCTTATTCAGTCAACCACAAATTGTGACCCCATGGACCATTATAACATTGAAAACAAATATTAAATATTCAATTCATATATTTACCTAAATATAATCCTCTATAAAAACATCAATTCTACTCAGGCTAAAAGGGATCATTGATGATCTCTATCAAAAAAATATATCTCAATATATATACCCACTAGTTTCATCATATATAAACATACATTTTTATATGATCTCTTTTTCGAAGATATTTAGTGACTATATGAAACAAAGTATGTTAATATCCAACTCATACATTCTCGGTTCTCCAATTATATACTGTCCAAGTCAATGAATACATCACATTTCATTCATCTTTATAGATTAGCACATCACATGCCCCTCACCGGATAGATAAGAACATCATATGTATTATCTAGTTATGGACATACATTTCATCAGTTTATCTCAATAGAGGGCTAGATTTTATACTCATTATAAAAGAAGAAAAATATCATCATGGTTAAGCTCCAACTGACAGCATGATTAGAATATACCCAACCACCTCTTTATTAGATGATCCTTAAGACTTGCATAAGAAATGTATCAAAGTATGAAGGTTCTCGTGTTAGGTATCTCACAATCCTTAGGTATTAGGGACCCCAAATATGAATCATGAACCCCTTTTATACTAAGAACTTAATGTATGACATTCCATGTGGTATATTTCATGGGTCATCCAGTGCACAAAACCCATTTCATACCTCATGAGCATATTATGTATCTTGATAAAAGAACCATACCTCTATGAACCTTAAAATTTATTCAAAAACTATAATACTCCATGATGGGCATTGGTTAGGGATAACTCAAATTCATACTTTGTGAGGCCAATAATCATTTTACTTCATGATTTATATATATATAGAGAGAGAGAGAGAGAGATCCAGTCTGAAAGAATGATAAAGTATAGATTTACTTTTACATAACATGATACATTTGATATTTTTAAAATACTTTAAGAATATTTAGCATAACCATACATAATATCCTATATAACATATCACATATGATAGACTACCATATAAACCTTATATTTTTTGCACTTCCAGAGGCTTTTTTAATATTGTTTAATTTTTATATAATTCCTACCACATATCTATGTGACCATATAATAAAACTCTCCTACTAAACTACCTTACTGAGTAACACCTATGAAGTAATCCATTTTGAATAATTGTGATACTTGGGGATTATATTACCAATGTTCAACTCTTTTGAAAAAGTATTCAAACTTATTTACTTCACAATATCAAATGTTATAATGTTAATAACCTGTTTTGTCTAATTAGAACACATTATAATTTCAACATCATCATCATACTTGGAACCCTTTTCATCAAAATTTTCCTTGAAATATTTTGGTAACTAATGTAACTATTTACATTAATAATTAACTAACATATCCTAAACCTTATAGAATATTAATTGACATTTAATTTGTATTTTTACTGGCATAATCATTTATTTTTTAACTTTGAACTTTACAAAGTCAAAAAATACTAACACTATCCTCTTAGACACTATATTATTTTTAGAATATCATGTTAAGATACACAGAACTCCTTTATGTCAAGAAATAAATCTTATTTACTTTAGTGAGAATATTTAACAAATAAACTATTGTATTCATGTCATATATGGTATTCTATGTGTTTGGAGTATTATTTTGAAAATAGGAATTTATTATTTATAATATTCCACTGATGGTGGGATAAAATCCATAATATTTTAAAAAAAACTTAGATAAACTATTTTATCCCAAATAAAACATTTTTATCCTTATCTCTTCTCAAAACATATTATAGAATTTGATGAATCAAAACACATGTTTATTTAAATCCATCGTCATATAATATTCATAAAAAAATTATTAATAAATCAATTCTCTTACCATATAATAGTATTGAGATTATTATACACATTATTTAAATATAAATCTATTATCACTTGATAAATTCCTTTGGATCCATCCTATGGTCTAGAAACCCTTTAATTTGTCAATTAAATGAAAACTACCATTTATTTAAATTATTTTCTTGATTTTTAACTCATTTATACTTAAAACATTTGAAAAATATAAATTTGGTATAATATACACTTTAAAAATGAATAATTGATTTCTATAACACTAATAGATAATATAGACACTCCATTGAGTTCCTTAAACCCCTTCAAGTATCTCAAAAAATTCTGTATTATAGAATCATTTCCCTTTCTTTTTGATTTTATCTTTAGGTTTCAATGAACTTGATTAACTATGAAGAAACATTATTGAATTATCCAACTAACTTTTCTTCTTCCAATTTAAAGTTTTACTCACTTGTACTAATAATACAAAACCGAAACCTATAAATCTCATGACTTAGTTCAATTATTCTCAACACTTTGATAAAAAAATTTCAAAATTACTTTAACACATTCACATTATTGTAATATTTCCAATGATAACACCAAAATGAAATTTAATATCCAAAATAATCCTAATAGGAAACCTTCAATCTCTCTAAATCATCGACACACTTAATCACATTAAGTATATGAGTAGATATTGACGTTCTATTGGATATTTTTAAACCTTTAGTGAATTGTTATATTCTTTTTATAAGAATCTAGATTCAAGTGTTTAAAAACATCAATAATAGGTAAATTATGAAGATTTTCTCTAACACATGGAATTTTTGAATTCTCTTAAGAACAATTATTAAGTTTCATACTAGTATAAGAATTTTATTACATTAAGATACTCCTTTTATAGGATTTATCTTCAAGTTTAGGTCATATAATTATGGTGTTATTTATATAAAATATAAGATTTTAACATATGGGTTTTATTTTTTACATTCATTTAATAAATAATTTTATTTAATGTGCTCCCACTAAAATGATGACCCCTTTTAAAATATATCATATCCATTAGTGGCCCAAGATCTAAATTTCACTATGATTTGGGTATCTTTAACATTTTTCCTATCACTTAGCTATTTATGTAGGACATTATTTCAATCATATCATATATAACTCTTAAATAGTTGAGAAAAAACTCTTTATGGAATCTATCATGTGGATAAACTCAATTTTTATTCATTTATTAACCTAATTCTATTACGGTATCTTGGCTAAGTGTAATATAAATAAAATTATAATAAATGGAACCTAATCCAATTAAGTTCACTCAATAATTTCTTTCCTTACACAATCTAATCCAATGGAACCCAACTTTATCATGACCAACTTGTTTGGATGATCTAGGTCTTAACAAGTGTATGATTTTGAAGGAATCTTACGCTTAGTATTTTGATGGGATTTAACCTCACCATATTATCTCATGTTATTCCATTTATATATGATTGATTCGAATGATTTAGTTTGGAATATATTCATTCCACCAAATAAATATACTAAATCATATTGATGTTTAAATATTTACAACACTAATAGCTTATGTTACTAACTCGGATTAAAATCCAACAATATTCATACATATAAAAATGCATCTCATGTGTAAGGTATATGAAACTCTTTAATTTAAACTATTATAACTATATGAAATCAAAAATCCCTATAAGAGTAATCTTAGGGTGATAAATATTCATCCCTGGATTTTCTTAGAAAGGTATAAGTCTCTAGGCCAGTGAGCAGTCCAACCCAAATTCCATATACCAAGTGATAATTTACTCGAGAGAGATTACAATTCCATCATAATTCTAACACCAGATATGTAAAAAAAATATAATCAAATACCTAATTTGATATCATATCCCAAAACAAGTCATAGTTAAGGTAGAATAAAACTTAATAAATTATCATATTGAACATGTAACTCCATATATGCATACATGAAAATTTATTTAATTAGTTTAACACTTTAAACGAAAGCATACATATATTCATAAAATAAACAATTTATATCTATAAATAATGAATACGGGAATGAATATAAATTAATGAAAAATTCAAAATTTTAAAAAATAGATAAATTATTTATGAACTATTCATAAATAAACAATTATAAACTCTTTATAATTTATTTCTAATGTTAAATTCTTTATTTTATCCTTTATATAGAATTTACATTAAATATATGATATTAAATTAAATATAAACATTTTTTATTCTAAATATATTATGTAAACAACTAGAATAATCAAAATATCATGTACTGGTTATTATTTTATCCTTGATCATATCAATTATCAAAATTGCTTTTGATGTGATTTAAGTAATTTCTTAAATAAGGATTTTGATTTGAATAATTCAAATTAACGATTATGAATAATTTATAATTTAAATATAAACACTTTAATATTAATCCTTATTTTATAATATATATAAACTTTATAAATTACACTTATAATTTTCATATAAACAGTTTATAACAAAATTATAAGTTATGCCATATAATTTGAAAAGGTATTTAATATCAACAGTTTATGTTATAGATCTTTATTTAAAAAATGTTTCAAAAATAATTATGAATTAATTATAAAAAATTATAATTAAATAATTTATAAACATTTTATAAATTAAATAATATCCCAAAATACCCTTTTCTATGAAATATAAAATATTTATAAACCATTTATTTAATTCATTATTGAAAATATAGTGAAAAAAATTATTATATGTATTGAACTTAATAATATTCTATATATCATAGTATAAGATAGATAATATGTGGCATGAAAAACTATCCAATGATATCATCCATTTTTTATGACTGATAACTGTAATGCCCCATGTCCATTTGGGCATTTAAAATTTGAAGAGTAACTTGAATTTTGAATTAGTGGAGGGGTCAGATTTTGAATTGGACTTTGTAATGAGGTTGTAAAGGTTTTAACTCCTTAAATGTGTATATTTGGACATGAAATTGATCTCTAGATGTAGATCAGAGGGTTAGGGTGAGTTTTGGAGGGTTAGGGTGAGTTTTGGGGGGTTAGTGAATGGTTTTGGCCTACAACATGAATACTACAGTCTCAATGGATAGATGGTATGAGTCTATTGATTGGTTAATGGCCAAGGTAGTATCCAAGTGGGTCTTCTGCGCTCACAGTTAGTCAATGAGCTAGTTTCGACTAGCTATTGAACCCCTAGGTCACCGGTGGCCTCTTAGGAAGTTTTTTAAAGGGGTTGAAAAGGAATTTTACCTCTCTTCTCCCTTAATCCCCCACTTAGTATTTCCTCCCATTTCACCCTAAGAATAGACCCTTACATTCCTATTCCTCCCCCTAATTCTCTATGAGAGATCACCCTTTGTTCTTGATCATTGGAGTTTCCACTTGATGAAATCAAGAGCCTGCATAAATACTATCTATCCTCCTCCCACTTTTCATTGATTCATTTGTTATCTAGTTGTCTCTCTCTAGTTTAGTCTAATATACCTTATTTCCAGGTTGTTTCTTTTTATTTCTTATTTTCTTCTAATTTAGGCAGAACTAGAGGTCAATACATGATTTGCGGGATTCCCTAAGAATGAGGTAGGTGGTCCCTAAGCCTAACTCATATTCTTGCTTAATTATTCAAGTGAAAAAGTTGTGTTGTCATTTCATCTATCAGATGTTGACCTTGATTTTATTAAATAATATTTCCTTGGGTTTTACATTAATTAAAATTTCAAATTTAGATGGTCAACAAAATATTGGATAGTTTTTATTAAATGGTTAATTCATGTTATAATTGTTCCAAAGTGGGGGATAATGTTTTGGATTTGATGATTTTTAAATGAAATTGACTCTTCAATAGAGCCTTTTGAAGTGGTATGGAGGTTTTTGAAATGATGAATTTTTATTTTTCATGTCATAATTGAAATGGAATGATGTTTTTTTCAATTTTTCAATTGATTTTTAAGATACTAAAATGGGGTTTTCATTTTGAAAATCAATTGATTTCCTTAGGAAAGATGGTGTGACTTGGTAGAGTTTTATGAAAGGGAAATGTGGAATTGTTTGGGGTTTGGGTTATCTATATTGGTCAAGCTTGTTTTATAAAAGCTTTTTAATCTCAAGAAATGTTTTATTGTAAATTGAAGTGATTGGAAGCAGGTTTTTGTAAGTGTAAATTTATTATGAATTGGAATATAAGTCATGTAGCCTGTTGAAAAAATTGTGTTTTGTTTTAAAAATGTTTTAATGAAATAAAAAATCCCCTAGGGATATTGGTTTAAAGGAAGATAAAAATTCTCTCTCAGGGTTATATTATTTTAAAAGTAATCAATGCACTTTTTGGGTGGTTTTGGTTTAAAGGTAAAAAAATATCATTAGGGTAGTATTTTTTTAAAGGAAAGGAAAACACCCTTATGGGTGGTTGTGGTTTCAAGATAAGAAAAATCCTATTGGGGAGGTCCATGTTACTATTTTGTTTATGAAAAAGGCTAAGAAAACTCCCATCTGGGAGGTTCATGTTACTATTTGTCTTATTTCATGGGCTGAGAAAACTCTTATAGGGGAGTTCCGTGTTATTATTTGGATTATGTCACGGGCTGAGAAAACTCTCATAGTGGTGGTTTTCTATACTTATTTTGGTTGAGAAAACACCCAAAGAGGGTGGTCCATACTACTATATATTATTAAAATATAGAAATAGGAGGTGGTTTGTGCTATATGTATTGGCTATGAAAACACCTGAAGGGGTGGTTTTGTGATAACTTTAAAAACACCCATAAGGGTGTTTATGGTATTATGGTTGGAATGGTCCCTACAACATGATCAAAGACACTCTGACACTGAGAAAAGTAGTTATGGTTTATTAGGTTCAGTTACTTAAGTTTTAACAATGGTATGACTAACCTCGGGTGTCACCATGAACCCGAGGCATCAGTAGTTCTTTTTGGATTTATCTTCAAAACTATTTTAAAATATTAGTTTCTTAATTTTGGAACTTTTTTATAAACTTGTATATCAAACTTCTTGTTTTAGTGACACCATTATTGGTGTCCTACTAATTTTTACTCAAACTCTGCTCGGGCGACCATGAAATTTGGGTACCTGAGTAGAAATTACTATTTGGTTACAGGTTACAGATTAGGGGAAGGTCCCATCATGTGAGTTTTTTCTTTGCATTCTAGATTGTATTATGAATGGGGGTACTGATATGAACTTAGGAAAATTTGGGGTTGTGGCATGGATCCAATTTATTTTTGGTTCTCTTATTATTCTTGTATATGATCTACCCATAGGGGATATGTTGATATATGTATGGCATACTCTATTTTTATAGCATTGTGGTGTTTGGTTTATTTTATTGAAACTTTCCCTATCTTATCTATGGTGTTTATGTGGCATGTTTTATATGTTTTATTTTACATATACTACTGATGCTACTATAGAGGGAGGTTATAGTCTCTCCACAGCATCCTAATAGACTCACTCCACTAGTTGGTAGCCTCTGGTGTATGGGGAGGCATACTTGAGGAGGTGTAGTGGCCATCGGCCTGACACCAGTTATTGGTATAAGGTGGTAGGTTGTTATAATAATGGGCTAAGTAAAATAAAACTGGCATTATGTAGCTCACGTTGAAGTAATATTGTGGGTCTAGGATTCATGGCCTATGATATTCCACACATAATATTAACATAGAATATTTGGGGTTGTGTACTATTAACCTAGCTCCTGGTAGTCATAACATATGACATGGTATGTGTAATATGATCCCTGACACCTACAAATCATATCTTATGATGGGATAGGATATTTTCTTAATAATAGGATTCTATAATTTTCTATCATTGATCAGTTTCATCATACCAAGTGATTCCCTATATCATACCATATGATATATTAAAATTGAAGGAATTGAACCGTATTTCCTACTAAAAGATCACATATCATATTAGATTATCACATCATAAATAGAAATATCATATATCATTTATACAGTCATAGTCCAAATTTTCAATTTTATTTTATGACATGAAATACGAAAAAACATGAAATGTCATATATTCTTTACTTTAAACATGATTTCAATAATCAAAAATTATGAATTTCTCTGATACCACTAAAGGTAGGTAGTGTAGTAAACCAACTCGGGCTTCCATCCACTTGGCACCCAACCTGACTCGCCATAATGCCCAAATGGAATTCTTAATATCCACATGTTGAAAACTAGTGTTTGGGCGTCACAATAATCCCACTAGGAATGATTTCTCCCAAATCATAGATAAAAGACAGTGGGTCATCTATTAAGAGTCCAACATGAACCATCCTAACATTAGATATCTATACAATATCAATCATATAAGAAATTAAAATAAATTAACATGCCAAACATTTTATAACAAACCACAATAATCCAACCCATTTTCATTAAAGTAAAACATCACCCATCAAAGGATAATAAAATATTGAAAAAAATAGACACAAAAGAATAACTAAATTCAGTTACATGAAAAAAAATATTTTGGCTGATATAAAACTAACCAAAAGTAAAAAAAACATCATCAAACTTGATTCATTCTTGAAAGAGTCTCCATGAAACCAATGGTTTCTCAACACCACCCAACTCACCCCACATTGGCCTCAAGGAATAAAACCCGAATCTTGTTGGAAATCAGGAACATGAAATATATAGTTGTGAGTTAAAAAACCCATTAGGTTGCCACCTGATGAGACTATACAATTAATTTAATTAATAAATAAATAAAATATAGTCTGAAAATATAACTAAAAAATAGTATTTCAATCATAAGTATGTGAAAACAACTATAAAATTCATAAAAACATTTCAAAATATCCCCCTATATTTTCTTAAACTGAAAACACATGCTTTTAAAACATTTCCACTGGCCTAATACATATAAAAACCACACACCCATTAACACTTCCTAAAAACAACCCATTTGTTTTCGTTAAATGAAAATAATAACTTTATAAAAATTTAACTAGATGAAGCCTTATTTAAACCAAAAAACGTATTTTGGAATCCACATTAAAAACCTTCACAAGTGTCAGTTTCAAAATAGGTTTTTCTAAAAATATTTGAAAACTATTTTTCAAAGGAAATGACTTAAACATATTCGAGACAAGAAAAAAAATAAGACGCCACAAGTCACAATTCATATCATAAATGAAAGTAAGCTATGGTTTCCACAACAATATAAGTAGGGGGAATGATGTAGGTAATATCTAGATCAAAACCCTAATGTAAAATCTTAAAAAAGAAAACAAATGTGTCATGGGATCTACCCTTGTATCCCTAATATGAGATACATAAAACTTTATTGATTTTACTCATAGACCAACTACTGACATATGATACATCCTAATCATAATAAATCCTACTAGCCCACACAAGACTCATTGAAAATGGAAAACCCCTTATATACCTAAGGATTAGAATGACTAGAGAGGCACTGGAAGTGTGTGAACCAACTACTATAATATAAGAATAGACCTCATGCTTAGTACCAAGGTTATCATGACCAATAAAGAAGTGATGTAAGTGAATATACAGGTTAAAATTAATGTGCACGAATAATAAGTGACTCTCCCTCACCCCCAATACCATCTTAATGAATATCCCCACATATATATCTTATACGTATATAGAATAAATGATCACATTACCACAAAAGGGGAGAAACAATCATAGTATAATAATAAGAAACCCTCACAAGGGGTAAAAACTCTCAAGGGGAAATAAAGAGGGGTATTTCACAACCAACCATTTAAAACCAAAGTTCTAATAGGTCTTTCACCATAAAATACGGCCCAGAATTTCAATCCCTCTTTCACTTAATAAAATACCACTTTAAACATTCCTTATAAACTGATGTAAATCTCTCGCACCATTTAAATATTTTCAAAGGAACCCTCAGAAATATGGGTCTAGCTCTTTGAAATCCAGAAAAATGCCAAAGGCCATCCATTACCATCAAATACATTTAAAATATCCATTAAGGAATTTACACAATGTGTAATCCTCACACTCATTTCAAACCAAAATTTTAAATTCATTAAAGAACCCATTTTTAAAATCACTTTGAGGTCAACACCTGACTTTAAAACAATTTCCACTTTAAAATGTAGATTTCACTAATTGAAAACCAAAACCGGATCAAAATACAATACGTACCGTCAAAACCATTTCAAAAACCCTCATTGGAATTTTAAAATTACTTATCACATAAAAAATTTCCATTTCAAACATGAAAACATGGAATTAAACAGAGAAACTCTTTATATCAAGATCAAAACACATTGAAATGATTTCAAATCATCTCATGGATATCACATATATTCATACTTTAATCAAAAATAAATTTAAAAATAACACACACGCTTTGAATTAAAAAATGAAACAATTTTATGGAAACACCTACTTGAAAGAAAGATAAAACTAAGATGAAACGTATCACCTTCAATGGAGACTATTCAAATGAGCAATAGTACCTCCTCTATAAGCCATAATAGACTGACACCCTAGGTTATAACCATCCCAAACCCAATCCCTAGATAACATAATGAATTTAAGGAAGAAACCTAGTAAGAAACCTAGTAAGTATGGATGAAAGAAGAATAGAGGATAAAGGAGGGAATATTTACCTTGGAACCTTTTTAAAATCACTAAATATGGACCAAGGTTCAAGAGGGAAAGAGTTTAGAGCTACTCCTTAGCTCCCAAGGGTAAGCCTATGCGTATGGGGGAAGAAATGGGTGAAAAACCATTAAATTTGAAAGTTCTATTTTGTTCAAATAGATTTTTAAGTGATTTTGGGAAGGTTGAATAGTTTGGAAACATGGTTTTATAAACCATATATAAACTATGTGTATGACACTACTTAGTCCAAAACTAGCTGCATGGTTTCTGGGTTCCATAATTTTCCCCACCATGCCACTTTAAACCCCCCAAGAAAGTTCATGTTTAAAAACATAAGATGATAAAGAAAAAAAGATACAGAGAGGACCAAACTCAATATAATCTCTCAAAATGATCTAAACTCAAAGATAACTAACCAAAATCCTTAAAAATGATCAAACTTATCATCCAAAAGATTCCCAATCTTCTCCAAGCCCAACTAAGACATAAACCTCAAACGAGAATTCCTAAGAAGAAAAAAGAGACCTAGAATGGTCTCCCCACCTTTTAGAATTCCTATAAAATGGAGGAACACAAGAAATCTACCAAGGGATTAATTCTCAAAAACAACCAATAAACCATGAGAGAAACTCACTCTTAACCAAAAGAAATTCCAATTGAAATAATGGAAACCCCAAAGCTACCTCAAAATAATGACATGAGATTTAACCTCAGGCCATAACACCCATGGATAACCTAGGGTCATAAACTGGATCACCCTCACATGGTGGTTCCCAAATAGCCTAATCCAGACACCATATAGTATAAAAACTCAACTGATGGATCACCCACCCTATTTATCCATTCATTCACCCATGAACTTTCTCATGTCTAACCAACAAGAACCTCAAAATCTCAACACAAACAACGGGTGAAAACCACCACTTTCAAGGAAGGTTTTCCCAAATAATGAGGCACATAAAAACAAAACTCACAATAAAATCCATCCACAAGAAACATCCCAAAAAAGGAACCATACACTAAATTCTTAACAACAATATTCAATTCTCCAAAATCTTAACCCATATTACAACAAAGAACCAAAAGGTCCCAAAACAACCCATCAAAAAAAGGATTAATCTTGAGATCGCTTTTAAAAACCATACTTACAAATTTTTTTATGATGACCTAAGTGTCCATAATAGAGGAAAACTCTAAGAGATTAAAGATAAGAGGGATTAGAATGCCCTGGAGCCACACACACTATATATAAAAAATATATTTTAGCAACTTTTTTGCATTAGCGGCATTTTAAAACATCGATAATGAATTAACGAATGTTTCTGGAAAAACTCAGTAAATGAAGTGTCATTAATTATAAATGTTTATAAAAATTGATAATTATATATTTATCAACATTTATAGAAATTTTAGTTAATAAAATTAATTTACCTACATTGTTGAAAAACATCACTGAATGGATAATTAGTGATGTTTATAAATATCTCTAATTAGCGACATTTGTAAACATCGCTAATTAAAGACACCTCATTTACCGATGTTTTTTTAGAAAGGTAAGTAATATGAAATTTATTCACTAGGTTTATAAATGTTAGGAATTTATTAATGAATTTAATAAACCTTCCCCTGACCCTGCGCCCCTCCCAGTCGACCACGACCGTGCGCCACTGCTCACCCTTGCTCCCCGCTCCCACCTCTGATCCTCCCCAATTGACCGCAACCCCCACATGTTGACACTCCCTATCAGTAGCCTCCTCCCCTCCTCAATAGATCATGACCCCCACACACTACCTCCTCCCAGCTAGCAGTCTCCTCCCCTCGCCAGTCAATCGCAATGCCCACGCACTGCCTCTCCCCACCGTCAGCCGACTATGACCATGCATACTGCCTCTCCCCACCAACAATTAACTACAACCCCTACACATTGCCTCTCCCCACTTGTAGCTGACACCCCTCCCCAGCTAACCACAACCCTGACCATCGCTCACCCCTAACTCCCACCTCCCTCACCTCGTGCACCTACTCACTGACCACGTTTCCTTATTAATTATTGTTCAATCCCACTTCAATTTCCATGTGGGACTACCGCAATATATATATATATATAATAATATTATTATTATATTTATTAAAACATACAATAGATATTGATAATAATAATAATAAATAAAAATTTATTAATAATCTATTATAAGCACATATATATATATACACATAATAATTTCCCCAATCCCACACCAACTTTCATGTGGGACTACCCCTACATAACTATTAATATATTATATTTTTAATATATATTGTTGATAATATATTAATATAATATATTATTAAAATTTATTATTAATAATAATAAATAAAAACATATATATATATATATATATTATTAATATATTATAAACATATATGTGAATATATACACCAAAAAAATATTGTTAATAATAATAAATAAAAATATATTATTAATATATAAAATATATATTGTTAATAATATTTAATAAAAATGTATTATTAATATATTATAAACACACACACACACTCACATATATATATATAAACATAAATATTATTAATATATACAACATATTATTTATATATATATATATAAACATATATTATGTATATATTTAATATTATAAACACACATGTGTGTGTGTGTTGTATATATATATATAATATTATAAACATATATATGATATATTATTGTTAATATATACAATATATATATGTATTGTTGTTAACATATAAAATATAAAATATAAAACATATACAATATAGACAATATAAAATATATGTACAATATATACATACAATATATATTATCTACAATATATACATACAATATATATTGTATACAATATATACATACAATATACTGTATAAAATATATATCATATAAAATATATATAATATTATTATTAACATGTAAAATATAATATATATATATATATATTGTATATTCTTGTACATATATATAATATATTATTATATAAAAATATTATTATTATTTTATTCATTAATACATAAAATATATATTTATAAACAAATAAATTAAATTATATTATTAATATATTATTAACATATACATATATAAACATAAATATTATTAGCTGTGTTTTCTTAAAAGTGTGGCTTGGCTATGTTTCTAGGAAAACATGGCTAAAAAATATCGATACTTTAGTCATCTTTTCCAGAAAACATTGTTAAATTCAAAATTAGATATGTTTTAAAATATTTCTAAAAAACATCTCTAATTTAGCTACGTTTTCTAGAAAAAAAATCTAAATTCAACATTATAAACATTTTGAGAAAATGTCACTAAAAACATTACTAAATGTGTATTTTTTTATAGTGACACTGAAAGAACATGATAGATCACTTCTTCCCACAAGGAACCATGACTTATATCTTTGGCTCAGCTTGTTTTTTCTCTTCACTTTTTGGGTTACCCTCATTCTCATCAGATGGAACCAAGGAATCACCCACCACCAGTTTCCTAGATTGGTCAACTTCCACCTGAATTGCCTCATTGAAAACCTGCTGAAAAGATTTTAGTCCAGACATGTGTATATCTAGACCAAAATCCAGGTGAAGGCCACCTCTAAAGAAATGAGCTTTCATAGAATAATTGACAACCAGCTCTAGAGAGAAGGCAATGAACTCTAAGAAGTTATAAACATACTCCCTTACAGATCATGCACCCTAATAAAGGATCACAAGCTCAAGTGTTCCCTCCATTTTCAAAACTATAGTAAAGAGAAACTAAATAAACACCATTTTGAAGAACTCCCAAGAAATACCTACACAAAGCTAAGAAGGTACCATAGACTCCCAAAAAAACTTGGATAGAACTGAAAAGAAAGCACATGATAGTCCTCACCTATAAATATTCAGGTATTTCGAGAGAATTGAGGGTCCCCTTAATCCTTTTAAATCACTTTACTACTTCTATCAGTCCTTAATAACTACAGAAAGAAGGTGTAAACTGATTCAATACATATGATATGGGTTCTGAGATCAAATAAGGTTCCACATCCACCACTCCACTAAGAGTTCAGGTAGATTCTATAATTTTAGAAACTCTTTTAACCATTCTAGGAGTCATAAAAAATAACACAATACATGAAAAACATCAATTCATGCCTCAAAATATAAACCAAATGACCCCATCATCCACTAGGGATCAAAAATGAAACACAGACCATTAAAACAAGGTCTATCACATCCACACCAAGGAAATAATTTTTTCATTTGAAATTTCCAACTTTCACCAAGGAATTTGAAAACAACCTCTACCAAGTCATGTTCTTCAAAACCAAACCAAACCTATTATTTGAAAACAACTCAACCTTAGTGGAACAAACATCAACTAAATAAGGAATATTGAAAAATTCCTTTCAAAGTTCCATTCTGTTTTGAAACCCAACGAATTCAATAAAAACCCATCAAAACTACTTTTCATTCAAAAAAACAATCCAAAATTGTTTTAAAATAAAATCCTAAAACATTTTCAAAACTCCCCTTTTGAAATCACTCACTTTTAGGAAAATAAAAAGATATAAATGAGAAACAATACATTTTTAACATTTTCCAAACACCATAATGGAAACAAAAAATTTATAAAACATTTCATGAAAACCAAAAGAATTTTCCTCTTTCAAATAATTCATAAAACCAAGTTTTGAAGTTAAAAATTCCCAAAATTCCCTCATATTTAAAATAAAGGCTTTAAAATTGAGAACATCCATACCTTCAAACATGGTTTACAATAACTACATCCAAAAATCATCAAATCACTCCTAGATCTACCTATACGAAGTGAGAATCAATTTAAGATTGATTCAAAACTAAGAGGATTTAAAATAACTAAACTAGGGAAGAAACAGGGTTGTATACAGTTTGCAAACACAAGTTGGACAACCATGTACCAATCATGCAATAGGCTCTGTGAAGATAATAGAACCAAATGACATGGACTCCGTATGGTTTCCCAATCCATGCAAGCTAACCATACAACTCAAGTTCTCCTCCAATTTCACCATAAAACCAAGAAAAATTTGTCATAATCAATTATATTATCAAAAAGGATCAAAAAATAATCAATCCACATCAATATCCATCAGAAAAAACAAAAAAACTTGAATTCACAATTCAAAACACAACTACACCTAGTAGCTTGAGGCTCGAGATGGGAAAGAGCTAAATAGACTCTTCCTACCTTTATTTCTCAAGCCCCAAAAAACATAATCTCTTTTATACCAAGAAATATCCAAATAATATAGGTATACTCAAGAATATTAGGATATCACTAAAGAAAACCTATGTTATGATACCATTTTCTAGCGAACCAACTCAGGATTCCATCCACTTAGCACCTGACCTGACTCACCACAAGGACCAAAGGGTGTTCCCAATCCCCACAGGCTGGAAAATGGTGTTTAGGAATCACAATAATCCCTTTGGGAATTATTTTACCCAAATCAGAGAAAAAATACAGTGTAACATTCACTAATATTCTGGCATATACCATCCTTACATTAGATGTATATGAAATATCAATCATATAAGAAATCCAAATAAATGAACATTCTAAAAAATTCATAACTAGCTACACTAATACAACCCATTATCATAAAAATAAAATATTATCCATTAAATGACAATACAACATTTCAAAAATAGATAAAAAATAATAACTAAAAGAATCTATAATAAAAAGTCCTTCTTAGCCTATACAAAAACTAACCAAAAATAAAATTAGCCTTAACAAAATTGATTCATGCTTGAAAACATCTCCATGCAACCTATGGTTTCTCACCACTACCCAACTCACCCCATATTGGTCTTAAGGAATAAAACCCAGATCTATCTTGAAACCTAGAACTGTAAATATATAGGTGTGATCTAAAAAGACTAATAGGTCTCCACCCATAGACACAATGAAATTCATTTCATAAATAAAATCATAAATTCTAGTTTGAAAATATAACTAGAAAGTATTCTTTCAATCATAAGTATGTGAAAAAAATATCATGTTCATAAACACTTTTCAAATTTGTCCTATTTTTCTTCTTAAACTTATAACACATGGTTTTAAAACATTTTCATTTACCTAAAACATTTCAAAACCACACACCAATTAACCCTTCCTAAAAACAAACCATTTTTTCTTTAAATGAAAAAAATAACTTGATAAAAATTTAACTAGATGAATCTTTATTTAAACCAAAGTGACCATTTTAAAATCCACTTAAAAACCCACATAAGAGTTTATTTCAAAATGGATTTTTTTGGACATATTTGAAAACTATTTTTCAAAGGAAATGCCCCAAACACACATGGGTAAACCGTAACAAATCAACCACCATAATTCACAATGAATATTATAAATGAAAGTAACATATGGGTTCTATGACAATATAAGCAGTGGAAATGATATAATTGATCACTAGATCAAAACCCCTAATGTCAATGATGAACCATGAAAATGAATGTGTCATGGACTCTACCCTAGGATCCCTAATGTGAGATGTTTCAAACTATATTAATTTAAATCATGGACTAATTGTTGACATATGTTGCATCTTAATCAAAAGTCGTCCAACTAGCCCACACAAGCCTCATTACAAATAGAACACCCCTTGTATCCCTAGTTCTTAACATGACTAGAGGGACACTAGTGTAATATAATAATATACCTCACACTTAGTACCTAAGTTCCCATTATCAATAAAGAAGTGAGGCAAGTGAACATATGGTTCAATATTAACATAAAAGGCATGAGAAATAACACTCCCTCACCCCCAACACCCTCACAATTAATATACCCATAATATATATATATATATATATATATATATATCATTCATATATGGAATAAATGATAACATTCCCACAAAAGGGGAGAAACAACAATATCCTAATGATAAACAACCCTCACAAGGGGTAAAAACTCAAGGGGAAATCAAGAGGGGTATTTCACAACCAACCATTTAAAACCAAAGTGCCAACCAGTCCTTTACCATAAAACATGGCTTAGAATTACAATCCCTATTTCACTTCATAAAACACCACTTTAAACATCCCTTATAAATTGATATAAATCTCCCACGCTATTTAAAAAATTTCATATACACCCTTAGAAACATGGTTATACCTCTTTGAAATCCAAAATAAGGCCAAAGGCCATCCATTTCCATTAAAAATGGTTAAAATATCCCTTAAGGAATTTACACATGGGGTAATTCACAAACTCATTTCAAAACAATTTTTTAAATTCATTAAAGAATCCATTTTTAAAGTCACTTTGAGATCAACAACTCGCTTTAAAACAATTTCCACTTTAAAACATATTTTTCACTCATTGAAAACCAAAACCGAATCAAAATTCAACACAACCCATCAAAACCATTTTAAAAATCCCCACAAAAATTTCAAAAATTCTTAGAACATAAAAAAATTCCATTTTGTAGATAAAAACATGTAATTCAAAAGAGAAAATTCTATGTCAAGCCCAAAACACATTGAAATAGTTTCAAAACATAACATAGATATCACATATATTCATAGTTTCATAAAAAGAAATTTAAAAATCACAAGAATGATTTGAATTACAAAATGAAACAATTACATAGAAACACCTACTTAGAAAAAGAAGAAACCAAGCCAAAATGTGTCGCCTTCAATAAAGACCACCCAAATAAGCAATAAGGCCTCCTCTATAAGCCATAAGAGACCAAAACCCTAGGGTAAAACCATAACAAAACCAATACGTATCCAACATAATGAATTAGGATTCTATGGGGAAGAATAAACCTAGGACGGATGGAAAAAAAGAATAGAGGAGAAAGGAGGGAAGATTTATATTGGAACCTTTTGAAAATCACCAAAGAAGGACCAATAATTAAGAGGTAAGGATGTTGGAGATCTTTGTTTGGGCTCTAAAGGGTATTTTTATGTGTAATGAGGGAGAAAGGGGTGAAAACCCTTTTAATTCAAAAAGGTTATTTTGATCAAATCACTTTTTTAAGTTATTTTGGGCAGGTCATAGGATTTGTTTGCATGGTTTTATAAATTGTATGCCAATAATACGTAGGCCACTGCTTAGACCAAAACCAGTCACATAGTTTCTAGGGTGATCAACATAGTTTTACAAACCATGAAAAAGTTGTGAAAAAAAAAATCTATCCCCGAGACAACCTCATTTATACAGGCACCATGTGGTTACCTCTGATTTTGCAGGTAAACTTTTCAACACCTACAAAACCTCTGAAACTCAAAAATTCCAACCCAAAAATCATTAGGATTCAGAATGACCCAAGATAAGATAAAATAAATAAAAGTAAGCACTATAGTAACATGTGGGTGTCATAGGGAGTGCCTTGACTCATATAAACACATCCAATGTGACATCTAGATAAACTTTTCAAAGCAATCCATTATCCCAACTCTTGGGATATGAAACTTTTTGAATGAATAATAAATATCCTTGGTAGAGAGACACACTATACCACTATAAATTCATTATAGTTCCCAGGAATTGGTTAAAAATTTAACTTAGCTTTGATACCACAAATGGGTTTCTTAAGATAGATTTACACTTAATCAATGTAGTGAAAATAACAATAAACCAAAATTCCCATGATCCACCTTTCTTGATAAATAAAACCATGTGAATTCATAAAATGAAGAAATAGCATACCTTACACCAATGAACTACCACAATTATCTTCAATCATATGATATTGATGAATATTTACAAGAGGTGGTTGAAGGAATCCCTACTCCATGGTGTATACACAAATCAACTGGATAACCCCCAATACTTGAGTAGGACTCTTTTTCATCCATGGAATTCTAGTACCTTTTGGGTGGAAAAGGATGAAGAAGAAAGAGAGCTTTGGGGTGAGGGAGAATTGTTAGGAAGCTATGTAGGTACCAAAACACACCATATTAATGGTGTATGCTTCCTTATATAGGAAACATGATGTTCCCATGCATTAAATCATACATTTATAATGTATGATTTAATTCCTCAGCTATTCATACATTCATCACATGAGTGCATTAATCTTCCCATGTGTTTCATCATATGAAATATACAAATAAATGATAATCTCATATGTAAGAAAGAATGAGTAATAACACTTATCAATCAACTATCATAAATAGTATAATTTTATCACTTGTAACATGATTTACAATATTCCATTTAGCTAGGAATATGATATTCCTTGGTTCACGCAAGTTGTATCCTGCAACATGCTGGTATCATATAATATAAAATGGGCTTTATGGCATAACTACTTCATATTTTTCAACATTAGGTCTATGGAATACAGATATATTATATTCTCTTTCATTTTATGCCAAGTAAAAGTTTCACCATGGATAACTGCCATTAAAAATTCATCATCCTTTATATAGATTCTCACAAAAATATCTCCTTGATTTTCTCTAAAATATCTACTTGAATTTGTCTAAGTTAAATCACCATGTGTTGTACATTAATGGCCTTCCAAACCATCAAAAAAGATGATTCAATATTCCTATAAAGATCTCTAAAAATTTCCATATTTGAAAATATAGTCCAATCTGTATATTTTTTTAACCCATGAAAAACATGATGTGGCCATGTAAATCATGACATGGTTTCTTAGTCAATAGTTTAACCACAAAAACCACAACATGTTAAACCCGTGTCTCCCAAAAAATCTAGATGTTTCCATATTTGAATAATTAGATCTAAAACACACCATAACATGGTATCCTCCCAACTATTGTGTGTTTTTGTCTCCATGAATTTGGTATCTTCCAATAATTATCCCAATAAAAAAACACAACTATAACCTCCACCAAGAACAAGTTTTCCATTTTTTGTAAAACAACACAATAAAATGCTAATAATTATTTTATATCCCATTTTTATCCAAGGATTATACATAACAAAAAAGTGAAAAATGGCTTCTATTATGGAATAGTTATCCAACTTGACCCATTTTTCAATCATCACTATAGGAAAAAGAGAATTTAATGATGTTTTTTCAACAGTGGTTTTCAAAACTATCACTCAATATTTTTTTTATTCATTAGTAGTGGTTTTATAAAAGTAATTTTAATTCAAAATGATTTATTAAAAACCATCATCATTTAGTGATAGTTAAAACCATTATTAATTATGAAATTTTATTTTTAAATTTTTTTATTTATTTTAAACTACTAATTTTTAAAAATCATTACAAAATAAACAATAATTAATTAAAATTTTAATTACTTGTTGATAAATAATGACTAATAATTTTTTTTAATTTATATTCTTTTTTTATAAATATTTCTTATTTATTATTTAAAATTTTAATTAATTGTGTGATTTTAATTTAAAATTTTTAATTATTTATGATTATTACTTATTGATTATTTAAAAACTAAATTAATTATTAATTATTTATTATTTATTATTGATTATTATATATTAGTTATAAATTATTAATTATTACTAATTTATAATTATTAATTATTATTAATTATTAATTATTAGTTATTTTTAATCATTTATTATTAATTTTTAATTTTTAATTTTTAATTTTTAATTTTTAATTGTTAATTATTAATTAGAAAATATTTATAATTATTAATTATATGTTATTTAAAATTTTATTTACTAGTTAATTATTTATTATTAATTATTATTAGGTATTTTTTATTTTTTAATTATTATTTATTAATTAATTTGTTATTATTAATTGATTAATTTTTAATTTTTAATTATTAAATAATAACTAATAATTATTAATCCATTATGAATTTGTGATTTTATTTAATATTTATTTATATAATGTGATTTATTTATCATATAAATTAAATAACATTTATTGGAAAGTTGTTGCATGTAAATTTATTTAGTAGAATGATTAGTACTTGAAGAGTTAAGTAACAATGAGTAAAAATAAGGTAAGAATGAGTGGCCTCTTGGGAATTCTGTGACGACGATGGTGGCTCCCCTCCAGTGACAGCTATGGTCAAAGCACCAATCCTTCCCCCTTGATGGGGGGGACCCTCGTTGTCTCTTGAGGGAGATATTTTTCATTTCTCCCCTTTCTCCAACCCTGATTTTCTTCTCTCTTTTCCCCAAATTGTGTTAATCCCTAAAGTCGCAAATTTTTTCAATGGAGTTATTCAACTCTTCATATCGATAGAGGAGTTCAATGAATCTTTTACTCTTCTACAGTTGATGTTGATCACTTGGTTGAAGCAGCATATTACTTCAGTGGATGCTTTTGATAAGTTAATATTTGGGTCCTGAGGTTTACAAGATCATGCAACTATGGATTTTTTTGATATTCGAAACATCATGATTCGATTCACCTCGGAGGAATATTTTTTTATGGCTTGGTCTATCTCCCCTCGCAGCTTCAATGGTTCCAGGTTCTACCTCTTCAGGTGGACATACTATTTCCACATAAAGCGCAACACTCCAACAGTGTCGTTTTGGGTTAGTTTTCCTCTTCTCCCACTATCATTTCAAAATCCCATGATTATGTGAATTCTAGATAAGTTAGTAGGTAGATACTTATTATTTGATAGTATAACTTGATTAGTTTTTCATCTAGTCTCTCCCCAAATATCTTTGGAAGTAGATGTCTCAAGATTACCAATGGAGTATCTTTGGATTTCTATGAGTCAAGAGTTTCGATGCAAGATGGTTGTGGTTTTTGAATCATGGATGGAATTCTGATCTTCCTTTAAGGAACCTAATCATTCATCAAAAACATTTATTCATGGGAATAAGGGAGTTTATCAATAGAAAATTATGGACTTAGGAGGCAGTGACAAGGGAGTAGATGCTGGTGTGGATGAAGGTTCGATGGGGTAGCGCCAGTTGGGTGTTTCTAACTACCCATGTAATGTGAAGATGATACAAGGAACAACACAGGAAAGCAATCGTTTTGTGGATGATATTTTTAGTCGGTTGAGGAAGTACCTTAGTGATCTTGTGACTTCAATGCAAGATCCTTAAGAAATAATGGGTACTTAGGCAGTACTTAAAGTGGGTGTTTTTGTTTCTTCATCCAGTAAATTTGTTAAGGTCTCCCATGGTGGGGAAGGGCGAGCTTCTAGTCATATCAACCTTTAATCATAAAGTCAATTCAATGTCGAGGGAGGTGTAAGGGCTCTTAAGGGGCATCATATGCGAATGCAGTACTGTCAGGTAGAAAAAATGGATGAGGTGGATCACAGGATCTTAGGTCTTTGAGAGACATTGATGTGTCCAATGCGGTATAGGAGAGTCCTATAGAAGGTGGAAAGGATCTGGTGCAAGTGAGGGGGTACCTAATCTATCCAAACCTGAGGATGAATTTTTAAGTTATTAGGATTGTTAACTGATTTGATGGCTTAGAATGTGAAGGGATAGATCAGGATGCAGCAGCTCATGTAGCACAATCCAAAGAATAGGGAGTCCCCAGAGATGAATCTAGTGGTGAGTCCCATAATCAATACTCATGATAAAGTGTAGTAGATTTTCAAGGTAGTGGTATTTCTAGACCAAGAATAAGGAAGGTTCATATAGGTAATAGGAAAATTCAAAATGATTATTCCTATCTACCCATACCTATAGAGACTAGACCCACCCAAAGGTCGAAAGCTAAAGCGATGGAAGGAGATCCCAAGTTTTTTATAAATTTTGATCAGAAAAAAGGTTGCAGCTCAGGGGGCAGTTCCCTTTATGATAATTTTAAATGGAAAGTAGTTAGAGAAATATGTGGTTTTTGAACAAACGTTGAAGATGATCATAAGTTTAAAAGATCATATAGTGGAATATGTTCTTGAGCTTAATGCTACATAAAAGGAGGTAGAAGAAATGATGGGAAGAGTGATTCACGTAGACACTAATCATGAGTATAGTGCATGGATTGATAAGCAAGACCTTCTACTGATAATAGGCATCAATGAAGGGAAGATCAACAAAGAGGAGAAAATTAAAGGTTGGGACAAACTGGAGTATCACTTCAAATACCTTATAAAGGATGACCAAGAAACTTAGGTAAGCACTCTTTCTTGGAAATAATTTAGGGAGAATGCTTCTACTAGGCTTAAGTTATCTTTTAATAATTATGTAGTTTCTTTTAGATTTTAACCCGGGATTACTTTGCAGTTTCTCAATTTTTCCTTAAAAGTGTTTTGACAATAAAAAGTTATTTTTTAGTCAGTGGCCTCTTGGGTGGTTGTTGTGTAATGTGAAAAAAAATATTGAAACATGTTGGTCAAATAAAATGTATTAAAATATTAATAAATTTAATTTTTTTGTTAAAGTGTTTAATAAATAGAGAGTTAAATGAGAATGAGTGAGAGTGGTGTAAATATAAGTGACCTTTTCATAAGTTATTGTGGCATGTGTAAAAAAATATTAAATTAAGTAAAAAATAAATAATGAATAGTAAATAAATAAAAATATATATTTTTAATACCAAAAAAATTATATAAATTAATAAATTATATTTTAAATAAAAGAATAATTTTAAAAAAATATTTGAATAAAAAACCGTTGTGAAGATTCCACTATTAAATGATTTGTGATGGTTTTTAAGGGCACTATGAAATTATTTATAATAAATAAATTCACAATACTTATTAGAAATAACTACAAATAATTTATTAATGGTTTTAACCACCACCAAATACTACTTTTCTTGCACTACATCCGTATAAACAGCAACCCACTCCCCTCCTTAAACCACAAGCATCTTCCCATTTTATCCAAAACCACAATGACATCCACAATTTGATTTTCTCATCTTATGGTGTCCAAAGATTCTATAAAACTTAAACCTATAAAGACAATGTACACCATGATGGTGTTTAATAAACTATAAAATGTAGTTTATAAAACAAGATGTTGTTTTCCATTTGAGGTATATGAATTTTTTTCCTTTAATATCCATTCTTTCATCACCACGACCTGTAAAATATTCTATGAGCACAACTTGGTTTTTTACTCTTCATTATTCAATCAATATTAAACTTATCTAGCATTAATTAGCCTTCACCTTTCTCTTGATACATGATCTATAATCAATATAGTAACATTAATCTAATTTCTCTTAAATCTCTAGGTGTTAATCATTATATTAAATCATGCATCCTCATACTTAAAACTTTCTTGATGTATTGGAAAGTGTAGGTACTAATGCACATAGTGGAAGCTAGTTGGATAAGAATTTAAATAAATTCATCATCAGAGTGACAAAACTTCTTCATCTTTAGCGATCCAAACCCTGATAGAGGTTTGGGGATCTTGTGTGAATTTATTAAGCATAGAATTTAAAATGAGGGTTTACCTCATTCAAAATGGTGGTGTGTTTGACTAAAACTTTTTTCATCTATCATTGATCAAAGAATATAAGATAAAACCCCTCTATATCTTCCACACACACTTCAATAATTCATGTGGATGTTGATAATTGAATTTTGGGTGCTATCATGGAGCTCTGATGATTCCTTCAACATCACAATAATCACCAAGATCTCATCCCTTCTATGAAGGCCTTCTTGGATTGATATCTCTGATGGAACTTTTCTCTCCCTAAGATACGGGAAGAATATATAGGGGATATCAATTCCAAATAAATTAATAGTACATGGAAAAGTTCTCCCCCTATGCTTATATAATGGGAGTTAAAATACCCAGAAAGGGTTCTCTGGCCCCCATATATCCAATGCTCACTAAATAAGCAATAAATGACACATTATGATGAACTAATTGTGTCGTAATGTCATTTATATTTTTATAACATACTTATAATATAAAATAAATATGTTACATGATAAAATTAATCCATTAACTCGAATCTTAATTCTTAAAAATATCAAACAAACATTGAATATTAAAATAATAACTACTATAAAACATACTTTTAATAGAGATAGAAATTATCTTTGTCGATGCTTAAAAGTGATGCCTACCTAAGCGATATTAAAATCCATTTGAATTTTATCAATGCAAGAAATGAACTAATAAAGGTAATATTTATCAGTTCTTTTTATTTAGCACTGATAATTGGTACCTTTATTAGTTCTAAATAAAGCACTGATAATGAGTCTCATTATCAGTGCTTCATGTAGCACTGTTAAAGATCATTCTAGCTACTACACAGCTGAATCCCTACAGCAGCCATGCAGCGGCCCTGTAAAATTAAACTCAATCAGAATATATAAAAAGGAATATATATATACAAAAAAATACAGGATAAAATAAAATTTTTAATTTAAATAAAATTTAAAACACAAATAAAAGAGAAAACTATATTATAGAAATTTCAAACATTGGTTTGTAAAATTACAAGAGTAAGTACAAATTATCACATACATTCAAAAACATTAATGATCCTTTATCTTTAGACTCTAACCCATAATCATGATATTAGTTATTGAAAACATCACTCCAGATCAAGAAACATAATTAACCATTATAAGAAAACAACTATTATGTTAGTAATACTATAAAGAAATAAATTAAACACACAATGTAAATTTTAAACTAAAAACTATAATTTGAGTCATATCATGCACACCACGTATTGGATTGAGGTGAAGATAATTCTTATACATCACTAATGACTTATGGATCATTTTTCTAAAGAATATAAATAATACAAATTCTTTTTCTTGATTTTGAGAATGTCACTTGTCTTTTTTACTAAAATGTTAATTTTAAATAAAAAGAAACACGTGGAGTCATACCAGTCACACTGTGCATTAGATTGAGGAACAGTTGAGTCTTACATGTCAAAAATGACTTATGTATCATTAAATTAAATTATCAAAACAATAAAAATGTGTTTTTTTAGTTTTGAGTAGGTTAGTCATGTTTTTTTACTAAAATGTCATGTTAAACTAAAAACATGCATTTTTAGTCATACCAGTCACATCATGTTTCGGTTTGACATGAGACTATTTCCTATACATCAAAAATTACTTAAAAAACATTTTCCAAATTGATAAATACAATTCAATAAATTTATCATTTTTTAGTGAGTGACGCATGTTTTGAACTAAAATGTCAATTTTAAACTAATAGCGAACACTTTGAGTCTTACTGGGCACACCATGTATGATATTGAGGTGTAAATGATTCCAAAAATTCAAAAATTACTTATGAATTATTTTCTAAAGCATAAAAACAATCTAAATCTGTTTTCATGGTTTTGAGTATGTCAATTGTCTTTTTTATTAAAATTAATGTCACTTTTAAATAAAAAGGCACACTTGGAGTCATACCAATTACATTGTTCATCGGATTTAGGTTTCACTAATTCCTACACATCCCAAATGACTTATAGATCAATTTCCTAAAGTATAAAAATAATAAAAATTCATTTTCTTAATTTTTATTATGCCACTTGTAACAACCCCAACTCTAGTAACCCCGAGTCGGTGGTTACTTAATTACATTGGTGTTAAATACAAGGAATCACATCCTGAAGGACTGATTAGATTAGTAGTCTTGAAGAACTAGATAAATACATGGAACCCTTATTACATTATCATTTAAATATAAAACATAATAATGGAAATTAAATTGGATCCTTGATTTCATTCTAACATTTCATATTCAGATCCTCGGGAAAAGAAAACAAAATAAAATGGTAAGCTCAGATGCTCAGTAAGAGTTACATACAACGGAAAATATCTTGAAATCATTAATGAATAATCATTATGGAAAGGTAAAATAATTGTACATGTATTCCATTTAATTTAATAACTTTTTCAAAATTGGAATCCATGGATAATATCATATTGAAAATCTCATGGATAAAAAACTGAAATATTAATGAATGAAATGCTTAATTATTGGACGTCATGTTTCCCAAGAACATAATACCTTTACTATCAAAGACTTTCATAAGACATTTTAATCTTTATGGGTAAAAAACTATTTAATTTGGCCACTTTATTCATCTCATGAGACTATTGATGCATCGATGGGATCTTCTATATACAGTCCCCACCCATTCTTGCATTTCAAAAGAATTCCTCATATGTTAAGATGATTGATTTAATTCATTAATAAATAAGCCTTATCAAAAAGTATCTTTATTGATTAAAATATATATATTTAACATTATTTCCCTATCAATTCAAATAACTTTCAATGTAGACAATGTATGTAAAAATAGTATACGATTTAGGCAATAATCAAATGAATCAATTATGTGTATCAACTATAAATCTACATAAAACAAGTGTAAATACAACATAATATAATCAAATTTCATTTTACACATAATCATACCATGACATAATTAATGGAGTAGAAATGTAGCCCAAATAATGAAAATTGTGCTATAAAATCCCTTACCACATGTAATCAGCAAAATCGTATTCCCCATAAAAATAATAATTATTAAATGAAACATTTAATACTATGAAAATAATTTTATTAATTATATGATATATAACAAGGTAGTATATACACCACACATATAAAATAAGTGGTGAATAATTCATGTATATCACAAAAGTAAAAGTGAGATGAGAAACTCTTACCTCACAACTCCTTTTGATTATATATTATTTAAACACCTGTATAATGGTTTAAATCATGTTATTAATTTATACTAGGAACATTTTTATATTTATGATTTCATATATGAACCTTTTATATCATTTTATCACCTACTTTTTAATAATATTTCATTATTACCCTTATTTTGAGTGTTAACTGCTTCATTTTCTTATGCATGTTTTGTTGTGTAAGTACCAACTCTTATGCATAGGATATAGTCATGTTATCTGCAGAATGATATTAATGTTATTAATATCATATTTAATCATTAAATTCAATTTTATAATCATTCTTGAATATTTAACATGGAAAATAAATCTCATTTCTTTGTGGAGACGGTAGATTGTACGTACGCATGAGCAACGGTATCATTCCATTAATGGTAAAAGAGTAAGGAATTAGATGGTATACTAATTATAAAAAATAAATATAATGTCATAAGTACCATATATATCCATTTTTACCATCATTATACCAATCCAAGTAATGTGGTTATGAAAAACAAATTATACCACGACGTGGAGACGGTAATCCATACGTACGCACACACAGTGCTTTTGTTTTTCATAGGATGGATAAATCATGGAATCCCATAATCATAATAACATATTAGAGTATATATGATTCTAAAGTTATTAAATTATGATTGAAACAACTCATGAATAGTAATTAGAAGAAGAAATATTTTTAGGAAATTAGTTAAATATGATTACATCTTCTATGAAGGAGCTCCTTTGTAAATTATTTTAAGGGACCTAGAGTAGGTCTTTTGGAAAGATAAGGACCTCAAAAACTTGTATAAAGATGTTTTTAAGAGAAAATGGTAGGGTTTGGTCGAGATAGAAGGTTCCAATTGGGGTGAATTAGTGAGGGAGGAGGTGCCCTTCTATAATTGAGGTGAGGGACACTTTTGGAAACTCTCAAAATATTAAATTAATATAAATTAATTTTCAATTAAAAATGAATCCAAAGTAATTTATTTAGAATATAAGATTATTATGGGCATAAATAATCTCATAAAATAATTTGTATACAAGTTTATATTACTTTTTTACCATTATCTTTTATCTTTAACCTTTATTTAATCATTTTAACTCTTACCATGACAACATGTGTTTTTACTCCTTAAGAGTTAATATAGTTACTATAAAATGAAAAAAACATAAATGGATAATTGATGAAATTTAAACCTTATTCCAACAATTTTCTAAATTTTATATATTTTTTAATTTTATTTCATTTAATAAAATATTATTTATTTTAAAATATCATTAATGTCAATTTTGATACTATTCATTACTTGACTTTTTAAAAATATCATAAAAACATGATATCTTAAAACAAACTATTTTAACATATCACTAATATGTCAAAGTTATCTATAAAATTTTATTATGACATTAATTACGTCAGCCTGTATTTATTTTATTATTTTTAAAAACATTAATTTGATATGTCCATTAATTAAACAATTATAGCATCATCATTGTGTAAGAATTTAATTTAATTATTTATTATCTAAAAATTAAAAATAAATTATCATAATGAATATAAACATTTTTTATTTCAAATGAATATTTATAGTCTACAGTATATTCTAAAGAACCAAATATTAAAAATGTAATACTTATTAAAAATATGACTATGACATATTTTATTTTCTTTAAAATAAAATATTATAAAAGACTTAAAATCATCTAAGTGGATCCAAGAGGCCATAAAATAATCCCAAGGATGATTTTGGTCAACACTAACTCATCTAATAAAATTAGTACAAGTTTTAGTATATTTTTATAATACTTATAATATTATTTTTACTTTTAATTACCTGATTTACCCTTAACTATGGTAATTAAAAAAATAATATTTATTATTCATATTTTTCAAAAATAAAAGGACCTGTTTAATAAATTTGGACCTTATGATTAAAAATATAGAATCTATTTTTTATAATTCAAAACACATAACTGAATAAAATTAATTAAAAATTAGTCTCATTGATGTGTTGAGAAGACAAGTCATTAAAGTGAAAACAATCAAAAGATTGAAATATTTTTATATCCAAATTCAATGTAAAATTGATTTTAATAGCCTAAATTTAATTAAATGATATAAAATTGATCTAATTAGAGTTTAAAACCAGTAAAAAAATATAATTTAACTCTATAAATTAGTTATAATAAAAAGTTGTTTTCAATTAAAATTCTGTATTTTTTACTATTCATCAAAACATGAATCTTATCAGAAAAATACCAAAAATTAAACCAAAATAAATTTTGATATTATTATTTCAAATAAGAAATTTATTTTTTCAAATATAATTTCTAAAAGTTTCAAAATGCAGTTTTAAAATAAGTGTTCCATTAAAAGGCGACAAAACTACATTAAAAAAATATAGGTTTTATTTGTAAAATTGGATTTATTCTTATCTTATGCCTACAAAATCTATTAGATGAATTTAAAAACATTTGAATATATATAAATTTAATAATGTAGTTAATAATATTCATTCCTTCTAATTTCACATCCATGTTATAATAATATTTTATTGTGTGGTTAAGTTGTGTGTTGTGTGCGGCGTAAGCTATTGAAGAAATTAAATTTTTTAAGAAGAGAAATATTGTAAAATCTTAGGGTGTTATATTCTTCACTCATAAAAATTTCAACCTAAAAATTTTCATGAATATTACCTTCTAAACAAATGGTGGTGGTTCTTCTTCATAACATCCTCAGGTTCCCACGTTGCTTCTTCCATTTTATGATTTTTCCAAAGAACATTTACTAGTCGAGACATCTAATTCCTCAACACTTACTCTCTATTGTCAAGAATATTGATAGGCTCTTCACAGTAAGACATATTAGGTTCTAGTTTTATTTCTTCATAGGTGAGTACATGTGTTGGTTCTAGAATTTACTTCCTTAACAATGATGTGTGGAACACATCATGAACTTTGGAGAGACCAAGTGGAATTATTAATTTGTAAGCTATAGATATTATTATTTTCAAAATTTTGAATGGTATGATATACCTAGGTCTCAGTTTCCATTTCTTATCAAACCTTATAACACCCTTACATTGAGATACTTTCAGAAAGACATGATCTCCCACTTGAAATTCCAAATCCTTTCACCAGTTTTCAAAATAACTCTTTTTTCCTACTTTGAGATGCTTTAATATGAGATTAAATAGTCTTTAAATTTTTCTTTGTCTATTTAATAAGTTTTGGGACTATAATTTTATTTTCACCAACTTTATCCCAACAAGTTTTTGTATGAAATCTCTTTCCATATGATGCTTCATATGGCACCATTTGTATACTTTAATGAAAACTATTATTGTAAGAAAACTCTACCAAAGGTAAATATGAATATCATATACCTTGAAATTCAAGTTAGCATGATCTCAACATGTCTTATAGTGTTTTAATAGTCCTTTTAGACAGCCCATTAGTTTGAGGATGGTAGACGGCTCTCAAATGAAGCTCAGTATCTAGAGCCTTTGGAAGACTCTTCTATAATTTTGATGTGAAATGTGGATCTCAGTCACACACAATCAATAGAGGTGCACCACGAAGTCTTAAAATTCATTAATATAGAGTATTTTTAGGCATTCAAGAGGTAAATATTATCTAATGGTAATAAAATGTGATGATTTTGTAAGGAGATCAACAATAACCCATACCACATCATTCCTTAAAAGATTCCTTGAGAAATTCCACCGTAATGTCATCCCATTTCCACATAGGTTTGGGAAGAGGTTGTGTGAATCCTCTAGGATGTTGTCTCTTAGCCTTCACTTGTTGAAAAACTAGACATCTTGATACATATTTATTAATTTCCTGCTTCATATTATCCCGCCAAAAATGTTCTTTCAAATCCTTATACATATTGGTACTACCAGGGTGTGTCGAGAAATTTGTGTTACTAGCATCATCAAATAGTTCCCTTTTTAGGTCAGGTATCGATAGAACACATAACCTCTTTCGAAATTTCAGAATACCATATTCACAAAAAAGCCTTCTAATTTTCCTTTATTTACATATTTAATTTTAATTTGAAAATTCTCATCATCAGATTGATATCTTTTTATCTTTCCCAGCAATTATGGTTTCACAAACATTTGAAAATGGAGTGATTTCTCCCATTCCTTAGTAATTACCATATCCATATTTATTAAATCCATGAATATAGTATATCTCTCAATCCTCGTTTGGGTTATAACTACATGTTCTTTTCAACTTAATGCATTTGTTACCTTATTTTCTTTTACTAGGTGGTAATGTATCGAGCAATAATAATCCTTGAGTAACTCAAGCCATCGTCTTTGCCTCATGTTGATATCTTTCTATAAGAATATTTATTTGAAACTCTTGTGATCCATATATATCTCACATATTTTACCATAGAGATAATTTCTCTATGTCTTCAGAACAAATATTAAGGTTGCTAACTCAAATTCAGGAGTTAGATAATTTTTTTCATGAGTCTTAACTGTCTTGATGCATATATAATAAATTAATCGTTTTTCATAAGTACACAACCAAGTCTTTTATTAGATGCATCTATATATGTCACAAATCCATCATTTCCTGATGATATAGTCAAAATTGGATCATTGACCAATCTCTTATTAAATTATTCAAAATATTCTTTACATTATTTTGTCCATACAAACTTAACCCCTTTACGTGTGAGATTGGTTAACGGGTTATCCAATTGAGAAATTTTTTTATTGAACCTCTAATAGTAACCTTCCAAAACAATGAAACAACATACCTCAGTTATGTTTGTTGGTGTAGTATATTGTGTGATTGAATTTTTCTCCATGAGATCAACTGATATTACATCCTTAGAGACAATATGGCCAAGAAAATAAATTTCTCAAATCCAGAATTCACACTTGAAAAATTTACTATATAACTCTTTTCTTTTTAGAGTCTCAAGAATGATCCATAAGTGATTATCATGATCCTCATAGCTTTTAGAGTGCACGAAGATATCATCAATAAATATCACAATAAAACTATTGAGATATTCCTTGAATACTTTGTTCATTATATTCATGAAAACAAAGGGTGAATTAGTGAGTCCAAATGTCATTACTATAAACTCATAATGACCATACATAATTTAAAAAGTTAGCTTTGGAATATCTTCCTTCTTTACTCGTAATTGATGAAACCCATAATAGAGGTCAGTCTTCAAATAAATCATCATTACAAGGAATAAGATACTTGTTCTTTATCAAAATAGCATTGATTTCTCTATAATCAATGTATAGTCTCATGGATCCATATATCTTATTGACAAAATAAATAGGGGATCCCCATGGAGAAACACTAGGGCGAATAAATCCCTTATTACTCTCTTCGTATAGTTGTTTATTTAGTTACACTAATTAAATAGTATCCATTATATAGGGAGTCTTTGATATTTTCCTTTCATTGAGAATGAAATCAATGGAAAATTCAACTTCATACTCTGGGGGGTACAAGTAATTCCTCATGAAATATATCAATGTATTCATATACAACAAGTACATCCTCAATTTCAAGATTACTTTCTTCATAACTATATTTTGTTTTCTATTCCTCCCCAAGAAATTCATTTAGTAGATCTACTATGGGTGGATCTAGATAATAATCATATGATAAATTTTATGATCTAAAGATAAGGAATTGTAAATCTTCCTCACAAATCAAAAATTCTTTATTCTTGTAATAAATTTTCACATCATATTTTGAAATCGAATCCATACTGAGGATTATATCAAATTAAACCATAGGTATGATGATTTGGTCATCAAATAAAGCATGTTTATGTGTCATAATAGGGATATCCCGACACATATTTTCTACAATGAGACTTCCCTTAGGAGTTTTGACTGAAAAATCCCTTATTAAATCAAAAGTAAAATGTCTACTTTTATTAGAAAACTGGGTAGATATAAAATATTTTGATGATCCGAAATCAAATAAATAATTGGATAAATTTGAAGATAGAACTAATATAGTTTCAACTATATCATTGGGTATTTCTACATCAGTTGTAGTGATTACATAATCTTGGTAATCTCCCCTTTGCCTCTTTTATGGTAGATTCCCTTGATTCTTGTGATGATGATGTGAATAATGACACATTTCTTTGCAGTTGAAGCACTAAATATCATTGGTTTTTTTCTTCCCCTTTCACTAATGATACATATGACCTTTTTCTAAATAATTTTAACACACTCCTTATCCCTTTTTTCATTTCCCTATATTTTTATTCCCACAATTTTCCTAGGAAGAAAATTTATTTATCCCCATATTCTTATTTGGTTCTTTACCTTTCTCAAGGTTCTCATCCAACCTCTTCTTCTCTTGATTTCCTTTAAAGATGTAGGATCTAGATAATTCCTTCTCTATTTTGATGGAACATAACACTATTAAACCATATGATGAAAATGTTTGAGAATCCAATACTCATCAGAGATTTGAATTAATAACTTTAAAGAAATGATCAATCTTACACTCTGAATTATGTATATAATATATAGCATACATAGATAGTCTTATAAAAGTAGCATCATATTCTACAACACCTTCTTCCTCCTTTTTCCTTAATCTAAGAAATTTTCTCTTCATTTTAGTTCATTGTTTTCAAGGGAAATATTTTTTAAATAATTTTTCTTTAAAATCTCTACATTACATGTGTTTTATTTCACCTTCTTCCCTATTATTCTGGTTAATTGACATGTTCCTATCAATTAGTGTGACAAAAACAGATATTTATTAAGTTAAAATGTAGTAATGTTGTTGACCTAGGCTGTATCTAGATATGAGTTCACAATAATCAAGCTATCACCTTAAGTTTTGAGAAATAAGTGAGATTGTTTTTGAAATTGTTTGTTTTTTAAAAGAGATAAAGTAATTAAAATAAATGTTGACACTAATGGATGAAGGGAGTATTGGGGTTAGGATAGGTTAACCTTTTTCAATGTCATCATGGTCATGAAAATCATTCCTCCTCCCATCCTAATAAATGATAAATAAATGACTCCTCGATCAAGTTGTAAATCATCCTTGGTTGAAGGAAGCGATGAAAACCAATCATATGTGCATGAAAGTTCATGAACCATTCCTTAAAAACTTAGGCAAGACTCCATTGGTAATTGTTAATACTTATAAATCTATAAATGACTTACTAGTTCCACACACATTCCAACTATCATTAGACACTCACCATCTAACACAATCTTCTCGATCGAGACAAATTTCACTAGGTTGAGGTAGTTTGAAGTTCTTTAACAAAAGATATTAACAATTAATACACCCAAAACCCAAAACATGATCACATTAAGAGAATTGGGAGCCACTAAGAATAGAAATCATTCAATAGAAAAGAGATTTTTACATTTAATCACAAGACACCGACATTAAAAAAGTGAAACTCCCCCTTCCCCGATCACTCAAAGGTTTTAACCATCCATGTTAAGGGTAAGAGAGTTGAAAGGGGAAGAAGAGAGCATAATGAAAGTAAGAAAAAATAAAAGAGAAAAAACATATAAATTTAAGACTCTAATCCTCCAGCACATCCCCTCTTGCAACTTCTTCAACAACCCTTGAATGGAAGTGGACTCACATATTTATAGGTTTGAGGGTGGAAAATTTTCCCTCCATATTCAATCCTTTGAAATTTTGAGTTCAATTAGAATAGTAAATGGCTAAATGTCAGAAACTTGTATTTAGAAAAGTTTTTTCTCTATATCTTTTCTATGATCCCACAAAATTGCTACAAATTTGGGAAAGTTTCCAAAATATTATGCTCAAATTAATGATGAATACTTTTTCTTCTCGGGTAGACTTTTCAACTACCTCTACTTTAGTGCATGAAATGGATGCCTTAATGACCTAATTTCTCCATGAAATTTTATAGATGCGTGATTCATTGAGTTATATTTCTCTTTAAACTTGAATAACCACATTTGGAAATAACTAGGCTGAGATATGCCTTCATAACTGATGTGGGGTCCATTCTATCATCCAGCAAATGTTTTACACTTGATTTATTTTTATGGTTCATTGTTTGTCTAATTGGATCTATTTCTAGAAGAAAAACTTGAATCCCACAAACAAATAAATCCTAAAAAATAAATAAATTAGTTTGGATTAAAATTTTAAAATATATTCCTAAAATACAGAAGATCTGTAAAACTGATAAATTTTCACAATTAAGCCCAAAATCCACCAAAAATAATAAAATAATGAAAACCATCTCAATTTGATTAATTTTAAGCTATTAAATCATTTAAACAAACATTAAAAATAATGAAAATGTTATCTCTATCTATTCTCCCACACTTATCACTTAGACTCTTGGACAAGTCAGCATCAAAATAAAATCAATGCAAATTCAAAACACATGCTCATGAGATCTGCCAATTCTATACCAAGAAATAAAATATATCATGACTCGTAAAAAACCAATATAATAATTTATACATTTAGATCATTCAATATTTTTACTCTTCATTCCTCCTCCCATTCACACAAGACACCTACCTCATATGAATTTTCTCTCATCTCACAAATATAAAATTTCAACAAGGCTTTTTTCATCCAAACACATAAAAGTGTCTCCGTAGGTTTTATAAATTCTTACTTCTCCACTCGATGTGAGTTAAAGACATGTTTTTATCATGAGTACGTTTTAGGATTTTTTTTGTGGCTTTAAATTGGTAGGATTCTGATGTTAAAAATTTTAAGTATGAATGAGGAGGGCTTGGCTCTTTTCATATCAAAATTAAAAGATTCTATTTTTCACTCAAGTATGGTCTCCTCCATACTCCTGTTAGTAGAAAAACAGCTCCATCATTATGAAAACTCAAGGAAAGGGCACACCATTCAACATTTTAGTAGAGAAAATTTCAATCTTCTCAAACATAATTTTTCTTTAAATCTCTAGATAGGCACAACTTTCTTTCTCCATTAGAAGATCTAGAAAGGCACAACTTCTCTTATTAAGAAAGCTCCAGAAAAGGAATAGATTTCAACAAAATTATTTTTTTCAGTAGTAAACATGTCTCTTTAGCATTTTATTTTCCACCCAATGTATCACCAAATGAGTTAGCACAGTACAAGAAATATTTCCCCCACAATTAAGTTCAACTAGATCATGAAATTTTACTTCAAGGGCAGGTTGGATCGATAAAATTGGATTGTAATTTAGCTAACTTAATAGGATGTTCATGGATTATAAGGGTTATAAAGATTAAATGTACAAGGAAGGAAAGAATGAAAAGGATTCTTTTGACAATGGGTCTTAAAAACCAAAGAATTTTCTCAATCATTTAAAACACAAGTACCTCAACCCCTCAAGTTTTCATAGGAATAAATCAAAATTTGGTTTAAGAAAGAATGGTATAGTTCTCTCAATAAGTGAGGTGAATAAAAATAATGTGAAAAAAATGTTTCATAAGCCTCATGAGAAAGTGATTTCACATATAAAGATAGTGAGATGTGGCATGGGATTCAAAAATAATAGTACTTTTCATAAAATTACCAAAGATTTAAACTTGAAACAAGTTATTTTTAGCATTAATTTAAGCTATGTTTCCCAGAATAAATTGGTTCAATCATTGACATGGGTTTAAAAAATATCATTGATAATATTTTCTTCTCAAAAGTTTCAAACACATAGAAAAACTAAAAAAATACACAAAAATTTAAAAAACATAACACACGTGTTTTTTTGGAAAATATAAAAAAACAACAAATGAACATCATAAACTACAAGGGTTCCCTCCTCCACAATTAAATGATTCATTTCCCTTAATGTATTCAAATGGATTTAAAATTTAAGAATATTTGAAAATGAATCAAATCAAGAAAGAAACTGTAAAGGAGAGGTATGACCTGATGGATTTTATTGATAGACAGTTTGGAGGGGTGTGATCTCCTCCACTAGATCTAATAGAATGGTCCCATATAATTTCTTCAGTCTGTGTCCATTAATAGTGAATGGATCCTTCTATCCATCCTTCATAATTTTCATAGAACCGAAAGGATATACATTAGAAACTATAAATGGGCCCTACCATGTGGAACAAAGTTTACCTTAAATCAACTTGATTCTTGAGTTGAATAATAGAACTTTATCTCCATGACTGAATTATTTTTGTTGGATCAGTTTATCATGAGACACTCTTGTTCTCTCCTTTTAAATCCTGGAATTTTCAAAATCTTCCCATCTAATTTCTTCCAACTCCTACAACTGCAATCTTATCTCTTTCGTATCACTTTCAAGATCCAAATTCATCTTCCTCATAGCCTGATACGCCTTATGCTCTAATCCCATGGGTAGATAATAGTGTTTTCCATAAATCAACCTATATGGACTCATTCCAATCAGGTTATTATAGGTTGTCCTATAATCCCCTAATGTGTCTTCCAACTTTTGGCTCCAATCCTTCCTGTTTGGTTTAACAGTCTTCTCAAAAATTCCATTGATTTTCATGTTAGACACTTCAACTTGACCATTTGTATGTGGTTGATAGGGAGTTGATATTTTATGATTCACCCCATACTTATTTAGCAAATCCTTCATTATAATATTGAAAAAGTGAGTCCCTTGATCACTGATGATGGATCTAGGAACTACAAAACTTACAAAATATGTTATCCCTGACAAAATCACAAAAAAATAGCATCGTCAGTCCTGGTGGATTTTACTTCCGCCCATTTGGAAATATAATCCACTAAAAGCTAGATATAATAATTTCCAAATTAAATTCGGAAGGGTCCCATAAAATATATCCCCCATACTTCAAAAATATCACAAAAATTAAGTGGATTTTGGGTCGATTCTTATCTATTTGAAATGTTTCCAAAAAAATGAGATTTTTTACACCTTTTGAAAAATTCAAGAGAATATTTAAAAAGGGTTTGCCAATAAATTCCAAATTATAATAACTTAATTGATGTAATTTGAGTTCCAAAGTTTCCTCCATAATAAAAAGTGTGACAAAAATCCAAGACAGAACCGATTTAACTCTCAGGAAAACATCTTCTTATCCCTTAGTCGTTGCAAATCTTCCAAAGAAATGGATTTTCCCAAATGTAATATCTAGATTCAGCTTTTAGTTTGTGAATTTAGTGAGAATTGAAATAAGATGGAACCTGATATGTTACCAGATAATTGACCATGCCAGCATACGAAGGCAATTTACCTTCAACCAAGCACAACTTCTCTCTTGGAAGGTGATCATTTAATGGTTCTTTTTCTAGAATTTCAGCTTCAGCAGTGTTGGGAAGCCTGCCTAAATTATCAGATACTTAGTTCTCAGATCCCTTCTTATACTTTACTTCTAAGTTGAACTCCTATAGTAGTAACATAAATCTCACTATCCTTGGTTTATCTTTATCCTTCCCCATCAAGTACCTAAGAGCTGCATGATCAGAAAATACAGTAACTTTAGTTCCAGGAAGATATGATCTAAATATTTATAATGAAAAAAACACTGTTAAAAAGTCCTTTTATGAGTTTTTTTAAATGAATTGATCTATATCCAAGGTTCATTAGGGATAGGAAATTACTTTTTTTCTTCCCTAAATTCATGGATAAAGGACTACTCCAACTGCTTGGTTGGAAGCATCACAAAGTAGCTCAAATGGTTCTTCCCAATTTGGTGGTTGAATCACAGGTGGTGTAATAAATCTCATCTTAAAATCATCAAAGGTTTACATACATGAACCATTGAAATAAAAATCAGCATCTTTAAAAAGAAATCTAGATATGGAATCTTTGATAAACCTCCTCTAGAATCCTGCATGTCCTAAAAATGATCTAACATGCTTTACACAAGTTGGGTAAGACAATGAATTTATCACATCAATTTTGATTTATCCACTTCAATGACTTTTTCTGAAATTACATTCCCATGTAAAATTACTCTCTCAACCATGAAATGGCACTTTTCAAATTTTAAAACAATATTATTTTCATTGAAGGTTTTCAAAAAAAAATCTAGATTTTTCAAACAATGGTCAAAGGAATTTCCAAAAACTATGAAATAATCTAAGAAAACCTCTAAGAATTATTCAATGTGATTTGAAAATATACTTACCATGCACATATAAAATGTACCTAGAGAATGAAATAGTCCAAATATAATCTTTTTATAGGTAAAAGTGCCAAAGGGACAAGTAAAGGTTGTCTTATCTTGATCCTTGGGAGCAATGGGTACCTGAAAATAACTTGAAAATTCATCCAAAAAGCAATAATGAGTTATCTATGACAACATCTCTAATATATATTCAATGAAGGGGATGGTGAAATGATATTTTTGAGTGACCTTATTCAAATTTCTAAAATAAATGCACACTCTCTAGTTATTCTAAATTCTCATAGGGATTAATTCATTATTTTCATTCTTCATAGTGGTTAGGCTAGTTTTATTTTAAACTACATGAATTGAGCTAACCAATTATGAATATGGGATGGGATAAATGATTCCAAATTCCAATATATTCTCAATATTCTTCCTCATAACCTCCATCAAGGGGGGATTCATCCTCCTTTGAGGCTATCTGATAGGTTTGGAATCTCCCTCAAGAAAAAATATATATGAGCATATTTTTTGGGTTTATTCTAGGGATATCACATAATCTCTACCCTATTTCTAATAAATTATCTCTAAAAATATCATTAAATTATTTTTCTTGGGTTTTAGATATATTATTATCAATTATCACTTGTAATTTCTCTCCCTCCCAAAGGAACACATATTTCCAATCAGTGGGGAGTGGATTTAATTCTAGATCATGTGAATGCTCAAGGGATAAAACTAAACTGATATTCCCTACTTCCAAATGTTTTACCTCCTATGTATAATAAATCATATCATCTTCATCATCATTTAACAAATCATCAAAGAAATCAGATTTTACCTCTTCCTCCCACATGAAATTAGAATCTTCAACATTTTGGGAATCCACATGTTCAATGATATTTTCAATAAAAGAAGTCTCTCCAAAGAATAATAATTCATGGAACATACCTAAATCTTCAATGGTTTCATTAAAAACTTCATGGGAGAGTTAAAATAGTGATTGATCATATGATGGTTTCATAATAGATTCAAAAATATTGAAGTGGACAGTGATATCTCCAAACTCCATGGTGAGTGTCCCTTTGTGGAAATTGATGATGGTTTGAACATATTCAAGAAATGCCTCCCAAAAATGATGGGTGAGTGTGATGGACTCCTATATTATTCCATATTCATAACATAGAAGTCAGTTGGGAACAATAGATCTCTGAATTTCACAATAACATCCTCCATAACTCTTGGTAGGAAGACCGTGGATCTGTTTGCAAGCTGGACCACCACTCTTGTGGGATTCAAGTCTCCCATATATAAATAAGTGTATACTGATTGAGTATTCAGGGAAGGCACATTCACTAGTGCAGAGCTAACTGGAATTTTAATAATGAGAGGGTATGGATTTTCCATTGGTATCAGGCCTGTGCAACTTTGTATAGGATAACTAGCCGACCAGCCCTGTGAAGGTGGAGTGCTGATATCATGACATATGCTGGGGAGGAGTAGTTCCAAGTTTTGTTTTCTGGGTGATTTCCTCTAATACCTACGGGTCATGTAATTGTCTCTGAGCCTTAGGTCCTTGTAAGGGTTCCACCTCACCCCTTGAAAGGTGTATTATCAAAAACATAAAAAAAAAATAAAGGCCTTTAGGCCATTCCGATAATGGTAAATGGAATGGAAAACATCCCTGGATCTTGACATTTTGTTGTAAATTATGGTGTGATAAGGGTTAAGCCACTTATTCCCAATTTTATCCTTTCATTACCTTGAAGTGTCCCATTATTGGTTCAATTATGATTTAAAATTTTAGCATACTTTGTACTTTTTTGAGTGCTTCAAGAAGGGAGATATTACTTTCCACTTTTTTGGAAGGTGTCTAGAATTTCTTTTTGAAGTGATTATTTATGAAATATCTTTGATTAAATCATCCTTGATGGAAATGGTGGGGATAATTATTTTTTATCCATTTGTTTCCTTCTTAATGGAATTTCTTGTCCATTCCCCCTTGTCATATCCTTCTCCTCCTCCTCTTTCTTCTCTTCTTCATGGTGCATTTTCACAGAATTTTTATAATTTACAACTTCATTCACCCTTAACTCAAGTGGTCTTGTTTCAGGTTCATGGGATGCTAGTGGTGAGAGTTCTTTTCCACTAATTTGTATTGTCATTCTAACATTATCTTTTTGTTTTTGTATTATCTAGGAAGGAATTTTTCTTGGGTTTTTGGGCATGATTTTATTAAAACTTACCACTATGTTTGCTAGCTTATCAACCTTATCTTCTAGGTCATCATACTTGGATTTTAGTTGTTATACATAAGGTTTTGTGATGGTGGATGGTTGATCATATGGTCTTGGTAAAGTGGATGTTTGGTAGTGTGAATTATGGTTATAGTATTTCTTTTGTTGAAATATTAGTGGGTTTTGGAATTGTTGTTGTAATGGGGGTTAGTTTTTGAATTGGTTTTGGTATAGGGTCATGATTGATTCTGCTGATTTCAAAGTCCATATTAAACATAGTTAGGCTCTTTCAATCCTTGATTTTTTAGAACTTTATCATCTTAAAGGATACCTCACATGTTTCCATTACGTGTATTTCAGCACATAGGTTAGTGAAGAAATTAGGTGATGATCGTAATCTGCATACCTTAGTCGGTGCTTATTAGTCACTCACTTGTTACAGGGCCATCTATCACACCATACTAGTTATCTCATCAAGATTTGTTTCCCATAAAGGTGATGGATAAGAAGTTTTTACCTTATGAATCCTCTTGTTCTAGTACCTCTTATACCAAACTGTTTCGAGTTCTAGGAAATCTCCTCAATCAAGTCCTTAGCCTCTTCTGGTGACTTGTCAATCATTGCACCTCCAGATGATGCATCAAGAAGGTTTCTGTAATTTTCTAGTAATCCTTGATAGAAAAAGACAAGAAAGTGATTCTCTTTAATGGATTGATGTGGTCAGCTATTGAATATATTTTTAAATCTTTCCCAATACTCCTAAAGGGTTTCTCTATATGATTTCCTGATGTCATAAACCACTTTTTTTATGGTTGTTCTTATAGAGGTGGGGAAGGATAATTGCATGAATAATATTACTAAGTCATTCCAATCATTAACATCTATGGGTTGTAGAACATACAACCATTATTTGGAAACTACTTCCAATGAAATGGGTAATGTCTTACACTTTACCTTTTCTTCATCTACAATACAGGGTTTGAAAGTAGAGAAAACATGTGTAAACTCTTGAATATGTTTGTTTGGATCTTCACATGCCAAGACATGAAAATTTGGAAGCAATGGTATCATGTTAGGTTTCATATCAAAATCATTTTGTAACATCGGAATGAAAAGTTTATTGTTTTGATTAAGTAATTGTTGTTCATAGAGATATCTAAGGGTTGGGTTTTGACTTTCATCCACGATGATAGGCTCGGAGTGAACACATGAAGTTTCACTCGAGTCTGCAAGAGAAATATCCTCAAATTAAGATTGAAAATTAAGGTTTCTAACTCTAATCAAAAATTATATATCAATTTCTATTTCTAGTGGGAAATGTTCAGTGTTTGAAGTTCTAGTCATGAAATTTTGAAGATAAAATAAGAAAAGAGAAATGAAAGAGAGAGAGAAAATGTTTACACTACCTCCCTGGCAACGGTGCCAAGTTTTGAAACATTAATATTGTAGAGTGTAACAAAAATAGATATTTCTTAAGTTAAAATTTAGTAATGTGGTTGACCTAGGATCTCTCCATATATGAGTTCATGACTATCAAGCTGCCATCTTAAAATTTGATAAATAAGTAAGATTTATTTTTAAATTGTTTATTTTTTAAAAGAGAGAAAGTAATTAAAATAAGGTTTGAAAACTAATGGATGAACAGAGTGACGGGTTCAGTATAGTATCACCTTTTTAAATCTCATCATGTTCATGGAAATCCCCCCCCCCTCTTTCTATTTAATGATAAATAAACGACTCCTCAATCGTGTTGTCAGTCTCCCTTAGTTGAAGGAAACAATAAAAACCACTCCTATGTGCATGAAAGTTCATGAACCATTCCTAAACAACTACGTCAAGTCCCAATTGAGAATTTTTTATCCTTATAAATATAAAAATGATTTATTAGTTCCATAAACATTCCAATAATCTCTAGACACTCACCACCTAACACAATCTGCTCGATCGAGACAAATTGCATTTGGTGGAGGGAGTTTAAAGTTCTTCAACCAAAGATATTAAAAATAAATACACCCAAAACCCAAAAAAAAATTGCATTAAGAAAATTGGGATCCATTTAGAATATAAATTATTTGATATAAAAATATATTTTTACATTTAACCACAAGTCTCTGACATTACAAAAGTGAAAATCCCCCTTCCCTAATCCCTCAAAGGTTTTACCCCTCCATGTGAAGGGTAAGAGAGTTGAAAGGGAACAAAGATAGCATAATGAAACTAAGAAAAAATAAAAGATAAAATACACCAAAATTCAAGACTCTAATCCTCCATCACAATCCCTCTTTCACCTTCTTCAACATCCCTTGAATGAAAGTGAACACACATATTTATAGGCTTGAGGGTGGACACTTTTCCCTCCATCCTATTAAAGTTTGAGTTCAATTATAATAGTAAATGGATGAATATCAGGAATTTTTCTTCATAAAAGTTGTTCCCATATATATTTTTCATGTTCCAAAAAATCATAGTGTATTTGGACAAGTGTTTGGAAAGTTATGCGTGAATTAATGATGAATAATTTTTCTGCCTGAGGAGACTGCTCAACTATGTCCACTTTGGCGCATGAAATGGATTCATTAATGACCTAATTTCTACATAAAATTTTATAGATGAATGATTCATTTATTCTTATTTATCCTCCAACTAGAATCACCTAATTTGGAAATATTTAGGCTGAGATATTTCTCTATAACTGATGTGGGGTCCATTCTATCAGCCAACAAATGTTTTCCACTTGATTTATTTTTATCGGTCATTTTGTGTCAAATTGGATATATGTTCAGAATAAAAACTTGAATACCATGAAAAAATAAATCCTAAAAAAAGGAATAACTCAATTTAGATCCAAATTGTAAAACATATTCCCGAAATACAAAATATCCATAAATCTGCTAAATTTCCATAATTAAAAAATTTCCACAATTAAACCCAAAATCCACCAAAAATAATAAAATGATGAAAATCATTTAAAATTGGTTAATTTTAAGGAATTAAATCATTGAAAAACACATGAAAAATAACTAATATATTATCTCTATAAATAATCGACCACCATTGATCAACATCACCCGTGAAACAATATACTTCCAGTACTACTTTTTCATTTTCATCACATCCCAATGCTAGAAATATCTTTTTAAGGTACATAATCCATTGCTTAGATACCATGGTATTTGTAGTCCCAATAAATTATGGGATATTATTTTTTATTAAATGATCTAACATAGGTGTAGAATGGTTATTTCTCATATCCTAAGTAAGTTGTCCCAATATAGTCATGATTTTCTCATCTCCAATACTAACCGTGTTAGCTTGCTCAGTGGGGAAATACCTACATTGTTTGTGGGTATTAATTCCCTTACTTTCATTAGGCGCCATAACTAAATAATGGAACACACTAATTTATCTCATAATATTCATGAGTATTGAGCCAAAAAATAAAAATACATCTAATTGTAAAAGTTTTTAAATATTATCAGGAATTATTATAGTTCTCACATTGTTATGTTTATTTTGAAATCTAGTTATAAAGGTTTATATTAAACTTCCTCTTATAAAAATTGTAACAAATCCAACTCTAGTAACCCAGAGTCAATGGTTAGTTCATTAAATTAGTATTAAATACATTGAATCTCATCCCAAAGGACCGATCATCTTAGTATTCTTGCATAACTAGATACATACATGGCACCCTTATTACATTAGCATTTAAACATTAAACATAAAAAAGGAAGTTAAATTGAATCCTTGAGTTTATTATGACATTTCATCTTCAGATCCTGGGGAAAAGAAAAAAATATATAAGTGTGACCTCAGATGCTCAGTAAGAGTTATATAAAGATGAATCTATCTTGAAATAAATAGTGCATAATTATTATAGGAAATTAAAATAATTGGACACACATACCATTTAATTCAATAAATTTTTCAAAATCTGAATCCATGGATAATATCATATTAAAAATCTCATGGATAAAAAACTAAAATATTAATGAATGAAATTATTAATTATTTTACAAGATATTTTAATCTTTATGGGTAAAAACTCATTTAATTTTGACACTTTATTCATCTCATGAGACTAATGATGCGTCGAGGGGATTTTATGTATATGATCCCCACCCATTATTGTATGTAAAACGTATTACTCATATATCAAGATGATAGATTTAATTTTTTAATCAATAATCCTTGTCAAAAAGAATCTATATTGAGTAAAATATATGTATTTTAAATTATTTCCCCAGTAATTCAAATAACTTTCAATGTAGACATTGTATGTAAAAATGGTATACGGTTTAGGAAATAATCAAATGAATAAATTGTGTATATAAACTATAAATCCATATAAAACAAGCAGAAATACAATATAATATAATAAAATTTCATTTCTCACATAATCATGCCATGACATAATCAATGGAGTAGAAGTTTAACCCAATGAATGGAAATTGCATAATGAAATCCCTTACCACATGTAATCAGTAGAATCGTATGCCCCATAAAAGTAATAATTATAAAATCAAACATTTAATACAATGAAAATAATTATATTCATGATATTATTTATCAAATTTCAGTATATACACTATATATAAGAAATAAGTGGTGAATAATTTATGTATCACACAGAAGTAAAAGTGAGACGAGAAGCCCTTACCTCACACCTCCTTTTGGTTATACATGATTTAATATCCTTTATACTCGTTTAAATTATGTTATTTATATATAATATAATCATTTTAATATTTATTATATCTTATATGTTCTTCTTATATCATTTTATCACTCGCTTGCTAATAATATTTTATTATTACCCTTATTTTGGGTGTTAACTACTTTATTTTCTTATGCATGTTTTGTTTTGTAAGTGTCAGTTCTTGTGCATAAGATATAGTTATATAATATAAATAATTATATTAATGTTATTAATATCATATTTAATCATTACATATAGTTTTATAATCATTCTTGAATGTTGAACATGTAAAATGAATCGTATCGCGTCGTGGAGACAGTAGATCGTACGTACGCACGAGCAATGGTATCATTCCATTAATGGTAAAAGGGTATGGAGTTAGATGGTATATTAATTATAAATAATAAATATAAATTAATAATTACCATATATCTCCATTTATATATTATTATACCCATCCGAGTAAAGAGGTGGTGAAAAACAAATTATACCACGGCGTGGAGATGGTAAAATGTACGTACGCACACACGGTGCTTTTTTTCATAAGATGGATAAATCATGGAATATGGTTGTACCATAATCATAATAACAACTCAGGATATATATGATACTAGATTTAATACTTTATAATGTAAATAACTCAGGAATAGTAAGTAGTATAAAAAATACTTTTAGGAAAGTTGGTAAAGACGATTACCTATTTTATGAAGGAGATCCTTTGTAACTTCTCTAAAGGAAACTAGGGTAAATTTTTTTGAAATATCAAGACCTAAAAAACATGTATAAAGATGTTGGGAAGATAAAATGGTAGGGTTTTATCAATATATAAGGCTCAAAGTGGGATGAATAAATGAGGGAGGAGGTGCCCTTTTATAATTGAGGTGAGGGGCACTTTTGGAAACTCACAAAATATTAAATTATTATAAATTAATTTTCAATTAAAAATGGATCCAAAGTGAGTTATATACAATATAATATGAGTATGGGTCTAAATAATCTCATCAAATAATTTTTATACAAGTTTAGTTCACATTATTACCCTTATTTTTTGCTTTAACCCTTATTTAATCCCTTTAACTCTTATTGTGACAACATGTGTTTTTACTCTTTAAGGGTTAATATAGTTACTATAAAATTTCAAACGAACATTAAATGGATAATTTATTAAATTTTAAACATTATCCTAATAATTTGTATTAATTTTAGTTTTTTATGAATTTTATATCATTTAATAAAATATTATTTATTTTAAAATATCGTTAATGTCAATTTTGATACTATTAATTACTTGAATTTTTAAAAATATCATAACAACATGATATATTATAAAAAAACTCTTTTAAAATATAACCAAAGTATAAAAGTTATCTAAATATTTTTTTCATGGAATTAATTTTGTAAAATTATATTTATTTTAATATTTTTAATAACATTTATTTGATATCTCCATTAATTAAATAATTATTACATCATCATTTTACAAGCCTTTAATTTAATTATTTATTCTCAAAAAAATAAAAAAAAATTATCATGATTAATATAAACATTTTATATTTAAACTTAATATTTATAGTTGAATATATCTTCTGAATAGCCACATATTAAAAATGTAATACTTATTAAAAACATGAGTATGACATATTTGACTTTCCTTAAAATAAAATACTATAAAAGGCTTAAAGTCATCAAAGTGGATACAAGAGGCCAAAAAATCATCCCAAGGATGATTTTGGTAGAAAATAACTAATTAAATAAAATTAGTACAAGTGATAGGGTAATTTTATAATACATATAATATTTTTCCTTTAATTACCCGATTTACCCTTAAGTGTGGTAATCTAAAAAATATTAAATTTACTACTCATATTATCCAAAAAAAATACCTATTTAATAAATTTTTAACTTCTGATTAAAAATATGGAATCCATTATTTAGAATTTGAAACTCATAATTGGATAAAAATAATTTAAAATTAATCTCATTGATGGGGTGAGAAGACGAGTTATTAAAGTGAAAATGTTCAAAAGATTGAAATATTTTTATATCCAAATTAAATATGAAATTGTTTACAATGAAAATTATTGTATTAAATGATATAAAATTGATCTAATTATTCTTTAAAACAAATCAAAAATATAAAACACTACACATTAGTTATACCAAAAAATTGTTTTCTATTAAAATTCGGTATTTTTCAATATTCATCAAAACATGAAACTTATCAGAAAAATACCAAAAATTCAACCAAAATAAATTTTCATATTCCAATTTCATATAAGAAATTTATTTTTTCAAATATAATTTATAAAACTGTCAAAAATAAGTTTTAAAAAAATACTCCATTAAAAGGCGAAAAAACTCCCTTTAGAAAAATTTAGCTTTTATGAATAAAATTGGATTTATTCTTATATTATGTCTATAAAATCTATTATATGAATTTCAAAACATTTGAATATATATAAATTTCATAATTTAGTTAATATTATTCATTCCTTCCAGTTTAATAGCTAGGTTATAATAATATTTTATTGTGCGGTTAAGTAGTAGGTTGTGTGCGATGTAAGCTATTGAACAAATTGAATTTATTTAAGAAGAGAAATGTCGTAAAATATTGGGGTGTTATATCACTTTTTTTCTAAAATTTCATTTTAAACTAGAAACATGTACTTTGAGTCATATCAGTCACATCATGTTTCAGTTTGACATGAGACTAATTCACACACATCACCAGTGACTTATGAATTTCTTTCCTAAATTATCAAGATAACATGAGTGTGTTTTATAATTTTTTAGTGAGACATAAATTTTGAACTAAAATGTAAATTTTAAACTAATAAAAAAACACTTTAACTTGTACTACTAACATATTGTATCGAATTATGGTAATTTTGATACCTACACATCACGAATGACTTATGGATCATTGTCCTAAAGTATAAAAACAATTTGAATGTGTTTTCTTAGTATTGAGTATTCCACATATGTTTTTTACTAAAATATCATTTTAAACTAAAAACAATCACTTCGATTCATACTGATAATATTGTGTGTTAGTTTTATATGATACTGATTCTAGATATCACAAATTAATTATGAATTGTTTCTATAAATTATCAACATAATTGGAGTATGTTTTCTTCATTTTCAGTGAGTGATACATGTTTTGAACTAAAATGTCAATTTTAAACTAGCAACAGAAACATTAAGTCATACGAGTCACATCATGTCATAGTTTCACATGATAATGATTCCTACATGTCACAAATGACTTATGAATCATTTCCCTAAATTATGAACATAATCAGAGTGTTTTTTCTTGGTTTTCAATGAGTGACACACGTTTTAAACTAAAATGTAAATTTTAATCTGATAATAGATACTTTGAGTCATACTAGTCAAACCGTGTATCAGATTAAGGTGTGTATAGTTCCTATATAACAAAAATGATTTATGAATCATTTTATTAGATTATAAAAACAATTGTAATGTTCTTTCTTAGTTTTAATTATGTTACTTGTCTTTTTTACTAAAATTGATGTTAATTTTAAATATAAAGACACACTTGGAGTCATATAAGTCACATATTCTATCATATTGTAGTGAGGTTAATTCTTACATATCAAAAACGACATATGAATCATTTTTATAAATTATCAAAATAATATGAATTCATTTTCTCATTTTTGAGTATGTCACTTCTATTTTTTATTAAAATGCCATTTTAAACTAAAAACACATACTTTGAGTCCTACCAGTCACATTGTCTGTTAGTTTTACATGAGAATGATTCCTACACATCAAAAATGACTTATAAATCATTTTCCCAATTTATCAAGACAATATGAGTTTTTTTCTCAATTTTTAGTGAGTGACACATGTTTTGAACAAAAATGTCAACTTTAAACTGATAATGAAAAACTTGAGTCATATTGGTCACACCAAGTATCATATTGAGGTGAGGATAATTACTATATGTCAAACATGACTTATGGATTGTTTTCCTAAAGTATCAAAACAATATGAATGTTTTTTCTTAGTTTTGTGTATATAACTTGTCTTTTTTTCTAAAATTAATGTCAATTTTAAATAAAAAGATGCACTTTGAGTCATACTGATCACACCATGCATAGGATTGAGGTGAGTCTGATTCCTACACATCACAAATGACCTATGAAATTTTATTCTAATGTATCAATAAAATAAAATAAAATTACTTGGTTTTGAGTATTTCACTTGTATTTGTTACTTAAATGTCATTTTAAACTAGAAACACGCACTTTGAGTCATATCAGTCATGTCATGTCATTTTGAAGTGAGACTAGTTTCTACATGTGAAAAATGAATTATGAATCATTTTCCTAAATTATCAAGACAATATGAACATGTTTGTTTGGTTTAGAGTGAGTGACATGTGTTTTGTACTAAAATGTCAATTTTAAACCTATAACAGACACTTTGAGCCATACTAGGAACATAGTGTATCAGATTGAGGTGTGGATGATTCCTATACATCAAAAATAACTTATGGATCATTTTCTTAAAGTATCAAAACAATATGAATTCATTTTCTCTATTTTGATTATGTAACTTGGGGTTTCTATTAAAATTAATGTCAATTTTAAATAAAAATACACTACTAGAATGGTGGTCTATACACACACACCAATACCAATAGTTCAAAGAAACCATTGGTATAGGTGCACCTGTTCCAATCATTCGAAATAATCATTGTGATAGGCTATTTATACTACACCTATCCTAATGGTTTTAGAAAACCATTGACATATTTTAATCTATACCAATGGTTTTTTAAAATAGTTGGTATATATGTAGCTATACCAATGGTTTTAAAAACCATTGGGATAACCCTTCTCGAAATACACACCTACAAGGGAACCCCTCCTCCCATTCAAATCTCATCCAGATAAACCTAGTGGCAGTATTCAGCATTCTAGTTTCTTCCCTTCCCGTGGATATATCCTATCTTCTCTTGGTTTAGTTTCATTATTCTTGAATATTAAATCGGTGACATCCAAATCCTGTAGGTATTCTATCAACCATCATTTTTATTTTTCTTCTAGGTCTAAAACACCATGGTAGATTATTTATTTTTTTGTCATTTAATTTATTTTTATCCTAATTAAAATAGTTTGATTTCGGATTTCTTATTTTTAGTTCATGTCTGTTTGGGTTAGTTCATACCATTTTGGTTTGGTTTGGGTTTTTTCAGTTCAATTTGGATTGGTCCATTATCATTTGTTTTGCTTCATTTTGGTTATACTTGGTTTTATTTAGTTTAATCCAATTTTATTTGATTCAGGTGTTATTCTGCTTGGATATTATGATACTAGTGCATATAATATTTATTATAAACTCATATTTATAAACTATTGTGATTGGGGAACTATTGATGGTTTCATTTTGAGTTACATATTCTCACCCTTCATATGAATCCCTATGTTTAGGTAGTTTCAAATATATAATTTCATGTACAAGAATGTATGAAAGAATTATTGCTGAGATGTTTCATGGGTTATGGTAAAAAAATAGTAGGTTATACTCTATTAATATATAGAGTGCTGGTTGATGGAATTAACTTGTCAAGTTCTTCCAAAATTTGTTGGTCATTATAGTTTTATTATGTTTATGATTTCTACTATTATTTAATTTCAATGGTATAATTTTTAGTTTTATATTGAGATTATTTTTGTTATATATACATGGAATATATATTAATGTTTTCATTAAACTATTTTCAATGATTATTGGGAACTCCCTATCATATAGGTGGATATTTTATTTTACAAAATTCTTAAGATACAGATAGATTATGCCTGAATTTGAATAGAATTAATCATTCATATTTAATGTCATTAGAAACTGGTTAATGTTTCCCTAATGATAAACCCAAACTATTGGTGCTAGTATATGGCCCCCTGTTAAAGGGTAACACACATGGGCTATGTGGTAGTCTGATTTAAGTCAATTGAAGATTCAATATAGTCCATTTGAATGTGGTATTCTTGTATTTTTTGGGATTCTAGGTACTTTGTAGATATAAAATATGATGGTTTTGAGATATAAAAAGTAACCTACAATGATATTTGGTCCTTCTATTTATTGTTGAAGGTTAGGTTATTATGGATGTTCAAAAATGAAAAGGTAATCATAGATATTTGTGAGATTTTTGGTTTGAATATCATGAGTATATACTAGTGTAAATTGGGAATACATTTTAGGCCATTCAAGTATTTTGATTTTTCATTTTTTTAGACATCATAATTGGTACATATGTCTACATAAAATATTCATGAATGTGTGTTATTTTTAAAATTTTATTTTCTTAAATATTTTTTTAAATTTATTGGGAAACAATTTTTGAGAAAATAATTCTTATTTTAGGGATTTAGTTATATAATGAAACAATATGAAATTTGTTGGTGTTTTATGAATAATTTATTTATGGTTCCTTAACACACTAACCCAACTTGAATAGAACCAAATTATACCAAATTGAAACAAATGAAATAGAATTAATTCAAATCAAACTAAATATAACTGATTTGAACCAAATTAACATACTTTCAATTCCTGAGCACTCCTCTTCAAAATTCCTCAGCACTCCTCTTCAAAAATAGATCTCTCTCCCATGAAAAAGTCTACCATGTACACAACCAACACACTGTAAACATTCCATAATCCACAGAATCAACCCACCCTTTCTTCACCTGACATCTACCCATTCAGATTCATCATCAACCATCCCATAGAAAACAACAAATGAAACATTCTACAGGGTTTGTCATAAAAACTATCCTTTCCTAAAAACATTAATTGATACCAAATTACTTCCATTGAAGGTTCATTCCTCATATAAATATATGGCATAATCATGCCTACAATATATATATAAGTACCTTTATTTCATTGATCTCAAGGAGAGGAAGGATTCACTTTAACATCCATCAATATTATATACCACTAATTATGGATTTATCTAACCTAACTTCATAATTTATGTTTGCTTTAGAAGATGGTTACCTAGATATAATAACCTTCTATACATGAATTTATATAATAATAATAACATTAGTTAAATATTTAATTGATTTATAGAAAAAATAGCAATTATAAACATAATTTTGTGTAGTATTATGTATAGTTATTACTCATTGATATAATTGAATTCAATATCATGGTTTTATATTTATAGTATTTTGATTTATATATATAGTATTTTTTTGTCTTTTACATTATGATTCTTATATATACTAGTGTGTAAGTTATGGTTTTATATAATGTGAAAAATTCTCATTTTCTTAAATATATTTTCAATTTAACTTCAATATTATTTCATTGATTTTATGAAATGGTATATAACATTTTTTATATAATGGATAGAAGTTGGATGTATGAAAATAATTGTATATCAAGCTATTTTCAAAACAAGTTGGAGATATTTTTATATTTTTCATTTAATAATGCTTCAAATTGTGATCACATACACTGCCCATGTTATAATTTTGTTAGAATATCTTAGTTAAGTCATGAAGAAGTTAGATATCATATAACAAAATATGGTTTTCAAACAAATTTCTATGTGTGGTTTCATAATGGGGAAGAATAAAATCTCATAATTTTCATGATCCAAATGATAGGACTAGATTAGAGAATTTATTAGATGATCAGTTTCTATTTATTATTCATCATGAGAAGAAAAGGATTCTCACCCAATAAGACTTATATACAAGAACACATGATTCATGAAATGAAAATTATGATTTTGATAGGGTGAAAAAATTTAATGATTCTTCAATGACTCTAGTATATCGGCAAAGTGGTAAAATGAAAAATCTGGAATTTTTAATCTAACTGTTTCATGGGAAAAACATATATGGTATTTTTAATACTACCATCGATTAAATTCTTACCTTTTTTAATGACTTACTTATAGATGATGTAGATATTACCTCAAACCATTATATGGTATGGAACTTAGTTGTGGAACTTGGATTATCTAAAAACAAAATTCATACTTTCTTGAAATATTACAGCTTATTCTGGGATGAATGAAATGATTGTATAAAATGTGGCACATCCTGATCGAATCCAAATATTGATGGAAAACCATCATGTGTTCCACATAAAGTAATATGGAAATTTCTATTTACTACTAGACTTCAGAATATTTTCATTCCTAAAGAAATATCAATAAAAATGAGATGGAATTATACTAAGAGAAAGAAGGATAATGATGTGTTTTTTCATCCTACAGATGGATTTTTATTGAATTCATTTGATGCTTGATATCCTGATTTCACAATTGACATGTGTAATGTGAGGTTGTGTCTTTCATGTGATTGTTTTAATCTATTTAGGCATATTATTACTTCGCACAGCACATTTATGATTTTCATACACATTTATAAACTTCCACCATGGATGTGTATGAAAAAACCTTTCACTTTCATGGTTATACTCATATATGGACCTTCAGATCCTAGAAATGATATATATGTATACATGAAACCTTTAATAAAATAGATGAAACATCTTTATAATGTGGTTGTATGCACATATTATGCATTTCAGAAAGATATATTTCATATGTTTGTTGTTCTTATATAGACGATAAATGATTTTCCTGCTTATGAAATGATGTCTGGATAGAGAATTAAGTTAAAACTATGTTGTCATATTTTTATGAAGAATACACAATCTAGAAGACTTAAATATTGTCTTAGTTTTAGTTTTCTGGTTCATCGATGATTCTTTACAATAGATCATCTATATAGGAATAATTTTCTAAGGTTTGACAATACCATGGAGACTAAAAATAATCTTCATCATATGTCTGTAACTGATTTTCATAATGAATTTAAAGGTTTTATTTTTTCATTCAGGAAGGGTTGGATGAAATCTAGAAAGAGAAAGAATTTTTCCACTAAAACCAATTAAAATTGGAATAACAAAACTATATTATTTGAGTTTCCTTTTTGGTTAACCAATTTTTTATGTCATTTCTTAGATGCGGTTTACATTGAAAAAAAATATTTGAAAATTTTATTTCAATTCATCTAAATATCAAGGGAAAGATAAAAGATGATTTATGGTCTTGACGTGACTTGGTAGATTGGTTTATTAGACTAGAATTGAATCCAATGTGTGTAAGTGAAAATAATTAGAAATTTCAATGTGCTTCTTATGTAAGGATACATACATAAAAAATTCTGAAATTACTAGAGACTATTAAAGTTCCTAATGGCTATCTAAGAAACATATCAAAACGGGCCAAGAGAAGAGAGTTTAAGATGAAATATTTGAATTCTCATGATTATCACATCCTTCTGCATGAGTTGATTCCATTAGAAATTTATCATCTACTATCCAATAATGTAAGGGTGTTAGTTATTCAGTTGTTCCATTTTTATAGATATATTTATGCTAATAATTTTTTCAAATCTTTCTTGTCAAAATGTTGGTAGAGGCACCATTAATTTTGTTTGAGTTAGAGAAAATATTTCTTCCATAATTTTTCACATGCATGTTGCATTTAACTATCCATATTCCAACCAAAATACTTCTTAGAGGACCTATTTATTTTCATTTGATGTATCTAATTGAAATAAATATGTATTCATTTAAGTCTTAGGTCTAAAATAGGAATCATCCTGAAGGATCTATCATGAAAGGTTACTTGGATCAAGAATGTATGTATTATTTTTCAATGTATTTGTCTAATGTGACTATAATATAGAATAGACCAATAAGAAATTAATAATATCAGTATGAGAAAATTGAACCCAATTTTACACCACTTCCCCAAACAGGGATAATTCTTAGATCATATATATTGATCATATTAATCCTTGAAGAGCAAAAGATGGCACATCTCATAGTTTTGTTTAAATGTGATTTATTTAATAATTATATCAAGTAAGTAAATTGAACATGTATATCTTATCTAATCTCATGTAATTGTACATATCTATTAAACAATTTCAATTTTTTTACATGGAAAATAAAAAAAATAAATAGAAAGCATCGTTATTTATCTTTGATATGGAGAGAGACTTTTCATAGCAAAGAGTTTTCTGCTTGGTTGAAATTGAAGGTATAATTAATAATATAATAAATTAATAAAATAAATATTTAATTGATTTTAATATTCATTTGTATTTCAATTATTGAGTTTGCATGCTAACTCTATCTTTGAGAAAATAAGAGCTTTGGATTTGGGTCCAAATTATGTAGTTCATGAATGCAAATCAATTGTGATCAATGGGTATAGATTTATTATCACTGAATGATAAATGAATATGAGAACACAACATGATTGTGTTATGGTAACTACCACAATAGATTGTTATGACAGTGTATTAGATAGTAGACCACAATTTGAAAATCTATCTTATTATGGAGTCATTGAAAAAATAATAATATTGTATTATTACTCTCATTTTCATGTCACTATAAAGAAATGAAAGTGTTTTTATTTGATGATGAGGCATTGAATGTTTATTGTTGATTGTGTATTTCAAGTTATTTACATGAATCACACTCTTTCTAATGATGATCCATATATATTGGAATCAATGGTGAAATTAGTTTTTTATGTGAAAGATCATCCGCAGCTTAAATTTTGTGTCATTATTGAAGTAATCCCAATAAATATTTTTTATGATGGTGATAATGGAATCGACACCATCCCTGGTACCATTAACCTTGATCAATTGATTACTTATGATAACTCTAATAGTTCAATTATCAGAGTTGATTGGGAACCTGATGTTGTGGTGGGAAATATATAGAATCATCCATCTATGTTCTTAGTTCTTTTGGTTTTACTCAACTTGGGTTGTTAAGGTTGGTACTATTCAAATTGATTTATTATTGATCATTACTGAACATGGGGTATATCCTAACATATCAAGACTGATATAGTTGTGTTGTAAAAAAATGGATCTATCATAGTGGCTAATGAACCCTTGCCTCACTAAGTGGATAGCAACATTGTTTAAGAAAAATATATCTTTAATGAAATAATTGAGAGGGGAGATGTCAATATACTTAGAGTGTTTATAAATGAAAATGAATCAGATATATTGAAAAAATCATCAATATAACAAAATCATGATTCATATGTAATGTCTTGGGTATTTTATATATTGGGTATTGGTTCAAATGTATTTTATTTTTTCTTAATCCAAAAGTTTATTCATTTTTATATAAAGATTTAGATTTTAAAATTTATTATGGTTTTATTGATAATGGATTATTTTTCATATTATCATTCATTAATATTTGATGTATTTATTACATGAGATTGAAATATAAATTAAACTCTTTAGATAAATCATTGAGTTTCCAATAATTACTGATAGTCATTGAAGTTCATGGGTTGTGATAAAATTTTATTTTTATATTTAATAAAGGATTATATAGAGATAAAAGTTTAATCATGAGATAAAATTATGAATTATTATTTGAACTAGATCTATAAATTATATACCATGAAATGTGTTAAAGATTATGTTCTCTAGTTCAAACACAGATAATGCCCAGTAATCCTTATAGTCAACCTATGGATTTAAGGGTTCTGAAATGGGAGGGGTAGGAAAGGAATAATATCCTAATTCTATGAAGAGGTATTTTCATTCTATAAATGGATGTTGAATTACTATATGTGATGTAAAAAATACACCAAACTGAAAACATGAGGTGAAAAATAACAAACAACAATAAAGTATTTATCGTCGATGAATCAAGTGAGAATGGAAAAAATGTGGTCACCTCAAGAGGAGAAGGGGGCACAAAAAAATCTCAATATTGATTTATAATGTTTTATTTACTTTTATAAAATGAAATTATAATTTGAAAAAATAATGTCATGTTGGGAGTGTTATTGAATCATGGGTGCTGGAATTTATTTCAGGGTTGAGAAAAATGTGGAATATGACTTATTACTGAATACTAATAATTTTCAAACTAAGTTGAAAATGTCACTTTCTAAATCTATTTTTAAAATGTTAGATGATTTCACCTTGGCTTATGATGATTCTGAGAACTAAATTTTTGGCGAGAGCTATGAATTCATTAAAGAACCTTCGGGGGCACCTCATATATTATTTTCACCTCATGGAAATTAGAATTGTGTCAAATTTTACTTAAATACAGAAGTGGGTAGTAAGCAATTATCCTCCACAAATGAGGAAAAAAAGATACATTTCACAATCAAGGGGGTCCTCCAAGGTTATTATTTAGCTAAAATGATGTTTGGTGTTTTCCAAGGAAGTATAAAAGCATATGAGAAGATTATCTTTCTCAAGAACAAAGGGGAAACCAAAATGTGGTGGTTTATAACTTATAAACTATTACCTCCATTAGATTTTGGATATATTTAAATTTTCTTTTTATTTCATGAAACAAGTCTCACTTTTTTCATATTTATCTCACTATAAATCAAACTTTAGTTTTAGTGTGGTTATTAAAAAGTGGCATCACCACTATCCTTTAAATTGGGTTTTATTTTTATGAAATTTAAATGCTGGTCATCAATGTTTAAATTGGGATCTTTGATGGGTCTTCTTGGAAGCAACCCAAATTCTTTTTTATGGTGAATAAGGGGATTCCACATGATTTTCCACTTGGATTTCCTTCCACTGGCCACCTTTATTTATAAAAAATAATTATAAATCTAATGATTTTGAAGCATTGTAGTATAATTTTAATGTCTTAAAGAGGATTCCATAAATTCCTTATTAATTTTTGAGTTTAATGTTTTTCTTTAATATTAGTAAATTATGACTTTTTGTTGCTTATGTAGAAGAAACCAAATTGATAATAATCATGTAAAGGAAGGGGTTATACCTGATATTACCTATTATGATGTGATGCCCATAGTATTTTATAATTTATTTCACTAAATCATGGAAAGGATTATAGTTCTTTCTAATCATGTTTCTATTCTCTCTTAATGATATTTTAATTTCATCAAATCATTTTCATTGTAATGATTGTTAATTAAATCATGTATTATCTTCCTTTATTTGGTTTGACAATTGGTATTCCTTAATTAATTCATGTCTCATATTTTTTCTTTTTTGGATTACGCATTAGTTATTTATTTCTAATTAATTCCATATTTGTTTTAAAATTTAGGAAATGAAAAAAATTGATTAAATATTGAGGAAAAATATGACATAAAATAATTGTCAAATGAGAGAGATATGTGTCCCTCCTTTGGTACCTATTGTGAGTATTAAATTTCAAAATATATATATCTATATCATATAATGTCATGTGATTAATTTTGTTTTTAACTTTTAAACAGGACCTACCACTTAGGTGACAGTTATTCTTCAACTAGCCTAGTGGTACCAGTGCTCAGTCATATGATATGAGGGGGTTGGTACTAGAGCAACATGCTCCACTCGGTGTACCTGGTCACACCCTGTCCCTTCAAATGACGTACGATCTAGCACACCTTCTGATCTCACAGTGTCATTAGAGACACCCAATATATTTATGATGCCTATGTTTTCACCACCATTATCATCTGAGCCTCCTCATATATCTTTCCTTTATCTAATGATAGCTCATACTACACATCTATATTATGCATTTTCATATACATCTATGCCATCTTCTTTTCCTTCCACTTCCTTCTCCCTGAGCTTCTACATTCACACTCCTTCAACTTATACTCCAACACATTCTGAGCCTCTGGAGTAGATATTTGGTCTCACTCCATATGTACAGGTTATCATTCCTTCATATCTTAGAGATCTAGTGGAACCCACTAATCAGGCTACCTCGGGTATATTTATATAATCCTAGTGGATTTTTTTGACCATAACTTATTTTCATTATAAGATTTATTGATATAATAATTGTTTTTTTAATTAGTAGCTAGATCTTCTAAAAGGTATAATAGGTGTACACAAATGCATGTGGTGTGGAACCTCCATACACACCTGATGGTGGAGCACAATGAGGATAATAAAATGATTAGAAAAATAGGGTGAGGTTATAGGAATTTTATGGTGAAACTTGTCAAATACTCTAACATCATTCCTATCAAGACACTCTCCTAGAGAAACCTTCCAAATGAAGTAAAAGATAATGGTTGGGTATAAATATGGGTAAGAAAATTCATTGTATTTAATGTTATATTTTTGTTTTATTTATATTAATTAATATTTTGGTTCTATCTTCATTTTAATTTTCCCGATGGTGAGGCTGCAAGGACAGAAAGACTCATGGAATTAGGTGAGATATGGATAGAATATAAGAATGAGATATATAGTGTATGGAGTTATAGAGTTGGTATTGATTTAGAGGCCACACCTATCATGAATGAGTGTCTAGTGGCATATTATCGGGAAATGATTGCTTATTGGATGACTATCGAGTTCAAGGTATAAAATTTGAGTTTTTTTAATGAAAATTAACATGATTAAAATTAATAATTAGTCTTTTATTATTGAAAAATCTTTTTTAGTAAGTGTTAGGAAGAAATAAAAATGCAAGTATGCTATGAAATACCTCAACACTTTGGGGTGGACTATGATGTTAGACCATGAGAGAAAGCGGGTATGAAACTCTTTTATAATTGAAAGAGAGTGGGGTACCTCTTATGATTTCCATTATTTTTCTTTAGGAATTTCACATTATTTTGTTCCATTAATATTTAATTATATTTATAATTCATATAGATAAAGGACCATATATTCTTTAGTTTATTATTGAAATTATTTAGTGTGTACTAGAATTTCAGGATTAGTAGTGTTAAGTTGGTGATCATGTCCTGAAATTTCTTATTTCATTGATTTTATGATATCGTTTATGGTTGATTGATGCACCCTTCTTATAAAGAGTGGAAAAATAAAATTATTTTCCAAGTGCAGAATAGTGGATAACCAGGGTTGTCTCACTTGAGGAGCTTTACATTTTGTTCACTCACTTAATATAAATCACCTAAACCATCTATTTTTGTTGTTTTGATTAATTTATAAAAACAATTATTTTTTTTTAATTTTTTAAATGACATGAAATATGGAAATTCATAATACCATTTAATACTAAACATAATGAAATTAAGGAATAAAGGACTTGATCTTCATTTCAGTTTTGGGTTCAATCATTATTCTCCTCTATATGTTTGATTTTGGTTTTATAATCCAAACATGAAATATCATGTTTGAATTACTATTATTTATTTATAAATTGTGGAATATTTGAGAGCCTAATAAATCTTAATTACAAATCCTCCAATAATAAAGGTTGATGATACACCATGGTCTAGGGTGTTCCCTCTTCCAGGACTCAACTCTATCGATGTCATTTCATCCATTGATTATATCAAATCCATCGTATGAAGAGTTCACTAATGGAGAGATGGGAAATTGATTTAAAAAAATAAGAATATATTGAGATTCATTTCATTTTGGGATAGTCACCACATTGGGTATATTCATTTCACCCATACATACTACTCAAATCTATAACAAATATAAATTAAACACTAAGAAAATTTCAAGAATACCTTGACCTCCCCCTGGGCCAAACCATGGGGTCAGCCTCTCATTTCCAAGACTAAGAGATCACTTAGTGGGAATATATAAGAGAATAATAAGAGAAGGAGAAATAAAATAAAATAAAATAAAGAAAGAATAAATTTAAAAGTAATGGGGATAAGAGAAAAAAAGAATAAAACAAAATATAATTGGGATGAGAGAGATAGAGAGAAATAAAATAAAAGAATAATAAAGAGAAAATAAAAAAATTAAGAAGAAGAAGAAGAAGAAGAAAAGAAGAAGAAAATTGTGGAAAAATTTAATTAAAGGAAATTCATGGATTAATTTTAATTAACTAAAAATTTAATTACATAAAAATAAAGATAAAACTAAAATAAAGTTAAAATAAAAGAAAAATAAAAATAAAGAAAATAGGGGGAAGAAGAAGATCATGGTAGCGGCCCATGGTATATTCCCTCCTCGATGTTGACTGATGATGGTTGGAAGGGGGCTTGGTCTCTTTTATAGGTGAGGAGGAGAGGGGAGGAGATCTTAGCAATCGTAATAAAAGGGTATATCCCCTTGTCATTCATCAAGATCACACCCATAGATTGTGGGTGTGAATTTAACATGTGGAAAGAGCCCATGTGGTTCATTGGTGGTATCTGGTTTCTTCGACTATTTGTATGGTGCATGGTAAAGCGTGGAAGGTAGTGATGGCATGTAGTGGGGAAAAGATGCTGGGTTCTCCTCTTTCACACATATTTCTAAGTGGAAATAGGATCTTGAATGTGTCATAAGATATCGATCCAAGTTCGGCAGGTGGCTACAATGGCGGGTGATGGAAGTAGGTGGTGAGGCTAAGGGAAGTGGGAGCTCGAGCAGTAGTGGAAGGTGATCAGTGGGAAGTAGTAGTGGGTCCTCCCTCTTCCTCTATCCTTCATAGTGACCATAGAAAGCTTGAGATATCTAGAAGTAGTTTGATGAGGTGAAGGATTAGTGGAGAGAAGCTGGAGATAGATGTTGTGGTGATCGACAGCGATGGATGGTGACGCTGGGGGTGTGGGAGCTGGTGGTAGGTGGTATGGAATGAACGTGGGGCGACATAGTCGTGGAAGGAAGTAGAGCATGGTGGAACATGGTGGATTTTCATTGGAGATCATTTCCCATGTCGAAACGGAGACACATGTGGGGCTTCTTTATAAGCCTAGATTCATTTTCCATGGCTTGGAATCTTATACTGGGGATGGGCTCCAGGCTCCACTTGCACACACCCATGGGGACACGATCAAAAAATAAAATCAAAAAATAAATAAAATATTTATAAATGAAATTTAAAATTTAAAAATATTCAATATTTTATTCAATTAAATACACTTTCATTCTCCTTTCACAAATTCCCAAAATTACTAAAAGCATTGAAAACCATGGATTTTAACATTGAAAAACATCAAAAAATCATTATATTTTGATCAAAAATATGCACATAATTTGTGTTTGTCAAATACCCCCACACTTAAACCATGTTTTTTCTCAAGTATAAAATCTCAACAAGGAGGTAAAGAGGAAACCAATTTTATCAATATTCAAATTTAAAAGTAATAAGATCAAATAGTTATCAATGTCAAATCAAATTTTCATAATTAAATATTAAATATTAATTTAATTTCTCAATTTTCAAAGAAATAATAAATTCAATCATTTTAATTTTCCCCATTTTAAAAATTGTAAAACTTCTCTTCTCATTAATTTAAGTTCCTTAATTCATAATTATTAAACATTCCAAATCATGATTTACCTCTCTTCTGAATCTTTTCACTCATCACTCATGATAAAATTCAAGTAAATTTATGCTCATATCATGAATACATTATCCTTACCCATAGGCTTGTAAACGAACTAATTTATCCACTTTGTAAAGACAAAAAGAACATAAAATCATGAGTTCTTTCAATTCAAGTTCCAATGTCTCTGAGTCTTAAGGTTGGTAGGAATTGATGTTAAAACTTAAGGCTCAAAGAGGAGGTTTATCTCAATTAAATCATAAATCATGATATTTAAAGTAAAAGTTTCATGAAATTTTTCCAATTTTAATTTTAACAACTCCATACTTCCCCGAAACTCAAAGCAATGATCATGATCAAATTTAAATTTAATGAATAATTAGGGCACACACTTGAAATTTTCTTTACTTTTTATACTCTTTCTTTATTTTTCAGAAAAAAATTTCATTTTTTTATTTTTTGAAATTTATGATTATAATAAACCTAATATCCACCACTTAACCACATATGATAAAAATCATAGGTCTAGTAATGGTGATTTTTGGTTCCACCCAAATCACAACCCAATTTCTTTAATTTTTTGTTCTTTTTTCATTTTCCATTTTTTGTAAATTCAATAGAGGCTAATAATGAAGTATAATGAATGAATCAACAACCTTAATTATCACCCACAATAAGCAACCCCGCACTTTTTCCTTACAATTTAAATCATCCATTCAAACATGATTCCCTTTACCACCACACTTCAAATTTAAATTATCATGGAAATACTAAGAGGAGGGTAGGAATAGAAAAAAAATGGCTTAAAACATGGATCGTTCCTAACAAGGTCATTCATGGTCTCTATGGGATAAAAAAGGATTGATTTAAAGGTGGTATTTTAAAGATAATTTCTTTATAAAAAGATTTTTCAATCATTTTAAATGTTTTTTTTTCTTATTCATAGCTTTGACAAGTTCTAATGAAAGTTCTAGCAAGTGGCATGTCCCAAGATCACTCAAGAAATATTCTCAAGAATAAAATAGGAAGTACATGGTCTATAAATACTCTCAGGAATAGGAATTATAATATTGGACAATCACTCAAGTCATGATTAATAATAACAAATAAATTCACATAAATTTAAAAAATTAAAAGCATCAATTTTTTTTGGAAAATTTCATTTACATGAATCAATCAATTTCTTCAAATCATGAGTCCTCGTTCTAATATCCCTGATTCAATTTAATCATAAAATTTTCCATTTTACTCAATCAATATTATTGATATTGAAATCTAAAACATGGCATCACAACATTCCTAAGAAACTCATGTCTCTTAGATAAGTCAAGTAAAGTGGTAATTTAAGATTGAGCATGAAATTTTACTTTAAATCTCGAAACATATTGTTAGAAAAAAAATGTAGGGAGTTTAAAATATAAACCTAAAAAGTGAACTCTATTCCCATGAATCTTAGTCTTATTCCTTCATTTTTTGGGGATAACTTATGCCATAATGAACCTATAAAATAAATTTACTCAATTAAGCACAAGGATCATGTCATTAAAACTCAAAAAGATAATAGGGAGTGTGCTTCATGTTGTACTACTTATATGAAATTAAAATCTAAATTCTTAGAAAAAAAGGAGAAAGTAATAATTCTTGGTATGATCCCCGAAGTGGGCCCTTAATTTTTACTTCCTCTATATGTTAGTGCCAGTGGTTATCCAAAGTTAGTTAGTGGATGAAGATTCATTGATTTGAAACACCACATGTGTCTTTTCTCAACTTTTGGTTTATCCTTCATGGTGAGGAATAATCCATGGATAGAGTATACCAAATACCCCCCCCCCCTTCACAATTATTTATAGATTTCATGGTGGGGTAGGATGAAGTATGGATCATCCTCCTTCTTGGTTGATACTTATGTAACCTTCTCTTGTTCGTCTAGTGTAGGCTTCACATAAGATACATGAATGGAATGTTCAAATGGGAAGTAAATAGGTATTTTTACTTGAATAAAATTTAATTTTTATTTTTTAATAAGTAATCTCTCCCCTTCCATATGAGCAGCCTCTTTTCTGATTTCCTTAGGCTTGGAAACTTGGATCTCCGGATGTGGATCCTTAAATGAATGTTAATTGAAATCAGTGAGCTCCATGTGTTCCTAAATAGGTGAATTTTCAATTTCTCTATCCTCCTCTAAGGAATAGAAAATATTATTTTAATCTTTATAATCAAAACAATGGGGAGTGATGAATAATTTAGTTTCACAAAAATCAGAAGATATAGAGTCAAAAAAAGATTTAACTTCATGGGTTGATTCAGTTCCAATATCTACCTTAGTGGTAAGTTCCTCTTGGAGTAGACTCTCAGTGGATATAGGTAGGTAGTTGGGATCCTCTATCTTTTCTTCAAATTCCTCCACTTGGGTGGTGTCTTCCTTCAAGTGTGTTGCATATTCTTCTTTGAAAGGTATGGGTAGATCAATTATTTCCTCACATTAATTCCAAAATTCATCCAATTATTTATGACCACCCACATGTATCTCAGCAGAAAAGTTTTCCTCCTTGGTCTACTCAGGTGAATTAGGGAAAACAAGTGGCTCATCTTCTAGTTTAGGTTCAGGTTTCTCAGATGATGCTTGGAAATATGTAGTTATTCAATCCATTTGTACTTGAATATCTTTCACCATCTCTCCAAGCTCTTGAATATTATAATTGAGCTTATGTTTTTCTAATTTCTTCTGAAAATATTCTGCGGGAACTTCTTCAAAACTATTCGGAGGAAATGAGGGGAACTCTTCTTATTTCTTGGACACTTTTTGATAAAATTTTGGGAAGTACTCCCAGAATTTAGTAAGCTCTATAGACAATACTTCAACCAATGGTTTCTCGAGGGTCTCCTTGATCTCCTGGATGAGGTCCTTGAATTCCCCCTCTTTTCAAATTTGGGTCTAGGCTCCCTTGATTTATCTAGACCATATAAAAACACCATATTTTGGAGACCAAGGTGATTCAATCACTAGTTATTGCACCTATGAGTAATCAGCCCATGCATAATAATAATCATTTGAATTCATCATGGAAAAATAATTTTTTTATGATTTTTGAATTTCAAGGAAATTAAAAACTATCTAAAGAGTGATAATAAAAAAAGTGAATGAACTATTGAATGGATACCCATAAATGGTGCTAGTTTTTATGCATGACTAACATAGGTTGTGGTAAAAGAAAATTACTTTCCTAGTGTATTATAGTGGTTGACCAGGTTCGTCTCACTTGAGGAGATTTTCAGTTTGTTCACTCACTTAATCTAAATAACCTAAACTATCTCTTTTTTTGTTTTGATTAATTTATGAAAAAAATGGAAATATTTTTTGATTTTGATTAATTTTTTATATGACATTCAATATGGAAATTTATACTACCATGCAACACTAGAGAGAATGAAATTAAGAAAGAAAGTACTTGGTCTTGAGTTTGGTTTTGGGTCAATCATTATTCTCCTTTATATGTTTGGTTTTGGTTTGATAATCCAAACATGAAATATCATGTTTTAATTACTATTATTTATTTAGAAATTGAGAAATATTTGAGATCCTAATAAATCTTAACTCCACCTCCTCCAATAATCAAGGTTGATTACACACCTTGGTATAGGGTGTTCCCTCTTCTAAAACCTAGCTCTATTGTTGTTGTTTAATCCATTGATTAGCTCAACTCCATCATATGAAGATTTAACCAGTGGAGAGAGGGAAAGTGATTTAAAAAAATAATAGGAATAGACTAAGTTTCATGTCATTTGGGGATATTCACCACATCAGGAATATTCATCTCACCCATACATGCTACTTAAATCTATCACAAATGTAAACTAAACTTTAAGAAAATTCCAAGAACACCTTGACCTCCTCTCGAGTCAAGCCTCAAGGCCAGCCTCTCATTTCTAAGAGTAAGAGATCACTTGGTTGAAAGACGGAAGAAAAGAAGAAGAGAAGGAGAAATGGAATAAAATAAAATAAATAAATAATAAATTTAAAAATAAGGGGGATGAGAGAATAAAATAATAATAAAATAGAATTGGGATGACAGAGAAAGAAATAAAATAAAAAAGAAGAAAAAGAAAATGAATTGAGAAAATAAAATTGTTAAAAGAATAATTATTATTATTATTATAATGACAATAATATTAATAATAATAATTATTGTTGTTGTTGTTATTTTTATTATTTAAGATAAAGAAGAAAATTAAAAAAAAGAAAAGAAGAAGAAAAATGGTGGAAAAATTTAATTAAAATAAATTAATGGATTAAATTTAATTAACTAAAAATTTAATTAAATGAAAATAAATCTAAAACTAAAATAAAATAAAAATAAAAATTAAGAAAACAGGGGGGAAATAAGAGCATGGTGTTGGCCCATGGTGGGTTCTGTAACGACCCAAAGTTTTTAAATAGAAATTATCTTCTTATAATTATGTCATAAAAACACATGAAAACACAACATAATGAACTAATAAGTGCGAAGTAACCTTTAAACATAACTTTTTCACTTCTATGTTTGGAATTTCGAAAATTTGACATACGCAGTTGTGTTCAAGAAGATTTTTGGAGTCTAATAGAACAAACATATTTTTTGGTGAATAGTAACCTACCCTTATGAATAGTAGAATACCCTTATGAATAGTGATATATACTAATTAATAGTAACCTTACCTATGATTGTATAAAAATAATATTCAAGTGAAAGTATGATGTACCTATATTTTAGAATAAATTAATGAATGTTTTAAAACTGGTTTTTTAATAATAAACTATGATTTTAATTAAATATTAAATTAATCATATTTAGAAAAAATATTTTTGAAAAATGGAATTCATTTTTGGATTCTACACATGAAAAAATGGTTGGGGTGAAATTTTGGGATTTTTCTGAAATACTTGAAATTTTGATGAATAGTGAAATACCATAATTTACAAAAATAAGCTAAATAAGATAATTATAGAGTCATGTGTGATGTTCTGTTGATGTAATCCTACTTGGTTCGGGATCACATGATAAAATTACTATTATTGGTCATAGAAGACTCACTATTCCTTCTCTTGTAGAGAAATAATAAATTAATGTATTTTATATTCAGAAAACCCATCTCCCCTCCACTATAAAAACCACCCTTCACACCCTCATTTCCTCACACCTCTCAAGCTTCAATCCTTGTCTAAAATCTTCCCAAGAATCTTCCCCAGCCTCTCCCCCATATCCAAGATCTTCTTTTCACATCAAAAGACCAAGCCTAGGACCCTTAAGGAGGATCTCAAGAGGAGGATTCAAGAGGTAATTTCTCTCCTTCTTTTTCTTTAAATTCCTTTCAATTTCAAGTTTTTTTCTTATTCTATTCCAACCTATATTTTTCCAAATGGTTTTTTAACTCTATTATTATACATATAATGGAATTTTAGGATACTAATGGGATATTATATCATCCATCCCCCTTTCTCCTCTTCTTTTTATTTTATAAAAGAAAACGTTGTTCGTGAGGTGTTAATATATCACCTTCAAGAACGACATGTTTTTTTTTCCATTTCTACCTTCAGATCTATTCCAGAAAAAAATTTATGGTTGAACTAGAATATGTTATATTTACTGTGTCCTATTTAAAGTTATGGAACTAACTCATGTACATATTACTAAATGATTAAACTAAACAAGATCGTTGTGGTCAAAAAAAGCGCCCAAATTAACCAAACAAATTGTCATTTAATTCTTATCTAATGATTCATCCCCATGGTATATAATATAATCAATTATAAGATCATTTAAACTCCTATAAGATAACTAATAATATTTAATATCATTTTTATATGTTTACCCATGTTCTACCTGAACTTCAATTTATGAATACAAGTTAACCGCTCAAGAAAAACCATAAAACAAACATTCCCAAACAATGTTTTTAAACTCTATAACTCATCCAAACGCACATAAAATAACTTAATGAAACCATAATGAACTATATTAATTTATAAAAGTTTATTTAATTGTTAATTAATGAATCTAATGTGGTTATACAGGACATTAAAGAGAAAGAATCATTCGGATATAGAGTAAGGGGAAATTGTCGAACCCAATTTCATCCTTCGGGTTCTCCCTCTTTCACTCCATTTTTGATATGGTTATTCCTTAAAAATAATTTTTTCATCATTTTATTTCTTATTATGGGATATACATGTTTACCATTGGTGTTTTTTTTTAAAAAAATTTCAAAATAACTCTTCTTTTAATAACTCACCGTTTACTTCTCACTCAAAGGTTGACGGTTCTTGTAACAAGTATGTTATTCCATCCTTATTTTAGGAACCCAATGTTTATAAATGTGTTATTATGATATGAAAACCATTACTTTAAATTAGTTAGTTATGTTCATTTTTTATATATGATCATTGTGGCATGCATGATAAATGATAATGTTATGATGTGACGGGTGCGCTTGGAAGTATATAGCGCAATATGAATGTTATGATGTGACGGGTGCACCTGGAATTATACAGTGCTCCAATGCATTGGGTAAAGTTATTAATCTCATGATTTAATGTGAAATGATGTGTGAACAAGATTATATCTTTGTTCACAAGTATGTGTGGTAGTTAACCACTAAGACATCATGTTTCATTTTTATTCATTGCCACATTTTAAGTCTTATATTTATGCTTCCTCTTATGTTTGTGATCCTTTGCCTATGTTATGATTATGCTCACCCCATGCTATATTGTTCTTATATATCCTCTTACTAGGATTTTAGATCACCCCTTTTGATGTATATCCTCAGGTGACTACATGTACTAAGGAGAGGTCAAGTGCCAATAAGAAGCTAGGGAAGAAGGAATTGAATAAATATTTATGCTTGATGTTGTAATTGTTATGTATGGTCCTATTTTTCCCAAGACAATAAACCTTTGGATCTTCTATTTGTAATACTATTATGATTTATATCTTTAAAAGGTTGGGTCACTATAGTTGGTATCATATGGAGGTTTAGTTAATTAGGGAATTAGGATTAGTGAACCCTAGAGAAAACCTCTAGCATGAGACTAAGTAAAAATATGCACACAAGAATATTTACATATGGATCCCATATGTTATGATTTTAGTATAAATTGTTTAAATGAATAATTTATTCCTTACTTGTTGACTTATGTTTTGTTATAACCTTTTCTATTTTAGAAAATGGTGGGAACCATGAGAAACCAGGCCAACAACTCATGCGAGGGTTAATGCAACGATTGCCTGAATGACATCCCTAATGATTTGGGAGGTGGAGTTCAAAACTTCATGGCGATTCTTACCCAATTATCTCATGTTATGAACAATAACCATATTAATGGATAACTTCCTTCTTCACCAAAGAGGTATCAACTGGATATCAAATGTTTTATGCAGTAACAACCATCGATTTTTAGTGGATCTTATGATCCTCTAGTTGTGGAATAGTGGTTCAACTCCATGGAGAATATATTTTATGTTCTTCGCTATTCTGAGATGGAGAATGTGACACTAGATATTTATCATCTAGATAGAGAGGCCGATCAATGGTGGGATTTGATTAAGAACACCAAGCCAAGGGAGGAAATTGAAGAGATGGAATGGTAAGACTTTAAGATAATGTTTCTTAACAAGTATTTCTCAATAACTCTTTGCACGAAGATGGAGAGAGAATTCATAGAGCTCAAGAAAAAAGAAGTATAATGTTTCACAACCTACAAAGCAAATTTCACAAGGCTTGCAAGTTATGCTTCAGGTTTTGTTATCAACAATGATATAAAAATTGATAGATTCTTTAGTGGATTAAAACCACACCTTCGAAAGGCTCTTGCAATTCGAGACTTTGGGAGTTATGAATAATTTCTTCAGTGTTCTCTCAAAGTGGAGATGGAGTTTGGAGAATGGTCCTATGGCTATAATGATAAGAAACAAAAGATGGAGTTTCAAGCTGGTGGGTCTAATGATAAAGGTGGGAGGAAAACTCAATGACCCACATGCCAAAACTGTGGGAAGTTGCACCATGGGAACTGCCTTAAAGAGATGGGGAAATGATTCATGTGTGGGAAGGAAGGACACCATGATCGAGAGTGTCTAAAAGACATAATAAGGAAGGAGAATGTGGTGGAAGAAAGGAGAGAACCATCCATGGTTCAATGCTACAACTGTAGGGAGCTAGGGCACTATGAAAGCCAGTGCACTAAACCTCAAGTTCTCGAGGGTAATCAGCATCAACAACCACCAAATCCAAAGGAACAAGGGAAGGATTATTTTATCACTACTACAGAAGTATAGAAAGATAATGAAGTCATACAAGGTACACTTTATATTCACTCAATAATGGAAAAAAGTCTTATTTGATTCTAGTTCTACGTATCCCTTTATATCTTGCAAGTTTTCTAGAACTATATAATTGAAGCCCCAAAACCTTGAAGTAGAGATATTTTTAAAAACACCAAGTAGTGAAATCATTGCAACCCAAGTTTTTTACTCTTCTCTTGTTGGCTTATGTGTGAAGATTCATCCAACTAATCTCGTAATACTTTCCTTAGTGGAATTCGATACTATAATGGGAATGGATTGGCTCTCATTATATAGATCACATATCAACCATTGGGAAAAGGAAATATATTTTCATATTCCGAACCATCCCATGCTCCTATACAAATTCAAGGAAGATCATGAATCTCCTTTGAAAAATACTTCATCTGTGTGGGTGTTGATTCCCTATGAAGAAGCATATATCACCCAAATGGTTGAGTCAAAGGAAAGTGTCAACCTTGTAGAAATTCCCATTGTGAGGGAATACGGTGATGAATTTCCCAAAGAGTTACCTGGAATTACCTCAGATCATGAGGTAGAGTTCTCAATAGAACTCATACCCGGATCTACTCCTATCTCAAAGTGTCCCTATAGTATGGCTCCTATTGAAATGGAGGAGTTAAATAAGCAGCTGCAAAAGAATCTGGAAAAAGGGTTCATACGCCCTAGTGCATCACCTTGGGGTGCACCAGTGCTCTTTGTGAAGAAGAAAGATAGAATAATGAGGATATGTATCGATTATTGGGAACTCAACAAGATCACCATAAAGAAAAAGTATCATCTTCCAAGGATTGATGACTTGTTCGACCAGTTAATAGGAGATCAATACTTCTCAAAGGTGGATCTTCGTTCAGGATATCATCAGTTAAAGGTGAAGAAGGAATATATTCATAATACTACCTTCCGTACAAGGTATGGGCACTATGATTTTTTGGTTATGCCCTTCGGACTTACTAATGCCCCTGAAATCTTCATAGATTTTATGAATATAGTCTTTATACATTACCTCGACAAATTTGTCGCAGTGTTTATCGATTATATCTCATCTACTCCATGATAAAGGAGGAACATGAAGAAAATATAAGACTCGTATTGGAAATGTTGAGAAATGAGAAGTTGTACGCCAAGTTAAGAAAGTGTGACTTTTGGATGAATCAAGTCACATTATTGAAACATGTGATCACAAGTGAGGGAATTTTTGTGGATCCTTCAAAAAAAGGTGATTGAGGAATGGCCCAGGCCCTCTAGTGTCATAGAAATCCATAGTTTTCTTGGATTGGCTGGGTACTACCGACATTTTGTGAGAAATTTCTCATGATTTTCAAGCCCACTAACTAAGTTAACAAGGAAAGCGGTAAAGTATGTCTCGAAAGAAGAATGTGAGGGAATCTTCCAGGAGCTAAAGAGAATGCTGATCACTGCACTTGTACTCACACTACCGAAAAGTGGATAATGTTTTGTGATATACATTTATTCTTCAAATAATGGCTTGGGTTGTTTTCTCATGAAAAATTATTATGTGATAGCCTATGCCTCACGGAAGTTGAGGATCCATGAGCAGAACTACCCGACGCATTATCTTGAGCTGGAAGTTGTGATTTTTTCCTTGAAAATATGGAAGCACTACCTTTTTGGTGAGAAGTGTGACATATACACCAACCACAAGAGCCTAAAGTATATATTCACACAAAAGGAGCTCAACATGCGTCAAAGGAGATGGTTAGAGATAATCAAGGATTAAAATTGCTCTATTAACTATCATCTTGGAAAGGCGAACAAGGTAGCTAATTCTTTAAGCAGAAAAGAACCTGTTACTCTATCCATTTTATGGATTGAGAAAGACCCTATATTCTTGGATATGCAAAGGATGGATTTATAAATCATAAGGGAATGGGATATGTCACGAACCAGGCCGGGTCGCCATCCGACCCCCGGTCCGCGGCAAGACCCGAAGGGCATTCCCGATCCCCACGGGCTGGCACAAGTGCACGGGTATTAAAGACAATATTGGGAACGATTTACCCAGATGAATAAATATAAAACAGACAACAAGCTGAAAAGGTTGAAACTAAAAACAACCAAATATACCCTTATACCAAGTTCAGATTTAATGTTTACAACTTAAATAAAAAACCCAAGAGAGACTACATCATAGGAAACCAAGACTTCAACACAAACCTTTGTGCGACATGAGGAGTCGCATCCCGAAGCCACCACCATCAAACCAACACAATGATGCCACCGACAACCTGAACCACCAATGCTAATCCAGATGCCTCAACCTGGAATAAAAAAAATAATCTATATACACCCAAAGGTTTATGTAGGGTGTGAGCTAAAATCCCAGTAAGATGCCACCGAGAAAAGGTTCCACACACAATTATTAAATGAAAAATACATTTGCAACTTTAATTAAAGAAAAGCACTAAAATCTTGAACAACTATAGAGAAAACAGGATTAGAGAAAACATTTTTAAAAAGGAACAAATTAAATTAAAACACACACACACACACTTACTTTTAAAATAACTATAGTGTCACACTGATGAGCGTAAAGTAACCAATGAGCACTAATATGGGAGAGGCGCATGGGTGTTAGCTAGCTTGGGCCCCTAGATCTTCGTGTCTCGGTGAAACATGGCTTAGAAGGCCACGAACCTCAGAAAATGTGGCTTAGATGGCCACGACCCTCAGAAAACGTGGTTTAGAAGACCACGACCCTCAGAACAGCACATGTTTAGTTAGTGTTGCAATCGTCAGTCCTGCTAGTGAAACTGGGTTGAGTCACCTCCAGAACACTAGCCCACTAGTCTAGTCTAACCTCCTAGCTACCCAGGCTTCCCATTTTGTGCTCAAACCAATTTCAAGATCATGTAACATGTCATAACAATATATTCAAACTAGACAAAGTCCTACACACACCAAAACCACCATTTGCACACCCAAAAATCCATTTAAAATAAGCACATTAAAAATATCTCAAAGATAAATCTGCAGCAGTTATACAACTAATTAAAACAACTGAACAATCAAAGAGATCACTTTCATTATCATACACGTCACTAACAGAATTTATTAAACAAATTCCACACATGTCGCATGACTTTAAGCACCAAAATATTCACACGATTTACCCAAAACAATTTTCACCCTTAATAATTATTTAATAAAACAATTCAGATTTTCATAAATAAATTTTTTTTAAGAGCAAAACACCACTTTACACGTTAGGCCTACCCAAACCCCCTCACATAACCACACGCACACAACGTCGCCTCAGGAACCAAATATGCATCACACACGTGATTAAAGAAACCACCAGAACAACATGCCAACCCATTTGAAAATATGTAGAACAACCAAAACAACTAAAATAAACTCAAATGATCCTTTATGACAGAATGCATACCGACGCTACTCCAAAACACCAATTTCACCCCTTGCACATCCTAAAAAAGTAACTGCACAGTTCATAAAACACTGATGAATTGTCTGACATTGGTTCATACAGCGACAACTTACTCATATCACCTAAACACACTAATAAACACATTAAGACATACTAACCTAAAAAAACAAATTACATCAAACAAACTAATTAGTAATCCATCCTCAAAAATAAAAAAAACACACTAACAATTAAACAGAAATGAGATTTCAACAGCAAGTACACATACTATGACAACACGCTACTAAACATATTTCAATTCACATTAAACTTCAAAGAGAAACCAATTTATGCCACACAAATTAATTAAACAACACTCTAATCTAATTAAAATTACAAATTAATTAATCAAATAACAATTGAACATGGAACCACCTACTTGGAATGTAGAAAAACTTTGCAACATGATGCGCAAACTCCAATCGCACACTAAATTCGCCACAATCAATTCAAATGAACTCTAGCATCAAAACATCAATCTAGTTACACGAAAATTAAACCAAATGCAAACTGAAACCCAATTAATACAAATAAAAACCACAATTTGGAGGAGGAGGTTTTACCTGGAGGAAGGCCATCCTAGAGAAGGGAACCGGGTGCCGAATTTTTTTTTGATGGCAGGAGGCCTGTTAGGTTTTGCGGTGCGATGGAGACAAGTAGAGAGGGAGAGGGGGTCACGGCTCAAAGGATAAAGGGGGGTTGTTGCGCGACGGCGGGAGTCACATGAGGGGAAGGGTGTGTGGTGTGCGGCGTGTGGTGCACCAAAGGATTCTGGCAAGATGGTGAAGCAGCTTGGGTCGTCGGTCTGACCGGAAGAGAGGCGCCGCGATGGGAGAGAGATGGGCCGAAATGGGAGAGAGACGGGCTCGCGCGCGCAGAGGAAGCACGGGGCGAGGGCGTCGCACCGCCATGGAGGAGTAAGAACCTGGTTCGCTGGAGAGGATGGAGGGTGGCCGGCCGAAAGGGAGAATACAGCTAGGGTTAGGGGGGATGCAGCGCGACGGACCAAGGGGAGGGGGAGAAGAAACGCGATGGAGGAAAAAAAACGGGGAAAGGCGCGTGGAGGGGGGGAGAAATGAGAGAAGGAAAAAGAAAGAAAAAAAAGATAATAGAAAAGAGGAATAAAAAGTAAAATAAATAAAATAAAAATAAAATAATAAAACAAAAAAAAATCTAATTAATAATAATAACAAATTCTAATACTAATAATAGAACTAAAAATAATAAATCCCTAACAATAAAAATGACCAAATTAAAGTATCAACTAGAATAAAATGATTACAACCATAACCTAATTAAATTATTAACTTAAGTAATAACAATACTAATAATGATACTAAAACAGTAAAACCGGTTGCGGAAAAAAAACATTAGTTATTGAGTTTGGGAACCGTGCACAGACGCGAGCATGGGCATAGCATATTCGCGCGCCAATGTCACAATAAATTTTAATCATAAAACGTTTTCTTATTAATGTTGGGAACTATACAAGGTTGCGCATACGGTTGTGCCCCCGTATAAGGTCCCAACTTCTTTCAAAACAAAATTGGTTCAAACTGCAACTAAAAAAAGGAAAAAAAAGAAAAAGAAAACGAGACCCAGAATAATTAAATTAAAATGATGTGACGGTCGGAGTGTGACAATTCTCCCCACCATGAAACTTTCTTCCCCCAGAAAGTCCCAAAATACTTGACCAACTCAAAGATTCCAAGCAAGACCATGAAAATACCTAAAATAATAACTCAATCAAATGAAGACCGAGAATTCAAAACTCCATGACCTGAAACATCAAAGATCTCAAAACCAGAATCACCAAGCAAAATGACCAACAACAAGGAATTCACCTTGAAACACAACCACAACATGGAACACCCCGACCCCTAATGTAGGGATCATCAGTACCACTCGAGATCTCCAAGATCACTCGTCAAGCGACCCACTACTTAAGCTATCCAACCAACATGGTCGAGGTTGGGCGGATCAGAAGCTAGGGGTTGCTCCGCCAAGCGCACTTTGAAAACAGATCCTTCCATAAGCCCGTCTTATGGTGGTCTCCCCACCATATTAGGGTTCTCGGGAAACATTTGTTCTCCAAAGCAAAACGACTCCCAAACCCAGACAACTCTAACACTGGCTTGACCCTCAGAGTTCCTTATGTTGAACTAACACAATACGGGACATCGCCGAGACCCGCATAGGGTATCCCCACCATTTTAAAAATTCCTAACACCACGAAACTCGCGCGGGAATTCCTAGTTGACTTTAAGAAATACTGATTGAACCCTTCATCGTGAACCCACCACACGGGCCGACCTGCACTGATTATTCCTACAGTGGACAACACTCCACCACATGAGATAGCTTTGATAGCAGAAACCCTTAACCAGGAGGTGAACCAGACAGGTGCACAACGATTCCGCAAGACATGAGTATCTCCGACGACAAGAAGGTTCACGAAGCACACCCACTAGCTTTACAAGAATACGGGTTTTTCTGAACCTCTTTAAGGCCCAAGAGGAACTCCCATAGAATAAGACCATGACAAGTAGACAAGGGCTTCATGCCCCTCACGACAAGAATGACACCTTCAGAGAGGGTACCACAATAGGGAAATTCAAGTTGTCCCCGTCCCGACATTGCAGACTTCAGTCGGACCAAGCCCGTCCTAAGTCTGACGAGTTTTGACTACGCGCAAGCTTAACCCCGAAACCTATAGTTAGGGCCCTGATGTGTGAAGCATCTACAGCCTCGCAGTCATAAGCCGACCACCTCTGACTGGAACTTCCTCCGCTGGAAAATCAGCCCGCATACTTCTCCTCATGTCTCACGTGACCACTCTATTAACATACCCACTGAGGATTGTAGTGAACGACTTAGAGTGTCTGACTGACCACACTAGAGATAGGAGGTTGAGCGGTCTGTCTGACACGCAACACGAACTGATGGAAGGAGCACTCCACCAAAAAGTCCCTTTGGTTCACACTCTTCATCAGATGAGGGAACTACTCTTACCACAATATAAACAAGACCAAAAACTTGTACCATTTTTTTTTTGACCGACGATTCCACACTACTTCTAGGGAACATGGAACTAGCTCATCAGAAACGTCAATACACCCCCTTCGCCGCATGTTGACTGGTCGAGAACCTATGAGATCAACCAATTTCCCTCACCTTCACTTCCTTAGGTACAATCATGGAATGAGGCTTGTCTTGAGGATTGCTCACGACGTCCCCATTTGCAACGAAAATGGAACGATCACCATTCACTAGTTTATTCCCGCTCCACCAGACGTACTCGAGACAATCTTACATCCGCACAACATTTGAAGTTCCTTCAAAACCAAAGACACTTCCAACTTTCCCAAATCACTCAACGACATCCAACTGACATCGACTTCTATGAACAGTCGACGCCACCGAGCAGAACCCAACTCTGCCACTCCACTGAGAGTCTGGTTCGGGCCAAGAACTGAGAGAGACCTACTGGAACCCATGGAACGTTTCTAGGGGCATATCCCAGACAAGGAACACAAAACAGCCTTCCACAAATCCAAACACATCACAAAACAAACACCAACATTCCAGAAACAAATCCAATAATTCCAATTTAAAACATCAATTCATTTTCAAAGAAAACACTCATTTGAAAAACCAAGCCCTGCACAATAAGCCCCAAAGCTATTTTAAAAAAAATCATCTTTACTCTAAACGCAATGTCATTTTTTTACATTTTCAAAACCATTTGTGCACAAAAACCCATTTAAGAAAAAGGACCACTTTCTAGGAAACAAGAAGCAACCTTAGAAATCAATCAACCACCACTGATATTCCATGGTGCCTCGCAAATATGCATTTTCGTGCCACTCAAGCAGCCGTCCAAATGATTCACCAACTAACCATTAATCAAGTCTGTACACACTTGCGAGCACCCATAGGAATACCACTGGAAAGAAACAAGGTTACTCCGATTGCAAAATAAAACATTCTCAATATCCGAAAATACTTTTTTTCCCAAACCATTTCAAAAATTCAAGACATATTTTAAAAATGGTTCCCATTTCAAAAATAACCCACTTCAATTTCAAATAACCCAAAACGTTCTCTTAGAAAATCAACTTCGACAAAGCGACACCAAATTCCAAAAACAAGGTCCAAGACAAACGCACCCCAAAATAAAATAAAAGCAGCAGCAAAGTCCGCTTCCCTTTTTAAAGGAAAACAATTTCACGTCAATTCCTAAAACTGAAGCAAGATATCACAAACATTAAAGCACCTGGGTGGACGACTAGTGGTCGTGTCTAACCCGACTACATGGTTTAGCAGACCATGCCCTAGGCAAGCACCAACCACTAGGAGTGTCGAACCATACTCTCAGGCATCACATGGGTCGCTACTCCATGGGAGACCGCACGCAGTACCAGTTTACTCCTATTGTCGTCCCTCATCCACAAAGACCAAAGCCAAAACTTAGATCCTGGACTACCCCTGGTTACTTGAGGATCGGAACGAGCAAGAGTTCGCGACACTCTTCCCACACCTACCACTCGAGTACCGACAATCCTATCTCCAATCTACCTGATACCCCAAATAACAAGAACAAAACCTCCTCTGACACCATTTTGTCACGAACCAGGCTGGTTCGCCATCCGACCCCCGGTCCGCGGCAAGACGCGAAGGGCGTTCCCGATCCCCATGGGCTGGCACAAGTGCTCGGGTATTAAAGACAATCTTGGGAACGATTTACCCAGATGAATAAATATAAAACAGACAACAAGCTGAAAAGGTTGAAACTAAAAACAACCAAATAGACCCTTATACCAAGTTTAGATTTAATGTTTACAACTTAAATGAAAAACCCAAGAGATACTACATCATAGGAAACCAAGACTTCAACACAAACCTCTGTGCGACATGAGGAGTCACATCCCAAAGCCACCACCATCAAACCAACACAATGATGCCACCGACAACCTGAACTACCAATGCTAAGCTAGATGCCTCAACTTGGAATAAAAATAATAATCTACATACACCCAAAGGTGTATGTAGGGTGTGAGCTAAAATCCCAGTAAGATTCCACTGAGAAAAGGTTCCACGCACAATTATTAAATGAAAAATACATTTGAAACTTTAATTAAAGAAAAGCACTAAAATCTTGAACAACTATAGAGAAAACAGGTTTAGAGAAAACAGTTTTAAAAAGGAACAACTTAAATTAAAACACACACACACACACTTACTTTTAAAATAACAACAGTGTCACACCGATGAGCGTAAAGTAACCAATGAGCACTAATATGGGAGAGGCCGCATGGGTGTTAGCTAGCTTGGGCCCCTAGATCTTCGTGTCTCGGTGAAACGTGGCTTAGAAGGCCAAGACCCTCAGAAAACGTGGCTTAGATGGCCACGACCCTCGGAAAACGTGGTTTAGAAGACCACGACCCTCAGAACAGCACATGTTTAGTTAGTGTTGCAATCGTCAGTCCTGCTAGTGAAACTGGGTTGAGTCACCTCCAGAACACTATCCCACTAGTCTAGTCTACCCTCCTAGCTACCCGGGCTTCCCAGTTTGTTCTCAAACCAATTTCAAGATCATGTCACATGTCATAACAATATATTCAAACCAGACAAAGTCCTACACACACCAAAACCACCATTTGCACACCCAAAAATCCATTTGAAATAAGCACATTAAAAATATCTCAAAGATAAATCTGCAGCAGTTATACAACTAAGTAAAACAACTGCACAATCAAAGAGATCACTTTCATTATCATACACATCACTAACAGAATTTATTAAACAAATTCCACACACGTCGCATGACTTTAAGCACCAAAATATTCACATGATTTACCCAAAACAATTTTCACCCTTAATAATTATTTAATAAAACAATTCATATTTTCATAAATAAATTTTTTTTAAGAGCAAAACACCGCTTTACATGTTAGACCGACCCAAACCCCCTCACATAACCACACGCAAACAACTCCACCTCAGGAACCAAATATGCATCACACACGTGATTAAAGAAACCACCAGAAAAACATGCCAACCCATTTGAAAATATGTCGAACAACCAAAAAAACTAAAATACACTCAAATGCTTCTTTATGACAGAACGCATACTGACGCTACTCCAAAACACCAATTTCACCCCTTGCACATCCTAACAAAGTAACTGCATAGTTCATAAAACACTGATGAATTGTCGGACATTGGTTCATACTGCGACAACTTACTCATATCACCTAAACACACTAATAAACACATTAAGACATACTAACCTAAAAAACACAAATTACATCAAACAAACTAATTAGTAATCCAGCCTCACAAATAAAAAAAACACACTAACAATTAAACAGAAATGAGATTTCAGCAGCAAGTACACATACTATGACAACACGCTACTAAACATATTTCAATTCACATTAAACTTCAAAGAGAAACCAATTTATGCCACACAAATTAATTAAACAACACTCTAAACTAATTAAAATTACAAATTAATTAATCAAATAACAATTGAACATGGAACCACCTACCTGGAATGTAGAAAAACTTCGCAACATGATGCGCAAACTCCAATCGCACACTAAATTCGCCACAATCAATTCAAATGAACTCTAGCATCAAAACATCAATCCAGTTACACGAAAATTAAACCAAATGAAAACTGAAAGCCAATTAATACAAATAAAAACCACAATTTGGAGGAGGAGGTTTTACCTGGAGGAAGGCCATCCTAGAGAAGGGAAGCGGGTGCCGAATTTTTTTTTATGGCAGGAGGCCTGTTAGGTTTTGCGGTGCGACGGAGACAAGTAGAGAGGGAGAGGGGGTCACGGCTCAAAGGATAAAGGGGGGTTGTTGCGCGACGGCAGGAGTCGCCTGAGGGGAAGGGTGTGCGGTGTGAGGCGTGCGGTGCGCCAAAGGAGTCCAGCAAGATGGTGAAGCAGCTTGGGTCGTCGGTCCGACCGGAAGAGAGGCGCCGCGATGGGAGAGAGATGGGCCGAAATGGGAGAGAGATGGGCTCGCGCGCGTAGAGGAAGCTCGGGGCGAGGGCGTCGCACCGCCATGGAGGAGTAGGAACCTGGTTCGCTGGAGAGGATGGAGGGTGGTCAGTCGAAAGGGAGAATACCGCTAGGGTTAGGGGGGATGCAGTGCGACGGACCAAGGGGAGGGGGAGAAGAAACGCGACGGAGGAAAAAAAAGGAGAAAGGCGCGTGGAGGGGGGGAGAAATGAGAGAAGGAAAAAGAAAGAAAAAAAGATAATAGAAAAGAGGAATAAAAAGTAAAATAAATAAAATAATAAAACAAAAAAAATATAATTAATAATAATAACAAACTCTAATACTAATAATAGAACTAAAAATAATAAATCCCTAACAATAAAAATGACCAAATTAAAGTATCAACTAGAATAAAATGATTACAACCATAACCTAATTAAATTATTAACTTAAGTAATAACAATACTAATAATGATACTAAAACAGTAAAACCGGTTGCGGAAAAAAACATTAGTTGTTGAGTTCGGGAACCGCGCACAGACGCGACCATGGGCACAGCATAGTCGCGCGCCAATGTCACAATAAATTTTAATCATTAAACGTTTTCTTATTAATTTTGGGCACTACACAGGGTTGCGCATACGTTTGCGCCCCCGTATAAGGTCCCAACTTCTTTCAAAACAAAATTGGTTCAAACTGCAACTAAAAAAAAGAAGAAAAAGAAAAAGAAAACGAGACCCAGAATAATTAAATTAAAATGATGTGACGGTCGGGGTGTGACAGGATACATCCTACCTTTCCCAAATGATTGTGCAACAATCCATCCAAGAGAAGATTAAGGAAGCACAAAGAGATGATGTAGAGATACAATAGAGGGTGAATGCAGTAATGGAAGGGAAGCTGCAAGAGTTCCATATCGACGATGATGGTTTTATTCGGTTTGGAATGTGGCTTTGTGTGCCTTCATCACCCGGGACAAAGAAGGAGCTATTGGGAAATGCACATAGCTCAACATTCTCTATACATACTAGGAGTACCAAGATGTACCGTGGTCTCCGAGAACACTTCTAGTGGGATAACATAAATAATAATATTACATAATATATCTCAAGGTGCTTGGTATGTCAGCAAGTTAAAGCAGAGTGACAAAAGTCCAAAGGGTTGATGCATCCATTGCCTATACCCATGTGGAAATGGTATAATGTTACTATGGACGTTGTCACGGGTCTCCTGAAGACGTTTAAGGAAAATAATGTGATCTGGGTTTTGGTTGACTAACTCGCCAAGACTGCCCATTTCATCACTATTTGAGAAGACCTCTCGCTTGAACAACTTGCAAAGTTATATGTGAAGGAAGTGGTAAAACCGCATGGTATTCCACTCTCAATTGTCTTTGACCATGATCCAAGGTTCACATCGAAATTCTAGAGGAGCCTTCAATATTCTTTGAGTACTGAATTAAATTTCAGCATGCACTATCACCCCCAAACCGATGGCCAGTCTGAAAGAACTATTCAGACGCTTGAAGATATGCTAAGAGCATGCTCTCTAGAATTCAAAGGTGGATGGGATCAGCATCTCCCATTGGTTGAGTTATCATATAACAATAGCTTCCACTCGAGTATTTAGATGGCTCCATATGAAGCTTTGTATGGAAAGTGATGTAGAACTCCAACCTGTTGGGATGAAGTTGGAGAAAGAAAACTACTTCGACCTGATCTTGTGCAAGAGATGACAGAGAAGGTTCAAGTCATCCAGAAACACATCAAAGCTACTCAGATTTGGCAAAATAGCTATGCTGACAACCATAGAAGAGACTTGGAGTTCGACGTTGGGGATAAAGTCTTCCTTTGAATATCACCATTGAAGAGAGTCATGCGATTTGGGAAGAAAGGGAAGCTAAGCCCAAGGTACATTGACCCCTTTGAAATCCTTGACCGTATAGGAGTTGTGGCCTATCGACTTGTACTTCCACCGAATATGGATCAAGTTCATGATGTTTTTCACGTATCACTCCTGAGGAAGTACATACCTAATCCCTCACATGTATTGAACTCAAAGGTGGTATAGCTGGAATATGATCTCTCTTATGAGGAGCATTCGGTAAAGATTATGGACCGAAGAGATAAGATTCTATGCAACAAGACAACCCACCTTGTCAAAGTTTTGTGGAGGAACCATAAGATTGAAGAAACTACTTGGGAACCAGAGGAGGCGATGAAGGATAAGTACCCTCACCTGTTTGTGTAAAGTGAAATTTCGAGGGCCAAATTTCATAAGGGGGGAAGAATGTAACGACCCAAAGTTTTTCAATGGAAATTCCCTTATTATAATTATGTCATAAAATCACATGAAAACACAACATAATGAAAAACTAAATGTTGAGTGACCTTTAAACATAATTTTTTCACTTTTGTGTTTTGAATTTTGAAAATCTCAGGTACATGGTTTTGTTCAAGATGATTTTTGGAGTCTAATAGAACAAACATAATTTTTGGTGAATAGTAACCCACCCTTATGAATAGTAACATACCCTTATGAATAGTGATATACCCTAATTAATAGTAACCTTACCTATGATAGTATAAAAATAATATTCAAGTGAAAGTATGATGTACCTATATTTTATAATAAGTAAATGAATGTTTTAAAACTGGTTTTTTAATAATAAAAAATGATTTTAATTAAATATTAAATTAATCATATTTAGAAAATTATTTTTGAAAAATGGACTTCATTTTTGGATTCTACACATTGATACTGTTTGGGGTAAAATTTTGGTATTTTTCTGAAATACTTGAAATTTTGATGAATAGTGAAATACCATAATTTACAAAAATAAGCTAAATAAGCTAATTATAGAGTCATGTGTGATATTCTGCTGATGTAAGCCCACTAGGTTCGGGATCATATAATAAAATTACTATTCTTGGTCAAGTAAGACTCACTATTATTTGTCTTGTGGATAAAAAATAAATTAATGAATTTTATATTGAGAAAACCCCTCTCCCCTCCACTATAAAAATCACCCTTCACACCCTCATTTCCTCACACCTCTAAAGCTTCAAGCCTTGTCTAAACTATGCCCAAGAATCTTCCCTATTCCCTCCCCCACGTCCAAGATCTTATGTTCTCATAAAAAGACCAAGACTATGCCCCTTAAGGAGGATCTCAAGAGGAGGATTCAAGAGGTAATTTCTCTCCTTCTTTTCCTTTAAATTCCTTTCAATTTCAAGTTCCTTTCTTATTCTCTCACAACCTATCTTTGTTAAAATGGTTTGGTAACTCCAGTATTATACATATAATGGAATGTTATGATACTAATGGGATATTATATCATCCAACGCCCTTTCTCCTCTTCTTTTTATTTTATAAAAGAAAATGTTGTTCGTGAGGTGTTAATATGTCACCTTCAAGAATGATATGTTTTCTTTTTCCATTTCTACCTTCAGATCTGGTCATAAAACCATTTTTATGGTTGAAAAAGAATATTTTATATGTATTTTGTCCTATTTTAAGTTATGGAACTAACTTATGTACATATTACTAAATGATTAAACTAAACAAGATTGTTTTGGTCAAAAAAACGGCCCAAATTAACCAAAAAATCATCATTTAATTCTTATCTAATGATTCATCCCCATGGTATATAATATAATCAATTATAAGATCATTTAAACTCTTGGAAGATAATTAATAATATGTAATATCAGTTCTTGATGTTTACCGATGTTCTACCCGAACTTCAATTTATGAATACAAGTTAACCGCTCAAGAAAAACAATAAAAACAAACATTCCCAAACAATGTTTTTAAACTCTATAACTCATACAAAGGAACATAAAATAACTTAATGAAACTATAATGAACTATATTCATGTAAACAAGGTTCTGTAATTGTTAATTAATGAATCTAATGTGGTTATATAGGACATTAAAGTTAAGGAAGCGTTCGGATATAAAGTAAGGGGAAATTCTCAAACCCAATTTCATCCTTCGATTTCTCCCTCTTTCACTACATTTTTGATATGGTTATTCCTTAAAAATAATTTTTCATCATTTTATTTCCTATTATGGGATATAAAGGTTTACCACTGGTGTTTTTGTCAAACAAAATGTTTTCCAAAAGAACTCTTCTTTTAAGAACTCACATTTTACTTCTCACTCAAAGGTTGACGGTTCTTGTAACATGTATGTTATTCCCTCCTTCTTTTAGGAACCCAATGTTTATGAATGTGTTCTTATGATATGAAACTAATTCTTTTACATGGGTTAGTTATGTTCATTTTTGATATATTTTCATTGTTTCATGTATGATAAATGATAATGTTATGATGTGACGGGTGCGCCCGGAATTATATAGCGCAATATGAACGTTATGATGTGACGGGTGCTCCCGGAATTATACAGCTCTCCAATGCATTGGGTAAAGTGATTAATCTCATGAGTTAATGTGAAATGATGTTTGAACAATATTATATCTTTTTTCACAAGTATGTGTGGTAGTTAACCACTGAGACATGATGTTTCATTTTTATGCATTGCCACATTTCAAGTCTTATATTCATACTTCCTCTTATGTTCATGATCCTTTTCCTATGTTGTGATTATGCTAACCCCATGATATATTGTTCTTATCTATACTCTTAATGTGATTTTAGCTCACCAATTTTTATGTATATCCCTAGGTGACTACATGTACTAAGGAGAGTTCAAGTGCCAATAAGAAACTAGGGAAGAAGGAATTGAGTAAATGTTTATGCTTAATGTTGTAATTGTTATGTATGGTCCTAGTTTTCCCAAGACACTAAACCTTTGGATCATATATTTTTAATACTATTATTTTGTTTATCTTTAACAAGATTTAATAGTAATTTAAGAAAGGGTCAGGTCACTATAGGTTCCCTCCAAAGTGTCAACTGATACTTATTGGTAGGGATATTTTCCTCTTTTATAGGTGAGGAGGATAGGGAAGGAGGGCTCAAAAGTGGTCATAAAAGGGGATATCACATATTACTCTAGTGATATCACACCTTTTGGTCATGGGTGTGAATTTACTACATGGAAAGAGTCCACATGATTCACTGATGGCATCCAGTTTCTTCAACGGTTTGTATGGTGCGTGGTGAGGCACAGTAGGTGGTGATGGCGTGTAGTGGGGTGGCGATGGTGGGTTCTCATCCTTCCTTCAGACTTATTACTATCTGAGGAGCTCAAATGTGGTGGAGGATCTCGATCCAAGCTTGGAAGGTGGCTACAATGGCAGGCGATGGTAGTAGGAGGCGAGGCCAAGGGTGGAGGGAGCTCGAGTAGTGGTGGCGAGTGATCAGCGAGAAGCGGCGGCGGGTCCTCCCTCTTCCTCTATCCTTCACAGTGGCCATAGGAATCTCGATATAGATGAAAGAGGTTGGTAGAGGAAAAGGAGTGGTAGTGATTAGGTATATATGTATTTTGTGGTGATCAATAGCAATTGTTGGTGATGTCAGTGGTGTGGGATCTGGTGGAAGGTGGTCTCGAATGAAGGCGAGGTAGTGGAGCATTGGCAAGTAGTGGAGCGCGGCGGCACGCAGTAGAGCCACAGTAGAGATCATGTCCCACATAAAAATGGGGACACAGGTGGGGATTATTTATAAGCCTGGATGTGATTTCTATGGCTTAGAATCCTTCATTGGGGACGAGCTCCTGTTTCCACTTGCACACACCCATGGGTGCACACCATGCATGTCCAGGCCTTCGGGCCTACTCTACACCCGCAGGGCTTAACCACCTGTGGTCCACACATGGGATTTCACCACCCATGCCCCATATGCTTGGTTCGACCCTCTAGAGGGCCTAATTTTTTGGGAGAAACCCTGTGGGTCTCCTGTGTGGGGAATTAGGACCTTTGACTGAAGGTTGGCCCCAAGTGCCTTAATTTTTATAGAAACTCCTAAAAAATTAGGAAATTCATAATATCACAAAAATCAATCAAAGATTTATAAATAAAATTTAAAATTTAAAATTATTAAATATTTTTTCCAATTAACTCCACATTCATTCTCTTTTCACAAATTCCCACAATTTACTTAAAACATTAAAAATCGTGGCTTTTAACATTGAAAAACATCAAAAAATCATTAGATTTTGATCACAAATATGCACATAATTTGTGTCTGTCATTGATTTTATCTCATTTGTTTCCACCTAAACACCAATAAACCAATTATTATAGCTATAAATTTCATTGAATATGTGCGTATGGAATAAAAACACTAAGTGAATGACTTATTTTACAATTTTTAATGTCCACACTAACTCTCTAGGTTTAAAAAATTCACTAAATAAATAGAGAACTTATTGTATACTTTACCAGATAGAAATCACTTCTCCTCTTGAATGTTTTTATGAATTACATGAATAAAAATTAAAAAATTAAAACATTTATGGTGTATAAATCAAATCTATTTTAACCCACTTTATGAACTCCATAAACCTCCAATGAGATAACCTAAAGGATCACATTTATTTTATTATCAGTCTTTATTTATAGGTCTAGAATCCTTTTTTCTCTACCTTTGAAAATTGGATATATAAATCTATCTATGACCACTTATTATTTTTCCTTACAAGAGAAAGATATGTTACTTCCTTTTTTGGCTCTATATTTTTAATCACCAATTAATAATGTAAGATATATTCCATATATGAATATGGAAACTCCACATAATTAGTAGCGTGATTTCCTTTTTAATTTCATGATCTATTTTTTTAATAGATATATCCACTTTATTATATTTAATCATTGAATATATTTGATGGGTTTCTATATTTAGTAGTTGTTGATAAATTTTTGGAATGGGTTTTGTATGCTATTTCATATGGCCTTGCATTTATTGATGCATAATTTGGTGTTGTTTGAAGGTGATGTTGGCACTTATCTGGAATATGGATTAATTCTAATATGATGGGTTGTTTTTATTTCCATTAAACTATTACAATTTCAACTTCCTCTTGGTTTTAGTGGATGACTAGAAGAATCTAATCATGGAACATTTAAAGGCTGAATTGAATCTTTGTTTTGACATTAAGTGCATTTGAGTTGTTGAATTATTTTCAGGATGGGATTTATAAGGGCATGTTGTGTACACTATGGATGTTTGATTTTCCAAATGGTCTTTTATCTAATAACATTATAGAATGGACTTTGTTTTTATAGTTTCATTTCTTCCTTAATTATGATCTTTAACCCTATTTTTTTCAAAACAAATAGAACATATATTACCCTATTTAGATTTATCCACTTTCAGGGACTTTCTCTACTTTAGATTTTTTGAGAGTGACACTAAACTGACTTCACATTAACTAAACTAATCTGAACTAAAACAAAAAAAACAAAAATAATATGATTTGACCTAGAAACAATTGATACATAAATAAAATTAAACATAACCAATCGAATGTGGAATACAGTAAATCAATAAGTATTAAATTGAACCCTACCCAAACATAATAAAAAACCAAAATCGTTTGAAGTGAATGGATTATAATCAAATCAAAAATATAGAATCTAATCCAAACCTAACATACCAAACCAACCCTTGTTTAATGAAAATGAAATGAAACAAATGAAACTAAATCAAACTAAATTTACAAAAATTGAATTAAACAGATGTAAATATTCATGAACTAAACCTGATTGAATGTAACCAACTCTGATTGTAATGAAATATAAAAAAATAAACTAAAATAGAAAAGAACCAATGTAAAATGAACAAAAAATATAATTACCAATCCAAAGTGAATAAAATACAAATCAACCAAGATAAACAAAGTTAAAATAATTTGACCTGAAACAAGAAAAACCAAAATCAAACAAACCAAAAAAACTCAGCTAGAATAGAATTTAATTATATTGAATCAAACTGAATAGGCCTAGAAAACCCAACCTAAATTGTACCAAAAAGATTGAATCCATCAATAAAGAATTAAATTTAATTAAACATAAAAAAATTGTGAACGTTATACAAATAAAATCAAACATAACTATCATAAGTTAAATTAATACTAACTGAATATGCATGAATTAACTACACTACTAGAAATTGAGTTAATTGTGATGGGGCATTTGCGATGGGGTCCCATTAAAAATGCTTCGTTGTAGAAAATGACGTCACAAATAATTTCTCCGAGTTTTAAAAAAAAAACCTATTGTGATGGGCCCATCACAAAAACTTAAAAAAAAATTAATATTAATAAAATTTAATAAAATAATATTAATAATAAAAAAATTAATTAATATTAATAAAATTTCATAAAATAATATTAATAGTAATATAATATTAATAAAATAATATTGAATAATAATAATAGTATAATAATATTAATAAAATAATATTAATTAATTATTAATAATATTATTATAATAATATTAATATAATAATAATAATATAATAATATAATAATATAATAATAATAATATTATTATTATTATTAAAATAATATTAAAAAAATTAATAATAATAATAATAATAAAATAATAAAGACCTTAATATTTGAAAAAATATAAATAATAATAATAATAATAAAATAATAATAATATATAATAATTTTAATAAAATAATAAATAAATAATAATATATAAAAATAATAATAATAAAGTAATAATATAATAAATAATTAAATAAATAATAAAAAACACAATATTCACAATGATAAAAAAATGCACTATATAAAAATATAAATATATAATATTATAAAAAATTACATTCAAATGTTTTATCATAAAAAGTAAATATATTATTGAGGGGAGGTTCTTCTTGAGGAGTTGGAGGAGATGGTGGAGGGAACTTCATCCCTAAACCATGAGTTAGACGTTGCATATACCCCATCATCTGCTCGTGTTTTTGTTGCTGCCATCGATACATCTTCTGTTGTTGTTACTGCTATAGATGGAGCTATTCCTACTCCCTCCGTATACTCTCTATGAGCTCACCCTAAGATCATAGCTACTCTTGATACTTTGTAGAAGATGATGATGACTCTCTATGAGATCCTCTCGAGTTCCACGCCAACATCACAACGGTACCATAATAACTCTCAAGCATCAATCGGGAATTGATACAAACAACTCAGTCTTTCTCAAACGCATACTAGGTCACCTGCATCCAGGCCGCCTCATCAAATCTTATTGCACTAGTATAATCCTCAGTCTCAGCCTCACTCTCAATCCATGTCTGAGACATCGTAGCCTCATATGACTCCTTCAATTGAAATTTAAAATTAAAATAATTAAAATATTATTTGTAATAAATTTTAAAACTCAAAAAAATTATACTGACCACAATCTGACGTTTGTGATCACCTCTAATCTCTTCAGTGACAGGATCGTTGTACATCCTCCTATAAAAATAGAACTCCATAATATCAGGTTTTTCAACTACCTATATGAATATAAAATGAACAGTTTACAGTTAAAGTTATATAAATTAATTAGAAAAGGTATTTACCATATATAATGACCCGCCTTCTTCAAGATGAGGGAGGAGATAGCAAGATGATGAGGCCTTCCTTCCTCAATATGAATGAGAGATAATGACCCCTAAGGCCCCCTTCCAATAGGCCTTGGGGCAGTGACCAGCTCCAAGGGTATAGAAATCTCACAAAAATGGAAGTAATTACCCTTTTACAGTAACTAATATCAGGAGACAAGATGTACCAACCTCAAACAACTCTAAGACATATATATATAAAGAAACCAAAATCCATCCCACATGCATGCTTAAAGTAAAACTGCTGAAAATACAAAAAAAAATCTAAGGTAAGTACCAAAACAAAACTAAGTAACGATGTAACAACTGTCCCCAACACCTGAGCTAGTAAGGTCCAGTACGGTTCGTGTAATCTCCATGGAAACCAAAAAATAGTTTTATGTATGTAGGGTGAGCATACAAGTATACTTAGTAGGGAAAATCAAAGTCACATGTGCACAAGTGGGAGAAGCATACTAATTCCCCTATGAGAAAATAGAATAAACCAACAACACCTAACAATGAATACTAACCACCCAGCCTCACCAAGGCACACTCACCAAATAATGCAAGTCAAGTCAAGTAAAGTAGTAAGCAAATTGATATTTGGGAACCCTGCACCACTTCCCACTGGTTAACTACTCATACCTAATAGAGAACTTCCTAACTCTACCATGCTCTTCCACAAGTCCCACTATCACAACCCGTCTACACACACATGGTCCAAAAACCACACACATCATGCCCGCAAATACCTGGGTCACTACCACACCGCAATCTTGCTCGCAGACATATAGGCTTCAAACATACCACACCCTACCCAAAAACACTTGGGTCTCATCCCCAAGAAATCTGGGAAACAAACCACCTCTCACATGACTAGTACCATAGAACTGGTAACAAACCTTAATCCATTACAGCCTAGAAGAGGGAGTAGAGAAGATCAAATAACCAGTTATCCATCCTCTCACTGAGATGTTGGGAAAAATACCCTCCCCCATAGAAATGGGGGCTTTCAGCACATAGTGCTCAACACAGGTGGGGTGCGTATAGAAAACACAAGGAACTAATATATATATATATATATATATATATATATATATATATATTGGTATAAAACACTCTACCCAACCTATGGGTTTTCAAAACAAACTACCAGCCCAGAGAAAACCTCCCTTTTCCACTACCTCTAAATGCACGTATCACCATGAACGATAGTCACTTGCGTAAGTTGAAGTATACCCCCAACCAATTAATTTAACCAATTATCATTCTACATTATCAAATCATTAATTTATTTATTCCATCCCTATCCGTGAAACTAACAATCACAACATCTGCAACCATTATCAGAAGGCTAAAACCCACTAAACACTCCCTATAACAAAACACACAGCAGACAACCCACTTCATTCTTCCTCCCCATTTAACACCCATTTGTATTTCGACATTACAAAAATTATTCTTTAAAGTTATCCTACCTAATCCATCCTCTCACAACCAAACTTGGAAACCCCACTTCACAACAACACCACACTCAACACACCCATAAACATGAAATCATGACACAACCTAGCCCTACAACCTCGCTGCCCAAACATCGCCTAGATACAGTCCCACTGCACAACAAGTTCATACATTCCACAATCAATCAATCTCTCAAACTAATATGCCATCACACCACTAGTACCTCTCCATACATGCAGTCACACCTATAAAAGAGGGTGAATTCATATTTGGCCAACTATTCTTTAAATTCCATGTTGATAAGTAGGGGTGATCACACAAGGTTTTTCATCATAGGGAATCCATTTCATTTAACCAGATAAACATGATTTATCAAATAGATATTTATTATAATTATTCATAAGGAAACAACAACAGTTTTAAAACATCACCCATGCACAGGCAAAGTCCACCACAACCATATTTTCAGAAACCACACAGCCTCAATAGGTCACATCATCAACCAAAGATAATAAATAAAATAGGTGATCAACATCAACATCTCCCCTATCCCACATTTATTACTTCTCATTATCTTTGTTAAATTTGGATTCAACCATTCTCACAATGAGCCATTATTATTCCCACCCCACATGATACACAAATAAAAGAGAGATGAAGGAAAATCCCTACTTAGAACAATAGGTGACCAATGATTCTTCCTTATTCCAAAACAGGGGGTGCTTGAGTAGTAGGAAAACTCCAAGGAAAACTAGACAGGGGGTCACAGCATAGGTGCATAGCTCATCTGGGAAGAAAATTTCTCTATGCACTAGGATAAAAGAGAAGATAGGACCTCGGCCTTAGAAAAATCTAGATCTTATATCAATGGAATAGGAAATAGTTTCAAGGCCATTAAAGTCAGATCATAGCCAAGACCATGTTGTTGGATTATTTCAAAGTCCCCATAGCATTATGATATTAAATATATAATTAATATCCGTTTAAATTCCCATATAATGCCAAAATAAGGCTTTAAACTCTATTTATGTCAAATAAAACGTAAGTTGGGTGAAACTAGAAAATCTTGGAGAAACTGGGGAAAACTAAAAATTTAGAAAACTATCGGAAGTGACTCCCCATTGGGTGAGTCACAGTGTCACCGTTCGGTGAGACACTGCTTGGTGATCCACCATTTGTTGTCACTATTCAGTGAGCCATTGTTCAGTTTCATCATTAAGTGATCCACCATTTGGCGAGAGACCACTTAGTTATCCATCGTTTGGTGAGCCACCATTCGGTGTCACCATTTAGTGAGACACCTCTCGGTGAGCCACTATTCAGTGAGACACCATTCGATGTCACCATTCAGTGATCCATCGTTTGGTGAGCCACCATTTAGTGATCCACTGTTTGGTTATCCATCGTTCGGTGTCACCATTCGGTGAGCTACCATTCATAAAAACTAGGTTTTTGGAAAACATTAGAATTAAGCCACCTTTACCTCCTAGAATGCCCAAAACACTAGATTTTCACAAAAAATGGACCGGAGGGGTCCAGTTCATTACATCAGATTCCTCTTAAACTATTCTCATCCTTGAGAATTCAAAACTATACCCAGAAGGAGGAGGGGTCCGAACAACCACCCTGTAAGATACCTCTTAAGGATAAACCACCTTGCATTGTTAAAAATCTAGAGTGAAAACCTCAAAATCCAAGAACGCCTCCCCAAAATCTATTACCCCAAACAACCACACAACACCAAAATTCACACTTTCTATACACATGGATTAGGAAATCCCTTCCTCCATGCCAAGATATTATCCACGTTGGGCGCCACAGACTTACCCGCATGGGTTTAATCACATCTAAATTAATGCATATTGATTATGAATCAGGTCCTACCATTCCCACGTGTCATGACTCTTTTCACATTAGAGAACAAGTAAACAACTCATCTCATAGAAAACAAGTTCAAGTATCACATCAAAACAAATCACACAATAAAAAACTCAAAACAACTTTGGGTACTGGGTGCGCATATGCACCTCTCGCTCCAAAGTACTCTCCTCTAGGCCACCATGCCTCCACAACACACAAACCAAGGGAATGGTCCACCCATGTAGCACCTTCTCCTGATGATCCTGGATCTCCACTGGTCATTCCACGAATGTTGCATCATCCTAGATATCCAACTCCACCTAATCAATGACATGGTAGTTATCATAAAGATACCGATGAAGTTGGGAGACCTGAAAGATGTTGTGGATCTTCCCCAACTATAGTGGAAACACCAACTGATATGTCACCTCTCCAACTCGTCCCAACAACTCGAAAGTTTTGACAAACCTGTGAGAAAGCTTACTCTCTCTACCAAACATATGATACCCACATTGAGGGTAAACCTTCAAGAATACATGGTCCCCAACCTCGAACTCCAAGGGCCTTTTCCTATGATTGGAATACGACTTTTTCCGATCTTGTATTGCCTCCATCCTCTCACGAACAAGTTTCACCTTCTCTATTGTACTCTGCACCATATTTAGAATAAGAACAACTGTCTCTGCAACTTATGTCTAGAACAAGGGTGAATGAAACAGTCTTCCATATAAAGCTTTGAATGGATCCATGCCAATGGAAGAGTGATATCTATTTTTGTAAGAGAATTATACCAAGGTAAAATGTCACACCTAGGACCCACTAAGGTCCATAACACATGGTTGCAACATTTCCTCTAATGTCTGGATAGTCCTCTATGTTTTTTCATCCGTCTGAGGGTGGAAAGCAGTGTTGTAGAATAACTGAGTTCCAAAATAATGTTATAATACCCTCTATAATTATTACATAAAATGTGTATCCCAATCTAATACAATAGATCTCATAACTCCATGCATCCGCACCACCTCATCCACATACCTCTTCACTAAGGCATCCACTACGCTCGACTACTTGATCCCTAAGAAGTGAGCCAGCTTCCACAACCGGTCCACTACTACCCAGATTACATCACATCCTCCCTGATCCTTGGGTAATCCTGTGATGAAATTCATCAAGATGTCATCCCACTTCAACTCGGGGACATATAAGGGCTGTAACAGACCACCAGGAATATAGTTCTCATCCTTCACTTGCTAGTACACCAAGCATTTTTCCAAAAAATCTATATTCAAAACTCTTGGATGTACCACCAGGGGTGAGCTATGGAAATCCTAGAGAACTACCTCACAAATAAACATGGGGATGAACAGATTCCCATAGAATAGCATCTGATTCTGACTATCCTCTAACCGTCCCTTCATAGAATTTCATTGGTCAATGCGATCTCGTATCACTTATGCCTCTGAGTCTCCCCACTGAGACTCCTCTAACTTCCGCCTCAGAGATGACTACACCTTCATCTAAAACAGACATCCTCTACCACTATCCATTCTAGAATCTAAGTGCAAGGAATAAAACTCCTCCATTACTCTCCAAGAATCTGTAGATTCTCGAACCACTCCATTCTATGACTTCCTGGTCAAATCATTGTCTACAATGTTCCTCATTCCTAAGGTGTAGAAGATCTCAAAATCATAATCCTGGAAAAACTCCATCCACCTCCACTATCATAAGTTCAGATCTCATTGGGAAAAGATATACCTAAAGCTCTTGTGATCTGTGAAGACCAAAAAGCATTCCTTGGTGAGGTAATGCTTCCATAACTTCAGCACAAACACAACCACTGAAAGTTCCAGATCATGGTTGGCATAGTTACATTCATGGGGACATAACTATCTAGACCCATACTAGATTAATCTCTATTGCTTCATCAACACGTAACCCAAGCCCAAACGGGAAGCATCGTAGAACACCTCAAATATCACCTCTTCCTATAGAAACCTGAGCATTGGGGAACTGACCAAATTTCCCTTTAGATAGGTGAAAGTTGTTTTATACTTCTCACTCTATACAAAGGCTTGGTCGTTTTTGGTCAAAGCCTTCAACGGGGCTACTACCTGAGAGAAATCAGGAATGAAATTCATGTAGTATCCTTCTATATTGATAAAACTGAAAACCTCTACCACATTCTTGGGTGCTTCCCAAGAAACAATGACCTTGACCTTTGATGGGTCCACTGATACGCCCTGATGAGACACTACATGCCCAAGTAAGTAGAACTACCATGTCCAAAACTTGCAGTTGGACAGATTTACGTATATCTGGTGGTGATGAAGGATCTCTTGGACATTCTTGAGATACTTAGTATGCTCCTCCTCTAACCTTGAGTAGATCAGAATTTCATCGATGAATACGATGAAGAATCGGTCTAGGAACTCACAAAAGATAGATTTCATGAGCCCCATGAACATGACTATCATGTTCGTAACATCGAATGTCATAACTACAAACTCGAAGTACCCATAATTTCACTTGAAATCAGTCTTCAGGATTTCACCCTCCTTCACCCTCAACTGGTTATATCAAAAACACAGATCGATCTTGGAAAAACAACTCACGCCCCTCAGTCGGTCAAAAAGATCATTTATCCTCAGGATAGGCTAACGGTTCTTGACTATTACCTGATTCAACCTTTGGTAGTCTATACATAGACTCATACCACTATCTGCATTCTTTAAAAACAAGACTGGAGCACCCCAAGACAACAAATTGGGTCAGATAAATCCCTTCCTCGTCAGATTGTCAATCTGTATCCACAACTCCCATAGCTCAGAAGGCATCATTCGATAAGGATCCATATAAATTGGAGAAGCACTGGGCTGTAAGTTTATCCCAAACTCAACATCATGTTGCAGGGTTAGTCACAACATCCTCAGGAAAAACATCCAGGAATTACCCAAAGACCTTGGGAATCCCTTCCATCTCTGTGTCCATCGATCCCACTGATATTTCGGCTAACAAGGAAATGAGATGCTATATGCACTATCTGCCCACCAAACAGCTCCGTTCGCCAACGAAAGTTACACACTGGCCTTTCACATTTGAAAATATGACTCTTCTCCAAAATCAGTAGATAATAGCATGCACCAAAAAAACTAATAGATTCCAAGGATGGAATTGTACGTCTTCATCTGTAAAAGGAAGAGATCCCCACTAAACTGATGCGGCCCCAACATCAGTCTACATTCATGAAAAAAATCAAACAAGATGGTCTGACCTCCGATTGGTGTACTCAACATCAAGGGAATAGAAAGTATCTCTATGTCTAATCCCAAGGCATGGGATAGAGAAGGTTCAATGAAGTAATGAAGCTCCTAAATAAAATAAAGAAAAAACAAGAGTTCTAAATAAAATGATCGTACCTCGAACGATCTCTGGCCCCGCTGGAACTACTTCCTCCACGGAATGGAATTGACAACACCCAGATCCTCAACCCCTCTATTTTTTACCGCCTCCCTGATCACTCCCTATTCAAGGTCCCTGAGAGGAATCCTAAGCTTGGCCTCCTCCTACACCGTCTGACCTCGGTGGATCAGGGGCCTATTGTCCCTACTATTGGAAAGTCTTGGCTGGAAACTACTGTTGAGGTGAGTGATAAACCTTCCCACCTCCACCATACTGAGCTTGATTCGGGAACTCTCCCTGAAGGTTCCCACAACCTCCGTAAGAAAAACACATTGACCCCAGGCCCATGGGAGAAGGGATAGGGTTGAAACTGAAACTTTTGGGGTTGTCCTCCCACTGGCCGAAACCTAGAAGGCCTCAATGCTGAATACTTATTGTTGACAGCCTTCCCCTTTGAAGAACTTGACTAACCTCCCTCTCATGGAATACCTCCTCACAAGTGAATCATTTACACTACCTCATCCTTATTTTTAACCTTTAAGTATGTTGGTAGGGTGAAGGGAGTAACCACATACTGAAGGGAAGGGTAGAGTTCCTTCTCTAAGCGCCTCGCCTGAGACTTATCATATAAAAAGAGATCTAGAGAAAAATGTAGGAGATCCTTGAACTTGATCCCCAATTACCTCACTGACATACTCCCCTGTTGGAGGGAGATTTTCTCCTGCCTCTTCTTGGCATTCATCATGGAAGAAAGGAATTATGACTGGAACTACTTATCAAAGTCATCCCACAAAACATCAGTCTCTTTCCTCTCCCTGATGTAAGGCGTCTAGTAATGATGCGTTGATCCCCTCATCTGGATCACCACTAGAGGAACACAGTACTATGTTAGATCATGGATCAAGCTGAAAGTGATCAAAAACTCCTCAAGCCAACTCTCGGTCTCCATGTCGGAGATTCTTCCCTCATACTTTTCCAGAGTCTGCTGCTGGAAGGCATGAATAGTCTTCTTCCACTAGTTATCCTCCTCTTCTAGATTAACCCTCTACCGATCGGCTGGATTGGCATGATATGCCTCAACTTCCTGAGCCACTCATGGATGACTACCGGGTGCCATAGCTAAAATTTTAATAAGGAAATCCTAATCCCAAGTAGTATGGAATTTATTTATGGTTCATTTTAACTCATTTATTATTTTAATTTCCCATAAATTCCCAAGTCAAACAAGTCATCATGATGCATGTACCTTTCTTAGGGTTTCAACCTTGCAATTAGTGTAGCCTCACTTGGTCATTCGGTAATCTCAGAGTCCTTACATCGGATCAGGGGGGGCTAAAATCTTGTTTCCTAGCTGTTCCTCCATGTCCAATGCCATGCACCAAGATCACCTAACAATGTTTCCCTACCAACCCATGAAATTATCACTGTGCCTAACTACAAGCTTCATCCTATCTCTCAACCATTAGCTCTGATACCATTTTGTCACGACCTGCCTTCTTCAAGATGAGGGAAGGGATAATAAGATGTAGAGGCCTTCCTTCCTCAAGATGAATGTAATGCCCTCACCCTAGTTACCCAGAGTCGGTGAATTATTTTAATACATTGACATGATTACAAGGAATCAATCCCTGAAGGACCGATCAGTTTAGCAGTCTTGGAAAATAGATTAGATACATGAACGTTACATTACATTATAAAATAAAAAACAACAAAAAAATTGTCTCCATTGACCACATTCATATCCCTTAGACTATCCCTATAGGTCAGTCATAATATACTTCTTTGCATCCTGGGAAAAATAAAACATAGAAAGGGGTGAGCTCAGATGCTCAGTAAGGATAACAATATAGCGAAAACTTTCATAAATAAGCATAAATATTTAAGGCAATGTATAAAACTAAAACAAAATCCTTTTAAACTTAAACTTTAGCATAATATGTCAAATATAAATCAAATAATTCCATTTACTTATTCACATGTATATTCTACTAGTTGAATAATCACATGCAATATCGATAGCCACTTTCATAATGATGGAATGCATAATTCCAGACTTCATAACCACATAGTCAAGGCCTTGTTCCAAGACTACAAATAATATTTTTTCAAAGACTTGTGCCAAGACACTAGTTTGTCTCATGATACCTACCGATTCATTAAGGAGATATAATGGGCTCCACCCGTCACTTACTAAGTCCAATGCATTCCTCATATGAAAAGGTTTAAACATAACATAAACATTCATATTAAAACTAGCATATGAAATTTCAATACTTTATCCATAAACCATGAATGGTATAAAAATAAAACATCCATAGTCAAACATATCACAAAACCTTCAATAAAATATGGAATATTTGTATCATAATAAATCAACCTCGATCAAGAATAATATCTCGTAAAGTATATTGAAATACTTGAAAATGATCAGTAAAAAATATTTGAGAGAAATATCCATTTTCATGAAAACATTTAAAAGTCAAGAAATTTAAAAGACATTTTTGAATAAAATTTTACCATAAAACTTTCAAACTTTTGAAATAATTAACATTTAAAAACATTCATGTCCACATAAATAAATCCTTTAAAAACTATTTTCAAAACATGGACATTAATTAGAATAATTTAGAAGAATAAATATTTATATTGTTAAAATGATATTTTAATTGAAGAGTCCCTTAAAAATATTCCTTTAGAAAACTCCTTTATCTAACATGGACATAGATAATAAATATTTTTCATTAAATACTTACACATAAACAATCTCTAATAACAATAAGATTGAGGAATTAACCCTTACCTTGCATTTTTCTTTGGTAGAGGGTACGTTTAACCTCCTGTATAATGACCATGGTATGTTATTAAATTATACCAGAACCATATTCATATTTATTATATCATACATGATTCATTTATGACTTTATACTACCCATTTAATAATTATTTCCATGTTAAATTAACATTTTGGATAATAAACGCTTTCTTTGTCGTACGTGTTTTAACTTGTTATTCTTGATCGTATCATTTAGATCATGATTTACATAATTCCAGAATATAACACATGATTTTTATATCATATGTATTTATAATATAAATATTTATAGTAGATAGATATATGAAATGGAAAACACTATTTATGGAGACGGTAGGTCGTACGTACGCATAAACGTTGTTTCCGTTTTCATATCATATTGAATGGAAGTAAGAGAATAAGATATATGTAAGTAGATACATACATATATATATATTAGAATTATTATGTCATATATTACATACTTATTAATAATATATATTTTTATAATCATCATTAAATGGTGAATGTGGAAATGAATCGCATCGCGTCGTGGAGACGGTAATCCGTATGTGCGCACGAGCGACAATATCATTATATTGATGGTGAAATAATATGTAATTGGATGTTATATCATATATAAAGAATAATTAAAATGTTATATTTATTATATACATCATTTATACTCATTATTATACCCATCCAAATAATGAAGTGTTTGAATAACAAACGACACCACGACGTGGAGACGGTAAGCCGTAGATACGCATGTATGGTGACTTTGTCATTTATAGGATGGATAGAATAAAGAATATGGTTGTACCATATTTATAATAACATCATAGTATGTAGGAGGTACTGGAGTTATTATTTGGTATGGAAACAACAAAGAAAGAGGAAGTGGAAGAAGAAAAGAACTTGAAAGAGGTGATGAAATATTTACCTCTTCTTTGGTTTATTCCTTTTGATTTGATCAAAAGGGATACATAGGTTGTATTTATGACCAAAGTAAGGCCTCTATGATTAGGGGAGGAAAGTTGTGAGGATATTTGGGTAGGGTTTGGTAGATCCAAAAGGATTCGGAGGTGTGAAATTAAGATAAGGGGAAGTTCCCTTTTATAAGAGAGGTGAGGGTCACTTTAGGAAAATCTTGAAATATTATTTTAGAATAAAATCATTTTCGGTTTATAATGGATAAAAAATGAATTATTTCAAGTATAAGGTGGGTATGGGTCTAAAAACTCTCAAAAAATAAGTTTTAGACAAGTTTAGGTCATCATATTAACCTTATCTTTTAGATTTAACTCTTAGTTAAATAGTATGACATTTACCACTTCTCTTTGTATTTTTATATTAAATGGTTAATAAACTTACTATAACAAGCCAAGAGAACCCCATGTAGTTAATTATTAATATATATAACCTTATCTAAGTCCTTTGTCCGATAATTAGATTTTTAGAAATATTATATCAATTAATAATATAGTATTTGTTTTAAAAACTCAATTATGTCAATTTTAACACTATTTAGTATTTGATTTTTTTGAAAGCCATAAAAACTTTATCACTTAAAATAAAATTTATTTAACCAACCCTAACATGTAATATTAACCTATAAAATTAGTTTAATTAATCAGAAGTATCAATTTACATTTATTTGTATATTTATAATATCAATTATTTTAATATTTCATTAATAGGGTAATTACTGCATCATGATTGTGTCATAATTAAATAAAATTATTTAATGTCTAAAAATTATAAATAAAATACCATTATGTAGGACATATTTTTATATTTATAATGAATATTTATAGTCGAATTTATATTGTGTGTAACCCTATATTAAAAATGTTTTAGTAATTAAACTTTGAATTTAACTCTTTTAACTCTTCTTTAAATAAAATAATAATAAATGTCCTAATCTAATCCAAGTGGACCAAAAAGGATCATATTTTAATCCTTAGGTTTTTTTAGGTCAAATTAAACTTATCCAATAGAATTAGGACATGTTTTAGGGTAATTATGATATCATTTTTACCCTTAATTACCCTGTATACTTTTAACCATGGTAAATAAATGTCAAAAGTTACTACTCACCAAAAATTATTTTCATCTTATTGAAACACATTTTACTCACTGATATTAAATTTGTCTCTTGTATTTTTTAAATTCAAAACATAGAATCCATAAATTTAAGTTTCATGCAAATTTGCAAATGCTCGTAGAATGTGGGTAAAAGACGGTAAAAAGTTCAATAAAAATTAATATACCTAATTTTATTATAAAATGACTCCAATTAATTAAATTTAAATTATATAGGTATTATATATCTATTTTTACATAAAATAAATTTAAAAAAATAATTAATTATTTAAATAAAAAGTCAATTTTAAGTAATAACGTAGTATTTTTCACTATTCATCAAAATTTGAACATTTTAGAAAAATACCAAAAATTCACTTAATATAATTTTTATATTATGAATTAAAAAATAAATTATATTTTACCAAATTCAAAACATAGAATTTGAATTTATTAATTTAAAATTAATTCTCGTTGTCAAAACCAAAAGGCGGTTTTAAAAAACTAAAAACTATCCAAAGATTGACATGTGTTTATATCAAATTTAAATGTGAAATTACTTAAAATGAATTACATTGTATTAAATGATAAAAATATAATATAATTATACTTCCAAACCATTCAAATTTATAATTTAACACTATAAATTATTTTGACTAAAAAAGTTGTTTTCGATTAAAATTTAGTATTTTTCATTATTTACCAAAATATGAAAGTTATCATAAAAACACCAAAAATTTATCAAAACTAAATTTTTATGTCCCGATTCTAAAGAAGTTTATTTTGTAAAATTGAATATATAAAATTTTCGTATATTGGTTTTAAAATGGGTTCTCCCTTAAAAGGCGGTAAAATTGATTTTTTTGAAAAATAATTCTTTTATCTGAAAAAAATTAATTTGTTCTTATATTATGTCTAATAAACACATAATATGGATGTTAAAATTATATAGAGTATATAATATTCAAAATTCAGTTAATACTATTCATAACCGCTTTTTGAACTGCTAGTTTGGTAAGTTGTGGTGCGCTCAAACTCGGTGTTGCGTGTAGCACAAGCTATTAAATTACTTTAATGAGATTATGTACTATGAAATATTGGGGTGTTACATTCTCCCCTCCATCAATAAATTGTGTCCTCAAAATTTGAAATTGTTCTTTGAAAATAAAAGGTTAAAATAGAAAAATACCTTTGTGTAAAACCCACATCGAAAATTGGTTTAGTAAAATTTAGTCTTAATAAGAGGGAAATGGAAATGAAAAAGTCACCACCAAATTATGATCTCAATTAGGAGAACATTGGTGGAAATTAGAGACACAAAATTATAGGGAAAACTTAAATATTTATAGGGAATGATTGAGGTCATAAATCACAAACAAGTGTACAATTGAGATCCTTAAATCCATCAATCTATGATGATTTAAAATATCATCGGTTCAACAAAACAAAAGGTATTAGGATAACACATTTTTGGTTTTAATATCCCTTCCCAAGAGTTTAAGAATTAATTATTCATAGAATAAGAGGAAAAAATATACTTGACAGGTAAAGTTTCATCCTTTAACTAATTCCTACCATAAACTCAGCTTTCACTCCAAAAGATAATAGAATTCAAAAATATTCTATTTATCCTAACCGTATAGGGTTCCAAAATAATTAATTTATAATTCATTTGTCAGACTATTTAAAAAAACTACATTATACAAACCAGGACATCAAGTAGGTTAGTGGTAGGTGATGCACCCTTATCACCCTCCGGTTGCAGTTTCAAGTCTCGTGGCCTTGCCGAACAGGACGGGTTGTCACTGGACCTCCAGGTTGTCCTTTTATGACAATCCAAAAATAATCTCAAGAAATCATTTAACATTAACAATAGTATCTAATGTCAAACTTAATCGATTAAAACCTTTAGACTTATCCAAAATACTTATGTCTAAACTCACAGTCCAAAATTTATAAGGAAGGTAAACGCAATGAAGATCCTTTTTTCCAAGTAATAACATGTGAATACCTTCATCATGTATTGTTTTAAAACACTATAACACCCTGAATTACCATAAAACCTTGTTTATTACATTCATGCTCCCTTATTACATATATAATACTGGATATACTCCTTCTATCCAAAAAATTTTTAAACTCCAACAATGATGGAATATACAAATCATTAATCAGTTTCAAGTTAGTCAATAATATCCAATATAATTTATCCAAATCAATAAAATATTATTCCAAAATAACTACCTCAGTATCATAACCATATTATGGTTTATCTTTCTCTTAACCATATATTTTCCAAAAACTTTAACCCTCTATTCAGTCACTTTTCTTGGTTCCAAACAATCTCAAGTCCTTAATGAAATAGTACTGCAGTACAATCCTTTTATACTCTATAATTCTTATAACATGTAAAAAATTAATACAATACTCAAATGACAAAATACTTTAATAACAACATAAGAAATATAATCATTCCTCTTCATCTTTAGTAGTATCATAACTTGATTATTATCCAATATCAGCATTTGGGGTATACTCTAATGATTTGGACATTCATTTGCATAGTGCCCCAACTCTTTGCAGATGAATCATTGTACATTTGAAAACTTTTTCTTACCCTTGAAATCATGTACTTGGTGTCCTTTTTCTCCACACTTATAACAAACTCTCATTCCCTTCAAGAATTTACCAAGCTGATTATTTCCACAGTTTTCACATATGGTAAAATCCTTCTTTCCCCTCTTCCATGTATCCATATTTCTATCTTTCATCCTTTTCTTCCCTTGCTTCCCTTAAAAGCCATAAGACTCTGAGAATTATTTACTTATCTTATTAACACATGATATTATTTCTTCATATAATGAGAATACATGGGAGACTATTTACCTTTTAAATGTTGGCTTAATGCCAAGAAAGATATTATCCTTCTTAATATTTTAATCATGCGTATTGTTGGCATTCTCATTCCTTATACTAGGTGCCATTTCTAAAAAATGGAATACACTAGGTTAGTTTATAAATCACAATGCATAATTCCAAACTTGTAAAATACCTAACATAAATTGAAAATATTATGCATATAATCTATAATCATAAAATGTTTTATTTGAGGAAGTATTTACCCCTAAATTCTTCATAATGGCTTGTAATGAAAATGTGAATTATCTTGATCATATCCCTTGGGAGTGTTATAACCAAGAGTGTAGCAAGGCCTGTTGTCATGTACCAGGATACCCCGAGTCAAACCCAAAACTCCGTGTCAGAGTTTTCACTCCTAGGTACATCTGTGTCAGAGCCTCCTCTACCTACTCGTATCCAAATAGGGATGTATTTCTTGGAAAATTCACAAAATCTCTACATTACCAAAATTCTAGGAAGTTCTTCTATACTAATCCTCAAATTCTATCTTAGGGTAATGTTCCCTAATCAGAGTTTTTCTAAATCTAGTTTCCAATGTATGTACTAAACTTCCTCTAATACCAACTGTAACAGCCCGACCCTAGTTACCCAGAGTCGGTGAATTATTTTAACACATTTTCATGATTACAAGGAATCAAGTCTCGAAGGACCGATCAGTTTAGCAGTCTTGGAAAATAGATTACATACATAAACATTACATTACATTATAAAATGAAAAACAACAACAATATTGTCTCCATTGACCACATTCATATCCCTTATAATATCCCTAGAGGTCATTAATAAGATACTTCTTCACATCTTGGGAAAAATAAAACATAGAAATGGGTGAGCTCAGATGCTCAGTAAGGATAACAATATATCGAAAACTTTCATAAATAAGCATAAATATTTAAGGCAATGTATAAAACTAAAACAAAAGCCTTTTAAACTTAAACTTAATCATAATATGTAAAAGATAAATCAAATAATTCCATTTACTTATTCAAATGGATATTATACTAGTTGAATAATCACATGGAATATCAATAATCACTTTCATAATGATGGAATGCATAATTCTAGACTTCATAACCACATAGTTAAGGCCTTGTACCAATATTACAAATAAGATTTTGTCAAGGCCTTATTCCAAGACACTATTTTGTCTCATGAGACCAACCGATGCATTGAGGAGCTATAGCGGGCTCCACCCATCACTTATTAAGTCCAATACATTCCTCGTATGAAAAGGTTTAAACATAACATAAACCTTTGTATTAAAACTAGTATATGAAATTTCAATACTTTATCCATAAACCATGAATGGTATAAAAATAAAACATCCATATTCAAACATATAACAAAACCTTCAATACTATATGGAAGATTTGTATCATAATAAATCAACCTTGATCAAGAATAATATCCAGTAAAGGATGTTGACATAGTTGAAAATGATCAGTAAAAAATCTTTGAGAGAAATATCCCTTTTTCATGAAAACATTTAAAAGTTACACAATTTATAAAAAAATAAATTTAAAATACACTTTTGAATAAAAGTTTCCCATACCACATTGAAACTTTTGAAAGAATTAACATTTAAAAACATTCATGTCCATATAAATAAATTTTTTAAAAATCATTTTGAAAACATGGGCATTAATTACAATGATTTAGAAGAATCAATATTTAAACCGTTAAAATGATATTTTAGTTGAAGAGTCCCTTAAAAATAAACCTTTAGAAAACTCCTTTATCTAACATGGACATAGAAAATAAATATGTCCTAGTAAATACTTACACATAAACAATATCGAATAATAATGAGATTGAGGAATTAACCCTTACCTTGCACTTTCCTTTGGTCGAGGGTACTTTTAACCTCCTGTATAATGACCATAGTATGTTATTAAATTATATGAGAACCATATTAATATTTATTATATCATAAATTATTCATTTATTACTTTATACTACCCATTTAATAATGATTTCCATGTTAAATTAACATTTCGGGTAATAATCGCTTTCTTTATCGTACGTGTTTTAACTTGTTATTCTTGATCGTATCATTTAGATCAGGATTTACATACTTCCAGAATATAACACATGATTTTTATATCATATATATTTAGAATATAAATATGTATAATATATAGATATATGAAATGGAAAACACCATTTATAGAGATGGTAGGTCATACGTACGCATAAACGGTGTTTCCGTTTTCATATCGTATTGAATGGAATTAAGTGAATAAGATATATGTAAGTACATACATATATATATATATATATTAAGTAGAATTATTATGTCATATATTAAAAACTTATTAATAATATATATTTTTATAATCATCATTGAATGTTGAATGTGGAAATGAATCTCATCGCGTCGTGGAGACGGTAATCCGTATGTACATAGGAGAGAAAATATCATTATATTGATGGTGAAATCATGTGTGATTTGATGGTATATCATATATAAAGAATAATTAACATTTTATATTTATTATTTACAGCATTTATACTCATTATTATACCCATCCAAATAATGAAGTGTTTGAATAACAAACGACACCACGACGTGGAGACGATAAGCCGTACGTACGCTCGTATGGTGACTTTGTCATTTATAGGATGGATAGAATAACGAATATGGTTGTACAATATTTATAATAACATAAAAGTATGTAGGAGGTACTATATTTATTATTTGGTATGTAAAAAAATAAAGAGGAAGTGGAAGAAGAAAAGAACTTGAAAGAGGTGATGAAATATTTACCTCTTCTTTGGGTTCTTCCTTTGGATTTGATCAAAAGGGCTCCATATGTTGGCTTTATGACCAAAGTAAGGCCACTAAGATGAAGGTATAAAAGTTGGGAGGATATTTTTTCAGGTTTTGGCCAATAAAAAAGGATTTGGAGATGTTAAATTAAGAGAAGGGGAAGTGCCCTTTTATAAGAGAGGTGAGGGCCACTTTAGGAATAGCTTGAAATATTATTTTATAATAAAATAATTTTCGGTTTCTAATGGATAAAAAATGAATTATTTAAAGTATAAGGTGGTTATGGGTTGAAAAACTCTCAAACAATAGTTTTTATATAGGTTTAGGTCCTCATATTAACCTTATCTTTTAGATTTAACTCTTAGTTAAATAGTATGACATTTACCAGTTCTCTTTGTATTTTTATATTAAATGGTTAATAAACTTACTATAACAATCCAATAGATCCCCATGTGGTTAATTATTAATATATATAACCATATATAAGTCCTTTGGATGATCCTTATATTTTTAGGAATATTATATCAATTAATAATATAGTATTTGTTTTAAAAACTCAATTATGTCAATTTTGACACTATTTAGTATATGATTTTTTTGAAAGCCATAAAAACTTTATCACTTATAATAAAATTTATTTAACCAACCCTAACATGTCATATTAACCTATAAAATTATTTTAATTCATCATAATTCTAAATTTACATTTATTTGGATATTTATTATATCAATTATTTTAATATTTCATTAATAAGGAAATTATTGCATCATCATTGTGTCATAAATGATTTAAATTATTTAATGTCTAGAAATTATAAATAAAATACAATTATGTAGGAAATATTTTTATATTTCTAATTAATATTTATAGTAGAATTTATATTGTTTGTAACCCTATATTAAAAATGGTTTAGTTATTAAACTTTGAATTTAACACATTTAACTCTTCTTTAAATAAAATAATAATAAATGTCATAATCTAATAAAAGTGGACCAAATAGGATAATATTTTATTACTTAGGTTGTTTTTGGTCTAATTACACTTATCCAATAGAATTGGTACATGTCTTAGGGTAATTATGATATCATTTTTACCCTTAATTACCCTATTTACTTTTAACCAAGGTAAATAAAAGTCAAAAGTTACTATTAACCAAAAATTATTTTCTTCTTATTGAACCAAATTTTACCTACTAATATTAACTGTATCTCTCATATTTTTTAAATTAAAATCACAGAAGCGGAAAAATTAAGTTTTATGCAAATTTACAAATTCTTCTAGAAGGTGGGTAAAAGACGGTAAAAAATTCAATAAAAATTTATATATCTAATTTTATTATAAAATGACTCCATTGGATTAAATTGAACTTATATATTTATTTTATGTCTATTTTTAATTAAAATAAATTTAAATAAAATAAATAATTATTTAAATAAAAAGTCGGTTTAAAGTAATAACGCGGAGTTTTTCACTATTCATCAAAAATTGAAAGTTTTCAGAAAAATACCAAAAATTCACCCTAATATAATTTTGATATTATGTATTCAAAAATGAATTCTATTTTACCAAATTCAAAATATAGAAGTTTCATTTATTAATTTTAAATTAATTCTCATTTTTAAAACCAAAAAGTAGGTTTTTAAAAAGTCAAAACTATCAAAAGATTGACATGTGTCTCTCAAATTTAAATGTGAAATTACTTACAATGACCTAAATTGTATTAAATGATAAAAATATAATCTAATTATACTTCCAAAACATTCAAATGTATAATTTAAAACTATAAAATTTTTGATTAAAAAAGTTGTTTTCGATTAAAATTTAGTATTTTTCACTATTCACCAAAATATGAAAGTTATCATAAAAACACCAAAAATTTATCAAAACTAAATTTTTATGTCCTGATTCTAAATAATATGTTTATTTTGTAAAATTGAATATATAAAATTTTTGTATGTTGGTTTTAAAAATGGTTCTCCATTAAAAGGCGGTAAAATTATTTTTTTTTTTGAAAAATAATTCTTTTATCTAAAAAAAATTGTTGTTATATTAGGTCTAAGAAACACATAATATGGATGTTAAAATTATATAGATTATATAAGATTCAAAATGCAGTTAATACTATTCATAACCGCTTTTTGAATTGCTAGTTTAGTATGTTGTGGTGCGCTCGAACTCGGTGTTGCGTCTAGCGTAAGCTATTGAATTAATTTAATGAGATAACGTACTATGAAATCTTGGGGTGTTACATTCTCCCCTCCTTCAATAAATTGCGTCCTCTCAATTTTAAATTGTTCTTTGAAGATAAAAGGTTAAAAATAGAAAAATACCTTTGTGGAAAACCCACATCAAAAATTGGTTTAATAAAATTTAGTCTTAATAAGAGGGAAATGGAAATGAAAAAGTCACCACAAAATTATGACTTGATTAGAAGAAAATTGGTGGAAATTAGAGACACATAATTAGAGGGAAAATGTAAATATTTATAGGGAGTGATTGAGGTCATCAATCACAAACAAGTGTACAATTAAGATCCTCAAAGCCACAAACTATGATGATTTAAAATATCATTGGTTCAACAAAACATAAGGTATTAGGATAACACATTTTTTGTTTTAATATCCCTTCCCTAAAGATTAAGAATTAATTTATTCATAGAATAAGAGGAAAAAATATACTTGACAAGTAAAGTTTCATCCTTTAACTAATTCCTACCACAAACTCATCTTTCACTCCAAAAGATAATAGAATTCAAAAACATTCTATTTATCCTAACCGTATAGGGATCTAAAAATAATTAATTTATAATTAATTTATCAGACTATTTAAAAAAACAACATTATACAAACCAGGACATCAAGTAGGCCACTGGTAGGTGATACACCCTTGTCACCCTTCGGTTGCAGTTTCAAGTCTCGTGGCCTTGCCGGACACAACGGGTTGTCGCCTGACCTCCGGGTTGTACTTTTTATGACAATACAAAAAAAATCTCAAGAAATAATTTAACATTAAAAATATTATCCAATGTCAAACTTAATTTATTACAACTTTTAGACTTATCCAAAATAATTTTGTCCAAACTCGCAGTCCAAAATTTATAAGGAAGGTAAACGCAATGAATATCCTTTTTTCCATGTAATAACATATGAATACCTTCATCATGTATTCTTTTACAACACTATAAAACCCGTAATTACCATAAAACCTTATTTATTACATTCATGCTCCCTTATTCCTTATAGAATACTGGATATACTCCTTCTATCCAAAAATGTTGTAAACTCCAGAAATGATGGAATATACAAATCATTAATCAGTTTCAAGGTAGTCAAGAATATCCAATATAATTTATCAAAATCAATCATATATTATTCCAAAATAACTACCTCAGTATCATAACCATATTATGGTTTATATTTCTCTAAACCATATATTTTCCAAAAACTTTAACCCGCTATTGAGCCACTTTTCTTCGTTCCACACAATCTCAAGTCCTTAATGAAATAGTACTGCAGTATAATACTTTTATACTCTATAATTATTATAACATGTACATCATTAATACAATACTCAAATGACACAATACTTTAATAACAACATAAGAAATCTAATCATTCCTCTTCATCTTCGGTAGTGTCATTACTAGATTTTTATCCAATAGCAGCATTTGGGGTATACTCTGATGATTTGGACATTGATTTGCTTAGTGTTACAACTCCTTGTAGATGAAGCACTGTACATTTGAAAACTTTTTCTTAACCTTTCAATCACATTCTTGGTGTCCTTTTTCTCCACACTTATAACAAACTCTCATTCCCTTCAAGAATTTACCAAGGTGATTATTTCCACAGTTATCACATATGGGAAACGCCTTATTTCCCCTCTTCTATTTATCCATATTTCTATCTTACATCATTTTCTTCTCTTGCTTCCCTTCAAATCCATAGGACTCAGAGAATTATTTACTAATATTATTAACACATTATACTATTTTTTCATATGATGATAATACTTGGGAGACTATTTCCCATTTAATTTTTGGTTTAATACCATGAAAGATATGATCCTTCTTAATCTTTCGATCATGCATATTGCTAGAATTCTCATTCCTTCTACTAGGAATCATTTCTAAACAATGGCATACACTAGGTTAGTTTATGAATCACAATGAATAATTCCAAACTTATAAAATACCTAATATGAATTGAAAAGATTATGCATATTATTTATAATCATAAAATTTTTTCTTTGAGAAAATATTTACTCCGAAATCCTTTATCGTGTCTTGTAATGAAAATATAAATTTTCCTGAGCATATCCCCCAGGAGTGTTGTAACCAAGAGTGTGGCAAGGCCCGTTGTCGTGTACCAGGATACCCCAGGTCAAACCCGAAACTCCTTTTCGGAGTTTTCACTCCTAGGTACATATGTGCTAGATCCGCCTCTACCTGCTTGTATCCAGACATGGATGTATTGCTTGGAAAATTCACAAAATCTCTACATTACCAAAATTCTAGGAAGTTATTCTATACTAATCTTCAAAGTCTATCTTAGGGTAATGTTCTCTAATCAGAGTTTTTCTAAATCTAATTTCCAAGGTATGTACTAAACTTCCTCTGATAGCAACTGTAACGCCTCGACCCCAGTTACCCAGAGTCAGTGCATTATTTTAATACATTTTCATTATTACAAGGAATCAATTCCCGAAGGACCGATCAGTTTAGCAGTCTTGGAAAATAGATTACATGCATGAATGTTACATTATATTATAAAATGAAAAACAACAACAATATTGTCTCCATTGACCATATTCATATCACTTATAATATCCCTAGAGGTCATTCATAATATACTTCTTCATATCTTGGGAAAAATAAAACATAGAAAGGGGTGAGCTCAGATGCTCAGTAAGGATAACAATATAGCAAAAACTTTCATAAATAAGCATAAATATTTAAGACAATGTATAAAACTAAAACAAAAGCCTTTTAAACTTAAACTTCAGTATAATATGGTAAATATAAATCAAATAGTCATTTAATTATTCACATGGATATTATACTAGTTGAATAAACACATGCAATATCAATATCCACTTTCATAATTATGGAATCCATAATTCCAAACTTCATAACCACATAGTCAAGGCCTTGTTCCAAGACTACAAATAATATTTTTTAAAGTCCTTATGCCAAGACACTAGTTTGTCTCATGAGACCTACAGATGCATCGAGGAGCTATAGTGGGCTCCACCCATCACTTACTAAGTCCAATGCATTCCTCATATGAAAAGTTTTAAACATAACATAAACATTCGTATTAAAACTAGCATATGAAATTTCAATAATTTATCCATAAACCATGAATGGTATAAAAATAACACATCCACATTCAAACATATCACAAAACCTTCAATAATATATAGAATATTTTTATCATAATAAATCAACCTTGATCAAGAATAATATCCTGTAAAGTATGTTGACATAGTTGAAAATGATCAGTAAAAAATCTTTGAGAGAAATATCCATTTTTCATGAAAACATTTAAAAGTCACACAATTTATAAAGTAAGACATTTAAAAGAAATTTTTGAATCAAAGTTTCCCATATTAATTTGAAACTTTCGAAAGAATTATAATTTAAAAACATTCATGTTTCTATAATTAAATCCTTTAAAAACTATTTTGAAAATGTAGACATTAATTAGAATGATTTAGAAGAATAAATATTTAAACTGTTAAAATGATATTTTAGTTGAAGAGTACCTTAAATATAATCATTTTGAAAACTCCTTTATCTAAAATGGGAATAGATAATAAATATGTCCTAGTAAATACTTACATATAAACAATCTTGAATAATAATGAGATTGAGGAATTAACCCTTACCTTGCAATTTCCTTTGGTCGAGGGTACGTTTAACATTATGTATAATGACCATAGTATGTTATTAAATTATACCAGAACCATATTAATATTTATTATATCATACGTGATTCATTTATTACTTTATACTACCCATTTAATAATGATTTCCAGGTTAAATTAACATTTCGGGTAATAATCGCTTTCTTTATCGTACGTGTTTTAACTTGTTATTCTTGATCGTATCATTTAGATCACGATTTAAATACTTCCAGAATATAACGCATGATTTTTATATCATATATATTTAGAATATAAATATGTATAATAGATAGATATATGAAATGGAAAACACCGTTTATAGAGATGGTGGGTCGTACCTACGCATAAACGTTGTTTCCATTTTCATATCATATTGAATGGAAGTAAGTGAATAAGATATATGTAAGTACATACATATATATATATATATATTAAGTAGAATTATTATTTCATATATTACATACTTATTAACAATATATATTTTTATAATCATCATTGAATAGTGAATGTGGAAATGAATCTCATCGCGTCGTGGAGACGGTAATCTGTATGTACGCACGAGCGACAATATCATCATATTGATGGTGAAATCATATGTAATTGGACAGTATATCATATATACAGAATAATTAACATGTTATATTTATTATTTACATTAGTTATACTCATTATTATACCCATCCAAATAATGAAGTGTTTGAATAACAAACGACACCACGACGTGGAAATGGTAAGTCGTACGTACGCACGTATGGTGACTTTGTCATTTATAGGATGGATAGAATAAAGAATATGGTTGTACCATATTTATAATAATATAAAAGTATGTATTAGGTACTGTAGTTATTATTTGGTATGGAAACAACAAAGAAATAGGTAGTGGAAGAAGAAAAGAACTTGAAAAAGGTGATGAAATATTTACCTATTCTTCGGGTTCTTCCTTTTGATTTGATCAAAAGGGCTCCATATGTTGGATTTATGACCAAAGTAAGGCCTCTAAAATGTAGGGAGAAAAGTTGGTAGGATATTTGGGCAGGGTTTGGTCGAGCCAAAAGGCTTTGGAGGTGTGAAATTAAGAGAAGGGGAAGTTCCCTTTTATAAGAGAGGTGAGGGTCACTTTAGGAAAAGCTTGAAATATTATTTCATAATAAAATCATTTTCAGTTTATAATGGCTAAAAAATGAATTATTTAGAGGATAAGGTGGGTATGGGTTGAAAACCTCTCAACCAATTGGTTTTAGAGATGTTTAGGTCATCATATTAACCTTATCTTCTAGATTTAACTCTTAGTTAAATAGTTTGACATTTACCATTTCTCTTTGTATTTTTAAATTACATGGTTAATAAACTTACTATAACAAGACAATAGAACCCCATGTGGTTAATTATTAATATATATAAACTTATCTAAGTCCTTTTTTTATCCTTATATTTTTAGTAATATTACATCAATTAATAATATAGTATTTGTTTTAAAAACTCAATTATGTCAATTTTGACACTATTTAGTATATGATTTTTTTGAAAGCCATAAAAACTTTATCACTTAGAATTAAATTTATTTAACCAACCTTAAAATGTCATATTAACCTAGAAAATTAGTGGAATTCATTATAAGTATCAATTTTTATTTATTTGGATATTTATAATATCAATTATTTTAATATTTCATTAATAAGGTAATTACTACGTCTTCATTGTGTCGTAAATAAATTAAATTATTTAATGTCTAGAAATTATAAATAAAATACCATTATGTAGGAAATATTTTTATATTTCTAATTAATATTTATAGTAGAATTTATATTGTGTGCAACCCTATATTAAAAATGGTTTAGTTATTAAACTTTGAATTTAACTCTTTTAACTCTTCTTTAAAAAAAATAATACTAAATGTCCTAATCTAATCCAAGTGGACCAAATAGGATCATATTTTATTTATTAGGTTGTTTTTGGTCGAATTACACTAATCCAATATAATTACGACATGTGTTAGGGTAATTATGATATCATTTTTACCCTTAATTACCCTATTTACTTTTAACCATGGTAAATAAAAGTCAAAAGTTACTATTCACCAAAAATTATTTTAATCTTATTGAACCAAATTTTACTTACTGATATTAACTATGTCTCTTGGGTTTTTTAAATTCAACTCACAGAAGCAGTAAAATTAAGTTTTATGCAAATTTGCAAATGCTCCTAGAAGGTGGGTAAAAGATGGTAAAAAGTTCTATAAAAATTCATATATCTAATTTTATTATAAAATGACTCCAATGAATTACATTTAACTTATATAGGTATTTTATTTATATTTTTACTTAAAATAAATTTAAATAAAATAAATAAATATTTAAATAAAAAATCAGTTTTAAGTAATAACGCAGTGTTTTCCACTATTCATCAAAAATTGAAAGTTTTTAGAAAAATACTAAAAATTCACCCTAAGATAATTTTGATATTATGGATTCAAAAACGAATTCTATTTTACCAAATTCAAAATATAGAAGTTTCATTTATTAATTTAAAATTAATTCCCATTTTCAAAACCAAAAAGCTGGTTTTTAAAAAGTAAAAACTATCAAAAGATTTACATGTGTTTATGTCAAATTTAAATGTGAAATTACTTAAAATAACCTAAATTGTATTAAATTATAAAAATATAATCTAATTATACTTCCAAACCATTAAAATTTATAATTTAACACTATAAATTATTTTTATTAAAAAAGTTGTTTTTGATTAAAATTTAGTATTTTTCACTATTCACCAAAATATGAAAGTTATCAGAAAAACACCAAAAATGTATCAAAACTAAATTTTTATGTCCTGATTCTAAAATGAAGTTTATTTTGTCAAATTGAATATATAAAAGTGTCTTATATTGGTTTTAAAAAGGGTTCTCCATTAAAAGACGGTAAAATTGCATTTTTTTTGAAAAATACTTCTTTTATCTGAAAAATGAATTTGTTCTTATATTATGTCTAAAAAAAATATGTATGTTAAAATTTTATAGAGTATATAAGATTCAAAATGAAGTTAATATTATTCGTAAACTCTTTTTGAACGACTAGTTTGCTAAGTTGTGGTGTGCTCAAACTCGGTGTTGCGTATAGCACAAGCTATTGAATTACTTTAATGAGATAACATACTATGAAATCTTGGGGTGTTACAATGAATGGGGGTATAATGACCCCTGAATCCCACCTATAATAAGCCCTAGTTTGGCGACCATAACCAAGGGTATATAAATATCACAAAAATGGAAGTAATTGCCCTTTTTATAGTAACCAAGATTGGGAGATAAGATATACCAACCTCAAACAACTCCAAGACATATATATAAAGAAACCAAAATCCATCCCACATGCATACTTAAAGTAAAAATGCTAAAAATACAAAGAAAACTCCAAGTTAAGTATCAAAATAAACCTAAGTAATGACACAGCAACCGTCCCCAATGTCCAAGCTAGTAAGGTCCAGTACAGTCTACGTAATCTCCCTAGAAACCTGAAAATAGTTTTATGTACGTAGGGTGAGCATACAAGTATACTAATTAAGGAGAACTAAAGTCACATGTGCACGAGTGGGAGAAGAATACTAATGCCCCTGTGAGAAAATAGAAAAAACTAACAACCCCTAACAATGAATACTAACCACCCAGCCTCACCAAGGCACGTTCACCAAATAATGCAAGTCAAGTAAAGTAAATTAGTAGGCACATCGATACTTGGGTACCCTGCACCACTTCCCACTAGTTAACTTCTCATACATAATGGTGAATTTCCTAACACTACCACTATCTTCCACAATCCCTACTATCACAACTTGTCTACACACACTTGGGCTACAAACCATACACATCCTGCCCACAGACACCTGGACCACTACCACACTGCAATCCTGCCCACAGACACATAGGCTTCACACATACCACACCCTACCCGAAAACACCTAGGCCTCATCATGAAGACACTTAGGAAACAAACCACCTCTCACACAACCAGTACCATAGATCTCATAAAAAACCTCAAGCCATTATAGCCTAAAATAGGGAGCAGATAAGATCCAAAAACCAATCATTTATCCTCCCACCGGGATTTTGGGAAAAAAACACTCCCCTGTAGAAGTGGGGGCATTCGGCACATAGTTCTCCACATGGGTGGGGTGAATATAGAAAACACAAGGAACTATGAATATTATAGGTACCAAACACTCTACCCAACCTATAGTTTTTCAAAACAAACTACCATCCCACACAAAACCACCCTTTGCCGCCACATCTAAATGCACATATCACCATGAATTATAGTCACTTACGTAAGTTGAAGTATACCCCCCAACTAATTAATTTAACCAATTATCATTATGAATTATCAAATCATTCATTTATTTATTCCATCCCTACCTAGGAAACTAACAAGCACAACATCTACAACTGTTCTCAAAGGCTAAAATCCACTAAACACTCCCCATAACAAAACAGATAGAAAACAACCCACTTTGTTTTTCATCACCTTTTAACACCCATTCGTATTTAGACATTACTAAAATTATTCTTAAAAGTTATCTCACATAATTAATCCACTCACAAACAAAACCAATATCCCCATTATACAACAACACCACACTCAGCACACCCATAAACATGAAATCATGACGCAGCCTAGTCCTACAACACCCACTGCCCAAACACTGCCCAGATGCATCCACACTGCACAACAAGTTCATCCATTCCACAATCAATCAATATCTCAAACTGAGATACCATCACACCATCAGTACCGCCCAATACACACACTCACACCTGTCAAAAAGGGTGAATTCATATTTGGCCAACTGTTCTTTAAATTCCACTTTGATAAGAAGGGGTGATCACACAAGGGTTTTCATCCTGGGGAATCCATTCCATTTAACTGGGTATACATGATTTATCAGATTTATATTTATATTAATTAATCACAAGGAAACAACAACAGTTATAAAGCATCACCCATGTGCAGGCAAAGACCACCACAACCGTGATTTTCAAAAACCACATGGCCTCAACAGATCACATCATCAACCGAAGATAACAAATAAAATGGTTGATCAATATCAAAATATCCCCTATACCCCATTTATTACCTCTCATTATATTTGTTAAATTTGGATTCAACTGTTCTCACAAGGAGGCGTCATTATACCTAACCTGCATGATATACAAATAAAAGAGAGACGAAGGAAAATCCCTACTTGGAACAATAAGCGACCAACGATTCTTCATTATTCCAAAGTAGGGGGTGCATGGGTAGCAGGAAAACTAGATATTGGGGCCATAACATAAGCACATAGCTCATCTATGAAGAAAAGTTCTTCGCACACCAGGGGAAAAGATAAGAAAGGACCTCAGCCTTAGAAAAAGATAGATCTAATATCAATGGAATAGGAAATGGTTCAAAGGATATTAAAGTCAGATCTTGTCCAAGACCACATGGTTGGATTATTTCAAAGTCCCCATAGCATTAAGATATTAAATATATAATTAATATCCTTTGAAATTCCTATAGAAATTCCCAAACAAGGCTTTAAACTCAATTTAAGTCAAATAAAACGTAAAATGGGTGAAACTGGAAAATTTGGGAGAAATTGGGGGAAACTAGAAATTTGTAAAACTGTCAGAAGTGACTCACTATTGGGTGAGTCTCAATGTCACCATTTGGTGATACATCACTCAGTGAGCCACCATTTGGTGATCCACAATTTGGTGAGACACTTTTCGGTGATCCACCATTCGATGTCACCATTCGGTGAGACACCTCTCTGTGATCCATCATTCATTGCCACCATTTGGTGATACACCGCTTGGGGAGCCACCATTTGGTGTCACCGTTCGGTGAGCCACTATTAGGTTTCACCATTCAGTGAGCCACCATTTATTAAGACACCATTTGGTGATCCACCGTTCGATGTCACCATTCGATGAGCCATTATTCAAAAAATTTGATTTTTGGAAAACTCTATAATTAAGCCACTCTTACCTCCCAGAATGCCACAAACACTAGATTTTCACAAGATAATGGACCAGAGGGGTCTGGTTCATTATACCATATGTTACCTATGTGTACTTAATTTATGACTTCCAGCTTGATTTGTCACCTCCTGTATCCCCCGATTTTGTCGACCTACTAATGATCTCCTCTAAAAACCACCATTCATCCAGTGTGAACATAATTCATCCCAAACCTAAGATAAAATTTAATCAGGTCAGTGGGTGCAGTAAGACAGATCAAACTCTATGAGTCCTGGTTTACTCATTGTTGTCCTCCTTAAATTTTGAAAAACCTGACAGTAATCATCATGCATACAGCCCTCCCATGCCTACCAGATAGAGTCACACATGCTCTAATTGATGGGATAACATAAACCCTACAAAAAATTAATAATATCAAGTTATAAATTAAATAAATTAAAAAATAAATATTATTTATTTATGTACTAGCTAATGATTGAACATGCGGTGCTGAACATCAATGGGAATCTGATCACATGTAACTCGTGCTCTAGAAAAATAATTTATCAATATATCACTCTCATGTCCAATAGATATATGTGAAAATATATGAAAAAAAGAAAAAATGATCAAAAAATTGGTATATAAATAAATTAATGATAATTAATGAAAACTAACTAAAATACACAAGTAAACATACATATACATATATGGATCAAAGCTAAGATGTGGATGTCGCTTGGGGATAGGGTCAGGAATCATCAATCTCACAAGACCATGACCCCTCTGAGTCATCACTAAACCTTCAATAGTTTGAGGGTTATATGATCCAACATCATGATTATTATTAGGTAGATCATCCTCCTAGAACTCACAAAATAGATCTGAGTCTATTTGAAAAATGAAATGACAGTTGTTACCAAATAGTTTAAAAATAACTATTATATATAGATATATATTATACATGATTATAACCATCATTTAACTATATAAATATTCATCTTCATCCTCATCTTCATATCTAACAATGTCAATATCTTTATATTCCTCCTCAGTATCATCAATTTTCAAAGGAATTTTAGTTTTTTACTCTCTTGTCATTTCATATTCATTTGTTACATCAATAACATCATCGTCACCATCAACCCTTAACTATGGGGTTTCTTCATTGATATTCACATCTCTTCAGGGAAAAGATGGATTTGGAGTAGTATCTTGAAAATTTTCAATTCCTTTCACTTCAGCAGAACCACATTCACTTTGAATAAATTTATTCTCCTGAGATTTCATTTTTATTATGTTCCACCAATCACTCAACTCTCCTAAAGTAGCACAATATTTTTCATAATAAATTTGATGTACCTAATGAGATAATAAAAATGGTTCATTTACTAAAATAAGGCTTTTATATTTAATATCAACAATTTCATGACTCATATTAACATGAAATCCTCTCTCAGTATCCAACCACTAATATTTAAACATCGTTATATAATTCTATACCAGATAAAACAGTTCGATTATTTCTTTCAGAATGTCATAAAATTAAACTTAAATTTATCTATGATAAGATCCACTAAAAACACCACTATTCATTGTTTTTTCTTATTCCCCATATTCACATGTATGAAATCAAAAATCATTCACCACATATTCATTATAAGATTTAACCATTTTGGATGGTGGGTTACTCAATACACACAATCAATTATCAATTTTATCAGTATGTTGACATACCTAAAATTTTTTAAAACAATAATTAGTATAACAAGTAATAAATTTATTTTATATTTTAAATCATAAATAGTTTATTTTACCAGTTTTTAAAACCAGCAGGAAAAATTGTTTTGTCGATGTTTTTCAAGAATAGTTTTTGTAATTTGTGGAAGCTGTTTCTTGATATGATAATCATATAACCTACATAAAAAATTAATATTAATTTACTGTGACAAAGATTATAGAATAAGTGATAGGATCACTCACGGTAAAAATGGTTTCATTTATTCGTAGTTGATTAGAACATATGTATGAGCTCTATGATGTCAATCATCTTAAATCCATCATTCATAACTCCACCGAAGCCAATTTCAGAATGATTAAAAACTGATAATTGATTGTTCATTTCATCATCAAAATTTTAATCATTATATCCCATGTGGTTATGTTTTTAGGGATTTTCAGATTAAAAATAATGAGAGCATAAAAAAAATTCTCCTATAAATAAGCTTCTGCAATTGATCCTTCAACTGATTCTTTGTTACATAGTTTTTTATTTAATTTCCAAATACATCTCTCAAATGGGTACATCCATTAGAATTTTACCAAATATCCACATTTTCCTTCATGTAGTAAATGTAATATCATATGTTCTATCAAGTCAAAGAAAGTTAGTGGGAATATTTTTTCCAGTTTACAAAAAATTAAAACAACATCGTCTTGAAGTCTACTTAGTGTATCATAGTCTATTGTAACCAGAAAAATGTCTCTAAAAAAAATAAGATATGTCTAGTATCACATCCAAAATCATAGAATTCAACAATCCTCTTAATTCAATCGGTATAAGTCTTTCCATTATAAAATGACAGTCATGAATTTTTAATCTAGTAATATGACCATTTCTAACACATCTGGCCAAATTGAAAACATAACCATATGGAAGTCTCAAATCTATAATCCACAGAAAAAATAATAACCAATTTTATTTGTAAATTGTATAAACTAATTTTGGATTTATTAACTTCTGTGATCTAAAATTTTCAAATAGTTCAAGTTATGGTCACCTGTAAATTTGGGAAAGATATAATCATGTCTTTACATTATATTTGGTATTAACTTGTGTGTCCAAATCTATATAAAATATATTATCAAAATAGTTCTTCTCAATATACATGAAATCCAACATGTGATGGACCAAAAAGTCAGACCAATATGTCAAATCCCAAAAAATGCTCCATTTTATCCAATTATGTTCTTTCCCAAATCCATCAATTTTATATTGGTTTATAGTTGGTCTAAATGTAATGGGAGGTAATAAAGAGGTGAATAATTTTAACTCTATACCTGAGATCATTTTTGGAGGTCCATCTCTTTCAATTGTTCCTTTTCTAAAATGATATTTTTTTCATCTATAAAGGATGATTGGTTGGAAGGAATCTGTTATGACAGTTAAAAAATGAGGTTGTTTTCCATTGACAAGCATAAATGGTTTTCTATATCTCATACAATACGGACATGATTTTGGACCATTTTTACTCTAGTGAGATAACATGTCATATGCTGGGAATTCACTAATTGTCCATATTAATGTAGATTTCAGTAAGAAATTTTGTTTCACACCAACATCATATGTACTAACACCATTACTCCATAATAAATTTAACTCCTAAATCAATGGTTTAAAATAAACATAAACATTATTTTTCGGATGTATTGTAATTAATAAGGCTAAAAAGATATATAGATATTTCATCAACATCCAAGGAGGTAAATTATATAGAGTTATAAATATATTCCAACAATAATACTGACTACCATAAGAACCAAATGGATAGAAACTGTCAATATAAATACCCAATCCCATGTTTTGAGATTCTGAAGAAAAAGACAGATATACTTGGTCAAAAAAATTCCATGAATCGCCATCAGAGAGATGATTTAATCTTTTACCAGTTGAAATATTTGTTTTCTATCATGACATCAATGATGTTGTGTTATGAGATATAAATAAATATTTTAATCTGGGTGTAAGTGGGAAATACCTCAACTGTTTTACAAGAATCAATCCAGACTTCTCTAGTTGAGCATCTTTATACCTCGATTATCCACATGTAGGAAAACTATCCAATGACTCATTTTAACCATAATATATGACGCAATCATTTGATCATGAATGAATCTTCTGATAACCAAGACCCGGATTACAAACTAGCATCTTGCTCTCATAGAAATTTCAGGCAACACATTTCCTTCAGGTAACAGTGTTTTAACCAAATATAATATCTGGTCAAAATAGCTATTTTACATTATATTATCTGATTTAATAGCCATAAATTTTACAACCACTTAAAATTTTCTTATCTTTCAACTAGGATATAAGGCATCCTCAGTGGACCTCAACAACTAAAAAAATTGATATGGTTCCAACTTTGGAGTTAAATCAGTATCATCTGAAGTTTTAGTTTCGTTAAAAGATAGACCTACCACATCATGTACTAAATTTTTAAACCATGATGGATCTAGAACCAAATTATTAGAATCTTCTATATAACTTCATTCACTATATTGATACCAAAAAACATAATCTATTTGAAAACCAAAACACAATATATGACCCCAACATTGTCAAATATTTCAAACTTCCTCAGAAAACATTTTTTACATGGACTATTAATTTTCCCTTATAAAACAAATTCTAGTTTTAATGATGAAAATGATAAGAAAGTTTCAACACCCTAAATATATACGGGATTTATACCAAACCCATTTATATTCTTATGTTGATTTATCAAAGAACGATCATCTAATAATGGTTGTTGTCAACTTTATTATTCCATATTTATCTAAAAAATATAAAATAATTATTTATTTTTTGATTAATTTGAAATAAGAAAAACACAATCCAAAAAAAGAAAAAAAAATTAATTATCCCAAAGTATTCATAATTATTAGTAATTATTCCTAAATATTGAAAATTATTTCTAATTATTTATAATTATTGGTAATTATTTCTAATTATTGGTAATTATTGAAAATAATTTCTAATTATTTCAAATTATTACTAATTATTACTAATGATTACAAGTTATTTCTATTTATTACTAATTACCGCTATTTATTACTAATTATTACTATTTATTACTAATTACCACTATTTATTACTAATTATTACCAATTATTACTAATTTTCACACCTGGGTTTTCATTTCCATCCTTTTTTTAAAAAATATTTTAGTTCTATGTTTTTCTCTCGGGTTCTGGGTGTTCCGGATTTAAATTTGGTGTTTTGGGTGTTCTTGACTTAAATTTAGAGTCTTGGAAGTTTTGGTTGGTTTTGGAATTGTCCATTATTAGTGGGAAGGTATGAGTAGGATGTGGCTTGGAAAATGAGTTTGTAACACTCCTAGTTGGCACCTTTTATGGGTTATGTTTGTTTTATGATTTATTCCCTTGAGTTAGATGAGTTTTGGGGTGAAAAGGGTGATTTTTTAGACCTTTTCGAGGTCATGTGATTAAGGCGCACGATTAGTTTAACCATGCAGTGAGTGTGTAGGGGGTCGCATGGTTTTCACATAGTTTAAGTAATCATGCTGTAACAACCCGAGTCAGGAGCCCCTCCACTGGTGCCTCGTACCCGGTTCACCACATGACATCAAGTGCATTCCCCCGAACACCAGAGGCTACTGACTAGTAGCGAGGGCCTTGGTGAATCGGTGGGAAAACTATGCCCTCATTTGGTAAGGTATACAGCGGAAAAACAATAGCCAATATCGGAAGCAGTAACAACATGCATAACAATAGAAACCAAACAGTGGAAGCAATGAATATATATAGCAATGATGACAATGATGCAGAAGGTACAAGTATCTATGGAAAACAGCAAACACAACAACGTGATGGAATACAATTGGAAACAAAGTGCATAGGAAAAAACAAAATAAACTCCTCAACATCGCAATCCACGGCTCAGTCCCATGCTCCCCATCTCCAGCGCAATCAAGAACCTGAAGTAGAAGGGTGCTTGCCCTTATCTATACCTGCAACAACATAATCTATTTGGGCCCAAAAGCATGGCCCAAACAGGGTGTGAGATACAATCCCAGTAGGCAATCACCCAAAGATTTGTGCCTAACAGTAAATGAATAAAAGGCAAGTAATAAAACAAAAGCAGTAACCAAAAAAGCACAAGCAGCTACAATCCACAGTTCTAGAAAATAAATTACACAAGTAAACAGCCAGCAACAAGAAGAAAACAAGTAACCCTCTGGGTAGCTCTCACATCCTAACCCCTATGGTTCAACCTATAAGTACTAGCAACCCTCTAGGAGGCACACATAGTCTCACCCCTCTGTTTTAGCTATGAAATTAATAGACTCTCTGGGGAAGCACTCACCGTCAATTCCCCATATAGTCTCGTATCGTGCTATAGGCTATCTGGGGAAGCACTCAACGTCTATTCCCCCTGTGGCCCGCGTCGAGGAACTACAAACTCTATGAGGAATCACTCAACGTCAATTCCCTCTATGGTCTTGCATCGTAATTAAAAGACACTCTGGAGAATCCCTTCCATCAATTCTCCATTTGGTCTATTACTCTAGGTTCTCACAGTATTGAGTGAAAGGTAAAACATGCTCAGCGCGCGTGTACATCGTCAAAGTAAACCTCAAGAACTACTTGGCTATCAACTAAGGCTCAGCAGCATAACAAGGTAGCAGTTCTATTGTCCTATGACTAAGCATGGAAACTATAAAAACTCCAAACAGGCAGAACAAGCATAGAAAACATCCAAGGTATAGTAAAGCTACCATAATCACAGGCAAAAAATCTACTCTAGCAATCAAGCAAAGCAGGCAATACAACAAGGGAAAAACAGAAACATGCAATACCCCGTTCAAGGGTATTGGTGGAATTTGCACAAAATATTCATCAACTTTCTACATAAAGTTACAAACCACCTACCTTGATCCTAGGATATTGATATACGTGAAAGACAACGATGAATTCCCCTTATAATGGCGTAGATCTGAGAAAACGCACAAAACGCTCAACCTATGATAACTTGAAAACGAAGAGGAATCATAGAACAAGGCTAAAGCAGAAAGGAGAGCTCACTGCTGTGATTCCAATGCAATAGACCACGTTCAAATTGAAGAATGGACAAAGAGGCGGGATCTCTTCGAAGATCCGGCCATACGGTCACTCTCGGGTGGACGGAATCTGGAGAAGAAGATGAAATCGGGGGTTAGGTGCGACCCCGATCCGTTTAATGAAAAAAGAAAAGTACATGGCGTGTATTTTTAAAGTACAAAGTGTGTAGTGGGTTTTTCCGTACTCCGCTAAAAATAGCCTCCACGTCACCCCTACACACCTTGTGTGTGGCCCGGCACGGCCAGCACACGGCTTCGAGCCGGAGAAGAGTACATAGTGTGTACTCAGAAAGTACATGGCGTGTACTTCGAAAATTTTCAGAAAATTTAATTTTCTTAAAAACTCCAGAAAAAGGAAAAACATACCTGAATGAAGGTTCGGGTTCTTACAAACTTCCCCCCTTAAAGAAATTCATCCCTGAATTTCCCTAAAGAGGTGGAGAAGAAGAAACCCCGAACAGTTCTGGCCACTGCGATCGTACATCGGCCTCCCTCTCCTAGGTCTCGTCCTATACTTGCCCGTGCTTCCATAGCACTCATACCAGAGGAACAGACCACCCACGGAGAACCTTCATACTGCAATCGAAAATCCGGATAGGATGCCCTTCGAACGACGCATCCGCTTCAAGCTTGACCTCCTCAGGCTGAAAGACGTGAGACGGGTCTGAAAAGTAACGTCGGAGTTGAGAGACGTAGAAGACGTCGTGCATGGCCCGATACCTCTGAGGTAGCTATAACCGATAGGCGACCGGACCAACTCTCTCCAAGACCTCAAACGGCCCGACGTACAGTGGTGAAATCTTACCCTGTCTCTGAATCCTCTTGTGTCCTAACCTCGGTGCGACACGCAGGAAAACCTGATCACTGACCTCGAACTCAAGAGGTCGTCTCTGCTGATCAGCATAAGACTTCTATCGAGACTATGCTATATTCATCCTCTTCCTAATCAGCTCTATCTGTTCTGAGGTCTCCTGAACCAGACGAGGTCCCAGCAAAGCTTCCTCTCCTGCCTCTAGCCAGCATAAGGGTGATCCGCATGGCCAACCGTACAAAGCCTCGTATGGTTCCATCTGAATAGTCGCCTAGAAATTGTTATTGTAGGAGAACTCCACCAGAGGGATATGCTTCTCCCAAGAACCGCCACAGCCTAGGATACAAGCTCGAAGCATATCCTCAAGCACCTGGATCGTGTGCTCGGACTGGCCATCAGTCTAGGGATGGTATGCTGTACTCAAAAGTACCTGTGTACCCAAGGCCTTATGAAGTCCTTTCCAGAACTGAGAGGTAAAGCACGCATCCCTGTCTGAAATGATGGAGTGTGGGACTCCATGCAGACGAATGATCTCCCGGATGTAAAGTCATCCCAGATCATCAACACTGAATGTATCCTTAATCAGCAAGAAGTGAGCAACCTTCATAATCCTGTCGACAACAACCCAAACAGAATTGTTCCCTAGAGGTGACCTCGGCAACCCAGTCATGAACTCCATCGCGACATCATTCCATTTCCACTCTGGAATGGGTAACTTCTGTAAAAGGCCTGATGGTCACTGATGCTCTGCCTTCACCTGATGACAAGTAGAACATCTCACGACAAAACCAGCAGCATCCTTTTTCATACCTGGCCACCAGTATTGGCGATGAAGATCCCAATAAATCTTGGTGATGCCAAGATGGACTGCCCAAACTGAGGAATGAAAATCCCGCATCAGCTCCTCGCGTATGTCTGCTGGCACCCATACGCGTCACTGGAAACGCAAGATCTCATCCTCGCCCACTGTCCAGCCAAGAATAGGGTCCTCTCCCGACACACTCTCCTGAAGGACTAAGCCTTCAGAGTCTGATAGCTGTATCATTCATACCCGATCAAGAAGTGTATAGGTAACAACTACAGAAGATAGGAAGGTATGTCCCTATCTGTTGTGCACCTCTAGATGTATCTTAGATAATAGAGCCATCAGCTGCCACTCACTATTTTCCTCCTGAAATTTCTGAATCTGAGTTCTCCTGCTCAACGCATCAGCCACTGTGTTGCCCTTACCCGGCGTATAGGCAAGCTCGAAGTCAAAAGACTGTAGATACTCAACCCACCTGCACTGCCTCAGATTCAAATCACGTTGAGTGAAGATATACTTGAGACTCTTGTGGTCAGTGAAGACCACAAAGTGCTCCCCCAGCAGATAGTGTCTCCAACAGCGTAAGGCATAAACAACAGCTGCCAACTCCAGATCATGCATCGGGTAGTTCCTCTCATGTGGACTCAACTGCCGAGACTCGTACGCAATGACTCCATCCCCCTGCATAAGCACAACTCCCAGCCCGATACCTGAAGCATTACAGTAAATAGTGTAGTTCTTTCCTGGCTCCGGCAAGACTAGTATCGGTGCTGATGTCAACCTCCCTTTCAGCTCCTGAAAGGCTAACTCACAAGAATCTGACCATAAGAAATTTTCCCCCTTCTTGGTCAGGCCTGTCAAAGGTGCTGCTAGATGAGAAAAGTCCTAAATGAAGTGTCTATAGTATCCAGCCAGCCCTAGGAAGCTCTGTACCTCAAAGACGTTCTTTGGATGCTCCCAGGAAACTAGAACTCTCACTTTATCTAGGTCTATAGATACTTCTACCTCTGAGATGACGTGACCCAAGAAGTGAATCTGATCCATCCAGAAGTGGCACTTTAAGAGTTTAGCATAAAGTCGATGCTCTCTCAGTGTACTCAGAACGATCTCAAGATGTGTGGCATGGTCATGTCGAGTGTGAGATTACACCAAGATATCGTCTACGAAGACCACAACGACGGAGTCCAAATAAGGATGGAACACTCAGTTCATTAGTGCCATGAAAACTGTAGGTGAGTTCGTGAGACCGAACGGCATGACTGTATACTCGTATAGACCATACCTGCTCTTGAAGGCTATCATAGGTATATCTGATGGTCTAACGCGCAACTGATGGTAACTGGACCTCAAGTAGATCTTTGAGAACACTCGGGCTCCTCGAATCTGATCGAAAAGTTTATTGATCCTCGGCAAAGGATATCGGTTCTTGACCGTCAACAGGTTCAGCTTCTGATAATCCACACAAAGCCGAAGGGTACTGTCTACCTTCTTCACAAATAGGACAGGTGAACCCCAAGGAGAAGTACTGGGTCAGATGAAACCCTTAGCCTGTAGCTCCTCCAACTGCTTCTTGAGCTCCTGCAACTCAGGTGTGGTCATCCTATAGGGAGGAATGGACACCGGTGTCGCTCCTGGAACGAGATCAATAGAAAATTCTACCTCACGCTCCAGAGGAAAACCTGAAAAGTCATCTGGAAAGACGTCCCTGAAGTGATCCACCACTGGAGAAAAGTCCAACTGTGGAGTCCCCTGGTCATCCAGATAAAGACTAGAAATCTGGTCCATCACCCTTCCTAGCCCATGATGCTCGAGTCCTGCTCGACTCGCCTGAACATCCCATTCGCCTCTATAAAGAAAAGATTCACCCTCTGGTGAGACGAAGCTCACTCTGTGGCGATAGCAGTTGACGACTGTCTGGAAGGGAATCAACCAGTCCATGCTGAGGATGGCATCATATCCTGTCATCTCTAGGACATAGAGATCCTATAAGAAGCGATACCCTGCAACCTCGAGAGGGAACTCTCTACACTGGCGTACACTAGATGTCCTCATCCCCAAGGGTGTGTCTAGTGTCAACGAGTCGGTAGAAGAAAAGATGCAGAGTCCAAGGCTCTCTACAACAGAAACAAAGATAAAGATATGCGTAGCACCAGTATCGAAAAGGGCTGAAGATAAAATTGAGACTACTAAAATCATACCTCGAATAGTAGAAGGGTCAGTATCCTGCTCCTGATAAGTCTTCTCCACAGAGAAAGACTGGGATGTACCATGGCCCAGCGTCCCTGGCTGACCACTCTAAGATGAACCTCCCTGCTGGTGATGAGGAACTAATGGCTAACTGCCACGGCCTCGACCTCCACCTCGGCCTGAATGACCAGAAGAACTCCAGTTCCCCGACTGGTGAGAAACTGGTGGTGCTGCTCCTGAACGAGGAGTCATGGATGAACCCTGGTCACCAACTGATGGTGAGAAAACCTGACAGAAACGCTGAGGGTGACCCATCTTGCCGCAATATCGGCACTCCACAGGGTCCCTCTAGCATTGCGGTCTCATGTTCCCTAACTGGCCACACTGGTAGCATATCACCTGGCTGCCTAATGATGCATCTCGCTTCCTCGGATCACCATGTGTAGGCTATCTACGGCGCTTCTTGTTGTCATCTGGAGGCAAACTGGCTCTGGAAGCAGAACCGGCCTGGCTCGCAGCTCCAGAGTCTCTCAGATTGCGCTCCGCAATCAGTGCCTGGTTGACGATGGAAGTAATGGAAGTCAGCTGGAAGATGTTCACCTACGAGTGGATCTCCCGCCTGAGACCATCCTCAAACTTCCTTGCTAAGAACACCCCACTCCCATCTCGGAGGGGTGTGAAGCACTGCATCTCGGTGAAATGAGCGGAATACTCCATGACAAAAAGAGTACCCTACTCTAAGCTCATGAACTCCCGGGCTCAGTCGGCCCTCAGGGTCTCCGAGTAGAATTAGTCATAGAACATGTGCTGGAACTCCTCCCATGACATAGACTGCTACTGACCCGCCTGTGAGATCACGTCCCACCACCTCTTGACAGAGTCTCAGAGCATGTAGGTGGCGATCTTGACCCGCCTCTCTGGAGGCGTCTCCAGATGCTCGAAGATAGTCAGCAAGGATTCCAACCATGACTCTACAGCCTGAGGTCCTCCTTCCCCCGAGAACGTGGGAGGATGCTGCTACTGAAAAACCCACGTCAAGTCTGCCATAGACGTGGTAGGAGGCAGTGATCCCTAGAAGTCTTGCATCATCCTCATGAAACCTTCCCTGAACTGTGCATCCGTGCCTGCAACTGGTATGATAGCCGGTGCCAAGGCTGGCCCGACTGGAGGATCGGAAGGAAGTCCCTGATCAGCCATATATGGCGTCTGATCACTGCTTGATGACAGACATACGACCAGAGGACATCTCGGAGGCATAGATCTGAAAGATCAAAAGCACACCTTAGATTAGGAAAACAAGGACAGATAACACAAGAGTAAAAAACGGGAATAGGGGAAGAAAAACACACAAGATTTCAAAACACGACTACATGGCGTGTATAAAACCTACACGGTGTGTCTCTTTAAACCACTGACATGGGCATGTACTCCTGCCCTACAAGTCTTGTAACACCTCAACTACACGGCGTGTTGACCCCAACACACGGCATGTACCTGAAAACTATTCCCCTATCTGAGTCTCTTTACACGGCTAACCCACATGGTCCGACTCAACCTGAGACTACACGGCGTGTTCGAAACAAACACGGCGTGTACTAGACAAGGCTTTGGCACCCGTGTTGTTAAGCACACGGTCGTCTACACGGCTGAACCTTACACGGCGTGCTCCGAATAAACACGGCGTGTATAGGCGAAGGTGACACCATCCCGTGTTGTTCATGACACGTACCTGGACAAGACTACACGACGTGTTCCGAACAAACACGGCGTGTGGAAAAGAAGGTAAAGTCAGCCCCTGTTGTTAGTGACACGGCCGGGTACCTGGTCTGCACTACACGGCGTGTTCCCTCTGGACACGGCGTGTTCTATCCGAGCTTCCCCGACCCGTGTTTTTAGTGACACGGCCGGGTACACAGCTCCAAACTTACACGGTGTGTACCTACCGTACATGGCGTGTTCTCGAGGTTACTTTCACGACACCGTGTTCTGTTCACACGGTCAGTGACACGGCCTGAAAACTACATGGTGTGTATACAAAAAGTAAACGCCGTGTATTCTGGGTTATTCTGGGCAGTAGCTCAAAAACTGCACAGAATTCTAGAAACACTAAAAACAAGGGAAAGAGGTGCCAAATTCCGATCCATGAGAGCCCATACTCCCCACGAATCATAGCCTGGAATCTACCATAGTCATATAAAAGAGAAAACAGGATCATGATCCACCAAATTTTGATTAATGAGGGCCCATAAAACCTTTAGAACCAAAATTTGGTGTTCATTTTTAAGCAAGGAACAAAACAAACAGTTTACTAATATGACCGCAGAGAATCTATCAAGCATCTATCACAACAGCACACATAATCTACACAGAGTCTATCACAACAGCATGAAATCGCTAATTCACCCTAGATGGCATGGAAAGAATGCATGACATGTGATTTCTACAAGTGCCTATATGAAGCATGAGATGTAATACCCTCCTCTCATCAGGTTGCAACAGAAATAGAACCAAAGTATCAAAACAATAAGAGCACAGGTCAAGTGAATCACTCTAGGTGAAATCAGATCAACCATAAAATCTCAAAACCAGCAAAAACTGCAATTAACGAGGTATTATGGATTTTCCCTGTACATGGGTTAGCTACTCCCGAGCACAGCTTAATGTCAAGTACCGAATCCGTCCTATCCCTGGATAAAGTCTCCAAATAGCAAGCAAGAGAAAAGAACTCCTTTGATACCACTTTTTAAAGACGTGAGTCTGGAGCCCCTCCACTGGTGCCCCGTACCTGGTTCGCCACATGACCTCAAGCACGTTTCCCCGAATGTCAGAGGCTGCCGACTAGCAGCGAGGGCCTTGGTGAATCGGTGGGGAAACTGTGCCCTCATTCAGTAAGGTATACAGCAGAAAAACAACAGTCAATAGCGGAAGCAATAACAACATGCATAACAACAGAAACCAAACAGCGGAAGCAATGAATATATATAGAAATGATGACAATGATGCAGCAGGTACAAGTATCTATGGAAAACAGAAAACACAACAACATGCTGGAATACAACCGGAAACAAAGTGCAAAGGAAAAACAAAATAAACTCCTCAGCATCGCGAGCCACCGCTCGGTCCCATGCTCCCCAGCTACAGCGCAATCAAGAACCTGAAGTAGAAGGGCGCTTACCCTTATCTATACCTGCAACAACATAGTCTGTTTGGGCCCAAAAGCATGGACCAAACAGGGTGTGAGATACAATCCCAATATGAAATCACCCAAATATTTGTTCCTAACAATCAATGAATACAAGGCAAGTAATAAAATAGAATCACTAACCAGGAAAGCACAAGCAGATACAATCCACAGTTCTAGAAAATAAAGTACACAAGTAAAAAATACAGCAACAAGAAGAAAACAGGTAACCCTCTGGGTAGCCCTCACATCCTAACCCCTATGGTTCAACCTATAAGTACTAGCAACCCTCTAGGAGGCACACACAGTCTCACCCCTCTGGTTCAGCTATGAAATTAATAGACTCTCTGGGGAATCACTCACCGTCAATTTCCCCTATAGTCTCGTATCATGCTAAAGGCTCTCTAGGGAAGCACTCAACGTCTATTCCCCCTGTGGCCCACGTCGAGTAACTACAGACTCTCTGAGTAAGCACTCAATATCAATTCCCCCTCTAGTCTCACATCCTAATTAAAAGACACTCTGGAGAATCCCTTCCATCAATTCTCCCTTTGGTCTACTACTCTAGGTTCTCATAGTCCTGAGTGAAAGGTAAAACATGCTCAGCGCACGTGTACATCATCCAAGTAAACCTCAAGAACTACTTGGCTATCAACTAAGGCTCAGTAGCATAATAAGGTAGCAGTTCCACTATCCTGTGACTAAGCATGGCAACTGGAAAAATGCCAAACAGGCAGAACAAGCATAGAAAACATCCAAGGTACAGTAAAGATACCATAATCATAGTAAAAACATCTACACTAGCAATCAAGAAAAGTAGGAAATACAACAAGGGAAAAACAGGAACATGCAATACCTCGTTCAAGGGTATTAGTAGAATTTGCACAAAATATTCATCAACTTTCTACGAAAAGGCACAAACCACCTACGTCGATCCTAGGAGATCGATATACGTGAACAACGATGACGGATTCCACTTAGAATGACGTAGATCTGAGAAAACGCACAAAACGCTCAACCTACGATAACTTGAAAACGAGGAGGAATCATAGAACAAGGCTAAAGCAGAAAGGAGAGCTCACCGCTGTGATTCCAACACAATCGACCGCGCTCAAATCGAAGAACAGACGAAGAGGATGGAGCTTGTCGAAGATCTGGTCGTACGGTCGCTCTTGGGTGAATGGAATCTAGAGAAGAAGATTAAATCAGGGTTTAGGCGCGACCCCAGTCCTTTTAATGAAAAAAAAGAAAAATACATGGCGTGTATTTTTTAAGTACATGACGTGTAGTGGGTTTTTTTGTACTCCGCTAAAAACGGCCTCTATGTCACCCCTACACACCGTGTGTGTGGCCCGGCATAGCCATCACATGGCTTTGAGTCAGAGAAGAGTACACGGTGTGTACTCAGAAATTACACGGCGTGTACTTCGAAAATTTCCAGAAATTTTAATTTTATTAAAAACTCCAGAAAAAGGAAAAACATACCTGAACGAAGGTCCAGGTTCTTACACATGCAGCCTAAGTGGGTAGCCCATCTAGTACTAGACAATGGATAACTACACGGTTTTCACACGTTTTGTTAAACCATGTGAGCTAACCATGCAACCCACTCAGAAAAGGGTGTTTTGGGATTTTTCACCTTCTTTTTAAATTTAGTATCTTCCTTTAGCCTCCACCATTTGAACCCTATGACTTGGAAACCTCCCACGGTGGTTTTTGGGTCCTCCAACCTCCCCCAAGTTGGATTCAAGTTGATTTCTTAGGGTTCCTTGGGGATTTTCTTGCTTCTTGGAACCTTTGTGGAGTCATTTTGGTTGGGAGTTGTTGAAGCGTAAGTGATTTGAGGTAGGATACCTTTGCATATCTCCTTTAGATTTAATATTACATTGTTTTCATGATTTTAAAACCTTTCTTAGTTTCTAAATAGTGATGTATCATTTTTATAATAATTATTTTATGTGAAATGAGGTGATTTATACTTTTTTTTAATTGTTTGAAATGTTTGGAATGGGTTTTTCACATCAAGTGCTTAATGAAATGCCTAGTTGGCTCTTGTAAACATGTTTTGGAAGTGAAGTGATGTTTTTAGGTTTCTTAAATGAATTTATAAGTGGATTTTGATTTTTAAAATGTCTTGTGTATGGTTATTTATAAAAAGGTTTGAGATGTTAAAGTATCATGAGACCCGACTAGCACTTTTAAAATGGTTTCATTTGGAAAACCCTTTTTGGAAGGAGTCTTTTTCCTTGTTAGTTGACAATGATATGGGAGTTTCCTTGGTTTTGGACTCTACTTATGTTGATTGTTTGAAGGCAGGGGACTACTCCTTGAGGTGGATGGGGTGGTGTCAGTTTTTGTGATATATATATGATGGCATGTATGTGTGGTTTGTTGCTTGGATTTATTTGACACACCCTTTTGTGAACATGAAATTGGAACCTTGCATAACTATGAGGATTTCTAAGATCGATTGCTACAATATTTTAGTTCATGCACTAACTAGTGACCTATATAAGGGGGATATTTATTTATTATTGTTATGGTATCGAGACCCTCGGTTAAGCCAGGTTGGGTTATGATTGAGTGTTTTGGTGTTATGATGTCATTAAATAGGGCATGACTTCTGGATGAGTCACATGTATAATATATTCTAGTTATCCTCTGAGTTCCTAGGTGATCTTGTGCTTCTTTGACATTAGTACCATTATCCCATTACCCCCTCTATGAGACTATATTCCTTGTTCTTAGTTTTGTTATTTTCTTAATGAATTGCAAAAGTGTGGTTTTGTTAAAAAAAGGTTTCAAGAAAGATTTTTTGAAAGAACAACCATTTCCCCCTTTTTTCCCCTTGTATGAAAATTAAAACTTCCCATCGATTCCTTTTCCCCCCTATTCCATATGAACCTAACTCTCCCCCATGAATGGAAGATTTTTTAAAATTATAAGGTCAATGGATTTTGGTTGTATTCTTTAAAATGAAAAGTGGGGAAAACTATGTTTATATAATTTATTTCAAACCTAAAATAAATGTTTCTTTATTTAAATGAAATTTATTAGGAATATATTTATTCAGGCTTACCTACTGAGTTTTAATACTCACACATATAGTTCTTTCTTGTTTTTAGTTTTTGTTGCAAGTTCCATATTGGGTTTGATCGCCTCAGGTGATGGTTGGTTATTGGATGGAGAGTGACCCTCAGGGTCACATGGAGATTTCATAGTTGTTAGGTTTTTTTTTGGGGGGTTTTCTATGTATCTTTGTTTTCTAGTTTATTATATTTTCATTTCAAGTGTAAATGATGCTCATTTTCGTAATCATATTTATTTTGGATGGATCTTTTATTATTTAATTGGTTTTTTTATTTATTATTGGGATAAATCATTCCCTTTAATGTACTCTATTGATGCCATTGGTGCTTGTCACCATTCCGGGAGGATTGAGAACACCTCTTGGACTTTTCCATAAATTGGCTCAGGTGATCAGTTCAGGGTTAACCCGGGTTGGTTCATGAAAAAATGGTATTATAGGAGGTTGTATCTTTATTAGGCCTTTCTTTTAATAGTTCCCATAATTACTTGGGTATGTTAAGGTAGAAGGAGTAGGATTTTCGGGGCTCAACATGTAGGAATGGGAAGGACGTTATGAACCCTTTATCATTCTAATCCTCAGGTTTCCATGGGAAGTTTGGTTTTATTGGTTTCCTTTATTCTTGTGGATTGTTTGGTGTTGGGAAATAAAAAGGAAGTTTGTAAAGTTTCCTTCGTGATCTTATAGGGTTTGGAAAGCCACGTGGACCCGGTGACATAGTCCTAAAGGACTCCCCGTGGTGGTGGCGTGATTGGAATATGGTTTCCAACCATATGGCCAAGTCACCTGTCGACACTTGTTCCCCCTTGTGAGTTGTTTTGGGTCTTCCTTGATTCTGAAAATTGTCTTGAAAACTCTTGTTTTAGAATTTTGAAAAGCTAAATTTAAAGTGGTGATGACTTTTTTTGGAAAGTGGAAAGTGGATTTTCATAATTTACTTTAAGGATTTAGAAAAGTGGGTTTTTGTAAAATTATTTTTTTTGGTGAAATAAAAATGGTTTAATAGGATTGGATTTTTTTAATAAAAATGTGGAGTTTATTGAAATCATTTGGTTGGAAAATATAAATTTGTTTTGAATAGAGTTTTGAAATTAATTCTATAAAAGAAGAAATGAGTTTTTATTCAAATGATTCTTGATAAAATAAGGTTTTCGGAATTAGTGGAAATGTTTTTAATGATATTGATTAGTTTTATTATGATTCATTATTTTGTTCTTGGTTTCTATTTTTAATTTGGTGTGATTTAAAGTTAAATTTTTAGTTTTTTTATTATTTTCCCTTAGTTCACGGCTAGTGCGTGGTTTGGGAAAACTGTGCAGCTTGATCCAGGTAACCATGCGATCTTTGGTTTGATTCTAGTTGAAGGTTCACAACTTACACATGGTTAGTCAAACCATGTTTAAAGCATAGGGGAATCCACTGCCTTGGGACCGAACCATATCACATGGTTGGCACATAGTTTTCTAAATCGTGTGTCCAAACCGTGTAGGTTCCCATGTTGTCCAAGAAGGGGTGCATGGTTGGCACACAGTTTGGTAAACTGTGCGGCCTAACCATTCATAGTTCCCAAGTGTCTTAAAATGTGAAAACTTGGGTTTAATGTTCTATTTTTAAAGTGGAAAATAATTTTTGGTTAGCCTATGGTATTCTTGTGAGAACCCACATGCGAGGATGTTTGTGAAAAGGTGGATGGTTTATGTCATGAGTGGATGGGTACCTGGATTGGTATGGGAATGTGCATGTGTGAGGCTATAATGAATAATATTGGGGATTATCTTACCTTTCAAAATTTTCTTTCTTTTTGAAAAGTGTTTTAAATAGAAAAAGAAAAAATTTAATTTTTTAGTGATCAGTGGTGGTGCAGTTTGTTTTCTTATGCTTTTAGAATGATGTTTCTTATGAATTGTTTAGAGATTGAGAATTCTTGTTGATTGATTTTTATTGATTGAATTCCTTTTTTTTCTTGTTTCTTAGTGTCTACCCCCACAAATATTTAATGGATACTCAAGGTGTAGCTATGGGTGGTGCACCATTAGAAAACTTTCTAGTTGATCAACCCATAGACTATGTTCTTGAATTTTGGAAGTTAAATCCTCCTCTATTTTATGGTCAATTGGATACTCTCGAAGTAGAAGAGTGGATGTGAAATATTTATAGAAACTTCAGTTTACTTGAGTTTCTTCAGTCATTAAAGGTAAATTATTATACCTTTATGATCGAAGGTCCAACCTGGAAATGGTGGAAGTCAGTGTCTCAAAATAAGCCTTGAGAAGATCTTACTTGGGATTTCTTCAAATCTTCATTCATCCAACAATAATTTTCTGAGATGAAGAAGTTGAGGAATAAGGTGGAGATGTGATGTCTTCATCAAGGTGTTGGATCGGTTTTGGAGTTCTGTCGTCTCTTTGTAGATCTTGTTCCATATGATCTGGGGTATGTTGCGAACAATCCCTTGAAGGCTCAACATTTTGAGTATGGGCTCCGTCCTGATATGTAGTTAAAGGTGTCAGTGCTCAACTTACCCTCTTTTTCTAATGTGGTGAGGCAATCCATTCATGTTGAAGTTATTCTTGCAAGAGTGGTTGAGATAGTTGACCTTCCTCCATTATCTATAAATGGTGAAGGGAATTCCAGTAAGAATAATGGGAAGCATCCTGATGCTAGTGGTGATAGTAGGGGAATTAAGAGGCCTTCAGACCTCTCATCAGCCTCTTCAAGGAACAATATCTTAATATTTCATCAGTGTGGTAATCTCAATCACAATAATCCATAATTCATGAGTGCTCCAAGACCCTACCACACCTGTGGATTCTTGGGTCACTTGCAGTGGTTCTGTCGGGGTGCTTCTAGGAAGCAGCGTGAAGCCATATCCAACTCTTCGAAGGACACCCCAGTCCATTCACAGGAGTAGGGCATTTTTCAGGCTTAGATTAGAGTCTCTCTCATTTTAATGTTTCTTTATGTTAATGGTTATATCTGGTGGTGTTTTTTGGTGTTTCATTCTCTTTGAATTGTAAGAATGGATGTTATTACTTTTTTGGGAACTCTTATTTTAATGGAATCATGTTTTCTTTCAGAAACTATGAATTTAATCTATTTTAAAAGGATTTTTCTTTAATGTAAATCTCTTAAATTATTTTCTTGGTAATCAAATATTGTTATATCCTAACTACGGGTCAGTATATGCTTCAAACATTAGGGATCTAGCTATAGGCCTTAGATTGAATCTATTCACACAGTCGGGAAACCTCTAGTAGTGTGGGGATCTTTGGATCAGTTCTTATCTCCTCCATTGGGGAGTGGACAAACTAAATTTTCTTGTTATAGTTTTTTGTATTGTGTAAAGTTGCTCCTTGGGGATCAGTGGGGTTTTGGTTTTCATTTGGATTGGTGTTTCTTTTTTTCCCTCCCCCTCCTCCCCTTGTGGTGGGGTTTTTTGGCCCGTGTGGGAGAGTTCTCATGTCGAATCATGTTAGAGTTTCCATTTTGTCCCATGTTACGGTTCAAGATAGCTGCTTCTTAATGTTGGGGAGACCCACTACAGGTCTCGATGAAGTTTCTTCCAAATTTGACAGTGTTAGTTGCTTCCTAATGGTGGGGAGTCTGTTCCAGCCACCCATGTTGAAAATGAGGTTTAATTTCAGATGTTGGTCTGGTATGAAATAGTTTTAGTTTGTTGCATTGTTTCTATATAGAGGTGTAATTTATATTTCGATTTGTTTTAGGGTTTCTTAGTTTGAGAGGTTGGATTATGTGGATGAAGAAATCCTTAGTATTTGATCGATCAATTGGGAGATGTTGTGGATTTCTAGGGGAATAAAGTGTAATGGTGGGGAGAATTGTCACACATGAGTTTTAATTTATATCCTTTATTTCAAATTATCTTTTGGTCCTTATTTTTTCTCTCAAGTTACGGGTGTTTCAGATTTAACTTTGGTGTTTTGGGTGTTCTTGACTTAAATTTGGAGTCTTGGAAGTTTTGGTTGGTTTTGGCCTTGTCTATTGTTAGAGGGAAGGTATGAGTAGGAGGTTTCTTGGAAAATGATTTTGTAACACTCCTAGTTCCAAATTTTTATGGGGTATGTATGTTGGATGGTTTATTCCCTTGATTTAGATGAGTTTTGGGGTGAAAAGGGTGTTTTGGGGGACTTTTTTTAGGTCGCATAGTTAAGGTGCACAGTTAGTTTAACCATGCAGTAAGTGTGTAGGGGGTCGCACAGTTTGCACACGGTTTTACTAACCATACATCCTAAGTGTGCATCCCATCCAATACTAGACAGTGGAGAATTGTACGATTTTCGCATTTTTTTTAAACCGTGCGAGCTAACCATGCAACCCACTCAGGAAAGGGTATTTTGGGATTTTTATCTTATTTTTAAATGGGGTTTCTTCCCTTAGCCTCCCTCATTCAAACCCTATGACTTGGACGCCTCCCATTATGATTTTTTGGATCCTCCAACCTCCTCCAAGTGGGATTCAAGGTGATTTCTTGGTGATTCTTCACCTGGATCAAAATTTTAGGGCTCCCTTATCCTTCTCATTTTATTTTCTTCCTTTTCCCCCTTCTCCTCTAACCCTATTGGTCATGTTTGGCCAATTTTCATGCATAGGGAGTGAAAATTTGTGGGTTTTCTTTCTTAGGGTTCTTTATGGATTTTCTTGATTCTTAGAACCTTTGTGGAGTCATTTTAATTGGTTGTTGATATATGAAATTATTTGGAGGCCCGATTGGCACTTTTGAAATGGTTTTATTTGGAAAACTCTTCTTAGAAAGAGTAATTTTCCTTGTTGGTTGACGATGATATGGGAGTGTCTGAAGTTTGGGACTCCACTTGTATTGATTGTTTGAAGGCAGGGGAATACTCCTTGAGGTGGTCGAGGTGGTGTCGGTTTGTGTGATATATATATATAATGGCATGTATGTTTGGTTTGTTGTTTGGATTTGTTTAGCACACCCCTTTGTGAACATAACGTGGGAACCTAGCACAGTTATGAAGATTTTTTAGAATGGTTTATGCACTAGTTTAGTCCACGCACTAGATAGTGGCCCATAGTATGAGGATGTTTTATTATTATTACTATGGTATTGGGCCCCTTGGTCAGAACAAGTAGGGGGATAATCGGACGTTTGGGTGTTATGATTTCATCAGGTAGGGCATGCCTTCAGGATGAGTCATATGTATAGTATATTCTGGTTCTCCTCTAAGTTCTTAGGTGGTCCTGTGTTTCTTTGACATTATTATTGTTATCCCATTTCCCTCTCTATAAGAATATATTCCTTGTTCTTAGTTTTGGTATTTTCTGGGTAAATTGTGAATGTGTGGTTTTGTTAAAAAAATTTCAAGAAATATTTTTTGAAAGAACGATTGTTTTCCCTTTTTCCCCTTGTATGAAAATGAACACTTCCAATTAATTACCTTTCCCCCCTCTTCCCTATGAACCTAACTCTCCCCCATGAATGGAAGCTTGTTTTAAATAATGAGGGCAATGGATTATGCTTGTATTCATGAAAATGAAAAGTGTGTAAAAACTATATTTATATAATATATTTCAAACCTGAATTCAATGTTTCTTTATTTATAGGAAATGTATTGGGAATAGATTTATTCAGGCTTACCTACTAAGTTTTAATACTCATACCTATATTTCTTTCTTGTTTTTTGTTTCTATTGCAGGTTTCAGCTCATGTTTGATCACTTTAGGTGATGTTTAGTTATGGGTTAGAGAGTGGGCCTCGAAGTTACATGGAGATTTCATGGTTTTCAAGTTCAAATTTTTTAGGTTTTTCTATGTAGCTTTGTTGTCCAATTTATTGTATTTGCGTTTCAAGTGTAAATGATGCTCAGTTTGGTAATTGTTTTTATTTCGGTATGTTATTTTATTATTATAATTCTTTTATTTATTTATTATTAGTTTAAATCCTTCCCTTTAGTGTACTCTGTTGATTCCCTTAGCGTTTATCGCCAGCCTAGGAGGATCGGTAACGCCTCTCGGGCCTTGCCACGGATCGGCTCGGGTGACCGGTTTGGGGTCAATCTAGTTTGGTTCATGACAATAATTATTACTAATTATCACTAATTATGACTAATTATTACTAATTATCGCTAATTATTTCTATTTATAACTAATAATCGCTATTTATTACTAATTACCGATATTTATTACTAATTATTACTAGTTATTTAATAATTATTACTAGTTATTTAATAATTATTACTAATTATTACTAATTGCCGATATTTATTTTTGATCGCCTCTATTTATTACTATTTATTACTAATTATTACTAATTATTACAAATGATTACTAATTATTACTAATTTTGATTAATTATTACTATTTATTAAAATTTATTACTATTTATTAATATTTATTACTATTTATTAATATTTATTACTATTTATTAATATTTATTACTATTTATTAATATTTATTACTATTTATTAATATTTATTACTAATTATTACTAATTATTACCATTTATTGTTGTTTATTACTAATTACTGCTAATTATTTCTGATTACTTCTAATTACCGCTAATTACTGCTAATTATTACTAATTATTACTAATTATTATTAATTATTCCTAATTACTACTATTAAATTCTAATTACTACTATTTATTACAATTTATTAGTAATTATTACTATTTATTACTAATTATTATTATTTATTACTATTTATTATTATTTATTACTATTTATTATTATTTATTACTATTTATTACTATTTATTTTTATTTATTACTAATTACTATTATTTATTAAGAATTAAAGCTAATTATTACTAATTACCGCTAATTATTACTAATTACCACTAATTATTACTAATTACCGCTAATTATTATAAGTTATGGATAATTACCACTAATTGTCGTTAATTATTACTAATTAAAACTAATTATTACTAATTATTACAAATTATTAATAATTATTACTAATTATTAGTATTTATTACTATTTATTACTATTTATTAATATTTATAAATATTTGTTATTATTTATTACTAATTACTGCTAATTATTACTAATTATTACTAATTACTGCTAATTATCACTAATTACCTCTAATTATTATAATTTATTACTAATTGTTACTATTTATTACTATTTGTTACTATTTATTACTATTAATTACTATTTATTACTAATTACTGCTAATTATTACTAATTAAAGATAATTACTGTTAATTACTGCTAATTACCACAGATTAATGTTAATTATCACTAATTACTGCTAATTATTAATATTTATTACTATTTATTACTATTTATTACTAATTATTACTGTTTATTACTAATTATTACTATTTACCGCTAATTGTTACTATTTTCTGCTAATTATTACTATTTACCACTAATTATTATTAATTGCTAATAATTATTGCTATTTATTACTATTTATTACTATTTATTACTAATTATTACTATTTATTACTATTTATTACTAATTATTACTAATTATTGCTAACTATTACTAATTATTGCTAATTATTAATAATTATTACTATTTATTACTATTTATTACTAACTATTACTATTTATTACTAATTATTACTATTTATTAATATTTATTCCTATTTATTACTAATTACTGCTATTTATTACTAATTACTGCTAATTATTACTAATTACCGCTAATTATTACTAATTACCGCTAATTATTTCAAATTACTGCTGATTACCATAATTATTACTAATTACCACTAATTATTACTAATTATTACTATTTATTACTAATTATTACTAATTGACGCTAATTTTTACTAATTACCACTAATTATTACCAATTATTCTTAATTACAGCTAATTTTTACTAATTACTGCTAATTATTCCTAATTTCCGCTAATTATTACAATTTATTACTATTTATTAACAATGATTTCTAATTAATACTAATTACTACTAATTAATAATAATTAATACTAATTACATGTAACTATCATTAATTAATGATAGTTGAACCAAATTATTACAAATTAATAGTATTTACTTTTAAATAATAAAAAAATCTTAACAAAACAACATATTTGTAAAAATAAATAATGAAAAATAAAACTATTTAATTGTAATTTAATTTAATTGTCGCTAATTAACAATAATTATAACTAATATAAAATAAAATAAAATAACTAAAAAATAAAAGCAATAGATAAGTACCTTAAAACAGAATCTTTCGTACGATGCAAGGCTTGGAAATTGCTCCGATGTAAAATTTTAAACTTTGAAAAAAAAATTAAGAGAAAAATATGAGAGTAGAGAGGGAGAGAGGAGTTAGAGTTGTGAAATGAGAGAAAATCGGACAGGGGTATATCTAGGTTAAATTATTTGCGACGGGATTCCCATCACAAATGCAAACCCCCTATCAATTAGGGGTGGTAGTTAAAAAGGTGTTTGAAATGGGTCCCGTTGCAAATACCTACGTCCCGACATAGTATTTGTGACGGGACTCGTTGCAAATGTTAACCCCTATTAATTATGGGAGGCGATTATTTTCAACGAGTCCCATCGCAAATACTCACCTACCGACATAGTATTTGTGATGAGAGATAAATCTCGTCGCAAATACTAAAAACCACCAAAGGGTATTTGCAACTGATGTAACCACCCATCACAATTACCCTTTCTGCGGTTTGACGTGCACCGCGCACCAAACCTTTTGTGACGGGATCCCAATTCCCATCGCAAATAATTAGTTATTTGCGACGAGACCCTTCCCCATCATAAATAATGTGTTTTACCATACTCCTATCCCTAAATCAACCAGAACTGAATGAATATGAAACTAAAAAAACAATAATAAAGGCACAAAACCAAATCAATGTAACACAAACCAACCAATACAAAACATAACTAAATCATTAATGAACAAAAAATTAATAATACCAAACTGAAATGACTGAAATCTGATGAAACTGAACCAACTTAACTAGAAGCGAAACCAACCTGAAAACAAAAAACCTAAATGTACTAGTCTGAACATGATCCAAAAAAGTAAATAAAAATGAAATAAATCACACGAAAACAAATAAAATTGAATTGAAATAAATCAAATGAAAGCTAACTTAACTAAATAAATATAAAGTAACATATACTAAATTGAATCATATGAGGGATGAAAAAACTAAATCAAATTGAAATGAAAAGTTATAAACAAATATAGGTTAATCAAAATAAATAAATCTGATCTAGAATAAACCAAACTGAATTAAGATGAAAAAAATAAGTCGAACATAATGAAATTGTACGTCATTAATAGAAATTGAATATAATTGAACCAAACTAAATTTAATTGAACCACACTTAACTAAATTGAATTAAAAAGAACTAAATAAAATTATATCATGTAAAACTTAATAGGAACAAGAAGGATCAAAACCAAGCTAACCTTACATACTCTCATGCTAACTAAACATTAACATTCTTCAACCAAATAAACAATAAATCCTATTCTTTCATGTGTCTTTTTAACAAAAACAAACACCTATATTGACTATACACTATCATCAATATAAATCAATGAAAAATTTACCTTGCTTTCCCTATTTTAACCCCTTTCAAATTAAATCATAGAACATATAAAACCAAATAGGAACACATCTAGCATACATTTCACCTTTCTATTTTAGCGTATTATACATGTATTTAATCTTGATTAGTTTTTTTCAATAAAGAAATTCCATTTCCATTATTCAATAGTTACATTTCCCTTATATTCATGGAAATAATATATACAAATAAGAATCCTTAAATTCCACTTTAAGTTAATTTATCAAATCATTATTTAATCAAGTTCTCTTTTAAATTATCAAATCATTATTCAATCATTATTTCAAATCATATTGCATCATAAAGTATATCCATTTGATTTTAGTAATGAAATTCATTATTAATAACCTATTTTCAATTATGGTTTTCTACATTCAATGTCATTATAGAGGGAGGTTTAAAATATTGAAGGACGTGTGCCTTGAGAAAAAATATTTTTCTTGAGCAGAAAGAATAAAGATGGAAGCGTGGTAAATGAACAGACACAACAATATATTTTAAGTTTTATTTTGTTGATTTCAAATTTTAATATCTATTTTGTAACTAAATAGTCCATTTTAATTTGTGATGGTGTTCTTTGGAGGCCCTTGATGAGTATGAAGCTAACAACTTTGGGTCAAATGATCACTTGGTTTAGGTTTTGGGATATGAGAACCATGGTAGAGTACACTATCGACCAGAGAAGAGTATTGTCCTAACTAGATATTGACACACTTTAGGTGCCAGTTCTGGTAGCATCGAGTTGGGAAAATATCATTCATGGGAAGCATAGGCTCAATCCCAGGCAGAAAAGGCTGAAAAATGGTCATATAGGTGCGTGAACGGAGTCAAAGGACCAACGATGAATTTATGAAATTTATGGAAGTATTATGTCCATCACTTCCACCATATATCATTGTGGATTGTGATGTATATATGTCAATGATGCATATGTTATATAGTGCACCGGGAAGTGGTCCTAGTAGTGGTCAGGATGATAACTTTCCTGGCGATGGCGATGGTGATGGTGATGGCGATGATGGTGGTGAGGATGATGGTGAGGATGACGATGAGGATGACGGTGAGGATGATGGTGATGATGGTGATGGTGATGGTGATGAGGGACAGATTGATCCATTATATTTTGACTATGTCACGACCCGCCTTCACCGAAAGGAGGGAAGGGAGAGTAGATTGCCAAGACCTTCCTTCTTTAAGTTGAAGGAGAGATAATGACCCCTGAGTCCTGCCCTCAGTAGACCCCAGAGTGGCGACTAGTACCAAGGGTATAACATTTTCACAATATGGGAGGCATTACCCTTCTTTTAGTTAACCAAGATTGGGAGAAAGAATGATTCAACACCAAACACCACTAATTATAGAAAACTCAAGGTAAAAACCAAACTACATGCATGTTTTAATAATAAAATTGAACAAAGTACAAGGACTCCAAAGTACAATACCCAAAAGTAAAGGAAAAAGGATAAGCGGAATTTGATAGCGACCAACATCAACTCCAACGTCTAGAAAAGTAAGGTCTCACACGGCCTCTGAAGCCCTCCTGGAAACCTAAAAGTAAACGTAGGGTGAGAATACAAAGTATACTCAGTAGGAAAACCTAAAGCTCTCATGCACAAGTGGGGAGAAGTCCTAAAGTCCCATGAGAAGTAGAAGAAACATCATCTATCAAGGAAACTATCATCCCACCTCACCGGACATGCTCACCAAATAACACAAGCAGTAAGGTAATAGTAAGAACAAAACATTTGGGTACCCCACACCATCATTTCCCCCACTAGCTAGCTACTCATCCCTAACAGAAAACGTCATGATGCTACCACGCTCTTCCAGCCCACACACACCTGGGCTTCACAACCACACATCCCTGCCCACACACACCTGGGCCTCACAACCATTCATCCCTGCCCGCACACACCTGGGCCTCATAACCATCCATCCCTACCCGCACACACCTGGGCCTCATCCCAAAGACACCTGGGAAAACAAACCTTCCCAAAGAGACCTGGGCTAACAACACACCAATAAAAACCTAACCGAAGAATCTTGGGTGTAAGGTCACCTCCATCCATCACAGTCGAGGGAAGAGGGAGCAAGAAGGAGAGTAACTAGGGGGAAACACCCTTCCCCATTAAATGGGGTGTCTGACACTAAGTGCCCAACGTGGGTGGGGTGCGACTAAACACAAAAACATACAGTTACACATATCTATACCAACACACAGCTCAACTTATGGCTCCTCAAATAGATACAAGAAGGTGCCCAATCACTACTGCCTCAGAAAACAGGCACACAAAAAACAGTTCCCAGTTTCCCTATTCAAGTTATCATTTCATAACAGTTCAGTATGAGTTAATCCCTTCACTACTGGGCAACTAACAGGAACATTCACAGATGAAATAGCAATAAGGTAGAAAGGGAAAACATCAGTTAATTTAAGCATTCACACCCGGTTCTCTTGTAAAGTCACAACAACTAGGGATCAAGTGAGATCCCTCGAAGTACTGGAAACAAAACAAATCCTGAGACACAGCCCCATGTCCCCAAAATCCAGGAGCCAATGGTTTCTCAAAAATAGAGGATCCCACCCGAATTTTTGTCATAGCAGAGCAACCACACCGCCTCAGATTCACAACCAGAAAAAGTATAACAACAGGGGATCCCATCCCCACCCATATCACCCCAGCAATCTAAGACCCCATCCAAGAAAACCATAAAGTCACCCACAATCGGCCCGTGAAAGAAAACAACCAAACCACTATCACCAAAACAATGCAGGCCCTTGCAGGTATTTTCAGATTTAAAATATTTAACACACTCCATGATTTCAATTCCACTGGGCTTTAACCGGAGTTATCATAGAAAAGGGTTGATCCTGGTGCTTTCAATTTATTTAACAAGTATACGTAATTAACCAATTCCATATTACATTTAATTAAACATCTAGGAGCTCCGAGGTTCATTAGTGCATAGAGAAAGACCACCAACGGCCATGATTTTCAGTGAGCATAGGCCCGTATAATTCACAAGACATATCAACATAAAAGAGTACAGCAGAACATCGATCACAACCCCCCCCCCCTTCCTTCTTTATAGGTCCATTCATTATCTTCATTAAGTTTGATTTCATCAATTTCCACACAGACAAAAGCATACCCGCCCGGCATGATGCACATAAAGGAGAGACAAAGGAGAAAATCCCTACCTGATTGATCTAAGGATCGTCGTTAAGTCCTCACGTGGAAACTGGAAAAGAGAAGTAGCAGGAACTCCATGAAACGCGATCAAGGAAAACTTTTCGGGGGTACAACTCGTCCGGAGGAAGGTTATTCTAAGAACAGGGTGATAGAGAAAAAGGAACCTAGGGAGAAGAGAAGCTTTAGGTTATAAAGGCTAAGATACAGCATCCCTGGGATGATTAAGATATGGAGAAAAACTCGAAACCACGGAAGAATCATGATCGTGGGTTGACCATGTGGTTGGGCCACCCCACACGTCCAACTTATAAGGTCCCCACCCTTCAGGGTGGTTAAAACTGATGAACACCTCTTTAACCAAGGAAATACTCCTCATAGGATGCGGTAGAGGAATTTCTGGAAACGCGGTTAAAGGCATGACCAAAACTCATGGTTTTCCATTTAAGGAGGTTACCTCACCAATAATTTAATTTAAATACCATTAATGGGATTTAAAATAGGCTTAAAGGGGTCAAAACATGGTTTACAAACCAATTCACACAAAAAGGATGCGCTACTGGAAAACTCATGGAGAGGTCACTGGTAGGCTAGGTCTACTGGTAGACCAAGCTACCCATTGGCCGAGGCTACCGGTCGGCCAAGCTACCGGTAGGACGAGGCTACCGGTCGGCCGGGCTACCAGTCGGCCGGGCTACCGGTTGGCCGAGGCTACCGGTAGGCCGAGCTACCGATAGGCCGAGGCTACCATTAGGAGTCTTAGAACACCCCAAACATCATATTTTCACCATGTAATGGACCCTAAAACCTCGAGTAATTACATCAGATACTTCTCAAACTATTCTTGTCCCCGAGAATATAAGAACAGACCACAATGGAGAAAAGTGGGGTCCAAACAACCACCCTCTAAAGATAATTCTCATGGAAAAACCCTTGAGTTGTTCTAAAGCTCGAACCGAACCCCCCTACATCCAGGAATACTCTCCCAAGAGTTATCAACCAAAAAAATTCGCAACAAGCATAGGGATCACATTGCCCAACACCAGAGTGATGGAGTCCCTTCCTACATGTTAGGATATTATCCGCTTTGGGCGGTACTGACTCGCCCGCACGGGTTTAATCGCACCCACATTAATGCGTCCTGATTAGCAGTCAGGGAACAAATCATCTAATAGCTAAGCAAAACAATCATTTCATATATTAAATCACAAGGTAAAACATCTCAACAAAACTCAGAACAAAAACAACAATAAGGAAGTCAAAACAGCTTTGGGTACTGAACGTGTTACTGGGCCTCCCGCTCCCAAGTGCTCTCCTCCAGGCCACCATGCCTCCACAACACACGAACCAAGGGGATGGTTCTTCCACAAAGCACTTTCTCTTTACAATCCTCTATCTTGATCAGTCGTTCTATGAAGGTCGCATCGTTTTTGACATCTAACTCTCCCCAATCGATGACGTGGAAGTCATCGTGTAGATATCGACGAAGCTGGGAGACATAGAAAACGTTGTGAACTTTCTCTAGCTGAGGTGGAAACACCAGCTGATACGCCACCTCACCAACTCATCCCAACACCTTGAAAGGTCCGATGAACCTAGCGGAGAGCTTACTCCCCTTCCCAAACCTTTGTTGCCCACGTCGAGGGAAAACCTTCAAGAACACATGATTTCCAACCTCCAACTCCAAGGGCCTCCTCTTATGATCGGCATAAGACTTCTACCGGTCTTGGGCTGCCTTCATCCTCTCACGCACGAGCTGAACCTTCTCAGTGGTGCCCTACACCACTTCTGGCCCAAGAACAGCTACATCCCCAATCTCTATCCAGCAAACAGGTGAACGACACGGCCTTCCATACAAGGCCTCAAACGGTGTCATGCCAATAGTGGAGTGTAAGCTATTGTTATAAGCAAACTTCACGAGAGGAAAGTGTCGTACCCATGATCCCCAAAAATCCAGAACACATGACCGTAGAATGTCTTCCAACGTCTGGATCATTCATTCTATTTGACCATCTGTCTTAGGGTGGAAAGCAGCGCTAAGGCGTAGCTGGGTGCCAAAGGCATGCTGTAATCCCCTCCAGAATCGTGAGGTAAACCGTGTGTCTCGATCGGAGATAATAGATCTCGGAATCCCGTGCAACCGCACCACCTCATCGACGTACCTCTAGGCTAAGGTGCTCACCAGGCTCGACTCCTTAATCTCAAAGAAGTGTTCTGATTTTGTCAACCGATCCACCACTACCCAGATGGCATCATAGCCTCCCTGAGCCCTGGGTAGCCCTGTGATGAAGTCCATAGAGAATGTCATCCCACTACCACTCGGGAACATCTAAAGGCTATAGCAGCACTCCAAGAAAATGGTGTTCAGCCTTCACTTGCTAACACACCAGGAACTTAGCCACAAACTCTGCCACCGCCTGCTTTACCCCGGGCCACCAAAACTGTCCCCTCCGGCCTTGGTACATCTTTGAGACCCCAGGATGTACTGCTAAATCCGATCCATGGAAATCACGGAGAACCCCTTTACGCATCATCTCCGGAATAAAAATCCTTCCACGGAAAAGCATCTGATGCTGACCATCCTCCAACCATCCCTCAGGAGAATTTCCCTGATAAACACAATCTCGCATCACTTCCACCACCGAGTCCCCCCACTGAGACTCTTCCACCTACACCACTAAAGAGGAAACTACAGTCATCTGAAACAGACATCCTCTTCCACCTTCCACCCTTGCATCCAAATGAAAGGCCTCTAACTCTTCCATCGCTCTCCAAGCATCTGCAGATTCCCGAACTACTTCCTTCTGTGATTTCCTACTCAGGGCATTAGCCACAACATTACCCTTGCCCTCAGTATAAGAGATCTCGAAGTCGTAGTCTTGGAGGAACTCAACCCATCTCCGCTGCTGCAAGTTCAGATCCCACTGGGAAAATACATAATGAAAGATCTTGTGATCTGAGAAGACCACAAAGCGCTCTCCGATGAGATAATGCCGCCAAAACTTCAATGCGAACACCACGGCCGCAAGCTCCAGATCGTGGGTGGCATAGTTACATTCATGAGGACATAACTACCTAGACCCATAAGAGATCACTCCTCACTGCTGCATCAGCACACATCCCAACCCAAGGACAGAAGCATCACAGAACACTTCAAACAACACCCCTTCCTCTGGTAATCTGAGTACTGGAGCACTAACCAGCTTCTCCTTTAGGTAGCCAAAAGCTGTCTGGCACTGGTCGCTCCACACGAAGGCATGGTCCTTCCTAGTCAAAGCTATCAACGGAGTTGCAAATCGAGAGAAGTCGGGCACAAACCTCCAGTAATATCCTGCCAAACCCAGGAAACTACGAACTTCCACCACATTCTTGGGTGTTTCCCATGAAACGACTGCCTCGACCTTCGACGGGTCTACTGTTATTCCCTTTTGAGACACTACGTATCCAAGGAAATGTACTTATCGCATTAAGAACTTGCACTTAGATAGTTTCCCATAAATATGGTGGTGTCGAAGGACTCCCAAAACTGCCCTAAGATGCCCAACATGCTCTTCCTCTGATCTTGAGTAGATAAGGATGTCGTCGATGAACACCACAACGAACTAGTCCAGAAACTCTCGGAAGACAGAGTTCATGAGGTTTATGAACATAGATGGTGCATTTGTAACGCCAAACAGCATGACCACGAACTCAAAGTGGCCATATCTGCATCTAAAATCTGTCTTCAGTATATCACCTTCCTTCACTCTCAATTGGTGGTATCCAGACCGCAGATCGATCTTAGAGAACAAACTTGCTCCCCTGAACTGGTCAAAAATATCATCTATCCTCGAGAGGGTGTAACAATTCTTGACCGTCACCTGATTCAACCTCTGGTAGTCTATGCACAGTCATAGACTACCATCTGCCTTCTTTACGAACAAAACTGGAGCACCCCATGGAGAAATGCTGGGTTGAACAAAGCCTTTCTCCAACAGATCATCAATCTGAATCTGAAACTCCCACAACTCAGAAGGTGCCATATGATAAGGATCCATCGAGATCGGGTGGGCACCAGGCTGTAAGTATATCCCAAACTCAACGTCACGTTGAGGGGGTAGAGTCACAACCTCATCGGGAAAGACATCAGGGAATTCCCTTACGACCCCTGGGACATCCATCATTCCTGCGTCCGCCGAATCCACTGACACCCCATCCATCATAGAAAGGAGTGGCCCCACGTGTCGACTCCCCACCTGATAACTCCGCTCCCCAACAAAATCTACATGTCGTCCATCCTCATTGGAGAATTCAATCATTCTACGATAGCAGTCGATGATGGCATGCATGGAGAATAACCATTCAATGCCTAGAATGACATCGTATTGTTGCATCTGCAATGAAATAAGGTCTCCACTATACTGATGTGGTCCCAACATCAGTCTACATCCCTGGAAAAAAGTAAGATACACTGGTCTGACCCCCAACTGGTGTTCTCAACACTAGGGGCACAAAAGTCTCTCAGTATCCAGACCCAGAGCATGGGATAATTCGGGTGTAACAAAGGAGTGCGAAGCTCCCGAATCAAACAAGGTGTAAACAAGAGTGCTGAATAAATTGATCGTACCTCGAACGACCTCTGTTCCTGACGGAGCTACTAACTCTGCGGCGTGCAACTTTCCACGCCCAGCTCCTCTGCCTCGCTATTGTCGACCACCTTCCCGACCATGCCCTGGTCGAGGTCCCTGAGGATCACCCTAGTGTCGTTCACCTCCCGCAAGTTCATCCCTCGGAGGGCCAGGGTTCTGCTGCTGCTGCTGGAAAGGCCTTTTCGGTAACGGATGCTGCTGAGGTGGGTGCTGAAACTGACCACCTCCACCATATGGAGCTTGAGTCAGACACCTACTCTGGACGTGCTTGAAAACTCCACAATATAAACGCTTTGGTCCTGGCCCTGTGGAAAAGGGGTGAGGTCCAGAATCTCGGGACTGGAACTGATGAGGCCTAAACCCTGCTTGTCGAAACCTGGAAGGCCCTTTCGCTGGATACCTGCTGTTGACCGCCTTCCCATTTGATGAACTCAGTTGGTTCCCTTATCGTGGTGTGCCTCCCTTAGAGTGCATCCTCTCTACTATCTCGGCCTTCTTCTGTACTGCTAGGTACGTCGGAAGAGTGAAGGGGGTGACAGTGTACTGAAGAGAAGGACAGAGTTCCTCCTCTAACCGTATTGCCTGAGACTCCTTATCCGAAAAGAGATCTGGGGAAAAGCACAAGAGATATTTGAACTTGATCCCCAGCTCCCTCACTAACATGATTACCTACTAAAGGGAGAGAAATTCCTGTCTCTTCTCAGCCTTCTCCGTAGAGGAGAGGAACTCCTCACAAAATTCATTCTCAAAACTGGACCATGAAACCTATGCCTCTATCTTCTCTCCCAGGAAAAGTGTCCACCACTGACGTGCTACTCCTCTCAGCTGACTGACGGCCAAAGGAACCCAGTAATCCCTCAGAGCACGGATCAAATAGAAGGTGATGGCTAGCTCCTCAAGCCATCCCTCTGTTACTGAGTCAAAAATGATGACGTCGTACTTCTCAAGGGTTTGTTGCTGGAAGGATCACAGAGTCCTCTGCCACAATTCATCCTCTTCATCTCAGTTAATCCTCTGTTGGTCAACTTCCACGATCCACTGGGTCTCAACTGCCCGAGTCGCTGGTGGATAACGTCCGGGTGCCATAGCTGCAAGGTAAACAAATAATGCCTAATCCCGAGTAGCAAGGGAATTATTATTATTATTATTAAATTTTTTTCTCCCCAAAGTGCCCCAAATCAATTTAAAAAACACACAGTATGATGCATGTACCTTCCCTAGGGTCTCTACCCTATAATAAATGTAGTCTCACTTGGTCATTTGATAGGCTCAGTGTCCTTGCATCGAATCACGGGGGGCCCTAAAATCCTGTGTCCTAGTCGGTCCTCCCTGGTCTATTTCATGAACCAAGATCACCTAACATTGTTGCCCTACCATCCCATGCAATCCTAACTATGCCTAACTCTAGACTCCATCCTATCCCTCAACCTCGCCTCTGATACCATTCTTCCATGACCCAACTTCACCAAAAGGAGGTAAGGGAAAGCAGATTGCCAAGCCCTTCCTTATTTAAGTTGAAGGAGAGATAATGACCCTCAAGTCCTGCCCCCTGTAGGACCCGGAGTGGCGAATAGCACCAAGGGTATAACATTTTCACAATATGGGAGGCATTACCCTTCTTTTAGTTAACCAATATTGGGAGAAAGAATGAGTCAACACCAAACACCGCCAAGTATAGAAAGCTCAAGGTAAAAACCAAACTACATGCATGTTTTAATAATAAAACTGAACAACGTACAAGGACTCCAAAGAACAATACCCAACAGTAAAGGAAAAAGTCTAAGCAGAATCCGACAGCGTCCAACAGCAACTCCAACATCCAGACTAGTAAGGTCCTGCATGGCCTCCGAAGCCCTCCTGGAAACCTAAAAGTAAACGTAGGGTGAACATACAAAGTATAATCAGTAGGAAAATCTAAAGCTCTCGTGCACAAGTGGGGAGACGTCCTAAAGTCCTGTGAGAAGCAGAATAAACATCATATATCAAGGAAACTATCATCCCACCTCACCGTCCATGCTCACCAAATAACACAAGCAGTAAGGTTATAGTAAGAACAAAACATTTGGGTACCCCGCACCACAATTTCCCCCACTAGCTAGCTGCTCATCCCTAACGGCAAACGTCCTGACGCTACCACGCTCTTCCTACCCACACACACCTGGGCCTCACAACCACACATCCCTGCCCACACACACATGGGCCTCACAACCATCCATCCCTACCCGCACACACTTGGGCCTCATAACCATCCATCCATACCCACACACACCTGGGCCTCATCCCAAAGACACCTGGGAAAATAAACCTTCTCGAAGAGTCTTGGTCTAACAACACACCAATCGAAACCTACCCGAAGAATATTGGGTGTAAGGTCACCTCCAGCCATCACAGCCGAGGGAAGAGGGAGCAGGAAGGAGAGTAATTAGGGGGAAACACCATTCCCCATGAAATGGGGTGTCTGAAACTAAGTGCCCAACGTGGGTGGGGTGCGACTAAACACAAAAAAAATACAGTTACACATATATATACCAACAAACTACTCAACCTATGGCTCCTCAAACAGATACAAGTAGGTGCTCAAGCACTGTTGCCTCAGAAAACAGGCACACAACAAATAGTTCCCAGTTTCCCTATTCAAGTTATCATTTCATAACAATTCAGTATGAGTTAATCCCTTCACTACTGGGAAACTAACAGGCACATTCGCAGATAAAATAGAAATAAGGAAGAAAGGGAAAACATCGGTTAATTTAAGCATTCACACTCGGTTCTCTTGTAAAGTCACAACAACTAGGGATCAAGTGAGATCCCTTGAAGTACTGGAAATAAAACAAACCCTGAGACACATCCTCGTATCCCCAAAATCCTTGAGCCAATGGTTTCTCAATAATAGAGGATCACACCCAAATTTGTGTCACAGCAGAGCAACCACAAAGCCTCAGATTCACAACCAGTGAAAGTATAACAACAGGGGATCCCATCCCCACCCATATCACCCCAGCAATCTAAGCCCCCATCCAAGAAAACCATAAAGTCATCTGCAATCGGCCCGTGAAAGAAAACAACCAAACCACTACCACCAATACAATGCAAGACCTTGTAGGTATTTTTAGATTTACAAGATTTAACACACTCCATGATTTCAATTCCACTGGTCTTTAACCGGAGTTATCACAGAAAAGGGTCAATCCTGGTGCTTTCAATTTATTTAACGAGTATACGTAATTAACCAATTCCATGTTACATTTAATTAAACATCCAGGAGCTCCAAGTTTGATTAGTGCATAGAGAAATACCACCAACGGCCATGATTTTTAGTGAGCATAGGCCCGTATAATTCACAACACATATCAACATAAAAGAGTATAGCAGAACATCGATCACAACCCCCCCTTCCTTCTTTAGAGGTCCATTCATTATCTTCATTAAGTTTGATTTCATCAATTTACAGAGAGACAAAAGCATACCCACCCAGTATGATGCACATAAAGGAGAGACAAAGGAGAAAATCCCTACCTGATTGATATAAGGATCGACATTAAGTCCTCGCGTGGAAATTGGAACACAGAAGTAGCAGGAACTCCATGGAACGCGATCAAGGAAAACTTCGCGGGGGTACAACTCATCCAGAGGAAGGGTATTCGGAGCGCGGGGTGATAGAGAAAAATGAACCTAGGTAGAAGTGAAGATTTAGGTTATAAAGGCTAAGATACAGCATCCCCAAGAAGGTTAAGATATGGAGAAAAACTTGAAACCACGGAAGAAGCAGGATCGTGGGTTGACCACGTGGTTGGGCCACCCCACATGTCCAACTTATAAGTTCCCCGCCCTTCGAGGCGGTTAAAACCGACGCACACCTCCTTAACCAAGTAAATTCTCCTTATAGGATGTAGTAGAGGCGTTTCTAAAAATGCGGTTAAAGGCATGACCAAAACGCATGGTTTTCCATTTAAGGAGGGTACCTCACCAATCATTTAATTTAAATACCATTAATGGGATTTAAAACAGTCTTAAAGGGGTCACAACATGGTTTAGAAACCAATTCACGCAAAAAGGAGGCGCTACTAGAAAACCCGTGGATAGGTCACTGGTAGGCTAGGCCTACCGGTAGACCAAGCTACCGATTGGCCGAGGCTACCGGTAGGCGGAGGCTACCGGTCGGCCGAGCTACCGATCGGCCGAGCTACCGGTAGGCCGAGCTACCGGTAGGCCGAGCTACCGGTAGGCCGATCTACCGGTAGGCCGAGCTACCGGTAGGCCGAGCTACCGGTAGGCCGAGCTACCGGTAGGCCGAGGCTACCCGTAGGCTGAGCTACGGGTAGGCCAAGCTACTGGTAGGCTGAGCTACCGGTAGGTCGAGCTACCTGTAGGCCGAGCTACCGGTAGGCCGAGCTACCGGTAGGCTCAGCTACCGGTAGGCCGAGGCTACTATTAGGAGTCTTAGAACACCCCAAACATCATATTTTCACCATGTAATGGACCCCAAAACCCCGGTCCATTACAGACTAATATTTATGACAGTTGATTATTAGTTCTAAATGAATATATGTGATGTTTTGAATGTGTGTTATCACTAATTGAATGCATTAATCTGTTTTTTATGTTAACATTACTTTTATATTGGTTGGTGATGTTTATTTTCAAGTAATTTATCAAGATGGGGTGATTTTGTGGATTTTGGTGGCTTTTTGGGCAAGTTCTGGTGGTTGTTTCAGGTTTTGGGTGGGGGAGTTTCAATTATGGTTGTTGTCTAGGCTGAGTGGGGGTGCTGCAACCTAGGGGATTAAGGGGGGTCTATACCAACAGTTTCAAAATAGTTAATATAGGGATATACCAATGGTTATTTTAGAACCATTAGTATAGTTTTAAACCAATGGTTCCTACCTAACTGTTGGATAAAATATAATATTATAGTCCTATTCCAATAGTTCACTAAGAACCATTATTATATCCCTTTCCCAACAACATATGAACCAACGATTTGGAGAACCATTGGTATAGGCTATGCCAATGGTTCTCCAACCTATACCAATGGTTTTGAACTATTTTTATAGCCAATAATTGTAGTAGTGATACACACTTGGAGTCATACCGGTCACACCACTTGTTAGATTGAAGTATGACTAATTATTAAACTTCAAAAATGACTTCTGGATTGTTTTTCTAAAGTATCAAAACAATCTGAATGTATTTTCTTAGTTTTGAGTATTTGATGTATATATTTGAATTAAATTTTAAATTATAAACTAAAAAAATATAGTTCAAGTCATACCAATAACATTATGTATTGGATTGAGGTATGGATGATTGAGTATGTGATGTCTGTTTTTCTTTCAGTTATCTTCAACAAGAAAGAAAAGATAAAACATGTTCCATTTGGATGGAAGAGGAAACCCCATGCTGCCTGAAACACTTCACATTTCAGGCAGCATGGGGTATCCTCTTCCATCCAAAAGAAACATGTTCTCTCTTTTCTATCTTCTTGGATATTTTTGAAAGAAAAATATGACTTCCCAAAAGATTTGTGAAAAAATATATAATTATTAGATAAAAATGATAAGAAAATTAACTTAAAATAGTAGATAAAAGGATGAAAAAAATAACAAAATAATTATTATGAATTCACCTTTTCATGATGTTTGTATAAATTCTTGACCCATTTCCTTGTCTTTATTATCTCAGTTTCAGCCTAGAAGTCTAATCTCTCACGAGAACAAGTAACTTTGAACAAACCACCTCAACTCAAGAAAAAGAATCCATCAGTATAAAAAAACAATTATTATATTAATAATAATATAAAGAAATAAATTAAACATAAATATAAAATAATACATTAATAAAATGTCAGTTTTAAACTGAAACCACACAATTTCAGTCATACTAAGTACACTGTGTATCAGATTTAGGTATGGTTGATTCCTATACATCAAAATTGAATTATAGATCGTTGACTTAATGTTTGAAAACAATCCAATATTTTTTTATCATTTTTGACTATTTGACATGGATTTTAAACTAAAATGGAACATTTATATTGAAAACATGTACTTCATCTCTATGGAATCCCACCTTTTATTCACATAAACTTTTCATTACTTTATACAAAATAAAGGATCTTTTAAAGTTTAGTTTCTTCAAAAAAAGGTAAATAATACATGAAAATTTAAAAAATTATTCTAATACACTTGAAAGTATTCATAATAGGTTCATACTAAGTAAAATTACTATATCTCATAACTTGGGGACATGCATCAAAAGAAAGGTTGATCATAAGGCCCAGTAAGTGAAAGAAAGGGAAACAGTTTACATGTGATCATGAGAATTATCAATAAAAACTTGAGAAATATAATAAAAGAATGAGAAAGAGGCAAATAAAAATAATAATAACATGAATAATAACTTGGAAAAGTGTCTAAAACATTTAAATGATACATTCATAAACATATCACCAAGGTTTTTCACTGAGGTGTTGTAAAAATTACCAAGGTTATTCACTAAGGTATTGTAAAACTTTTCATCTCTAGAGATTAAATTTTTTACCTAATGCATTGGAGAACTATAAGGGAACTCCCTTAATATGTATTAATTAATGTTATCCACAAATATCATAATAAAACATTTCATAAATAACTTATGGAGAATAAAGTAAATGGGTTTTATATAAAAATCACGGTGTTTTAAAAACATGCTTAAAAATGATAATTATTTCATTTATAAACCACATAAATGGAATGAGGCTTTAATGTATGTAAATTCTAGAAAAAATAATTTTTACATCTTGGTGAATATCCCAAGAAAATAAATAGGTTTGGGTATTCACATAAATAAAATAAAATAATTTCTTGAGAAAAAGAGAGAAATTTTGAGATGAAAATTCAGCAACATAACAGGTAAGAAACATGGTTTTAGAAAACATTAAAAAGAGAGGGTAAAAGGGTATCTATTTCATAAAAGAAACTTAATAAATAAAATTGATAGAATAAAATGAATAGAAGAACATTTTATAGAAATTTTAAGGACATACCACATAAAAAGAAAACTTTAAAGGAAAATAGAAGTTGGGATTTCCCTTACCTTGAAGAGTAACTCCTAAAACTAGAATATTGGGACCTTGGGAGCTTGAGGACACCTTTTGAGGACTACTTGTGCAGTAAAACTATGATATTTTCATGTAGGATTAATTTGGAATGAAATCTAATGGATAAATGGGTGGGTATTTATAGCAAAAGTGAGGGATTTTTTTATTGATTTCCTTGGAAACCTTGGTAGTGGTATTTGCAAAACCATGGGTTTTACCATGGTATTTTCTCATGGTATTGGTCACTTGGGACACCTAATAATTTATTATAATCCAAAAGATTCAACCATAATTTTATATTACTTATTACATCATCACGATTTCATTAAACATACCAAAAACTCAAAACTATATTTTTTCTATTCACCGAAAAACAAAATATTTTAGAAAATTCTCATAAATTCACCCTAACCTAATTTAAACATGATGATTTCAAAAATTATGATTTCAAAAATTATGTTTATTTTATCATAATAATTCTCTAATTATGAGAAATTTATTTTTTAAATATAAAAATTCTTATTTATTAAAAATAATAGCAGATAGAAAATGCATAGTGAAATTTCTGACACTTGAAAAAAATAAAATTATTTTCTCATATAAATCTAAATAAAAGTGTTTTATCATACTATTTAATTAAAATAAAAAATATTAATAATACATTAATTTATTATAATAATTATATCTTTTCTGAAAAGTACAATTTCTGACTGAAAAATCAATGTATCAAATTTGTCATGTTTTTAAGAAAAACTAAACTCAAAATGGAATTGATTAAACAATAATTTTATTTATACAAAGGTATTATACAATAAGTAACTAATACCTCGATACATAAAACCTTATAACACCCAAATATGACCTAAGGGTGAGGTGTGTGATGGTGATAAACTCATGGGGCGGCTCAGCTAACATCGCCCGAGTGGTAATTTCCACTAACTTGAACTTCTCTCGTAGGTGATTTTGTTAAAGCTTGACATATTGAAGCTCAGATTGGGATTGGTCAAGAGTGAATCCCGATGATTCTACCTCCCTCCCAAGTTATGAAAAATGGGCTTCATACAACATGACTCTACTAGATGAGGCAATCAACTCTTTTCTGTATTAATTTTCCTTTATCATTTCTACTTATAAACAATAATTATAACCTTAAAATCATTATTAAGAGTATAGTTTCCAAAGGTCATATTGAAAAATGGTCATAATTGATCAATGACCATATAATGGTTGAAACATGATGGTCACATTTCAATTATACTCACTTCATTATTAAAGGTATATAGTTTTGATGAGTATAAAATAATATAACACACATTTTTAGGAAAAAAATATTATTCGAAAATTTTGGGTCATTACATTCTTCCCCCTTAATAAATTTCATCTCTGAAATTACAACTTATTTCCTCAGTTGAGAAAATGTGTGGGTACTTTTTCCTCATTGTCTCCTTTGGTTCCTACATGGCTTCTTCATATTTTTGGTTCCTCCACAACACTTTAATGAGGTGGGTAGTCTTATTGCATAGAACCTTGTCTTTGCAGTCCGATATCTACACCAGCTACTCCTCATAAGAGAGTTAATGTTCTATTTGTACCGCTTTAGGATTCTATACATGTGAAGGATCAAATATTTACTTCCTTAAGAGAGATTCATGTAAAACATCATGAACTTGAGCTAGATTTAGAGGAAGTGCAAGCTGATAGACCACTACTTCTATTCAATCAAGGATTGCATAGGGGACAATGTATCTAGGGATGAGCTTCCCTTTCTTTCCAAACCGTATGACTCTCTTCCAAGGTGAAATTTGAAGGAATAATTTTTTTCCAACATCAAACTCCAAGTTCCTTTAATGGTTGTCAGCATAACTCTTATATCGACTCTAAGCATCCTTTATGTATTGTTGGATGACATGATCCTTTTTTATCATCTCTTATATAATATCAGGTCCAAGAATCTTTCTCTCTCCAACTTTATCCCAATAAGTAGGAGTTCTACATCGCTTCCCATATAGAGCTTCATAAGGTGCCATTTGAATACTTTAATGGAAGATGTTATTGTATGATAAATAAACTAATAGGAGATGTTGATCTCATCCACCTTTAAATTCCATCGAGCATGTTCTCATAATGTCCACAAGTATCTGAATAGTCCTTTTAGATTGTCCATCAGTTTGAGTTGATAGGACATACTAAAATTCAATTTAGTATTCAAAGCATTTTGAATACTTCTCTAGAATTTTTATATGAACCTTGGATCATGATAAAAATGATAGAAAGTGTCACTCCATGAATCCTTACCAATTCCTTTATGTATATCTTGGCGAGTTGGTCAAGAGATAAATCTTCCATAATAGAGATAAAATGGTCAGTATTGGTGAGATGGTTCACTATAACTCATATCGCATTGTTTCCTTTGGATGTTTTTGGGACACCAATTACAAATTCCATAGTGATATTGTCCCACTTCCATACCGGTATGGGTAGTGGTTGTAATACCCCTTTAGAAAGTTGGTGCTCTATCTTCACTTGTTGACACACAAGGAACCTTATAGTGTAGTCAACAATATACCTTTTCATGTCATCCCACAAATAATTATCATGAAGCTCCTTATACATTTTCATGCTTACAGGATGTATAGAGTAAGTAGAGCTATGAGCATCATCCATCAGCTCCTTTATTTTTGAAATAGATGGAATACATAGCCTTGTATGAAATTTTAGTACACCTTATTGATCAATATTGAACTCAGGAAACTTCCCAACCTTCACAACCTCTAACTTATTCTGTAATAAAGGATCATCACTTTAAGATTTATTAATCTTCTCTAATAATGATGGTTGATAAATAATTTGGTATAGGTTTGATGATGTCCCTTACCATACAATTCCCATGTCTAGTTTTACTGGGTCTTTGATCAAAGGATCTCCTTGAATCCTCATCATTTCCAACACAAGAGGGTCTTTCCTACTTAATTCATTAGCAACTTTGTGTTCTATTACAGGATGATAATGAATTGAACAATCATAGTCTTTAAGAAGTTACAACCATCTCCTATGTCTCATGTTCAACTCCCTTTTCATGAAAATATACTTTAAACTTTTATGTTCTATGTATATATTACATTTCATCCCATAAAGATAGTGCCTATATATCTTCAGAGAAAAACAACCACATCTAGCTCCAAGTCATGCGTAGGATAGTTCTACTCATGAGGATTCAATTTTCAAGAATTATAAGCAATAACATTTTCATTTTTTATGAGGACTTACCCAAGACCTTTCAGATATGTATCGCTAAAAATAATTAATACTTCTTTGATAGAGGGTAGAGTTAGAATGGGTGCAGTAACCAATCTTTTCTTCAACTCTTGGAAACTTTCTTCGCACTCCTTTTTCTAGGTGAACTTGACCCCTTTTCTAGTTAACTTGATTATTGGACTATAAAGTCATGAAATTTTTTTCACAAACCTCCTATAATATCTCTTTAATCCAAGGAGACTATGAGTATTAGTTACTATTTTAGGATAATACCACTCATTCACAAACTTTGCCTTGGAAGGATCAACTGATATTCCTTCATTGGTCAATGTTCCCTAAGAAAGAAACTTGTTTTAACCAAAATTCAAATTTGTTGAAATTTCCAAATAGCCTATCCTTCCTCAGAGTTTGAAATATAACCCTTATATTATCCTCATGCTCCTCACAAATTTTGGAATATATCAGAATATCATCAATAAAAACTACCAAAAAGTTATCAAGGTAGTCCTTAAATACTCTATTCATCAAATCCATAAAAATAGTAGTAGATTTAGTCAAGCTGAAGGTAATAACAACAAACTCATAATTTTCATATCTTGATCGGAAGGTACTCTTTGGAATATCTTTTTTATTCACCCTTAATTGATGATAACCAGATCAAAGATAAATCTTGGATAAGAATTGATCCCCAAGAAGATGGTCAAATAAATCATTAATTCTTGGAAGAGGGTACTTATTCTTTACTATGATCCCATTAAGTTTTCTATAATCAATGCATAAACTCATTGATCCATCCTTCTTCTTCACAAAGAGAACAGGTGCTTCCTAAGGAGACACACTTGGATGGATAAACCCCTTATCCAAAAGATCTTGGAGTTTCTTCTTTAATTCCTCCAGATCTATATTTTCTATTCTATATGGGGTATTATAAATCGTCTTGGAACTAGGCCTGATCTTAATGGATAACTCTACCTATCATTATAGGGGATGTATAGGTAACTCCTTAGGAAATATGTCAATGTATTCCTAAATGACAGGGACACTTTTTATTCCTATACTTTCATTTCCTTCTTTATTTTCACTGATCATCTCCATAAAGAAGGATACGGGTGGTGATTATAGAGAAATCTCAGGTTGATATATCTCTCCTTTGAAAACAATTTTAGGTTATCAATTCAAGACTACTGAGATTTCCTTGCTTCTATAATTGATCTTAGAATTATACTTTGAGAGTCAGTCTGTCCCTAGTATAATGTTGAATTCCAACATGGGAATGACTACTATATTTGTGATGAGATTGTTATAGGATCAAAATAGTACATGTAGATGCTCAATTACACAAGCGGGTGAATTTTATGTTTAAAAACTTTCGTTTTTAACCTTAAGGAAAACTATGTTTAACAAATTTAAACAAGGTAAATTCACAAACCCTAAAATAGTTCTATAAGACAAACTTACTAGGTTTTGGAAATATGGTTCCAGAAATGAAACTTAAGGAAAGTTTACAAGGAAAATATTCTACCTTAAAGCATATATAATCTTACTTATTAGAGTATGAAAAAATAAAAGAAAGTATAAGAAAATTATACTTTCTTCCTTTATCAAAATGTAGCAGAAATAAACTTGAAACAAAAAAAGTAACAAGTATAAAATCTTTTAACCCAAAGAGTAGGGTATCCAACAACCTTGGATAAAGGTCCCTTGATTTATACTTTCAAGAAATTCTTTCTTACCCACACTAGGTTAATCCCCCGATATAAATATCGGAATCTGTCTTGCTATCCTCGCAAGCCCTCGATCTTTGAGGTAGTCTGAACCTCTGTCTTCCTATCCTCAGAAGCCCTCGATTATACTGAGCAACAATCGGATTCGAACAAAGAAAGATGAAAAAGGTGTTCAGAATGAACAAGGCATGAGAGTCTCTCTCTATAAATCACTTCACAACATGTAATCATATTGATGGATCAGTATTTGAGCTCATTCAAATGAGCTCCTATTTATAATCACATATCCAATGGTCATCTCCTTCATCTAACGGTCATATTTTTCCTTGAATATCGAAGAGACCTGTACACATGTCACTCAACCAATTGTGTAACACCCCAAGCATCCACGGTATACTTCTCTTTGAATAATACAATAGTGTGTGTTGTACGCAACTTCGAGTTCTAACACACCACAACCAATCAAACTAGCCATTATGAATAGTAATACCCACTTTTTGAAATTTTATAAATTTTATCTTTCAAAATGGACTTCATTTTTGGATTCTGAATATCGAAATTAGCTTAGGGTGATTTTTTTGTATTTTTCTGAAAACTTTCAATTTTTTATGAATAGTAAAAAACACTGAGTTATAATTTAAAACCAAATTTTTATTTAAATAATTATTTATTTTAATTAAATTTATTTTAGGTAAAAATAGATACATAATACCTATATAAGTTCAATGTAATTCATTGGATTCAGTTTATAATAATTATATATATATATATATATTTTATTGAACTTTTTACTGTCTTTTACCCTCCTATGAGCATTTGAAAATTTACATAAAACTTAATTTTACCGCTTCTGTGAGTTGAATTTAAAAAATCATAGAGACACAGTTGATATCAGTAAGTAAAATTTGGTTCAATAAGATGAAAATATTTTTTGGTGAATAGTAACTTTTTACTTTTATTTACCACGGTTAAAAGTAAATAGGGTAATTAAGGGTAAAAATGATATTATTATTACCCTAAAACATGCTCTAATTCTATTGGATAAGTATAATTCGACCAAAAACAACCTTATTAATAAAATATGAACCTCTTTGGTCCACTTGTATTAGATTAGGACATTTATTATTATTTAATTCAAAGAAGAGTTAAAAGTGTTAAATTCAAAGTTTAATAACTAAACCATTTTTAATATAGGGTTAAACATAAGATAAATTCGACTAAAAATATTAATTATAAAGATAAAAATATTTCCTACATAATGGTATTTTATTTATATTTTTTAAACATTAAATAATTTAATTTATTTATGACACAATGATGATGCAGTAATTACCTAATTAATAAAATATTAAAATAATTGATATTATAAATATCCAAATAAATGTAATTTGAGACTTTTTATGAATGAAACTAATTTTATAGGTTAATATGACATATTAGGGTTGGTAAGATTAATTCTTTTCTAAGTAATAATGCTGTTATGAATTTAGAAAAAACAAAATACCAAATAGTGTCAAAATTGACATAAAAGAGTTTTTAAAACAAATATTATATTATTAATTGATATTCTATTCCAAAAAATCTAGGGTTCAGCCAAAAGACTTATATAATGATATTTGTATCATTAATGAAATACTTGGGTTTCTCTTGAAAGTTTATAGTAAGTTTATTAACCATATAATATAAAAATACAAAGAGACATGGTAAATGTCAAACTATTTAACTAAGAGTTAAATGTAAAAGATAAGGTTAATATGGTGACACAACCCTGTCTAAAACCTATTGTTTGAGTGGTTTTCAACTCATCCCCACCTTAGCCTTTAAATAATTCATTTTTTATCCATTAGAAACTGAGAAAAATTTTATTATAAAATAATATTTCTAGCTTTTCCTAAGGTGCCCCTCACCCCTCTTATAAAAGGGCACTCCCCGTTCTCTTTAATTCACACCTTCAAAGTCATTTGGATCGTCTAAACCCTACCCAAATACCCTCTAAACTGTCATCCCTTAATCCTATAGTCCTTCCTTTAGTCAGAAAGCCAACCTAAGGAGCCCTTTTGATCAAATCAAAAGGAAGAACCCGAAGAAGAGGTAAATATTTCATCACCTCTTTCAAGTTCTTTTCTTCATCCACTTCCTCTTTATTTGTTATTTACATTATAAAATAATAACTACAGTATCTTCTATATACTGTGATGTTATTATAAATATGGTATAACCATATTCATTATTCTATCCATCCTTTGAATGACATGTCACCATACGTGTGTACGTACGGCTTACCGTCTCCACGTCGTGGTGTAATTGTTATTCAATAAATTATTATTTGGATGGGTATAATAATGATGTTTAATTGATTTAAATAATAAATATAACATGATAATGATTCTGTATATATGATATAACATCCAATTATATATTATTTTAATATCAAATGAATGATATTTTCGCTCGTGCGTACGTACGGATTACCGTCTCCACGAACGCGATGAGATTCATTCCCCATCATATCCATTCAAGACTAATTTTCATTAGATGATTAAAAATAATGTTTAAATACTTAATATCATTCTAAATATTAATAATATACATACTATCCATAACAAACATTACTTACGTAATAAAGTATATAAAGGAAAACGAATCAGTTAACACCAGAAACGACGATAATACTAAAATATTATTAACAAAGCAATGTTAAAAGATCATATATGATATCATATTAATGTATATTATTCTTGTATAATTTAATAACAATTATTTCACCATTATACAGGAGTTTAACCTACCCTCGACCAAATAAAAGTACAAGGTAAGGGTTAATTTCACAATCTCTTTATTATTCAAGGTTGTTTTTACGTAAGTATCTACTGGGACTTATTTACCATCCACATCCATGTTTCTTAAAAATGTATTCCAAAACATTTTTAATATTTACTATAGTATGGTTTAAAGTCATTTATACCCTTATTTGACTTTTATAATATGTTTATTAAGGAATCTTTAGGTCATTTTCCAAACAAGGTCCTTTATAACCTTTTCGACAAAATTAAGGTAAGAATGTCTTTTTTTAATTTATACGGCGGGTGCAGCTATTTTCTGCCATTATAACATCTTTGAAGCTTCCCTTCCAAGATTATAATAATATTTCCAAAATAAAATGTTTTCTTTTAAATGGTTTCAAAATAGAAAGAGTCATTTCTTCCAAATAGTTTCATTTCATCTATGTCAGCATCCTTTGATAGATTTTCAACTTGTTTGAAGTTGATTTATTATGATACAAATCTTTCATATTGTATTGAAGGTTTTGTGATATGTTTGACTGTGGATGTGTTATTTTTATACCATTCATGGTTTATGGATAAATTATTGACATTTCATATGCTAGTTTTAATATGAATGTTTATGTTGTGTTTAAACCTTTTCATATGAGGAATGCATTGGACTTAGTATGTGACAGGTGGATACCGCTATAGCTCATCGATGCATTGGTAGGTCTCATGAGACAAAATAGTGTCTTGGCACAAGGCCTTGAAAAAATATTATTTTTAGTCTTAGAACAAGGCCTTAACTATGTGGTTATGAAAGTCTGGAATTATGCATTCCATCATTATGAAAGTGTCTATTGATATTGCATGTGATTATTTGACTAGTAGAATATCCATGTGAGTAAGTAAATGACATTATTTTGATTTATATTTACCATATTATGATGAATTTTATTTTTAAAAGGCTTTTGTTTTAGTTTTATACATTGGCTTAAATGTTTATGCTTATTTATGAAAGTTTTCTCTATATTGGTATCCTTACTGAGCATTTGAGCTCACCCCTTTCTATGTTTTATTTTTCTTAGAATAAGAATAAGTATATTATGAATGACCTGTAGGGATATTCTATGGGATCTCAGTGTTTTCCATGGAAACAATGTTGTTTTAGTTTTCCATTTTATGATGTAATGTAAACCTTATGAATGTATATAGTACTTCCAAGGCTATTAAACTAATTGGTCTTTCAAGACTTGATCTTTTGTGATCATGCCAATGTTATGTAATAATGCATCGACTCTGGGTAACTGGGGTCTGGGAATTACAGTTAGTATCAGAGGAAGTTTAGTACACACCTTGGAAACTAGATTTAAATAAACTCTAATTAGAGCACATAGCCCTAAGATATACTTTGAGGATTAGTATAGAAGAAATTTCTAGAATTTTGGTATTGTGGATATTTTGTGAGTTTTACAAGCAATACATACCTCTCTTGATACGAGGAGGTAGAGGTGGATCTGGCACAGATGTACCTAGGGGTAAAACCCAAAAACACCGCTTTGAGCTAGACTCGAACGGGAACTGGTGCACGAAAACGGGCCTTGCTGCACTCTTGGTTACGACACTCCCGGGGGATATGCTTAGGATAATTCTCATTTTCTTTAAAAACCATTATGAAGGGTTTATGAGTATATACTTCCTCAAAGAAAACATTTTTATGATTATGGATTATATCCATAAACTGTTCAATTTATGTTAAGTGTTTTACAAGTTTGGATTTATATATTGTGATTCATAAACTAATCTAGTTTATGCCATTGTTTAGAAATGGCTCCTAGTGGAAGGAATGAAAACTGTATCAATGCATGAAATCCATGTAAGGATTTCCTTCCTACTCAAGATAATTATAGTGGAGCTGGTGATGCAACTGGTTCTAATCAGCTAATCGCCGTACTGGGAAAACTCACTCAGGTTATGAATAATAACCTTACCCGTATGGAGCACCCTGATCCGCAGTGTGGAGGATCAATGTTAGATCTCTTCATGAGGCAACAACCACCAACATTTAATGGGAGTAAAAATCCATTAGTAGTTGACCAATGGATAAATTACTTAGAGAAAATATTCCACGCCTTGGGGAGTAGCGAAAGGGAAAAAGTTTTCATGGTAGTTTACCACCTCACTGGAGATGTTGATCAATGGTGGTCATTGATTCAAAACACAAAGGAAGATGAGGAAGTATAAAATATGGAATGGAGGGAGTTTAAAGATCTTTTCTTAGAAAAATACTTTCCTCATGACCATCGAGCGGATATGGAAAGACAATTTCTGAGTCTGAGACAAAAGGAGGATGAGTATGTCGTAAAGTATGAAGCTAACTTTACAAGGTTAGCGAGGCATGCTACAGATTATATACGTAACCCAAGAAGCAATATTGATCATTTATTTGATGGGTTAAAACCATTTATCCATCAATCATTAGTCTCACAATCCTTCTTGTCGTACGAAGATATTGTCTCATGTTCTATCAAGACGGAAAAGTAATTCTCTAAGTCTTACGACTTTAAAGAAAAGCAAGAGAAGAAGAGATCTATTGAACACTCTGGAAATGGAAATAAGGGGAATAAGAGAAAAGTTTAATATCCATCCTGTAGTAAATGTGGGAAGAAACACCCTGGTACTTTCCGGAAGGGAATGGGAGTCTGTTACAAGTGTAGTGAAAAAGGCCACCAAGCTCGTGATTGTAAGGGGAAGAAAGAGGTTGTTGATGTTGAATGCTAAAATTGTAGAGAAAGGGGGCATTATGTGAATTAATATCCTAAGCATTAGGTGATATTACCTCAGAAAAGGCCAAGGGATCAAGGCCAAGCTTATGCCATCACTGTTGCTGAAGTTGAAGCTCCGAAAGACGTGGTGGCAGGTAATTTAATGGTTTCCTCAAGTTTAGCAAAAGCTTTATTTGATTCCGGATCATTACATTGTTTCATATATTCCCAGTTTTCTAAGAAAATTATATATTTCCAATTTTATTTAACAAGGGAGTTGTCAGTCAAAACTCCTAAGGGAAGTATCATTACAACAAAGTTTTGTGAATCAGTCCACATTAGGGCATATAAATGTTCTTTATCTGTTGATCTCATCGCCATACCCATGATTGAATTTGATATAATCCTCAGTATGAATTGGATTTCAGACCATGATACAAAAATTTATTGTAAGAAGAAGGAGGTTACAATTTTTTATGATGATAAAGAGCAACTTATCTTTAGATCAGAAACGTCACCACCTAATTCTTATCTAGATCCACCCCCAATAGCTCAACTGAATTCAATTATTGGGGAGGAAGAGAATGAAATAGTTGTGGTTGAGGAAAAGAATGTTCAAATATAGTATGTACCTATTGTGAAAGAATATGTTGATGTGTTTCCAGAATATTTACCTAGACATCCTCCAGAATGAGAAATTGAGTTTTCCATTGATTTAATTCCTGGTTCAAGGCCCATATCTAAGAACCCCTATATAATATCCACTGTGGAATTAGTGGAACTAAATAAAAAACTAGAGGAATTTAGTAATAATGGATTTATTTTCCCTAGTGTTTCTCCATGGGGAGCCCCTTCCCTTTTTGTTAAGAAGAAAGATGGATCTATGAGGTTGTGCATTGAATATAAGGAGATCAATGCTATAACAATAAAGAACAAGTATCCCCTACCTTGCATTGATGATTTATTTGACCAACTTCATGGAGCTCAATACTTTTCAAATATTGACCTTCGATCTGGATATCATCAGTTGTGTGTAAAGAAGGAAGACATTCCGAAAACAGCATTTCGAACCAGGTACGGGCATTACAAGTTTATAAAAATGCCTTTTGGGTTGACTAATGCACCCTTTATCTTCATGGATCTAATGAATAGAGTTTTCAAGGAATATATTGATGAATTTGTAGTGTTATTTATTGATGATATCTTGGTATACTCCAAAATCTATGAAGATCATGAAAATAACTTGTTCATTATCCTAAAGACTCTTAGAAGACACAAATTATATGAGAAGTTTAGAAAGTGTGAATTCTGGCTTCAGGAGATTTCTTTTCTTGGCCATATTGTCTCTAAGGATGGAATCTCTATTGATCCTTCTAAGACCAAGGCAATACAAAAATAACCAGCACTAACGAGTATAACTGAGGTATGTAGTTTTATTGGTTTAGCAGGTTATTATCGACGTTTCGTCCAGAATTTTGCCCGGTTGGCTAATCCATTAACAAAGATCACACAAAAAGGGGTTAAATTTGTTTGGAAAAAAGAGTGTGAAGAATGTTTTGAAGAACTGAAGATAAGATTAGTCAATGCTCCTATATTGAATTTACCATCGGGGAATGATGGGTTTGTTATTTATAATGATGCGTCAAACAAAGGATTTGGTTGTGTCCTTATACAGAATGATAGGGTTATTTCCTACGCATCAAGATAGCTAAAAATTCATTAGAAAAACTATCCTACTCATGATCTTGAGTTAGCATCTATAGTATTTGCTTTGAAGATATGGAGACATTATCTCTATGGTGAAAAATGTGAGATATATACTAATCACAAGAGTTTGAAGTATATTTTCTCACAGAAAGAACTCAACATGAGGCAAAGGAGATGGATTGAACTACTCAAGGATTATTATTGCACTATACACTACCACCTGGGGAAGGAAAATAAGGTGGAAGATGATTTGAGTAGAAAGGATCATGGAGTTTTGAACAAGATGAGAGTTAAAAAGGATCCTATATACATGGATCTAGTAAAGATGGATATGGGAATCACCATGGAAGGTGAAACATCAATAATTTTTCAAATGTTTGCCAAACTATCTTTACTAGAAAGGATAAAGATTTCTCAGACCGGTGATGAAGAGTTTCAAAAGAAGATTAAAGCTGTGAATGATGGTTGATTGAGTGACTTTATATATGAAGATGGAATTTTGAAATTTGGGAAGAGACTTTTTGTTCCCGATATACCTGATCTAAAAAGGGAATTGTTGGATGATGCTCATAGTTCCAATTTCTCTATACACCCTGGTAGCACTACGATGTACAGAGATTTGAAATAACTTTTTTGGTGGGACAAAATGAAGAGGGAGATTGTTGATTTTATGTCACGATGTATGGTTTATCAATAAGTGAAAGCTGGAAGGCAACAGCCTGGAGGAGTCATGCAACCTCTTCCCGTACCTGAGTGGAAATGGGATAATATTATGATGGACTTTGTCATGGGAGTACCAAAGACTCCTAAAAGGAATGATGAAATATGGGTCATTGTTGATCGTCCTACCAAGTCAGCACATTTTCTTGATATAAGATAAGATTTACCACTTGAACGTTTAGAAATACTATATATTAATGAAGTTGTAAGAATTCATGGAGTACCCCTATCAATTGTTTCTAATCATGATCTGTGTTTTACATCAATATTCTAGAAAAGTTTTAAGAAATCCCTAGATACTAAAATTTGTTTGAGCACTACCTACCACCCTCAAACTGATGGAAAATCAGAACGGACTATTCAAACCTTAGAAGACATGTTGAGATCTTTCTCACTTGACTTTCAAGGTATGTGGGATCAATATTTACCTCTGGTAGAATTTTCCTATAACAATAGCTTTCATTCAAGTATTCAGATGGCACCATATGAAGTGTTATACGGAAAGAGATGTCGCACACCAACCTATTGGGATGATGTGGGTGAAAGAAAACTTGTAGGTCCAGAACTTGTGGAGGAAATGATAGAAAAGGTAAAGGTAATACAAAACCACATCAAGGTAGCTCAAAGTAGACAGAAGAGCTATGTTGATAACCAAAGGAAGGATTTGGAATTTTAGGTAGGAAATCATGTTTTCTTGAAGGTATATCCATGGAAGGGTGTTATATGTTTAGGTAAGAAGGGTAAATTGAGTCCTAGGTACATCGGACCTTTCGAAATTCTAGAACTAATTGGGGGTGTAGCTTACCATTTGGAAATGCTGCCAAGTCTCTCCAAAGTTCATGATGTGTTCCATGTATCACTGTTGAGAAAATACATGCCTGACCCAACGCATGTACTCACCTATGAGGAATTAGAACTGGATCCCGATATGTCTTATTACGAAGAGCCTATCAAGACTCTTGATATAAGAAAACAAGTGCTGAGAAACTGGATGACTCGTCTGGTAAAAGTTCTATGGAGAAACCATAAGATGGAAGAGGCAACGTGGGAACCCGAGGAACTTATGATGAAGAACTACCCGAGTCTTTTTATGCAGTAATATTCTAGAAATTTCGAGAAAAAAATTATTTGAAGTAGGGTAAAATGTAACACCCCAAGATTCCACGATTCGTTTCTCTTTGAATAATACAATAGTGTGTGTTATACGCAACTTTGAGTTCTAACACACCACAACCAATCAAACTACCCGTTATGAATAGTAATACCCACTTCTTGAAATTTTATAAATTTCATCTTTCAAAATGGACTTCATTTTTTGGATTCGGAATATCGAAATTATCATAGGGTGATTTTTTGGTATTTTTTTAAAAACTTTCAATTTTTGATGAATAGTGAAAAACACTGAGTTATAGTTTAAAACCGAATTTTTATTTAAATAATTATTTATTTTATTTAAATTTATTTTAGGTCAAAATAGATACATAATACCTATATAAGATCAATGTAATTCATTGTAGTCAGTTTATAATAATTATATATATATATATATATAAATTTTATTGAACTTTTTACCGTCTTTTACCCACCTCCTAGGAGTATTTGAAAATTTACATAAAAATTAATTTTACTGCTTCTGTGAGTTGAATTTCAAAAATCTGAGAGACACAGTTGATATCAACAAGTAAAATGTGGTTCAATAAGATGAAAATAATTTTTGGTGAATAGTAACTTCTTACTTTTATTTACCACGGTTAAAAGTAAATAGGGTAATTAAGGGTAAAAATGATATTATTATTACCCTAACACATGTCCTAATACTATTGGATAAGTATAATTCGACCAAAAACAACCTTAGGAATAAAATATGAACCTCTTTGGTCCACTTGGATTAGATTAGGACATTTATTATTATTTAATTCAAAGAAGAGTTAAAAGTGTTAAATTTAAAGTTTAATAACTAAACCATTTTTAATATAGGGTTACACATAAGATAAATTCAACTATAAATATTAATTAGAAAGATAAAATTATTTCATACATAATGGTATTTTATTTATATTTTTTAGACATTAAATAATTTAATTTATTTATGACACAATGATGATGCAGTAATTACCTAATTAATGAAATATTAAAATAATTGATATTATAAATATCCAAATAAATTTAATTTGAGAATTTTTATTAATTACACTAATTTTATAGGTTAATATGACATGTTAGGGTTGGTTAGATGAATTTATTTCAAAGTAATAATGCTATTATGAATTTAGAAAAAACAAAATACCAAATAGTGTCAAAATTGACATAAAAGAGTTAAAAAAATATTATATTATTAATTGATATTATATTCCTAAAAATATATGGTTAGGCTAAAAGACTTAAATAATGATAGGTGTATCATTAATGAACTACTTGGGGTTCTCTTGGAAGTTTATAGTATGTTTATTAACCATATAATATAAAAATACAAAGAGACATGGTAAATGTCAAACTATTTAACTAAGAGTTAAATCTAAAAGATAAGGTTAATATGGTGACCCAAAATTGTCTAAAACCTATTTGTTGAGTGTTTTCATACCCATACCCACCTTATCCTTTAAATAATTCATTTTGGATCCATTAGAAACCGAAAATGATTTTATTATAAAATAATATTTCTAGCTTTTCATAAGGTGCCCCTCACCCCTCTTATAAAAGGGCATTCTCCCTTCTCTCTAATTCACACCCTCAAAGCCATTTGGATAGGCCAAAACCTCCCCAAATACCATATAAACTGTCCTACCTTCATCCTAGAGGCCTTACTTTAGTCATAAATCCAACCTAAGGATACCTTTTGATCAAATCAAAAGGAAGAACCCGAAGAAGAGGTAAATATTTCATCACCTCTTTCAAGTTCCTTTCTTCTTCCACTTCATATTTCTTTGTTGTTTCCATTCTAAAATAATAACTCCAGTATCTTCTATATAATGTGATGTTTTTATAAATATGGTACAACCATATTCATTATTCTATCCATCCTTTGAATGACATGTCACCATACGTGCGTACGTACGGCTTACCGTCTCCACGTCGTGGTGTAATTGTTATTCAATACATTATTATTTGGATGAGTATAATAATGATGTGTAATTGATGTAAATAATAAATATAACATAATAATGATTCTTTATATATGATATACCATCCAATTATATATTATTTTAATATCAAATGAATGATATTGTCGCTCGTGTGTACGTATGGATTACCGTCTCCACGAACGCGATGAGATTCATTATGCATCGTATCCATTCAAGACTAGTTTTCATTAGATGATTAAAATTAATGTTTAAATACTTAATATCATTATGAATATAAATAAGATACATCCTACCCATAACAAAAATTACTTATGTAACAAATCATATAAAGGAAAATGAATTAGTTAACACCCAAAATGAAGATAATACTAAAATATTATTAACAAAGAAATCTTAAAAGATCATATATGATATCATATTAATGTATATTATTCTTGTATAATTTAATAAAAATTATTTAACCATTATATAGGAGGTTAAACTACCCTCAACCAAGGAAAAGTACAAGGTAAGGGTTAATTTCACAATCTCTTTATTATTCGAGGTTGTTTTTACGTAAGTATCTCCTGGGACTTCTTTATCATCCACATCCATGTTTCTTAAAAATGTATTCCAAAAAAATTATTATTTACTAGACTATGGGTTAAATTCATTTATACCCTTGTTTGACTTTTATAATATATTTATAAAGGAATCTTTATGTAGTTTTCTAAACAATGTCATTTATAACCTTTTTGACAAAATTAAGGTAAGAATGTCTTTTTTTAACTTATATGGAGGGTGTGGATATTTTCTGTCATTATACCATCGTCAAAGCTTCCCTTACAAGATTATAAGAATATTTCCAAAATAAATGTTTTCTTTTAAATGGTTTTAAAATAGAAAGAGTCATTTATTTCAAATAGTTTCATTCCATCTATGTCAACATACTTTGATAGATTTTAAACTTGTTTGAAGTTGATTTATTATGATACAAATCTTCAATTTTGTATTGAAGGTTTTGTGATATGTTTGACTATGGATGTGTTATTTTTATACCATTCGTGGTTTATTGATAAAGTATTGACATTTCCTATGGTAGTTTTAATACGAATGTTTATGTTATATTTAAACCTTTTCATATGAGGAATGCATTGGACTTAGTATGTGATGGGTGGGGCCTGTTATAGCTCCTCGATGCATCAGTAGGTCTCATGAGACAAACTAGTGTCTTAGCACAAGGCCTTGAAAAAATCTTATTTGTAGTCTTGGTACAAGGCCTTGACTATGTGGTTATGAAAGTCTGGCATTATGCATTCCATCATTATGAAAGTGGCTATTGATATTTCATGTGATTATTCGACTAGTAGAATATCCATGTAAGTAAATGGAATTATTTTGATTTATATTTACCATATTATGATGAATTTTATGTTGAAAAGGCTTTTGTTTTATTTTTATAGATTTCCTTAAATGTTTATGCTTATTTATAAAAGTTTCCACTGTATTGTTATCCTTATTTAGCATTTGAGCTCACCCCTTTATATGTTTTATTTTTCCCAGGATGCGAAGAAGTATATTATGAATGAACTGTAGGGATAGTCTATGAGATCTCAGTGTTTTCCATGGAAACAATGTTGTTGTAGTTTTCCATTTTATTATGTAATGTAAACCTTATGAATGTATCTAGTACTTCCAAGGCTACTAAATTAATCGGTCTTTCGAGACTTGATCTTTTGTGATCATGGAAATGTTATGTAATAATGTACTGACTCTGGGTAACTAGGGTTGGGGTGTTACAAATGGTTAGTTAGAAATAGATTGCATGACATCATTTCATAGTATGTGTAATCAAAATGAAATTACTTAACCAAATCTATTTTTAAGAGTCTAAGGAAAAATAGAATTCCGATTATAACCATATAAATATTCAGAATCTATAAGACATGGATATTCATATTCTGTTTTACAAAGAATTCAAAATCTAAAATCTAAATATTCCAAAGTCTGAATTCTGTGGAATTCGGAGTCTAAATTCTGTGGAATTTGGAGTCTAAATTTTGAGGAATTCAGATTCTAAATTATAAGGAATTTGAAGTCTGAATTCCAAGGAATTTGGAGTCAGAATTTTAAGTAATTTGGAGTCTAAATTCTAAGGATTTGAGATTCTGAATTATAAGGAATTCAGAGTCTGAATTCTGAGGAATTTAGAGTCTAAATTTTGGAGAATCCGGAATCTGAATTTTAGAGAATTCAGAATCTGAATTTCAGAGAATTTTAAATCTGAATTTCAAAGAATTCAGAATCTGAATCTCAGAGAATTCAGAATCTCAATTTTAGAGAATTCAGAATCTGAATTTTAGAGAATTCAAAACCTGAATTCTGAGGAATTCGTAGTCTAAAAACATAACATTCAATATCCAAGTAATTATAAGATTCTGAGTTTTTACACAAGAATCTGAGTTTTAGACTTAGTAATAAAATTAGTTTGGTTTTAAGAGATTATAAAATGATATAATGAAAAAAAAGGTAAGGATAAAAAATTTCTTAGAGAAGGTAAATTTTCCTTATGAAAATAATCCTTAGGAAAAATTAATTTTCCTTAAGATAAAGTGTTTCTTATTTTCAAAACATGGAGGAATGAAAAATTCATAAAGAAACCTTATTGACTCAATAATCTCCCCCTTTTTGTAAAGCACAAATATCCTTATGAAAAAGAATATAAGGACTAAAATTTTTTATTTATGAACTTAAAAGAAAAACTTATCTCCCTTTACTTATGAATCATGGTGAATACGATTAACTCCCCCTTATATAGACTCCCCCTTACTTAGGGCATTCAATTATTTACTTAGTATTCTATTATATAATTCCTTTCTCCCCCTTTGTGATTTTCAAAAAGAAATAAAGAGAATGGAAAAAAAATATGGTACCTGAAATATTAGAACTACATATAACAAAACAAATGAAGCACAATAAGAGTTTTTCATTAAGGTTGGAAAAATTAGTACAAGGAAAGTACAACAAAATATTATATTTTAAAGGAAAAAAATATCCATCCTTCTTTTTACTTCAGTATGAACTTCTTCACTATGGTCTTTAGCTTCTTAAGTTCCTTATGATCTTCTTCAAATCACTTAAGCAACTGTTCTTGATCCTAATTTTTCTTATCAAGAGCTTTGATCTTTTCATCATGTGACTTTAGGATTTATGCCCGAGACTTAAAAATATCTTCTTTAATACTAAAATTATCTTTAAACTCTATTCTTATATATCTTTCCCTCTTCAAATTCAAAGCAACTGAATTGAAATTCCCATTCAAATTTTTTTCTTCCTGCTTCCGAGCTGTTTGTTCTAGATTCAGCTTCTCAGTGAAACTTGTTGTAAGATTTTTTATTCTTTCATCCAAATTATCAAAAGCATCCTTCACCCCATCTTGAAATTCATCCATAATTCTCAAATATTCAATCGTCTTCTTGGACCATTTGGTGATTTCCTGGCATGACCTCCTGTGAGCATCATAACCAATGTAGAATGTTTTAAAATCAGCCTCAAGCCTGATAAATTTCTCCATAATCATGCTAACAGAATCTGTTTTCTAATTGAATGAGTGAAAAAGCATCTGGTACCTCGATTCAATACTCAGAATCAAGGGAATGGTATAAACTAATTTCTTCAAGGACTGGACCACAATGTCCTGACCCATGGAGGATGATTCTGAATCAGATTCCCTCATTGGTGAGTATTCTTTCTCTACCACAACAGCCTTTCTTTTTTATGAACCAAAAATACCTTTCTTAGCTACTAAATATTTCTTAGGTGTATCATCTATCACTTATTTTTCTTTATTAGCTTTATAAATAGTCTTTATAGATTTTTGGGATTCATGTACACTATCTGATACTTGAACGATTTTTTCCTCATCAACCTTTTCCTTCTCAGCATCTGCCACAAGATCATCTAGTGGAAAAAGATCATGATTACTAATTTCATCATCAGATGGTTTATTTACTTATTCCTGACCTTCATCACCTTTTCCAGGGGAAGCAAGTTTTTTTGATTCGTCCTAAGAAGTCTAGATCGAAAACTTTTCAGAAGGGCTTTCCTTCTCATGATATTCTTCAACTTGTCGTATCATATCATCAGTGTCATCACTTCATTTCTCTTCTTCTTCTTCTTCTTCCACTTCCTCTTCCTGAATAATCTCTTCCTCTTCTTCTGGTTCCAGAATTACCATCTTCTTTCCTGGAGTCATAGGTACTGATTCTTGTAGAAAGTATTTCAGTACCTAGATATTTTCGGAAGCTTTCTTAGAATCTTTGAGAAGATATTGAACTATTTCAGCCTCGTAAATCTTCTTCTTTAGCTTCTTTTTCTTTTCTTACTTCTCATATTCCTCGGCAGCCTTAATCTTAAAAGATTTTTCCTCAGCATGATCCAAGCCAAAGCTAGGATCTCCTTCCTTCTTATTCTTCTTCTCTTCTCTCCACTTAACAACCACTTCATCAGGGTAGGTTTTTTTCTTCTTAGACTTTGGGGTGCTGATTGAGTTTCCTGAACTATAGGAGTTTTTTCCTTAACTTCTGGTTCCTTCTGATTTCTCTTCTTCCCACCCTTTTTGGAAGTCTTAGCTACTTCTGGTTTCTTAGATAAGGATTATATTTCAATTTCTGATCAGTCACAGAATTCTCTGGATTTTCTATTAAATCTAACCTTCATCCTCCTTAGGGTATCATCACTTAGCAACAAAACCTTGAAATTTCTTGTCTTAGAACTGCATGGGATTTTGAACGAATCTAGGTAAAGGACAATGATTTTGTAAAGAACTACTGGATACATGATAATTTGAGATTTAATGGTCCCATTATTGATATTGGTAATAGTCAACAAGATATATTGTACCAAATTTATCTTCCTCAATTTCACTAGGAAATCCATAATATAGATATCGCTTTTCTTTAAAGTGTCCTTATCACCTTTTCTCGCAATGAGAAATACCTAAACTCATAATTCTAGGATCCTGATACTCGTAGAGAGATGGTTGATTTTTGGTTTCTTCACTTTTTTCAAACCAAGGCACTCTAGAGCCTTCTCCTTCTGAAAACTTCCTGATTCATCATATAATTTATGGGTACAGAAAATAGCTTCACCTTCATACGAAATTCCAATGATATTAGCTGCCATGTTAAAAGAAAGGGAATATTTTTTACCATAACTTTTGAATGAGAACTTATCTCTGCCGCCTTCATTGAAAAAACCTATAGTCTCATAAAAATCTACAAGAAACTCTAGATAAACTGGATCTTGTACTTTCGATTTGGCTACGCATAATATTTATCATCTATTCAGTTTGATATTTTTTGTAATGAGAGAATCATACTTGGAAAAGAACTTCGGATCTAATAACCTCTCTTTGTAAATCTTTCATTCTGAAATTTCCTTAACTGAAGACATTTTCTTCTAAGGAGACGCTTCCAAATACATCCGTAGTTAAGAAAAACTAGAAAATCAGAACGACCCTTAAGTAGAGAGGCAGAGCTTCGGCATGCAAAAGCTTGAAAATTGATGTGGGATAAAGAATAGGGGGCCTTTATATAGGCATTGAAGAGGCAGTTCATATTTCCAGATTGATTCAACGGTTGAAACAAGCTCAATATGATCTGACGGTTGAGATGAAATTTGAAGAAAGATTTGGTAGGTTCCGATCTTTTGAGGTTTTTAAGGTAAAAATTTGGATTTATGGAAAGTGAATCTGAAATTTTTTCTTAAAACAAGATAAAAAAATCAATTACAAAAACACAAGTAAGGAAACATATCTTCTGGATTTCTAGGAAACTTTTAGTAAATAAAAATATTATTCTTGAGAAATTTTAGATTCCGGAAAATTTTCTTAAGGAAGGAAAATTTTTTATTCTGAATTTTTGGGAGGAAAAAAAATTATTTCGGATTTTTAAAAGGAAAAAAATATTTGATTTTGGATTTTTGAAAGGGAAAAAATTGATTACAAAAAAAAATTAATTACGAAAAATTTGATTAAGGAAAGAAAAATTTGGTTAATCATGAAAATGTACTCCCCCTATGAAAAAGAGTTTCTTAATGTAAATAGATAGGTTTCAAAAAAAAGTTAATATGAAAGATTACCTTATGGTTATCATTCCTAACTTTATTTTAATGTATTCAAATCTATTGGAGGGTAAATATTTTGTAAAAATATCAGCAAGTTGATCTTGCATACCGATGAACTGAAGAATGATATCTCATTTCAATGTGTGATCCCTAAGAAAGTGATGCCTAATATCTAGATGTTTTGCACGAGAGTGATGTGAAGGTTTTTTGCTTAGGGAAATAACATTAGTATTATCACACATTATATGTGTTTTGGTAAAACTTATTTCATAGTATGTGAGTGTGTGTTGCATCCACAACACTTGAGCACAATGACTCCTAGCTACTACATATTTAGCTTCAGTAGTGGAAAGTGTTACTGAGAAACAAGAGACCCAGGTTCAAAACTGGGTGGAGACAAATTTTTGGGGGTACTGTAGCAACAATTTAGCATCACTGTAGTAGTTACTATTTGATATTGTAGCATCTGGAACTATTCACCCAATTTGGGTCTTCGAGCCACCGGTTTGGGCCTACGGGTCTCAAGGGCCTTCGGGCCACATGGCCTTCAGGCCATTAAGACCATGTAGTAGCCCAATTCACATAGAGAAAGCCCCAAAAGGGGATCAGAGCAACAATAATAGCAATCACCAGAAGTAGAGCTACTGAATTGGAAGAATAAGAGGGTATGGCAACCGCTATCGGGACCAAGCACTGTACAGCTTTGTACAGGGCAATAATATCTGATCAGCAATGCAAGGTGGGGAGCTAGACGATCAATGATGAAAAATCTAGGGAGGGGCAGTTCTAGTTGGTTGGGCCTACGGGTCATGTATTGGGCATGGAATGCCTCTGGGCCTTCGGGTCATGTATTGCAAGTCATGTCGGGCCTTGTGCCTTGGGCCTACGGGTCATGTACGAGTTCCCCTTAAACCCTTAAAAGGGGGATTATCCATAATAAAATAAAAAGAAGGCTTGTGGGACATTCGGGGTGTACTGAGTATTGATTCTTACATGACCAAGAAGCTAATGAATATCCTAATAAATGACATGTTTTGTATGTACTATTCTTATCCATTTTACATCCACCAAAATCATAATCTGAAAATATTTTTAACACAAAATCATTTCCAGAAGTATAGAAAAGTTATAAATCCATAGTTACCTTTAAATAGCAAAAAATTCTTTTCACTACTTTTAAATGAGATTACTTTGGATTAGATTGATATCTTGCACATAATAATACTAAAAACATTAAGTTTGGGTGACTAGTTGTCAAGTATAGTAAACATCCTATCATACCTCTAAATGATGTTTGATCTACTAGTTTCCCAGCTTCATCTAGATCAAGAGAATTTAAGGTACTAATTGGAGTACTTATACTTTTAGTGTTGTCATATCCATACTTTTTAAGAAGATATTTAATATACTTATGTTGAGATATATAACTTCCTTCTATTTTTTGAGAAATTTGAAAACCTGGGAAAAATGTTAACTCACCCATCATACTCATTTCAAACTCATATTTCATTAGATTTGAAAATGAATCAGTTAAAGATTGTTGAGTTGAACCAAATATAATTTCATCAACATAAATTTGAACAATCGAAACATTTTTCTTATCTTTCTTTATAAAAATATTTGGATCAGCAGTTCCCTTAACATAATTGTTTTTCAGCAAAAATCATGTAAGTCTATCATACTAGGCTCTAGGGGCTTGTTTAAGTCCATAAAAAGCTTTGTTAAGTTTAAAAACATGTTCAGTATGTTTTGTGTCTTCAAATCCAAGAGGTTGTTCAACATAAACTTCCTCTTGAACATATCCATTAAAAAATCACATTTTACATACATTTAAAAAAGTTTTAAATTAAATAATGCTACAAAGGCAAGTAAAATATGAATAGATTCAAGTCTAGCTATAGGAGAATAGGTTTATTCATAGTTTATTCCTTCTTGTTGATTATAGACATTAGCAACTAATCTAGCTATATTTCTTACTATGATTCCATTTTCATCACACTTATTTATGAAGACCCATTTTACTCCAATTACAGAAGTTTCCTTAGGTCTTTTAACCAAGGTCTATACTTTTTTCCTTTCGAATTCATTTAGCTCATATTACATGGCTTTAATCTAATTATAATCATCTAAAGATTCATCAGTTCTTCTTTGTTCTAATTGGGAAATAAATTCTAAAATTTCTAATTAGTTTCTTAAGGATCCTCTAGTCCTTACAGATTGATTTACATCACCAATGATACTATCACTGGGATGATTCTTAAGAAAAAACTGATTTGGGTTTTGTAAAACATGTTCATCAACATATGGTAGGAAATATTCTAGGGTAAATAATTTAGAAATATTTTCTTGAAAATTTTCCTTATTAGAAGAATCTTCTATCAAAGGTTAATAATCAGTTTTTGAAAACACATCTGATGATGCTGGTTAGGGTTGTTTAAAAAAAAGGATCAGTTTCATCAAATTTAACATGCACTATTTCTTTAACAGTACAAGTGATTTTATTAAAAACTCTATAAGACTTATAAGTAGTGGAGCAGCCTAGGAAAATTCCTTCTTTAGATTTATGTGAAAATTTATGTAAATTATATTTAGTATTTAGGATGAATACTTTTCAACCAAATACTTTGAAGTAAGAAATTATAGGTTTTCTACCATTCCATAATTAATAAGGTGTTTTATTAAGAAAAGGTCTTATTATAAATTGATTTATAATATAACAAGTAGTACTTACAGCTTCAACCCAAAAGTGTTTAGCAATAGAATATTCACTCAACATGGTTGTAGTTATCTCTTAAAGAATTTGATTTCTTCCTTCAACAACACCATTCTGTTGAGGAGTTCTTGGAGCTAAGAAGTTATGAGTAATGCCTTTTTACTACAAAAAGTTTCAAAATTTGAATTTTGAAATTCTTCTCTATGATTAATATGAATAGTTACCAATGGAAGGTTTTTCTCATTTTTAACTTGGGCTATAAAAGTTTTGAAATAAGAAAATGCTTCAGATTTATTTTCTAGAAAATAGACCCATGTAAAACTAGTGTAATCATCAACTAGGAAAAATACATAATATTTTCCTCTAATACTTCCTGTTTGTGCTGGACCGAAAATATCCATATGCACAAACTATAATGCATCAAATGTTGAGACTTCATGAATTGATTTAAAACTTGATTTATGTTTCTTTCCATATTGACAAGGATCAAAAACTTTTGAAGAATCAAATCTAAGCTCCTATAAATCCTTAACATGTCTTTTCTTTGAGAGTTTTCATAGGTTTCTAAGGTTATAGTGTCCTAAACTTATGTTCTATAACCAAGATTGATCTTTCATTACACTAAGGAAAGGTATATCTTGTCTTCTAAGGTCTTCTAAGTTTAATGTGTATACATTCTCTTGCCTATGGGAATAAAGAATAAACTCTTCCTTGTAATTGTGTACTAAGCATTTATCATTCCTAAAATTCACAAGGTAACCTTCATAACATAATTGACTTATGCTAATGAGGTTGTTCTTAATACCAATAACAAATAAATCATTTGAAATCAATGTTTTTTCAAGAATAATAATGTTACCTATACCATTAATGTCTTCCTGAGCGTTATCTCCAAAAGTTACTTTTCCTCTTTTCATCTTGATAATATTTTCAAAGAAGTTTTTGTTACCAGTCATATGTCGGGAACATACACTATCCATGTACCATGTATTGTTGTTGGTACTATATTTATTTTTCTGAAAATAAAAGAGTTAGAATTTTGGAATCCAAACTTTCTTGGATCTGGAAATTTCAAAAAGTAAGATTTTAGGAATCCGTATTTTCTTAGAAAAATAAGCTTTATAAAAACCTAAATATTGAGTTTTATTTAAAGAACAATTTATCTCCCAATGTCCACCACACTGACATTTGGTACAAAATGGATCAATTTAGGGAACAAAATAATTATTACTAAAAATAGGTTTTGAATGAGTATAACCAAATCCAGAACTATTCCTTAGAGGAAAAATTTGGGAATACATCTTGTCAAAATTTTCCTTACAAGAGGTAAAGTTTGATAGACATTTCCTTAAGAGAAATATTTCTGACTTTAGTTTAATAACCATGTTTTTTTCCTCATGGTTATTATTTTTAGAACTATAGTTAGCCTCTAAAATATTTTTCTTAGAAATAACATCTTCAAGATCCTTATAAAGTTTATCCTTCTTAGAATTAACTTCCTTAATGTTTTTATAAACACTTTCAAAATCAAACTTTTTATTATCAAGATCTTTAGAAAGATCTTATACTTCTTTAGTTAAAACAGAAATTCTATAATTTTCTTTCTCTAACTTCTTTTTTATCTTATAATTATCATTCTAAAGTAGTTTATCAAAACTAGAAACTTCTTTAAATGAAGGTAAGTTATTATCTTCTGATGAGGAAGATTCATCATCTAAATATTCATAATATTATTCATTATAAATATTTTCATTTAAATACATATTGGTTAAGGATTCAACATTGTGTACCTTAGCCATAAGATAATGATTTTCAATAGGTATTATGGTCATAAGACTAATATTCTTTTGACCAGAACATTCATAATCTGAAGATTCATCAGATGAGTGAACACCATTATCACTCCATGTATCATTATCCTTCAATACTTTCTTAGCCTTAGTTTTGTAATACTTCTTTCTGTTTCCCTCAAAATTATTTTCTTTTTTATCTTTTCTTTTGAGCATGGGACAATTTTTCCTGATGTTTCCAACTCTTTTGCATTCATATCAAGTGACTTCTGAATCTTTCTTTTCTTTTATGTCTTTCTTCTTATATCTGTACTAAAAATCTTTCTTTCCCACTATCTTGTTCATCCTTTGAGCAATATTATCTAATTCATTCCCATAATGTTCACTTTCACTAGACTCATATGGAACAGTGACATTCTTAGACTTAGATCTTGTAACCCTTTTAAGAGTCTTGACTTTAGTAGTAATAAAGGTTACACTTCCATTTATATTATTATTTTTATTCATATCCACATATCTCTTCATTCTGGTCTCATGTTGTAAAAGAGTTCCAAATAACTCATCAAGAGTAATTTGAGATAATTTTCTATTCTCATCAATAGCATTAATTTTTGATTCCCACTCATTTGGCATGATATCAATTATCTTTTCCACAAGAGCTTCATCATCAAGACCTTTATCTCTCATAGATTGTAGACTGTTGACATTGGTCATAAATCTTTGTTTCACTTTTCAAATAGGTTCTCCGTAAGGAAATAGAAATCCATGATATTTTGCTCTAAGAATAGCTCTTCTAGTCTCCATTACTTTTTAAGTCCCAAAATGATTAACCTCAAGTTTCTTCCAGATACAGTTTGTAGATTCACAAGAAGAAATTTGACTATATATATTCCTAGTCATAGAAAACAAAAAAGTATTGTGTACCTTGTAATTTGGTTGATATTCTGATTTTTCTTGGTTGGTAAATGTTTTGACTTCCTTTTCATGAATTTTTTTATCTCTAGTAAGCATGAAAAAATTGTCTACTCTAGTGTTGATAACAAAATTCTTCATTAGATCTCTCTAGTACTCATAATAATTACCATCAAAAATAGGTGGTCTAGTGGATTTATATTGTCAATATAACCAATATTCATTCCTACCATTCTATAAGAAAATATCTTTCCAAAAAACTTATAAGTTTTAAAAGTTAATAAACAAAGATAAAAATTCTTAACCAAAACTTAAGAAAGAAAAGTTAAGCATGAAAAATTAGAACAAGGAAAACTTGAGTAAGAAAACTTTTATGTGAATATAAGTATTTCAAAGACCTTATCTGATACAAATTGTAGGATCAAAATAGTATATGTATATGCTCAATTACAAGAGGGCGTGAATTGTAAGTTTAAAAACTTTTGTTTTTAACCTTAAGGAAAACTATGTATAACAAAGTTAAACAAGGTAAATTCATAAACCATAAAATAGTTCTATAAGACACTTACTAGGATCCGGAAATATGGTTCCAGAAATTAAACTTAAGGAAAGTTTACAAGGAAAAAATTTCACCTTAAATCATATAGAATCTTACTTATTAGAGTATGAAAAAGTACAAGAAATTATAAGAAAATAATATTTTCTTTCTTTACCAAAATGCAGCTGAAATAAACTTGAAACAAAACAAGTAACAAGTATAAAAAATTTTAACCCAAAGAGTAAGGTATCCAACAACCTTGATAAAGGTCCCTTGATTTATAATTTCAAGAAAGTATCTCTTACCCACACCAGGGTAATCCCTCGATAGGAATATTGAAATCTGTCTTGTTATCCCTGCAAGCCCTTGATCTTTAAGGTAGTCGGCACCTCTATCTTCTTATCCCCAGAAGCCCTCGATTGTACTCAGCAACAGAGTCTCACGAAGAAAGATAAACAAGGTGTTCAGAACGCACAAGGCATGAGAGTATCTCTCTCTAGAAATCACTTCACAACATGTAATCTCTAGATTGATGGATCAGTATTTGATCTCATTTAAATGAGCTCCTATTTATAGGCACATCTCCAATGGCCAGCTCCCTCCTCCAACAGTCATATTTTTTCTTGAATCTTGGAGGGACCTGTACACATGTCACTCAACAAATGGTTAGTTAGAAACAGATTGCACAACATCATTTCATAGTATGCGTAAGAAAAATGAAATTACTTAACCAAATCTATTTTTTGAAGTCTAAAGAAAAATAGAATTCGGAGTCTATCCATATAAACATTCCGAATCTATAAGACATGAATATTAGAATTCTGTTTTATAAAGAATTCGGAATCTGAAATATAAAGATTCCAGAGTCTGAATTCGGAGGAATTCGAAGTCTAAATTCTATGGAATTCAGAGTCTGAATTATGATGAATTCAAAGTCTGAATTACAAAAAATTCAAAGTCTGAATTCTAAGGAATTTAGAGTCTGAATTCTAAGGAATTTGGAGTCTTAATTTGGAGGAATTAAGAGTTGTAATTCAGAGGAATACACAGTCTAAATTATGAGGGATTCGAAGTCTGAATTTTGGAGAATTTGGAATCTGAATTTCAGAGAATTCAGAATCTTAATTTCAAAGAATTTGGAATCTAAATTTTAGAGAATTCAGAATCTTAATTTTAGATAATTTTGAATCTAAATTTCAGATAATTCATAATCTGAATTTCAGAGAATTCAGAATCTGAATTTCAAAGAATTCGGAATCTGAATTTCAGAGAATTGGAAACCTGAATTCTGAGGAATTCGGAGTCTGAAAACAGAACACTCTATATCCAAGGAATTATAAGATTTATAGGTTTTACACAAGAATCTGAATTTTAGACTTAGTAATAAAATGATTTTGGTTTTAAGAGATTATAAAATGAGACAATGAAAAAAAAGGTAAGGATAAAAATTTCCTTAGAGAAGGGAAATTTTCCTTATGAAAATAATCCTTATGAAAAATTAATTTTCCTTAAGATAAAGTATTTGTGATTTTCAAAATGTAGAGGAATGAAAAAGTCATAAGGAAACCTTATTGACTCAAAAATTGTACTCTCCAAAGTGAATACTAGAGTTTCTATACACTATTGATGCTTGGATAATCCCTCCATGAATCTTGACTGATAGTTCTGTTTTTATTAGTTCATGGATTGATTATATATTCTTTGAAAACTTGGAGAAAATAAAGGAATGTGTAGAACCAGAATCAAACAAAGTACTTGCTAGTTGTGAGAGAACAACAATAGTACCTTCCACCACATCATTTGGAGCTTCAACTTTATCTATCGTGATAGCAAAAGCACAACCTTTATCCCTTGTCCTATGTTGAGTTTGATGGTGATTCCCCTTCAATAACTTCATATTTGGAAAATGATTGGAAAAGTTCCCAAGCTATTTACACTTGGAGCATTGGAATTTAGGTAGGGAATGCACCATATTTCCTTTTTCATTAGTGTTAATAAGTTGAGGCTTCACCTCACTATGATAGTTCTGAGAAATATGAACTTCTCTTATACACTTGTAACATTTCCTGCTCCCAAGAAAGCACTTCCCTGAATACTTCTTCCCATATTTGTTGCATGTGGAAAGTTGCACTTTCTTTCCTCCTCTTCCTTGATCAAAGATCCTTCCCAATTTTGAATTTAAAGATATCTTCTTTTTATTCGATCTATGGAACCACTACATATCTCTTAACTCCAGTTCAAATTTCATAGCACTCCTCGTGATCTTTTCATATTTATCATAGTCTCGGTTGGATAGATTCTTCCATAGATTGGGTCTTAGTCCACTGAGGAATCTATCAACCTTCCCATTAGGATCCATGACAAATCTAGAGATGTAACAGGAAAGTCTTTTGAAGATCATATCATAGCTTCCCATAGATTCATTTTCCTTCTACTTTATCTCTATGAATTCTTTCTCAATTTTTGTTCATATTGAACGGGGAAAATATTTTTTGAAAAAGGTTCCCCTTAACTCTTCTCACTCCATTGAATCAATCTCCCCTCTTGGCTTTATGTTTTTAAAAAGTTTCCACCATTGATAAGCTTCTCCCTCTAAGTGGTATATAGCCAGGGTGACTTTATCCTATTCCAAAAAATGGATTATAGAAAATATATTTTCTATAGATCTTATCCACTATTCAATAATCAATGGGTTGGTAGATCTACTAAATGAATGTGGTCATTGATGCATAAAGGACTCAACAGAAATTTTTTCCCTTCAAGGTGAATCTGGTCTCTCAACTTGATTCAAGTTATTTCTCATAACTCAAGTTAGTTGATTCATCATTCTCATGAAGTTTTACATTATGGATTCCATCAGAAGATCATCAGCACCTAATCCACTAAATTCACCATTTACACGGTTTCTCCTATTTACTGTCATTTTCTAAAAGAATAAAACCTTAGTGAGAAATGTGTTTCATTTAATAATGTTATAATTCTAAAGGAATTTCATGTCTTAAAACATAATTCTTAAATATATTATTCTTTAACAACAATTACATTTTCTATAAATCCTTCATAATGGTTCATAAAAATATTGTGATTAACCAAACATATCCCCCATGAGTGTCAAACCAGGAGTGAAGCAAGGCCCACTATTGTGTACCAAGTTAAACCGATTCAGTCTTGACACACCATTTTGATGTTTTTACCCCTATGTATATATATTCCAGAACCACATCCACTTGTTCGTATCTAGATAGGGATTTCTTTTCTCAGAACCTGCTTACTTAATATTTCACCAAAATACCAGGATGTTTTTCCTATATTTGAATTTTTTTATAGGGTTCTTACTAAGGTTTTCAAATCCAAATTTCCAAAAATACTAAACCATAATTTTATAAAAACTATGGAATCCCACCTTTTATTTACATATAATTTTCATTACATTGTACAAAATAGATGATCTTTTAAAGTTTAGTTTCTTTGAAAAAAAGGTACATAATACGTGAAAATTTAAAACATTATTCTAATATAATTTAATGTATTCATAATAGGTTCATACTAAGTAAAATTACTACATCTCATAACTTGGGGACATACATCAAGGGAAAGGGTGATCATAAGGCCCAATAAGGGAAATCAAGGTAAATAGTTTACATGTGATTATGAGAATTATCAATTAAAACATGATGAATATCATAAAGGCATGAGAAAGTGGAACATAATAATAATAAGAAAATGAATTGTAACTTAGATATGTGGCTAAAATATTTAAATTATACATTCATAAACATATCAACAAGGTTTTTCATCGAGGTGTTGTAAAAATTACCAAGGTTATTCACCAAGGTATCATAAAACCTGTCATATATAGAGATTAAATTATTTAACCAATGCATTGGAGAGATATAAGGGTGAACCCTTAATATGTATTAATTAATTTTATCCACACATATTATAATAAAACATTTCATAAGTAACCCATGGAGAATAAAAGAAATGGGTTTCATATAAAAATCATGGTGTTTTAAAAAGTGCTTAAAAACATGATCATTGTCTCATTTATAACTCATGGAAAGAGAATGATGATTTTATGTATGTAAATTCCAGAATGAAATAAATATTTTTTACATCTTTTTGAATACCCCTATAAAATAAATAGGTTTGTTTATTCACATAAATAAAATAAAATAATTTCTTGAGAAAAATAGAGAAATTTTGAGATGAAAATTCAGCAGCATAATGAGTAAGAAACATGGTTTTAGAAAACATTAAAAAGATAGGTAAAATGGGCATCCCATTCATAAAATAATTTTAATATAGAAAAGGGATATAATAAAATGGATAAAATAATTTAGTATGGAAATTTGAAGGACATACCACATAAAAAATGGAACTTGAAAGGAAAAAAGAAATTGAGATTTCCCTTACCTTGAAGATTAACTCCTAAAACTCAAAGATTGGGACCTCTCGGGGCCTGAGGACACCTTGGGGGATCCTTGGAAGGAAAAACTATTATATATTCATGTAGTATTAATTTTGAATGAAATATAATGAAAACATGGGTGGGTATTTATAGAAAAAGTGAGGTATTTTTTTATTTATTTCCTTGGACACCTCAGTAGTGGTATTTTCAAAACCATGGGCTTGACCATAGTGTTTTCCCACGATATTCTACAATTGGGACCCATAATATGTTTTTATAATCAACACTATTTGACCATTATTTTATATTACTTATTACATCATTATGATGTCATTAAACATACTAAAAACTCAAAACTATATTTTTACTACTCACTGAAAAACAAAATATTTTAAAAAATTATCATAAATTAACCCTGACCTAATTTCAATGTTCTGATTTCAAAAAATATGTATATTTTATCATAATAATTCTATAATTTTGAGAAATTTAATTTTTAAATATAAAAAACTTTTTTTATTAAAAATAATAGCAAATAGAAAATGCATGGTAAAATGCATAGAAAAATTTCTAACACTTGAAAAAAAAATTATCATTTAAATTTAAATAAGAGTGTTTTAATAATATTATTTAATTAAAATAAATATTATTAATAATACATTATTTTATTATCATAATTATATATTTTCTAAAAAGTGCAATTTCTGACCGAAAAATCAATTTATCAAATTCATCATATTTTTAAGAAAAACTAAACTCAAAATGAAATTAATGGAACAATAATTTTATTTATACAAAGGGGTTATACAATAAGTAACTAATACCTCAATACATAACCCCTTATAATACCTGTATACGACTAATAATGAGGTGTGCGATGGTGATAAACTCATGGGATTCAGCTAACATCACCTGAGTGGTAATTTCCACTAACATGAACTTCTCCCATAGGTGATTTCGTTCAAAATTGACATGTTGAATCCTAGTTTGTTCTTGGTCAAGAGTGAATCCCAGTGATGCTACCTCCCTCCCAAGTTCTGACAAATGGACTTTGTACAAAATGACTCTACTAGATGAGGTCATCGACTCTTCTTTCTGCATTAATTTTCCTTTGCAATTTCTACTTATAAGAAATAATTATAATATTAAAATCATTATTAAGAGTATAGTTTCCAACATTCATATTGACCAATGGTCATAATTGACCAATGGTCATATAACGGTCAAACCCCTATGGTCACATTTCAATTATACTCAATTCATTACTAAATGGATATAGTTTTGATGAGTACAAAGTGATATAACACACATTTTCAGGAAATAAATATTATTCAAAAATTTCATTTCGTTACAATGTCATATCGAACACATTGTGTCACATATTGATATTTAGTCAATTCCTATATATGAAAAATTAATTATGGATTGTTTTCCTAAATTTTGAAAACAATATAAGCTCATTTTCTTAGTTTTGACTCTTTGATGTATGTTTTAAACTAAAATGACACTTTTGTATTGAAAACATATAATTTGAGTCATACTGACCACATAGGGGTTCGTATTGATGTGAGGTCAATTCCTACATGTGAAAAATGAATTATGGATCATTTTTATAAAGTTTGAAAACAATATGAGATCATTTGATCAATTTTGACTATTTGATGTATGTTTTAAACTAAAATGACACTTTTATATTAAAAACATGTACTTTGAGTCATACTGACCACATCGGGTGTCAGGTTAATGTGCGATCATTTCCAACATGTGATAAATTAATTATGGATCATTTTTTAAAATTTTGAACACAATTCAAACTCATTTTCTTGGTTTTGATAATGTGAAATGTGTTTTGAACTAACATGTAAATTTAATAAAATAAGTATCAGATAAAAATGATAAGGAAATTAACTAAAATGGTAGAAACAATGATGATAAAATTAAATAAATAAGTAATAGGAATTCACCTCTTCATGATGTTTGTATACATTCTAACACTATATATTCTTCCCATTAATTTCTAAACAAATTTATTTCATCCATTATACTTATCCTTGCGAAACAGATCAAAAATAATATATAAGCATTCTGATATTAATTATTCACACACCAAATATATTTCTAAGGTCATAGCTCATACTAAATCAAACAAATAATAGGAAATCATCTAAATTTTATGTCATAAAACATTCTAATACCATGTACACTTCCCACTCATCTCTAAACAAATTTACTCATTATTTTGACTACATATATTTTTGGAAAACTTAATTGGTTTTACTGATAAAATATAGAAAAACAAATGATTAAGAAATATTTTTAATGAAATTATGATTACCTTCAAAAATTACCTATTTGGGGATTCTGGTCTTCTAATGGTTTATGATATCTTTCATAAATTTTCAAATGTAATATCCACAATTATTGTTATTATCTTACTTTAGACATTGTAGAAACATTCACCAAAATAAGTAAATTGTTTTGAAATATGTTTTGATAGTTAAATATTTCTATATATACCTTAATCTTATTCCATTTGAATTAATCCATATGCTTATTATATTTAGTTATTGACTTCATATCATGATTTAGCCTGTATTTAGAAACCACCTTATCATAATAAAATTCTTGTTAAAACACATACTGAAGCATATAATTCAAAGTTTATTTATAAAATATTGATTTCAGCACATAAAAAATTCAAAATACATATAATTTATGGCGAGTTTGATGGATATCCATGCATTGGATCCAAGAAAATAATATTTGGGGTATCCAGATTGATTGCAATCAACATCCAGTGATTCCTAAAAAACAAATAAGTAATGAAAAAAATAAAAATATATTTTATATGATTAGATTATAGAGTTTTACCTCTTCATTATAGGAATCAAAAAGAGTCTATCATCTATTATTTTCTTCTCAAACTCCTTTTTTAGTGCATCTTTTTTCTTATCAATTTATTTTGACTCCAATTTAATTTTGTCCTTAAAAATAATACAGGGATTAATGAATCAAAATCATGATTCACAAGGTTTTCCCTTTATATAGTTGTAATATAAATGCCTATATAAAATATGAATAGTTATTAAATTTAATGAATATATTAGATAATTTTTTGGAAAGATGTATTATGAAAATGTACCTTATGTATGTATTCATAACTGAGAATCCAAGCCATTAAAACTTGAGAATATCATTTATAATCTCAAGACTAATCATGTATGTAATGACAGTTCCAAACATTTCTTCTTCATATGGAATGTAGGAAACATATCCATCTTTTAATGTAGTCTCTTCATGAAGTTGTAATGATAATATATGTTGTAGTGGAACTGGTGAGGAGAACGTACTCCTAGAAGGTCCTTTTGTTTTCTTGGTCACTTCACTAGATTGTCTTGATTTGACCTTCCATTTCCCCATCACTTTATTTGTCCATAATACCATACCTCACTTCAGAACTTTTTTCATCAACTTATATAGGTTTTTAATTTGAAAATATTTGTTAAATACATACCTCATGTATCTTTATAATATTATACAAACATGTTTTGAAAGTAACAATAGCATTATTAACCATTGTAATATTAAGATCGTCAAGTGGAACATGAAACTCAATGAGCGTCTCTTGATCTAACTCAATCCCCACTCTCATGTGATCTTTTTTGAGTTCTTTGTTTTGTATCATTTATATCGTTATATTATAAACCATACCCTTCACAACAAGGTGGTGCATGGATATTGATAGATAGAAATCACATAAAACTTTACCTTGTATAATTTTATTAATATAGAGTTATCGGAAGTTGTTTGATTCACATTTTGGAGAAAGATTAATGAAAAATTTATTACCTTAGTTAAGGTATACGATTGAGGGGAATAATTAGCCTCAAAGCTTGTAGGTTCATTTGGTTGATCATATGTTGATCTTTGTTCCAACTATTAGAGTTGGTGTCCTAGGAATAACTAATTGTACTTTGATTGCATATATATTTGATGAATTGAATATTAATTAAACATATTATTACATAATGTCCATTGTTCTGCATAGATTTAATATAATAATTCCCTAGAGTATTTGACTCATTGATTTGGTCATAGCAGTTCCCCATTTTGATGAGAACCTTGAAGTGCTATAACAATATTCTTAATATAGTTCTATCATTGGATAACGTACTGTGATGGGACACATAGTATTTAGACCGTCAGGTGCGAGTACTCATGAGTGGATGAGGCTTCTTCTCATGAATTTCACACTTGGTAATCTCTAAGATGGGAGATTATGAAAATAGACCTACCGATAGGAATTCCTCATGTTTTGGTGTCATCTAATATTCCCATATATGAGCATGTGTAATGATCCTTAGACTTTAGGATTATCATTGATGCATTTCATGACTCATGCACTTGGATTTACTAATTAAAACCATCACGCCATATATTGGCGGGAAGTAGGGTATGTTGGGTGTGTCACAATTAACATGTTATTAATGGATAAGTTGAGGAAGGATTTGTCACTTCCATACTTATGGGAGTTGATATCTTAGATATTTTATTGGAATATAACCGTCACCTAAATTTAATTTCCATGGTGTAACGACGTGTTTATTTCATATAGTAAGAGAAAGAGGTATCGAGAAAATAGGTTGATGACACCATCATGAAACCTTCTTGATGAGATATTGTAATAAAGAGATTATATTACATAGTGAGCATTTTTATTTGGTTGTCGATGTTGTGACATTAAGTTATTTATCTGGGTGATTTGAACCATTTCTAGATAGTAATCTTGGACTTTAGGCAAGACCGATTAATTCCAATGATAAAGAATCCTAGAGGGTCACACACTAAGTGTTTTCATTAATCTTGATTAAATTCTATTTGAGTTTAATTAATGGATTAAATATTATTATTAAGTCTGAGGCATAATTTATTCAAGTTATATTCATCATATGAATTAAATAAATATTTATTCATTGGCATGTGAATAAAAATATATTTATTTATTTTATTGAATATTTAATGAATATTTATTCACTGGTATGTGAATGAAATATTTATTTATGAATAAAAAAATTATTCGGGTGTTCAATAAATACAAGAGGAGTTCGAATGGACTAAGACCATGTCTGGTGAAAAATATTAATTAACAAGACAGTTAAATAATATTTGCTATTGAGCAAGTTGGTGCACACCACAAAATAATATTATTATTATTATGTGACATGGGGTTTATTAAGGGTAATAAATGTTATTTAATGGCTTTTATGCAATTAAATAATATTTTAACCTAAATCCTAACTCTAAATAGATGGCTTCGTCTATTATCTAGATCATCCAAAATTGAGAATAGAGAATTGTTGTGCACAAAAAATTCTCTCTCGAATCCTTCTCTCTCCCTCTCAAGGACGAGAAGCAAAAGAGAAATTTATTCAAGACTAAAAAACAAGTGATCATGAACAAACAATGAAATGCATTTGACTTTCCATGCTAACACCCAAAGATCAAGTGGTGTTTCTTAAAGATTATAGGATCATGTGTGGATCACCGCTAGAGGGATTCTATCATTGGATCCTCACAATGTAATGAAGGTAATATGAAAGAGTCTTTCTGGATGATTAACATTCACCAATAAAGAAATTTCCTGAGCCTAGGTATTTATTTATTCAAATATTAAATAAATTAATTATAAATTCGATGTGAAAGATCCTCATTCTTGGTTCTAGGAAACAATTATTAAAATAAATTTTAATATATCACCCACCACCACACGCTTCTACTATGCTCAAAACCAACAAGTGGTATTAGAGAGATTGTGTTTAAATTTATAATTATTTATTTGATTATTGATCTATGAACAATTGTGGTTATATTTTCATTTCATATTATTCATTATTTAATTCAATTTGAATTAACATGTTATCGACATATTAATCATGTTTTTTCAGTGTTTCTTTTTCTTAAAGGTTTAAGAAAAAATGAAGAACGATCGAAGATGTCATCGGGAAGTGCCAAATATTTGGACGGTAAAACTAGGTTACATGGCATATAATCAAAGAACATTTCATGTACCTATACTCATTGTACATGGATGTGTCGAGCAATTAATTACACATGATGCATTTATTACATGTCGTATGTTGACCGGGACAATTTGGCACACAAAAAGTGGATACATGGTATCTCGCTTACATATACATTCCATGTAATCTAGCTTAGTTAACATGCTGAATCCTTAGGCATGTGACTTACATACATGACAACCAAGGTACACAATATGTAGCTGAGTTGTACACACCATGTAGTCTCTCAATTAATGGAAGAATTAAACTACATTCAATTTAAAATGGTAGCATTAAAACCTTAATTTATTGATTAACACTTGTTGTGTGTTTTATAATTGAATAATGGTTTTAAATATTTTTAAATGTTTAGTTAATTTTTTGTAACAAATATGACATTATTGGTTCTGACATTTATTTTCCATGAATTCCATAAATTATGGTTATCTCTAACTAAGTTTGAATGATCATTAAGATGAAATAAAATCAATTTATTTATTAATTAATTAATTGATGCAAGTGTGTTTATCTTAATAATAAATAATGAATAAATAAATGAATGTTAGTTGATTACTTTTGCATATTCATTGCATGTATGACCATTCATGAGTTTAAACAAGACCTTTGTATGCATTGGATGTTTTAATTTAATTTATTTCATGGGTTTGAAATTATTTATTATTAAATTAAATATCATGTTCTTTGTGTCATCCCTCCCTCCATTATTATATAGGACCTTCATGTCTAAGGATATTTATATCATCCCTTTTTAATCAATCTTTTAGTTCCCCTCACCTGTGTGTGAGTCATAAATACATGTAATTAATGAAGTATTCCAAGGTGCATGGAGGTGGTTCAAGATAGAACCATAATGATGCCAACTCAGGTAACACACAGGTGTAAATGTGGAATGTTGTGACTCATGTTAAGACCAAAAAAATGAGTTATTTCCCCTAGGTCACATGTTAATTTAATGTCTTATTATTAAATCAACCATTAGATAAAGTTTTTGAATGGTTAATTTAATTATTTATTTATTTATTTTCTATGAAATTATTTATTTTATGGATGCAAGGTCAAGGTTCCATAAATAAATGAATTAATGTGAAAAGATGCAATTTAAATAAATCTATTATGCATAAATGTTTTATTCAATGAGGTTATTTAATTAAGTAACATTTAATTAATATTAACAAAACATTTAAAGGATAAAATAAGATAAAATTGATGCATAAATTAAATAAATGAATTATTCATACATGTTTTATCCAACATGGTTAATAAACTAATTAACATCCACTTAATATTAACAAAACATGTAAAGAATAAAGCAAGATAAAATTTATACATGATTAATTAGAATATGACAGAGAAAATATTTTCAATTATTTTATTCTTAATTTTAGTGTTTTAAATTCGACCAAAGTGTTATTTCAATAAAAATTGTCACATTTTATAGTTTTTGGAGTATTTTGAGCTTAATTGTAAAAATGGATTATTTTGGAATTTAACTGTTTTAATTTATTTTAATGTTTCAGCCACAAATTTCACTTCACTGATCCAAATTGTAAAATTATTATTTTATAGGTTAACATGTTCTATAAGATTCATTTTATCCTTTAGGACCCAAATTTGAATCCATCATTTGAAGTCCCAAATCCAGCTTATAATTCAAGCCTCCAAAACGGTGTACAGATCTGAAGTATTTTATTTTTGGGACCATATATCATACATGGATATCCCAAATGATATGAAATTAAACATGAGGAGAGTGGAAATCTATATAAACAATTTTCATTAATATGGACTCACCTGAATCCTTCATTTACAAGGCCATAAATGCATGGGAAGTCAGATGATTTGGAATACGAATAGTCACCTATCCAAAATAAATTTCCAAAGTAATTTAACTTTATCTATATCCAAATGTGTCCAATGAAGATAAAATATTGTGGGTAGATAGGACACGTAGGTGAAAAACTTTAAATAAGGAACTATTTTCAAATTATGTCATTTAATGGGCAATACATGCGCATACATTTAGTGGAAAAAATTGTATCCGAAAATTTCCTCCCTTAGGCTATAAAAATGTACCCCCTATTCATTTCAAAGTGTTGGAAACTTGGGGGTAGCCTTTGTTGACCATTATATATAGTTTTTTAGTTTCATTTATTTTGTAATAGTATTTTCCATTATTAGTATATTTTATTAATTTTCTTCATCTCATTATCCAATATTTTTATCTTTTTGTTTCTACCTCAATTTATTTTCCACCGTGATCTATTATACTCATGATCATGTGTAACTAACCTGAGGAAGTTATTAGGGGATCAATTTGGTTTTTAACCCAATTCATTTCACATTAATTAATAATTTTTATTATTTTCTTAGAGTTAGGATGAGGGGGGTCTTAGTGGGTAATGCGCTTTTGTGTCTCCACTTGCCACCTAAGGCTTAGCTTTCACTTCTGCAATAGTATCCCTTGATCGAGGAGGTGGATTTGTGGTATCTCGGTGATCGTTGAGAGAACCATATATTCACAACCATATGTAGAGGATAATTTTTACACATACTATGGAGTGTGTTCATTAAGTAAATTTGAAACTAATTAAGGGAAGATTAAGGGTCACTCAAGGTGATTCTCTCAGGAATGTAACCTTTCTTTATAACATTATTCTATTTGCATTCAATGTGTTTTCATTGAATATGCATATTTAATTTTAGTTTTTCAATATCATTTTATAAAATCTCCATTTTTGTTAATTTTATTTCATAAATGAAAAAAATATTAAAAAATTGAATTAGAAGTAGTGAGTGATTGACCGCGACAACTCCTCAAGAGAACAACCTAGGTTATCCCATGTACTGCACTTAGTAATAAATATTTTTAGAGTGTGCACAAAAATGCTTTATCATAATCCCTCAACCAAATATTAAGTTAGACTTGGTATTATATTAATTTATTGGGAATTAAACTCAATAGATATAAGTGTTTGACCAATCCTTGTTGGGACACTTACTTTTATAAGGGAAGTTCTTATGAAGGATTTGGGTTTACTTAACCATTTTACATCAAGAGGAATATCCATTTCTAGACATGGTCTAATTTGGAGGAAAGAATTGAGGAAATCCAAGTCAAGATTTCAGGATTGGGGAGTTCACTCAACAGATCAAGGAGATACAAGCCCACAATTGGAAATAACATGTCTACTTAAATACCTTCAAGTAGCTTGACCAACCATTATTGGGGTTATGTGAAGGGTAATATGGATAATTTACAATATAATGTTAGAGAAACTAATCATTCCAAGTTCAATAGTGAGGGATATTGGAACTTGATAAAATAATGGAAGATTTAATAAAAAAACAACTAATTTATTAATGTCTCACCCAATTTATAATCAATAAAACAGATAATAATATACTCTTTTAATTTTAGAATAAAATGGAAGTATCATCATTCACATTATACCTATGATCAATATTTGATAAATACAACCTCCTAATTGGAAGTAACTTCCAATAATGTTACAGATGCCTTAGGTTTTCCAACACCATGAATAGAAATCTTACATTATAGAATCCTCATTTCCTGATCTTCCTACTAAGGAGGAGAGTGATGAAGAGTTAGTAGTCTATGAGAAACATATGAATGGTGTGGTTGATTTCCAATGTTTTATGCTTTCATATATGTATAGTGAAATCATGAAGCCTTATGAAAACATGGATGTGTATAGAATGCTTGAGCACCTTCGTGGTATTTACTAAGAGAGATCTAGATAGGAATGGTTTGAGATTTCCAAGGAACTATTTCAAAGAAATATTAGAGAGTGTACACTAGTTAGACTTCATGTAGTTATTCTCATTGGATACATTGATCACCTAGAGGTTCTAGAGTTTAAACTTCCCAAATAATTGGGCACTAATCTCATTTTGGCATCACTCCCTCAGATCTTCTCTAAATTTGTTGAATTTTAATATGAACAACATTTAGAATTATCCGCTATATATTCTCACTCTTATTTACTAAGTTGATAAGGATATAAATATTTAAAATCCTTCTATACTTATAGTGAAAAAATGTAAAGTAAAAAACAAAGAGTTTTAAGTCCAAATCTTCTTCACACCCTTCCAAAAATAGGAAGATAAAGGGGAAAACAAGGGGATAAGATATTGTTTGTTTAAAATGTGTCAATAAGGGACACTAGAAGAAAATCTTTACCCATCCAAAGAAGAAAGGGTAAGCTTCATGTGTGTTTTTTATCAAATGCAATGTATCTGTTTCTATAAATTGGGTACTAGATACAGCTTTTGGTGCTCACATATGTATTCAAATACAAGAACCAAGTAGATTCAAAAATATTGACTGAGGGGAGGTAGATCTACAAGAATCCAATAGAGATAAACTTGTTTTTGTAGTTATCAAGGACTACCACCCCATGTTTCTTATTATAATGATCTTGGTTTTAAAGGGTTGTTATTATGTTCCTTTATTTACCAAAAACATTTTTTCTGTATCCATACTAGATATAGATGAATTTATTTTCAAATTTGGGAATAAATGTTACTTATTTTATACATATATCATTTTTTATGGTTATTAAAATTTAAATAATAGTCTTTATGTGTTGTATTACATGAACCAAGTAATAGCAATCGATAATGAAGTTACTTCACATGACTAATACCACTCCCAATTTTGGCATCCCTGACTTGGTCGTGTAAATGAAAAGAGCTCGACTAAATTATATCAAGATGGATATTTAGATTCTTTTGAACTAAAACCACTTGGTGTATATAATGCATGTTCATAAGGAAAAATTACCAAATCCCCATTTAGTGGGAAAGAAGAAAGGGCTAAAGAGCTTCTTGAATTAGTCTATACTAATGTGTGTAGACCATTTCTTGTTAAAGAAATGGGTGGGTACTCAAACTTTATAACTTTTACTAATGATTTTTGTATATATGGATATGTATAATTAATGGGGTATAAGTTAGATTCTTTTGATAAATTCAAGGAACACAAGAATAAAGTTGATAACCAACTTGGTAGAAAGATTAAGAAACTGTGCTTAGACTGTGGTGGATAATATCCTAATCAAGAATTTGTTGGTTACTTATAGGAGTTTGGGATCCTATCCCAAGTCACTACTCCTTACACAACTCGATGGAACAGTGTAAGAGAAAGGAGGAACTGAGCCTTGTTAGATATGGGGAGATCAATGATGAGTCATGCAGGTCTTCTATTATCCTTTTGGGGATACATGTTACAAACTACAGCACATATACTAAACAAATTACCAACTAAATTGATAAATGGTATTCCATATGAATTTTGGAGTGGAATAAAAACCATGTTATAAAATATACATGTGTAGGTAAGTGAAGCATTTGTTAAGGCCTATTCAGGTAACAAACTTGCACCCCAAGGCATAAAGTGTACCTTCATAGGATACCTCAGTGAAATAAGGGGATGTTACTTATACGACCCCCCCAGAAAAAAAGTTTGTGGTGGTAAGACATACCATATTCCTTGAGAGGGATCACATATCTAAAAGTCATAGTGAGAGTGAGATAGAACTCAATGAAGTTGAGGCTCAAGGAACACAACATTTGGTTGAGGAATAGATTCCACAAAGCCCCGTAGAAGAAGAAATTGTTTCGTAGACACAAGTACTACATAGTAGTATAAGAGAGGTTAGAAAACTAGAAAGTTATGATTTTCTAGTCACTGGTTATAGTGACTCGTTATTAGTTGATAATAATGATCCTTTAACCTACAAGGAAGTAGTAAGTGACACATAAGTTAAGTGGAAAGAAACCATGAATTCTGAAATGGATTTCATGTACCAAAACCAAGTCTGTATTTTGATAGACCCTTCATCAGATATAAATATTGTTGGTTATAAATGGCTATTCAAGAAGAAACTGGAAATGGAAGTACAATTCAGTACCTATAATGCATTACTAGTTGTAAAAGGGTTTAAACATTTTCAAGGCATCGACTATGATGAAACCTTTTCACCAGTTTCAATACTAAAATCCATCAGAATTATACTTTACATTATAGTAGCTTACCATGACTATGGGATTTAGAAAATGGATTTCAAAACATCCTTACTTAATGGGAACCTTTATGAAGGTGTTTATAGGAAATAACTCGAAGGGTTTGTGACTCTAAAGGATGCTAATAATATATGAAAATTTAAAAAATCCATTTATAGATTAAAGCAAGCATCTAGGTCTTGGAAAATTAATTTTTATGAAGCCATAACAGAATTTGGTTTCATAAAGAATGAATGAAAGTATTGTGTATATAAATAGTTTAGTGGAAGTGCAGTTGTTTTCTTAATAGTATATGTTGATAACATATTACTCATAGGAAAAAAAATACTAGTCTGACAGTCTATTAAGACATGGTTGAATAAATGATTCTCTGTGAAGGACTTGGGTGTGGTAGTATATATTCTAGGGATGGAGATCCATCGTGAGAGATCCAAGAGGTTTCTCGACCTAATTCAAAGTACATAAATTGATTAAATACTGAAGAGATTAAGTATGGAACAATCCAAGAGGGGATTGTTTCCAAATTCACATAGTATTCATCATTCCAATAAAAATGTGTCCTCATACACATTTAGAAATAAATAAAATTGAAAATATTCTATATGTGTTAGAGATTGGATCAGTCATGTATGTTATGATATGTACTAGGCTAGATGTTTCCTATTCATTGAGTGCAGTAGGAAGATATCAAACTGATCCAAGTGACTGCCATTGTATGGTAGTCAAGACTATCCTTAAGTATCTAAGGAATACTAAGGATATGTTTCCGATTTATGGAAGAGATGAGTAACTAGTCATCATAGGATATGAAGATGTTGCTTTCCAAACTAATCAAGATGACATGATGTCACAAATGGGATACATCTTCACTTTTAATGGAGGTTTTGTGAGTTAGAAGAGCTCAAATAAGGTTGTGGTCACGGATTCTACATAGGATTCCAAGTATATTATAGATTCTGAGGTAGATAAGGAAGCAGTATAGATGTGAAACTTCATCCAAGTTCTTGACATGGACCTAGAAGTAAATATCTTATAACACTCTATTGTGATAATACTACAGTGATGGATCTCGTAAAAGATCTAAGGTCACATCAGCGGATGAAGGACATACTTCTGAAGTATCATCTCTTGAGGGATTTTTCTCATAGAGGTGAGGCTATAATGAGTAGTATTTTCACATAAGAAAACATGGAGGACCCATTTACTAAATCCTTGACTCGGTAGAAACATGATTATCATGTGAGGTATAGTAGACTGAAAGTCTTAGGCATTTGGATATAGTCTAAGTGGGAGTTTGTTAGAGTTGGTATCCTAGGAACAATTGATTTTACCTTGATTACATGCATATTTTATGACTTGAATATTAATTAAACATATTATTACATAATTTTCATTATTCTACATGGATTTAATGTAATAATTTCTTAGATTATTTTTCACATTGATAAGGTTATAGAAGTTCCCAACTATAATGATAACCTTGAAGTGTTGTGACAGTATTCTTAATATAGTTTTGTGGTTGCATGATGTACTATGATGGGATACATAGTATTTATACCTTCAGGTGAGAGTACTCATAAGTGGATGAGGCTTCTTCTCATAAAGTTCTCACTTAGTAATCTCCAAGATAGAATATTATGAGAATAAACCCACTAGTAGGGATTCCTCATTTTCTGGTGTCATTAGATATTCCTATCTATGAGTGTGTACTAATACTTATAATTTAATAATATCATTGATGTATGTCATGACTCGTACACTTATATGTACTGATGAAAACCATCATGACATATGTTGGTAGGAAGTAGGGTATGTTGGGTGTGTCACGATTGACATGTCATTAATGAATAATTCAAGGAAGTATTTTTTTTCCTTCCATCTTTATGGGGGTTCATATCTCGACCCTTTGATTGGAATATATCCATCACCTAAATTCCATGGTCATTGTGTAATGACGTGTTTATTTCAGATACTTAAAGAAAGACGTATCGAGCAAATAGGTTGATGAAACCATCATGTGACTTACTTGATGAGATATTGTGACAAAGGGATTATATTATACAATGAGCATTTGTATATGGTTATCGATGTTGTGATATTAAGTTCTTTCTCTTGGGTGCCTTGACCCTTTATTAGATAGTAATCTTAGAATTTAGGTAATCCCACCTAATGTTAATGAGAAGTAATCCTAGAGGTTCACACGTTAAGTGTTTACGTTAATATCGATTAAATTCTATTTGAGTTTAGTTAATGGAATAAATATTATTATCAAGTCTGAGGAATAATTTTATTCAAGTTATATTGATCGCATGAATTAAATAAATATTTATTCATCCGCATGTGAATAAAAATATATATATTTATTTTATTAAATATTTAATAAATATTTATTCACAGGTATGTGAATGAAATATTTATTTATGAATAAAATTTTTATTCAGGTGTTCAATAAATGGAAGAGGAGTCTGATAATGGACCAAGAATGTGTTCGGTGAAAAATATTAATTAACAAGCCAGTTAAATAATATTTGTTATTATGCAAGTCAGCATGCACCACAAAATATTATTATTATTATTATGTGGAATGGGGTTTATTAAAGGTAATAAATGTTATTTAATAGCCAGTAAGAAATTAAATTTTATTTTAAGCTAAATCCTAACTCTATAAATAGATAGTTGTGTCTATTGTGTATAGTATCCAAAATTAAGAATAAAGAATTTTTTTTCACAATGAATTCTCTCTCAAATCCCCCTTATCTCTCACTCAAGAACAATAATTTTAAGATAAATTTATTCAAGACCTAAGAACAAGCAATCAAGAATGAACAATGAAAGACATTAAACTCACTGTGCTAACACCCGAAGATTGAGTGGTGTTTCTCAGAGATCATAGGAGCATGTTTGGATAACCTCTAGAGGGATTCTATCATTGGATCCTCACTGCGCAATGAAGGTAATCTAAAAGGGTATTTCCAGATGATCAATATTCACCAATGAAGAAAGTTCCTAAACCTAAGTATCTATTTCTTCAAATATTAAATAAATTAATTATAAATTTGAGGTGAAATATCTTCTCTCTTGGTTTTGGGAAATGATTATTAAAATAAATTTTAATTTATCTCCCACTACTGCATGCTTCTACTATGCCCAGAACCAACACCGCCGCTGGTTCTCTTTGATCCTTTCACATATATTGGTCCACCAAATCAGACTGAACAATAATATCTTGAAAAAAAACTATTTCTTTGTGAAATAATTTCATAATAATATATGTATATTCTTGTGGTTTTATCTTCTCAAAGTATATTTGAGGAGATACTCCAAAACCAACACCTCCAATGCGGCCATATTGTTCTGGCTACTTCAAAGCTAATAAAGGTAATTTTTCTTCCAGTATATTCACTGCCAATTCTTATGTCTAAACCATATAAAAAACATATGAACATAAATATATATTTTATGTAATACTATTATAAATCATAACGAATTACTATTATGTCATACTTACACATGTTTCTCATACTTCTTTTGTATTTTCATCAACCAGTTCACTCTCCTTATTTAAGCAGGCCTCCTTCCATAGCACTTGATGTGGGATAGAAGTGGCTTCAGATTTTGATTCATCAATATGTATATAATAAAAAAGGAATATATTTTGTTTCATATCACATAAAACTTTTCTTTTTGATTTAAAATATATATCGATTTCTTCTCTAGTGAATCGTACCCCATCCTTGATTTTTGATAGGGGTAAATTGGTTTTAATGCATGTTATTTATTTTTAGAACTCTTTTATTATTTCATAAATTAACAATTTTGAATCAAATTGGATAAAATAAATAATGTCAAATAATATATTGTTGAGTACAATGTACCTGAAATGATTTCTCATTATGATGACTAATGAAATCACTCCATGTTTCCTGCTTTATAATGTGTGTATAAGTAATTAGTGGGTGGAGCTTTACTTTCCCCTTAGCATCCCTAAGATGAAACTTGGTAAGAAGAGCCCAGAAGCCTCTATGGGATTTTTCAGTGGCCATTAAGACATATTTATTACAAAAAAATTCTAAGATAAATGAAATCTATAAGGAATACTAAAAATTAAATCAATGTTTCATTATATATTTTTTTGGTAAAATAGATAAAGTATATCACAAAATTACCTTTATATGTTCCCAAAGGGTTTCCTTAATTACAGTCTAGACATGGAAACATGAATCTATATCAATCAACACATTCATCCTTGTTGTGACCCCAACATAACTAATAAACATTGACTTGTTGGGGTCAACAGGTTGGCCACATTGATTCCATCCAACCTCAAATTTTATACCATTACTTCTTACCTTGATAATTTTAGTCAACATTGTGATTTTTTGTCATTATTTTTTTCATTGACATGTTGTCGATCCCTTAAAAATTCTACAGTTTTAGCATAAAATGTCTGTTCTTCCCTGAGATTGGTAACATCATCATGTGCAGAAGACATTGTCTGCATGAGTAGTCAAACATTAAATTTAGATTATGTTAATATAGTAGAGAACACATAATATTATGAGGAAAATCATAGTATATTAAAAAACACTTTAACCTTCTCATTGGACTCTATTTATTTTTTTTAAAGGTAGAAGTGATTTGGATCCTCTATTGAGAATAAAAATCCCTTATTTATGGTACCCTGTAATATACAAGACATTGTCTACATTGGGACTTCCATAAACTAATTGTGATATCCCAATGAAAGGGTCATCCTTGGTTGAATTTTCATATAAACTGAAGTTGATTTAGTCACCAATATAAAATCAACCAATTCTTATTTATTGGATCTAAGACATAAAATACTTTCACTACTTGTGATATCATTAGAAAAGTCTCATCATTTTCCCCTTCCATACTAAAATTCACCTTCACGAAGCCCATTTCATCAACTTTCACTGCACTCATATTGTCAACCTATATTCAATGGAAAAACAGCACTTGAAATATTGTATAATCCAACTCGTATATCTATTGGATAATTCCAAAATATGACATATTCACATAAATTGGATTTCTATACTTGGAACCAGATATGTGCATCGCTTCTTCCATAAGTATAACTCTACTATTTTTTATTATATTTTATTCATCATGTTATTTTTTATAGAACATATAACCATTGATTACCAAACCTATGTAAGATATAACATTTTCATTTGGTCCCCTAGTAAGTCATCTAAGTCGTTCAGCAATTGAATTTGGATTTTTAGATAACTCCTTATAAATATGATCTCAAAACCATCCTATAAATGGTTGATTATGTGTATTTGATATCAATCCTTTAGCCCTTGATGGATTTAAATCTCTAGGAATTGATTTTTGGGCTTCAATGTATGGATAAAAATATTCACTATTATGTAAAATGTAAAGGTTATCTTTCTCTTGTTATGTTATAGTAATTGTAATAAGATCTCTCCTAGAAATACCTTCATCCATAAGGCATCCACCATGACGAGACTTTGGGAGACCGATGCTATCAACAAATGATAGGTAATCGATATAGATTTCAATAGTTTATTCAACAATATATTGTTCTACAATACAACCTTATGACATACTTTAATTCTTGACTTAACCTTTAAAAATATCCATATAATGTTCAATGGGTAACATTCGTCTATAATGGATATGACCCACATAGTTGAACCTCTCTAACCAAGTGAACCATCAGGTGGACCATTATATCAAATAATGATGGAAAGAAGAACATATCTAATTCACATAATATGACTGAAACCTCATTATTCATGATTAGAAACTTCACCAAGTATATAATTGTACTGCATATGGATTTGAAAAAGAATTTGAGTCTGGTTAATGTATGTCAAACATTTTTAGGCAGAATACAACATAAAGCAACGGGCATCAAATCTTGCATCAAAACATGATAATCATGTGATTTTAGTCCCTATAACTTTAAATTAGTCATGGACACGACATTCTTGATATTTGATGAATACCCCAATATAACTTTTACATCATTATGGAAAATTAAAAATTTTCAATTTTTCCAATCTGGATAGAGTGCAAAGTGCTGGAGGAAGAAAATTTCTCCCTTTACCCTTCATCAGTGCCAACTATTCCATTATCCACATGTAAATCATGTCCAACCTAGGCTTGATTCCATTTTTTTCATGAACATTTAGTAATGTACCATAATACTATCAAACACATTTGTTTCTACATGCATGGAATCAAGAAAATTTCTGATGTATAGAAAATTCCAATACGATAATTCAAATAAAATCGATCCCTTTTTCTAACCTAATTTTGTAAGGTTTTTCAAAAATGGTTTACCGAAAATAGTGTCAATATCTTTTACATTATTTAATAGTTTATGACCCATTGGTTGAGACAGTGTTGTACCTTGTTTGGTATTCCCATTAAATATTGTCATCCAGGGTCGTTATTTATTTTGTTGAGGTAAAAAAATAGATATCCTAAAAACACAGTCTTTGAGGAATGTTTCAATCGAACTGAGTGTGTGCATTATTCACAAATGGGACACCCCAACATTCCTTTAATGTTATAGCCTGAAAATTTTATTTAAGAAGTAAAGACATTTATCATCCTGTACAACATGACCCTCAATGTGAATTCTTCACTTCTATGAGAATCATACATTGTAACACCTGTATCCCACATAAATTTCATATCTTTGATCAATGGAGGCAAATAGACATCAATATCATTACTGCGTTGTTTTGGACAAGATATAAGTGGAGACAACCTAATGTATTTTCACTTCATGTATAACCATGGTGGCAAGTTATAATTTACCAAAATGATAGGTCATGTACTTTGAGTACTACTCTATAAACCAAAATGATTTATTTCATTTATAGATAACATAAGACGAAATTTTCTCAGCTCATTTCCAAATTCAGGATACTCATAATTAATTTTCTTCCAATTAGGTGAGTCTAATGGATAACATAGTTTCTCATCTTTAATTATTATATATGCATTCCATGTAAATTGTCTCATGGTTTTATAACATCCATATATTCTTTTAAACCATATAATGATAGGAAATTACCATACATATTTTAAATGACTTGATTTATCTTTCTTATATCAATTCACTCCACACTTCGGGCATTTTATTAGTGATTCATGGTCCTTGTGAAATAAAATGCAATCATTTGGAAAATCATGTATTTTTTTAGAGATCATGACCATTGAATGTAGAATTCATTTAGCATCATATGTTTTCCAATAAAGTTAATTTTTATATTGTATCATAACATTCAAGAGACCAAGTAGTTTTGTAAAGATGGTGTTGCTTCATCCACTACCAGTTCTCAAATTATATAACTTCAATACAAATAAAAATGTTGTGTATTTAGTACAAATGATATACAATGGTATTTTAGTACATATATTTAACTTCTCAAACAACTTTGTAAAATCATGAAGTTCATATTAAATTTCCATTTTCATTTTTTCCATATAATCTCCACCATCAGTTACACTAGTATTCATATCAAATGATCTATAAACTATAGTATCATCCCAATCGGTGTGAGCGTTTAATTTTTTCTTATGTTTAGTCCAACATTTATAGCTCTAATATATTCCATAAAAAATCAAATATTCTTCCAACTCTTCTAGACTAATGTTTCTTGAATAAAAATAATGTAAACATGGAAAAAGGATTTAAGAAGTTTTGTACGCATGCTTTATTACAAACTTGATGAACTCTTTAACTCCATATTCATAATAGTTTGTTATACGATTAGTTTGAATACATTTTCAATTCATATCCATCCTATTAGGTTCATAAAATATTCATTTTTTACAAATAATAAATAAATACACATAATATATTCATAATCAAAGGATAAAGTTATAGATAATTCTAATAAGGGAAACCCAACATTTGATTATTTCAAATAATTTTAGTATGCTTTGAAGGAAATGGGTAATTCAATTTAAAAAAAGAATTACTCCACTGGTGGTAAGTGTTATCCTATGAATTCATCCAAAATGATCACCAGTACCCAGTATGGGATGAATACTACTCAAAGTAGTTCAAATAACATAGGTGTATGTCTAGAAGATATGGGGAATGATTCTCAAGCAACAAAATGTAATAATAATTGTTCAGTAGATGAAGCTGGTGAGGATGAAAGTTGTCTCATTAAATATAAATGTTCTCGAGCTGAGAGTTGGAGAAGCATTAGACAACATTTCTTAGTTTGTTTCCTAAATCTAAAAAAAATAGTATCAATAGTCTGGCCACTACCTCATGTAGTTCTCCTAGCTTTATTCGATATTTTCCCACCATGATCGGTGCATAGAAAATATCAAATCATTGTACATATTATGGTATATCTGATAAATTTAAACACATTATCAAATGAAATTCTCTTAATAATAATAATATTATCATGTGTCTTAACACATCATCTTGGGGATATTTTAACACCATGTGACATAAGAAAAAAAATTATCTTGAATTGTTCCATCTAGTATTTTTTTTAAACATTGTTAGTGTTTGTACTATGAAAATTTTACATGCTTTATTTAACATATTTGACACTTCATATGAGATACCACATGGAAAACAACCCATTTTTCTTCCTTTCTCCCAAGAGGCTATATCTCCACATATTTCATTCTTGAAGAACCCTTTGAATCTATATTTAGGGGAGTCATGTAATCATATCTCTAATCAATGTAGTCTTTATATTATTTCTCTCTATTTAATATTATGAGCATTTTCTCCCTTTAAAAACCCTAAGTAAAATGTTTTCATTTAATTAAATGTATATTCATATATTAAGTTAAAATCCCTAAAAAAACTCGACCTTGACATTATATTTGAATGCTCTTGAATCAATTTATCTACCATTATTACCTCCACCATAACCAAACTCATTATCATTGGATCTGCATGTTCCAATCATCTTGTACTTCCATTTTTTCAACATCAAGACATGATTCTTAATCATCAAAATACAAGGAAGATATTCAATACAAGGAAAATAGGATCCACAGGCTCCACCATTATCATTGGAAAGTAAAACCAGGGATATAACCTCTTATAATCTATCTCTAAAAATAAACAATACTCAATTTTTTGTCATCCATTTCCATTATTAATCAGCAAATTACCAACCCTTGAATCATATCCTATATCTGATACCACTTTTTATAGAAATTTGGGAACAAAAATAAAAAACCTAAAGAGATCGAACACTAATATTTACTTAGTTCAGGAAATGTCCCTCTATCTACAGTGAGAAAACAATAAATTTAACTATCAGATGGTGTTTTAAAATCACACAAAAACTATCTCTCTTTCTCTCTCTCAACTCCACACCCATAGGATTTTACACCCAAAATAATTTAACTATTAAATTTTCTTAATATGATTCTCTTAAATAGAACTTGAACGCCCTACGGATCAAGGCATTAATTTTTTTTAACTAAAACCCAACTAGGGTTTGGAAAATAGCATGAAGTGCTGGTGGTGGAGAAAGAAGAACATGGATGCAGGATAAAATGAAGTAGAAGGAAACTGCAGAACCCACGACAGCACCAAGCCAAGAAAACGCCACACTAATGCAAACCATGGAACCCGAACAAGCAAGCAATGAGATAGGAGGAGAAAAAATGACATACCTCGGATTTAAAGCTTAATTCATCTGAGATAAGGTTAAGGGGGAGCGATAGTAGCACTGGACTTCCGAGAGATCTTTAGATGCATGACCGAAATCAATTTGGTTAAGGTGCTTTTAAAAATATCGGGGAGGGTTTTATCAGTACTACTAAAAAACACTGATAAAGATATATCATTATCAATGTTAAACAAGCGTCGATAAAAGTCTTTTTTATCAGTGTTAAAACATTAACGCTGATAAAGATGGATTTTTTATAAAGATTTATAATTATAATTATAAATAAATGTATTTATAAATATTTGTATGTAATTATAAATATATTTATATCATTATATGTATTTATATCATTATATATTCATTTAATAAATATATATAATTATAAATATAAATATATTCATTATTTAAATATAATTATTATAATTTTATAGTTATTTAAATATGTAATTACTTATTTATAATTATATAAATGATTTTAAAAAATATTTATTTATTTATTTATGATTATAAATATATAATTTTATAAATATATAATTTTATAAATATAGTAAATATACATTTATAAATATATTTATAAATAAATATATTCATAATATATTTATAATTATTTATTTATAATTATAAATATATTTATATCATTATATATGTTTAATAAATAAATATAAATATAAATGTAGTAAATATATTCATTATTTAAATATATTTATTATAATTTTAGAATTATAAATATATTTATATGATTATATATATATAATAAATATATATAAATATAGTAAATATATTCATCATTTAAATATATTTAATACAATTTTATAATTTTTTAAATATATAATTATTTATTTTTAATTATATAAATACTTCTTAAAAGAATTATAATTATTTATTTATAATTATATATATATAATTTTATAAATATAGTAAATATACATTTATAAATATTTATTTACAAATATATTTTTAACATTATTAATGGATATATAATTTTAAATGTATGAATGTTAAAAATGAGTGAGATTGAATAATTAAAAATGAATAGACTTTAAAAATATTGAAAAATAGATATGTTTTATTAATTATACTAATTATTAAAAAAAATATGGACATATATTGAAATTCATATCAATACATATTTAAAATATTAAAACATAGCAAATATATATGTATAAATAAATATTATAAAATGATTGAATTCCAAAAAAAATAAAAAATAAAAAATATTAAAAATGAATAAATAATACTAATTGTAATAATATTAAAAATAAATAAATAAATTTTATCAATTAAAACATAATATATCAAATATATTATGTTACTATATGAAATTATAAATTGAATATTAAAATTTGAATTAAGTGTACAAATATTAGGTGTATGTGTTTCTATACAAGATTTCATTAATTACGTAAATATTTATGTGTGTGGAATTAATGTGTGTGTGTGTGTGTGTACATGTTTGATATATGTTAAATTGTGTTGGGCAAAAATCTCTCAAGGTAACATTGCAGTATTTTTGGGTTGATTGTGTTTGTTGACAAAGCAGGTTTTCATGGATATTTGTCGAGTTCCCAAGAAGTTGTTGACAATCCTTGTTAACAAAGAACGATGACAAAGGAAAGGATGATCTGGAGGCGGTACAAAAGAGCAGTACAAGGTGGCGTTGTTTCCCAGTGTTTGCCAAATTTTTGGGGTCCAAAATTTGGAATTTGGTGAGCATCATGAAAATAGGATTTCCATGAAGATCATAATTTAATATGGAAAAGGCATGAATTTCGTGAAGATAGGATTCATGGTTTGGAAATCGCGAAGACTAGAAGAATGGAGGCGGTGAGTCTTCGCGATTACGTCAAGCTTCGCGAATGGCAGAGGCTGAAGCGCATCGCGGCGGTGAAGGGATTTGCGAGGGAGCTTCGCGGCGAAGGCACGAAGGTATGTTGACGGTGATTCTTCGCGACTACGTCAAGCTCCGCGAATGGAAAATTGTCGTGGTGCTTCGTGATTTGGACAGAATTCCGGCGAAAACTTTGGAGCTTCGCGATTTGAGATGATGTGGCGTTGACTTCGCACGGAAGGGACGAGGGTTGGTGGAATCGCCTATAAATTGAGGCCGACCCCCTCGAGATAAGCAGAGAGAATTTTCAGAGAAAATCCATTGCTCTCGGTTCGCAGAGGTGGTTCGCGAAGGCAGTGTGCTTCGCGAAAGGGGAGCTTTGCGGCGGCTATTCTAGCTCCGCAAAAGGCGTGTTCCCCGCGTTGGCTCAGTGAGCTTCGCGGAGAGGCAGGAGCTCCGCGACGGCCTAAGCATTGAGAAGGTCTGTGCATCGCGAGAGTGCTTCGCGATAGAGCTTCATGAAAAGGCAGGAGCTTCGCAAAGGCTTGTTTGAGCTTCGCGAAATTGGGAGCTTCGCGAAGTAGGGTGATTTGCGAAGGTACTTTCCAAAGGTAGTTGCCCAGTGGTCAGAGGCAAAGAGGTATTCATCAATGGGTGAAAGTTTTACTTTAACAGAGCATCTATCTACAGTTAAGGATGCATTACTTCATGTAAATGAAGAGACCTACAGGTCTATAAACTGTGAGTGGATTCCCTTCTGGAGTAGTGAGATTAGGAAGAGGAAGAAGGTGATCCTCTCCACCGGCAGTGATCCAGAGAGAGAGAAATAGGGAGTGACCGTTGGGAAAGCAGTGAGATGACCCTAAACATTGTAAAGGCAGTGAGCCTGGGCATAGAAGTGATCTAGCCCGAACATTGTATCCACAGCTAGTGAAGTTTAGTGGAATTGGTACGACCAGCAACTTGTCGGCGTATGCTCCTTGGACGTAGCCCAGTGAGGGTGAACCAAGTAAAAATCTTTGTGTCTGCCTGCTTACTTCCCTGCATTGCATTTGAAGGATCATCATCAGGCAAAGAAGAAAATAAGTGATCATAATAAACACACAAGTGCAAACAAAGTGACCCTTGTAATAAAGAGGTCAAGATCCAGTGGGGCAGGAGGAATTTTGAAAATAGTATCCATACCCTGATTCACCCCCCCTCTCAGGGTATATAGGCCCCTATTGGTCCTAACAATTGGTATCAGAGTGATAGGTTGCTTTTATCAGATTTGTTTGCTCAGACTTTGTGTAGTTGATTTGTGTTGATCAATCAGTCTTCTATTATCTCGGTGTGCCATGGCAAAGGGAAAAACATCAAAGAAGAATCAGAATTCAGGTGGTATTCCTCAGTGCAGAAGTGTTTATGGAAGAATTGTGATTCAACTAAAGGAATCAAACAGCTTTCTGAAGGAAGGCTTGGATGAATCAGATAGGGAAAAGATATATTCACTCAATAATGATGTTGGAACAAGTGAAGTACTTAAAATTCAAAGTTATGTTGAAACCAATGATGATGATGAAGTTTCAAGGAGGACACCAGTTGATGTCATTAACATGACAAAGGAAATGGACCGAAAATCGGATGAATAAGTCAAATCTAAAGAAATCCGGATCAAAGTGTTGGAGATTGTGGTCAACAAGATAAGAGGCTTAAATCAAAGGCTTATTGATATAGTTACTGACCTAACAGAGAAGAATGATTCACATGCTGAAGAACTACAGAAGATAGCTAAAATGAAAGGAAAACAAAAGGCTGATGATTATGAAGAGAGTCAAAAGTCAGATGAAGTTCAGAATCTGAAATCTAAAAATGATGATCTTGTGACACAGCTTTCTGAACTAGCTCAGAAGAATCAAAGGCTAAAACAAGAGAATGCATGTTGCTCAGATTCTGTTGTTCAAGAAAAATTGAAGGTAAAGGAGCAAAGTGAAGTGGTGGAAAAGCTTACACGAGAATTGGAAGTTGAGATGAGTAGAGGAAAGTATCTCAAGAGAGAACTTGATGCTCAAATTGAATCAAGTAAAGTAAAGATTCAGAAGTTGAAAGAAGATCTAGAATCAGTGAAGAAGGAAATGGAGAAATCTAAATATGAAGATAATCCCAAGTTGAAGGATGCACTGCACTTATTATTTGACCATCCTTTGGCAGGTGATAATAAAATGAAGAACAGATATGCTATTTCTGAAGAGAAACAACAGAATATTTTCTCAGCTCAAAGACCAGTAAGTTTCGGAAAAGCTGGTATTGGATTTGATGAATCCCCTCCCATGCAAGATAGAAAGAGAGATGTGAACAGTTCCAGATGTGAAAGAAATCCTATAGGTGCTGGAGATAGGCCTAAAAGAATAGTTACAAAAAGTAGTGATGAAATGTGCTATTTCTATGGGATTTATGGCCACACATCAAGCTTCTGTTTAGAGGCTCTGGAATACATTTCAGGCTGTGAAAATAGAGACATTACTAAATCTGAGAATAAGAAGAAGCATCATGATAAATTAGAGAGAAGAGTTTCTCAAAGGAGAACATTCATCAGATGCTATTACTGTGGAAGGATGGGACACACCATGTGTTTGTGTCAGGAATCTCAGGAGATCGATGCCAGAAGAAGAAAACAAGTTGCATCAACATCTCAGCAGAGAAGTGATGAAATGAGGTATGCCTTTAATAGAAAATGTTTCATATGTTATGATCATGGGCATTTGGCCAGACAGTGCAGCAAGAAGAAAGTGGGGAAGGAAAAAGACCCGAGAAATAGATTACCAACTCCAGTGGTACATAATGAGAAATTATACACTGGGAGACAAAGTGGTAAGGTGAAAAATAGGCTTAGAGCCTCAGGGGAATCACATGGAGCTGAACGAAAGGTGTATCAATCACCTCCTCTGTCGTACTCACAACCTCTCTCAAGGAGAGAATGTGAACAAACCTAGAAGATTAAGGGGAGATCTACTCCAGCTGTGATAAAGAAGAATGAATGTTCAATAGAGGACTCACCACCAGTGAAAAAGAGTGTGGTGACTCAGACATCTGATAAAAGAATGATGAACAAAGAATGCATCGAAAAATCCACATGTCGTGCTTCTCAGCGAGAAGTGAAGGAAAGAGGAAGACCCCTAAGATGGGAGAAGAAGAAAGGGAAGATTCCAAATAGAGAGGTTCCTACTCAGAGAAATAATCAAGGAAAATGAAATTTTGGTAGAACCTCAAAGAAGGAAATGTGTACTAGCGGGTTTATACCCCAAGCGGTGAGAAAGGCTCAGAATGTAGGGAATGAATGCCTAGTCATATGTCCAGAACAGTTGAAGTTGGCTAGGCAGCTGGAGGAAGCAAGAAAGGAGTGTGATGCCCTCCAAGAAAAAGTCAAAGGGTTGACCTGTCAAGATCAACCACTATCCTCATTTTAAGGATTCGAGAAACTAACCCCCTCTCCCTATGTATATAAATGCTGTTAACTGATGATTCATGTGTTTCAGGTTTTAGGGAGATACGATCCATGGGGTAGTGGCATCTAAGGATGCGAAGTGGAGAAGTGATATGCTCTTGAGTTTCAATTGATTCAAATCAGGTAGCAGAATTGAAAATGAAAGGGAGAAACTGAGCACAATTATAAGTGATTGTGTTATTAGCTTTATCTCTTGTTTCCTACACCGAGTTCCAACTTAGTAGGCTTAGAGATTTGGTTAATGGATCAATGCTGAGTGCCAGATTAGTATAAATGGTTCATGTGGAGAAAAATGGTTATGGGTCTCTACCATTGGGCCTAACAGATAGAAGTGTTGTGTAACAAAGGGGGGGCATTCTATATCCAAATCAGATTCAAGATCCATCAATGCAATAATTGGATGACTCGGCTCAGGTGTTTCCTATTGAGGGAAGAAAGAAACACAGGGAGAAGCAACAATAACAATTCATTTCATGCTTATCTATTTGCTCTACCAATATGGTATCAGCTGACTATTTTCAGGATACCAAGAAGCTGCAAGAGAAAATCAAAGGCGTCTCAACAAAAATATGAGAAAAGTAGCTGAAAGAAATGAAGCCACTGAAAAATGAGTCAGTGAACAACTTCCTGATGAAAGTGTTGAGGAAGAAAGCAACACAGGGAGAGCAGAAGTGGCTTATGATGATTCAGAAGAAGACACTGATGATGAACATGAAAGTGTCTAGTTTGTGCCTACAAGAAAGCCAAAGAGCTGAGATGAAATTGATAGACAGAATATCATTGGTGATCAAGAAGCTCCTGTTCAAACAAGAATAATGAAGTCACTACAGCAGACATCTTTCCTACCACAAGTAGAGCTGAAATGCTTTGCTGATGCAGATGACATTGAAAACTGGGTTCATGCTATGAATAAAATGCTTGATCAGATTGCGAAGAACCAGATGTGGGAGAGTGTTTTGAGGCCAGCAGATAAAAACGTCATTAGGACTAAATGGGTCTATTAAGACAAGATGAATGAATATGGCACAGTGATTCGGAACAAAGCACGACTGATGTACAAATGAGACTCCCAGATATAGGGAATAGATGGTGATGAGACATTTGCACCAATTGCAAGGCAGGAGACAATCAAATTATTCCTAACCATTGCAGTGCAAAGAAAGTTCAAAGAGTTCCAGATGGATGTAAAGACTGCATTTCTAAATGGGTTTCTAGAAGAAGAGGTGTACATTGAGCAGCCAGATGGTTTTCTCATTCATGAGGATGAGAACAAAGTTTGCAAGCTGAAGAAGGCGTTATATGGGCTGAAACAAGCACCAAGAGCATGGTATTGAAGGCTATATCAGTATTTGAAGAAGCTTGGTCTTCAGCATTACACAAGGCAGGAATGACACATTCATTTCTCAATCCAAATATGCCAAGGATTCTTTGAAATGATTTGGAATGGAAAATTCCAAGGAGATGAAGACTCTGGTTGCTACCCGGATAAAATTATCAAAAGATGATAATGTCAAGGCAGTTAATATCACAGAATATAGGCAGATTATTGGGAGTATACTGTACCTGACAGTAACAAGGCCTGATGTTGTTTTCGCCACATGCCAAGCAGTGAGATATCAGAGTAATCCCAAGGAAATCCACATGCTTGCAGTGAAAAGAATACTTCAGTATATCCAGGGCACAGTGGATTTCGGCTTGACATATACTGATAAATCTCAGATAGAGTTATTGGGCTATACTGATGTAGACTGGGCCGGTTCAGCGGATTATAGGAAATCAACATCATGTGGTGCTTTCTATCTTGGTGGATTGTGTATTTATTGGCTAAGCAAGAAGCAAGATTTCATTTCATTGAGCACCGCAGAAGCTAAGTATATTGCGGCTACTCAAGCATGCACCCAACTATTATGGATGAAGCAGCAGCTTGAAGATATGGGAGTTGAAGTGAAGTCTCCGATCGGAATCCAGTGTGATAACTCAAGTGCTATAAATCTCATCAAAAATCCCGTCCATCACTCAAGGACAAAGCACATTGAGATCAAATATCATTTTATAAAGGAGAAAGTTGAACTGGGGATCGTGAAGTTGGAGTATGTGCCTACAGAGCTACAGGTTGCAGACATTCTGACAAAGGCCTTACCCAAGGAAGCATTTGAAAGGCATCGACTGGCTCTGGGAGTTCAGTTGATTCCCCGCACTTGAAATAGTGTGGATGTGGGACCCCCCCCCCCTCTCCCTGAGGTATGATGTGTTTTCCCTAATGTGTTGATGTGTTCTCTACTCTGTTACAGACTGCAAAGGAGTGACCTTTGGGTTCGTTGACAAAGGGGGAGAAAATAGTGATTGTTCAAGGGGGAGACAGTGTGGAGATTTGTTAGATCATGAATGATATGGGGAGAATCTGACCAGTGGTGCAGCCAGATAGGGGGAGCAATGAGAAAGGGGTAGATTTTCAAATATGACGATGCTAGCAGTGATCGATCAAAGCATAAAAATAACGACAGCTGAGGATCGTGATAAAATCGGAACAGTGGTGTTGGAAAGGTGAGAGAAGGTTTCCAGCTATCATTAATTGGGATCAGTGTGGTTCAACAATTGGTATCAATTTAAGAATTGGTATCATGTTGGAATCGAAAATTGGTGTTTGACATGAAGTGATTCATTGAGGAACTTTTCATACTACTCTTGTTTCTCACGCCGAGCATTGCTCATGTGGGCTTAGAGTACGTGTTAAGTGAATCCTTGAATGCTATCAGAATCGCAAGAGGCGAATGGTGGTAGCGGATGGAAGAAGACTTAGTGAGGTATCAAAGTGCAGAAAATCATTCTGAGCAGAGTTGTGAAGAGTTGTCAACAAACCCAAAGGGGGAGTTGTTGGGCAAAAATCCCTCAAGGTAACATTGCAGCATTTTTGGGTTGATTGTGTTTGTTGACAAAGTAGGTTTTCATGTATATTTTTTGAGTTCCCAAGAAGTTGTTGACAATCCTTTTTAACAAAGAACGATGAAAAAGGAAAGGACGATCTGTAGGTGGTACAAAAGAGCAGTACAAGGTGGTGCCGTTTCCCAGTGTTTGCCAAATTTTTGGGGTCCAAAATTTGGAATTTGGTGAGCATCGTGAAAATAGGATTTCCATGAAGATCATAATTTAATATGGCAAAGGCATGAATTTCGCGAAGATAGGATTCATGGTTTGGAAATCACGAAGACCATAAGAATGGAGGCGGTGAGTCTTCGCGATTACGTCAAGCTTCGCGAACGGCAGAGGCTGAAGTGCATCGCGGCGGTGAAGGGATTTGCGAGGGAGCTTCACGGAGAAGGCGTGAAGGTATGTTGACGGTGATTCTTCATGACTACTTCAAGCTCCACGAACGGAAAATTGTCGTGGTGCTTCGCGATTTGGACAGAATTCCGGCAGAAACTTTGGAGCTTCGTGATTTGAGATGACGTGGCGTTGACTTCGCACGGAAGGGATGAGGGTCGGTGGAATCGCCTATAAATTGAGGCTGACCCCCTCGAGAGAAGCAGAGAGAATTTTCAGAGAAAATCCATTGCTCTCGGTTCACAGAGGTGGTTCGCGAAGGCAGTGTGCTTCGCGAAAGGGGAGCTTCGCGGCGGCTATTCTAGCTCCGCGAAAGGCGTGTGCCCCGCGTTGCCTCAGTGAGCTTCACGGAGAGGCAGGAGCTCCGTGACGGCCTAAGCATTGCGAAGGTCTGTGCATCGCGAGAGTGCTTCACGATAGAACTTCGCGAAAAGGAAGGAGCTTCGCGAAGGCTTGTTTGAGCTTCGCAAAATTGGGAGCTTCGCGAAGTAGGGTGCTTTGCGAAGGTACTTTCCAAAGGTAGTTGCCCAGTGGTCAGAGGAAAAGAGGTATTCATCAGTGGATGGAAGTTGGACTTTAAGAGAGAATCTATCTACAGTTAAGGATGCATTACTTCATGCAAATGAAGAGACCTAGAGGTCTATAAACTATGAGTGGATTCCCTTCTAGAGCAGTGAGCTTAGGAAGAGGAAGAAGGTGATCCTCTCCACCGGCAGTGAGCCAGAGAGAGAGAAACAGGGAGTGACCCTTGGGAAAGCAGTGAGTTGACCCTAAACATTGTAAAGGCAGTGAGCCTGGGCATAGAAGTGATCTATCCCAAACATTGTATCCACAGCTAGTGAAGTTTAGTGGAATTGGTACGACCGGCAACTTGTCGGCGTATGCTCCTTGGACGTAGCCCAGTGAGGGTGAACCAAGTAAAAATATTTGTGTCTCTGCCTGCTTACTTCCCTGCATTGCATTTGAAGCATCATCATCAGGAAAAGAAGAAAATAAGTGATCATAATAAACACACAAGTGCAAACAAAGTGACCCTTTTAATAAAGAGGTCAAGATCCAGTGGGGTAGGAGGAATTTTGAAAAGAGTATCCATACCCTGATTCACCCCCCCTCTCAGGGTATATAGGCCCCTATTGTTCCTAAAAAATTGAATAATGATATTATATAATATGTAGTATCTATTAATGAAATAAATAATAAGAGTAATGAATAAATTTAAAAAATGAATAATTGTTATTAAATATATAGATAATTAAAAAAATCATATATGTTAATGAATACATATTACTTATATAAAATATAGTCATATTAAAAACATTAATTGTTAATTAATAAACATGTATAAATAAATATTGAAAATTGATAAAATTACAAACATATTGAACAATGTAAAATTGAAAGTGAATAAATTACAAAAATATTAAAAAAAATAAGATTATTAATGAATAAATAATATAAAAATGAATAAATTTGAAATAAATATCGAAAGGTAATAAATAGTATATATTGAATAAAAATATAAAAAGTGATAAAATCTATTGATTAGAAACATAATATATATTAAATATATTATGTTAATAAATATAATTATTAAAAAAAATTAAAAATTTAATAAATTACAAAAATATTATGTGTGTGTGGTGTATATAAAATGCATTAATTACGTATTTTTTGTGTAAAATCAATGTAACACACGTTTGATATATGTTAAATTGAAAAATCAAACGACATTCAATTAAATGTCCACTACTTGATATAATTAGTCAATATTTTTAATTAATATTATTTTTTTAATTATAAACCATTTTCACTAAATATATGACTTATTTAATGTAAGTATAAAAATTTTGTATTATATAAATCATATTTTAGAGAATATTATATATATTGATATATATATATATATATGAATATATTTCTGTATTAAAAAAATTAATTATATTAATAAATAATTATGTATAAAAACCATTAAAGCACACGAGGTCTGGCTGAGTGGTTCAACTCCTATATGGTGCATCCAGGCAGTTGGGTTTTTATTCCCAACTACATCATATTTGGCCCCATTTATCTGGATTTATTGTGGTGGCTGGCGTCATATGACGTCAACGTTATGATGTGGCTCATAACTCTTAAGGGTGGGGGTGGTGCACAATCATTGCAGGAGGGTTGTGCAGTTGCGATGACTTGGATCAGTGATAGAGATAATATTTTCATTTTTTTCATATGTTTTTCAATTATTTAACCCCTTAAAATTAATCAATTTTATCTGATTTGTATCATTTTAGTGTTTTGGTGAATTATGGGCTTAAATGTGGAAATTGGTTAATTCTGGAAATTTAACAGTATTGTGGAGCTTCTGTATTTCGGGTATATCTTTTACATTTTTTATCAAATTTGTGTGATTACTTTTTTTAGGATTTCTATGCTCGTGATATTCAACTTTTCCTTCTGGACCAAGGACCAATTCGGCACACAATGGCCTAGAAAAATTCAACAATTGGAAAAAAAGTTTTCTAGCCGATAGAATGGACCCTACCATAATTAAGGAGACATATCTCGGTCTACAGGTGTCCAAACTATGTGATTCCAGCTTCAAGAGGAAGAGGACTCCGAGATTATCTTTCAAGTTAAATTTCGTGAAGAAATTCGGTCATTAAGGCACTCATGGAATGCGACCAAAAGGAGGAAGTTGAAGAGTCGCCTTAGGCAGAAAAAGATGTCATTAGTAATTCGAGGATAAATTTTGTTAAACTTGTCCAAATTCTCTGATATTTTGAGGTAGAATTCATAATACAGAGGGGAACAACATATATGAAGACACCTTCCTGAGATTCGGCCATTTAATATTCCAATCGGACTCAAACTTTCGGTGGAGTAATTTTGGAGGGAAATTCTCAACTCCAAAAGCCTATAAATAAGAGTGTTCGCTTCCATTCAAAAAGGTTGAAGAAGGTGCAAGAGGTGTTGTGCTGGAGGATTTAGTTCTTGAAGTTCTTTATATTTTCTATTTTCTTTTTACATAGTTTCATCATGCTCTCTTCTTCCCCTTTCAACTCTATTGCCCTTCGCATGGAGGGGTAAAACCTTTGAGTGATCGGGGAAGGGGGAGTTTCACTTTTGTAATGTTGGGGTTTTGTGCTTAAATGTAAAACCCTTTTTTTATGAATTCTATTATTATTTTTTCTCAATTTTCTTAATGCGATCGTGTTTTGAGTTTGGTGTATTCATTTTTAATATCTTTGGTTAAAGACTTTTAATCTCCCTCTGCCTAGTGCAATTTGTCTCGATCGAGCATATTGTGTTAGGTGGTGAGTATCCAGCGATTGTTGGAATGTGTGTGGAACTAGTAAACTTTTTATAGAGTTATAAGGATCAAAAATTCATGATCGGGATTTTCCTTAGTTGTTTAGAGATTGTTTATGAACTTCCATGCACATAGGAGTGGGTTCCATTTGTTTTTTTAACCAAGGGTGATTGATAACTCGATCGAGGAGTCTTTCATTTGTCATTAAAAAGGAAGAGAGGGAATATGATCTTTATTACTATGATGAAATTGAAAAAGTTAATCCTACCCTGACCCCATCACTCTCTTCATCCATTAGTGTTCAACTTTTTTTTATTACTTTCTTTATTTTTCAACTCAAACAATTTCAAAAACAACCTTTTCTTCTTTCTTAAAATTAAGTGACAAACATAATTGTTGTGCACTCTTCTCTGAAGACAACTTAGGTTAACCACTTTACTACATTTTAACTTAGGTTTTATTTGTTTTTGTCGCATCCCACGACAGGCATGTTTCAAGCAGACCAACTACAGATAGCAACTTCTTGCGTGCGGGGTGATGACTCTTAATGTACTCAGCCGACAGGTGAGTGTCTTCGACGGGGGGTAGGTCGGGATGCTTTTCTCGATGGCTAGTTCAGGCGGAGGTCGATGTCTTCAGCGGTGTCATGCAGTTTCTCAGTGATCCAGGTAATCCCATGCATGAGATGTTGGCCTTCTACTGTGTGGGCAATGACATTTGGTCGACTGATGCTGGTGGTAGTACAAAAATTAAGTTCCCCACCCGACAACGAGGGGGTGACGCTGGGACCGACTGACATTGCTAGTGTTTGGGTGATCGACGGGCTTACGGTGATGGTGTCGGTGGTGTGATGGTATGTGGTCGGTGATGTTGGCGTGTGGAGGGGGCCTCGCCTGATGACGGGGTGATGATGAGTGGGGTAATTGTTGTTGCCCCGTATTATATGATATATATAAGATCAGAGTTTTGCCTAGTCTATCCCTTGGGGGGGCTATGGACTAAGTGACAGCCTTGACGTTTGGGTGAGTGTGTGTGTGTGTTTGATTTTTAATTGTACCTCTAAGTACCTCTATGTATATAAACCATTAAAAATGAATAAGACATTAGTATGTTTTTAATTATTACATTTTATTCATTTTCAATATTTATATTTAATATATATTATTTATTACTATTTATAATTAATATATATATATATATATATATATATATTAAATTTATTCATTTTTATTAATAATTTTTTCATTGATAATTTTTTTAATAATTTTCTAATGTATTCATTTTTAATTTTTTGTTTAATTATTACAGTTTAGTTATTTTATATATCTATATTTAATATATTTTATTTATTAATATTTATAATATATATATATATATATTAAATTTGTTCATTTTTATTAATAATTATTTAATTAATAAAAATTTAATATTTTTTAAAATTTACTAATTTTAATTTATATATATATATATATTAAAGTTATTAATAATTATTTAATTAATAAAAAAGTTAATATTTTTTTAATTTATTCATTTTTTAATTTGTATGTGTTTGATTACTTCAATTTTTTTAGTATTTTTCATACTTGATTTTTTTTTCAATTTATTCATTTTATATATCTATATTTAATATATACTATTTATTAATATTTATAATTTATATATATATATATATATATATATTAAAGTTATTAATAATTTTTTAATTAATAATTTTTTTAATATTTTTTAAATTTATTCATTTTTATTTTTTATTTGTTTAATTATTTCAATTTTTTTAATATTTTTAATAATTGTATTTTTTATTGGTATATATTATGGGCTGCATGGGGAGGGTCAAGTAGGACTCGGTCATGTGTATGCAAGAGGGCTAAAGCCCACAGGAAACATAGACTGGGCAAATGCCCGGGCGGGCCCGTAGGCTCATATGAGTGTGTGTATAGTGTATATGAGAGCACATCCCTGCAACAAGCTTTTGAGCTTAGCTTGTGGTGGAATCTTATATAAATAAGTTTTCGAACAACCTCTATTTTGGTGTGGGACTCGTGCGTGCGATTGAGACCTTTATCGGTGCGTTTTTCTAGCACAGATAAAAGTTAGCGTTGTATGTAGTGCATTTTATAGTAGTGAATATTCATTTGTATAATGTTTTTTATGTATTCACTTAATAATTTGTGAATAATTTTAATAAATAAATTCAATATAATTATTCTATACTCGAATAATAATGAATTTATTTATTTTTTGGTGATCGTTAAAACTTGGACAACTCTCAAACACCATGGTGGAACCTACCATATCATATACACCTATTAACAGAATAGGACGGACTTTTGAATACGTTATTGCATGTGACCCTATAGGACCTTATCTTGATGGTAATGAATACTATTCACAGATCAGAAGCAGAGTCTAACAAACCATCAAGACCCCTAAAGAGATAAGGAATAGTCATAGCAATGATAACTTTTTCTACGAAAACTTACAGTGTAATATAATCTCTTTGTCTCGCGATATCTCATAAAGAAGGACACACACTTTATTTCATCATCATTTCTTGATCTATTGTTCATTGATATTACTGGATGAACTTGCCTTCTTCTACCATGACCATGAATTTAGTAAGGGTTTTATTATCCTGATCAACTAGGCTTAAGATATCTCTTTTTATCAGAAGCAACAAATCATTTCTTGATTATTTAATTAATATCATACTACCAGTGATGCACCCAACACATGCTACCTTACTAAAACTTCATTTTCATGGTTTTTACCTTGTATCAAGGTACGTGATCAAATAGTATACATTAATAATAATCTCAAGTCAGGAGACCATTACATGTGTTCGCAAATAGGAACTACCAATGACACCTAAAACATGTGGTGCTCCTTTTGGCTGGTCAATCCTCATGATCTCATCTACTAAATATCTCTAAGTGAAAACTTCATGAGAATAGGTCTCAATTTTTATGAGCCTCCAACACCCGATAGCCATACATCATCTATGTACAATCAGTATAATGTATCTAGACCATAAGACGTTTATTTACGATGAATGTCATAGTATATTGAGGTTCTCGTTATAGCCTGGGAACTCTTATAACCATTTGATGCAATAAATAATCTAATTACATTATCATATAAATAGTGGATGTAGAAATATCAACACTATTATGGTAAGTTTGAATCATGTATAACTCAATATATACATGATATGGTAATCAAAAAGTATTGTTCAAGTTAGGTCTAGGGCACCTGCTATCACAATACTCCCACTTTTCCTATAGTCAACTTTCTAACTATCCTTGTTAGCTCTCATATGATACGATAGTGGTTCTACTAAGTTATGGATTTAGTCATGGGTTTGTCACGTCTTCTCTATGTGGCCATTCTATTATCTGCGACTTCACCTCCCTGAGTAAGACTCCTCAATAGATGATATCCTCAAGTATGTGCCTTTTTTCGACTGTCAAGATTTGACATCTTGGCTAGTACTAATAATATAATTATCATAATGATAAAACTTTTCTTACCAAGATAGATTCTAAGAACTGAAAAAAAAATCATTACGTTTTTTACACTGCTTCTTTAGTTACCTCAGAAGCCTCAACACACTTAGTATTTTTAGACATGGATACCACTAGATTGAATGAGCTTCTATTTCTCATTAACTTAGCTTAAATGTGATATTATATCATATTGATCTATAGGAAAACTAGTTTGTATCTCATTATAACTAGTATTCCTTCCTCTCCATATATGAGGTACATATCTTTTGTACTTACTCAAGTACAATTGGATAGTTTTGACTACTTTTTGTGTAGTTCTCATGGATATAACTGATATTTTCCTAAAAAAAGTTTTGTTGATGATATCATATCTTGTACATATAATGAAATATATGATTTATCCATCATAGATGCATATGTAATTCTAATCACCACATTAATATTCTCCTATATTGTTGCATGTATTCTTGGAGAGATTTATACCATGTGACACTAGTAAAAATTATCTCTCAAATTGTTCCAACTTTTATTTTTTTAATACATTTTCAGTATATGTACTATTGACTTGGTCTAAGAAAACTTTAGATCTAACTCAGTAGATTGCATCCCCTAAAACATATATTGCTACTTTAAGTCAATCTCTAGGGAGTTATTTTCATTCTAATCTTATCCAATTGTAAGACCAATAATTATTTTCCATATGTTACCAAACATATTTCACTTGGAAGATCATGGAGCTCCCACTAAACTATTGTAAACACGTGGAATCAATTCATTCCAAATGAATATTATATAATCTTGTTTCTTACTTCAATATAAGAATATATTTTAGTAACTTGTACCCCTTATTGGCATTTTATAGTGTCACCAACTCTTTCTAGTTGCATCATTTAAATACATTCTAAGATTGGTGGTCTTGACATCCAATGCCCAATTTAATGATCATATAAAGTATATATAACAAGTAAAATTCTAATTTATTTAGGATTATCAACTTGATATTATCAATCGAGCCTTATTGGAACCATGCTTGTACCACTCATGTATAATATCACTTGAATAATAATTGTAGTATTCAAAATAAAAATCCCCTTGTACTTTGATACATGGAATCCATTATTGAATTTTAATTGATCTTGTCAATCTTAGTTAATTTCCATATACTTCTTACTTGTATGATTTTATCACCAGTCATGGTGAATATAATTCCACCACTATGGTTTCATCCTTCCTATGCAGTACATGTCTCTGGAACATTCCTTTTCCATGTGTTATTGTGGAACTTGTTCCTAAACCAACTATTTATGCATCTTTGGCATAGACTAAATCCAAGTCAATATTTCTCCCACTATATCAAATAGAGATGTTCACCTTTATATAGAAACAATAGTCTAGCACTTGACTATAACATTTCTATCTAAGGTATTTTTTTCAATTACATTAAATGCACAATGTGTTTTGTTTGATGCAAGTTCATTTATATCCTAAAAACTCTTTGCATCAAAACACATGTTATTATGACATAATAGACTAATATAATACTATAAATCATATAATATCCATTATAATTGGCATATGGTTATGGGATAATGTTTTTATTTGCGAATTATGTCTCAAAATAATAAAAGTTTTTTCAATGCAAATAAATCCCAAACACTGATGTTCATGTTACTTACATCATAAATATGATGTGTATAAGGAAATGTGCACTTAGTAATTACCCTACGTTTCATTTTTATGACCAATATTTTCATATAATACTCATCATTAATCCTCCTTATTAACATAATGACTTTTATATGTATAAGAAAATGTGTGTTTAGGAATTACTCCACGCTGCATCTTAATGATTGATGAATGCTAGGTCAAGATATTCTTCAGTACACGAGCCTGAAGAAACTCATATATTCTGACTATGAATATACCATACTTCGCATTCAAATTCCTTAAACAAAACTAAAATAAATCTTATGAAGTATATACTAACCACTATATTTTCTTTGGAATAATTTACCCTATCTAGCTGAACTAATTCTGAAAGCTTTGTGAATAAACTTTATTTATAAAGGTTACTTTATCTAAAACTAAATATGTCGATAATACCTAAGGTTTTTAACTCCAAATATTATAAATAGCATACTGGGTATATCATTGACATCCACTTTTAGTTTTTCTAGACAAAGTATTTTCTTACCACAATTGGGTATAAAAGTCTTACATTAAGTTTTTCCAATGATTCAATCATTTCTCAACTATTTGTTGAGTATATAACACCACAAACAACATTCATCCCAATAATGAAATAATGTATACTTGTGTCCAATGGACATGTGGGATAAGTGTTCCGATTATACTCAATAAAAATTCAACTATAATCACTAATATTTTCAATTTGAATTTGTGTACTTCTCACCATTGACTTAGGATCCACCCTTTCTCATTTTCTTGGAAAACACATCTTACTTCTTGTAACATTTATATACTTACTTGGTTACTGTATTTCAATACACATATGTGATATACATATTATATTTAATACCCAATAATTATGATAGAAACATCACCTATAATTGATGAATATACTTGAAGAAGAAGTGACTACTTGCTTCTTCTATTTATTTCATTGCATTTAAACTTCCATAGATTTATCTCCTGACATGCGAAGTGAATAACCTCTTGTATAATGTCTTTACTCTTGTCTTTGAAGGGTGTTGTGAAGACATATTTTATATCACACTTTTCGTTGGTCTTTTTGTTTTTTATTTAAACTTGTTCACTATAAGAACTAAATATTATACTTTCTTTGAGTTCTTATTTACTTGGAGAACCATACCCAAAAGGTAATGAAGTGTTTTCTCCATGCTATTAATTTTTGTAATATTAAATGAAACTGGAGTAAATGGGTGAAAAAGATGTAAGAAATGGATTTATCAAAATATCATGATCTTCTTTTCAATTTACACATAACCAATTTAATCATCACTCATTTATATCTCACTTCATATTCTCTTCGCAAGATTCTTGGAGATAAGACAATATATAGAACCATCCATGTCCTAATGTTGTATCCATAACTCGCATCATTCGTTGATGATAGCATTATTATGTAAAAAATCAAATGCATCATACATGGGTCTCTTGTGAGAACCTTTCACACCCTCACTTCCTGAGGTAGCTCAATAGGTAATGGGGACACTAGCACCTTGAATTTCCTATATTGTAGTACTTTGCACAAGTGCCTATACTATTTATGAAAATGTGTGCTTATAAGTACATTGACTTCTGCCCAAAATTAATCGCAGGGTACTTGTGGTATTACATGTCATTTTCTATAAAAAAATCTAGAATATTGGTATTTTATCTTGATTACTAATTTAGGCATTATAGATTAATTTAATCATTAAATATTTCATGTTATTTTATCTAACTCTGGTAGCTCTCACTACTAGACTCGGAATACTCTGTCGCTTGAGTATTCTAGTGGCAAGGATTCTCAAAACCTATCCTCATAGTCTAAAAGCTATAGATACATCACTACTCGGAGAGTTTTATGGTAGGTGTTTCACTCCCCAACTTTATTAACCCATGACTCTCTGATATGTTTAGTGAAGTCTCGACTTCCAAGATCATAAAATTGATTTACACAACGTTTGCCTCGAAATATGCAACATACTAGTTATGACTAATTATTTTTTTTCATTGTTAGTTAATTCAACTCATCGCTCTCATAAAAACTTCTCGGTAATAGGATACACCCTCAACTAGGGATGACAAGCACCTCGTACACCTGTTTGTATTCAAATTCAAATGACAGAAGGCTTTTACGACTTAATATTTCTTTGAGGGTTTTTAATATTTATCGACAAATATAATATTTTTCTATTAATTAAATTCATACTATATTTTCATGCTCACAACTAAACATTTATTAATATAATACATCCATCGTTCCTTTATTAATTTTTTTTATTATTTTATTTGTTTCCCACATAATGCAAATGCATAAAATAATAAACAATGCATAAAAAAATTATTTGACTTGTCTTTGTAAGATCCAGACCTTTTCTAGAGTTCTCTCGGTATCTTTTTTAGGTACTCTCTTATTTGGTGTTGAGTAATTTTTATTTGGGTTTTAACTTGGGGTGTGTTTGGATGTAAATTTGAGAAAAATGAAGAAAAAAGAATAGTGCATGGTTGATGTACAGTTAGGGAAAATTGTGCACCCCAGCCCAGAAAATCATGCAATTCTAGACAGTAGGTATTTTCACGATTGGTGCATGGTTTGACTAATCATGTTCCCTCTTAGGAGTAACCGTGCACCCCTTAAATAATATGCGAACGGTTTAGGCACACAGTTAAGAGAAACCATGTGCCCCTACCCAACAAATCATGTGCGGGTATTAAAGTCTCTTGAAAATTAATTTAAAATTCCCTAAACCCCCAAAAGTCACCTATTTTGACCCCCATTCAACCCTAGGTCCTCTTTCATGTTTTTAGAGCTCTCTAGACAAATTTCAAGCCCTCCCAACCACCATTATTTATGAATTGAATCCTAGATCAAAGGTCTGCTCCTCTCATAGTTATTGAATCCTCTCCCGGTTCTTCTCTCGTGCTTCCCCCGCTCTTTCTGCTTTCTTTCAATGATAAAATCTACTATTATGGACAGATATATATCTATTTGGTGAGATTTATATCTATTATTATATATATATATATATATATATTTACATGATCTTAATTTCTTTAATCTTGATTTAGGGTTTTGAGATTCAGATCTAGATCTACGTCGTTATGCCACTCAATTTTTGGGGATTTTCATTGGGTGATTATCCATCAGCGAATTAAGGTGGTTGGTCTAATATTCAATTCCCATAGTCTTTATTTTGATATGAGTATGAAAATTATATAATTGATAGCATTATTTAGAAATTTGAATTCCTAAATTGGGTTAATTGATGTGGTCAATTGATTAATTGAAGTATTGTGGAAATATATAATTAATTGGAGAATTAATTATGAGATTTAGGGGTTTTAAAATTATATAATTAATTATGGGATTAATTATGAGATTTAGGGATCATTATTTAGATATTTAATTGGGGAATTAATTATGAGATATCAAATTAGTTGAATTGAGATAATTAATTATGGGATTAATTATGTGATATTGATATTATAGATTTAGATAATTAATTGTGTAATTAATTATGAAGAATTGAGATTGATAATGAGATAATTAATTATGGGATTAATTATGGTAATTTAGTATGTGAATCTTGATTAATTAGTTGTTAAAATAATTAATGGGTTTGATGACTTAATTAATTGGTGAATTAATTAAGGGTAATTATGTGATAAACTAAATGTTGAATTAGTAATGGAATTTATGTGAATAATTAATTGCGAAATTAATTATGTGTTTATGAATAGTAACGTGGTCGTTCAATTATGAAGTAAAGAATGGGAAAATGGTCATTCAAATGTGTGTTTATGAATGGGAACATGGTCATTCAAGTATAAATTAAAGAATGTGAGCGTGGTCATTCTAATGTGTGTTTATGAATGAGAACATGGTCATTAAAGTATGAATTAGAGAATGGGAACATGATCATTCTAATGTGTGATGTATGGATGGTAACATGGGAATTCAAGTACTAATGAATGAATGGTAACAAAGGTACTCCTAGATATGACCTCACTTGGGAATACTTCAGGCTCCAATATGAGCCGAAGCAGGTATTGAGATATGATATCACCTTTGAGTACTTCGGGCTCCAACATGATCCAAAGCAGGTATTAAGATATGATATTAACTGGGAACACTTTGATATATGGCATGAGATGAAGCTAGCATTAAGATATGGGTGTCCTCAGGAACCCAAGAGTTAATGTGGTTAAGTAAATAAATAATAATAATGTGACAACTATTTAATTATGCATTGTACTTATTTCTTTATGCAACTACATACACTATTATTTGATATGATATTGTTTTAGACACTGTTGGTGGTGGCCTACTGATTTATACTCACACCCTACTCGGGATTCCTGATCGGTACCGAAATAGACTTTATTATTGTAGGACAGGTTAAGGGAAAAGGCCCTAGGTTAGATGGATGGTTTGGGGCTGGATCTTGGATGAGGTAAATGGACATGGTTCGGGACCTACTTGGGAGTTTTCGGTGTCTTTATTTTTAGTTTTCATTTTAGGCACTTGATACATGCATTATCATAGCATGTTTTCTACTTTAGTTGGATATTGTATTTTCCTATATTGATTATCTTGAGATATTGGTATTGTTTATGGTTATATATGCTTCTACTATTGTTTTTTTATTTCTATTGGTGTATTACTCTAATCAAATAGGGTATATTCTCTCCATTAATGACTTATTAGACCCTCGCTGCTAGTCAACAACCTCTAGTGTATGGGGAGGTGTACTTGAGCTTATGTGACCAGCCATCTTGGGGCACTGGTGTGTGGCACCCGGGACGAGACGTTACAAAGCGATATCATAGGTGGTTTTCATTTATTTTTCTTTTGTATTACTATTTGGGTAAAGGTAAAAAAGGGACTAGGAAGATTTGGGGATTTTATATGAGCTTGTTCATGGGAGTTTCAAACCCATGTATGGGGGAAACCCAAGTACTCAGGGTGGGATTGTTGTTATTGTTGTTTTTTGTTAGAGTTGAATATTATTTCACCTTGGTAGACGCACTTATTGTGTGATGTGAAAATTGTTTCTGAAATTTTATAAGAATTGACTTGTGTCCCTAAATAGAATGAGAGTTGAGTTTTCATGTATCATTCTAGGCACTCAGGATTATTTTGTGAAATGCATCATTTTAGGCACACACGGGAAAATGGGTTTTTGGTAAGTTGTTGAACTTAAACTATTTTTCCTTACTTGTGAAATTAAATTGAAAATGGTGCCTAATATGAAATTGGAAGTGTTAAATGATGAAATATTGTGAATAATTTGGTTTCTAAATGAGATACTTTATATGAGAATGATAATTCCCTTATATAACCACGACCGAGGTGTAGGATGGTTATGGGTAGTGATAGCGCCTCGATTTTGACCACACGGCGAGGTTTGGGGAAAATACTTATTGTAATTATTCCTCATACATATATTTGATAAAGTTGTTTTATGAGTCCAAATACATGTGTTTGGAATTGTGGAGATATGCCTCCATGATAACGCTTGTTGAGAGGACTACAAGAGGTTATGGTTGGTAATGCTCTATCGGTAGTGGAAATTGAGGCACTGATAGTGCTGGGTGAGGAAGAAGGGGATAAATTCTGAGATAACTTCGCTCACTTCATGAAATTCATGGTAAGAGACCCAAGGAGGGTTGAGAAGAGAATGTTTGACCTGATGAGGGAGTTTCAGTTATAGAACCCTCTGACTTTTACTGGAGAGGTTGGACCTAAGGGAGATGAGTTATGGGTTGAGTCCATCGAGACGATACTTGACCATTTGGAGAATCCTACTGAGAGGAGGTCAAGTTAGTTTCTTATATGATATGAGGATCAATGAAGTTTCGGTGGGATGTTCAGGTGCGGACTGGACAAACATATAATATATTATGGAAAGACTTCTTGGAGAGGTTCTTAGAACACTTCTATCCAAAGACACTGAGGCGGGAGAGAGTAGTAGAGTTCATATGGTTGACTCATGGGATCATGTCTATGATGGATTTTTCTAGATAATTTACAGACCTATAGAACTTTTCTTTAGCGTTGGAAGGAGATGGAACAGCTATGGTGATATGCTTTCAAGATGGATTTAAGTGCGAGATTTAGTCTCAACTTAACCTATTTTGGTTAAAGAAGTTTGTTGAGGTGGTGGATTAGGCTCTCATATATGAGGGGAACCTGAAGGAGGATTCTAGTGTTGGATAGGTAGTTGCTACTAGATGATCAAGAGGTACAACTTTCGAGATCAGGAAGAATCATTATGATAATTTTAGTCAGGGCAGTGAAAATATGAGTGGTTAGATAGGAGGGTCAATTGTATAGGACCTTACTGGAGTGATCTATCATCAGCATGGTAGGTAAATCCATTATCATAGAAATTTCCCCAACAACCAGTATAGTGCTGGTCTTGCAGCAAGATGGGGAATCTACAGAAGTTTTGCAGGACACAACGACAGACAGTCGGTGAAGGTGTAACTAGATAGAGTTAGAGTATGGGAAGGAGATCTTCTACACCTTATCAGACTATAGATGGAGTTCTAATGGTTAAGGCAATAGAGGTGGTGTATGTGGTGTTTCTTGTAAAGATCACCCATATCAGTAGAGTGGTGAAACTCATAGGAGTCAAATTGCATCATAGGGAAGAGGGGTAGGACAACTACATGTAGTGCAACCTACAACGAGGTTAGACCATCAATAGTGAGAGGTATTATTCTTGTAGTTTCTACATTAGCTAGTGGCTTATTTGATACTAGTGACTCTCATTCCTTTATATCTGTAAAACTTGTTAATGGTTTGAGCACAGCGGTGGAGTTTGTGAGTAGGGTTATGACTATAGATACATTATTAAGAGTATGGTCTAGAGACATATGTATATGCAAGGTATATTCTCTTGAAGTCAGGGAGTATCATTTTTTATGGGATCACTATATCCTTTACATGTCAAGCTTCAACATAATTATAGATATGGACTGTCTAGTCGCATACTGAGCCCACATAGATTGTTCCCGGAGGATAGTGACTTTTACATATCCTAAGGGTGACCATTATATTCATCATGGGAAGTGGTATATCCAAGATGGACAAGCATAAGCAATTACTCAGCAATTGGGAGATCTCACAGCCCAGGTTTCTAGTTTATTGTTGGAAGATGGAGGCATAAATCATGATATCTTTCCACCAGTGGTGGAATAGTTTCATGATATTTTTCATGAGACACCTCATGGCTTACACCTGAGAGAGATGTGGAATTCACTATTGAGATCATGTTGGGGGCTGATCCAGTATATATTCCACCCTAAAGAATGGCACCGATAGAGCTTCAGAAACTCAAGTCTCAGCTGGAGGAGTTGGAGGATAAGGGATTTATCCATATGAGTATGTCTCCTTGGGGATCACCTGTGTTGTTTGCAAAAAAGGATGATGGTAGTTTTTTATTGTGTGTCAATTATCATAAGTTTAACAAGATGACTATAAATAACTAGTGTCCTCTTACACGTATCGACGATCCATTTGACCAGTTGAGAGGAGACAGAATGTTCTCAAAGATCGACTTGAGATCAGGGTATCATCAGCTAAGAGTTTGAAATTCTGATATACCGAAGACTTTTTCAAAAGAAGGTATGGCCTTTATGAGTTCCTTGTAATTCCATTTAGGTTAAAGAACATTCCAGTAGTGTTTACAACCTTGATGAAAAAAATCTTCCATCTGTACCTGAATTATTTCGTGATCGTGTTTGTGGATGACATCTTGGTGTACTCCAAGACTCATGACGATCATACCCAATATCTTGACATCATCCTGAGTATACTGAGAGAGAATTGGATATACGACAAGATATCTAAGTGTTAATTTTGGATTTATTAGTTAAACTTCTTAGGACACATAATCTTAGAGGAAGGTGTGTCGGTGAACCCATAGAAAGTTCAAGTAGTGGTTTCTTGGGATCATTCCAAGAACTTATTCAATATCCATAGATTTCTGGGGTTGTCTAGATATTATTAGAGATTCATCCAGGACTTTTCCCATTTGGAAATGCTGCTTTCGGGATTAACCAAAAAGGGATAAATTTTTATTGGTCGGAAGCATGTTAGAAGTCCTTCCAGGAGTTAAAGAATCATTTGACATCAACACCAATTTTGATCCTACCTAAGACAAGTAAGGAATACATTGCGTATTGTGGGTATTAGAGTTTTGTTGATGTAAGGAGATCAAGTCATGTCATACAGGTCTCAGAAGTTGAGGCCACATGAACAGAACTACCCTACATACGACCTCGAGCCAGTGATAGTGGTTTATGCTCTGAAGTGTTGGCAGCACAATATATTGGGTGAGAAGTTAATTGTGTATATGGATCAAAAGATATTAAGGTATATATTCTCATAGTTAGATTTGAATCTCTGACAGCGAAGATGGGTTGAGTATATGCAGTCAATTGATTTTGAGCTAACATATATACCTGGGAAAGGAAACAATATTATTGATTCTTTGAGCATGAAAACTCAGAATCAGGAAGTCTGGGAGTCTAGTGTCGAGTAGAAGATGATGAATCTACTAGTTGAGATGCATGTGGTGGTTTAGGAGAACTAGGAACAAATGACTCTAGTATCAATTTCAGTTGAGTCTACACTTTTAAAATGAATCTGAGATATATAGTATGAGGATTCGGAGTGTTTGACCTTAAGGTAAATCCTTGAAGGTGGGTAGTCACCCTAATATTGGTTGATAGATGAGGATGAGATCATCTATGTCAAGAATTGGGTTTTTGTGCCTATGAAAATGCAAGAGGATATGATGCATGAATTTCATACCTCGATGTGGGTGGTATATCCAGGTGTTTCCAAAATGTACAGTGACTTACAATGATAGTTTTGGTGGGTAGGAATGAAAAAGGAGATAGCAGGGTTCATGACACAATGTTACACCTATCAGCAGATGAAGGCAGAGCATCATCGACCTGGAGGTTTGCTACAGTCTTTACCCATTCTAGAGTGGAAGTGGGATGAAATGATAATAGACATTATGGTGGGTCTTCTGAAGATGCCAAGAAAGAATGACATTATCTGGGTTATTGTGGATTGACTAACAAAAGTAGCACATTTCTTACCTATATAAGAAATTTTCTTAGTGGAGCAGCTGGGAGATTTGTATGTTCAGGAGATAGTTCGTTTACATGGGGTGACACATACTATAGTTCTAGATCATGAATCACGTTTCACTTCACACTTCTGGTAGGGCTTGTAGAAATCAGTTGGTACATAGATATTATTGAGTACAACATTCCACCCATAGAGAGATGGGCAGTCAAATTGTACTATACAAGTGCTTGAGGAAATGTTATAGGAATGTGTTCTTGAATTTGGTGGGTTTTGGGAAAAGAAATTGTCTTTAGTGGAGTTTTCCTATAACAAAAATTATCAGGAAACTATACAGATGGCACCATACGAGGCTCTTTATGGTAGGTCATGCAAATCATCATTATGCTAGATAGAGGCCGGTGAGTCAAAGTTGTTGGGACCGAGCCTCATGCTGGAGTCATCAGAGTAGGTTTATCTAATTCAAAAATATATGGATATGAATCAAAGTACACATAATTCTTATGCTGACAGATGGAGATGACCCCTAGATTTTATAGAGGGTGATCGTGTATTCCTTCAGGTGTTTCCTAGGTTGGGTCACCATAGGATACAAAATCAGGGAAAGTTGGCACCCAAGTTCATTGGACCATTTGAGATAGTGGAGAGAATCGGGCCGGTGGCATACCTATTGGATCTTCCATGGAAATAAAATGTTATACATAACATTTTCCATGTGTCACAACAAAGATGGTATCACCCCAACCCTTATCATGTGATAGTTGTGGGAGAAGTTGATCTTGAGATAGATGCATCCTTTGAGGGGAATCTGATATGTGTGTTGGATTGTAGTGAGAAAGTTTTGTGGGTAAATATTGTGTTGATAGTCCATGTATTGTGGAAACATGGGTGTGTGCAAGAGGAGACATGTGAGAGGGAAGAAGATATGCAAGTTCAATGGCACGATCATTTTTACTCAGAATCTTAGAGAGGCTTGAGAGTGCATCTCAAGAAAACGTTGTTATAAGGTGGGGAGATTGTAAGATCCCAACCTTTTCTGGAGTTATCTCGAGCTCTTTTATAGGTAATCTCTTATTTATTGTTGAGTAAATTTTGTTTGGGTTTTAACTTGGGGTATTTTGGGGTGGAAATTTGAGAAAAATGAATAAAAATGGGTAGTGTACAGTTGGCGCACAGTTAGGGAAAATCGTGCGCCCCATGCCAAAAAACCATGAAACCCTAAAAAATGGGGATTTGAACAGTTGGTGCATGGTTTGTATAATCATACACTCTCTTAGGAGTAACTCTTCACCCCTAAAATAATAGGCACATGGTTAGGAGAAACCGCATGCTTCTGCCCAGTAAACTATGCGTGGGAATTAAAGTCACCTGAAAATTAATTTTAAAATTCCCCAAACCTCTGAAACTCACCTATTTCAACCCCAATTATACCCTAGGTCCTATTTCATGTTTTTGGAGCTCTCCAGACAAATTCCAATCCCTCTCGACCATCGTTCTTCATGAATCGAAGCCCGGATCAAAGGTTTGATCCTCTCCCAGTTAATGAATTTTCTCTTGATTCTTCTCTCATGCTTCCCCCATTATTTTCGCTTTCTTTTAGTAATTAAATATACTGTTATAGACATATCTATATCTATTTGGTGAGATATATATCTAGATCGATGATTCTAGATCTATATTTACATGATCATGATTTCTTAATCTTGATTTAGGGTTTTGAGATTTGGATCTAGTTCCACATCGTTGTGCCACTCAATTTTTGGGGATTTCTATTAGGTGATTATATGTCGATGAATTGGGGTAGGTGGTCTAATATTTAATTTACATACTCAAAATTTTGATACCTGTATGTAAATTGTAGAATTTCTAGTCTTCTTTAGCAATTTTGAATTCCTAAATTGGGTTAATTAATGTGGCCAATTTATTAATTGAAGTATTGTGGAAATAGATAATTAATTAGAGAATTAATTATGAGATTTAGAAGTTTTCCAATTAGATAATTAATTGGTAGATTAATTGTGAGATTTAGGGATCGTGATTTAGATAATTAATTGGGGAATTAATTATGAGATATCAAATTAGTTGAATTGAGATAATTAATTATGGGATTAATTATGTGATATTGATATTATAGATTGAGATAATTAATTGTGGAATTAATTATGAAGAATTGATATTTAGAATGATATAATTAATTAAGGAATTAATTATAGGATTTGAGTTTTTGAATCTTTATTAATTAGTTTTTAAATTAATTAATGAGTTTGATGACTTAATTAATTAGTGAATTAATTAAGGGTAATTATGTGATAAACTAATTATTGAATTAGTAATGAAATTTATCTGAATAATTAATTGATGAATTAATTATGTGTTTATGAATGGTAACATGTTCATTCAAGTATGAAGTAAAGAATGGGAACATGGAAATTCAAATGTGTGTTTATGAATGCGAACATGGTCATTCAAGTATGAAGTAATGAATGAGAACAAGATCATTCTAATGTGTGTTTATGAATGAGAACATGGTCTTTCAAGTATGAATTAGAGAATGGGAACATAATCATTTTAATGTGTGATGTATGGATGGTAACATGGGCATTATGAATTAAAGAATGGTAACAAAGGTACTCCAATATATGACCTCACTTGGGAATACTTCAGGCTCCAGTATGAGCCAAAGTAGGTATTGAGATATGATATCACCTTTGAATACTCCGGGCTCCGGCATGAGAAAAAACAGGTATTAAAATATGATATTACCTAGGAAAATTTCAGGCTCCGACATGAGCTGAAGCTTGTGTTTAGGTATGAGTGTCCTCCGGAACCTAGGAGTTAATCTGTTTAAGTGAAGAATAAATGATAATATGATAATTGTTTACTTATGCCTTGTACTTATTTCTTTATATAACTGTATACACTATTATCTGAATGGATATTGTTTTAGACACCATTGGTGGTGGAATTCTTAGTTGTACTCACACCCTATTAGGAATGCCTAATCAATACCCAAATAGACTTTATTGCTGTAGGATAGTTTAAGGGAAAATGCCTTGGTTTAGATGGATAATTTTTGGATGGATCTTGGATGAGGGAACCTATGGTTCACGACCCTCTTGGGAGTTGTTGGTGTCTTTACTTTCAGTTTTCATTTTAGAAACTTGACACGTACATTAACATGACATGTTTTATCCTTTAGTTGGATATTGTATTTTCCTGCATTGATTATCTCCAGATATTGGTATTGTTTATGGTTATATATGTTTTTTATATTGTTTTTTTATTTTTGTTGGTGTATTACTCTGATAAAAAAGGGTACAATCTCTCCATGAATGACTTATCATACCCTCATTGCTAGTCGGTAGCCTTTGGTGTATGGGGAGGCACGCTTGAGGTCATGTGACTGACCGTATTAGGGCTTCAGTGTGTGGAACTTAGGTTGAGACGTTATAGTCTTGAACATATAACATTGGTTGATTCATTTAAACTTAGTGGATCAACCATGACCTAGGGGTATCATACCTAAGTTAGGTGTTAACTCATGATGCAGCTCGCCCTCGATCCAGTGTTTTCACTTCTCGTATGGTATATCATTTTGTCTTGGCATGGTATATGTCTTACATTGCCATCGTAAATAGTAAAAAATTATTTTCATGTAGATGATGGAGTCTCAAGAAGCACAAAAGACATACAGTAATAAAACTGATAGATGCACAAACCCATATACATATTAAAATGAAAAAGACGATGCACAAATCATTGAAAATTTTAATTAAATATTACAAACATCACACATAATTGTAATAAATAATTAAATAAAATAAAACAAAACATGCATGGTTGGTTAGTGCTCAAGACCAGTCTATGGGTAAATTAAAAACACGATAAAAATTAAAATGAAATAAATTTAAGTTCGAGGAAATTTAATAAATTGAATGAATTATTTTAAATTAAAATAATTTAATTTTTTCGGTCCCTAATTAGTTTAATTTTTATCTCAAAATTAAATTAATCAATTCATTTAATTTTATATCAAAATTAAATTTATTTGTTTAAATGATAAAATTATTATTATTTTAAATAAAAAAGTAATAAATTATTTTTTGATTATATTAAAATTTTCACGGACCCCAGAACCTTGCTCAGACCCATTCTGGGTCAAGCCAAACCCACTCAAGCCTGTTTTCTTCCAGGAAAACCCCACCCATGGTCATTTTGAATCAGGAAGACCCCATGCAGGACAGTTCCGAGTTGGGCAAACCCACCTTAACTCGATTCAGGTCGAACTGATCCGATTTTGTCACAGGTCACCGGATCTGGGTAGAGGTTAACCGGCAGGAGGGTTTTCTTATGATTATCGAACACGAAAGTGTGGTCTTTGGTCACCAAGAGTGGCGGTGGTTGTTGTAGTGGAGGCCACGATATCAACCAACATCGGTGGCGGCATCTAGTGGGAGCGGCAGCGTAAGGCGACGGTGGTCCTCTTCTGGAGACCAGGATAGGGGTTTCTATAATGACTTGGATTTTCCCAATTTTATTTTTAGAAATTATTTGTGAAAATTATGAGACCGGGTGCTGAGACGAAATGTGATTCTAAGACCCGGTGTGCTCGGAACAATTCGTTGAAAAAAGTTAAATTTTTAGTAGCATATGCATGCGACTTTCCTTAAAAAGTGAAATCTATTATCTATTATCTATACTAAAGAAAAATTCTTCCAGATTACATGTCACCTTATTACGCAGTCACGTCACTATCCAAAACAAATTACTCCCTCCAAAATCGGGCATCTGTCGACTGTGTTCCCATTTCCCTCATGCATCCATCCTCGACTCATCCCTCCATCTTAGGGTTTCATTTCATCTGTTGTGACCCATTCGCCTCCGCCTCCACCTTCATTAGTGAATCTTGCACCCGTTTCACCTCCGACACAATTCCTACGAATATTGCTTCCATTTCCCCTTTGGCGCCCCTCTTATGGTTCACACTCTTGTTTCTTCTCTGGTGCTGCACCTAGGGTTGTCGCTCGCATTTTCCCTCCCATCGCCAGTACCCACAAAACACTAAAGGCATATTCCTTGCTAATTTTTTCATCATGTACTATATTTCAACAACCCAAATTCCCTCATCTCCTCATACATTTCCTGCAGTTCCTACTCCTTCGAAGAATTTCAGTCAGAAACCCTCCAGATTCACTCCATCTCATTCCCTAATTCCCTCAAGATCGCGATTTTTATCCTCATCTACATCTGTCGACTATTTCTACTCAATTGAATCTTAACCGATGTGTTTCTTTCCCCGAAATAGGTATGTTCTCGTAATATCGTTGAAATAATCTCCTAGAAAATTTGCAGCATTTCCCATCGCATAATACTTTTTCATACATTATTACAACAAATCTGTTTTTCCTCATCTACAACTGTCTTCCTCACTAATTTGTTCATTTTTTTATATGGTTCATCCACCCCTTCGAACCACCTCCTCCTCCTGCTTACAATTTTTGTCGGCTGTTCTAGGGTTCCCACTACATTTTTTGTGATCCATCCTCCACGTCGCACAACCCATTCAACATTTTCTTCACCATAGATCTTCTTCAGCATCTCCACTCATCCTCTCTTCCTCAACAATCGATTTCCCACCATAGTGCCACTCACCCCTCTACATTTTCCATATTATCTTCACCATCTATGGTACCTCCATTATTTTCTTCGACAGTGTATATTTCCCGGCTATAGTATGATAGATAACTGGTTCACCATGGGAAAATATTTTTGACTGATTTGGTGTTTTTTCTATGCCCATATGTTTGTAATAGATCAGCTGAAGCATGTAAGTCTATACAGAGATGGAACTTATGTAGGTTGTGGTACTAGGCCATCCAGTAGAGGTTAAATTAACACAGGTCTTCTTTTATTTATCCATTTGTTGTGTTCATTGACTCCCATTCTAGATTTCTGTCTCAGTATTGAAAATATAGTCCTTTTCATGTCTTCTTCACCTATAATTTTATTTTCATTATGGTTTTATGATTAATAATATATTTTTGATCTCCAAATATGAAACCCAAGCTTTTATATGATGATATTAGTTTTATGTTCTTATTTATGGTTATAAACCGGTGATTTTAGTTGCTTTCAGGTGGCCACCTCTTATTCATGCCTTCATGTCCAAGCAATTTCCCATTCCATCATTTGAACTATGATGAATCATTTTGGTCAGCCTCCCTTTGATTTAAGTCTTCTGGTATGATTTCTTTAGTTCATATCCTTCAATTCAAATTTTTATTTCCATTGTCTATGTTTTGTTTTTATCAATTTCTTATCTCACTGTTTATCTAATTTTCCTTTATTTAGATTTTTCATTTGGCTATGGATTATTAGATTTGTCATTTACTTCTCATCCATTTTCATTATTTAATTCTTCTAACTTTTCATTAACCCCTTGCACCAATCCCCTTATATTATAGGTAAAATCAATTCCATGCAAACTTCTACTAACCAGCTTTGCTTCTCTTTCATTCAAAGTTTGTTGTTCTTCCTAATTTCATATGTAATTTTTTTACATTTTTATATTTGATTTTATTTTTTATGAAATATTCATTTTGTTTATAAATATATATGCTCTGTTTTCAAATATATACAACATGGAATTTTAAATCAGTTTTGAGATTTATGTTTCATATCTCTAAATATATGTCATATGCATTGTATTTGAATGCATGAAAAATAGATATGTTCATCATTTTTTGATATCATGATCTTATGTTTTCCATTCTATGTTCTTCTTCTTTTTTGTTTTTAATATCTTAGTTGTTTGTTTTTTTTGGAATTAGATAATAAAAATTCTTTATTGTTACAACTTGATGCAAATATTTAATTAATCATTTTTATTGTGTATTGTGAAATAAATTATTTTTGTTGGGTGAAATTGATTTGATTTATTTTTTATGATGACTACTGTTTTTTATTAAATGGTATGTTTAATGTTTATATCAATCTTTACCTTTTAGATGCATGATTATTCAATAGATAGGGTTGGAGGTATTTTTTAGCCTTTATGTTGACTATTTTTGTGCTGTAATTTTCTTTTTGTTATTTATTGCAGGTTTTTTGTGTGTTTTTCTACAGGGTTATGCTCGATGAGTGTCATCAGCAAAATACCAATGATCCTGTGCTTTGACCCTACAGATATGTGTATCCCTTGGAGATTGGACATGCTACAGCTTCCAGTTTCCCTTTACTGGCGGCCCATGTGGATTTCCCCTTTCTGTTTAAGCTGTAGGTTTTGTTCTCTGCATCTCCTTTGATAATTTTGTACCCATTTCCATTTAAATGTGTATCTTTTATAAAAAAATATAGTTAGATAGAATCATTTCCTAGATTGATTTCTTATAGAAGGAAATGGATACTCATGTTTTCGAGCATTGTTTTTGTTATAATCTGTTTTGTATTACATTGAGTTGTAGTACCTTACAAAAAACATACCTTAATTACACTTATTCGGTTGCAGATCCGAATTCAAATTTTTTTCTGTTATAATATGTTATAATCTATTTTATATTAAAGTGAGTTTTATTACCTTATCAAATTTTTTAAAACGTTTTCTTACAGGTTGCAATACGTTACCCGGATCGGGTGTGCAACCAAGAGCTTGCAATTTCAGAAAGGACAGGTATGTACAAAAAATTATCCTCTATTGTCAATTTTAATAGACGAAGAATGTTCATTTGTTCAAGTGTCACCTATATATTTTTTCCTTTCATTATTAAGAGTTCCATATGAAATTGTGTTTTTTTATATGAGACTGTTTTCATCTACTTCTTATCCATCACCAACCATGACAACCAATGGATTGATTCAATTAGAATGAAGAATAAATCTATCATTCTCATCCTAATAACTATTGTGCCACCTCTATAGGACTCCATTTAGTCTCCTGTCTAACTATGTCCTCGCACTGACCATTTTCAAATTCGCCCATGTTGCATTGTATAATGCAATGGGTAAGCAGTTTGGTATGTATTGTTCTGGTGCTTTCCTTTTTTTTGTTGCTAAGGTTCTTTCCTATAATTTTTAGGTTTGGAATGGGGTTGGTTGATGCAGTATTTGGGTGACTTCATATCCTGTTTGATCATTGATAGTGAAAGATTTTCACTTATCCATTAATTTTAGGATTCCCTTATTTTAACTTTTGTGTGCAGGTTCAATAGAAACTTGGGGTGGGGGTGTATTGCAAGGAACTCCATACAGATATTCAAGGTACTTTCTTATGTAATTTAATGCATTACATTTTTATTGACTCATTGGATGGTTTATATGAATGACATAACACAACACATGAAGATTGGCTATCTTAGACTTGATTTTTTTGACTACAAAAACCAATCCTGTGAGGTTATTGGTGATATTCTCTTATGCATATTTCATATTTGAAAGAAGGTATTGCAGTGTGTTATTGTTAATAAAAGGTAAAAACTTATAAAATGTTTAGTACTCTGTGCTACATTTAATTAATGCACATGTATTTATGACCCTGCAGGACTGCTACCACTTCGCTAGAGCTTAGGGATTTTATTTGGGTATGTTTTCTACTCCGTTTCAGTTCAGTTCATGTGTTGAGTCCATGTTGTGTTCTGTTTTAGTTTAGTTCCTAAGTTGGGTTCATTTTTTGTTATGTTTCAGTTCAATTCATGCGACTATCCTTACATCCAGCATTTTATTCTGCTCAAAATGTTCTGTTTTACAGGTGACAATTTAGCACAGAGTACTGGGCAGGGGAGAGAGGAGGGGGGGGACGAGAAGGGGGAGTAAAGGGCCTGAAAAAATTTTGGTTAGTGGGAAGGGGAGGGGAGGGGAGGATGAGGGCAGGGGGAGGGGGCTGTTGGGGGAAGAGGTTGGGCAGGGGGGAAGGGAGGGGAGGATGAGGGCAGGGGGGGAGGGGGATACTGGGAGAAGAGGTTGGGTAGGGGGTGGGGGAAGGGTTTGGGAAAGGGGGAGGCTGAGGTGGTAGGGGGAGCTGCTGGGATTGGGTGGGAGACAAGCATAGGAGGGGGAAGGGGAGGGGTAGAGCTTGGTAGGGGGTAGGAGGAGGTGCTGGAAAATTGGGGGGGTGACAAGCTAGCCACATTAACCACTTTTTATATTTCAATTAGTACTGATTTTTCTATTATTTCAATTAGTATTGATTTTTCATTTTCATATTAATAATTGTTTTCATTTAATTTTTATCAAGATTCTTTTCATAGATGACTACTGTAAAAAAATAAGACATTTTTTATGACATGTTTTTTTTAACTTCACTGCATTACCCAGGTTTTTTTCATAGTAATATGTCTCATTTACTCACATTAATGTCTAATTATATATTGTAGGGATCAATATAACTGTCAAAGAACATGACAAACTGCTACTCTATATCAATGATACATGGTAGTACTGGGAGGCTATTGACTGCACATTCTGATGACATGATTTGTAATCTGATCTGCACATCCACTGTTGTTAAAAATCATGGTTCCTGTAATTGTTTTCCAGCATGTATATGCTACTTAAAGTGTATTTATGTTCTCTTATCATGATTAAATAACATTCCATAGTTCTATTTCAAATGTGACATGAAAATGACAACTAATGTTTGTTTCCAATTTCAAGTTATCTTACCATGAATATGTTTCACTGTTTACCTATTTCAAGTATCTAGAAATTATATTTACATACTTAGTTTCTATGAATAGATTTATAATTTCAATACATTATTTATTAATTTCCATTGATCACTTCTCATATTTCTAATGCATTTTGTAGTTCTTATTTCATTTATGACGTCGTGTGTATGCACGGGCGATGTACTAGTATCTTTTAAATGGGTGTTCAGATCAAAGATCTGAGGGCATGGTTGAGCTCAGAATGGTGTCTTTACCCTAGGCGCGACCTAACTTTGGTCGGTGCGGGTCATCTGAAAAAAAGTCACCAAGGACACAACCGTAAATAAAATTATTAAATAAAATTATTTTATTTCAAAATCCTAATAACTCATGAACGGTGAATCGGATTAGAAATATGATACCACCATTGAATTTGTAATGTGTTGTTTTTATTAGGTGGGGCCTAACATCGACCGGTGTGGGTCGACTGTGAAAAGTAATTTTTGGACATTTTAAAGAATAAAATAAATTAGGTTTTATTTTATTTAACGTTATGCAGCAACACATTTTCTTTTTATTAAAACTTATCAGAGAATTTATAGTTATCACTATAACCCTAGAATTCCTTTGAATTATGGGGGAAAGAATCCTCTCGAACAAATGATGACGGGTTGGAGATCGGATCGTGGATCATCGCACCAACAGAGTCGGAGGATCTCGTCAATGAAGACAAATAAACCGCTCCTCATCCATGACCGATCCAACTCGAGGTAGGAAATTTTATTTTCCTTCATGTTTTCCCCATCCTTAAATTCTATAAAGAACACGGACCAACCCACGAATAGGTTGATCTTTGATTCGATCGTTCTTGCGGGATGGGCTTGATTGCGGAGTTTTAATGGGAGATAAATCTTTGTGATTATTTTTTCTTCATTCTAACAGGAATGAATTGAGGTCTACATGAAAAAAGGTTGAGGTATGTTCCTCTATGTGTTCTTTTGATTCTTCTCTCCCCCATTCATGGCATTCTTTGTCATTGGACCTTCGTGGTCGCAGCTCAAATTGTCAGGAGGCTCCGAATGTAATCGGACCCTCGGATTGGTATAAAGACGACATAGAGGCCAGATCGATGTAGCTCACAACCCAAGCATCGCAAAAATGGTCTCCTTTCAGAAATCAGACCACTGTAGGAGGTGTGGTGGACCATGGAAGGGTCCACTAGCGGCGTCAGGGCACATGCGGGAGGCGCGTGTAGTGGTAGATCCACGTGGACGTAGCGGCCCAACTGTGTGGGAGCCCGCGGTAGCCAGCCGCGTGCAGTGGCTTCAGGACGTAGTGGTCATTGCGGAGGGGAGCGTGTCTGCGAGGCATGGATGCGGCACATGAGCCAGCCTAGGCAGGTGGGCCGAGCCTCGGTGTGACAGGTCGGGCCCAGGTGGATCAGGCCCAACCGGATCGGGTCGAGCCCAATGGCCCAGGATGAACCTGGGTGGCCGGACCAGGCCACAGTCAACCGAACTACCGCGTGACCGCGAAAGCTGGGTCACAGTCGACTATCATAGCATCTTGAGCTATCACGACATGGTTGACCGTGATGGTCGACCGCCATGGTCGGTGGACCAATCGCCCGGTCAATCCACGAGCTGGTGAACCCCTTACTGAATTCTCAAACGCCCATAAATTTCAAACCGTGTGTCCATTTGATGAGTCGTTTGAGGTTTTGGGACCCTTTCTATGAGACGATCCTTTTGAGATATACTAAGTGGGTTTTGTGTAAGTTTTCATATGAACTAATGGATTGAGGAGTAGGTTCTCCCAGAACAAGTGTGCTTTGAGCGGAATCCTATGCATAGCTGTAACATAGAGACTGGGTGTCTCATGGAGACTATGTGACTCTCAAAGATTGTGTGTCTCGTGGAGACTGTGTGATTCCCAAATACTATGTGTCTTACCAAGACTATGTGTCTCGGGGAGATTGTGTGACTCCCAAAGATTGTGTATCTTACCGAGACTGTGTGTCTCATGGAAACTGTGTGTATCATGGAGACTATGTGTCTCATTGGAGAGAGTGTATCTAGATATTCTTGATATATGGATTGTGTGCGTATATCTTTAAGGATATTACTATGTTATTCCTTCTTGGTATTTCCTGTATGGTATTTCCTATGTGGTATTTTCTATGTGGTATTTTCTTTGGGGGTATTTCCTATGTGGTATTTCCTATGTGGTATTTCCTATGTGGTATTTCCTTTATGGTATTTCTTTTGTGGTATTCCTTTGTGGTTTCAGGGAACCTTACTAAGTATTGTTTTACTCACCCATACAAGGTATTTTCTAGCACGTGTCGTGTCTTATGCAGATGAGTGACCTTTTGACAGATTCTAGGGAGGACCAGGACTGGATAGAGCTTTGTGATTTCAGGCAGGTCGAGGTGTTCCTACAACTTTGAGTAGTAGTCTGAGTACCTTTGTCTATAGGTTGGACTTTGTGGTTTACAAAATTTTCTTTTAGTGGGCTTGTATTCTAGTCTAGTTTACTTTACAACACTTTACTTTCTTATCGTACTCTGTTGGTTGGGATATAGTGTATGCATGCAATTGTTTACTTAGTGTTTTTATATTTCATTTTTTGTTGCTTGGAGACATGTGTGTGTGTGTGTACTGGTACGTAGGAAAATGACTCCCATTTGTGGGATATACCTTCTCAGTGCTAGTCATCATCCCCTGCCCTATTGGAAGTGGGATTGGGGTATTCATGGCACAGGCCCCTCTAGGACAGGTTGTGATAGAGTGGTATTAAAGGAGGTTAGTTCTGTTGTAGGACCAAAAGTCTTTGGGTTTGGTTTGGGGTAACATTGTTAAGTGTTTCGAGTTTAGATTTCAGACTAGGGAATCAAGTGTTGGTGCGGCGGCCAATGTATCCATACACTTGGACTCTGATTTCTACTTTTTGACTCGGTACATGAAAACATTGGTTTCAAAGAAAAATAATGGTACATGCATCATATAGGAATGGGTTGTGTTTTTCATTTCCTTCTTGAGTCAGCTCTCTAGATATACTCTATTTATTGTGGTGCATATTGTTTTATTACAGCATGCCTCCACATAGACAACCAGCCAGGATTCCATTGCATGATCACAAGGATGATCTGCCAAGCAATGAGGCATTGGTACAGGGGTTTGTACTAGAGATAGCACCTCTGGGTGGTTTTCCAGTGATACCACCACCTGTCGAGTAGTAGTTACTACCAACATTTTTGGATGAGGATGCATACAGACTGAGCACATTGCATGAGTTCCAGAGGTAATGACCTCCCAGTTTTAGGGGTGAGCCAGACCCCCAGGCGGTTGAGAATTGGTTGGAGGTAGTTACACATATCTTCCACCTTGTGAGGACGCTTTCCGACCAGATAGAAGTCCTTACCAAGAGTCTTTTCCAGAGCTCAACGGGGAGATGGTGGAGCTTAGTGACCCATACACATGATGAGACGACTCTCTTTTAGGGAGACTTCAAGCGTCTCTTCATAGAGGAGTTCTTTTCAGCTACATTGCGATCATTGCACATACAGGAGCTTCTGCATCTGCAGTAGGGAAGTATGAATGTGGCAGAGTACATGGAAAGATTTACCGATCTTTCACGTTACTCCATAGATATGGTACGAGACTAGTTTTTCAAGGCTCGAACCTTCAGGCAGGGCCTATGTCAGGAGATCAGGTCATCCATGATATCCCTTAGCATTCCTACTTATGTTGGGGTACTTGAACGAGATCTACTGGTGGAGAGTTTTCTAGTAGAGCGGACACCAAAAATGGGAGCTACCAGTAGACACCAGGTACATGAGATCTCGAAAACAAGTAGCTGACAATAGTCACAGGGGCCCAAGTGGGTCAGGCACTTCAGGGGATGATCCCAGGCCATAGGATCAGCGGTGCGGGGCTCTCAGGGTGTCTTGAATCAGCCTAGGGATAGGATGTGTTACATGTGCGGTGGTCGGGGACATCTGGCGCAAGATTGCCTGACCCATCATACAGCTGACCAAGAGACGGTCGAGGGACTGACCAAGAAGAGGTAGAGAGTGGAGCAGGGTGGTTCGTAGGGCAGCAGATGTGGTAGAGGAGTAGGAAGGACAGTAAGAGGTGGGAAGAGGTTCGACGTACTACCACCTCCACCCCTAGGTGGTCCACGATAGGCTTAGGGATCTGTTGTACATATATGAGACCAGCTTCAGGCGATGGAGGCTTATGACCCCACGACTCCAAGGATTATTAGAGGTACGATTTGTGTCTTTTCCACCTTAGCTATAGTTTAAAGTTTTGATGGAAACAGGTGTCAGTCATTCTTTTCTTTCCACACCCCTTGTTTGAGACTCGGAGATTCCGATTGAATCTTTGACTCAACCCTTACACTTATAGACTCCAACAGGAGAAGATTCGATAATCACACACTAGTGTTGATGGTGTGACCTTACTCTTGGAGGAAAGAGTTTTGGTTGGGATCTCTTGGTAGTGGTGTCAAGGCCTTACAACGTCATTCTTAGTATGGATTAATTATCCATAGTTCATGCTTATATTGATTGTTTTAGGCACAGAGTGCGGTGTGTCTACAGTGATGGGACCAGGTTTTCCTTTGTTGATGAAAAGGAAACACATGCAACGTAGGATGGACTCACACATAGACTACTAAAAAATCTTCCTTTAATAGCACTATAAAAGGCCTTTATCAGTGCTAAAAAAGAACTGATAATCAAAGAGAAACTAAAAGCCTCAAACTTTTATCAGCGCTAATAAAAGCACTGATAAAGGGTATATAATTTTTTTTTACAGGAGTGTTTCCCACTCACCTATCCCTTTATCAGCACTTCCCCCACCCCTTTATTAGTGCCTTAGATAATCCTAACCTTCCGTGCATGCCCCTACCTCTAGCGAGTTTCAAACCCTAGACCTCCAGCATATACATCAAAGCCTTATCCACTCCCTTATACTATTTTGTTTCGCATTTTATTATCTATCTATATATTTATATATATTTCATTACATTTTTTTATCCATATAATTATATATATGTTTATATATTAATAGATATATTTTATATGAAAATATGTTTTATTTATTTATTTATAAAATTAAAATTTTATGTGTGAATATATAAAAAAATATGTATATATTGTTATATATTTGATTAAAAATAAAATTAAGTTATGAAAAATGATAAAATTTAAAAACCATTATATCAATATGAATTTAATTCCTACGAATAAATTTAGTCCCCACTGAAAAAGGGAAAAAAGACCCCCATAAACGGAGCTTAAAATCCATCAAAAGGTAAAAAATTGGGGTACCCCGACTAAAAACTCGGTTTTGGAGGCCTTTTGGGCCTTTTTTGGCCTCTAAAAAATAGTGACTAAGGCCTCCATAGTCATAAAGGTGTATAAATCATCTCAGTCTTCTATTTGATATGTGGTAGAGCTCAAATGGACACCCGGATCAAAATTTATGGTCGTTTGAAGTTTGAGTTACATTTTCAAGTTATTTTAGTCGTTTATTATTTTTTGATATTTTTTATCTTAAAATTGATATTAAATAACTATTACTCGGTAATAATAAAAAAATTATTAATTAAAAATAATTTTTAGTTATTTTATAAGCCATTTTCACTAAATATCTTATATTTTAAGTGTAAATGCATATTTACCTTATCTAAAACACATTTTAAAAAATATATATTATATTTATATCAATATAAATATATAAATATATAAATAAATTATTTTTAATGAAATATAATTTTTTTTGAAGTATACTTTTATCAGTGCTTATAAAAAAGCGTTGATAAATGTCCCCCTTTAACAGTGTTTTTTAGCGTTATTAAATACCCCCTTTAACAGTGCTTTTTTAGTGTTGAAAAATGGGGTCTTTAATAGCGTTTTTAGCTATCATTGTTAAATCCCTAGTGCTAGATAAACCCAGTTTTTTAGTAGTGATAGGAGGGTGCAGCCGATCACTCACTCATTGGCTAGTCTGACCCTCAGTGCAATGGATGATATGAGTCATCAGTTTCCTGTAGTGATGGAGGAGTACGAGGACATATTTCATAAGGATGTTCTAGGATTACCTCCCTATAAGGAGGTAGACTTCTACATTGATCTATACCCAAAGATGAAACTGATATATACACCTTCATAACGAATGGCTCCCGTAGAGCTTCGTGAGTTGAGGGTACAATAGGAGGATTTGTAGAGGAAGGACTTCGTGAGACTCAGTGTTTCACCCTAGGCAGCCTCAGTTTTGTTTTCCAAGAAGGAATATGGGAGCTTGAGGTTATGTGTGGACTTTCGAAACCTGAACTAGGTGACCATTAAGAATAAGTATCCACTACCGAGGATTGATGACCTCTTTGATCAGTTGAAATGGGCACAGTGGTTCTTAAAGATTAACCTCGGATTTGGTTATCACCAACTATGAGTACAGGATGAGGATATACTGAAGACAACTTTTAGATGTTGTTGGAGTCACTATGGGTACTTGGTGATGTCATTTGGTGTGACGAATTCCCCATCAATGTTCATGGGACTCATGAATAGGGTCTTCCAGCCTTACTTAGATCGTCTCATGGTGGTCTTCATTGATGACATCCTAGTGTACTCAGCATCTGAGGAGGAGCACGTGAGACACTTGAGGATGGTCCTAGACACACTTCAAGAGCACCAGATTTACGGTAAGCTCTCGAAGTGTCATTTTTGGATTCGAGAGTTCCATTTTCTGATACACGTCATTTCAGAGGTAGGAGTTGCAATGAATCCAGCAATGATTAAAACAGTGCTTGCTTAGGATCCAGATAAGAGTGTTACTGAGGTATGGAGTTTCCTTGGTTTGGTTGGGTACTGTTAGAGGTTTGTACTTGAATTTTCCAGAGTAGCAGCCTTCTTGAAATCTTTGACACGAAAGGGTCATCCTTTTTTATGGACAAAGAAATTCTTGGAGATCATTCAACATTTGTGACATAGATTGATGAGTGCTCTCATATTGAGATTTCCAGAGGAGGGTGTTGAGTATATAGTGTTCTGTGATGCATTAGGAATCAGGATTGGTTGTGTCCTAATGAATGGGAAAGCGATGATTGTCTATGGTTCACGCTATTTGAGACCACATGAGAAGAACTACATGACCCATGATCTTGAGTTAGCAGTAGTAGTCTTCGCATTAAATATGTGATGACACTACCTGATGGGTGAGCAGTTTTATCATCTACTCTGACCATAAGAGTCTCAAGTATATCTTTTCTCAAAAGGATCTGAACTTGAGATAGAGGTGATAGCTAGAGTTCCTATGGGACTATGACTTTGAGATTTCTATACTCCTGGGAAGGGGAATGTGGTGGCAGATGCTCTAAACAGAAGATCCAATTCATAGTTGTTAAACGAGGAATCAGAGTAGTTAGCCTCGTTTTAGTTATCCTTTGTAGATGGAAATGGAGCAACTTACCTCAAGTCGATGTTTGTCACCCCTCCACTCTTACATCAATTCAGGGAGACACAACTTGGGGATACCGACTATGAGACTCTACATGATCAGATGTCCACAGGGTATGCCCCTGATGGATATTCGAAATATGGGGAGCACATTGCTCTTTTTAGATGATGCACAGTAGTATCGGTGGCGTTGCAGGAGGAGGTCTTGAAAAAGATTCATACATCCCCTTTGGCGGTACATTCATACATGACAAAGATGTATCGGGACCTTTGGTGCTAGTTTTGATGGCCAAGAATAAAGAAGGGAGTTGAAGATTTTATTTCTCGATGCCTCGCTTTCCAGCAAGTGAAGGCTGACCACCAGGTTTCGACGGGTTTGGCTCAACCCATAAAGGTGACAGAATGGAAGTGGGATGGGATATCCATGGACTTCATGATGATTTTACCACATATGTCTAGGGTACATGATACCATCTAGGTGTTCGTTGACCAACTCACCAAGTCAGCCCACTTCCTAGCTATTCGGGAGTAGAGTTTAGTAGAGAGCCTGGGATTCCTCTATGTGAAGAAGATAGTTCGACTCCATGGAGTTTCATCGATGATAGTCTCAGATCTTGATGCTCACTTTACATCCCGATTGTGTAATGGATTGAAGGAGGTGTTTGGAACTTAGTTACGCTTGAGCGCAACATTTCACCCATAGACGGATGACCATACTGAGCGGACCATTCAGGTTCTGGAGGACATGATACATGCTTACATATTGGATTTTGGCCATAGTTGGGAGGATCACCTACCTCTGGTAGATTTTGTATACAACAACAACTACCATTACACAATCATTATGGCACTATTTGAGGCCTTGTACGGGTGACCCTTTAGGTCACCACTTTGTTGGACAGACCCAGGAGAGTCAGTACTCATGGGACCAGAGTTGGTGCAGGTGACTACAGAAAAGGTGCAGATCATCCGAGAGTAGATGAAGACTGAAAAAAGTTGTCAGAAGTCTTATGATGATAGATGATGTTGTCCTTTGGAGTTTGAGGAAGGAGACCACGTGTTCCTTCAGGTCTCACCTCGATGTGAATTGTGGAGATTTGCCTAGGGTGGCAAGCTATCTTTGAGGTTCGTCGGCCCTTTACAGATTCTATGTAGATTTGGCGAGGTGATGTACCTCTTGGATCTACCTCTGTAGTTAGAGCAGGTGCATGATGTCTTCCATGTGTCATAGTTGAGTAGTTATGTGCATGACCCATCAATTGTCATTGACTGGGGTGAGATAGACATCGACGACGAGGTGACTTTTACTGAGTACCCAGTGGATATTGAGGATCAACATGAGAGGATCCTTCATGGGTGGTCAATTCCTTTGTTGTGCATTCAATGGTAGCATAGGAATCTCCAGGAGATCACTTGGGAGTGGGAGACTCAGATTCGTGCTCAATACCCTCATTTGATTGAGTAGCCCTTTGTTTTGGCTTTTGAGGACGTAAAACCCTAAGGTTGTGAGAATTTAATGACTCGGGTTTTCCTAATTTTATTTTTAGAAATTATTTAGGAAAATTTTGAGACCAAGTGCTGAGATGGCGTGTGATTCCAAGACCCGGAGTGCCTGGAATTTTTTTTGAAAAATATTAAGTTTTTAATATCATGTGTGCGAAAATTTTCTTAAAAAGTAGAATATTTTTTAAATGGGTGTCCGTATCAAAAATCTGAGGGCACCATTGAGCTCAAAATAATGGCTTTATCTTAGGTGTGACCTAACTTTGGTCGACACAGGTCATCTGAAAAAAGTCACCAATGACGTAACCATAAATAAAATATTAAATAAAATTATTTTATTTTAAAATTCTAATAACTCATGAACGGTGAATCAGATTAGAAATATGAGACCACCATTGAGTTTGTAATGTGGTGTTTTCCTTAGGCGATGTCTAACATCGACTGGCGCGAGTCGGTTGTTAAAAGTAATTTTTGGATGTTTTAAATAATAAAATAAAATATATTTTATTTTATTTAATGTTATGCAGTGACGCGTTTTCTTTTTATTAAACCTTATCAGATAATTCAGGGTTATCTCCATAACCCTGGAATTCCTCTGAATCGTGGGGAAAGAATCCTCTTAAACAAATGATAACGGATCAGATATCGGATCGTGGATCGTCGCGCCAAAAGAGTTGGAGGATCTCATCAACAATGGTAAATAAACCGCTCCTCGTCAACAACCGATACAACATGAGATAGATCATTTTATTTTCATTTGTAGTTTCCTTGTTCTTAAATTCTACGATGAACGCGGACCAACCCACGAACAGGTTGATATGTGGTTCTATTGTTCTTGCGGGATGGGTTTGATTGTGGGATTTTAATGGGAGATAAATATTTGTGATTATTTCTTCTTCATTCTTCATTCTAATAGGAATGCATTGAGGCTGATACGAACAAAGACCAAGGTTCATTCATTCGGGAATTTTTTGTGATTCTTCTCTCCCTCATTCATGGCGTTCTTCACCGTTGGACCCTTGTGGTCGCGACTCAAATTTTCAGGAGGCTCCGAATGTAATCGGACCCCTGGATTGGTGGTAAGATGACATAGAGGTTGGATCGATGTAGCTCACGACCTGAGGATCACGTAAATTGTCTTGTTTTAGAAATCAGACCAACAGAGGAGGCGCAGTGGACCGCAAAAAGGGTCCACCAACGACTGGCACTGGAGGCGGCACGCGGTGGCAGGCCACGTGTGGGAAGCATGCACGATGGTGGAGACACATGGACATGGTGGCCCGACCATGTGGGATCCCACAACAGCTGGTAGTGTGTGCTGGTTGTAGGACGCGGTGGTCACCGTGGAGGGGAGCACGTCTGTGGGATGCGGACGCGGCGTCCGGGCCAACCCGGCCAGGTGGTTTGGGCCTCAATGAGATAGGCTAAGCCCAATCGGATTGGTCCAGGCCTAGTCAGGGCAGACCTCGGGTCGAGTCGGACCCGGGTGGCCGGACCGGGCCATGGTCAATAGCACTGCCACGCAGCAGCGGCAGCTGGGTTGCGGTCGACCGTCGTGGCAACTTAAGCTGCCGAGGCATAATCGACTGCGGGGGGCGGTTGACCATGGTGTTCGGTGGACTGATCGCTTGGTCGGTCCATGAGCTAGTGGACCCCTACTAAATTTTCAAATGCCCGTAACTTTTAAACTGTGTGTCTGTTTGGCGAACCGTCTACAGTGTTAGGACCCTTATGATGATATGGTCCTTTTGAAATATCTTAAGTGGGTTTTGTGGAAGTGTTCATATGACATAATAGTTTGAGGATTAAGTCCTCTCGAAACGAGCATGCTTTGAGCGGAATCATGTGGATGACTGTGACATAGAGACTGGGTGTCTCATGGAGACTGTGTGACTCTTAAAGACTGTGTGTCTCATGGAGATTATGTGACTCCCAAAGACTGTGTGTCTTATTGAGACTATGTATCTCATGGAGACTGTGTGTCTCATGAAGAGAGTATATCTGGATATTCTTGATATATGGGTTGTGGGCGTATATCTTTAAGGAGATAATTGTACTATTCCTTCGTAGTATTTCCTGTGTGGTATTTTTTAGGGGTATTTCCTGTGTGGTGTTTCCTATGAGATATTTTTTAGGGGTATTTCCTATATGGTATTTCCTATGTGGTCTTCCTTTGTGGTTTCTAGGTGTCTTACTGAGTATTGTTTTACTCACCCATGCACGGGCCTTTCCCTGCACGTGTTGTGTCTTGTGTAGACGAGTGACCTTTTGACAGTGTCCAGGGCGGACCAGGACTGAACAGATCTTTGTGAGTTCAAGAAGGTTGAGATGTTCCTACAGCTTCGAGCACCAGTCCTAGTACCTTTGTCTACAAGTTGGAATTTTTGGTTTACAGACTTTTCTTTTGGTGGGCTTGTATTCTGTCCAAGTTTACTTTATAGCACTTTACTTTCTTGCCATACTCTATTGGTTGTGATATAGTGTATGCATGCAGTTGTTAGTGTTTTTACATTTCAGTTTTTTTGGCTTGGAGACGTGTGTGTGTGTGTGTACAAGTAATTAGGAAAATGCCTCTCATTTGTGATATATGTATTCTCGGTACTAGTCATCATACCTTGGCCTATTAGAGGTGAACTTGGGGTAGTCACGACATGGGACCCTCTAGGATGGGTCATGACAGTTTCGGACAAAAGCGGCATGACATTGGGGGGTCTAACCATAGCAAAACCAGTTGGCAACACGGTCAGCTACAAGAGATGATGGTGGCATCATCTGGTGGTTGTTCGAAGACACTGGTGGTGAGTGGGAAGTCGCAGGGGATGGTGCGGGGTTCGGGTTCCCGAGGCAGCCACAGGTGACATGGTGACAGGAGTAGGAGGCTACGACAATGGCGGGACCCGAGCTAGGCAGCAGCAGGGGGGTCAGTAAGGCTGTGACGATGAGTTGGATAGGGAAGAGTGTGGCGTGGCACCAGAGAGAGACAAGGCGACAAGTTTCCAAAGGAAACTATCAAATTTTTAATTAAAAGTTTTTTTATTTATAATAATAAAAGTAGCTGACATGTGTTTTCTTCTTCTTTGTCTTTGTCCATCCCTTTTTTGTTAAGTTTGGTTTTTTAGCCCTATGACCCCACCCCAATAAATAATATTATTATTTTTGGTTTTGGTTGACCCCACAAAACCCACACAACCCATCCAAATTTTCCATAATGATGTGGAAATAATTCCTTCGATGGGTACTATTTTCGAACATCAAATTCAAGTCAGATCCTAGCTGGAAACGCCAAAAAAATTAAAAAAACGGTCACACACACACACACACACACACACACATATATATATATCATTCTTGAATTTTTAATACCTGAAAAATAGAAAGTGGTTCATATTAAAATTTTCATATGACCATAACTTTCTCATCTGATATCGGATTGAAGCATGGTTAGATCCATTGGGATTGAACTAAAACTCGATACTTAATTTAATGAAAATTAATTTTTTTTCTTGGCTCATAAAATTCACGTGATTGCTCTGATACCAGTTGTAAGTATTGGGGAGCACAGCGGAAGCCGTTAGGCTGGATATTTAAAAACTCTCATCACCAAGGTGATAAAACTTCATCATCTCCGTAGATTCAATCCCTGGTAGAGGTCTGAGAATCTCACATGAATTTATTAAGCAAAAAATTTAAACGAACGTCTACCTCATTCAAATCAGTGACACGTTTGACCGTGTCTTGTTTCCAGTGATCGTTGTTTGAAGTATCCAAGTTCAAACCTCTCTAGATCATCCACACATGCTTTAAGAATTTGTGCAGACACTGATCATTGAATTCTGGATGCTAGCGTGGAACTTTGATGATTCCTTTGATGTCAAGACGATCACCACGATCTCGTCCCTTCAATCCGTGAAGGCATTTTTGGATCGATTGCTCAGATGAAGCCTTTATATCTCTATGATATGGGAAAAAGAGAGAGGAGCACTCAATTCCAAATGAATGAATATTACATGGAAAAGAGGTCCTCCTCTGCTTATATAATGGCAATTAAAATACTCAAAAAAGGTTCTCTGACCCCTCTACATCCAACTCCCACTAAATAAGCAATAAATGACATGTTATGACAAACTGCTGTGACATAATGTCATTTATATTTCTATCACATGTTTATAATATATAATAAATATATTACATGATAAAAAAAAGTCATTAACTCGACTCTAAATTCTCACAAATATTAAACGAACCTTAAATATTAAAATAATATTCATTTGTATAATATTTTTCTTTGTATTCACTTAATACCTTGTGAATAATTTCAATAAATAAATTAAATTCAGTTATTTTACATTCAAATAATAATGAATTTATTTATTCATTGGTGATTATTAAAACTTAGACAACTCTCAGATTCATGGCGAGACTCACCATGTCCTATACACTCATTCACTAGAATTAGGAAGAATCTTGAATATGTTATTGTGTGTGACCCTTTAGACATTTATCTCGATAATAGTGAATATTATTCATGGACTAGGAGTGGATTATAGTGAATCATCAATTCCCCTAAAGAGATAATGAATATTCATGGCAACAACAACTTTTCAACGAACACTCGTCGTGTAATATTATCTCTTTGTCTCCTGATATCTCATAAAGTAGACCACACGCTTTGTATTCTCATCATTTCTTGATTTATCAATTGAGTCTGAGATATCTCTTCCTATCAGAAGTGACAAATCCTTTCCTGGTTATTTAATCAATTTCATATTACCAATGACATACCCAACACAAGCTATCTCACTACGATTTCATTATCATAGTTTTTTTATTGCATCAAATTACGCGATCAAATAATATACACAAATAATAATCTCAAACTAGGAGACCATTATATGTGTTCGCAGATAAGAACTAACAATGTCACTTGAAACATGTGGTGTTCTTATTGGCAGTTCAATCCTCATGATCTCATCTACTCAAGATCATCAAGTGATAACTTCATGAGAATAAGTTTCGATGCTTATAAGCCTCCAATACTTGATAGTCATACATCATTTGTGTCCAGTATTTATGATATATTTAGACCACATGTGATGAGAACCATGTTAAAGGCACTGAGTCGATTGCGCGGGAGGAGGAGTTGGATTTTCAAGGCCTGATGACGTGTGAGAGATTAAAGAGGTTGAATGCAACAATGAGAACTCATCTCACTTCATTAAAGGACCAATGGATATTGCCTTGCATGGATGGATCAAATGGGGATATTATCTCACTTTAAATCTCAAACATGATGTTTAAATCTTGGCTCACATGGTTTCACGAATTTGGAAGTCTTTCCCATGTGGAGGATTCTGGAAATGGCATCTTTGGACACCAAAGTCAAATCTAGTGGGCTATAGTTGGAAAGTTGTGTGATGTTTTTCCAAAAGTATTTAATAGACTTTATCTTTTTGAATTTAATGGAACACAGTAGTTTAGCCTTTATGAATTTAGGGTATTAGACCCTTGACTATCGTACCACCCCCTTGACTATAAATATCCACCCCCATGACACTTGTATGGAATTCAAGATTGTAATAGAGAGATTATGATTTGTTTCTCACTATTTTGTGAATATTGTCCTAGTTTTCCCCCTTGCTCTTGTGCATTCTTTCCTTATCAATCTATAAGTTAGATTGGTGATATGAGATCACAAAGCCCTCAATTCTATACCTCAACCCAAGTGCATTGTCATGTGGACTAGCTATTACATCCCTCCCTTGAGTGTGTTGTCTAATTAGTAGGTCGCGCTCCTTATAGAGTTGATTGACTGCTTGTATCCTCTATCCATACTCATCATCTTCCACTTAGCCCCGAACTGCATCCTTCATCTTCCGCCCTATGCTGTGAAGATTGGGTCACCCTGTGCATCTCATATCAGTTGGTATCAAAGTTATGGTTGACACGGTAGACATCTATCACCCTTTACAATCCGATATATCCATTACCTTTCTCATATTTCCTTATTATCCACCCATTCAAAAAAACAAAAAAAAATATTTGTCTTTGAAGACCTCCAGAATTGGCCTATATTGTGCAAGATTGAATTATTTTAGCTTTGAGACAATTATTCATCTATCTTATTTTGTTCACATTTAATTTGCTATATGTGATTTGTATCTGAAAAAAATAAAAAATCAAATCAAATTCTCTCAACTCATCTTTTTGTGCTTTTCAAAATTAAGCACATCCTTTCTTTGAGAGATTTCAAAAAAAAATTCTTACTCTCCGATCATCATCTTGTACTTTAAAACTCCAAGCACAACACTTTTTGGGGATATTTGAAAAAAAAAGAAAAAAATAGCAAATACAATTACCTCTTCATTTCTTCGTGCTCTACATTATTAGCATGTTATATTTTCATACATCACTTTCCCCATCATTTTTCTTCATCTTCGTGTCATTTTTGGATCCTATTGTTATTAATTTTTCTTATCTTGCACAATCGGGGAAAACCCAAATACCACAACTTTCTACCCTTTTCCACCCTTTTACCCATATTTTCTACCCTCTTTTCACCCTTTACCCTTTACCACTCAAGAGGGTTGTGTTAAACCAGCCCCCGACACAATCTTGATTTGGGGAAGGATTGGTGGCAAGTGATCGCCTTAAACAAGGTATTATATTTCATAAGAGCTTGGGATTTAAATTGAGTGTTGAGAGTGGAGAGAAATAAGCAAAAAAATACTCATGAGTGTGTATGCTTGTGTGTGTGAGTATATATTTCTTGCGTGTGTAAGTGTGTATTCTTGTGTGCATGAGTCTATATTTATTGTGTGTGTAAGTGTGTATCCTTGTGTGCATGAGTGGGTATATATTGCGTGTGAGAATGTGTGTACCTCTTGTGTGTGTGTGTGTTTGTGTGCGCGAGTGTGTGTGTGTATCATTGTGTGAGTTTCTCCTTATGTGTTTTTGTAATATATCATGGTCGGAGATCGTGGGAAGAAAATTTCTCAGGCTAGTGATGAAGGAAGCCGGAGTAAGTCTCCCGCACTGGATGCTTCTCAACTCCAAATGAAAGCTTTGGTGAGCCATTTCGAAAATACTCTTGATAGGAAGATGGAAGTGATGCATGAGAGGATTGACAACTTGGAGAATCAATCAAGTCTGAGGATGATCCATGATAACCCACAATGCGCTCCGACACCATGTCGCCCCCACATCATGGAGGAGGAGACGGTAAACTTTGATGATGATCTTAATGATGTCCCAAAAAGGAGGATGTTGTACCAACGACCTAGAGGAGGCCAAAGGAGACCACATGATGATGACATACTTGGCGAGATCAAGGTGAAGACCCCTTCATTTCAAGGGAAAAGTGATCTAAAAGCATAATTGGAGTGGGATATGCGGATCAAGTAGGTGTTTTCACGTCATACCTATTTTGAGGAGAAAAAATTAAAACTTGCATCCCTTGAATTCATTGATTATGCATTAATATGGTGGGATCAAATTCAAAAGGAGAGAGCCTGATATGGAGAATGTCTTATCCAAACTTGGGAAGACATGAAGTTTTCCATGCAAAAGTGGTTTGTTCCCTCACACTACCATAGATATCTCCACAACAAACTTAAATAGCTCACCCAAGGGAGTAAGAGTGTGAAATATTACTACAAAGAGATGAAAATTTCCATGATTTGAGCAAACATTGAGGAGGATCTAGAGGCAACCATGGTACGGTTTTTACATGGGCTCAATCAGGAGATTGTCGATCAAGTAGAGATGTACCACCATGTTGAGATACAAGATATGATCCACCAAGCCACCAAGATCGAGCAACAAATCAAAAGGAGGAGCAACATGAGGAAACCCACTACCCCTTTCACGCCATAGAGAAATCCAAGGAAGGAGATTGGAGAACCATCAAAGGCAAAATAGGTGGTTGATCGCAAAAGTGATAAGGTAATTATTCCACCTAAGAAACCTACTTTTGAGGCTAACCAGACCAGGAATCGGGATATTCATTGTTACAAATGTCAAGGAAGGGTTCACATTGCTAGCAAGTGCCCAAATCGGCGCACCATAACCCTTAACAAGTATAGAGAATGGGATATTGATGGAGAGAGATCGAAATAAGAGGAGGATGAATCTCCAGAAATTGATAATGGAGAATTTGTAGAAGATAGTGAGATTCTTGTCACTAAGAGAGTTTTAAGTGCACAAATGACCATTGGAGAGAAGGAGCAGCGAGAGAACCTTTTTCATATACGATGCAAGATCAATGGGAAGGTATATAGCATTATTATTGATGGGGGGAGTTGTTGTAATGTGGCGAGCACCGAGTTAGTGGAGAGTTGGGACTCCCAACTTTAAGGCACCATAATCCATATTAGCTTCAGTGGTTAAATGATTACAGAGATTTGAAGGTCACTAAGCAAGTGAATGTATTGTTCACCATCGGTAAGTACAAATATGAGGTTTTATGTGACGTTGTTCCCATGAAGGCTTGTCATTTGTTGTTGGGATGACCTTGGTAGTACGATAGGTGTGTTACTCATGACGGTTTTTTGAATTGTCACTCTTTTGTACTGGGGAACCTATAACCCTCAACCCCATATCCCCAATAAAATTTTGAAAGATCACATTTTTTTAGAAAAGAAAAAAATGAGTTATGAGGAAAAAAGAGAGAAAATGAAAAAGGATAGAATGAGAGGAAAATAGAAAATGAGAGAAGAAAAAAATGGAGAGAAAAGAAAAATCGAGAGGGGAAAAAGATTTGAGAGGAGAGAAAAGTGTGATGTTGGAAAAAAAGAGTGTGGTTAAGGAAGCTTTGATTTCTCAGAAAAATCTCTTAATACTTATATACAAAGAGGTGATGTTGAACACTAACGACTTAACATCTCCTTTTCCACATGTTATTGAGTCTTTGTTGCAGGAATTTGAAGATGTGTTTCCCAAAGAGGTGTCACCTGGCTTATCACCGATTAAAGGTATTGAGCATCAAATTGACCTCATACCTAGAGCATCACTACCGAACCGCCTTGCATATCGCACCAACCCGGAAGAGACAAAAGAAATTCAAAGGCAAGTTCAAGAGCTGTTGGATGTGGGATATGTCAGAGAGAGTCTTAGTCTTTATGTCATACCGGTGATTATAGTACCAAAGAAGGATAGAACATGGAGAATGTGCATTGACTGCAAATCCATCAATAACATCACAGTCAGGTATCATCATCCTATCCCTAGGTTAGCTAATATGTTAGATGAATTAAATGGTTCAACTATTTTCTCAAAAATTGATTTAAGAAGTGGGTACCATCAAATTAGAATGAAAGAAGGAGATAAGTGGAAAACTGCATTTAAGACAAAATATGGACTTTATGAATGGTTAGTCATGCCCTTTGGTCTCACTAATGCACCTAGCACATTTATAAGGTTAATGAATCATGTCTTACATGCATATATTGGAAAATTTGTGGTAGTTTACTTTGATGACATTTTGGTTTATAGTAGGACCTTGCATGAACATGTAGATCACTTAAGAAAAGTCCTAAAGGTGTTAAGGAAGGAAAACCTATTTGGAAACATAAATAAGTGTGAATTTTGTCTCGATAAGATTGTTTTCATGGGATTCATTGTGAGTAGTAATGGATTTGAAGTCAACACTGAGAAGATCAAAGTAATACAAGAATGGCCAACTCTATAACGTCCCGTCTTTTTATAACATAAACTTTCATTACATTACACAAAACTGAGGATCGTTAAGGTTTAGTGTCTTGGAAACAAGGATCATAATACATAAATAAAAAAAACATAAAACATTCTTCTTAAACACTTGAAAGGATTCTCCTTTAGTTCATCCTATGTTCATTATGCATCTCATAACCTGGGGACATACATCAAAAGAAAGGGTGAGCAGAAGGCCCAGTAAGGGAAACAAGAGAAACATTTTACATGTGAACTTGAGATACTTCACCAATGACATGAAAAGAACTTTAAGGCATGAGAAATAAATCATGAGATACATCATAATAAAAATAACATTTTTCATAACTTGAAGATGTGGCTGCAACATTTAATATTGACAATCGTTTCGTTTCACCAAGGTCCATCCCCAAGGTGTCGTTAAAAATTACCAAGGTTATTCACCAAGGCGTTGTTAAAATGGTCATCTCTAGAGATTAAGTCTTTACCCAATGCATTGGAGCGCTATCAGGGCGCACCCTTAAATTTGCCTTTATTTTCATGTGAGCCACATATATCATCATCAAACATTTCATAAATAACCCATATAGCATAAAATAAATGGGTTTCATTTCATAATCACAACGTTTTAAAAACTGCTTTAAAGACATGATCTTTACGTTACTTTAAACCCGTGGAAAGGGAAAGCGGGTATCATGTATGTAAATCCCAGAATTTAAAATAGAACATTTTTATATATATGTGAATACCCCTTTAGAAATAGGAGCTTTGAGTATTCACTTTATAACATAAAATAATTTTGAGAAAAGAGTGGCATTTTGAGACGAAAATTCTGCAGCATAACGGCTATGTTACAAGGTTTTAGAAAACTTTGAAAAGAGAGGGAACATGGGTTGAACAATCATAATTGACCCATAAAACAGTAGAGGGACAGAATAAGAAGGATATATGGACATGGTGATGCAATTTCAAGGACATACCATTTGAAATGAAAAACATGGAAGGAAGACAAAAATTTGATTTCACTTATGAAAATTCGGCAGCCTAACGGCGTCACTTAAACTTCAACAAAAATGAATTGAACAAATCAAATAGGGTCTCTCATCATATGATCATAAGAGATCAGTATGATAGATATAGAGATCATACCCCAACATAATAAAAAGGAAACTTGAAAGATTTGACATGAAAATCGAACTTGAAAAATGAGAAGGGTGAAAGAATCACTTAAACATTCGGCAGCCTAACGGCGTCACTTAAACTTTCATAAAACGAAATGATGAGAGTAAGAGAGGATCTCTCATCATATAAACATGAAAGGGGAAGTAAGAGGAATATAAAAGAACATCCTCTCACATAATAACATGGAGCATAAAAGGAATGACATAAAAGAGATTACATGAAGGGAAAGAGAGGGGTCGGATCCCTTACCTTAAAACGTGACTCTTGAAACTCAATGTTTTGGACCTTGAGGGCTTTGGGGCACCTTGGGAGGACTCCTTGGGAGGTAAGGAGACCAGAACTTCGTTGGGGGAGAGTTGGGAGTGGAAACTAAAGGAGGAAAGGGTGGGTATTTATAGGGAAAGTGAGGGGACAAGGCATTAATGGTCAAGGGACACCTCACTAGTGGTTTTGGCAAAACCATGGGCTTGCCCACGGTATTTGCCCATGGTATTGGCCACTTGGGACACCTCACACCTTATCTTACTATTCATAATTCGGCCATATTGAATATATACTTAATACATCATTTAATGATGTCATTAAACACTCGTAACTTAAAAACTATATTTTCACTATTCATTGAAAATTCAACTTTCTCAGAATAATCCCAAAATTTCACCTTAACCAAATATCAATGCTCTGATTTCAAAAATGAAATCCATTTTATAAAAATAATTTTCTAAATATTTTTAATTTAATTTTTAAATAAAAACACTATTCATCGAAAATTCATTTTTTCCAGAAAAATCCCCAAAAGTTACCTTAACATAATATCGATGCTCTAAGTTCAAAAATAAAGTCCTTTTTATAAAAATAATTTTCTAATTATTTTTAATTAAAAAACACTATTCATCCGAAAAAACTAATACTTGACTAATAATTTATGAAACCGTTATTTACCCATTTTATTGAATCACATTACTTAATCTAGGTGTCTAAATTATTTTAAAACTCTCTTTGAGTGAAAATACTAATCCATTTGGTCATATTACTAATCCTAAGCGTAAAATCACTATTCATAATTTACTATTCATCAAAAATTAAGTTGATCTTATTAGACTCCAAATTCCTTACTGAACACTTTTGTAGAAGACCATTTCTTGAAAATCATTACACATCATTAATTATTTAGGGTTTACATAAATGTTTTAAAATATCCCTTTTTCAAAAATTCATCAATAAAATATATCCTAAAATTATCCGGACAAAATAAAATCCACAAACATCACTAAAGGAAGATATCTCAATTTATTCACCCGAAAGGATTACACAAGGAAGCTAGGGTCTCGTCACATAGCCCCTTATAACACCGGCATAAGACCGAAGTGTAAGGTGTGCTATGGTGAGAGAATCTGAGGGAGGCTCAGATAACATTGCCCTAGTAGTAATCTCTACTAACTTGAACTTCTCCCGTAGGCGTTTCCGTTCAAGCTTAACACGCTGGAGTTCGGCTTGGGCTTGGTCCAAAGCGAAGCCCACAGATGCTACCTCCTTCCCAAGCTCTGATAAGTGGGCTTCATAAGGGTCGAGTCTACTGGATGAAGCCATCAACTCCTCTTTCTGCATTAACCATTAACATCGTATTAAATCATTAAGAGTAAGCTAATATAATACTCAAAAATATTGGGTCGTTACAAACTCCAACCTTTGTTGGACAGGTAAGAAGTTTTCATGGGCTTACTAGTTTTTATAGGAGATTTATGAAGGACTTCAGCACATTAGCAGCACCGTTGAATGAGTTGACAAAGAAGGATGTTTCTTTCAAATGGGGGACAACTCAAGAGAAGGTCTTCCATGCTCTTAAGGAGAGACTCACCCACACCCCTCTACTTGCACTTCCAGACTTCAATAAGACCTTTGAAATTGAATGTGATGAAAGCGGAATTGGCACAGGAGGAGTACTTATGCAAGAAGGTAAGCCTATTGTTTTCTTTAGTGAGAAGTTAAATGGACCAACTCTAAACTATAACACATATGACAAAGAGTTGTATGCATTGTTTAGAGTACTAGAGACATAACAGAACTATCTTTGGACTAAAGAATTTGTGATTCATTCTGATCAAAAAGCTATTAAGTACCTTAGGAGCCAAAATAAACTAAATAGGAGACATGCTAGATAGATAGAATTCATTGAATCATTTTCATATGCCATCAAGCATAAAAAGGGTAAAGAAAATATTGCGGCGGATGCACTTTTAGGTAGATATTCTCTTTTATCCTTGTTGGACTCAAAACTCCTTGGTTTTGAATGCATTAAGGATTTATATGCTACAGATAGAGATTTTAGTGAACCATATGGACATTGTAAACCTAGAGTTAGTTGGGAAAAGTTCTATTTACATGATGAATTCTTATTTTGGATTGATAAGCTTTGCATTCTCAATTGCTCTATTCGTTTACTTTTACTAAATGAGTCACATTTTGGTGGGTTAATGGGACATTTTGGTGTTGCAAAAACTTTAAGCGTTCTTAGTGAGCATTTTTATTGACCTAGGATATCTAGAGATGTTGAAAAATTTGTGGGAATGTGCATTGTCTTCCATAAAGCCAAATCGAAACTGAACCCACGTGGATTATATCTTCCTCTCCCAATCCCCAATAACCTTTGGGAGGAAGTATCAATGGACTTTATTGTGAGATTACCAAGGACCAAGAGGGGAAGAGATCCCATTTTTGTTGTGGTGGAACGGTTTTCTAAAATGGCACATTTTATTCCTTGTCACAAAACAGATGACGCCACTAACATTGCAACACTTTTCTTTCAGAAAGTAGTCAAACTCCATGGAATGCCAAGGGCGATTGTGTCGGATCGAGACACAAAATTTCTCAGTTACTTTTGGAAGACCTTATGGAGCAAACTAGGAACGAAGTTACTATTTTCCACTATTTGTCATCCGCAAACTAATGGACAAACATATGTAGTGAATCAGACATTATCATCCCTTCTACGAACAATTGTCAAGAAGAACCTCAAGAATTTGGAGGAGTGTCTGCCACATGTGGAATTTTCATATTACAGGGCCAAGCATTCCACTACTCAATATTCTCTATTTGGAATTGTTTACGGCTTTAACCTCATTGCCTCTATCGATCTAGTTCATTTGCCTTTTCAGGAAGCAACTAATATGGATGCGAAATGGCGTGCAGAATTCATCAATAAAATCCATGAAAAGGTAAGGATAAATATCGAGCGGTTGACCAAGAAATATGTTGATCGTGCAAACAAGGGTCGCAAACAAATGTTGTTCGAGCCTTTTGACTTAGTATGGGTTCATATACAGAAGGAAAAATTTCCCGACAAGCAGAAATCAAAACTCATGCCACGAGGAGACGAACCTTTCTAAGTGCTTGAGAAGATTAACAATAATGCTTACAATATAGCTTTGTCGGGTGAGTATGGTGTAAGTGTCACTTTCAATGTTTCTGATCTTTCTTCTTTTTGGGGTGTAGAGGATGAAGAGTTTATGACTACTCCTTTTCAAGAGGGGGAGGATGATGAGAACCATGTTAAAGGTACTGAGTCGATTGCGTGGGAGGATGAGTTGGATTTGCAAGGTCCAATGATGCATGAGAGATTAAAGAGGTTGAATGCAACAATGAACACTCATCTCACTTCACTAAAGGCCTAATGGATCTTACCTTGCATGGATGGAGCAAATTGACCTATTATCTCACTTATTCAAGCCCAAACACAATGTTTAAATTTTGACCCATATGGTTGCACGAATTTGGATGTCTTGCCCACATGGAGGATTCTATAAATGACATATTTGGACACCAAAGTCAAATCCGGTGGTCTATGCACTCAAAGTCAAATTTGGTATGTTGTAGTTGTAAAGTTGTGTGCTACTTTTCCAAAAGTCTTTAACAAACTTTATCTTTTTGAATTTAAGGGAACAAAATAGTTTAGCCTTTATAACTTTAAAGTATTAAACTCTTGACTATTGTACCACCCCCTTGGCTATAAATAACCACTCTCATTGCACTTGTATGACATTCAAGATTGTAATAGAGAGCTTATGATTTGTTTCTCTCCGTAGTGTGAGGATTGTCCCTATTTTTCTCCCTACTTTTGTGCATTCTTGTCTTGTCAATCTACAAGTTAGATCGGTGATTCAAGATCACAAAGCCCCAAATTTCGTGCCTCAATCCAAGTGCGTTGTTGTGTGGATTGACTATCACATCCCTCCCCTTGAGTGTGTTGTCTAAGTAGTAGGTCACGCTCATTATATCGTTGATTGACTACTTACATCCGCTATCCATACCCATCATCTGCCACTTAACCCCGAACCGCATCATGCATCCGCCGTCATACGCCGTGAAGATCGAGCCACCCCGTGCGTCTCACATCAACATGACACTTGTTTAAGATTAATGTCATAATATATCGATATTCTCATTTTAGTCTGAGAACTGTTATAACCTCTTGATACGCCAAATAATTTAAGGATAATATCATATAAACAGTTGACACAAAAATATAACACTATTATGGTAAGTGTGTATCGTGTATAAATCACTGTATACATGATATGGTAATCAAAAAACAATGTTCAAGTTGAGTATAAGACACTCACTATTACAACAACAAGTTCCCTTTACTTCACCATGTATGCTATGATTTCCATCTTCTCCATTTATCTTATCATTGCAAATTATTAATGCATAACATGTAATTGACACCAAATCCAACACAGATCAAAGCTTTGGTTGGAACACCCGTCCCAAAAACACCCTTGCATAGTTAGGTGTGGTGAACTACAGGGTGCATCGCCTAACCATGCTTGCTATACAAAAATTTCAAAGCTCAAAATTATGCCTGAATTCAATTTAAATGCCAACCCCTAAAATAAACTTTATATTCTATATCTGATGATGCACTCAAAATTCACTTTTAATACCACCTAACTCATTACTTCACACTTTCAACATGAACAATTAAAGATACTATTTAAAAATTCACAAAGTCAATAAAAAAATTATAAATCTACGCAAATGATGCATGACGACCCATGAAACATTTCCAAATCAAAATGATCAAATTAACAAACTCTTTTAACAAATGTCCTAATACCCACAATTGAACTACACATCTCTATAAGATATTATAATCAAGTTAATCTTAACAATACTACGATAATCTTCCTTTGGCATTGGGCACATGACTAAACATGTCGGGACCCTCGACAAGCCCGCCCCCTCCGTGGGCCGTACTCATCAGAGCATACATCCTAACAGTGGGGTCACCTGTAGGTGCCATGGAGTCAGGGCGCGCTTTACCGTCACATGGGAGCGGCCTCGATTCCGGTGCACCAACTAGTCGGCTTCACGTGCACCACGTCGGAAGGACCGGGGCCCAGCGTCCGACCAATCGGCAGGGACCCAATTTCCAACTGCCTCAAGGCTGCCCGGCCGCTGCCATTGCTTCATTCAGCGTCCTCCTCGTCACCTCGCCCACGCCCCTCAGCACCGCTCTCTAATCACCCGAACAATGACATTCGTTTCATGCGTTCTTAAATCATGATCCTGTTTTCGTTTTTCTTTTGAGTGTTTGAGTTTTCCTGTGTTTTTCTCGTCACCAACAGCACCGAAGCGCCATTTCCTCTGAATCTTAACCCGCGGCTGCTGGAGGAAGCAATGGAGGTCGCTCGGCCTGCTGTTAAATTACTTACATTTAGGAATCGAGGCCGGACAAAACACATCGAGAACGAAACGAGGGCGTTTTTACCCCGGAACAGAAAGAGTCAGGCCGCTTCTCGTCTGCACTCGAAGGGGATCGCAGCAGGGGAATTGAGGTGGATCGGTGACCGCAAGCGCGGTGCATTGGTTTGCAAACGGTATGCATCGGATTATGGAATGGTCTCCTCTGATGCAGAAGGAAGGTTAGCTCGAACACGGAGGGAGAGTTAATGTGTGGGTTGATCTTTGGTTTTACTGCATGCCTGCTGTATTGTCTGTTAGAATTCTTTATAGGAAGCTGAAATATTGTTGAAACCTTTCGCATTTTCAATTTCTAGAAATTGAACTTAATTGATTAAATTTATAACTTGTCATGATTTAATATAATTAAGAAAATCCTTTTTTTAAGCCCTAGCCAGCTCAGTTTTGATGGTTATCAGTAAAATTTGTAAACATTTCCTTTATTCTAAAATATTGACTATTTTACGAATTAAAATTAATCAATAAATTGGAATATATGCTTAAATTCAGCATTATTAACCTGTTTTTTTTTTCTTGAAATGCAACATGGGAAACATTTTTCATAACTAAAAGATCTGAAATTGGTGGGTTTATGTTGAGTTTTTCTCACATTCATGTTCTCATTAATCATCATCAAATGTTTGAACTGTAGTTTGAGGTTGGATTTCTATAAAGATTGCATTGCTTCCTTTCTTTGTGTTAAGTCTTTGGAATATACCCTCTGGCTCTGCTTCCGAGATGAGTGCTCTTCTTTTTCAACCTAACAACTGCCTGTTTTTTTTATTATTATTATTTTTTACTTCTGCAACTATTCTTTTGGTGCTGATTTGGATCCTTTATTTTCTTTCAGTGTGTCAAAGAAGATTCCCGTCATTCAAGATCACCCACAAAGCGTCCTAGCTGAACTTACAATGCTCTCTTTACCTGCTGTTGCTGGTCAAGCAATTGAGCCTTTAGCACAACTCATGGAGACTGCTTATATTGGCAGATTGGGTAATGTTTTTTTCTTTGATTATTAATTATATTTATTGGGGAGCATCATTTATCATGAATCCATTTTTTGAGCAAGGAATGTTTGCCCATCCATCTATCCGTCTATCTATATTTGTATCTTGTCCTTATTTGGAATCCCATTTTCCTGTCTAACAATGACTAAAGTATAAAAAAAAGAGTTTATCCCGAATTGTAGTTGCTCTTTCTCAATTGTTTTTGAAAAAGTAAAGTCAACTATGGAGTTCACTTCCATGAAGATCTTTTGGGAACTTTGTAAAATTTCCCATGATAGTTTAAGTATTATCTGTTGACTTATTACTCTCATTTGCATTGATAAGGCACCTTGGAGTTGGCATCAGTGGGTGTATCTGTGTCGATATTTAACATCGTGTCGAAGGTATTGAATATTCCTCTCCTCAGCGTCACGACCTCATTTGTGGCTGAAGACATCTCAATAAATCCAAGCAAAGGATTTACAGGTAAATCAACATGTCAGAAAAGTGTGTACATATAGAATTGCGAATGCTTTAAGAATATATTGAATATGGCATTCCCTTGAATTTGCAGAAGCGGATATTTTAGAGCGAGATAGCATTGACAATCCACTTGATGAAATGTCTGCCAGAAAGTTGCTACATTCAGTTCCCACTGCCTTATTTTTAGCGGTGTCAATTGGTGTTTTCGAGGGGTTAGCATTGTATTTGGGATCTGGACTCTTTATCCGCATGATGGGCATATCACCTGTAAGTTTTACATTTTAAAACCTACTTAAAATGCAACAATATTCCCATCAGATGCTCCTAGATGTATATTTTTGTTGTAAATCTTTATATCAGTTCTCGGGCCCGCTTGGCAGCATTTATTGAAAACTACTCACAACATTTATCACTAATGATAAATGTGTATGTATAAGTATTTCTAGATTTGTTTATTGAAAAAATGCTTTTATGACACTTATTTAAGTGTTTTTCTTCTGGAATTTAGGTGCAAGTGTTTTTTTCAGAAATAGAACAAACATTAATTATTTTTTCGAACTGCTTATCACAAGGGATAAGTAATATAAGCAGTTTTCAGTTAGTGGTACCCTTAAACACTTGTTTTTTGATGAGTATGCATCTAAATGTGATGATACATTTATTTCATATGCATAACTATGTTCATGTTTTGCTGTATAGGTATCTCTTTTCCAATATGACACAACACTGCCATTCAATTCCTAGGGTTTGAATGGGCCCTTTGTTCTTGTCAGGATTTCAATATCCAAGCAACAAAAATTTCACAAATTTTTCCTTCCAATGTTTGTTGTTGTTGGAGTCTGCATCCCACATCGGACTTGAGGTCCGGTGTGGTCTTAATTATTCATTATAAAAGAACCCCAAGGGCTCCTTTAGAGAGGACACCTTGGGGGGTTCGGGTCTCTCTCTTTTATTCTCCTACATGGTATCAAAGGGAGCCTAATCCCGACCCCCCTCCCATCTATTCCTTTTTTTTCCGTCGGCCTCTAGGGTTTCTCCCGATTGGGGGGCGGCGGCCTCCATGGCCAGCAAGCCATAGGTATTACCTCCTACAGTTGTGACTGTCTTTTTTTTTTTTTTTGCACAAGGTTTGTTTAAAAATTTCATGGTTCAGGTTTCATCAATGCACATTGTAGCACGAAGATTCCTTGTACTAAGAGCGGTTGGTGCTCCGGCAGTCGTGGTTTCAATGGCTATTCAGGGAATTTTTCGTGGCTTTAAGGATACAAAGACCCCCGTGTTATGTCTCGGCAAGTATTGTTTTTTTATTCTATAGCTTCGGCTCCATTTGATAGCTGTTATGGAAATTTCTTATAGCACTTATCACTTATGATAAGTAGTTTGAAAAAAATAAGTGGTATTTATTTTGTTTCTGAAAAAACATACTTAAATTCCAGAAGAAAGGTACTTAAATGAGTTTCAGAAGGTCACTCGTTTCAATAAGTTATCTGGAAACGCTTGTACAGAAGCACATGTAAGTGATATAAGTTTGAAAAAAATACATGGCAATTTGTCATTATTAGTGTATTCTCATTTCTGCAGGACTTGGCAATTTGTCAGCTGTAATTTTATTTCCCTTGCTCATGTATTCATTTGGTCTGGGATTATATGGCGCAGCCATTTCCACTGTTGCTTCACAGTAAGTGTTTTCAGTGTTAGCGTTTGTGCTTGCATTCTGTCTTTGATTGCCCTTGGCCTCCATAATATCTTGTTTGTTCCTGATCTTTCAGATATATTGTGACCTGTTTGATGATATGGTATCTCGGTAAGAAGACTATTTTATCCCTTCCTAACATAGAGGATTTGCAGTTTGGTGGCTACTTGAAGTCTGGTGAGTGTTGTTGCTCGAATAGATGCATGGTGACTTTTCTGTTTATTAGCCATCATCTTGATTTTTTACTTGTTTGTGCAAGGTTTGATTCCAAAATTATTTGACAATGGTAGGTGTAATTCAATTTAGGCTCCGCTTGGTTATGAAAAATGTATTTTATTTTCATTTTTTGAAAATATATTAAGAAAAGTATTAGAGTATGTAAACGGAAATCATTTTTTAGAAATTGAAAATGGAAATGAGAGTTTTTTAGAAAAAAATTGTTTTCATATTTTCTGAAAAATAAAAATGCTATAAAAAGTACATAACATCCTTTCTTATTTTTTTCTTACTATCCAAAATATTTTCAATTCCAATATTAGTTGGCAATGGTAGGTGTAATTCAATCAAGGCTCCGTTCGGTTGTCTATTTTCATTTTTAAAAAATATATTAGAAAATGTATTAGATAATGTAAATGGAAAACATTTTTTATAAAATGAAAATGTAAATGAGAGTTTTTTAGAAAAAAAATAAATCGTTTTCATGTTTTCTGGAAAATGAAAATGCAATAAAAGGTAAATCACATACTTTATTATTTTTTCGTATTAATATTTTCTATAACCAAACAGTCTTAAAATTTTAAATATTTCGTATCCTGTAAGGCTTGCGACACTTCCTTTTACGAGTAAACATTATATTGTCTCTACGTGTATTGTGGGCTTAATCACAACCAAGTTCTAATTGTCAAGTCAACTTCCCACCTCAAAACCAATTATCTTTGAGGAAGATAGTTAAACAAGATAGATCAAATAGCACAATGACTAGCCGTAATTTGATCCAGGGCTTTCAACAACATGCTATTATGATATTCGCTTTTTTCTTTACTGGATTTTCATAAAAGTGAAACATATTTTGTTTCTAAAGCGTCAAGGCTCGTTTGCTTGACAAAATTGTCTGTAACGGAATGAAATGAAATGGGGAAAAAATCATGTTTGGTATTTCATAAACAGAAAGACAAGGAAAATAATAATTAAATTATTAATAATAAGAAAACCAGTAGAATAATTTTTTTATATTTAAATAATAATTTTAATAAATTTATAATTCAATAGATTTATTAAATTAATAATCATTGTTAACGAAATAATTATCTAAAGAAATATTTTTAATAGATTAATAATTAATATTTTTTTTTACAAAATATATAACAGTTTTTTTTAGTAGGGTGAATGAATTTTTATACCTACCTTGGTTTAGTTTTTATTCTTGCATTTGAAGGAATACGCTTCCCAGATTTCTAATGAATTTCTAAGTACTGAATAACACTCATTCAATGCAGCCAAAGACAATAGAAGCCTCAAACCAAAAATTACTATGCTATGCAAAACCAAAACCATGTACATACAAATGAAGAACACCGTAACTGAAGTTTCCAAGGACCTGTTTTGGTACAACTGAGAGGAAGGGCGTGGATCAGTGGTAAACTCCTTTCTACCAATTCTCCCCTTTAACCCAACCTCTAGAATCTGTTAAAGTTCACGATCCACTCAAAATAGTCTCACAGCCTCACCCTGTACAGAAATATGATGAAAGGTTAGCATACAAAAATTTACAAGGTTCGGCTCCAAGGCCTACTCCTTGCCATGCGAGTTTTTCCCCCCCAACATGGATTTTCCACCATCTCCAACAAATGTTTTACAATACAGAATCCATTGCGTTCCACCACTTCCAAATCGACTGAAAGATATAACTCTCTATAAAAATGATGATCGAGCAAATAAAAATATTCTTCTTCTCCTTGGTTGCTCTTGCACCACTTGGGAGTATAATCTGCCCGCACGTGTACTTCAAGATCTTCAGCAGTAGCGACGGTCTTGAAACTTATTACAGATCATGAGTAATCTGGATATTCCCCGGTTCTTCGAATACTCGGATCATCTTCTTCTTCAAAGACACCCCCCCTCCCCCCGACTTCAACTCCTTTACTCACTTCTCACAAGTTCTTCCTTTCTCAATCACCTTCTCACTTATGCCACACAACAATTGATAGGATGGTTGGGGATGGACCTCAGCCACTCAAGACCTATTTTAGGCGTGATAGGCGTGCCTTGGACACGTGGAGGTAGTTTGGTCTTTGCCTCTGCCTTGGGTGTTTTTTTAAGCGGCAGTTCTGTTTGTTGGAAGGGGGATCGGAAAAGTGTAATTGGGACAACTCAGTGGGCTGAAGGAGGTTTCGACCTTGGCTTTTGGAGAACCTTCCAGAAGAGTCTTCTTCTCATTTCTCTTTGAACAGTTTTTGTCCAGTTTTCTCTTCTTTTACTGTAATTACAAACCTATACGGAACTGATTGAAACATAAATAGAAGAATTCTGGTTATTTCGCTTCTCATCATCTTGGTGCTTTCATCGAGAGAGCTATCCTTCCAGCGCCGATTTTGTTGGTCAAGCTGGTGAATGACTACAAGGATGGAAGTGAGAATAACTTCAGTCGAAACTCAAATGGAATGTTTGATGCAAGTGCAAGCTGCAAAAACTCTTCGAGAGATGGAGCAACAAAAGATCCAGGATGGGAGATTGTGGGAGTTGCAGACGTCAATGGAACTCCTAACAAGGCAGATGCAAGAAATGTCTAAGGTCATTGCTGAGATCTCAAATAGGCAGGTTGAACCGGGACGGGGGAAGCAAGTCTCAGATGAGCTGGAAATATCACAGTTTCGTTGGACTGAACAGAGGAGGCTCAGTGTGGAACAAATAGAATCAAATTCAGTTCGTCTTGAGGGGGGAAGCTCCGATCTTGGTGCTAGCAAGCTTGGGCATAGTTTGGCAAGCGCTGATCCAGGTTCGCAGAAGCATACAGGCATCACAATTGCTGCAAGGGAAGAAGAATTTAGGTCGGAAATGAGGGCCTTGGCTTGGTGAATCGAACTGCCGACTTTTTCTGGGGACGATCCAATAGTTTGGATTGCGCGAGCCGAGTCGTATTTTATGATACATACAACGGATGAACATTTACGTGTTCCGATAGCGCAGCTGTGCATGGAAGACATTGTGCAATTGGATGCTGTCACTGCTGTCTGTTGCGTCCGAACCTGATATGGGAAGAATTCAAGGCGGAGCTCCTCGGATGATATGGTATGGTGACGGAGAGTGATCCCCTGAAACATCTTAAAGGTATCAGACAGACTGGCTCCGTAGAGGACTATATCAATGAATTTGAGCGTGTTGCTTTGCAAAATCCAGGCCTCCAAGAATCACGGTATATTAGTTTTTTCTTGGGAGGATTGCGGCCAGAAATTGAGAGCACCGTGGCTACACACGAGCCTAGAAGCAAAGCTCGGTTAATTACTTTAACCCGGAACATGAAGCGGGGATTGACCGTGATGGGGGTGATTCGGGAACAGGATTGCCGAAGGTCTGGTCCGGATACTTGGAGTGGTCGACCTCCAGGCAGTGGGGTTGCCAAATTAAATCCTGCTCCAGCTGTTAAAAAAGACAGAATTTCTGAAAAAAAAAAGACTTTGTCCTGAGGTGGACGGGAGTCCGGAATCTTTCTAGATGTGAGTATGAGGAGCGGCAGGCAAAGGGACAGTGTTTCTCTTGCGGATCCAAATTTGGGCCTGCTCATAGATGTCCGAAGAAGGGAATGTGAATTATGGTATGGGAATGTGTGGATTCCCAAGATGAAGATGAGTTTTCAGCAGCAGATGGCGGTGGAAGAGACTTTGATGGAGAAGAGGAGCAGTTGGAGATGGCGTGCCAAGCATTGTACCTCGGTTCAATGAAGGGGCAAAGGGTGGAAGGGAATGTTGCTGGAGTACCAATTTTAGTGACGATTGATAGCGGAGCCAGTCATAACTTTCTGTCGAAGGCCCTATTAAAGTTCCTCGAGTGGCCGATCACACAGACAGAGACTTTTGGGTCTGTTTGGGCGATGGACACCGAGTGATTTCCAGTGGGCAGTGTAAGGCACTTCTGGTACAGTTGGGCGGCCTGTTTTTTGTAGTGGACACACTCCCGTTTGACACCTCAGGGCCAGATCTTATTCTTGGAATAGGGTGGCTGGAAACGTTGTGGTATGTGACTTCCCATTGGCAGAAACTGACAATGAGTTCTGAATATCAGGGGCGACACGTTACCTTACAGGGTATGCAATCTCCGCATGATGCACCACAGGCTTTACAGACCTTTTTAGATGGAATGAAATTGTTAGCTCAGGGGCTTCAATGGGAAGCTGGAATGGCAGACGTGACTCAAGAGAAGACTTCAGATCAGGAGATGAACAGAGAAATACAACTGCTGCTTAATTTTTTTTTTTAAGAATCTTGGAAGAACCCAAGGGGCTGCCTCCTCATTGAATTACAGATCATGTTATACTATTGAAGGAAGCCTCAAGTCCGGTAAATGTGAGGTTTTACAGAATAGCTTACCGATTAAAAGTTGAAGTAGAACATCAAATAAAAGACTTATTAAATCAGGGAGTAATCCGAGACAGTACTAGTCCCTACTCAAGTCCGGTAATTCTAGTTAAAAAAAAGATGACGGGTGGAGAATGTGTGTTGATTATCATGTTTTGAATGAATTGACTATTCCAGATCGCTTTCCAATTCCAATAATAGAGGAATTGCTGGACGAGTTGCATGGTGCTCAGTTTTTTACTAAATTGGATCTCAAGGTTCGGGTAAGGGATGGGGACATAGAGAAGATTGCGTCCCGTACTCACCATGGGCATTGCAAATATTTGGTAATGCCGTTTGGCTTAATGAATGCTCCAACTACTTTTCAAGCAACCACGAACATCTTTAAGCTTATGCTTTAGAAGTTTGTACTTGTGTTTTTTGATGATATTTTGATCTATAGCCGCGGTTGGCAACAACATATGGAGCACTTAACCCAGGTTTTCTCTATTCTACAGGCCAATGACTTACATATTAATAAGAAATGTTTGTTTGGGAAGACGATTATTGAATACCCGAGGCACAAAATTTCTTATGAAGGGGTCTCCATGGACCCAAGGAAAATTTCTAGTGTTCAAGACTGGCCAATTCCCAAAAATGTGAAGGGGGTTACGGGGTTTTTGGGTCTTACTGGCTATTACCGCAGATTTATCAAAGACAAATGGAATGGTGGCCAGGCCGCTTACCAACCTTACCAAAAAAGAAAATTTCAAATGGGAACCAGATGCCCAGGGAGACTTTGAGCTTTTGAAGCAAACAACGACCACAACTCCCGTTCTAAGCCTTCCAGATTTTTCTAAACCGTTCTTTGTTGAACGTGATGTCTCGGGTGGTGGATTAGGGGCAGTCCTTATGCAAGAGAGACGACCAATGACTTTAGCAAAACTCTCTCTGAGACAAATCTAGCTAAATCTGTCTATGAAAAAGAACTGATGATGCTTGTTCATGCTATCCTCCACTGGAGACAATATATGTTGGGTAGACATTTTATTATTCGCACCGATCATAAGAGCCTTAAACATTTGTTGAATCATGTTGGACCCCATTTATGTTTAAATGGGTATTTCTGAGTCCCACATCGGACTTATCCTCCTTGTAATTAGATTTACTCATCTATAAAAGAATATCCTCACCTCACATTGAGGTAAGGGGAATTCACCATCTACATGGTATCAGAGGGATCTTAATCCCGACCCTCCCTCCCAAGGGATTCCCGGTTCTGTCCGGCCCCGCCTCTCTTCCCCCCTCTGGCCTTGCCCTTCCCGGCAGCCACCTCTCCTGCACGGCTCCCCCTCCCGGCGGCCCTCCCTCCAGGCGCGACTCCCTCTCCCGGCGGCCCTCCCTCCAGGCGCGACTCCCTCTCCCGGCGGCCCTCCCTCCAGGCGCGGCTCCCTCTCCCGGCGGCCCTCTCTCTCCAGGCGCGACTCCCCTCCCGGCGGCCCTCCCTCCAGGCGCGGCTCTCCTCTCCCGGCGGCCCTCTCGCCCAGCGGCTCCCCTTCCCGGCGGCCCTCTCGCCCAGCCGCTCCTCTCCTGGCGGCCCTCTCGCCCAACGGCTCCCCTCCCGGCGCCCTTCCCCAGCGGCGCGTCTCCCGGCCCCGGCTTCCGGCGCCCTCCCACGGCGCGCCCTCGCCCAGCGCCGCCAACCTCCCAGCGGCGCCCTTGCCCGGCGCCCGCGCCCTAGCCCTAGCGGCGCCCGCGCCCCAGCGGCGCCCTCGCCCAGCGCCCGCGCCCTAGCCCCAGCGGCGCTCTCGCCCCAGCAGAGGCCTCGCCCAGCGGCGCCCTCACCCAGCGCCAGCCCCTCGCCCCGGCGTTACCTCTGCGCGCGACCCCCCGTCGCAGCTCCCTCCGGCGACCTCTCCAGGCCGCCTCCCTTCCAACGTGCGGCTCCCGGCAACCAGATCCAACGCCCGCCCTCTATGGACGCTTTCTCAGTTCTGCCGTCCCTGATCACCGCCTCCTCCCGGTTTGTTGATGACCGGCTGGATGCCACAAATTTCTCCGTCTAGCGGAAGACGGTCTTGATGTCCCTACGCGGCATGAGACTTCATTCTCATCTTGAGAAACCCCCACCCGCCATCACTGACCCCAAATTCGACTCTTGGTAACTGGCGGACAGCAAAATTTTCACATTACTGGTCAACTCTATGGACCGCTCGGTGAAAGATGTCACTAGGACTGCCAACACTGTCATAGAGCTATGAGATTCCTTGATTGTCATGTACTCCGAGACCAATAACTTGGCTCGGGTCTTCGACGTTCTACAGCGTCTCTCCCTTATCCGACAGCAGGATCAGACCTTTCCAAACTACTTCATGGAATGGAAGGGTCTCCTGGACGAACTGCAAGACCTCTGGCCTATTCCTCAGACTCCGGCAGAAGCGCAGACTCAATGGGACCAGCTCTGCCTTTTCAATCTCCTGAATGGCCTCGCCCCGGACTACGCCACGACAACCACTGAGATGCTCGCCAGCCCTTCTACGCTGGATATCCCGCAGGTCTATCATCGCCTGCAGAAGGCTCATCGGGCCCTTGCCCCACCCGTCCCAATCCCTGATCACACTGCTCTCCTGGGACGTGGCGGTGGCCGCCCTACCGGCCCTCGTGGACGCGGCCGTGGAGACGGCCGCCCTCGCCCCCTCTGCCAGCACTGTGGCAAGCTCGACCACCTGGTCGACCGCTGCTGGGTCCTTCATGGTCGTCCCGATTCGCACCCCCGACAGGGCCAGACTGCAATCCACGATGCATCATCACCTGCTGCTGCTCTTCCACGGTATTTGGATCTCTCCCTGGCTGAGATCCAGCTGATTCACGAACATCAGACCACCTCCATGCCGGGCTCCTCATCAGCATCTCTTGCGCATTCCGGTGGTCCCACTGCTTTTGTCAGTCATCGTTCCCCTGCATGGATGCTTGACTCAGGTGCGTCCGACCACCTCACCGGGGATGCAGGTATACTCTCCAACTACCATCCCTATACCAGAACCTCAGCCATCACTGTTGCTGATGGGTCCACTCTCCCCATAGCCGACTTTGGTACATGTTCGCTCACCTCCTCCCTTCACCTATCCTCGGTGGCTCATGTACCCCACAGTCCATTTAACCTACTTTCCATCAGCAAGCTGACCAAGGATCTCAATTGTAATGCTATCTTTACCTCGTCTTCTGTTTTGTTTCAGGAGCGGACGACGAACCAGGAACTTGGTAGAGGCCAGCTTCGGGATGGGGTGTACATGTTCGATGGCCCGACTTCCATCGCCTGCACGTCACTCCCGGCTCGTGCCGTTGACCTCCATTCTCGGTTGGGCCACCCCTCCGCCTCCGCTCTTCATAAGCTCTATCCCAATATTAGTCCCCGTTTGTCTTTTCCTTGTGAGTCATGTAGTTTTGCGAAACACCATCGCACATCATATTTTCCTCGAGTTGACACACGGGCCGCCAAACCCTTTGATTTGGTTCATTCCGATGTATGGGGTCCCTGTGCCACCTCGAGTCAATCTGGGTATAAATATTACATTTCTTTTATTGATGATTATTCCCCTATGACATGGCTTTACCTTCTTCAAGATCGGACAGAGGTTCTCTCCACCTTTCAGACCTTTTACCATGAGATCCAGACACAGTTTTCTGTCCCTGTGAAATGTCTCCGATCTGACAATGGGCGGGAATACTTATCCACTCACTTTCAGCAGTTTCTGCGGGCCCACGACATCATCCATCAGACCTCCTGTCCTGATACCCCTCAGCAGAATGGGGTGGCCGAGCGGAAACACCGACATATTCTGGAAACCGCTCGTGCCCTCCTCTTCCACCGCCAGGTACCTCTTCTCTTCTGGGGGGATGCCATCCTCACTGCTACTTACCTTCTCAATCGTCTCCCCTCCTCCATCCTTCAGGGGGAGACTCCTTTTCATACCCTGTTCCTCTCTATTCCTCCTCACTTCCTTCCACTCCGCGTCTTCGGATGTCTCTGCTATGTCTGGGACACTCGCCTCAATCTCTCTAAACTTTCTCCCAAATCCCTTCGATGTATTTTTCTCGGATATTCCCGCACTCAGCGCGGGTACCGATGCTTCTCTCCCGACCTACGCCGGTATATCACCTCTGCCGACGTATCGTTTGTCGAGAGCTCTCCTTTCACTCCACCCTCTCCTCATCCAGACACTACCATCGATGACTGTCTTCCACTCATGATTCACCCGCCTCTGGTGTCTCCTCCTACCGGTCATCTCTTTGGACAGACCTACTCTCGTCGTCCATCTGCTGTACCCCCCATCCAGGCCGAGGACAACATTGTTCCCGCTTCGTCCGCTGCTCCTGTCACAGCTCACGAGGACTTGCCGATTGCGCTCCGGAAATGTACTCGCTCGTGTCAGACTACTCCTCTCTTTGTTTCTTCATACAGGGGTTTGTCGGCTCTGGAGACCGTGTCGATTCCTCGAATAGTGGGTGAAGCCAAATCTCACCCCGGGTGGCTAGCAGCAATGCGGGATGAATTGCAAGCTCTGGATGACAACCATACATGGGATCTTGTTCCACTCCCGGCAGACAAACAAGCGGTCGGCTGTAAATGGATTTATACCATCCGTCTCAATCCCGATGGCTCTCTTTGCAGCCTCAAAGCCCGGCTTGTGGCAAAGGGATTTGCTCAGACATATGATATCGACTACTTTGAGACCTTCTCTCCAGTCGCAAAGATGACCTCTGTTCGCCTATTCATATCTCTGGCTGCTCATCATCACTGGCCGCTTCATCAACTGGATGCCAAGAATGCTTTTCTCCATGGCTTTCTTGACGAAGAAGTCTATCTGCAGCAGCCCCCTGGCTTTTCTGCCTCTGGTGTCGACTCCCATGTCTGCCGTCTCCGTCGATCCCTCTACGGCCTCAAGCAGTCTCCTCGAGCATGGTTTGGCCGCTTCAGCACTGTCGTCACAGCCTTTGGCCTTTCTCGCAGTATGAAAGATCACACAGTCTTCTTCCGTACGACGACGCACGGCTGTATCTTGCTTGTGGTATATGTTGATGATATCATCATCACAGGGAGCGACTCCAGAGGCATCGCCAACCTCAAGACGCATCTTCACCAGCACTTTCACACCAAAGATCTTGGTCCCCTCACCTACTTCCTTGGCATCGAGGTCTCCCGGACTGCGGACACTATCTCTCTCTGCCAGCGCAAGTATGCTCTTGATATCTTGCAGGATGCCGGGTTGAGCACAGCCACTGCAGTGGACACTCCACTAGAGCCTGGGGAACGCTCTCTTCATACCGACTCAGAACCATTTCCTCATCCCGAGAGCTATCGACGTCTGGTAGGTAAACTTAACTACCTCACCATGACGCGCCCCGACATTGCCTGCGCCGTTGGCAAAGTCAGCCAGTTCATGGAGCATCCAACCAGATCTCAGTGGGATGCTGTCCTCCGCATTGCCAAATACATCAAGAAAGACCCTGCACGTGGCCTTCAGTACTCACATCATGCTCACATGGATGTTGCGGCCTTCTGTGATGCGGACTATGCAGGTTGCCTCGCTACCCGCAAGTCTACTTTGGGGTTCGCCGTGTTCTTCGCCGGTAATCTCATCTCTTGGCGCAACAAGAAGCAGACAGTCGTCTCCAGATCGAGTGCCAAGACCGAGTATCGAGCCATGGCCACAGTCACTACTGAGATCCTCTGGCTTCATCATCTCCTCCATGAGCTCAGTTTCCCAGCACAGACTCCTGCTCATATCTGGTGTGACAATCAGGCAGCCACGAAGATTGCCTCGAATCCCGTCTTCCATGAACGGACGAAGCATATCGAGGTGGACTGTCACTTTCTCCGCCACCATCTGGAGCAGAACCATATCAGTTTTGGCCATCTCCTGACGGCAGATCAGCTTGCCGATCTCTTCACCAAAGGCCTCCCAGGAGCTCGCCTTGAGTCTCTCACTACCAGGCTGGGTATTCACAGCCTCCATGGCCCAACTTGAGGGGGAGTATGAGATGGTCTTTGTGTCTTGTCATCTTTTTCTTTGTGAGACTCTATCCAATCTGGGCATGTCTAGCTTGAGGGGGAGTGTTGGACCCCATTTATGTTTAAATGGGTATTTCTGAGTCCCATATTGGACTTACCCTCCTTGTAATTAGATTTACTCATCTATAAAAGAATATGCTCACCTCACATTGAGGTAAGGGGAATTCACCATCTACAAATCAGCGCATGACCTCCATGGACCAACAATGTTGACAAACAAAACTTTTAGGATATGACTTTGAAGTGGTGTATAAACCTAACGAGTCAAATGGTGCAGGTGATGCCCTTTCCCGAGTGACGGAATACAATGTACTTTGTTCGACTCTTTCAAAACCTTTTTGGGTTGAAATGCAGCAGGTGCAACAAGAAATTCAAACTGATAAAGACTTACACAACCTATTGTTGCAACTTTGGAGAGCCGTTCATATGCTACCCACAACTATACCCTTCGCAATGGGATGCTTTTTATTAAAATGATACAGAGAGGCGGACCCAATACCCAAGATGTCTCTTAAGAGAGGCCTTGGAGTTTATTTATAAGGAAATATAAAGATGACAAAACACTCACGTTTGATGTGGGACACAGACTCCAACACCCCCCCTCAAGCTAGGTCTACCTAGCTTGGATGCATAAAGAAAAAAAAAGACCAAAGCAAAGAAACAAAGCAAACAAGGAACACTGGAAACACTCCCCCTCAAGCTGGACATACACAGTTTGATTACAAAACAAGACGAAACAAAAAGAAATCATCCGCGATCACCGCTCCCCCTCGGGATGAAAATGATGGATGATGTCGTTGAAAATGATGTGCCAACGAGGTGTTGGAAAAGCTGTACAGGCAGGCTGGTCGATGAGGCGCCGTGAAAGCCGCATAGATGAGGCCGATCGACGGGATGCCGAGAAAGCTGCACAGGCGGGGCCGGTCGACAGAGTGCCGGAAAAGCTGCACAGGCGAGGCCGGTCGACAGAGTGCCGAGAAAGCCGACGACATCTTGCCACCACTCAGCGGAAGGACGGACGAGCGCCGCAGGTTGAAGCCGCAAGAGGAGGGAGGGCAGGGAGGCAACGTCGAAGGAGGGAGGAGGCAAGATCTAGCTCTGGTGAACCCGGTTAGGCCGACGGTCAGAGCTCATGGTGGTCGGGACTCCCAGATCTAGCCGGGATCGAACGTCAGCAGATGGTGTGAGGCGCACGGCGAAGGCTGTCCAGGAGAGTTGAGCGCAGCGGAGGTTGAGCTCACGACGACGCAGTGGAGGGGCGACCTAGCGTAGTGGGGTCGGCCGCTGGTGAACACGAGAGGGGAGGGGTAGTCGGGCGTCACGCAGGGATGCGCGCGGGACGGGATGCAAGAGGCGCCAACTACGGGACACGGGGCCGCTGCAGGAAGGGACGACGACAGGAGGCGGGCCCATCTCGCGGGAGGGCCGACAAGGGCGCAGCAGGAGGGCCATCAACGAGCACACTAGGGGAGGGCCCTTCGTGCTGGGGATCGTCCTGCAAGAGACGCCGGGGCTGCCGCAGGAGGAGGCCGGAGTGGAGGTGGGGCTTCCGCAGGAAGGCGCCGACGATGGGAGGCCGCCTCAGAGGAGCAGTTGAGGGGCGACGACGGGACTTATGGCGCCCTAGCCATGGAGACTGCCGCCCCCCTTGGGGGAAAATCGTAGGTTTTCTCCCTAAAGAAAAGAGAGAGGGAGGGATCGGGTTAGAGAATTCCATTTGATACGATGTTAAAATGATACAAAGAGTCGGACCCAATACCCAATATGTCTCTTAAGAGAGGCCTTGGAGTTTATTTATAGGGAAATATAAAGATGACAAAACACTCACGTCTAATGTGGGACACAGACTCCAACACTTTTCTCCAAGGACCAACTGGTACTGTCAAAAGATTCACTATTGATTCCAAACCTGCTTCATTATCATCATGCTACACTTGCAGGTGGGCACAAGGGCTTCTTGAAAACCTATAAACACTTGGCTGGAGGGTTGTATTGGAAAGGAATGACATGAACTATAATGACGAATGATAGGTTTGGAGGTGGCCCAGTTCGGGAGAGGCCTCCTGTCCGGTTCACTTACCAACGGAAGGGGTGGTCTGTTTGTCCTAAGGTTAGTGGTGGGGAGTGGCTGCCAAGGGCAAAGTTGGAGTTTTTGGCAAGTACCAGGGCCCGAGGAGTCGTCTTCTCCCAAGAGGTTAGTCTGTAATTTTCTTTTCCTTCCTGTCAAGTTCGGAATAATCACAAGGGAGCAGAATTCTTGTCTCTTTTCTCTCAACCTATTGGAATCTCCTATCAATTTGGTGCTTTTATTGAGAGAACCTTGATACCTATGGATAGTGCGATTCTAGTGAGAGAAACTAGAAGAGAGAGAAAGTGGCCTGGAAGTTGAAAATTGGTTATGTATGTCCACACGCATGGAAAACAAAGTAACACTACCGAAGACTACTGCAACCGACCTTACGAATGGAATGTAACGACAAGAGGCCGGATTACAGCTGTTGGAAGATGCCTACCTATGTCAGGAGGACGCCTATCGACGACAGGGACTCCAGCACCAGGAGTTGATTGCCGCGGTATCTCACCTCAGGCCAAGTTCGGAGTGTTGGATTGGTGTTGCCCGATCCGGTTGGGCCGAATGCTTGTGGCCCGCAACTGTCGCGGGTCGAGCTCCGCGGTGAGCTCGTTGGGGGTTGCAGGGGGCAACGCGCCCCTGCTCCAGGGGCCGAATGCCCCCGGCCCAATTTTTCGGCACTGTAGCATCTCTGACTACTGTAGCGGAGCTGACCGACCGACACCGACAGACACTGCAGCAGTGCGGACTTCGGAGTCAAATTCACTGTAGCACTTTTGACTTTCAGCCGTCAGCCACTGTAGCGCTTTTGACAAAGTCGGCCGCCGTTCACTGTAACGACGCGGACTTACCTTTTCGGAACAGTGATCGTCTTCATTTTATAGCCCATTTTCGGGCTAGGGTTACCACTGAAAAACCTCTGTAATTTGTTGCTCCCGAATAGTGAAATTCTGCCTCTTCTGTGGTCGTAGGGATTATTCCCGAACCACGTAAATCGCTGTGTCTTTATTGTTTTCTTTCATTCGTTTTTTCTCGTTTCTGTCGTTGTGTCTCTCGACGATTCCGCAACAAGGAGGAAGGTTTCGGATGAGTTGTCGACAAAGGGAAGACAGCAGAAATGGAGGTAGGCGGAAGTAATTTGAATGCTGGTACCATAGAAGGAAATCGGAATGTGGCATCATTGGCGAGTCCTGGTTTCCGAGGAATTGAGCAGGAGGAGACACGTTCTTTGACCAGGCAGACGAAGATGCCATTATTTTCTGGAGAGGATCCAGTTGTTTGGATCACGCGGGCATAAATATATTTCACAATCCAGCGGACGCGTGAGGAGCTCAAGGTATCTTTGGCGCAACTGAGTATAGAGGGTATGACTCAGTATTGGATTAGTTCATTGAGGTCAGTTCGACCAACTCTTACCTAGAGACAGTTAAAAGAGGAAATGTTGGGACGTTACGGGAATGCCGCGTAAGTGGATCCGGTAGTCTACCTGAAGGGGGCTGCGGCAGACAGGTTAAGTGGACGCTTTTGTAGATGAGTTTGAGCGAGTGGCTTTACGAATTCTTGACTTAACTGAGAGGTGATACATGAGTATGTTTATAGGGGGTCTAAAACCAGAAATTGGTTGTACCGTTATGACTCACGAACCACGAACAAAAGTACAGTTACTAACTTTGGCTAGATGTGTGGAGCGTGAATTGTTAGTAAAGAGAATTATCAAACTTACCGTACCACGAAGTAGGAATATGAGTTCTGGAGGATAGAACAGAGGATAGATTCCAGGAGCTACAAAGAATGCCCCTGCTGGAGACATGGGTGTGCAGGATAAGAAGGGTGGGATAACTCCTCCATGGAGAGGAGTAAGAAATTTGTCTAGTGGGGAGTTTGAGGAACGAAAATCCAAGGGGTTATGTTACTCTTGTGGACAAAAGTACAACCCTGAACATCAGTGTCCTGATAAGGGATATAGAATAATGGTGTGAGTATGCATTGAACCAAAAGAAGAAGACGAAGTAGAAAGTGAAAATGCAACAATAGGGGAAGGAGAGGTAGGCAACTTGTGGGAACTAGAGATGATGGGAACCACAACTTTTGGCTTGGATAAAACCAGTGCTGGAGGTACCCGGTCAATGTTAGTGGAAGAGACAGTGGAAGAAATACCGTTGTTGGTCCTAATAGACAGTGTGGTGAGTCATAATTTCATCTCCAAGCCTCTAACGAGACAGTTTGCAGCTCACCTGAAAGAGATTGGACCATTTAACATCCGATTGGGAGATGACCATCGTGTGTTGTCTAGTGGGCTATGTAAGTCTATGAATTGTGGTGGGAACAGTAGAATTTTTTGTTGATGCTTATATATTCAATACGACTGGGCTGAATTTGGTTTTGGGAATCTCGTGGCTAGAGATTGGGGTTTGTAACAACCAATTGGAAGGGAATGATAATGAAATTTGATTGGGAAGGGAAGTAGGTGGCATTGCAGGGAGTTAGGACACCGCTGAATTTACCAGGGGCTTTGCAGGAGTACTTGGGGAAGGGAAAGAAGTGTCTGGAGGGGGTACGGTGGACAATATCAGAGGAAGGGAGGGATATAGAGATGCAGTTGGACCACAACCAGCAACAACAATTACAGGAGATATTGGCGAATTACAATACAGTGTTTGAATCTCCGAGGAGGTTGCCACCATGTAGCGAGACTGAACATGCCATTAAGCTGAAGGTTGGTTCCGAACCAGTGAACATCAGGCCTTACAAAAATGCTTACCACATGAAAAAAGAAACAGAAAATCAAGTACAGGAGCTGCTGGAATTAGGATTCATCAGACCAAGTCGCAGTCCCTATTCGAGTCCGATAATTATGGTTAAAAAGGATGGGGGGTGATAGATGTCTATCGACTATCGAGCTCTAAATAAAATAATAATGCCTGATAGGTATCCTATTCCGATGATTGAGGAACTAATGGATGAATTGCATGGAGCGACTTATTTTACCAAAATGGATTTAAAGTCGCTTTTCCACCAAGTTCGGATGAGGGATGAAGACATTGAACAAAACAACGTTCAAGATTCACGAGGGGCACTATGAGTATGTAGTCACGCCGTTTGGGTTGATGAATGCGCCCGCAACCTTCTAAGCAACGATGAACAACATATTTCAGGTAATGTTGAGGAAGCGTTTTAGTGTTTTTTGATCATATATTACTTTGCAGCATTAGATGGTAGGCGCATTTGGAAATGTTGCAGCTACTGCTATAATTAATGAGAAACAATGCATTACATGCCAACAGGAAAAAATGTACTTTTGGAAGACGGATGGTGGAATATTTAGGGCACATTATTTCAGCAGAAGGTGTTTCCATGGAACCTAAGAAACTGGAAGCAGTGGTGGAATGTTGGGTACCTAAAAATGTAAAGAGGGTTCCTTGGGCTTACCAGGTACTATCAGAAGTTCATAAGAGATTATGAAAAGATTGCTAGGCCGTTGACAACATTAACCCTAAAAGTGAAATTCAAGTGGAGTATAGAAGCACATAAGACCTTTGAGAAGCTTAAGAATTGTATGACAACTGCACTTGTACTTGGGTTACCAGATTTTTCAAAGGACTTCGTTGTTGAATGTGATGCCTCAGGGCTTGGGAATCAGAGCAGTTTTGGTACAAGAAGGGTGCCCTCTGGCCTACTGTAGTAAGGCTCTATCTGAAAACAACCTGGCAAAACCAGTTTATGAGGAGTTGATGACAATGGTCTTGTCTGTCCAACATTGGAGACAATATTTGTTAGGTAGACGATTCAAAGTATTAACAGATCATCGAAGTTTAAAACATATGTTAAGCCAACGTGTGATGACGGCGAATCAGAAAGCTGGAAGGAAAAACTGAGGGAGTATAATTTTGAGATTATATATCGACCGAGAAAGATGCATAACGCAGCTGATGCCTTGTCTAGGGTTCTACCTGAAGGAGAATTTTGCTAGGTAGCGGTTTATGGACCATGTTGGGAAGAGATTCATGTGGTCCGGGCAAAGTCAACTCATGATGCTGAGTTGCAGTCAATTATTAAAGCTCTATAACATAGAGACAGTAAGAAACTAGGATATTCTTGCCGAGAGGGGCTATTATTTTACATGGTTATATCTCGGAAGTCCTCTTTGATACCAAAATTAATGAATTTTTCCACTCCCCACCTATAGGAGGACATTTGGGGTATCTTAAAACCTACAAAAGGATGGCAAATGGGCTGTATTGGCCAGGAATGTCCCGCTCTATGCAGAGGTTTGTATGGGAATGTGAGATTTGTCAGAAGAGTAAATATGAAGCTCTAAACCCGGCTGAACTACTTCAACTGTTACGTATTCCAGAATTGGTATGAGAAGATTTATTGATGAATTTCGTTTCAGGTTTACCAAAATCTCAGGGATTTGAAGTGGTGCTTGTAGTTGTTGACAGGTTGAGCAAATATACACACTTCATCGTTCTTAAACACCCTTACACAGCTAAAACAGTGGCTGATGTATTCATGAAGGAAATAGTGTGGCTACATGGCGTATGTACCGTGATAGTTAGTGATCGAGATCCCCTTTTCACAAGTTTATTTTGGCGTGAACTAATCAAATTATAGGAGACTGCTTTGAAGATGACCTCATCTTATCATTCTCAAAGCGACGGGCAAACCGAGGTGGTAAACAAATGTTTGGAGATATATTTGAGGTGTTTTACTGCTGATCAGCCTTGACGTTGGGTATCTTGGTTATCATGAGCAAAGAATAGTTTTAATACCTCATACCATACTTCTATTAGACATACTCCATTTGAAGCAGTATATGGGAGAAAACCTCCAATATTCAAAGGGGGAAGCAACAGTTGAGGCAGTAGCCAATGCGCTGGCAGATAGAAATGAAGCTGTGAAGCAACTTCAATTAAACCTACAACGTGCGCAACAGTTGATGGTTAAATTTGCCAACCACCACCGTCGAGATATAACCTTTGAAGTGGGGAACCTTGTTTGGGTTAAGCTGAGACCAAATATTCCTGGGGGATGGGCGTCGCATAGAAGGGGTGCAGCAGGGGGTCCGCCCGAGAGAGAGAGGGTGGGTTAGGGTTGGAGAACCCGCTCTGATACCATGTAGAAATGTAAGTGGACCAAATACCCAAGGTGTCTCACACTAAGGGAAAGAGATCACATGATACGTCATGTTTGATGTGGGACTTGACACAATCTAATCTCTAACAAAAACCAAAAAGGAAACATTTCCACTCCTAATACCCCCCTCAAGCTAAACATGCCCAGTTTGAATACATGAAAAAAAGACTAAAAAGAATAACATCCCCGTATGCACTGTCCATTGGTTTTGCTCAACCTGTTGCGTTCCCCACCCATGACTGCGAAAGAAAAGATGACCATCGTAGAACTCTCATGGCTCCAATGTTGAGGACGACCCTTGCTTTAAGATGCTGGATGAAACGACAACCAACAAACGACCTCGAAACGGTCTGGTGAAACGACACCTGACCCGCAAACCCAAATTGCCGAGGAGAAATGACATATGACTTTGCGGACCCAAATTGCCGAGGTGACACGACGTTCGACTAGCAGACCCAAATTGCTGAGGTAAAATGGTGTCCAACCAGCGGACCCAAAATTTTGATTGACATCAAAGGTATGAGGAACAACAGGGAGCAACGAAGAACCTGGTAGAGGCAAAGAATTTATTTTGTAGCAGGATGAACGTGAGCAAGGAGCAAGTTTGAAGAATCCAATCAGGAAGGGGTAACGTCGGGTCGTGCCTGGATTAGGAAGGGGGCGTGCGATCGCTTTGCACGATGGCGTTGGTGTGGATCCCGATCTCCCGAACAATTGATTCATGTAAAATCTTGAAATGACGAGAAGAAGGAACCGATGAGGAGGGCACACGAGTGTGTACGACGAACTCAGGTCCGATGAGGGGAGGGAAACGAGAAGCAGGGCGGTGTCCGTCAGGGCTGTCGGGGGTGTCGCGGCCGCTGGGAACACGACGAGATAGAAGGGCATCGGGGGCTGTCGCAGCTAGAGATGATGGCGTCGCACAGAGAGAGCTGATGCGCAGGGAGCGGCCTGCGAAAATGAGAGGCGCTGACAGGTGGCAGAGGGCTTCGACGGTGGCCAAGGATGTGGTGGCTCTTTTCCTAAAAGAAATTGTTCGGTTACATGGTATGCCCAACGCCATTGTCAATGACCGTGATACCTTATTGTTGGAGTCTGCATCCCACATCGGACTTATGGTCCGACGTGGTCTTTATCATTCATTATAAAAGAACTTCAAGACCTCCTTTAGAGAGCACCTTGAGGATTCGGGTAATACCTCTTTTTTATCATTCTAACATGGTATCAAAGAGAACCTAATCCCGATCCCTTCCTCCCATTTTATTTTCCCCCGTCTAGGGTTTCTCATTATTTCCCCCCGTGGGGGGCGACGACTCCCCATGTAGAGCTGGGTTTATTTTCTGCCGCCGCCCCTTCGGGCTCGTTTCCCAGGCGGCCTCTCGGTGCTTTCACGGCAGATCCCTCCCTGCTTTGGCCTCCCTCCCGGCGGATCTCCCCCATGCTGGCATCTCCCTCCGCATCGCCTGTGTTGGTCCTCAATCCCGCCTGAGCGGCTCCCTCCATCACCGACGCGGCTCCCCGGCTTTCTTCCCTCCCAACGCGCGCACCTCCATCCTACCCGCAGCCATCATCCAGCGTGGGTTCCCTGGCCGGCCTCTGCATCTCACTCCCGCTCCCTCCCGACAGATCCCTCCTGGCGGAATCCTCCTGGCGGAACCCTCCCGACGGATCCTCTCCCGGTGCTTCCCGATCCCGACGCGGCTGCCACCTCCTTCGTAAATACGCGGGCTGCTCCTCCCGTCGGTAACCCTGGGCGCGCGTCGGCCCTCGTCGGCTCTCTCCTTGCGCATCCTCCGCGGTTCTTTCCCGACGACCCTCGACAGCCCCGTAAACGTCCCTCTGTGAGTCCTCTGCCTCCACAGCTCCCCTGCTCCTGGGCGCGACGGTTCCTGGCGGAACCCTTGTTGCGCGCGACTCTATCTGAACCCAACCTCGCCCAGCGACCCAACACCTTCCCTCCCGTCGCGGTTCTCTCTCCAACAATTCCAGACGGCCAGCCTTCTTCCCCCCTGCGACGGCCTTCTGCTGCCACGCCTCCCTGCTGCTGCGCCTCCCTGCTCGCCGCGCTTCCCTGCGACGACCTCCTGTGCACCGCAGTGGTGCACCAGCACTCGCGCTTCCTCCACCGTGGCGCAACACCTCGATCGCCTTGAATTTGGGCCCTTTGGCGCGCCGCCAGATCCCGCAACGATTCTACGGAATCCCCACCTCCCGTCGCCGGCCCCGCAAGTGCGGCTTTCCCGGTGCTAGTGTGGCTTTCCCGGCGTATCATCGACCGGCCCCGTAGTGCGGATTTCCTGACGCTCCGACAACCGGCCCGGTTTGTGTGATTCCTCTGCTGCGCTCGCGACGTCTTCATCCATCCATCATCCTGAGGGGGGGTGCGATCTTGAAGGGAAGCTACGATCGTCGCTTGTTTCTTTTTATTTCTTCTTGTTTCGTAATCAAGCTGGGTATGTCTAGTTTAAGGGGGAGTGTTTGCAGCGTTTCTTGTTTGCTTTGGTCTCTTTTCTTTATGTGTCCAAGCTAGGTACACCTAGCTTGAGGGGGAGTGTTGGAGTCTGCATCCCACATCGGAAGTCCGATGTGGTCTTTATAATTTGTTATAAAAGAACCTCAAGGCCTCCTTTAGAGAGGACTTTGGGGGTTCGGGTCTATCTCTTTTTATCATTCAATACTTATTTACCAGCCTCTTCCTGAAAGAGCTATTCAGGCAGCACAATACAAAACTCAAGATGAACTCTTCTCACCATCCCCAAACAGATGGTCAGATCGAAGTGGTAAACTGCAGCCTTGAAACTTATCTGTGATACTTTTTTTTTTATCATCCTTGTCACTGGGTCCGATGGTTGTTGTAGGCTAAATACTGTTTCAACACCTCTTTCCATGTATCTGCTGGGCAGACTCCATCTAATTTGCCTCATTATTCTAAAGGAGAAACTCCACTTCAGGCTGTTGCTTCAGCTTTACTGGATCGTGATGAGGTCTGTTATTGGTGAATTCCCCTTACCTCAATGAGAGGTGGAGACGTTCTTTTATAAATGAGTAAAACAAATTACAAGGAGGGTAAGCCCGATGTGGGACTCAGAAATACCCATTAAACTTAAATGGGGTCCAACACTCCCCCTCAAGCTGGACATGCCCAGATTGGATTGAGTCCCACAAAAAAAAGATGACAAGACACAAAGACCATCTCATACTCCTCCTCAAGCTGGGCCATGGATGCTGTGAATACCCAACCTGGTAGTGAGAGAGTTAATGCGAGCTCCTTGGAGGCCTTTGGTGAAGATGTCAGCAAGCTAATCTGCCGTCGGAATATGGCCAAAGCTGATATGCTTCTGTTCCAGATGGTGGCGAAGAAAGTGGCAGTCCACCTCGATATGCTTCGTCCGTTCGTGGAAGACGGGATTCGAGGCAATCTTTGTGGCTGCTTGATTGTCACACCAGATATGAGCAGAGGCTTGCGCCGGGAAGCCGAGCTCATGGAGGAGATGACGAAGCCAGAGGATCTCAGTGGTGACCGTGGCCATGGCGCGGTATTCGGCCTCTGCACTCGATCTGGAGACGACAGTCTGCTTCTTGCTGCGCCAGGAGATGAGGTTACCGGCGAAGAACACGACGAATCCCGAAGTAGACTTGCGGGTAGCGAGGCAAGCTGCATAGTCCGCATCACAGAAGGCCTCAACATCCAAATGAGCATGATGTGAGTATTGAAGGCCACGTGCAGGGTCTTTCTTGATGTATTTGGCAATGCGGAGGACAACATCCCACTGAGATCTGGTTGGATGCTCTATGAACTGGCTGACTTTGCCAACGGCGTAGGCAATGTCGAGTCGCGTCATGGTGAGGTAGTTAAGTTTACCCACCAGACGTCGATAGCTCTCGGGATGAGGAAATGGTTCCGAGTCGGTATGGAGAGAGCGTTCCCCAGGCTCAAGAGGAGTGTCCACTGCAGTTGTTGTGCTCAAACCTGCATCCTACAAGATATCAAGAGCATACTTGCGTTGGCAGAGAGAGAGTGTCCTCAGAACGGGAGACCTCGATGCCAAGGAAGTAGGTGAGGGGACCAAGATCTTTGGTGTGAAAGTGGTGGTGAAGATGCACCTTGAGGTTGGCGATTCCTGTGGAGTCGCTCCCTGTGATGATGATATCATCCACATAGACCACCAAGATGATACAGCCAGCAGGAGTCGTTCTGTAAAAAACCGTGTGATCCTTCATACTTCGAGAGAGGCCAAAATCAGTGACAACAGTGCTGAAGCGGCCGAACCAAGCACGAGGAGATTGCTTGAGGCCGTACAGAGAGCGGCGGAGTCGACAGACTTGAGACTCGGCGCCGAAGGCACAAAAGTCGGGTGGCTGTTGCAGATAAACTTCTTCATCAAGAAAGCCATGAAGGAAGGCATTCTTGACATCCAGCTGATGAAGATGCCAACGATGATGTGCTGCCAGAGAGATGAATAATCGGACGGAGGTCATCTTGGCCACTGGAGAGAATGTATCAAAGTAGTCCACCCCGTAAGTTTGTGCAAAACCCTTAGCCACAAGGCGGGCTTTGAGTCGATGGAGAGTGCCATCGGGATTGAGCTGGACAATGTAAATCCATTTGCTGCCAACCGCCTGTTTGCCAGCTGGAAGGGGGACAAGATCCCAAGTATGATTTTCTTCCAAAGCCTGCAATTCATCCCGCATTGCTGCTAGCCACCCTGGGTGAGATTTTGCATCACCAACGGTTTGAGGAATCGATACTGTCTCCAGAGCTGACAGACCCCTGTATGAAGATACAAATAAAGGTGTACTCTGGCACGAACGAGTACCTTTCTGGAGTGCAATGGGCAAGTCGGCCGGTATCGGGGCAGGAGCATCGAACGAAGCGGGGACGATGGTGTCCTCGGCCGAGACAGGGGGTACAAGCAATGAGCGGCGAGAGTAGACCGCACCAAAATGGTGATCAGCAGCAGCAGGGGGAGACACCAGTGGAGGGTGGATGGTGAGGGGAAGACGATCATCAATGTCAGTGTCTGGATGGGGAGAGAGATGTGAAAAAGGAGAGCACTCAATGAATGATACGTTAACAGAGATGATATACCGCCATAGGTTCGGAGAGAAGCATCGATAGCCGCGCTGAGTACGAGAATAGCCGAGGAATATGCAGCGGAGGGATTTAGGAGAGAGTTTGGAGAGACCGAGTCGAGTGTCACGGACATAACAGAGACATCCAAAGACACGCAAGGGAAGGGAGTGAGGGAGAGAGGAGAACAGAGTCCGAAAAGGAGTCTCCTCCTGAAGGATAGAAGAAGGGAGGCGGTTAATGAGGTAGGTAGCAGTCAGGATAGCATCGCACCAAAATTGGAGAGGCACCTTCATGTGAAATAGGAGAGCACGAGCAGTCTCCAGAATATGGCAGTGTTTCCGCTCAGCCACTCCATTCTGCTGCGGTGTATTGGGGCAAGATGTCTGGTGAATGATGCCTTTATCCTTGAGAAACTGCTGAAGGGTGGAGGATAAATATTCCCGTCCATTGTTGGAGCGGAGACATTTTAGCGAGGTTGAGAATTGAGTATGAATTTCATTGTAAAAGGTCTGAAAGGTAGAACATACTTCAGACCGATCACGAAGAAGGTATAGCCAGGTCATGTGGGAGTAGTCATCAATAAAGGTAATATAATACTGGTACCTGGGCTGACTAGGAACCCTGCAAGGACCCCATACATCGGAGTGAACAAGGTCGAAAGGATTCGCGACACGCGAGTCCAAGCGAGGTACATATGTCACCCGATGATGTTTTGCAAATTCGCAGGGTTCACAATGGAATGAAATATTAGGACTAAATTGGGGGCAAAGTTTATGGAGGACGGAAGCCGGTGGATGACCAAGGCGAGAATGAAGGTCAAGGGCACGGGCTGAGGTGGATGGGCAGACAATAGGGTGTGGGATATCGAGTATGTACACCTCGGCCTGAAGATGACCTCGACCAAGTTCCCGATTCGTCGATCGCTCCTGAAACACAACACCAGAAGATGTAAAAATAGCAGCACAGTTTAAATCTTTGGTGAGTTGGCTGATGGAAAGAAGATTAAACTGACTGTGAGGAACGTGAGCAACGGAAGACAGACTCATAGACGGGGTCAAAAGGCATGTGCCAAAGCCCGCAATGGGGATTGTTGAGCCATCAGCAACCGTGATTGGAGAAGCACTGGTCGATGGATGGTAGGTAGTGAACAGACCAAAATCACCTGTGAGATGTTGAGACGCACCGGAGTCGAGCATCCAGACTGACGGTCGATGAGATAGGCAGGCGGTGGAGCTAGCAGGCTGAGCAATGGTGGCTGGATAAAGAGGGCCGATGCTCAGGACATGGTCGGGAAACCGCTGGAGGCCGACCGAGAGACCGCATCGGATGCAGGAGCCGAGAAGCGTCGGGAGACTGTCCAGTCAAACGTCGTCGGGAGTGCCGCGAGAGGGCGGGGCCGGATGACCACATCGGATCCAGAAAACAGGAAACTCCTGGATCACGGGAGGAAGCACCGGACTGGTGGGCCGCAGTCGCCCGGAGGGAGTCGCGCCTGGACAGAGGCGGGGCAAGGGGGGGTCGCCTGGCAGGAGGACGACCGGAGGCGCCGCGAGGTGAGCGATCGGCCTGGATCTGCTGCCAGTGGCCGCATGCAAACCTGGTGCTGGTACGTCCGAAGGAGAGCGCCAACCTAAGAGGCACTCAGCGGAGCGGCTTCGAGCTGGAACGCCAGGGAGCTCCGGCACTGGTCGGAGGTCGCGGCGAGGAGGCACGGGCGGCGCGAGGTCGAACCAGGAGTCTGCCGGATGCTGGAGGAGCCGGCAGAGGTGGAGGCCGACTGCTGGAGGAGTCGACTGTTCTGCTCGCCGGGAGAAGTGGGAGCGGGAGCCGACAGTTGCGGGGAGCCAGAAACCGCTTGTGGAAGAGTGCCGCCCGGGATGGAGCCTCCGGGAAGGGAGGCCGCCGGGTAAGGGAGGCTGCTGGACGAGGGAGGGTCGTGCTCGGGAGGGGCAGCGACGGAGGGTCGCCGGGGAAGGGAGCCGCCGGGCACAGGAGGGAGGGCCGCCGGGAGGAGACGCCGGTAGCCGCGCCGGGAGCTGGGGTGGGGGGTCGCTGGGCGAGGGCGCCTCTGGGCGAGGGAGCCGGGGCGAGGGCGTCGGGGCGAGGGCGCCGGGAGGGGAGCCGCGCCGGGAGAGAGGGCCGCCAGGAAGGGCTAAGGCAGATGGGAGACACGCCAGGGAAGGGAGCCACCGTGGAAGACTGTGGCCACCTAGGGCAGAGGAGGGAGGCCCGTCGGGAAGGGCAAAGGGCAGAGGGGAGAGAGGCGGGGCCGGACAGATCCGGGAATCCGCAGGGGAGGGAGGGTTCGGGATTAATTTCCCTCTGATACCATGTTATTGGTGAATTCCCCTTACTTCAATGAGAGGTGGAGGCGTTCTTTTATAGATGAGTAAAACAAATTACAAGGAGGGTAAGTCCGATGTGGGACTCAGAAATACCCATTAAACTTAAATGGGGTCCAACAAGGTCCTTCTCCAGCTAAAATCCCACTTACGAGCTGTCCAAACGGATGGTCAGATCGAAGTGGTAAACTGCAGCCTTGAAACTTATCTGTGATGCTTTTTTTTAATCATCCTCGTCACTGGGTCTGATGGTTGTCGTGGGCTAAAAACTGTTTCAACACCTCTTTCCATGTATCTGCTGGGCAGACTCCATCTAATTTGCCTCATTATTCTAAAGGAGAAACTCCACTTGAGGCTGTTGCTTCAGCTTTACTGGATCGTGATGAGGTCCTTCTCCAGCTAAAATCCCACTTACGGGCTGTCCAACAATCTATGCAGCATGCAGCTAATAAAAAGCACCAACATATTGAATTAAAATTGGGCGATTTAGTTTTTGTTAAAACCAGATCTTCTCACTCTAACTTTGCTCCTTTCAAAGTTTGTCCTAAGTTGGCCGCACGTTATTATGGTCCTTTTCTAGTCGAGGCCAAAGATGGAACAATTGTTACTGTCTTGCTCTTCCGGACGATAGTAGAGTTCATCCGGTTTTCCATGTTTCCCAGCCTAAGTTAGCCGTCAGAGATCTGGTTTGCTAGCCTTTACTGTAGCATTTTCTGGAGAGTACCGCTGATCAAGTTCTTCCAGAATCTGTTTTAGACTCACGAGGCGGGGGTTCAGACACTTAATGGCTAATTCAATGGGGTGGCCGACCTGTTGACGAGGCTACCTGGGAGATTGCCTCTATTCCATGCTTATTTTGACCTTGGGGACAAGGTGGTTTCTCAGGACGGAATTGATAGGATGGTTGGAGATGGACCTCAGCCACTCGAGACCAATTTTAGGCGTAATAGGTGTCTGGACACGCAAGAGTATTTTGGTCTTTGCCTCTGCCTTGGGTGTTTTTTAAAGCGGCAGTTCTGTTTGTTGTAAGGGGGTTCGGAAAAGTGTAATCGGGACAGCTCAGCGAGCTGAAGGTGTTGCCCGATCCGGTTGGGCCGAATGCTTGTGGCCCGCAACTGTCGCGGGTCGAGCTCCGCAGTGAGCTCGTTGGGGGTTGCAGGGGGCAACGCGCCCCTGCTTCGGGAGCCGGATGCCCCCGACCCAATTTTTCAGCACTGTAGCATCTCTGACTACTGTAGCGGAGCTGACCGACTGACACCGACAGACACTGTAGCAGTGCAGACTTCGGGGTCAACTGGACTGTAGCACTTTTAACTTCAAGCCGACAACCATTGTAGCGCTTTTGACAAAGCTGGCCGCCATTCACTATAGCGACGCAGACTCACTTTTCGAACAGTGATCGTCTTCTCCATTGTTTTATAGCCCATTTTCGGACTAGGGTTACTACTGAAAAAACCCTCCGTAATTTGTGCTCCCGATATAGTGAAATTCTGCCTCTCCCGTGGACGTAGGGATTATTCCCGAACCACGTAAATCGCTGGGTCTTTGTTGCTTTCTTTTTTTCGTTTTCTCGTTTCTGTCGTTGCATCTCCCCACGATTCCGCAACAGAAGGAGGTTTCAACCTTGGCTTCTAGAGAACCTTCCAGGTGAGTCTTCTTCCCATTTCACTTTGTCCAGTTTTTGTTCAGCTTTTGTCCAGTTTTTTCTTCTTTTACTGCAATTACAAACCTATATGAAACTGATTGAAACATGAATAGAAGAATTCTGGTTATTTCGGTCTAAGCTTCTCATCAGCAGTATTCAAAAATGCATTTTCAAGTTTGAATTTGAATTTCAAATTCAAATTCAAATCTTCAACTTCCTTCAACTTCAAATTCAAACCTACTAGCCTTATGATCTTTGTCCCAATAGATCCTCACAATCTAATTCAAGTTGGTAGTTAGAATAGACTGGAATAACCACCAAATCACTTAAATGAAGCCAAGTCAGCATGACTCTTTGGATTGCTCAGAATTTGCCCAGAAAACCACTTCTAAGGCGCAACCTTCTCCATTGCCGTGTGAGGTGGCAGTTCAAACCGGTTATTTTTTAATTGCCTGAACATATTACGGCGTAGGAAATCACTGCGGCGTGGAGGTCTTCCAAAGTCCCGTGGCATGAAAACACGCTCAGACTTCTCTTGTGACATGTTCCATGCTTTGCAACATGGTCTTCCACATTTTCTCCTGATTGCAGCGTGGAATATGAGCTGCGGGGTGGTCCCAAATTCCCAAGGAACACCTGAAATCTAGCTTGTCTTGCATTGCGGCATGGACCTTCACTGCGTGGAGTCTCGGATTTTCGAGGGCCACTGAAATCCTGTCCTGAGCTGCTTTGCGGTGTGAGCTTGGTTCCACGGGGCAACCACCTCCTTTCTATTCTGCTTGTGGCGCAACCAATTTCATTGCGGTGTGGAGACCTCTGATCGAGCCTCCCCTACGGCGTGGTCACTCACTCTGCGGCGTGAGGTCCTGTAGACCATTTTTTATCCAACTGCCTAATTCAACATCTCCATGGCGTGGAAAATATGTTGCGGTTGTTGGAACCATGGTCGTTCTATGCTTGAATTGGAGTATAGTTTGTGTTTATTGTCAATACTCAGTGGAAGTTCAGAATGTGTGCCAGTAAAGTGATCATACAGTTCAAGCAGACAACAATATTGAAGGTGCCGCTGTTCTCCAGTTTTTGCCAAATTTTTGGACATGAAAATCGGAAAATGAAGACATAGGTTGTTGGCAAGAGGAGGTGCGCACAAAAAGGAAGTGGTGCGCGAAATAAGGGAGGCGGGCGCGAAAAACAGCGACGTGTGCGAAAAACAGCGGTGTGCACGAAAAATAGCGGCATGCGTGAAAAACAGCGGCGTGTGTGAAAAACAGAGTGGTGCGCGAAAAAAAACAGCGTGGTGCGCGAAATAATGGAGAGAGATTTTTCGCGCAAGAGGTTTCGGAATCAGAACGTCGGAAAATGACAAAGGCATGGGCTGCGCGAAAAACATGGAGTTGTGCGCGAAAAACGGTTCCAGCACGAAATGTATTGCGCGCAAACTGAGAGGTTTTTCGCGACAAGATGGGTTTTGCGTGCAGGGGTCAGCGACGCCTATAAATAAGCGGTGACCCCCCCCTCATTCCATAGGGTTGAAGACTTAGAGAAGATTCGAGTTCTGATGCGTGTAAAAGGTTCACGTAAAGGGAGTTGCGTGAAAAAGTCTGAGTTGCGCGAAAAAGCCCGAGTTGCACGAAAAAGGTCAAGCTGTGCGAAAACGCAGACATTGCGCGACAAATTTGAGGTTGCACGAAAAACTTCGAGCAGCGCGAAAAGACCAAGCTGCGCGGAAAAGGTGGTGCGCGTAAAGCTGTGCGTAAAGGAGGTTGTTGCGCGAAATATTTTCCACGCGAAAATCAAGTATTTCACGCAAAAGTGAGATATTTCGCGCAAAGGGTAGGAGTTGCGTGAAATCTTCAGTATAACCTGTTTGCGCGTTTCTGATTATCTGATTCAGTGGTTCAGTGTGTTCAAGCACATCAATTCTGGTCTTCGATGCAAACATAGTCTCGTGCTAAGCAGAGGTAAAGACTTCAATGCGAATCTATTGAAGAGACCTTGATGTCTATAAACTGACTGAGACTTCACCGAAGGCAGTGAGCCAGGGGGAGTCAACGGGAGTGACCCGAGGGACGCAGTGGGGTATCCCTGAACATTTGTAAAGGCAGTGAGCCTGGGACAGAGTGACTATTCCCGAACCTTTGTAATCCACAACCAGTGAAGAATAATGGAATTAGGTATGACCGACAACTTATCGGCGTATGCTCCTTGGACGTAGCCCTTAGTGGTGAATCAAGTAAAAAGTGTTTTGTCATCTCTTTGCATGTGAATGTTTGATTTCTGATCATATCCATCATACAGGTTTGACTAGTTCTACCAACGTGGGAACAAGATCCATTAGTTTAAAAGAAAAGTTGACACCCTGATTCACCCCTCCCCTCTCTGGGTGTCCTGGGGTCCTGCAACAGTGTATTCCTTTCTCCTTCATTTCCAAGGTGTGGTATACAACTTGTGGCGTGGTCTCTACTTGCATCTTCCTGCTTGCATCACAGTCTCTCTTTCCATGATATGTTATCACTACAGATAAGTTTAAGCATCGTCTGAATATACTTATACCAACAAGCTCAAATTCTTCATCAAGTCACTATCAATACTTCATCATCACCATTTTCATTCAACATCCCAGCCCGTTCTTCACTTCAAGTTCTTCTTTGACATATTGACATCAATAAAGACGTTCTCTTATTGTCAACAAATACAAGTCACAGAGTGAGCTCAACAATACCTTCCACAAAAAAAATGGCCGATTCTTTTGCCTTCAACAACATTGTTTGATGAAGATCACCAAAGAATAGTCAAAAGACCCTTCCTTTCGGGGTGTCTACGAATTCACTAAATCACCGAACAATTGGGTGGAATCTGACACGACCCGACCCATCGGGGCCCTGCTCGGGCCAATAGTAAGTCGAGTTTGTCACCCCAAGTCCACCCCTAATAGGTCAGGAGCTACTGAATAACATTGGGTAGACATATCACACGATATGGAAAGCCTTGGCGTATATCAACTTGCAACATACATATATCTCCAATGCATAAAATAACCGACAACACTAACAGTATATATATGCAAACAACTGAACTGTATATAATACATGCATGAGACATCAAATACAACAACAACGCCTCATAAGAAGCTCCTCGCTGCATGTACATCCGACAAGCCTCTAAATCCGACACACACGACCATGGAAAATCATTGCCGCGTGTACTCCTGGATCGGTCTCCAGCCACAATAGTCACTGCCACCATCACGGACCACCATGCTCCACTATGCGTCACCAGAAGTCAGCTCCAAACAAGCCACACTAGCTCCACAGTCACCAAGACAATCTCCGAATTGGGCATCGTCTGCACAGATACAACACGCGCGGGCACAAAATTCATGTAAGGGTGGGTATAAACATACTTAGTAGGATGCCCCGAAACCACAAAAGAAAGACAATAAACAATTTAGCTTGAACTTTAGATTAGGAAGGTAGCCAAGAGTAAAACAAGGAAAGATCCAGATATGCTTTACCACTAGAAGTCTTTGGGGTGCAAAGAAGTCCTATTCATTTTAACTATAATCCTTCAAGGTCGTATCTCACGAGCAACTAGGGATACTCGAAGTACCGAAAACCCCATAAAGTCTGAAGTCGATAGCCCAACTATACGACGCATCTCGAAGACGACCCAAAGGTGCCTGAGGAGTCACAAGTTTCAAAGTATCTGTTCTGCTCACCCTTTCTTCCACATCGCCACTAAAATTTATTAAGAGGAACTTGCTCCTCGTTGAGGTACGCGCATCAATTGAGGGAGTACTGCCCTTACTGTTCACCGATATTGTGTCACTGTTTTAGCAATCTATCGGGGAACCCTCACCTTGACCAAGGATAGATGCCGGCCAGGGGAGTACTAACCCCTACTATCATAACTACCCAACTTTGAGCAAATCCACGTCACCTCTTAAAAACCGCAATGAAGGACCCGTGCCTCGTTGAGGAGTATACAAGAGACGAGGGAGGACCTAACTCTATAGATAGAGGATCCGCACCCCGTGTAGCACACAACGATTGAGGGAATATCGGACTCTGTCAGTAATATGGGGGACCCGCGCCTTGTCGAGTAGCACATAACAGATGAAGGAATACCTGATCCTGTGAACGCTCCGATCTCCTCCCTCGATCCTCATCATCGACTCCATGGGGCTAAGGAGATTAAACCACACGTATCACCTCACGTCTCGTCTCGTAGGTTGAAGAGAAGCGCACCATTGTGTTCTACATGGAAAAAAAATCACAGTCATGCCGACCCGCTGGCAAGACGCCGTCACAGTGTGACCATGTTGATGACGTCGTGATGGCCCTACTTGAAGGGGGTCTCACGATGTGACCCCCTTCCCCAATCACTCGTGAGCCTCACTATTTCCAGGCTGTCACGCCGTGACACCCTCTGCTACGTTGTGGCCTCTCGATCTTCACCCCAGCCTTCACGCCGTGGCATCCTCTGCAACGCCGTGGCCATATGTAAGAACAGATTCTCGCGCAAGATGTCCCCTTACATATGATATGAGACTTGGTCATTTTCACCACATGAGACCGTCACACTGTTGCGCCCCTCCATCATGTCGCGACCTCTAGTCATCCAACCTTCACGTTGTGCCATCCTCCACCACAACGTGATCCTGGACTAACCGCCTCATCATGCCGCGATTTCCTGCCTCACGGTGTGGCGACCTGCCTGCAACAGAACGTCATGAATCACCTCGCTGTTGGCGTTTTTACCTCCAATCGGATTCGAAGCATCGCCAAAAGCTCGTCCATCATTGCTGCACCTCTAGTGGTCGATTTCCGGGCACAACTCGTCGGAAAAACAATCCGCAGTCGATTCGGGCTCGATTCATCGAACCGCAGAGCATGACAATGACTAGTGGTGAAAACGCGAAGAATAAGGGGAGAAAAGGGGAAAACAATGAAGGACAATTGGTGTCAGAATCTCTGTTGGCCAGTGCTAGGATTCGACCACCGTCGATCAGGCATCACCGGTGACAAAGAAAAGAAAAGAAAGCAACGCAAAAGCAAAGGTTCCTGTTAAACCCAGTTTTATTATAATGGGTATTTCTGAGTCCCACATCGGAATATCCCACCATGTAATCCTTTTTACTCATCTATAAAAGAATGTCCTCACCTCACATTGAGGTAAGGAGAATTCGCAACCTACAAGGTATCAGAGGAAAAATCTCGATAATTTTTCCGCCACCCTCCCTCCTTCCGGAGAATCCTTCCTAGGGCGGTTCTGACCCCTCCCTCCCGGTGGATTCCCAGCTCTGTCCGGCCTCGCCCTCCCTTCGACCTCCCAGCTACGACCGGCTTGCCTCCTTCGCGGCTCCCTCCAGGCGGAGCCTTCATGGTTGACGCGCTCTCCCGGCCCTCCGGCGGTGGCCTCCTCTGCGCGCGACGGACCGGGCGGCCCTCCGTCCTTCCTGACGGAACCCTCCCGCCCGAGGCCCTCCCTCCCACTCGCGACGGCCTCACCGTCCGTCCGCCTCATTCGCGCGCGACGACCCTCCCACGACGATCTCCCGGTCCCCCGTCCTCCGCGCGACTTCCAAGCGTTGATTGTCGCCTCCCTCCCGGGGCACTTCTGCCGCAGACGACTGGCACCACGCTTCAGGCGGAACCCCTCTCGCGACGCTCTACCGGCCCCGCCTGCTCACGGTTTCCCGGCTTCGCGACCAGCCCCACCTCACGCCGTGATTTTCCGACCCCTCCCTCCAACGACTTTCCAGTTTCACCTGGCCCCGCCTTCGGTGCAGCCTCCTAGCACGCGCCTCCCTTGCGACATCCTGGCCCCGCCTCTCTCGGCGACTCATGATCCCGCTTTCCATGGCAAGTCCCGACCCCGCCCATCCATTGACCGACTCTTCTGTACTGCCTCCGCTGATCAGCACTTCCACCCACCTGGTTGATGAGCGGCTCGACTCAACCAATTTCTCAGTCTGGCGGAAGACGGTGTTGATGTCACTCACGGGCACGACCCTCGACTCCCACCTCGAGGCTCCTTCGCCCCCATCTTCCGATTCCAAATACCGCCCATGGAAGTTTTCTGATAGCAAGATCTTTGCCCTGCTGGTCAATTCCATGGATCGCTCCGTCAATGACGTCACTCGGACCGCCAATACGATTAAGGAACTCTGGAATTCCTTAAACCTCATGTATTCTGAGAAATAATTTGGCTTGGGTCTCCAATGTTCTTCAGCGCTTGTCGCTCATCCGCCAGCAGACCCATCTATTTCCGACGCACTTCATGGAATGGAAAGCTCTTCGGGATGAACTGTTTGAGCTGTGACCCATTCCCTAGACACCAGAGGGAGCCTTGGCCCAGAGGGACCAATTGTGCCTCTTTAGGCTTCTCCATGGCCTCGATTCTGAATATGCGACGACGACCATGAAGATGCTCGCTAGCCCCTCTTCGCTAGAGATTTCACAGGTGTATCATCGCCTTGGAAAGGCTCATCAGACACTTGCCCCACCCACCCCCAACATCGATCACACTGCCCTCTTGGGCCGTGGCAGTGGACGATCCTCAGACACTCGTGGACATGGCTGTGGGGAGGGTCGTCCTCGTCCCCTCTATCAACACTGTGGCAAGCTTGGCCACCTGATCGACCGATGTTGGGTTTTTCATGGCCGCCCATCTCAGCAATCTCGGCAAGGTCAGACTACGGTCCATGATGCTTCCCCGTCGGCCGCTCTTCCTCCCTCTCTGGACCTCTCCATGGCCGAGGTCCAGCTGATTCATGATCATTGGACCACCTCTCTACTAGATTCTTCTTCGGTATCTCTTGCCTACTATAGTGGTTCCACTACTTTTGTCAGTCGTCGCTCCCCTGTCTGGATGCTTGACTCAGGTGCATCAGATCATCTCACTGGTGATGTAGATATGTTATCCACCTACCATCCATATGCTAGTTCCTCAGCCATCACTGTCGCTGATGGATCCACTATCCCCATTGCGAGCTTTGGTGTATGCTCCTTGAATTCATCTATTCACCTTCCAACTGTGACACATGTGCCTCGCAGTCCATTTAACCTTCTCTCCATAAGTAAGCTTATAAAAGATTTCAACTGTAGTGCCATATTTACATCTTCTGCTATTGTGTTTTAGGAGCGGACGACGAACCAGGAAGTTGGTAGAGGCCAGCTTCGGGACGGGCTGTACCTGTTCAATGGACCGACATCCGTCACCTGCCCGTCTGTCTCTGTTCGTGCATTAGATCTTCATTCCCGATTGGGACATCCATCCGCTTTCGCCCTTCATCAACTTTTTCCTAATATTAGTCAGCATGTTTTCTTTCATTGCGAGTCATGTAAATTTGCGAAACATCATCCCACTTCATATTTTCCTCTAGTTACACGGGCCTCCAAACCTTTTGATTTTGTTCATTCAAATGTATGAGGTCCCTGTAATGTCTCGAGTCACTTGGGATATAAATATTATGTATCATTCATTGATGATTTTTCGCGCATGACGTGGCTGTATCTTCTTCGAGATCGGTCTGAGGTGTTTTCTACTTTTCATACTTTTTACCATGAGATTCATACCCAATTTTCCATCTCTGTTAAATGTCTCCGCTCGGACAATGAGCGAGAGTATTTGTCCACTCTCTTTCAGCAGTTTCTCCAGGCGAACAACATTATTTATCATACCTCCAGTCCTGATACAGCTCAACAGAATGGAGTGGCCGAGCGGAAACACCGACATTCTGGAGACTGCTCATGCCCGTATATTCCACCGGCAGGTGCCTCTTCTCTTTTGGGGGATGTCATCCTTACTACTACATAGCTCCTCAATCGCCTTCCTTCTTCTATCCTTCAGGGGGAGACTTCTTTTCGGACTCTGTTATCCTCTCTCCCTCCTCACTCATTCCCACTACGTGTTTTTGGATGTCTCTGTTATGTCCGTGACATTCGTCCCAACCTTTCCAAACTCTCTCCCATATCCCTCCATTGCATATTCCTTGGATATTCATGCACTCAGCGCGGATACCGATGCTTCTCTCCAGACCTACGGCGGTATATCATCTCTGCTGACGTATCGCTTGTTGAGAGCTCTCCGTTCTCTCTTCCCTCTCCCCATCCAGACACTACCATCGATGATTGTCTTCCTCTCATCGTCCATCCTCCTATGATGTCTCCTCCTGTTGATCACCGGTTTGGTACGATCTACTCATGTTGCCCATTGACTGTGCCCACGTTCAGGTCAAGAAAACCATCGTCCCAGCTTCGTCCGATACTCTTGTCGCGACACCGGACGACTTGCCCATTGCACTCCAGAAAGGTACTTGTTCTTGTCAGAATACTCCTCTCTGTATATCTTCATATAGAGGTTTGTCAGCTCTAGAGACGATATCTATTCCCGCACGGTTGGCGATGACAAATCTCACCCAGGGTGGCTACAAGTGATGCGGGATGAATTGCAAACTCTGGACGACAACCATACTTGGGATCTGGTCCCCCTTCCGGCAGGCAAACAGGCAGTCGTCAACAAATGGATCTATACGGTCCGTCTCAATGACGATGACACTCTTCATCGCCTCAAAGCCCGACTTATGGCAAAGGGCTTTGCTCAGACATGTTATCGACTATTTTGATACCTTCTCTCCAGTTGCAAAGATGGCATCAGTCCGATTATCCATCTCTCTGACCACTCATCATCATTGAGCCCTTCATCAACTGGATGTCAAAAATGTCTTTCTCCATGGCTTTCTTGAAGAAGAGATATATCTGCATCAGCCTCCAGGATTTCGTGCCTCAGGAGTCGACTCCCATTTCTGTCGCCTTCGTCGCTCTCTATATGGTCTCAAACAGTCTCCTCGTACTTGGTTTGGCTGATTCAGCACCGTCGTCACTGCATTTGGACTCTCTTGCAGTATGAAGAACCACACCGTATTCTACCGTATGACGTCCAATGACTGCATCCTGCTGGTGGTGTATGTTGATGATATCATCATCACCGGGAGCGACTCCACTGGAATCGCCCAACTCAAGGGGCATCTTCATCACCACTTCCACACCAAAGATATCGGTCCCTTCACATACTTTGCATCGATGTCTCCTGTTCTACAAACACCATCTTTCTCTGCCAACGGAAATATGTCACGGATATCTTGCAGGATGTGAGTTTAAGTCAGACAACTGTCGTGGACACTCATCTTGAACCCGGTGAACGTTCTTTCTATGACAACACGGAACCCTTTTCTCACCCAGAAAGCTACTGCCGTCTTATAGGAAAACTCAATTACCCCACCATGACACGTTCGGACATTGCCTGCGCTGTTGGCAAAGTGAGCCAATTCATAGAACATACGACCAACTCTCAGTGGGATGCTGTCCTCCGCATTGCCAAATACATCAAAAAAGGCCCTGCTCGTGGTCTTCGATATTCATATCACGCTCATCTGAATGTTGAGGCTTTCTGTGATGCTGACTATGCAGGTTGTCTTGCTACCCGGAAGTCTATTTCTGGGTTTGCCATTTTCTTAGCAGGTTACCTCATCTTTTGGCGCAGTAAGAAGCAAACTCTTGTCTGCTTTGTCTGAATACCGTGCCATGGCCACAGTCACTACTGAGATACTTTGGTTTCGTCATCTTCTCCATGAGTTTGGCTTCCCACCGTAAATGTCTGTTCATATATGGTGTGACAATCAGGCAAGAATGAAGATTGATTCTAATCCTGTCTACCATGAACGCACGAAGCATATCGAGGTAGACTGCCATTTTTTTCACCATCACATCGAGCAGAACCATATCAGTTTCGGCCACATTCCGATGGCAGAATAGTTTGCCGACATTTTCACCGAAGTCCTCTCGGAAGCTTGTTTGGACTCTCTCGGTACCAAACTGGGTATCCACAACATCAATGACCCAGTTTGAGGGGGAGTGTGTATGGTTTTGTTTGGTATCATTTTTCTTTTGTGAGACTCTTGGTCCAAGCTGGGCATGTCCAGCTTGAGGGGGTGTTAAATCCAGTTTTATTATAATGGGTATTTCCGAGTCTCACATTGGAATATCCCACCATGTAATCATTTTTACTCATATATAAAAGAATGTCCCCACCTCACATTGAGCTAAGGGGAATTCGCAACCTACAGTTTCAAACAAGAATTTGAAAGCGGATAAATTGTATGGCCAAGCAATTTCGAAAACTGACCCAAGAACAAAATTTCATGCTTGAAATCACGAAGAACGGAGTAATATAAAAGTAACCAAGCCCTACCTCATGTCACAATGACCGTTGCTTTAATCCGTTGTTGAAACCATTGTCTCGTTCGTTGTCGCCAAGGGATCTGATTGAAGATGCCATCGCGAACCCAACTTTGATTCCGATGTTGATCCATTGTCGTTGCTGAAGGATCCCCTCATTCTCTCAATTTTGGGTTTATGTTGAGCAATTGTGCGACTAACCCTAGAGAGAATTTATAGCGGGGATTTTATTGGGCGATTTTAGAGTTCGCAGCACCAAAAATTGTTGTAAATTAACACTTATTAAATAAACGACACCGACGACGGTCAAGCCCGGGGGCGAACTCAAACTACACCATCCCTAGGGTAAACCCCCTTATTTCGGACGTACCTTGGCGTCAGTTTTTCCCATCTGACACTCCATTTAGGTGATATACGCGACTCATCACAAACGCGCACACGCAGACTAAAAATAATATATTATTTCTGAGTCTCCGCGACATTCAAAACTCCAAAATGGTTCAACGACCAACTTTAAAAATATTATAGGAATATTCCTATTGTTTGAAACGAAATATACATGGTCGATCGTGCACCTTACGATGAACGGAACCATCATAAAATTTTTCCGATCATTTGCTTGTGATAAATTTACCATCTTACATCCAGGAATGTCCTAGGATTATGTAATCTCAATTGAGTTAAGTCCCGATCGTGAAAAACCCAGGTCGTTACAAGATCCTCCTGGCAATCACGATATGCCAGTTCGTCTCGGGAGGGAGAAGAAAGGGAGCTTTGGGGAGAATCGATAAATTTACTTTTTATTGCATTTTCATTTTCCAGCAAACATGAAAACTGTTTTTTTTTTTGTTTTCTAAAAATCCATCATTTCCTAAAAAATGTTTTCCATCTACATATTCTAATAAATTTTTGAAAAATGAAAATGGCGAACGTTTTCCATGACCAAACGGAGCCCAAATCTCTCCTTCCACTTGCAGTATGAAAGGTTCATCCATCTACAATGAAATTCAAATTCTAATTATCCTTCTATTGGGAAAAAAAATACAAAGGTGGTTTCTTGATCGGGAGAACCGTTGCTGCTGTCATGACCGTAACCTTCAGCACATCAATGGCAGCTCAGCAAGGACCGTTGGCCATGGCAGCTCATCAGATATGTCTTCAAGTCTGGTTAGCTGTTTCTCTCCTTTCAGATGCACAGGCTTCATCGGGTCAGGTAATCTCATTGTTTCAGTCCATCTTCTTTATTGTTACTCTACTTTCCTGCAACCCAAGCATGTTTATATCCCTGGCAAACATTAATCGTAGGCTCTCATTGCAAGTTCATTGGCCAAACAAGACTACAGCAGAGTTAAGGAGATAGTTTATTGTGCCTTAAAGGTGACTTCTTTCACACCACTGCATCATAGTCTGGTTCATGCTCCCTCTTTAGCCTCATTTGACAATACTTACTGAAATTCTTTTATAACACTTACCACTTACAGGAAGTGTTTCTGTATAAGTGTTTCCAGATTGCTTAGGTTTTGTTTGATATCACTTATTGAAAGCTACTTATACCACTTACCATTTATGATAAGCGGTTTGAAAAAACAAGTGGTTTTGTTTCTAAAAAATGTTAAACCCTATTTTTATTATTTTGAGTATTTCTGAGTCTCACATCGGAATACTCCATCATGCATTCTTTTTTCTCAATCTATAAAAGAAGGCATCCGCCTCACCTTGAGGTAAGAAGAATTCCTCCTCTATAAAAAACATTTAGACTTAACCTGCAAAATAAATGTTGTGAAAGTGGGTGCCTTGAACCCAACTTGAACATTACTTTTCAATTACCAAATCATTTATACAGAGAGTTATGCGTGATGTATACTTACCATAATAGTGTCGACACTTCTGCGTCTACTATTTACATGATAATATCCTTAGATAATTTGTCGTATCAACAAGTTATAACAGTTCTGATAGGAACTCAAAGGAGCCACTAGAGGATCTACTTGGAGTTTGACCCAGACCTCTTGTGTATTTTACTTACCATAGGAGGGGAGTACGTAAGGGTCTCGGGGTAGTTGCGTAATGGATTTAGGGGAGTTGTGTAAGGGTCCTAGGGAGCTGCGTAAGGGTCCAGGGGGAGCTGCGTAAGGGTCCTAGGGTTTTTAAATTGCCAAGGGGCAGTATTGTAATTACATACCATATTAAATGCCTGTATGTGGGAGGGGGTATAATAGGAGGATCGATGTAAGAACCCGGATCTTCGTTTCAGGTATGTTTTTCCTTTTTCTGGAGTTTTTAAAAAAAATGAACTTTCTGGAAATTTTCGAAGTACACGCCGTGTACTTTCTGAGTACACGTCGTGTACTCTTTTTCCGCTCGAAGCCGTGTGCTGGTCGTGTCCAGGCCACACACACGGTGTGTAGGGGTGACGTGGAGGCCGTTTTTAGCGGAGTATGAAAAAACCCACTACACGCCGTGTACTTTAAAAATACACGCCGTGTACTTTTTTTTTTCACTAAACGGACCGGGGTCGCGCCTCATCGCGATATTCGTCTTCTTCTAGGTCTGGTTTGTCCGAGAGCGACCTGTACGACCGAATATTCGACGAGCTCCCGCCTCTTCATCCGTTCTCCGATTCGAGCACGGTCAATTGCGTTGGAATCGCAGCGGTGAGTTCTTCCTTCTGCTTGAGTTTTGTTTTCTGATTCCTCCTCGTTTTTGAGTTATCGTAGGTTGAGCGTTTTGTGCGTTTTCTCAGATCTACGACATTCTAAGGGGAATCTTTCGTCGTTGTTCATGTATATCGATCTCTTAGGATCGAGGTAGGTGGTTTGTGCCTTTCTGTTGAAAGTCGATGAGTATTTTGTGCAAATTCCACAAATTCCCTTGGGCGGGGAATTGTGGGTTTCCTGTTTTGCCCTTGCTGTTTGCCTGCTTTGCTTGATTGCTGTAGTAGAGGTTTATGTTTGTGAAAAGAGTAATTTGTTTGTGCTCAGGTTGCTTTGCCATGCTTGTTTTACTGGTTAGCGGTTGCCAGTTGCCATGCCTAGTTGTAGGATAGTGGAACTGTTGCTTTGTTATGCTGCTGAGCCTTAGAATGATAGCCAAGTAATTCTTGAGGTTTACTTGGACGATGTACGCGCGCTGAACATGTTTATTCCACACAGGACTGTGAGTACCTATTGTAGTAGACCATAGGGAGAATTGACGTAAGAGCTTCTCCAGAGTGTCTTTTATTACGATGCGAGACCACAGGGGGAATTGACGATGAGTGCTTCCTCAGAGAGTTTGTAGTTCCTCGACGCAGGCCACAGGGGGAATGAGACGTTGAGTGCTTCTCCAGAGAGCCTTTAGTACGATACGAGACTATATGGGGAATTGACGGTGAGTGCTTCCTCAGAGAGTCTATTAATTCCATAGCTGAACCAGATGGGTGAGACTGTGTGTGCCTCCTAGAGGGTTGCTAGTACTTGGGTTGAACCATAGGGGTTAGGCTGAGAGAGCTACCCAGAGGGTTACCTGTTTTCTTCCTGTTGCTGGTTGCTTACTTGTGTACCTGTTTGTTAGAACTGTGGATTGTAGCTGCTTGTGCTTTCCTGTTCACTGCTTCTTGTTATATTACTGTCATGTATTCATTGACTGTTAGACACAAATCTTTGGGTGATTGCCTACTGAGATTGTATCTCACACCCTGTTTGGGCCATGCTTTTGGGCCCAAACAGACTATGTTGTTGCAGGTATAGATAAGGGCAAGCGCCCTTCCACTTCAGGTTCTTGATTGCACTGGAGCTGGAGAGCAGGGGACCGAGCCGTGGTCCACGATGCTGAGGAGTTTATTTTGTTTTTCCTTTGCACCTTGTTTTTCAGTTGTACTTCAGCACGTTGGTTTGTTTGCTGCTTTCTATAGACATATGTACCATGTTGCATCATCATTATTTTATCCATTGCTTCCGTTGTTCAGTTCAGTTGTTGTATGTTGTTTATTGTTTCTGCTATTGTCTGGTTGTTTTTCCGCTGTATACTTTACTGAATGAGGGCATAGTTTTCCCACCGACTCACCAAGGCTCTCGCTGCTAGTCGGCAGCCTCTGGCGTTTGGGGAAACGCGCTTGAGGTCATGTGGCGAACCGGGTACGAGGCACCAGTGGAGGGGCTCCGGACTCGGGTCGTTACAATCGAGCTAGGGGAGGGGCAGTCAGTTGGTTAGTATGAGGCGTGAGCCTAAGCGTGGTGAAAAGTCCTTCCCAGGAGTGTAACCTGATCTTTTTTGTTAATTGAGCTTGCTGGTTAGTTTTCCTTCTGTTATTTCTTCTTCATCTTGAAACACCTCTATCAATTGGTGCTTTCATTGAGAGTTGCTTGAGTGCAATGGACTGGAGAGGAACAACTAGAGCGTGCGAGTAGCGGATGACGCTCATGACTACACAAATGGAGAATCAAATCACAAACTTGGAATCGACGGTCCTGAAGTTGTAGGCGAGACTCCATCGACAAAAGAAATTGGAAACGACGGTTTCGGTTATGCAACAACAGATGCAAGACATTTCGTTGACTCTGAACCAGCTTAATCAGTTCGTGCAGAATCAGGCGGAGAGTTCCGAACGGGGCGCAAACAAAGAAAAATACGTCGTGGAGGAGGAAGACGACAGTTGTGCTCGAACGGACGAGGATGGAAGCGATCGACGGAAATCGGACTTGGCCGAAGGTGGAGGAACATGCGGCTCATGGCAGTAACAAGGCAAATAGAGATGCCTATTTTTTCGGGAGAAGATCCAATTACTTAGATCACCTGGGCCAAGACATATTTTTCCACCCATCAAACTCGGGAGGAGATGAAGATTCTGCTCGCTCAGCTCTGCATGGAAGGATTAATCCAGTATTGGATGACTTCGTTGAAGATGACCCAAGTCAGACTCACTTGGCGACAACTCAAGGAAGAGTTGTTAGGGCGTTATGGAAGTGCGACAGAGGAGGATCCAGTGATATTTCTTAAGCAGCTGTGTCAAACAGGGGCGGTGGATATGCATATTGATGAGTTTGAACGGGTGACATCGCGGATACCAGAAATTATTGAGAAATGGTACATGAGTATGTTTTTTGGGGGATTAATGCCGATGTTGGTCGGAGCGAGTAACCCAAGAGGGGGGTAAATTGAGTTTTCAATAAAATTTCTGTTAAAAACAATTTAAAATGAAATCCTCCAAGTCAATTAAAAACGCCTAGTTGATCAAAACAGTAGAATTATGTAAGTTTGATCTTTCATAAAATTTCTAAAAGCGTGATTAGGGCCCAGTTAAAACAATATTTGAAATTCCCTTAACTTTTGAAACTAAATTACTTGATCAAAGCTTTTATATAAACACAGGTTAAAACTAACTATCAAAGTAGAAGTTTTGTTTACATATTGAAATTTTAGCTTTGAAATATAGAAAAAAAAACTTAAAACACATAGCGGAATAAAACAAGGGGTTCAATCTCAAATAGAGACTTAATCTTCTCCACTTGGCAATCATCTGTTGCCAAACAGATTATTATAACAATAATCGGATCCACAACCTGGATCGGGTTTTTACAAATAACAGCACACAGACTGTCCAGGTTCAAAGCCCCTTCCACAGTTTTACGTGGGAAGAAAAACAAGACAGACCACACATGACCTCTTTCACAGTTGCTGTAGGTATACAAATAAAGAAATTTGAGAGTGTGCTAGCACACTCCAGTTAAAGCATAGAAGACAGTGTGTACAAAATAGAGTAGTACAACTTACTGCTCAAATGTAAAACATAAACAAAGAGAGCAAATAAGAAATAGAAAGATGTGGTGCTGCTTGGTTTGAATAACTTTAGATGCTCGAGGGTCCTCATATTTGGCTTGATAAGAAGCTCTAACAAGTTTTTTTGAAAGTGCAGGAAAACAGAGAGCCGCAAAGTTTTGTTTTTTGTTTTTAGATGCTTTGAAAAAACTTTTACACATATCTCTTGATTCAGTGTATGAAAGGTTCTTGATATTCTATATATTCTACACTTTCACACTCGTATAAATCTTCGCATATGAGCTCGCAACGTGCACGAGGGAGTCCTTCAGAATAAATAGCTCTCCTGGTTCAAATATCTGTTGAATAATAATGTTAAATCAGAAATCCCCTCTTTTCCCACTCAAGGTGAGGAGAGGGCCTTCATTTATAGAAAAGAAAAAGGAAGTTACAAGGGAAGTTACAAAGGGAAGTTACAAAGTGGGGCAGGAAGTTACACATACTCCAACACTCCTCCTCAAGCTAGGTGTACCTAGCTTGGACACATAATGAAAAGAAAGCAACAAAACAGACGCTAACACTCCCCCTCAAGCTGGACATGCCCAGCTTGATGACAAAACAAGACGAAATAAAGCAGAATTATAGATAAAGCTGCCAGGTTGCTGCTCCCCCTCACGATCGAAGCTCCCCCTCAAGATGATGGATGGATGATGCTGCGGGCGTAGCAGAAGAAACCACTCAGATCGGCTGGTTGACAGAGCGCCAGGAATGCCGCACTAGTGGGGCCGGTCGATGAAACGCCGGGAAATCCAAACTAGCACCGGGAAAACCGCACTTGCGGGGCCGGCGACGGGAGACGAGGACTCCGCGGAAATTGTTGCGGGATCTGGCAGTGACAACGGACTCAAATCCTAGGTGGTCGAGCTGCTACGCCATCGAATGGGCGTGCCGACGGATAGAGATGCGGCTGCCGGGAGTCGCCGGGAGATGCCGGCGAGGCGGGGATGCCGCAGGAGGTGCCGGAGAGCCGAAACTGAAGTTGGACAGCTGTTGGGAGAAAATGGAGCCGGCTGGCTGCCGGAAGAGGGAGGCCGTCAAAGGAGCAGGACAGCGGGAGGCATAGCTGGAAGCCGGAGGAGGCCGCCTGTCGAAGATCGCCGGCATGGGGAAGATCGCCGGGAGATTGGAGGCCGCTGGTGAAAGAGAGCAGCCGGGCAAGGGAGTCGCGCTCGGAGGCGCTGGTGAAGAGAGCAGCCGGGCAAGGGAGGCCGCTCTCGGAGGCGCGGCTCGAGGAGCGCGCAGGGAGCCGCGGGCACATGAGGGCCGTCGGGAATCGCGCCTGGAACCGCCTCCGGGAAGAACCGTCCACGGGATCTGCGGGAATCGACCGTTCCTCTCGCCAGGAGATGCGGGAGTGGTTGCGGTAGAGGCGGAGCCGTCTGTTCCGGTCGCCTGGAGAAGCGGGAGCCGGTTCGGGCAGTTGCTGGAGCCGGAAAAGATCACCGGGAAGGGCGCAAGCGGGTGCCGGTAGTTGTGGGGAGCCGGAAAAGATCGCCGCAGGGGTCGCGCGCCGGAGCCATCGCATACAGGAGCCGTCGCGGGAGGGAGGAAAGCCGTCGGGATACGCTGCATCGGGAGGGAAGACGGCAGGAGGCGCGGCGGGATGTGGTGGCGACGAGCGGGCCGGCGTGCACAGGGAGGAGGGCCGTCGGGAGAGAGGGCCGCCGGACAGAGCCGTCGGGATGAGAAATCCGCCGGGAAGGGATTGCCGGCAGGGGGCGGCGGAGGGAACCGAATGACGCATCGGGAGGGCGTCGGGAACCCGCAGAAGGGAGCCGCGCGAGAGGAGTTGCGATGCGCCGAATGGGAAGGGAGACCCGCCTGGGAGCCGCGCAGGGCAGAGGCGGAGGGGCGGTAGCGGTAACCCTACGGGAATTTGAGGTCGCCTTCCCCCACGGGGGAAAAGCAAAGAACCTAGATAGAGGGGGAAAAAAATTGAAGGGCGGGGGGTTAAGTTAGGATGAAACCTAGCCCTCTGATACCATGTTAAATCAGAAATCCCCTCTTTTCCCACTCAAGGTGAGGAGAGGGCCTTCATTTATAGAAAAGAAAGAGGAAGTTACAAGGGAAGTTACAAGGGAAGTTACAAGGGAAGTTACAAAGGGAAGTTACAAAGGAAGTGGGGCAGGAAGTTACGCATACTCCAACAAATAATAATAAAGATATCCTAGATCCCCGTACCGAGCACTAAATCAGGAAACTCTGACCTTTGTCTTCAATGCATCCGTGGAGCGGTTTAAGAATAATGATTAATAAAACCACGTGAGGTTGTGTGCATTTAATTCCTTAAACTAGCCGTTGTAGGAATTAAATTCGAATGAAAGACATAACACGAACGGTAGCATAAACCAATTGTAGCATAGGCCAACAGTAGCATAAGCCAACGATATCATATCTGGCGGTAGCACAATTGGCGGTAGCATATCTGGCGGTAGCACAGGTTTTCCGGTAGATGAAGTCACCGGTAGATCGTTTTAAACTAACGGTAGACCAGCAGAGCCAACAGTAGATCATTTTGAACTAACAGTGGATCATCACTGCCAACGGTAGATCCCTTGAACTGACGGTAGATCTCCATAACTAGCGGCTTAGCCAAATTTTCTTTAAAAAGTGATATATTATCCTAAAACAGTAAGCTCATTAGAAATATAATAATCATGATTTGTAAGTATTAAAATAAGAAGTTGCTAACAATCTCTCCCTTTTAATGATTACAAAAATCATGACATTTTATAATCATGTATAAAAACAACTATAGGCATAAATAGATATTTGTGAAAAGTAATGGTGTGCTTAACAAAAAGATAATAAATGCAAAGTCTTGTATAGACAAAAAGGAATAAAAGAGAAAATGAATTAAATATACCAGTCAAAATATTACATCCCATAAAGAAATACAAGGGAAAACAATCCCTATCAAAGACTAATCTTATTGAGAATCACTCTCAGCTCTTTGGGATGTAGAATCAACTGGATCTTTGCCTTTGCCAGAGACAGGTGGCACAGATATAGAGGCTGAGGGTGCAGATGTAGAGGCTGAGGGTGCAGATGTAGTCTGAGGAAGCTCACTGATCACCATTGGCCTGAGATGTCGAACTGTTTCAGCTGGGGACATACTAAAGGGTTGTGTAGAATGAGAAAATGAGGTAGACCCGAACCCCCAAGGTTCTCTCTAAAGGAGGCTTTGAGGTTCTTTTATAACAAATAATAAAGATCACATCGGACCATAAGTCTGATGTGAGATACGGACTCCAACACCCCCCCTCAAGCTAGGTGTACCTAGCTTGGACACATAAAGAAAAAGAGACCAAAGCAACGACAATACAAAGCAAACAAGACATGCTGTAAACACTCCCCCCTCAAGCTGGACATACCCAGTTTGTTTACAAAACAAGACGAAATAAAAAGGAACAAGCGACGATCGCAGCTCCCCCTCCAGATCGCAGCTCCCCCTCAGGATGATGGATGAATGAAATTATCGCGGGCGCAGTAGAGGAATCACACAGACCGGGCCAGTTGACGGAGCGCCAGGAATGCCGCACTAGCGGGGCCGGTCGATGAGATGCCGGGAAATCCACACTAGCACCGGGAAAGCCGCACTTGCGTGACCGACGACGAGAGGCGGAGATTTCGCAGAATCGTTGCGAGATCTGGTGGCGCCAAAAGGCCCAGTCCGAGGCGGTCGAGGTGTTGCGCCACAGTGGAGGAAGCGTGAGGGCGAGCCAACGGACATGGGAGATGACGCTCTTTATCTGGAAGGAGCGTGCAAAAATTATTCCGCCGAGAAAGGGAGGCGGCTGTTGGGAGAGCAACGCAGGAGGAGGGGGCCGTCGCGCGCATTGAGGGAGCCACAGGTGGAGCGTCGGTGTGGAGGCAGAGACGCCACAGGATGCGCCGACGACTAGAGCTGGCCGGATCTGGCCAAATCTGGGAGGGGCCGACGACGGATGGCCTGGATGAGGCGCAGTAGCTGTTGCGCTGGGAGCCAGCGCTGTGGGAAGTAGGAGGGGATAGAGGGAGGCGGAGGGGCACTGGAGGTTTCGGCGAACTGGAGAGGTGGCGGACAAGAGCTGTCGCTGGAAAAGGAGGTGTCGGAGCCGCGTCTGGAAGCAGGGCAGCCGCTGGGAGCAGAGGCGCAAAAGATGCCTCACGACGGGAGGAGATGGAGGAGGTCGGTCGGGACGCGTCGCGGAGGGCAGCCGAGAAAGGCTGGAGGGAGGGCCGCTAGGACGCGACGGGGATCAGGAGGCACGACGGGAAACAGGAGGCGCGACGGGAAACACGACCTAGGGTGGGGTCGTTGCGCGCAACATGTAGGGGACGCCGGGGATGGAGGCCCGTGAGGGAGCCTTCGCCGACGCGGGAGGACCTCCGATCGCGGGAGGGAGGCGACGTCGGGATGCCGCAGCAGGAGGCGAGGTTGGGAGTTCGCTAAGGGGAGGCGGGAGGCGCCGCGACAGGAGGCGGGCTGGGAACCACGATGGGAGGGAGGCCGTTGGGACAACGGCGGGCCAAGCGGCGCTCGGGAGGGAGGGGAGGGGCGACGACAGAGCTGGTCATGGAGGTCGCTGCCCCCTTTACGAGGAAAACTCCAGTAAACCCTAGAGCGAAATAAAAAAAAAAGATGGGAGGGAGGGGTCGGGTTTAACAAACCTTCTCTGATACCATGTTGAATGAGAAAATGAGGTAGACCCGAATCCCCAAGGTTCTCTCTAAAGGAGGCCTTGAGGTTCTTTTATAACAAATAATAAAGACCACATCGGACCATAAGTTCGATGTGAGATACAGACTCCAACAGGTTGAAATTGAGGCGGTAGAGGAGCAGAGGATGGTGTAGAGGTGAGGGCAGACATAGGAATGGCTTCAAGTGCCACAACTGCTGGAGACGACACTGAGGGACGCTTCACTCTCACCATTTTATTTTATCAAAAGGTGAAGGAAGAGCACGAGGAAGGTTGAAGATCGGGAGAGAAGGGAAGTCGAAAGGTTCGAAAGGTAGGCACAAGAGAGAGTGTTCCGAAATTGGATTTAAGTTCAATTTTATCATTTAGGGATTTGAGATTTTAAAATATAATGAAATATATAAATAAATAAATAAATCAAATAAAAATTTAACACAAGAAATAGGTTCGGTAGCAAAATAGAAATAGAAACATACTCGACCGGTAGATCACCAATGGTGGATCTCTTGACAGTGGATCTTCCAACGGTGGAAATTTGAAGATAAAGATTAACCAAAGTTTATCATTTAGAGTTCATGTTTGATATAATTTAATTTCTTAGAATTCGAGGGTTTTGTAAAAATATCAGCAAGCTGATGTTCAATTCCTATGAATTCAACAGTTATGTCGCCTCTATGGAAATGATCTCTCAAAAAGTGATGACTTATATCAATATGTTTTGTCCTAGAATGAGATATAGGATTTTGAAAATATTTGTCGCACTTGTCTTGTCTTGTCATAATTTATAGGGACATGTCTAAATTGATACTCATAATCCAGCAAAGTGTGTTTCATCTACAAAATCCGTGCGCAACAACTTCCTGTAGCTATGTATTCAGTTGCAGCAGTGGTCAATGCAACAAAATTTTGCTTTTACTACACCATGATACTACTGACTTGGCCAAAAGGTGACGTGTTTTAGAGGTTCTTTTTCTATCTAACTTGTACTCATCAAAATCCGCATCTAAATAACTCATTAACTCAAATGTCTGTCCCCTAGAATAGAATAGTCTTAAATCGGTTGTATACTTGAGGTATTTGAAAATTCTTTTAACAACCAGTAAATGAGATTCTTTAGGACTTGCTTAAAAACGATCATACATACACACACTAAACATAATATCTGACCAACTAGCAGTTAAGTATAGTAAGCTTCCAATCATACCTCTGTAATTGGTTTGATCTACTGACTTTCCAGTTTCATTAAGATCCAGCATACAAGTTGTACTCATGGGAGTATTACTACTTTTAGTGCTATTCAAACCAAATGTTTTAAAAGGTCTTTAGTGTACTTTGATTTAAAATAATTCCATCTTTATTTTGAAAATTTTGAAAATCCAGAAAGAATTTAAGTTATCGCATTAAACTCATTTCAAATTTTTCTTTGCATTATTTTTGAAAAATTAGTATATAAAGAATTTTTTGAAGATCCAAAAATAATATCATCAATATAAATTTGAACTACTGAAACATCTTTTGAAATTCTTTTTATAAATAGAGTAGGATCAACTATGCATTTTGAAAAACCTTTAGAAATTAGAAAAGAACCGAGCCTATCGTACCAAGCTCTAAGAGCTTGTTTTAAACCATATAAAGTTTTTGTTAATTTAAAAACATGATTTGAAAAATGAGAATTTTGAAATCCAGGGGGTTCAACAAATACATCCTCAACTATATAACCATTTAAGAATGCACTCTTGACATTCATTTGATATAGTTTAAAATCCAAATGTGTTGCATAGACAAACAATATTCTAATGGCTTCAAGTCTAGCCGTTGGTGCAAAGGTCTCCTCACAGTCAATACCCTCTTCTTGACTGTATTATTGTGCAACCAATCTAGCTTTATTTTTGACTATAGTGTCTGACTCATCAACTTTGTTTCTAAACACTCACTTAGTGACAATAGTTAGTGTCTTTGGGTCTAACTATTAGTTTCCAAACTCTATTCCTTTCAAACTGATTAAGTTCTTCTTTCATTGCCATCACCTAGAATTCATCATTAATTGCATCATCGATGTTCTTAGGTTCAAGCTTTGACAAGAATGTTTGATGTTCAACCCGATTCTAAGAGAAACTATTGTTTGTGTTCCTGCATTTAAGTCTCTAACAACAACATCTAGGGGATGAAATCTATGAGTCCTAATAGTTCTAGGAAAGGAAGGGCTAGAAATCTTATTGTCATCTATAGGTCCAGGTTCAGGTTCAGATCGTTCCTCAGAATTGGATGATTTTTCTGTTTGTTTCACAGAATTGTCAGAAGGTTTGACATTGATATTCATTTTTGACAGATCATCCTCAAGATTGTTTAAAGGGGTCTTAGGCTCATGTGGATTCGTTTCATCAAATTTGGCATGAACAGATTCCTCTACATTCTTGGTTCTTTTATTAAATACCCTATATGATTTACTAGATGTTGAATAACCAAGGAAAATTCCTTCATCACTCTTGGAGGCAAATTTATCATGATTATCCTTAGTATTAAGAATAAAAACTTTGCAACCAAAAACTATAAAGTAATTAATCTTTGGTTTTCTACCGTTTCATAATTCATAAGGAGTTTTTTTTTAAAAGAGGTCTTATAAGAACTCTATTAATTATGTAACAAGCTGTATTTATAGCTTTTGTCAAAAAAATAAATAGATAAGTCATACTCATTGAGCATGGTCCAGACAATTTCTTGAAGGGTTCTATTTCTCCTTTCCACTACACCATTCTTTCGTGGGCTCCTAGCAGGGATAAAGTTATGATTATAGCCATTTTGTGACAAAAAAGATTCAAAGTTTTGATTTTCAAACTCACGACCATGATCACTTCTTATGGTCTTAATTCTAAGTCCACTAAGATTTTCTACAGATTTTGCATACTTGGTAAAATAAGAACAAACCTCACTTTTGTGAGCTAGAAAGAATACCCAAGTATATATAGAAAAATCATTTACAAGAACACATATATAGCGCTTCCCACTTAAGCTGGAAACTCTAGAAGGTCCAAACAAGTCTATGTGAACCAATTCTAGGGGTTGAGAAGTCGAAACTTTTTTCTTTAATTTGAAAGAGATTTTGTACTTCTTTCCTTTTTGACATGGGTTGCAGACTTTTTCATTTGAGAATTCTAGTTTAGATAGATCCTTGACTATATATGACTGCAAAGATTATTTGGGCACAAGAAATTCTACAGGAGATTGAGTATACTGTCAAGAAATCGGCACATATCTGGTGTGACAATCAAGATGCTATCAAGATTGCCACAAATCTAGTCTTTCATGAGCGGACCAATTTGAGAAGATCACCTTCAGCCATGTTCACACCTCTGATCAACTTGCAGATGTTCTCACAAAAGGGGTGCCTGAACCACGTGTTCAATTTTTATGTAACAAGCTGGGCATGATAAATATTTATGTCCCACGGGGAGTGTTAAGAGTATTTGATGTTTTTAATATTTGTATCCCACATCGGTGTGGGTAATCTGTTGTACTCTTTTTCTCATCTATAAATTAGGCACCCTACCTCGTTGTGAGGTACGAGTTTCCATTCTAACAAGTATCATGTATTTTTAACTATTTAATATGGACTTTTATTAAATGGGATTCCACTAAAATAACGGGCCCTTTAAAATTTATCATAACCATTAGTGGGTCACGATTCATATTTTACTAAGCAACGAGTCTGCCATGGCGTTCATCTCACCACTTAATTATTTAGGTAGGACATCATCCCAATCATATCATATATGATTCTTGGATAGCTGAGCGGACAACCCTTTGTCCAATCCTTCATATGGATAAACTCTACTTTATTCCTCTGGTATCATAACCGTTAGGGCTTCCTAACTAAGTGTTACCCAAAACAAACGCTAAAAACAAGCTAACTAAGGACAATCTAGGGGCACCCGACTATGACACGAAACTACCCGACAAGACAATCTAGAGTCACTTATTACTTGTTTGCTTTACACAAGATAATCCAGGGGCATCCCCGTGTTGGGACCGTAAATGATTGGCCCACCGGTGCAGCGATAATCATAAGATAAAATGAAGTGCAAAATGCGGAAATAAATGACACCCGATGCCACGTGGAAAAATCTCCAAATGGAAGTGGTAAAAAACCAAGGGCAAATAGAAGGATCAATATGGGTAAAAGTGGGTACACACTCCCTCAATATTACAAGGAGAAAACCCTCGTAAATATCTCTCTTGAATAAGTGGGAAAACTGCCTCACAAAATACCTCACATAGATGAACTACCCGTGATGAGATGGTAAAACTATTGATGCTGGAACTATTGGGGGAGATCCCCTTTTATAGGCTGCATCTCCTCCCCAGGGCCGACCCATGGGCGAGCCCCGCGAGCCCTTGGGCTAGGGCAATGGCTCGCCTAGGGGCAACCAAAATCACCCCTTCCCGATTCCCGGTAGCCTCCTGATTCCCGAGACGTCGTCGCTCCTTCTCCCCTCCCTCCCCCAAGATCTCCTCTCCTCTGGTTTGGCCCGCGACGCCACCACGCCTACGCCCCTTCTCTCCCTCCCTCCCACCGCCCCCGCACAACAGCACAACGTCACTGCTGCCTGCAGCTTCGCTCGCCCCACCTCTCCCCCTCCCCGCTGCCCCCGCACGCCTGCTGCAGCCTCGCCCCCTTCCCTCCTTCCTCCCCCATCACCCCCGCACACCCCCTCGCCCCTGCGCCATTGCGCTGCGCCCCCCGCACGCCCCCTCGCCCCTGCGCCTGGCCCCTCGCCCCTACACCCCTGCGCCTGGCCCCTCGCCCCTGCGCCCCCTCGCACCGCACGCCCCCCTGCACTGCAGACTGCAATGCAGCCTTGCCCCCCCCACCCACACAGGTGCTCTGATTTTTTTTAATTGGTTGAACATTTTTTGTTTTTATTAATTGATTGTTTTGTTTAAATTTCATTAATTAGGTGAATGAATTGCAAATTAACCGGTATATTGCTCGTCTCAATTGTGATTTGTCCGTCTCAATTGTGATTCGATATTTGTTGTCTCCATACATAGGTAATTAGAGTTTTGTTATCATCAATTTTTAATTATTATTATTATTTTTTACATTAATTGTTTTGTTTGGTTTTCATAAATTATCTAAATTGCAAATTTATCGTTGGATTCCTGTCTCAATTGCAATTTGGCTATTCAATTTCAATTTGCATTTTGTCTCTCGGTAATTGATATTTTTTATAATCATTTTTAAATAGCATTTTTATTTTTTTATTTTTATTAATTGTTTTGTTTAATTTTCAGAAATTATCTAAATTGCGGATTCATTGGTGTCTTGCCCGTCTCAATTGTAATTTTACCATCTTGATTGCAATTTGCGATTTTTCCAAGGTAAATAATGTTTTTTATAATCATTTTTTAATTTTAATTTTCAGTTTATTAATTTTTATTAATTTTTTTGTTGAATATTAAATAAAAAATCAATTAGTTGGAATATATGATTTTATTTTTGAAAGATGATTGTTTACTTTAAATATTTTATAACTCTAAATGAATTATAATTTATAACTTGTTGGTACTACAATGAAGAGAAATCAAAATTCTGGATCTCAAAACAAAAAAATCAAGCAAAGAAAGAATAAAATTGAAAAAACACTAGTGAGTTCAATTTCTAAATTATTTGCTGCAAGAAGTGAAAAAGAGAGTTCATCTGTTCAATTTAATGAGTAATCTTTGGACGACAATGTTTCTGAAGGGAATGAACAATCTGTAGAGGAACCTATGACTCAAAGTGTTGATATGATAAATGAAAGTGTGGATGTTGATTATAGGGAGGATGACAATGAAAATACTATTCATATGATTAATGATTTTGGAGATCAAAGCATGCTTGATCTTGAGAAAGATGTGGATGTGAATTATGATCCACGATTATGGGGAAATATCAATGATGTTAAAAGAATTTTGTTGGTTCGACGTGGCCCGATTACAATATTAAAAGAAAATGATGCATTTCCTAAGGAAGTCACTCGTGAGAGACACTTTACTTCTAATCATTATTTTTGTCTACTTCCTAATGGTGAAAAACACGAGAGGAAGTGGCTAGTGTATTCCAATGAGTTGGACAAGGTATTTTGTTTTTGTTGTAAATTATTTAAGTCGAAATCGATGAAAAGTGCTTTGACTGAAGGAGGATCTAATGATTGGCACAACCTTCCAACAAGGCTTAGGGAGCATGAAAGAAATTTTGAACACATTGCTATTGTTGTGAAGTGGGTGGACTTGCACAGAGGACTTGAAAATAAACAAACAATTGATAAAAATATTGAATGTCTCATTGAGAAGGAAAGAGTTCGTTGGAAGATGGTACTTACTAGAATAATTGGAGTTGTGAAGGTACTTGCACAAAATAACTTACAATTTCGTGGAACAAATGAGAAGATTTATGAGAAGGATAATAATCTTTTTTGTAAACTTATTGAATTTGTTACGGAATTTGACCCAGTTATGAAAGATCATGTTCATCGTGTTGTTAATAATGAAATTCAAAAGCATTATCTTAGTCATAAAATTCAGAATGAATTGATAATTTTGTTGGGGAATGCGATTAAAGAAAAAATCTTGAATAAGATCATGACAACAAAGTATTTTTCGATTATCCTTGATTGCACTCCGGATCTAAGTCATAAAGAACAAATGTCAATTATCATAAGATGTGTGGATGTTGAGGAAGAATTTAAAGTTAAGGTGGAAGAGTTTTTTCTTGGCTTCATAAATATTGATGACACATCCGGTCGTGGGCTTTTCAAGTCCCTTGAAGATGCTTTGGTTAATCTTAAACTCAACATTGATGACATAAGAGGACAAAGTTATGATAATGGATCAAACATGAAAGGTAAATATTAAGGTGTCCCAAAAAGGCTTCTTGATGTAAATCCTAGAGCATTTTACACTCCATGTGGATGTCATAGCCTGAATCTTGCTATACGTGACAGGCAAAATCTAGTGTGAAAGCCAGATTTTTTTTTGCATATGTGCAAAAGATTTATACATTGTTTGCAGGTTCACCACATCGATGAAATGTTTTAAGGACATATGTGAAGTGTTTGATACCAAAACCCTTATGAATAACTCGTTGGGAAAGTCACATCGAGAGTATTAGAGTTATAAGAAGACAAACACCCGAATTAAGAAATGCATTGGTTGAAATTGCCAATCTTTCTAAACATGATGATGTTGTGATGTTGGATGCTAAAGAATTGTGTTCTAATGCATTAGAGAATTTTGAATTCATCATTAGCTTATGCATTTGGTACAAAATTTTAGATAAAGTTAATCATATCAGTAAAATCCTTCAAAGAGAAGAGATGGATATCGAATATGCAAGTACAAAAATAAGAGTTGATTTTGTTCTTTGAAGAACTTCGAGCGGAGGGGTTTGAAGGCTTAATGAATGAAGCAAAAGAACTTGCACTCGAAGTTGGTATTGATCTAATATTTGAAGAAAAAAGAGTTGTTCGCCGGAAGAAACAATTTGATGAGGATGTGGAAGATGATGCTATTAGAAATTTGTCTATGGAGGAAAAATTTAGAACAAATTATTTCCTTCAAATTATTGATCAGGCCCTTATGTCATTGAGAGAACGTTTTATGCAGTTTGAACACTTCGATGAAATATTTGGATTTTTGTTGAAAGCAAGTTTTAGAAATATTTCTGAAGAACAATTGAAGGAACATTGCACCCAATTTCAATGTCTTTTGAAACACGATGAACATGATGATATTTGTGGGGATGAATTATTTTAAGAGCTCAGACATTTGAAGTCAATATTGCCAAGTGAACTGATAAAATCAATTGATATCCTTGATTTTATCAAGCCTTATTGGAAGGATGGAGGGTTTCAAATGACATGGGTGACATATCGAATTTTGTTGACTATACCCGTTACAGTTGCATCAGCAGAGAGAAGTTTTTCTAAGCTAAAGTTGATTAAAACTTATCTTCAGACTATCATGTCACAAGAGAGATTATGTGCATTGACAATGATTTCAATTGAAAATGAATTTTTGGATAGTATGAATTATGATGAGTTAATTGAAGAATTTGCATCAACAAATGCAAGGAGAAGTGTTTTCCTTTGAATTGGATTATAAAGTACCATAATCTGGTTCGTGAAGTGCCGCAACATGCTTTGGTGTGTCATGCTCTATTTCTTTGTAATTTTTTATTTTCTTTGAATTAGATTATTTAACATGTTTGATTAAGAATCTCTATCATAATTGTAGCATCTGAATCAAATTTTAGCATTGGAGGACATGGGTTGAACAAAATTGGTGTCATTTTCTTCAAAAAAAAAAAAAAAAATCAATCCTTGATTTTTATTTGAAGTTGGTTTCATGGTTTTACACCAACTGGTAATGTTTTTCACTATTTAGAAGTGTGCTTTTGAATTCAGCTATTATGTTATTTTAAATTTGTAGGTTCAAATTTTTGTAGGTTTAGAAAAAGAAAAAGTGGGTGATGAAGATGAAGATGAGGATGATTCATTCTTTTTTTCAAAGGCTTAACAGGTTAGTTTTTACAGATTTTAATGTCTTTTTTGATCGGTTTTGAAGTGGTTTAAAAGGTTAAGAATTGTACAGTTTTTTTCTTTAATAAAAGAGGGTTGTTTTGCATTATTTATATATATAGAAGTCCGAAGTTTTTATACGATTTAAATCCTTGTTTGACATTCCTTTTTAGTAGTTTTCCAACTAATACAGATTTAGTTTTAAACACATATTTTTGTATTGTTTTTTTTACCTTTTAATATTATGCGGGTCAACAATAAAATGGTACTACTGAACTTATTTTTTGAAGTTCGCATGTAATGTGGGTTTAAATAGATTTATAATTTTGGATCTGCAAAGTGTGAGCTTTGATATGGTTTGTTCTGGTCTAATCCTTTTACTATCCATATTTAAAGGGCAACATTTTTATAATTCGTCTCGGACAACAAGATTGTCCGGGCCGGTCCTGCTCCTCCCTCCCGCTGCCTTCTCCCGGTGGAGGTTTGGTGGGATTTGGCCACCAACCACCTACCCAGCCCACCCCCTTTGACAAAGTGGGGGTGACCGTCCGTGGAGAAAAACTTCTAACACATCTCCCACTTGGAGATTTGATTGAGAACTATTCACATCTCCACACATCCTTTCTATCTGCCAAACATGCTATTCACATCTCTGCAAGACCGCTCGAGGATCTGCATCATCTGAACTTATCAGAGTTAATCGCCTTCGTCAGGAAATCTGTCAGATTTTCTTTAGTGTAAATTTTCTACATGTCCACACTTCCTCCACAACATTTCAGACAAAGTGATACTGTACCCCAATGTGCTTTGTTTTGGAATGAAAAGATGGATTCCTTGCAATGTGCAAAGCACTTTGACTGTCTCAAAACAATAGAATTTGCTCATGTTTGTGCCCGAGCTCCTCCAACAATCTTTTCATCCAAATCGCCTCTTTGCAAGCCTGTGTAGCTGCCATGTATTCTGCCTCCGTCGTGGATAACGCCACAACTGTCTGTAACTTTGAAATCCAACTCACAACTCCTCCTGTAAGAGTAAACACATAATCGGTAGTGGATTTTCTTCGGTTAGAATCTCCTGCAAAATTTGAATCAACATAGCCTCTGATAGTAAAATCTGATCCTCCGTAACATAATGCAACATTTGAGGTCTTCTTGATGTATCTCCGGATCCTCTTCACTGTGCTCCAATGCTTCCGTCCTGGATTCACCATGTACCGACTAACTGTTCCCACTGCATATGCAATGAGAGCATACGGTACTCGAGACATATCCATCCTCTCTGCTTCACTGTTAGGACTCATCGTTGAGGATAATTTGAAATTAATGGGAAGAGGGGTAGAGATTGGCTTAGAGTCTTGCATGTTGAAGCGTTTCAAGACTCTTTGTAAGTAATTCTTTTGTGATAGCCAAATCTTTCCATTATTTCTGTCTCGGTAAATCTATATCCCAAGAATCTTGTTTGCTGGTCCTAAGTCATTCATATCAAACTCCCTAGCCAATTGTGCCTTGGATCTGATCTTTGTTGGGGCCATGCAACCAACATGTCATCCACATACAACAGAAGAATGATGAAATCATTACCATCCAAACCCCTGAAATATGCACAATGATCTGAATGAAGTCTGTTGTATCCAAGGCTCATGATATAGGAATCAAATCTCTTATACCAACACCTAAACGTCTGCTTGAGACCGTACAAAGATTTGTTCAACCTGCAAACCAAGTTCTCTTTGCCTTCTTCTGAAAAACCTTCATGTTGGAGCATATAGATCTCTTTATCAAGATCGCTATGGAGAAAAGGTGTCTTCACATTTAGCTGCTCTAGATGTAAATTGTATGTTGCACATATCGCCAGAACTATCCGAACAGTCGTCAGTCTAACAACATGAGAAAATATTTCATTGAAATCAATAACTTCCTTCTGAGCACATCTTTTGACCAGCAGTCGTGCATGATATCTTTCCATCTAGTCTTTTCCATCCCGCTTGATCTTAAAGACCCATTTGTTTCTGATAGTCTTCATTCCATGAGATAATGGAACAAGATCCCAAGTCTTGTTCTTGTGTAGGGATTCAAGTTCCTTCGCATCGCCGCCATCCATGAGGATACATCTGGACTCTGGGTCGCCTCCACAAAATAAGATGACTCTCCATCCTCCGTCAATAAGCATTACACAATATTGCTCTCAGTCACATAGTCCGAGTGCCATATTGATGCTCTTTTCTCTCGAGTTGACCGTCGTGGTCCAGACTCAACTGGTATTTGATCATCGTGCTCTGGTAATGCCTCAGAGGAAACCGGTTTTTCCTTTGATTTGTCCTCTACTTCGACTGTTGTAGTTTCTGTGTTCTCCATCTCTGTCACGACCCATCCTTAGGGCCCGTGCCGTGACTACCCCAAACCCGTATTCCATAGGCCAGGGGTTGGCGACTAGCACCAAAGGCGTAAATCCCGATAGGAGGGAATGCATTGTCTTTTATAAAGTAAACAAAAACACAACAGAGTACGCAAGTGAAGTAAGCACTAAGTAAAACTGGGTACATGGTAAGTGCTGAAAAGTAAATGGGTCAGTATACAAACCCAACTGAAAGTACAGTACAACTGAAAGGAAAGTACAACAACAGTAATTAAAACAGCAACACCAAGTCGTCCTCCGGAAATCCCACCTGAAGGGTGGGTACAGATAGTCTCCTCAGCTCCTCGGGTCCGGCCGTCCACTCCGTGTACGTCCTGCCAAGTGGTCCACCTCTGGGTACCGTCCAGCTCCACAAGCCTCCACCTCGATCAGTGTTGTCCGTCGTCTGCATCCAACAAAACGTAGTGCGGGCATGACCCGTGCAGGGGTGAGTATACGATACTCAGTAGGGACCCCGAGACCCCCGAAGGTCTCTCAGAATCCACGAAGGATAAAACACAAAGGAAAGATACAATCACGAAGTATCAAACAACTCTACTTAGGTATATGCCCATACATATACCTAAGTCACCGGTTACAGTTCGTCTCCAACTCTCGAGCCCAAGCACAACCTAGTCCACACAGGAAAACACAACCCAGTCCGCACAGGAAAGCAAGACAATCACATCGATGATAATGATTGAAATCAAGACTCAGCTCACACAGGTATACACTTCGTAAGGCGATAGAAATGATCAGATGAAGCCACTGATTCATCTAAGCTGTTGGACCCACATAGGATACAAGACCAGCTAAGCTGTCGGACCCACATAGGATACAAGACCAGCTACTCTGCCGGACCCACTCAGGATACAAGTACAGAGGTCAAATACTGCCGGACCCACGTAGGATACAAGAACAATAGTCATCGCCGTCAAACCCACGGAGGATCCCAGTACAGTTGTTGTCGCTGCCGAACCCACGGAGGATCCAAGTACAGTTGTCCTCGCTGCCGAACCCACAGAGGATCCAAGTGCAGTCGTCATCGTCGCAGTCGCAGCCAGCTCTAGGGTTCCCGCACATAGCATGCTCGATTTCGGGAGGGTCCGCTCCTCGAGCAAAAGAGTCGATACATCAACTGTCACGAAGTCTAGAGTTGATGTATCTCAAAGTTCCGTCTCGTCAAAAAAAACCCAACGCGACAGACGGTGCGTCAATCGGACGTCCGGTCTGAGAGTTATTGGTTTTTCCCTTACAGGGGCCCGGCTGGTTTTTAAGCTAAAACCAACCCAACCGTACTCCAGCTGCGTCCAAACCTCAAGTGGAGTAAGCCAAAAGAACCGTCTCATCAAGAGGAATTCAACGCAGTTGATGGCCCGTCAAACGGACGTCCGTTCCTTAAGTTATAAGCGTTTCCACTCTAAGGGCCCGGTTGGTTTCGGGTTCGAACCAACCCGGCCGTAACCAAACTTTGTCGAAACCTCGAGTGTAATATACCGAAACGACCGTCTCAATCCAAGGATTTCTACGCAACTGACGGTGCGTCGATCGGAGGTTCTTAACTCAAGTTATGAGCAAAAGACCGAATACGGTTCGAAATGGGGGTCTGGGCCCGGTCCGACCCGGGTCCGGGTCCGGCCCGGCTGGGCGCGGCCCGGTCCGCGTGACTCGCCCCGGCTCGGCCGGGGGGCACGTTGACTCAGCCAGCGAGCCGAGCGGGGGGGACGCGGCCCCCCCTCTGTTCTGCGGACGCGGCGCCAGGCTGGCGCCGCGGTTTCCCACTGGATCCCACCCTCGCCGCCGCGGCTGAAGCCGCGGCGGGCTTCTGCCGGCGGCGCGCCGGAGCGCCGTCGGGGTCTTCCGCGGGCCACTGGAGTCATTCCAGTGGTCCGATTTTGCTCCCTTCTGCGCTTGCGGTTTCCTCGGGATCCGTACATCACTGCGAAGGCCTCCAATCGCCATTTCGGTCCCGCTTCGTCGTCGCCGAGTACTCCGCGCACCGAGAACAAAATAGCGGTGGGTTCAGCCTTGTTCGTTAACCCGCACCACCGCGTTAGAGGTGCAAAACGTCGCCCAACAATTTAATCACCTAGCACGAGGGTATAATTCTCATAAAAGAAAGAATATACAAGCTTTCCCCTACCTCAACAAACGATGTCGAACGTCGGCGTCGCGGGGAAAGGGATCGTAGGCAACGTCGGAGTGCGCCAAGGAGGAAGCGGCGTCTCCTCTCTTGTCGCAGAGAAGAGAATTGGTGGCGCGTCGTCGATCTTTGAGGAACCGACGTTCTTCGTCGTTCTTCGTCGGAGACCGGCGTTCTTCGTTGTTCTTCGTCGGAGACCGACGTTCTTCCAAAAGCTCAAAAGCTCTCCCGATCTCTCCCGCACAACGAAAACTCTTCCCCAAAATTAAATAATAGGCTCCTATTATTTAATTACACAAGCAAAGAAACTCCCAAAATTAAATCACCACATTTAATAAAACGTGTTGACAATTTAATTAATTAAGGGAGAGGGAAAGTTCCCATTTAATTTACGCGTTGGCAAATAAAAAGGGGGTTGCCAAATTAAAGAGGGGTTCTTAATGAGGTTAGAGGAAATTAAATGGTGGGGCTCGTGAGGGCCCCACCTCTGTAACACCTCAAGGATTTATAAATAAATGAATGAAACACCGAGTCTCCACAAAACACCACTTTGTTATAACCTAGTCAGTAAACATAATTTTTCTATCGTTGTGATTTGAATTTCGAAAAACTGACATACACGGTTGCGTTCAGTAAGATATTTAGAGTCTAATATGACAAACTTAATTTTTGGTGAATAGTAACATACCCTTATGAACCGTAATATGAATAGTGATATGACCCTTATGAATAGTAAATAATATTATTATTTTATTGTCTTAAGGTTATAAGATAATGAGATCTTGATTAATTTTTCAAGGTGATATAAAACGAATTATAGTTTTAAAATTGTTATTTTTTTGAATAAATTATGATTTTATTTAAAAATTAAATTAATAATATTTAGAAAATTATTTTCAAAAAAAGGAGTTCATTTTTGAATTCTACACGTCGAAAAATGGTTAGGGTGAATTTTTGAGAGTTTTCTGAAATACTTGAATTTTTTATGAATAGTAAAATACGGTAATTTACCGCATATATACATTATCAGTTAAATTCACTATTTCTAGCATCATGGATGATATAATCACACTTGGTTTGAACTCACATGCACTTATTATTATTATGGGTCATATGAATCAACACTATTGGTTGTTTCGAGGAAAATAATAAAATAATGAATAAGATATTCAAAAATCACTCATTTCCTCCACTATAAACCCCCCTCACTCCCTCTTCTCTTCACTTTTCTCAAGCCTTATGTCTTGTCTAAATTCTGCTCAAATATCCTCTCAAGCTGTTCTCCCATGTCCACCAGCCCTTGGTCTCATAAAAAGGCGAAAACCTCACTCCTAAAGAGACTCTCAAGGAAGATAACTTCAAGAGGTAATTTCCTCTTCATTTCTATTATTCCAAGTTCTTTTTTCTTCTTTTTCTTTCCTCACCTCCTTTCATCCAAATGTTGTGATGACTCCGGTAACTTACATGTTCTGGAATGTTATTGTTGGAGTCTGCAGTTATGATAAAGGAATAATTTTTCATCATCTCTCCTTTCCACTTCTTTTATACTATAAATGAAAACACCATTCGAGATGTGTTAATTTATCACATTTAAGGACGATTGGTTTTCAATTTCTATTACCATCTTCAATTATGGTTATGAAACCATTTTGATGGTTGAATCAGACTATAATATATGTATTATAACTTATTTAAGGTTCTAGAATCCTTTTGTACATATGATATTAATTTATAAATCAAAATGAGTTCGTTGTGATCAAGAACCACCAATTAACCCAAACAATTGTCATTAAAGTTTTATATAATGATTCATCTTCACTCCCAATAACCAAACGAATTTTATAACCATGTAATCCTTCTGGTTGTTCACTAATAACATACAACTATTCTGGACAACCATTCTCATTCTACACGTTTATCCGTACATGAATTAAGTAAACCGATCACGAAAACCAAGGAAAAAAACACTCCCAAACAATGAAATTGAATCTCTTAATCCATCAAAAAGATTTGAATGAACCTAAATAAGGTCATAATAAATCAATTACATGTAGAAGAGGTTCTGGACTCATTAAGTTATGAACCAAAATTTGATTATTCAGGTCATTAAGATCAAGTGAGGAACATCTTCGGACTTAAGGTAAGAGTTTTCTACCTGAACCTCCATTTTCATTCGGGTTACTCTTATCGTCTACTTACCTCAATTAAATTTTTATTTATTCATATGTACTCCTCATATATTCTGTGAGTATGTTATATATATGTGAACCAACCATAATTCTACTTTCTTTTATGGGGAGTTATATGTTTTAAAAGGATCTTTCAAAAATTCTTCCCGAAATATAAGCCAAATTCAAGGAAATTTCTCAAATTCTTACCTATTTTAAAGACCACTCTATAATCTGTTTTTAGCGACCATCATCTTTCTAAAAACACTCATTTTATTATGAAAATACTATCTTACTTCACTTTTGGTTTTATACAAAGACTTTTCCAAAAGAACTATTCTTTTCAAAGTAAAAGAGTATTTATCTCAAGAATTACTCAATGATTTTATAAGAGTATCTTCACTTGTTTCAACACTCTTGTTGATTATTATGTATTATTGAGATTAATCTTTTATGATATCATCTATCATATTTAATGGAATGGTTTATGATTAGTTTGACGGTGGATGTGCTATCCTAAAACCATTCACCAATTTACTCTGAATGGTTAGTGTTTATGCTTAATGTTCGGGAAATGTTATTTACATTTCATATGTTAGTTTCAATATGAATGTATATGTTGTTTGTGTTTATCTCTGTTCATATGAGGAATGCATTGAATTTAGTAAGTGACGGATGGAGCCCGCTATAGCCCCTCGATGCATCGGTAGGTCTCATGAGACAAACTACGGTTTTGGCACAAGACATTGACAAAATGATTATTTATGGTCTTGGCACGAGGCCTTAACGGTATGGTTATGATGTCCGACATTATGCATTCCTTCATTATAAAATTAGTAATTGAAAGTTCATTAGGTTATTCGACTAGTAGAATACCTATGATTATGGTTTATTATGACATTTTTTATTTAGCTCTTATTCCTGCCATAATGTGTTCAAATTCATTTTTAAAGGCATGTGTTTTTTTAGTTATTCATCTTGCCTAATGTTTATGTTTATGATATCTTCTACTGTATTGCTTAGCATTTGAGCTCACCCCTTTCTTATGTTTCATTTTCCCAGGACATGAAGATATATATTATGAATGACATGCAGAAATAACCTAGGAGTTATGGATGTTGTCAAAGGAGTTTCTAAATTGTTTTTCCTTTCAAGTTGTAATGTTGAACTTATGTATGTATCCTGTTTCCAAAGCTACTAAACTACTCGGTCCTTCGGGATGCATATTTCTTGTTTATATTCCAATGTAATAAAATAAGACACCGGCTCCGGGCAACTGGGGTCGGGTCTTTACATTACCAGAGCACGATGATCAAGTATCAGTTGAGTCTGGACCACGTCGGTCAACTCGGGAGAAATGAGAATCAGTATGACACTCAGACTATGTCACTGAGAGTAATATTGCATACTGCTTATTGACCGAGGATGAAGAGTCATCTTCTTTTGTGAAGGCGACTCAGAGTCCAAATGTATCCTCATGGATGGCGGCGATGCAGGAGGAACTTGAAACTCTACACAAGAACAAGAGTTGTGATCTTGTTCCATTACCTCATGGAAAGAACACTATCGGAAACAAATGCGTCTTTAAGATCAAGCGAGATGGGAAGGACTAGGTGGAAAGATATTCTCCTGTTGTTAGACTGACGATTGTTCGGATAGTTTTGAAAATGTGTGCTATATACAGTTTACATCTAGAGCAGCTGAATGTGAAAACTGTTTTTCTCCATAATGATCTTGATAAAGAGATCTATATGCTCTAACTAGAAGGTTTTGCAGAAGAAAGCAAAGATAACTTGGTTTGTAGGTCGAACAAATCTTTGTACGGTCTCAAGCAGGCGCCGAAGTGTTGATAAAAGAGATTTGATTTCTATATGAGCCTTGGATACAACAGACTTCATTCAGATCCTTGTGTATATTTCAGGGGTTCAAATGGTAATGATTTCATCATTCTTCTGTTGTATGTGGATGACATGTTGTGTTGGAGTTTGTGTCCCACATCAGACTTCGGTGTTTTGTTATCTTTATTATTCAATATAAATAGATATCAAGACCTCCCTTAGAGAGACATCTTGGGTATTGGGTTCACCTCTTTATTATTCTACATGGTATCATAGAGAATTCTCTAAATCTATCCCACACTCCCTCTCTTTTTGTTCTCTCAGAGAGAACCTACGATTCTACTCCCAGGGGGCCGGCGACCTCCATGGCCATGGAGCCATAAGTTATCTGTCATTGCCCCTCCCTCCAGTCGGTGCAGCTAGATCAAATCCGATGAGACCTCTCGACGGTGAAACCCCTGCCGGCTGACCCCCGCCGTGTGCACTCGCCATCCGCAATGCCACTTGAGCTCACCCTACCTTCCCATTCGCCCCACCTGCGCAATGTTCCCTCCCAACCTGTTCTCCTGTGGGATGGCCCCCCCGCCCTGTGCAACATCTCCAGCGCGACGCCTCCCGTCTGATGCCTCCCGCGCGGCGGCCCCCTATGCACTGACCTCTCCCTACATGACGACACCATCCCTGTCGCCTCTCTCTGTGCGACACATCCCGTACCCCGCACTCTTCTCCGTGCGATCAACCCTTCCCGTCGCCCCTCTATGTGCGACGCAACCCATACCCCTCACCCTTCTTTGTGCGCTCAAACCTTCCCGTCGCCCCTCTCTGTGCGACGCAACAAACATCCTAGGAGACGAAAACACAGTTGGCTAGGGAGTTTGATATGATGGACTTGAGACCAGCAAACAAGATTCTTGGGATACAGATTTACCAAGATAAAAATGATTGGAAGATTTAGCTATCACAGAAGAATTTCTTACGTAAAATCTTGAAACACTTCAACATGCAAGATTGTAAGCCAATCTCCACCCCTCTTCCTGTTAATTTCAAGTTATCCTCTACGATGAGTCTTAGTAATGAAGTAGAGAGGATGAAGATGTCTTGAGTACCGTATGCATCAACAATGAGGAGTCTAATGTTCGCTATGGATTTTACTAGATTAGACATTGCACATGCAATGAGAGTAGTTAGTCGATACATGACAAATCCAGGACGGGAGTATTAGAGCACAGTGAAGAGCATCCTGAGATACATCAAGGAGACCTCAAATGTTGTATTATGTTATGGAGGATCTGATTTCACTATTAGAGGTTACGTTGATTCAGATTTTGCAGGTGATTATGACCGGAAAAAATCCACTACTGGTTATGTAACTCTTGCAGGAGGTGTGAGCTGGATTTCGAAGTTAAAGTCAGTTGTGCCTTCATCCATGACGAAGGCAGAGTACATGGCAGCTACAAAGGCTTGCAAAGAGGTGATTTGAATGAGAAGGTTATTAGAGGAGCTCGGGCACAGAGAGTCAGATTCCATTGTTTTGTGATAGTCAGAGCGTCTTGCATATTGCAAAAAATCTATCTTTTCATTCCAGGACGAAGTACATTGGGGTGCAATATCACTTTGTCCGTGATGTGGTGGAGGAAAGAAGTGTAGACATGCAGAAAATTCACATTAAAGAAAATCTAACAGATTTCCTGACGAAGGCAATTGACTCTAATAAGTTCAGATAGTTCAGATCTTCGAGCGGTTTTGCAAAGATCTGATCAACATGATTTGATAGATAGAAAGGATGTGTTGAGATGCGATTAGTTTGCGATCAAATCTCCAAATGAGATATGTGTTGGCGGTTGTTTATTTGTTGGATGGTGCCACCCCCTTACTTGGTCAAAGGGGGGCTGGCGGTGCAGGCGTGTGGTGGGTGGTCAACCCCACTAACTCATCCAGCGGAGAGAGGCAGGGGGTGAGGTTTGCCTATAAAAGGCAAGAGCCTCATCCCATTTCAGCATCTCATTGACACTCAGCAGGGCCGGCCCAGGAAACGTCATTGCCCAAGGCAGGTCATGAAATTGTTTCCCTTTCATGTAGTTAGAAAATTAGCACGAATAATCTGGATTTCAAATGAATCAAAGGGGTATTACATGGACGTCTTGACAATCAAGAACAGGTGATGATCCCCTTCAATAGCAGCAATTTCCTGGACTGGAAACCTCACAATCATCCAGGAAATTGTGAACAAGCTGATGACGATTCCTCCAACCACGTTGATTCCCCTTAAATGGCGGTGTCATCCTCCACGGGCGGCGGCAAGGACAGTTGATGTCATACCCCCCTTCCCTTTGATCTCCTTCACAAGCTATGGACCCCCTTCCATGGTGGCATCTGCAAGCAGTAGCGATCCCCTTCAATGATGACTTCCCTACGTTCTGGTGATGCCCTTCAAAGGTGATATCCTTTGGCGAAATTCATTTCTGGGTATCCCCATCTAATATTGTGTGTGCCATCCTCTATAATTAGGTTCTTCAGCCAAAAAAACTAAATAAATACATAAAGAAAACGGGCCAGGTGAGACCAGCGAAGAATCGTGCAAGGAGGAAGTGGTGGCAGCGACAATGGACGTGATGTAGATGACGGCCGCAGCAAGGGCGATGAGTGAGGCAAAGGTGAGGCAGGGGCCAAGCAGGTTGCAGGCGGTGACCTGGATGAACATCATGCTGCTCGCAGACGCAATCTTGAAATTGACGATGTCTATGGTGGTGAGGTCAGGGTCGTCGGGATCGCAGGGAGGATGGGCGGCGCGCAAAGATTGAGATGAAGCAGGTGAAGAAAAGGAGCGGCTGGTTGCCCCCGGCCTGCTTGTTGCCCTAGCCCGGGGGCTTGCGAGGCTTGCCCTAGGGCCGGCCCTGGGGCTCAACAATCAACTTCCTATCATCCCTTGTGTGGTATTTTGTGGGGCGGTTTCTCCACTTATTCAAGAGAGATAATATGAGGGTTTTCTCTTTGTAATAGTGAGAGAGCGTGTACCCACTTTTACCCATAGTGATCTTCTATTTGCCCGTGGTTTTTTACCCCTTTTATTTGGGGGTTTTTCTACGTTACATCCGGTGTCATTTATTTCCGCATTTTTGTACTTTATTTTATCTCGTAATTATTGCGGCACCAGTGGACCAATCATTTTCAGTCCCAACAGTTCAAGTGCAAGTGTTTTTTCATCAGCAGAACAAACACCACTTATTATTTCAAACACCACTTATAATTTCAAACAGCTTATCTTGATTGATAAGTTTTATAAGTAGTTTTCAATTAGTGCTATCAAACACGTAAACCCTTTTTGAAAAAGTTATTTTTTGTTATTTAAGCGGTTTTCTTTAATGAAAACCGCTTATAGAACTTATTACTTATGAAAAATGTTTCTGGACAAGTGTTTCCAGATTGCTTATTAAAAAAGCGCTTTTCTGCCACTTTTTAGAGTTGTTTGCTTAAAGAAGTGTAAGTGTTTTTTCAGGAACAGAACAAACACCACTTATAATTTCAAACTGATTATCTTAAGCGGTAAGTGTTGCGAATAGTTTTCAATTAGTGTTGTCAAATGGACCCTTATTGAAAAAGTGTTTCTCTGCCACTTAAAGTGAGATTCTTCTTAAATTTATATGCAAGTGTTTTTCCGGAAACAGCAGTTATTTTTTCAAACCGTTTATCATAAGTAATAAGTGCCATAAACAGTTTTCAATAAGCGCTATCAAACAGACCCTTGAGCTTGACTAAAACATTAATTTTCATTGCAGACTGGATTATTCACAGGCGTTACCTTAGCCATAGTGTTAGCCCTGTTGTTCGGTTCTATGGCCACATTGTTCACCAATGATGCAGCTGTGCTCGGGATCATTAGATCAGTGGGTATTGTACGTACCTTTCTGTTGGCGTACCTTTCTGTTGGCGGCATGTCATTTTTTTCTTTACATATTCGATTTTTTTTGAAGTTTTCTGTACCTGTTGCAGTTTGTGAGTCTCAGCCAGCCAGCTAATGCGCTGGCTTATATTTTTGACGGTCTTCACTATGGCATTTCAGACTTCTCATATGCTGCTTGGTCCATGGTAAATATCCTCCTCTCTTAGAAAGTTTATGTATGGGCCTGTTTGGTTTGAGGGGAGAGGAGGAAAAGGAAAGGAAAGGAAGATTCTCAATCTTCCTTCCCTTTGGTCCATTTGGTTGGGAAAATGGACGGTAGAGTTGTTTCTCTTTTCTTTTGGAAGGAAATGAGGCTGCGTTTGGTTTTGGAAAATGTTTTATATTTTAGTGTTCTTAAGATTTATTAGAAAATCTATTGAATTATGTAAACTGAAAATATTTCTTAAAAAATGAAAATGGAAAAAAGTGGTTTTTAGTAGGGATGACAATGGGTTGGGTGGGCACAGACGAAGATGGTGGTACCCAAACCCGAACCTGTTTAACAAATTGATTCCCAAACTCAAACCACAACCTGTTTAACAAATTGATTCCCAAACTCGAACAACAACCCGTTTAACAAATTGATTCCCAAACATGATCCTGAACCCGAATAGCAAATTTAATACCTGATTTAAACCAGAATCCGTTTATTATTATTTTTAAATTTTTATGATGTTTTCTTAAAGGTGAAACCCATTTGAAATATGAAGTCAAATATAATGTTATTTTATAGTATTATTAAAAAAAATTATATAAATAAATTCGGTTTCGTGTACTCTATAACAGGTACCTGATCTTGAACCCGAATATAAACAGGTATTGTATGTAATACCCAAACTCTGTTAAGAGGTACTTGATCCCATTTTAATCGTATTGGGTAGGGTTGGGTGCCCGGTTATTGTGTACTCACTGCCATCCCCGGTTTTTAGGGAAACAATCTTTGGGTTGGGTTTGATTTTTGAAATTGTTTTTTATTTTCAGACTACTCAACTCGATAACAACCCAAACTCATTTATGCTTGACCCAAATCCATTTAATCCGTATCATGTTGTGTCGGGTTCAAAATTGTCACCTCCAGTGTACTATACAAACTGTGTTTCCTGACACGTGCCAATGTTTTGTAGATGATCTCAGGCGCACTTTCTTCAGTATTTTTGCTCTCCATCTCTCCCATGATAGGCCTTTCTGGCGTTTGGTTAGGTTTGGCCGTTTTTATGTGCCTGCGCACGGTGGCTGGATTTGCCCGGTGAATTTGCATGAACAGTGTTTTGATGTATTGTGTCTTGTATGAAATCTGTCCGTGCCTGACTATTTTCATTTAATTTTTTCCAGATTGTTATCAAAATCTGGGCCATGGTTTTTACTTCATGAAGGCATCCAAAGAGTAGAGGTTAGTGTGTATGGCCAATTATATTTTTACACGTGGCATTGCTAGATCTTTCTTCTAGTTTTGTGCGGAAATCTTTACTTATGGACATTACAATAATTAGGCAATTATATTTTTACACGTGGCATTGCTAGATCTTTCTTCATGTGAAATAAATGTTGTCGATATTTCTACGTTTCCGCATGCATCCCATGTGAAATAAATTTCTTCAACGTCTCTGCATGTATCTCACTTGAAATTTATTTTTTCAGCGTTTCCGTGTGAAGCTCATGTGAAATTGTCCAAAAAAATTTTTCAATCACCTTTCGGGTAGGGGGCACTACCTCCCTGCAATCCCTTGAGACCTCAGCGCTCAGGTTGAACGATGAACGTTACAGACTTGGTGTATAGTCTTAGACTGAGTGAAATCAAACTCCACATGCACATTAACATTTTTTTTTTAAACAGAAACCCCAGTCCGACCCATCACAATCCATGCCCTTCATGGCATAGCTCGTTCCTCACTGAAATGTTGATCGAACCCTGGGTCTCGGATACGTCTTGTGGAGCCAAACTGGGTAAAACCGCCCTCCCTGTGCTGCCCAACACCGTCGAGGTCTTAAATCACCGGTCCTGTAATTACGATGCTGAAGCACAACCCGTGGGAGTCGAATCCTTGACCACATGGACTGAGCGTCCAACCCTTTCCATTAGATCACCCCCAGAGGGGCAACATGCACCTTAACATTAACCACATAAGTATATGGGGAACTCTAACACGTGTTTGTACCCTAGACATGGAAGTGACTTTTTTCACGGTGATGTGAACCCACAAGGATTATATCATTTGAACCCACAATGAAATCAAATATACTCATCCCCAGAAAGCTAAACTCAGATTCCTTGATTCACTTTAACCCTTAAGTGCAATGACACAAGAACCCTCAGTGCTGAAGATGCCACAAGATTGATTCAGTCAAAATTAGTTCTACAAAGAATTAAGAGAACAACTCCCAATTATGAAGAAACAGAAGTAACGCTCTGATTTATTTATGATTTGAGATTTCAAGCGAAGAGTCCCTTTTGTAAGTATAAACACGAGTGAAAAATCATCAAACCATAATTGCCCCATGAAACAAGGTACAACAAACAGGTTTTGAAAAACTAGCAAACTAGGGGAAATTTTTTAAAGATGTATATACGTACACTAAAGTAACATATTGCGGCCTGATTATATCACTAAATGCGATATAATGATTGCGACATGATATAAATATGTCACTTGGAGCGATATAGGTATGTCGCTTGGATCGATGTACATGAAACAACTTGCATTAGGGGATATCACACTCTGTTACTTCATTTGCTTCACATAATCTGTCATATGTTCGATTTAAACATCATGGGATGATGTTTGATAGGATGATAATGCATCATAATAAGTGTTAAACATTTTTTTTAACACTTTTTATAGGCGGTAATTGGCACAAGTACCTTTTGCTAAAGGTCGTCCAAAGCAGCATCAGGGGAAAAAATGCAAAAAGATAGTGTTTGGTTGGTGGGAAATTATTTTTTTAAAAACATGGGTTCTAATACCTTGTTAAATGCCTATTGCAAAATTAACTAACAATATAAGAATTGACCCAATATGATATTTCAAGAATTATAAGATTTTCTATTTTTAAAATGCTAGACTTTTAACACTTACGATCCTGCAATTGCTTCTCATGTTGGTGGTTCCAGGTTGCCCTGTGAAAGCTGGTGGCCAAAGATGCAGCCCTCGCTGCTCCTCTCTAGCTGTTGGTATGTTTTTCCTTTTTCCCCGTTAATTCAAATGTTATTTTCTTTTATATTTCATTTGTCCTGAAAATACAAATATTCACACTGCCTCAGTTTGCTTCCCAGCTGTCAGTCTTTGATGTCAAGTCATTGATGAAAATATGACTTGAACAAATTCTATAATCACTTATGGTCAAAATAATATCAACATAAATGAGCAAGACTGAAAAAACTCCATCTATGCTGAAAGTAAATAACGAATAGCTTGCATGTGACCGAAGGCATAGCAATGTTTCACGAACCAATTTTTAGAAGCATGTCAAAATATAATGGTTTTTTTGAGTCTACAATTTCTTCCCTGTTCCGAAGCTTGAAACCCGGGTAACAACCTCATGTAAAATTCCCCTTGCAAATTTTCATTAAAAAATGTATTGTTGTCATCCATTTGATTCAATCATCCTCATGGCACGACCACTTGTTGTTCCCTTGGTTGATTGGTGTTGTATTTGTTGTCAATAAACATTCTTGTCAATATGTGTTGAGAAGAGAAGTTTGAAAGGAGTCTCAAGTGCCCAAACACATGAGAAGATTGGAAGAAGAGGGTGGTAGGAGTTCCCAATCAAAGGGGTCACTATATGTTGAAGTTGGGTATATTGGAGAACACCTTGAACCTTGAGGCTTGAAGTTTGAAGATCCCTCAAGTTTGATTCATGCTAAAGAAGTTTGATTTTTACTCATGCAAAAGAGGCGATTGATGGGCTCATTATGTAACGACCCATGTCGTTGCGTGTGGAAATTCTTGGGGAAATTTTAGTTTTTACCTTTGTTTGGAGCCTTGGTTGCGTGGAAGAAGTTTTAGGTTATTCTGAGATGTTTTAGGGTGTTTTGGAGCCTTTTTTGAAGGTACATGGTTGGAGCATGGTTTTGTCCAAAACGTGTTGATCCTCTAGGAAACCGTGTGCCTTGTAGCAGTGTCTCATGAGACGGCGCACGATTAAGGCGCACAATTTATCAAACCGCGCGGCCTCACCTGACAAACCGTGCAAGAGCACGGTTGACGACCTGTGTCGTTCCAGTGCTAAGAGCACAGTTGATGCATGATTTGACAAATCATGAGACTAAACCGTTCAAGTTGCTCAGGAGAGGCAATAACCTCGCATGGTTGGTGCACGATTTGACAAATCGTGTTTGCGTGAATTTAATTACCCGAAAATTCTCTTTTATGGCCATAACTTATCCGAATTAACTCATTCTTCTTCCCTATCGAAAGCTCTCTCGAATCTAGAGACTCCATAGTCTTTCCTTGGCACATTCCTCTCCTTCCAAGATCGATTCGGATGGATCCAAAGGCTTTGATGACTGGGATTTTAGTTATGTGATGCGAAAACCTCCATTCTTCAGGTTTCTCCTAGATCTATCCCTTTTCCCTTAATCAAATCATAGATTCGGCATGCCGTTGCTCGATCTATGGATTCTGATACCATCTAATGATGAATTCTTGGATTGTTGCTAGAATGATGGTGGTTTCGACGTGCCAACGACATCCACAAGAGCTAGATCTCTCGTGAACGGTGGACGTTTCTAGGTAAGTTATCATAGATCGATCATCTTGAGACTATTCTCCTTGAATCCTCTTCCTCTCGATCATCTTGATCAAACATTTGATTCTTGTCATGATTTTAATTAGAGAATTGGATGAAAATTCCATCAAATCTTGATGTAATTGTCCGAGAACGATGAAGCTTTGGATTGACATGACTAGTGGATGTCCCGTGATGACGAACACGCGTCGTTGTTGGGTGATTCATTGAAAGTATGTGCCTTGGTGACATCTTCTATGGTTTTTGGTCAAATTGAGTTGAATCAATCACCAGACCACAGAATTACTTTGGGGCTTTTGCTTGTCTTAGAACCAGGAGTGCCAAAAGTGGCTCGAACTTCGTTGGTCGACTTTGCGGCTAAGGTACGTCGCTTGGTTGGTTCCTTCTAAAGGTTCCACTTTGATTATATTAAATTAGCCCTTTGTTTCATTGCTGCGTGATAGGGCTTCTGCTCGGAATAATGTCGGAAGTGTGAGACAAACCCTTCATGGGTGGTTGGTCGTGGTTTCGGCTAGGCAGTGATATCCAGTGAGTCCTTCAGCAAATATGCCTTCTTTCCTTTGAATGTGAGTTTCTTGTAATCATTTAATTAATTATAATTTAGTTATAATTAATTATTTGGAATGCTTGAGCATGAGTATAACCTCATCGCGATCAATGAAGGTTGAATGGACTTGGACGATTCAGACAAAGTTGTTGGGCTTTGCTTGGTTGAGAGGTGACTCCGTTTGAGGTAGGTGGTCCTATGTACTCTACCCTATGATATTATGTATGTTTATTGGCATGTGATATGAGGTTTGACACTTTAGGTGAACGACCCTTAATTCATATTTTTGTTGCGAATAACATGTAATCCTTAATTAGTTAATGATTCTCAAGTATTAACTAATTAAAGGAACCATGCCAAATGTAACTAGACAAAGTGCCAAGGGCCATGATGGACCCTTGCGCACTGGCTTGATGCCGACTGCTGATGATCGGGGCTTGATTACTAATGTATGCCTTAGACTACATGGACCCTCTTTGATGCGTGCTTGTGCTATATGAGACCTAGAGTCGTGAGACTGAGTTTAGTGTATTGATCACATGTGTGTGCGTGTGTAGCCCATGCGACCATGTTTGTTATATTGATCACATGTGTGAATGTGTGTAGCCCGTGAGTCCCATATGTTTGATCATGACCACATATTTATGTTTATTGCTACTGTTTTCTCATGATGACATGTTTTGTGCTGCTTTTATATGTTCTGTTACCATGTCTTTGGAGGCATTGCTTTGGTATTCAGAACCAGTGGACCGTCGTGATATGGTTATCCCTTGTGATATGATTATCCCTCAGGGAGGGAGTGTGCATGACTTGCGACGATGATGATAACGAACCTGAGCACATGGTAAGGGCATAACCGCCTTGAGGCTAGACTCGTGACAACGACATTGGGGATACAACGACATTGGGTGTACATCGACATTGTGGATACCGAGTGATATATTGTCTCAATGCCACACAGATACATGCCGAGTGACATGTTCTCTCGATGCCACTCAGGGAGGGAGTGTGCATGGCTTGCGACGATGATGATAACGGACCTGAGCACAGGGTGAGGGCATAACCGCCTTGAGGTTAGACTCGTGAGAACGACATTGGGGGTACAACGACATTGGGGGTACATCGACCTTGTGGATGCCGAGTGACATGTTGTCTCGATGCCACACAGATACATGTCGAGTGACATGTTCTCTCGATGCCCTGTAGATGCCAAGTGACATGTTCTCTCGATACCCAGTGGTTGTTGAATGACACGTTATCTTGATGCCTTGTAGATGTCGAGTGACATGTTTTCTCGATGCCTAGTGGACCAACCTTGTGGTTAGTTCGTGTTTACTTTCGACATCCTTATGGTTTCTCCTACTGACTTGGAGGCGAAGCAGGTACGATCGAAGTTCGTGGCGGCTTGGTAAGTGCACGATCACTCGACATTTGAGTGTTTATTGATTATCTGTACATTGGTGATTATATGTTATGTTTGTGCAGTTATGTATTGTCTGTTTACTTTCTGCTGTACTTATCACATACACGTACTTGCATTTATTGGTTGGACACTGGATCGCGTTGGTGGTGTCCTACTGAGTTCTACTCGCACCATGTTCGGGCGACCATGACACTTGAGTACTCGAAGAACCCTCATTTGTTGCAGGTATAGCTTAGGTTGAGGCCCGAGTTTGATCGCATAGCGGTATAACTCGCTATGAGTCAGGAGACCGAGATAAGATGTGGCTTGGAGTTGGGTGCATAACTACTTTTGTTTTTTTCTTATTCATATATCTGTTCGGCCCAATGGGCGATCAATGTCTTTGTATTTAGGTATGACCGTTCGGGTATGTTGTTTTGCATTTATTCATTACAGATGTTATGGTTATTATTTTCCGCGTACTCTGATTGTGTATTGTAACATGTTTTGTTATTTTGCATTCTGATTGAGGATATTGTCTCTCCATTATTCCACCTTGGACCATCATTGTTAGTCGACAACCTCTGGTGTATGGAGATGCGTGCATGATATCATATGACACTCCAACTCAGACTCGGTGATGCAGGCCGAGATGTTACACTTTAAATTGACTACTCAACCACAATTAGAGTCCATTGACTCTAACATTAACACTCATTAGTACGATGCACTTAAGGGAGAGGGAGACCATGAACAAACAACCATGGAATGGGAGAAAAAGTATAAAATAGAAGAAGCAAATGATGGAGCAAGATTATTATGGGACCACTCAAGCACATGTTCAAATGCAGTTGATCACCCGAAAGTTGACAGGAATTAGATTTCTATTTGGCTAAGGGCACCAGTATAGTGACACATGTTAAACATGTCTTTATTTCACATCCTTTACATGATTTAAAACATTACATTTCATAAATAATAATATCCCAAGGATCGATAGGTTTAATGTTTTTGGAGAGAAGTATAATAAGTTTATTTTGCAAAACCTGTGATCATTTCTCCTTAAAGACACCATACTAGACCATCTTCTAGATATCTCATTATTAAGTAATCCTCATAACTCGGGGAATGAAAACATAAAAAAGAGCTGAGGTCCTGTAACATCCTGACTTGAACCACCTGGTCAAGCCGGGGTGCCACGTGACCTCATGCACGCCTCCCAGTACGCAAGAGGTTGTCGACTAGCAGCGAGAGTCTCAAGTGGAACCATAGGGAGACTATACTCTCCATCAGAGCGCACAAAAGAAATAAATAACCAAAGTATAACGATCAGAGTAAATGCAGAAACTGAATAAATGACGTACATATAAGAGCTCACAAAGTGGTAAGCCCATCCAGAGTATAAACAGTAGACAATAGAATGACAAGTAAATAAACATACATTTATAGGGTCCTCCAGTGTCTGCCTCGGTCCGCTCCACCTCCAAGCTCCACTGCTCAACCATCCACCATAGGGCCCTTGCCCTTCGTCAGATTTCTGATCATGAAATCTAAAGGTGCACCGAAATGCCTGAGTAAGGTGTGAGTAGAACACTTAGTAGGACACCACCAATGCATCCTTACCATAAGTGCACAATATATATAACAGTGTATATCATGCCATAAATAATGCTCAATAAACAAACATGTGTCGAGTCATTGTGCGCTGACCAAGCCGCCACGAACCCCGACCCCACCTGCTTCGACTCATTGTCGGTAAGGATGTCGAGAAGTCATGTACCTTTATCAAGGTAACCAAGCTCATGTTGTGAATCATCGGGAGTCGCAACGACAGAAACGAGATACAGAAAGAAAATGCAGAAGAAAAGAAAACTCATGGAACACACAAATTTACGTGGTTCGGGAATAATCCCTACGTTTACGGAGAGGCAGAACTTCACTATGATTCGAGAGCACGAATTACAGAAATTTCTCACATAAATCCTAGCCTAAAAATAGGCTACAAAAGGAGAAGACGATCCACTGTTCCACACTGGAAGTCCGCATCGCTACAGTGAAAAGCGGCCACCCAAGTCAAAAGTGCTACAGTGGCTGTCGGCTGGAAGTCCAAAAGGCTACAGTAAGTTGACTCCGAAGTCCGCACTGCTACAGTGCCCGGAGCAGAGGTGCGTTGCCCCCTGCTACCCCCAACGAGCTCACTGTGGAGCTCGACCTGCGACAGCTGCGGGCCACAAGCATTCGACCCAACTGGATCGGGCTATGCCAATCCAACAGCTCACCCCACCCAACCGGTGGTTGTCACTGGAACACCACACGTTCCGCCATGTTAAAAGCTCACCCCACCCTTTTGTGGTTGTCACATGAACGCCACACATTTCGTCAGGTCGATACCCGGCCCGCTTAACCTTTTAATCACCCACGCCCCAAGTCTACGGGAAGCCATGTTCAGAGGTAGCCACGCCCGCCTTTAAGGACGTTAGGATTGCGTTGGGTTGGGTAACCATCCACCGATGCTTTCCCATCTACAAGGGTAGCCACGCCCACCTTTAAGGACGTTAGAACCGCATGACTCCCGTCCCACCTCTGTATCTTAGTGCTTGCTTTGGGTAGCCACGTCCGCCTTTAAGGACGTTAGGACTGCGTCAGGCTGGGTAACCACATACACCCAACCTCAAGGCTTCACCTGAGTAACTTGGTACCTGTAGCATAATTCCACTGGCTATGCAACACACAAACAATACATGTTGTAGCAAGGAATGATAAGTCACACCAAGATCAAAGTCATGATAATCACACATAAACAAGTCCATGACTACTCACACACCCACATGCGTCTCAGAACAAGCATGAGTTAGTCCAGTATAAACGTCATATCATGATAGCATTATATATACAATGCCTATAAGGGTAAGGAACTTTCTACCTTAAAGTTGTTGACGTCAACGACGGGTCTGTCGAAGGTGTTGTCACCCGAATTATGTTCGCACACCAACAAGAAGAAAAACGACCGCACACTAAGGATTTTTAAAACCAAAACCAACTATTTTATTTTTAGGGGATAACATTGTGCATTGCTAACATATACCAGACATGGCTTCATTAGGACTTCGGCTGTGGGTGATTAAAAGGTTAAGCGAGTCGGGTATCGACCTGACAGAATGTGCGACGTTCCTGTGACAACCACCAGAAGGGTGGGGTGAGCTTTTGACATGGTGAAATGTGCGGTGTTCCTGTGACAACCACCAGCTGGGTGGGGTAAGCTTGGTTACCTTGATAGAGGTACGTGACTTCTCGACATCCTTACCGGCAATGTGCCGAATCAGGTGGGGTCGGGTGTAACAACCCAAGGTTTTCTAAAAATAAATTAGAATGCTTGAATTTTTGTTTAATATAGATATTTATAAGTAGCCTTTAAACATAATTTTACTACTTCTATGTTTTGAATTTCGAAAAATAGTTATCTACAATTGTGTTCAGTATGTTATTTGGAGTCTATTGGAACCAACTTGTTTTTTGGTGAATAGTAACATACCCTTATGAATAGTAATATGACCCTAATGAATAGTAAATTGTATTATTATTTTATTTTCTTAAGGTTTTAAGATAATGACATCTTGATTAATTTTTAAATGTGATATAAAAGCAGTTATAGTTTTTAAATTATTAATTTTTGAATTAAGTATGATTTTATTTAAAAATTAAATTAAAAATATTTATAAAATTATTTTCAAAAAATGGTCTTCATTTTTGAATGCTACACGTCGATAAATGGTCAAAGCTTCTAACACTGAAACCCTAGCCCGAAATGGGTTAAAAAGAAAGATCAAGCACTATTCCACCAATCGCACATTAAGTCTGTTATGCTACAGTGAAAGATAGCTGGAAGTCTACATCACTACAGTGTCGCGACCACCCAAGTACAAGCTGCTACAGTGGATGACGACTGGAAGTCCACAGAGCTACAATATTGTTGTCTCCAAAGTCCAAGATGCTATAGTAGTTGTGTCAAAGTCTGCACTGCTATAGCGCCTTGTCAGTGTTTTCCAGATAGCTTTTCTATAGTTGGTCAGTGTCGCTACAGTTCCCCAAAATTTGGGTCGGGGGTCTTCGGCCCCCCGAACCCCTAGAGAAAGGGCACATTGCCTAATGCAACCCCCAATGAGCTCACCGCGGAGCTCGAACCGCGGAGTTGCGACCTGGTGCACAGTATGGACCAGAAGCATTCTACCCAATCATCATCCAGAACAGATTGGGCTACACCAATCCAACAGAGGGGTACCTTTGGAGGGGGGGTGACAAGTAACGTAAAGAGAAAGAGAGAAATAGAAAAAAGAGGGGAGATTTGTCTTGGATTCATTTGGAAATCACCAAAAATGAAAGTATCGAAATAGGATGAATGTTGGGGATATACTTGGGCTCCTTAAGGTCGTTTGAGTCATATGGGGGGAGAAAGGGGTGAATCCCCTCTTAAAATAGAAAAATAGGTAAAAAACATTTTTAATTGATTTTAGACAAGTTTCATGATTTGGTCGCACAGTTTTCCAAACCATGGGCTAACTGTGCGGGGTATCCTTACTCATAGAACAATCCACATAGTTCCTAGGAAGCTTGACATCATTTGAAAAATCATGTGAAGACCATGAAAAACTACGATGTCTGTATGACAACACCCTCACCATGGGAGCCATAGGGTTACTGCTAACAGTGCGGGTACATCATGCAATACTCAAAAAACCTCACAACTCTAAATTTCCATCCTGAAAATTACTGGGACTCAAGGTGACCCAAGATAAGATAAAGCATCTCAAATTAAACATTATTGTGACATGTGGGTATCATAATTCCCCCCCCCCCACCATACCACTTTCTTCCCCCCAAAAGTACATGGTCCAAAAAATAAGAGACCAACATCGAAAGATCCAAAGAAGGCCAAACTCAAAAGAACCACTCAACCCAATCCAACCTCAAAATAAAACACCCAAGATCCTAAAAATAATTGAATCAATTATCTATAAATATTCCCAGACGTCTTCAAGCACAACCAAAAAATGAACCTTAAACCAAAATTCCTAAGAAGCAAGGAAGACCTAACATGGTTTCCCCACAATTTGGAATTCCTCTAACATGGTGACACCAAAGGAAACCATTGAGAGACGCATCCTCAAAATAGCTGAATAACCATGAGAGAAAATCACCCTTAAACCACAAGCACTTCCAAACCAAAATAAGGAAGAACAAACCACAAACAGCCTCAAAGAAGCGACATGAGCTTTAACGTCGGGCCATAACACACATGGATAACCTAGGGTCACAATCTGAATCACCCTCACACAATGAATCCATATTATCCCATGCCAAACACTAGCCATTGCATAATCTCAACTGGTGAAACCCCCACCCTAGTTATCCAATCATGCGCCAAGACTTTTCCTCACTTCCAACCAATGAGAATATCAAAAGATCAACATAACCAAGCATCACAAACTGTAACTCTCAAAAGAGAGACATTAAAAGAATGAGGTACAAAAAAACCAACTCTCATAACCATCCAAAAAAAGAACAAGGAATGCCAAAAAAGAGACATTCAAAGTCATCCACAAGGGATATCCCACAAAAGACCCATTCACTAGATTCCAAAACATCTATAATGAAGGGTCACAAAACAAGCCAATATCCACAAAAAATTAGTCTCGAAACCTATTTTGAAAACCCCACTTACAAAACTTATAAAGATGGCCCAAATTACCATGAGGAAAAACCTTGGAGCTTTAAAACATAAAGATTTAGAGTGCCCTGGATCCCCAAACTAGAAGCAGATGAGAGACCCCTTCTTCCTTTGGGAACACTAGAGTTATAAGAAGGATGACTGTAGCACCCCTAGTTTCAAGTAAGTAACCCTTTATTTATGTATTTTAAGTATGTAAAGTAATTGGGTTAAGTTTGTGAGGGTTTGGAGTATTTTTAGAAAGTTTTTTAGGCTTTTCTTGAGGTGCATAGTTTGAACACGGTTGGTAAAAACCATGCAAAGTTAAACAATGGGATCTGGGTAGGCATGTAGTTTGACCACCCATGAGTAACCATGCATTCTATGGGCAGATGGAAAAGCACAGTTGGTGCACAGTTTGTCTAATCATGCAAGCCAACCCTGTAAAGTGTGTTTTTGGGCAGTGGTTGGTGCACATTTTTCCTGTGTGCCTAAACTATGCACCGTTAAAAACAAGATCCAAAAATTGTGGATCTAATTTGGATTTGCCCCTAAACCTCTCATTTTCCCCCTAAATAGACCCTAAATCGATTTCTTCTCCTCCCAAAGGTTGTAGAGACATCTCCTCTTGATCCAGGAGTAATCTGTTGGTGATTCTTTGTGTGTTGGAGGCCCACATTCCTTGGTAAGTGCATATTCTTGTTGGTTTACCTTAGTTTTCTTCTTCTTCCCTATCTTGGATTCTTGGATATAATTCATTGGGGATATATCCATGGGGTGCGATGCCAATCATGATGAGATATGGCTGTTTTGATGTTAGGGAACAAGATCTAAGGCAAATTTTTTGGAGTTTCAATCCAGTTTTGTTGAAGAATTTGTGTCGTTCTTTGTTTCGCCTAAGTTTGTGAGGTGTGTGGCTTCACTCTTGACTCCTATTATTATAACTTTAAGGCTTGGTTTCAAATTGTTTTAATTGCTTGAAATTGATGTGCAAAGCTTGGTAGAAACCCTCTTTAATGATGGTTTGGAAAATTGTGGAAATTGGTTGTTGTGAAAAGTGCTTTGTTTCATGGTTTTAAAATGATGTTTTAAATTATGGATGGGTTTTGATTCATGGAAAGGGTTTGATAGAAAGGTTATAAATAAAAGAAATGTTTTATTTAAATGGTTTGAAATGATTGGTTTCACATAGATTTTGGCTTATTTGGTTGGCGTGTGTTCATTTTCATTAACACAACCTTGTGGAAGGGGTGTGTGCCATTAGGGGACTTGTTATATAATTACCTTGTGACGACTTGATATATCAATGAAAAACCACTCATGAGTATGGAACTATCACTTGGGCATACATGTGTGGTTATGTGGAAGTGTGGATCCAAGTAATGGATTGAGAAATGGTTTAAAGTAATTGTTTGGTTTCTTTCCTTGGAAATGGTTTTGGTTTGGAAAACTGTTTTGGTATGAAAATTATTTTGTTTATAAATGGGTTGGATTTGATATAAACTATTTTAAAGTGTTTTATATAAATTATTTTATATAAATGTGCTAACATTTTCTATCCTAGTGGTGTGAGTAGGGAAGTCATTTGAGAAAATTATACCGAATCTTCGATTTCCTCGGAACACTAGCAAAGTTGAAAATCATGTTAGAAACGTACATGCTAGAGGATCTTGCACACCCGTGGTGATATTTAGAAGTTCAGGCTACATTAGACAAAGGCATTTCATGAGAGGATTTTGAAGATTTTTTAAACAAAAAATTTTATCCTCACATGTTCAGGATTGCTCAAACGATAGAATTCTCCAGCTTAATGCAAAAGAATATCTCAATAATAAAGTACACAACTAAATTCATGAATTTAGTCCACTTTGCACCTAAAGTTGCTTCTAGTGCATCCTTGAAAGAACACATTTTTGAATCAGGGCTGAGGTTAGATATTCTCTCGAAGATTTTTGTGCTTTATATAATGGATTATACAGAGATTTTTAATAGAGATGGTGGAAAAGAGAGACATATCAGGAACTACAGGGGGACAAATCATGTTGATACCTATAGGAAATGGTAGGAAATCTAACACTGGGAATAAGAAAGAGAGTGACACTTATCTCCAAGGTAGTGGGATGACTCAACACCAGATGACTGGATCAGTAAATCTTCCTCCAAAACCAAAGGTCAAGCCTGAATGTTTTCAGTGTGCATCTTTTGATCACATGAAGTGAGATTGTACGAAAACACCTAGATTATTCCATAATTACAATCAGATGGGGGCATTTTTAGTGTTATTGTCACAGTCATCCATGATCAAATGTTTGAGATACATCTCATGGTTCGCAGAAGTTGTATGCTTCAATGGGATAAGTATAATAGAATAATTCTCATTAGCATAATCAAGCTAGACATGATGATTCTAGGAATACCATGACTCCACAGGAAGTGCAATCTCAACAGGGTAATAAAGGACAAAGTGAAACAAGTAAGCAATTGTATGGAGCTGAGCAAGTTATTGTGGATGATCAATCAAGACTATCGACGGTGAGAGGTATGATTCTTCTAAATTATACCCTTATGCAATCTTTGTTTGATACAAGATCATCTCATTCATTTATTACTTCTCGTACTATTGATCTTCTGGGTTTTCATGTTGATATGATGTATTTTGTTTTGAAACTTAAAACCCCTCTTGGAAAAATAGAATATAGAGCCTTTATGTTCAGAGCATGTTCTATAACTGTTGGTGGAGTTGAGTTAATATGATATTTCTCTGTACTTGAGATGGATGTCTATGACATAGTCCTGGGTATGGATTGGTTGACAGTGTTCAAATATCACATTGACTGTTATACCCAAACAGATAGTTTTACAATGGATAATGGTATCGAGCATATCCTTAGAGGAGACTAAAATGTAAAGGCATGTGCAACAATCTTGTTGGAACCAACAGCTGGAATGATATCATACCAGTTGGAAACATTGACCTTGGCATCAATGAATGAGATTGGGGATACCAGTTTTCCAATAGTTGATCTATTTCTGGGTGTTTTTCTAGACAATTTCTTAGGGCTACACCCACAAGAGAAGTAGATTTTACGATCAATCTATTAACATGGACCATTTCTATCTCACTTCTATCTTATCAGATGCCACCGAAAAAATTAAAGGAATTAAAAGTGTAGTTGGAAGAGATGAAATGAAAAGGGTTTATTTGGGCTAGCACATCTCTATGGGTAGCATCGGTTTTGTTCATGAAAAAGGTGGATGGAACTCTCCAGATCTGTGTGGATTATCATAAGCTTAATCAAGTTACAATAAATAATCACTATCCACTTATATGCATTGATGATATGATCGATCAATTGAGGGGAGACCAGTGGTTCTTTAAAATTGACTTGCAATTAGGATATCACCAATTACGGGTTCAGAAGGAGGATATTCCAAAGACAACTTTCAAGAGTATAGATGTCCATTACGAGTATGTGGTTATGCCTTTAGGTCTTACAAATGCACCAAAAGTCTTTATGGATTTGATGGATCATATATTTCAAAGGTATCTGTATTCTTTTGTGGTGGTGTTTGTGGATGACATATTAGTGTATTCAAGGACAATGGATGAACATGAGAAACACTTATTGATGATGTTGGGTATATTGCAAGATCATCGTTTGTATGCCAAATTATCAAAGTGTGATTTTTGGATACAAGAGGTACGTTTCCTTGGCCATGTGATCTCTAAAAGTGGTGTTTCTATGGATCCAGAAAAGATAGAGGTTGTGATATATTGGTAACCACCAAAGAATGTCTTTGAGATATGTAGTTTCCTTGGCTTAGCTGGTTATTATAGACATTTTGTTTGTAACTTTTCATGACTAGCTTCACCATTAATATCTTTAACATGGAAAGTTGTTCCATTTCAATGGAATGTGGAATGTTAGAAATCTTTTCAAGAGCTTAAGGTTCCCCTTATATCAGTACCACTCTTGATTTTCCCAGAATCAGGACATGAGTTTATTGTGTATTATGACGCTTCAGGATTTGGGTTGGGATGTGTTCTCTTGAAGGGAGATCATGTTGTTGCTTATGGATCACAAAATTTATAGTTTCATGAGAAGACCTACCCAACACACGATTTGGAGTTAGAGGCTATAGTCCATTCTTTGAAGACTTGATGTAATAACCTATTTGGTGAGAAATTTATGGCATTTACGAATCATAAGAGCTTGAAACACATTTTCTCACAAAGGTATTTGAATCTGAGACAAATAATGTGGATGCAGTATCTCCAAATGTTTGTCTTTGACTAGATGTATACACCAGGTAAAGGCAATTCCATGGCGGATGCATTAAGCAGGAATTCATATAATTAGTTGGTGAAAGAGGCTTCAAATCAATGACAGCTGATGTCAATGATAACTAACATGCACTTGGATTGTGAAGACTAAGGTGGCATTGTGGTTTTATTTCTGGTTTATTTGTTTACTGATTTGGAGGAGATGGTTAAAGAGGCATAAACATTCGATTCAGAATGTGTTGCTATGAGTTCAAAACTCAATAGTGGTAATACCATTGAGGGATAGAAGTTGGATGAGATTTCAGTTTTGTAGTTTAGAGATTGGATGGTCGTACCTATGACATGCCAGGAACAACTTCTTCATGCCTACCACTATTCGAGATGATCTATTCATCCTGGAATACAAAATATGTATAAGTGATAGCCCTGTGGGCATCATTAATTCCTGTAGGGTTACCAACTTTAGAAATTTAAAACAATAATCAAACAAAGCACTAAACTATAGGGTAATATAGGAATTGTAAATCTGAGTTCGAACCAACATAGATTGGGTTGTAGAAATTATTAATTTAATAAAATAAACTAAAAATGTTTTTTGAAAGAAACCTAAAATAATTGATTGAAAGAAGAGATTATGAATGATTTGGATTTTAATAAAATAATAATAACATGTTCGGAAAATTTAAATATGGGTTCATGATTGATTAAGGTATAGAATAATGGGAAAGTAATCATAGGTGTCAGAACCGAATAAGTTGAATCCAATAGTCATGATAGACAACCCCAAAATCACCGATGTTACCTTTTTCACAATGTTCATGTTACTTTAAGTATTTGTTGACTTGGTAAATTATAACCATATTTAAACATAGAAAATAATCCATCTAATAATCATGGTGTGAATCATTCTCTAGTCAATGCTTTGAAATTATCATTCCCTCACTGATCATGCAATGGTCATGAATGATAGAGCAAAAAAGATATTTGAGAAATCATGGTTGAGGAAAAAGACCCAAATGAATTGTATTCAAAAATAAAATACCTTATTACAATCAATCCCCTGTCATTACAATTTCTTTGTACAAGGTCTACCCCCTCATGCTTTCCCTGAGGGGGTAGGGAAATAAAGATCCTATTTGATGCATCCCAACAATAGCGGTCCTTGATCTTAGTGATGGAAGCTCCAAATGAATTTGATTGAGTGGAGACTTTACCTCTATTTATATATCCCCTTGGTGATCATGGAATAATGAAGGACATTAAGGATTGGTCCAAATGTGGTACGGGTCGGGTCCCAGGTGTTAAAATTTATCAAAAACTGAAGATACCAAATCTAATCTTTTTAATTCCATCCTGAACTTTTGGACGATGTGTAAAGATTACATGTCTTGTAATCTTTTAATTTTCATTGCAGGAGAAGGAATCATGATTTTCAACATAACTCTTCCAAAATTTATCTTGAAAAAACTCACATCGTTTAAATGGAATACACGACGTGTAAATGTCCTGCTCCAGTTTTCCAGCCACGCTACATCCTCAAAAATTTTATGTCATGCCGCTTCGCTTAGCTCATGGTGCGAAGTGTCTTTTAGCTCCAAAATTGACCTATTTCATTTATTTTTTCAAATATTTATTGTTCCTTCCATAAAACCCCAAAAAGATCAAATCTTCCAACATTTAGAAAGAATAATCAATTAAATACGTAAATAAATATATTAAAATACAATAAAATACATGCATGAAATACAATCATCAATAAGGTGTTGAAAGCACAATTTTGGTGGGTTGTCATGAAAAGAAAGGTGGCTGAGTTGGTTATGAGATGTCTCACCTATCAGCAGGTTAAGGTAGAGCACCAAAGGCCAGCGGGTATGTTGCTGTCTTTACCTATTCTTGTTTGGAAATGGGAGTAGATATCGATTGATTTTGTGATAGGTCTCCCAAGAACAATTCAAAAACATGATTCCATATGGGTGATAGTGGATCATCTCACAAATTCAGCCCATTTCATCCCTATTCATGAATATCATACGGTAGAGTCTATATATGAGAAGTGGTAAAGAGGAATGACATACCAGTTTCGATAGTATCAAACAAAGATCCAAGGTTTATGTCGTGTTGCTAGAAATCCTTATAGTAAGCCCTTGGGACTTAATTAACGATGGGTGCAGCGTATCATCCTTAGACGGATGAGAAATTCGAAAGGATGATAAAAACATTGGAAGACATGCTTAGGGCTTGTGTAATGGATTTTGGTGGCTCATGGGAGGAGCACATATCGTTATTGGAGTTCTCGTATAATAGTTATCAGGCCTCGATATATATATATAGATCCTTTTGAATCATTTTATTAGAGTCCATGTCATTCCCCACTTTTTTGGGTGGAAACATGTGAGACTTCACTGGTTGGACCAAGCCTTGTGCAAGATACAATGAAGAAGATTCAGTTGGTTAGGAAGATAATGAAGACAACTCAGAGTCATCAGAAATCATATGGGGATCATCATTGATGTTCATTGCCATTTGAGGTGAGTGATCATGTGTTTCTGAGAATCTCTCCAGGGCTTGGGAATCATCATTTTGGAAACAGGGCAAGTTATCTCCTCAATACATAGACCCTTTGATATACTTGAACTAGTTGGTGAGGTGGCATATTGGTTGGTTTTCCACCATGGTTAAGTTCAGTGAACAATGTGTTTCATGTATCTCAATTGAAGAAGTATCAACCTAATCCTGACCATGTGATTCGATGGGATCACATCGACCTAGAGCCGGATGCTTCGTTGGTTCATATGTAGGTACAAATTGTGAATAGGAAAGAGAATGTATTTCATGGGAAAAACACCAGTCTAGTGCAGGTTTTGTGGAAACATGGTTGGATTCAAAAAGAAACATGGAAACAAGAAAAGGAAATGGTCGAGCAATGACCCGAACTCTTCTAGGGAAATGGTGGCAATTTACTTTTTGAGGATGGAAAAGTCAATGCTGATGAGAATGTATCACCCTTGGTTTCAATTAATTAACTCGTTATTGATGTATTTTAAGTATGTAAAGTAATTGGGTTATGTTTGTGAGGGTTTGGAGTGGAAAGTTTTTAAGGCTTTTCTAGAGGTTCATGGTTTGAGCATGATTAGTAGAAACCTTGCAACACCTCCAGAAAACGATGAAAAATGAAACACTGGCCTTTGGGAAGATGCACAATTAGGCGCACAGTTTGGCCAAACCGTGTGGCCACCCAAGAGTAACCGTACTTTCTATAGATAGAGGAAAAAACATAGTTGGTGCACAATTTGTCTAATCGTGTGGGGAAACCATGCGAGGGGTGTTTTTGGGCAATGGCTGGTGCATGGTTTGCCTAATCCATTGGCATACCCATTACTTGGTTCTTAGAGTTCTAGGAAGGCTGATTGTAGCACCCCTAATTTCAAGTAACTCTTTATTTATGTATTTTAAGTATGTAAAGTAATTGGGTTAAGTTTGGGAGGGTTTGGAGTATTTTTGGAAAAATTTTGATGTTTTTCTGAAGGTGCACAGTTTGAGCACGATTAGTAGAAACCGTGCTAAGTGAAACAGTGGGATCTGGGTTGGCGTATGACTTGTCCACCCAGGAGTAACCGTGCATGCTATGGACCGATGGAAAAGCACGATTAGTGCAGGGTTTGTCTAACCATGTGAAGGGTGTTTTTGGGCAGTGGTTGGTGCACATTTTGCCTAACTGTGTGCCTAAACCATGCATCGTTAAAAAAAGATCCAAAAATTGTGGATATAATTTTTTATTTGCCTATAAACATATCATTTCCCCCCTAAACATACCCTAACTCGATTTCTCCTCCTCCCAAAGGTTGTGGAGTCATTTCCTCTTGATCCGAAAGTAATCCATTGGTGATTCTTCGTGCGTTGGATGCCCACATTCCATGGTAAGTGCCTATTCTTATTGGTTTACCTTATTTTTCTTCTTCTTCCCTATCTTGGATTCTTGGATCTAATTTTCTGGGGATATATCCATGGAGTTTGATGCCAATCATGATGATATATGAATATGTTGATGTTAGGGAATAAGATCTAGGGTAGGGTTTTGAATTTTCAATCCGGTTTTGTTGAAGAATTTTTTCTGTTCTTTGTTTCACCTAAGTTTGTGAGGTAAGTGGCTTCACTCTCGACTCCTATTATTATAAATTGAAGTCTTGGTTTCAAATTGTTTGAATTTCTTAAAATTTATTTTGAAATTGATGTGAAAAAATTGGCAGAAACCCTCTTTAGTGATGGTTTGGAAAATTGTGGAAATTTGTTGTTGTGTAAAGTGCTTTGCTTCATGATTTTAAAAATATGTTTTAAAATATGTATTGGTTTTGATTTATGGAAACGGTTTGATAGAAATGTTTTCAATAAAAGAAATATTTTATTGAAATGACTTGAAATGATTGGTTTGACATGGATTTTGGATTACTTGGTTAACGTGTGTTCATTTTCATTAATGTGACCCTGTGGAAGGGGCATGTTCCATTGGGGCACTTGGTATATGGTTACCATGTGATGACTTGGTAGATCGAAAAGAGACCTCTCATGAGTATGAAATTGTCACTTGGTCATGCATGTGTGGTTGTGTAGAAGTTTGAAACCAAGTAGTGGGTATTCCAATGGACTGACAAATGGTTTAAAATAATTGTTTGGTTGCTTTCATTGGAAATGATTTTGGTTTCAAAAACTGTTTTTGGTATGAATTTTTTTTCTTATAAATGGTTTGGAATTGATATAAACTATTTTAAAGTGTTTTATATAAATTGTTTTATAGAAATGTGCTTACATGTTCTATCCTAGTGGTGTGAGTAGGGAAGTAATTTGGGGAAATCCTAATGAGTTTTATACTCACCTCCTATTTGGGAACTTTAGTATGTTTGCAGTTATTGTTTATCGAGACACAGATAAATGAAAGGTATCTCATTTCTTTAATGATTCATCATGACACCTTGGGCATGGATTGTGGAGTTGGGTCTTGGAGAATATTGGGAGCAGTGGAGTTATGTCATTGGAGTCTTTGAGCTTTGTTGGTTTTGTATTCCAATTTATTCTATGATATGGTCCTTGGTTATGGTTGGTATTCTTGTCAGTTTGATATTGCTTTGAGTTGTATTAATATTTTCTCATATATCATATAGTGGATTTTTGGTTTTTATATTCTTGGTTTAGTTATTTTATTTTCAAAGGTAAAATCATCCCCCAATTACTAATGAATCCCTTACATTTATTGCCAGACTTTGGTGTCTTAGGGATGTCACATAAGGACCAGTAACATCTTACTGCCTTCTCAATCCAATGAGGATGGGAGGGATGTTACATTAACCCTTATCTCTCTACATTTCGAACACTAGATTGTCCCACTTCCACTCCACACCTTCCAGGCTACCCTCATTTCCATCCAACAAAACCGCAACATCACCCAACAATGGTTGCCTAGACTGGTCAGTTTCCACCCGATGGATTCCTTGACAAACTCTAAAAAGGATTTCAAGCCATGTATAAGCACATATAAAGCAAAATATAATCAAATAATACCTTTAAGGAAACAAGATTTCTTAGAGTTATTAACAACCAGATCCAAAGAGAAAACAACCAACTTTAAGAAGTGGTCGATGTGCTCCTTCACTGATTGCACGCCTTGATGAAGGCTCACAAGTTCAAGAGCTCTCTCTACATTCACAACCTATGGAAAGAACCATCGGATAAACACCATATTGAAAAAAAATCCAAAGATATACCTTCATACAGTTGAGAAGGTACTATCAAATCCTACCACACTCAGCTAGATCTAATAAACAGGCTCACCATAGCTCTCATCGGTGAAGTCTGGTGTTTTGAGAGATTTAAGGATCACCTTGACCCTTTCTAACAACTCGTGATGCTGATTCAAGAAGTTTGTAATGGGGTTTGAGTGAAAGGAAGGTTTCAGGTCCATCACACTATTCAGAGTCTGGGAAGATCATGGAACTAAAGGAACTTCTTCCAAGAAACAGGAGGATTCACCAAGAGGATCATCCATAAAGACAATATTTCTACTTCTCCTTTTTACCATTTCTTGGTGTCTTCATCTACAGACTTACGGGACATGTCGTTTCTGGAGATATGGTTCCAGGGGACTACAGACAGAGGCCCTGAGAGAGTGGCGAGGACCATCATCCTTAGTGTTGAGTGTTGGTGTCTATGGAAGGCTCACAATAAGGTGATATTTGAGGGGTCACTATTCACAGGTTGGTGCATCATTATGAGAACCAGGATTCTGGTGATTGATATGGTCACCCTTTTTGACAACTGGCGCGACACCCCCTCCATGCAGTTCCTACATAGCCGACCTTCCTCTTCCCCGACCATCCCTCCATTGGACGGAGTGCAGGGTCGTTGGATTAAGTGGTCTCCTCTAACTGAAGGTTTGAAGTTAAATACGGATGGTTCATGTATCATGAGGTATATGCAGGGAGGTGGAGTGGTTCATAATCTAGGAGGGATTGTGTTCCTGGCCTTCACAGCACACTATGGCGATGGCAGTGCTCTTTAGGAAGTGGCTAATGCAGTTCTCACTGGGCTCAAGTTATGCAAACAGAAAAACATTGCACTATCTGAGGTGGAAACAGACTCAATTATTATTTATGACTCTTTGATGGGGAGAGATTCTAATCGTCGGACAGTGGCATACACTACCAGGAAGTGAAAACTACTCCTTGACAGTAGGATTCTGATCACTCACACATGGAGAGAGGGAAACAAGGCTGTGTATAATCTTGCATCAATGGGTGTCCCGAGGTCTAAAGAGATTTGTCTCCCTAATGCGGCCTCCCTCAAAGCGGAGGGGATTAACCTGATTCAAGGCGACGCCCTCAGGATTCATTACTTCAGACACCCCCTAATTCAGGGCCGCTATGCCTCCCCCCTTCTTGTTTTGTTTCTCGTTTTTGCTTGCTTTTTGTACCTTCTTTTTGAATAAAAATATAAAGATGATGATGATGATAAATCACCACAATAAAACACATAAACTCCACACTAAGAGAAGAAACTTTCCTTTTAAAATCACCCACTTCCCACATGGGATTTTGAAAACACACTCCACCAAGGAATACGTTTGGAAAAAAAGTAACATCCCTTTTTGAAAACAAAGAAACCTTGGTGGAACACACATCACCAAAATAAGGTATATCATAAAACTCATGTTTTCCAAATTCAACATTTTCAACACCCCCCCCCCCTTTAAAAAACCAAAGAATCTTCAAAATTTTATTTTAAAATCAATCACCTTTGGGAATACCCCAAAGAAATTTTTTAAAACATCTCTCTTTTTCCTTTTAAAGAGCTTTCCAAATTACCATAGTGGAAAAAAACATTATAAAACATTTCATGAAATGTAAGTGAATTTTATTTCTCTTAAACAACCTGTGAAAACCAAATTTTTAAATTAGGCATTTTACAACCCCCCATTTCCCAAAAATAAATATTTTATTTTAAGAATCATTAAAGAACCACACAATCATCAAACAAATTTCATCAAGACCACTTTCAAATAGCATCAAAACCTTCCTCAATTCACTTAAAACATGTAAGAATCACTTTAGTAGAAGAAATCTAGAATTGAGAGTAGTCAAAACAACTCAATCGAGGAATAAATAGGGTTGTGCGTTTTTTGGATGCACAAGTTAGGAAATCATGAACCGACCATGCAACCTTCTTTTTGAAGGTGATAAATCTAAACTATATGGGAACCACATGGTTGGACAGATTGTGCGAGCAAACTATGCTACTCAAGTTCTCCACCATTTTTTACTTCAAAACAAAAGAACAACCCCCAAAACCACTTACATACTCATAGGGGATCAAAACTCATTCTGTATCAAAATAAAACAATAAAAATAAAAAACAACCTCAAATTCAAGATCAAAACCCAAACCACCCATAGTAACCCAAGGTTCAGGGTGAGAAAGGGTTCATGATGTTTTCCCTGCACTACCTCTCAAGTTCCTATAATATTCCTAATTCCCCATTCTATCCTGACATCCCCAAATAATAAGAGGGATACTCAAGAAACCTATGATCCCATTAAAGAACCTATGTTTTGATACCATTTTTTAATGAACTAGTCCAGATTTCCCTCTAATCTTGCTCCCAACCCAGTCCGTCACATGATCCAAAGGGCATTCCCGATCCCCATAGGCTAACAACTAGTGCCTGAGCATCACAAGAAGAACCTTTGGGAATGATTTCACCCTAAAATCAAAGTTAAACAATAGTGGAACATTTAACAAGTTATGATATGGGATTTACTTACGTTGGATATTTATGTAACATCAAGCATATATATATTAAAAAACTCATTAAAAGGAAAGTGAAATGGTTCATAACCAATAAAACTGATTCAACCCAATTTCATAGACATAATGAATCATCCATAAGGAAACAATACAACATGGAATAATTAGGTACACAAAAATAACTGAAATAAACTATAAAGGAGGCCATTATGGAAAATACAAAAAAAAAAACAAACTCAATAAACTTGAGCCAAGCTTGAAGCCACCTCGATTCAGCCTCTAGTGTCTCACCACCTCCCAAATCACCCAACGATGAACTCAAAAATATAACCTAAGTCCAGTTGAAACCTAGAACCTATAATATATAGGTGTGATCTAAACAACCCAGTTCAAGACTATGCAGTTCATTTTGTAAGGCAATTCATAAATGATAGTTTGAAAAAATAACTAAAAAGAAGTCCTTTCAAACATAATCTCATGGAAAACCAAAATCAAATCCATAAAATCTTAAAAAAAAACATTCCATTTTGTTTTCTTAAAATGAAAAAACAAACTTTGAAAACATTTCACTGTCCTAATACAACTTATAACCAAAACACCCATTTTGAAATCCACTTAAAAAATGAACATAAGAGTCTTTAAAATTAAAATAGGGTTTTCAAACATATTTGAAAACCATTTAAAATGAAATGAACCAAACATAACGATTCAATCATACACAAATTGGGCACCAAAAGTCCAAATATAGGTAATTAAGATATACAAGATGATGGTTCCACCACAATATAATCAGGGAACCGATACAATCAAGCACAAGATGACCACCCCTATATAAACCACCAATAAATAAATGAGTGTGTCATGTTCTCTACCCTAGAAAGCTAATGTGAGACTCATCTAACTTTATCAATTTCCCACAGACCAACAACCAACACATGTTGAATCCAAACCAAAAACCATCCTACTATCCCACATAAGCCTCATTACAAACGGAACCCCCTCTCACCCCTAGTTCCTAGCATGACTGAAGGGACACTAGTAGTGTGTGAACCAACTAGTGTAACATAATAATATACCTCCCACTTAGTACCCAATTTCCCACAGACAATATAAAAGTTAGGTTAGTCAACTTGTAATCCAAGATCAACACATAAAGAATAATCAAGAACTCTCCCTCACCTCCATCACCATCATATAGAACAACCCCTTTTATACAACATACATACATGGAATAAAGAAATAAAATTCCCTAAAAAGGCACAAAAAAGAATCACATTGTTCTAAATAACCCACATAATAGAAAACAATCACTGAGGGGCGATCAATAGGGTCTCACAAGCTTTAAAAAATACTCTTTATAAAGTGCCAACTGAGCTTTTATCATAAAACATGGCTTATAATTCTAACTCATTTCTATTTCATAAAACACCACTTCAAACATCCTTTAGAAATCCATTGAAACTACAAACACCATTTTCATTTCAAATAAACCCTTTAAAAAAGGGTCTTTCCCTTTGAAACCCAAAAAAGGGAAATGGACCTCTATTTCTATCAAATACATTTTAAAGAGTCGTTAAGGAATTTTCACAAGTCATAAAAGACACTCATTTAAATAATCATTTGAAATCCGTCAAATAAATCCCTTTTAAATCATTTTGAGGCCAACACCACATTATAAAATAAGTCTATCTTTAAAACACAGTTTTCACTCTTTGAAAACCAAAAATAGAATCAAAATCCTACACTCATAAACAAAATTGTTTAAAAAATCCTCTGTAATAGCTCAACCTAAACCACCTAGTCTTCTCTAGAGAGCCACACGACCTCAAGTGTGCCTACTCATATGAAAGAGGCTTCCGACTAGCAGAAAGGGTCTGAATGCCACCAATGGGGATACTATACCCCCGGTAATCATAACCATACACAAAAAATATAATTACAATATAAAACAACTCAGAGTATCAAGGTGGAAGAATAAGCATCATAATTTAATATCAAATGGCATGTATTTCATGCAAATAAATAAATGGGATCCCATTGTGACAAGACAAATTGGAGTATAAATATGCATGTAGATAATAAGAAAAATGTTATAGAAATCCTCCAAAGTCTATCCTGATACCGCTACCAGCTCCATGCTCAATCATCTATCTACCATGGGTCCCCTTCCCTTTCCTTGATCCCTAATCATAAATTATATATGCACATCGAGACACCCATGCAGAGTGTAAGTAATAAAACCCATTGGTACACCACCGGTGCATCCTTAACAAGCATGCACAAGTGTAGTAGGTGTATTCCATGATATAAGTAAATGCACATGAAATCATAAAAAATAATATATCAATCATTCATGTGACAACCAAGCCACCATGATCCCAAACCATACCACTTAGGATCCATGCTTAAAGTATAATCAAAGATGTTGGGAGTGATCAAGAAATATCCACAAGTTTATGAACACATTACTTGGAATCCACAAGACATCAAGTTTCAGGTCGGGCCGCAAGGCCGACTAGTGAACATATTACTCGGAATCCTCATGGCATCATGTTGGATCGGGCCACAAGATTGTCTTGCCCCTACCATGTGTATGGGTTTATCATCATCATCGTTACTTTTCATGCACACTCCCCCTCTAAGGGATAACCATACCATGCTGGTCCACCTATTCTAAGTACCAAATATAATATCTCTAAAGCAATACTAAATACAAAAAAAAAGGTAGAGCATAATAAGGAAGAGAATAATATTTCATTCCGAGAAGTTAGTTGCAACATATAAAAATATGTGATCAACATCAAGCATGGTAATAAGCTATACTAGAAATACTCATGGAATCAAACATCATAAACTATTCTCATGGGCTACACACACACCCACATGCAATCACTATCAAGCATGGTAAATCAAACAACACCAAAAAAATAATCATATAAAGAAAAAAAGAGTGTACAAGGCCCCCAAATGGTAAGGAACTTCCTAGATCAAGGTTTTTGATGTCAACATGAAGGTTCTTCAAGAGTTTCGTCACCAGAACCATGTTTTCACACCAATTTGAACACACTTTCACACCAAGAACTCTTAGAATCAATTCCAAATAAAATAACATGGGTTCTAGAGCACGAATCAAGAAAGAACACGCCAAGGGGTATAACATCACATACCTAATGTCATTTACCAAAAACGGTGAACATTAAGTTTGGTTGAAGAAAGTATAAAATTATTACTCTTGGACAACGAAAAGAGAAGACAAGAGTTGGGTCTCCACAAATCTGAATCAACAAGAAAAACCTCCATATTCAAGGTTTGATCTTATAGCAATGCTGAGCAGAGATATTCAAGGAGAATTGAGGTTATCCAAGGAGAAGTCATCAATGCAAGATGGATCAACCACACACCCTAGGTTTGTTTATAAGTTTTCTAGAATTCATCAAATTGGAGGAATCATCAAGGACAATGGGGATGATTCAATTAATATGGGTTTGAATCGAGTTAAAATCAAATTAAAGACCCCACATTAATTCCACACATGTTTCCCCTTTGATATAATCAAGATATGAGAAGAGTAATAACGGTTTTGACCATTTCAAAGCTAGTCGACCATCACCACACTCTCCACCATGGCTTGGCCTTGGTTGTGATGCTCCTGGTCACCCGACCTAAAATAGAATCCCCCATGGGTGTGGGTTAAGGCCCATGCCATTTTATCTCACTACACTCTCCAAAACATGCATAGTGAGGTTGCCCAGGATGTGGCTAGTAACAACCCTCCTCAAGCACCATAGCTTGGACATGGCTTGTCCAAGCCATTTTCTCATAGTATATTTTTCACTGAGGAACACACCAAAACCACCACGACTTGGACCAGGCTGTGGTGTTTCCCATTTTTGAAGAAAAACACTATAAGTCACTTTTAAGCCTCCAAAATGTCACAGGCTGAGCGTCTCAGCACAGCAGTTCGCCAGTGCGGCACCCCAACCCCCTCCAAGGCGGGTGAGGTTCAGCCGTCCAGCTCTTCATATGTGAGGTTCACTGGTTTTGTCCTGCCATGGACTCATCAGGAGAGTGGCCCCAACTCCCAACTAGTGGTGTCAAGGTTGACACGCACCATCCTCCTCTTTGTCGGGGCGACTCCCATCTCTTAGATAGGGACTAACTAGATGAACCACAGCTTTGATGTTCTTGCTAGTGTGGGATAGGACCCCCATGATTGGGTCGTGACATTCTCCCACCGCCATTCCATGTACGCCATCGTGCATGCAGGATCGTGGCCTTCTGTGTGTCCGCGACTGCTTCCAACTAACTGGCTACCAAGCATGGCCTCAGGGGATGCTTCTTCCTTGTCGTTGGCATCAATGATCCACCCACTCTCTGGGTCGCAAACCACCGTGGTCCACCCTCTCTCTCAGGGTTGAAAACCACCTCCACGAGACCCACCCTTCATAGTGGCGTCTCTGCCTCGGACATCTCGCAAGCGCGACCTTCTGTGTCGTGTCACCTCCGCATGACACCCCGGGACTCCGCTCCCACCAACAAGGTCCGTCCGGCAGCATTCCACAACACCAAGAGGCACATTTCCTCTGATACCACTTGTCACGGGCTGAGCGTCTCAGCACAACAGTTCGCCCGTGCGGCACCCCAACCCCCTCCAAGGCGGGCGAGGTTCATCCATCCAGCTCTTCATATGTGAGGTTCACCTGGTTTCGTCCTGCCATGGACTCATCAGGAGAGTGCCCCCAACTCCCAACCAGTGGTGTCAAGGTTGACACGCACCATCCTCCTCTTTGTCGGGGCGACTCCCATCTCTTAGATAGAGACTAACCAGATGAACCACAGCTTTGATGTTCTTGCTGGTGTGGGACAGGACCCCCATGATTGGGTCGTGACAAAAAGCTACTCTAAGCTCACAAGGTTCCACCCAATCATTGACCAACTAAAAAACATGAATGAGAAGAAGAGAAAAAATAATTTTAATATTAGGAACAAAATTTTTGAGTCTTTTCAATCTCTCCCTTTAGGGATTCTCATCCTTGAGAAGCATATCTAGTAGTCTTTCTCGATCAACTTAGGCCACTGAGATTGAATATATAAATAATGTTCCTATATTTCCTCATGGATCCTTCTATACTTTCACAAGACATGAACAAGTGTACCATCTTCTTCTGCAACACCTTTTTTCGTTGATTAACAATCCACATCGGGAACTCCACAAAATCTTCATATGGTTTCAACTCAATGTCATTGTAGTCAATCATATGCACAAGATTGAGAATTTACCTCTAAATATGAGAAACATGGAAGACATCACAGAAGCCTTAATAACATGGAGGTTGGTTCAGTCAATATTCCATGGCCCCTATGTGCTTGATGATCTCAAATGTTCCAAAAAATGTTGTAGTTATCTTTCCCTTCTCCTGAAGATGTCGATTCCCCAACTGAGGAGTCACATGTAAGAAAACCTATTTTCCAACAAAGAACTCCAATAGTATCCTCCTACGATAAATATATGATCTCTTTCCTCTTTGATTGGTGGCCAAAATCTTTCAGATCAACTGCACTCTATCTTAAGTCTCCTACGCTAGGCTCAGTCCCAACACTACTTAATCACCCACCTCATGCCAACATAATGATAGGTGACACAACCATCCATAGAAATCCTCAAAAGGTTCCATTAGAATCAAATCTTAAAATATGTTATTGTATATGAATTCAAAAAAATCTATATGAACATCCCAAGATCCACCAAAATCCAAGATGCATTCCCGTAACTTCTCCTCAAATATATAGATCATCCTCTCAGATTGACCATTTTGCGGATGATACGATGTACTCAGTTTTAGCCGAACTCCAAAAGCCTTCTACAAGCCCTTCCAAAACCACAACATAAAACACGTCTCTATCAAACTAAAACAATATCATAGACACACATCTTCCCTATCTCATACACTGAGTGAGTCTCATGGATTAGTAATAAATAAACAACTTTCATTAGTCGATCAACAATCACCCAAACCTCATTATGACTCATCAGGGTTTTGGATAACCTTATCACAAAGCCCGTTGTGATGTCCTCCCACTTATATATGGGAATAGTAAGTGTCTAGAGTAAAACACCGGGATGTTTTTGTTCAACCATTATCCACTAGCAGGTAAGGAATTGGTAAATGAATCTAGCAATGTCCCTCTTCATCCCTGACCACCAGAACTAATGCCTAAAGTCATGGTAAATCTTTATCACTATAGGATACACCACCCAATTTTAGGTATGTTAATATCTCATCATCTCCTCCCTAATGGAAGTAGGGACTAAAAATCTCCCATATACTAGGATCACATCATAATTTCCCAATGACCAACTGGGTATTAGGTCACCACCTTATAGTTGTTCCCGCATCACAACACACTCTATATTGGATTCCTGATTATCCTTCACCTAGTCTACTATAAAAGATGTGATCACTAATGGGGAAAATGTCATAAACCCATAATCTTAAAAAGTATCATCCTCTAATCAACTAATAAGCTCATAAGATGCCACTATTCCTCTGAAGGCCATTCTCTAAGCTCCTGAGCTACCCTCATCTTACAGCTAATATCATCAGTACTAATATTAAATTTACCTAGTTCATAGGCCATCTCAAATTTGAACATCTATAGGTACTCTACCCAGAACCTCTACCACAAATTGAGATCCTACTATAAGAAGATATAACAGAGGATTTTATGCTTCGTGTAGACATTAAACCTCTCACCAAAGAGATAGTGTTTCCAACACTTCAAAGCGTGAACCACATCTGTTATCTCTAAGTCATGGGTAGGATAGTTCTTCTTATGGGGCTGTAGCTGATGTGACGAATATACTCCCACCTGATCCCTCTACATCAATATTTCCCTAAATTAACTCTTAATGCATCACAATATATGACATATCCAATCCCAATCTTTGGAATAATCAATACTAGATCCATAGTTAACCTCCTATTTAGCTCAATAAAAGCCTCCTCTCAATGGTCCATCCACTGTAACTTCCCCCCTTTCTTCATCAGTACAGTCATGGGTGCTAATAAATAGGAGAAGTAATGAATAAAACATCGATAGTACCCCACTAAACATAGAAATATCATAATCTCAAACATGTTTTGGGGATGTTTCTAGGACATCATCACCTTTAATTTTTATAGGTCTACTAATATAATGGTCTCATAAACCACATACCCCAAGAATTTCATCTTCTAAATACAAAAGTGTCACTTCAATAGTTTGGAATAAAGATAATTAGTCAAAGTGTACTTAGGACTATCTTGAGATATCTATAATACTTCTCTGGGGTTGGTAAGTAAATAAGGTTATCATTAGTGAACTCTATGATGAAAGAGTCAAGGTATGGGTGGAAGATCTTGTTAATGAGATCCATGAACACTAGAGCTATAGTCAACCTCCTATTTATCTCACGAAAAGCCTCCTCCCACCAGTCTAACCACTAGAACTTCACCCCTTTCTTCATCAGTATAGTCATGGGTGATGATAAATGGGAGAAGTCCTGAATAAAACATCAATAGTACCCCAACAAACTTAAAAAAATCCTAGTCTCAAACATATTCTAAGGATGTGTCTAAAACATCATTGCCTCTACATTTTCTGGTTCCACTGATATATCGGTCTCATAAACAACATGCCCCATGAATTTCACCTTATGAATCCAAAAGTGACACTTCGATAGCTTGGAATAAATCTGATTGCTTGAAGTGTACTTAAGACTATCTTGAGATATCTAGCATGCTTCTATGAGGTGGGTGAGTAAATGGGTATATCATCAATGAACTCCATGAAAAAAGGGTCAAGGTATGGGTGGAAGATATTGTTAATGAGATCCATGAACACTTACGATGCATTCGTTAGTGCAAATGATATCACTAAGTACTCGTATAGCCCGTACCTTCTTCTAAATGTTATCTTCAGAATTTCCTACTCTTTAACCTACAACTGGTGATAGCATGATTAGATATCAATCTTGGAGAACCACCAAGCTCCCCACAACTGATCAAAGAGATTATTGATCCTGGGAAAAGGGTACTTATTCTTCATGGTGACCTAATTCATCTTCCATTAATCTGGATAGTTTCAAATATTACCATCCACTTTCTTAAAAAACAAAATAAGAACACCCCATAGTGATGTACTCATCCTAATAAAGACCTTCTATTCTAAGTCATTGAGTTATACTTTGAGATCCTCTAACTCAGTCTATTCCATATGATAAGGGGGTATTAAAATGTTATGTGCACTTGGAATGAGTTCTATCTCAAACTAAAATCCTAAATCGTGGGAAAAACCTATGAAGTAATCTAGGAATACATCTTGATAGAGATCCACAATTAGAGGAAAAGATATAGGGGCTACCATTGATCCTTCTGAAAGTGCCAACCTATAATATATGTTGTAATCATTCCAAGTTGGGTCATGTTTGGACCCAATCCACCTACTCCCAACTCCCAATCACAATTCATCATCAATTTATCTCCCTTAAGTTATTTAAATGACACCCGTCTCCGATAATAATCAATGTAGGCCCATAACCCACAAGTCCCAAGATAAAAACTTGGATATGATACCATTTTGTAATTCCTCAACCCAAATCACCATGTACAAAATGGAGAGACTTAAGACCTCATGCACACCTCCCCGTATGCAAGAGACCACTGAATAACAACGAGGGTTTGAATGCCATCATATGGGAGACTATACCCTTAGTAATCATAACCATACACCAAAAATATAATTAAAATACAAAACAACTCAGAGTGTCAAGGTAGAAAAATAAGCAACATAATGAAATATCAGATGCCACACATGTTATACAAATAAATAAATGTGATTCCAAAGTGGCAAGAAAAATCAGAGTATAAAGGTGTAAGCAGATAATAAGAAAAACATTACAGAAATCCTCCAGTGTCCATCCTGATATCGCTACCGGCTTCATGCTCCTCAATCAACTATCTACCACTTGTCCCTTTCCCTTACTTGGATCTCTAATCATGAAGTATACATGTGAATTTATATTCTCATGCATGGTGTGAGTAATAAAACCTCTTATAACACCACTAATGTGTCCTTGACATGTGTTCACAGGTATAACAGGTGTATACCATGATATAAGTAAATATGCTGGTAAGCATAAACAATCATATACTAAGTGTTTATGTAATAACAAAGCCACCATGAGCTCTGGTCAAAACCAACTTCAACTCCATGACATAAGGATAATAAAATATATTGAAAGTGATCAAGAACTAGACACAAGGTCATGAACATGTTTCTAAGAATCCAAAGGAATTGAGTTTCAGGTCGGGCCATAAGGCTGACTGGTGAACATGTTACTTGAAATCCTCAAGGCATTTATTTGGATTGGGCCATAAGGCAGCCATGCCCTTACCATGTATATGGGTCCATCTACACTCCCCCTATAAGAGATAACCATACCATGATGGACTACTTATTATGAGTACCAATGAAAATACCTCTAATGGTATAGTAAATACACAGAATAAGTAAGATCATAATATGGAAGTGCATAGCATGTCATCACGATAATTTAGTAGCAACATATAACAACATGTGATCAACATCAAGCATGGTAACAAACTACACTAGAAATTCTTATGGAATCACGCATCATAAATGGGCCTCATGGGTTACAAAGACACCAACAAGCGATCACTATCAAGCATAGTCAATCAAGAAATGTCAATACAAGAATCATATAAAGGAAATAAGAGTATAAAAGTCCCCCAAATGGTAAAGAAATTCCTTCCTTAAGGTTTTCAATCTCAACCTCATGGTTTTTCAAGAGTGTTATCAACCAAACCTCATTCATAAACTAACCAGAACATGCTTGCATGCCAATAACTCCAAGAACCGACTCCACATTAAATAACATGGGTTCTAGAACATGAATTAAGAAAGAATAGGCCAAAGGGTAGAACATCACATGCCCAATGTCAATTACTGATAGTAGTGAAATTCAAGTTTGGTTGAAGGATGGAGAAAATCATTATTTTTGATAGTGACAAGATAAAGGAAGATCCAGGTCTCCATAAATCTGAATGAACTAGAACAACCTCCAACTTCAAGGTTTGATCTTCAAGAATGGTAAAATAGGGAGATTTATATAGAATAAAGGCTATCTAAGGTAGAAATCCTCAAAACAAGAAGGGTTAACCACATATCCTAGGTTCATCCATTATTTTTCTATAATTCGTCAGATTAACAGAATTTTCAAGGTGAAGGGGAATGATTTGATTAATAGGGGTATGAATTAAGTTAAACCAAATTAAATACCCCATATTAATTCACCACATGTTTCCCCTTTGAGATAATAAATATTCAAGAAGAGGGATAATGGTTACGATATTTTCAAAGCCACCCAACCATCATCAATCCCTCCACCCTGTCCTGGCTTTGGTCATGGTACTCTTGGTCACCCAACCTGAAATGAAATCCCCCATGGGTATGGGTCAAGTACCAATCCATTTTCCCACATCTTTCCCTCTAAAAAGGGTGTGGTGAGGTTTCCTAGGCCATGGTCGACATCATCCCTCCTTAAGCACCATGTCTTGGCCACAACTCGGTGAAACCATTTCCCATAGCTTGTTTTTCACCAAGGCATATACTAGGGATACCACAACATGTACTAGGCCATGGTGTTTCCCGTTTTGGATAGAAAAACACCAAAAATCACTTTTAAGCCCCCATAAGAAACTCTAAGCTCACAAGGTTCCACCCAATCATGGATAAAATAAAAAACATGAAGGAGAAGAAGGGAAACAAGGATTTACATATTATGAAAAAAAATTATGAGTCTTTATAGCCTCATATTCATTTTGAAAATACATTACACAAAAAAAATCCATTTCAAAAATAAAAACATGAAATTCATACAATAAAACTTTTATTCCAAGATCAAACTTCATAGAAATGATTTTCAAACATCACACGGATATCACATATACTCATATATTCAATAAAATGAGATTTATAAAGCTCAAACACACTTTAAATTCCAAAATGAAATAATTACATAGAAACACCTACTTGGAAGATACGAAAACCAAGCTAAAACACGCCTCCTTCAAAGGTGACCACCCAAATAAGCAAGGAGATTATGTCTATCGGCACTAAACACTAAAACCCCAACATTATGTCTACCCTGAACCCTAAATCGGCCAACATTACCACTAGGGTTTGCAGGTGGAACCAAAACCAATAGGAAAGTGAATAGAAAGTGGGAAATAGGAAAAGGGGGGATATTTACATTTTATTCACTTGGAAATCACCAATAATGATCCAATAATCATAGGAGGATGAAGGTTATATATCTCTTTGGGATCCATGGGGAGATCGAGTCATATGTGGTAAGAAAGGTGCAATTCTCCTCTTAAAATTGAAAGGGAATTGTGGTAAAAACCACTTTTTAAGTGATTTTGGGAAGGCTACATAGTTTGGTCGCACAATTTTCTAAACTAAATACCAACCGTGCTAGATTAACCTTACTCACAGAACATTTCACATGGTTATTGGGAAGTTTTGTATGTTTTTTCAAATTACACGAAGATCGTGAAAAATTACATTGTCTCCATGACAACATTCTCTATAAAAGAGCTGCATGATTACCACTAATTATGTGGGTAAATCATGAAACACTCAGAAAACTCACAAAACTCTAAATTTATAGCTCAAAAATTACTAGGACTCAAGGAAAACCAATATAAGATAACATATATCAAATTTAAAACTATAGTGACATGTGGGTATCACATGATCGATCCTTGCTTTTGTGGCCTTTGGATGAGGATGATGGGGCTGTTTCTGCATAGGATTTGATGTTGGAGGAGACCTTTGGGATATATTGGACTGATTTTTGGCCCTGATATTTATCTAGTTCTCTCCTCCATTACCTGGTTGTTATTAGGTGGGCCTAGGGAGCTAATGGGTGATTTGGATGAGTACACCACTCTTGTTGATAGTTGTGCACTAAATAAAGGTTATTTGTCATGGAGGTCAAGTGGTCTTGGTTACTCGGTTGGGACCCCTGGTGTAGTAAATATACTATATTGGTCCTATGGATATAGGGACCCCTGGGGAAGTGTACACTGTTAGAACCTCACTTGTATCCTGATCAATTCAACAAGAATTTCTAAGACATGGAAAGGCTCTCTAGGGTTTAGTGTAGTGTTCATGACGTCTGTTCAGATCATGATATTGGATTCCTAGATCCTAGTATAGTTTCATGTTGTCATATGGATGACTATGGTTATGTAATGTCCCACTATCTAGACCATTGATCGCTGCTTGGAGAGACCACTATTATTGTACCTCAGTCATGCCTCCCCATACACTAGTGGCTACTGACTACTAGTGAGGATATATGGAGGTATTGTGGGGATACTATACCCCCAATATCTGAGTGAAAAAAAATTAAATAAACAACTAATAATAATACACATAAAAGTATGAAATAAATAGTAAATAAACTGGATATTCTATATGAAATGAAATATAATAATAAAACCTTAAATAATAACACAACATACAAGACAGTTCTACTACTAGGTTGGCCACATATAAAAAAATAAAATAAAAGAAATAAATAATGGCCAAAATAAAAATGCAGGAGGCACCATTGAAATCCCTAAGCCTCACCACATCCTGATCTACAAATCCCATCTGAACTAATCTAGATCGATCATGCAATTCCGGGTCTTATCCTACCTAAACCTATACAAGTGAGGGATGCTTGAGTACCCAAGTGCAGTGGAGGCCCATGCAGGGCATGAATACATAACCCATTAGGAAAACACCAATGATGTCCAATAATATATCAACAATGTAATGATATGTGCATGTGTTATGCTCATCTAGAAATAATAAATATACTATAGAAAATAAATAAATAATAAACCATTATCAGTCCTTAGATTTGTGATCCTAATTGACCATACCTACTTCAACTAGTGTTAGGGTGTCTCTGATCATGTCACAATGATCGTGCCAACCAAGTAACATACGAGATCCAAATCAATGATATCCCTAACCATATCCTCATGAATATGAGGATCCATCCCATATAAGTCCAAACATTCAAACTCTAAATCCATGGTAGCTCCAATACCAAGCTCTATGTCAATGACAGCTCCAAAAGTATATTGAGTCCAATTCCATGACAACCCAACCATATCATCATGACACTAGGGTCTCAAACCATGATATTACAAACATAAAAACTCTAAATCCATAAAATTCTAACCATATCCACAAAACTCTAGGGCCTCATCCCATGACAGTCCAAACATTTGAGCTCTAATCCATGATAGCTCCAAAAGTATAATCTATGATCAAAATCCATGGCATCCCCACCAGTGTAATCTGAGCTCCAAATCCATGGAAGTCCCATTATTAGTATCACATATCTCCATTACGAGTGGTTTTCTCATATAGGTATCTCATAAAAAAGGTTGTCCCTACAACGTTTTCTATTTTATGAAAAAAAATCCCAGAGGGAGTATACTAAGTTCTAATATAAAAAGAAGAATGAGCTAGGTTTGGTTGAATGTCTAAAACTATCATCTCTATCTATCTTAAGGAACACCCTCTCACCTAGGTCAATATATCATAGGGGAACCCCCTATGGTCCCCTAGGTCACCACAAAATTGGGGCACCAACTTGGGATCCTCCTACCCAATCTAGGACACCTGGACCATGCCCATTCCCAAGGGTAACACATCTCATGCCAAGTTCCAATCTAGGAAAGGCCTCGTAGGCTCAATAGGGTATACCTAATAGGAAACCCGTTGAATAGATGACATAAGTCCTATCTCAAACTCCATGGATGGTCAAGACCAATCACTCACCCAATCCATGGTCACACTATAACCCACTAGGGTCATCTAATAACAACTCAACACTTCCCTCCATGAGGATGATTTGAGTCTCTTACACTAGGGCCTCAATAAAAAGGTTTAATTCATTTTTATTCAATTCCACCCCTCTTAAGGGGTCTTAATTTTCCAGGCCATTCAATAGTCAAGACCCTGACCATTAGCATCCAAGGAATAAGGCCCACACATAAGGCCCAACATGGCCTTAAAGCATTTTTCAACCTAGAGAACATCAATTTAATTAAAAAATGATCCAAATATTAAATAATTTAAATTAAACAGGACTACACCCTTGGTGTCATGACCACACATCTCATTCATCATAAAAAAATTCATAAAATCCATAGGCCTAGTTCCAAAACCACCTACCTCATTGGAGATTTTCCACTTATTCATAACTCGACAACTCACTGCCCAGCCTCACCCAAGATCAGATTGGCTCAACCGACCACTGCCCAGGTTCTCAAAACCTAAGGTAGACCAAAGAATCATACATAATTAATTATAAACATTTATAATTAATTAAACAATTTTAACTAAATAGGCATAATGCCTAATTTATCACTGAACTTTGACACTGTATTAGAACCACACCCAAACAAACCATAAGGGCCCGTCTAAAATCCCCAACCCTACACCAAGAAATATCCCCCCCAAAAAATACCAATTCAAGAGGAAATTTAATTAAATTTTAAGAAAAACCCTTGAAAATTTCACAATGCAATAAACCTTTGACAAAATGATGAATGAAGGCACCTAAAGGTCATCTCAGAACATCCTTTAGCTAGGCCGAACAAAATCCCTATCGAAATCGATTGATTACACCATGATTCAGTGGAATAAAATTAAAATACCTAAATATGGAAAGAAAAATTAGGTGATAATGAATAAGAAGGAAGGTAGCAATCAATAGAGGTAAGAATGTACCTTAGATCGTTGAAAAATTCCTCAACGAAGCCCCAAAACCAAGGGGAGAAGAAGGGGAGAAGGGGGATAAGACTCTATTTTGTGTGATCAACTAAAGGATAGGAGTGGGAATCCCCCTAATAAAATTCTAGGGTAAAAATAGTAAGTTCCTACTAAAATACTCCACTCACTAGCCAGTGGCACCTACAGTGTCACCTAAGCTACTACTCTCCCCACCGGCTAGTATATGGTTTCATACTACAGCCTAGCTAGCCTAGATTCCTTATAAATCCCTTACAATACTTATGAACACCATCCAAACTCCATTAAAGGTTCACAATACTTCCTTTTGTGGGTTCTAACCTTCAGAATTTAATTCCAAACTCTAGTTCAAAATTCCGCTCCTCCACTAATTGAAAGTTCAAATTCATTCTGGAATTTCTAGCTTGTAAGGACATAGGATCTTACAAACACCCCACTTTAACTCTTCTATTATCTAGTAAGTGTTTTTTGATAACCAAATAACCATATTAACCTACCTCAATCATAAAATCCCATTCAAATGGTCGTATTCTATCCTCCAACGCCAAACACACTTCCGAAGCTTCACTCCAAAACCATGGTGTCCAATCACCAAAACCAATCCATCACTCATTTACACCACTAAAATATTGAGACAATTATTTTTTGATTCCCATCAAATCTAGAACACCTGAGGTTTCCTTGTTTAATTCATCATTTATCCTATGGTTCTCTCCACCATAGGACTTAGCTCATACTAAAATATTCTGAGTCATGATGCCACCTACTATTGGAACCCACTATCAAAAAACCCATCTCGCATTATAATGACGATCTTAGTGAATTTTCCATCACATTACACCCAAACATACGTGAAACAACCAGACCACTCCAGTTTTGATCCTATTTTTACAAGAATAATCCCAAATGGACATGCTCTGACCATCCAACACAACATGAGCATGCTGAATTTTCCTTGAAAATTCATAAATAACTCCCAAAACACACTTTTCATATCCAAAATGATGTACCTGATTTGTTTTCTAGCTCAACACATCCAATTTCATTCAAAAACAGTAATTGGACCTCCCCTAAAAGACTATTTCCAAAACACTCAGTTACACCCACCGACATGCTATCCATTTACCTAGTCATGATCCCCTAAAACGTAGGCATTCTATGCTCATTTGAGTATGCTCACTGAAGTCCATAATTGACTGTCAATGAAGTTTCATGGATGAAATACCTACCATCCAAAAGGATCCATTGTGTCTTTCCATACCACGAGCACCAACGCACCTCCGACCCAACACCCCCAGATCATCTCAATTTATCCCGATCCTGAAACTGATGCTCAGGATCCACCCAAAATTACAACTGAGTTTATATTTAGTATTCACTGAGTAATCCAGATGAACCATTCCCATTTACTCACTAATATCCCACTATAAAAAAAGATATTCTAACCACTGGTATAATTCAGCCATGACCCTTCAACCTGAGGGCCACATAACCCATGACTAACATCATGCTCCCCACCATAGGAGAATCCTTTTCATCACACTATAATACTAATTCTTGATCTCCAAAGATCATTCCTTATCTAAAAAAAACACAATGGTCAGTCATGATCATAATTTCTCACACCGAAACGCAATGTCGAAACATCAATTAAGTTCCCATTCCTAGCTTGTGGAAATGTCATCCTTAAAAACTACCAAAATTAAAATAATATAGAGGGTCACACCCTCAAACAACCAATGGTTCACTCCACACCCTATGGATTACCTCATACCGCTCCTCAAGTGCCACCACAATAGGTTCCACTATCACATGCATGTCACTCTTGATCCATTCTCATCAACTTCCTGGGATATTAGGCCCATAAGAAAACCACTAAGACCCATTGACCTTCAGATGCTCACAGTCATCACTGATTCATAGTACACAGGCATCACGCATAACTAGTCTGTACTGTCTTAACCCATTTAAACATAATGGGTTTAAGTTGTCATACCACCTGACTACTAAACCCTAACCCATTATTCCATGAGTCGCACCATATCCAATTAGGATCACAATCCTAATTTAACAGTCGAACATACCTCTTGTATGTCAGTTTCACCCTTTTAAAAGCTTTACAAATTTTATAGTCCAAATGGGGTCTAACATCTCATTAATGTTAAGGATCACCGTCCATAACTATTGATGATGCCCCTACCGCGTGTTTTCTCTAGCCAACTAGGAACACCTTGGGTTCTCCTCTTCAAAATTTGGCACTTCACTTATGCCATTATCCATCTCATGACTTCCCACCTACCGATGTTGTTTCCAAAACTGAAAGTGTCTACCCACACTTTAACCACACTACTAAATCACATCTTTAACAATAGGGCCATATACTTGAACATTCATACCCTACAAAGCCAGTCTCAAAACTATGACACTCCTAGTGCCTCACATTATAAAGTTATAGCACTTAAGGTACTTCTCACATAAGGGTAATAAGGAATATACATGCATATAAAATATAATCAAAATCACCTTCTATGCATCGATCCCAACCTGAAGTATCAACCCACACTTCTACCTCTAAATAAATCATAAGCCCAAGCTAACCCCTCACTCAGGTTTCCCTCACATACTACTAGGCACCAGCTCACCAAACCTAGAGTCATATCTTAAGGGTCACTTGGCCCCCCTAGCCCTATAAACCATGTTCCAAAAAGAGTTATAACTCTCGGTAAAGTAATCACTATTCCCATCCCAATCATCACTTGAAATCTCATGTTCCAAACTACCCACTAAAGGGGTCTCACACAAACCATGACATCCAAATGTCCAATGAAAAAAACTATCATCCCACTCATGAGTCTCATCCAGAAAATACCAACACCACATGACAAAAACCATCGACCATCATGCATTGATTCTCATCAAGAATCCTCCTACGGGACTACTCCCTCAATAACCACAACCTCACCAACCATCAATGTCATAACCAATGACATCTTCCCAAATGATCCATATCAAATAATCATAAACATGAGGTTTAGTTAGATAGAATTCCATTCCAAGCTATATGAGAAAACATTATATAGGTTATTACTAACACTTTAAATAATCTAACCTATAGGGTAAATTCAAATCTATACAGTAAAACACCTTATGATGATCCATATCTAGTGAACCACTATCGCACGGTTTAGTTAAGGAGAGTGTCATTCCAAGTTATATAGGAAAAAACTGTATAGGTTGTTACTGACACCTTAAAAAACCTAACCTGAATACTAATAACCCATAAGGGGTTATCTAAAGGGCATGTAATTCCCACGTTGACCTACTAGGGTCAATAACCCTTTGTTCTCATGGAACTTCATTGTTATTCTCATCATCGATCATCTCATCTTGGATCCATATAAATTACCATCGAAAGGAAATACATATACAAGTTGGACTAACTGAGTAGAATTCCACCAAATACTTATATGTAAAAACACCATATGATAAGTTGTTAATAATTTAAATATATGAGACTCAGTTACTTTTTAAATCACACTAGTAGCCCCTATATGTCATGTGAATCCTATGTGTCTAATCATGATGCATACAGACACCTATTTCCTCCAAGTGCCAAGATCCAAAATCAAAAAAGGCATCATCAATCTCAAACATCATGTACATCAACCAAGGTGAAAATAATATATAAAACCATAACATCACATACCAATAACAACAATACCATCCCTAAAAACCTGGACTTCCAATTGAAAAAGGTGTTGAGGATGCATCAACCCGGTATCCATCACAGGCTCTGATACAATCCTATATATCATGGCTACCATATCCCAAATAGTAAGATAAAAGAAAAATGGATCTGATACCAATTTGTAACATCCTGCCTTCTAGACCACTGATCGGTTCTCGGACTAATGATTTTCACTATACCTCAAGCATGCCTCCCTATATGCTATATGATCCCGGCTAGTAGTGAGAGTTTAGGGAAGTATCATGGGGAGACTATATCTTTTATATAAAAGTGAAATAAAATAAAATAACTAATCATAATATACATAAAATTATATAGGAAATAATAAATAAACTATATATCATATAAGAAATTAAATGAAACAATATAACCTCAAACAATTATACAATGTACAAGATTGGTCGCCCACTGGGTCGACCACATATACTAGATGAAAAATAATATAAATAAATAAAGTCTAAAATAAAAATGTAGGAGATTCCAATACAATCCCTAAGCCTCACGTTTCCCCAATCTGTAAATCCCTTCTAAGCCACTCCAAATTTATCATCTAATCCAGGGCCTTAGCCTAACCTGAACCTATGATAAGTGAGAGATTATTGGGTACCCAAGTGTAGTGGTGTACCATACAGGGTGTTAGCACATAACTCAACAGGGAACCACCAATACAGTCCCATACTATACTATCAATTCAATGATATGTGCATGTGTCATGATTATCTGGAAATAATAAATACACTATGTAAAAAAAATAAACCATCATATATCCTTAGGTTTGTGACTCCGATCGACAATGTATGCTTTGGTTAGTGCTAATGTGTATCTGATCATATCATGATGACCATTCTAACCTAGTAACATATAGTCTCTAAATCAATGACATCCCCAAATGTATCCTCATGACTCTAAGGATCCATCCCATGATAGTAAAAACATCCAAATTTCAAATCCATGGTAGTACAAAAAACAAGCTTCAAGTCCATGATATTTTAAATAGTATACTAGATCCAAATCAATGGTAACCCAACTATATCCTCATAACTCTGGTGTCCCATCCCATGATAGTCCAAAAATCTTAGCTCTAAATCCATGGTAGCTCCAATAGTATATTGGATCCAAATCCATGGCAGCCTAACTATATCCTCATGGATTTGGGGTTTTATCCCATGAAATTCTAAACATCCAAGCTCCAAATCCATGGCAGCACTAACAATATAATCTGGGATCCAAATCCATGGTATCTCCAAATAGTATAATCCAAGATCCAAATCTATGAAAAACTCACCAGTATAACATGGGCTTTAAATCCATGGTAGCCCCACCAGTTGTATCACAGACCTATCCTACAAGAGGTTTTCTTAGCCAGGTATCACATAATAAAAGGCCACCCCTATGAAGTTTTTCATTTCATAACAAAACCACCCTGAGGGTGTATACCAAATACCAATATAAAAAGAATAAATAATTGGGTTTGATCAAATGAATAAACATTTCATCTATATCCATACCAAGTCACACCCTCTCACCCATGTCAATACATTTCTAGGTCACCCCCTAGGGTCCCCTAGGTCAACATAAAACGAGGGCTCCCACATGGGGTCATCCTGTCCAATCTAGAAAATCCAACCCATACCCATTCAAAAGGGTAGAACATCCCTCACCAAGTCCCAATCTAGGGTCCCCTAGGTCAACATAAAACAAGGGCTCCCACTTGGGGTCATCCTGTCCAATCTAGAAAATCCAACCCATACCCATTCAAAAGGGTAGAACATCCCTCACCAAGTCCCAATCTAGGAACAATCTCATAGGCCCTCCAGAGTATACCTCATAGGTAATCCAACATAGAGATGGAATAAGGCCCATCTCTAACTCCATGGTTGCTCAAGGACAGTCACTCACCCAACCAATGGTTACTCCATGACCCACTAGGTCCATCCGATACAAACTCAACCATTTCGTCCATGATTAAGATCTAAGGATCCTACACTAGGGATTAAAAACAAAGTTTCAATTAAATTTTATTCAATTTAACCCCTCTCAAGGGGTCTTAATGTTCTAGTCCAATCAACATTCAAGGCATAGACCATCAATGGTCGATGTATAAGGTTTGCACAAAGGCCCAATGTGGCCTTGATGCTTTATTCTAACTAGTGAATATCAATTTAATTAAAAAAATAACTAAACACTAAATAATTTAAATTAATCAAGCCTATTTCTTTGATAGAATGACTATGCATCCCATGTATCATAAATAATTACATAAAATCCATAGGGCTACTTCGGAAACTACCTACCTCATTGGAGCTTTTCCACTTGTTCACAGCCTGACAGCTCACTACCCAACCTCACCTAAGACTGCCTTGTCTCAACTAGTCATTGCCTTCATTCTCTAAACCTAAGGCATAACAAATAATTATACATAATTAATTATAAACATTTAGCATTAATTAATCCATTTTAACCAAATAGGTACAACACCTAATTTCTCACCAAACTTCATTGTCTCATCGAAACCACACCTAATGACACCTGAAGGGCCCTTAGCACATCCTCAACCCTATTCCAAGAAAAATTCCCAACCAGTAATGCTAATTAAAGAGGAAATTTAATTTTATTTTAAGGAACACCCTTGAAAAATTCACACGGTGATTCACCTTTGACAAAACTATGAACAAAGGCACCTGAATGTTATCTTAGGATGTCCTCTAGATAGGCCAAACAAAATCCCTATGAGAATTGAATGATTCCACCATGCTTTGGGGAAGCAGATTCAAATCCATAAATCTAGAAACTAAAATTTGGGATGAATGAAGAAGAAGGAAGTTGGAGATCAACAGAGGCAATAACATACCTTATATCACTGGAAACATTCCTTAAAGAATCCCTAAAACCAAGGGGAGGAGAAGGGGTTGAAGGGGGTTCACACCCCCTTGTTGTGTACCCAACCAAAGGAGCAGAGTGGTGGATTCCCCCTCCCAAAATTCAAGGGGGAAATAGTAATTTTCTCCAAAAAATACTCCAGCAGCTAGCCGGTGGCACTTGTAGTGGCATCCATGCCACTGTTGGCCACACTGGCTAGCCGATGGTTATAGACTACAACCTAGATTTCTTTTGATTACCTTCCAATACTCTTGAACACTATCCAACCTCTATTCCATGTCCAAAATATCTTACATGAGGGGTCCCAACCTTTATAATTCAATTCTGAATCTCAGTTAAAAATTCATCACCTCCACTAATTGAAAGTTCACATTCCTTCTGGAATTTCTAGCTCGTACGAACACATGATCTTACATGTCATGCCCTGGGGTCTAGAATTTGTCCCTATTTCATTTTTATATTTCTTGGAACTCCTATATAGATCGATAAGATTCACTTGAAATCATGTGGATGGGTGTTCTATGTACTATAAGTGCTCTTGTGTGGGCCAGAGCAGGGGTAGATTTACCTCGGGTGTCAAACTAGATCCTGAGTTTGGATGTTTTATGTTTTTATTCCTATTTATCCCATAATTTATTTATTTTATTCCATCTATTATTAGTTTTAAACTAGGAAGGTCATATTATTAGTGTATGCACTTTTTTGACTGCATATTATAGGTTCACTGTTGGGGTGGCCTGTTGAGATTTATTCCTCACCCACTCTACGTGCACCTTGGTGTGTGTGTAGACCTCATATCTACTTTTAGGTTGAGAACATAATGCACAGTGGATCAGGTGAATGATCGAGTGGGACTGCTCGTGTGGAGTTATTTGATCGAGTGGGTGTTGTTCATCTATTGTGGAGACCATGTATTTTGTTGGATCATAGTTGGCAGTAGAGATGATTGTATTTTTTTATTTACTTTCTATATATGTGATCGACCTAGTGGGTGATTAGTTATTTTATTAGCATGATTTTGAGTTTTTATGACCATATTACACATTCCATTTTATTATAACATGCTTCTATTTCAGTTATTAATTATTCTTGTTGGGTCGGAAGAATCCCGAGGGAATGATGGCAAGAGGGGGGGTGAATTGCCTTTTAAAAAATTGATAAACAAATTAAAATCAAAGTAAAAATGCAGCGGAAATAAAGAGGCAATCACACAAGAAATTGATAACGGAGTTCGGCCAAAACCCGGCCTACGTCTCCGCTCCCAACTCAACCGTTGAGAGATTCCTACCGCTTACTTTTCAATGGTTTTAGCAAGAAACCCACTAGGCTTTGAGGTAGCACTAGGACCTATTACAGCTTGCTTTTTGTGGTTTAGCAAGAACCCACTTACTTTTAATGGTTAAGTAAGAACCCACTAGCCTTTTTAACGGGTGAAGGCTAGCTCACCGAAAACTCAAGCCTTTTAAAAGGAAAGGCTTGACTAACCTCTTCACACCTTAATGGTGGTGTGAGAACCCAAAAGAAAGGGAGGAAGAAAGAGTTGTTGGGGTTTGTAGGCACAAACCCAATTTTAAGCTCAAAATAAATAAACAAGAAAAACCGTATTGGAGGAAGACTTGGGCGCCAATTGGATGATGGAGTTGATGTAGCGTGCTCTCCCAAGCTTCTTGAGTGGTGCTCTTGGATGTGGAAATGGATGGAGCACTTGGGGTTCCCTTGGAACAATCCGCCGGAGCTTCACCAAAATGATCAACAATGTGTCCGGTGGCTTGGATTAAGTTCCGGTTAGTGTCCGGGGCTTCCTTGGCCTTTATTTATAGGCATGGAACCCTTGGGGAGTCTTCGGAGCCGTTGTAAAGGCTTAAAGAGCTGTTGGAGGCCAAATGGGAGTTGACTGGTCAAAGCCAACGGCTAGTTTGACTGGGCTACCGGCTGGCCGGTACAGCTCCACCGGCTGGCTGGTGCCTTGGCAGAGGAGAAGAATTTTGGTCCAGGCTCCACCGGCTGACCGGTGGAGGAGCCACCGGCTGGCCGGTGGGGAGACAGTAGCTCACACTATTCATCTGGGTGCCACCGGCTGGCCGGTGACAGAGCCACCGGCTGACCGGTGGAACCTGGCAGTGAGCAATGCCTCTGCCAGGTCCACCGGCTGGCCGGTACTATCACACCGGTTGGCCGGTGGACTGCAATTCAGTCCATTTTTGCCAGCTTTCTTGGGCCAATCCTTTGGCAATCTTTTTCCTATCATCCACAACACTTAAAAACAAGGTTAGACAAATAATTGAGTGATTGTGATCATGAAAATAAAACCACGAGGGGTTCGAGAGGTACAACAATCTCCCCCTATTTTGATGATCACAATCACCAAAACAAACAATGTAGAAAGTGAAATGAAAAACATGCTTTAAAAGATTTTTCCCCCAATCAACCAAGAATTTCTCCCCCTTTGTGATTATCAAAATAGCATGGGGCATAAAACTTGATTGAGGGAGAAGAGATTTGAAAAACAATTGAAATTTTTGAAATTGAAAGATTGAATAACAGTTTGAATTGAAAGTTTTGAATCAAAATTGAAATGAAAATTTTGAACCAAAAATTGAATTGAAAGTTTTGATTGAAATTTTGAAATTTGAAATTTGAAAGCGAAATTTTCTCCCCCTAAATAAAACAAAAGATTATCGGGGAAACGAGACTATCTTAGGCCCGGAGAGACTCGCCAAAAGGGATTTTTCAATCCAAATTTGTTTCATGGCGGGTCTTCTCCTATAAAACTCGTCCAAATAAAAAAAAGATTTGGGTTGACCGTACCGGGCATTTTTGCAATCACACTCATAAATGAGGTGCCCGGGTTTTTTACAATAATTGCAAAATTTAAAACAAGAGCTCCCCCTTACAAAAACAGTGGGTGCATGGGAGGAGGAAGCTTGGTTGGTATATCCTAGCCCTTGGGTGGTTCTAGATATTCGTTGGGAACCTAAGAGTTTGGACAAATTTTGTTCACCTTGGGTGAACTTGGCTAGGGAATCTTTTAAATCTTTGATGGTTGATTCCATAGAATCAACATTTGGAAAATTTTGGATTTTTCGGGAGAGTTCCTCCTTCTCTTTGAGAAGTTGTTCTTTTTCGGAGGAGAGTTTTTTGAAAGATTTTTTCAAAGAAACAAATTTTGAAGAAAGTTCATGAAAACCTTTTTCTAATTGATCTCTAGCATGTGAGAGTTCTTCATAAGAAAGATGATTTAAAGAATTTGAATTTGAGGAACAAGAGGAGGAAGAGGAGGAAGAGGAGGAAGATACCTCATGTTTTGCCATTAGGCATTTTTTACCTTGGTCGCTCGAGGAGAAGGAGGAGAATGAAGAGGTGGAGCTATCACTCCATGTTGCCTTTGAAGCCTTCTTCTTCACCTTTTTCTTGGCCCTTTTCTTGTGAAGTGGGCATGCGGGCACGGATTTTTCATCGGGTTCTTGCTTTTGAGCGGGTTCTTGCTTTGGAGCCTCGCTAGTACCTTCATAGGTTAGTTCTAAAAACTTCCAAATATCATGAGAAGATGTGCAAGAAGAAATACAATCAAAAACATTACGATCTAACCCACAATGTAGAGCATTCATGGCTTTGCCATCAAGCTCGAAATTTGCAATGTCTACGGGGGTCCATTTAGATTCATCGGGAGTAGAAAGTGAATAACCATGCATGACAATTTTAAAAATAGGATAACCAATGCTTTTAAGAAATGTAGTCATGTGGGTTTTCCAAAAAGAATAGTCGGTTCCATCAAAAAATGGAGCACGACCCAATGAATAGCCTTCGGGGGCGTAAGAGGTTGAAGCGGTAGAAGCCATCAAAAAGGATCTTTGATTTGAAACCGGTTAGGGAATTATTCAAATACGTCCTCTGGTACCAATTGTTGGGTCGGAGAAAAACGAGGGAATGATGGCAAGAGGGGGGGTGAATTGCCTTTTAAAAAATTGATAAACAAATTAAAATCAAAGTAAAAATGCAGCGGAAATAAAGAGGCAATCACACAAGAAATTGATAACGGAGTTCGGCCAAAACCCGGCCTACGTCTCCGCTCCCAACTCAACCGTTGAGAGATTCCTACCGCTTGCTTTTCAATGGTTTTAGCAAGAAACCCACTAGGCTTTGAGGTAGTACTAGGACCTATTACAGCTTGCTTTTTGTGGTTTAGCAAGAACCCACTTACTTTTAATGGTTAAGTAAGAACCCACTAGCCTTTTTAACGGGTGAAGGCTAGCTCACCGAAAACTCAAGCCTTTTAAAAGGAAAGTCTTGACTAACCTCTTCACACCTTAATGGTGGTGTGAGAACCCAAAAGAAAGGGAGGAAGAAAGAGTTGTTGGGGTTTGTAGGCACAAACCCAATTTTAAGCTCAAAATAAATAAACATGAAAAACCGTATTGGAGGAAGACTTGGGCGCCAATTGGATGATGGAGTTGATGTAGCGTGCTCTCCCAAGCTTCTTGAGTGGTGCTCTTGGATGTGGAAATGGATGGAGCACTTGGGGTTCCCTTGGAACAATCCGCCGGAGCTTCGCCAAAATGATCAACAATGTGTCCGGTGGCTTGGATTAAGTTCCGGTTAGTGTCCGGGGCTTCCTTGGCCTTTATTTATAGGCATGGAACCCTTGGGGAGTCTTCGGAGCCGTTGTAAAGGCTTAAAGAACCGTTGGAGGCCAAATGGGAGTTGACTGGTCAAAGCCAACGGCTAGTTTGACTGGGCTACCGGCTGGCCGGTACAGCTCCACCGGCTGGCCGGTGCCTTGGCAGAGGAGAAGAATTTTGGTCCAGGCTCCACCGGCTGACCGGTGGAGGAGCCACCGGCTGGCCGGTGGGGAGACAGTAGCTCACACTATTCATCTGGGTGCCACCGGCTGGCCGGTGACAGAGCCACCGGCTGGCCGGTGACAGAGCCACCGGCTGACCGGTGGAACCTGGCAGTGAGCAATGCCTCTGCCAGGTCCACCGGCTGGCCGGTACTATCACACCGGTTGGCCGGTGGACTGCAATTCAGTCCATTTTTGCCAGCTTTCTTGGGCCAATCCTTTGTCAATCTTTTTCCTATCATCCACAACACTTAAAAACAAGGTTAGACAAATAATTGAGTGATTGTGATCATGAAAATAAAACCACGAGGGGTTTGAGAGGTACAACAATTCTTACTCTTATGTTTATTTATGTATATGTGTTTAGTTTATTTCACTTTTATTTCACTCAGACTGAGAGTATAGTCTCCTCACTGTATTATTTAGACCCTACCCACTAGTCAACAACATTTGGTATATAGGGAAGTTTTCTTGAGGCCATATGGAAAGCCCGATCAGTGACGTTTTAGGTTAACCCTGGGTGGTTCATTTCAAAATGGTATCAAAGCTATATTTTTCTTGATTTGAGTGTTGGCAATGGTGTGCATAGAAGAAGATGGTGGTACAGGAAATTTAAAAAATTTATCATCGAAGTGATGGAAATTTTCGTCTCTAGCAATCTAAGTTCTGGTATGGTCTAAGGATCTCATGTGAATTAAACAGATCACATAAAAATAAAATTGATTAAGTAACTCATTTAAATCAGAGCACGCTTGACTGCAGCTCATTGTTGATGATTGTTTCTAAAAGTATCCAAAACCAAATCCCTATGGATTATCCACACATGCTCCAAGAATTTTCACACATGTCGTTCATTGAATTTCGAGTGCTAGCGTGGAACTCTGGTGATCTCTTCGATGTCGCAACAATCACCATGATCCCAGACCTTCAATCTGTCGAAGTCACATTGGATCGATCACTCAGAGAGCGAATCTATCTCTCTAGAAAGTGGGAGGATAGATAAGATCTCAATCCCTATGAATGAATATTCCATGGAACGAGCCTCTCTTCAACTTTATATAGTGGGTGTAAAAAATTTCCAAATAGGGTTCCTCGACCCCCATAAAATCAACACCCACTATATAAGCAATAAATAAATAATTATGATGAACTAAACCATGTCATAAATATTATTTATATTTTATCACATACTTTTAATATGTATTAAATATATTATGTGATAAAAAATGAGTCATTTAACTTGACTCATAATTCTTACTGATATTAAACGAACTTGGAATATTAAAATAATATTCATTCAAATAATATTTTCCTTGTATTCACTAAATACCTCATGAATACTTTTAATAAATAAATTCAACCTAATTATTATGTGCCTGAATAATAATGAATTTATTTATTCATCGACGATCAATGACTTGGACAACACTCGAACCCCGTGGTGGGGTCCACCATGTCCAATGCACCTATTCACCAGAATAAGGAAGATTTTTTTACTATGCTATTGTGTGTGACCCTCTAGGACCTTATATCGATAATAGTAGATAGTATTCACAGACCAAGAGTAGAGTCTAGCAACCCATCCGAGCCCCTAAAGAGATAATGAATAGTCATAAAAATGACAACCAACCTACAAACATGCACTATGTAATATAATCTCTTTCTTTGGACATATCATAAAGAAGGACACAAACTTCTGTCATCTTCCTTTCTTAATTTATTATTTGTTGATCTAACTAGACAGACTTACCTCTGAATACCTTGTCCAAGGATTTATGAAAGTATTATCATCCTGATCAACTAGGCCTGATATATATTACTTCATCAACTCATAAGAGACAAATTTTATCTTGATCATTCAACCAATTCCATACCACCAATGACACATCCAACACAAGCTACCTCACCACGATTTCATTATCATGGTTTTTTTCTTACATCAAAGTACATGATCAAATGGAACACATTGATAATGGTCTCAAGTTAGGAGACCAATACACATTTCCATACATAGGAATAATCAATGACACTTGAAACATTTGGTGTTCCTATTAGAGAGTCTATCCTCATGATCTCAACTACTAGATATCACCAAGTGATAACTTCATGAGAAGAAGTATCAATCCTAATGATCCCCCAACACCTGATAGTCAGACATCTAATGTGTCCAATTGGTATGATGTATCTAGACCATAGGATATATATTTATGATTAATGTCATGATATCTCAAGGTTGTCATTATAGCTTAGGATTTTATATATCCTTTTGACATGATAATTAATCTATGGAAATTACCATTAAATAGTGAATTTATAAATGTATACACTATAATGGTAAGTTTACATCATGCATATCTCATTGTATACATGAATTGATAATTGAAAAGTATTGTTTAGTTGGGTCTAAGGAACCCACTATTATAATAATCCCACTTGCACTAGATCCAACTTTCTAACCATCCTTGTTGTCTCTCATGTGATAAGATCATGTTTCTTCTGAGTCATGACTTTAGTTACTAGGTTTTCCACATTTTTGATGTATGACTATTATGATATATGTGTCCTTGAGTAAAACTCCTCAAGATATATAAACCCGGAGTATATTCCCTTTTGTTCACTGTCAAAACTTAACATCATGGATATTACTAGTAATAGAATTATCACAATGATAAATTTTTACTTACTAGGTGAGATTCCAATACCTGGAACAAAAATGCTGTATTTTTAATATATTGCTTCTTAGCTACCTCAGAAGCTGCAACATACTCAGTATTTATGGGTATGTCTATCACTGGATTGTATGATCTTGTCTCTCTAATCACCTTAGCCTGACTATTATATCTAATCATATTTATCTACAGGAATACTAGTTTGTGTCCCCTAAAAAACCGGCATCCCTTCCTCTCCACATACCAAGTACATATCCTTTGTACTTATTCAAGTGAAACTAGATAGTTCTGACTTCTTCCCTTGTAGTTATCCTAGATATAATTGATATTTTCCTATTATAAATATATACTGTCAATATTAGATCCTGTACATATCATGAAATATGTGATTGACCCATCACAAAAGCATATGGAATTTCAACTCACCATTTTAATGTCCTCTTATGCCCATTCATGTCTTTTGGAGAGATTTATCCCATGTGACGCTAGTAACAATTATCTTTCAAATTGTTCCAACTTTTATTTTTCAATACCATGTTAGTATATGTACAATTGACTGGGTCTAAGAAACCATTAGATCTACCTTAGTAGATATTTTCCCTAGAATTTAGGTTTCTACTTTAAGACAATATATGGAGTATTTATTTTATTTTGTTCTTAACTAACTGTAAGCCCAATGGCTATTTTCCAAATGTTACCAAACATATTTTACTTGGAAAACTATAGTGCTCCCACTAACCTATTATAGACACATGATAAAGATTCATTCCAAAATAATATTCTATGATATTGTTGCTTACTCTAATCATAAACTAGATTTTAGTAACTTGCAACCCTTATCGGATTTCTATGATGTCACCATCCCTTTCTGGTGGCGTCATATAGACACCTTCCATGATTGGTGGTCTTGACATAAAATGCTCAATAAAATGATCATAAAAACTAGCTATGATAAGTAAAATTATAATGGATTTAGACATAAATACTTGGTATAACCAATTGAGCCTTATTGGTACCATGCTTGTAGTATCCATGTATAATCTCACTTGAATACCCACCAAAGTATTCAAAATTATAATCCTCTTGTAATTTAATACATGAAATCTATTATTTAATTTTAATCGATCTTTTCAATTTTAGCTACTTTTTATATAATACCTACTTGTAGGAATTATTATTCTCAATGAATAATGTATCATAATCTATGGTATATATAAAACCATCACTATGATTTTATCCTTCCTACACAGTATGTGTTTTTAGAACATTCTCTTCGACAACACTGGTGGAACTCGTTCCTATTCCAACTTCTTGTGCATCTTTGGCATTGACTAAACCCAATCAATCTTTCTCCCACTATCTCAATTTGAGACGTTCACCCCTTTTGTAATAATATAGTCTATTTCTTTAACTAGAAATTTTCCTATCTTAGGTATTTATGTAATATCCTAAGAAACTTTTAGGATAATTACTTAAGATGTACATTGTGTTTTTCTTGATTCCAGTTTTTTTATATTATTAAAAAATAATTTGCATTCAAACACAATGTTCTTATGAAATAATGGATTTCCATAATAATATAATTCATATGATATCAATTTTCCATTATAGTTGGCATGTTTTTATGGGATAACTCTATTTTTTTTGAAGCATGTATTGAAAATAGTGGAAGTTTCAGCAATGGATATAACTTGCAACATTGATACTCATTTTACTTACATCATGGACTGATGTGTATAATAAAATGCGTGTTTAGTAATTACTCCATGCTAAATTTTATTAATCAATGTAAAATGTAAGACTCATCATCGATCCTCTTTATTAGCATGATAGCCGTGATGTGGATAAAGTAATGTGCATTTAGGAATTACTCCACGCTATATTATATTGATCTATGAATGATTGGTCAAGAAATTCTTCAGCACACCATCCCAAATCAAATCATATATTCTATCCATGCATATACCATACTTCACTTTCACATTCCTCAAAAACTTAAAGGAATCTTATGAAGTATATTTACCACTATCTTACCCTTGGAATAGTTCACCCTCTCCAGCTGAACTAATTCTGAAAGCTTTGTGGTGAAGGATTATTTTTCCAAACTAAATAAGTATATACACTGATAATACCTAAAGTGTTTAACTCCACTGTGTCAAAATACCATACTAGGTATATTCTTGATGTCCACTTTTAGTTTTTCTTTGAAAATTATTATCTTTCCACAATTGGGTATATATATAGTCTTACATTTTATATTGATCCCATATTTCCCATTATTCATGTATCACTAAACTATTGGTTGAGTATTAAACACCACAAAAAACATTCATTCCTAAATTGGAATAATGTATGCTTGTGTCCATTGGATACGTGAGATTAATGTTTTAGAAATACTCAGTAAAAGTTATACTATAATCATTAACTGGGCAATTACAATTCATGTACTTCTCACTACTGACTTAGGAACCACCTTTTCTCGGCCACTTGGAGAACACACCTTACTTCTTATAACATTTCTATACTTAATTGATTACTATATTCAAATGCACATATGTGAATGAAATATTACATTAAATACCCAAAAATTACAATAGAAACATTACATATAATGATGAATATTCACTGAAGAAGAAGTGTGTACTTATTCAATTTGGTTCATTGCATTTAAACTTCCGTAGATTTATTTCATGATATGCGCAAAAAATAATCTCATGTTTAATACCTCTTTTCTTTGTAGGATATTTTGAAGGTACCTATGGTGTTTCTCTTTCCATTGGCCTTTTCTCCTTTCCTTTCAACTTGTTCTCCATAAGAACTAAAGATTAAACCTTCTTTAAGTTCTTATTTTCTTCAAAAACTTTACCCAAAAGGCAATGAATCATTTTCTCCATACCATTCATTTTGTAAAATTAAATGAAATTGGAGTATATGGGTGAAAATTATATCAAGAAGGAATCCATTGAAATATCATGATTCATCTTTCAATTTATATATATCCAGTGTAGTCATCACTTTTTAATATTTGTGCTTCACTTTATCCTTGCAAGATTCTCAGAGATAAAACTACATGTAATATCATCCATGTCTTGATATAGTATCCAAAACTCACATCAGACATTTGATGATGGCATTATGACATAACCATTAGATGCATCTTACACGAGTCTCTTGTAATCATTTTTAACACCCTCGCTTCTTGAGGTGGCTAAACATGTATAGAGAACTCCAGCACCTTGAATTTTCTATATCATAGTATTATCTGCAATCACCTATACTACTCTTTGGAAACTTGTGCTAGATAGGACATTGACTTTGTCCAATAAATATCAAAGTGTGTCTTATGGTATTACTTTCCATTTTCTATAAAAATAAAAACTAGCATATTAGTACTTTTATCGTGATTACTGATTTAGACATTATTGATTAATTAAATCATTAAATGTCTCCCACTATTTTATCGAATTCTAAGAACCCTTTATGCCAGAATTAGAATACTATGTCTCTTGAGTATTTTAGTGGCAAAGATCCTTGACCCCCCCCTCATAGTATATAACCTATGGATACGCCACTAGTCAAAGAGTTCAAGGTAGGTGTTTTACTGGAAAACCACATTAACCCATGGCTCCTTGATCTGTTGAGTGAAGTCCTAACTTCTAAAATCAAAAATTTGATTTACTTGATGCTTTCCTCTAAAGTTAAAAAAAAATATTTTTATGGCTACTAATTTGTAGCCAAATCCATTTAAGTCAACTCATCATTCTCATAAGAACTCCGCTGTGGTAAGAGTCGCCCTCAACTATGGATGATCGAGTACCCCTTACACCTGGTTTTATTTAAATTTGAATGATGAAAGACATTTGCGACATAATATTTATTTAAGGGTTTTTATATTTTTTGATGAATGTAATCCATTTCTATTAATCTATTCATTCCATGTTGTCACACTCAAAACTGAACATTAATAGAAATTCATCAATCACACCTTAATGCATTTTTTCTTATTTATTATTTTATGTGTTTCCCACTGTCCTGAAAATGCATAAAATAATAAACAAATGCATAAAGGAAATTAAAATTTACCCTGCTGGTCTTGAGCATCTAAAACCGGTTGATCCATTCAAACTCAATAGATCAACCATGACCTAGGGGTATCATACATGAGTCGTAGCAGGACTCATGATGCAGCTCATCCCCATCCAGTGTGTCCACTTCTTGTCGGGATTTTGCCTTAACTTGGTGTGGTCTTCAATTTACAACATTCTCGTCGTAATATAAAAATACTCGCACGCAGACGAGAGGGTATCAGGAGTAGAAAATACAAACAACTCATTATTATTTTGGTGAGTAGACCCTTATACATATTAAACAAGAAAAAAAATGATGACGCACAGACCATCAATAAAACTAATTAATTATTTACAATCATAGCACGTAAATAATAAATAATTAAATTAAATAAACCAGACATAGATAGGTCAGCCAATTGCTCAAGTTCACTCAGCACAATTAATTTAAATCACAATAAAATAAAATAAAATAAAATAAAGTATGAGAGTATTTAATTAAATTAAGTGGATTTATTAAATTCCAATAATTTAATTTTTTTTGGTCTTGAAATTAATTTTATTTTAATTCTAAAAATATAATTAACTAATCAATTCAATTTAATACCTAATTTAAATTAATTTTTTATCCAGGTATTAAAATATTATATTTTAAAACAAAAAATTAATATTTTAATTAATTTAATTTAATAATAAATTGAAATTAATTAATAAAATTAATTTTGATTAACCCGATCCTTGAAACCCCGCACAGGGTAGCTCTGGCTTGACAGCGGTCCCGATCTACGTTGGGAAGCTGGCACAGGTCGAGGAATGGGGTGCCAGTTTTCGACTGGCTTACTGAGGAGGCTGCTTGGACCGGGGCGACGCACCAGCGGTCGAGAAGGAGGGCAACGCGGCAGCCTCACGGTGGCCGGCTACGGCTCGGCCATGGCTGGAGAGGAGGAGGCACTACTGCTGATCGGGAGGGGAAGCAGCCAGATCTGAAGGGAGGCGTGGCCATGACTCCAGGAGGGTCCAGCCGGTGGTGCTCGGAGGATGGTGGGGAGCCGGGGTGGCACTGGTTAGGCTAGAAAGGGCGCCACGACACATGGAGGAGAGGAGGGGGACGCTGGTCGGAGCTCTAGGTGATGCGGTTGAGCCCGGGCGAACAGCACAGGGTGGCCGTGGCAAGGAGAGAGGAGGTAGGGACGGTGCTGGCTCGCTTCATACTTTGGAAGAGGAGGACCACGTACAGTCTAGCTAGGTGGCCCCCTTAGATAAACACTTTTTTTTTATATTTATCCTAAACTTGTGCCGCCCCTCATTTATCCTCATTTAAAAAAAAGATTTTTTTAATAAAAAAACCTGTTGACTCCACATACATCCCCAAATAATGTCATTAATCCTATTTATTTTTTTAATAATAAGCTATAGACAAACATTTTGTTTGATTGAAACATCGGTGGAAAAATCATCCTATTATTTTTAAATTACTTTCCACAAGAATATGGAGAATCAGTTTGATAGGAAATTCACTATTCTGACCATCTAATTCTTGGCCGGTTACCCAGGGTTACATGGATCCACCACAGGAGACCAATTTGGGTATAAGAAACAGATATACAATATATTCATCAAAATTTAATACCTGAAAATAAACAAGAAACGATCCATAAAAATTTTATTCAGTTGGACATCTGATATCTGATCGTTGTGTGGTCTATTGCATTTGGATATAATTCAAACCCTATACTTTATTTAATGTAATTTAATTTTTTCTTAGCTCAGAAAATTCATGCGATCACTATGATACCAATTGTTCATATCGGGGTGCGCAACGGAAGCCATTGGACCAGTGAATTTACAAATTTTATCACTAGAGTGATGAAAAATTTCATCTTCGGCAATCCGAGCCCCAGTACGGTCTGAGGATCTCACGTAAATTAAAGAGCAAAAAAAAAAAAATCGAGCGAGTACCTCGTTAGGAATCAGAGCACACTCAATTGTAGCTTGTCGTCAGCGATTGTTTTTCAAAGTACCTGAAGATGAACCTCTCTAGATCATCTACATATGCTCCAAGAATCCGTTCGCATCTCATTCTTCAAATTCCGGGTGCTAGCGTGGAGCTCCAACGATCTCTTCAGCATTATGACGATCACCATGATCCCGAGCCTTCGATCTATCAAAGGCGCCTTGGATCGGTTGCTCGGAGAGTGACTCTCTCTAGAAAGTGATAGGAGAGAGAATCCTTCATTCCAAATGAATGAATAGTCCATGGAATGAGCCTCTCTCTAGCTTTATATAGTGGGTGTAGAAAATACTCGGATAGGGTTCCTTGCCCCATAAAATCAATACCCAGTAAATAAACAATAAATAAATAATCATGACGAACTAAACTATGTCATAAATATTATTTATATTTTATCACATACCTATAATATGTATTAAATATATTAAATGATAAAACCGAGTCATTTAATTTGACTCGTAATTCCCGCTAATATTAAACGAAATTAGAATATTAAAACAATATTTGTTCGTGTGATATTTTTTTTGTATACACTAAGTACCCCACAAATACTTTTAATAAATAAATTCAACCTAAATATTATGTACTCAAATAATAATGAATTTATTTAGTCGTCGATGATTGATGACTTGGACTACACTTATACCCTGTGGTGGGTCTGACCATGTCCAATATACCTATTTTCCAGAATATGGTAGATTCTTGAATATGTTATTGTGTATGACCCTCTAGGCCATTATCTCGATAGCAGTGAATGGTATTCACATACCAAGAGTAGAGTCTAGAAACTCATAAAGGCCCCTAAAGAGATAAGGAATAGTCATAGTAATGACAACCAACTTATAAACACGGACTGTGTAATATAATATATTTGTCTTTCGATATCTCATGAAATTGTACACACACTTGTTTCATTGTCCTTTCTTGATTTATTATTTATTGATCTAACTGGATGGACTTACCTTTGACTACCTTGGACAAGGATTTATGAAGGTACACCATCCTGATCAACTAGGATCAATATATATTACTTCCTCAACTCGGAAGCAACAAATTCTATCTTGATCATTCAACCAATGTCATACCACCAATGATGCACCCAACACAAGCTACCTCGCCATAATTTCATTATCATGGTTTTTTACTTGCATCAAAGTATGTGATCAAATAACACACATTGATAATGATCTCAAGTTAGGAGACCAATACACATGTTTATAAATAGGAACAACCAATGAGTGTTCCTATTAGCGGGTCTGTCCTCATGATCTCAACTACTAGAGATCACCAAGTGAGAACTTCATGAGAATAATTCTCAATGCTTATGATCCCCCATCAACTGATATTCAGATATCTACTATTTCCAGTCAGTATGATGTATCTATACTATAAGACATATATTTAAGATTAATGTCATAGTATCTCAAGGTTATCATTATATCCCAAGATTTACTATAACATTTTGATATGATAATTAATCTATGGAAATTACCATTAAATAGTGGATGCATATCTCACTGTATACATGAAATGGTAATTGAAAAGTACTATTTAGTTAGGTCTAGGGAACCCACTATTACAACATTGGGGAGTTAGTAGACATGCGTTTTAGGGATGTGTTAGAGTTATTGATGGATATTAGACTGGTGTGTCATGAAAAAGTTTACTGATATGATATCCAAGTTGTTAGGGCATGTGATTGTTATTCTCAATTTTCACTTTTTTGGTCGTATGATTTTACCTCGTGTGATGCACTTGGGTTTGTGGATTTATGGTTTATTATGGTTTTTTGGATCTTGGATTGGTAGAAAGAAGTCAGTGTTCACACATCATTCTAGGAAATGACCTATATAGTGTTATTACATATATTTATTTGGTAGAATTTTACTTAACTAAACCACAAATGTTTTCTTCGGATGAATGGCAATGTGGATCATATGGCGAGACATTTGCTTGTTATTAATATGTAGTCCCTTCATCGAGGGATGCATGAAGACCCTAGATGTTGGTGCGACTCTAAGTGCCCTATAATTTTCTCAATTAGGGAAAGGATGATAGAGATATGTTTGGATCAGTCTCGAGTTTCTCTAAGAATGCGTTTTCACTGAAGTTCCTATTCCAAGATATGGGGAAGGTTTTTTAAACCCCTATTGGGAAGTGGGGGAGGTTACTTCCATGAGTTTTCTATTAGGTCTTGCGGTGGGACCTATGTTCCTGCTATCACTAAGGACTTGGTTGGACATAGACAATATTCCTTTGGTGGGGCCTGCAATGGTCTGCTATCACCAGGGTGTTCATGTGATTTATCGTGGAATGAGGGATATACAATATTTTTTAAGAGGATTTTCAAGGGTGTTTTGGTTTATTTAATTGACTCTCATATGGATCATGGTCAGTGGTTTATTCATGTTAGATTAGTTTTGTTAGGGATTATCCCATGTGAGTATGAGAACCTATGACAGGTTCTTAGAGAATCACTCTACCTTAAGGAGTAGAGTGGTGGTTGGTGTGGATTTTTGGGATAATGCCTTATTGCATGAAGGCATGTGCATGTGGATTCTGCACAATGATGGTTCGTTCACAGTTTTACTGAATGGATCTTGTATGGGTGTGTTGGGGTTTGTTCGAGTCTTGGGAGGACTTGAGTGGTGTAACCTTGGTGGACCTGTTGAGGTTAGATATGGTTCCCCGTAACATAAACAACCCATAATTACATGATTTATAATAAGGGATACACTCTGTTATTTTTAGAGGACCTTTTTAGTTTAGAGTTTTAGATAATTAGAAAATACTCTTACTTATCAAGTCCTTACAAAAAAGTTGAACTCCTACTCAAATTCCATTTTGTTTCCAAAAAGATAATATGATTAAATTCATAGTCAAACTTCATTCATGAAACACTTTCTTCGTTCAAGGAAAATTTATTTTATTTAAAACTATTCTATAGAAACCCATAATTTTCATACATAAATATCACATCTTATTAGATGAATATTCAATAAATAATATTACGATCCATTCCAAAATCATATAGGTCTAGTGTATTTAGAAACTTGGATATATAAACAACTTGCTCATAAGAGATCTGCATCATATCCCACTAAGTTCTTAACAACTAACACCCTTCTTAGACATATCATACTTAAAACCTTTCTTTATAATCCAGGGAAATGAAACATAATAAAGGGTGAGCTCTAATGCTCGATAAGGGTAAAAAAGGGAGATGTTAATGATCAATTAAATATAAAAAAAGGTATGAGAACATGAGAATGACATTTGGAAACCATACCTTTCAAATCATAGATCATAATATTGAGTCATGGAATAAAGATTGGAATTTTATAAGACATGAATCATAAAGGAATCAAAGAACATGATCCATGAAAGCATAACATTGGCATAAGAAATAAGTTTTTAGCATACACATAAGCATAGAAAATCATTTCCTTAGCCAAGGCTCACTTCCAAGACTATCATAGTGGATTGTGTTCACTCACCATTCCATTATATTCTTAGTTAAGGTTCAATCCCATGACTATCATAGTGGATAGAGTCCCTTACTAATATGACTTGACTCTCCATTCCAGTCCTTATTATCTCATGATATATCAATCTTTATCCAATGCATTGGAGGTATATATAATTTTGAAACCACCCGCAATATAATGAAAATCATAAATATTTGTTCTACAAGATCATAAAGCATTCATAAAAGCTTAAATCATGGAAATGAAACGAGTTTCATAAATATTTCATCATTTCATCGTAGCATAACCCATAGAAAATAAATGGGTTTCATAAAGGTTTCATCATAACTTTATTAACCCATGGAAATGAAAAGGGTTCTATAGAATCATCCTTATATCATCACCATCATAAGACATTCAAAGAATGAAATTTTATGGTTTCATTGGATCATATCCTTAGTAAATCATAGGTAACATCAAAAGATGTTACCATAGATGAAAAATGCCTTTAAAAGATCATTAAAACATTTATTGAGGAAATTACCCTTTTTAATTTTAAATCACTTATTTAAAATCTAAGAAATATCAAAATATAAAGGAAAAAATTTTATTTAAAAGAAACTTGGAAACTTATAAAGGAATCTTCAAAACATTGAGAAATCATGATTGCAGGAAATTTCATTCATTACATGTATATTAAAACACAAATTCCTTTCACATTTTTGGTAAAAAGTTAAAAGTACCTCATTAGAAAAATGAAAAGAATATTTATTTTAAAACATTTTTTAAAAAGTTATAAATCGGAATAAATAAATTTAAAATATCACAATATAATACTAAAAAACATTCTTCAAAACATTTTAAAGAAAACATGAACATGGAACAAAAAGATTTCCGAATAATGAGGAAATAAAGTCTATTTTTATTAAAAATATTTTCTCTATAATTTTAAGTAACAGAGAGAGGAAAATAATACTATTACTTGAAAATTACATGAAAAACCAGAGGATAATGAAATTAATGATATTATAGAGAGGTATTTAATGAAATTTCATCATCAGGAACTTAATCATAAACAATCTCGGTAAACAATGAGATGATTGTAACATAAAACCCTTACCTCAAGTTTACCTAGCTTGAAAAGTGCTCTAACCTCCTATGTAATAAATTTAAATTTAGTATAATTCTATAATGTAATCATGAAAATACTTATAATATCAAATTTGATCCAATTATAATATTTTAGTACCCATTTGTTAATAATTCCTTATTAAAATCATTGTTTTTGGGTGTTAACCATTTCATTTTTCATGAGAATTTCGGTTTAGTAGTTTCATTCCTTGTACTTTAATTAAGTTTACATAATATATAAAATTTTAATAATGATATAAATTTCATATATATTCATTATATTTATATTTATAACCATCCATAAGTGATAGATATAGAAAAATGAATTACATCATTCATGGAGACGGTAAGCCGTACATGCACATGAATGATATTTTCACTTTTTGAAGAATGGAACAAAAGAAAGGTAAATATTAATTCAACTTTATATAATAATTATTATACCATATATATCATATATATTCATTAAATATATCCTTATTTACATCCATGTAAAGTAGAAATGAAAAATGAATCACATCGCTTATTGAAGGTGGTAGTGCACATGTACCCACAAGCGATGTTATCGTTTTCCAACGAATTGTAATGTAAGAAGGTAGATAAGATATTATAAATACAGAATAATTATTATTTAATAAATATTATATATAATATTTAAACCCATCATAATAAACATCCATGAAATATGGTGATGGAAAATAAATTATATCGCTACATGGAGATGGTTATCCGCACATATGAACGAGAAAATAGTTTCACTTCCCATTTGAGGGAATAGAGTGTGAATATTAATGGATCCATAATAATAATAATAGTTTAGTATATTTAGGATACTGAATTTATTATTTTATGATGAATACCAGATATTTATAGGAGGTATAATAATAAATAAATTGAAATAGGTTGGGTAAGATGATTACCTCTCCTTCGATTCTCCTCCATTAGATCCTTTCTTAAGGACCTTAGAATGGTATTTTATGAAGAAAAGAACCTAAAATTAATGTATATGGAAGTTTATAAAATATTTTTTGGGGGTTTGGTTGATCTAGAAGACTCAAAGTGATGAAAATAAGAGAAAGGAGGGGTGTCCTTTTGTATATGGGGGATATGACACACTTTCAATTTATTAAAAATTAAAATAGAATAAAGTCATTATCAATAAAATTGTTTAAAAATGCATAAAAATTAAAAGGTAGAATTAGATGAGATCTAAATATTACCATCTTATAGGATTTATACAAGTTTAATTTCAAAAATTTACCTTTATCTCTTGGTTTAACCCCCGATAAACCCGTTTTAACTTTAATCGCGATGAAAAATATTTACTATTTTTACTATTAATTATGACAAAAAATGAATGCAGCCTCATTAATTTTTTTACATGATGATTTAAAATATGGAATAAATTTTATCAAATTTAATCTCTAAAATTGGTATAAATTACTTTTAAAATAAACTTGTAAAATGCGATTAAAAACGAGTTTCAAGAAAAAACGTTTTCCTAAGTATACAATGTTTTTATACCAAAAGCCACATAAAATTAATTCCAATGACCATAACTGGATTATAAATAATATAAATTAATTTATTTTAATTTTAAAACCACTTTAAAATAAAATAAAACTTTGTAAATTCTTTAAATGAAAATACAATTTTCAATTAAAATAGTATTTTTCAATATTCATCGAAAAATTAATCTTTTCAGAAAAATAGAAAAAAATCACTGTAAGCTAATTTTGAAATGTTGATTTAAAAAATTAAGTTTATTTTATAAAGTAAATTTTCTAAAATAGTCAAAATATAATTATATTATTTTCCCACAAAAATAAATAAAAACCATTTTTGCGGAAAACATATTTTTTGAAGCACATAAAGACTTTAATAAAAATATATTTTCTTTATCTAGAAACATTATACATATTTTTAAATATTGTTATTACTAATCATAACAAAAATATAATGGATATATTATAATAATATACTATATTACAGTTCATTTAAAGTCAGGGTTGCGTGTATCACAATCTATCAAAGAAATTAAATTTATTCAAAAATATATAAATATCATAAAATCCTAAGGTGTTACATTATACCCCCCTTAAAATGATTTTTCCTCAAAATTTCATCACTTTGATATAAAAAAATGAGGATATCTCCATTTCATTACATCCTCAGGATCCCATATAGCTTCTTCAAATTTATTATTCCTCTAGATAATATTAACTAGGTGAGCATTCACATTTTGTAACACTTTATCTCTACGATCCAAGATTTATATTGGTTTTTATTCATAGAGAAGATCATAATTTATAAATATAACCTATGAGTTTAGTAAATTATAAGGATTAGGTATGTACTTCCTCATGAGAGATACATGGAATACATCATGAAATTGAGAGAGGTTTGGTGGAGGTGCTCAATCATAAGTTTCTATCCATACTTGATCAAGAATCTAAAAGGTTCCAAGATACCTAAGGTTTAATTTTCCCTTATTTATGAATCTCATAACCTTATTCCATGTATAAATTAATAGGAACACATTCTCACCAACTGATAATTATAGATTTCACTGATGATTTTTAGTATAAATTTTATGTCGAATTTGAGCTACTTTAATATGTTACGGAATGGATTTGAATTTCTATACAATTTCATTAGATTTATCAGGTCCCAATAGCTTTATTTTTACAAATTCATCCTATAATGTTGGAGTTATACACTTATTTCCATAGAGAGCTTCATAAATATCTATTCGAATGATTGAGTGAAAGACCTTTGCAGTCTATAGAAAAAGACCTCAATATATCTTACAAGGTTTGAATGGTTCTCTTAGGATGACCATCCTTCTAAGGATGATAAGAAGTACTAAAACACAAATCTAAATCATGAGATTTCTGAATAATTATCCATAACTTTGAGGTAAACCTCATATCTTGATCAGATACAATAGAATGTGGTACTCTGTACAACATTACCACTTAACATATATTTTTTCATGAAGACCAAGAGATAAATATTTTCTAATAGTGACAAATTATACTTAATTTATAAGGTGATTAACTAAAACCAAGATAGTATTATGGCCTTTTTATGTTTTGAGGAGTCTGATGAAAAAAATCCATGGCGATGCTTTCCCATTTCCATTATGGTATGGGTAATAGTTGTAACATCTCTGTATACTTTTGTCTCTCATACTTAACTTTCTGACATACCAAGTATTGAGATACATATTCTACAATATCTCTATTCATTTTTTACCACTAGAAACATTCTTTCAAATCTCTATACATCTTCATACTTCAAGGATGAATATATAATGATGAACTATGAGCATTATACAATAGCTTGTTCTTAAAGTTTGATATTTATGTGAAACAACCATGGTTCCTGAACCTTATCATTCCATCACACTCAAGGTTGAACTTGGGAACATTTATCACCTTCTTTTTTAATTTTTCATCTTCCATTTTCACCTCTTTAATCTTTACCTGGATAAATGGTTGAACACTCATTTGAGTAGGATAAGATTACCCACCTTCCTTCATGATTTTCATATCCATCCTTTGAAAAATACATAAATATTCGATCTTTTGTGATCCTCATCATATATAAGCTAGCATGGTCCTTTAAACTCAAAGTATCAACCACCTTTTTTATTTCCTAGGGTGGTAATGTATTGAGTAGTCATAATATTTAATCAACTCTAACCATATTCTCTGGAACATATTTATATATTTATAAATGAATATATACTTAAAACTTTTACGATCAGTATATATATCACACCTTTCTCCATAAGGATAATGCCTCCATATTTTCAATGTAAAATTTACCACAGCTAACTCCAAATCATGTGTTGGGTATTTTTTCTCATGAAAATTTAATTTTCATGAGGCATAAGCTATCACCATATCATTCTACATGAGTGTGCATCCCAATACCTTCTTTGATGTATTTATATAAATAAAAAAACCCTTATACATTATAGGGTAGTGTAAGAATAGGTTCACTAACTAAGATTATCTTTAGTTCCTTTAAATTTTCCTCAAATTCATTTGCCCAATGGAACTTGGATCCTTTCTGAGTTAACTTGTTGAGTGGATCAGATAGTTATGAGAAATTTTCCAAAAATCATCAATAATATCCAACTAGACCAAGAAAACTTTGGATCTCAGTTACCATGGTTGGTCTGAGCCAATATTCAATAACTTCTTTCTTTGATGGATCCATATATATACCCTCCCTTGAGATTATATGACATAAAAATGAAACTTTTTTATATAAAAAATTCACACTTGGTAAATTTTTCATATAGCTTATCCTTCCTAAGGTCTTAGTAAAATCCTCAATTGATCTACATGATCTTCCTTTCCCTTTGAATATATAAGAATAATGTCTATAAAGACTAGAAAAAACCGGTCAAGTCAATATCTAAATACTTTATTAATTAAATCCATGAAGATAGTAGGAGAATTAATAAGACCAAATGGAATCAATATAAATTCATAGAGTTCATACCTTTTATGAAATGTTTACAAGGGTATATTATCCTTCTTAACCCTCAATTGATGATATCTAGAATAGAGGTCAATCATGGAAAATTATTGAGCTTTATATATTTGATAAAATAAGTCATCAATATGGGGTAGAGGATGCATGTTCTTGATAGTGATATTTTTAAGTTCTCTATAATAAATGTAGAGTTAAATTGATCCATATTTATTCTTAATAAAAAGAATAGGTGAAACCCAAGGTTACACACTTAGCTGAATTAATCCCTTGTCAAGATTCTCCTAGATTTTCTTCTACAATTTCTGCAACTCAATCAGAGCCATTTTATATAGAGTATTTGAAATAGTTGTAGCACCAAGTATGAGTTCTATTTAAAACATAACCTCTAGATTTAGGGGAAGTTTGGGAAAATCTTTTAGAAATACATCAAAAAAATCCCTCCCAATAGTTATATATTTTATGTTGAGTTTCTCCCCAACTATATGAGATAAATACCCCTTTTTAATAGCATTCAATAACTATATAATGGGTGTTATTTCCATTAGAAGTTCATATTTGTCATCACACTGATATAAAATCATAGGTTGTTTAATAATATCAAACTTGACTTCCCTTCCTCAGAAATTGATATGGAATTTATATAAAGAAATCCAATCTATGCCTAATATAACATCAAATTCAACCTGAGGAGGAATAATGAGATTTACAGGAAGCACATTTCCACAAAATTCAATTAGAGAAGAATCATAAATTGAGATGCAATCATCATACCATTATGGGTTTTTTATGCTAATTCAACATCTAATCGTTGAGGTTGTATTTTGATACACTTACAAAATTCTTCAGATATAAAAGAGTGGGAAAATATAGAATCAAATAATACATAAGATGTTCTAGAGTGGATGTACCTTTAAATACATCATTATAATACCACTCATCAATAATAGTGATCACATTATATTTTAATTTGTCTCTAGGATTAAGAGGTTTTTAACATTGATAATTATCATTAACCTTTAAATTTGATAATTGTTTATAATAATACCCATAATCTTTTCATTTGAAACAATAGAGTGTGGGCTGTGCTTCTAAGGATGTTTTTCTCCATCATTAACTGTCTTAATATTCCTATCACTTTAGCATTTGATTAATCGATGAACTTCTTTTCCACACTTAAAAAATTTACTATTCCCCTTAAGATGATTTCCACTATGTCTCCTTCCACAATTTGATCCTGAAAGAAATCTCATCTTCTTCTTTCCATGGTTTTCATAATTTCCTTTGAATTCCATATTTCTTTTCGAATCAAAACTATGATATTTATGGGTAAATCCAATATCTATCTCCACCTTGATAAAAAATAAAATGATTTCTTCATAGATATTGAAGTCCGTTATGGATAAATCCCTTCAGAGACTTGGTTTTAAGCCACTGAAGAATCGATCAACTTTAATTTTGAGGTTGTATGATAATACTAGAATCATACCTCACAGGTCTTGTAAAATTTTCCTTATAGGTACAAATGGGTTCATTATCCTTATATTTTGGATCAAGTAATTACTTATCCATATGTACAAAGAATACAAGGAAAGAACTTATAAAAAATAATCTCCCAAACTCACCCCACTCCATGGAGTTTATTTCCTCTCTTTTACTTACGTTCTTGATAAGATTCCACTATTGATTTTCTTCTCCTTTCAAATGATAAATAGCTAAAATAACTTTTTCTTATTCCAAAAACTGGAGAACAAAAATATATTTTTAGTGGAACTGATCCATTTATTAGAAACCAGTGGATCAAAGAACCACTAAAAGAAGGTGGATGTTTCCTCATGAAGGACTAAAAAAAAAAATAATTCCCTCATTTTCTCATTTAGAAGTTCAACATGATTCATGGATTGAGAAAGTTTCATAAGAATAACAAGAATATTTTTCATTTAATCTCCTATAAATTTTTTTTCTTAAGAGGAAAATCATTGTATTTTCTATCACATTAAACATTAACATGGTTCCTTTGGGTTATATCCATTTAATGAAACCAAAAAACATAGTTTGAGAAATAATAATCATATATGGAAACCACATAATCATGAAAAATAATTTCTAGGATGTCTAAATCATGACAGCTTATTTTCAATCTATGAAACCTTAGGTTTTACCTAGTCCATTCATGGTTATCATATATTAAAATCCTTCATAATGGTTCATAAAGAAAATATGAGTTATCTAAGTGATGTGAGATGAAAATTTCAAAAAAAATTCTGTTATTCATTGAAAATACCCTTAATTTAATATAATTCCTAGGTAAATTTGTGATATTTGTTGACTTTATGAAATCTGGACTCAATTTTTAAATGTATAAATTAATGTTTTTTATTGATATATTTATCTTTGGAATTAAATTGATAACCCATATATAAGTTGACATTTATTTTTAAATATAATTTAAAATTGTAAATATTCAATTTGGAACATGTAATTCAATCTGAAATTAAAATTTTAAATGGATTTATTTTGAGTGTGAACTAATTTATTATTTTTGTGAGTTTAATAGAAATCCATAAATTTAAATTATTTTGAAAACATAATTGTGAATTTTTATTTTCAATTTGGATTATAATTTGATTTTTAAATAATGTAAATTTCAGGATTTGAAAAATCTAATTGGTTGATTTTATTGAATTTGAAATTATTTTAAAATAAATTTGTTTGAAGGTATTAAATTCTAATTCAATTTATTTTATCATTTTATTAAATTTTAATTGGAAAAAAGTATTCACTGAAATATTATTTTTTTGTAATTTGTATATTGGAAAAAAATTAAAAAGGGTCGAGGCGATTACAAGAAGAAAGAATGGTCACTCAAGTGACTATTTTTAGAAACAGGTCATGTGGAAACTCATCTCTAAAGCTACCACATGACCATACATTTCATAGTGAATATACTAACCATGATCATCCCCCAATCAAGTGAATGTGTCCTCACTTCTCCTACCTATAGTTCCATCATGGTCACTTTCCCAAGATACCATGCTTTATCTTCTCTCAACTTACCATAACCCTCATCTTCACAACCAATCATGTTTAACCTATCCTAAACCTAGAAAACCACCTTAAATAAGATGAACCAATTGCCATCATCGACTATTGAAATCCTAATGAGGACCACCGAATTGAATCAAAGAAAAACCAATACTCCCATGTATGAATTTGTGGTGCCTTTGAAGAATAATTACAAGAATCGAGTGCTGCGCTTGTTGAATCTTGCAAGAGAAGTCGTCAAACCACACAAGAAGATGGACATTTTAATAATTGAAGCTCATTGTTTCCACCAAACCGTGACACTGCGATTGAATATTTCTAAATAATATACCACCAATGAATCCTTAGTCACTATCATTGTAAGGAATTGTCCTTAAACATTACGTATTCTAGTGATTTTAAAATATAATTCACATTATTAAATTCCCAAGAATATTTTTGGTTTAGAGTTTTAGATAATTAGGACTAACTCTTACATAGTAAACCCTTACATAAAAAGTGGACACACATTCCCAATATCCATTTCTTCTATAAAAAAATGTTAAAACATAAAATAAGAATTCCTTTCATGATCAATCTTCAAAATTCCCCCCTTGATCTCATCCTTCTCTCTACTCCCACTTAAATCCTATGAAAAACATTTTAAAAGTTTGGATGAGTATAAAATCTTAGTAAGGGACATAAAATATGGGATTGAAGCATAACATATAAGTTAGAAATCATAAAATGATGACATATAAGCATATATCATGAATAAACATATAGAAGCATAATATATAAAACATGGAATCATATGATCATGGAAATATTGGAATATGTAAATAACATACAACATGACATAAACATGAGTTAAGGATAACTGTTAAGACTATATCACATGGTGGATAGATTTCCTAACAGATTAGGTTTACTCCCCAATCCTATACATGACGTCTCATGATACTAAGACATTACCCAATTCATTGGAGGACTATTTGGGCACACCCATTATAAAATGTTTATGCATATGTGTTACACATAAAGAATCAAACATAAGGAATCATCATAAGGGTTACCCATGGAATGAAATGGGTGTTGTAATATTGTCATGAGACATAACTAAAGTGAATAAAACAATGATATAAAAATAGTATATACCCATTCAAACTGATCATAAAAAATTTAATATAATATAGAAGATGGTATGATAATATATCAACTAAAATGAAGAATAAGATTTAACAAAGGATTTTTACAAAGAAGAAAATAATTTAAATAAAATTATTGAAAAATTATTTAGGATAAAACCATTTTTCACTTTAAAAATTACATATGTTTAAAATTACACACAATTATAAAAGATAAAATTTTCATTGAATATTAACTTTTAAAATTGTAAAATAATTTTCAAAACATTAAGGCATCATGATGGAAGGAAAATCCACTCATTCCATAAAAGTTAAAAAAACATTCCTTCTATATTTTTTTTAAAAAAGTCTCAAAGAACCTTGTTTAGAAAACAAAAAAATATACCTTTCAAAACATTTTGTAAAAATTAAAACATGAGTAAAATTTAATTTAAATTATCATAGGATAATATTAAAAACATTTTTGGAAACAATTTAATAAAACACAGACATGGAAGAAAAAGAGAGTTTTAAGGGAAACAATAAAAATACATTTTTTTAAAGAAAGGCCCTTATAAATTTTATATGATTGAAGTGAGAATTAATCAAATGAATCAAATATTTGTAGTCACTTTAAATCTACATAAAAAAAGTTAAAATATAACATAATATATTCAAAAGTAATTTTACAACTAATCTTGGTATGAAAAATTAATGAAGTATATGTTTAACCCAAAGATTGGAAATGGGGTTAAGAATTCCTTTACCACTTGGAAATCAGTTGAATCATATGACCCAAAAGAGTAATAATTATCAAATGAAACATTGAATACACTAAAGATAATGATATTATTGTTAATATATATCAAATTTCAGTATATTTACACCACACATAATAAATAGTGTTGAATAAGACACATATATCATAGAAGTAAAAAGTGGTATGAGAAACCCTAGCCTCACGCTTACCTTTAGTTTTTCGTACTTTAACCTCATGTATAATAGTTTAAATAAAGTTATTAACTAATTAAAGAACTATATTAATATTTATAATACCTTATATGATGATTTTATATGATCATATGACCCATTCATTAATAATATTTCATTATTTTCATGGTTTTAGGTGCATTCGTTTCATGGTTTCAGGATCGTTTCATGGTTTCATGATCAGTTCATTTGTGTATAATAATGGATGTTCTTTCAAAATGGGATTAAAAATACATAATTAGAATGAAATGGTATTAATTCACTTATATAAGTATAAATGGTTCTATATATCATTTTTCTTTCTTATATTAGTATGATTCATCTGATAAAATGTGAATGATAAATATTTAGTTTATTTTGGTGGTTTCTCTAAACATCATGAACTAGTTTTGTTTTATTTAATAGTATGAGTATATATTAGTTACAGAAAATTATATGGGTTATAATATACCTATTAAAATACTATTTATCCATAACAATACTTTTATGACCATCCATGAAGGTGGTAATGGAAAACGAACAAAATCATTATTCACAGGGACAATTAACCACCATAATTTAGACAATGGTTTCGTTTCTTTGAATAAGAGGAGGTGAGAAATGAAATGGATATGAAATATTACATTATAAAAATAAAAATATAGTATATAAATTATTATAGAGTTATTATTCCTTGATGGATGAAGGACATGGGGATAAATTAGAATAAGATAAGAAATTAAGAGTGGTTCTTTGAGAAAATTACTTCTTAAATATCACCACCTTGAAGGATCCCTTAAAGACCATAAAAATGGTATTTAGGTGAGACTAAAAGCACTTGCACATGGTTATAGTGGATTATATAGGGTTTTTTATAGATTTTATGTTCTTAAAGTCTTTTTAGGATAAATGGAGTGGTGATGGGTGATATTTATACTTGAGGAGGGGTGGTTTTAAGTGAGTAAATAATGATTATTTTATATTTAAAGCCAACCACATTGAGGTGGAATTAATTTCCAAGAATTTTACTCATAATTAATGTTTTAAAGGATGTTTAGGGTCGATAAATAACTCAATAATCCATTAAATTTTGTAACTTTTAAGTATTTTAATCCTTTACCTTTTAACTTTAACCTATTTCATTATTTTATCTATACTACGATAAGTCTTTTTTTTAGCATAGTAAATTTTTTATACCTAAAAAAGAAAATGAAATTAGAAAATAATTTTGAATTTATGATTCCAAATATTTAATCCATTTTACTAAATTCAATTCACATAATTTTCAAAACTATATTTAAAATTAATCATGCAGACGCAATGGGAAAGTCAGTTTTTAAAGTGGAAACATTCAAAAGTTTGAAATGTTTTTATATCTAATTTCAATGTGAAATTGATTATAATGAACTAAATTAGATTTATTGATGTATAATTTAAATTATTATACTTTAAACCCAATTTAAAATATAATTTATCTATATAAATAAATTAGATGAAAATGCATTTTTTAATAAAAATTCAATATTTTTCACTATTCATCAAAAAATGAAACTTTCCCAAAAAATACCAAAATTTCACCCTAAGATTATTTTGATATTAAAATTTCAGAAATTAGGTTTATTATTTCAATTAAAATTTATAAAATTTTCTAAATTTAGTTTTAAAATAGGTGCACCATTAAAAGGCCACAAAAATTTTCTTTTAGAAATAATACAATTTTTATTCTTAAATTTGAATTTATTCTTATTTTAAGCCTATAAAAATTGTTGGATGAATTTAAAATGATTTTATTGGATATAAAACAAATAAATTTTATTAATATATTCTACTAATAGTGATTAATTTAATTTATTTAGATAAAATACCATTGTGGGCATAAAAATAGTTTTTTTAATAAAAACACATCTTTTATATTCAGTTAGTTTTTATTTTCATTTATAATTAATTGGTAACTAATAAATTCATTTTATAAACATGTGTAAAAAATATTTTGATAATTTAGTTAATCTCATTCATTCCCTCCATTCTAACAGCTACGTGATAACTATCACATTAAAATAATAATATTTAGTCATTTATTTAAGCTCGATGTGGTGTATCTTGTATGATATTAAACATAGTGTTTCATTTTAAAATATTGGGATGTTACATTATCCCCCTTTAATAAATTGCATCCTCAAAATTTGAACTCAGGATCTAAAACCTAGGGGTTCGACTTTTCAAAATACATTTGTTTAAATCCCACATCAGAACAAGGGTCAATAAAGATTCCTTTTGAAAAGAGAGAAAAGAAAGTATGAAGGTCATATGAGATAACACATATTAGGTTTCCATATAGGAAAACATGGACATGGAATAGAGAACTAACTATCAATTTCTGATGGAGAGTGATAGAAAACATGGTCATGAGAAAGTGAATAATCACAAAATCATAAATCTGTGATGAGTCAAATGATCATTGATTTCTCATTATGAAAATTAAATGGATAGAGTTTGAAAAAAAATCTATTTCCTAAAGTTGAAGAATTATTTTTATATATAGACTAAGAACATATGGAAATATTTTTTACTTTAAAAGTAGAATTTTATCCTCATATTTTCTCCAAATGATGAGTATTCAAGATGATTTTTTCATACCTAAAGCATAAAAATCAACTTCTATGGATCAAAAAATCCATAAAAGTATAACTATCTATTACTCTTGACTTTCTAAATTAACAAAAACCAAAATGGTTTATACAAGATAATGTAATTCTCTAAAAATAACAGTCCTTTATATGAAAAAAACTACTTTAATCTCCATAATTCTATACCAATACCCAAAGTTCAATATAGATCATTAAACAAATAACTATCCTTAAAATTCATCAAAATATTCCCAACTAAAATTGAAACCCAAAAATTAGAAGTATTTTATCACATAGTCTTCCAAGATAAATTTAATATTTTTTTAAAAATATTAATCACTCCTAATTTCTCATACCAAAATGTAATCACCCTGATATGATAACTATTTCCATAAATAACTTGAATCACCCTAAATCATATATTATTCCAAAAGATAATTCATCATTTATTTATCAAATAAAATCCTATAGTATTATGTTTACCTAACTTATATAAAGTTCCAAAAATAGTGAACATATTCCAAAGTGACATTAATCACTTAATCACCAAATCATTGTCATAAACCATCCTAGAGGGGCCCATGTTGTGACTACCCCAAGCTCGTCTCTGATAGGCTAGGGTTTGGTGAGTAACACTAAGTAAGAATTTCCCACAAATGGGAGGCATTAGCCTAAAGTACCTGTACACACACATGCATCTCCAAGTCACCCAATGTTGAAATATAAAACAAATGATAGAATTCATGCATATAACTATGATCCCACAACTAGAGTACAACAAAAAGTAAAGGAAAAGTAAATAGGGCCAAATACAAGACCAACAAAAAGATTATGTAACACAAGTCTAACTGAAACTATAGAATTCTAACCTACTCCAAGGGTGAGGACTACATCAAATGCATTCTCTTGCTAAACACCCCAGTCTTCCTAGATCTATCTATACTCCACCTGCTCCTGGTCCTCCATGGATACCATAAAAAGGGACATCATCTACACAAGACACAATACCTACGGGCAAAGCCTGTGCAAGAGTGATTTTAACAATACTCAGTAGGACACCCTAAAAACAATAAACAAGAATCATCAAGTATAGTCAGCTCCATACAAGATGTAACACTGTATAATAGTTACAAGAAGAAAATAAAACCCAGATATACTCAGGAGAGAATCCACATTATTAGGTGGTCATAACCAACTTCTAGCCACATAATCTATTTGAAGAAACGATTTTTCCAAGAGATACTACTCCATGATCCATGATATCATCAAAGAGACTCGATGAAGAGGTATAAATCATTTGGTCCTCACCCAATTCACTGGTCTAAGAATACTATGATACACAGAGAGGGGGTTACACCCAGAACCACTGGGGGACACCATGGACCCAATCTGGATCAACTTGCTATGTAGAGGATCCTGATGTGGCCCGCTAGATGGGGGATCAACACTCTGATTAAGGAGGTCATGTCGATTCCACAAACTCCACTAGGGAAGATAGAGGATTACACTCCAGTCTCGTAGAGGGACACCAAAAATATATGTGAGACTCAGCCTCTAGATGGGATTATAATCTAGTGATATGGATGTAATGTTTCACTATACCCTTGAGGAAAGGACCAATGGAACACACTCAACCTATACATGTCTAAACTAGGAAAAAGAATATCCTCAAGAAATATTTATTTGAACTTGCTACTCAATAATCTACCGATCGACTCGCTTAGGCCTACGGACCGACCATCGTGGTCAGTCCACCTACCACGCAGACTAATCGCCTATGAATTGACTACCAAGTTCGGTCCCCCTACTACGCTGAATGGCTGCTATGGTCGACTGTCGTGATCGACTGCCTGTGAACCTACCACATGGTTGCTATAACTACAATACCTCGAGTCGTTGTGGTGCCATGGTTGACCGCAATGGGGCTCTGCCTCTGTTTCCCCAAATCTAACTCGAATATGACCTGTGTCTATCTCGTCCAACCCAGACCACTAAACTGGACTGGCCTGGTCCACATTTTCTAACACTCTCGCATCCACCACCGCTGATCCTGATCACACTTCACAACTATCATCACTTATCCTAGTCTCACGCGGCTCCGCCGCTCATAAGTGGACCACCATTGCACGCCACCGTGTGCTACTGACCGCTGCTGCCATGTGATAGTGGTCCCTTCCACAGACCAACATGCCTTCTATGATGCTCAAAAGAAGAAACAATCATAGATACGAGATCCTTGGGTCTCGATCTACACCAATCCGTCCTCGATTGTCAATTTTTATTAAATCTGGGGGTCTGATCGAGTTCGGAACCACCCTGTAATGTCGAGTTGGGACCACGGGGATCAAACCGATGAAGAATGTTGGCAAAGAGGGAGAAATGAATAAGATCAAAGGTTTATCATCTTTGTCCAATAATTTTTATCCAATGATCAATACTGGGGGATTTGGGTTAGAAAACCATATCAAATAAATATCATGGAATAAATATCATCTTGTAATATGCACGATCTGTGAATCAATCCGTTCATAGATTGATTCACATTCATCATATAAATAAATAACAGGGAATAAAATAATTAAACCACATGCACTACCTTGATTTGGATCGATCAATAATGAAGAATGAATTTGCGTTGCGTTCATTGGTGATATCCTTCCAAATCGATGTGCGTCAATCCTCGATCCTAGATCCGTTTTCGTTCATCAAAAAGGATTCCCAAAGCTCTCTCTAATTATCCTCCAAAAGTTCCAAGGTTATGCGGATAAACCTAGAATTCTGACACAAGGATACATTTATAGAAAAACAAGTTGCTGTTTCAACAAAATGAATTAAAATAATTTTATTAAATAATTTTATTCATTTTACGCTCGCAAAAACTTTTTAAAAAATAACCCATGCTGACCAATGTTAGATCGTGCCTAGGGTAAATCTTCTATTCTAAACTCAATGGTGAACTCATATTTTTTATCTGGGAACCCTTTTAGAAGTTATTCCACTTTTTTAGAAAAAACCGTACTCGAGTGCTATTAAATATTTTAATATTTTTTAAACATTTGTTCCAGGAACACCGAGCCTTAGAATTGCACACTGTCTTAGTGCCTATTCTTAAAAATAATCCATATAATATCTAAAAATAATACACAAAAAATACAAGATGTTACATTCTCCCCAGATTATGGGTATACATCTCCAAAAATCCAAAAATAAGTGCTACTCAAAAAGTTGGGGGTACTGAGCACAAATCTAAGCCTCCTACTCCCCTGTGCTCTCATGGAGATTCTCATGCTACCACCGGACGCGCACCAAAGGAATCAATCACCCCCAATGGATACTCTCCTATAGACCCTCGATCTTCACTAGGTAATCATTAAAGGTTGCTCCATCCTCAATGTCCATCTCTCCCCAATCGATAATGTGCGATGAGTCATGCATGTACCTCCTCAGGTGTGACACGTGGAAGATGTTGTGTACCCAATATAACTACGGAGGTAGAGCCAAGAGGTACAACCCCTCGCCAACTATACGTAGTATCTGTAAATGGATGATGAACCTCAGAGATAAATTTCCACCCTGACCAAACCTCTGTAGTCCCCATTGAGGTGAAACTCAAAGGAACACATGCTGACCTTACTTGAACTCCAAAGGACTCTGTCGCCTATCAGCATAAGAGTTCTAATGGCTCTGTGAAATCTTAATATTCTCCTAGATGATCTTAACCATTATAGTAGTAGCTTAAAAAAAATCAAGGCCCATGAGTGTTGACTCTACTAGGTCAGTCTAGAAAAGTGGTGACCTGCAGGTCACCCATACAAAGTCTCGAACAGTTCCATACCGATGGTGGAATGGTAGCTATTGTTGTATGTAAAATCCACCAGTGGTAGGCGATACTCCCAACTATAGCTAAAGTCTAACATGAAATATCACAACATGTACTCTAGAAACTGAATGGTCTACTCATACTGGTAATCCATTTATGGATGAAATGCTATGATAAAGCATAACTAGGTCCCAAACACTTCCAACAATCTCTTCCAAAACTGAGATGTAAAGAGAGCAACACAATTAGAAAAAATCATCAATGGAACTCCATGTATTTAAACTATCTTCCGAATGTAGATGCTCTCTACTGAATTATTCTCTCGGATATCTAGGAAGTGGTCTGAATTGGTGAGTCAGTCAATGATCACCCATATGGAATCATGTTCCCTAGACATATGTGGTAATCCCATCACAAATTCCATCGATATCCCATCTAACATTCATTTTTGCACCCTAAGGGGTTGAGCTAAAACCGCTAGAACCTAATGCTCATCCTTTACTTACTGACAAGTAAAACTTCGAGAAACAAAATCTGAAACATATTTCTTCATCCCCGGCCACCAAAATAGATTTTGGAGGTCTTGGTACATCTTCTACACATATGGTTGTACCTCCAAAGGGGATGTATGAAACTGCATAAAAAACCTCCTCCCACAACATCACTGGTGCCATTGTGAATCCTCTAAAGAGAATGACGTGGTCCCCACATTTTGAATATCCATCAGGAGAACTCCCTGTGGACATATGACACGTAGGGTCTCATAGTCAGTATCCCTAAGTTGTGACTCCCTGACTTGCTTTAAGAGTAGAGGGGTGAAAACCATTGACTGGAGGTAAGCTGCACCATCTCTATCCATAAAGGATAACTGAAAAGAGTCCAAATACTCTAATGCCTCGTTCTTTAATAGAAAATTGGATCTCCTACTGAGAGTATCTTCCACCAAATTCCCCTTCCCAGGATTATAGACAATCTCAAAGTCATAGTCCTGGAGGAACTCTATCCATCACCTATGTCTCAAGTTGAGATCATTCTAATAGAATATATACTTTAGAATATTATAGTTGGGATTGAAAATAAACCTCTCTCCCATTAGGTAGTGTCACCACATCTTCAATGAGAAGACTACCGCTATTAACTCAAGATCATGAGTCGTGTAGTTCTGCTCATGTGGTCTCAACTGGCATGAACCATAAGAAATCACCACTTGCATCTACATTAGGATACAACCAAGCTTGGTTCCCGATGCATCATAGAACACTACATACTTGACACCCTCCTCTAGAAATCTCAAGATGAGAGTGCTCATCAATATCTACCTCAACTACTGAAAAGCCTACTAGCACTCCTCTGTCCACACAAAAGGCTATCCATTTCGAGTCAAATATGTAAAGGGTTCTTCTACTCTGGATAAGTAAGGTACAAACCTACAATATTAACCTTCCAATCTAAGGAAAATACGCACCTTGGTAACACTCTTGGGTGGATCCCAAGCAAACAAAACCTTAACCTTTGCTAGATCCACCACAACTCCAGCCTCTGAGATGATGTGTTAAAGAAAATGGACCTCTCGAATCCATAACTGACACTTAGAGATATTTCCTTAAAGATGGTGCTCTTAGAGAGTGTCTATAACTATCCTTAAGTGCTCCATGTACTCCTCCTCATATGTCGAATACACTAGTATGTCATCAATAAAGACCACCATAAACCGGTTTAAGTAAGGTTGAAAGATATATTTCATGAGTCCCATGAACATTTTTGGTGTGTTCGTCACGCTAAATGGAATCACCAAGTACTCATAGTGACCGTAACGACATATAAAGGTCATATTCAGTATATCCTTATCTCGTACTTGCAACTGGTGATATCCTGATCTAAGGTCAATCTTTGAGAACCATCACACCCCTTTCAACTGATCAAAGAGGTCATCAATCCTAGATAGTGGATACTTGTTATTCATGATCACTTGGTTCAGGTGCTGATAATCCACAAATAACCTCAATCTCCTATCTTCCTTCTTGGCAAACAAAACTGGGTCTACCTGGGGTGAAACACTGGGTCTCACGAAGCCTTTCATCTACAAGTCCTCAAACTTTACCCTCATCTCATGAAGCTTTGAAGGATCCATCTGATATGAAGGTGTAGATATTGGTACCATATCAAAGTGTAAATCAATTCATAAGTCTATCTACCAATGGGGAGGTAACCCTATAACATCTTACTAAAGATTTCATCACACTCCTCCACCATTGTAGGAAACTGAGGACTCATAAACTTCACTACACCGAGGGTCAAGCTATCCAAATGATGAGTAATCTGTTGCACCCTCCTATGTGCGAGTCTATCCCATGTTGTCTGAATTTCATTTTCACCAACAAAGGAAAACATGGTTTCATCAATGAAGAAACACCATATTCTTCACCTAAAAAATTCAATTTGAGTATGAAATATGGGTAACCAGTCCATATAGATAATGATGTCATAAATCCTTGACGCCGCTACCAAGATATCCCAACCGAAACTCTCACCACCAAGAGTTAGGTCACATTGTTGGCACCAGTGTGTGATCATCGAGTCTCCTCTAGTAAGATTCACCAAGCATAAGGGTTGAGTCAACAATTAAACCAGAATCTCCAAGTCTCAAACAATATTCATGGAAAGAAAATAATGTCTAACACTTATGTTTATCAATACTACAACTAAGTTAGAAAAAATAGAGATCGTACCTCGTATCATCCCTAGAGCCTCGAGGTCAGAAGCATGTATAGCCTATAGCTGGCCTCGTCCCTGTCCACTAGATCCCTGAGCTTGGCGTGGACCACCTGGGGGTGGTGGTGGTAATAGTTCGAACCTCCGACCACCTCTTGTTTCCATACCGGCCCCTCTACCACGTCTTTCTCTCTTCAAACCACTCTTATCCTATCTATGTATCTTCCTAGGAAGTCCCTCGACCATCTATCAATCAGTTATAAGACGGTTTGAGAAATCTCATTCCAGATGTTGTCGACCATCGTAAGAGAAACACCGCTTGTCACTTGGATGATCCGAGCTACCCTGGGAGCCATGCACCACTGAACCTATGTCCTGGGATTAACTCCTTAAGTGCATGACCTACCTAGAACCCTGTTATTTTCATTGGATATATACTATTGAGATCTTAGCTACTAGGTTCCCACTTCTAGATCCTACTATTGGTGTCTATTATGCCAGAAAAATTTCCACTAACAGGGATCGCTCAAGTACCCTCGCATAGGTAGAAATTCTATGGGAGACCACTGATGTCCTGATATCCTAGCTTAATCCCTACTAAAAGGTCCAATCCCTAAAGAACTGCTCTCATACCATATCCAAGTAGAAACACAAAAGATCATAAAAACTTCGTTGAATACTCTGCCATGATCATACTGCCCTACTACATATGCATAATCTCATGTATGTGTACCAATCACAACATGGTAGGATAGAAATCATATATAAAGAGAAACTTGAAGTCTGTACAGAAGATATTTTTCTCATCATGTGACCAAGTCACCAAGATCCACCATCACCCCACAGAGCCCTGAAGAAGACTTGTGGAAAAGACTTTCATCTATTCAGCAGGCATCCTCACAAGATAGAAAAAATGGGTGAATGCCTCTAGACAATCCTTAGCTATCTGGGGGTCTAGATCTCCCCAAAATGTGAGAGGTAACTACATCTAAAACCTATGCAATGAACTCAGCCTATGTTCATCCTTAGCTGGTAGTGCTAGTAGTAGCTTCTAATTGACATGCGGTGGTATAGCTGGTAAACCACCTGAAGGTGCTATCCCTGGTATATGACCATTTACTATTGCCTCATCACTAGGAAAATCATTGTCATGATCATGCGGTGGAATCTTGGCTGGTTTTATACTTGGAGGCATCCTGAAATAAAACAAGATGTACCACGATCAATAGATTATATTCGGGGAGATAACTCAATAAGGATATAGAATTTACAACCATTCCTATATGATGCATGTACTATTTTTTCCCTGTAACCATTATTTTCATGAACATAGTCTAAAAGAAGGTGCTCAGAGTCCTGGTGTATGGATATGTCAGCTGCCACACCAATAATGGAGTCCTTGTTCTAAAAGACTAACTTGAAACAATTAATATTTTTTCCCAAAATAAATATCATAGAATCCCTATCCTAAAAGTAGATCTGACACCCCTTGATACCACTATGTCCCGACCCGTCTTAGAGGGGCCTGTGCTATGACTACCCCAAACCCGCCTTTGATAGGCCGGGGGCTGGTGACTAGAACCAAGTAGAAATTTCCCACAAATGGGTGACATTAGCCTAAAGTACCTATACACACGCACACATCACCAAGCCATAAAATGCTGAAATGTAAAACAACTGATCAAATGATGCATATAACTAATATCCTGCAACCGGAGTACAACAAGAATTAAAGGAAAAGTAAACAGGTCCAAATACAATCCCACCGCAAATAGTCTATAACACAATTATAATTGAAACTGTATAAGTCTAACATTCTCCAAGGGAAAAGACTACGTCAAAAGTATGATCCCGATAAACACCTTAGTCTTCCCAGCTCCAACTATGCTCTACCCGTTCCCGGTCCTCTATAGACACTGTAAAAAGGGCCACTGTATGCACAAGACATGACATGTGTGGGAAAATCCCTTTAAGGGGTGAGTATACCAATACTCAGTAGGACACCCTAGAAACAATAAACACAAAGCACCAAGTGTAGTTAGCTCCATACAATATTTAACACTGTATAATAGATACAAGAAGAAAAGAAAAACTAGATATACTCAGGAGAAACTCTATGTCATTAGGTGGTCATAACCAATTGCTAGCCACATGATTTTGTTTGAAGAAATGCTCGTTCTGGGAGATCCCACTCTGCACACCATGATATCATTGAAGAGGCTCGATGAAGAGGTATAGATCATTTGGGACCCACATAAGAAGAATGCATTGGTCTGAGAAGACTATGATACATAGAGAGGGGGTCATGCCCAGAACTACTGTGGAACACCACGAACCCAATCTGGATCAAACCACTATATAGGGGATCATATGCTAATGATTCCAGAAACCTTATTGATGTGGACCACTAGATAGAGGATCAACGACCCACTCAAGGAGGTTAGGCCGATTCCAAAAACTCCACTAGGGATGATAGAGGATCACACTCTAGTCTTTTTAAGGGAAACCACAACTCTATTTGAGACTCAGCCTCTAGAGGAGATTACAATCCAGTGATTTAGATGTAATGCCTCATTATACCCTCAAGGAAAGGACCAGGGGAACACCCTCAATCAATATTGGTCCAAACAAGAAAAAAATAAGAGCCTCAAGCACTCTTGATTTGAACCTATTGCTCGAGAAATTTCCTGTAGACTCTCTCGGGCCTACAGACTGACCGACGTGGTCAGTCCAGCTATAGTGTAGACCGGTTGCTCCTGGAAAAACCTCCATGGTTGGTCCAAATACCACACTGATTGACCGTTGCGATTGACCACCGAGGTCAACCACCTGTGGACCGGTTGAACAGTCAATGTTCCCATGACAACTCAAGGTGTCGTGGCCCCATGGTCAACTGCCATGGTCAATATTAATGAGGATCTGCTCCGATTTCACCAGATATGACCTGGGTTTGACCCAAGTCTATCTCATCCGACCCAGCCCTCCGGCCAAACCCGGCCCACCAACCTAGCCCAACCCACTGACCTGACCTGCTCACATGTGGCCCACCTGGCCTGGCCCACTCCATGTTCACTAATGCTCCTGCATCTACCACTTCCATCGATCCCAACCACACCCTATGTCATTTTCCACTAATCCCGGCCGCATACAGTTCCACCTCCCACACAAGAACCGCCACCGCACACCGCCGTTAGCTGGTGGTGGTCCCTTCCACAGACCACCATGCCTCCTATGATTCCCGAAAGAAGAAATGATCATAGATTTAAGCTCATTGGGTCCTGATATACATTTATCTATCCTTAATTGTTAATTTGACTCAAATTAGGGGGTCCAATCAAGTTCGGAACCACCCATCAACGTCGAGTCGGGACCACAGGGTTCCAACCAGTGAAGACCGCGAGCAAAGAGGGAGAAAAAAACAAGACCAAAGGTTTACCATAATTGGACAAGTGTTCTTGGCCAATGATCAAGAATGAAGGATTTGGGTTAGAAAACCATATCAAATAAAACCTTTGTAATAAATATCATCTCACAATATGCACAATCAGTGAATCAATGTGTTTTTCGATTGATTCACGTTATTAGTATAAATAAATAATGGGTAATAAACTAATTAAATCACATGACCTACCTCAATTTGGATCAACTGCTGATGAAGAATGAAGCTTCATTGCATTCATTGGCAATATCCTTAAAAATTGATGTGCGTTGATTTTCGATCCTCGATCCATTGTCATTCGTCAGAAAGGATTCCGATATCTATCTCCAATGATCCTCAAGAAGTTATAAGGTTATGAGAATAAACCTATAATTCTAACATAAGGATACATTTAAAGAAAAAAAAGTCATTGTGTCAACACAATGAATTAAAATAATTTTATTAAATTGTTTTATTCATTTTAGATCCACGAAAACTTTTTCACAAACGATTCACACCGACCAATGTTAGGTCACACCTATGGTAAATAAACTATTATAAACTCAATGGTACCCTTATATTTTTGATCAAAGAACCCATTTAGGATTTATTTAACCTTTTTAGAAAAATCTTGTGGGCATGATATTAAATATTTTAATATTTTTCAAACATTTGTTCTGAGAACACTAGGCCTCAGAATCGTTCTCAAAAATAATATACATAATATCTAAAAATAATACATAGAAAATCCAATATGTTAAAATAATTTTATAATCCCATGGTTATCAATAAGATAAAACATATGATCTCAAAATAAACTTATTTTTCATTAATCAAATCATTTACCTAAAAAAATATCATACTAACTAGGACATCACGTAGGCCAGTGGTAGGCGATGTACAAGTAATGATAAATACATAATAATTTATATACTAGAGTGTTATGTTTATAATGGAATATATCATATACATTTCATTTATCATATCCTCTTATTCAAAGAAATGAAACCATTGTCCAAATTATGGTGGTCAATCGTCCATGTGAATAATGATTTTGTTCGTTTTCCATTACTACCTTTATGGATGGTCATAAAAGCATAGTTATCACTAAATAAGATTGAAATAGGTATATTATAACCTATATCATGTTTTTAAACTAATATATACTTATAATATTAAATAAAATTAAACTAGTTCATGATGTTTGGAGAAACTGCCAAAATGAACTAAATATTTATCATTAACATTTTATCAAATGAATCAACCTTACACAAGAAAGAAAAAAAATATGGGACCATTTATACATCTGGAAGTGAATTAGCACTATTTCATTCCACTTATGGAGTTGAAATTCCATTTTACAAAAACATCCATAATTATACACAAATGAACCGATCATGAAACCATGAAAAGAATGCACCTAAAACCATGAAAAAAATGAAATAATATTAATTAATGGGTCATATGATCTTATAATATCATAACATAAGGTATTATAAATATTAATATAATTATATAATGAGTTAATAACTTTTTTTAAACCATTATATAGGAGGTTAAAGTACTCAAAACTAAAGGGAAGCGTGAGGTATGGGTTTCTAATCTCACTTTTCACTTATATGATATATGTCTTTTTCACCAATATTTCTTATGTGTGGTGTATATATAATTACATTTGATATATATTACCATTAATATAATTATATTCATGGTATTAAATATTTAATTTGATAATTATTAATTTGTTTGGGCATACAATTTGACTGATTACAAAGCGATAAAGGAATTATTAACCTAATTTCCATTCTTTGGGTTAAACATCCACTTCCTTGATTATGTCATACCAAGATTATTTGTGAAATGACTTTTGAATTTATTATGTTATATTTAAACTTGTTTTATGTGGATTTATAGTGAATACACATATTTTATTCATTTGATTAATTCTCACTTTGATGATATGAAATTTATAAGGGACTTTCTTTAAAAAAATTATCTTTTAAAAGTTTCCCTTAAAACTCCCTTTTACTTCCATGTTTGTGTTTTCTAAAAAAATTTCAAAAAATGTTCTTAATATTCTCTTAAAATTTTTTAAATTAGTTTTTACTCTTGTTTTACTTGTTAAAAAATGTTTTGAAAGGTATATTTTTTCACTTTCTAAATAAGGTTCTTTGAGAATTTTTTGAAAAAATACAAAAGGAATGTTTTTTAACTTATACGGCATGATAGGATTTTCCTACTATCATAAAGCATTAATATTTTGAAAATTACTTAAAAATTTTAAAGGTAATATTCAAATAAAATGTTCTCTTCTATAAATTTTCAGTGTTTTAAACATATGTAATTTTCAAAGTGACAAAGGGTATTTTCCTAAAGATTTTTTCAATAATCTTATTTAAATTATTTTTATCTATGTCAACATACTTTCCTGAATCTTATGCATCATTTAAGTTGATATATTATGATACCATATTCCATATTTTATTAAATGGTTTATGATCAATTCTACCGGAGATGTACTATTTTGATACCATTTTTATATTCCCTTTGGTTATGCCTCAGAACAATATAAAAATACCCATTTAATTCCATGTGTAACCCTTATGATTATTCCTTATGTTTGATTCTTTATGTGGAACACATATTCATGATCATGTTATAATGGGTACGCCCATATAGAGCTCCAATGAATTGGGAAATGTCTTAGTCTCATGAGATGTCATGTATTGGATTAGGGAGTAAACCTAATCCATTAGGGATTCTATCCACCATGTGTTATAGTATTGGTAGTTATAATTGACTAATGTTTATGTCATGTTGTATGTTACTTCCATATTACAATATTTCCATGATTATATGTTTCCATGTTCTCTATATCATGCTTCTATATGTTTATTCATGATATATGCTTATATTTATCATGTTATGCTTTATAAATCATATGCAATGCTTCAATCACATATTTTATGTTCCTTATTGATATTTTATGCTCATCCCAAGTTTTAAAATCTTTTTCACATGATTTAAGGGGGAATAATGAGAAGAGTGATATTAAGGAGAAAATTTTGAAGATTTATCATGAAAGGAATTCTTATTTTATTTTTTAAATTTTTTATTTTATGGAAGAAATAGATAATGGGAATGAGTTACCACTTATTATGTAAGGGTTTAATATGTAAGAGTTATTCATAATTCTATAAAACTCTAAATTGAAAAGATTTTTGGGAATGTAAAAAAGTGAATTCTAGTTTAAAATCACTAGAAATACAAAAATTTTAAGTTCATTTCCTTACAGTTGGTATAAGAGAACAATTTAGATAACTTTAGAGATTAGAATGTTTTCTTAAGAGTTATGAATATCATCATAGGGTTTACAAGTTTAAGGTTGATTATAAGTTAAAAGTCTTAGACACCCCTTTTATAGTTCAAAGTGATGGATTTATAGGATATTAATGATATTTTTTAGAGATTGGATTTATAAAGGTAATTGATTTAGGTATAAAGTATATGAAGCTTAAAGTATTATATAGTTTTAATGGGTATTATCCTTAAAAGGAATACTTTCATTTTAACATGTAACAATTCATTTCATGCTTTAATGGCATTATTTTCTAAAAATTAATGTTTTTTACCAACATATAAGAAAATAAATCTTTCAAAACCTTATCATAACTTTTGAGAAGATTTCTTTCCTTCTATATTGATAAATTATCCTTAATTTTTAGAAAATAACATCATTAAAACATGAAATGAATTATAACATGTTAAAATAAAAATAGTAATTTTAAGGATAATACCCATTGAAACTCTATAATACTTTAATCTTCAAATACTTTATACCTAAATCAATTACCTTTCTAAATCCAATATCTTAAAAAAAATATTATTAAACTCTTATAAATCCATCACTTTAAACCATAAAAATGGGTGTCTGAGAATTTAAACTTACAATCACCCTTAAACTTGTAAACCCTATGATGATATTCATAACTCTTAATAAACCATTATAATCTCTAAAGTTATATAAACCATGATTTGATACCAACTTTAAGGAAAAAACCTTAAAAATTATGCATTATATTTATTTTAAACTAGAATTAACTTTATTACATTTCTAATAATATGTTCAGTTTAGAGTTTTATAAAATTATGACTAACTATTATATAGTAAACCCTTACATAACAAGTGGAAACTCATTTCCATTATCCATTCCTTCCATAAAATAAAAATGTTAAAAAATAAAATAATAATTCCTTTCATGATAATCTTCAAAAAGTTTCCCTTGATCTCACCCTTCTCTTGATTCCACCTTAGATCCTTTGAAAAAAAAATTAAAACTTGATATGAGAAAAAATTCTCATTAAGGGACATAAAATATGGGATTGAAGCATAGCATATGAGTTAGATGGCATAACATGATGAAATATAAGATATAATAATGGATCATGAATAAACATATAAAAGCATAATATAGAGAAAATTGAAACATATAATAATAGAAATATTGTAATTTGGTAGTAACATAAAACATGACATAAAAATGAGTCAAGCATAACTTCCAAGACTATATCACATGGTGGAAAGAATCCCTAATGGATTAGGTTTAATCCCTAATCTTATACACAACGTATCATGAGACTAAGACATTACCCAATTCATTGGAGCGCTATCTGAGCCCACCCATTATAAAATGTTCACGAATATGTGTGCCAAATAAAGGATAAAATATAAGGAATAATAATAAGGGTTTCCCATGGAATGAAATGGGTATTATAATATTACCATGAGTCATAACCAAAGGAAATATAAAAATGGCATCAAAATAGTACATCCCCAGTCGAATTGATCATAAAAAATTTAATAAAATATTAATATGGTATCATAAGATATCAACTAAAATGAATCATAATATTCAAAAGAGTATGTTGACATAGATGAAAATACTTTAAATGAGATTATTGAAAATTTCTTTAGGAAAATATCCTTTTTCACTTTGAAAAATACATATGTTTAAAATTCCTCAAAATTATAAAATAGAATATTTTATTTTAATATTACCTTGTAAAATTATAAATTAAGTTTCAAAACATTAAGGAATCATGATAGTAGGAAAATCCACTTATGTTGTATAAGTTAAAAAACATTCCTTTTGTATTTTTTCAGAAAATTATCAAAGAACCTTTCTTAGAAATAGAAAATATATACCTTTAAAAACATTTTTTAACAAGTAAAACATGAGTAAAAATGATTTTAATTTTTTTTGGAGAATAGTAAAAAAATTGGAAATAATTTTAGAAAAAACAAACATTGAAGAAAAAGTGAGTTTAAAGGGAAACATTAAAAAGATATTTTTTAAAGAAAGTTCCATATAGATTTCATTTCATTAAAGTGATCATTAATCAAATGAATCGAATATGTGTATTCACTATAAATCCATATAAAAGAAGTGGAAATATGACATAATATATTCAAAATTCATTTCACAAATAAGATTGGTATGACATTATCAAGGATGTATATGTTTAACCTAAAGAATGTAAATGGGGTTAAGAATTCCCTTACCACTTTGTAATCAATTAAAACATATGCCCCCAAAAAGTAATAATTATAAAATTAAATATTTAATAACATGAAGATAATGATATTAATGGTAAGATATATCAAAGTTAAGTATATATACACCACACAAGAAATAGTGGTGAAAATACATATATCTCACATAATTAAAAAGTTAGACGAGAAACTCATACCCATGCTTCCATTTAGTTTTTTATACTTTAAACTCCTATATAATGGTTTAAAAAAAGTTATTAATTAATTCCAGAACTATATTAATATTTATAATAACTTAAGTGATGATTGTATAAGATCATATGTCACATTCATTAATAATATTTCATTATTTTCATGGTTTTGGGTCCATTGTTTTCATGATTTCATGATCAGTTCATTTGTGTATAATCATGTATGTTATTATGAAATGGAATTAAAACTATATAAGTGGAATAGAATAGTATTAATTCACTTAAAGAAGTATAAATTGTCCCATATATAATTTTTATTTATTTTGTGAGTATGATTCATTTGATAAAATGTTGATGATAAATATTTAGTTTATTTTGGCGGCTTCTCCGAACATCAAAAACTAGTTTCATTTTATTTAATATTATGAGTATATATTAGTTTCAGAACATGATATAGTTTATAATATACCTATTAAAATCTTAATTATCTATAAAAATACTTTTATGACCATCCATGAATGTGGTAATGGAAAATGAACAAAATCATTATTCACAGGGATGGTTAATCGCCATAATTTGGACAATGGTTTCATTTCATTGAATAAGAGGAGATGAGAAATGGAATGGATATAAGATATTACATTAGAAACATAATAATAAAGTATATAAATTATTCTGTAGTTATCATTTCTTTATGGATGAAGGGGGTGGGGATAAATTAGAAGAATAAAATAAATTAAGAGAGGTGCTTTGAGAAAATTACCTCTTAAATATCACCTCCTTGAAAGATCGCTTAAAGACCATAAAAATGGTATTTGGGTGATACCAGAAGTAATTTTACATGGATAGAGTGAATATTATAGGTTTTGGTAGATATTTTAGGATCTTAAAGGTTTTTGAGGTGACATGGGATGGTGAGGGGTGGTATTTATACTTGAGGAGGGGTGGTTTTAAGTGATTAAATAATGATTATTTTATATTTAAAGCCTACCACATTGAGGTGGAATTAATTTACATGAATTTGGATGATAGTTAAAATTTTAAAGGCTAGTTAGGGTTGAAAAATACCAAAAAATACCATTAAATGTTTTAACTTTTAGTTATTTTAATCCTTTACTTTTTAACTTTAACCAATTTTATTATTTTACCTATATCGTGGTAAATCTTTTTTTACCATGGTAAATTTTTTGTGCCTAAAAATAAAAATAAGATTACCACATAATTTGGAACTTATGATTCCAAATATGGGATCCATTTTACCAAATTCAATTCATAGAATTGGAAAAATTATATTTAAAATTAATCCCACAAACGCAACAGGAAAGTAGGTTTTTAAAGTAAATGAGTTCAAAAGTTTGAAATGTTTTTATATCCAATTTCAATGTGAAATTGATTATAATAACCTAAATTTTATTTATTTATGTATTATTTAACTAATTATACTTTTAAAAAAATAAAAATACAATTTAACTATATAATAAATTAGAATAAAATGCAGTTTTCAACTAAAATTATGTATTTTTCAATATTCATCAAATAATGAAACTTCCCCGAAAAATACAAAATTTTAAACCTAAGATAATTTTTATGTTAAAATTTAAAAATTAAGTATATTTTATCAAATAAAATTTATAAATGTTTCTAAATTTAGTTTTAAAATAGGTGAACCCTTTAAAGGCGGAAAAATTGTCTTTTAGAAAAAATATTGATTTTTATGCTTAAATATGAATTTATTCTTATCTTAAGCCTATAAAATTTATTGAATGAATTTTAAAAAAATTATTAGATATTAAAAATATAAATTTCATTAAGATATTTTACTAATAGTGATTAATTTAATTTATTTAGATAAAATACCATTGTGGGAATAAAGATAATTTTTTTAATAAAAACACATCCTTTATATTCAATTGGTTTTTATTTTAATTTATAATTAATTGGTAACAAATGAATTCATTTTATAAACATGTGTAAAATATATTTCTATAATTTAGTTAATCTCACATGAGCCTCAGCCTGGTTGGTGAGGACTTGACAAGTGCATCCAAGAGACCTGAGATTTAATCTAGGCGGAGGCATATTTTCTGGGTTACTATAGCAGATTCTATAACAGGTACTATAGTAGATATTGTTGTAGGTACTATTTAGTACTGTAGCATCCAGAACTATTCATCCATTTTGACCTTCAGGCCACCAGTTTGGTCATCAAGTCTTTCAAGGCCTCTAGGCCACCCAAGACCTTCGGGCCACCTCAAGGCCTTCATTCCACTTTAAGGCCTTCATGCCATATGAAAAATGTAGATTCAACTAGAAATATTATAAGGAAAAAGGTTATATATGACGATTCAAAGCAGGAACATTCACTAGTGTAGAGTTAATCAGACATTGAATATTGATAGGGTATGACATTTCCATCAGTACTAGGATTATTCAACTCTACACATGACAACTAGCTGACCAACCATGCGAAGGTGGAGAGCTGACATCATGAGATTTTTCTAGGGAGGGGCAGTTCCAAGTTGTCTTGTTTGGAATGATTTCCTCTGAGACTTATGTGTCATGTAATTTTTCACTTAATCCTTTATAACTTATAAGGGTTCCCCCTCATCCCTTAAAAGGAGGATTATCATGAAATAAAAAAAATCCTTTGGGCTATTCAGGCTTTCATAATTTAGTTAATCTCATTTATTCCCTTCATTCTAATGGCTAGGTGATAACTATCACATTAAAATAATAATATTTAGTAATTTTTTAAAGATCAATGTGGTGTATATTGAATGAAATTAAACATAGTGTTTCATTTTGAAATATTGGGATATTACAGTCATGTGTTTCTAAGGGAATAAATCACTCTTCTATTGAAGTTCCACTATAGATCCATCAAAACCACCATGTGTAATGAACCAATGCCTTGTGAAATTCAAGGTCGATGCTCACCAAAAATTTGGATAAGGCGAGTCTTGTTTCATCTTTAGATGTGAAGAAGATTACTGCTGAGTACTCCTATTTCCCACCAAGATTAGTATCCCCACCACAACCAGTTTCCATAGAAGAAAAAACTAGATCCTCCCTGCTTGATTGATTTCGTTCACCACTGGGGATGAAGAAGCCAAATTTGTACCCTGCACTCCCTGATGAAGAATCTATACCCTAAATCCTAATTCTACTGAGTTTTGTCACATATGAGAATCACAAAATCATTTATGAAGGCTCTCAAAACCTATATCAAATCGAATAGATGTCATATAAAACCGAAGGAACCTGAGCCGCACCACTCTCAACCAGTGAGTCTGCCTTTGTTTAATATAAGCCACACCACTTTTAAGATCCAAACCAAAATGAATATTCCAAATGGGATGAACCCCAAAAGTAAAATAAACAACTTGTATGAACCTTATCATCTAAAAAATTGTATTTATCTTAAAAAATATTAATTATTTGATGTATTTATTTTTACTGTTCAGGTATTCTGAAGACCAGTGAGACCTCAATGCCCCCTATAGTTGCTAATAAAAATTTGAAAGAAAGTACATATGATGTGACCATGTAGACCTATATATAAGTGTAAAGAAGATGGATTGATGGATAAAATTAGTATTTCCATAATCCTGATCCCATAATTTAATCCCAACTTTTTAGGCTCACAACAAAAAATGCACGTTCAAAGAAATTTTCTGGTGCAAACCCAAATGTGATGATGCCTAGACCCAAGCCTTCCTATCCTTCCACTGATGATTCAGACAATAAGTGCTTCCACTGAATTATTCTTGATTATTTCCACTATATCCATGCAACATGGTAATGTTTATACTCTGAATTTTCTCAAAAAAGAATAAGCACAATCATGGGAGAATTTTCAAACCAGAAATACATTCTCAACTGAATTGATCTCAACCATCGAGTACAACATTTGGAATCTATATAAGAAAATAAGGAGTCAATTATTATTTTGTTTAATGTGAGGTATAAGAAGGATAATGCTATAAATATTTTCCCTCTTCCCTGTTTATAATTATTCATAATATTTTGTTCATAATATAGGTTATCTATAATTTTTCATTCTTCATTTTAATTCAATTCACATTCTATTTTCTTCATATGTGTGTCGTTCTATTATCCCACAATTATTTATGATTTCCCATAACTTAGTGTTATAATTTTTATCACGATCACTTAAACTTTGTGAACATAGTGTACTAACCCATGGTTAATTCCCAGAGGTGGTTCACTATTTCTTAAATCCTCATTCAAATTTCTCAAGCTTTAATTTAATTGTGATGATGCAGTGTAGATGATCTGGGGTTGGTTTGGAGATCATCCACCTTCCATAATAATTGTTACTATTTCATTCCATTCTTTGATAATTCTTCCTCCCTCATCCCAATTCTCTCATTTACGGTGAAATATGGGGAGTTAAGGCATAAACAAATATACGATGGAATTGGGTGGATTTTGATGGCATGTCTATGATGGTGGCATGCTAATAAAATGAACCCATGGAGGAAGAATAATTCTTTATGCATAGGATACTTCCAAAAGTGCATAGGATCTTGAAATTTTAGTAGAGAATGGTGATGCATGAATGATATTGAGTGGTTTATCAATTTGAAGGAGAAAATATAATTGGATAATGATGGTTATTAATGTCCAAAACCTAGATTCATCTATTCTATTCTAACATCTATTTAGGATCTCTTAATACTTAATTTTAATTGATTTCATCATTAATACATCATAAAAACTCCTTAACCACTATTTTCATGATTAAAATAGAAAACACTAAAAATACACATAAGTGATAAGATAGTGAAACTCCCAAAAATTTCTCTTCGAGAGATAACCCTGGTCTCTCACTAGGCTAAATTAGGAGTAAATAGAAATTATTTTTGATCGTAGTTTACAACAACCATATGATCAACTTGGAATCATTGCCATGAAGTAGGGTTAAGTTTTCACTATCTTTAACACATTTTTAATTAATTTTTTGAGTTTTTTTCTTTTATTATTTCACTTTTTATCGAACTAGGATTAGAATTTCAGTGGGAACATTATTTAATGGATCCCTACACATTTAACTACTTTACAACCCCATAGGTTCCCTGGGAGGAGAAATAACCAAAATAAAAATGAATAGCCACATTATCAACATGGCATCATTGTTAGGGATGAATAAGTTGAATCACTGCCACCACACTCATCAATGAAGAATTGGAAACCTTCCACCACATTCAACAGAGTGCCGCCACCTTTGAGAATCCTGAACTCACCGATAAAGGTTCTTAAAACTAATTCCATGTCAAATAAATTTCATCCAAAACTGAAGGATCTTGAGTTGTACCACTCTCAACTCATGTGGCCGCCCCTATTGAATATGAGATGCAAATTTTTTAATCTTTGAACTAAATTGAATATACTAATGGGGATGAACCCCCAAAGATGAAGAAAGATATTTCCCAAACCTCACATTCTGTATATTTGTGTCTAACTAAAAAGATATTAATTATTTGATGTATCGGTTTTTTTGTGTAGATATTTTGAAGACCGGTGATACCTCAATGCCTCATTGTTGCAACATGAGTATATAAGAAAGTGCACATGAGGTAACCATGAGAACCTATATAGGAATGTGAAGAAGATAGCTTGATGGATAAAATTAGTATTTCTAGAACCCCAATCCCATCATTAAAGCCAAAATTTTTAACCCTACCAAAAAAAATGAACGTGCAAAGAAATTTTCTGGTGAAAATCCAAAGATATGAAATCTAGACCCAAGCCTACCTATCTTTCCACTAATTATCTAGATAAGAAACAATTTCACCTTATTATTCTTGAATATTTTCAATGGATCAATGCAACATGAGAATATTTCTACTCTGAATTTTATTAAAGAAGAATAAGAAAAATCGTAGGATAATTTCCAAATAGAAAAAACATTATCAACTAAATTAATCTCATCCATCGAGTGTGATACTTGACATCCATCCGAGGAAATAAGGACTCAATGGTCACTATGTTTAATTTTATTAAGAACAAGGCTAATGATATAAATATTTTCCTTCTTATCTACTTAGAAATATTCAATATCTTCTAATCATAAGCTAGGTTATCTATAATTTTTATTTATTCATTTTAATTCAATACACAGTCTGTTTTATCCATGTTTCTGATGTTCTCTTATCCTCTAGTTCTTTGTGATTTCTCTAACCTTCGTGTCATATCTATGATTATGATATCTTAAAATCCATGTACATGGAGTACTAACCCAAGGAGAATTATAGGGGGAGGTACACTATTTATTGAGGCCTCATTAAAATTTATTAAACTTTTATTTAATTGTGATAATGTAGTTGGGGTGTTCTTCAGTTGGTTTCAAGATCCTCCCCCTTACCTAATCATTCTTACTATTTCATTCCATTCACTATTGAATCTCCCTCCCTCATTTTGATTCTCTCATTTTATATGAAATGGTGGTAATCGAGATGTGAATAATATATGATGGAATTGGGTGGAGTTTAATGGTTTTTCTAAGATGTTGGCATGTTCATCATATGAAACTATGGAAGCATTTTAATTCTATGTGTCCATGAGATTTTCAAAAGCACATATGATTAAAAATTTATATGAAGGACGGTGATTAATGAATGATATTAAGTAAATTATTAATTATATGACAAAAATATAATTAGATAATGAAGGTTATTAATGGTAAAACCTTGGATTCATCCCTTTCCTGCTAACATTTTATTAAGATATTTTACTTCTAAATTTTAATTTTTTTTGTATCACGCACATATCATCATAAAACCTCATTCCCTATTTCCATTATTAAAATAGAAAATTATAAAAAATATACATAGGTGATAAGATAGTGAAACTCTCAAACCCTTCTCTATGAGAGACAACCCTGGTCAACTACTAGGTTACATTAAGAGTAAATAGAAATTATGTTTGACCATGGTTTGTGACAATCACATGAGAGAAAAATGTCACTATTTTAACCAAAGAATTTAAATGGAAATTATTGATCATGTGGTTTTCAGGGGATGAATTCAAACACATTTTTTAATAACCCTTAATGTAGTCTAGTAGCTGATTTGGAGAACCTGAGTTCCAAACTTGTTGAAGCTATAGTGAAAAGAAGAACCCCTGAATCCCACTCTCAATTCCATAGAATAAAAAGTAAAAAAGAATAAAAAGTTGAAAGATAAAAAATGATAAAATAAAGATAATATTTAAAATAAGAAAATGAGGTTTAAGGGGTAACTAGATCTTTTTGTGAAATAAACAAACCCAAACCCCCTAAAATATATATTTGTTCAATTGTTTGATATTAAAATTTTTCCTTTATAGTTATAATTAAAGACTAAGAGACCTCAATTATAGCGACCTAAACTTTTCATACATAGATATTTCATTTAAGTATATGAATATTTTTTACATAACATAACAATCCATGATATAATCACATAGGTGTGGTATCTTTGGAAACTTGGAAACATAAATAAATGGTTCATAATAGTTCTACATCATCTCCCACTTATATCTTCATAACTATCAACCTTATTAGTCGTATCATATTTAAAACCTTTCTTCATAACCTTGGGAAAGAAAACATAACAAAGGGTTATCTCAAATGCTCAGTAAGGGTAAAAAAGGGTGATAACAATGATCACTTGATCATAACATGATCATAAGTGTAAGGGGAAATGATTATAACATTTAAAAATTAATCCCTGAATATAAGAGATCATAATCTTAAGTCAATGCATAAATCTTAGCAGTTCATAAGACATGAATCATAAAGGAATTAAAGAACATGAGCCATGAGAACATAATACATAAATAATATGTGTAATTGTGGAATACATGTAAGCATAGAAATTAATTTACTTAGTATTCAAGTATCTTTTACAATAATATTATTGTGTAATGAGTTCACTCCCTAAGCCATCATAGTCAAGGTTCACTCCCAAGACTACCATAGCGGATAAAGTCTCATACTGAATTGGGTTTACTTCCCATTATAGTCCTATTTATCTCATGAGATATCAATATTTTCCCAATGAATTAGAGGGATATATAGGTCCCACACATCACATAATGAAAATCATACATATGTGTGCTACAATATAATAAACCATTCATTATACTAGAACCCAAAAAAATAAATGGGTTTTATAAACATTTCATTATATTGTAACCTGTGGAAAAGAGATAGGTTTCATAAACATAATAAAATAATAAAAATAAACCATCCAAATAAATAACAAGGATGATATCCTTGGATCATATTCCAAGTAAATCATAATCATCATTAAAGGTTTTTTTCATTGATAAATCAAAAGAGCATTAAAAAATTCTTTAGGAAAATAACCTTTCTATTTTGAAATCACTTCTTTAAAATATAAAAATTTACATAATATTATGAATAAAATATTATTTGAAAATAACCATGGGAAGCTATAAATGAATCTTAAAAACATTAAGAGGATATTATGGTGGGAAATTCTGTTTGTGCTGTAAAATTTAAAAAAATCCCTTCCATACTTTTGTTGGAAAAATCACAAAATAACTTCTTTGGAAAATGAAAAGAAGATTCCTTTCAAACCATTTTTTAAAAAATTAAAAAATGGGTAGAAATTATTTCAAAAAATTATAGTATAATAATAAAAACATTATTTAAAACATTTTTAGAAAACATGGGCATGGAAGAAAAATAATTTTTGACCGAAGAGAGAAATAAAGTTGATTTTCCTTAAAAACATATTTTTTGTATCTTGAGTACTTAAGGTGAGAAAAATGAAAGGTAAAACATATATTCTCAAGAAATAAATAGTGTATAATAAAATTCATAAGTTTTTGAGATGAATATCATATGATTTTATAATCATAACTTAGTCATAAACAATCCCAATAAATAATGAGATTATAACATAAAAGCCCTTACCACTTTGGTATCTTTTGAATTGTAAGCCCCATGAAACAAAGAACCTTATATAGATATGTAAATCCTATAATTTTCATTATAATAATATCAAAATAAATTTATGGGTAGTATATACACTAAAAAAAATAAACAAGTGGTGAATATGACACGTGTCTTGTGTAAATAAAAGTGAGACAAAAATCCCTTACCACATGTTCGGCTTCCTTCGTACATTTTTGAACCTAATTTATAATAAATATAGGTTTATTATAAATATTATTCTATAGAAATAATCATATATATCAAATCATATATGATTTAATTTTAACCTTTTCTCACCGTTTATTAATAATTCTTTATTAAAATCACTATTTCTGGTGATAATTGCTTCGTTTTTCATGTAAGTTTTAGTTCGGTACACTACAGAAAAACCACTGTTTCGCGGCGGTTTTTTAGCGGCGGTTTTAAAAACCGCCGCTAAAAAAAAATCCGGGTGGTGTTTCGCGGCGGTTTAAAAACCGCCGCTAAAAAACCGCCGCGAAACGGTTTTTTTTTTTTTTTTAAATTTAATTTTTTCGGCGATTAGCGGCGATTTTTTAAAAAACTGCCGCGAAATGAAATGAAAAAAAAAATAAAAAAAAAACTAATATATTGTTATATAAATACATTTATATTGATATAAATATAATATATATATTATAAATATGTTTTAGATAAATATAAATAGACTACTACATTTAATATATAAGAAATTTAGTGAAAATGGCTTCAAAATATTTTTAAAAAATATTATTAATTAATAATTTTCTATTTATTATCGATTAAAAAACATTTAATAACAATTTGAAGGGTAAAAAAAATTAAAAAAAGATCCAAAACATGTTGAAAACGGAACTCAAACTTCAAACGGCCATAACTTTTGATCCGGGTGTCCGTTTGAGCTCTACCACATATCAAATCGAAGCCTGCGATGAGCTCTACGTCGCTGTGACTGGGGATAGCCCAGTCAAGGGTTTTTCGACCCCAAAAAAGGCCTAGAAGGCCTCCAAAACTGAGTTTTTAGCCGGGGCACCCCGATTTTTCAAAATTCAAACATGTATAACTTCCGATTCGGATGTCCGTTAGGCCTGTACCACATATCATATCGTAGATTGTTTCATTTTCTTCGATTTGACTGGTTGTGGCGTTGAAACAGGATTCTAGATTATATGTTATGGTTGTTTTAACATTATATGGCTTTTCAAATACACACATATATATGTATTTATTCGTAAATATATATGTGTCTGTGTGTGTGTGTGTGTGTATTGTGTATATGTATAGATGTATTTATGTATTTATTCATAAACACACATAAAAAAATTTTATAAATGTATTTAAAACTAATCTTATAAATATATATTAATGGTTGCTCTATTTATTACTATTTATTTGGGTTTCTATGACTTCTTATCTTTATCAATGGTTTTTTGGGGTTATTATGATGATTATGTTAAATTCTTAAGAGGTTTTCCAGAGTTTTCAGGAGTTGTCATGAGTTTTCATGCGTTCTCATGCTTTCTAATACTTCTTCATGCTTCTCTATCTATTTTCATGTGATTTCATGATTTTTTATCCCTTATCACGTCTTTTCATACTTTTTCATGTGTTTCAGATACTATATATCATATATTACTTATTATTTATTATATATTATATATTATATATTATATATTATATATTATTTATTATTTATTATTTATTATTTATTGTTTATTATTTATTATTTATTATTATTTTTTCTTTATTATTTATGATTTATTATTATTTATTATTTATTATTTATTATTTATGATTTATGATTTATGATTTATTATTTATCATTTATCATTTATTATTTATTATTTATAATTTATAATTTATAATTTATTATTTATTGTTTAAAATTAATTATTTATCATTAATTATTTAAAATTAAATATTTATTATTTATTATTATTATTTATTTATAATTTATAATTTATAATTTATTATTTATTATTTATTATTTATTATTTATTATTATTTATTATTATATATTATATATTATATATTATATATTATATATTATATATTATTTATTATTTATTATTTATTATTTATTATTTATTATTTATTATTTATTTATTATTTATTATTTATTATTTATTATTTATTATTTATTATTTATTATTTATTATTTATTATTTATTATTTATTATTTATTATTTATTATTTATTATTTATCATTTATCATTTATTATTTATAATTTATAATTTTTTATTTATAATTTATTATTTAAAATTAATTATTTATCATTAATTATTTAAAATTAAAAATTAAAAATTTATTATTTATTATTATTTATTATTATTTATTATTTATTATTATTTATTTATTATTTATTATTTATTATTTATTTATTATTTACGATTTATTATTTATTATTATTTATTATTTATTTATTATTTATTATTTATTTATTATTTATTATTTATTATTTATTATTTATTATTTATTATTTATTATTTATTATTTATTATTTATTATTTATTATTTATTATTTATTATTTATTATTTATTATTTATTATTTATTATTTATTATTTATTATTTATTATTTATTATTTATTATCTATTATTATTTATTATTTATTTATATTTTACGATTTATTATTTATTATTATTTATTTATTATTTATTTATTATTTATTATTTATTATTTATTATTTATTATTTATTATTTATTATTTATTATTTATTATTTATTATTAATTATTAATTATTTATTATTTATTATTTATTATTTATTATTTATTATTTACCATTTATTATTTATTATTATTTATTATTTATTATTTATTATTTATTATTTATTATTTACGATTTATTATTTACGATTTATTATTTATTTATTATTTATTATTTATTATGTATTATTTATTATTTATTATTTATTATTTTTTATTTATTATTTATTATTTATTATTATTTATTATCTATTATTTATTATCTATTATCTATTAGTTATGTATTATTTGTTTTTTCAATTAATATATATAAGTATATTAAATTCTGTTTATTAACCACATGGCGGGCTTGCTGGAGTGGTAAAGTCTTTGAATAATAAGCAAGAGGTCAGAGGTTCAAATCTCACCAGACGCAGATTTTATTTATATTGCATGGGCATGTGCATGGGCAGCTGCCATGCAGGCAGCTGCATGGGCATGTGCATGCATGCATGGATAAAGTAATACGAAATTAAATAAAATAAAAGTGAATTAGATAAAATAAAAAGGAAATAAATAAAAAACGCAATAAATAAATAAAAAATGAAATAAATAAATAAAAAACGCAATAAATAAATAAAAAATGAAATAAATAAATAGAAAACGAAATAAATAAATGATAAACGGAATAAATAAATGATAAACGGAATAAATAAATAAATAAATAAATAAATAAATAAATAAAGAAATAAATAAATAAATAAACGAAATAAACGAAATAAAGAAATAATAAACGAAATAAAGAAATAATAAACGAAATAAATAAACGAAATAAATAAATAAATAAACGAAATAAATAAATAATAAACGAAATAAATAAATAATAAACGAAATAAATAAATAATAAACGAAATAAATAAATAATAAACGAAATAAATAAATAATAAACGAAATAAATAAATAATAAACGAAATAAATAAATAATAATACGAAAATAAACAAATAATAATAATAAAATAAACAAATAATAAAAAAATCAAAAAAATTCAAAAAAAAAATAAAAAAAAAATTAAAATAGCGGCGGTTTAAACCGCCGCTAAAAAACCGCCGCGAAACGTTCCGACGGTTTTGAAAACCGCCGCGAATAGTTTCCCGACGCCACATTTAGCGGCGGTTTTTGAAAACCGCCGCCAATCCATTTAGCGGCGGTTTAAACCGCCGCGAAACGCAAAAAAAACCGCCTCTAAATGCTTATTTTGACGTAGTGTAGCTTCGGTCCTTGTAATTTGATCATAGTTACATAATATACATAATTTTAATCATGTTATAGATATCATATATATTCATTATATATATATATATATTTATAGTTATCCATAAAAGTTATAGATAAAAAAATGAATTACACCGTTCATGGAGATGGTAAGTCATACATACATATGAATGCTATTTTCTTTTTTCAACAGATGGAACAAAAAAAGGTAAATATTAATTCAAAATTAAAAATATAATTATTATATATTATATATAATATATATATATATATCATATATATATATATCATATATATTCATCCTCATTATGATCAAAGTTAAATATAAATGAAAAATGAATTACATTACTTCATTTAGGTGGTAGTCCACATGTACACACAAGCGACATTATCTTTTACCAAAGTATTGGATAGTAAAAGGGTAGAAATGATATTATCATTACATAAGTATAATTTTTTCATAATTATACTACATAAATATTAAACCCATCATAATAGCCATCCATAAAATATGCTGATGAAAAATGAATTGTATCACTACGTGGAGATGGTAAGCCTTATGTACGCACGAGTGATACTTCCACTTAACATTTGATGGGAAATATGTTTTTTATGATAATAATAAAACTTCAGTATATTGAGGATACTGAATTTAATATTTTAGAAAGAATATAAAATATTTGGAGGAGTTAAAATAAAAATTCAAAAGAAAGTGACAGATTAGGAGATTACCTATTCTTTGAAATGAATCCTTTAGATCACCTCTAAAGGTATATAAGGTTGGTATTTTGGGAAGAATAAAACCTCTATAATGTGACTATATAATTGGATAAGAGAAATTTGTATTGGGTGGTCAAGATATAAGGCTCAAAGTGGTATGAAGAATAGAAAAATGGTTCCCTTTTATAATTTAGGGGATGAGAACTCTTGGAATTTATTTAAATATTAAATTAATAAAAATTAATTTTGAAGTAAAAATGGATACAAATAGGTAATATTCAAAGAAAATAGGAAGATGAGTCAAAATCCTCTCATACAATAAAATTTGGACAAGTTTGGATCACATTTTTACCCATATTTTTTTTGTTTTAACCCTTCTTGAACCCTTTTGACAATTACTGTAATATTAAAGTTTAATACCCTTTAAGGGTTAATAATATTAATATAAAATGACTAAAGACCCATAAATGGACCATGGTTGATATTTAAAACTATATCCCATTCTTTGGATAAATCTAATATTTTTATGAATTTTATATCATTTAATAAAATAGTATGTATTATAAAATATCATTAATGTCATTTTTAACACTATTACTTTAATTTGAATTTAAATAAATCAAAACAAAGGTATATTTAGAATATAAATATTTAAAATGAAACTAAAATTTCATGTTATTCTAATTTTTTTGGCACACATTAAATCACTCAAATTATAATAATTATAATATTTTTAAAATCATTTATTTTATTTTTTGTTAATTGAATAAATATTGTATTAGAGTTGCACAAGAATTTAAGTTAGTCATATAATTTCTAAAAAATATAAATAAATATAAATCATTAAAATAATTTCATTAATCTCAAAATAGTCATTTATATTCATGCATAACTAGATTTTTTCTTCTCAGACTAACCATTTGTATAGGGATGATAAGTATTGCTAAAAAATAACTCTATATCTAGAGACTACTAAAGACTTATCCAAAACATAAAGGTTAACATTTAATCCTGATTAAATATAATTGATAGGGGTATAAAATGCAATCTTACCACTTCCTTAATGTGTAACTAAGTAAGTTGATTAAGAGGGAAATCTTATCTAATATAAATAAAGTGTGTTGACTTCGTAAGGCGATCGACTACAAACTATATAGCATTATTCCCTCTAGATGTTTTAGGGAGTCTAATGAAAAAAATACATGGTTATGTTTTCCCTTTCTATTCTGGTATGGGTAATGGTTGTAACAACCCATTATAATTATATCTCTCAACCTTAACTTTTTGAAATGCCAAGCACTGAGAAACATACCCTACAATATCTCTCATCATGTAATTCCACCAAAAATAATCTTTCAAATCTATATACATTTTACAAGTTCCAGGATGAATAAAGAATAAATAACTATGATATTCACTCAATAACTCCATCTTCAAATATGGTACTAAAGGGAAACAAACATAGTTCTGGAAACACATTATTCCATCATAATCAAGGTTGAACTCATGAACATTTCTTACCTTTTTTTGTAGATCTTCATATTCCTTATATGCCTCTTTAATCTTAACTTGGATAGATGGTTAAACACTCATTTTTAAAGATAATGTTTTTCACCTTCCTTAAATATTTCAAGATCCATACTTTGTAAGTCCAAAAATATCATATCTTTTGTGATCTTCATCATAGATAAGCTAACATGATCCCTTTGACTCAGATCATTTTCCACCATGTTTGTTTTAAAAAGGTGGTAATGTATTGAGTAGTCATAATCTTTAATCATATCCAACTATCTTATTTTCCATATTTTTAGATATTTTTTAGTGAAAAAATACTTTAAACTCTTGTGATTAGTATACATGTCACACCTTTCCCCTAGAGATAATTCCTCCATACCTTTAATGAAAAAATTATCAACGATAACTCCAAATCATGAGTTGGGTAATTTTTCTCATGGATATTCAATTATAATGATTCATAAGCTATAAAAATATCATTATTCTTAAGAACACATCCCAATCCCTTCTCTGATTCATCATTATAGATTAAAAACCCTTATCCATTATTTGGTAATGCAATCATAGGTGCACCGACTAAAATTCTCTTTAATTCCTTAAAATATTCCTCACATTCATCTGTATAAAGGAACTTAGATCCCTTCCAAGTTAACATGGTGAGTGGATTTGATATCCATGAAAAATTCTCCATAAAGCACTAATAATATCTATCCAATCCAAGAAAACTATAGATATCAGTCATAGTGGTTGGTCTAGGAAAATTTTCAATAAATAATCTCTTTGAAGTGTCTAATGATATACCCTCACTTGAGATTATGTGACCCAAGAATGAGAATTTTAGAATCCCAAATTCACACTTCGTAATTTTTTCATAAATATTCCCCTTCTTCAGGTTCTTCAGCATAATCCATAAGTTATCTTCATGATCTTCCATTATCTTTGAATATATAATAATTTCATCTTTAAGGACTACCAAAAACTAATAAAAGTATTTTCTAAAGACTCTATTCATTAAATCCATGAAGACAATGAGGGAATTAGCAAGAATCAATGGTGTCACTATAAATTCACAGTGTCCATACCTTGTATATAATTTTTTATTGGGTATATCATCCTTCTTGACCATAAATTGATGATATCTATAACGAATATTAGTCTTGGAAAAGTCTTGAGCTCTAGGTAGTTGATCAAACAAGTAATCAATAGAGGTAATAGGATACTTGTTCTTGATAGTTGTTTTGTTAAGTTCTCAAAAATAAATGTAGAGTCGCATTGATCCATCTTTCTTCTTGGAAAAAAGGTCAAACCCAAGGTGATGAATTTGGATGAATAAATCACTTATCAAGATTCTCCTGGAGTTGGTTCTTCAATTATTTCAACTCAATTAAGGCCATTCAATATGGAGTTGTGGAAATATGTGTAACACCATTTATAAATTCTATTAAAATTAAAATTCATGATTTGGTGGAAGACCAAGAAATTCTTCCATAGATATATCAATAAACTTTTACATAATATGAATGTATTTTATTTTTTGTTCTCCCTAACCATATAATATAAATTCTTATTTTGAATAGGAATCATGGCCTAGGTGATGGGTGTAATTTCCATCAAAATTTCATTTTTGTCATCACACTGATAGATGATCACATTTTGGTTGGAAATATCAAACGTAATTTATTTCCTTGGAAATTTATGTGGGATTTATGTAAAGAAATATAATTTATGACCAAAATAAAATAAAATTTAACTAGAGGAAGAATGGAAAGATTTATAGAAAACACATTCCTATAAACTTCAACTGGAGAAGAATCAAAGAATTAGGATGTGATAATCATACTATTAAGGGTTTTTACTACAAACTCAACATCTAATTTTTGAGGTGGTATTGTGATACCAATAGAAAATTTTTTAGATATAAAAGAGTGGGTTGATTTATAATCAAATAAGACATTAATAGTTCTAGAGTGGATGGTAAGTGTACCTTTCACCATGTTGTTATCATAACACTCATCATAAATAGTGATCAAATGAGATTTCTCTTTTTATCTAGACTTAAGAGGTTTTGTACATTGATCATCATCATTAACCTTCATATTTGGGAATTGGTTAGAATAATGTCCATAATCCTTGCATTTGAAACATTGGAGTGTGGGTGGTTCATTATGTGGTTCTTTCTCTATATTCACATCATTAGCTAACTTCTTATATTACTTTAGAATTTAATTGTCCAATGACATTCATTTCTACACTTTAAAAATTTAACAATTTCTTTAATAAAATTTTCCCCATGTTTTCATCCACATTTTGAGCATAAATGAAAGATCATCTTATTCTCTCCATGGTTTTTAGAATTCCATTTGAATTCTATTGTTCTTTTCTTGTCAAAACCATGATACTGATTGGTAACTCCAATATCCATCTCCACCTTTATAGTGTATCTAATTATTTATTCATATATATCAAAGATTATTATGGATAACTCCCTTTGAATACTTGGTTTTTGACCATTGATGAATTTATCTACCTTAATTTCAGGTGGGATGATAATACCAAAAGCATACCACACAAATCTTGTAAAATTTTCATTATAGGTACCAACAAATTCATCATAATTCTATTTTAACTCAAGGAAATCATTCTCCATTTTTGTATAAATAATATGATGAAAATACTTATTAAGAAGTAAGATCTTAAACTCATCCCACTATATAGTTTCAATTTCTTCTTATTGCTTTATTTTCTTGATAAGATTTTAACATTGATATTCTTCCCACTCCAAACGATAAATATCCATAATATATTTCTTATGTTATAAAAACTATATAATGGAAAATATCTTTTCAGATGTACTGATCCATTTATTATCAACTGTTAGATTAATGGACCCACTAAAAGAAGGTAGATGTTTCCTCTTGAAGGATTCAGTAGCTCATTGTTTCCTCCTTTTCTTGATTGGATGCTCAACATCATTCATAGCTTGAGAAATTTATGTTATAATAATAATAATATTTTTCATTAAAACTCCTATTAAATTAGGTTAATTAGGAGGAAAATCATTTCATTATCCATTGTATTCAACATTAACATGATTTCTTCAGATTTCAGACATTGACTAAAACCAAGAATCATAGTTTTAACAATAATAATCATAGTGTAAAACCACATAATCCTAAAACATAATTTATAATATTATTAAATCGTGACACCTTCTCCCATGAAAACTTAAGTTTAACCAATTTTATTGATGATTATTACCAAAACTTTAGGATTATATCTTACACTTAGACTTATCCTCAAGGTTCTCACTCAACTTTTTTCATCCTAGTTTCCAAAGGATAATTAAATATTTCGTTGATACCAACTATAGAAATCCATAATTTTTATATATAGATATTAAATCTATGTATATGAATATTATTTAAATAATATAATGATCCACCCCATAATTGTATAGTTCTAGTATCTTTGGAAACTTAGAAACATAAAAAACTGGTTCATAATAGTTTTACATTATATCCCATGTAGATCTTAATAACTACCCCCCTTCTTAGACATATCATATTTATAATACTTCTTTATAACATAGGGAAAGTAAACACAAGAAAGGATGGGATCAAATGCTCAGTAAGGATAGAAAATGGAGATAACAATGATAACTTGAGCATAACATGAACATAAGGGTATGGGGACATGAGCATAACATTTGAAAATCATATCTTGTTTATCATAGACCATAATATTGATTCATGATAGAAATATTTGTAGTTCATAAGATATGAATCATAAATTAAACAAAGAATATGAGACATGAGAGCATAATTGTAACGTCATGGTCTGGGAGCCACTAAAATGGTTCCCCAAGAAGGTGGGTCACATGGCTTTAAGTACGCCTCCCTGTATGCTAGAGGATTCTGACTATCAATGTAGGTTTATGGTGGTACGATGGGAAAACTATACCCTCATAATCAAAGTAACATAATGATATCATAAATTAATATAATACAGAATCATAATGTCAACTAGAAATAGAATATAATACATCAAGACAATAATAATAATCAAATCCAAGGAAAACATCATATACCAAATGATGTGTATGTCTTGGAGCTATAAAAAAGATAGGAAATACATGGAAATGGGAATCCAATATAATAAATGTATCAAAAGTATAAAAATTACAATAGAAAATTTCTCTGGATAGTGTCACGATTCATAGCTCGGTCCTATACTCCCCTACTCCTATGAAAAAATAAATAAAGCATCACCAAGCGGGTGATTTCCCCTATCCCTAACTATATCCATGAAGTCTTTCTGGGTACCAAATGGAAGCCCAAACAGGGTGTGAGATAACACTTGATAATCCACCACTAATGATGTGTATAATAAGGCTGATATGTGTATATAATATGAAGCAGTGTGCAAATATAACAGGAGTAAAGTAATATAATTAGAAGTGATATTTTTTATCCTATCAAGGAACATTGTGATCAAGAAAATAAATAATAAGGAATAATAGTAAATTATTGTAAGTATCATCGATGTCCTATGCCATGTAATCAAGTATAATACCAATACATGCCAGGATCCAAGGAGTAGAAATGTCCAAAGCATCCTAGTAGTTTGGATCCAAGGAGTATAAATTTTCAAGGAATCCTAATGGGTTATCAGATCCAAGGAGTATAAATGTCCAAGGCATCCTAGTAGGCCATCCGATCTAAGGATTAGAAATGTATAAGGCATCATAGTGGGTCTTCATATCCAAGGAGTAGAAATTTACAAGGTATCTTAGTAGGTATTCAAATATAAGGAGTATAAATTTCCAAGGAATCCTAGTGGGTTGTCAGATTCAAGGATTAGAAATGTCTAAGACATCCTAGTAGGTCATCGGTGAAATACCATGAACCCTGCATTATCCTCATAAAAAATTCATTCACTATTTCATAAAACCTTTCATTAATCATTTCATTAATCCCTTCATAATAAAATAAAAGACAAGGTATTATCCACTTCATACCTTTCATATACAAAAGACAAGGTGATTTAAGTTTCTTATAAACTTTAATAATCCATATTCGTACCATAATTGGATCTCAGTAATGAAAAGAAAGATCAAATCACCCCAAGGGTGACATAATCATGAAAAAAAGGAAATAACTCACCCCATGGGTGGTTTGGGTTGAGGTCAATAACCACCAACCTAATATAATGGTGTCATGAAATATCTTAATAATAATTTATCATTCATTTTAAGGGTATATTAATTCATAAAGAAATGCATGAAAGATCCGACATGTGGTATGATGAAATCAAGGTACAAACAACTAGGCTTTGAGGGAAAAGGTATAGACCAACTAAAATAATATTTTCAATGAGAACTCATCCATTATTAGTCTCTGATTTGGTTTATATAAAAATAAAATAGAAGACTATAAGAACACCCTGAAAATAGTGCATAAGATCTTGTACCAAAATAACATCGTCGATGGAGATAAAAATGAAGGAATTAAGGAAATAGACTAGATCTCTTACCAATGGTGATCCAATGAGATAAACAACACTCGAATTTGATGTCATATGTAAGATCAGGATCAATTCCTAGGATAGGATTGTAAGGGAACTTTAACAAGAGGGAGAGGGGCTGGTCGCTAGATTAAAAAAGAAAATAAGAGGAGGGTTAAGTTTTTAAATAAACAAGGAAAAAATGGACTTTTGAACCTTTAAAACTAGGTCACATGGTTTATCCCCATGGTTGGATTTTTTTTCCAACCATGCACCCATCCTTACCTTAAGACCCTCTCTCAAATGGTCATGGCGCACAATTAGAAAAATCATGCACTGACTGTATGTTTTACCTCTATTAAAAAGTTTATAAAAAATACACGAGAGTGTGGAATGATTTTCATGATTTGGGAAAACTATGCACCCCCTACTATGTATTGAAACACCCCACACGATTTTATCAAACCATATAGACTAGTCTTATTTCCTCCAAAATATGGGGCTCCAAGCTCTGAACAAGCCCCAGACACCCCTATTTCCTCTATAGTATTACTAGGAATTAATATTAGGTAAAAACCAAGTAATTAAACCCAAAAAAATGATCCGTGGATTTATAAGAAGTTAGATCATTACAACCTCCCCTCCTTAAAGAAAATCTTCCCCGAGTTGGACTTCTGAGGGTAGTAAAGGATCATCTGAGAACATACATTAACTTCTTGCCCCCAGGTCTCATCCTGTACTTGATTATGATTACATAAACCCATACTAAATGGGAAAACCAACTTTAGAGAATCTTTGTTCTCTGATCAATAATACTCACTAGGTACTCCTCAAAAGAAGCATCTAAATCTAACTCAAACTGCTCTTGCTGTAAATCAAGAATTACATCTGGATACTACTAGTGGAGTTAAGAAACACGGAAAACATCATGTATATACTGATATCATTGAGGAAGTGATATCTAGTAATCCACTGGTCTGATTCGATCCACAACCTCAAAGGATTTAACAAATCAAGGAAACAACTTACTATATTTATGAATACTTCTATGCCCCTTTCTAGGTGAAACATGCAAGAAAACTTGATCCTATACCTCAAACTTAAAAGGACGTCGAAGGCCATTGGTATAATACTACTAGATGTACTAATAAATCACCATGCACTTCCTGATTATCTACACCTTCTCTGTAGTCTCCTAAACAAGATGTGATCCAAGAAGGTCATCCTCCCCTACTTCCAACCAAAAAAGAGATGATCATCATTTCTACCATATAAGGCCTCATAAGGATCCATTTTGGATGGTATCATGAAATCTATTATTGTAATAGAACTAAACTAGGGGTATATGTTTCTCCCAAAACCCCCAAAAGTCAAAGACACATGTACAAAGTATTTCCTATAACACTTGAATTGTAACTAATTTTCAATAATTACAAAAACTTGCTAGATTAACTATACAAGTAACTTTGAAATAGTTCTGTATTTCAAAGAAACAACAGCGGAATATAAATTAGATATTGTATAATTTAAACATAAACTAAAATTCACAATAGATATAACCAAGAGGTTCAGTCTCAAGATGAGACTCAGTCCTCTCAAATTTATATATAAATTTGATCCACACCCTGGATCGGGGTTAACAATAGTTTACAAACTGTCTAGGTACTCAGACCTCTACCACTATTTTTCGTGGGAAAAAAAATACAACAACACATAGGCTGTCTAGGTCCTACTTGACCTCTACCACTGTGCATAGTGGAAAACACAAGAGATAAAAAGATGTGAGTGAGGATTTATAAATCCTCCAGTTGATCATAGGAGACAGTGTGTGTAAAATAAACAAGGTACACACACTTCTCGAAATTAAACCAAATAATCTCTAAGTGTAAGTATGAATGAGTTTAGAAAAGATCTAGTGATTGGCAGTGCGTCTCTGGACTTGTTGGATTCAGCAGAAATGATTCTGAGTCCTTCTTTGGTTTTTCCATTGAAAAAACAGAGTGTTGTGGTTCATCATTTGTTCTTCAGGAGTGAAGATGTTCTCTTGACTTTTGAGTACTTTGTGTGTTCTTCAGTAGTGACAGATTGTATGTATGAGAGTTCTTTGAGGATCTTGCAATGTGTTCCACTTCTGTTCAGTACAGTTCTTGCATGTATTGTCTTCACGTATTGATCTTTTTCACTCTAGAGTACCTGGGCGCACTCTTCTATATATTGTGTTCTACTGCAGGTCAATCTTCTTTATATTCTATAAGCTCCGGTAGTAGTAATGATTTCCTTTCCATAGGTACATGTTATGGTTTCCTGCCATGAAAAAAAATATCATTAAATAACATTAAATGCATTAAAAACATCAAATATGACTGTTAGAATTATTTAAATAAAATTGATAAAAAGGTTAAGAAACAGTGTCACAGTAGTTGTGCAAACGATGTCTCCTTGAACCGGTGTCTCCTTCACGGTATGTGCTTCACGGTGTGTCCTTCACGGTGTCTCCATGTCACGGTGTCTGAGTCACAGTGTCTGAGTCACGGTGTCTGACTCATGGTGTCTGACTCACGGTGTCTGACTCATGGTGTTTCCTTCACAGTGTCTAGGTCACGGTGTGTTGAGGTCACAGTGTCTCACTGGTCAAAGTGTCTAAGACTTAGAATTCACGGTGTCAGGCATACTGTGTCTGTCTTACACTTCACGGTGTCTGTGTCTTGCACATAGTCTGTCTTACTATGTCAAACTTCACGGTGTCTTGATACTTAGACAAATAATTGTATTCAAAATTAAACAGTAAAATGCATAATATGAATTAATCTTAACCATTATAAGGTAAGAGAACTTGAAACATAAATACAAAGGTTTGATACGATAAGTAAGATTTGGGATCATGCATAAGATTTATAAATAATAATGAGATTAATTAATAGTAATAACATTTTTGATTATTAAAACATGATTAATACATTAGGTGTCCAACAACCATGATCAATATTCAAGGACCATTTCTTCCGAATCAAAACATACATGAAAAACAAAGCAGGTAGCACCCAAAATGATGATGATAATGAAAGGTTGTTAAGAAATAGATAATAACATGTTATAAGTAAACCATGTATTATATTATAAGTATGAAAATTATTTTTTTATAGAATTATAGTAAATTTAAATTTATTATAAATGAGAATAACAACAGTTATAATGAAATTCATACATGAGGTAAGGGTTTATTTCACAATCTGATTATTATTTAGGATTGTTTATGTTAAATTTTACATTTTAGGAATTATAAATATTTCTATATTAAACTCTTTTTTTATTATACTCTATTTATTTTTTGTAATTATAGGTTTTCCTTCTATTTTCCCATCTCTATATACTCAAAAATCCAAAAGATGTTTTTTAAGAAAAATTGACATTGTGTTTTTATCCTGTAAGGAATAGTTTTCATCCAACTCCATATTTTCATTATTTTGTTTTCAATTTTTTATATTATCAATTGATTATTTAAAGTAAATTTTACCCATTTATTACTTTCTATGAAATTTTTTAAAAGGAATCTTATTGTTATTTTCTAAATGAGGTACCCTTACCAAAGGAGCGAGCAAAATATTTTTTTAACCTTTACCGCATGAATGAATTTTCCCACAATCATGACTATTATTTTCCTTTAACATTACCTAAAAAATTTTCCCGGTTCTTGTAAAATAAATTTATTTTCCTAATATTTTTTAATTTTATATATTTTAAATAATCCATTTCAAAATGAAACTATATTTTTCCTCATGAAATGTTATAACGAAATTTTAAAATTATTATTTTTTATGTAAAAATAATTTAGTGAATCTTATCCTTAGGATATAATATAATGATAACATCCACCATATCACTCTGGATTCCTTATGATCGTATTTTTCTATTTATTTAATGTGGAAAATATTAAAATTTAATATGGTAGTTTTTCAATATGATTTTTTATGTTGATTGTGTATTGAATTGTTATTAATTTCATTCATATGATGAATGCGTTGGACTTAGTAAGTAATCAATACATCCCATTATATCCCTTAAATGCATTGATATGTATCATGAGACAAACTAATTTGGCTATTTGACATAAAAATTACTTATTTATATATTTGGTCTCAACACATGGACTTGTTGGTAAGATTATGATATTCAACATTAAGCATTATATGATTATGAAACTAGTTTTTTTTATCTATTTGATTATTTATGTTGTTTTTTAATCAATGGATTTTGTCCAATTTTTATGATATTATTTATATGATATATTTGATTATTGTTTATCTCTTCCATATAATTCATGTTTTACTAACTCTATGATAGATTCTGTTGTATAATTTCTCTTATTAGGCATCTAAGATCACCATTTTTTACGTTTTCTTCCCCACATTATACCATAAAGGGATCTATGAATTATTTTTGGGTTATACTAGAATAAATAATGATGTTATCACAAGAAGTTTAATATTTATTTCATGTTTGAAAATATAATTTGAGAATCATGTATGTATATAGTATCTTAAGACTAATAAACTATTCAATCATTAGGGATGATATCTCTTGTATGTTTTTTCAAAGTATTAAAATAACCACTAGATCTAGGTTATTGTATTCGGGCTGTTATAGTTGTTATCAAATGAAGTTTAGTATTAATATTGAGAATTAAATTTATGGAAACATAGATTATAGATCATATCCCTATTATAGACTCTAAGGATAATCCTATGTATAGGATAATATAATAATGTTTCTATAAAGTAAATATTGTATGGTTTTACTAAAAAATACATCATTTTATGGATACTTTAAATTGGATGTAGTTGTGGCACAGATAAAACTAGGTGTAAAACTATGAAAGGGGAGGATTCAATATCAACTTGACCATCAACAGTGAATGATTAGTGGGAATATGATTAAAAACAAGGCTACAAACTCATATGGGATATGATTTGGTTGATCCCATAGTCTATATAAACAAATATGATATATTTAAAAATATTTTTATTATTTAAAAATATCCCCAATGACACTAAACTTTTTATTCGGAGATTATCTATACATAAATTTTCAATTTATGTTATGTGTTATAGATTATTTATTATTATAATACATAATGTTATGAGATAATTGAGTATATTCCATGGTTTAGGAATGACACATAATGGAAGGAATGACTACAATATCAATAAACATAATCTATGTAGGTGTTTCACTCTTGGTAAAGACGGTGAAGATGGAGTTGGATATAAGGATAGAGATAAACATATCATAACTATATTAGGGAAATTGACTATGGTTATAACTAATAATCATGACTATATATTTAAAACTACTGATCCTTAACATGGTGAAACACCATTGGGCCATTTCATGCATCATAAACCTCTATGATTCAATGGGATTACTAATCCAATAATAGCTAAGAAAAAGATCAAGTCCCTAGAGAGGATATTTATTAGTTTGGGAGGGATTTAAAGAGATAATGTTATCATGTTAGTTTATCATCAAAAAGGATATATTGATCAATGGTGGTCACTAGTCAAAAACACTAAGGAGTCAAAGGAAATAAATAGTATGGTGTAGAATACTTTCAAGGATATATTCTTTGAAAAATAAATTCCTCATGAGGAATGATATGATATGAGAGTAAATTTTTTAATCTAAGGAAAAATGAATGAGAAACTTTTACTGAGTATTAAGATATCTTTACAAGGTCAGTAAACATTTTTTTTATTATATAAATAATATAAGGAGTAAGATTAATTGATTCTTTTATAGTCTAAAGCCTATCCTTTTAATGGAATTAGTCTCATAAAAAATATGTGTATAATATGATACAATATCATCTTCCATAATGATAGAGAAAGAATTATCCTACTATTTTATTTTCTAGGGAAAAAATAAAATATGTTGGTTACTAAAAACTATGGAAAGGGAAATACTGAAAAAGGTAAGAAAGTAAGGGTGAAATTTTTAGATTGTAATAACTGTGGATAGAAACAAATTGTATCATGAATGATGGTAATTAGAGTTTACTTTTTAGGTGTGGAGAGAAATTCCATCGATCTAATGATTGCAAGAGAAAGAAAAAATCATCCAATGTCCAATAAATAAACTAAAATGAGCTAGGGAACCATTCAAAGGAACACCCCTGACATAAAGGGAATTTTACTAAAAAGGGCTATGGGATCATGGTCAAGATTATGAGATCGCTGAAAATGTTGATGAAGTTCCTAGAGATAAAGTGGTGGGTAATTTGATCATAGAATCAGATTTGGCTAATGCTTTATTTGACTCTGGATCTCCGCACTCTTTTATAACTTCCTTATTTTCTCATAAAAATAGATATTTTTTGAGAACCTTAATAAACGAGTTTTCAATCAAGACTCCTATTGGAAATCTCACCACAATAAGGATATGTTTGTCAATCCCCATTATGAAAACTACATTTACCGTTTTGAAAATTTTATTATTATACCTATGGATAAAACTGATATAATCCTATGCTTGTATTGAATTTCAAGTTATACTATGACAATTTATTATTTAGAGAGTGGGATTATGATTTTTTATGGAGATATTCAATCGATTATCCTAATAGGGGATATTACATCATCAGAATAAAGTTTGGATCCACCTATAATAGCTCTCCTTAATGAAATTGTCATATAAGAAGAGAATAAAAAACTATGAACTAGAATGGGATCCTTAAAATAGAGGATGAACTTATTGTGCTGGAATACATTGATTTGTTTTCTAAAAAAACTATATAGACACTCACATCAGTGTGAGGATGAGTTTTCCATCAATATCATCCCTGATGAAAAACCTATATCTAATACTTTATACAAGATAGAAAAAGTGTAATTAGTGGAACTAAAGAAACAACAATAGGAGTTTTGTGGTAAGGGATTTATAAAAACTTGTATTTCACTATGTGAAGCCCTTATTCTTTTTGAAAAGAATAAATATGGGTATATGAGGTTGTGTATTGATTGTATGGAAATCTATTCCATTAATATAGAGAAAAAGTATCATCCCCGCCAAATTAATGACTTGTTTGACTAACTTCAAGCATATAAATATTTTTCAAAGATTGAACTTCATTCTGGGAATCATCAACTATAAGTTATAAAGTAAGAACTCCAAATATGACATTTCATATGAGGTATCGATATTGTGAATTTATAGTAATTCCCTTTGGATTCATTAATGCACCCTATTTTTTTATAGAGATGACGAAAATATAATTCAAGGAATATCTAAAATAATTTATCGTGTTATTTATTACTGATATATTGAGATATGATATAAGTTTTGAAGAGAAAACAAGTCATTTTGGAATAATTATTAAGACACTTAGATAAAAATAGTTATATGACATAATTAAAAATTGTGAATTTTGGATACATGAGGTTTCTTTCTATGGAAATATTGTCCTCAAATAGTTAATATCAGTTCAACCTAAAAAGAAAAAGGAAGTGATATAATGGCCAATGCCAATGAATATAACTAAGGTGCGTAGTTTCCTTGGGTTAATAGGTTACTATCGATGATTTGTTCAAAAAAAATTATCAATTAGATATCATGATGACCAAGATGACACATAAAAGGGATAAGTTCATTTGGTAAAAATAATGAAAGGAGATTTTTAAGGAATTAAATAGGAGATTGGTCAATGCGGTGATATTGAATTTACCATCAGGAAGGTATGGATTTCTGATATATAGTGTTGCAGTAATGAAATGACTTGGATGTGTTCTTATACAAAATTATAGAGTTTCTTCCAATACATCAAGGTTACTAATGATTCATGAATTGAATTATACAACCCATGATCTTGAGTTGGAATACATAATCTTTACATTAAAGATATGAAGGCATTATCTTTATTGGTAAATATGTGAAATGTATACAGATTTTTTTTGAAATAAATATTCTCATAAAAAGAGATCAACATGAGGCAAATGATATGGTTTTAAATACCAAAGGAATCTCAAGATAATACCACCCAAGATAGGAAAATAATGTGGTTGATGAATTAATTTGGAAATATCATGGAGTTTGGAAAAAAAATAAATATTGAAAAAGATCATATATTCATGGACATAGTAAAGTTGGATATTATAATCATTAAAGAAGAGGAAACATCACATATATTCTAAATGATTTCCAAACCATCCTTATTAGTGAAAATAAAAATTTCACAGCTTGATGATAAGAGTATGAAAAATAAAATCCCATCCATGAATGATGATAAATTGGTGTAATTCATTTATTAAGATTGAATTTTTATATTTGGAAAGTGGCTATGTGTTTCATCTTTGCCTGGGCTAAAAAGAGAATTGGTTGATGAGTATCATAGCTAAAATTTCTATACACACCCTAGCATAATTAAAATTTATCAAAATTTGAAGGAACATTTTTTTTGTGGGATAATATGAAATTGTAAATTATAGTCTACATATCAAGATTATTATTTTTTCAATATTTAAATATTAAAATACTACATTTAAAGGATTCATGAAACCTATACCTATTTTTTTGTGGAAATGGGATGATATTTCTTTGAATATTTTAACTATATTAGAAATTAATCCTAAAAATAATGATGTGTATGGGTTATTGTTGATAAAATTACCAATTCCACACATTTTCTCACTATAAGGTAAGATCTAACACTTGAGAAGCTCACATGAATCTATATTAAGAAACTTGTGAGAGATATTGGTGAACCTATTTTGATTATATATTTTCATGATTTGGGGTTTATATAGAAGTTATAGAAGATTATTTTGAAATATCATGATACTGAGATACATTTTATCACCATATATTACCATCATACTTATGGATAGTTTGAAATGACTATTTATACAATAGAAGACATTCTAAGGTCATACACACTTGACATTGAAGTTATGTTGGATCAGTATTTACCCTTGGTGGAATTTTTTGGTAATAATAATTATATTAAAACATTCAAATGGAATTGTATGGATTATTTTATAATAAGAGGTTTCATACATCAAAATTTTGGGTTGAAGTTCATGAAAGGAATATTTTTGTCCTAAATATTTTAAAGGACACAATACTGAAAGGAAAACTATTCATAATCATATAAAGGAAGATCAAACTAGACAAAAAAGTTATATTGATAAGAAAAGTAATGGTTTATAATTCCAAGTGGGATATAGTGTTTTCTTGAAGGTATATCCATGTAAAGGTGTTGAAATATTAAAAAATAAAGGGAAACTAAGTCCTGTGTATATTGGGTCTTTTGAAAGTCTAGAAGGAATAGGACATGTGGATTACTGTTTCGAAATTCCACCTCACCTCCTTAAAATTCATGAAGTATTCTATAGATTTTTATTATGGATGTGCATACCCGAACCAACAAATGTTATCACCTATGAGTAAATTTAATTGAAAATGAATTTATCTTACTAAGAAGCGCATATCTATATTCTTGACACTAGAGAACAAGTATTGTGGTATTAGATGACTGAACTGGTAATTGTACTTTTAAAAAATTAGAAGTTATAAGAGGAAAAATGAGAAACTAAAGAAGTTAGGATGAAGAAAAACCCAAATCTAATCATCAAGTGGTATTATAAAAATTTATGGGATGAAAATTTTGAAGGGAAAAATAATGTAACTCTCAAGATTCAATTACAGTAAGTACACATTTATTTCTAAATAAATAATAGTATAATGCATATATAATTATTCAAGAATGTGATCAAAAACTAAATTAATAAATTATATAAATTTAATTTTTTGAAATGAATTTCATTTTTTAATTCATCATGTCAATATTTTCTTAGGATGAATTTATTATATATTACAGAAATTGTTGATTTTTGGGTGAATAGTGAAAATACTGATTTTAAAAAATTGTCAACATTATTAAATTATAATGACATAAAAATGAAATAAATTTTTATGAATAATTTTATTAGACATAATATATATTCAAGATTTAATATAATTCGTATAAAATTATAATTATTGACTTATTAATATATTCTTAACATTTCAAAAATCTAGGTAATGTGTTGGTTCAAATAAAACTATTTTTTGTTCTTATATTTTAATTAAGTATTTAAAATTTTCATTTTAGTTATTTTTTTGTTTTCAATGAAACAAATTACCTTATTATTTTAAAAAATACAATTAATTACATTGAAATCAATATTATACATTATTTTTTTGTAAAATCATTTTTCTCTTAAAACAAACATTTTTCTATAAACGATTTACATTGCATTTTGCGCACATATATTAAAATTATTTTCTAACAGCTTTAAAATTTGAATATTTTAAAATGGATTTAATATTTGGAATGAAAAAAATTAATATTATGTAATAAGTTTAGCATAATTTTTTTCATAATATATGAAGACCTGAACTTTTATAAAAAAAATTCTTTTTTTATTTAGTAAATTCCGTATTGTTGTAAAAAACACATAAAATAATTTGGTTACATTAGACTAATTATAAAATATAATCTATAAAACTTAAATAAAATTATCAATATTAACTATTTATAATATATCCATTGTATTGTGACTGATAAGATTTTGATATAGTCTAATTTACAAATTTTGAAGGAGTGATGGCCTCGACTAGTACGATCATACCCTATGAAGCTCGTTTAAAGAATATTTTAAGTAATATTTTATCATTTGGATTTTACCTTAATCAATCCCATGTCTAAATTCAACAAATGAATCATTAATCAAACCATTTATGGAATAATATCTAGCTTATCGATATCCTGACCCAAACCATGTTTGCAAACCACCCTAAGAAAGCCCCACCATCACACATCATACCCATAGGGAATATACTAGTGTCATAAGGGGTTATATATCTAGAACCTAGAAGTATGAATATTTATAATTTCATTATTAAAAAAATAATTATTATACTTATCTATTTTCAATATTAAAATTATATACGAGTTGATGAAAATTGGATTTTTATATGAGGAAACCAAAATTGTATTTTTGGAAAATATATGGTGTTAATTAAAACAATCTTTTTGATAAATTCCAGAATCCTAGAATAAATTTTCTTATATAATATTCTTATAATTTCTATATAAAAATGATAATGTAATTTAATATATTCCAGTGTAATTTGTATAAGGTCCGGAAAATAATATTTTTCATAAAATTCATTATTTTTCAATAAATGATTTTTTTATTAAAAAGTGTAAATTCACATATTTAAAGAATTAATTTGACAAAATATATAATATTTTTTAAATCATAATGTCAAGATTATCTAATGGTGATTTTTTCATAATTTTCTAAGATAGTTGGTTTTGGGTAAAAATTAAATATAGTATAAATATACGGTATGTATTATGACATCATAATAGCCAAAAAGTTATGCAATAAATATTATAAAGGGAATAAAAAGCCTAAAATATGTTTCCCCTTCAAAATAATGTGTTTTTTAAGTTATTTAATTATTTTTATAGACCCTTGACCAATCCTCTTAAACCTATATTTTAATTTGCGGTATTAAAATCAATTCTGTATACACATGACTCACTTTCACATCACCAAGGTTATTATTTTAAGAAGTTTGGTTCTTGTCCCTATAAAATTATAAAAATAACTCTTATTATGAATAAACCATGTGTAAAACCCATGTTAATGTTTGTAGTTTTAGTTATTTAATATTTAAAGTCCAAAACCTATGAATAGAAGTTAATAAAGAATCCTACATCATTTTTTATAATTACCCACCCATTCTCCCACTTATATTCACTAAAACCCAATTTATCATGAATTTAATCTTCGATTACCTTTCTATATCCCCAATAAGGTGTTCCAAATCTATTATGAAGCTCTTCCCAAGCTTTTGGAAGTCCCCCTCATGGTAAGGGATTCTCTCCTCCTCCTCTTTATTCATGCACTTTCTTTTTATTATCCCATTCTATTTTCAATTGTTCATTTTGGAACATGTTTTTGAAAAAAATTACTATAATTATGATTTTATATTAATTAATGATCACCTTTAAATCTCATTAAACCCTTACATGAATTGGTATGCACACCCATTATGTTGTTGAAATTATTCAGTGATTTTTCCATGCCAAACATTTACGTAGTGAATACCCATAACCATTTCCACTTGAGGGTATTCAAATAGAAACACATATCCTTTATTTACTTGATACATTCATTAATTTAACCCTAAATACATAACAATAGTACTAAATGTGATGAAATTAATTCTTATATTGTATGATATATGTGGACCACTGATGCATGTACATGATATGAATGTGATGGGTGTGCCCATAAATATATATCCCTCCAATGCATTGAGTAATGTTTTTATCTCATGATATTCTATGTATGGTGAACGGTAGTTTATCCTGAAGATACTATATTATTATTTCATGGAGATTATCCATGAAGTTTTCTTATTTATTTATGTTTTATGTTTTTTCCTAATTCCTATATTTCCTTCATGTTATCATCATATATCATGCTTTGATGATTGTATTTATGATTCTCACCACTTTTATTTCACATTGATATAAATCTTGCATAACATGTATTACTTTAAGAATGTTGTTTTTTTATTATTACCTTACCATGATTTATATATCACCGCTTTGGTATGTAAGTCCCCATGTTATCCAGTGTAGTTTTAGAAGAATGATGGAATATAATGGCATGTTTTGGAGTTTTTAAATAATGTTTTTTACCCATGTATTAAGTTAATGTGTTATATACCTAATTTCCCAAAGACACTTATACTCATAATATTATAGGATTATATTATTTTTATCATCATTTATTGAATCATTAATCGATATTTATTAATGATATGGGTTTTCATATAATTAATAGTAAAAATAATAAACATATTTACCACAGTTGTGGTTAAAATAGGTTTAATGGGTGTAAAATTAGGGGATAACGGTAAAACATCCAAATATAATTTTCTAAATATTATTTAATGGAGATATTTTGACATCGTATTATCTAAAAATATATTTACTTGTCATTTTATACCACTTTCATAAGAAAATGACTTTATATTAGTCAAATCTTTTAAGTAATTATATGTGTGTCTCTCTCATCACTTATAAAAGGGAAATTATTATCCTCACTTATTTACAAATTTGAGGCACTATAGTTTAGAAAAAACTTCCCATAAATATTCTTATTTTATTTCCCTCTATTATTGAGCTTCTAGTATTCTCTAATAACTATCTTAAGAAGGCTTAAAGTGTAAGAAAAATGAGGTCTTTCAAAGAAGAGGTAATCATCTTTGCCAAATCATTCAATGATTATCTATTCTTATACATCATATAAATATATTATAAACATTCTAGTACAACTAATATAGTATCAAAAATATTATTATATTTTTTATGAATACGGTACAACCATTTCCACCTCCTTTTTATCCTATGGAAAATGTAAAATTCACAAATTCTTACATACAACCAACTGTCTTCACATAGTAGTGAAATTCATTTTTCAACACCACTTTACATGGATGGTTATGTAGATATAATTAATGAATATATATTATATTTATGTAATAAATATGATTTTATAGATATAATATATCATTTACCTTATTACCTTTCAACCTATTAAAAGTTGATAATGTCGCTCATGCGTATGTATAAACTACAACCTCTATGAAGTGATGCAGTTAATTTTTTATGACCTCAATTCATGGATTATTATAAATATTCATATAATTTATATATATAATATAATTATAATTATAAAATTTAAAGATATGTTGTAACCCTAATCAAGATGGAAGGGTTGTATCCATTGAATCGAAGCATACATGAAAAACAAAGTATTTAACACCCAAAATGAAGATGATAATGAAATATTCTTAATGAATGGGTGATAAGGTGTTATATTTAAACCATTAATAGTATTAAGTTACTAATATGATTATGGTATATAATTATAATAAATTTAAATTTATTATACAAAATATTTTAAGCTCTTAAAAAGTATGGCAGGCCTGAGGTAAGGGTATATTTCAAAATCTCATTCTTACTGTGGATTTTATATGTTTAAGTTTATATTATGGTAATTATAAGATGTTTATATATTATAACCAATATATTTCTTTATATATTATTTATTTTTATTAATTAAAAAATTTCCATCATGTTTCTTCTCTCTATGTACTCAAAATTCTAAAAGAACGTTTTTAAGAAAAATAGACTTTGTTTTTCTATTAAGTATGAAATATTTTTCTTCCATTACTATATTATATTCAGTATATTTTAAAGAATAGTTTTACTACTATATAATGATTTATTAAATTCATTTTTACCCATTTTTTACTTTCTATAATTTTTTTTCAAAAGTTTTCTTCTAATTTTCTTCCAAATGAGTTACTTTTACCCAAGGCGTGAACATAATATATATTTTAATGTTTAATGCATGAATTAATGTTCTCACCATCATGAATATTCTTTTACTTAAATATTATTTTACAATTTTTAATGTTTATTTATAAATAAAACGATATTCCTAATATTTGGGAATTTTTTTATATTTTAAATAAGTGTTTTCAAAATGAAAATGGTATTTTTCTTAAAGAAATTTTATAGTGATATTTTATAAATATTTTATTCTATAAAGACATCCTTTAATGAATATTATGCTTTACTGGTGATATAATATATTGATACCATACACTATATTACTCTAGATGTATTATGATCATGTTGTTCTATTTATTTACTAGGGAAAATATTAGAATTTCATATTCTAGTTTTTAAATTTGAATGTAAATCTTGATCATGTATTGAGTTGTTCTTAATTTCATTCATATGATGAATTAATTGGACTTAATAGGCGATTATAGAGGTCATATATATCCCCTCAAGGAATTTATAGGTCAAATGAGACAAACTAGTTGGGGTATTTGGCGTATTCCTTACCTATTTATGTATGATGTCTTGGAAAAAAGATTTGATGATAAGATTTTGATGTCGAATATTATTCATTTTATCATCACGAAGCTAATTTTTATTATTTAAATTAATATTTCATTTCTGGATTTAGTCCCCTTTTGATGATATTAGTTTTATGTCATATTCGATTATTATTTATCTTTGTCGTATTATTCCTGTATTTCTTATTCAATGATATCTTCTATTGTACACTTTCCCTTACCTGGAACCTAATTTTACAGTTTTTTATGTTTTAATTTTCCTAGAATACTAGGAAGGGTTATATGAATGGTTTTAGGGAGATATAAGAATTAATATTAATGTTATCTCTATAATATTACGTTACATTTCATGTTTTCAAATTTAATGTGACAATCATATATATATATAGTCTCCAAGAGTACTAAACAATTCAATCGTTCAAGATGAAATGTCCTGTAACTTATGCTAATATTGTAAAATAACCACTATAACTATGTTACTGGAGTTAGGTGTTAAACCAAATTCAAGGTAGATAGAAACTAAATCCACAGTCGTACCTATCCTTTAATTATCTACAAGTATGTATGATGATTTTTGGAAGTAGTGTTACTGTTACACTAAAGAATACACTCATTCATAATATAAAACATTTATATCCATATATAATAAATAAGTTAATAAAATTAAAATAAATGAAAAATTAATTTATTTAAACATGATATAAAAAAATGAACATTTCATAAATAAAAAATAATCATAAACACTTTATATTTTAGAGTTATTATGTAATATAGAGACACATTATTAAATTGCCCTTAAAATTTCTAAATAAAAATTTTATTTTCAAGTCATAAGGCATTATATATAATATGATAAAGGGTATTTTTAAAATTAACCTTTAATATTATGGAATGTTTATCAATAAATGTTTCTTAAAAATTCTGTAAATTAATTAATTATAAACTTATTATAATTAATTAATTATAAAAAATAATTAAATTAATAATGTCCCAAAAAACCTTTTATAATTATTTATGAATAATCAATATATAATATTATTATATTATTTATGTAATTTAAAAAAAATCTTAACCAATCACATTTTATGATTGAGTCTGAATCATAGGTTGTGATTGATAAGCTTTTGGAACTAAAATGTTTTAGTGACATCAGGTGTATTTTATAACTGATAGTTCAATCACCAAATATGATAGGTAATCATATTTCATGTTCCATAGAGATAACATAAAGACAATATGATACTCTATTTTTGAAAAAAAACTATGTAAGAAATCATAGGATATGACAAGTTGGAGTTGTATGCTATAATGATTACAAATCCATGCGATTTGTACTGATCATATTTTATGATTGAAATACCAAAAGGAACACAATATTAAAAATATCTATTTATAGCATGATTTCATGAATATAGATACATATTATGCTTCAATACCACTACTGAGTATCATTGGGGGTATAAAAAACATTTTTAAGTAATAAAATTTATTAAAAACCCCTTAAAAAGATCAACCATGCCAGAATAAATGAAATCATTCATAGTAGGAATGAAGAAACTATAAATGTGAACCTTGTACTAATAAGCCACTATAACATCCAACTTAATCATATTTTTTAAAAAAAGATCACATAAGTGGAATCCCAAGGATTTAGTACTTCTTGTGGTATCCATATGTATCTAAATCAGGTAAGGTTTGGGTGGGATCCATCTTCTCCTCAAGGTGTGTCAGTGCCTTAATAGGTATAGGTTTATGATGATGAGAATCTCAGGAAGGTGTGATTCATCCAAGAATAAACAATAAAGTATACATTCATCCAATGATAGTGTAATCCTTATAGGGTCCTCTAGGATAATTCATTATTGTACATGAATTAACTCAAACATTATGATTAAATTAATAAACCAACTTATAACACTCATATTTTTCCATCTCTTACTATTTCATCTTATGAAACTAACAATTAATGATATTTAAACATCTAGTAATTCACTGGATCATAAAAATTTAACATTATAACACTAGGAAAATAAGATATTTTGAAATGTATATTCTTTATAATATGTTAAAATCATACTCTATGAATTTCATGGGAATTTCCTTTTTATATATTCCAGTTGCACCTTACGATTAAAACCTTTTATTTGTGTTTTCATGCATTTCAATATCTCCTCGGTCATAAAATATAAAAAAGACAAATTAAATAATATTCAAAGTGTCATTAGAAAATATATACTTCAATTTCAATTGCTTATAGATATATTTGGAGGTAGTAATTCATTGGTTACTATCGAGGGAGCTCGATCAAGATAACTTTTGTAGAGGATTCTTTAGGGAAAGTGAGGTATGCTTGCTTTATGGTTTTTATTTTATTTGATGATTCTACTATTATTAGATCTTGTTTATATATTTTCTGACTTCCACTTATTCTTATGAGAATAGATATTTCTAACAAAACACTTCATTGGCATCAGATCCATTTCCAGTGATGAATCAATAATGTGGAAATTGAAAAAATCAAAATTGGTTGGAGTTCTTCCAAAACCATAAATATTCATGGTTTATATTCCTTTTAAATGGAATTTTTTACCAAAACATATTATGGTTTATAAACATTTTTAATAAAAATGTAATATTTTTATATAAAACACCATGGTCCTATAATCCTAAAATAGAGCATCGTTTTGACAATACTATATAATGGATTCTTCAAACAAAATCATCTGTTTATGGAAATGGGATTTCCATGAGAAAAAAACTCATCATGGTGGATTTCAACTATATTTGGTTAACGTTATAACCATAAAAATGAATTTTTCTTGGATAATATGTAATTATTTTAGGTGGGATATTCAAATAATTCTCTAATAAAATTGTCAAGGGAAAATAATGTGGTGGTTTCTATCCATGCTTTTTATAAAAATAAAAAAAATGGTTTTCTCAAAATCCTTCACCTATATGGGACCAAAGGGAATGTACTGAATCTACAAGAGTTTAGACTTTATTAAAAGTTTTTTTAATTAATATATATTTTTTTAATGTTTTTATATCACATGTTAAATATTTTAATAATTGATTTATTTATGAAGTCCTTATTTAATATTCACGTATATAAATTTTTTATATATTTATTGTCGTATACTTTAGTTTAAAGTTTTTAAATTATTTAATATAAATTCCATTCCATGCATATAATAGTTACATGTGGGGTAGGATATATAAGATTTATTTTTCATTCCACTAAATATATGATTTATTATTTTATTTATGAATTTAATAATATGTGTATGTTATTATTTAAAAATATTATGTGTCAGTGTTATATTGGAATTAGGGATTCTCTTGGGTATTTATCCAAGTAATGATTTTCTTAATAATATAGGTAATAATTCTATATCTAAGAAAAGTGGATGGTGGCTACCTGTCATAATTTTATGCACTCATGGGGATTTTCTTTTGTGTGATGTTAATCTTTTATATGAAAGGGTTTAATATACCTTATAAATGGAGTGAATTTAGATACATATGGATATAATTTTATTTTATTATCAGGTAAATAACACAAATCATGTGTTGTATAAGGTAATATACATTAATATATTTAGAACATATTAATTATATTGATAGAATATGATTCAAAAATGATATCTCTAGAAGTATAAATACGTATGGGGAGAACATAAGATGTAAATATTGAATGGGATTAAAATTTTACCCCTCTCTCTCATGATGTTTTCATGATCATAAATACTCACCTATGTTTCTAATTATTTCATTTTAGAATTTTTAAAACTCTTTAATTTGTTTTGAAGTTATGTCATTGTTTTCCAAAACAGAGACACTACAGTCTTTTCAAAGATAGAAAGTTTGTATTTTTTAAAGATTAAACTAATATATTATCATGAATTAAGAACATGGAATCATTATTAAATATCTTTATAAGTCTTTAGAAGGAATTGGAGTAGCCCTTTCATGATGTTATACCTGTGCATAGTGCACTAACTATCTGGTTAAGTTCACTGACAACTTGGTGACAGGATGGCAGAATCAATGGTGTGAAAAAGACCCATCGACTAGCTGAAAATATATTAGCCTATTTCTAGTGGTGATGGAATAATTGATCAATACTATTAGTATTCCTCTATCTAGACTACATAAGTTCTAGATTTTTATATGTCTATAGGTAGACCAATAGCTACCTAGTAGAGACTACTGGGTATTTAGTGGTGTCGAAGGTGATTGTCTGAAAGATCATTTTATATGGTAAAAGTTATCATTATGATGGTATTATTTCGATTTATTACACATTATTAATTAAAATATTTATTGGACCCTTTGTATCTCATAAAATGAGTCTTTTGGCCTCTTGGAAGTTATAACATGCTCCCAAAAATGTTATTGTAATGATCCATCATGGAAATTCTAATCTCTCTCAAATTATTATCAAAGCGCTAGCCTCATGGCCTTATTATCTTGATTCCCCCTAATTTTCTCTCAAATAACTCATCCCTATTTTAAATATATTCTAAAGATATTTTTTATCAGATTTTTAATTGGTTTTCCAAAAGAAAAACCTCACTCTTCTCAGCCTAATATATCCAATGGGTTCTTACTCAATAAAATTGAAGGATGGGTTCCTTGGCTAGTGAATCACAAGAGGGTTATCCAAAATCATAGTTATGAAGGATTAATTTCTTTATTACTTCCAAGATTAAGTGATTAAAAATATTGACCTCTCAAGTCATGTGAGTTAACCTATAGGGGATCACATTAGTCCATTACAAAACACTTTATCCATTATCTTTGTTAACCTTTTAATTTTTTTTATTTCATCATTATTCATCAATTCAAATACTTGCATAAATTTTATTTAATCATCTCCAATATGCTTAAATTCTTAATTTGCTATGATTTTATCTATTTAAATTAGATTTAATTTATTAACCATCACTCAATAAATTTATCACTTTATTGTTTTATTTTAGAATTTACCATTTACATCGACATTTAAATATTTTAAAGGAAAATTTACCACACATACTACCATAATTATTCAATCAAAAATTGATATCAAAGAGAGTTATTTGTGTTTTTATCAAATATTCTCTTATTTCCATTTTTAGTTTTGTTTTTAAAATTAGAAGAATTTTAAAGATCAATTTTATTTTTTAATATAATTCTCATTCACATTACCCTAATTTTTTTGCTCCAATTATTCATATTGGAAGAATAAAATTTAAACTTTGATTGGTAGTATTAGTTATCTCTTTTAGAAAATAGTAATTTATGAATATGTCCTAACTAATAAACCCAAAGAAAAATGGACTCCCTATAGTGTTAATAATTTTGAACATAATTGAAAATTTATTAATACCTTACATTGTGGTTTAGATCTTAATGAGTTTAATCATTTTTCTATATGTAAAATGTTTTATAAAAATTTTAAATTATTTTTAGTTATGCTTGAAGTAACTAATATGTTTAATGAAAGTGTATTTTATATGTTTCATAAAGATTTTGAAAGTATCTCTATATATCCTAATAAATTTATTACTATAAAGTTCATATGATTTATTGTCATTTACAATTATTAAAAGTCCCCTGGTGATGATTTATCTATAGAAACCTTCTAAAAGTTGATAATCTGGGACCTATCAAGTAATTTCCACCCAATGTTACAACCATTAAATAATATAAGGATGTGAATAAAATTTCAATTAAATAACTCACCTAATACCTAATAAAAAGTAAATTTAAAATGAATTTAAAAGTGGATAATAAGGTCAGTGATATCGAAGAAGAAAATAAAACTATCATCTTCAAAGATACAAAATATGATTTAAACAGTGGTTAATTTCTCTACTATTCTCAAATTTATTTGAACATGAACAATTTCATTAAAAAAATAACCAATAAAAAAAGGAAAACGAAAGGTATAATAGGAAGTAACATGAAATGAATGTAATAAAAAGTCACATCAAGATGGACTTCACTTTCTTCAAAAATAATCTAAAAGTAAAAAAACTAGGTTAGAAGGTATTCAATGACACTACCTGGAGTTCAAGTGATAACTCCATTTATTTAACAACTATTCCCACTTCATTTGAATCAAGACCCAAGTTCCTTATTGAACATGTTAATGAAGATATCGAGATTATTATCCATCTTCTTATTTTCTACCCCTCATCTTCTTCTTCTCATTCTTCCCCTTATTCTCCTTCTTTCTCCTCTATCAACCATAATTATAAAGGCCTAAAATATTGTCAGGATCAAATTTAAAATGTTTATCATCAATATTCTTAATTATATAATGGTTTTTAAAAATATATATAATCTATTGTTTTTGGAAAAAGATAAACTACTAAACAAAAATGTTCTTCTTTTCAAATAAAAAAATATTTATCCATGGATGTCAAAAATCAACCAGTTGTTCATAAACTAACATGTACCATTAAATACCTAAAATTTTACCATTTTCAAATTTTCTAAGGGTAAAATAATCAAATTATAAATCTAGGCCCTCAAGGAAATTTAAATGAATGTTTTGGTATTGGTTTTTCCAATCATGCAATCACCTTAATAAATCCTTCAAAATACATTCTATAATGATTTCTCACATGATAAATTTTTTATATTTTTCAAAATAATTGGTCATTTAATCTATGAATTTTAGTGAAAAAATACTTAATATGGGAGACCATAATATATCCATTTGTATTCTAATCATTATAAGATAAAACTCAATGATTAAAAAAATGTGGATTTCAAAATCATTATTAGCCAACATAAGAAGACCCAAGTTCATGTGGGTTCTAAAACCTTTAGTCGATTAATTTTGTAGGGATATTGTCTTCCATGAAAGGACCAATAAGTAATATAGTATCCAAATAATTATTGATAAGGAAACATTTGTGCAACCTCTCTGAATTTAATCAAATAAATATACTTGAAGGAGGTCACAGCTCTTTCAGTGATAATTATAAGAGAAATATAATTTGAAAACATGCTATTAGTTTTTTTTAACTCAACTATTATGAAAAATGTTTTATTCATCAAAGTATTGAAGCACAATTTTCTATTAATTAGTCAATTTTTGGATAAAGTTTTTCAAATATCCTTAAAAAATATTTTTTAAAAGTTTTTCTCTTAAAAGGAAAACTTTTATTTATCGAATATTGATTTCAAAATGTTCATATAATCAATTTCAAATCTTTTACTTGCTAAAATGTCAATTTTTGGAGTGTCAAATTTAACGATTAATGGATTTGGAATAGATTCATTAGTCACAATAGAACACACTCACTTTTCAAACACAACCACTATTAACTAGTACAAGATCTACCAGAATTGTATTTCAAAGATGACATGGCTTGTGAAGCATGCTAATATGGTAAAATATGAAATGATATTTAAAATATAAAATGTAATTTCCTTTTCAAATTCTACTGAATTAATTCATTGAAACATTTTTAGACCTTCTAAAATCAAAATTCATAGAGGTAAATCCTATAATTTTGTAATTATTAACAAAATTAGAAGATTCACTTGGTTTTATTTATTATCAATTAAAAGTGAATACAGTAAATAATTCATCATGTTTTCTAAAGAGGTTGAAAATGGAAAAGGATTTCAAATTATTTCAATTAAAAGTTATAATGGTGGATAATTCAATAAAAATTAATTTGATAATTTATGTTCTTCTAATGGATATAATAATTATTTTTCCACTCCTAGAAACTGGGAACACAACAGGGTATTAGGGTGGTGAAATAGATATAGCAAAGAAATCACTCAAACTCTTTTAAATGAATTTTATTTAACAAAATATTTTTGGGCTGAGATCATGAATACTTTAGGTGTATCTAATTTGAATATTTTTCCGCATCATTATTAAAATATTTTAATGAATTTTTCATTTGAAAATATTCTTAATTAATCAATTTTTTGAATTTGGTTGTTTTTAGTCAAGTTTTAATTCATTATAGTACTACATAAAAAATGTTATTTCTTTTGTTAAATTTTCTAATGTACTTTTGTTTTAAACTTTTACTTATTTTGGAAGGGAGAAATTTTCAATTGGTTTTGTATAATTTTATAATTTAAATTGAAATCTTAATTTTGAGTTTTAATTGAAAAATTATTTTTGTTGATTTGATTAATAATAATAGAAATTAAATTGTGTCAAATTTATAATATTTATCGTTCATATGATGACATTTTAAATTTTTTGAAATGTATTTTTTTTGAAATTTTATTTTGGATTTTAGTTATTAATTTTGGGAATTTTTGTGTGTAACTATAATTTTCCTAGACTCTACTACCATTCATGTTTCACATAATACCACGAGGGAAGTGATACCATCAGAGTAATATGATACCACAATTGCAACCCTGGTTTCCTCCTACCACTATATGAAATGCTTCTTTACTGAGGGTTCTACCACCACTCACATGCTTTCATCCACTCACATGAAATCTATTACTATTCCAATGATGTGATACCATGAGTACCATGGTATAAATATCATTAAAACAAAATTGTTCTACTATAATTAGAAATTTATTCTAACATGAGGAATAACATGCTATTGTGACCTATGATCAAACCAAGAATTGATCATGGGATGTAATCTTATAATATTATGAGAATTTTCCACAGAAACATATGAATAGGGTTAAAATGGGATTGAAATCAACAAGTAGAGATATTTTGGATGATTGACCATGTTGGGAATCATCAAATTTAAGAATATGGTCTTATGTATTTACTGAGGAGGCCCATTCCAAAAAAAATTGAATTAGGGATGATGATTTATAACTAAAGATGAATCGCCATCAATTCCATTTGAGATTCGTTATAAAAGATAATGTAAGTAGAGTGAATATGTTTTGAGATCGAGGATGTTGTTGATTTAGATGATGCTTGAAGAAAAAAAAATGAAATGAATGACAATGTAGAGATTAAAGATGGTTGACTCATATACAGTTTTTCCTATGTGTCCAAAACACAACAAACCCCAGCACTATCATTTGAAAATGATCTATCAAGTTAGATAATTGGATTGTGTGATATTGTAATTCAAATAAGTCATCAAGATCATGGATTCCCAACTCATATATTCTTTATACTTAACATTCATATGTGACTCTGAAGTAATTCTTTCAAATATGGGAATACTTTATATGAGTTACAATTTTTTTCCATTTTTAATATTCTAGTTTAATTTTTCTTTGAATATGATGATTTCACTCAAGTACCAAGAAATATTTATTGCAATAGATCCATTTTCGATTATCTATGTTGATGGAGTGAAGATCAAATCAAGGAGTTGGGTGAATTATCCTTGATTTGGTCGTGGTTATTAACATGTTGGGAGTCTCTTACGCTTTTGAATCCATATTGACAGAGAATCATTCAATAACATTTTATTCTTTTTGTATAGGTCCATTAGAGACGAATATTGTTCCATGTTCTATGATATGGTGATGGTTTTGTTTTTTTTTTCATGTTCTCACCAACTATTGGGAGAAAAGTCACAATGAATTATTGAACAGGAATGATAGGTTGTTTTTCATGGGTTTCTAAGGATGAACTTGGGTTTGAAGTTCTAGTTTTTTTATGAAATTAATCATTGATAAAATGATCATTGATTCTGTGTGAATTATAACTAAAAATTTCAGACAAAAAGGATTATTTTACTCTAAATTCTTGATTACTAAAGAAGAATGTTGAACTGTGGATTGAATGTAGATAAATATTTGAGGGATTTCTTGGGCTCCAAATTTTCTTCCTAATTTTTTTTACGGATCACTCAAGAAGGTGGTTGTGTCACATTGATATTTTAATGTCTATATAAAAGAGTAGATGATTCCAATGTGTTTTTTTATCGAATATTATTTGAGTTGAATTAGGAAGCATTGAAGAGGTTGTCGAGATGTGTTTTTGTGCTGGTGAAGTTGATCATGGGATTAGGATTTTAGGAACCTTCTAGAAGTTATTGTTAATATTATAGAGTTCACCTAAATGGGATTCATGACATGGTACATTTCATTTTGAGTTATTTCAAAGAACATATGGTATGTATGTATTCTATTAGAAGGTTTTAGTTTGTTTCATGTGGATGTAAAAATGTATATTTAATGAGGATATATAAAATATTTTTATATGAAGAGATCTACCAAGTTGGTGCTTGATGAGGTGAGTTTAGAATATTTAAAAAAACATATCATTTAAAAATAAAGATGGTAATTCATTCTATTAATTTTTAGATACCTTCATGAGTAGAGAAAAGGATATTCTCTTTAACTAGGGTAGGTAAATCCAATGAAAATATTTGATTGATAGTGGGATATAGGGAATATTTTTCTTCTTTAGTTATCTTACATAATTTTAGTTTGAATTTATTTTATTATTTTGTAATGAAAATGTTGTCTACATAAAATATTTATCATGGATAATTAGTATTTATTCGAAAAATTTATTCTAATTTATTTGTCCAATCATTTCAAAATAGATTCATTTCACCATCCATTATATTTTATTAACCTTTTTAAATGATAAAATCTAAAAATAAGATTAAATTTGAATCAAAATTATTAATAAATAAGGTGGGATTCATCTCCATGATTGTGATGTGATTAAATTTTCATAAATGAAGTTATGTATTTTTATTGAAAAATTAGGTTTATTGTGGCAAATTCATCATCCAATTTTTCACTTCTCAACTGTGTACACTCTTGTTTTAGTTTATTTTAAACAAAATTAATCATAAATCCTCATCTATTGTTATCCTTAATAAAAAAAATGTTCATCATTATTTGTCATTCCTATATGCTTGTGTGTTTATTTTCTTTTTCTAGTCTATTAACTAGGTTTTCAGATAAATTTGTCTTCCATGGGGATTCAATGCCCTCTAATCAATAGAGAAGTAGTTTTAGGATCAACATTTTTCATAGTATAAAGATATTACCACTAGGTTTTAGGCACCATTGATATAGAAGGATTCATGTGACCAAGTGAAACAAAAAACATAAAAATTGTTAGAAATATACCCTTTCAAAAAAACATAAAAAACAAAAAATAGGAAGAGTTGTGTATTTTTTTAATCCTTATAAATTTTGAAAGAACACATAGTCTAGGATAACATAGTTAAATCCCTTAAAACATGAAATTTAAAGATAAATCACTTCTCTTAGAAAGATAAATAGTAAATGGAAGTAATTTTTTAGAGAGAGAGATAGTTTTAGGAAACATTGTACAAAATATTCAACCATAACTTATCTAAGAAATTATTGAGATGCCAATATTGAGGGAGTATGAGCTCCCTAAAATGACTAGAAATCCATCAACCCTTTTTCTATCCTGAAGATTATAGAATTGTGAGTTAAAATATTCTTATCAGTTATTGTTCCAATATTTATTGGAAATCCTAATAATGAATCATTGGTCCTTTTAAGGATTTCCATAACAATTTGGAATAGATTCCACTATAAGGGCTTGGTGAGGATGAATTAAAAACAAGTTTTTCCCTTTCTATTTAAAGGTTAATTTAATAAAATCATTATCATCATTATGTAAGAATATTTTAGAAACATGGTAGTTGGACTATGAACCTTTGTTTATAAATTTTTAACCTATGTTGTTATAGTGGAGTTTAGGATTAAAGTTAATTTTTTTCCAAGAGGATGGATAAGTCTTCCATGAGACCTGATATAGGTTTTGGGACCTTCTTTAGAGGTTTCCCCATCACTGGTTTCCCCATTAATGAAATCTTTATCTCATTTCTTCATTCAACTCTTACATTTTTTATTGCATAATTCTACATCGATTCACATACTTTCACAAATTTTATTTAATCATAACTAATATTCTTAAATATTTAATTTAATATCAAACTATATTTTTAAGTTATATTTAATTTATTCACCATCACTCAATCATGTTTTCTCTTTATTTTTTTATTTTTTCAATTTATTATTTACTTAAAATTTTAAATATTTAAAATGAAAATTCACCCTATATCTTGTCATACTTCTTTGACCAACAATTGGTATCGAAGAGAGTTCTTTGAATTTTTATAAAAAAATATCTTATTTTCAATATTTTGTTTATTTTTAGTTTTCTTTTTCAAATCTTAATCAATTCAAAAGATTGATTTTATTATGAAATATAATTCTTATTGACATTATCCTAATTATTTGGAATCAATTATTTATATTAGAAGAATACAATTTCAATTTTTCTTGGTAGTATTAGTTATCTCATTTAGAAAATAATATGGTTTGATTATGTTCCAACTAATAAACCCAAAAAATATACTCCTTATGATGTTATGAATTTTGTGAATAATAGAAAATATACTTAATTCAATGATTTTTTGAATGTGGTTGATTTTTTGTGTCATGTTTTAATTCATTATAGTGATAAATAAAAATGTTATTTCTTCTGTTGAATTTTCTAATTTATTTGTTTTAAATTTTCTTTTATTTTGGAAGGGATAAATTTTCTGTTTATTTTGTAGAATTTTATAATTTAAATTGAAAATTTTATTTATAGTTTTAATTGAAAAAATATTTTAATTGATTAGATTAAAAATCATAGAAATTAAATTGCATCAAATTTATAATATTTATAGTTCATGTGATGTTATTTAAATTTTTGAAATGGATTTTAGTTTTTAAAGATTGATTTTGGGTTTTGGTTATTAATTATGTGTTTTTTGTGTGTAACTATGATTTTCTAGGACTCTACAACAATTCACGTTTCACCAACTACTATGAGGGAAGTGCTTCCATTAAAGTAAAATTATATTACAATTGAAACCCTAGTTTTCTTCTACCACCAGATGAAACCCTACTTTTTTAGGATGATACCACCACTCACATGCTATCATCCACTCACATGAAATATATTACAATTACAATGATGTGATACTGTGAGAACCACGCTACTGCTGCCATTAGAAGAAAATTGTGCTACCAAAAGAAGAAGTTTCCTCTAAAATGAGGAATAACATTCTATTGTTTCCTAAGATCGGAGCAATAATTAGTCATGTGAATAAATATCTTACTATAATAAACATTGGATACTCCAACTTATGGAAAGGGATATAAAAATGGGATTTACCTCACTTGGTAGAGTCATTATGGGGGACTAATAATTTTTGGAATTTTCAACTTTAATAAGATGTATGTCTAGATTTATTGAGGAGTCCCAGTCTATAATAAAATAATTTTGAACTAGGAATGATGATTTATAAATGAAGAAAAATCACCATCAATTCCCTTTGAGATTAATTATGAAGGATGAGGATGAAATATTGTAGGTGTTTTGATCTTGAGGATGATGTTTAATCTGATAAATCCAAAAGAAAAAAAATAAATCCAAGGCTGATGTATATATTAAAGAGACCTAAATCATATACAATTATTCCTATGTGGACAATATGCACAAAATATAAGAACTATCAAATGAATATAATAAATCAAGTTGGATCATAGAATGGTGTGATATTTGAAGTCAAAAAATTCAATGAAATCCTTGATTCCCAACTAATATATTCATTCTATCAAAAACATTTATGTGACTCTAAAGTCATGCTTTTGAATTTGAGCATACTAAATATGAGTTGGGATTTTTTTTTGTTTTCTATTTCAAATAATATATTTAATTAGTTTATGGAGATGATGATTTCACTCAAGTCCCATGAAAACTCTTCTAAAGTATTTCCATGTTCAATATCCCATGTTGATGGAGAATAGATTTAATGAAGGATATGGGTGAGTAAATTTTTATTGGTTCAGGGTTATTAATATGTTGGGTGTCTTCCATTCTTGTGAATCCATATTAATGAAGAATCAATTAATATAATTTTTTTGTATAGTTCCATTGGAGAAGAAGGATTCCCTTTGATCGAATGTATTGTTCTAGTTTTGTATTCTTGTTCAATTTCTCACAAACTATTCAAATAAATTTCTCAATGTAGTGATGAACATGAATTATGGGTAATTTTTCCTGGGTTCGTAAAGATGAAATTGGGTTTTATGTTCTAGTTTTGTAAAGATAAAAGTCATTAAATGAAGGATTGTAGAGTTTTTGGGAATCATAAATAAAATCATTAGACAACTAAGGATGATTTTACTAGACATCATTGATTACTATAGAAGAATGTGGAACTATGGATTGAATATAGTATAATATTTAAGGGATAGTTTGGGCTACAATGTATCTTCCTAAATTTTTTTGACTGATATGTCAAGTAGGTGATAGTATCACATGGATATTTTAATTTCTAGATAAAATGGAAGATGAGGTCAATTTTGTTTTTATTATTGAATATTCTTTGAGTAGAATTAAGAATCATGGAGGAGGTTAAAGAGATGTGTTTATGTACTAGCGATTTTGATCATGGGATCAAGATTTTAGAAACCTTATAAAATTTGTTGGAAATATTCCAGAGTGCACCCAACTGGGATTCTTGACCATGTACATTTCACTTAGAGTTGTTTCAAAGCACATGTCGGATGTTAGTATTCTATTAGGAGGTTTATTTTGTATCACATAGAGCTGAAATTTTATAGTGAAGGGGGATACATGTACGATGTTAATGTCAAGAGATCTACAAATTCATTACTTGATGCAGTGAGTTTAGAATATATAAAAAACATATCATTCAAAAAATAGAGATGATAATTCATTCTAATAATTTTTAGGGACCATCTAAAGTAGATCAAAGGTGATTATCTAGATCTAGGGTATATGTAGCACATAAAAGAAAAATATTTAATTAAGAGTAGAAGATGGTGAATATTTTTTCTCCCCCTTTCACTTTCATTGTGTTTACCTAAAATTCTTTTATTTTTTTGTAATGAAAATTATATCGGGATAAACAAATTATCTTTTAGAAATAAGATTGATTTAGAAACATTATTCTACTTTATTTGTGTAATCATTTCAAATTTCATTCATTTCACCATCTAATGTAATTGATTAACTTTTTAGGTGAAAAACATCAAAAATTATATCAATTGTGAATCAAATTTCTTAAAAAAGAATGTGGGACTCATCTTTGTGATTGTTACATTATTATATTTTCATAAATAAAGTTATGTATTTTTAGTGAAACGTCATTTTTCTAAGTGAAAATTTATCTTATACTTGTTCACTGTACAATTGTGTGTTGTCCAATCTGATTTTCTTTTTCACTAAAAGTCATTATACATTAATGGGAAAAAATCCCTCAAGGTTACATTGAAGTGTTTTGGTTTGATTTTATTTGTTTACAAAGAATGTCTCTAAGAAATATTATGGACTTATGGTAATATTGTTGAAAAGGTATGATGATAAATATCCAAGAGAAATGAATGGATTCTCTAGAGATGGTGTAGAAAATTGCATATATAATGTGGTGTCGTTTCCTAGTGTTTTCCATGTTTTTGGGGGCCAAAATTTGGAGGACAGATCAATCATCATGAAAAATGAATTTCCATTAATTCCTCATAAAAATATGGAAAAGTAATGAGTTTTGTGAATATGGGTGTTTCAAAAAGGTAAAAAACTCTGAAACCCCATTAGGTGTCACGAAGGTAGGCTTTCATGAAGGTATGAATCATCATGAATGCACGATGAAAAACTGTACGTCTCCATGACTACAAGAAGTGGGGCATCGTGAGTGTCTGAAGGGTTGATGGTAATCTCTATAACTATGAGAAGGGGAACATCACGAGTGCATGAAGGGTTAATGTAAATCTCTATGACTATGAAAAGATTTGAAAAAAGGTTAAATATAGCTAGAGCTTCAAGAAAATAGGGAGATTTGAGAATGAGATTGGAGATATTGGTGAAAAGGTTATAATGATGATAGAAACTTATAGAATGGGCGGCAATGCCCCCCATAAAAGTAGAGTAATACTTAATGAATATTTTAAGGCTCTGAATTCGCAAATGTGATTCATGAAGGTTGTTCTTACGAAAAATATCACATAGAAAAGATGTTCATGAAGGATATAAAATCTGACTAAAAGTTTTAATAATTGTGAAAGTATTGATTTTCTTGAAGGTTTTAAAATATGACTGAAAGTTTGAGATTCCTAAAGGCTATGTGATCTTTCTGAAAGTGTTTGAGATTCATGAAAGGAGGTTTCTTCACGAAGGATAGTTATGCTTCATGAAAGAGGTGGGATTCAAAGAAGAAGTGAGATTCATGAAATTTGTGGGCTTCATGAAGCCTAAGTGAGATTCACAAAAGGAAGGATATTTGTGAGGGCAGTGAACATTATGAAAGTGTTTAAAAGGGATTTCCCAATAAATATATGGTAAAGTGGTATTTATCATGTGTATGAAAGTATAACTTTATTAGAGACTCTAACTACAACTGAGAATGTGTTCATTCACATTAATGAAGGGAACTACATGCCAATAAAATTAATGTGAATCATTTCCAGAGTAGTGATAAATGGAATAGGAAGATGTTGATCCTTTCCACCTACAGTGATCCATCGAAAGAGATATTGAGGGAGTGGACCTGGGGAAGTAGTAAGCTACCCCCAAATTTTGTAAAGGTAGTGATACTGGGCATAGAAGTGATATAGATCAAACATTAATTTGGTAGTAATACTTAGTGGATTTTTTTACATCGGTATATTTATATTGTATGATTCTTTGATGTAACCCAGTGAGGGTGAACCATGTAAAATCAGAATGCCTCTTTCATGATTTCATTTATATTTATACATTGATATAGGAAAGGGAGAGAAGAGTGTTTTGTTTGATGAAGAAAAAATATCCTACGAGGTTGTTTTTTTAATATTTTATACCTTGATTCACCCCCTCTAAGGTTATTTAACCTAGTTGGGATAACAGTTGGCATCAAAGTGAATTTTTAATATCAGTGTTTCTCTCTCAAGTGTTTTAATGGAGTTTTTCTATCATAAAGGGATTCTGATCTATGATGGAAATTTTTTTCAATTTTTGAAGATTTAGATGCACCACTACTTTCGATCTTTAGGAATGGATGTATTTACAATAGTAATACATGGAATTTTATCCAGTATCGACAGTGGTTCTTTATTAGAAGCTGACCAAAGGGAATTGGATACTAATTCCAAAGGAATCAATTCTTTGGGGGGAACCTCATCCATTGAAATATATACAATGGTGATGTCATGTAAGACATCACATTCTATATGGGAATTATTGATAAATATTTATGATAGGGACTCAGAATTCATGGAATAATAACTATAGGTTCTATGAAATAAGTATGAGGATCTCGTAATTCACCATAATGAGTCTCTTGATTCATTACTTGATCAGGTGAATATTGTTGTGGAATATATGCATGGTCTCAATGAAATTTTTGAAGTTGTAAATATTTTCAATCGCATATTGAGAATACTTCCACCCTGGTTCAATCTGAAAGATTTTGTACTGGAAGATAAAGATCCAAAATAGCTGATATTGGATAGATTTAACAATATTATTATTTCATACAATATGAGAAATGATGATAATGAGTCTATGGAAAAGGTAAGTCTAAATAAGTGGTATTCAAGTCCATGAAGAAGTTCGCTATTGAATATGGGATGGAAGGAGAAGATATAGATGAAGTCATGTCATTAATTTCATTGAATTTACAAAGAGGAAAATGAGAGTTCAAAGGAAAAAAATAAAACTTGTATGCTTTCGATGTGAAAAGGATTGAAATCGCAAAGTGAGGTTCCCTTATAAGTTTCAAGATAATGATGAGGATGATATCAAAATTCCCATGAATAAGTCTTCATCCTACTTAAAAGGTAAGATGATTTTGAATAAATATTTCTTCAAAAATAAGAATACACTTTCAATAAAATATTAAAGTTCAAAAGAATATAAGTCAAAAGAGTTTTAGGACTACAAGGATTGTAAAGAAAATGCTATAGTGTTAGTTATTATAAATTCCTCAAAAAAGGAATAAATATAAAATGAATAAGGAGATGTTGAAGTAAGAGTTGACATTTAGGTCGAATTAGAAGCTGCAATTGAAGGGATGGATGTTTGGAGAGACAAAAAAAAGAAATCCAAAAAGGTAGTTCATGATACCAAACTATTTATGCAAAAGCAAGAAGAATATAAGTTTGAGATAATATATGAAATTGAAAACCTTGAGTCTTCAATACTAGATAACTTAGATATGATTGTAGAGTACAATATCAAAGTTGAATTACAGAAAAGGGTGATCAATGGTTTGAATAATAAAACAAAAGATCAAGATAAAATCTTTGAAAAGCATTAGGAGGAAGTTGTTACCCAATAAAGGAAAGTGAATGATAAGAATAAACTAGTGACTTCAGCAAAGTAGGTCCTAAAGGAAGCAAAAAATGGAAAATTAGAGTTCAAAGCTCCTATGAGACAGACTAAGGAATGTCAGGAGAATAAAATGATAGATCTTGATGTTAGAGGTAGTATGGGTATTGATCAAAAATAAAAAGCATTAATGGTTGAAGTTAGACCACAAGAACCTCCTTTAAGATTGAAGATCAATTTGGGTACAAATCAGAACTATAAGATTCATATAACCAAATAGAAAACAGGTAGTGTAGTAGTGACACATGGGAATGCACCTCGTATTAAAAGTTATTGTTGTGTTAAGACATGACACTCTCATAAATTTTTTCTCATAGACGACAGGTACTGATGAGAATAAGAACAATATAGGCATCCATACAAATCTCAATATTTTGGTATATCATTTTATGGTCACTATTTCTAGTGTGGAGGATTAGGAAACATGAAAAGATGTTTCTCATCAACATCATATAGAAATGTGCTAAATAAAAATGAATGTGGTTATAAGAAATAGGTCAATGTATCATCAAATTAGATGAAAATGTAAAATCAATTTGTAGATCTACAAGATGAAGTTGTTCCATCATATTCTAAGGAAGAAAAATATTATCAATCCATATCAGGTATGAAGTCAAATACATGGATCAAAAAGAAAATATATTAACATAAAGTGGTTGTAGATATTTCTTTAAAATAATTAGATCATAGTAGAATATGGATCATTAATAGTGGATGCACCTCCCATTTGAAAGGAAATAAGGAACCAGTTATTGGAATTAGATATTAAAATAAAGTTATTGTTTTATTTGGCAATGATGAAGACCTAAAAATTATTGGATCAGGAAAATCCATGTTTGGGGGAAAATTCATGAGATGTGAAGATTTATTATTTGTTAAAGGTCTCGGTCAAGAATTTTTTATAACAATTCAAATGTGTGACATAGGAAATGAATAAGATTTTCAAACAAATTAATCATCATTATAGAAAAATATGGTGTCAATGTTTGTAAGGAAAATCATATAAAGGGGAATCTATACCATGAAAGTGGGGAAGAAGATATGTGTTCTTTGTCTTAGGAAAAAGAAAACAAGTTATGGAATAAATTCATTGGTTATTTGATCTAAACATCACTAGAATATCCGATGAAAAGTGATGATATTTGAGACCTCCCTATGTTATCACATGATCGTACCCATGCATGTGATGCTTTTCAAGAAAGGAATATCATTCGAAATAAATATAAGGAAAATGAGAAAAGGTCAATAAAAGTTCTTGAGTTGGTGGAAATTGATGTGTGAAGACCTATTTCACCAAGATATACTAATGGGCGGATATATTATGTTCTCTTAATTGATGATTTTAGCAAAATGGAATGTGTTTTAGTCACCACCCATAAGTCTGAGGTGTTTAGTTGTATAAAAAGTTATCGAAGGGTAGTTGAAAACATTACAGGTCAAAAAAATCTAGAATATCCGAAAAGATAATGGATCAGAGTTCAAAAATAGACAAGTGTAGGATTATCTTGAGAAACATGGGATAAAGAACCAAGTTTCATCAGTAAGAACTCCCCAGTAAAATAGAGTATTTGAGAGAATAAATTTAATTATCAACAACATGGTTAGAACAATTCTCACTGAGAAATACATTTTAGAGAAGTTTTGGAAATAATAAGTGACAAAATAACTTTACAAATCAAATATATAATTATTCTGTCCAAAAGAAGATAAGTCCTTATATGAGATATGGAATAGAAAGAAGCCAACATTGAATTACTTCCGAGTCTATAGAAGTAAGTGTTTCATTCTTAATAAAGAGAGACACAGGAATTTTTAATCTCATGGAGATGAAGGGATATCTCTTAGATAATCAAGAAAAAGAAAATAATATAAATGTTTTAGTATGTTTCTGGTAAATTTAGTCCAAATAAATGATGTAACTATAGTAGAGAATGAGTATAATCTTTATAAAATACTTGTTTGGTTTCAAAAGGATAGTGATGAAGAGATAGGAAGCTCAGGGGAAGTTATAGTTTCAGAGGCTGATTGAGATGAATATCCAGATAATAAAAAAGATGAACATAAACCAGTAGCTATATGGAAACCTAAGAGTCTATATGAAATTGAAACACAAAACATCATTGGTGATTAGGCATCACCAGTTCAAACACAAATAATAATGTCATCAAAACATGCATCCTTCCTATCATAGGTAGAAAAAAATATTTTGATGAAGTAGCTGGAGGTGAGAATTGGTTTCAGTCTATGAATGAAGAGATTGACTAAATTGATAATAATTATACAAGGGATATTGTTTTGATACCAACAAATAATAATGAAATTGGTACTAAATGGTCCTTTTGTAACAAGATGAATGAAGTTGAAATAGAGATTTGAAACAATGAATGATTAGTGAGGAAAGGGTAATCCCAAATAGAGGGTATTTATTTTGATGAAACATTTTCACCTCTTATGAGGCTATAAAAAATCATATTACTCTTGGCAATCGAAGAAAAAAAGAAGGATCAAAGCTTTCTTGATGGATGTCATGTCAACAATTCTGAATGTTATTCTGGATGAAGAAGTTTATATTTAGCTGCCAGATGGTTTTATCATTCATGAATATGAGAAAAAAAATTCATCTAAAGATGACGCTATATGTGTTGAAGAAAAGTACCAAGAGCATGGTACTCAATATTGGATATGTTTTTGAAGAATCTTGGTTTTCAGTCTGGTGGAGTTAATTACAATCTCTATGTCAACAATGAAAGTAATTAGAGGATGATAGTGCTAGTATATGTCGATGACATAATATTTGTTGGATCAGATGAATCATAGTGAAAATATTTTACAGAATTCATGAAAAGTGAGTTTGAAATTTCAATGATTAGTGAACTAACATTTTTCATTGGTTTAAATGTGTCACGAGGAATGAATGGAACACTCATTTCTCAATATAAATATTCCAATTATGTTTTGAGAATAATTATAATTGATAATTACAAGGATATTACAACTCCAATTGACCCTTGGATGAAATTTTCATAGGATGATGAATGAATTGCAGTTAATGTTATAGAAAACAAGAAAATAATTTGTAGTCTATTGTACTTTACAATGAAAAGACCTGATATTTTTTCCCCATGCTAAGAGTAATGATATCAAAATAATACTAAGTAAATTCACTTGATTTTAGTGAAAATAATATTTTGGTATATCAAGGGTGTAGTGGATTTGGGTTTTCTATACAATAAAAAATATCAACAATAGTTATTGGTCTATATAGATGCAGATTGGTCCAGATCAACTGATGATATAAAATCAACATCTGATGGTGCATTCTATCTTGTTGGATTTTTTATTTTTTGGCTAAGAAATAATCAAGATTTAATTTCATTGTGAACCGTAGAATATTAATAAATTACAACCACTATAGCTTGCATGTAGTTGTTGTGGATAAAGCAACATCTTGATTATATGGGAGTTCAAGTGAAGTCTTCGATCGGAATCCATTAAGATAATACAAGTTCTATAAATCTATGAAAAAATCTAGTCCATCACTCAAGGACTAAGAAAATTTAAATCAAGTATCATCTTTTCAAGGAGAAGGTAGATCATGGGCTCTTGAAGTTGGTGTATGTGCCTACAAAACTACGGGATGTAGACATTATGAAAATGGATTTACCCAAAGAGGCATTTGAGCATCATCAATTGGATATTGGAGTAAAATAGACTCCCCACACTTGAAAGAGTGTGTATATGGGACCCCATATCCCCAAGGTATAATGTGTTTTTCCTAATGTACTGATCTGTGTTCTTTACCCTGTGGAAGACCATAATAAAGGGACCTTTACATTCATTGAAAAACGTGGATAAAATGTGTCTAAAAAGTGGAAAAAATGTATTAATAAAGACATGGGGAGAAGATGATCGGGGATCAGAAAATAAGGGGGAGTTTTGAAACTAACTATGGTAAATATGATAGATCAAAGGTTATATATCATGATATATGAGGTTCATGGTGATAGTAGTTGACTGGTTCTAGAATGAAGTGATTCCATGATGAATATTTCATTCTAATCTTGTTTCTCTTGCTAATAATGGATCATATGGTCTTATAGTGTGTGTTGAGTAAATAATTGATCACCATCTAAATTAAGAGAATATAATTGTGTAATAATATGGAATAATATTTAACAAGGAATCAAAATTTGAAGAACTGTTAACAAACCCAAAGAGAGAAAGATTAGTGGGAAACAAATTCAACAAGTTACATTGTACTGTTTTAGGGTTTATTATGTTTGATAATAAGGAAGCTTTCCAAGGTATATTGGGGAGATCTAGAGATATTTTTGACAAGGTATGTTGATAAATATCCAAGATAAAGAAATGGATTCTCTGGAGATGGTATAAAAAATTTTGTATACAAGGTTGAAATTTTTCCCAGTGTTTGCCAAATTTTTGGTGTCCATAATTTAGGGGTTGGAACAATCATCACAAAAGTTTAATTTTCATGAATGCATTGTAAAAATATGGTAAAGGAATGAGTTTCATGAATACTGGTGTTTTATGAAGGTAAGAATATTTAAAAAATCATTCAGTGTCACGGAGGTTTAGTTTCATGAAGTTGTGGAGTATTGTGAATTCATGATGAAAAATGGTCATCTTCGTGACCACAATAAGTGGAGAATCATGGGTGCATGAAGGGTTTAAGTTAATCTCTATGACTATGAGAAGTGGAGCGTCACTAGTGAGTGAATAGTTGATGGTAATCTTCGCAACTACGAGAAGCTTTGTGAATGGTGAAACTTCCCTGGACATTCTTAAAAATAAGGAACATCACAAAAAAGGTTGGATAGATTTGTGAAAGGGAAATGAAAATTATGGATTCTTTTGAAATGGGTGGTGACACATATAAATATCCCTCTACCCCCCCCCTCAAAAAATTAGAGTAATACTTAACAAATATTCTAAGGATATAAATTCATGAAGGTTGTTCTTCAGAGAAAATTCATGAAGAAATGATGTTTTCAAAGGCTATAAAATCTGAAAAAAAGTTGTAATCATCATGAAAGTATTGAAGTTTTCAAAGGATATGAAAATATGATCAAAAGTGTGAAAATAATTAAGGCTATTTGATGTTCATGAATGTGTTTGAGATTCATGAAAGGGGGTTTCTTCATAAAGGATAGTTGAGCTTTATGAAAGAGGTGGGATTAGAGTAAGAGGTGAGCTTTAAGAATGTTGTAGGATTCATGAAGGATAAGTGGGATTGATGAAAAGAAGAATCTTCATAAAGTAAATGAGGATCAACAAAATTTTGAAAATGTATTTCCCAATAAATCTTTGATAAAGTGGTATTCATCAAGTGGATGAAAGTAGAACTTCAAGATTGAATCAATATGCAAATTATGATGTATTCATTCATGTTAATGAAGGGACCTAAATGTCTATAAATAGTGTGTGAATACTTTATAGATAATTGAGAAAATGAGGGGGAGTAATGTGATCCTTTCCCCTGGAAGTGATTCATCAAAACAGAAATTTAGTTGGCGGCCCTTGGGAAGTAGTGTTCTATACCAAAACTTTCTAAAGGCATTGATCTTAGGAATAAAAGTGATCTAGCCCAAACTATAATTTAGAAGTGAACCCTAGTGGATTTGAAAATCAGAACATTGTCATTGTATACTCCTTTGGTGTATCCTAGTAAGGGATAGCCAAGTAAAATTTCTATGTCTATGAAAGTCTTCATTTCTTTTCATACATTTCTACAAGAAAGGGGGAAAAGAGTGTTTTGTTTAATGACACATCAAGATCCAACGAGGCATTTTTTGAATATTTCATACCCTTGTTGACCCCCTCCCCCTCTTAGGGTATTTAACCTAGTTGGGATATTATACATTGTGATCTATTGTATTCCTTTGGAATACATGTTCATCACTTTTAGTCATACTTACATGCTTGTGAGTTTCTTTTTTTTATTTCTTTAAACTATGTCTGTATATAATTCTATCTTCCCTAGGGATTTGACACCCTTTAACCACTAGCTATATAGTTTTTGGGATGTAAATTTGGGGTAATATAACGACACTGCCATTATTTTTTTGGAACTATTTCCGGGGAGGGCATTCTGTGAAAAAGTGAAACTAAAAAAATCACACAAAATATGTTATAAAATAAACCTTTAAGAAAAAAACAGAAAAAATGAATGGTTTTGTAATGTTTTTTAAAATCCTTAAAAATATTTATTCACTCATGGTCTAGGATATAAGAATTAGATGCATTAAAACTTTTAATTGAACAATAAATCACTTCTCTTATACAAATAACTATAAAATAAATGGAATAGTTTAGAGAGAGCGATAGTTAAAGGATATATTGAGAGAATTATTCAATTAGAACTTGTCCAATAAATTATTAGGAGGCCTAGGATGAGAATGTATCATCTCCCTCAAATGACTTGAAATCCATAATCTATTAGGCTACCCCAAAGAGCCTAAAATTGTGAGTTTAAATATTCTTATCTTTCATTATTCCAACATTTAATGGAAATAAAAATGAGGACTCATTGGTCTTTGTTAGTTTTTTCTATAATATTTGGGAATATATTCCAAAAAAAGTGCTTGGTGAGGATGAACTAAAAATGAGTATTTTCCATTTTTTTAATGGTAAATTAAATAAACTCATTATTAATAATATATGAGAATATTTTCAAAACCTTAGAGTTTTTAAAATTACAATTTTTTCCCAATAGAATGTAGAGGCCTTGCATGAGGTCAGAAATGGCTTTAGGGACCTTCTTTAGATGTTTCTCCATAACTAGATTCTGTATCATCGTCTTGTGGATGTATTTTATGAGGGGTTTTCAGACTCAAGACAAATCTTGCTAGATCAATTAGTTGGTGGTAATTTCACCGACAAAACATATGATAGTTTGAGATAAATCTTTAATAACCTTGCTTTAAATTCACAAAAAAAAAAATGATTCTAGAAGGTAGAGAGTGTAGAGACCCCAATCCTGATGTACATGGACATTACATTACTTTTTCAGAATACTTAATATATAACAAAAACAGACACCAAAGGACCGTAATAGTTTAGTGTCTTTGGAAACATGGAACATGATCTTCTAATCTTGGTGAAAGATCTTCAACATATCCCATAAAGATCTTCCCTTTTTTTTACCTAAAACCTTTCTTTATATCCTGGGGAAAAGAAAACATATAAAGGGTGAGCTCAAATACTCAGTAAGGTTAATCATGGAGAAAATAAAACAAACCATATACATTTGAGCTTAAAAACATGAACATAATGTTTAAACTTCAAATTATTGAGCAAAGAAATAAAACATGGCAGTACGTAAGGCATAGATCATAATGGAACATCGATCATGATAAAATAGCATGGAAATAAAACATGTAATTATGGAAATAAATTAAGAACATGATATGATTTCCATAGTATCCAAGGAATTTCTGCCAAGACCATCTTCGTGGACAAAGTCCCTTTCTAAATCGAGATCACTCCTCGTTCCAGTCCTGTATCACTGAACCGGATTAACTTACCATTACATCCATGTCAATCTCATGAGATATAAATCTTTACCCAATGAATTTGAGGGATATATAGGTCTCATACATCTCATAATGAAATCATTCTTACGTGTGCCGCAACATAAACATAAATCATTCATCATAACCCAAAGAATAAAATGGGTTTCATAAACATCATCCCATCATAACATAATCCATATAACAAAATGGATATCATTTCATCATAAAAAAATTGAAGCCATGTAAATCATAGAGACATTATACTTGAAACATACACATATGAAATAATTTTATCTTAGATGGAAAATGGTTTTGATAAAACACTTGAAATAAATTCTTAAGGAAAATATCCTTTCTTATTCAAAATCATTTTCTTTTCACAAAATTCCATGCAATTTTAAAAGAAGAGTATTTTGTTGAAAATAGTCATGAAATTTTTTAGATTAATCTTCTTGAAAATAAGGCATTATGAAAATCGTAAAAATCCGTTCATGCCATATACATTAAAAAAACATTCTTCTCGTACTTTTTCCAGAAAAGTCAAAAAGTACCTCATATGGTAAAAAAAAGATTCATTACATAACATGTAGTAAAATTCAAAAGTGGTTAAAAAGGACTTTAAGCATACATGAAACCATTTTTATAAAACATGGACATGGATGATAAATATAACCCCAGTAAATACTTACGAATAAACAATCTCGGATAAAATTGTGATTGGAAAAGTTATCCCTTACCTTAGGTCTGATATGCTTCGTACGTATCAAAACCTCCTGTATAATTATTTAAATAATTTTATTGACTTATTACAAAATCATATTTACTGTTATGATATCATATATGGTTCATTTATGACTTTATATTACTCGTTCTTTTGTAAATTCCATGTTAAAGCAGTGTTTTGGGTAAAATCATTTTATTTATCGTACATGTTTGGACTTGTTGTTCTTGATATTATTATTAATTATATCATGTTTAATTTACTTCCATAATTTAAATCATGATTTATATGTCATATATATTCAGTATATATATATACATAATAGATAGATAAATGAAATGAAATACACCGTTCATGGAGACGGTAGGCCATACGTACGCATGAACGCTCTTTTCCATTCCTTATTGACTTGAATGGAAGTAAGTACATGACATATATATATATATATATATATATATGTATACATAAATTAAGTATCTTCATTATGTCATATATTTAATTATTATTCATTATATATACTTTATAATCATTCTTGAATGGTTATCATGGAGAAGAAATCTCATCGCGTCGTGGAGATGGTAATCCGTACGTACGCACAAGCGATGATATCGTTCCCATATTTACTGAATAGAATTGGAGTGGATGATATAATATCTCAGAATTATTATGATTTTATAATAACCATATATAATTATTATTTACACCATTATACCCATCCAAGTATGGTGGTGGTGGGAAAACTGATTACACCACGGCGTGGAGATGGTATTCCGTACGTACGCACGCGCGGTGATTTCATTTTCTATAGGATGGATAGAAGGTGAAATGTGGTTGTTTCATATTTATAATAACATATCTGTATTTTAGTGATACCAATTTTACTACTTTATAATGAAACAACTAAAGAATAAGAAGTTTAAGAAGAAAGAAAACTTGAAAGAATTGGTAGAAGAGATTACCTCTTCTTCGACGCACCTCTTTTAAGATTATTCTTAGGGCACTAGAGTTAGTCTTTTGAGGAGACAAGAACATCTATAATGTTTTTATATAAATTGATAAGGGAAATGGGTAGGGTTTGGCCGATCTTTAAGGCTCAAAGTTTTGTAAAGGGAAGAGGGAGGAGGTGCCCTTTTATAAGGGACAAGAGGGGAACCTTAGGAAAAACATAAAATATTATTTTATAATAATGTCATATTCGGTTTATACTAGCTCCAAATTGATTTATTTCAAAGCTACAGTGGGTATGGGTTGAAATCCTTTCATCCAATAGGGTTTAGAAAAGTTTAGGTTAATATTTTAACCTTATCATTTAGATTTTACTCTAAGTTAAATAATTTAACTTTTACCGTGTCTTCTTGTTTTCTTACTCTCTTTGGTTAATAAACTTACTATAACAAGACAAACGAATCCAAAGTGGTTCATTATTAATATATATAACCTTATCTAAGTCATTTGGTAGAACCTTAGATTTTTAGGAATAGAATAACTATTAATAATATAATATTTGTTTTAAAAACTATTTTATGTCAATTTTGACACTACTTGGTAATTGATTTTTGTGAAACTCATAACAGCATGATTAGTTCTAAAAAAGTTAATTAAATCCCTAATAACATCTCATATTAACCTAAAAATTATTTGAATTTATAAAAAGTCTCAAATTACATTTATTTGGGTATTTATAACATTAATTAGGTTAATATTTCATTAATAAGGTAATTACTGCATCATCATTGTGTCATAAATAAATTAAATTATTTAATGTATAAAAATTATAAATAAACTACCATTATTTAGGAAATCGTTTTAGCTTTCTAATGAATATTTATAGTCGAATTGTTCTTATTTATAACCCTATATTAAAAATGTTTTAGTTATTAAACTTTGATTTTAACTCTTTTAACTCTTCATTGAATTAAAAAATAATAAATATCCTAATATAATCCAAGTGAACCTAAATGATAATATTATATTCCTAAGGTTGTTTTTGGTCAAATTATACTTATCCAATAGAATTAGGACATGTGTTAGGGTAATAATAATATCATTTTTATCCTTAATTACCCTATTTACTTTTAACTGCGGTAAATAAAAGTAAAAAGTTGTTTTTCACCAAAAATTATTTTTATCTTATTGAACCACATTTTACTCATGAATATTAACTGTGACTCTCGGCTTTTTGAAATTCCACTCACAGAAGTGGTAAAATTATGTTTTATGAAAATTTTCAAATTCTCCTAGGAGGTGGGTAAAAGACGGTGAAAAGTTCAATAAAATTTTTATATATCTAAAATTATTATAAAATGAATCCAATGAATTACATTGAACTTATATAGGTATTATGTATCAATTTTGACCTAAAATAAATTTAAATAAAATAAACAATTTTTTAAATATTTTTTTTTAAATAGTATCCCAGTGTTTTGACTATTCATCAAAAATTAAAAGTTTTCAAAAAAAATACCAAAAATTCACCCTAGGATAATTTTGATATTCCGAATCCAAAAATGAATTCCATTTTGAAAGATAAAATTTATAAATTTTCAAAAAGTGGGTATTACTATTCATAACGGCTAGTTTATATAATATTTTAATAACATATCGTTGTTTAATGAAAATCGGTATTGCGTACAACACACGCTATCGTGGAAGGTCGCGATTGCGTGTAAAGCAAGACAAGTCAGGGTTGTGTGAAATGAAATCTCTGTTTGGTGTTGCGTATAAATTAATCAAAACTTATTTCATTTATACATTAAAAATAATCTATACTTAATGTTGCGTAGAATAATTTCCACAAAATGAACTTGAAATTGTGTGTAAAACAAGCTAATAATAGTGTTGCGTATACTCCAAGCTAATACAGTATTGCATATAGTACAAGATAATTTTGGCGTAGCGTACAACACAAGACATCAAATAAATTAAAAGGAATACTTCTCATAAAATCTTGGGGTGTTACAGAGAGTGACTAGTGGAGTGATAACTATTGGAATTGGTGTATAAATAAAATTTAAACATTCATAAATAAAAGATCAACTTCGATATTTAATGATCCAAAATTCCACTCAAAGTGAAAAATAATTTGAGATATAAAATTATTACTAGAATCTATAGAAAATAGTGTTAAAAATGTGGAATGTTTGATCACACCCATAACTATTATCCTAAATTTTACATTCCAACACATTCATAAGAAAATGTTAATTATTATAGCTATGTTCATACGATACAAGTTAGGGATAATATATTTTCAAATAATTACAATTATGGATAGAAAAATCATCCTAATTTTTTCTTGAAAGAATAATGAATAATTAGACAACATAATACTCCTCTCTTCCAAAATCATACAAGACCGTAGTTATAAAACCAACATTAAGTTTATTCCTTTAATTCAAAAGAGGAACTGAGTGGTATATTTACCCAAATATTAGAATTTGTTTTACATAATATGATAATCTAGAAGGGAAAATTTTTGATATAATATAAACATAAATATTATTGAGCTTCAAATGGGGGAATTGGATAAAGATTTAACTACAAGAGATAAAGTAAGACTTCTAAGTACAACTAAAATAAATCCAAAGGAAAATGTTAGGGTTTTTATTACAATAAGTGGACTAAAAACTCATGAGGAAGCTATATGTTACCAAAAACATACTTGAAATGAAAAACAAGAAGAAACTAATACAAAAGAATAAAAATTCCTTGATATGGAATTCTATATAGATTTGAATAATCTAAGAGAAAAACTATATTTTCACATGTTAAAAAAGATGAAAATAAATAAAAATAATGGAAAAGATAAGTGTGAAATAGAATCTAAATGGATGAACACTGTTTTTAAGAATTCAGATCCACACGACCCTTTTCCTCCGAGATTTAATAAAAATTATCATCATCCTGAATATCTGAAATTTCTTAAGCTATTGAAAAAGATTAAAATTAATATAAACTTCCTTCAAGATTTGGGTCAAGTTCCATCATATTTGAAAATTCATAAATATTTGTTTCAAAAAATAAATCTCTTAAGGAATTTTCCACTTACAGTTTAACTGAGGAGTGTGGTGTTGTAGTTCAGAATAGTATCCTACAAAAGTTAAAAGACCCATTTATTTTTCTGATTCCATGAACTTTTAGAAATAGTGGACGTTCCAACTACATTTCTGACCTTAGGTCAAGTACCAACCTTATCCCTTACTCTATATCTATACAATTGATCTTAAGAGATATTTTCCCACCATATTGGTCATGTAATTGGTTGGAAACTACATCATACACCCCATAAGAAAAATTTATTTTATTAATTTAGGGTATAGAAATTGTTTTTTCATACTAATTTTATTATCTATGAAAGGTAATGTGAAACATAAGTCCCCATCATCCTAGGTATGATCGTCCTTTCCACTGGAGGTTCTATAATTAATGTTTCAAATGGTAAATTTATTTTCAACTTGGGTGAGAAAAGTGAGTAGTTTTATATTTTTAAAAAATGTAAATTGTCATCAAATCCTATAAATTGCTCTAATGATAATATTCATTAGTATAAGTAACCTTATTATGAACATGAAGTAAAATTTTTAAGAGTGATTTATGAGATAATTGAAGACACTTCACCTATTGAAACTTTATGGGAATTTTTTATAGTAAAGAGTTATAGCTGAGAGATGCTTTTGAGGGTGAGTTTTTATAAAACCTTGATTACATTACAAAAGAAAAAAATTTCAAACCAAATCTAGAAATTTATTTTGAGGGTATTTCTAATCTAGAAAATAGTGAGGAGTTGGATTTCATTATCTCTCATTATTTTTTTGGGATGTAAGTTGAATAATTAAGGCTATAAAGTCCCAAAATTATACCCTTCAGCCAAAAAACACATGTTTGTAGAGCTAAAACCTCTTCCTGATCATCTAAAATATTTTATGGGATAAAATTCATCTCTTCCAATCATTGTTTCATCAAAACTAGAAACTACTCAAGATGTGAAATTAGCAGAAGTGTTGAAAAAGTTTAAAACTACTATAGGCTAGACCATTACTGATATTAAAGGAATATGAACTTAATACTACTTGCATAGGATTCCAATGTAACCTTACAAAAATACTTGATTTTATGGACAAATATGACTTAATTCTAAAATGAAAGTTCTTGTTAAAGAATAGGTAATTAAGATGCTTGATAGTGGGATCATTTTTCACTTTTATGATAGGTATTGGATTATTTTTTCCTCAGTCGTTCCAAAGAAATGGGTTTTATAATTGTTATAAATGAGAAAAATGAATAAATTCAGGCCAGTAATTATACTAAATGAAGAGTATACATAGAGTATATAAAGCTCAATTCTATTACTAAGAAAGTTAATTTTCCTATTCCATTATTAAATTTATTGATTGACTGGATTATTGGGAATGCGTTATTATTTTTTTTATGGTTATTTTTGTTATAACCATATTCTTCCATCCCCAGATGGCCTGAAGAAAATTATTTTCACATGCCCCTTTGGAAACTCTTTCTACAGGAAGAAACCTTTTGGGTTGTGTGGTGACTCTACAACCTTTCAAATGTGTATTATGGCTATCTTTGATTGTAACACCTGAGACTTTTATGTCATATAAATCATCAAAGTAATCTTTTTCTACACACAACACTTTCTTGGCTTGCTTTACACGAAATCTCAACTTTCCTCGATAGCTTGCGTCGTACGCAATACCGAGTTTCACTAAACAATGATATGCTAATAAAATATTATTAAAACTAGCCATTATGAATAGTAATAACCACTTTTTGAAACTTTATAAATTTTATTTTTCAAAATGGACTTCATTTTTGGATTCGGAATATCGAAATTATCCTAGGGTGAAATTTTGGTATTTTTCTGAAAACTTTCAATTTTTGATGAATAGTGAAACCACTAAGTGGTAGTTAAAAAAACTGAATTTTTCATAAAACTTAATTTTACCACTTCTGTGAGTGGAATTTCAAAAATCCGAGAGACACAGTTGATGTCAGTAAGTAAAATGTGGTTCAATGAGATGAAAATAATTTTTGGTGAATAGTAACTTTTTACTTTTATTTACCACGGTTAAAAGTAAATAGGGTAATTAAGGGTAAAAATGATAGTATTATTACCCTAAGACATGTCCTAATTCTATTGGACAAGTTTAATTCGACCAAAAACAACCTTAGGAATAAAATATGACCATTTAGGCTCACTTGGATTAGATTAGGACATTTATTATTAATTTATTTAAGGAAGGGTTAAAATAGTTAAAATCAAAGTTTAATAAGTAAATCATTTTTAATATGGGGTTATACATAAGATAAATTCAACTATAAATATTCATTAGAAATATAAAAATATTTCCTACATTATGGTATTTTATTTGTAATTTTTAGACATTAAATAATTTAATTTATTTATGACACAAATATGATGCATTAATTATCTTATTAATGAAATATTGACATAATTGATGTTATAAACACCAAAATAAATGTAAATTGAGACTTTTTATGAATTCCACTAATTTTATATATTAATATGACATGTTATTATTTATTTATATAACTTTTTTCGAACTAATCATTCTGTTATGATTTTCACAAAAATTAATTACTAAATAGTGTCAAAATTGACATAAAATAGTTTTTAAAACAAATATTATATTAGTAATTGTTATTTTATTCCTAAAAATCTAAGGTTCGGCCAAATGACTTAAATAAGGTTATATATATTAATAATAAACAACTTGGGGTTCGTTTGGCTTCTTATAGTAAGTTTATTAACCTTATAGTATAAGAACACAAGAAGACACGGTAAAAGTAAAATTATTTAACTTAATGTTAAATCTAAATGATAAGGTTAAAATAGGAACCTAAACTTGTCTAAATTCTATTGTATGAGATTATTTCGACCCATCCCCACCTTAGCTTCGAAATAAATCAATTTGGAGCTATTTAAAACCGAACTTGACTTTATAATAAAATAATATTTTTAGTTTTTCCAAAGGAGCCCCTCTCCTCCCTTATAAAAGGGCACCTCCTCCCCCTCTTCCTCACACCAATTTGAGCCATAAAGCTCGGCCAACCCCTAACAATTTCATCTCTCCACTTCCCTAGAAACATCCTAGGGGTTCTGGTCTTCTTCAAAGACCTATTTTAGTGCCGTAAAAGGAGGTCTCAAAGAAGCACTTCAAAGAAGAGGTAATGTCCGTTACCGATTCTTTCATCTTTATTTCTTCTTCCACTTATTCTTCTTTAGTTGTTTCATTATGAAGTAATAACATCAGTATCACTCATATACGGATATGTTATTATAAGTATTAAACAACCCTATTTCACCATCTATCCATCCTATGGAAAAATAAATCACCGCGCGTGCGTACGTACGGAATATCGTCTCCACGCCGTGGTGTAATCTATTTTCCACCACCACCTTACTTGGATGGGTATAAGGGTGAAATTAATGAATATATATGACTATTATAAAGTGATACTGATTCTGAAATAGTATAAATACACTCCAATACAATTCCACAATCATAGGAACGATATAATCACTCGTGCGTACGTACGGAATACCGTCTCCACGATGTGATGCGACTCGTTCAACATGATATTAATTTCATAATGATTATATAAATGAATTGAATGAATGAATATGATATATATTACACTAATACCATTCTGGAAATGAGGTATCTATAACCTAAAGAGAATAATAAGAATTTATTCGACAAAACACGCATAAGAACAAAAAGTTATAAACACCTGAATAACAAGTATCAAGGAAATATTACTACTAAGAAGCTAAGAATATGACCATATATGATATCATAAAAATAAGTATGATTCTGTAATAAGTCAATAACATTATTTAAATCATTATACAGGAGGTTTGGACATGTACAAAGCATATCGGACCTAAGGTAAGGGAAATATCACAATCTCATTTTTATCCGAGATTGTTTATACTTTGGAATTTACTGGGGTGTATTTTATCATCCACATCCATGTTTCCTAAATATGTAATGTTATTTCCATCCATATAAAATTGTTTAAATCCAATTTTACCCTTCAGTGAGTTTTTAGTAAAAGATATGAAAGGAATCTTTTGTCGTTTTTCGTACGAGGTACTTTTTGACTTTTCCGACAAAAGTACGAGAAGAATGTTTTTTTAACTTATACAGCATGAATGAATTTTTAAAACATTATTTCCAAGAATCTTCCTTTACAAGTTTCCAAGTTTATTTTTAATCAACTTATTTTAGTTTAAAATTTTATGACATGTTAAAGAAAGGAAAGTGTTTTTGAAGTAGAAAGGATATTTTCCTCAAGAATGGAGTTTAAGTGTTTTATCAAAATTATTTTCCATCTAAGATAATAAAGGGTTATGTTTCTATCCCTATTATTACATTGATTTGATTATGTTGTGATGGAAGTATTTTTATGAATTCCTTTATTTTATATGAGTTGTTTTATGATGTCACGATGTTTAGGATTCCCATTTTTATTACATGGTTTATGCTATGATGTATGGTTTATGATTTTGTGGAACACATAAGAATGGTATAATTATGAGATGGGTGGGACCTATATCTCCCTCCAATTCATTGGGTAAAGATTTTATATCTCATGAGATAGACATGGATGGAACGGTAGGTTATACCGGTTCAGTGAAACAGGATTGAAACGAGGAGTGAACTTGGTTCAGAAATGGACTTTGTCCACTAAGATAGTCTTGGAAATGAGTCTTGACTAATAAGAAATGATTCTCTATGATTATAAGTGTATGACACAAAGTTTCATGATTTAAGTTATGATTATTGGGATTACATTTCACTACTATGATTTATCCCATGTTATGAAATTATGATCTCTTTTGCAGGTTAAGATTTCCAAAAGTTATGTGCTTATGTATATGATGTGATTGATATTTCTTTTGTTTACCCTTACTGAGCATTTGAGCTCACCCTTTTGTATGTTTTATTTCCCCAGGTCAGGAAGAAGGTTATTAAGTAGAATATGCCAAAAAGGGACTCTAGATATGATGAAATAAATGGGAGGCAAAGTAGATGCTTTATGAACCAGTTGTTTATGTTTCCCAGTTTCTAAAGACACTATACCTATACGGTCCTTTCTTGGTTTTGTTATATGTTGTAATAAGTGTGCTTCAATTCTGAAGTAATAACAATGTATGTAAAGTATGGGTCGTTATAATTGGTATTAGAGGAAAGGTATAGTCAACCTTTGGAAACTAGGATGTGAAAGCCTTAGCAAGAACCCTAAGGATAAGTCTAAGCATCGAACACAATCTTAGTGTTTTATAAATGGCCATGAATAACCTAGGATAAGACCTTAAGTGTGAAATTTTATTCTTGATTATGTGGTCTTCCGAAAATAATTAGTGTTGCTCACACTATTCTTCTTGGTTTTAGTCAATGGCTGGAACCCGAAGGAACCGTGTTAATGCGGAATGTGACGGGAAATGAAATGATTGTCCCCCTGAGCAACCAAACGTTATGGGATCTGGAATGCAAAATCTTGTAGCCATGCTCACACAACTTTCTCAAGCTATGAATCATGCAGGACTTCCAAACGAGCAAAAGAAGGAGCAACATTCTGTTGAATCCTTCATGAGAGAGCGTCCACCTTTATTCAGCGGGTCTACTGATCCATTAGTTGCTGAACAGTGGATTAGTACTACTGAAAAGATATTTTCAGTTCTTCAATGTTCTGATCATGATAAAGTCATCTTAGCTGTGTATCATTTTGAAGGTGATGCTTATCAATGGTGGAATCTTATTAAGAATACGAGGCAAAGGGATGAAATTGAGTCCATGGAATGGGACGAGTTCAAGAACTTATTTTTCAATAATTACTTCCCTCGTATTCTCCGAAGAAAGATGGAGAAAGAGTTTCTTGAACTGAAGCAAAAGGATGATGAATCTGTTGGTACCTATGAAGCAAATTTTACAAGACTTGCAAGGTACGCTTCTGGTATTATTATCCAACCTGAGAGTAAGATCGATCGATTCTTTAGTGGCTTAAAAGCAAGTCTTCGAAGGGCGTTAGCCATAAGGGACTTCAATAGCTATGAGGAAATCGTTCGATGTGCTCTCAAAGTTGAGATGGAGATTGGAGTAACCCATCAGTCATATGGGTTTGATAAGAAGAGGAAAATGGAATTCAAAGGAAAATGTAAAGAGCACACTGAAAAGAAGATGAGCTTTCCCTTATGCTCAAAGTGTGGAAAGAAACATGGAGGGAGTTGTCTTAAAGGGACAAGTAAATGTTTCAAATGTGGAAAGGAAGGTCATCGGGCATTTGAATGCCGCGATGATGGGAAGAAGATGTCTAATGATGCAAACAAAGGAAGGGATACACAGAATGAACCTACTACACTTCAATGTTTCAAGTGCAAGGATATGGGACATTATGCCAATAAATTCCCTAATCCAAGGGTTGATGATGATGGTTGATGCCAACAAACTCTTAAAGCTAAAGACAAAGGAAAGTCACATGCAATTTCTATCAGCGACGTGGAGTACGATAACGATGTGGTGAAAGGTACACTTACTATCCACTCTAAAGTAGCAAATGTTTTATTTGATTCTGGATCCACCCACTCCTTTATTTCTGAAGAATTTTCTAAGGGTATCACTGTATTACCTCAACAATTAGATGTTGAGTTAGCTGTGACAACACCTAATAGCACAACAGTCGCATCAAAAGTTTATAATTCTTCTCCGATTGAAGTTTGTGGGAAAGTGCTTCCTACAAATCCTATGATCCTTCATATAGTGGAATTTGATGTTATTCTTGGCATGGATTGGCTTTCTCTACATGGAGCTCATATCAATTTCCAAATAAGGGAAGTCACATTTCATATTCCAGATCAATCTATGATCGTCTATCGATGCAAGGATGAACATAACCTTCAAGTGGAAATTTCTTCCATTTTATGGGTATTGATTCCACTAAATGAAGGTTATTTATCTCAAATGGTTGGTGAGAAACTCACGATTAAGAATATTCCCAATGTACGGGATTTTGATGATGTCTTTCCGGAGGAATTACCAGGTCTTCCACCGAATCGTTAACTTGAGTTTTCAATAGAACTCGTACCGGGTGCTTTGCCTATTTCAAAGACACCTTATAGAATGGCCCCAATTGAGTTGCAGGAATTGAAGAAGCAACTCCAAGAGAATATTGATAAGGGGTTCATACGCCCTAGTGTGTCACCGTGGGGAGAACTTGTTCTGTTTGTTAAGAAGAAAGATGGATCAATGAGACTCTGCATTGATTATTGAGAACTTAACAAGATCACTATCAAGAACAAATATCCTCTCCCGCGCATTGATGACCTATTTGACCAACTACACGGAGCTCAATACTTTTCCAAGATTGATCTTCGTTCAGGGTATCATCAATTAAGGGTCAAAAGGGAGGATATACCAAAGACGGCTTTCCGTACAAGGTATGGACACTATGAATTTATAGTGATGCCATTTGGTCTTACTAATGCCCCTTCTATCTTCATGGATCTAATGAATACAGTCTTTAGAGATTATCTTGATTAGTTTTTGGTAGTCTTTATAGACGATATTCTTGTCTATTCAAAGATCAAGGAAGAACATGATGATCACTTGAGAATTATATTGAAGACCCTGAGAAAGGAGAAGCTTTATTCCAAATTTACCAAGTGTGAATTTTGGCTTCAAAAAGTTGCATTTTTGGGTCACATAATCTCAAAAGAGGGGGTATCTGTGGATCCAGCAAAAACAGAGGTTATCGAAAGATGGTCGAGACCACCAACAGTAACTGAGATCCGAAGTTTTCTTGGTTTGGCTGGATATTATCAACATTTTGTGAAAGATTTCTCACGATTATCTAATCCACTCACCAAGTTGACTTGGAAAGGAGTTAAGTTTGTTTGGACGGAGGAATGTGAAGAGAATTTCAAGGAGTTGAAAAGAAGGTTATCCAGTGCACCTGTGCTCACACTGCCTTGTAGCGGAGAAATGTCTTTGATCTACAGTGATGCATCCAAGAAGGGATTGGGGTGTGTTCTTATGAAAAATGATATGGTGATAGCTTATGCCTCAAGACAGTTGAAAATACATGAGAAAAATTACCCAACTCATGATTTGGAGTTAGCTGCGGTAATCTTTGCATTGAAGATTTGGAGGCATTACCTTTATGGTGAAAGGTGTGATATTTATACTGATCATAAAAGTTTAAAGTATATTTTCACACAAAAGGATCTGAATATGCGCCAAAGAATATGGTTGGAGCTGATTAAGGATTATGACTGCTCAATCCATTACCACCCTGGGAAATCAAACAAGGTGGTAGATGCATTAAGTCGACAAGACCATTCTAGTTTATCCATGATGAGGATCACAAAAGATCCAATATTTATGGATTTACAAAGGATGGATCTTGGAATTATAATGAAAGGGGAAAAATCGTATCTTTCTCAAATAAATGTTCAACCATCTATACATGTGAAGATTAAAGAGGCACAGAAAGAAGATGTCGAGTTACAAAAGAAGGTGAGAAATGTTCCTGAATTCAACCTTGATTGTGATGGGATAATAAAGTTCAGGAATCGGGTTTATGTTCCTCCCATCCCTGAATTAATGAAGGAGCTACTGGATGAGGCTCATAGTTCTTCATTCTCTATTCATCCTGGAAGCACGAAGATGTATAGGGACCTGAAAGAGTACTTTTGGTGGGATGGCATGAAAATAGATGTTGCTGAATATGTCTCTCGATGCTTGGTTTGTCAACAAGTTAAAGCTGAGAGACAGAAGTCTAAGGGGATGTTACAACCATTACCCATACCCGAATGGAAATGGGAAAACATCACTATAGACTTTGTCACAGGACTTCCTAAAACATCCAAAGGCAATAATGCTATCTGGGTCATAGTTGATCGTCTTACAAAGTCTGCACACTTCATTGCAATTAGAGAGGATTTATCTCTGGATCATATTTCCAGGATATATGTAAAGGAAGTGGTAAGATTGCATGGAGTACCACTTTCTATTATATCTGATCGGGATCCGAGATTTACCTCGAAGTTCTGGAGAAGTCTTCAGCATACTCTGGATACAGAGTTGAGTTTCAGCACTACTTATCATCCTCAGACAGATGGTCAGTCTGAGAGAACAATTCAAACTCTAGAAGTTATGTTGAGAGCTTGCTCTATGGATTTCAAATGTGGTTGGGATCAACACCTACCTTTGGTGGAATTTTCTTATAATAATAGATTTCACTCCAGTATTCAGATGGCTCCTTATGAAGCTCTCTATGGAAAGAAATGCAGGACTCCAACTTGCTGGGATGAAGTTGGGGAAAGAAAGCTATTAGGACCCGATCTTGTTGATGAAATGGAAGAAAAGGTCAGATCTATTCAACAACACATAAGAGAAGCTCAGAGTCGATAGAAAAGTTATGCCGACAACCGAAGAAAAGACCTAGAGTTTGAAGTGGGTGATAAAGTGTTTTTATGAATATCTCCCTGGAAGAGGGTTATGAGATTTGGAAAGAAGGGGAAGTTGAGCCCTAGATATATTGGTCCTTTCGAAATACTGGATCGTGTTGGGAAGGTAGCTTACTGATTGGTGCTTCCACCGAATCTCTCTCAAGTTCACGATGTGTTCCATGTATCTCTCCTGAGAAAGTACATACCTGATCCTTCACATGTACTCAGCTCAGAAGTTGTACCGCTGGAGCAAGATCTTTCTTATGAAGAACAACCGATAGAGATTCTGGATCGTAGCAAAAAAGTCCTACGAAACAAGACCACTCGATTGGTGAAAGTTTTATGGAGGAACCACCAATTAGAAGAAGCTACATGGGAGCTTGAGGATATGATGAGGGAGAGGTATCCTCATCTGTTTGTTACAAAGTGACGAATTTCGAGGGCGAAATTCATTTTAAGGGGGGTAGAATGTAACACCCGAGACTTTTATGTTATATAAATCATCAAAGGAAACTTTTTATACACACAACACTTTCTTGTCTTGCTTTACACGAAATCACAACCTTCCTCGATAGCTTGCGTCGTACGCAATACCGAGTTTCACTAAACAATGATATGCTAATAAAATATTATTAAAACTAGCCGTTATGAATAGTAATAACCACTTTTTGAAATTTTATAAATTTTATTTTTCAAAATGGACTTCATTTTTGGATTCGGAATATCGAAATTATCCTAGGGTGAAATTTTGGTATTTTTCTGAAAACATTCAATTTTTGATGAATAGTGAAACCACTAAGTGGTAGTTAAAAAAACTGAATTTTTCATAAAACATAATTTTACCACTTCTATGAGTGGAATTTCAAAAATCTGAGAGACATGGTTGATTTCAGTAAGTAAAATGTGGTTCAATGAGATGAAAATAATTTTTGGTGAATAGTAACTTTTTACTTTTATTTACCACGTTTAAAGTAAATAGGGTAATTAAGGGTAAAAATGATATTATTATTACCCTAACACATGTCCTAATTCTATTGGAAAAGTTTAATTCGACCAAAAAAAACCTTAGGAATAAAATATGACCATTTAGGCCCACTTGGATTAGATTAGGACATTTATTATTAATTTATTAAAAGAAGGTTTAAAATAGTTAAAATCAACGTTTAATAAGTAAATCATTTTTAATATGGGGATATACATAAGATAAATTAGACTATAAATATTCATTAGAAAGCTAAAAATATTTACTACCTAATGGTATTTTATTTTTAATTTTTAGACATTAAATAATTTAATTTATTTATGACACAAAGATGATGCAGTAATTATCTTATTAATAAAATATTGACATAATTGATGTTATAAACACCAAAACAAATGTAATTTGAGACTTTTTATGAATTCCACTAATTTTATAGATTAATATGACATGTTATTATTTATTTAATTAACTTTTTTTGAACTAATCATTCTTATATTATTTTCACAAAAATTAATTACTAAATAGTGTCAAAATTGACAGAAAATAGTTTTTAAAAAACATATTATATTAGTAATTGTTATTTTATTCCTAAAAATCTAAGGTTCGTCCAAATGACTTATCTAAGGTAATATATATTAATAATAAACAACTTGGGGTTCTTTTGGCTGCTTATAGTAAGTTTATTAACCTTATAGTATAAGAACACAAGAAGACACGGTAAAAGTAAAATTATTTAACTTAATGTTAAATCTAAATGATAAGGTTAAAATAGGAACCTAAACTTGTCTAAATTATATTTGATGAGAGTATTTCGACCCATACCCACCTTAGATTCTAAATAAATCAATTTGGAGCTATTTAAAACCGAACTTGACTTTATAATAAAATAATATTTTTAGTTTTTTCAAAGGAGCCCCTCTCCTCCCTTATAAAAGGGCACCTCCTCCCCCTCTTCCTCACACCGCTTTGAGCCTTCAAGCTCGGCCAAAACCTACCAATTTATTCTCTCCACTTCCCTAGAAACATACTAGAGGTTCTGGTATTCTTCAAAGACCTATTTTAGTGCCCTAAAAGGAGGTCTCAAAGAAGCACTTCAAAGAAGAGGTAATGTCCGTTACCGATTCTTTCATCTTTATTTCTTCTTCCACTTCTTCTTATTTAGTTGTTTCATTATGAAGTAATAACATAAGTATCACTAAAATATTGATATGTTATTATAAGTATGAAACAACCCTATTTCACCATCTATCCATCCTACGGAAAAAGAAATCACCGCGTGTGCGTACGTACGGAATACCGTCTCCACGCCGTGGTGTAATCTATTTTCCACCACCACCTTACTTGGATGGGTATAAGGGTGAAATTAATGAATATATATTACTATTATAAAGTGATAATGATTCTGAAATAGTATACATACACTCCAATACAATTCCACAATCATAGGAATGATATCATCACTCGTGCGTACGTACGGAATACCGTCTCCACGATGTGATGCGACTCGTTCTACATGATCTTCATTTCATAATGATTATATAAATGAATTGAATGAATGAATATGATATATATTACAATAATACCATTCTGGAAATGAGTTATCTATAACCTAAAGAGAAGAATAATAATTTATTCGATAAAACACGCATAAGAACAAAAAGTTATAAACACCCGAATAACAAGTAGCAATGAAATATTACTACAAAGAAGCTAATAATATGACCATATATGATATCATAAAAATAAGTATGATTCTGTAATAAGTCAATAACTATATTTAAATCATTATAAATGAGGTTCAGACACGTACAATGCATATCGGACCTATGGTAAGGGAAATATGACAATCTCATTTTTATCTGAGATTGTTTATACTTTGGAATTTACTGGGGTGTATTTTATCATCCACATCCATGTTTCCTCAATATGTAATGTTATTTCCATCCATATAAAATTGTTTAAATCCAATTTTACTCTTCGGTTAGTTTTTAGTAAAAGATATGAAAGGAATCTTTTGTCAATTTTCGTACGAGGTACTTTTTGACTTTTCTGACAAAAGTACGAGAAGAATGTTTTTTTTAACTTATACGACATGAATGGATTTTTAAAACATTATTTCCAAGAATCTTACTTTAAAATTTTCCATTTTTATTTTTAATCAACTTATTTTAGTTTAAAATTGTATGACATGTTAAATAAAGGAAAGTGTTTTTGAAGTAGAAAGGATATTTTCCTCAAGAATGGAGTTCAAGTGTTTTATCAAAATTATTTTCCATCTAAGATAATAAAGGGTTATGTTTCTATCCCTATTATTACATTGATTTGATTATGTTTTGATGGAATTATTTTTATGAATTCCCTTATTTTATATGAGTTGTTTTATGAGGTCACAATGTTTAAGATTCCCATTTTTATTACATGGGTTATGCTATGATGTATGGTTTATGATTTTGTGGCACGCATAAGAATGGTATCATTATGAGATGGGTGGGACCTATATATCCCTCCAATTCATTGGGTAAAGATTTTATATCTCATGAGATAGACATGGCTGGAATGGTAGGTTATACCGATTCAGTGAAACAGGACTGAAACGAGGAGTGAACTCGGTTCAGAAATGGACTTTGTCCACTAAGATAGTCTTGGTAATGAGTCTTGAATAATAAGAAATTATTCTCTATAATTATGTGTGTATGCCACAAAGTTTCATGATTTATGTTATGATTATTGGGATTACATTTCACTACTACGATTTATCCCATGTTATGAAATTATGATCTCTTTTGTAGGTTAAGATTTCCAAAAATTATGTGCTTATGTATATGATGTGATTGATATTTCTTTTGTTTACCCTTACTGAGAATTTGAGCTCACCCTTTGGTATGTTTTATTTCCCCAGGTTAGGAAGAATGTTATTAAGTAGAATATTCCGAAAAGGGACTCTAGATATGATGAAATAAATGGGAGGCAAAGTAGATGCTTTATGAACCAGTTTTTTATGTTTCCCAGTTTCTAAAGACACTATACCTATATGGTCCTTTCATGGTTTTGTTATATGTTGTAATAAATGTGCTTCTATTCTGAAGTAATAACAATGTATGTAAAGTATGGGTCATTATGTTTATGATATGATTGAGAGAAATATTGAGGTATTCAAGGATAGTTTTTCCATTTCTATGAGAACTTTTGAAAAATGTCTTCAAAATATGAATATTTTGTTAAAATGGTGTCTAGAAACCAACTTGGTTATATAATGGGAAAGGTCCCCATTTATGGTCACTAAGGGTATTGTGTTTGTACATACCATTCAAAGAGGGGTATTGAGGTGGATAATTCCAAGTTTTATGTTATTCAAATGTTACCACCTCTAAACAATGAAATGGTATTATAATTTTTTGGGTAATTTTGGTCTTTACAAGAGGTTTATTAAGGACTTTTCCATGATTATTGGAAAATTATGCTGACTTCTTGTTAAGAAAACTCCTTTAATTTTTTATAGAAATATCTTAACATCATTTAATTTCCTTAAGGGATTTTTTTTCTTATCCCATCATTAATACTCAAGACTAGAGACTTCTTTTTGAGGTTATTTTTTATTCTAGTGACATAGTAGTATGAGATGTTTTAGGAAAAGGGAATGATGAGAAGTTTTATGTCTTTAACTATTCCTGTAAACTGCTTGATGAATCTTGAAGGAGTTATACCAAAACTAAGAAGGATCATTTGGTAGTGGTGTTTTTCTTTATCAAAGTTTAGGAAATATTTTATAGGGTTGATATTCATTGTCTTTACAGACCATTAAACCCTTAAATACATGTGGTAGAAAAAAAGTGGCTAAAACAAGGTTAATGAGATGGGTTATATTATTACAAGAATTTGACCCAGAAATAACAGATATTCAAAGGGATGAGAATTTTTTTGTTGATCGCCTATCAAGGATTCCTTGTACTCAAAATTAGGGCCCTATGGAGATTAATTCATTATTTTCAAATGAAAAAACCTCTTACTTTTTCTAATAGAAAACAAACATGGTTTGTTGATTTTGTTAACTTCTTTGCTGTTTGAATTGTGCCTAAATAATTTTCTCAAAATAAAATGAATAAATTTATTTAGTAATGTAAGTATTATTTTTGGGGTGATCCTTTATTATTTAAGATTTTTTATGATGTAATTTTGAGGAGATGTGTTCTTGAGGAAGAGATACGTACTATTCTATTTTTTTTATTCATCTACTTGGGTGGGGGAATCATTAGAGTGAGAGAACATCCCATAAAGGTTTTATGTCAAGTTTTTAATGGAAAACACTTTTTAAGGATCCTGTAATTATTTTTTATAGGATATGAAATATGTCAAAGACTTTGAAATGTGGGCAGGAAGTAAGAGCTATCCCAAAAGGGAATTTCAAATTTGATAATTTTTTTATGTTTGGTGACTTGACATTATGATAGATTTTACTTCATCATGTGGGAATAAATGCATCATAGTTTCTATATATTTTTGTCTACCAGGTTTGAGGCATTGGCACTACCAAATAACCAAGAAAATAGTGTGGTTAAATTTATTAAGAACATGATTTTATCAAGTTTTTGTGTGCCCAATGAATTCATCATTAAAAATAGTAATCACTTTAAAAACAGAAAATTAAAAGAATTGATAGAAATGTATGGTTGTGTGTAAAAGGTGGGTACAACATATCATTCATGATAATGTAGACACACTATGATATATAATAGGGAGTTACAATTGAAATTGGATAAAAAATTTAGGAGTTCAAGAAATGATTGGTCATTAAATCTAGATGATGAATTATGGGATTATAGGGATTACATTAAAATCACAATTTTCATGTCTCAATATAGACTTATTTTTGTAAATACTTTTCATTTTTATATGGAACTGCATCACATGTCCTTTGGAGAAATAAAATATTTGAATTATGATTTTAAGTCTGTAGGAGAAATAATGCTTCTTGAGTTGAGCGAGTTAAATAAAATTAGAATATAATCTTATGATAATTCCTAGATTTATAAATAATGAAAAAAATTAAGATTCTATAATTCAAAATAGTCACTTTTAAGTGGGTCATAAAATGATTCTTTTTAAATGTAGGTCTGATATTTTTTTATATAAACTCAAAACCAAGTAGTCTATACCCTTAATTATTATTAGATTGATTATGAATGGGGCATTTTAGTTAATTATTGAGGATAATAGACAATTCTTGGTTTATGATTTGAGGGTTAAAAACTATTTTTAGGGGCATAAAAAGGGCTTTTTGTACTCACTTTTCTTGAAATAAGATCACCCATAGAGTCTAACCAAGAATTTAAAACTCGGTTCTTTAGGGGAGTCAACCCATGATCCCTTTTGTTTTTATTTTTGTTATCTTAATAGAAATAATCTCTTATTACCTTCTTTATTCCCAATTTATCACCTATTAATAGTTTAGAATTAACTAAATATTCTAGTTTTATTCTAATGTGTCACAAGTGTTTGAAATGTCTATTTGTAAGGTCATTTGATGGTGAGAAGATATTGAGATACTATTGCTAAAACATCAACTGTTGTTTTATGGAAATAGGAGATAAAATCTTGATCATACTCAATTTACTTCCCCAAAGTTTTTAATTGGTTATTTTATTTATTGAACTATATATTATAGAATATGTGGTGGATCTTTTCGTCTTGCCTGATCTATAACTTTGTATTTAGGAAAATTCATTGAAGGAATAGATGGGGAACTTTTTAAGGAATATAAAAGAGTAAAATATTCTATTACTATGGTATTTTGTATTCTTTTTCCATACTTGGATTTTTCATATCCATTGGTTCATACTTTGTGAAATTTACGTATGGAGGAAACTCCTGGGATATTTTAAAATTCCATTGAAATTTAATTTTATATGAGGTGTATGGTGTTATTATTTGATGAAAATTATTATTAATCAAACGATATACTTCATAGCAATATGATTTTTTTAGAATTTCTTAGGAATTTTTTTGTTTCTTGATAACTAATATTTCATGATGAAACAATTTTTAAACATGCTACATTCTTATGATTTTTTGAAAATTTTTGTGTTGCATAACTTTAATATAAAGCATGTAAATATTGAAATTTTATTTGATAAAAATTTATAAATTTTTGGAAAATATTCTTTTTGAATTTATTTTTATCCTTGAATAAACTATAGAATTTATATGTCATAAATTTGTTTGAATTAATCTAAATTTTTTCTCCTCTACCTTGAGGTTCCACAATGAGGAAATTTATATATTTTGACTATAGGGGGTTTAAATTGATTTAAACTTTAATTCATTGAGAACCCATTTAAAAGAACATTAAAGTTTTTCATAATTTTTTATTATCAAGTTTAAATTAATAATTTTTAGTAGTTCATAATTTATTTAAAGTTTTCATTATGTATACCACTTTGAGGAGGTTAATTATATCCTAACCCATGTATTTAATTAAGTTAACTATTTTTCTTCCTTCTCGAAAGAAATTTTGTTTCTTAAAATATTGTACGATCTTATATAATTATTATTTCCTTTTAACTTTTTGACTTGGATTTAAAATAAAAAAAATACGTATTCAAATGAATTTTGAAATGATAATTTCAATCCATGTTTCACCTCTATTATTTCATTATTTCAATCTTTTATTCTTTAATCTATTGGATGATTTATTTATTATACCTTCAAATTATTTTGTTTTCTCATCCTAATAAAGAATCTAATTTTTATATCCCTTATTTATGTGAGTATTTTCTCTTAGAGGAAGAGAAGTCAAGACATTTTATTGGTTGAAAATTTGAGTGTGTTTAATTCATTTCAAAAAAAATTACATCAATAATTTTTGTAAAACAATAATTAGTTTTTTCATTAAAAAAAATAAAAAATTAGGGTAAATTCATTCTCTATTTGAGGAAATCCATGGTGGGAAATTTATTTGAAAAAATTTGTTTGTATAAACATAGTATTTCAATCTTGTGATTCATTTTATTCTACTGAACTTTGGCTAAGTGATTTTTTTAGGATAAAAAATTTCTTAAGTATGTGGTTATTTTATATGTATCTAATTTTTTTATGTTATTCACATCATTGTTAAGATATTTTTTAATTTTTAAACTAAAAAATATTTCTAATTCCGTAATTTTATGAATCTGGTTTATTTTTGTGTCATGTTGTCTTTCATTACATCATTATATGTAAATGTGATTTTTCATGTTATTTTATGTAATGTCCTTTGTTTCAAAGTTTCTTCTATGACACGTTAAGAAGAAATATCTATTGAGTAATTTCAATAATGGGAACTAATTCCACCTTTATTTTCCTCCCTCTCATTCTTCCCCCAAATTTCTAGCTCAACATGGTTTGACATCATTAAGGATCCTACATAGTTATTATTATATTGTAAATATACCTTTATTTTGTGTGAGTATATAAAGTAAGGAAAACCCCTCCTGAAAAGCATCCCACTTGGTGGTGTGAAAAACACATCTTATGTTATAGTATTTTCCTTCCATACTTCCAAGAATTTCACTCGTTTTTCATGTCAATCAGTCTATAATTTCCAACATTTGGTATTAGAGGAAGGATGACTTGATCCAGGATGCTGGACTCTGAGCACTCAACACCCCAATGCCCTTATACATCATTGAAACATCCCAAATCTCTCGTTGAAGAAAAAAAATACCCTCTAGTAGAACATCATGTGGTGAAGGAGGTTGGGGGATTGAAGAAGTATTTGATCCTCATAAAGACACACTACAATGATAGGTCCTTGATGATGAAGTTTATTCTCTAAGTATGAGGACTTTGGTATGTTGTCGAAATCAGTGGTTTTGAACTCTCGGAAGATTAGATGGCATTGGAGGCCATCCTGCGTGACATCCCACTGAAGATGATTTCCATAATCATCATTAAAGAAATTGTTAAGGAAGAATGGGACACCATCAGGACTACGTACTTTAGCATTGATCAAGTATGCAAGTCTAATGATCAGAAGATCCGCAATGAGTATAAAGGAATTTTTTTTCAGCAATGGTGAATTAGTGGATGAATTTGCGATGTGGATCACCAGGTTGGTTAACCAACTCACAATCCTAGATGATTCAGATCATCAATATAAGGTTGTTGATAAGTACCTACATGCCTTCCCCTCCAGGTTCTCCCAAATTTCTCTTCTAATTGATATGGTTCTCAATATATCGACGGTCTCTGCGGAGTAGTTAACGAGGAGACTCAATGTAGAGGAGGACCTCTTTGATCCAAAACCTGCCACCAACACTAGAGGGAATATGGACCTCTCCAAGGAGGTGTGGGTTGCATGGATAAAGGAGTGATATATGAGGGAGGTGTCCTTCAATTACTCTGAGTCTAGAAACCAGCATCGCCAACCATGATGAAAAAATACTGATGGTGGAAATAGAGGAAATGGGAAGGATGGCTTGGGATATGGTCTCACCCATTAAGTCTCAAGGGAAAAATGTTGGAACTATGGTAAAATAATAAAATTTTCCAAATATCACCACAAAATTCTGAAAATCCTAATGATCTTCTAACCCAAGGTGATGATGATGAGCCCACATTCTTTGTGGGAAGGTTGTGAACAATAGTTCCTGATTCCCCACCACTATAATCTACCACCCCCAATATTATACAACCATTATAAAACCCTATATGGTTGGTTAAGGAGAATGTATTCGAAAAACTAGATTAGGAGGAGGCACCTAATGATATCTTCTGGTACTTCGACACTGGTTCCACAAATCGTAGGACTAAGTCCTGTAAAGTCTTCTTTGAGTTTGAATCTTGGATTCATGAAACCATGGAATTTTTAGATGGATATATCATCAACATGGAGGGGTGTGGAACCATTTTGTTATCTTGAAAAAACAATAAGCACTTCATACTCACAAGGGTGTATTTCATCTCATTGATAACCACCAAAATCAGTAGCATTAGACAACTTTAAGAGAATAACTTTCAGATACTGATCGAAGAGGGAATCCTAAGGATCTATAACCAACAGCGGTGCCTTCTAGACAAGGTGAAGTGATTACCTAGATATATGTACAAGCTCATACTCAACGTTTCACATCTAGTATTCTTTTCTATAAGGGGATCATAGAAGGAATCATGCTGGAATGCGAGGTACAACCACCAAAATTTTTAGGCACTACATAATCTTGCTCAATGTGATATGGTGTGAGGAACTCAACAGATTGATCAGGTGGATAAATTATATGACAACTCCCACCTTGGAAATTAGTGATGAGTGTATTTCCTTAAACAAGAGAAGAATCATGTGGAGAAAGTCCTTGAACTTGTCTATATTGACCTTTGCGGTCTGATCTCACCGACAATGCTATGCGGGAACCACTACATTCTAATGCTCATTGATGACATGATCCACTACATGTGGATCAATTCACATGCACGAATAGGCTAGGATATGATAGAAATCAATTGGTTTTAGTCCATGGTAGAGGTGCAGTCAAGGTGCAATCTAAAGGTCCTCTATAAAAACCAAAGTGGCTTGTAGGGACCCCCAAAAAACGGGGTTCTTAATGAGACATGATATACTTAACATTACATCATTACAAATTAAATATCATGTCTCATTACAACAGAAGATAGCGAGGCTCAGGATCCTGGGAAACCAGCTGCTTCTGATTAGCTTCATTAGTATCAACCGTGCCTGAAAATTTTTAAACAAAACGTAGGGTGAGAAAAAATGCCCAGTAAGGGGTTTTAAAACATTTTAAGAAAGTCCTTTCTTAAAAGAATAAAAATACTTTGATAAAACAAAACATTGTCATTTCTTAAAAACATGAAATCCATCTTTGTTTGAAAACCACTTGCACAAAGAAGCACGTACTTGAAATGAACATGACCAGAGTGCACAAAATAAACAATGCATAATGTTAAAACAAAGGTTACTTCAATTCTAAAAGAATTCTATGGCTAAGCAGGGAAAACATGCATATCATGGTTCATGAGTAAAATGCAGATCATCTAACAGTTTGCCATATGAAAACAGTTTTCGTCACATAAAGTACATTTTCATGATCATGGAATCCTTCAACTAGGGGTTGTCCTGTTAGTTGAACTAACCCCTGGTTAACCTTTATCATTACATGCAGAGGGAATGTATAATCCTGGACTTTTTCAAGACTTTTCACCAAGACCGTATAACATACTTAACAGGTCAAGGCTCACTGCCCACCCTGTTTCCTTAGCACAAGTCAAAGCTAACTGCCAAGACCGTCGCACATGTTCGTCTCATGAGACTCTTGCTTTACCCAATGCATTGGAGCGCTGTATAATTCTGGGCGCACCCGTCACATCATTCTTGTTGCGCTATATAATTCTGGGCGCACCCGTCACATGTAAGTACTATACATCCCTCACATATCTTGACATGGCCATTCGTTCATAGGGTTTCATGCATTCTTAATTAAACCCCATTTTCACATACTTATTCATTACATGAGGACAGTTTAAACATTAAAAACATGATGACATGCATGCTAACACTCCGTGCACATAACAAGTTACCTTGCATTTAAAAACATGGGTTTCAAGAGAATGAACATATTACTTAACATTACTTAACATCATAGTACCCAATTAAAGTATGGTCATTCATAACTTACACATATAATGATAAATGGATATCGTGGGTTTTTACTCAAAACTGTCTTATAAAAAATCCTTTATTAGTAATTTAACTAAACATGATTACATGCTTTTGAATACATGTATGCATTTATAAAAGTTCAAGGAGTCCATACTAACCATTTTCACAAACAAAAATCCTCATTTATCCAGAGCGGTAATAAATAAAAGTTTTCAATTGTTCGAATAATTTTGAAATCAAACCATCCCATAAATTTCATCATGCTATACGGTAATAAATTACAAAATAAAAGAACCAAGTTCACATTGGTGTACATACACATCGATATAATCGCATGTATATATACCAATATACTTCGTATTCTTGCATGATTTTGCATGTTCGTACCATTACCCAAAACCTCCATGTTTATAGGTGAAATAAAAAAAACAAGGTTATAAACACAAAAAGAAGAATTGTGTATTTGAATGTATCCTCTTATAATTGTGTGTATATAAATGTATATATATATATATATATTTATATACACAATGTGTATAACATTAAAACCGAGTTAAAATGAACCTCAAAAGAAAACTGCTCTTAACCTGGTCAAATTCTGGATGATGAAATTAGTGGTAACCGGTTCTTAATGCCGTGATGCAAATTCATATACACATATATATTTATGTAAGGTGTATATAATTTATAGTGTACCAAAGCTAGAGGAAACTAACCAAAGGAAGTGATTTCCCCTTTTACCCACTATTGGAATCATCAATCCGAGAGAGATCTCAAATTCTGGGTTCGCACCCGGTTCAAACATACCAGGAACACACATATATTATGTAGATATAAAAATATATACAAACTTATATAAAATTGAATCTTGTCAAAACCCAACCAATGTTAAAACATGATTCTCACCTTGCTTGGAGAGGAGGAAAAGATGAGGCATGAGGAACCGAGGGTATAAACATATAAGATATATACTGATATATATATATATAACCCGATTATACTTGTATATATATGAAAACCGAAGTTTAAAACAAATTTTTAAAAACATGGTCCGACCCTTACCAGAACGGAGAGGAAGAGCGGAGAGGATGCAGTAAGTGAAATCAAGTGCATAACCACCGGATGTATATATATATATATACATAACATATATATATATATGTGAATATAAAAAAACGAAACTCAAAGATGAACCACAACCAAACTTCAAACATCACCCTTAATTTGCTCGATGAGGAGGAGGAAGGTGCAGGCGATGCTGGATCTGAGGTCGGCACAAGAGGTCTCGGTGAAAAGAAGATCCCTTCGGTACAAAACCACCCCTTGCCCACGGTGCAACCCGGGTCTTAAAACCGGAGAGGACTTCGCGTGAGGGAGATGATGGGAAAACCAAGGCCGAGATCAGTACAAAACCGCGTGGAAAAGAGGGGCGTTACTGGGTCTACTCGCCGGACTAGAAAAAAAAAAGCGCAGCATGCGCTGCTGGTTTGGCACGAGGAAGAGGCTGAGTGCGACTTGGAGAAGGAGACGAGGCTAGGAGTCCGCGTCAGCTGTGGAAAAGAGGGAACAGTCGGGCCTACTTCACCGGCCTAGAGAAGAAAACGGGGCCCTATGCTACTGGTTTGACAAGGCACGGGGGGGGGGGGGGGAGAAGAAAAACCAGGCGGACACGGGGGAGGAAGAAGAAAACGAAGGGAGGAAAACGCAAAAAATAAATGGACGGTAGGGATTACAAGAGGAAGAGATCGGACAGCCCAGAGCTGACACGACATTAAAAAAAAATTGACGGCCGCGATCAGGGAAGGAGAGGATCGGATGGCCCGTGGTTCGCCGCGGTTTAAAATGCGGTTTCTACAGGTTTTTATTTAAAAAAATAAAATCGTTTTATTAATAATATTATTATTAATTTAGTACAACATTATTACACCCAATTATTAAATTAACTTTCATTATTTTAATAAAATTCATTTGTCAATTGATTTAGTAGAAACATCTTATTATATAAACATATGTATATATATATATCTTGTTTTAAAATACAAATAATTTTTATTATATTAAGTATATTATTTTTAAACCATAATTATTATATTTTGGAAAATTTAAAGGGTCATTTAATCAATTAAAGAAAGCATCATAATATATATTTATTTGTTTATTTCTTTTTTTTTATTTTTACTTTGCTGAATTACATAATAATTACGTTAATTTATAACTTCATGAAAACATTCGGATACACTATTTTTAAGGATAGAAAAAGAAATTGGTTTCTTAAAAGAATTGTGTAAACTTAAAGATGCAAGATTTGTAGATAAAACCATAATTTAATATAGTTTCCACAATAATTAATAAAGGTCAAATTATAGGGAAAATAATATATCAAGTTTTGATGAGATATATATATAACTCATAAAAAAATTCATCCAGTTTGATATAAATAGAAAACAAAAGTTCAATTGTTCAAATTAATATGTATCATGGACGAAAACAATAATATTCATTTTCGCCGTTTCGGAACATAAACTAGGGTTTAACATTTTGGGAAAACTAAATTAACATTGACGAGACTTTAAGAAATTAAAGCAAAACAAAACACAATTATCATTCCGATTTTATTCCAACGGTCAAAATGAACATTGGATTCTTTGGGGAACCAACGGTCGGATTTGTGGCCGTTTGAGATCCAACGGTCATATTGGTGCTTATAAAAGGGTTTGGTCTCGGGTGTCCCTTACCCCAAGTGACCGAAGGAGAAAAAGAAGATGGTTCGCGTGATCCCCTTGGTGCTGAGCACAGTCGCGGTGGCTTCAGCAATCCTTATGTTCCTTATGATGGACGCTCGAAATCCCTACCGCATTCTCGGGCTCCTAGTAGTTTTAAGCGGTCTTCCCATCATTGTAATTGGGTTCTTGGTTGGGATCTTTGGTTAGTGATGTTTTGATCGTGGGAAGTTGTAATCATCAAGGTGTTTCTTAATAAAGGAGTATTTCATTCATGCTTGTTGCTATGGTTTTTCATTTATTTTCATTTTCTTTTTATAGAAAGATGGTCTAGTTAAATGGAAGCATATCATTACACGAAACATGAATTCTCGGGTCGTTACATCATCTCCCCCTTCAAAGAATTGCGTCCTCGCAATTCTATTCATAAAAAGAGGAAAAACAGAAAACCCCATAAGTACAACTCTACCGAAACAGCAGATCTGGATCGGTTAACTGGACACCAAAGTTGGCACACAACTCTTCTGTTTCCCTAGTCTAGATGCACCTTGAACAGTGCTCCTTGAACTCCTAGTCGTGAGTACTGCACACGGGCTTCCAAAGGGAGGCTCGTGCGATGCAAAACTCAGAAACATCCGAGTAAATGAATTCCCTGATGACTCTTCTGGCCACATCCTGCTCGAGGTAGTCGAGAGGGATGATTCGGTTGAGGAGACTGAGGTTCAGGACTTGGAACATGTAAGCTGCACTGAGCTGGCCATCCTGGGCGGCCACGAGGAAACACGCTCTGGTAGAAATATTTTGTGCCAGAGTGAAGCACTGGAACATGCCCTCAAAGTATCTTCCCCTTCGCCTGTAGCAGGGAAGTTGATCAGCAGCAATGAGGTGAAAGACGCGATCATTCTCTTGGAATAGCCGAAGAATCTCTGGACCGTTTGCTAAATTGAGCAAACGCTGGAAGGACCCTCGCAGGTGGAGAAAGGACGGGTAATCCACCATGCATGCCTTGATCAAGATGACTTCTACTAGCTCATCGGGTAGGGATGAGAAGTTAGTTTGTCCATCCATCTGAAAACAAAAATCGAAGGGAAACTCTTAACAACATAGATACGGTGAAGACATGAAAGGAAACAAGAACCTCCATTTATGAAAAAGTTTACACGGCAAAGTCTGAGTTTACAAGACGTACGCCACATAGTGTGGAAAAACTTCCTAACTCTTTGAACCATACACAGGATGAACATACAGGACTAAACTCATGGGAACATTTATAACGCCTCCTGAGTTTAGCGTGAGGAGTGTGGAGTTGGGAAACATCGGTGTACACTTCTTGCCTAAGAGACACACGTGTGGACTGATTCTCCAACGCTCCGAAGTCCATTAACTGGCCCCAGAAGCCATAGTGTAGGACCTGGCACAGATAAGCCGCTCGGAGGTCTCCAGCAGCAGCAGCTTCTTGGAAAGGGTTATCTAGCATTGTGCCAAATTCTTCACTAGTTGTAAACACTCGGAAGAGTCCTTCGTGATACCTTCCTCGACGTGCATACGAGGGAAACTGAGTCATCATCATTAAGAGATAATCCATCCTCATTCCCTGGTGGAGACTAAGCACCCTAAATGAGTTTGACACATCGTACAAGTGCTTACACGTCATGCGAATTTGGGCATAGTTCAGAAAGTTTTCACGGCTAGCTAGAGATATAATGTTCTCTAGAGCCTCGGTTGGAAGTGACAAAAGGTCGGTAGGTACATCAGCCATCTGAAAGTTATAACATTTTTACTTAGTTAGTCTTAGCAATATTTTTATATCACCTGGTTTTCCAGGTTTTCCTGAACCCATCCTCTGATACCAACTGTAGCGACCCCCAAAAACGGGGTGCTTAATGAGACATGATACACTTAACATTACATCATTACAAATTAAATATCATGTCTCATTAAAACAGAAGATCGTGAGGCTCAGGATCCTGGGAAACCAGCTGCTTCTGATTAGCTTCATTAGTATCAACCGTGCCTGAAAATTTTTAAACAAAACGTAGGGTGAGCAAAAATGGCCAGTAAGGGGTTTTAAAACATTTTAAGAAAGTCCTTTCTTAAAAGAATAAAAATACTTTTCTAAAACAAAACATTGTCATTTCTTAAAAACATGAAATCCATCTTTGTTTGAAAACCACTTGCACAAAGAAGCACATACTTGAAATGAACATGATCAGAGTGCGCAAAATAAACAATGCATAATGTTAAAACAAAGGTTACTTAAATTCTAAAAGAATTCTATGGCTAAGCAGGTAAAACATGCATATCATGGTTCATGAGTAAAATGCAGATCATCTAACAGTTTTCCATATGAAAACAGTTTTCGTCACATAAAGTACATTTTCATGCTCATGGAAGCCTTCAACTAGGGGTTGTCCTGTTAGTTGAACTAACCCCTGGTTAACCTTTATCATTACATGCAGAGGGAATGTATAATCCTGGACTTTTTCAAGACTTTTCATCAAGACCGTATAACATACTTAACAGGTCAAGGCTCACTTCCCACCCTGTTTCCTTAGCACAAGTCAAGGCTAACTACCAAGACCGTCACACATGTTCGTCTCATGAGACTCTTGCTTTACCCAATGCATTGGAGCGCTGTATAATTCCGGGTGCACCCGTCACATCATTCTTGTTGCGCTGTATAATTCCGGGCGCACCCGTCACATGTAAGTCCTATACATCCCTCACATATCTTGACATGGCCATTCGTTCATAGGGTTTCATGCATTCCTAATTAAACCCCATTTTCACATACTTATTCATTACATGAGGACAGTTTAAACATTAAAAACATGATGACATGCATGCTAACACTCCATGCACATAACAAGTTACCCTGCATTTAAAAACATGGGTTTCAAGAGAATGAACATATTACTTAACATTACATAACATCATAGTACCCAATTAAAGCATGGCCATTCATAACTTACACATATAATGATAAATGGATATCGTGGGTTTTTACTCAGAACTGTCTTATAAAAACTCTTTTATTAGTACTTTAACTAAACATGAGTACATGATTTTGAATACATGTATGCATTTATAAAAGTTCAAGGAGTCCATACTAACCATTTTCACAAACAAAAATCCTCATTTATCCAGAGCGGTGATAAATAAAAGTTTTCAATTGTCAGAATAATTTTGAAATCAAACCATCCCATAAATTTCATCATGCTATACGGTAATAAATTACAAAATAAAAGAACCAAGTTCACATTGGTGTACATACACATCGATATAATCTCATGTATATATACCAATATACTTCGTATTCTTGCATGATTTTGCATGTTCGTACCATTACCCAAAACCTCCATGTTTATAGGCGAAATAAAAAAAAGGTTATAAACACAAAAAGAAGAATTGTGTATTTTCATGTATCCTCTTATACTTATGTGTATATAAATGTATATATATATATATATATACATTTATATACACAATGTGTATAACATTAAAATCGAGTTAAAATGAACCTCAAAAGAAAACTGCTCTTAACCTGGTCGAATTCTGGATGATGAAATCAGTGGTAACCAGTTCTTAATGCCGTGATGCAAATTCATATACACATATATATTTATGTAAGGTGTATATAAATTATAGTGTACCAAAGTTGGAGGAAACTAACCAAAGGAAGGGATTTCCCCTTTTACCCACTATTGGAATCATCAAGCCGAGAGGGATCTCAAATTCTGGGTTTGCACCCGGTTCAAACATACCAGGAACGCACATATATTATGTAGATATAAAAATATATACAAACTTATATAAAATTGAATCTTGTCAAAACCCAACCAATGTTAAAACATGATTCTCACCTTGCTTGGAGAGGAGGAAAATATGAGGCATGAGGAACTGGGGGTATAAACATATAAGATATATACTGATATATATATAACCTGATTATACTTGTATATATATGAAAACCGAAGTTTAAAACAAATTTTTAAAAACATGGTCCGACACTTACCAGAACGGAGAGGAAGAGCGGAGACGATGCAGCAAGTGAAATCAAATGCATAACCACCGGATGTATATATATATATATAACATATATATATATGTGAATATAAAAAAAACGAAACTCAAAGATGAACCACAACCGAACTTCAAACATCACCCTTACTTTGCTCGACGAGGAGGAGGAAGGTGCAGGCGATGCTGGATCTGAGGTCGGCACAAGAGGTCTTGGTGCAAAGAAGATCCCTTCGGTACAAAACCACCCCTTTCCCACGGTGCAACCCGGGTCTTAAAACTGGAGAGGACTTCGTGTGAGGGAGACGGCGGGAAAACCAAGGCCGAGATCAGTACAAAACCGCGTGGAAAAGAGGGGCGTTGCTGGGTCTACTCGCCGGACTAGAAAAAAAAAGAAAGTGCAGCATGCGCTGCTGGTTTGGCGTGAGGAAGAGGTTGAGCGCGACGTGGAGAAGGAGACGAGGCGAGGAGTCCGCGTCGGCTGTGGAAAAGTGGGAACAGCCGGGACTACTTCATCGGCCTAGAGAAGAAAACGGGGCCCTATGCTACTAGTTTGACAAGGCACGGGGGGGGGGGGAGAGAAGAAAAACCAGGCGAACGCGGTGGAGGAAGAAGAAAACGAAGGGAGGAAAACGCGAAAAAGAAATGGATGGCAGGGATTACAAGAGGAAGAGATCGGACGGCCCGGAGCTGACGCGACATTAATAAAAATTGACGGTCGCGATCAGGGAAGGAGAGGATCGGACGGCCCGTGGTTCGCCGTGGTTTAAAACGCGGTTTCTACAGGTTTTTCTTTAAAAAAAATAAAATCATTTTATTAGTAATATTATTATTAATTTAGTACAACATTATTACACCCAATTATTAAATTAACTTTCATTATTTTAATAAAAGTCATTTGTCAATTGATTTAATAAAAACATCTTATTATATAAACATATGTATATATATATATATATCTTGTTTTAAAATACAAATAATTTTTATTATATTAAGTATATTATTTTTAAACCATAATTATTATATTTTGGAAAATTTAAAGGGTCATTTAATCAATTAAAGAAAGAATCATAATATATATTTATTTCTTTATTTCTTTTTTTTACTTTGCTGAATTACATAATAATTACGTTAATTTATAACTTCATGAAAACATTCGGATACACTCTTTTTAAGGAGAGAAAAAGAAATTGGTTTCTTAAAAGAATTGTGTAAACTTAAAGACGCAAGATTTGTAGATAAAACCATAATTTAATATAGTTTCCACAATAATTAATAAAGGTCGAATTATAGGGAAAATAATATATCAAGTTTTGATGCGATATATATATAACTCATAAAAAAATTCATCCAGTTTGATATAAATAGAAAATAAAAGTTCAATTGTTCAAATTAATATGTATCATGGACGAAAACAATAATATTGATTTTCACTGTTTCAGAACATAAACTAGGGTTTAACATTTTGGGAAAACTAAATTAACATTGATGACACTTTAAGAAATTAAAGCAAAACAAAACACAATTATCATTCCGATTTTATTCCAACGGTCAAAATGAACATTGGATTCTTTGGGGAACCAACGGTCGGATTTGTGGCCGTTTGAGGTCCAACGGTCATATTGGTGCTTATAAAAGGGTTTGGTCTCAGGTGTCCCTTACCCCAAGTGGCCGAAGGAGAAAAAGAAGATGGTTCGCGTGATCCCCTTGGTGCTGAGCACGATCGCGGTGGCTTCATCAATCCTTATGTTCCTTATGATGGATGCTCGAAATCCCTACCGCATTCTCGGGATCCTAGTAGTTTTAAGCGACCTTCCCATCATTGTAATTGGGTTCTTGGTTGGGATCTTTGGTTAGTGATGTTTTGATCGTGGGAAGTTGTAATCGTCAAGGTGTTTCTTAATAAAGGAGTATTTCATTCATGCTTGTTGCTACAGTTTTTCATTTAGTTTCATTTTATTTTTATAGAAAGATGGTCCAGTTAAATTGAAGAATATCATTACGCAAAACATGAATTCTCGGGTCGTTACATGGCTACTTCACTTCAGTGGAATTTGGTGAATATTGTGACATGCGTGGCATACAATAACAACCCACAAACCTCTATTAACCACATAAGAATGGGGTCATTAAATGGTGCAACTCAATAGTGTTTTACATGGATCAAATCATGATAAAGGTAAAGGTCCTTCTTGGGATGTTCTAGGGTGAGGTCCTCTCCACTTTCATCTTCAACCTCAAATGAGCGCAGATGCAAAGCCTTAAGAAGATGGCATCATATGCATCCTGGTATGAAAAATGAACAGTGGTTCAATTTATCCAAACCTTTGGATGCATTGAACATTTAAAGATCATTAAGGATCACTTGAATAAGGTGGATGACCAGAGTATGCTAGTGATCTTCATCGACTATACGTTCGGATTCAAGGAATATTGTGTGTATGATCCTATCATCAAGCGTGTTTAAGTAGAACTTGACATCATCTTTGATGAGGAAAAGTAGTGGGTCTGGTGTGATCATGATGAATAAGGCGTGTTGAGTAGTGATGATCCATTCACCATCAGACAGATAGTGAAAATTATACAAGTGATGAAGGATACCGAAAACATTTTCAGAGAATAGTGATTGTCACCCACACCCACTAGTGTGTGCTATGAAAATACTACAACACTAGACGTGGTTAATGAGATGCCTATGAAATTATACATAGTGTATTTCACCTCACCTATATCAAATATGTGGGAAGTACTACATGTCAATCATGATGAATCTCCACTTTGGGTCCACATCATCGACAACATCATCGGACCACAATGTTGCCTATATTTTCACTACGTGAGCTCAAACCTAGTGATCTACATTTCAATATAACCAATGACCCAACCAATTTTTTTGATGTATAACAACACCAGTGTCAGATAAATTTAATGATTGAGTAGATGAAATTTATTGAGGATAATGAAACATGGATGATTTTCGATCTCCCCATTGTCTATTGTCCAATTAGTCTCAAGTGGGTCATCAAGGTGAAGTTTGATGACCATGACATAGTATAAAAGAATAAGGTGAGGATCATTGCAAAGGGATATGTCTAGTAGTAGGGGATCAACATCAAGGATTTCATTTCCCCTATTACATGAATGGAATTGGTGTGCTCTTCATCATGGTGGCGGCATGAGAAGGGTGGGAAGTACATCACATGGATTTCAAATTGGAATTCATGAATGCAGACCACCAATAGGAATTATATTTCAAGAAACCACATGGATTCATAATCTAAAACCATGAGAACAATGTTATTAATCTCTAGAAATCACTTTATATCCTCCACTAATAACGAAAAGCATGGAATGATAAGCTCGATGCCAGCCTTCTAACACATGGGTTTCACAAGTGCATCTTTAAGAACACTATGTATACTCTTGGAAATGGAATATATCATCTGATATTTAAAGTTTATATAGATAGGGTGATCATCACTATCAATAAAGTCATCAACATCATCATGTTCAGGTCTCAGATGAAGAATCTCTTTTGGATAAGTTAATTTTCATTTCTCTCATACTACCTCTGCATCAAAGAAAATCGTGGTTCAAGAGGCATTTCCACGTTTCAATATACCTATGCAACTAATATATTAGAGGCAATTTTCATAGGAGATATCAACTTCTATCAAGTTTCAATGGAGTTCTACCTAAATCTAAGCAAGGCTATAACCTACCTTATGGTTGAAGACACTCAGTATCAAAGCATCATCAGAAGCCTTAGGTACCTAGTATATACACAGATAGACATTACCTACATAGTCGGTTATGTATGTTGGTTTATAGAGGAACAACATCGATATCACATTGCTACATTCAATCACCTATTGCGCTACATCACCGGGACACACAACTACAATGTCCTCTACATAAGGAAGGTAAATAGTCGGATGATCTTTTTGGGATTTAGCAATAACGACATGGTCGATGACGTTGAATACTACAAGAGAACCTATTATGTGTTATTCTCTCTTTGATAGAAGCCCATCACTTAGAGACCACGTAAGAAAAATACAGATGTGTTGTCATCAAGTGAAGTAGAGTACATTACCTCAACAATTGTGGTGTGCAAGGCATCTGGTTGGCTCGAATTTTAGGTGAATTTATCTACTCACACCTCAGTGTTCTGGTTCCCAAATTGGAAAAAATTCCACCATTTAATTATGAAAGAAACTCATCTCACATGATCGGATCAATAACATTGATACCCAATTCCATTTCATTTGAGAGTGCATTGATAGTGGAAAAATCATTCTCGAGCATATTCACACTGAGGAGAAACTTGAAAACATTCTCATGATGTCACTTGGGTATTCCAGGTTTTAAAAGATGTGTAAAAATATTGTTTTTGTTGAGATCCTATGAATGTGATAGAAAATAGGGGTGATTTTTGACTAATTTCTATAACAGGGATTAATTCCATCATTATTTTTCCTCCCCCTCATTATTCTCCCTCATTTATGGATCAACACGGTTTGACCTCATTAGGCTCCCACATGATTTTAATTATGTTTTAAATTATCAATGATTTTTTGTGTGTATATAAATTAATGAAAACCACTCTATAAAAGTATCTCACTTGGTGGTGCACAAAATATCTATTGTGTTCTAGCATTTTGATTCTATACTTCCAACAATTTATCTTGTGTTTCGTGTTGATTAGTCAAACATTTACAAAAATATCCTCTAGAATGAGGAATATCATGTGGCCATTCTTTGAGATTGAACCAACCATTGATCATGCACATAAATATATTTTTCTCATGTTTATTAGCCACTCCAACTTATGGTAATGTCTAAAAAATTGATTCGACCACACTGGGAGGATTTATTGTGGAGCACCAACCATATAGGAATTTTTCAAATCTTATAAGATGACCATATGGATTGACTGAGGAGGCCTGATCAAAAATAAAATATTTCCAAACCATGCATGATGATTTCTCTAAGAATTTGACTCACTATCGATTCCCATTGCAAATAACTATGAAAGATGTGGCCAAACACCTATAGTTATTCTGATCTTGAAAAAAAATATTAAATCACCCTGTACTTGAATAAAAAAAGAAATCCATGGCTGATGCATAGATTAAAGGGGTCTGGACCAAATTTGGTTATTCCTATGTGTCCAACACACAAACAATATGAGCATTATCCACTGAAAAGGATCAATTGAGTCTGATCGTTGGATGACATGATATTAGATATCAAAGAAGTCATCTAGATCTGTAATTCCTATCATGAATCTTCTTTCTACTGAACATTCATATGTCATCCTAATGAAGTGAATATTTCACATATTTTCTAATGTAATTTAATTTTTTTAAACTCTCCATAGTTTTATTTTATGTGTAATTGTCACATTTTTAGATTTTAGATGAATTTTGAGCTTAAATGAAAGGAATGGATTAATTTTGGATTTTAAATGTTTTGTTTTTATTATGTATTTCAGCCATAACATTTACTATAATTAATGAAATTGTGAAATTTATTTTTTAGGGTTATGTATATATTGGGCCTCATTTCATTCTGTTGGATCCAAATCTCAATCCAATAATTGGAGGCCCAAAATCAACTCACAATCATAGCCTCAAAAAGTGTGTATAGATCTGGAATCTTTTAAATATGACTTTATATCGTGAATTGGTATAATAAAATAAAGCTAAACATCTACATGGATAAATATAAAGAATTAATTAAAAACTTTCATGAAGGGGTCAATTCTTGAATCTACCATTTTTAGGGTTGTTATGGAATGTGAAGTTGATGATTGGGAATACAAAGAGTCAAAAGGCCAGAGTAAATGTTCTACACTAAATGAGAAATAACACCTCCATATGTGGGCCCATAAATCTTAATTCTAGATAGTGTATGAGGGAAATAAAATGGAACAACATTAATGGAGGAAACTTTACATGATTCGACAATGTAACAGGCCGTCCACACCCATACTTTCGGAGGTGGAGTTGTGGATCAAAAATGTATCACTTTTTCCTATAAATTGTCACCTCTGGAACCTTTTAAAAGTATATCTAATTCCTAGGAGTAAAGGTGTATTTTTTATTTCGGAATAGTTATTTTTATTTTAAATATATATATTAGTTTAGCATTCTTCTTCATTCACCTCCTTCTTCTATTTCTTTTATTTTTTGTGTTCTAACCTCGTTTTTCCATGTCAACTACAATAAAAATAGAGAACTAACCTCAATGTTTGTTCAATGCAGGCAATGGTTATTCGATTAAGTTTTATTGTGCTTTATTTATTATCTCTTTTTTAAATTTTGAGAGTTTTGGTGATGGTTAAATTGATTACGGTGAGTGGTCACCCCATTTTCTCTATCATCTAAATTTTTCTTCTCATTTATAAATCATCCTTCCCTTCATGATATAAGTCATGAATACAATAGTGTAACATCCCGTTACTATTCTAAAAGGTATTTTTTCAAAAATTTCATGGGTTTCCTTCTTCATTGTTTGGGTAGGTCTGAGAAGGAAGTGAGAGGATACATATAATGTTGAAATTGGATATTTTCTGGATTCTTAGAAAAAATCGATTGTTTCTACAACCAACAGTAGATTTACACATCGTGTAAATAATAAAATGGTAATAATTTGTTTTTTATCAAGAGGATATGGGTTTTTTACAATTATGAGAGCTTTAAATTTCATGATGTGAAATTGGGTTATACATCGTGTAAAACCCCGAGCTTTTTTTAAATAGGAAACTTGAATGAAGTCTTATTTCCTCCTCTCCGGAATTTGTTTCCCTTGACACAAGAACCATTAACAAGTGATTATAGATCCCTCAAACCCTTTTGAGCCATCTTGATTAGTGATTGATCATTATTTCAGTTTCAGTGTGACTTTCTAGGTAAGTGTTCTCCCCATCTCTTCATCTCTTTACCTTTCTCTCCTTGGAATTTTGATAGATCATCTTTTTGATTTATGGATCTCTAACCATTGTTGTTGAATCATGTGTCTAGGTTGAGTTCATATATCTTGTGTTCTTTTTTTCTAGTCAGTGGTTTCTATTGTGGGCATTGTGTTTCTTGGAAAGATATGTGGTTTTGTTGTGATGGCTAAATTTTATTTAACATAAATTTCTTGATTTAATTTCAAATATTTAATTTAAATTCATTTCACTGAAACTACATTTAATTGGGTTATTTAAAAAAAATATATTCCATTGAATTGAGGAACTTGATTTTCGGAATTTGGTTTCGATAAGATATTTGGAAATCCAGCCAATTCTAGTGAATTGGGGTGTGTTTGAGAAATTGATGGAAACTGGTGAAATTTAAATTATTTAATTTTATTTGTGAAATTGGTTTGATGGAAAGTTTTATAAATTAATTTGATGAAATTGATTTCAAATTGTATTTGAAAAAAAATGGCTTAAATGGTTTTAATAGGAACCTTTGGGTTCTTTCTTAGAAAAATTGAATGTTTTTATTAGAAACCCATGATAGGGTTTTTGAATGGAAATTGACATATTTGAAATAAATAATGGGATGAATTGTATTTTAAATAGTTTTAAAATAAATTTCCCATCATTATTTCTCTATTGGATCCCATAGAAGACATAGGTAGTTAGTGATTTTTTTTAAGAAACTTTATGATTTACAACATTCCAAAACATAAATGAATAATGTCACATCCCTTATGTGATGTTGACAAGTCCTATTTGGCCTAATTTTAAAGGGGCATATTTATATATTGTTATGTCACCATGATTGTGCAGTATTTATAGCCTGAAACTATCATACCTTCTTAGGAATATGACTATGTTTCTCAATTGTTTGTATTTTAAATGAAAATATTCTATTTTTGTGAGATTCTTTACATGAATTCATATTTATACAAACTTTTTTATATAAAAGGTGTTTATTTAAGAAATTTCTTTAAAGTATTTCCATCATTTGAAATATATTCCATCTTTTGAAAGTAAATCATGATTTGATAAGATATGTTTTTGAAATGAGAAACCTATTTATTTAAAAATTGAAATATCTTTATTTAATTAAATATAAGTTAGAATTTATTATGGAATACTTGGTTATACCCTAATTTTATTTTATGTCACATCCTACCTATGACTTCAGGTGTTTTTAGATTATCTCCTTCAAGGTTTGAGTAAGGGTAAAGCACCACTTGTAGGTGGTTGTAGTAGTTGATCTAAGGACCTAGATATTTGAATCCATTGGGACTTGGGTTCATTTATTTCATTTTTATGTTAATTTTTTGTAATATGTTGGGTTATTTATTACCTATTTGATTTCTGGTACACTTCTCCCAATGGAGCTTCTTTTGTAGGCTTATTGTCTTGTTATCTTGCTTCTGCAATGTTTGTGGCCAAATTGTTCCTACTTTAATTTTGTATGATGTTAGGTGCTAGTCGTAGACCTATAGGGATCAGTAATTCCCTTCAGGCTATGTCAGGACCGACATGGTTATCTTGTTATTAGGGTACCTAGGTTGGTTCATGAAAAAGTGGTATCATAGCTTCAGGTTTAATTTATTGTCTTGAAGTTTGTAATGGAATGTGAAATCTTATTGGGACTTAGTTGGTAGTTGCAATTAAGTGTCTAGATAGCTCTCACCGCAATGAACCTTAAGTCAAAAGGGATGGTTAGGGAAAGACATGTTGAGGATTAATTCTAGTATTTACCTTGATTTTTATTTGGTTATATTGAAATCTAAATCCTATTTGTCTATTTGATAGGATTAATTTCTATGTTTCTCTATTTGAGTGTTAATATGATATCTCCCTTATTGTCTACCAATGTTGTGTAGAAACATTCCTTAGAGAAGATGTGTGAATTGAATATTGGAGGAAGCTACTGCTGAACCTCAAGAAGCAAATCCTCTTGCAGACCTGAGTCTGGATGAGGTGATTGTGTGTGCTTCCCGAGCTCTTAGACAGGCACCACCACCAGTTCTCGTTCAGGATCCTGCTATGGAACCTTAAGGAGATGATCTTTGGAACCATTCTCATGAGTTCCTTTTCAATAATACACTTGTGTTTAAGGTATCAAATGATCCTCAAGAGGTTGAGGAGTTTTTGATAAGAATCTAGTATTTTTTGGGTTCTTTGAGACAGCTAATGAAATCAAAGTGAAGTGTACTGCCTTCATGCTGGAAGGATTGAGAATGAGATGGTGGGTCAAACTGTTGAAATAGAAGTAACATGATAGATTCAAATGGAAATATTTTAAATATATTTACACTAACCAACTCTATCTAGAGTCAATGGTGTTAGTTAAAGCTATAGATTTTTTCAAACTTGAGCAGGCTGACATGACCGTTACAGAGTATGATAATTGTTTTATAGAGCTAGTGGAGCTTTCACATGAGACACTATCAAATGAGAAGATGGAGGATCAATAGTTCAAGTCAGGACTTCTATAGGATATTCATTCTCAGTTTTTACTACTGAAGCTGCCCTCTTATGCTAATGTACTAGATGGTGAACTATTTTTCAAAATGTATATGGCTGGAAAGTTAGTATTATCATGACATTATTTCTCTCCTAATGGAATCATGGGTACTTTTAATGGAAAGAATATATATGATGATTACCAAAGAGTTTCTTGATAGAAAGGTCATTCCAAGACTCATACAGTTCCTAGAAGAAGTGTTATGATTTTCTACCAGTGGGGAAAGCTAGGGAATTCAAAGAGGGTTTACATTGAGGCACCTATTAATTATAGCTCTTGTAGTTGTTTAGTTGGCTTATAGAGGTTCTTTCATATCTTTTCCACTCCATGTATTGTCATGCGATCATCAGTTTCTTCTAAAACTATGGGGAAATCAGATGCTTCACATACAAAATCATTCAATACATAGGCATTAGGAACAAATACTATTCACATAGTGGAAGAGTCTCAATAGGAAGTGGATACAGGTCCAATGACCATGAGAGGTACCATTACTATAGAATCATCATTAATGACTATAGTATTTGATACTATTGTATCTCATTGATTTATTTTATCCCGTATTATTAATATGATAAATCCTCTTATAGAGATTTTATCTTGTTAAATGGATATTACTACACCCCTTGGTACGAAGAGAGAGTAGGGCCTCTATAGTGCCTCTTCTGTTTTATCCCTATCATATTTTGAGAATTCTTGCAGTTTTCTGGTTTTCAATATGAAACTTTTTGATGTCATATTTTGGATGGATTGAATCATTTCCAATAAATCCCAGATTGATTTCTATATTCGATGGGTGTCCTTTACTACACCCAGTGGTGTGTTCCCAATCTTCCAAGGAGAATGGGACCCAAGGTTGAGCAAATCTAAACCTTCATATCTAGAGTTGGGGAAAGTTATATATGTGTTTTCCTTTGATCTGAAGTGGGAATATTTGAATAGTGATCTCCCTCTAGTGGTCATTTATTTTACAGACGTGTTTTCTTTGAACTTATCTAGTTTTCCACTAGTAAGGTAGGTTGAGTTTTCTATTGAAATAATTCCTAGTACTAAACCAGTATATATTCCCTCTTATCATAAGGAGCCAACGGAAATGAAATAGCTGAATTGATAGTTGGGTGATCCTCTTGAGAAAGGATTCATATGTCCGGGCATGTCAGCTTGGGCAGCACCGATTATTTTTTTAGAAATACTAATGGTTCACTTTGCCTATTCATTAATTAACAAAATCTCAATTGTGTAATGGTAAAGAACAAGTATCTACTACTATGGATTGATGATCTATTTGATCTGTTAAAAGTAGACAAGTGGTTCTTGAAGATTGATCTCTGATCTGGTTATCGTCAATTAAGGATAAAATAATCTAACATTTTGAAAACTGCCTCTCATAGAGGTAAAGACATTATGAGTACCTTGTCATTCCCTTTAGTCTAACCAATGATCCTGCAGTCTTTATGGATTTTATGAATAGGATTTTCCATGAGTATCTATATACGTTTATGGTGGTCTTTGTGGGTATCCACATTTACTCTTAGTCTAAGAAGGGTCGTATCCATCATCTGAAAACAGTTATGAGTTCACTGAGAGGCCACCAACTTTATTCCAAGATTTTGAAATGTTATTTCTAGATTTTGGAAGTGAAGTTCTTGGGACACATAGTGTCAGAACAAGGAATACCATTTGATCTTGAGAAGGTGAAGGCTATTATGACTTGGGATCAACCATGAAATGTCTTCAAGATTAAAAGATTCTTTGGCTTAGCTGAATATTATCACCAGTTCATGAAGGAATTCTCAAAGTTGGCTTATCCAATTACTATACTAACTCAGAAGGTAGAGAAGTTTTCATGGGATGATAGGTTTTAGAATTCTTTTACTGTGCTGAAACGTATTTTGACTACTACCTTGATGTTGGCTCTTCCTAAGTTTGTGTAGGGATATGTGGTCTTCAATGATGAATTAGGTTTGGGTTTGGGATGTATTATTATGAAAGGTGATCAGGTTGAGGCTTACATCTCTGGTCAACTTAGTCCATACAAGAAGAATCATCCAACCCATGACCTTGAACTGGCAGATGTGATGAATTCACCTAGGAGTTGGTGGAATTACCATTACATAGAAATTTTTACCATATATTTAGACCATAAGATCTTGAGTTATATCTTCTCCCAAAAATATTTAATTGTCTACTAGAGGAATTGGGTGGAATACCTACAACCTTTCAATTTCAAAACAGCTTATACCCTGGGGAAAGGGAATGTCACTACAAATGCTCTGAGAAGGAATATTCTGACCCAAACAGTGAAAGAATCATCTAAAGAGTGACACTTGATGGATATATTTGTACAATTACATATCGGAGTCCCAAAATCAGGGGTCGAGGTTTCATTTTCTTTTGTTTAGTTGACATCCACTTCTCTGAAATTGATTCTTTAGAAAAAACATCTTGATAATGAGTTCCATATAATTAGAGTCTCTCTTAATGGTGAAGAGACCATGCTTGATTGTTCTTTCTACAAATAGGGAATTCTATGCTTTCAGAAACATTTCATGGAACCTTCTTTAGTAAGGAAATCTGTGAGGTGGATTTCTATTATTCCTAGTGGGAAGTTCACCTAGGTTCCATGAAGATGTTCTATGAAATGCAGTAGTAGTTCTAGTGTCTATGTATGAGATAGGGAATTACTGAATTTTCCTCTCATTGTTATACGTGAAAATAGATCAAGGTTTATCACTAGAAACCTTTGGGTTTTCTTCATCTACATCATGTCCCTACTTGGATGTGTGATGAGATATCTATGGAATTTTCGGTTGGGTTTCCACATACCCAAAGAAATAATAATTTGATATGGGTTGTGATTGATTGGTTGACAAAATATCCATAATTTATGCCCATTTGTGATACAACTAAAGTTGAGGAGTTGGGAAATCTCTATGTAAAAGAGAATTTTCATCTATATGGAGTTCCATCATCTATAGGGTTTGACAGTGATCCTTAGTTCACTTATCATTTTTTATAATGCCCTCCAAGAGGCCCTAGGATCTTAAGTTTTTTTGATAATGGCATACAAACTTCTTTCATATGATCAGACAGAAAGAGCTATACAGGTTTTTGACGATATGCTTCACGCTTGTGTTATCAACCATTTTGGGTATTGGGATGATCACTTGGGGCTGGTTAAGTTTTCTTATAACAATAGTTACCAATCCATGATTAGGATGACTCCTTTTGAGGACTTGAAAGGTCAGCCTTATAGATATATGTTGTGTTAGTCAGAGATTGATTAAGGTTCCTTGGTTAGACAAAGCTTGGTTTAACATAAGACAACATATATTCAGTTGATTTTTTAAAGAATGATAATGGATTATAGAAGATATAAGTCTTATGTTGATCTTCACCAAAGAACTTTGTAATTATCAGTTGGTGTCCACATGTTCTTAAATTTTTCACCTCAGTTGGGTAATTGGTTTCTTGGGAGGAAAGGGAAACTTACTCCTCATTTTTTGGGACCATTTGACATTCTTGGGAAGGTGGGAAAAGTTGATTATCATTTTTAATTTCCTTCACAGATGACGTCGATACATAATGTGTTCCATGTATCTTAGTTACATAGGTGTCTATAAAATCCATCTTATGTTCTGATCTAGAGTGATGTTGAGGTTGAGCCTGATTTATTCGTGACTGAATGTCTAGTTAGGATAATTGATTCTAAAACCAAGGTTGTACATGGGAGGGAAATACATTTGGTTTGTGTGCTATGGCAGTAAATTTCTGATTCTCATTATACATGGGAGTGTGAGGCACTAATGATAGATAAGTTGTCTCAAATATTCAATTTGTAAGATTCTTGATAGAATTTCTAAGGACAAAAATTATTTTTGGTGGGGAGGATGAAACATCCCAAAACTCTTATGATAGGTACATATTAAAAATTTTCATAGTTTTTTTATTTATTAGGTAGGGCTAAGAAGGAATTGGGAGGATACCTAAAATGGTGAAGTCATAGATTTTTTTGGAATTTCAGGAAAAAAAACCAGTCGTTTCTGCAACCTGGTGGAGATTTACATTCCGTGTAATATGGTTACACACTGTGTAAATCATAAAATAATAATAATTCATTTTTATTAGGAGGTGACCTATTTTTTATTGATTATGATATTTTTCAATTTCATGGCATGTAATTGGGTTACATGTCGTATAAAACACCGAGCTTTATTTTTTAACAGGCAACTTGGAAGAAATTCGTATTTTCTCCTCTTCATAATTTCTTTCTCTCAACACAAGAACCTTTCCCAGACAATTTTGGTTCCCTCAAACCCTTTAGAGTTTTATTGATCAATGATTGAACATTGTTACAGTTGTGGTGTGACTTTTCATGTAAGAGTTCTCCCTATTTCTTTGTCACTTTATCTTTCTCTACTTGTAATTTTGATAGATCATATTGGGATTTATGGATCTATACACCATGTTTTTGAATCATTTTTATTGGTTTAGTTTTTAGATCATATGTTCCTTCTTTATAGTAGATAGTTTTCCTTGTGGGCATTGTGTTTCTATGAAAGGTTGATGGTTCTGTTATGATGGAAAATTTTGATTTAACCTAAATTTATTGATTTCATTTCAATTTTTTGATTTAAATTCATTTTCTTAAACCTATTTTCAATTGTTTTATTTAAAAACCTAAATCCATTGAATTGGGGAACTTGGTTTTGGGAATTTGGTTTTGGAACAAAATTTGGAAAACCCATATTCTAGCGAATTAGGGTGTATTTGAGAAATTTATAAAAACTGGTGAAATTTAAATTAAAAAATTGGTTGTATGGAAACTTTTGGAAATTAATTTGATGAAATTGATTTCAAATTTTATTGGACAAAAATGGCTTAAAAAGGTTTTGATAGGAACCATTGGGTTCTATCTTGAAAAAAGGGCATGTTTTTTGTTAAAAACTCATGTTATTAATTTTGAATGGAAATTGGAATATTTGAAATGGAGAATGGGATGAATTTTATTTTAAATATTTTTAAAATAAATTTCCCAATGTTGTTTTTTTATTGAATAAAATGGAAGACATAGGTAGTTAGTGAGTTATCTGGATGACACTTTACGATTTACATCATTCCAAAACATAAATAAAGCACATCACATTCCTTATGTGATGGTAATGAGTCCCCTGCTCTGAGTTTAATGGGGATTATGTATATATTACTGTGTCACCTTTGAGTTTGGGTTCCTTATAGTTTGGAAAAATCGTTCCTTCTAAGGCGTATGAACTTGTTTCTCGCTTATTTGTATTTCAAATGACAATATTCCTTTTTTGTGAACTGCTTTACATTACTTTAGATTTATATAAACTGTTTTATATAAAATGTGTTTATTTAATCCATTTCATTAAATTACTTCCATCATTAGAAATGAAGTCCGTATTTTGAAATTATAGCATGATTTGATTAAATATTATTTTGAAATACCAACAATATTTATTTCAAAATTTAAGTATCTTTATTTAATTATATAAAATTTTGAATATATTATGGAATCCTTGGTGGTACCCTACTGAGATTTTATCTCACACCCTACCTATGATTTTCGGTGTTTATAGATTATATTATTCCAGGTTCAAGCAACGGTAAAGAACCACTAGGAGGTGGTTCAAGCTTTTGATTTGTAGACTTAGAGGAGCATCCATTGTGACTTTGGCTATTTTCTTTCAATTTTATTGTACTTTATTGTAGTACTTTGGATTGTTTTCTACATGTTTGTTTTTGGTAAAAACTCCTAGTGTATTTTCTTTTTTATGCACACTATCTTGTTATATTTCTTCTATAATGTTTGTGGAAAAATAATTCCCACATTCATTTTATATGATTCTAGGTGCTAGTTGTCGACCTATGGGGATCAGGAATTCCCTTCAGGCAATGTCAGGACTAGCTTGGTTATTAGGTTACCAGGGTACCTGGGTTGGTTTGTGAAAGTGGAGTATGGCTTGGGTATTTATGGTCAGCAAAGAGGTCTCCTAGCTAACATGTGAAAGAGGATTTCCCTATATGTAGAGGTATTAGTATGGGGTAATGAAAAATAAAATGAGATGGTGAGGTATGATTGGTCTCGATCACCTCATTGAGTTGAATATTTAGATATTTTTTTGAAAAATGATTTAATCCCCATGAACTCTCAAGAATGTTTTCCTTCCTTCATTCTTATAACAACATTTTGTTTTTCACTACACACACACACACACACATATATATATATATATATATATTGTATTCTATATTTTATGCACTTAAAATCCCCCCATTTATATTATTTTAATAGTTTTATATTAGTTAGATTATAATAGTGTCAATAGAAAAATATATGTGACTTCATTTTGAGTTTGATATTTTCATTGATTTGTTTTGAATTTTTATTGGAAATTTATCTTGAGTGTTCACTAATCCGAGAGTCCAAGTGATAAGTGTGGGGGAATTGATAGAGTTGAAATTATAAATTTTTGTTTTTGAATTTATATGATTTAAAACCCACCAAAATGACATTTTATATGAAATTACATCATTTTTTAATTTTTATGTGTTTTGGGTATAATTGTAAAAATTCCATAATTCTAGAATTTTAACAGTTCTTCACCAGTTTGTTCTTTTAGGAATATATTTTTCTATAATGATCCAATTTTCTAAATATGTTTTTATATGAACCCATTTATAATGGGATGAATATGTTCCAAATGGACCAAGTTCTGAATTATCCATCAAGAGTCTTGAAAAAATAATTTAAATTGGAAAATAATTTTTCAGACAAAATTTTATATCGTTCAATTAATTAGTCATAACTCGGACCACATGTGTCAAATTGATCAGATTCTACCTATAAAAGAGATATAAATATAATTAAAAACTTAATGATAAATAGAAATATTAAATATGGTCATTAATATTGTTTTTTTTTTCATGTGATACTAGAGTAAGTTGAAGAATCACTTAGGAAAAAAAAGTGAAACTCAATAATTAAATAATAACTTTTTATCCAAATGTCCAAATATTATGAGATTTTTTTGGGAGAAATATTAATCATGTTTGAACAAAATTTATGAATACAACTATGCCATATTATTCCATGAAAAGGTCTCCATTTGAACAAACGTTCTAGGAAATAGAATATCAATAAGAAGATTTCCACCCACCTTTCACTTTATATTCTCATCTCAACATCATTTCAATTGGTTGGAAGTATGGTGTGGGATTTGTTGTAGGATCTATTCTTCATAATAGGATTATTTCACGATGTAATCAATCCATTAAAGGATAAACTCCAAATATTGGGGGCAATGACGATCTGAAGGCATTTCCCCTTTTGAGTTTATGTTCTTCATTTTAAACTCTTTTCTTTTGAATTATCCATGAATTAGTTTTCATGATTAAAGGGGGTATCATTATCTTTTTTTTAATTTTACTCTATTTTTATCTATAATTTTTATCAAATTATGATTTAAAAATAGTTTTCTTTTTGTTTAAACTTCTTTGGGTGAGGACTTCCCATTGAGAACGACAAGTTCAACTAGTTTTGACTGCTCATAGGTCTTGGTAAATCAAATCACATTTGTAAGAAAATAAACACCCCTATTTGAGGTATTTATGTGGTTTCTTGTCAATATATGTGTATATATTTAGGTATTGAGTTATAAACTATAAATTTTAATTGTAAGACATTAGTATACAATGGTAAAGGGACTATTCAAGGATCAAAGTTTGTCCACCACTGCCTTCTTTAGATTCTCCTTTTTAGTCTGATTTTCTTTTGATTTCTAATAAATAAATTAGATTTATTATCATAATATTGATTTGTGTCATTTTATATTGTTTAAATAATTTTAATCCCTAATTTTATTTCTAACATTTAATAAATTCAAATTGAGAAAGTGGTCGTTTGACATCTTAGTCTGTAACATCCTTCTGAGACAACCCCATAGTCACCACTATGCTACATTTTAAGGGGAAAATTATTGACTAGGGTAACATGACTAAAAATCCCAACATAAATTTTTTTTCATTTATATGTAGGAAAAAATAATTCACATATTTTTGTTTCAAAAAAATTAACAAATTCAAAATTTATAAATCTAAAAAAAAGAGTTTTATTACATATCATTGATTTCTTCATCCAATAAGGATTTTTATGGTTATTACAATAATTATTTCCCAATTAATAACATTGATGGTTATACTAGAAATAAAAATAAATTTAATATTCAAATAGAACAAGATGACCTGATGATTCAAAATAATTTCAAAATCCTTGAAAAATCAAGCAAGTTGGTTTCATTGTTTTGGCCACTGAAGATGAAGAAGTTAAAGAATTACTGATGGAATGAAAAAAAACACAAGATATAGAGAATGATTTTTTTTCCTAATGTATTTTAAAGATAAATTTGTGAGTTTTAAGTGAAACATGAAATTCCACTCCCCTCTCCAACAAATGAGTTCCCGGTTTCCATTCTTGAATAAAAAGAGTCTGAAGTTAAAAATTTCATGGGCGATAAAAATTTTGAACATTATTTTTATAAAAATTTCATTGATTATAAATTGAAAAAAATAATCTCCCATATGCTGATATTGTAGATTCAATACCATTATTTTAGGACCATAATGAAGAATAAGTTCCATGTGTTGATAATAGAATGAATGAGCATGTCGAGCTCTACATGGGGGCATATGAGGATGATGTCATATAAAATAAATCCCTAAAGAATAATTTTATGAACCATAACATGAAGATAAAACACTTTATATTCTAATATCTTAACCACTAGTGGACAAAAATCCTCCAGGTGAGATATTCAGGGAGCACCACTTCATTATTTTTCCTCTCCCTCTTGATATCAAATTCTTTACATCATATCTTTTGGGGGTTGTGTCTATTTTTATTTTCATTGGGGGAACTCACTTATAGAATCTACTGATGTCTGTAGGGAGAAATAAAATGTGGTGTTATATAAGTAAGAAACCCCATCCTCCTTCAGATTAGGGATAAATGACCATAACTACTTGACTATGGGTAATAAAAAACTAGCACCCACATGGGGGTTCAAACCACAATCTTCCCTATTTTCCCTTTATCTTTATTTTTCATTATGTTTCCTATTTTGTTATTTTTTTAATGATTTATAGGTTTAGGGGAAGTATCTAGTAACTTAACTCAAGGATTCCACTTCAAAAATAATGTGAGGTTGTGTGTTTACTTCCCTTTATTTTTCTGCCCTTATTATTCTTTTATTGAGCTAAAATGAGGGGTAGTGAAATCTAGGTGTGGGGGGAGTGTCAACCTGGTTAGTTTTTTGTGGCATTTTATTTTTTTTCATTTTTATGATCCTTTATCAAAAATTAATGTTCTTATATTTTTACACAATTTAATTGATTTTGAGAAAGTTGACATGATTTTTGAAAAAATGGATTTTAAATGATTGTTGATGTGTGATTTTTTTCCTTGAATTGGATTTTCTATAATTTTTATTAGTTTGAACATTTTTGGAAATCCATGCCCATGAAACAATAACTAAAAGTATTTTACTAGTACTGTGCAGTATTCTGAACCACTTTGAGATATTATTTCTAATACCCACACATTCTTAAGAGGCTTGGATTTTGTGTGAGGACCAGAATTTGTAACTTTTCTCTTTCAATGCTTTGATTTTATGGAATTTTATTAACATGATTGAGCCAAGTTTTTGGATATCCATATTTTAACTAAGACCAACCCTTACATATATCCTTCATTTTAATATATATTCTATGAATTTCCTAATAGGTTTAAGCCACATTACATGCTGATTTTTCCTTACCTACCCACACTCTTAGTATTTTTTCATCGTGATTTCAAGTTTTAGTGTGAGGGAAGGGAATTTCATATCCATTATTTGGGATTTAATTCATTTGTAGGTGATTTAAGTTGTGTGTCAACATATTGGGAATTGTAGAATGAAATTATTATGCTTGATTCATCATTTCATTGTTCATTATTTCTGTTATTTGGTTCTTTTTAAAAAGAGAAAAAAATAAATAAAAAATAAAAAAATGGAGATGAGATAAATTTTTTCATTTTAATTTATTTTATGACTCATTTAACTCTCTAAAATAAATTTAATGATTTTAATTCATTAATTTTATTAATTTTTCATCTTATCCTCTATGAAAAAAAATTAAAAAATATAGAAAATATAGTTGTTCCTTTTTGGAGATTAAAAAAAGATAAAAAGGGGGAGAAATAGGACGATATATTTATTTTTAATCATTTATTGGATCATTTACCATGTCATAAAAAAGTGTTCATTTTTTCACATTTTCAAGTGGATTTTAGTGATTTTAATCCTATGTTTTGACTTTATTATTCATGCATTGTACTTAAGAGTCAATCCTGCTATTTTCGACCTTATATTTTTCAATCATATTCCCACCAACCCATAACCAAATAATTAAATTGGAAAAGTCTACATGATTGAATTAATTTTTATATTTCATGTTGTAGAGAAATGATAATTGTCACAAGCCTATGTTGATACATGTATTTTCCAAGTATGACCATAACTCCAGATTTAATTTTGCTTGAGTAAAGAGCGATATAAAATTTAATGTATGGTAGGTTATTATTGGGACATGGATGGATTTATGAGGTTGAAAAAATTTAAATGTGTGGAATGAAAATTAAAGGGAATTATTTTTAATAGAATATATAATATTTAATTCTACTTTATATAAGATCATTGATGTTTTCTCATTTCTGATCATTATGTGTATTTAGAATATATGATAATTTCCTAGGAGTGAAATGGTTAAGTATGGGGGAGTTATAAAGCTAAAATTTTCACTTATTTTATACTATAATTAAATGTTTTTAAACCCACCATAGTATTATTTATGAAAAAAATTACATTTTTAAATTTTAGAAGAATTTTGAGCTTAAATACATAAATGACTTAAATTTGTGTTTTAAATGTTTTATTTTTATTCTGTATTTCAGCCAAAACTTTTTATACATAGAATAAAATTGTGATTTTTTTTAGTATTTCATGCATATTGGGACTAATTTAATCCTTCTAGAGACAACGTTAAGTCTAACAATTGGAGGCCCAAAATCAGCTAACAACCTGAGCCTTGAGAACTATGAATAGATCTTGACTCTCTTAAATATGAGCTTATATTTTGAATTGGGGCATCCAATAGAGGTAAAAATTGACATGGAGATGGATAATAAATTAATTAATAACTTATAGGAAGGTTTAAGTGCTTGAATATTCCATTTTCAAGGATATTATGGAAAGATAATTTGACGATTAGGAATATAAAGAGTCACGTGGCCATATTAAATGTGCCGAACTAAAATAGTCTTCACTCATAAATATGTGCACTAATAAAGATAAAATTAGAAGGGAGAACATGGGATATAACATGTAACAACATTAATTAAGGAAACTCTAAATTATTAGTCCATCTAATGGGCTATATATTCATATACTTTCATAGGTCGAATTCTGTAGAGAAAATATCTCACTTTTTCCTATAAAGTGTCACCTCTTCTCCCTTTTATAAGGATAACCAATTTCTAGAAATAAAGTTGTAGTTTTTATATTTTAATAGTTATTTTAATTTTGAAAACAAATTAATTTAAAATTCATCTTCATTCACCTCATTCTTCCATTTATTTTATTTTATACATTCTCACATCGTTTTCCCTTATCAATTCCAATAAAAATGGAGAACTAACCTTGGCATTCATTCAAGGGAGGGAATTGTAATTTTATTGAGTTTTATTGTGCTTAATTTTCTATATATTTATGCAATTATGAGTGTTTTGGTGATGGTTAAATTTAATATGGAGTGGTCCCCATTTTTCAAAATCATCTAAATTCTTCTTTTCATTTATCAATCATCATTCCCATCACTATCTAAGTCATGTATATAGTGGAGTATATATTGGGTAGTGATGGTCGGGGAAGAGATATACGAGATGATGTTTGGAAGAGGATTTCCCCATATGAAGAGATCTTGGTATGGAGAAATCACAATTAAAATGAGATGGGGAGGTGTGATTGTTTTTGATCACCTCATTGAGTTAGATATTTAGAACTCTTTTTGAACATTTATTTCAATCCCCATGAACTACCAAGAACATTTTCCTTCATTCATTATTATAACAACATTCTATTTTTTATTACATATATATATATATATATATTATTTTATATTTTAATAATTTCAAATCCACCCAATCTATATTAGTTTAATAGTTTTATATTATTTATATTATAATAGTGATAATAGAAAAATATGTGTTCTTTGATTTTGAGTTATATATTTTCATTGACATGTTTTGAATATTCAGTGGAAATTTATTTTGAGTTCTCATTTATCTAGGAGTCCAAGTTATAAATGAGGGAGAATTTTTAGAGTTGGAATCTTAAATATATTTTATTTTAATTTAAATGATTTAAACCCCACTAATATGACATTTTAGGGGAAATTTCATCAATTTTGGAATATTGAAACATTTTGAGCACAATAGTAAAAATTCCCTAATTATGGAATTTTCACAATTTTTTACCAATTCGATATTTTGGGCATATATTTTTCTATATTAATTCAATTTTCAAAATAATTTTTTAGGAACCCTTTTCTCATGGGATGGATATGTTCCAACTGGACCAATTTCTAAATTGGTCATCTGGAGGTAAAAAAATTATTCAAATTGGAAAATCAGTTTTGAGATAGAATTTAATATCCTTCAATAAATGAGTCATAACTCAGACCAATGGTGTCCAAATGATATGATTTAAAATTTAAATGATACAGGATTCTAATATATTCATAATAAATACCATGATTAAATTTTTTTCCTTAAGATGATAGTTGTGCCCATGAACCTAGAGGAAGTTGAAGAGTCACTTTGGATAGAAGAAGTTCAACTCAGTAATTGAATATTAACTTTATCTCCACATGTCCAAATATATTGATATTTTTAATTAAGAAATATGACACAAATGTGAACAACATATATGAAGAAACCTAAGATAGATTATGTCAATAAGAGGTCCCAATTCAAACAAAAATTCTAGGAAACAAGATTTATGAATAATACTTCCACCCTCCTTTCTCTTTATATTCTCATATCAAAATCATTTCAAGAGGTTAAGAGGGAGTGGGATTTTTTAGATGAGATATACTATATAAGAGGAGTATTAAATGAAGTGATAAATCCATTAAGGGATAATCACCAAGTGGTGGTGGGTATTGAAGATATTAAGGCATTCCCCCTTTTAGGTTTGTGTTCTTCATTGTGAACTATTTTCTTTTGAATTATCCTAGAATTTGGTTGCATGATTAACAGAGGCATCCCTATATATTATTATCATTTTCTTCAATTTTATTTTGGATTATTTATAAACTTATGATTTTAAAATAGTTTTCTTTTCGTTTAATCTTCTTTGTGTGAGGTCTCCCCATTGAGCAAAACAAGTTCAACTAGTTTCGATTTCTCAGAAGTCTTTTGGAAATTGCATCACATTTGTATGAGGATAAAAACCTCTATTTTAGGTCTAGATATGTTTTTTGGTAAATATAGGTGTATAAATTTAGTTCTTTATTCATAAAATGGATAATTTAATTGGAATACATTGGTAGACAATGATAAAGGGACTATCCAAGGATCAAATTTTTCCCATCACTGTCTTCTATAAATTGTCCTTTTCAGTTTAGTTTTCTTCTAATTTCTAATATTTTATGCATATTAATAATCATAAAATTGTTTTGTGTCATTTGATATAGTTTAAATTAATGTATTCCCCACTTTTATTTTTTACATTTAACAAAAAAAATTGATAAAGTGATAGTTTGACAGCTTAGTCTACAATCACCTCATGAGACAACCCCGAAGTCACCATTATGCTACATTTTGAGGAAAACATTATTTTCTGGGGTAATGTGACGGAAAACCCAAACATCATTTTGGTTCTATTTTCTGGGATTCCAAGAACTTTCACACATTTTTTTTCAAAAAAAAACAAAACATAAAAATAAAAATTTCAAAATAAAAAAAGATATTCATTGTGTATCATTGATTTCTTCTGCCAATATAGATTTTTATGGTGATTACTATAATTATTAACCTCTTGAAATCTTTTATGGTGATCCTAAAATGGAAGATACATTAAAGATTCAAATGGAACAAGATGTCATGATGATTCAAAATAATTTCAAAATCCTTGAAAAAGTAAGCAAGTTGGATACATCACTAGATGACAAAGTTGAAGAATATAAAGTCTTATGGATTGAGTGAAAGTAAAGGAAATCTATAGGGAATGCTATTTTTTTATTCCTATATTTCAATAAGAAATTATTTAGTTTGAATAGAAACATGAATATCCACTTCCCTCTCCAACAAATGAGTTCCCAGCTTCCCTTCTTGAAGAAAATGAGTTCGAAACTGAAAATTTTGAGGGAGAAAAAATTAAAGAGCATCATTTTTATTAAAATTTCATTGATTATGAATTGAAAACTAATCTCCATTATAGTGATATTATAGATTATATAGAATTTCCATGTGTTGATAATATAATAAAGGAGCCTTTGGAGCGATACACTTGGGCATATGAGGATAATGGTAAAAAAGAATAAATACCTAAAGAATAATTTGATGAACATGAACATGAAGAGAATTAATTAACATTCTAATATCTCCATATCCAGTGTACACAACTCTTTCAGATGATCTAATTAGGAAGAACCCCTTTATTATTTCCCCTCCGCCACTTGATCTCAAATTCTTTCCTTCGTCACTTCTGAGGGTTGGATCTATTTTTATTTTCTTTAGGGGATCTCACTTTTGAAATTTAATGATTGATATAGAGAGAAATAAAATGTGGTGGTTTCTAAGAAGGAAACCCCATCCACATTTGTATTGGATTTAAATATTTTCAACGACTTGACTAGGGGTAGTAAAAACCTAGCACCCACATGGGGGTTCAAACCATGATCTATTTTCTTTTCCCTTTCGCTTTATTTTTCATTATGTTTCTTATGATTTTAATTTTAAATGATTTCTTGGTTTATTGTTAGTAGCTAGTAACTTAACTCAAGGATTTCACGTCAAAAATAATATCATCTTGGTTCTTTTCTTCCCTTTATTTTTCTTCACTTATTATTATTTTGTTTATCTATAATGAGAGGTGGTGAAATCTATGTGTGGGGTGAGTGTCAAACCAGTTAGTTTTTTTTTGATTGATTTTATTTTTTTTTCATTTTTTAGGATCCTTGAGATGAAATTAATATTCTTATCATTTTTCACACTTGATTTTATTTTGATAAAATTGACTTGATTTTTGAAATAAATCGATTTTAAATGATTTTTATTGTGAAAACATTTTCCTTGAATTTAATTTTCAATCATTTTTATGAGTTTGACCAATTTTTGAAATCCATTACCATGAAAAAATAATAAAATTATTTTCTCAATTCTGTTAGGTATTCTAAACCATTTTGATATATTCTTTCTAATAGTTTCACTTTCTTTAGGGGCTTGGATTTTGTAGGAGAACCGGAATTTTTGACTTTTCTCTTTCAAAGCTCTGGATTTCAGGGAATATTTTTAACATGATTGAGTCACTTCTTTGGATATCCAAAATTTAATTGATACATACCCTTAAATATTTCCTTAGTTATCCCTTATATTCAATGAATTTATTTTTAAGTTTAATCCACATTACAGACCAAAATTTCTATACAAACCCACTATTATTATTTTTTTCATGGATATTTAAAGTTTATGTATGGGATAAGGGACCTTTGTATGACCTATTTAGGATGTGTTTCATTTTTGGGAGGTTTGACCTATATGTAAAAATCATGGGTAGTAGATAATGAAATAATTGGGTATGATTCGTCATTTTATTGTGCATTATTTCTTTGATCTGGTTATCCTTCAAAAAAAAGGAAAAAATAGAAGAAAAAATAAAAAATGAAAAAAATGGGGATTATCATTAATTTTTAATTTTAAATTATTTTATTACTCATGTACCTATCTAAAATAAAATTTTTGATTTTCATTAATTCATTTTATTCATTTTTCATCTCATCCTCTATGAAAAAGTCAAAAAAAAGTTATACCTTTTTGGAGCTTAAAAAAATAAAAAATGGGGGAGAATTTGGATGATATAATTCTTTGTAATCATTGAATGGATCATGTAACATGTCATAAAAATGATTTAGTGTTTTTTTTCACATTTTTAATGGGATTTGAGTGAGGTTTATCCTCTATTTTCACTTGATTATTCATGCATTGTACTTAAGAGTCAAACCTCCTCTTTTCAGCCTTAAATTTTTAATCATTTTCTAACCAATCCACAGGCACAAAATTGACATAAAAAGTACTCATGATTGAATTAATTTGACTACTTTTAATTGTATATAAATGATAATTATTACAAGTATATAGTGATACATGCATTTCCCAAGTATGAGCATAACTCAAGATTTAATTTCTCTTGAGTGAAGAGCCACATAAAATTCAATGTGAGGTAGGTTGTGATTGGGCCATGGATGGATTTATGAGGTTAAAAACATTAAAATGTGATGAGTGAAAATGAAAGAGATGTTTTTTCATATAAGAGACATTATGGAATTATATTTTGGATAAGATCATTGATGTTTTCAAATTTTTCATTATTGTGTGGATTTTGAGTTGAATATATGATGATTTTCCATGAGTGAAATGGTTAAGTGTAGGAAAGTGATGAAGATAACATTTTCACATATTTTATAATTTAATTAAATATCTATAAACCCACCAGAGTTTTATTTTATAGGAAATTGTAACATTTTAAGGTTTTAGAATAATTTTGAGCATAAATGAAAAAAGGATTAATTTTGGATTTTAAATGTTTTATTTGTATTATGCATTTTGGACATAACATTTTCTAAACTGAATGAAATTATGCTATTACTTTTTTTAGGCTTACATACATATTTAATATCATTTCATCTTTCTAGAAACAAACCTCTATCCGACAATTGGATTCCCAAAATTAGCCTACAATCTGGTCCATGAAAATCGTGTAAAAATTTGGACACTTTTAAATATGAGCTCATATCTCAAATTGGGAAGGTCTAGTGACGCTAAAAATTGAAATGGAGCTAGAGACAGAATTATTTAATAACTTTCATGATGGTTTTAACACCCGAATCTTCTGTTTTCAGTTGAAGAGTCCCATGACCATATTAAATGTTCTGCAATAAAAAATCCATAACTCCTCTATCTGTGTGAAAATAAAGATGAAATTTGGAGGGTGGATGTTAGGGATAAAATGAAATAAATTTCATGAAGGATACATTACATGATTATTAAATTTAATGGTCCAAACACACTCATTATTTTAAAAGATGAATTGTGGAGAAACGATGTCTCATTTTTTTTATATAAATTGTCATCTCTTCTCCCTTTTATAAGGATAACCAATTTCTAGAGGGCAAGGTAGAGTTTTCAAATTTTAATTATTTTTTAATTTTGAATATATATTATTTTATCATTATTCTTGATTCACATCATTCTTAAATTTATTTTATTTTATGCATTCTTCCACCATTTCCCTTTACAACTCAAATAAAAATGGAGAACTAACCTCACCGCTTATTCGATGGAGGGAATGACAATTTTATTTGAGTTTTATTTTACTTAATTTCTTATATATTTATTCAATTATAATACTTTATTGGGTGGTTAAATTGATTATAGTGATCAGTTTCCCTGTTTTCTCTATCATCTAAATTCTAATTCTCATTTATCAATCACCCATCTCTTCACTATCTAAGTCCTATATATGGTGGAGTATGGATTGGGTAGTGATGGTCAAATAAGAGGTCTCTTTGTTGATGTTTGAAAGATGATTGTCCCATATGTAGATGTCTCAATATGGAATAATCATAATTAAAACAAGAATGTGAGGTGTGATAGGTCTTGGTAACCTCATTGAGTTGAATATTGAGATCTTATTTTGAACAATGATTTTAGTCCCCATGAACTCCCAAGAACATTTTCCTTTATTGATTCTTCTAAGAAAATTTTGTTTTTCATTTCATATATATATATATATTACCTTATTTATTTCAAATCCCCCCATATATATTATTTTAATATATTTATATTAGTTATATTATAATAGTTACAATAGAAATATTTGTGTGACTTAATCTTGAGTTTGATATTTTTATTGAAATGTTTTGAATTTTAATTGGAAAATTATTTTGGGTGCTCACATGTCCAAGAGTCCAAGTTATAAGTGTCTATGAATTTATAGAAATGAAATTATAAATATATTTTATTAATTTTCAATGATTTAAACACCACTAATGTGATGTTTTATGTAAAATTTCATCATTTTTTGAATTTTGAATTTTTTAGGGATTAATTTTAAAAATTCCCTAATTCAGAAAATTAAAAAAACACCGGTTTGTAGTTTTGGGAATATTTTTTCCTATAATGATCTAATTTTCAAAATATTTTTTTGTAGGAACCCTGTACACATGGGCGTAATATGTTCCAACTGGACCACATTCTTAATCGACCATCTGGAGGCCTAAAAATCATTCAAATTAGAAAATCATTTTTTAGATAAAATTCAATATCCTTCAATAAATGAGGTATAAATCATTCCACATGTGTCCAAATGAGCATATTCTACCTGGAAAAGATATAGGACACAAATATTAATCTCCATGACAAATAAAAAGCTTATATTCTATACTTAAGATGGTATTTGTGCATGATACTAGAAAAAGTTGGAGAGTCACTTTAGATAGAAAATTTTCAACTCTTTAAGTAAATAATAACTTTATCTCCACTAGTACAAATTTTGTGATATTTTAAAGGGATAAATTGGAATTACATTCAAACAAAATTAATTAATACACCTAATCTAGATTCGTTCGGGAATAGGTACCAATGTGAACAACTTTCTAAGAAACAAAATATGGGTAAAAGATTTCCACCCTCCTTTCTCTTTATATTCTCATATCAACATTATTTCATGGGGTTAGAAGGAGGGAGTTGGATTTTATAGAGGATATATTTTGTATACGAGGATTATTACATGAAGTGATCAACCCATTAAGGTATGATTTCCAAGAGGTGGTGGGAAGTGATGTTCCAAAGGCATTCCCCTCTGGAGTTTGTATTCTTCATTTTACACTCTTTGAATTATCATAGAATTTTTTTGCATGATTAAAGGAGTTATCTTTATCTATTGTTTTAATTTTATTATATTTTGTTCTATAATTATTATAAACTAATGATTGTAAAATACGTTTCTTGTTGTTTAAAATTCTTTATATGAGGTCTTCTATTGAGCACAACAAGTTCAACTAGTTTCGATTTCTCTGAGGTCTTTATGCAATCAGATCTCATTCATAAGTTGATAAACACCCATTCTTGAGGTCTTGATATAGTTTCTAGTGAATATAGGTGTATATATTGAGGTCTTGAGTTATACACTTATATAATTTAATTAGAAGTCATTGGAAGACAATGATAAAAGGAGTGTCTAAGGATCAATATTTTTCCACCGCTGCGTTCTTTATCTTGTCCTTTTCAGTTTAGTTTTCTTTTAATTTCTAATATATAATGTAGATTTCTTATCATAATATGGTTTTGTGTCATTTAAAATAGTTTTAATCACTTTAATCCCCACTTTTTGTCTTGTAATTTAATAAAAACAAATTGATAATGTGATAGTTTGAAAGCATAGTCAGCAACCTCCTTGTGAGACAACCCCATGGTCACCACTATGCTACATTTTAAGGGGAAAATTATTGAATGGGGTAAAACAACTAAAAACCCCAGAATCAATTTGGAATCTTTTTCAGTGATACCAAGAGCTATCCGAATTTTTTATTAATAAAATAAAAAAACAAAATATGTAGAATATTAAAAAAAAGAGGTTCATTTTATATCATTGATTTCTTCATCCAACAGGGATTTTTATGGTGATTGCTATAATTTTTGGAATTTTTATCTCTTTGATGGTGATACTAGTAGAAAAGAGACATTAAAGAGTAAAATAGTACAAGATTCCATAATTATTTAAAATAATTTCAAAATCCTTGAAAAAACAAGCAAGTTTGTTGCATCGCTAGCTGCTGAAGTTGAAGAAGTTAAATTTTTATAAATGGGATGAAAATAAAGAAAAGATATGGAGAATGAATTTTTTTCCTCCTATATTTAAAGAATAAATTTGTGAGGTTGATGTAAAACATGAATATCATATTCCCTCTCCAACAAATTAGTTCATAGCTTCCCTACATAAAGAAAAGGAGTCTGAAGTTGAAAATTTTGAGGGAGATAATTTTTTTGGGAATTATTTTTTAAAAAAATTAATTTATTATGAATTAAAAAATTATCCACCTTATGCTGATATTATATATTTAGTACCATTACTAGAGGACCATGATTAAGAATAAGTTCCATTTATTGAGAAGAGAATGGAGGAGCCTATCGAGCTATTCACTGGGGAATATGAGGATGATGGAACCAAAGAATAAATCCCTGAAGAATCATTTAATGAACCTAAAAATTAAGATAATACACGTCATATTATAATATCTTCCCCACTAGTGTACACAAATAATTCTGATAAGCTAAATAATGAGCACCCCATCATTCTTTTTCATCCCCATATTGATCTCAAATTCTTTCCTTCATCTCTTCTAGGGGTTGGCTCTATTTTTATTTTATTTGGGGGATATCGCTTTTGTAATATATTTATAGATGTTTGGAGAAATAAAATGTGGTGGTTTATAAGAAATAAACCACATCTATATTTGGATTGGAATTAAACCACTACAACTGTTTGACTAGGGGTGATAAAAACCTAGCACCTACATGGGGGTTCCAACCATGATCTATCCTATTTTTTCTTTCTATTTCTTTTTCATTATGTTTCTTATGATTTCATTTTTAAAATTATTTCTAGGTTTATTGGATGTATCTAGGATATTAACTCAAGGCTTACATTTCAAAAATAATTTCATGTTGTGTCTTTCATTCCCTTTCTTTTTCTAAAATTATTATTCTTTTGTTGAGATATAATTAGGGGTATTGAAATATAAATTTGGGGGAGTTTCTACTTGGTTAGTTGTTTTTGTGTGCTTTTCTTTTTTTCATTTTTTATTATCCTTGATATGCGATGAGTATTCTTATCATTTTCCAAGCATGAATTTTATTGAAAAAATTGACATGATTTTTGAAAAAAATGGTTTTTAATAAATTGTTGATGTGAAAACTTTTTCCGTGAATTGGATTTTCAAGAATTTTTTTGAATTTTCCAATTTTTAAATCCATGCCCATGAAATAATTACTAAAAATATTTTCCCTATACTTTAACGTATTCTGAACCACATTGATATATTCATTATAATACCCACACTTTCTTAATAGGCTTGGATTTTGTGTGAGAACCTGAATTTGTGACTTTTCTCTTTCAATTCTTTGGATTTCATTGAATGTTTTTGACATGATTGAGACACTTATTTGGCTAGAAAAATTTTACCTAAGACTAACCCTCACATATATACTTCATTATCCCTTATATTATATGAATATTTTCATACGTTTGAGGCACATTACTAGATGATTTTCCTTACCTACCAACTCTCTAAGAATTTTCTCATGGATATTTCAAGTTTGAGTATGGGGGAAGGGCCTTTCATATGAGTTATTTAGGATGTGTTTCATTTTTTTGGTGGTTTTAGGTGTGTGTAAAGATATTGTACTATGTATAATAAAATAACTGGGCTTGATTCATCATTTCATTGTGCATTATTTCTTTCATCTGATTATCATTAAAAACAATGAAAATAAATAGAAAATTAAAAAAATAGAGATGAGTTTGAATTTTTCACTGTATATCATTTTATAAATCATTTACCTCTATAAAATAATGTTTATTATTTTCATTCATCCATTTTATTTAATTTTCATCGCATCCTCCATGAAAAATTATCAACAAAAGAGAATAAATTTGTAGCTTTTTAGAACATTAAAAAAAGAAAAAAGGGGGAGATTTTTGAAGATATCATTATTTATAATAATTTATTAGATGATGTACCATGTCATAAAAAAGTGTTTCTAGTTTTATTTTACATTTACAAGGGATTTTTAGTGAGATTCATCCCGTGTTTTCACTTGATTATTCATGCATTGTACTTATGATTCAATCCTCATTTTTTTGATAATAAAATTTTCAATCATTTACCACCAACCCCCAAACATAGAATTCACCTGGAAAATTCCTCATGATTGAATTAATTTTCATGTTTCATGTTATATAGAAATTATAATTGTCACAATCCGATTATAATACATAAATTTTCCAAGTATGAGCATAAATCTTGATTTAATTTCTCTTGAGTGAAGAGAAACATAAAATTCAATGTGAGGTAGTTTGTGATTAGTACATGGATTCATTTATGATGATAAAAAAAATTTAATGTGAGGAATGAAAATGAAAGAGAATTTTTTTCATATAAGAGACATGATGGAATCATATTTTGGATAATATCATTGATTTTTTCTCATTTTTTATTGTTGTGTGGATTTAGATTTGAATATAGGATGATTTATCAGGAGTGTAATGGATATGTGTGGGGGAGTGATGAAGCTAATATTTTCCCGTAATTTATAAAATAATTTAATGTTTATAAACCCACTATAGTGTTATTTTTTTGGTAAATTGTCACATTTTTAGGTTTTAAAAGAATTTTGAGTTAAATGAAAAAATGAGTTAATTTTGGATTTTAAATGTTTTAATAGATTTTATATATTTTGTCCAAAACCTTTTATATAATTAATTAATTTTTATAATGAATTTTTTTAGGCTTCCATACATATTGGGCCTCATTTCATCCTTCTAGAGGCAAAGATCAATCCAAAAATTAGAGGCCCAAAATCAACTCACAATTTATGCCTTGAAAATTGTGTATGGATCTAGAATATTTTGAAGATAATATTATATCTCGAATTTGGCTGATAAAATGAGGCTAAAAATAAACATTAAGTTATAGAAGGAATTAATTAAGATCTTTTATGAGGTGGAAAGTTCTTGAATTGGGTGTTTTTAGTCTGGTTTTCTTCAGACTTCTAATATCTAATGTAGACTTCTTATAATCATCTCGTTTTTTATTTTTGAACATATTTTAAATAATTTTATTCCACACTTTTAGTATGAACATTTATCAAAAACAAATTGAAAAATTGACAGTTTGACAGCTTAGTATGTAACCTCCTCATGAGAAAACCCTATGGTCACCACTGTGCTACATCTTAAGGGGAAAAGTAATGACTGAGGTAATGAAACTGAAAACCCTAGAATTAATTTTCACTATTTTTTGGGATTCTAAGAGCTTACACATATTTTTTTTTCAAAATAAACCAAAAAAATTCAAAAAATTAAAAATCTAAAAAAGTGGTTCATTACATATCATTGATTTCTCTACCAAATATTTGTTTTTATGGGGATTACTATAATTATTGGATTGTTTATAACTTTTATGGTGATCCTATCAGGGATGATACATTGATGATTTAAATGGAATAAGATTCCATGATGATTCAAAATAATTTCAAAATCCTTTAAAAAGAAAGTAAGTTGGTTACATCACTGGCTGTCAAAGTTGAAGAAGTTTAAGTCTTATGGATGGAATGAAAACAATGACAAGATATGGAGAATAAATTTTTTGTTTCAAATAAATTTACTAAATAAAATTTTGAGTTTTAATAGACTTATGAAGATCCATTTCCCTCTCTAGAAAATTATTTCACAGCTACCCTTCTTGAAGAAAAAGTTTCTGAAGCTAAAAATTTTGAGGGAGATAAAATTTTGGGTGTTATTTTTATAAAAAATTCATTGATTATGTATTAAAACTAACATACCTTTTTTTGATACTATAGATTCAGTACCATTACTATAGAACCATGATGGCGAATAAGTTCCATGTGTTGAGATGAAAATAGAGGAGCATGTCGAGCTGTACACTTGGGCATATGAGTATGATGGAACAAAAGAAAAAATCCCTAAAGTATCATTTGAAGAATATGAAATTGAATACAATAGACTTTCTATTATACTATCTCCACCACTAGTATACACAACTCCACCATATGAGCTAAATATGTAGCACCCCTTCATTCTTTTCCCTCGACCTATTGACTTCAAATTCATTCCTTCATCTCTTATGTGGGATGGGTCTATTTTTTTCTTGGGGGCCCTCACTTCTAGAATCTACTGATGGATTTCAGGAGAAAAAAAATGTGGTGGTTTCCAAGAAATAAACCCCATATACGTTTTTATTGTGGTTAAACCACTGCAACTTCTTGACTAGGGGTAGTAAAAATCAACCAAACCCATGAGGGTTCAAACCATGATCTATCCTGTTTTCCCTTTCCCTTTATTTTTCATTATTTTTCTTATGATTTTATTTTTTTAATGATTTATAGGTTTATAGGCATTATTTAGGATCATAACATAAGGCTTCCACATAAAACATAATGTCAAGTTGTGTCTTTCCTTCCCTATATTTGTCTTCCCTTACTATTACTTTGTTGAGGTACAATGAGGGGTAGTGAAATCTATGTGTGGGGGCAGTGTAAACTTGGTTAGTTGTTTTCATGTGATTTTATTTTTGTTTTTAATTTTTTAGGATCCTTGAGAAGAAATGAATATTCTTATTATTTTTCACACTTGAATTTATTTTGTGAGAATTGACATGATTTTTTAAAATATAGATTTTAAATTATTGTTGATGTGAATTTTTTTTTCCTTCAATTGGATTTTCATGAATTTTTATGAGTTTGACCCATTTTTGATGTCCATTCCCATGAAACACTAACTAAAAATATTTTTCCAATACTATGATGTATTCTTAATCACTTTGACATATTTATTATAATACACACAATTTCTTGAGAGGCTTTGGTTTTTTGTGAGAACTAGAATTTGGGACTTTTCTCTTTCAAAGCTTTGGATTTCAGGGAATATTTTTAACATGATTAAGACACTTATTTATCTAGCCATGTTTTACCTCATACCTAAATTTACATATATCCTTCATCAGTCCCTATATTCCATGAATTTATGTATAGGTTTAACCCACATTACAGACCAATTTTTCCTTACCTACCCACACTCTTATCATTTTTTCAAGGATATTTCAAGTCTGATTATGGGGGAAGGGCCTTTCATGTGAGTTATTTGGGATTTGTTTCATTTTTTGGTGGTTTTAGGTTTGTTTAAACATATTTGTAAATTTATAACGAAATAATTTGGTTTGATTCATCATTTAATTGTGCATTATTTCTTTCATTTTGTTTTCCATTAAAAAAAGAAAACAAAAAATTAAAAAAAATAAATATGAGGTTGAATTTTTCATTTTACTTTCTTTTATGAATCATGTACCGCTCTAAAATAATGTTCATGATTTTAATTCCTTCATTTTATTAAATTTTCATCTTGTACTCTTAGAAAAAAAATCAAAAAATAAAAGGAAATAATGTTGTGTATTTCTGGAGAATTAAAAAAAGAAAAAGGGGGAGAATTTGGATTATATCATTATTTGTAATCATTGATTAGATCATAAAACAATTCATAAAAAAGGGGTTCATGTTTCGTTTGCAATTTTCAAGGATACTTTAGTGAGTTTCATCCAATATTTTCACCTTATTTTTCATGCATCATACTTAAGACTTAAACATCATATTTTTGGATTTAAATTTTTTAATCATTTTCCCACTAACCCATATCCATATAATTCACCTGAAAAAAATACTCATGATTGAATTAATTTTCATGTATCACTATTTATAGAAATGATAATTTTCACAAGCCTATGGTGATACATTCATTTTCCATGTATGAGCATAACTCCTGATTTAATTTATCTTGAGTGAAGATCGACATAAAATTCAATGTCAGGTAGGTTGTGATTAGGATATGGATGGATTTATGAGGTTGAAAAAAATTTATTTTGAGGGATTAAAATGAAATTTATTTGTTTTTCAAATAAGATACATGATGGAATTTTATTTTCGATAATATCATTAATGGTTTCTCATTTTTATTATTGTGTGGATTTTTATTTGAATATATCATAATTACATAAGAATGTAATGGTTATGTGTAGAGAAGTGATGAAGATAACATTTTCAAATATTTTATACAATAATTAAATGTTTTTAAACCCACCATAGTGTTATGTTTTTGGAAATTTTCACATTTTTATGTTTTAGAATAATTCTGAGATTAAATAAAAAAATTAAATAATTTGGGATTTTAAATGTTTTATTTTTATTTAGTATTTTGGCCATAAATTTTTCTACAGTGAATAAAATTATGAAATAAATTTATTTGAGTCTTTCATACATATTGGGTCTCATTTTTTCCATATAGATGCAAATATCAATTCAAAAATTAGAGGCCCAAAATCAGCTTACAATCTAGGCCTCAAAAACTGTGTACAGATCTAGAATCTCTTAAATATGAGATTATATCTCGAATTGGGTTGGTCCAATGAATCTAAAACAGACATGTAGATAGAGAATAAATTAATTAATAATATTCAACAAGGGTAAAATTCCTTATTCTTATTTTTTTAGGGTTATTATGGCATGATAATTTGATGCTTTTGAATACGAAGAGTCACGTGGAAAGATTAAATGTTCCACACTAAAAAATATATCTCTCATTAATCTCTAGTCCAATCAAGATAAAATTTGGATAGAAGGAGTGGTAGATAAAATGTAACAACTTTAATTAATGAAACATTCCAATATTAGGAAATTTAATAGTTTATCCACATGCCTAATTGTGGATATCTAATTATGGAATGAAATTGTCTCACTTTTTTCCTAGAAATTTTTATGCCTTCTCCATTTTACAAAAATAGATAATTTCTAGGAGTCAAGGTGGATACTTGATTTTGTAATAGTTATTTTTATTATTAATATATATTAGTTTAGCAGTCTTCTTCATTCACCACCTTGTTCTATTAATTTTATTTTATGTGTTCTCCCACGGTTTTCCCTTCTCATCTCTAATACAAATAGAGAACTAACCTCAATGCTTGTTTGAGGGAGGGAATGATGATTTTATTTAGTTGTATTATGATTATTTCTTATAAATTTATTCAATTTAGGGAGTTTTGGAGATTTTTAAATTGATTATAGTGAGTGGTCACCCTATTTTCTCTATCATCTATTTTTTTCTCGTTTATCAATCACCATTCCCTTCACTATCTAAGTTATGCATTTAGTGGAGTATATTTTGGATAGTGATGTTCGGAGAAGACTTATCCTAGATGAAATTTAGATGTGGATTTCCCCATATGTAGAGGACTTGGTAAGAGTTAATCAAAATCCAAAGTTGAAGGTTAGGGGTGATAGATCTTGATCACCTCATTGAGTTGAATATTGATATCTAATTTTGAACAATGATTTCAATCCCATGAACTCCCAAGAACATTTTCCTTAATTCATTATTCTAACAACATTGTATTTTTCATTACATTTATATATATATATATATATATTATATTTCATATATTAAGAATTTAAATTATCCCTATATAAATTATTTAAATAGTTTTATATTAGTTAGACTATAATAGTGACAATATAAAAATATGTGTGACTTTATTTTGAGTTTGATATCTTCATTGACATGTTTTAAATTTTCATTGGAAATTTATTTTGAGTGATCGCTTTTCTGGGAGTCCAAGTTCTAGGTGTGGGAGAATTTATAGATATAAAATTATAAATATATTTTATTTAAATTTAAATGATTTAAAACCCACCAATTTGACACTTTATGTGAAATTACATCATTTATGGAATTTTTATGTGTTTTAAGCTTAATTATAAAAATACCCTAATTCTGTAATTTTAGCATCTTTCACTATTTTATTGTTTTGGTCAAATCATTTTCTATAATGATCCAATTTTCAAAAAAAAATTAGGAACCCTTTGCTCATGGGATGAATATGTTCCAACTGGACCATGTTCGGAATCAGCCATCTGTAGGCCCAAAAAATCATTCAAATTGAAAAATTATTTTTCAAATTGAATTGAATATACATCAATAAATGAGGCATAAATCATCCCATATGTGTCCAAATGATATTAATTTAACTAAAAAATAGATAAGTCATGAAGAAGATTCTCCAAGATAAATACCATGCTTAAATTCGGTCCTTAAAATGGTATTTTTGCATGTGAAACTAGAGGAAGTTGAAGAGTCACATCGGACAGTAGAAGTTCAACTCAGTAATTACATAATAAAATTTACTCCACCTATTCTAATAATCTAATATTTTTTATTGAAAAAGTTAACTCATGTAAAAACCACATTTATAAAGACAAGTAATCCAAATTTAGTTGGTAATAGGTCCTAATTTTAACAATCTCTTTGGGAAATAGAATCTATTAAGAAGATTTCCAGCCTTCTTTCTCTTTATATTCTCATCACAATATCATTTCAAGGGGTTTGAATAAGGGATTGGAATATTATGGAGGAGATATTATATATAATAAGATTATTCCATGAAGTGGTCAATACATGAAGGTCTAATCTCCAATCAGTGGTGGGAAGCGAAGATCCAAAGGAATTCCCCTTTTTGAGTTTGTGTTGTTCATTGTAAACTATTTTAAATTATCTTGGACTTTTTTCATGATTGAAGGAGGTATCTTGCTATCTTATATGAATATTATTCTATTTTTTCTATAATTTTTACCAACTTATGATTTTCAAATATTTGTCTTGTGGTCTAAACTTCTTTGGGAGAGGTCTCTGCATTGAGCACAACAAGTTCAACTATTTTTGATTTCTTGGAGGGCTTTGAGAAATAAAATTGCATTCATAAGTGGAGGAACACCCATATTTGAGGTATAAATATGGTTTTACGTCAATATATGTGTATATATTGAGGTATTCAGTTGTACATAAGATAATTTAATTGGAATACATTGGTAGACAATGATAAAGGAAGTTTCTGAGGATCAATGTTTTTCCAATGCTTCCTTCTTTAGATTATCCTTTTCAGTCTAGTTTTCTTTTGATTTCTAATATCTAACATATATTTCTTATCATAATCCGGCTTTTATTCATTTAACAATGTTTTTCTCATTTTAATCCCCACTTTTAGTTCTGACATTTAACAAAAACATATTGACCAAGTGACGGTTTGACAGCTTAGTCTGCAACCTCCTCGTGAGACAAACCCATGGTCACCATTATGCTACATTTTAAAGGGGAAATTTTGACTAGGGAAACACCACTGAAAATACCAGCATCAATTTTTCACCTTTTCCAAGTATCCCAAGAGATTTCACACATTGTTTTTAAAAAAACCAAAAAAGAATTCAAAAAATTCAAAATCTAAAAAATAACTTCATTTGATATCATTTATTTTCTTCAACCAATATTGATTTTTATATTGATTACTATTATTATTTACATATTTATAAATTTTATGGTGATCCCTGTAGGGAATAGATATTGAAGATGCAAATGGAACACGATCTCATGATGATTTAAAATAATTTCAAAATCATTAAAAAAGGAAGCAAGTTGGTTTCATCATTGGTATCCAAAGTTGAAGAAATTAATGTCTTATGGATGGAATGAAAACAATGAAATTATATGGAGAATTAAATTATTGTTCTCCCTAAGTTTCATGAATAAATTGGTGAGTTGAAGAAAAACATGAAGATCCACTTCCCTCTCCAACAAATGAGTTCCCGGTTTCCCTTCTTGAAGAAAGAGTCTGAAGTACAAAATTTTGAGAGAGATAAAGTTTCTGAGCATTATTTTTATAAAAATTTCATTTATTGTGAATTTAAAAATAATCTCCCATGTGATTTTATTATAGATTTAGTAACATTACTTTTGTAATAGGATGAATAATAAGTTCTATGTGTTGAGAAGTAAATGGAGGAGCCTGACGAGCTGTACACTAAGGCATATGCAGATGATGAATTAAAAGAATAAATCCCTAAATAATCATTTTATAAACACAAAAATTAAGAGATTATGCATCCTATTCTACTTATCTCCACCACTATTGAACAAAAAATCACCAGATGAACAAAACGGGGAGCACCCCTTCATTCTTTTCCCTCCCTCTCTTGATCTCAAATTCTTTCTTTCATCACTTCTAGGAGTTGGGTATATTTTTATTCTCTTTCAAGGATATCAATTTTTGAATAAACTTATGGATGTTAAGAGAAATAAAATGTGGTGTTTTCCCATTAAGAAACCACATCCACCTTCAGATTAGGGTTAAACTACTGCAACTTCTTGACTAGGGATAGTAAAAATATAGCACCTACAAGGGGGTTTAAATCATGATCTATCATATTTTCCATTTATCATTATTTATCATTATGTTTCTTATAATTTTAATATTTTAATTATTTATAAGTTTAGTGGAAGTATCTAGGAACTTAACTCAAGAATTCCACTTCAAAAATAATGTCAGGTTGTGTCTTTTCTTCCCTTTATTTTCCTTCCCATATTATTCTTTTGTTAAGATACAATAAGGGGAAGTAAAATATATGTATTGCGGGAGTGTCAACATAATTATTATTATTTTTGATTTTTTTTCATTTTTTAGGATCATTGAGAAGAAATTAGTATCCATAAAATTTTCACACTTGAATTTATTTTGAAAAAATTAACATGATTTTGGAAAAAAATGGATTTTAAATGACTGTTAATGTGAAAAGAAAATTTGAATTATATTTTAAATCATTTTTATGAGTTTTAAAAAAATTGAAATCCATTCCCATGAAACACTAACTAAAAATATTTTCCCAGTTCTGTGAGTTATTCTGAACCACTTTTTAATATTCTTTCTAATAACCACACTTTCTTGAGAGGCTTGGATTTTGTGTGATAACTAAAATTTGTGAATTTTCTCTTTCAAAGCATTAGATTTCATGGAATGTTTTAACATTATTATAGAACTTATTTGCATAGAAACATTTTACCTGATACCTACCCTTACATCTATCCTTCTTTATCCCTTATATTCTATTAATTTACTTATAGGTTTAATCCACAATACATGAAAATTTTTCCTTACCTACCCATACTCGTAGTATTTTTTCATAGATATGTCAAGTTTGAGTGTGGGGGAAGGGACTTTCATATGATTTATTTGGTTTTTTGTAATTTAGGAGTAGTTTGAGGTGTGTGTCAAAATAATGATTAATGGAGAATGAAATAATTGGACTTTATTCATTATTCCGTTGTGCATTATTTCTTTTATCTGATTCTCCTTCAAAAAAAAAAGAAAAATAAAATTAAAATGAAAGAAATGGAAATGCACTTGAATTTTTAATTTTACATTATTTTAGGAATCATTTAAATCTCTAAAACAATGGTAATTATTTTTATTCATTCATTGTTTTCAACTTTAATCTCATCCTCTATGAAATAAAAATAAAAAATTAAATAAAATATAGTTTTTCCTTTATCGAGGTTTAAAAAAATAAGGGGGAGAATTTGGATTATATCATTCTTTGTAATAATTGATTGGCTCATGTACCATGTAATAAAAAGGGGTATGGTTTTGTGTTTAACATTTTCAAGGGGATTTTAGTGAGGTTAATCCTATGTTTTCATTTGGGTATTAATGTGTTGTACTTAAGAGTCAAACCTCAAATTTCCAACCTTAAATTTTTCAATAATTTTACCACTAACCCACATCCAAAGAATTCACCTGTAAAATTAATCATGATTGAATTCATTTTTATATTTCACGTTGTAGATAAATGATAATTGTCACAAACCTATGGTGATAGTTTCATTGTCCAAGTACGAACATAACAGCAGATTTAATTTCTCTTGAGTGAAAAGAGACATAAAATTCAATGTGAGGTGGGTTTTGAATGGGCCATGGATGGATTTATGAGGCTGAAAAAATTTAAATTTGAGTAATTAAAAAAGAAAATTTTTTCATATAAGACACATGAAATAATTCCATTTGGGATAAAGTCATTGATTTTTTCTTATTTTTGATTATTGTGTAGATTTTGATTTAAATATATGATGATTTCTCATGAGTGAAATGGTAATGTGTGGGTGAGTGATTAAGCTAAAAAATTTACAAATTCTATAATTAAATGTTTATAAACCCACAAAAAAGTTATTTTATGGCCTTTTTTTACATTTTAGTCTTTAGAATAACTTTTAGTTTAAATGAAAAAATGGCTTAATTTTGGATTTTAAACATTTTATTTTTATTTTTCATTTTAACCATAAATTTTTCTAAACATAATTAAATTGTGAATTTTTATTTTTTTCTAGGATTACATACATATTTTTCCTTATTTCATCATTTGGGATCAATCCAACAATTGGAGGCCCAAAATCATATCACAATCTAGGCCTCAAAAACTATGTAAAGATTTGGACTCTTTTAAATATGAGCTTATATCTAAAATAGGGATATTACAATTAAGTAAAATATAGACATGGATATGGTTAAGGAATTAATGAATAACTTTTATGCATGGTTTAATACCTGAATTTGTTGTTTTCAGGGTTATTATGGCATGGGAAGTTGACGCTTTGATTACAAAGAGTCACGTGACTAGATTAAATGAGCCACACTAAAACAACCATAACCCCTTCATATATGTTCCAATAAAAATTAAATATGGATGGTGGATGCGAGAGATAAAATGAAACAACTTTCATGAAGTAAAATTTCCAATACAAGGCCATGTATTTGGAAATCCATGCATATTCTTTCTGATGTCAAACTGTGGTGTGAAAATGTCCCACTTTTTCCCTATAAATTGCCAAATATTCTCACTTTAATAAGGATATCCAATTTATATTGGGAAATGTGGATTTTTTATGTTTTAATAGTTATTTTTATTTTGAATATATATTATTTTAGCATTCTTATTCATTCACCTCCTTCTTCTATTTCTTTTATTTTATGTGTTTCCCACCGATTTCCCTTCCCAACTCTAAAAAAAATTGATAACTAACCTCAGCCCTGGTTCAAGAGAGGAAATGGAGATTTTATTGAGTTTTATTATGTTTCATTTCTTATCACTTTATTGAATTCTTGGATTTTTGGTGATGGTTTAATTTAATACAAAGAGCGGTCGCCCTATTTTCTCTATAATCTAAATTATGCTTCTCATTTATCAATAATCCTTTCATTTCCAATGTACATCATGAATACGGTGTATTATGACTTGGGTAGTGATGGTCAGAGAAGAGGTATCCTAGATTATGTTCGTAAGAGGATTTCACCGTATAAAAAGGTCTCCATGTGGGGTAATCACAATTAAAAAAAGAAGGTAAAGTGTGATAGGTCATGATCGCCACATTGAGTTGAATATTATGATCTTTTTTTTAATAATGATTTTAGTCATATTTTCTTCAGATTTCTAATATCTAACATGGCTCTATCATCATAATCTAGTTTTGTATCATTTAAAATAGTTTAACTCATTTTAGTCCCCATTTTTTGTTTTGACATTTAATAAAAACAAATTGATAAAGTGACAGTTTGAAATCTTAGTCAGCAACCTCCTCATGAGATAACCCCATGGTCACCACTATGATACATTTTAAAGAGAAAATTATTGACTAGGGTAACATTATTGAAAAACCTAGCATAAATTTGGTGTGTTTTACAATGAGTACAGGATCTTTCACACATTGGTTTTCAAAAAAATCAAAAAAAAAAGTGAAAATTTTAAAAAAAGTGCTTCATTGCATATCAATTATTTTTTCATCCATTGTAGATTTTTAATGTGATTAATATAATTATTGGCATTTTGATAACTTTTATGTCACACCTATTAGGTAAGACACATTGAAGATGAAAATGGAACAATATGTTGTGATGATTTAAAATAATTTCAAAATCCTTGAATAAGAAGGAAAGTTGGTTTCATCATTGGTCGCCGAATTTAAAGAAGTTAAAGTATTACGGACGAAAAAAACTATGAAGAATAAATTTTTTGTTCCTAACACATTTCAAGAATAAATTTTTGATGTTGATAAAAACCTGATGATCCACTTCCCTCTCTAAAAAATGAGTTCCCAGCTATCCTTCTGGAAGAAAAAGATTCTGAAGCTGAAAATTTTGAGGGAGATAAAAAATCGGATCATTATATTTATAAAATTTTCATTGATTCTAAATTAAAAAATAATATCCCTTTTTATGATATTTTACATTTAGTTCCATTACTATAGGACTAGGATTGAGAATAATTTCCATGTATTGAGAAGAGAATGGAGGAGTCTATCAAGCTGTTCACTAGGGCTTATGAGGATGATGATACAAAAGAAGAAACACCTAAAGAATAATTTGAAGAACCTAAACCTAAAGATAATATACTTTCTATTATACTATCTCAATCACTAGTTTATACAATTATTCTATATGAGATAAATAGGGAGCACCTATTTATTCTTTTCCCTCCCCCTTTTGATCTCAAATTCATTCCTTCATCTCTTCTGTGGGTTGGGACTATATATAATTTCATTGGGGGTCCTAAATTATAGAATATGCTTATTTATGTCAACAGAAATAAAATTTGGTAGTTTTTAAGCAACAAAACTCATCCATCATTGTATTGGGGTTAAACCGCTGTAACTACTTGACTAGGGGCAGTAAAAACCTAGCACCCGCATGGGGATTAAATCCATGATATATCCTATCTTCCCTTTCTCTTTATTTTTCATTATGTTTATTTTTATTTTTATTTTTTTAATTACTTCTAGGTTTAGTGGAAGTATCTTGGAGCTTAGATCAAGGATTACACTTCAAAAATAATGTCATATTGTGTGTTTTCTTCCATATATTTTTTCCATTATTATTCTTTTTTTGAGATACAATGGGAGGTAGTGAAATCTAAGTGTAGGGGGAGTGTCAACCTAGCAAGTTTTTTATGTGATTTTATTTTTTTATATTTTTTAGGATCATTAAGATGAAATGAATATTATTATCATTTTTAATATATGAATTAATTTTGAAAAAATTGGAATGATTTTTGAAAAAAATGATTTTAAATGATTATTAATGTGAAAATTTTTTCCTTGAATTGGATTACTGTAATTTTTATGAGTTTGAGAAATTTTTGAAATCCATTACCATGAAACAATGACTAAAAATATTTTCCCATTCCTATGATGTATTCTGAACCACTTTGACATACTCTTTTTAATACCCACACATTCTTGAGAGGCTTTGATTTTGTGTGAGAACCAGGATTTGTGACTTTTCTCTTTCAAAGATTTGTATTTCATGAATTTTTTTAACATGATTTAGAAATATATTTGGAAATCCAGATTTTAATTAAGAAATACCCTTAAATCTATCCTTCATTATACTTTAGATTCCATGAATTTTCTTATAGGTTTAAGCCACATTTCAAGCCAATTTTTCCTTACCTAATGACATTATTAGTATTTTTGCCCCGATATTTCAAGTTTGAGTATTGGGGAAGGGAATTTCATATGATTTATTTGGGATGTGTTTTATTTATTGGTTGTTTGAGGTGTTTTTAAACATATTTCTCAATAGAGAATGAAATAATTGGTCTTGAGTCATCATTTTATTGTACATTATTTCTTTCATCTAGTTCTCCTTCAAAAAAACCAAAAAAATAGAAAATAAAAAAAATAGAGATGAGCTTGAATTTTTCACTATAATTTATTTAATAAATCATATACCTCTCTAAATTAATGTTTTTTATTTTAATTCATTCATTGTATTCAATTTTCGTCCTATCCTTCCTAAAAAAATCAAAAATCAAAAAAGAAAAAGAAAATAAAGTTGTTTCTTTCTGTAGATTAAAAAAAGAAAGGGTGGAGAATTTGGATGATATCATTCTTTGTAATCATTGATTGGATCATGTCCCATGTCATAAAAAAATGTTTCTTTTTGTGTTTTAAATTTTTGAAGGGGATTGGAGTGACGTTTATCCCGTGTTTTAACTTGATTATTCATGCATTGTACTTAAGAGTCAAACCTCCTATTTTTTACCTTAAAATCTTCAATAATTTTTCCACCAACCCATATCTATAGAATTAACCTAGAAAATTCTTTGATATTGAATTAATTGTCATGTTTCATTCTGTAGAGAAATGATAATTTTCACAAGACTATGGTGATATATGCATTTTCCAAGTATGAGCATAACTAAAGATTTAATTTCTCTTGAGTGAAGAGTGACAAAAAATTCAATGTGAGGTAGGTTTTGATTGAGAAATGGATGTATTTATGAGGTTGAACAAATTTAAATGTGATTAATGAAAACTAAATGGAATTGTTTTTCATATAAGGTACATTATGGAATTCTATTTCGGATATGATCATTGATGTTTTCTCATTTTTTTATTGTTTTGTGGATTTTGATTTGAATATATGATGATTCCCCAGGAGTGAAATGGTTAAGTGTGTGTGAGTGTTGAATCTATAATTTTCACATATTTTATACCATAAATAAATTTTAATAAACCCACCACAGTTTCATTTTATGGGAAATTGTCACATTTTTAGGTTTTAGAAGAATTTTCAGCTTAAATGAAAAAATGGATTAATTTTGGATTTTAAATGTTTTATTTTTATTAATTATTTCATCCATAGACGTTTTTACACTGAATGAAATTATTAAATTACTTTTTTAGGCTTATATACATATTTTTTTTCATTTCATCCTTCCAGAGACAATGCTCAATCCAACAATTAGGGGCCCAAAATTAGTTCATAATATGGTCCTTGAAAACTGTGTATCGATCTATATTCTTTCAAATATGAGATTATATATATAATATTTCTGGTATAATGAATCTAAAAATTTACATGGACCTAAATAAGGTATTATATAATAACTTTGATGAAGTTTCAAGTGCCCAAATTCTCATTTTTCAAGGTTATTATTTCATGGGAAGTTGATTCTTTAGAATACAAAGAGTCAAATGGACAAATTAAATGTTCCTCACTAAAATATCAATAAATCCTTCATCTATAGACCAATAAAATTATAATTTGGATGATGGAAGTGGGAGTTAAAATGTAACAACTTTAATGAAATACACATTCCCTAATTTTTCCATCATTTGGACAACCATGTACAAACTTTTTTAGGTCAAATTGTATAGGGAAAATTACTCAATTTTTTCCTATAAATTATCATCTATTCTTTCTTTTACAAGGATAAACAATTTTTAGGGGTAAGGGGGATTTTTGATGTTGTAATAGTTCTTATTTTGAATATATATTATATTATCATTATTATTCATTAACCTCCTTTTTCCATTTATTTTATTTCATGTTTTCTCACACTATTTTCCCTTATCACCTCTAAAAAATGGAGAACTAACCTTGATGCTTATTCAAGGGAGATAATGGTGACTTTATTGAGTTTTATTATGCTTAATTTCTTATCTCTTTATTAAATTATGATAGTTTCTTCTATGGTTAAATAGATAATGGTTAGTGGTTTCCCTGTTTTCTCTATCATCTAAATTCTGGTTCTCATTTATCAACCATCATTCCTTTCACTATCTATATCATGCATATGGTGGAGTATGACTTGGGTAGTGATGGTTGACTATGAGGTATCCTAGTATATGTTCAAAATAGAATTTACCCTTATGAGGAGGTCTCAGTAAGGGGTAATCACGATTAAAATGAAAAGGTGAGGTGTGATAGGTCTTGATCACCTCATTGAGTTGAATATTAAGATATTTTTTGGAACAATGATTTCAATCCCTATGAACTACTAATAACATTTTAATTCATTCATAATTATTACAATGTTATGTTTTTATTTCATTTTTACATATATATATATATATTATTTTCTGTTTTATGCATTTCAAATCCCCCCATCTATATTAGTTTAATAGTTTTATATTAGTTAGATTATAATAGTGACAATAGAAAAATATGTGTGTGGAAGTGACCTCCTTGAGAGATAGAGCTTGGATGTGCACACTACATTTCATACATAGGTAAATAAAGTATTTACTAGGGTAAAACAACTAAAATTTCAAGATTCATATCCATGATAGAGCTCATGTGTTGATGAATATAAGATTTAACCAAGGAGTTGGGTCAATCATCCTTTACTGGGATGTGTTTATTATCATTATAGAAGTATCTTGAACTATTTAATCCACGTCTATGAAGATTCATTCACTGGATTTTTTATTCTCCTTATGAAGTTTCATTGAGTAAGAAAACAGTTATACTTTTTTCGACCCCATGGAAATGGTTGTGTGTTTTTGTTTAAGTTCTCAACACCTGCATGAAGAAATGTTCCAATTCTTTGACAAACCAAAATGATGGGTTTTTGTGCATTGTTTTCTTAAGATGAACCTGGGTTCAATGATTTTTTTTGTTAAGATACAAATCATGTATTCAAGGATAATCAAGTTTGTGGAAATTATAATTAAAATTGTAAAATAACTAAGGATGATCTTAATAGACTACCATGATTACTGACGATGAATGTGAAAAAGTAGATTGAACATGGTTTCATATTCTAGGGTGAGTTTGGGATCAAATGTTTCTTTATAAACTTTTTTGAATCATTACATGAGTATGTGGTTGTGTCATGTGGAAATTTTAATTTTTGGAAATAGAGCATATGAGGTCAATGGTGTTTTTGTTGTCAAATATTATGTAAGGTGAATTATGAATCTTTTGGGAGGATTAAGAGATGTGTTTACATGATGGTGAAGTTGATTGTGGGATTAGTATTGTTGAAACCTTAAATATTTTTTTGGAAATATTTAAGAGTGCATCCATATTGAATTCTTGAATAGGTATATTTTACTTGGATCTATTTTGGTTCACATGTAACACCCGAGACTTTTATGTTATATAAATCATCAAAGGAATATTTTTCTACACAACACTTGCTTGGATTGCTTTACACGCAATCGCGACCTTCCTTGATAGCTTGCGTTGTACGCAACACCGAGTTTCACTAAACGGCGATATGCTATTAAAATATTATTTAAAATAGCCGTTATGAATAGTAATAACCACTTTTTGAAATTTTATCTTTCAAAATGGACTTCATTCTTGGATTCGGAATACCGAAATTAGCCTAGGGTGAAATTTTGGTATTTTTCTGAAAACTTTCAATTTTTGATGAATAGTGAAACCACTAAGTGGTAGGTTAAAAACTGAATTTTGCATAAAACTTAATTTTACCGCTTCTATGAATGGAATTTCGAAAATCCGACAGACACGGTTGATATCAGTAAGTAAAATGTGGTTCAATGAGATAAAAATAATTTTTTGGTGAATAGTAACTTTTTACTTTTTTTACCGCGGTTAATAGTAAATAGGGTAACTAAGGGTAAATATGATATTACTATTACCCTAACACATGTACTAATTCTATTAGATAAGTGTAATTCGACCAAAAACAACCTTATGAATATAATATGACCATTTAGGTCCACTTGGATTAGATTATGACATTTAATATTATTTTATTTAATGAATAGTTAAAATAGTTAAAATCAATGTTTAATAACTAAAACATTTTTAATATGGGTTTATACATAAGATAAATTCGATTATAAATATTCATTAGAAATCTAAAAAGATTTCCTACATAATGATATTTTATTTATAATTTTTAGACTTTAAATAAATTAATTTATTTATGATACAACGATGATGCAGTAATTACCCTTTTAAGGAAATGTTAACATAATTGATGTTATAAATGCCCCAATAAATGTAATTTGAGACTTTTTATGAATTAAAATAATTTTATAGGTTACTATGATATATTATTGTTGATTTAATCAACTTGGTTCGAACATATAATTCTGTTATGACTTTCACAAAAATCATATATAAAATAGTGACAAAATTGACACAAAATAGTTTTTAAATCAAATATTATATTATTAATTGTTATTTTATTCCTAAAAATCTAAGGTTTGGCCAAATGACTTAGATAAGGATATATATATTAATAATAAACAACTTGGGGTTCGTTTGGCATGTTATAGTAAGTGTATTAACCATATAGTGTAAGAAAACAAAAAGACACGGTAAAAGTTAAATAATTTAACTTAGAGTTAAATCTAATTGATAAGGTTAAAATAATAACATAAACTTGTCTAAATCCTATTGTTTGATAGGATTTCTACCCATCCCCATTTTACTTTCGAAATAAGACCCTTTGGAACCATTATAAACCGATTTTGACTTTAATATAAAATAATATTTTGAGATATTCCTAAGGTGCCCCTCTCCTCCCTTATAAAAGGGAACCTCCTCCCCCTCCTCCTCACACCAATTAGAGCACTCAAGCTCGGCCAACCCCTACCAAAATCCCTTCTCCACTTCCCTGGAATAATCCTAGAGGTCCTGGTCTTCTTCAAAGACCAATCTTAGTTCCCTAAGTGGAGGATTCAAAGAGGCGTTTCAAAGAAGAGGTAATATCCATTACCGATCTTTTCAATTTCTTTCTTCTTCAACTTCTTCTTCTTTAGTTGTTTCATGATAAAGTAATAACATCAGTATTACTTATATACTTATATGTTATTATAAATGTGAAACAACCCTAATTCACCTTCTATCCATCCTACGGAAAAATGAAATCACTGCCCGTGCATACGTACGGAATACCGTCTCCACGCCGTGGTGTAATCTATTTTCCACCATCACCTTACAAGGATGGGTATAATGGTGTAATGAGTAACTATATATGATTATTATAAAGTTATATTGATACTGAAATAGTATAAATACACTTAAATACAATTCCACGATCATGGTAACAATATCATCGCTCGTGCGTACGTACGGAATACCGTCTCCACGATGTGATGCGACTTGTTCTACATGATCATAATTACATAGTAATTATATAAATTAATTGAATGAATAAATATGATATATGTTACACTAATACCATTCTGTATATAAGGTATCTATAACCTTAAAATAAGAATAAGAATTTATTCGGCAAAACACGCATAAGAACAAAAGGCAATAAAGACCCGAGTAACAAGTAACAATGAAATATTACTAATAAGAAGCTAAGAATATAACCATATATGATATCATATCAATATTTCTGATTCTAGAATAAGTCAATAACATTATTTAAACCATTATACAGGATCTTCGGACACGTACAAAGCAAATCGGACCTAAGGTAAGGGAAATATCACAATCTCATTTTAATCCGAGATTGTTTATACTTTGGTATTTACTGGGGTGTATTTTATCATCCACATACATGTTTACTCAATATGTAATATTATTTCCATCCACCTACAATTGTATAAATCCAATTTTACCCTTAGGTGAGTTTTTAGTAAAGGATATGAAAGGAATCTTTTGTCGTTTTTCGTACGAGGTACTTTTTGACTTTTCCGACAAAAGTACGAAGAATGTTTTTTTTAACTTATACGGCAAGAATGGATTTTTAAAACATTATTTCCAAGAATCTTCCTTTATATGTTTTCAAGTTTATTTTTAATCAACTTCTTTTAGTTTATAATTGTATGACATGTTAAGAAAAGAAAAGTGTTTTTGAAGTAGAAAGGATATTTTCCTCAAGAATGGAGTTTAAATGTTTTATCAAAATTATTTTCCATCTAAGATAATATAGGCTTCTATTTTTATCCCTATTATTACATTGATTTGATTATGTTGTGAGGGAATTATTTTTATGAAGTCATTTTCCTTATATGATTTGTTTTATGATGTCATGATGTTTCAAGAATCCCATTTTTGTTACATGTGTTATTCGATGATGTATGATTTATGATTATGTGGCACACATAATAAAGGATTCATTATAAGATGGGTGGGACCTATATATACCTACAATGAATTGGGTAAAGATTTATATCTCATGAGATAGAAATGGCTGGAACGGAAGGTTATTTCGGTTCGGTGATACAGGACTGAAACGAGGAGTGAACTCGGTTCAGAAATGGACTTTGTCCGCTAAGATAGTCTTGGCAATGAGTCATGACTAACAAGAAATGATTTTCCATGATTATGTGTGCATGCAAAAAAGTTTCAAGTTTTATGTTACGATTATGGGGATCTCATTTTCACTTCTATGATTTATTCCATGTTAAGATATTATGATCTCTTTTGCAGGTTATTATTTTCAAAAAGATATGATATGATTTTTATTTCCTTTATTTGCCCTTGCTGAGCATTTGAGCTCACCCTTTTTTATGTGTTTTCTTTTATCCAGGTCAGGAAGAAGGTTATTAAGTAGGATATGCCAAAAAGGGACCCTAGATATGATGAAATAAGTGGGAGCCAAAGTTGATGCTTTATGAACCAGTTGTTTATGTTTCCCAGTTTCTAAAGACACTATACCTATACGGTCCTTTGTGGTTTCGTCATATGTTGTAATAAGTGTGCTTCAATTTTGAAGTATTAACAATGTATGTAAAGTATGGGTTGTTATATCACACATGGGCTATCAATATTCTTTTAGGAGGTTTTTGTTTGTAACACATAGAGTTGATAGTGTATAGTGAAGGAGGCCACATAGAAGAGGTTAAAGTGAAGGTACATACCAAGTTGGTGCTTGAGGCAGTGATTTAACAATATATAAAAAACTAATAATTCCAAATAGAGAGTCAATCAATCATTCTGATAATTTTCATAGACCTTCTAGAGTACAATAGTGAATACTATCTGGAGATAGGGTAGGTGCAACACATATAAGGAAAAACTTTTATAAAGAGTAGGAGATAGGGAAGATTATTCCTATCTATTTATCTTTCATCAATTTATCTTGAATTTAATTATTTATTTTTTAATTAAAATTTTCTTTGGATAAAAAAAATTTATTGGAGAAATAAGATTGATTCAAAAAATTTATTGCACTACATATGTGTAATCGTTTTAAAATTAAGTCATTTCATCATAAAATGAATTTGATTACATTTCTAAGTAAATTTTTTTAAAAAATATATTATCTATGAGTCAAAATATTGAAAAATACGTTTGGACTCATCTTCATGATTATGAAATGATTATATTTTCATAAATGATGTTATATATTTTTTTAGAACAACAGAATTTCTTATTGAAACTTCATCATGTTATTTTTCTTTCTCAAATATGTAGCCTCATTTTTTGAGTTTATTTTTACTAAAATTAATCAATAAATCATAATTTATGATTAATTGAATTCTCATAAGTCTGTTTTCCAAAAATTCCCATTATTAAATTTGGAAAAATAAAAACCCCAAAGTCTGATTTTTAAGGATTTTGGTTATAAATGTTATATGATAAACACCAAATACATTGTTAAAAAATTGATCATAAATATAATTGTGGTATATTTATTTGGTATCCAAAATCAATAAAGTCATACTGAATCTTTAATAAATTGAATAAAATTTTCAAATAATCAATCCATGTTATTATAATAGAAATTTTATAAATATATGTTTTTGAAAATATTTTTACAAATGATGTTTTATATGAACCCCTTCAATAAAAAACGATAAATTATAAAAATAATATCCTTTAAATTTTTTACCTAAAAATTTCAAAAAAATCTAAAGACTATCCCTTTTAAAATGTGATTTTATAGTTTCAAGCATGAACTCATTCTTTAAGATCAGTCATAAATGAGGTCAAACACCATGAATATGTCTCTTAATTCTAGATCCATCAATATCTGTAAAAATATTATCTATCACTCTCACACCAAAAGCATTGATATTAGGAACCATTTCTTAAGGGATAACTTCCAAAAGGGTGATGTGTTATTGAAATTTTTTGGCAAGGAATACCAGCTCACTGATATTTTCACTAAACCTATAACCCTTGATCATCTTTAATCTATTAATGGTAAATAAGGAATTTTTTTCTTGTGAAATTATTCATTTGATCTTTGTAAATATTTTATTTATCTTTCTAAATCTCTTCAAAATATTTATATTGTTTTCAAATCATTTTTTAAATGTGAATGTGTTTTTGTATCTTTTTTCTTATTGGATATGATCCCCTTTTATCACTTGTGCTATTAATTAAAGGGGAGACTTGTGTATTATTTTTCTTTTTTAATTATAAAATGTTCTTTTAAGAGATATAATTTTTCAAAAAAAATCAAATTTTTTTTCTCTTATTTTCAAATTTTTAAAAAAACTACATCCTAAAAAAATATGAATTTTTATACCTTTAATATTCTGTTATAATTTTATTTGAAAACTCGTATAAGAAATTATTTATTTTCTCTATATATTTTCAAAAAAAAATATTTTTTATCTCTATTAAAATAATGTTAATGATGATGAAAAATTAAATTATATATATATATATATATCAAATGTTAATGAGATTTCTTGGATGAAATTCCAATACAGGATGCTTTTGATGTATGTTTTATATTTTGATAGAACTTCTTCAAAAATGTTAAACAATGGAGGTAAAACCATTACTTGAGAAACATTTTTCCTATAGAAAACGTATATACTAATTTTATTTTATCTTCTTATCTTTCCTTTTTTTATTTTCTAAATATATTTTCAACTTACTCCCTTTATATCAAATAATGATATTAAAAAGTGTATCATGAAGTTAAGTGGTGTTTTCAAACTATTCTTATCTTTTTATTTTTCAAAATATCTTTCCATTTTGAAGTGAGTTTTCAATCTCATTTTGATATTTTTAAAATATCCCTTCAATTTTTCATAATATTTTTCTCCTGTCACTCCTTATTTTTCACTTTTCTATAATCAAAAAATTGGAGAAATTGGGGGAGAATTATATGTAATATTATAAAGGGGGAGAAATTTTTTGTAATTTTATCTCAAAATAAGGGTAAGTGTTAACTTTTATTGGGAAATGTTTTGATCTTTGCATTAGTTCTTATTTATTATACAAAGCAGAGTTATTTAGATTTTTTTCCATGCCTTTCTCTTGTTAATTGTATAATTTATTTGTTTACTTCTTTAATTTTTTTTAAAAAAAGATGATGCCTTGGACAAAAGTCTAAAGAACTAAAATATATAAAGATAAAAAAGATTATAAAAGTCTGAAAGAGGGAAATTTATTACAGACTTTTTCATGAAGCAGGGTGAGATCTACAAGGACGTCATCCATACATGAAATATCATTGTTAACCCCTTTATTATAAAAGATATTCACCACTATGTTCACCTCGTGGTAATCATGGGTGAATATATGATTGAGCTCTGTTAGTTGTTGGAGGCACTCCATCCATCTAGCTTTGAGGGACCACACTAGGTGAACCATACCATATAGATGGGATTACATGATGGTAGTGGAGTTGTTTTCAATCCATATGTTATTCCATCATTTTTCCTTGATGATGCCAACAACAATTATTATGCTGAAAATATCTACTACTAAGGTGGAGGTAATACCACACGAACAATAGCAATATCCCGGAATATGCCCATTTTGATTCCTGCACACTATACCATAGCCCACTGGGCTTGGGTTGCCTTTTGAGGCACCATACACATTTTTTTATCTATCCATGGAGAAGGGGTTGCCATAAGACTTCCAACATAACTTTCATCTGGCTGAATCTTCCTTTGATTCTTATCTGATGAAGAGTAATAAAATCCTTAATGGATTTGTGATAGGTACCCATTTTCATCATTCCAGTTTCCTTGATAGTAGTGAGATCTTCACCTATGCAGCATGAAGATTGAATGTATTATTATTGTGAATGATATAATTTTTCTTGTACCAGATGATGTGTACCAGTTTGGCAACAACAACAACAAAAATTTCTTCAATTTGAGGAGAGGCATCCATAGTAGTTCTTCTTTTAAGATGAACCTGAATAGAGTCCAAACCTATCCATATGAGATAAAAAATGTCAAATAAGTATTTTTATAAAGAATAATTAGTAGCATAAGATAAGAACATATGGTCAGCATCTTCTATGTGTTTATTACACATATGACATTTAGAAAAAAGTTGAATTCCAAATAGTTTAAGACATCAATCAGTGGGAACTCTATTGTAGGATATTCTCTAGAACAAGGTGAATCTGGAGGGTCTAACCCATTGCTTGTTAATTTTTTTTAACAAGAAAAAATCATGGATTGTATAATCAAAAATATTCTTGTAGTCAATTTTAGAGTTCAGAACACCATTATTAGCCTATTTCTAAAACAAAAAATGATCACTATTGACAAAAGGTTTGTTGCTAATAATAGTATTGATCTCATTAGTTAAATCCATATCTGAAGAGTGTAAGAATTCATTTATAGAGATATTAAAATTAATAGATTAATTCATGGAATTAGTCATAGAGGAAAGGGAGTAACCATTCTAGTTATCCAGCCAAAACATCAAAGAATATTCTTTGCTAACAATCAATCTAGAGTGAGACATAATTTTAGAGAAATATTTAGTAATGTAAGGTTAGATAGAAAATTCCATGCGAAATTTCTTACCTTTTCTGAGATTGTCATAAAATCTACCTCTAAGGAAATTCAAGTTTGTGGAATTATTTATTATAAGGTTCCACATGAGTTTAGCTTGAAGGGGTTCATTAATTATGCCAATGCTCTGAATACCAAGGCCACCATTATCAAGGGGATTACAAAAATTATTCCAAGGAATAGTTATAAGTTTACTCTCAAGAGTTTTTTCCACTCCAATAAAAAATTATACTGTTAAGGTTTTTAATTAATTCAATTGGTCATTTATAAACCATTATGGAGTAAACCACTTTAGAAATAATGGTGTTCTTGACAAGAAAATGTCGGCCTACCATCGATAAGGATTTTCCTTTCCAAGAAGAGAGTTGATTATTAATTTTATCAACAATATTAGAGAATTAATTTCTTTTAGGCTTTCCCTAGAATATAGGAACTTCAAGGTATATGAAGGGGAGATATCCTTCTTCTATACGAAGTTCATTTATTATACTAGTATTTCTGGTTTTATGAAATATTTTACCAAATAAAATTGAGGATTTGTTCTAGTTTATAGATTACCTAGAAACATATTCATAGTGAGTGAGGGAATTTTTTAGAATTTGTATGTTCCTTTGGTCCCCTTGAAGGAATATAATAATATCATCCACATACAAGAGGTGAGAGGGAAAAATCAGGTGTCTAAATGCAATAATGGGCCTGATTTTACCTTGGTAAACCAGGTTGGTGATTATTCTGCTATGGTAGTCCTTAGCAATAAAACAATGATGGAAGAGAGAGGCTCTCATTTTTTGATTCCTTTTTGAGTAATTGAAATAGTATTTTGGAGCACTATTAATCAAAATAGAGATGTGAGCAGAACCAAAATGAGTTTTAATTATGTTAACAAAAATGTCATTAAAGACAAACTTGCTAAGGACCCTGAAAATAAAAATCCAATCCATGGTATCAAAATCTTTCCTAATGTCGAGATTTATGGAAATTCTTCCTCTTATATTAGTCTTTTTTAAAAAATTTATACTTTCAGAGGCAAGACAAATGCATTATTTGATGTTTCTTCCTTTAAAGAAGCCAAATTGGTTCCAAGAGAATATTTTTATAATAATAAAAGCAAGTCTATTAGATAAAAGTTTAGAGATGATTTTATAAATAGTGTTAATGAGATAAATGGTTCTGATGAGATAAATTTTTGAAGCATTATCCACTTTGGGAATAAGAGATAGTAATTTAGAATTTTTTTTCTTGAGGAAGGTATTCATTAGAAAAAAAGGATTTAGTCATTTTACAAACACTATACTGGATAGTATCCCAAAAGTGTTGAAAAAAATAATTACTGAAGACATCAGAACTATAGAAACTATCATTTTTTAATCTAAATACTTCCTAATTGATTTCATGGTCTCTATGAATTCTAGTTAGGAGAGATTTTTCATTGTCACCCAGTATGCTAGGAATTATATCCGGATTTATGTATTTATTATGATCTAAACCATTAAATATATTTCAAAATTAGGAGACAACATGATTAACCAAAACATCCTCATTATCAATGGTGCTATCTCCATATTTAAAGAAGGTAAGGGGTCTACATGATTTCCTAGTTCATTATATAGTGTTGTAAAATTTAGTGTTTCTGTCACCATATTTGAGCCAGTTAATTTTGAAGGTCTTCTTTTGTAGATTATCTTTTAAGGTGAGGATAGAGTTTAACTTAGTGCAAAGATCAATTTCTTGTTGAGGATCATTAGAAAAGTCATTTCTCGTAGAGTCAACCTGAATTTGATTGAGGGTGTTTTCCTGAAAATAGATTTCATTATCAGTTTGGTTGACTCTTTATTTGCACCAAGTCTTTAGTATTTTCTTCAAAAGTTTTAATTTCACAATACATAAAAAAGAATAATTTTTAAGGTTCATAGAATTCTGGTTGTCCTTAACAATCTTATCACAATCAATCATAGGGGTCCATTCATTGTTAAATTTAAATGGAAATCTAGGATTGGAAACTCTAGTATTGAGACTAACTGAAATAGGGTGGTGATCCAAATTAACTCTAGGCAGGGTGATGTTGGAAATGGTTTCCTAGTTATCAATGACTTAGATGTTTGTGAAAGACCTATAGATTTTACTATCCATAACCCTGTTATGATGTCTTCAACACCAAGTATATTTGGATCTGAAAATATTTATCCCAAAGAGATTGTTGTCCTCAATACAAGATTTAAATTCTATAGAAGAAATGTTAGAGTGAGAAGGACACATTTTTTCACTAGGTCTAAGAATATAATTAAACTCTCCAAAAATGATCCAATGAGCTTGTATATTGTTAATTAAAAAAGATAGGTTTTTTCATAGATATCTTCTATCTGGTATCTATTGTTAGAATAAATAAAGGTGTATAAGATATGTGAGTTTTGAAAATTCAGTTCACAAGTGAGATCTTGAGTGTCAATATTAAAATTATGCACATTTCGTAAAGAAGAGTGAGCAAAGATCCAATGATAATCCCAAAACCTATTGTTAGAAGTAGCACTAATAAAAAAATAATTAATTTTATCTAAGCTAATAAAGCCAGAAGAAAAGTTAATTTTAGGTGCATAAATTGGAAAAAAAATTGGTTTATGTGTGTATAAAAGTATTTTTAAAGTTGTAATAGTGTCAAAGGTAGCAATACCCTGACAGTTCTAATAGAGAATATTCAGTTGAACCTATTATTGGGATAGTTCCCCTCTTTATTTTTACCTCTAAACTTCTTATTCCTTATGGATTTTATGGGGGGGTTTAACAAACTTTTCCTTGCTATTTGGTGAGTCTCTATCCAATTTGATCATGGGAATGTTAGTAGAAATAATGTTATTGTGTTTACTTGTCTTGTATTATGCCTGTGTGTTTGATTATTCATCGCAAACTTGATGATTGGATACATCTTCTTCAGCATTGTGTTTTCTATTATCATCAGATTTGTAGTCTGTATTCTTATCAAGGATTTATTTCATGTCGCCACTGCCAACATCAGTCTGTAATTATTTAGTCGATTAAGGCCTTTTATTGTCCTCATGGGGCTCTTTTTCTTCTACAAATCTATCTTTAGAAGTATTTTCCAGCTGGTTTGTGCCCCTTGTCCCACCCTTTATGCCAATCGTGGCTTTTATGGAGATTTCAATGGGTCCTTGAGTTTCTTCCTAAATGGAATCTGCAAAATCCAAGAGGTTTTACTGAAAGGAATGTTTCTATGTCCTTGGATCTCCACTAAATCTATTTTAGGTTGAGTAGAAACAGAACCCTCAAAGAATGAGTTCTGAACCATCTTAGTGGGAGGGATTAACTTTTCCTTTATTGGGGAGTTATTGTCCCTAACTTTATCGTTATAATCAATTATTACATGCAGATAGGATCTAGAATCGTTAATATTAGGTTTCTACAGGGGTCTATCTACATTAGTATAAGTTGTTGTACTGCCAGTTAGAACATCAGAATGAGAATTAAGGCTAATAGTACTACTAATCTTTTTTGTTTCATCCTTTGAGTCCTTACTGGACTCAAGTTCCTCTAGATCTAGTTCATGTTGACTCTACTTGAATACATCCATGAAAAGTTTCTTTATTTCTTCAACAATGCATCGCTCTTCCATTTCATTTTCCTCTTCTAACATAAATTCAGCCCCAAGTTTTTCTCAGATCCTCATTTACGTGGTTCAAGTCATTCGATTTTTTTACCCATCTTTCATTTTTCTTTTTTGAATGTTTAGGTTTATCTAGGATATGACCTTTATCATTCTTGTGCCTCTTGAATTCTGTCCATTCTTTTTCATTAGGTTGGGTGAATTTTTTCTCCACTCTACAATTCAAGATAGAATGACCAATAATCTTGCATAATTTACCAAAGGGAGGTCTGTGTTCATATTCGATCCTAACATCTATTCGATATTCTTTCGCATTGAAGTTGATATCTTTTGGATGTTTTGAATCTAAATTCACCCCGGCCATGACTCTAGCATAGAGACCTAATTCACCATTTAAAGTTCACTGATCAATCTTAATAGGGACACCAATACAAGAGGATATGTCATTTAAGATCTTCTAGTTCCAAAAGTACCAATTCATACCATGAAAAGAAACCCAAATTTGTGCCATAGTGTTCCTATGAGTGTAAGGGATAAAATTATCCCATTCAGATATGTGAAGAAATATGGGTTTAGGTTTAATGTTTCTTATTTTCCACACCCAATCTAAGTCATCCTAAGAGGTCAACAGAACATGAAAATAACCCTACCTATTGGAACTAGTTTCCATCTTTAAAATCCCCAGCAATGAGGAATTTGAGGTTTTAGATCAGGATTTAGCCAGGGTTTATCCCCTTTAAGATAAGAAATGCACCCCATAATTTAATATTTTCATATTTATACATGTTGTTATAGGGATTTAGGGTTTTCCTCGATTGAGAAACCTCCATCATCAATATTTTTATAGAGCGGAGTCTTCATCGAGAATGCGTGATGCAGTTTCGAACCATTAAGAGCATCGAGGAAAGAAATACCTTTGTATTTTTCAAGCAAAGCACAATTTAGGATATCCTTGACAAGGTTTTTTCCTCCTTCATTTTAGGAATGATTCTTTCAAAAGATCTCTCCCATTCAAGAATGAAATAATAAATAACTCTCTAGATCTACTGTGAGTAAATCCAGTCATCACTGATTTAGCGAGAGTTAGGATTTTCATGATGAGCACTCATTGGGCCACCTGAGGTGGCACTCTGCCTTTTTCCACCTCTAGGCATGGAAAAATCACTATCACAATTCATTCAACAATCAATTTGTTTACTTATTTAGATCATTATATATATTTTTATATCTTTAATTACTTTTAAATCACCTTTACTCTTAATTTTCTCTTAATTTATCTTTTTATGATATTTTTTTTAATGATAAAAAATTTGGAGACTATTGAACCTCTATCTCACAATGTTTTCATGGTCACAAAGACCCACCTATGTTTCAAAGTATTTCGTTTTAGTTTTTTTGAGACTCTTTATTTTTTTTAAAGTAATGTCATAGTCAGATAAAATAATGATCGTATAATCTTTTGAAATATGGAGTGTTGATTTTTTTAAAGATAAAACCAATATATTATCATGATTCAAGAACATGGGATTTTTTTAAGATAGATACAAGGTGTTTGAATGAAGTTGATAAGGCCTTCCATGAAGATAGACATATTCATAGTGCACTAACTATTAGGTGCAGCGCACCAGGTACCCAATTCTTTTGGAAGAATCTATGGTGTATGAATTCCCCACCAACCATTCGTTAGAGTCCCATCTACTGGCCCATGTAGATGATAGAAGTGAACAGTTCTTTAGAAATCCACTGAATAGCTGGTGGAGTTGTACTGGCTAGAAAATAAAAGTTTCAGTAGTACAAGTGTCTAATGGTAGGCCAACAACTTCCTGGAGGATACTAGAGGGTATAAAGTGGCATCAAAACTACTAGTATGAGAAATCATTTAATGTGGTTAAAATCGCCATTATGGTGGTCTTATTTTTCTTATTTACACTCGATGAATTTTGGAAGATTCCTAATACCTTTGGAGCCTATAAAATTAGTCCCTAGGCTTCTTGAATTTGTTCTCCCATGAATCCCCTTTATATAATCCATCACTAAATGGTCAAGCTCTCTCAAAATCCTCTCATAGAGCCCAACTCATCTTTATAATATTTTATGATTCTCTAATTTTCCATCGAATCTCTCATACCTATTGTAAATAGTTTATCAATATATTAGTGTTTGAATTTGTAAAAAGTTTTTAAAAGAATAAAACCTCTCTCTTCTCCTCCTCATTTCTCCAATTGGATCTCACTCTGTAAAAGTGAGGGATAATTTTATTTTTTAATGATGAAGATCAATTGGTTTCATATATTCCATGATTTTGAGGGTTAGTTTTCAAGATCACCACCAAGATTAAGGGATTAATAATATTAACATCTCAATTCAATAATTGGATACATAGGGGTTGGCATTAAGGAATTTCCAAACTCCTTATCAATTTTTTTATCCTCTTACTTTTTTGCATTGCATCAGTCTTCATTGATTCCCATATTTTTATAAATTTGATCTAAACATCTCTATTGTTCTTATATTCTTAATTAACTCTGATATTATCTTTTTAAATATGATCAAATTTATCAACTATTTCTCAAATGATTTATTACATTATACATTTATTTTAAAATTTTCCTTTTACTTCAAATTTTAATTATTTAAATAGGTAATTCATCCCCTCCTGTATTTCTCCAAAAAAATTTGAAATATATATATTTAACACACACATATATATATATATAATCCAATTGGAAATGGTGAAAGTAATTAAACCCTATAAATAATATGTGTGGTATTCCTTCCAAAGTAAACACATGTTAACCATTCCATAATCTAAATGAGTATGTTCCTTATAAAGGAAGGGGACTATGGATTATCTTATGTTAGGCATGGTGGATGTGGCTAGCCATAAGAGTTTTGTAACCATGCCCCATTGTGAGTTTTGTGTTAAACATAGTTTGGAAACTATAAGATTTAGAATACTATATGAATAAATTTTAATTTATTCATATGATGTATTGCGGAAAGGGGTTATCCATAAAGCTATCTAAGAATTCGTGTGATATGATTGTCAAGATCTCCTACCAAAATAGTTCTATAATTGGGGAAATTCTAATGATAAGCTAATGAATAGTGTAATATGAATTTTCTCACACTAAATAGATATGATTTATAGAGTCAACATTTTTCATTTTAGTATATTCAATAAACGTTCCTATTGAAATAATATAAAACTTTATACTTACCCAAAGATATGTCTTGTTATAGATTATAACTTGTATCATAAAAATCATTTTGAGATCTCTTACAGGATGGAACTATGAATTAAAAAATTGGTATCACGGGTTGAGAAGTGTTATTAAGGGTTTTAATTCTTAGCATATAGATGTAAATGATGTAGAAATAAATTTCTATAATTTTGACCCATGGGTATTAAAGATCGAGTGTGTATGAAATTTTTTTAATGATAAACACATACACATAAATAAGAGATAATCTAGGAAATAAAAAGTCAATATTTTTACTGAAAATAAGTTAATATTTTTTTCATTGGATGTTATAACATATGATCTATGTTTACCTAGTTTATTAGTTCTATAAATAGAGAATTTTTACTATGTTCCTATCATAAATAAAAGTTTTAGTTTTTATATCATTTTCATAAAAGAGAGTTTTTTTATTTATTATTAATAATAAGAGTTTTTCTATGTACATGAATGCAAATTTTTATGGAAATTGGAATATAGTGAATAGTTTATACATTCTAGATATGCATAATTCAATCTGTAACATTCAAGATAAGAAGGTCAAGATAAATTATAACACTACATATATTTAGCATTGTCAGTAAGAAATATAAATGGGATACATCATTAAATATTTCATAGAGATGGATTACTAGAATAATTTGATTATGAATTGATTGATAAATATGATTCTAATTTATTGAGAAAAATGACCAAAGAAACTTTTAGTGGAAAAGGTAATAGGGCTAGTTGATTATTATATCTTTTACATATTGATGTATATAGACTAATGATTAATCAAGAAATTAGGGGTTATTTTTATTTTTTAAAATTTACTAGTGAGTTTAGTTTTATGGTTATGTGTTTCTTATGATATATAAGATTGAAACAATTGAAACGTTTATAACACCCCAAACATTTTATGGTATGTTTCTCATAAATGATTTCAATTTATTAGATATCCTATATTGCATAAAGCATTGAGTCTCTTTGAAAAAACACTTGGTTATTTATATGGTAGTCATAACCTAGTCATTAAACTTAAATTTTCCACTTCTATGTTTTGAATTTTTAAAAATGGACATACATGATTGCGATTAGGGTGATATTTATTGTCTGATAGAATCAAATTAATTTTTGGTGAATAGTAACCTACCCTTAGGAATAGTAACTTACCCCTATAAATAGTAACTTAGCCTTATTAATAGTAATATGACTCTTACAAATGGTAGCCATACCCATAAAAGTGTAAATAAAATTTAGGCACCTTAAAATGAAGATGAATATTTTAAGTGTTTATATTTTTCGATTAAATGATGATGTTAATTAAAAATTAAATTTATCATATTTAGAAAATTATTTTTGAAAAAATGGAGTTCATTTTTGGATTCTACACATCAAAAAATAGTAAGGGTAAATTTTTTGTATTTATTTGAAATACTTAAATTTTTGGTGAATAGTAAAATATGATAAATCAACTAAATATACTAATATTAGGTATCCCTACAATACATGTTCCCTTTCATAAATTCTTCATGCTCCATGGATTCATTTCTTCTGTGTCGTCCCTCTGCGTTCAGTAACTACTGCTGCTCCATCCATCTTCGCCACAAAATTCCCTAGGTTTCCTCTCCTTTGAGCTCGCCTCAACCTATTTGTTTCAGCCTAGATCAACTCTGCCTACATATTTATTCCTGCTCATTTTTTTCAATTCACCCCCACTCCCACCATCATTTTCTCTTTCCTTTTCTCCACTAATTAGCACCCTACCCCTCCTTGACTCCCTCCCTTCCTGACTCCCTACACGATTTCACTTTCTCGCAGCCCTACCCGACTCCCCTCTCCCACTCGCCTCTCTAATTCTCTTATCTAGCCGCGCATTCACCTCCACCTCCACCTACACCCCCCCCGCATATGCCTCAACCATTGTTTATGATCCTCTCACTTGCTTCTCTATTGTTAGAGTCTCACCATCAAAAATTGATCAACTGAGCCACCACAGTGAATTGAAGAAAAGGTCACTGCCGTTGTTGACATCTCGAAAAGCCGACATAACCAGATCTCTGACTCAGTACCACCACTCACTACTCGAAGCTTTTGTGATGGTTGGAGACAATCCAGGTGAACTGATTCTATTAGGAAGCTGAGGCTACGATATAAAAATCTCGAATCAAGTTCGATGTTGATGTGAGGATGACGACGACCCAGTTCCCGAACCGAGTTGTCAGTGGATATCACCCCCTGTTGAGATCCTGAACCACCTTTTCAATGAAAACCCATCACCAAGATCTCTACCGCTATGTGAAGCTGACATTTAGATAATTTCTATTTTTAAAGCCGAGCCAATTAACCATGTTAGGGATTGATTCAAAGTTTTTAAAATGTGTAGATCTCTCTGATCTTTGCTCTGTGATTCTTGGTATATTAATCAACCATTGATGGTAAGACACTCTTCCATAGGTATCTCAACCCCCAGATCCATGTGTGACAGCTTCATCACCAATATAGCTTAGTCTGTGGATGTATTCTACAATCGTGGTACTTGATTTTTCTTATGGTAACCCAATAATTCCTCCACATTAGATATGATCTACTATAAAACATCTATATTCAGTTTGTCTCTTCTGTTTATTTTTTAGTATTTCTCTTTGTTTAATAAATTTTCTTTTATCATTAGAATACATCTGTTTTTCCCATTCACCAATTACAACATCTATTTCAATTTTTCAAACAATATTTATTCACTTATCTTTCTACAAATCTAGATCTATGCAATAAATGTTTTTCATCTATTTATATTTCCATTAACATATTTTTTATATTTCCATTTACATGGTGTTTCATTTATTTAAACCTATAATTGATTCTCAATATTATTTATATTTCCATTTACATATATTTGCCTTTATTTTTTTGTTTCATGCCATCAATATTTTTTTGATAGATTTTTTTTCTGCATCTTCTATGAAATCATTGTTCAATTTATTTTTTGTTATATATATTTGTTTCAACTATTGTTTTTTATTAGTATTTTTATTTCTAATAATGTTCTCTCACATTAATAGGGTTTCTCATTCTATTATCTATATATTCTTTCACTTCCAGGCATCTGAGATAAGGATAACATTATTATTTTTTATGTGATCTAAAAAGTTGAAACAACTTAAATTTCGTTTTATGTATGAACAACAAGCTTCCTTTCAACATTTTAATTATAATTTTAATTAATTTTAAACACATTAAATCCATTACATAAATTCATTTCCCTTCCATTTTTTAGTGTGGTTGTGGAGAATGTTCGAAAGGGATGCAGGATGCAAGTCACAGTTACAAAAGATGTGAATTAGTGATTTCTTTAATAGTTACTTATGAAACTATTCAAGTTAATATCTTTTCTTGATATACTATTATCCTCCATCTTCTATGAAATCATTGTTTCATGTATTTTTTGTTATGTATATTTGTTTCAATTATTGTTTGTTATCAGTATTATTCTTTGTAACAATGTTCTCTTACATTAATAGGGTTTCACATTCCATTATCTTCATATTCTTTCACTTTCAGGCATCTCAGAAAGAATAAAATTATTTTTGTTATGTTATCTAAAAAAGTGAAACAACTTCTATTTGGTATCAGGTATGAACAACGAGTTTCCCTTCAAAATTTTAATTAAAATTTTCATAGCTTTTAAACACACTAAATTAATTACCAAAATTCATTTCCCTTCTATTTTTTAGTGTTAATGTTGAGAATTCTCAGAATGGATGAAAGTTGCAGGTCACTATTAGACAATATATGATTTTTTTTCTCTCTTTAATGGACATTTATGAGCCTATTCAAGTTAAAATCTCCTCAATTATTGCATTTAACTATTATTGTTCATCAGTTTCTGTCAACCAGTTACTACATTCAATCAGCAAAATTTTTATTCATAGTAGAGAAACATGAATTTTTTTACCCATATTCATTTTCATTATCAATTTCTTCTTTCACTTCTATAAATTTCATAAAGAAGAACAATATTTTTGTTATATGATCTTAATAATTTAAACAACTTATAATCAGTTTTAGGAATGAACATTGAGCTTCCATTCAAGAATATAATTATAATTTTCATTATTGCTATTATAAACAACAAATACATTGCCTAAATTCATTTATATTATCTTTTTCTTATATTACTTCCATATAGTTTAGAACAGAGAATAATTTTTTTATGTCATCTGCTGATATTAAACTACTTCTATTTTGTTTTAGGTATTATGAGAGATGAGCTTCCCTTCATAATTATTTTTTTATTTTTTTATTGGTATTAAATTTTATTAATTCATTATCCTCTTCAATGATGCATGATTATCCATATTATCAAAAAGAATAAAATATTTTTTATTTCTATTTATATGAGGTGATATTTACATTTACTGAAAATATAACCATTTACATGTCGCCTTAAACTAACATTTTATTTTTATATGTTTTTATGATTATTTCTATCCTTTTGATTATGAGATATGAAACCCAAGATTTTCTGTGATTATCATTTTTTTTGTGCATGTTTATGTTCATGAACCTTTTACTTATTTTTCTTTCCGTTGCCACCTCTTATCCATTCCTTCATGTCCAAGAAGTTTCCCTTGCTCACCGTTAATGTTTAGGTGTTGACCTCCCTACTCTCCTCCATCCTTTCTATGATGTTCCCATGTCTACCTTCATTGACTTAATGTATTATGATACCTATCAATTTACAGTATTCTGAGCACTATTTTCAAGTCATTGCTTCAACTATTCAAACTATGGTGGATCACTTGGCTCATACTCCTTTTGATTTAAGTGTTGTGGTATGCTTTCTTAGTTTATATACTTCATGTAAACATTGTATTTCCATAATATAGGTTTTGTATTTATTGATTTCTTATCTCATTACTTCTCTAATTTTCTATCATTTTGATTTTTCATTTGGAGATGGTTTTTTAGATTTTTTATTTATTTCTAATCCATTTGAATAATATAATTCTTATAACTTTTCATTAACCCCTTTTACCAGTACCCTTACATTCTAGGTAAAATATATAACATGATAACTTCTGCTCACCAGCTTTGTATGTCTTTCATTCAAATTATGTTCTTATTCCTAATTTTTTAAGAAATTTTGTTAAAATTATTTTATTTGAATTCATATCTTAAGAAAAAATCATTCTTATTATAAATATATATGATCTATTTTTAAATATATGCAACATAAATTTTTAATTATGTTTTAAAATATATTTTTCATGTCTCTACATATATTCCATATGCATTGCATTTGAATTCGTGCAAAATATAACTTTCTATTTATTCATCGAGTTTGACCGAAAATGATAATTCCATCTCTTACACCTATATTTCTTTCTCACTACTACATTATATAGTATAAAATTTATAAAATTTTAAAATAATCATCATTCATAAACTATGCATTTCATGTATAAATTTTATGAATCAATATGCAATTGTTCTATATGATATACACACACACACTTCTCCTTAAATATTTTTCCCCTGAGTCGTTACAACAGGTAGCCCATTTGACCTGCCCTAAGCCATGACATGCATTTTTGCTCCAGCTTTTGAAGAATAATGTGGGTTTTTCAATACGAACTTTGAAGTGAACTATCATGTCAATGGACTCAATAATGAGTATAAAATTAACCAGGTCAACACTTTAAATTCCTCCTTTCAACTTGGAACAGTAAAGGAGATTATCTAACACAACAATATGGTAATTAGAATTGCTCTGGACCATCCTGTTTGCAACATGACAAGCAGTGAATCCATATACTCCAGTTATCATGATGTTTTTGGGTGAGTATGCAGCCAATTCACAATATTCCAGGTAAAATAGATTCCATCATATCATCTTCTCACCAGCCTTGTATGTCTTTCATTCAAAGTATGTTATTATTTCTAATTTTGGAAGCAAGTTTGTTAAAACATAGTACAATTTTGTACATGCATATTTGTTTTATTTGTATAAAATAAAGTTATGTTGATCATTATTTGATATCATGAGAAGATGTTTTCCATTCTATGCTCTCATTTTTTTATTTTCTTAGATGTTTTTTTTAATTAGATAAAAAAATCATTTTTATTATTAAAAATTGATTTAAATATCTAAATAATCATTTTTATTGTGTTTCTATAGTGATATGGATTATTTTTATTGAGTGAAATTGATCTGATTTGTTTTCTATATTGATTGTTGTTTTTTATGAAATGATATGTTTAGTGTGTATATCAATATTTTATTCTTCAAATGAGTGAATGTGTTGATTGGTAAAATCGATGGAAGGCAATTAACATTTTCTACTACACATCGGTGGGGCTTATGATTGGTTCATATACAGGCATAGCGGTGCACAACCCATAGGAAAGGGGCACCATCTATTCGTGGTAATGGAGAAGATGGATATGCGGGAGAGCATCCATTTTTATTATGTTATTTCTAATGTGATAAATATTATTTTTATTGAGTTAAATTTATCTGATTTGTTTTATTGATTTTTTTTGTTATTAAATGATATGATAAAGGTTTATATCAATCTTATAGTAGCATGATCACTCAATAGATAGAATTGGAAAAAATTTAGTCTTTAACTGAGTGAATGTTCTGATTGGTAAAATAAATATAAGTCAATTAATAGTTTCTATTGTAGGTTAGTGCGGCTTATGGATGGTTCATCTGTAGGCACGATGGTGCACAAACCACATTCAAGGGTTACCATCCATTCATGGTAATGGTCATCTGCATGCACTTCAGAGTGATAATGATAGAATGAAATAGCTTTGGAATCCGGTGGATGAGAGTGGGTGAAAAATCATTTGTAAATAGTGCCACTTAGTTTCCGCATTGATATTGGGGTTTTTTTATTATAATGATCAGAATTTCAATTATTCATTTCATTTATTTTTTCAATAATGTAAATTAATTTTCTATAATAAGTACCCAAAATATTTTCTTATTCCATAAAGCATCTACTAAATGTTTTCAAATATATGATTTTTGAAAAATTTCTCTTATCCCGATTTTTTTTACTCCCTAATACTAACTGATGCAGGGATTCACAACACTATGAATTCAACATCTAGAATAGGGGTTTCATTTTGGTAATAACTCACACATATATTGGAATCTTTGACCAAATACTGTTAAAATTTTGATTTTTTTGTTATATATGTCAACCTTCATTTTAGAAATGAAGATTATTAGGAAAACATTTTTTAAAGTTTTCTTCGTTTCAAAACGTATCTTTTAGGTTTCCATTCTCAATGAAATGTACCTAATTCAATATTAATTATTATTTTTTATTTTCATGTATATGATTTCTCAATGGTCAAAATAAATGTTCATTCCTTTTCATATCTCATTAATGTTTTCTACTATTATTATGATGTCTAACAAGTTATAAAAATGATTCAATATTATATATTATTAGCTTATAATTTTAACATATTTTAAATTAATTTTTATTCTTATCTTTTCAAACTATTAGGGACTTTTGAAATTAAATGTTTATTTAAGGTGTTGTGCGAATACACGTGTGAGGTACTAGTTATGATAAATTCTAAATACATGATTAATTGAGTCATGGATGATTTCATGCTGAGGTAAGCACACATGGTTAGAACTCACATGCACTTATTACTATTTTTTCATGGAATAATCACTATTAATTTTCCTATGGAAAAATAATAAACCAATGATTAAAATATTAAGAAAACCCTCCTCCCCTCCACTATATAAACCACCCATCACCCCTCTTCCTATCACACCACTGAAGCTTGGAGCCTTGCCTAAGTTCTCCCAAATACACAACCCAAGCCCTCCCCCCACATCCAAGACCTTTTGTTCTAACCAAAAGGACAAAAACAAATTCCTTAAAGATATTCTCAAGGATGAGTACTCAAGAGGTGAACCTCTCTTCCTTGTTCCTTCAACTTTTTTAAAAGTTCCATTCTTTTGTTGCTCTCTCAACACCTCCCATTATCCAAATTATATGATAATTCGATTACCTTATATTAAATGGAATTTTATTATGCTAATGGAATATTTCATCATCATTTCTCTTTTCTCCCTCCTCTTATACTAAAAATGAGTACACCATATGAGATGTGTTAATTTACCACATTCAAGGACGATGAGTTTTCAATTTCTATTACTATATTCAAGACTGGTCATGAAACCTTTTTAATAGTTTAAAGAGATCATAATATGTGTATTTTATCTTATTTAATTTTCTAGAATCTTTACACACTAATAATATAAAATAATAATACAAAACAAGTTCATTGTGCACAAACCGCCAATTAATCCAAGCGTTTAACATTAACTAATGAGTCGTCCTCATGGTATATAAAAAAATTATTATAAGATCATTTATATCTTTTTAATTTCACTAAAAATATATATTAACAATTCTATATGTTTAACCACATTTCAAATGAACTTCCATTCATGAATATAAGTAAACCGATATTAAAAACCAAGGAAGAAAATGCCTCCAAAACAATAAAATTGAACCTCATAAACCCATAAAAAGTCCATGAATGAACCAAATAAGGTTAAACTAAATCAATTAAATGTATATGAGGTTATGGAATTATTAATTAATGGAGATAAATTTGATTATTCAGTCCATTAAGATCAATCGAAGAACACATTCAGGCATAAGGTAAGGGGTTTTCTCATATCACTTTTAATTCCATGAGATTTATGTTGTTCACCAATTATTTATTTCATGTGGTGTATGTATACTAACATTTGATATATAATATCCTGATTCACTTAATATTCATTCTATTCTATGATTTATTTGGTGATTATTAATTTGTGGTCATACGACTCGATTGATTACAACGTGGTAAGGGACTTTGGATCAATTTCCATTTCGTTAAGATTTACTTGGTATTGTGCACCTAATATTTCTTATGTGGTGTATCTACTTCCCATTTGAGATCATTTTTCATTTTAAATTTAAATTATGGTAAATATCCATTTTCTTGTATCATGGATATGATAATTCTCTTAATTCGTATACCATTTCACATATGGTATTTATTTTGAATGCTATTTTAGCTAGGGAAATACTGATGAATCTGTATCCTCTATTCAATATGGAAATCGAAAATGAGTATTTTTATTTTATTAAATCTATGTATAAAGAATTATCTAGATTGGTAGTGACAGGATAGGCTTACTATAGCCCCTCGATGCATCTACAGATCTCACGAGACAAATTAGGTGGTGGAAAATCCTCCAAGTTTGTTTCCAAAAATTAGATGGGTGTCTACCCACATACATAAACCATATTGATGGTATAATGGTTCATGTGCCAGATTCATTATGTCAAATAATAATCATTTTCTTTATTCAATATTCAGTTACTACTATCCGTGAGGTTTTCACTATGACAAAATCTATGGATGCATTTTTATTCTCAGATTATTGATGGAAAGTGTTTTAATTTATTCATCATGCCATATTATTCATGTATAATTTATTATTATTCACTTATTATTGAATCATTATTCCACTATATGTAACTCTTACTGGGCATTTGAGATCACCCTTATTATGTTTCCTTTCCCCAGGTTATGAATAAGAGTACCTTGAATAAGCTTTGAAGGAGGTAGTTTATTTCAGTTTATTATATATCATGATATATTTTCTATCTTTCTGAATATACTTTTGGTATCATATATGTAATATAGTCTTCCAAAACTACTAAACTAATCGATCCTTCATGATTTATTTATTTTAATCTTTCCAATATAATAATTTAATGCGCCGGCTCCGGGTTTCTGGGGTTGGGGCGTTACAGTTGGTATCAAAATAAGTTTAGAAGCAACCTTGGAAAGTAGATTTAGTAAACATAGTTTAGTGGAAATAACCCTAAGATAGACTTTGAGGATAATTATAGAGTAACATCCTGAAATTTTAGTTAGGTAGAGACTATGTGGATCATCCTATCAAATACATCCTTTTCTGGATACTACAAGTGGATGTGGTTCTGGCACAGATGTACTTAGAAGTAACAACTCTGACAAGGAGTTTTGGGCTTGACCTGGGGTATCTTGGTACATGATAACAAGACTTACTGTGTACCTATATTAACACTCTTGGATAATTCATATTTTCTTTACAACCCATTATGAAGGATATAAAAGTATATAGAAACCATGTTTATGATTATGAGATTAGCTTTGAATTAATTTTCAAATTATTTTAAGTGTTTTTTAGTTAGAAATTATGAATTATGACATAATTTAGTGTGTGTGATTGTTTAGTAATGGCACCTAATGGAAGAATGGGAATCAATACCCACAAACAATGTAGGGATTTCCCCACTGAGAAAGTCAACACAATGTTGGAGTGGATCATATCGTGAACATATTAGGACAACTTACTTAGGCTATGATGAATAACCATGATACACCAATGTTGGATCATTTCATGTGATTGAAGCCCCCATATTTTAGTGGGACAACTAACCCAGTGGTATCTAAGTTGTGGATCAAGTCACTTGAAAAGATATTCCTGACATTAATATGCAATGAAAATTAAGTGTTAGCGCTGATAGTATATTGTCTCAAGGGTGATATTGATCAATGGAGTTCCTTGATCCAGAATACCATGGAGGAAGAAGAAATATAAGAAATGGTTTGGAGGACTTTTAAGGAAATGTTATTCAACAAATATTTCCCTCATGAGCAACAAACTAAAATTAAGAGGAAATTCCTTAGCCTAAAGCAAAGGGAAGAAGAGAGTGTTGCGGAGTATGAGGATACCTTCACAATATTGTCCAGGTATGCTATATATTACGTATGTGATTCAGAAGACAAGTTTGATCATTTATTTGAAGGTATTAATCCAAGCCTTCGAAGGGAACTCGCCTCTCAAACATTTTATTCATCTGACAAAATCATATTAAGTGCCATCAAAATACATAAGGAATTTTCTAGATCCAATTTTTTTAAGGTAAACCTAAATAAGAAGCAGAACTTTGATAAACATGGAAATGGAGAAGCCCCAAATAATAATAATGGAATAATGAAATTCACATTATGTGAGAACTATGGAAAGAATCATCCTGGGAAATGATTGAAATGCATGTGAATCTGCTATAAGTGCGGAGAAAAGGGTCATCTATCTAATAAATTCAAGGGGAAGAAACAAGTTAATGATGTCCAATTCTACAGTTGTAGATATGTGGGACACTATAAAAATGAGTGTCCTAAGATCCAAGGAAACTTTCTTCAGAAAAGGCCATGAGAGAAATGGAGAGCTTATTCAATTACAACTACAAAGGCTGAATTTTCTAATGATATAGTGGCAGGTACTTTAATTGTTTCCACAAACTTAGCCAATGATTTAATTAATTCTAGATCATCACATTCATTTGTATCTTCATAGTTTTCCTGGAAAATTAGACATGTCCAATTTTGTTTAATAAAGGATTTATCAGTCAAAACTCCTAAGGGATGTATCATTGCAACAAAGATGTGTCGATCAGTCCCCCTCATGACACATAAACGTGCTTTAGTTTCTAACCTTATCATCATACCCATGATATACTTTGATATAATTCTCATTATGAATTGGATTTCAAATTATTATGTTAATTTATATTGAAATAAGAAGGAAGTTATAATTTTTTAGAATAGTATAGAATCCCTTATCTTTAGAGCAGGAACCCCACCATTTGATTCTTATCTAGATCCACCCCCAATATCCCTACTAAATGAAATTCTTGGGGAGGAAAAGAACACAATATCTATAGGTGAGGAAAGAAATATTCAAATTGAAGATGTACCTATTATGCAAGAATACATTTATGTATTTCCAGTAGATTTACCTAGACATCCTATAGAGAGGGAAGTTGAGTTCTCTATTGATTTAATTCCTAGTGAAAGATCTATATCAAAGACTCCATATAGAATGGCCACTGTAGAATTAGGGGAGATGATGAAACAACTAGAGGAATTGAGTGACAAAGGATTTATTCTACCTATTTTTTCTCCATGAGGATCCCCTATCCTATTTGTCAAGAAGAAATATGGATACATGAGGCTATGCATTGATTATAGGGAAATCAATGATATTGCAATAAAGAAAAACTATCCTCTTCTACGCATTTATGATTTATTTTATCAACTTCATGGATCCCAATATTTTTTAAAGATTTATATTTGATCTAGATATCATAATCTATCTGTGAGGAAGGAATATATTCCTAATACAACATTTCGAACCAGGTATGGGCATTATGAGTTTACAGTAATGCCTTTTGGACTGACTAATGCATGCTCAGTTTACATGGATCTAATGAATATGGTATTAAAGGAATATATTATTGAATTTTTTGTGGTATTTATCAATTATATCTTAGTATACTCCTAAAGCTATGAAGACCATGAGAATCACTTGCGGGTCCTTTTGAAAACTCTTAGAAGACATGAATTATATGGGATGTTTAAAAAGTGTGAATTTTGGATTCAATTAGTTTTCTTTCTTGGCCATATTTTCTCTAAGTATAGAATCATAGTTGATATTGTGAAGACAAAGGCAATCCAAGAATCTCCTATACCAATGAACATAATTGAGGTACATAGTTTTATTGGATTAGCAGATTGCTATTGGTATTTCATTTAAAATTTCACCCGATTGGATAACCCGCTAACCAAGCTCACATGTAAAGGGGTTAAGTATGTATAGAAGAAATAATGTACATAATGCTTTAAATAATTTTAAAATAATATCGCTGAATGCTCTAATTTTGACTCTTCCCTCTAGAAATGATGGATTTTTTATATACAATGATGCATCAAAAAATGGACTGGGTTTCTTCCTTATGAAAACTGATAAAGTCATTTCTTATTCATCAAGGTAGTTGAAGACTCATAAGAAAAATTATCCAACTCATGATCTTGAGTTAGCAGCCATAATATTTTCTCTAAAAATATAGATACACTATCTATATAGTGGAATATGTGAGATATATACGGATCACAATAGTTTGAAATACATTTTTACACAGAAAGAACTCAACATGAGGAAAAGAAGATGGGTCGAGTTACTAAATAACTATGATTATTCAATACACTTCCACCCAGGAAAGAAAAATAAAGTTTTATATGCATTAAGAAGGAATAATCATGGACTTCTGACCCAAATGTGGATTGAGAGAGATATTATATTCACGGATCTACTAAATATGGTTATGGGAATTATTAAGGAAGGGGAAATATCTTTCATCTTTCAAATGATTGCTAAAACATCTTTACTATAGAAGATAAAAAGCTCTCAATATGATGATGAGAACCTAAAAAAGAAAATTAAATCTGTTAAGGATAGAAGATTATTAGACTTCAATTATGAGGATGGAGTTTCGAAATTTGGGAAGAGGTTATGAATTCCATCAGTACCTGAGCTAAAAATCTAACTATTAGATGGTGTTCATATCTCAAATTTATCCATACACCCTAGTAGGAAAAAGATGTATAGAGATATGAAGTAAAAGTTTTGGTGGGATATAATGAAGTGAGAAATTACTGACTATGTGTCAAGGTGTCTAGTTTTGTCAACAAATGAAGGCCGAGAGACAACATCCTAGAGGGTTCATGCAACCTCCACCTATTTTTATGTGGAATTGGGATGAAATTACGATGCACTTTGTCACAGGACTACTGACGACACCTAGAAGGAATGATGCAATATGGGTAATTGTTGACCATCTTACAAAATCAACACATTTCCTTGCTATAAGAGAGGATTTTCCACTTTATCATCTACCAAGACTCTATATTAATGAATTATTATGACTTAATTGTGTACCACTATCGATTTTTCCGGTTAAGAATCCTTATTTACATCAAAATTCTAGAAAATTCTCTAGAAGTATTTGGATACTGAGTTGTATATGAGTACTGCCTATCACACCCAAATCGACGGACAGTCTGAAAGGACTATTCAAACACTAGAAGACATGTTGAGATCATGCTCTCTTAACTTTCAAGGAATATGGGATCATTAATTACCTTTAGTGGAATTGTCCTACAATAATGGTTTCCATTATAGCATTCAAATGGTTCCATATGTATCATTATATGGTAATAGGTGTCAAACACCAAATTTTTGGGATGAATTTGTCGAGAGGAAACTTATAGGCCCATAACTTATCGAAAAGACAATTGAAAATTTAAATAAAATTCAGGCCCATATTAAAGCATCCCAAAGTAGGAAAAAGAGTTATACTGACAACTAGAGAAAGTATTTGGAATTTCAAGAAGTAGATCATGTCTTTCTAAAAGTATCTTGGTGGACGGGTGTCTTAAGGTTTGGTAAGAAATGGAAACTGAGCCCCATGTATATCGAACCGTTCAAAATTCTAGAAAGATTTGGAGCTTTAGCTTACCGTTTAGTAATGCCACAAAATCTCTCCAAATTTCATAATGTGTTCCATGTGCCGTTGTTAAAGAAATACATGCCAGACCCAATGCATGTACTCACTGATGAAGAAATTGATCTGGAACCTAATTTTTCTTACTATGAAGAGCCTATCGAGATTCTTGACACAAGGGAGTAGGTATTGAAAAATGGGATAACTTAGCTTGTAAAAGTTCTTTGTAGAAACTATAAAATGGAGGAATCAACATGGGAACCTGAAGATGTTATGAAGAATAATCACCCATATCTTTTTAAAGGGGTTTATACAAGAAAAATTTCTTGGAAAAAATTTCCGAAGGTGGGAAAATATAACACCCCAAACATTTTATGTTATGTTTCTCTTAAATACTTTCAATTCATCAGATAGCCAATATTTCATAAAATACTAAGTCTCTTTGAAACAACACTTGGTTATTTATGAGGTAGTCATAACCTATCCATTAAACTTAAATTTTCCACTTCTGTGTTTTTAATTTCGAAAAACGGACATACATTGTTGCGATCAGGGTGATATTTGGAGTTTGAGAGAATCATATTATTTTTTAGTGAATAGTAACCAACCCTTATGAATAGTAACTTAACCTTATGAATAGTAAATTAACCTTATGAATAGTAATATGACTCTTATGAATGGTAACCATACCCATGAAAGTGTAAATAAAATTTAGGCACCTTAAAAATGAAGATAAATATTTTAAGTGTTGGTATATTTCAATTAAATAATGATGTTAATTAAAAATTCAATTTCTCTTATTTATATTTTTTTGAATAATGGAGTTCTTTTTTCTATTCTACGTGTCAAAAAATGGTTACAGTGAATTTTTTGGATTTTTCTAAAATACTTGAATTTTTAGTGAATAGTAAATTACGATAAATTATGATAAATGAAAAATACATGATTTATTGTGTCATGGATGATTTCCTTCTAAGGTAAGAACACCATAATGAAAATTTTATCTATCCCAACGGTTTGAAACCATTGGTATATCTCCTCAAACCATTCGGAAAATCTATCCCAACGGTTTGAGGAACCGTTGCAATAGCCCTACACCAATAGTTTTATAAGAACTGTTGGTGTAGGTATGTCTACACTTATCTATTCCAATGGTTTGAATAAAACCGTTTCAATATATATATACCAATAGTTGTTAAACCGTTGGTACACATACTGCCCATAACTTCCCAAAAAACCTACGGATCAATGCTCTCTTCTAACAATTTCATTTAAATCATTGGGTTATATGTATACCAAATTTTTTTGAACCATTGGCATACACTCCTCTCCCAAACTGTATACCAACGGTTTTGAGAACCATTGGTATATCCTACAGGATCTATAAAAAATAGCCATAACCTGTAAAAAATAGCCATAAACTATAAAAAATAACCAGAACTTGTAAATAAATAGCCAGAACCTATAAAAAATTACATCCATTTAACAAAATGGAAATGGTCTCATCATGATCAGTGGATTGTTTGAAGGATTCAATGAGATTTATTTAGACTAGGTGATAAAAAGGCCATGGTTAGGGGAAAATAAAAGGGATGATGTGTTGTTAATAGGGAAGAGAATTTTGTTTTGAGGGAGGCAAGTGCAAAGATTTAGTTTCACATCTAGGTATGAAGATCCATGTTACCTATTCAATAAAGGTGACCTCAAACTGTTCGAATTAAAGGCATGTTTGGTTATTGACATGTTCTGACTAGGATCACAAGGAACAATGTTTATCATAGTTGATTTGTTCATACACAAAAATCATTGAGTTTCAAGAAATAACCACTTTAAAAATATGATGAGTGATAAAAAACTAATCACATGGAAAAAATAGAAAGTGCTCTCCCACCAGGGGAGAAATGTCCTTAAGATTTCAGCACTTATAGTTTTAGGTGAATTTCTATAATGTATCTTGACGGCTTTCATCCATTCTAATCCATGCTCAACACTAATGCTCCCATGGTGCCTTGAGGTCCATTCATAAACAAAAGGTTCAATCTATGAAAAAATTTGTACTAACCCATGTCTGCAGTATGAAAACCAACCAGATCAATGAACATGGTTTTAATGTGGAATTGCAGTATCATCATACAGTGAAGCTGAAATATTAAGATGCAAGTTTTCATCACCAAGGTGAATGTACCCAACTACTTCGACAAAATGACCTGAAAACATCAAATGAAAATACAAATAAAATTTTTCAAAAAAAATTATTCTTAGTAATGATCTCCATTTAATTAAGACCTTAAGAAAAAATCTTACAATATTAGACACAAAAATAATCAGGCTACGAAAAAGGAAGTGTGCTATCAGTGCATAATTTTCATAATCAGTTGAGACCCAAATAATAAATCTAACAATTCTGGGTACAATAATGCTGAAATTGAGGAAGACAAATCCATGGAATGCTACCAAGAAGTTTCAACATAATTACCTAGTCTTAATCTCATTTTATCAATAAGACTGTACATAATTTCCACAGGTAATGACAGATCATATTTGTACACATCCCCTTCTATCAGTAATGCTTCGGGTATGCCCTGCGTCCAAAAAAAACTTGGCTGGTTGTATGGCTTCGAGGTAAATCCTCTATAAAAAGTAACCACTAAAATAAAATTGAGAAAAAAACGTCAAGAATATGCTAGAATGAACGAGGCCATCTGATTAATATCCTACTAAAGAGCATCAACAGATACCAAACAATGGTCTATCACATTAAACAAGGAGGCTTAAAGATTCTCTGTAGAAGTTCTGTGAAAAATATTTAATGAAAACAAACCATCTAATCCTGACAGGTGTTAAATAATGACACCATCTTTCTATAATTTTCTATACAAAGGACCACCATGGTTAGAATAATGCCTTTAGTGAGTGTCCCTAATATAATTCTTCTCATTAGAACATTTGAGAAATGTTTCAATATGAATATTCAAATAGGAGGCACTAAATCATATGAATTGATGGTGGTAAGATGAAGCTTATGGAGGAGAGAACCATAATCCTGATAGGTGTAAAACAATGACACCATCAGTGTTTTTAGATATATGAGCTCAGGTAAGAAACATCTAGGTTCTTCAATTATGAAAATTGGCATTGGATATAGTTTTTTCGATCAGTGAACCATAAATTAATGGTTATTCCTTCGATGTGTTTTGAGCGTTTGGGAGTAGAATGAGGTTATTCATTCTTAAATTATTGACCAACATAGGTCAGTATATATGGATGTGTTGGCCAATGATACTTCTTGGGGATGAGAATAATTATAATGGGAATATTTGAAACCATGTGTTCATACAGGCATTCAGAATTTGAAGAAAAGTTTGAATTATCAATTACGAGCGGGGTTTTTCAATATTTGTTTGAGTTCTATTTTTGAGGCTTGGAACCAATTGAAAAAGAATTTTGAACAAGAGAATATGTCTCAAGATAGGTCTTGAGATGTATCTCAAGATCTCGTGGGAGCATCAAGGATGGGCGGAGGTGGCTACTGAAAAACTACAATAGACCATTGGATGACTAGTGGTCATTTTTAGGGTAAAAGTTATAACATTTCTACCATGTGTTTTTCAAGTGGGAAGTCCCCTTTTCCTCATCAATTTGTGAAAAACCATGGGAATCCATCCCTCCCTCCTCTCCCTTCATGAGTTCCAGTTGTTTACTCTCTCCTTCACTTGTTCAAATGGCTATGTGTTGTTGATCATTAACTTCAGCAAACAAAACAGTGGTGTAGGATCAAAATAATGATGTAGATGCTCAATATACAAGAGGGGGGGTGAATTTTACACTTTAAAAATTCCTTTAACAAAGGAAAGAGCTAAGTTTAACAAAGTTAAACTAAGAAAATTCACAACACCAATAACACCTCTTAAAACTGAAAAGAGATTTCGAAAGTAGGTTCTGGAAATACGGTTCTGGAAATTGAAACTTAACAAAAGATTACAATATGAGATTCTACCTTAAAGCGTATAGAATCTAAATGAAACAGAGTATAAGTAAGGAAGTATAAGAAAGTTATACTTTCCTTATAATACAAAATGCAGCAGAAACATACATGTATTAAAACTATAAGTAACAATATATAAGTCTTTTAACCCAAAGAGAAGGGTATCCAACAACCTTGGATAAAGGTCCCTTGATTTATAATTTCAAGAAAGTATGTCTTACCCACACCAGGGTAAGCCCTCGATACGAATATCAGAGTCTCTGTCTTGCTATCCCCGCAAGTCCTCAACTTCAAGGTGGTTGGCAACCTCTGTCTTCCTCAGCAAGGAAGCCCTTGAAATTCAAGGTAGTCGGCACCTCTTTCTTCCTATCCCCGGAAGTCCTCGAATGTAATCACCAACATTCAGAGTCACATGAAGCTTTGAGAGTTAATAAGATCCTCTCTCTCTAGAAATCACTTCAAGCATGAAATCACATGAACCGAAGATCAGTCTCTTTCATCAGTCAGCATTGAGCTCTTTCAAATGAGCTCCTATTTATAGGTTCGGTTGGCCTCCTTTCCAACGGTCATATTTTCCTTAAAAATCGGAGGGACCTCTACACGTGTAACTTAACCAACGGTTAGTTTATAACAGAATAGACGACATCATTTTATAACAAAACAAGTGTAACAGAAAGTACGACATCGTTTAAAGTCTAACTCAAAAGTTTGGAATGAATGTTCGGAGTGTAAACACAAATAATTTTTCAGAGTCTAAATAAATTCGGAGTGTATAAAACAAAGATGATCAGATTCTATTTAATAGGTGAATTCAGAATGAGAATTTGGAATGAGAATTCATCAACAGAATTCATAATGAGAATTCATCATCAGAATTCGTAATGAGAATTTTTCATCAGAATTCGTAATGAGAATTCATCATCAGAATTCGTAATGAGAATTTGTCATCAGAATTCGTAATGAGAATTTGTCATCAAAATTCTTAATGAGAATTTTTCATCATAATTCATAATGAGAATTCGTCATCAGAATTCGTAATGAGAATTCGTATCCAGAATTCAGAGTAGGACTTTATCAGAGTTCGTATCCGGAATTCGGAATGAAACTTCATTATAGTTCTCATCTGGAATTCGGTACTTAAAATAGAATGTCTCATATCAAAGTTTCAAATGATTCCGAGAATATAGAAATGAAACCGAAACTTATACTTAAGAAATATATGAATGAAAATATGATAAGGATGATTTTTCTTACAAAATTAATCTTCCTTATAAAAGCGATTTTCCTTATAAAAGCAATTTTCCTTATAAAAGCGGTTTTCCTTATAAAAGCAATTTTCCTTATAAAAGCGGTTTTCCTTATAAAAGCAATTTTCCTTATAAAAGCGGTTTTCCTTATAAAAGCGATTTTCCTTATAAAAGCGGTTTTCCTTATAAAAGCGATTTTCCTTAAAGAAAGGTGTTTGTGATTTTCAGAACAAGAAGGAATGGAAAAGTCATAAGGAGAACCTTATTGACTCAACAATATCCCCCTTTTTGGAAAGCACAAAAATCCCTATGAAAAAGAAAGTCTAAGAAGAAAGAAAGAATTAAGGCTTATCTCCCTTTGCTTATGGATGTTGATGAATACGAATAACTCCCCCTTAGGCTTTGAAACACTAAGGATCATATTCTAGGTTTCCATAATGATATTTCATTAAGAATAAGAAAGTCTTCTTCAATGAAAAACTCCCCCTTAGATAAACTCTATTAGAGTTTGTTTTCTTTCTCAGCCTTTGTTAAGATTATTTTTTCCTTTTATTAGGGTTCTTTTCCTTCTCCCCCATTGTGATTTTCAAAAAGAATTTGAGGGAATGGAAAATATAACAAAGTACCTAAAAAAAATTAGTAGTAACAACAAAATAAACGAGCAAGCACAATTTTCATTAAGTTTGAAAGCTCAACAACAAAGAAATTTAGATACAACAAAAGATCGAATCTGTCTATTTTGGATCTTTTTCCTTCGCCATGAGACCCTTAAGAATAGTCTTTATTTTCTTCAAGTCGTTATGATCTTCCTCAGCTTGCTTCTCTAACACAACAATTCTTGCATTTTGAGCTTCAATCTTTTCTTCCTGGGCTTGAAGCTTTTCTTCCGAAGCCTGAAGCTTTTCTTCCTGAGCCTTCAGGATTTGTTCATGCTTTAACAACTTTTCTTGAAACTCAATCTGATGATCCCTTTCATACTTCCAGTTTTGAGAAACAAAATTCAGCTTCCCATTCAGATCTCTGACTTCTTGAATCTGGAAATTCTTTTCATCTGTCAACTTTTCTTCAAAGGATGAAGTAAGTTCATTTATCTTCCTGTCTTCTTTCTCAAAGTAATCCTTCACATTATCTTGGAATTCATCAAAGAGCCTCATCTCTTCTACAGTCTTCCTTGACCAACTAGTCATCCTCTTGTAAGATCTTTTGTGGGCTTCATAGCCGACAAAGAAAGTTTTGAACTGAGCCTCTATCTCAACACATTTTTCCATGACCATGGATACGGAGTCCGTTTTCTGATTCAAAGCATGTTGGAGCATCTGGCATCTTGAATCAATACTTGAGAAAGTTGGAATAGTACATACTAACTTCTTTAAGGACTGAAAAACAAATTCATGCCCCAACGAAGATGACTTCGAATCTGAGACTTTGCTTGGAGAAATTCCTTCTTCAATTTGCTCATTCTTCTTCTTAGAAGAGTCACCAACTTCCCTTCTCTTTACAACAACAGAGCTCAGGGTATCAACAAAAATTTTCTTTCCCTTGTCCTTTTTCAGAATGGTTTGTTGTTCCAGAGTCTTCTGTTCACTATCAGAAACTTGAACAACATTGTCTTCATCATCAGCAACTTTTTTAGCACCATCCTCTACATTCTCTATTTGAGCAATATCATGTAGAAGTTGTTCTTCCTCTGCATGATAGGCTACTTCTTGTTCTCCTTCCTCCTCATCCTTCCCTAGAGTGACTAACTTCGATGATTGATATTCTGAAGTTCGGAGCGACAAATGTTCTGAAGGTGTCCCCTTATAATCATCTACTTGCTTCAAAACATCTCCGGTGTCACCACTACCTTCAGCAACTGGTTCTTGCTCTTTCACTTTCTCAATCTGCTCAACTTCCTCAACATTCTTAGCAGCTGCCTCTTCCGGAGCGACAAAGTTTCTTCCTGGAGTTTCAGGTAGAGATTCCAAAGAAAAAGATCTTGGAATAGGAATGTTTCCGGAGGCCATCCCTATAAGTTTTAACAAAGTTTCAACCACCTCATATTCAGACATCTTTTTCTTAAGCTTCTTTTCTTTCACTTGTTTTTCTAGCTCATCCACAGTTCTTTCCTTTAAGGCCTTATCCTTCGCAGGATCCAAGCCAAACTGAGGCTCCCCTTACACTCTCTTCTCTTTGATTTCCCTCCATTTAGCAACTACTTCATCTGGGTAAGCTTTCTTCTTCTTCGGTTTTGGTGGTGCGGAATGAACTTCCTTAGATTTGGGATTCTCTACTTCAACTTCAACTTCTTTTAACTTTCTCTTCCTCATTGGATTAGAGGATTTAGGTTCAGAAACTTTCGGAACCGTTTCTTCTTGAGCAGGTAAATCAAAAAACTGACCAGTCTTCTTGTCGAAGGCTACATCCATTCTTTTGAGAGTACAATCACTCACCAACATAATCCTGAAAACTCTTGGCTTAGACTTTCAAGCCTCCTTGAAGGACTCAAGGCACCGAACAATAAACTTTGAGAGGATTGTCGGATACATTATGATCTGTGCTCTCAGATTTCCTTTCTTAACATTCTCAAGAGTAATAAGAATGTGTTTCATCAGGTTAAACTTCCTCAGATTTATCAGAAAATCTAGAATATAAATCTCACTCTTCTTAAGACTATCTCTGTCACCCTTTCTCGGTACGATAAGGCCTTGTACCCATAATTCTAGAATCCGGAAATTCGTAGACAGAGAAGCAATCTTTGGAGCCTTATCATCTGACAGTCCGAGAGTTTCAAATGCCTTTTCCTTGTTGAAACTTCCTTTTGAATCCAGAAAAAGATGAGAAATAAACTCAGCTTCTCCTTCATTATTCAGCCCTACCAAGCTGGCTGCCTTGGAATAAGAAAGATTATAAGTCTTTCCATAAGACTTAAATGATAATTTCTCCCTTCCATCTTCCTTATAGAAGGAAACTGTCTCATAGAATTCTATAAGAAAATCCGAGTAAACTTCATCTTGATTTTCAGGCTTGGATACAGCAACATCTTCCCATCCATTAAGCTTTATATTCTTGGATATAAGAGAATCATACTTGTTGAAGAAATCAGGATGAACTAACCTTTCTCTATATACTAACCACTTCGAAATCGGCTTAGAGGAAGACATGTCTTGAGAAGCTACTTCCACAGACATTTAGATCTGAAGACCTCTGAGATGTTCAGAACAGAGAAATCTGAAGTTCGGAACGGCTTTAAAACAGAGAGGCAGAGCTTCAGGACGCTGGAGCTTGAAAACCGATGTGGGACAACCATTTGGGGTCCCCTTTATATAGGCAATGAGAAGACGGTTCAACTTCCTCAGTTGATCGAACGGTTGTAACAAGCTGAGATTAGATCTGAAGGTTGAAAACCAATTCTCAAGAAAACATGAATCCGATCTTTTGAGGTTTTTATTAAAACAAAGATTTAAGAAAACCTAAAAACTGAAAACAAAATATAAGGAAATACCAGTAAGTAAAGTATGGTTACGAAAACTTGAGTAAGGTAATCATACCTTTCGGATTGGCTTAGGAGGATTATTCGTAATGGGTAATATTGAAAAAAAATGACTAAGCAAAATCTTTATTACAAAAAGACATAGTTCGCAAAACTCACTACGAAAAACAAACTCAGTACGGAAAACTCAGTACGAAAATTTCATTACAAAAAAAAAATGAAAAATGAAAAGCTCGTTATGAAAGCCTCGGTACGAAAATCTCGTTATGGAAATAACAATACAAAATTTTCCATTCCGAAAGTTTTCAATATAAAAATTTCCATTACAGAAGTTTTCTATACAAAAATATCCATTCTGAAAAATTTTAGTTCTAGAAATTCCCATTCCGGAATTTTAGTTCCGAAAAGTTTGAAAACAGATTTTGAAAAAAAAATAGTTACTCTAACAATAAAATGTACTCCCCCTATGAAAATGAGTTTATTACTGTAAGGAAACTTTTTAATAGAAAGTTAATTAAGAAAGATTACTTTATGGTTATCATTCCTAACTTCTATTTAATGTATTCAAATCTATTAGAAGGAAAAGATTTTGTGAAAATATCAGCAAGTTGTTCTTGCGTTTCGATAAACTGAATAATAATATCTCCTTTTAGTGTGTGATCCCTAAGAAAGTGATGCCTAATATCTATGTGTTTTGCACGAGATTGATGTGCAGGGTTCTTACTTAAGGCAATGGCACTTGTGTTATCACACAAAATTTTAGTTTTAGTAAAACTCAAGCCATAGTCAGTGAGTGTGTGTTGCATCCACAACACTTGAGCTCAACAACTTCTAGCTGCTACATATTCGGCTTTAGCAGTGGAGAGTGCTACATAATGTTGCTTCTTGTAGGACCAAGAAACTAATGAATCTCCTAAGAAATGACAAGTTTCGGATGTACTCTTTCCATCCATTCTACATCCACCAAAGTCAGCATCAGAAAAGATTTCTAGAAAAAAAACATTTCCATAAGTATAAAATAATCCTAAATCCATGGTTCCCTTAAGGTAGCGAAAAATTCTTTTTACTGCCTTTAAGTGAAATTCCTTAGGATTGGATTGATATCTTTCACATAAGAATACTGAGAACATTATGTCTGGTAATCTAGCTGTTAAGGAAAGTAAACTTCCTATCATACCTCTAAAAGATGTTTGATCTACTGGTTTCCCAGCTTCATCAAGATCTAAAGAGTTTGAGGTACCAATAGGAGTACTTATACTCTTGGTGTTTTCATAACCATACTTTTTAAGAAGATCTTTAATATACTTATGTTGAGATATGTAGGTTCCTAAGGTTACAGTGACCTAGTCTTCTATGCCATAACCATGAATGATCTTCCATTGCACTTAGGCAAGGTAAATCTTGGCTCCTGAGGTCTTCTAAATTTAAGGTGTAAACATTCTCATGCCTATTGGATGAGAGAATAAATTCTTCCTTGGAATTGTGAACTAAGCACTTATCATTCCTAAAATTCACAAGGTAACCTTCATTACATGACTGACTTATGATAATGATGTTGTGCTTAAGACCCTTAACAAAAAGAACATTTGAAATCAAAGTTTTACCTAGAAGAACAATATTACCAATACCAACAATCTCTCCCTTAGCATTGTATCTGAAAGTTACCTTCCCTCCTTTCGTTTTGATAATCTTTTCAAAATAGATTTTGTTACCAGTCATGTGCCGGGAACATCCACTATCCATGTACCATGTATTGTTGCTGGTACTCTCTTTATTTTCATGAAATCAAGAAGAGAATTAGATTTTCAGAATCCAAACTTATTTGGATCCGTGATTTCCAGATAACAAAATCTTAGGTACCCACATCTTCTTAGAAAAGTAAGCTTTGTGAAATCCTAGAGATTGGGTTTTGTTTAAGGAACAATTCCTTACCCAGTGACCACCACATTGACACTTAGTACAAAATGGGGCACTTTGAGGAACAAAATAATTGTTACTAAAAATAGGTTTTTCATGGGTATAACCAAATCCGGATTTATTTCTTAAAGGTCGTATTTGGGAATACATTTTATCAAAATTTTCCTTACCATGGGTAAAGTTTGATAAACACTTCGTTAAGGAAAAAATTTCAGACTTGAGTTTTATAACCAAGTTTTTATCCTCAAAATCATTAGTTTTAGAGCTAGATCTAGGATCAAAAACACTTTTCTTAGAAATTACCTTTTCTAACTCTTTAGAAAGTTTGTTCTTCTCATAACTTACTTCCTCAATATTTTTTTAAATACTTTCAAAATCAGCATTTTTCTTATCAAGATCTTTAAAAAGATCTGATATCTCTTTTTTAAGAATATTATTCCTAGATTTTGCCTTATCATGTTTTTATTGAGTTTGGAATTCTCAATTTCAAGAAGTTCAGCAAACCTAGAAACTTCTTCATAAGTAGGTAAAGTATTTTCTTCATCAGAAGAGGATTCTTCATCTGAGGAGTTATAATACTTACTATCATTAGAATTTAAAGATGCATTGGTCAATGATTCAACATTTCGTACCTTAGCCATAAAACAATTATTATGAATAGGTAGTCTAGCTATAAGACCAAGATTCTTTTGTCCTAAAGATTCATAATCAGAAGATTCATCTGAAGAGTCACCACCACGGGCACTCCAGGTGTCATTAGCTTTCAACACATTCTTAGCTTTAGCTTTATAATACTTCTTTCTATTTCTGTCTGAATGCCTTTCTTTCCTTTCTTTCTTTCTGAGCAAAGGGAAATCTGGTCTAATATGTCCAGCTCTCTTTCATTCATAACAAGTGACTTCTCCATCTTTCTTATCTTTCATTTCCTTCTTCTTATACTTGGATTGGAAACTTCCTTGGACTACTATCTTGTTCATCCTTTGAGCAAGATTTTCTAACTCATTTTCAGAGACTTCACTTTCACTAGATTCGGATTGGAAAATAACTTTCTTAGACTTGGATCTGGTTACTCTCTCAGGAGTCTTAGCTTTCTTATGATTTTATGTTGTTGTAAAAGCAACAGTACCATTTCCATTCTTCTTTTTGATATTTTCAGTATCTCTCTTCATTCTGGTTTCATGTTGAAGAAGAGTTTCGAATAACTCATCAAGAGAAAATTGAGTCACTTTCCTGTTCTCATCTATATCAGTTCTTTTGGATTCCCACTCATTGGTCATAATATCAATTATCTTGTCCACAAGTGCTTCATCATCTAACACGTTTTCTCCCATAGACTGTAAAATGTTGATAATAGTCATAAATCTCTGTTGAACTTTACAGATTGGTTCACCATAAGGAAAATTGAAACCATGGTATTCAGCTCTAAGCATAGCTCTCCTAGTCTCAATCACTTTAGAAGTTCCAAAGTGTGTAACCTCTAACTTCTTCCAGATACAATTAGCTGCTTCACAAGAAGAAATTTGGCTATATATATTTCTAGTCATTGAACAAAGTAAGGTATTGCATACCTTATAATTGAGTTGATACTCTTTCTTTTCCTGGTTAGTAAAAGTTCTAACTTCCTTATCAGGAATTTTATAATCACCAGTAAGCATAATGAAGTTTTCCACTCCAGTATTGATAACAAAAGTCTTCATTCGATCTATCTAGTACTCATAATCATTACCATCAAATATTGGTGGTCTTGTTGGATTTAGATTATCAATGGAACCAACATTAATTCATGTCATACTTAAAAACAACTTTCGGCACACAAACTTGTTAGTAGAAAAAGTTCGTAATCACAATGTTCAGAATGACAAAATTCGGAATGAGAAAGTTCGGAATGATGAAATGACCAAGAAAAACTTATACGTGAGTATGAGTATTTCAGAGACCTCCTTTGATACCAATTGTAGGATCGAAATAATGATGTAGATGCTCAATATATAAGAGGGGGGTGAATTTTACACTTTAAAAATTCCTTTAACAAAGGAAAGAGCTAAGTTTAACAAAGTTAAACTAAGCAAATTCACAACACCTCTAACACCTCTTAAAACTGAAAAGAGATTCTGAAAGTAGGTTCCGAAAATATGGTTCCGGAAATTGAAACTTAACCAAAGATTACAATATGAGATTATACCTTAAAGCGTATAGAATCTAAATTAAACAGATTATAAGTAAGGAAGTATAAGAAAGTTATACTTTCCTTATAATACAAAATGTAGCGGAAAGAGACAAGTAGTAAAACTACAAGTAACAAGATATAAGTCTTTTAACCCAAAGAGAAGGGTATCCAATAACCTTGGATAAAGGTCCCTTGATTTATACTTTCAAGCAAGTCTGTCTTACCCACACTAGGGTAAGCCCTTGATACGAAGATCGAAGTCTCTGTCTTGCTATCCCCACAAGCCCTCAACTTCAAGGTGGTTGGAAACCTCTGTCTTCCTCAGCAAGGAAGCCCTCGAACTTCAAGGTAGTCAGCACCTCTGTCTTCCTATCCCCGGAAGTCCTCGAATGTAATCACCAACATTCGGAGTCGCACGAAGATTTGAGAGTTAATAAGAGCCTCTCTCTCTCTAGAAATCACTTCAACCATGAAATCACATGAACCGAAGATCAGTCTCTTTCATCAGTCAGCATTGAGCTCTTTCAAATGAGCTCCTATTTATAGGTTCGGTCAGCCTCCTTTCCAATGGTCATATTTTCCTTAAAAATCGGAGGGACATGTACACATGTAACTTAACCAACGGTTAGTTTATAACAGAATAGACGACATCGTTTTATAACAAAACAAGTGTAACAGAAAGTACGACATCATTTAAAGTCTAACTCAAAAGTTCGGAATGAATGTTTGGAGTGTAAACACAAATAATTTTTTGGAGTCAAAATAAATTCGGTGTGTATAAAACAAAGATGATCAGATTCTGTTTAATAGGTGAATTCAGAATGTGAATTCGGAATGAGAATTTGTCAACAGAATTCATAATGATAATTCATCATCAAAATTCGTAATGAGAATTTTTCATCAGAATTCGTAATGAGAATTCATCATCAGAATTCGTAATGAGAATTTTTCATCAGAATTCGTAATGAGATTTTTTCATCAGAATTCGTAATGAGAATTTTTCATCAGAATTCGTAATGAGAATTCGTCATCAGAATTCGTAATGAGAATTCGTATCCAGAATTTGGAGTAGGACTTTATCAGAGTTCGTATCCGGAATTTGGAATGAAACTTCATTACAGTTCCCATCTGGAATTCGGTACTTAAAACAGAATGTTTCATATCAAAGTTTCAAATGATTCCAAGAATATAGAAATGAAACCGAAACTTATACTTAAGAAATATATGAATGAAAATATGATAAGGATGATTTTTCTTACAAAAGCAATCTTCCTTATAAAAGCGATTTTCCTTATAAAAGCAATTTTCTTTATAAAAGCGGTTTTCCTTATAAAAGCAATTTTCCTTATAAAAGCAGTTTTCCTTATAAAAGAAATTTTCCTTATAAAAGCGGGTTTCCTTATAAAAGCGATTTTCCTTATAAAATCAGTTTTCCTTATAAAAGCGATTTTCCTTAAAGAAAGGTGTTTGTGATTTTCAAAACAAGAAGGAATGGAAAAGTCATAAGGAGAACCATATTGACTCAACAAGTGGATGCAAGAGCTTCCAGTCAAACCTCACCTCAGGGATTTTAAAAAAGTATATGTTATAGATATTGATAGACCAAGCATGAATATGCTTCTCTTTGTTCTTCTTGAGTAATAGAACCATCAAATAATCATAAACACCCCCTCAAGAGTTTTTTCAATGGTGAATGAAATGTCTTTAACTGCAAAACATCAAAACAGTCCTTCCACCTATTCTTTGTGTGTGAATTGAACTTCAAGAATGAGACACATATGCTCAGGCCTCCATTGAAAACCTCAAATATATACTTTAGAAAACATCAGATTTTTTGGTCTCTTATCATCAAGAGAGAGTATTCTTCAATAAGAACAACAAAAAAATACAAACCCAAAACAGGCCCTACATAATACCATGCTTTCTATTTCTGGTTGTGACATAATAAAAGGCCCTGCAGAATTTATACCCAAAACAGAATAAGAGGTTGTGAAAAATACATACCCAAAATAGGCCCTACAAAATACATACCCAAAACAGGCCATAAAGAAAAATACATACCCGACTAGGCCCTATAGAAAAATACAAACCCAAACAGAATAGGAGGTTGTGACAAAACCAAAGGCTAAGTAGCATGTACTATGATATACATAGGCCCTACATAATACCATGCTTTCTATTTTGGGCCAAGGAGTGTGTACTAGAAAATAAGCAGACCAATGATAGATCATGTGGCACTCTTATAGATCGAAAATCACATTCCATAAGGGGGCATCATGATCAATACAAGAGAAATTATATCCGATAAATAAACAAAAATTGGGTTTTTCAGGGTCCCCATAGTTATTTCTTAGTGGTCCCATGTGAGGAATAATGGGAGGTGAGGCTATTAAAAAGGGTGGGTTGTAGAGAGTAGGGGTGAAATTATAGGTTACTACAAAAAATACCTAAGATACCTCAAGATAAAGTGTACTTTTGATATGTTTGAATAAGAATATCAAATAAAGAATTATTTCTCTATCTCTGATGAATTAGAAATGGAAGTATCAGAATACAATTTAATGAATACACAAAAGAACTAGGAAAATAAGGTAAATAAAATTATAAAGAGAAGGATCAAACACTTCCTGGAATTGAACAAAGTGGTAAGGGTAGATCTGTAGAATCTATTTATAGGGATACTTTTGATAATTCAAGTACAAGATGTGGAGAGTATAAAGAGATCAAAATAGTTAATGACTTTTACTCTCATATTACAGATTATTTGAATAAGGATCCAATGTACTGGTAATCCAACATATAACTAGTAGAATTCATCCTAAGAAAACAATAGGTACCTCTTCCATCCAGAACCTTCCAGCCAGAACCTATTAAAAATTTACAACCATGTAAAAAAATTGAAATTGTCTCATCATGATCAGTGGATGACTTGGAGGATTCAATGAGATTTGGTTAATGCCAATAATTTGACCCAAAATTCCAAAATACATGATCTAGTTGGGAAGACCTTATGAAGTGTACTTTGAAGGATGCAATAGATATGGTTTATAGAATATTTACTATCACTGGATGTTGAATATTATAACACACATTGTATACCTATAGTTGAAATCCTGTCATGAATAGGGAGTGTACTCCCAGAAGATCATTTCGATGTAAATACCATGTTGTACATGACCAAACTGAATGTACCATAGGTGGAAAATAACTTTGGTTCCTCTCAAAGTACTCATTGACTAACCATCTGGAGTTATAGGTTGTGTGTTATATAGGTACACATCATGTACATAAGTTTATTTTATATGATAAGCTAAGGTACATTCCAAGTACCTCTCTTGGTTCTACACACCCTGTATACAATATTACACATTGTTTACTTCTTCCAAATTCATGCACATGGCATATCTCTTTCTCCAAAGTAAGATCAGGATGTGTAGGCAGTATATAATGTTTAATATTTCCACATAGATTTTTATTGTTACCTTTTCTAATATATTAGATATTTTACATGAAATAATATTCAAATTCTTGTCCCATTTAGATTGGATACTATATGTAAAATATCAAGCATGTCGTTCAGGGAATTATTCAGTAGATAGAAACCTTTTTTGGCTGTTAAGATATGTTAGAATGTGGATCCCTCTCATAATCCTAAGGTTTTGTATTCCCATCTGACTACATAGGGAACAAGGATCCTCAATATGTGGATCAGATAGGATCTGTATTCTTCCCATTTACATGATCTTATGATCTTTCAAAAGAGTTTTCATTTTTTACTAACTATGTGATAAAAAAAGCATGGGATCCTCCATTGGAGTTAATATTCATCCAACTAATTGATATATTTAATGATGCACGTAGAAGATATTTAATTCTCGTTTTCAACAATTGTAAATCGGAGTATGATTCTTGTTTATTCTTCAAGGAGACACATACTTGATGGAGTGGGTCAGGTTTATTAAATGGGTTGTTGCATATTATCCTTTCATCTTAATTATTACCCTTCTCTCTCATGTTGACCATTGTTGAGATATAAGGTTTTTCCTACTATGTTCATCAACTATATTTGTCTGTGTAGAGTATTTTTATTCCCTTAAATTTTTGAGTGGGTTTCATGGGATGGTTTTTCAGGTTATGTTGATTTGGGCTAATGTGTAGTGGTTTTCATGTAATATTGGAATTACATGTTGGAATTTTGGTGCATTAGTATTGATGAAACAATGATATGGGAAGTATTATCTTATTCGGTAGGAAAAGAAACCTAAGTACCAACAAGATGAATAAGATTAAGAGGGAATACCCAACTGTAGTGATAAAACTAGTAGTAAATGATCCATTGGAGAAATGAAAAAAAAAGAATCTCTTACTCACACCTGCAAGGGGAAAAAAATACATGCACCAAATGCATTCAACTGCAACAGCAACAACAAACATGTTTTAAACACATTTAAATGGGGTTGGCAACATGGATCAAACATTAAAAATTAGTTAACTATCAAGAAATCACACAAGGTTTTTTCATTTTAGCTATTCCAATTAATCATATTAAATTAAATAAAAACATTTATTTAAATAAATTAGTAATCGGAAATAGCCTCAATGGCATGCCTGAGCATCCACATGAATCATAAAACAAAAATAAATTCCATAAGGCAAGTATGAAAGGACACCTAAATTTTACCATGGCTTTTCCACTTTGATTATAAGGGCCAACATTAGCTGTCAAGGCCTTCCAAGGCCCACCAAGCTCATCCAACCTCTCCCTTGATCAACTAGGCTCATCACATCGCCCTTAGCTTCTAAGTTACATCAAGAAACCCCTACTAGAGAAGTAGGCTTTGAATCCCCCTGACACGGGCGACCACCTATGGTGGTCGCTATAGGTGGCCTATAGCGACCGCCAAAGGTAGTTGTTGGGATTTGCAAAAAAACCCTCCCCCTCCCCCCTGCGATTCCCCTACCCCCTGTGATTCCCCTTCTCGTGCCTCGTCCCCTCGCCGCCCTCCGCCCATCCCGCGTCCCCTCACCGCCCTCCGCCCATCCTGCGTCCCCCCGCCTCTCTTCACCCATCCTGTGTCCCCCATCCCCTCGCCGCTCCCCACCCCCTCGTCTACCCCCATCCCCTCGCCGCCCTCTGCTCATCCCTCGTCCCTCATTCCCTCGCCTCCCTCCACCCCCTCACCGCTCGTACCCCATCCCCTCTCCGACCTCTACTCCGACTCCCCACCATCCCATATCCCCTCCCTCTTCATCCCCTCCTTTGACGCACCGCCACCACTCATCCCATCCCTCACCGTCCCCTCCCTTACTGCACTGCTGCCGCCCGGTCCCCTCCCTCCCCACATGGCTGCCGCCCGTCCCCTCATTGTTGTCTCCCATCCACTCCGGCTCCTTGTTGTCCTCCTTCCCCTCCCTCATCGTCCCACCCTTTCTACACCATCACCACCTCACTACCTCATCCTCTAGCTCGCCGCCGCCCATCCCCTCCCTTGCCGCACCGCCTCTGGCTCCGGCTCCCCTCTGCCGCCTCTCCTCTCCCTCGCAGCACCACCTTCGGCTCCCCTCCCTTCCAGATTTATAGCACAATCAGGTATGCCCTAATTTCTTTTTAAGAGTTTCAATTTTGGACAATTTACAACAGAAATTTGGCATGCATGAAGATTATATGAATATTGTGTGTGAATAAAAAATGTTTAAATGGAAGATCGTGTGTATATGAGCTTCTGTTCATATTAAAAAATGTGTCTTAATAGTGTGTGTATGAGAGGCTTCACACTTTACTTGAGGTTTGAAAGTTTCATACAATGTTTGAGTCCATGTATATGTTTACTGAATTAATATTAAGTTGTGTTCTTATTTGATTTATACTATTCTTGAGTTTTATCACATGTCTCCATGTGTGTGTGTGTGTGTATCCCATGAGAAAATGTTTGAGTTTTGACCACATGTGTGTGCTTGCATAGCCCATGAGACACATGTTTGAGTTTGGTCACATATGTGTGTTTCGATAATATATGTTATTATTAATATTATATGTTCTTCCACTATATGATATTCCATGTTTCAATGTGATGTACTTTGTATATATTTTATATTGTGTTGTTCTATGCATGGTACCAATGTTACTGGTGTACTTATTGTGGCTTAGTATCCCTTAAGGTGGAGCATGATAAGATGATGTATGTTCCATGGAGATTGGACTGAGATAACACAAGTCATGATAGATTGGTATTTTTTTGTTATGTAATTGAATATATTTGATGTCATCCTGGATATAGATTAGTTAGTTTTCCATAAATTAGAGATTGATTGTTATCATTGATGGTTACTCTATACTGCCTCTGATGGCACAATAGTAGTGTGAATCCAAGAGGCAGTGAGACATTATTTGTACAAAGATACAGTTTCTCTGAGTTTGAGAATACTGTACATATTCTTGCATGAAGTATTCACTATTTGATCAAAATATGATTAGGTACTCTTGAATATAGAATCATCATTAGATTTACCATACCAAATGACGATGATGACATAGGCTTTCACTTACATTCCATTATATATTCTCTTGTTTATTATTCAGAGATATAATTTGATTATTTTATTAATGGTCCACAAGCAAATGGTTAGTATTTATTTTAAATGTATTTGATATGAAAAATTCATGTAATAAGTCTTCTGTAAATGTTTTTTATATAGATATTATTATGTATAAGAGTTGGATTGACCTTCCAAATAGAACGTCTAGAGAATATTTCAATGGCATTATGCATTTTATTGAGTTCACTGAAGGATTTTAAAGTGACTATATTATTTTTCCATGTAGAAAATGTGCTAACAAATATCAATTCACATGAGATATTGTGAGGGAGCACCTATTCATTAACGGATTTATAAAAAATTATAAGAGTTGGACTTGTCATAGAGAATAATATGTTTATTGTCAAAATATGGATGCAGTTCAGATGGATGTTGATGCAAGGATGAATGATCCAATGCATGAAATGCTTACTGAAATTGTATGTGGGTTGGATCTTGAAGGCATTCACATCCAGAATCTTGAGACCGGTGAGATAAATCTTCACTCTGGGGCAGATCGTGATTCGAGGAGGTTTTATGAATCACTTGATGATGCAAAAACAAAATTATATCCTAGATGTACTTCTTACAATAAATTTTCATTTATCATGGAGTTATTGCATTTGAATACTTTGAATCAGTGGTCAGAGACATCATTAGACATGATATTGGTGTTATTGAAAAAGGTTTTTCCTATTGACACTATGATTCTAGAGTCATATTACAATGCTTGTAAGTTGACATAGAACTTAGGTTTTACATATGATACCATAGATGCATGTGCAAACAACTGTATGTTGTTTAGAAAGGAAACTACCCATTTGAATATTTGTATGATTTGTGGCGCTTCTAGGTGGAAAGAGAACAGGGGAAATCGGACTCATCAAATTCAGATTGTGATACAGGGGAAACTAATTGCCATAAAGCAAATGTGTTACTTTCCCCTTAAACTAAGGTTGAAAATATTTTTTATGTCATCTAAAGTTTCTAATTTAATGAGATTGCATGTAGAATGAATTCATGAAAGTGATATGTTAACCCACCCAGAAGACTCTCATGCATAGAAGGATTTTGATAAGATGTATCCTGGCTTTTCTAAAGATGTTTGTAATGTCTGATTGTGGTTGGAAGAATATGGTTTCAATCCATTCAAGTCTTTGGTTGGTGCAACTCATAGTACATGTCCCGTAGTTTTGGTTTCGTATAATATTCCTCCATGTATTTTTATGAAGCAACAATTTATATTACTTTCCACTCTTATTGATAGACCTAGAAGTCTGGGGGATAAGATTGATGTTTACCTTCAACCATTGATTGATGAGTTGAATGAATTTTGGGGAAATGGTGTGATGACTTATGACTGTGAAATGAATGAAATGTTCAAACTGCAGGATGCCTTATTGTGGAAAATCAATGACTTCCTGTCTTATGAAAATTTATTAGGCTGGAGTACGAAAGGGTAATTTTCTTTCCCTTGTTGCAATAAAAGTAAAAAAATCTGTAGGGATTAAACATTCCAAAAAATGGGCATACATGGGTAAGAAACGTTTTCTCCCCCCTCAGCACAGGTTCAGAAAGGACATAGTGGCATTTGATGGTTCTAGAGAGTTCAACCCAGTAACAAAGATCATGACAGGAATTGAAATGTTATTGCATATTGAGGAAGAAAACATCCTCAGGGTATATGAAATTCAGGATTTGGTGGATCATCCATTATATAATATTCATGCTACGGGAAGGCAGTGCAGTCACAATTGGAAAAAGAAAAGTATTCTTATAGTCTTTTTGTATTGGAAAACTAACATGCTAAGTCATAATTTGGATGTCATGCACATTGAAAAAAATGTTTTTGATAATATATTGTGGACTATTTTAGGTGTCAATGGAAAATCAAATGACCATGTTAATGCACAACGTGATTTGGAAGAAATGGGTTTAAGGAAATAGTTGAATTTAGAATTAGCTATGGGAAACAAGGCATATATGCCTGATGCACAGTATACGATGACTACAAAGGAGAAAGAGACATTTATTTCCATTTTAAACATGCTCAAGGTTCCTAATGGTTACTCTTCTAATATTTCAAAGTGTGTGAATCTGACGAGCAGGACATTTCAAGGGTTGAAAAGTCACGAAAATCACATACTACTTCATCAATTGATTCCAATATCAATTTGTGATTGTTTATCCCCCAATGTTGTTAAGCCGTTGATTGAGATGAGTAATTTTTTTTGGACAACTTTGTTTAAGAAATTAACAAATGAGTGATTTAAAAATTTTGTAGGACTAAATTGTACTTACGCTTTGTCACTTTGAGAAACTATTTCCCCCCTAATTTTTTGATGTTATGGTTCACTAGACAGTTCACCTAACTGATGAAGTAATGGATGCTCGTCCAGTGAAATTCAGATGGATGTATCCTATTGAGTGGTATTTGAGTACATTGAAATTATTTGTATGCAACATAGCTCGTTCCGAGGCATCAATAGCCAATGGTTATTTGATGGATGAGTTTAATACTTTTTGTGTAGAATATCTTATAGATGTTGAAACAAAATTAGATAAGACCTCTCAGATTCATGATAGTCCAGTTAGAGAAGGAACCATATTTGATATGGACAACATCGAGTGGATATAATTGCATCGATATATCTTGTTCAATACTCCATCAGTTGCACCATTAATGCCGTAAGTGTCTTATCACTTTTATTGTTTAACTTTCACATGTTTTGTTTGCATAAGTTGATCATTTAAACATCATGTTATCATTTGTAGGAAACATGTTAATGATATAAAAGAAGAGATGTATCGTGCGATTGAGTATCAAATTCAACAATCTCATTATGCATAATTTCATGATTCGTTCAACAATTTTGTACGTATAAATTTATTTTCATTAGGTGTGAAGTATTATACTAATTTCTTTCTATATAAATCATTATTTTCTAACTTTATTATTTTAATAAATCTATTTACAACTAATTATTATATCCCTTTTGTTTGATTAAAAACTGTAAAAGTTTTATTTTATTAAAAACAATCCAATTTATCTTTTGGACACTTTGGATAGTCCCCTTACCAATGTTTTCTATAACTGCAGGAATGTCAGGGGAAGAGGCAGTAGATCCACATCTTCCATCTAAGCCATCTATGTCTTAGGGTCGAGGTATGTTTTAATGTAATTGTGTTTATTTTTTATATAATTGATAAACATATATATATATATAATCTATCAAATTATATATAAATTTTTTTCAATGGGATTAGACTTGACCACTTCTACCTCTCGCAAGAGAGGCCCTGGTCATGGCATTTTATCATGGAATTCTGACATGACATTTGATGTTTCCTTTCATGAGATATTTCATCCTGTGGGACCGAATGACCCTGCATTTATTTATCAGCTGGTTTATATCATACATGACCCACATTGATTTCCGTTGAACACACGTAACTGGGCTTCTATCCCTCAGGACACATTAGATCATCTTTGGAGGGAGGTTCAGGTATTAAGACCATTTTAATTTCTTCCCTATGTATAAAAAATACTAACAGATGTGATTTTTTTTTCTTAAATAGAATAATCTGAAAGTATTCCCTAGTGATTTTTGGCTCGTGTGTATGAGTAAATGTCGTAAGATGTGGAAAAATTATAAATTCAAAGTCAAGAGGGACCACTGGGTACCAAATGCGGGTGCCCCAGACATTCTGGAAAAAGTCCTGAGATGTGTTCTCCCGGCTCAGTGGCGTGACTTAGTTGCATATTAGTCTAATGAGGGTGTTGCGGTTTGTATATTTATTTTGGTATATATATTTTTAATAATGTGTGATTTGTTTGAAATTTGAATTAATTGAATGTAGGAGGTGTCAGCACAGCATTCTGAGAATCGAGCATTGCAAGGACCACCTCATAGGCTCGGGACTCGTCACGTGTCTCAGATCCAACATGATGTATTTATTATTACTTTTTTAATTTATTAATTAATATTGTTTTGTGTTTATATTCTATTTTTATACAGTTACGGGAGCAAGGTTCCCAGATTGATAAAATTTCGGTGTGGATGAGGACTCATGATCGAAATGATCCAGAGGCTGAAGCATTGATAGTAAGTTCTTGTACTCATTACAAATACTTACATAATTCTGTATATTAACATATATATGTATATATATTTAAATATTGCACAAGATTAATTTGAAGTTGAGTTAGAACAGCTTCCAAAGGACCAGTGACAGCTTCCCATGCGAAGGGATGAGATCTTCCCTCGCATTATTGGTCGGGGCGAGCATGGCTATAGTTTGACCTATGAAATAGAGATTCCTTATTCTATAGTATCACATGCTATAGTTTTCGGTCCTTTTGTTCCTTATATGACACAAAAATTGTCATATTTCGAGGCACAGTTGCATGCTTCTGAGGAGGTAAATGCACAATTGATCACTGAGGTTAGAACACTACGAGAATATGTGCATCCAGGTGATGGTTCAAGGGATCATATGATGCAGGTTTATACTGAATTTATTTATTTACTTTCTATTATTTTTATTATGAAAATATTCATAATTTTTATTTGTTTTAGGCCCCTGGGCCACCAGATTGAGGTAGCAGTCATGACCACGCATGACGCATTATATTCACGAGGTGTGTTTCTTTTTTTATTGTTGGGGCTATTATTGATGTTTCAAAAGATAAATTTATTTTTCTTGGTGATGATTAAGAAGAATTTAATTTTTTTAGGAAGTCCACACTTTTGGTGAGCTTTATGTTAATTGATGTGTTTGAATATGTATTTAGAGCAGAGATAAGAAAGGATACTCATAAAAATTCTATCTGAGGGTGTTGGGAGCTGTCTAGTGGGTATGATGTGGGATGTTCCGGTGGGTGGGGCGTTGGGAGTTGTCCGGGGGGTATGGAGTGGGATATTCTGTGGGGGGAGAGGGGTTGGGAGCTGTCTGTGTGAGTTGGGAGGGGGGCTGTTTAGGGTGGGGGTTGTCCAAGGGGTTGGGAGTGAGCTGCCCGGGAGGCGGGAGGGGGTGTTTAGGGGGGGTTGAGAGTGGTGGGGGTGGGGGTGGGGGGGCTACGGATTGGTGTTTTCTGGTGAGAGGGGGCTGTGGAGGGGGTTTTCCGGTGGGAGATTTTTGGGACAATTATCCATTTGGCCATTAGGATAATTTTACATTAGGTCATTGTCCATTATGCCATTAGGCTTATTGGCCAATTAGTCATTATTCCATTATTCCATTACGCCAATTGGCTAATCGGGCCATTAGTAAAATTGTCCATTAGGCTATTAGGTCGTTGGATGTTTCTCCATTAAGCTATTTATCAATTAGAACAATTTTATAAGAGATTTCTAGATCGATTGGAAATTATATCCTTAGGCCATTTTTACAGGAGTTCATTAGGATAATTGACCATTAGTTCATTAGGGCAATTATTCATTAGGTTGTTAGGGAATTAGGGAAATTAGCTAGTTAGCCAATTGTCTAATTGGATGTTAGGTGATGCATTGTCATGCATAAGGGATTTCCGCTTGGTTTAATATCTATAAAATGGTTTTTGTGGATGGTTTTACATGAATTTCACAATTTTGATGTACCTTGTTCTTTTTTTCGATCACCAAAGGATAAATAATAGAGTCTATGAATTTTGGAGATTCAGAAGGTAATTGGAGGCTTATGGACCTCTTTCCCCTGACTATGCTGGAATGGAGTCACCCTAATAAAACACTAGACATGAAGGATGGGAGAATTCAGGAATTACAATGACAGAGGAAACCTGCACGGTCACCACAAGGTTATCCAAACCGTGTGCAAACCATGCGGGAGAAGATACCGTTGACTATACCCTCTGTATGGTTAGCGCACGACCTACCCAAACCACGTGGCCCATCCAGGAAAACTATGCGGATCAAGGATTTGATATAGTAGCATCTGCACGGTTGGCGCACGGTCTACCAAACCGTGCACCCAAACCCTGCAGACCATTGTAGCCTTTCTTTTTTGCCTTTTAACTTTTCACCCACTCCTTGACCCGGGGTTCCCTTTTCTTCCTACTTTTGGACAACTAGAAAAAGTCCCTTTCGGACCAAGAAGACTTTAGGGAGTGATCCGGAACAAGGGAGGATTGGGGAAAGAAGAAGAAGCAGACTAGGAACTAAGTTTAGAGGTGGGAAGTAAGGGTTTTAGGCACTGGTTCTTGTAGTTTTGTTGTACTTCAGATTATTTTATTTTCTGTTGTAATGAACTCTCTGATGAATCTTAGTAAGTTTCTTATCCTTTTCATTATGATTATTTAAACACCCCCCCCCCTGTGTTGGGGCTGGGGAAAATGTGGGTTCGTTAGAACCAATTTCTCTATTATTGTTTTTGTTCATTGTCTCCCACCTAATTCTACCAACATCCATTTATTATTTCACTGGAAACCCCATATCGGACTAAGAATAGATTTTCCGGGGATATTTGGGAGAATTATGAAAAGGATATCCATGACCATTGGATATACTTGTCGTTTCTAGAGGGAAGTTACTAAATTAAGAGTCAATATAAATTAATTTCCAGACCAATGGATTGATTCCTACTGACTTGATTGGAGCTCACCGGACCAAGGGAGTTCCGACACAAATGAAACTCAGAAATGTGGGTTATTATAAACATCACAACACAATAGATAATAAGGTTTAACGTCCTACACGAATGTCCAACCCCAACACATTTTTATTAAAATCCAAAATCCAATTTTAAGTAATTTTTAGTTTTCAAGTTTAATTCGTAGTGAATTAGAAATGTCCAAGTAATTAGTAATATTTTTAGATCCGTACCATGAACCAACCAATCGTATTTAAATTCAGCATCTTCACTTAAGTGATTTCAAATCAAGAGAGTGGCGGAGGAGGGGGTTGTGGATTGGTGTTTTCCAGTGAGAGGGGGCTATGGAGGGGGCTGTCTGGTTGGAGTTTTTTTGGACAATTATCCATTAGGCCATTACGATGATTTTACATTAGGTCATTGTCCATTATTCCATTAGGCCTATTGGACAATTAGTTATTATTCCATTATTCCATTGGGCCAATTAGCTAATCGGACTATTAGAAAAATTTTCCATTTGGCCATTAGGTCAATGGATGATTGTCCATTAGGCTATTTATCAATTAGAACAATTGTCTAGGAGACTATTATATTGATTGTAAATTATATCCTTAGGCCATTTTTATAGGAGTTCATTAGGAAAATTGACCATTAGTTCATTAGGGCAATTGTTCGTTAGGCTGTTATGCCATAAGGGAAACTGGCCAGTTGGCAAATTGTCCAATTGGATGTTAGGAAAAATTTCCATTAGGCCATTATGCCATTATACCAACTGTACAACTAGACAATATGCCATTATTCTAATTGTACAACATATGCGGTGGGCGCAGTATGACCAAATATGTTGTTTTTAACAGTTTGGCGTGCTCTAAAAGGGTGTGTTGGGTGTTAAAAACTAGCCTAATGACATTAGAATGTCATGAAATCATATTACAACAACCATGTTGTAAATTGTGAAATGGTGGGACAGACGGTACGTTAATCGGAGGTGTCGTTTGACTGCGGTGACCGGAAATGCATTTCTGGAGTCATAAAACACCAAAACGATGTGTAATGGTCAAATTCAGAGAAAACATCCTCAAAATTACTTGAAGTCACACAAAAACAATATAAATATTATTCTTGACATGTAGTTGGAGACGACACGTCAATCGGACATGCGGTGTGCACGGTACGACCGAATATGTTGTTTGTAATAGTTTGGCGCTCTCTAAAAGGGTGTGTTGGGTGATCAAAACCGGCTGAATGACCTCGCAATGTAATGAAATCATACAAAAACGACCTTGGGGTGAAGTTTGAAATGGTTGGGTAGACGGTATGTCAATCGGAGGTGTCGTTTGTCCACGGTGACTGGAAACGCATTTCTGGAGTCATAAAACACCAAAACGATGTGAAATTGTCAAATTCAAAGAAAACATTCTTAGAATGACTTGAAATAACTTGAAAACAATAGAAATATTATTCGTGACATGTATGAGGAGACGGAATGTCAATCGGACGTGTGGTGTGCGCGGTACGACCGGATATGTTGTTTTTAACAGTTTGGTGTGCTCAAAAAGGGTGTGTTGGGTGGTTAAAACCAACTGAACGACCTTGGAATGTCATGAAATCATACAAAAACAATCGTGGAGTGAATTGTGAAATGTTCAGGTAGACAGTATGTCAATCGGAGGTGTCATTTGATCGTGGTGACCAGAAACGCATTTCTGGAGTCATAAAACACCAAAACAATGTGTAACGGTCAAATTCAGAGGAAAAGTTCTCAGAATGACTTGAGATCACACAAAAAAAATAGAAAATATTATTCGTGACATGTAGAAGGAGACAGAATGTCAATCGGACGTTCGGTGTGCGTGGTATGACTGAATATGTTGTTTTTAACAGTTTGGCGTGCTCTAAAACAGTGTGTTGGGTGGTCAAAATCAGCCGAACGACCTCGTAATGTCATGAAATCATACAAAAACAATCTTGGTGTGAATTTTGAAATGTTCTGGTAGACGGTACATCAATCGGAGATGTTGTTTAACTGTAGTGACTGAAAACGCATTTCCAGTGTCATAAAACACCAAAACGACGTGTAATGGTCAAATTCAGAGAAAAACATCCTTAGAATGACTTGAAATCACCTGAAAATAGAAGAAATATTATTCATGACATGTAGGAGGTGACGACATGTCAATCAGACGTGTGGTCTGTGCGTTACGACCGAATATGTTGTTTTTAACAGTTTGGCGTGCTCTGAAAGGGTGCGTTGGGTGGTCAAAACCAACCGAAAGACCTTATAATGTCATGAAATCATAAAAACACAGTTGTGGTATGAATTTTGAAATGGTCGGGTAGATGGTATGTCAATCAGAGGTGTCTTTTGACCGCAGTGACCGAAAACGCATTTCCGGAGTCACAAAACACCAAAATGACGTGTAATGGTCAAATTCAGAGAAAACGTTCTCAAAATGAATTGAAATCACATGAAAAAAATAAAAATGTTATTCTTGAAATTTAGGAGGAGACGATACGTCAATCAGACATCTGGTGTGTGTGGTACGACCAAATATGAGGTTTTTAAAAGTTTGGCATGCTCTAAATGGGTGTGTTGGGAGGTCAAAACCAGTCGAACGAACTTGGAATGTCATGAAATCATACAAAATCAACCGTGGTGTGAATTGTGAAATGGATGGGTAGAAGGTAAGTCAATCGGAGGTGTCATTTGACCGCGGTGACCAGAAACACATTTCCGAAGTCATAAAACACCAAAATGACGTGTAATGGTCAAATTTAAAGCAAATGTTCTCAGAATGACTTTAAATCACACAAAAACAATATAAATATTATTCTTGACATTTAAGAGGAGAAAACACATCAATCGGACATGCGGTGTGTGCGGTACGACCGAATATGTTGTTTTTAACAGTTTGGTGCGCTCTTAAAGGGTGTGTTGGGTGGTCAAAACCAGCCGAACAACCTCGGAATGTCATGAAATCATAGGAAAAAATTTTGGTGTGAATTGTAAAATTTTCAGGTAGACGGTACGTCAATTGGAGGTGTCGTTTAACCGTGGTGACCAGAAACGTATTTCCGGAGTCATAAAACACCAAAACGACGTGTAATGGTCAAATTCAAAGAAAACTTCCTCAGAATGACTTTAAATCACACAACAACAATAAAATATTATTTGTGACATGTAGGAGGAGATGACACATCAATCAGACATGCGGTGTGCGCGGTACGACCGAATATGTTGTTTTTAACAGTTTGGTGCGCTCTAAAAGGATGTGTTGGGTGGTCAAAACCATCCGAACGACCTCGAAATGTCATTAAATCATATAAAAACAACAGTGGTGTGAATTTTGAAATGTTCGGGTAGACGGTACGTCAATCAGAGGTGTCGTTTGGCCGTGGTGACCAGAAACGCATTTCTGGAGTCATAAAACACCAAAACGACGTGTAATGGTCAAATTCAGAGCAAACATTCTCATAATGACTTGAAATCACCCGAAAACAATTGAAATATTATTCATGACATGTAGATGGATATGAAACATCAATCAGACATGCGATGTGCGTGGTACGACTGAATATGTTGTTTTTAACAGTTTGGCGCGCTCTAAAATGGTGTGTTGGGTTGTCAAAACCAGCCGAATGAACTCGGAATGCCATGAAATCATACGAAAATAACCATGGTTTGAATTGTGAAATGTTCAGGCATACGTTACATCAATCGGAGGTGTCGTTTGACCACAATGACTGGAAATGCATTTCTGGAATCATAAAACACGAAAACTACATGTAACGGTCAAATTCAGAGAAAAAGTTCTCAGAATGACTTGAAATCACGCAAAAAAAATAGAAATATTATTTGTGACATGTAGAAGGAGACGACACATTAATCGGGCATGCGGTGTGTGCGGTTCGATCGAATATGTTGTTTTTAACAGTTTGGCGCGCTCTAAAAGGGTGCGTTGGGTTGTAAAAACTTGCCGAATGAACTTAGAATGCCATGAAATCCTACGACAACAATTGTGGTTTGGATTGTGAAATTTTCGGGCAGACGGTATGTCAATTGGAGGGGTCGTTTGACTGCGGTGATCGGAAACATATTTCTGGAGTCATAAAACACCAAAATGACATGTAATGGTCAAATTCAGAGTAGAATTCCTTATAATGACTTGAAATCACATGAAAACAATAGAAATATGATTCGTGACATTTAGGAGGAGACGACGCATCAATCGGATGTGCGGTGTGCGCGGTACGACTGAATATTTTGTTTTTAACAGTTTGGCGCGCTCTAAAAGGGTGTGTTGGGCGGTCAAAACCAGTCGAATGACCTTATAATGTCATGAAATCATACGAAAACAACTGTGGTATGACTTTTAAAATGGTTGGGCAGACGGTACATCAATCGAAGGTGTCGTTTAGCTGTGGTGACTGCAAAACGCATTTCTGGAGTCATAAAACCCCAAAACGACGTGTAAACGGTCAAATTTAGAGTAAACTTTCTTAGAATGACTTGAAATCACTTGAAAACAATATAAATATTATTTTTGACATGTATGAGGAGACAGAACATCAATTGGATGTGCGGTGTGTGCGGTACGACTGAATATGTTGTTTTTAACAGTTCGGTGCGCTCTAAAAGGGTGTGTTGGGGGGGTCAAAACCAGCTGAATGAACTCATAATGCCATGAAATCATACGACAACAACCGCGGTGTGAATTTTGAAATTTTCTGGTAGAAGGTACATCAATCGGAGGTGTCGTTTGACCGCGGTGACCAAAAATGCATTTACGGAGTCATAAAACACCAAAACGACGTGTAATGGTCAAATTCAGAGAAAAGGTTCTTAGAATGACTTTAAATCACACAAAAAAAATATAAATATTATTCGTGGCATGTATGAGGAGACGTCACATCAATTGGATGTGCACTGTGCACGGTACGACTGAATATGTTGTTTTTAACAGTTTGGCGTGCTTTAAAAGGGTGTGTTGGGTGGTCAAAACTAGATGAATGACCTCGGAATGTCATGAAATCATACGACAACAACCATGGTGCGAATGTCAAAATGGTTGGGTAGACGGTACATCAATCGGAGGTGTAGTTTGACTGCGGAGACCGAAAACGCATTTCCAGAGTCATAAAACACCAAAACGACGTGTAATGGTAAAATTCATATTAAACGTCCTCAAAATGACTTTAAATTACAGGAAAACAATATAAATATTATTTGTGACATTTAAGAGCAGACGACACATCAATCGGACGTGCGGTGTGCGTGGTACGACCGAATATGTAGTTTTAACAGTTTGGTGTGCTCTAAAAGGGTGCGTTGGGTGGTCAAAACTAGATGAACAACCTCTAAATGCCATGAAATCATACAACAACAACTGTGGTGTGAATTTTGAAATTTTTGGGTAGATGGTATGTCAATCGGAGGTGTTGTTTGACCGCGGTGACCGGAAATGCATTTCCGGAGTCATAAAACACCAAAACGACGTATAACAGTCAAATTCATAGAAAAAGTCTTTAGAATAACTTGAAATCACATGAAAACAATATAAATATTATTTGTGACATTTAGGATGAGATGGAACATCAATCGAACATGCGGTGTGCGCAATATGACTTAATATGTTGTTTTTAACAGTTTGGTGCGCTCTAAAAGGGTGCATTGGGTAATCAAAACCAGCCGAACGACCTCAGAATATCATAATAGCATGCGACAACAACCGTGGTGTGAATTGTGAAATATTCAGGTAGACGGTACATCAATCGGAGGTTCCATTTGACCGTAGTGACCGGAAACGCATTTTCGGAGTTAGAAAACACCAAACAATGTGTAACAGTAAAATTCTGAGAAAACATCCATAGAATCACTTGAAATCACACGAAAATGATAGAAATATTATTCGTGACATGTAGGAGGAGATGACACATCAATCAGATGTGCAGTGTGCGTAGTACGACCGAATATGATGTTTTTAACAGTTTTTTGCGCTCTAAAATGATAACATTTCTTAAATTTGGGGTTTTAAATTATTATAGCACCCATGATTTGATGTCAGATTTAATTTTATTCTATATATATACTTACTGAATAAATATATCTAATTTATGTTTGTTTTTTTTAGTTGTTTTTTTTATTTTATTAGAGGTTTATTGAAGTAGAAGATTGAAATGGATTGGTCTTATTTGGATCGTTGAATATAAAGCTTGTCTATCATTTATTGTTTATGAGGATCCTGATGTTTATGCTATTTGGAATTGTTTTCTTTTTTTTATAATTTTTACCCTGTTTCTACTGTTTGGGAACCATCAGTGAAATTTTTTTTTAAAAAAAATCTCTAGGATAGCGACAGCCATTGGCGGTCCCTATAGGTTAGTTGGGCAGTAGGACAGTGACCTCCATTGGCGGTCGCTCTAGCTCGGTCGAGCAGCAGGTCAGCAACCGCCATTGGTGGTCCCTATTGCTCAGCCGATCAGGAGGTTAGCAACTGCCTGGCAGTCCCTGCAGGCCAAATTTTTAGGCCCCTTCAGTGACCGACATTGGCGTTCGCTGTAGGCCTACAGTTTCAGGCCTAAGCGACCACCATTGGAAGTCGATGAGTGGTCTCTAAAGACCATTAGCGACCGCCAATGGCGGTCTCTAATGCCAGAATTTTTAGTAGTGAACAATTATTAATTAATTATAATTAATTAATTAATTAAATTTAACCCTTTCATATTAATTTTTAACTCATCAGGACATTATGCTATGTCCAAACCATCAGCAACAGTGCACATTCCACTCCCAATGCATCCATAAATCTAGGTTGCACAAAGAACCAATTAAAAATTCTTATTCAGTATCTAATAAAATTTATTTTGGGAAAAACCCCTTGGAAGAATATGAAATATTTAATTCCTCAATGGATCGATGTGAAAAAAAAGAAGTCGTGATCTTGGGTTCCCCTATTCCTAACCATAACAAAAGCTCTATCATAAATGATTCATTTCACCATAATTTACTGAGATCAATGAATAACCCTAAAAAAGAAACTTCAGAAATCAGAAATGTCATAAGGTATACAATACAGGAGGGAGGTGGAATACCTCTATGCACATCCTACGGATGACACGCAGAGAGAATATTTTGTGGGGGAGGGCCGAGCAATGGCTACTAGGGCTCAAGATGGGAGGAGGGGAGAGGTGAGTGGCAAGCGGCGAGTAGGGAGTGGCGAGCAGTGAGTGGCGAGCGACGAGCAGCGAGCGGTGATGGGGAGTCTGGATGGGAGGAGGGGAGTACGAGGGGGAGTCAGGATGGGAGAGGCGGTGAGGAGGGGAGTGGAGTGGTGTTGTAGGGATTAGAGAAGTGGGTTGTGAGGGGAAGTCTCATGGGAGAAGGTGATCTCGATGGAGAGTGGGTGATTAAGTGATTTAGGGGGGTATATACTAACATTTTTATGAAACTGTTGGTATAGCGTATCTATCCCAGCATTCATGAAAAACCATTGGTATCTATCTCTGACAATAGAACCCATTTCTACTAGTGAAACTTGGTTCAAAATCACATGCACTTATTACTATTTTTGGTCATGTAATCATAAATATTTCTTATCTTAGGGGAAAATAATAAACTAATGATTAAAATATTATGAAAACCCTCCTCCCCTCCACTATATAAACCACCCCATCCCCCTATTCCTCTTACACCACTCAAGATTTTATCCTTTTCTAAGTTCTTACAAATAAACTTCCCAATACCCTCCCCCCATGTCCAAGACCTTCTAGTCTCACCAAAAGGCCAAAAACAAAGGCCTTAAGGAGATTCTCAAGGAGGAGTACTCAATAGGTGAACCTCTCTTCCTTTTTCTTTCAACTTCTTTTACAAGTTTCATTTTTTTTGTTGCTCTATCCTCACCTCCCATAATCCAAATGGTATGATAATTTTAGTACCTTACATAAACTATAATTTTATTATGCTAATGGAATATTTCATCATAATCTCTCTTTTATCCCTCCTCTTATACTAAAAATGAAAACACCATCCGAGATGTATTAATTTATCACATTCAAGGACGACTAGTTTTAAATTTCAATTAAAAACTTCAATATTGGTCATGAAACATTTTTAATAGTTTAAATAGATCGTAATATGTGTATTTTATTTTATTTAATGTTCTATAATCTTTACACACTCATAATATAAAATAATAATACAAAACAAGTACATTGTGCACAAAATCGCTAATTAATCCAAGTGTTTAACATTAACTAATGATTCATTATCATGGTATATAACCAAAATTATTATAATATAATTTATATCACTGTAATGTCACTAAAAATATATTTTAAAAATTATGGATGTTTAACCACATTTCAAATGAACTTCCATTCATGAATACAAGTAAACCGATCATGAAAACCAAGGAAGAAAATGTCTCCAAAACAATAAAATTGAACCTCATAAACCCATCAAAAAGGATATGAATGAACCTAATAAGGTTAAAAAAATAAATTAAATGCCGATGAGGTTCTTTAATTATTAATTAATAAAGCTAAATTTTATTATTTAGGTCATTAATATCAATCGAAGAACACATTCGAACATAAGGTAAGGGGTTTTCTAATCTCATTTTTTTTTCGTGATATTTCCATTGTTCGCCACTTATTTCATTCATGTGGTGTATGTTTACTGAAATTTGATATACAATATCATTATTCTCTTTATATTCATGTAATTATTTGATACATTTGGTGATTATTAATTCTTGGTCATACGACTCGATCGATTACAATGTGGTAAGGGACTTTGTCTCAATTTTCATTTCGTTGATACTTACTTGGTATAGTGCACCTAATATTTCTTATGTGGTGTATCTACTTCCCATTTTAGATCATTTTTCATTTGAAATTATAATTAAAGTAAATATCAATTTTCTTGTACCATGGATATGATTATTTCGTTAATTCGTATACCATTTCACATACGGTGTTTATTTTGAATGTTATTTTAACTAGGGAAATATTGATGAATTTGTATCCTCTATTCAATATGGATATCAAAAGGGAATATTTTTCTTGTAATAAATCTATGTGTAAAGAATGATCTGAACTGGTAGTGATGGGAGGGTCCTGCTATAGCCCCTCAATGCATTTATAGGTCTCTTGAGACAAATCAGTTGGCAGCAAACCCTTCGAGCTTGTTTCCAAAAATCAGATGGGTTTCTACCCACAAACATGAACTGTGTCGACGTTATAATGGTTCATGTTCCAGATACATGACTTTCAATAATATTAATTTTCTTTATTCGTTATTTATTTATTATTATCCATGAGGTTTTCACTATGAAAAAAATCTACGGATGCATTTTTATTCTCAGCTTATTGATGGAAAGTGTTTTGATTTATTCATCATGCCATATTAATCATGTATAATTTATTATGATTCAATTATTATTGACTCATGATTCCACTATATGTAACCCTTATTGGTAATTTGAGATCACCCTTATTATGTTTCCTTTCCCCAGGTTATGAAGAAGATAACCTTGAATAAGATTTCAAGGAGGCAACTTATTTCAGTTTATTATGTATCACGTTGTATTTTATATCTTTCAAAATGTAATTTGGGTATCATGTATGTAATATGGTATTCCAAAACTTCTAAACTAATTGATCCTTCAGTATTTATTTCTTTTAATCATTTCAATATAATAATATAATGCACCGGATTTTGGTTTCTGGGGTCAGGGCGTTACAAAGTTTAAAGAGTTTAGAAATTAAATAAGAATCAACTAGGAAGAAGTATTAAGATTATTCAATTGGATTAGGGAAGTGAATGAATGATCTATGAATTTAAGGATCATTTGATAGATTTTGGTATTGTTTCATAACTCAAAACTTATAAAATATTATATCGGAATTTTTGTTAAGTGCTAGAATCATACCTTTATGTATATGGCTCGATCAATGACAAGATAGCGTGACCATCCCATATCATTATGGTGATATGCTATGAAAAAAATATATTATTACTAAATTACATTCCATCTAAATAAATCATAAAGAAACTATTTTAGATATGGATTGGGAGGAATAAAAATTTGAAATTATTGAGTATTTGGGCCTATAAAGCATACATTTGACATTTATATTAGAAAACTATCATTAAATCATAATAAAATTATTTTTCCTATCCCAAGGAAACTAAATGATTATATTTCATTAATTGTATTAAAAAAATGTGTTTTTATATAAGTACAGTGTTTTTATTGAAAAATATTACCTGATAAAAGAGTTAGTGGGAGGAAAAATGATTTTGGGTAAGGTTAAAACAAGTAAATAGGAATTATTCTAGAGATGGAAAGTGGGTTGGTTCAACAAGGGGTTATTGAATATAAACCAAATTTGAATACAAAATAATTCTGATGTTCTTATATAATTTATTAATATACTGAAGAATATATTTTCTTCTAGAAAATAATTATTATATAATATTTATAGATTTGGAACCTACTTATTACTGATAGGTTGTTGAGAGTTATGATTCTAAAAATATTTTAGATGCTATAGTATCTAATATAAACTTTATATGCATTAATCAATTTGAAAACTAGTAAATAAATTTAAAGGATTGAGACCCATAGTGTGTTAGTGGATTTTATATAAGAAAAATGAAATGTATGGTAGGGTTTCTACCTTCAAATATCTCTTGGGGAAATGGGTTATTAAAAAATCATGCCATTAAATGTGAAGAATGTTTTCAAAAATTATTATGATAAAGTCCATCATGATATGTCTTTCCATTACATATAATTATGATTATTAGATATATCAAATGGATATCAAAATTGATTTAGTTCATGGAAATTTAGCCTAGGATGTGTATATGATCTAGCTTAAAGGTTTTGAAGATCCAAATGTTTTTTCAATTGTTTTTTAAATTTCAATGATCCATTTATGGATTAAAGGACTATTCTTGGAGTTAGAATATCTGTTTTGATAATAAAATCAAAGAGTTTGATTTCATCATGAATTCAGATGATTCTTATGCATATAAGATGGTTAGATGGAGTGTTGTGGTACTTTTGGTATTGTATATATACAAGAACTCATAAAATATTATATTCTAATTTTAAATTCTATAAATTTGCAGTTGGTAATGTACTTCTCACTGAAATCCATAGGTTAAGAATCTGATATACTTTTTATGAATACATATAAAGATAGATCATATAGATTCTTTAATGTAGTTAAAAAATATAAGTTAATAAAGTATTCATTATGGAGAACTCAAAGAAGGAGACTTTACTAGTGTTTCTGGGATGATTCTTATGAAAAATATATGCCCTCATAAATTGTTATAAAGGATAAACATGGATAAAATTCCTTATATTTCAACCATATAATATATCATATATGTCTTATTGTGAACTTGTCCGGATGTATCTTATGCTTTGATCATAAGAAGTATATACCAATATAATTTTAGAGAGATTCACTAGATTACTATATAGAATTCCCTTATGTAAATGGGAAGAAGAAAATATATTCTAGTTACTATGACCTATACACACATGTTTGTGTATTTTTTTTCTTTTGTTTGATTACAAATGATTTTACATTTGTTTCCTTTATGATTCTGTTTGATTACATGTGATTTTATTTTAAATACCATTTTGTATTTTGATGATATATTAAACTAAAATGTTTGAATTTATGTGATTATTATCATTTTGGATATATAATATATTTATCTAAACTTAATTAGTTTATGAGGTAGTCTAAAAATGATTTTTAGTACTCTAAAAATTCAACAAAGTTTCTACTATAGTTTTAGAAACTCTGCAGTTTTTAGTATTGAAACATTAGTATATTTAATTTAATGAATGTTTTAAAGATATCAGATTCAAAAAAACATGATTTTATAGAAATAAAACATGTTTATATTGATTTCTTTAGTTTACATTGAATTCAAAAATGTCATTTGAATGGTCAATTAATTATCTGAAGTTATGAAATGCTGTTTCACAGCTGCAGTTTTCTATAATGTTTTTATTATGTTATTCAATGATTTTGGGAGCTGTAGAAGTTGGATTTATTTTATTCTTGTTTCATTGGAAAGATAATAAGTTTTTCAACAAATATGTTTTTTACCAAAGGATGAATCTTCTATTAAGAGCTCTTAAAAATACACTGTATTTTGTTAAAGTATATCATCCAGTTTTTCAAAAAGTATGGTTTGATAGTCCTTCTTTCACAAAGTATGGCTCAACAACACTACTTTCAAAAATCATGGTTCTGCAACCCTACTATCACAAAGTATGGTTTGAAAACTCTACTTTCAAAAAGTATGATTGGGCAACCCTACATTTTCAAAGTTTGGTTCGACAACCCTACTTTCGAAAAGTATAGTTCTATAACCCTACTTTTGGAAAGTATGGTTCGAATACTTTATTATTTATTCCTTATATTATTATTCATTCCCTATGGTAATGTTCATTTCCCTACATTACTGTTCATTCCCAACTTTATTGTCCATTCCCTATGTTACTATTCATTCCCTATGTTATTGTTCATTCATTGTGTTACTATTCATTCCATAAATTATTGTTCATTCCCTATGTTACTTTTCATTCCCAATGTAACTGTTCATACCCTACATTACAATTCATACCCTACATTACTGTTCACACCCTACTTTTTATACCCAACTTTGCGACTGTCGCTTTGTTCTTTTATGCTGAAAATTGATCTGCTGCATATTTATATAGATTATTTTAAAAGGTTTTTCTCCTGGATAAATTAAAATTAAATATAAGGAGTATGATTGAAGATTTTTTAATGATTTTGGTTCTATATTTAAAGATAAAAATTAATAATTTTTTAATCGTCTTTTTCTAATAAAGTCTGAGGTTTCAATTTTATTTAAATTAAAATATTTGAATTTACTTTCTACTTGTGCTGCTAGTTTTTAGGAACTTTTTTGACTAAGTTTAAAAAGGTTTGAATAGATTTAAACTAATTTTTAAATCATTTAACTCTACTATTATTCTAGAGATTTTATTGGAGGAATTATTTAAATTATTTTTGAATGATTTTATTATAGATTTATTGTACATGAATAAAGAGGCAATGATGCTGCGATTTTCATGGAGATATTTATGAAATCTATTGACTAAATTTATTTTTAACATCCAAAGAAAGAGGAGTTGCTGCAACTGTTAAATATTTATTCTCTATATATATCCTTCTTTTTTGTAAGTTATCAACAGATATAGAAATACCCAAAGACACGTGTGTTAACCTTTTTTATACTCTATTTTTTCAAAGGGAAAGTGCTTTGAACATTGAACCTGTTATGAATTTTCAACATCCTACGACACTCTATTTCATCACCTATACAATCTCTCAAGGGATTAATTTCTTCTGCTCTGACTTTTACTGCCTTGAAATTATGAGCTGATATAATACTCAAAAACCAGTACTTATGCTTTAATTTTTTATCTTCTCATTTGTCTAGTTTAGAGTTTGTAATGTTATTTCCCATCTCTCACATGCACTGTATTTTTCTGTTTATGATTTAACACACAAATAAATTATTTGTTATTATTTTTCTTCAAGTTATGACTCCTGGATTATAATGTTAGGATCTAAGGGTTGTGAATCCAATTATCTAAAGTGAGGATTGTTTGGTTTGTGACTCTCAGTGTATAAAGTCGTGTTATAAGGGTTGTGACTCCCCATAAAATAGTCAGTTTTGGGGTTATCCCTCCACTAGAAAAGGATTATGTAATTGGGTTATGATTCCCTCATAAAAATAATTTTAGTGCACATATATGTCTCACCGAGTATAGAGGTATAATAGTCGAGTAGGGCCACTTTGGACTGAACTACTATAAAAAACATCCTTATGTTATTTACTTTTTCCACTACTAATTAAACTTAATAATTAAATTTGATAATTAATTTAATTAATAAATTTATTTGTTTACATTTTTTAATCTTGTCTATTCACCCCCTCAAGAACATTTTCTATTACCTTTTCTAACCTAACAATTGGTATCATAGGGTGATTATTTTTAAGAATTGATTAGCTTTGTTGTCCTCCTTATAATACATAACAATTGGTATAATAGGATAACCTTATTTACAATATTTTATCTCTATCATTCCATTTCTCGATTAAAAATATTGGTATCATAGGTTGTTCCTTTTGGAATAAGTTAATCCTTTTAAAGTGTCTACTTTTATTTAATTATGATGACCTATTTTTAGACATCATAGTCTAAGGACAAGATCTTATAAGATGATAGGATTGGACCTAAATGATTCTTGGATTCCATAGAAGACACCACAATTTTATGGAAATGATTATGGCTAGTGGAGATCCTGAATGGAGGATTACCTCAAATAGTTGAGCACTAAGCACTGGTCTATCATGTCAAAATAGTACACACTCCCTAAAATTGACCCATATACTCTTACTGAAAATGATGCTACTATATATGTTTTAAATAACAAAGTTGTTAATATTTTATATTTCACAATTAACAGAAGTGTTTTTAATCATTTGTCTAATTATACGACAACTCATGAAATTTGGAAGATTCTACAAGTTACTCACCTTGGCTCAAACAAATTGATCTGAACCAAACTTTAAATGCTTCATGATGATTACCAAGAATTCAAGATGGGTGAAGATGGAACAGTAAAAAAAATTTACACAGATTCACAAGCATTATGAATGGAATAAATTCACTTTTTGAAGCTCTAAAAAACCCAGTACATGATGAAAGAGTCCTTCGAGCCTTACCAAAGAAATAACATGAAATGGAGGTATCAATTAATAAATGAAAGAATTATAAAGAGTACACACTTGATGAATTGATTGGATCGCTGCTCCAAAATGAACTTGAACTGAAGAACATAGCTAATGAGGATACCCTAAAAAATAAAAAGGGGTAACTTTTAAATATGTGAATGATGTCTCTAATGAAACTTCTAAATTTGATATAAAGGATAGTGATAAAGAATATATGGCTCATATTTTGAATGGATTTTAAAAAATAATGAAAAATAAATGATTCAAGAACTGGTTTAGAAGAAACCCTCAAAAAGAAAAATATATGGGTGATTAGAAAGGTGGTACAAATTTCAATGCTTCATATGTAACATGTTAACAGTGTAGAAAGAAAATTCATATCAAGCCTGATTTTTAAAACATAAGAATAATTAAAAATACAAAAATAAGTACAAAAGGCATTGACCACTAGCTGGAGTTGTAAAAATGAATCTGATTCAAGAAAAAAAATTTGTAAACCAAAAAGAAAATTTTAACTTTTGCTTCATGGAAACACTAGATAAGGTTAGTAATTTTATTTTTTATTCTAGATGTTCTGATTCTAATTATGATTCTGAAAATCTGAATGTTTTTGAATTAAATAAATAAATTTAATGATTAAGGAAATATATTTTCAAAGATGACTATTTATATAATAAACTTAATGGAAACAATGAGAAATTTTTTTCTAAAAATAAAAACTTTTATAGAAAAAATGAAAAACTAAGTAACTCTTCTTTTACTTCTCATTCAAAAGTTTATAAAAATTTGAAATTTGTTCAAGATTTGAATGAAATTTTGAAAAAGGAAGTTGAATGTATTAAACATAGTTTATCATATTTTATTCATGGTCATGAAAAATATCATGACATGATGTCATTGACTAAAACTAATAAAAATACATATGGTTTTGGCTATGACAGAAGATTACCCAAAATGCATGAAACTCATTTTGTTAAAAGTAAAAAAATTGTAATTCAACTTTTACTTGTTTAAATGTGGCATGAAATGTCACTACGAAAATGATTGTTCTCTTAGATTTAAACAATCTATGGGATTTAAAAAAACTGATATTTCTAAATCCTTAATATCTAGAGTGCCTTACAATACATGTTTAAATTCTTTATGGGTATCTAAAATTTTTATTACTAATCCCATTGGACCCAAAGTATCTTGGGTACCAAAATTGTCAAGTAATAGATTTTTGTATGAAATGTGCCTTGGATGTCTCAAGAGTGAAATATAGTACATGGATAATGGATTCTCTAATAATATAACTAGATACCCATAAAAATTTACCACTTACAAAACATGTGATGGAGGAACTATTAAATTTGGAGAAAATTGCAAAGGAAAATTAAATGGTTTTGGTAAATTTGGTTTTAAAAATTCTACTTTTATTTCTAAATTTTTATATGTTGAAGGTTTAAAACATAAATTAATAAGTATATCACAATTATGTGATGATAAAATGAAAGTTATGTTTCAAAATATAAAATATTTTGTTTTTAAAGATGATTCTTTATTATTTTATTCTAATCGAAAAAATAATATTTATATTATTGATTTTTCAGAACTGACTATTCACCATGTAAAGTATTTGAATTCCATACATAATGAAAAAAATCCTTTGGCATTGACGTTTAGGTCATGTCAATTTTAAAATATTTCATAAGCTCTCAAAACATGAGAATGTGTTACAACTGCCTTCCTTGAAGAAAGAACATCTTCATGTATGTGACACTTGCATGAAAGGAAAGCAGCATAAAATTATTTTAGACCCATCAATCAAATAAGTATTAGTAGACCTTTACAGTTAGTATATCTTGATTTATTTGGCCCCACTCAAATTTCTAGCCTTGTTTGGAAGAAATATACCTTAGTTATTATTTAAGATTATAATAGATTTACTTGGGTATACTTTCTTTCTCATAAAAATGATAATTTATCTAGATTTACTACCTTTCTTAAATTTTTTCAAATTGAAAATGATTGTATGATTATTTCTATTATTAGTGATAAAGGAGTTAAATTTCATAATTTATATTTTGAAATTTTTTGTAAAAAATATGGCTATTTTATAATTTTTTTTCTTTTAGAAAACCACAACAAAATGGTGCTGTAGAAATGAAAAATAAAACTCTTATTGAAATGGAAAAAAACAATGTTAAGTGAATATAATTTTCCAAGATTTTTTTGGGATGATGCCATTTTTTTCATGTTATATTTCAAATAGAATTCTTATTAGACATTTTTTAAAGAAAAAATCTTATGAATTATTTAAAATTAAAAAGCCTAAAGTTTTTTTCTTTAGATTTTTTGGTTTTAAGGTTTTTATTTTAAATTCAAAGGATAATTTAGATAAATTTTATTCTAATAGTGATGAAGGTATTTTTCTTGGTTATTATAATAATAGTAAAGCTTATGGAGTTTATAATAAATGATTTATTGTTACTGAAGAATATGTTCACATTATGTTTGATGAAAATAATGTTAAATTAAATTCTAATTCTGATGTTTTTGATCACGAGTTTGAAGATTTTAATTTGGGTGAAGAAATTACTCAACATAAGATTGAATCAATTTAGGGGGAGAATAATCCTTCTAAATATGATCCAAAATAATGTAAGATTCAAAAAATATCATCCTATTGAAAATGTAATTGAAAATACTGATTCTTGTGTGAAAACTAGAAATTCTATTTTAAATTATTGCATTAATTCCTCTTTTATTTCTGATTGTGTTCCTATTAATGTTAATGATGCATTGAAAGATGAAAACTAGATTTTTTTTATTCAAGATTAATTAAATCACTTTTTTAGAAATAATTTTTGGACTTTAGTATAATTTCTTGACAAACAAATAGGTGATTGGAACTATGTGTATCTTTAGAAACAAGATGGATGAATCTAGATAGATTGTAAAAAAATAAATTCCATCTTATTCATAAAGGATACTCTCAAGAAGAAGGTATAGACTTTGAAGCTTCTTTTTCACCTGTTTCCAGGTTAGAGGAAATTATAAATTTATTGTATTTTTCTTACTTTTAAGGTTTAAAATTATATAAAATGGATTTAAAAAGTTATTTCTTAAATGGTTTTATTACTGAAGAAGTTTATGTTTCTCAGCCCCCTTGTTTTGATAGTGAAAATTTTCCTAACCATAATTTTAAATTATCTAAATCTTTGTATGGTCTTAAACAAGTGCCTCATGCTTTGTATAAAAGGCTTTCTTTATTTTTGTTAAATAATGATTTTAATAAAGGAAATGTTGACACAACCCTTTTTATCAAAAGAACTTATGATGATATTCTAATTGTATAAATTTATGTTGATGATATATTTTTTGGATCATCTAGTGAAATAATTTGTAATGAAATTTCTACTTTGATGGATTCTAAATTTGACATTAGTTTAATGGTAGAATTAAAATTATTTATTAGACTTTATTTTTTTCAAAGAAAATATGGAATTTTTCTCAATCAATATAATTATTATAAAGAGTTGGTAAAAATATTTGATATTAACTTCTCTAAATCTATGAAAACTCCTACGGGTACTAATTGTAAATTAGATATTGATGCATTTGGTAAATCTGTTGATATTAAAGTTTATAGAGGAATGATAGATAGCTTTCTATACATAACTTCATCTAGACCTGATATAATTTTCAATGTTTGTTTATGTTCTATATTTCAAACATATCTTAAAGAAAGACATTTTAAAACTCTAAAAAGAATAATTAGATATGTTAAAGGAATAGTTGATTCTGGTTTATTTTATCCAAAATATAACTATTTTAATTTAACATCTTATTCCGATTCTGATTTTGGAGGATGTTGAATTGACTGGAAAAACATATCAGGTATGTGTCATTTTTTGGGAAAAACTTTAATTTCCTAGTCATCTAAGGAAAAACTATCTATTACTTTATATACTACAGAAGATGAGTATATCTTTGTGACACCCCGAACCTATTTCATGTGTAATAATAATATTTTATGGATTTAAATAGTTTAGTTTTCCTGTTATCCAAATAAATATTTCAAATTAAAAACAATACATGTTTTATTCAATCAAACACTTAAAATATTACATTACAAAAAGTCCAAAAGAATATTACTAACCAATAATGCCTACTAAGAGACCTATAAAAATCACTGGGAGACCACCAAATACAAAAAAATACTATGAAAATAGTGGAAGTCCTTTGGGTCTACCAAACTTAGCATTAAGGGTATGGTGAGCACCATCTTCACCAAGTTGTTTTGAGTTTGGAATACCATAATCATGTATCTATAAGGGTATTCTTGACCATTGGAAATATATGACCATTATTTTTATAGTTGTTAGAGTCTGTAGGTGACCGTTGGTGTTTTAACAGTCATAATTTTTTGTAACCATTGGGTATATTAAATATATTGATTATTTTAAGCATACTTAATATGAAAGTACTATATGTATACTAAAGATTTTAAGTACCCTAATTATTTTAAGAACTAAAGAGTTTTAAATATTTCAAAATAATATTTTAGTTATATGTTTTAAATAAAATGAAAAGTCTTGAAAAAATATTTCTCTATAAATAATTATATTGTATCTTGATAAAATGATATGTAAAAAATCATTTTATGAATAAATATATATATATCGCATGATTTTTAATATTTTAAAGTTATAAAATATGTTAAATACAAACATGGTTTTTAAATAAGGGTATACTTTATTATAAATAGCTATAATCATGCTAAATACCTTAAAATGAATAAAACAAATGAAGTTGTGTTAAAGCTTAAAGTAGAGTTGAAATCATGTTTTGAAATACTATTAAGGATAAAAAGTATAGTTTATATGATGGTTTTTAAATTATAATGTTTTAAAGTCTAAAAAGGCATTGAAATCATGTTTTAAATATTTATGACATTGTTATGGTTTTAATGAAAATACATTTTAATACTTCTTTTTTTTAAGATTATGGTATTTTTTAAGTTGTTTTGATAAAAATTTTGTGTTAAACTTAAAGTTCATCCCATAGGCTAGGCAATGGTGGCAGCTTGCACCATCTCCCCAAGGAGTGGGTGGCCTAGCCTGAGCCCCTCAGCCAGCTCGGGCCAGCCTTAAGGGAGCATTCACCCTCATTCATGAGAGACCCGAGCGCTAAATCGATGGGACCAGAGTGCGCCACCGTGTGGGGCAGCACAATGGAAGGGGTGGGCGTAGAGCACGTCTTTAGTGAACCGGTGTGGGGCGGTATCAGGGGTAGGGAGTAATCTAGCGAATAGTTGGGAGCTTGAGGCTTTTGAAGCTGGTGTGGCTTCACCTCCATTTGGATGTGGGATGAGGATTTTTCCACAGGACGCAAACTCGGCCATTGGATCTCACCATGCGAGATCTCATCCATCTAGATTGGTCTCGGGTTCAAACTCCTTCATCGTGGAATTAACACCATGTTTCCCTGGACTGTCTGATCACAAACGTGGATGATCTCGACCCTTTATCTATTTTTAAATTTCGCGTCTCGTTGCAGCCATCTAATCAATCAAGCATTATAATCTTGACTGTCTTTCCCCTTTTATAACCGTGGAAGCAACTGCCGTCGTCCGATCACGTATCGGCTGATATGGACCATCTGATCTTTTCAACATCCCCTTACTTGTGTCTTCTGCATCCTCCTACATCGCACCGCACTAGTTTTCATAACATTCTTATCCTTTATTTCTTCAACCTGTGACACCTCCTATCTCCATCATCTGCCTCTTCTCCTCCCTTCTTTTTCACAGAACCGACATGCCTCTTTGTTTTAAAAACTGAACCCCTTTGGTTTCAGTGTACATTTCCAATTATATATATATATATATACACTTTATCAGTGTTTGTTTTGTTAAAGTTTGTGTGGATTGGAATGTTTTTCCTATCTTTATTGAGTCTTTTTTAGACTTTATTTATAGTTTTTGTTTAATCCATGGGGTGCATAAATAATATAATTATATAGTTTATATAAGGACTCGCTTGAACCCACAAAATCTATGGATTCTCCTCTCCCAAAGTCATCCCTAGACTCTACCTGACTCCACTCATCCTTTGAAGTTCATGTAAGGGTTTAATATACCTTTCCTTCTTTGTGAAAAACCTAAATATACACACTTTGTATATATGGTTATATATGTATATAATCATACGATCCCCTTTTGAATCGGTTTTTAGGTCATTTAAGTGTTGTTTATCATTGTTTAAATCATTTTATTAAAAACATATACAAATTGTATATGTTATTTTTCAGTTTAGGTTTTGTTATTTAAAACCCATATATACACTTTTTGTATATATGGATATATGTATATACTTAGGTTCAATATGAAACAAACCAACTTTGTCCATGAGTTTTTTAATGATGGAAATGTAATTTTATTATATACATGTAAACCAAGTAAGTATTTAATTTTGTTTTGTCTAATTGGACTATATATATACATATACACGGTTATATGTATACGCCTATGAGTTTTCTTTAACCACAAATCAAATTCAGTTTTCATAAAACAAATTTTTGGTGATTCAATTATGTTTTTGAGGTGTGTATATATTAAACCTTGTTCTAGAAGTGAAAATACCATTGTCTCGCGGCGCACGACAGGGTTATGGGGAAGAAACGTGCCCTACCCGACGGTTGATTAGAGAAGGTTGGGTTCTGTTTAATCACTCATATCGGGTGCACCATTTTCGGCCTCGAAACGCCCAACCATTCCATATCTAGTTGTACGTGGACCTGCTTTCCAAAGGAAAGCGTTCGCTGGGTGTCTTGACCGGCGATGTTTAAGAACTCACATTGTTTGAGAGGATGGGAAGTCCGGCTCATCGCACCCTTTTGGAGGGAATTATTGCATGTTTCGGGACTCTCTTATAGATTTAAGATGTATTCATATGTTCGGTAATATTTGGTTTATATCCAAGCATAGTATCCACGAATTTCTCTGGGTTGGCAATGGTCAGCTGGACGTAGGGGTTCAGAATCATTTATGCTCGAGGTTTACCATCCCTCGTTGGATTAATGACCCCGAGGAGTCTGGAATCATTGAGGCGGCACTAAGATTGGTGCGGTGAACCGACGTGAAGATAGTCGGATTGACTAGTTGTTGGGCTTGAACCTCAGGGAGGCTTCCTATATACCCTTCCTAGGAGATAGGGATCAAATTCCATGTAGTTCGAATAGGAGTGTCGAAGAGCTGACGTGAATGTGGACCCGGGGGGTCCAATGGTGATTGGGCTTGAACCTCATGTAGGATTCCTACGTATCCCTATGGTAGGGAATCAAAGTCCTCGTTGTTCGCATTATCTTGGGGATTACGCTCTGAGGCAGCCCATAAGAGGATGTCATGGCCGATTCTTACTCTAAGACCACGTGAGTCATGCTCGGTGTGAGAAACAAGAGGCAGCAGGGACCAGAAGACCACGTCGCGAAAGGTGCGTCTATGGGAAGTAGAGTGGGGCTTATGCATAAAGGCAACCCATAAGGTCGGGGCTTACTCTAAGGTGGATGCCGAGGGCGACAAAGCGCAGAGGAGGAGGGAGTTGGCCCCTAAGAAGGACAGAGCATCACCCTTTCCCATAACGCCCTTCCTTGGCCATGGTCGTGGGGAAGTACGAAGTTGCATGGGGGATTCCTTCTGATGGGTATCCTGCCACTCCCTAAGGAGGGGAGAAGCGCCCCAGTCTTAACAAGTGAAGGGGCAGAAAGGGGGCTCCCAGGCTCGGACTCCGCATTACTGTGGGAATGTGAACCCAGGAATGATTCATGAATCCTCTCAATGGTCGGGGCAACCCCTTCGCCCCTGCTTATCGGGGGTATGTGAACTCAAAACGGCGTGTTGATGAGCCTGAGGGTTACATCACATAGGTCTGGTGGCTCTGGTGGAGGCCTCGGCTCGAGGCCAATGAATGGGCCAGTGAGGGAGCTATGGAGGATCAGGCCGGACTGGGAGGATTTTATCTAGCTCGGGGAATGGGAACTCCGAAAGATCTCGTGGGCCACACATGTGTATGAGTTGTGGCGCCCTTCGTGTAGGGAAGTGCTATGTGGCTGGAGAGGTCGTCCGTAAACCAGGGTGGTCCGTGGACTGATGGGCATCCCGCAAACCAGGGTGGTTCGTGGCTTTGGGTTCAGCCCACGTACTAGGGTGGTACGCGGAGGGATCCATGCGAGAAGCGGTAGCTGAGGGTGGCGTTGGTTGGGGGTTTATCGGTCGGGGAATTTCCCGCGTAGGAGGGTGCTACACGGTGCGACGGATCAGAAAAGGGGCATAAACTCTCTGGTCCATGGGGAGTGCATCCGCGGAGGGGCCATGGTTCGCAGTCTTATTTTCTTTGTTATTTTAAGTTCGTGGTTCACCAAGTTATTATGCGTTTTCGGTTCCTTATTAATTCGCTTCCAGCTTCATACCTGTTCTGGTTCGCGGACTGGAACTTCGCGGTTTGCGAAATCCTATGCTCCTTCATTCAAAATCCTTCCACCTGAATCTGGTCAATCTCTCTGAATCCTCCTCTCCTCTTTCCCCTCGATCTCTTTTTATAGAGTGGGGAAAGAGATGTATCAGTGGTCATGCAACACCTTTTGTGAAGGCCCATGACCAAAAACCCGGTTTACGGATGACTTAGTCAATCCACAACTTGCATGGGTGCATTGAACGCATCTCCCCCGCGAACCAAACGATCTCAGGGAGTACTTTGCGGCTGTACAGGGTTCCACCTCCATTCCGCAAACGACAGCGGATGTGGCTTGGGCCGGTCGACGCGGTCCGTGGCTGGGGCGGTTCGTGATGGTGGATCAGTCTGGCGCACGTCCTGCTTCGCGCCCGAGGAGGATCTCTGCCTCCATTCCATGAATGACAGTGGTCCACGGTTGTAGTGATTCGCGGAACTCATCATGTGGCATTATCGTTGGACCAGTCCACGGACCGGTTCGTCTTGGGCCATCCATTGAATATTTCCCTACCTTTCCCAATTCTTTTGGGGGGAAATTGGGTGTAATCTCCCTTGGATTAAAGAGGATTCTCATTCTCCTTTGCGGATTTTTCAGGACCCTACAAATTCCCCCCATCGGAATGGGGTCTGATCAGAACGAAGAGGAGGCCATTCTGATGTAGAGTGGTCTGGAAACTTGGATGGTTTGTGGTAGGGGAGTGGACTCGATAGGGGACCACACCTATAAATACAAGGGCCCATCCTTTTTCTTTTACTGGATTCTTAGTGAAACCAGAGCTCTCTCACTTTTTTGTCTTTGCGTGCTCATTCCTTCGTGAAACGCCTCGTCCGTGAACCATCTTCCATTTCCATGAACCATTCCTCGTTCGCGGTCACCTTCACCCGTGGACCAATCTCCAGCTGCGAACTAACACTTTTAATTAAGTAAAAATTAAGTCACGACGGGCCGCGTAGGAACTTGTTCCACGGTTTTGACAGTCTGCGGACTGAAATCTTACAGACATTGAAAATTTATTAAGTCTTCCAAATCTAATTATTTAAATCTGGGATTAATATTCTGCAGAGCAACCTGGTTAGTGGTTTTCTAGCCAACGCTCTGCGGTCCAGGGTACCGCGGACCGCTTCTGCGCAGGGTTGGTTCGCGGGATGCAGTCGTTGCGAACCGCATTTTAAGTCTACTTGTGGTCCTCATCATGAAGTCTTCTTGACTCCTTTGACTAACCATTTGCCTGGTTTTTTATAATTTAGGGAGAAAACATGGTTCCCCCTTGCCCTGCACCCAGGCCTGCTGCTGAGCCTCTCCCGACTGGCTCAGGGAGACCTCTAACTATGATTCGTAGTGCAGAGATCATTAAAGAAGACCCTAGTCAGTCCATCATTCCCAACGATGGTGTCTTGAAGCACTTTCTCTCTCCTCAGCTCTTGGGTTATCCACTATTAAATAAACTTCTGCTTTACGGTTTCGGTCTTCAAGATGATGTCTCTATCCCTCCTACTTTCTCAGGTCCTCCATCTCCTTTCTTGGAAGCGTTACCAAAGTGCATTCAAGTGAACCTTACCCTATTTGGGGGATATAACCTCTAATTCTGATCTGAAAGACGCTTTCATTTTGAGAGGCTCTGTTTGGACCCAAAGTGATCAGTGCACTCAAGACTTCTCCCAAGAAGTTTTCTTCAAGAATTATCTCTCTATTGTTAACATTGCTCGAGTGGATCCTGACGCGGTGTGGATTCCTAGGTGGGATCTTCGTTCTGGTGGGATTTTCTCAAATGATTGGGCTTGGGTCTTTTGGGTCCATCATCATTGCTGGGAATCTCCCGAGTCATTGGAAGATATCAATATGTACTCCATAGTGTGGGCCTCCCAGTTCGCTCTTTACCCCCCATATTTGATCCTGCCTGACCTGCTCAGTCGTTGGTGTTCAAGCACTAATACTTTCCACCTAGACCATGGTGAATTTGGAATTAGCTTGTGGGACATCTACCAATTGGGAGGGCTTCCAATCATCAGTGAGATGTATGACGAGTTTCTGCCCACTTCTGACGCATGGGATGATGTTGAACAAGTACCTTCATTGGAGAGGGATCTACCGGTTATGGCGGAGCGGTCACTGGGTTATTCCTTGTGTGCCCGCTCTATAATTCCCTATAGAACCTAGATGGGGTTATTTCTGAACATCATTGGTCCTACTCTGAAGATCAAGCACCCCAGGACACATCCTCCTCAACAGTCATGAACCATCCCAGGTTCCTACTGGGTGGTTCTGGAAGCGGGCGACTACCTCTCATGGGGTTACGAGGTGCGCCCCGGTGTGCCACCTATGCTTAGGCTAGCAGGTCTATTTGCTATGTTTTTTAGAGGGTAGCTATTCCCTTCTCAGGATATCAACCCGGGCATTAGAGCTTGAACCTTTACGATGTCAGTTGAGTTGGTAGAGGGTCGCCCGGTGAACTTGGTCGTGCCCTCTTTGGCTTGTATTTACAAACTAATGAGCCACATGCAGCAGGGCAGACCACCCTACAATCTGAGTGGGCAATTTCAATTCTTAGACGGTTGGATAGCGAAAAATTGCTGCTATTATGAGTATTGACATAACACACTCATCCCACTTCCTACCTTTTGGCCTACCCTGCTCGATATAGCTGGTGTTCTATTGAAGTCCTTAAATGCTGATGAAATCATCGAGCTTCTGAGTGACTTCTCCCAATTTTATTTCACTCCCAACCCTACTCCTTATGGCATCATGGTTGACAACTGCAGGAGGATCTTGGAGGAGCGTTCTTACGTGATTTCACTACAGGATGGGTTTCTCTCTGCGCGGATTGACAGGGCTTCTCTATGCGAGTTCTATGCCCCCCCATCATTTCTCCTGCCAGTTTGGGTGTATGCAACTCCAAGATTCCCTTCCCCCTCCTCGGGCTCGAGGACTGCACCTGTCCACTCTCTGTCAATGGTGGTTGATGCTGATGCAGGAGGGATCTAACACAAGCATTCTCTTTCCCGACATAGGAGCAGCTGCCAGCCTATCCTTGGAGTATGAAAGAATGTGGGTAAAACATTATCCCGATGGAATCCTGGGTAAGGTTGTACGGTAGGTTCCCAAATCAAGAGTCATCGCAACAGTTGTGCCTACCGCACCCTCCTCATCGGCTCTAAGGGAGGACCCACTGATGGCTCGTCGGTCAAATAGAATCAGGGGATTTCCCTCTCCCAGCCCCTCTGCGGATGAAGTTCAGATGGAACCAACCATCGTGTACATGGATGAGGATGAACTTGTGGCTTCGGGTCATAACGAGACAGTTCCTGGAGTTTTAACGGCCGATACTAGACTCAGCAACTTACTTCCCAAACCCGAACCGGGGTTAGAAGCTTCAGACTTACCAGCTTTGGAACCATCTTTTGGCATGCATATGTCTATGTTGATTTCAATGCCAGACTTGGTTCCCGTGATATCTAGAGAGGATACCAAAGATCCTCATGTCATGGCTGACCACCGAGCAGTGTGCAGGTGGGCATGGCCCCAGATTTCTGAGATTGTTGCCGAAACTCCTCTAGTTGAGGTGGAAACTAAAACTGAAGCTCTTTGACAACTCTTCCTGGATTTGGGGTCAAATGGATTTGACTATCGGCAGTTCCATTATCTTGCTTTCTAGGTTGTCATGGCCCATGAGGAAGTTTCCACTAATGAATGCAAACTCTCTCACCTCGTTGCCTCTCATTGTAGGACCCGATCCCTGGAGGAAGCCATGATAAAGCTCCATCAGCTGATAGCGCAGGAGGTGAGCTCTCGAGATCAGGCGGTCGTCCTATCCTCCAAGTTGCATGAATGTGAAGTACAGGCAATGATGCTGAGGGATCAATTTTCAACTATGACTGGTTTCCTTGAAGTCAACAGGAAAGGGATCAACGATCTCCAAACAATAATGGATCATACTCGTACGGTGGCCGAGGTTGAGGCTAGGGAGAAGGCCGTGCTAGAGAAAACTTGCAAAAACCTTCGCCACATAGTTGTTGATCTGATGGAGAGAGCGATACAGGATCCTTTATGACTGTCAGATCCATTCTTGTACACTCTAATTTTCTCCCCCCCCCTTCGCTGTGAGGGAGAGGCCCCAGCTTGTGGATGTCCTCCCTTTTTTTCCAAACAGAATACAATCTATGCCAATCTTTTGTTGCTGTAAAATTTGATTGTTACTAGAACAATTGTTGTGTAAATAACAACTCACTGAATCAGAATTAATCATAACTCAGGAAAACAGACTCTAACTTTTTCCTAGACCATGGGATCCAGTGAGCATAGTTTAACTATTGCTAGGGTTTTTTAGAAATGCCCCCACAAACTTTTTGTCTTTTATTTTAATACCCTAATTTTTCCTAGGCCCATTTAGTGTGGACCCAGCAGGTATGGCTCGACTTTTTCTTAGGTCGTCCTTTTTGGGTTTTTGGCCTAACAGGCTTTGTGCCTCTTTTTGTGAGCGGTTTAAAGTCCCGCCATCAATACTATCATTAATGATGTTTTAGGTCGAATAGATTTGACCAGATATGGTGGGGCGAGGGCCCCAATGAGGTTTGGATGATCAAAAGATGTATCGATACCCTTCAGACGCATGTGGGGGGAGTGCGTTTAGATTTGAATGACATTCAGGGCATTTTTTAAGGCATGGGATTCGTATCAGCATACAGAGGTAGTAGGAGCATCGCCTAAGGAAATATTTCCTTTGGTAGATGGTCCAGGGGAGATCAATATGTAGAGCCTCTGAGGTCATGGTATGCATAGTCGTGCAAAGGTGTCCTTAAGTCAATGAATCTTTATTTATGATGGCCTGAGGACTTCATGGAAGTCCGGATTATGGAAACCACCATGGGTGGCTTGGGGAATTATGAAAACCACCAAGGGTGTCTCAGAAAGGGTGTGTGACGTCTGAAAGGGTTTGAGAACATCTATATTAATCAGGAGTGTGGACTCAGGGTCTCTGTCCTACACATTTTTCTAGTGTAAAGGAGGGTTGGAGCTTGGTGATTTTTAATGTCATGCAGCTGGGACATCATATAGAATGGGATGACTTCTCCTGGTTCTCAGTAATCTCATTAGAGATGTTCCACCATATTCCGAAAGGGTTGTGAAAGAGGCTTCTAAACTGTATCCCATAGGGTTTCTGAATCCTGATATGTACATGAGGGCTCAGGGTCCAAGAGGCGTACAGAGAGAAGCATTACCTAAGGAAATCTTGATTTTGGTAGAAGGGCCAAGGGCGATCAATATGCAGAGCCACTGAGGGAATGGTATGAATTTTCATGCAAGGGTGTACTTTAGCAAATGATTCCATTCTCTTGATAGCCGAGAAACTTCAGGGAAGTTGAAATTCGGGACCACTAGGGGTGATTTTTGAGAGTTCGGCTTTTTCTGAGTACAGAGTATGGTTTATGAGGAGAGGGTGCCTGGATACGGGAGAAACATCTATGCTAAATTTCCCAAGAATGGGTGAAGTCATCACTTCTCACACTGGTGTGAGACGGTGGTTTGTGTAGGTCTGGCCCATGCACTGAGGGACATGAGAAAAGCCTTTGTTCCTTACTGAACCCATGAAAGGTTTGGCCATGCAGTTTAACGTCATGCGGTAAGGACAACTTCTGTGTAGTTTAACGTCATGTGGTAAAGACGAGGAGCATTATTAAAGGATGTTGTGCAGTTTAACGTCATGCAGCTGGGACATCATCTGGAATGGGACGGCTTCTCCTGGTTCTTGGTAATCTCATCAGATACGTTCTGCCATATTCAAGCAGGGTTTTGAAAGAGGCTGGTAAACTTTATCTCATAGGGTTTCCGAATCCCGGGATGGACATGAGGTCCTAGGGGCCAAGAGGCGTACGGAGAGAAGCATTGCCTAAGGAAATATTTCCTTTGGTAGACGGGCCAGGGGCTATCAATATGTAGAGCCACTAAGGGCATGGTATGCATAGTCATGCAAAGGTGTCCCCGGGTCGATGAATTTCCACTTCCAGTGGCCATGAATGATTATGAATATCCATAATTACCCAGGCCATGGAGTCTGATGTATGGAGAGGATGCATCCAAATGCGCAAGGAGTATTTCCATCTTGTTTTGCCATATATCTTGGGTGTGTCATGACGAATTCCGTGTAGCTTTAATGTTGTGCGGTGAGGATAACTTCCGTGCAGTTTAACATCATGCGGTAAGGACGAGGAATACACCCCTTGCAGGATTGGTCCGTACACGGGGGAAAAGGGAATTTTTAACCTCTTATCTGTGCAGTTTAACATTGTGCGGTGAGGACAAGGAGTACACTCCATGTAGGTCTGGTTTGTACACGGGAGAAAAGGGCATTTTTAACCTCTCATCTGTGCATTGTAACGTCGTGCGGTGAGGACGAGAAGTACACCCTGTGCAAGTCTAGTCCATATGGTGGAAAGGGAATTTTTAACTTTCATTTGGGGATGGATGGGACAGAGTGGGGGACCCTGGAATCGCTATGTATCCTGTGAGGGCAGGAATCAAGCCACACATAGTTCTTTTCTGAATACACCCTGTTCAGGTCTGGTCCTAACACAGGGGGGAAGGGGCATTTTTTTCAAATGGCTGGGCTAGGATACAGAATCTGTGCATCACTACGTATCCCGCGAGGGTAGGAATTAAGCATCACATAGTTCTTTTGGGAAACACACCTCATGCGGGTCTGGTCTGTACGGGGGAAGGGGGTATTTTGGCTTCATTTGAGGTGGTTAGGCTAGGGTGTGGAATTCTGGCGTCACTTCATATCCTGTGAGGGTAGGAATCAAGCCTTACGTAGTTATCTGAAAGGAGTAAACCTCGTGCAGGGCTGGTCCATACACGGGGGAAGGGGACATTTTTTTTATTCTATTTGGGAGTGGCTTGGCCTGGGTAGGGGATCCCGGCGTCGCTACATATCCTGTGAAGGCAGGAATCAAGCCATACATAGTTCTCTTAAAGACAATACTCCCCATGCAGGTCTGGTACATACACGGGGGAGAGGGAATTTTTAAAACTTCTTGTCTGTGCAGTTTAATGTTGTGCGGTGAGGAAAAAATACTCATAGTTTAAGGTCATAGAGTATGGACTATTGGGTGCATGGCAGTTTAACATCATATAGCTTAGATGATAACTGCTTTTAGTTATTATGTGAAATACTTCTTCAGGAATCTCGCATTTGTAGGAGCGGTGGTGAACTGCCCGTCCATGGAGATCTGGGAATATGCTCCATTGGAGTAGACCTTGTGCATAACATATGGTCCATCCCACTTGGGCTATAGCTTTGGAGGTTTATTTCCGGGTATCACTGGGGTCCGGAGGACCAATACCAATTCTACTTCCAAGAAATGTCGAAGACGGACCTTTTTATTGAAGGCTCGTGCAATCCGGTTCTGGTATACTTCTAGATGGTGCAAAGGGTGCAGCCGCTTCTCATCTAGCTATTCTAATTCACCTAAACTCTTTTTTGATTGCTCGTCATTGGATAATTGATCACAAATGGAAATATAGAGTGAGGGTAATTGGAGCTCAATGGTCAGGACCGCTTCTGTTCCATATACTAATGAGTACGGAGTAGCCCGAGTAGTGGTGCGAATTGTGGTTAGATAAGCCCACAATGCATGGAGGAGTTTATCCAGCCATGACTTCTTGTCTTTGTCCACCATTTTTTGGAGAATGTTGTACAAGGTCTTATTGAAAGCCTCTATCTGTCCGTTGGCTGTTGCGTCGTAGTGGGATGAATGGTTAGCCTTGATACCATATTCTTGGTATAGTTTCTCCAATTCCGCAGAGTAGAAGTTGGTGTCATTATCCTTCAGTACGGTATAAGGGACACAAAATCTGGTGATGATATTAGTTTTCACAAAGCTGACAATGTTTCTTGCCCCGACTTCCTTAAGGGGTACAGCTTCTACCCATTTGGAAAAGAAGTCGGTTGCCATGAGGATATACTTCAACTGTTTGGCTGTGGTGGGAGGATATGGTCCCACGACATCCATTCCCCAGACAACAAATGGCCATGAGTACTTGGCCTGATGAAGTAACTCTCAGAGTTGGTGTATGAAATTGGCATGAATTTGGCATGAGTTTCATTTTGCGGTAAAGCGCTCGCAATCTCGTGCCACTGTGGGCCAATAGTACCCTAGCCTTCGAACTTTATGGGAAAGCTTGGACCTTGACTAGTGTGCTCCACATACTCCGGCATGCATTTCAGTCATGATGGTAGCAGTTTCGTCTCCATCAATTCATCTGAGGAGGATTTCATCGAGGCCTCATTTGTAGAGGACCTCTTGCTGACCTGTGCCGTTATATAGGACAAATTTGATTTCCCTTATCCATATTTTCTCTCGTTCAGCCCTATCTGATGGAATTTCTCCCCATTGAAGTTAGTTTGAAATGGGGGTCATCCAACTGGTGGCGGGAGCATATGGCTCATGGATAGGACTGACTTCTTGTATTTCCTCCGTTTTGGTCTAGACAAACGGAAAGACCATTTGGCGGTGAGAAATAATGATGACTGTTTTATTCCGATCTGGGTCGGCTAGGGCTGTGGCCGCATTAGCTAATGCGTCGACCTGGGCATTCTGAGATCGGGTAATATAGGTCAATGTTGGTTCTGTGGAGAATTATACCATTAACCCTCGGACATGGTCAAAAGGGGGAATCAGATCCTACTTTTTAATAGCATAGTCACCATTGACTTGCTTAATGACCAGTTTCGAGTCACCTTTTACCTTAAGGCGTTGTACTTGTGCTTGGAGTGCGAGTTCCAGGCCTACAATGAGGTCTTGATATTCTGCATCATTGTTCGTACATCCCTCTGATAGGAGGAAGGAATATGGAAAGACATCCTTTTCTGGAGACATGAGTATTATCCCCAATCCCACCTTGTTAAATTTGGGGTCTTCCATCCTCTCCCCGGTTGGGCTTCGGGATACGCCATCAAAGTACATTTCCCATGTTGGTAGCTCCTCTTGAACCATGAAGATGTCATCATCGGGTAGCTCGACGTCCGGTGTGGCGGTCCCTCTTGAAGGGTGCTCCGCCAGAAAGTCTCCTAATGTCTGGCCTTTGATGGACTTCTGAGGCACAAACTGGATGTCAAACTGTTTCAGGATGACTACCCATCAGGATAGGTGCCCGGTCAGCATCGGGCGTCTAAGAATGTACTTGAGTGGGTTACTATGCGAGACCAAATAGACTTCATGATGCTGCAGATAGTGTCACAACTTTTGAACTGCGAAGAACAAGGCTAAACAACTCTTTTCAATATTTGAGTATCGATTCTCAGCATCGATCATGGTTCAACTGAGGTAATAGAGACTGTTTTCACTACCGGTGTCATTCTTTTGCACGAGGAAGGCTCCCAGTAACCGCTCTAGGGCCGTCACTTATAGGATGAGAGGTCTTCCTTCAACCGGAGGCATGAGCACAGGCGGGCTTAAGAGTTACCTCTTTAGGCTGTCAAAGGCATCCTGGCAGTCATCTGTCCATTGGTAAGTAACCCCCTTCTTCATTAACCTGGTAAATGGAAAACATTTTCCTTCCAGGTTGGCTATGAACCACCTGATATAGGCCAGGTGTCCATAGAATCCTCTCAACTTGGTGAGATTGCGGGGAGGTGGTAGTTCAAGGATAGCCTTTGTATTTTCAGGGTCGACTTTGATGCCATGATGGCGTACGACGAAGCCAAGGAATTTTCTTGAGGTAACCCCGAAGGATCACTTCAAGGGGTTCATCTTCAGGCTATGTTATCAAAGTTTGTTGAAGACGGTCTCATGGTTTGAAAGGTGATTTGAGCACTGTCTGGAATTAACCCCCAAGTCATCTACGTAACATTCGACGAATCTCCCCAGGAATGGTTTAAAGATATGATGCATGGCGCGTTGGTATGTGGTGTCAGCATTCTTGAGACCAAAGGGCATGACCCTGTAACAGAATACTCCTTGAGGGGCTCTGAAGGCAGTGGCTTCTTCATCTTCTCAGTCCATCCTTATTTAATTATACCCAGAATAGCTGCCCATGAAGGATAGAGACTCATACCCGGCCATTGCATCGATCAACAACTCAGTGACCGGGACCAGGAAAATGTCTTTCGGACAATGCCGATTGAGACCTATGAAATCAATGCAGACACAGATTTCTCCGTTCTTTTTCTTGACGGGGAAGATGTTTGCCAACCGATAAGGTACTGGACCTCCCTAATGAAGCCTGCTTTAATGAGCTTATCAACTTTAGTCTCTATTTTGGCAGCATGTGAGGGGTGTGTCCTTCCAGCGGACTTTTTATAACCCTAGTGGTCTTCTAGCAGACCCATGTGGGGCGTCACCACTTCGGGATCGAGTCCCATCATTTCCGTGTAATTCTAGGACAAAACATCTTGATGTTGCCTTATGAAGGAGTTATATACCTCGTGCTCCTCGGGGTACATGGCTTCACTAACAAGAGTGGACCTCAGGTATTCCTTGGTACCCAGGTTTCTTTCCCTGAGCTCATCCACCGTGGTGGAGATACCCTCCTCAAACGCGGGAGGTGCATCCCTGAGATCTTCCTCCTCCTCTTCTCCCAAATCATCATCTTCTTAATCCGACGTGGGGAGAGTTTCCGTCCCGGGCTCTTGGGGGTTTGAGGGCGAGGCATAGTAGGCGTCCTTTCTCAAGTATTCACCCCTAAATTGAGGGTTATCAGTCGTTTCTTCATCTTCACATCCAGCCGTTATGGCTGAAGTCATGGGGACATCTGAGTGTGTGTCCGATCTTGAATCCCTGCTCTCTACATGGTTGATGGGCAATACGTAGTCTCTTCCAAGCTGTCTGAGGGGGTCATGAGGAACCATTTCCAGACCATTTGGAGCGGGGATCCAGTCAACACCATCAGTTAAAGGTTTCTTCCACTTTTTCTCATAACACCCAGCGTCAATGTAGTGTGACTCTGAGAGCTCGAAAGGGGCCTTATCGGCGTGCAATGTCCCACTTTTCCCATTGATGCAGTACTTAATACACTGGTGGTAGGATGAAGGAATTACTATGTGCTTATGGAGCGACAGCCTTCCCAGCATGTCATTGAATGCTGTGTTCTGGCAGACCACCAGGAATTCCGAGTAGGCCACGTGGTTGCCAAAATGGGTCTTTAGCTTAATTTGTCCCATTGGCTTCTGCTCGCTCTTGTCGTAACCCAACAGAGTTGTGGCTGAGGGTACTAGTTCATTCTCACTGTATCCCAGCTTACGGAGTGTCCGTAGGGGAAGGAGGTTAACTCTAGAGCCGTTTTCAATAAAGACTTTACAGATGTCAACATAATTTAGTGTGTCAGACACATATAGTGGTTTGATATGTCCATCCATGATGGAATCTTATTCCTCATCGGTGAAGGAAATCACCGCATTGCATTCAGCCGGGCCAGTCTCTGTCCGGTAAATCTCGGCGGCAGCTACCTCAGCTTGAAACTTCTGGGGGTTGAGAAAATATTCTATAAGCACCTCCCTGAGGTCTGCTGACAAACTCAGGGCATCCAGGATCAACAGTTTGGTTGGTACCGACGCCAGTTGCTAAAGGATGTCATATTTATGTTCTAGTGGCCAACGCTTCTCCGTCGGTGGGAGAGTTTTAGCGGGCATATTGGGAGTTGGAATATGAGATGAGGAGGGACCGACCATGTGGTCGGATATCAACGATGTCCCCACGTTTTTGGGATTCAGCCTGGCCTGTCTGTTTGTGTGCACTAGGCGGCTAGACACTTGTCCCTCCTCCGTTGGGTACCGTAGAATGACGGGGGCAGAGTGGCCGCTTGTGGAGGTGGAGGGATATTCTTTCTCTGGTTGAGTCCGTTGAAGGGATCTCCCATAGGTTTCCTTGGTATTGACGGTTTGGGCCGAGTTCCAACCGTAGGTTTGGTTTCGGCCAGGACTGTGACACCCCTAATATCCCCTGCCTCTGCGATTCCTCATCTCGACTCCTCGTATTGGGAACTCAGGTTCATAACCATACCCTTCATCAGGGAACGATTCCATAAGACGGATGAAATTGATGGAACCAAAGATTGGCTCTACATCCTCTGACAGGTCAACATGGTCGGTTGTCTCTGATGGTGTCGTTTGGTGGGTCGGTGCCTGTGGCGCCAAGTTCGAGGGCATGAAATCTAATAGCATCGGGGGTAACTTTGGCCTGGTCGCAGACTTCTCCTCTTGCGCTTGTCTCCTCCCTCTTCGATTATGCCTGGATGACCGGATCATGGAGGGTTGTGAAATTGATATTGTCAGCTGTGCGACATCAGGGGCTATTGGTGGTAACATCGGCTGCTGTAGTTGAGCTCAGAGTATGCCCTGGGCTCGATTGATAGTCTTCTGAGTCATCTAGTTATCGAATTTCTGCCCCTTCTTTCTGGTTACTTCCGACCACCCCTCCTCTTTATCGGAGTCGGTGGTAGAAATATATGTCACATGTGATGGTGGTGGTCCAAGTTCGACCTGCCCAGAGTCTACCATCCTTTGCAATAGGTCTTTGAAAACAAAGCATTCCCGAATATTGTTCCCCAACATTCGATGGTAGGGTCAATAATTGGGCCTGTCATTGCGGCCGACTTCTTCTGGTTTCCTCGGCTCCAGGAGGCGGAGCAAGTTGCAATTCATGGCGACGATGAAGTAGTCACGGACTTGGTCCTCTCTGAACAAGTATACTTTATGTCTTCATTCCTCAAATTGGTTCTGTTTCTCCGCTCTCTGATCATCCCACTTAGGTGGAGGTGAACGCTGATATACAGGGGGCCCTTAACGATTTGGTGGAGGCCTGAGTGGTAGAGCAGGCACAAGATCTGGCTTGAGTGTGACAAAGGATACTTCATCTCTAACTGTTCTCTTTGTAGGAGCCTACGAGGCTATTTGGGACTTCAAATTGGTCTGCTGCAGGGAGTCATAGATTCTCTGGGAAATGGCCGAGAGATGGCGGAAGCTAGTGGTGCACTCCACTAGTATGAGCGGAGTTCGCAGCTCATCTCGAAGATCATCGATGCATATGGATAGAAATGCATCTTGAGGCATTTTCCTGTTTAGAGAGTAGGTCAGACCTTTCCATCTAGTGATGAAATATGAGACCCTCTCATTCTCCCTCTGCTTGCAGTTCCTGAGGTCGTTGACCGTTGTTTTAGGCAATTTCGAGCTGAAGTGGAACAGGAACTGCTGCCAAAGGTCTTCCCACCTTTTTATCGAATGGGATGGCAGACTCGTATACCAGACGAAGGAATATCCTTGTAGGGTCCGTATGAAGCATCTGAGTGTCACTGCTTCTTGTTGTTCTGGAGTTCCCATTATAGGGTCGCAATAAGACGCATAGTGCATCAAATGCTATTCCGAATCGCATGATCCATTGAAAATAGGGAATACAGGGCTCCCAAAATTGGGTGTAGGTGGCGTGTTGCTCACCCAATCTGGGTAGGGCTTCCGCTCTAGCTGTATCGGAGTGCGTCGACCCTCCATTGCTTCCAATCGAGCCATTAGTGCCTCGATGGTGTTGGTGAGACCCTGGTTTACATCCTGTTGTGCCCGGTCCTGGGAAGGTATAGCCCGAGGCATTGCTTGAGGATTCATCCTGGATTGCACTAGGGGTGCTGTGCCATTTGTGACACCTTCAGAGGGTTCAGACGTACTCGCTCTGGTTGCATCCTGAGTGGAGGGAAGTCTTGGTATTCATCTGGATCCATGTTTAGGTAGTGGGATGGTCTGATCACCTCGTTGGGCAGGAGCCCTGACCGTGCTTTGTTTACTGAGTCAAACCTTGGTCTTTGAGGTTCACTTACTGGGAGTTCATGATGTGTCTCCTCTTGGGACACGCTCTCAATAAGACGGTTCCTCTAGAGTAGCTTGGCGTTAAGCCGCCTCAATTCTTTCATTTCCTCTTCCTGTCGAGCGAATCTCTCTTCGAGCGTAAGTGGCTCATTTTTATCGAGAGAAGGAGGCGGGTTAAGGGTAACCGGTCCTTTGTTCTTATCCTTATTGGGATCTCGCAGGGTGAGCAGAGGAAGGTTAGCCGGAAGGGCGGACATATTCAGGGTGGCCCTCTGGTTCTAGGTGTGCACACCTGGTGGTTCATTATGGGTTGCAGCCTGACTAGAACCATCGTCTCCTGATCCATCCGGATTTGCATCATCTTCGGTGTCACCCATGGGGTTAGCCTCTATGGAGTTGATGGATGCATATCATGGGGCGGAGAAGATTACATCTTCCAAATAGTTAGAGGATCTACCGCGTCTCTTACTGGTATTCCCTCATCTTTCCCAGGATGGCCTTTGGACCCCTTGACGAAGGGTGACGTGGGGAGTTCTTTGATTTGACCTTACGGTAAGCCTCCCTCTCGGAGGGGATGATGATTCAAACGACGGGATAGGGTAGGAACCTCCTCTTGTGACTTTCCTCGCTAGACGTGAGAATACAGATTCTCGTAGGGGAGGTTGTTATTGAGGAGGTAACAATGCCCCCAACCCTGAGGGCTGGGGTTGGCTCCATTCCTTGGTGTTGAGTCTCTTCATGTTTTCACTGGTCTTACGGGGGAATTTGTTGTTAAAAATGCCCCCATCCCTGCAGGCTGGGGTTGACCATGGATTTTGGTAGTGGTTGCTGCTATCACCACCTGCCTGATCTTGCGTGCCCACATTCGGGGTGAACTGGATTTGATGTTGAGTTCTTTCGTGAATCAATCCCTTCTGGGAAGGTAGGAAATGACTGCTGATTTCCCTCTCTTAGACAAGAGGCATGTTGTATGCTTTCGGTGGCCTGATTTAGGAGTTCTTGAATGGCTTGTTCCTGTCAAGCCTGATGCTTCTGGGACTTACTCAAGGCCTGTCTCTGTTGGGTGTGTTGCCTTTCCTGAACATGGAGACCACTCGATTTCCGTCTTGTCGTGATGTCATTGTAAGACACCATACTGAACGGGTTCTTCTGGGCAGGGAACAGAGTGAAATGCAGAGCTCCATGTTCCCCTCATCCCCTGATATGGACTCCCGTCGGAGCGTCACCGATGAGGCGATGCAACTGGTGCAGCGCATGGAGGCAGGCTATCTCCATGTTTCCATTACGCCTCTCAGGTCGCTGTTGTCGCGCCGAAGGAAGAGCTTCCAGGTCGATGTGACACAGGATGTCTCTTATTGTCTTGAAATGTTCTACATACTCGTCATAGGGAAGAAATCTTGATTTCAGTCAGTGGAGGGTTGTCCATATATTGTGGCGGATGCCGTGCATGCATTATTCCGACAACTCTCTAGGTATGTCAAACTGAGAGGTGTCCGTGGGCCAAAACAAAACTGGTATATCATCCCTGGCCAGTCTTTTCCTCAGGTGAAACATGCCAGCATACTCCTCCACTAGTGATTCCTCTACCTGGTCATCCCAACTGAGAGGCTCGCCGATAGGGTGATCGGAGGCAGTGGGACCGGTAGGTGTTGAATTGTCATGTAGGCGATTTTGAGGTGGTTCAGATGATGAATGTGGCCCTGGAACATCTCCCGATTGAATAAGGGTGTTGTTAGCAATTGACTGGGAATCTGACATGCTTGATCCCATCATTCTGAGTGCCTCAGCATATGAGTGATTTTCTGTGCTTGATTCGGAAAGGGGAGGACCTTCCTGTCAATATGATATGTCATCGCGGGGAGGGCCTTCGCAATGATGACCGTAATGGAGAGGACTGCCATTACTGCTTTACGCCTCACTGAATAGAGGACTTTTGCAGTGCATACCCTGGGGAGGACCTTCAAGGCGTGTCGCAGCAAGGGGAGGACCTTCGGGCTGCGTAACGTTGTTATAGGGAGGCCTTCGCAACAACTGCCATCATGGTGAGGATGACCATCATGGTTTGACGTTTGATGTGCATCCTGGGGAGGACCTTCAAGACACACTGTGACAAGGGGAGGACCTTCTTGTTGCATGGGGCCAATGCGGGGAGGACCTTTGCAATGGCGGTCGTGGTGGCGAGGACTACCATCACAACTGCTGTAATGGTGAGGACTACCATTACAGCTTTCGCAGGGAGAATATCTACGGGGTACACCCTGGGGACGGCCTTCAGAATGTATCGCAACTAGGGGAGGGCCTTCTCGTTGCTTGAAGTATCAACGGGGAGGACCTCTATTACCAGGGTGTAGAGTACTACCACTGTGATCTGATGCCCGGCTACGCGGAGTGTCGTTGCAACGTAACCCCTGGGGAGGACATTCAGGGTAGGCTACGACAAGGGGAGGGACTTCTTGTCGTGATGACACGTCACTGCAGGGAGGGCCTCCGCATTTGAGACTATGATAGTGAGGACTACTATCATAATCTGTGGTCCCACTACATGGAGAGTGTTTGCAGCATATACCCCAGGGAGGACCTTCAGGGTGGACCACAACAAGTGGACGACCTTCTTTCTGCTCGATCTTCTGGTCACGTGGAGGGTTTCCATGACTCGCATCAAAAGAGGAGATCTCATGATCGATCGTTACATGCCCGTGGGGGAGGCCCCCACGGGTGCTCTGGGGAGGACCTTCAGAGCTACTCGTAGAAACATTGTGGGGAGGACCTTCGCAACTACTACTGCCACTCCCATAATAGGGTAATGGGTAGGTAGGGTTCCGAGACTTCAATATGTGTTTAGTGGCATTGGGAACCCTATATTCCAGCAGAGCGGAGTCATGAACCCGCTCTTTATTTTCCGGCTTCCTTCGGTGCGTTCGGGGCGCTTTCTTGCGGGAAGCGGGGACCGTCTGCTATTGAAAACGGCCTTCACCTTTGGGTCCCTATCTAATTGTGTCCCGTGATGTTGCCAGGATACGCCGACGAACATCTTGACTTTTAGCAGGGATATATGCCTACTCTGGAGCATCCACCGTGATGGATGCGTGTTCCCCAGTTAGAACGCGTGAATCTGCTCGATCCGGTTGCCCTTGCGTCGCGGAGTATAGCCGATGACCCTCCTGGGTGGAAGTAGGGATGAAGATATTCTCCGAGGAATCTATCTCGTCTCTTAGATGATTCGCCTCAATTGGGGAGATGGGCTCATGGGCCCGAGTCCTTGTTGTTGCCGCTTATGCAATCACACTCTGGAAAGTCTGCATGATATGATCCAGAATCGATACCTGCTCCTCAATCATTCCCAGGATATACAGAGAGATATCTTTGGCTAGAATGGGTATGAAGGCCCATTCCAGTATTGGAGTAGGAATATCCTGCTCCGGTCCTCCGGTGGTCAATGGGTACTGACAATTCCCCTATGTTGGGGCAGGTGAACAAATCTTCCCCTGGGCTGGGATATGCTGGTTTATCTCTTTGTTTGCTGCCACATCGGGATGGCGGACTTTACTTGCATCCGCAAGGATCTGGCCCTGCATATGTTGGTTTCCCACTGTATCGATTTAGTGGCCTTTGTTGGCAGGGAGACGTGACCGCCTATTAATTGCCGCCACATATGGATGGAAAAATTTTCTGATCACCACCACATCAGGATGGTAGGCATTAGAAGAATATTCTAGGAGCTGGTCCTATGGGTGCTGGGTCTCCACCATGTCTGGTTGGTGGGCTTCACAACCCTGGGCAAGGAAAGGTGCCTGCCGGGTAGGTGTCATCCTGTGTGAGCGATGGGATTGACGGAGCTCGGCGGGGATGCACATCTTCTTGTATGATGTCATCGTGTCTGGATGGTGGGATTTGGAGGTGTGAACAGGTGTATGTGCCTGTTCGTGATACATCTCCAAGACTGGGCAGCGGAGCTCCTCCTCAGGGACAAGGGTGATGACCGGTCCCTGGTTGTACGTTTGCCACCCTCGTCGGGCGGTCTGAGGGGACAGAGCTCGGGGAGCATGGGCCTGGATCCTTGGGGCTAAATCCTCCTAAGACTGAGGATATTGAGTCACAGCGTGACCGCGATGACGTCTTCTGGAGGGGGCCTTCGAGCGGAACCCTCGTCCAGCAGGGATGAAGTTATCAGCATCGACCCCATCTGCCTCCCTAAGATGAGGGAGGTACGCGTTGTATCATTCCGAGGATAGATTCCTGAAACAGTTTGAGATGGCAATGGGAGCCATCTGAATCTGCTTTTGTGGCCACTGCTGGGCAGTCGACTGGTGAGTCCTAGCGGATTGGAGGGTGTGCATTGATGCCTCCACTGTGGGGAGAGTACCATTCACATGGTACTCTCAGATCAGCGCATCCGAGACCCAGCGTTGAAGAAGCTGGGTAGGTGACGAGGTCCTCCATTGGTGAGGAAGTCCGGTCATTGCATTGTTGGAAGCACGTGCTTGAGAAGTCCTTCGTGACGCCATTGGATCGAAGGGAGTTCTGTGTGGTACATGTCAAACATTTTAACAAATACAAACAGCAAACCCGTCAAAGAATCATCTCATGATCCCATGCGTAATTAATAACCTTGCTTGGCCCTCTTTGTGAGTATAAAGGGGGCATATGGTGGGATTAGGTTAAATCTGTCTTCCTTGGTTAAAGATTCATGTCGGTTTCACCATTTTTTTTTTCTCGTGGTGCACAACGGGGTCGTTGGGAAGAAACGTGCGCTACCTGACGGTTGATTAGAGAAGGTTGGATTTTGCTTAATCAATCATATCAGGTGCACCATTTTCTGCCTCGAAACGCCCAAAAGTTTTATATCCAGAAATATGTTGACCTGCTTTCCAAAGGCAGGTGTTTGCTGGGTGGTTTGACCAGTGACGCTTAAGAACTCACATTGGTCAAGGGGATGGGAAGTCAGGCTCATCGCACCCTTTTGGGGGGAATTATTGCATGTTCTGGAACTCTCTTATAGATTTGAGATGTATTCATATGGTCGCGAATCTTTGGTTTATACCCAAGCATAGTATCCATGGATTTCTCCTGGTTGTCAATGGTCAGTTGGACGCAGGGGTTCGGAATCATTTATGCCCAAGGTTTACCATCCCTCGTTGGATTAATGAACCCGAGGAGTCTGGAGTCATTGAGGCGGCACTAAGAGTGGTGCGATGAACCGGCGCAAATATAGTCAGATCGACCGGTTGTTGGGCTTGAACCTCAGGGAGGCTTCCTACGTACCATGCCTAGGAGACAGGGATCAAAGTCCATGTAGTTTAAATAGGAGTGTCGGAGATCCGGCATGAATGTCGACCCGGGGGTTCGATGGTGATCGGGATTGAACCTCATAGAGGCTTCCTACGTATACCTATGGTAGGGAATCAAAGTCCTCATAGTTCGCATTAGCTTGGGGCTTAAGCTCTGAGGCAGCCCATAAGAGGATTTCATGGTCGATGCTTACTCTAAGCCCGCGTGAGTCATGCTCGGTGTGAGAAACAAGAGGCCGCAGGGACCAGACGATCACATCACGAAAGCTGCGTCCGTGGGAAGTGGAGTGGGGCTTACACATAAAGGCAACCCATAAGGTCGGGGCTTACTCAGAGGTGGATTCCCAGGGCGAAAAAGCGCAGAGGGGAGGGACTTGGCCCCTAAGAAGGACGGAGCAACACCCTTTCCCACTACTCCCTTCCTTGGCTATGCCCATGGGGAAGTACGGAGGTGCATGGGGGATTCCTTCTGATGGGTATCCTACCACTCCCCGAGGAGGGGAGAAGCACCCCAGTCCTAACAAGTGGAGGGGCAGAAATGGGGCTCTCGGGCTCGGACTCCACATTACTATGGGAATGTGAACCCAGGAATGCTTCGGGAATCTGATCAAGGGTCGGGGAAACCCCTTCTCCCCTGCTTACCGTGGGTATCTGAACTCAAAACGACACACTGATGCACCTGAGGGTTACATCACATGGTTCTGGTGGCTCTGGTGGAGGCCTCGGCTCGGGGCCGATAAATGGGCCAATGAGGGAGCTGCGGAGGATCCAGCCAGACTTGGTGAATTTTACCCGTCTCGGGGAATGAGAACTCTAAAGGATCTCGTGGGCCACACACGTATATGAATGGTGGCACCCTTTGGGTAGGGAAGTGCTACGTGGCTGGAGAGGCCATCCGCGAACCAGGGTGGTCCGCAGACTAATGGGAATCCCGCGAACCATGGTGGTTCGTGGCTTTGGGTTTGGCCTGTGTACCAGGGTGGTACGCATAGGGATTCATGCGAGCAGCGGCGGCCGAGGTCGGCGCTGGTCGGGGGTTCTTCGATCGGGTCTTTGCCCACGTAGGTGGGTGCTACACAGTGCGACGGATCAGAAAAGGGGCATAAACTCCCTGGTCCGCGGGGAGTGCATCCGCAGAGGGGCCATGGTTTGCGGTCTTATTTTCTTTGTTATTTTAAGTTCGTGGTTCACCAATTTATTATGCGTTTTCAGTTCCTTATTAATTCGCTTCCAGCTTCATACCTGTTCTGGTTTGTGGACTGGAACTTCGCGGTTTACGAAATCCTAAGCTCCTTCCTTCGAAATCCTTCAACCCGAATCAGGTCGATCTCTCTGAATCCTCCTCTCCTCTTCCCCCTCGGTCTCCTTTTATAGATTGGGGAAAGAGATGTATATGCGGTCATGCGGCACCTTTTGCGAAGGCCCATGACCAAAAACCCGGTTTACGAATGACTTGGTCAATCCGCAACTCACATGGGGGCATTGAACGCATCTTCCCCACGAACCAAACGAGCTTAGGGAGTGCTTTGCGGAAACACAGGGATCCACCTCCATTCTGCAAACGACAGCACATGCGGCTTGGGCCAGTCGACGTGGTTCACGGTTGGGGCAGTTCGTGATGGTGGACCGGTCTAGCGCCCGTCCTGCTTCGCGCCCACTGAGGATCTATGCCTCCATTCCGCGAATGACAGTGGTCTGCGGAGGGAGTGCTTCGCGGAACCGGCTGTGTGGCGTTGTCGTTGGACTGGTCCGTGGACCAGTTCGTCTTGGTCCATCCTTTGAGTATTTCCCAACCTTTACCAATTATTTTAAGGGGAAATTGGGTGGAATCTCCCTTGGATTAAAGGGGATTCTCATTCTCCTTTACGGATTTTTTAGGACCCTACAACCATTTATAAACTTGTGTTTATATGGTTTTATATAATTTTGTTTAAGCCCACTTAAATAAGTATAAGGACAACAATCCGCAAAAGTCATGTTTTGATCACTTTGTTAATACAATTGAACATATATGCATGCACTTCTGTTTTTAGAAGGTTGGAATATACTTTTGATTTTACATGAATATATAGATATGCATAAACACCTGTAGGAAAATATGTTTAATTATATTTTCATGCATGTGTACATCATATGAAACAACTTTTTTAATATAACCTATTGCACTGAAATTCATAAATAATCAGATACTATAAATACTTTTAGTTATTATATTTTACTTTGACATAGTCATTTATCAGCATATGCTTTGAATATAAATGAAAACTCTCTTAAATTCAAAATTATTCTTGTTTATTACCATGAAATAAGGAATTTAGAATTTAAGGGTTATCATTTTATGTGACAAAACATGAATATTCATTTATTTTTATGTGAATTAGTTATCATATCATGTATTATAGTATGTATTCCTATCCATACATGTAATTGATTAATTTTTTATAGAGATAAAGTTGTTAGTATTGACAATTAATGCATGATTCACCTTATATATGTAATTTCTAAATAATGAAATTTAACTATTATGACCATTTATGGATTAAGAAACTAAATTATTCAAAGTGGTATGGGACATTTTGAATAATATTGAATGAGAAATTAAATATTCAAAGTGGTATGGGACACTTTGAATATATGACCTTATTGGACATAAGAGGAATGTATTGGACTCAGTATATAACGGGTTGGGGACCGGTTAATGAAAGACATACGGGTTGGAGACTGGTTAATGCAGGCTCTACAGGTTAGGGACTGGTTAATGAAAGCCCCATGATTAATCAGTAGTTCTCATGAGGCAAATCAGGTCATGACACAAGGCCTTGACACAATATAGCATTATAATTTCCCTATTTATGTTTATAATATTTAATTAACCAAATGTATACAACTGGAGAATATTCTTGTTTAAGATCCTATACTTATGAGTAACAGAAGAATTAAATGCACATGGCATGATGATTATTCATCACCCATCTCCGGAACTTTAGTACAAATGATGGTAGTTTACCGGTTATTTTATGATGTACATTTTATGTGATAATTTAATTTTAAATTTTTTTATAAAAAACTCTGATCATGTACTATTTTCATGTGTAAATTTTATACATGCACCCTTGCATGATTCACTTAGAATTTTTTAATTAACTCTTAAATAATATTTTGCATGACATGCATTTTGTATAAGCATGCTTATGACTTGATCATGTGTTATTGTAGCCCTGTTGATGTTTCTTAAAAATTTTACTAGAAATTTTTGGAAAAATATTATGTTATTCTTCATGTATTGCAGTTTTCTTTAAGAAAATGTTTTATAAATATTTTAAAGGAATGATTTTAAAAGTTATTATTTGAAACATTATTTTAAACCCCCCACCTTACTGGGCATTAGTATTCTCACCCTACATTTCAATTTATTTTTATAGGATTTGAGTTACATTAAAGTGTGGCTGCTTTGTGGAGTCTTTTCTATTCAGTATTGAAGGAATGTAATATTTTTATTTGGTTTTTTAGAACCAATACCACAAAAATCCTCTGTATCGAACATGATGTGTAATTCTTCAATATTTCTTTTTATAAAAAAATTACACACCATGTTTAATTGATGCACCAGCTTCAGGGCTTCTGGGGTCGGGGCGTGACAATTTGTGCTCAAAGTTTATGGATTAAGAAAACCTTATGTGATTTTGGTGTCTATATTGATAAAATTTCTATTTATTGTGATAATAATTATGTAATTTCTCTTTCTAAAAACCCCTTACAACATTATAGAGCATAAAATATTGATCTTAGATTTCATTTTATTAAAGATCATATGAACAAGGGTGATATTTTTTTAGAATTTATTCCTTTTAAAAAATATCTAGAATATATTTTTACAATTCCTTTAGATTTATCTTAGTTTGAAAAAATTAAATTTGATCTTGGTTTGTTGTAATTTTAGATTTTTATTACTACATTTGTGTATGGGGAGTTTGTTTTCACTTTTTTTTATTTAAAAAAATGGAGAGAAATAAATTGTGTTAAAATGTTTTTAAAATTAGTTTTAAATGGTTTGAATGTTTTGGATTTGTAATCAAACAAAAAGAGGAAGATTGTTTTTTCATGTTTACATTTATTTGATTATGTATGATTTTACATATGTTTCCATTATTATTTTGTTTGATTACATGTGATTTTATTTTAAATACCTTTCTGTACTTTGATGATATATAAAACTAAAGTATTTGTATTTTTTTGGTTCATATCATGTTTTCTGGATAAGAGATTTATATAGAATTCATTAGTTTATGAGTTAGTTCTAAAATGTTTTTTTAGTACTCTAAAAATTCAATGAAGTTGCTGCTGTAGTTTTAGAAACTCTACAGTTTTTAGTTTTGAAAAGTTACTATATTTAATTTACTAAAAGTTATATAGATATAATATTCACATTAAACTTTATTTTATACAAACAAAACATGTTTATATTGATTTACTTAGTTTACATTGAAGTCTAAAAATGTCTTTTGCATGGTCATTTAATTATCTGAAGTTATGGGATGTTGTTTCATAATTGTAGTTTTATGGAATGTTTTTTATTCTATTTTTCAATGATTATGGTAGTTATAGAAGTATGATTTATTTGATTCTTGATTCCTCGGAAATCTAATATGTTTTTCTAAAAATAAGTATATTTGACCAAAGTCTGAATAGGCAATTAAGAGACTTTGAAATTATTTTATGTTCGTTAAAGTATGTTGTCCAATTTTTCACAACGTACGGTACGACAACCCTACTTTCTCAAAGTATGGTTCAGAAACCCTACTCTTGTAAATTATGTTTTAGAAACCCTACATTCTCAAAGTATGGTTCAGAAAACCTACTTTCACAAAGTATGGATCGGCAACCCTCATTTCGTAAAGTATGGTTCAGCAAACCTACTTTCCCAAAGTATGGTCTGACAACCCTGTTTTTGCAAAGTATGGTTTGGAAACCCTACTTTCATAAAGTATGGTTTGGATATGTTATTGTTCATCCCCTATGTTACTATTCATTCCCCACGTTAATGTTTATTCCATGCGTTACTGTTCATTCCCTATGTTACTATTCATTCCCTATGTTAATATTCATTCCCTATGTTATTTTTCATTCCCTAAATTATTATTCATACCCTACATTACTATTTATTCCCTACGTTACTATTCATTCCATACTTTATTTACCCTACTTTTCTACTGCCAATTTGTGATTTTGTGCATAAAATTGATCGACTACATATTTATATGGATTATTTTCAAAGGTTTATCTGCTATAAAAATTCAAATTAAATATAAGGAGTGTGATCGAAGAGTTTTTAATCATTTGGGTTCTATATTCAAAGAGAAAAATTAATAAATTTTTCAAAAGTCATTTTCTAATAAAGTCATAGATTTGGAGTTTATTTAAATTCAAATATTGAAATTTACTTTCGACTTGTGCTGCTAGTTTTTAGGAACTGTTTTAACTAAATTTAAAAAGATTTGAATGGATTTAAATGGGTGTTTTAAATCATTGAATGCTTCTATTACTATAGATATTTTATCAGATTAATTATTCAAATTGTTTTTGAATGATTTTATTAGATATTTATTCTATATGAATAAAGAGGAAATAGTGTTGTGATTTTCATGGAGATATTTATGAAATTTCTTGACTCAATTTATTTTGAATATCAGAAGGAAGAGGAGATACTGCAACTACTGAATGTTTATTCTCTATATATATCATTCTTTCTTACAGGATATCAAAAAATATAACAATACACAAAGGCACATGAGTTAACATTTTTTATAAACTATTTTTTTTTCAAAGAGAAAGTGTTGTGAACTTTAAACATGATATGCATTTGCATCGTCCGGTTACACTCGGTTTCATCACCTACATGATCTCTCAAGGGTTGAATTTCTTCTGATTCGACTTCTACTGCCTTGACGAGATGACCTGATCTAATCTACTAAAACTAGTACCTGTGATTTTTTTTATCTTCTCATTCCTCTAGTTCTGATTTAGTAACACTATTTCTTATCTCTCACACGCACTCTATTTTTCTATTTATGATTTTACACACAAAAGCATTATTTTTTATTCTTTTTCTTCAGGTTGTGACTCCCGGATTATAAATTTAGGATTTAAGGGTTGTGACTCCCTGTATCTAAAGTCAGTATTGTTCGGGTTGTGACTTTTAGTGCCTAAAGTTTGGTTTTAAGGGTTGTGAATCCCCATAAAAAATTCAATGTTGTGGTTATCCCTCCACTAGAAAAGGATTATATAATTGGGTTATGATTCCCCCATAAAAATCATTTTAGTAAACATGTATCTCTCACTGAGTAGAGAATTATAAGATTAGAGTAGGCCAACTTTGAAAAAGACTACAATAAAACCATCATTATGTTATTTACTTTTTCCTATACTAATTAACCTTAATAATTAACTTTGATGATTAATTTAACTAATCAAGTTTAAAAATTTTTAATTTGGTCTATTCATTCCCCCCCTCTAGAACATTTTCCATTACTCGTTCTAACCTAACCACAAATACGACACCCATGTTAGAGTTCCATAACACCAGGACTGTTCCCCAATTCCTAGGGGATGAAAACTTGCATTATGTGTCTATGGAAAACATTATGGAATTATTTACTAGATTGGATAAGGATTTTAATTCATTTCCATGTTCTAGTGAAATTATGACATGCTAAGTCCATAAGTCAGACATCCCAGAAACATGAAGTAGAACCAAATATGTCATAAAAGTGGTATATATGAAATAAAAAACCATACCATCTATATGAATGTGCAATATGGAAAAAATATATAGACTAGATAATAAAAATTAAACCGCAAAACATATCATGATAAATGATACATCAGTTAGGGAATAGAAAATGAGGATCATATGTGATGAGTTGATCAAGACCTTTTATAACACTATAATATTCACTATGTATTTTTTCATTTAATGAATATTATGTTAGATAGATTATGAAACACACATTACCAAACTAAAATTAAATTTAATTCACTAATTGAGTTAAAATATTATAAAAAAAGATAAAAAATAATACATTATGAGGTTGCAATATAAAATAACATGATGAAAAGTACAAGTGGAGTAAATGAACGCATACACACATAGATATATATGTGCTAAAAACATAAAATATTTACCCTCATGGTTTTTCATGAAGATTATGAACCCAACTAAAACCATGTAAACAAGGTAAAAAATTAGGAATATAATAGGTATGATGAGAGAGATGAGAATGAATAAAATTTAAGGAAGCATGCAAGGCTATATATACGAAAATATAATATGACTATTATATATATAGTTATTAGACACATAACAGTCTTATATATATATAGTCGTTAGATACATAGTCATTAAGTAATTAATGTATGATTTCTATATAGTTTTCTGATAATAAATTAAAAGTAATATAATTCATAACCCTCATATAATTATTAATTTATATGAAATTTATTAAGAGTACTTAATGTTCTAAAAGGTCATTTTTCTATAAAAGTGTATTTACTATATATTTTAAGAAAAAAATAGATTTATTTATTTTAGAAATTGAATTTGATAAAATTATTTTCATTTTTTTAATTTAATACAAAAAATTTCGTTGGGTTATATTTTTGGGATTGTTCTGAAAAGGTCTATTTTTAAGTGAATATTGAAAAATTCTAATTTTTGAAGAAGTTTCATTTCTTTTCATTAAATAAAATAATCTAAAATTCCCATTATTTTTTGGTTTTTTAATTAATGTAACATAATACACCATTAATTATACACAATATAATTAATCACATAATAATCAAAATTATATTATATTTTGGTATAAGATCATTTTTTGGCTTCAAAACACATTTTTTCTATCAAACTATCTTTTATATAGCATTTTGCACATATATATTAAAATTAATTTATTAATATTTTATAAATTGAATATTTAAAAATTGTTTTAATATTTGGAATCATTATGATTAAATTTGGTTAATAGTTCAAATTTATTTATTTTTCATAATGAATAATAGATTTTTTTAAAATTGTTGTCATCACAGTATGGATAAAACAAGTAGAACAGGATTATAACAATTAAATATGGCTTCAAAATCATCCATGCACTTTTATATAATTAATTTTATTAGTATAATTATAAAAAACCATAAAATTATTGATTTAATGTCATTTTCATTCCATTTTTATTTAATAAAGACCATTATATTATTTTAAGTAATTGAAAATTCCAAAATGTCTCTTTCTTAATTTCAATATAAGTAATATTTTGTGAAGATAATAAAAAAATTATTAATGGTTATAAAAGGATATTTTTAATATAAATAATTTTTTTACTATGAATTTTATTTTTAATTTTTATTGATTAAATAATTAAATTAAATTATTATGCAACTCTGATTGAGTGCTTGTCTAAGTAGTATAAAAATCATGTAAATGATTTTAAAAACATAAAAGTAATATATTTTTTGGTGATTTTTGGTGTTAAAATAATTTTTTAGATAAATATAATTTATTATTGATGTTTTATAAGTTTATATTCTAACTACATTACTATATTTTTATTTTTATTTTCAATTATGTCAATAGTCTTAAAATGAATTTAATGGACATTTATACTAAATAATATATTTTTAATGATTTAAAATTCAAAAATATATTATATTTGGAAAATTGTATGGGACATAATATATAATATTAAAAAATCCACTTATAATCACCTTTCCCTTTTATAGTTACTTTCTTGACCGATAATGTGTAAATATATTGTTATCATAGTAATTGATAAATGAGGTTAACTGAGGGTCAAAACTAAGAGATAAGGGTGAAAAGTCCATTAAACATGTCTTTATTTTGTTGTTCGATGGTATTTAAACCATGTTATGTTATAGAATCAAAATTATTTCTATTTTTTCTACTATACATGACTATGATATATATAATTTTAAATCTTTTAAATAATTGCTTGTGTGTCCTTTCGCTCACTTATAAAAGGGAACCACATCTCCTCTCTTTTTAACACCTCCTGAGGCACATAGTTTGACTAAGAATTGAAAAATACTTTCCCAAACTTCCTCCCTATAGGCTCTAGTCTCTTCAAAGGAACCCTCTAGAATGTATAAGGTGTAAGAAAAAGGTGGGTTTCCAAAGAATATGTACAACTCTTAACTAAGTGTTTTCATTTAATTTCCTATCATACCTCTTTTGAATATTATGTAAACATGGTCATATAATATAATAAGTACCTAAAATATACTTAAAATTTTATTATACTATAGGAATAACCATTATCCAACTCTTTTCCATCCTATTGAAAATGAAAACATTGCTCGTGCGTACGTACAACCTACCTTCTCCACGTAGCGGTGTAATTTGTTTTTGATCATCATTTTACATGGATGGTTATAAAGGTGTAATTAATGGATATATATGATATTTATGAAATTATTATTATTATATAATGTTGAATTATTATTTTCATTTCTTTTGTCCCAACCATCAAAAAGTGGAAACATCACTTCTGTGTACGTATGGATTAATGTCTTCACAAAGTGTTATAATTAAATTTTTTTTAAAGCATTATATAAATAGTTTCAAAAGTGATTATAAAGATGTAATATGATACTTATGAAATTATTAAAATTATATATTATAGAACCATGATCTAATTAAAAATACCAGAACTGTTGAAACAAAACATTCTTGTAAAATGAAACACTTATCACCAGGAACATTGATTTTAATAAATAATTATTAATAAATGGGTGATAATAGGTTATAAGTATATCATATATGGAATAATATATATATATATATATATGAATATGGTTATTTATTGTATTTATAATAATTATAAATTTTTTATACAAGTGGTTTGAGCCCATATGAATAAAGACAATACTTAAGATAAGGATTTGTGTTCTCACTTTTAATTCTGTGATACATATGTCATTTTCACCACATGATTCTAAAATTTGGTTTATATAATGACTCTATGATAAGTTATATCATGAATATATTTATATTTATTATATTTTAATTATTATTTGAATTTAATTCTTTTATTGGGGTTATGATTCAAATGTTACAATGATAGTAAGGGTTTATTTCAGAATCTCGTCCTTATTTGAGATTGTTTATGATTATGATTCCATTGGGGGTATTATAAGATCATTATACATTAGACACCATATATTTTCCTCTCATATGTTTATTTCTAGATATTATAATTGTTTCTATAATTTTTTACTTTATATATACTCAATACTTCGAAAGAATATTTTTATCTAAAATCAACTTTCCTTTCCTATTTGGTTGGGAATCATTTCTTCTATGATAATATTGTATTTATAATTTTTTAAAGGTTGTTTTAAATATTATACAATGATTTATTAAATTAATTTTTACCTATATTTGAATTTCTATATTTTTTAAATATAATCTTCTTTTAATTTTCTGAATGAGGTGCTTATATCAAAGGTGGGACAAAAATCATTGTTTTAAAGATTAAAAAATTTAATTTTCCTTCCATCATGAATATTACATGAATTGATGTTTAATTATAATTTTCCATTATTTTATTAAAATAAAATGATATTATCATTATTTTTTAATTTTATATATTTTTAATAAGTGATTTCACAATGAACATAGTATTTTCTTCAAGAAAGGTTCTGGTGAACTTTTAAAATTTTTTTCTTGTATATAATCATTCTTCAATGAATATTTTTATTTATTAGTTATATAATTTAATAATTCCACCCTTTATATTTCTACATATGTCTTATGATAATTTTTTATTTGAGAATTATTAGCATTCTATATGTTAGTTCTTATAATAATGATAGTTATTGAATATTAAGGCATATTGAATTAGTCATATTGTTTATTCGTATGATAAAAGTATTGGAATTATTATGTGATGGGTGTGCCTAGAATTAAATATCTACTTGATGTATCATTTTTTATCATTATATAAAATAGGTTCGATATTTGATATATATTGTACCCATTTATATATTATTTCTTGGCATGAGGACTCAATGGTAAGTATAAGAAGTTCAAAATTAATTATTCCATTATTATGAAATCAATTATTGATGTCCATGTGATTATTCAAATATTTATGTTATCCAGAATATGTTTCAAGCTCATGTACTTATTTAAATGTCATTATTTGATCATAATTTATTCATTTTATATTATCCATGCCTTATTTACTCTTGATATCTTCCACTATATGTAAACATTATTAAGAATCTAATCTCACCATTTATTTTTTTTCCTTTCCCTAAGATATAAAGAATGATATTATGAATTCATTTAAAAATGAAATAATATTTATTATACTATGTTTTTATATTTCCAATGAAATATGGGAAACCTATATGTATCAATTTTTTCAAGACTTCAAAATTGATCAATCCTGTATTGCGAGATCCCTTGTATTTTATACCAATGTAATAATGTTAACAAAATATTGGGTTTTATAGAGTTTGGGTGTTAAAGTTAGTATTAGAGAGAGTTTAGTAGGACCCTTGGAAACTATATTTAGGAAAAAATATTAGAGAACATATCCCTATGATTGATTGAAGGGATAATTCTATGCGTATACTAATATTGTTACCCCCCCCCCCCAAATAGTCGTTAATTATATCATGGATATCAAATTTAATAATTTTTAGAGAACATGAAACTGTAATTACAAAATCTATATTTATATAGTACAATATTTTAAAGTTTATGGATGATCCCGTGAAGATAGGTTTAGAGAAATTAAATAATTTAATAATAAAGACCTAAATTTAAAAATTATTAAATAAAAGAACATCTAAATTATCAAGCATTAGTATTTTTGAGAAATTGGGAGTGGAAATAAGAAATAAAATTCACTAATTATGGAAGATCCATGTTCATAAAATTAATAAGTGGAAAAAATATGATTCCACTAAAAATTAATCAGAATCATGATTCTGTAATCCCTTGGGTCCCATTGAATACTCCCTCACTTATTAACAATCTCTTTTCCCAATCATCATGACACTTTGGTTTATTAATAAAAGTGGTAACCTAAACAATTTTTAAATATAGATTTAATCCAACCCATTGGTCATGGTAAAGATACAGTTCTGGTTATCACATTTTTTAAAATTACCTCTCCCCCATGCTGCCATAAATTTTTCACTCAAATAAAGAAAAAAATAAAAAACTAAAAAAATGATGAGAAAAATGAAAACCCTGTTTAAAAATAAACATGGATAACCTAATTATTAAATAAATTCCCAATTCACATTAAATACTTTTCATGAAAGAAAAATAAACCCTTAAGGTATTCATGAGAGGATGAATAAAAATAAAAACATAAAAATTATAAAATAAGTGGTTGAGTAGTCCAAGTGAAGGTCTCTATAGGACACAACACCTTTCCCCAGGTTTTGATCTCTAATGCCTCTAAAAATCATCCCTACCCTTGAATTTGTATGTGAAAATAAACCCTAGGTTTTCAGAAATTCTATAAATGAATACATTAAATGCATCTAAGTCAACTTCAGGTTTTAGAGGATCAATGAGTTTCAGGCCTGACCTTAAAATGTAAAAAACCGAATACTGGAAATCCCATCATACGGTTTCACATCACAGCATATGTTGTAACTTCTAAGAAATTTATTATTCTTCTCTAGAGTATTGGTTTTCACATATTTCCTCCTAACATGATTTTTTTCTATAAATTCATGTTTTTACATGGAGTGTCATTTAGTGAATTTCATGATCTACTCCCAAACATTTTTTTCACTATTTTCCTCTTTTCATGGCTTTTAGATGACTTTTACACTGTGAATTGGTGATTCATGGCATGAATGTTTTATTTCCTATGAATTTGTTTACTTTTCCACTAGAATATTCAATTTTGATCCATAGACTTGATCCTTGACTTAGCTCATGTCATGAACAATCCTTCTCATCATTAATTCCTTCTCCTTTTGAATGTTTCCTTCATTCGAATTTATTTTAACCATTACCACCCATAAATGAATAAAATAATAAATATAGAGGAAAATTAATTTATTTATTTACAAAAACATTAATTTTTATATTCAAAAGTCTATGCATGAAATATAGACATTAAATATCATAATTATTTGTTAATTAAGATATTGTGTTACTTTCTAAGAAAATAAATCCAAGTCCAGATAATGGTAATTATATCTGACTATGGAACTAAAGCACCTAGAGTTAAAGAATATGAAAGGGGTATATTGGTTATTAACTCCATCATCATCAGTTCAAGATAAATGGGCATAAGACTGTACACCTTCCTAAAAACTCCTAGGTGATATGCTTGGGTTAATTCACATTTTCTTTATAAACTAGTACAATGAATGGGAGGATAGAGCTTGTGGGAACCTATGATATTCCATGGTGATATGGTATAAAACTAAATGGTTAGGGGTTTATTAGTTTGAATGTTTTTAAAAAATTTATTATTAACAATACCTCTATTTTAGGTTTTTTATGATCGTTTAAGATGATTCATGATATTTTTAGAGACATTAATGAGAATAAAACCCTTTGGTTTATTATGTGCTTTTGAGAAAAAGTTTTTTTAAAAATAATTATTTTATATTTTTTGGTCATAAGTTGAAATTTATTGATAAAATAAGGGTTTAATAGGATATTTGATGAAAATATAGTTAATTGGGATAAAAGGGTTATTACATTTTGGGATTAAATGCATTATCATATATATAACCATTGGATTAAAAACTGATTTGTAAAAAAGGTAATTAATGTTATTTTTAAATAAGTCTAATATATTCAGAACATTTCATGATTTAGGTAAATTAAAATACTGTTTTCTAAAATGATATATTATTTGAAGAATAATGGTTGATTTATCTTTTGGAAGAAAATGTGAATTAATTATGGATCTATGGAGATTTAAATTATTTAGGGGAAAGAATATCATTTTTTGGAGATTATAAGACAGGGAATATACATTTTTTATATGAATTTATGAATGATTAATATTATTTGTAGATAAAAGTTAAATTCATCTCTGAAGAATATTTGATAAAATATTTCTAATATATTATTTTTCAACTTTGTATTGAATATTTTTGAAGATTTTTAATGTTAGTTACATATGGAATGATTTATGTTTAACTTTGGGTGTTAGTATTGTGGATTTGGATATTAATGTAGTAGTTTATCATGTAAATGTTTACTCATATTGGATATTATTTTATCTTGCTCTAACCATTTTCGTTTGAGATGGAAGGAATAAATTTTGCTCATTTTTGGATCTTATAGCCAGTTACAAGTTGAATTTAGTTCTTAAGGCATGAATATTTAATCCAGAATATTCATTTTTTTGGAGTAAGAGATATTATAAAAGAGGATATTAATTGAAGAGTAAATGAAGGATGAAATCACATTTATGTAGTGAATAGAAATCAAGTATATTTATTTTCTAAAAATATCTATATTTATGAAAAAATAATCTCTCAAATCTATCAAGACTTATTTGGAATGTAATACTCAACTATTAAGGTATGATTTTGGAAACTCATCTACAATAATTAGTCTTATAGATATGAATTAATTTATGAAATAATAATATTTAAAATCTTGAACAAAAATTTAAAATTCAAAAAAATATATTTTTTATTTTAATACTTTTACAAATTCATTTAATAAGGAACAAATTAAAATTTCAAGGTTATCATTTTTGTAAGAGGGTGAGAATATAACATTGTGATATTTCATTATTTTTTCTATATTAAATAAATATTATGTTTGATAGCTTGTGACACACATAACATCAAACTAAGATGAACTATGATTCCTTAATTGAGATAAAATACTATTACAAAAGGAATAAACTAATACATTATGAGTTTGAAATATGAATCAACATGAAGAAAGGTACATGAGGATTAAATTCATAGAGATATAAAAATACCATAAAAATAATATATTCATCCTCATGGTTATCCATGAATAATGTTACCCCCACTACAACTATGGAATCAAGGAAAATAATTATGAATATAATAAACATGACAATAGAGAGGTTAATAAATAAAATTTAGTGCACCATGTAAGGCTATATATAATAATGTAATATGAAAATTATATATATGGACATTATATATATATATATCCATTAGGTATGTTTAAATCCAATTGGTAAGTGATAACATAATATAAATAATATAATTCATGATGCTGATATAGTTATTATTTTATATAAAATAGATTAAGACCACTTAATGTTATCAAAGGAAATTTATCTAAAAAAATTACTATAAATTTTAGAAAAAAAATTAGCATTTAAATTTTAGGAATTTAATTTTATAAAAAAATATTCATTTTTGTTTTCTTCATAATAATATTATCTTAGGTTGTTTTTTTAGATTTTTTTAAAAGGTTTTTTTTTGAATAAATAGTGTAAAATGTTGATTTTCACAAAACATTCATTTCTTTTCTTTAAATCAAGTAATTTAAAAGTTCCATTCTATTTTTTGTTTTTACTAATTGTTACATAAGAATAATTTAATGATAAATAATCTAATTAATCTCATAATAATAAATATTATAGTTGATTATGGTATAATATCATTTTTTGGCCTAAAAACCATTTTTATAAAAAAAATATTCACTTTTCTTTTTATGCATCTATATCAGACTATTTTTTTACACTTTCATGAAGTAAATATTTGAATCTTTTCTACATATTATTAATTATGAAGTTCAAATTTAGAAAATAGGTCAAGTTTATTTTTTTATAATGAATGTAAACCTTGGTATAAATATTGTCACAAATTTATGGGTAGAATGGGTAGAACACAGTTATAACTGTGAGATATGGCTAAAATAAAATCCATAAACTTGACTATATTTCACTTGATGAGTGAAATTAGAACACAATATGACATTTGATGGTTTATCAATTATTTTAGAAAGATATAACTTATCCCCTTCCATTAATATTTCAATATCCATCCTTTGAAAATAAACAAATATTGGATCTTTTTTGATCCCCATCATGGATAAGATAGAATGATTCTTTTTACTCAAATAATTAATCTCCATGTTTTCTTTCCCAGGGTGGTAATGTATTGAACATTCATAATCTTTAATCATATCTAACCATATTCTAGGAATATATTCAACTCTTTTTATGTGAATATATTCCTTAAAAATATTTGATAAGTATATAAATATATATCACTCATTTTTCAATAAATATTTCTCCTACATATCATTAGTGAAAAAATTACCATAGGAAACTCCAAATCATGACTTGGGTAATTTTTCTCATAAACCTTCAATTTTTGTGAGGCAAAAGCTATAACCATATAATTATTCATGATAACACATCCCAATACATTATTTAATGCATCACTATTGATTTATAACCCTTCTCCACTTTAGGGTAATGTATGCACAGGTATACCGGATATCCTTATCATAATTTCTTTGAAATATTTCTTACATTCATCCATAAAATGAAACTTGGGTCCCTTACCACTTTACTTGGTGAGTGGATTATATTTTTGTGAGAAATTCTCCATGAAATTTCAATAATATCCATCCAAAACAAGAAAAAATTAGATCTTAGTCATATTGGTTAGTTCAGGACAACATTCAATAATTTTTTTACGGATCCACTAATATACCCATTCTTGAGATTATATATCTCAAAAATGAAACATTTTGCAGCCAAAATTCACTCCTGGTAAATTTTTAATACAAATTAACCTTTTATAGGGTCTTAAATAACATATTCAAGTGATCTTCATGTTATTCCTTTATCTTTTAATATATTAGAATATCATCTATAATGACTACCAAAAACTGATCAAGCTAATCTCTAATGACTCTATTCATTAAATCCATAAAGATAACGAGGGTATTAATAAGACTAAATGGAATAACTATATATTAATTTTCCATACCTTGTATGGAGTGATGTCTTAGGTAAATCCACCTTGATAACCCTAAATTAATGATATCCAAAATGAAGTTCAGTCTCAAAAAATTATTAAGAAGATGTAGTTGATTAAACAAGTCATTAATATAGGGTAAATGATACTTTTTATTGATTTTTATCTTATTAATTTTTTTATAATCAATACATACTCACATTGATCCATCTTTCTTCATAACAAAAACAATAGGTGAAACCGAAGTGACACATTTGGCCAAAAAAATCCCTTTTAATATTCTCCTTGAGCTTCTTCATCAATTCCTACAACTCAATCAAGTCCATTCTATAGGGAGTCTCTAAAATAGGTGTATCACCATTTATGAGTTCTATTGGAAACTCAACATCATTATTCAATAGAATACTAGGATACTCTTCCAAAAATACATCAACAAACACCCACAAAATAGGTATATCTTTTATTTTTAGTTTCTCCCAAACAATATGAAATAAACACCACTTTTTTAATAGGAATAAATACCCATATAATTGTTGTGATTTCCATTATAAGTAAATATTTATTATCACACTGATATATAATCATAAGTTGTCTTAGAATATAAAATGATATTTTCATTATATAGAAATTGATGCGGTCTTTATGTATATAATTCCAATATATTCCTAAGATAACATAAAATTCAACTAGAGGGAGGATATTGAGATTTACAGGAAGAAGATTCCCACAAACATCAACTGGAGAAGAATCATAGAAACAAGATATGATCATCATGCCATTAGAGTTTTTTACTACTAACTCAATATCTAATCTTTGAGCTAGTAATTAAATACCCATTGAAAATTCCTTATATATAAATGTGTGGGTAAATCTAGAATCAAATATCTCATTTTATTCTTTAGAGTGGAAAATAAGTTTACCTTTCACTATGTCATTATTGTAACCTACTTTTCCAGTTGTGATAACAAGATATTTATTTATTTTATTTGATATTAAGAGGTTTCTAATTCCAATAATCATCATAAACCTTCATAATCACTCATTAGTTTGAATAATGACCATATTATTTTTATTTGAAGCATTATAGCATGCGTGGTGCATTATTGGGAATATTCTACTCTTCCATTGAATTAACTAGCCCATTAATTTCCTTTTGATATTCAATATCATTATGACCTTCCCTTCAACATTTAAATCACCTCCCATGTAACATCCCGAGTTTTAAGAAAGAAACACTAAGTTTAATAGCGTATATGATATGCTACATCGAGCTTAAACAAACAACTAAATAGTATTATTTAAATGTTACCATTACAACCTAGTCATTTGAATAGAGAGAATAAATAGTATTAAATTAATAATTAAAAAAATGGTTTACAAATGTTTATATAATGATTCATTGGTTACCAAATTTATTATAAATAGAAATAAAAACCAATTGAATATAAAGGAAGTGTTTTTATGAAAACCTATTTAAATGGGAATAATTGTGTTTATAAATTAATATCACTAATTTTGGATTATATTAATTAAATATAAACTCAATGTGAAGTTTAAAATTCATATTATAAGTTTTATAGACAATTTATAAGAACAAAATCAATTTTAAGCATATAAGAAGTATTTTTCAGAAAAAAAAACATTTTTACCACCTTTTGATGGAGAACCCATTTTAAATCAAGTTTTTGACACTTTTATAAGTTCTATTTGAAAAAATAAACTTAATATTTGGAATAGGGACATAAAAATTTACTTTGGTTTAAATTTTGGTATTTTTCTGATAAAATTCATATTTTAATGAATAGTGAAAAATAATGCATCTTTTTTCAAAATTTCATTTTCATCTAATTTTTTTATAGTTATATTTTTCTTTTAATTGGTTTTAAAGTTTAATTTGATTAGTTTTTTATCATTTAATCCAATTTTGGTCATTTTAAGTAATTTCACATTAAAATTTGATATAACCACATGTCAATCTTTTGATGCTTTTTACTTTGAAAAAAACTGTTTTTTTTCATTTTCATAATGAGAGTTAATTTTAAATTAAATAATGCAAGTTATATTTTCTGAATTTTTAAAAATTGATTCCATATTTTTAATCCTAAGGTCCAAATTTATAAAAAGTTTCTTTTTTTGTACATTATGAATCGTAACTTTAGTAATTATTTTTATTTACCATAGTTAAATGGTAAATCAAGTAAATAAGGGTAAGAATTATATTATAATAATATAAAACTACCCTAAAACGTGTCATAATCCTATTGTATGATATATTTACGACCAAGACAACCCTTAAGATTAAAATCTTACATTTGGAATCTATTTGGGTGTGATTATGATGCTTATATCTATTAATTTAAAGTAAAGAAAAATATGTTAAAAACATAAATATTCTTAATAAAACAATTTTAATATGAATATATATAAATGATATCTTCAACTATAAATAGTAATTATAAAGCTAAAAATATTTCCTACATCATGGTATTTTATTTATAATTTTTATACATTAAATAATTATATTTAATTATGACACAATGATGATGGAGTGTTTTCCTTATTAATGAAGGAATCAAATAAATGATAATATAAATACTAAAATAAATATTATTTTACATAATATTTGTCATCCAGAATTTTTTATAAGTTAATATAACATTTTATAATACTATTAAATTATTTTTTTAGAAATTATCTCTCTATTTGTATTTTCTTTAAATAAAATAAATTGAATAGTGTAAAAATTGACATAAATAATGTTTTATAAAAATATTAATTTATTAAATGATTTAAAAATACAAAAAAATCTTTTAAAATAAAAAAGTGACAATGATAATGTCTAAAATTTCATTAATTATCCAATTATGGGAAATTGACCCAATATAATTAAAATTTATAGCATCTTAACAATTAAAATGTTATTACTGCAATTAAAATTAAAAGAGACTAATTAAGGGTAAACCGAAAAGATAAGGATTAAAATAAAATCAATACATGTATAAAAATTATTATATGAGAAGATTTAGACTGATAATAATCTTATCTTAGACATATCTCAAGTTTTATCTTTTTCAATTAAAAATCAATTCATATTATTTTAATAATTTAAGAGTTTCCAAGGGTTCCTCTTTCCCCTCCTATAAAAAGGTACCCTCTCTTATCTAATATTCACACTTCAAGAACACTTTTGGTTTGGCCAATACCTGCCCAAAAATCTTCCTAGAAACCCTACCCTCATCCGAGAAGCCTCACTTAGGGAAAAAAGCCTCCCAAGGAATCCTTTTGGTGTAAACCAAAAGAAGTTACCCAATTAAGAGGTAACACCTTCTCTCTTGATTTTTAGTTTCATTTCAATTATCCATTCACTGAACTCTTCTTATTCTATGATTAAAAATATACACAAGTATCATAAATATACTAGGATATTTTTATGTTATTTTTTAAATCTATACTTATACACACCTCTCTTTAATGGGTAACGAACATACTGTTTTTGTGTACGACGAACTACTGCCTCACGAAAGGATGATTGTTCAATTTTCCCCTACCAACTGTCATGGTGGCCATTATAATGGAAAATATTTTACATATGATATATATTATATTCATTTTTTCTCAATTCTTTTGTAATTTTTATTTAGAATATACCTTTATGCTTTCCATGTTGTGTAAATGCGATAATTTCATTTGAGGAAGTGTTGACTACTGCCACCTCAAAGCGATATGACTCATTTATGCTATACATGGAACGTATGAAGGTTGGTTTTATTAAACCTATGATACATAAATGAAATTAATATAACACCAGAATTATCATATACATACAATTTTATTATTATTCTTTTAATATGAAAAAAATGAAATTAGTGTTCATGCTTACGTACAGCCTGCCATCTGCATGAACGGTGCATTTCATTTATTATCTCTAAATATTATGGATATTATACACATATATATACTGAATATATGTTATATTTAAATCATGAATAATATTATATAGATTATTTACTTTTGACCACATGGAAAATTTACATCCAAACACGTTTGTTTTGGACTCAAGTACCATATATCAACAAAACCTCTAATATGAACATAAATAATTCTATAATTTTTATAACATGGTAATAAGTGATATAAAAGGAATAATAAACTTGAAAAAGGTTCTAAATAAAGTATAAATTTACCTACTTTTATTATTCGTTAAGATAGATAATGAATGAGACAAGTCTGACTCGAGGTAAGGGAAATCTTAACTCAATCTCCATTCATTGAGTTAAATATCCATGTCATTGGTTTTGTTTTTTCAAGAATATGTGTGAATGACCTATGATTATTTTACACTGAATATCCAACTATATTTTGTGCATTTATATTTTTCACACATAATTATTTCATGGATTTATCATTAATCTAACGATATAATATTTTTAAGGGACTTCGTCTCAATTTCCTTTATTTGGGGCATATCTTGATGTTATGAAACTTTTTATCCTATAAGGTGTATATAAAAAACTTTTGACATGTTATATCATTAAATAGTATATTCTTATGATATTTAAAGTTTTGATTAATGATATTCCTTAATGATTTTTATTCAAGCATTTCTCAAGTGGCAAGGTACTCTTTAACTAAAACATCATTTTTAATGTTTTAAAGATTTATTCTACTAAAACCTTCTAATTCGTGTCCATGTTTTTAAAATGGGTTTTATGAATTTATTTATATGGACATGAATGTTTTAAAAGTTAATTTGTTTGAAAAGTTTCAAAGTGTTATGGGACACATTGATTCAAAAGTCTCTTTATAAAATGTTTTATATGGCTTTTGAAATGGATTGAATATTTCAATGTCATTAAATGATTTCTTGTGATTTAAAATGAAATTTTATTTATGAAATGTTGATAATTTCAATATTTTATGTTTTATGATTATATAATGGCACTTGAAAATTTGACGGGTGGTTACGTGATAAACCAAAGACCAGTGGTTACATGATAAACCCAAGAAGGGTGGTTATGTGATAAACCAAAGACTGGTGGTTCTGTGATAAACCAAGGATGGGTGGTGACGTTATAACCTCCAATACATTGGGTATGGAAGTCGGTCATATAGATATTCCATTTATTTAGATGTGTGTAAGTCGGTCATATGGTTATTCTATTTTGTGATATGTGTGGAATTCGACCATATGGTTATTCCATTTAAGTATGTTTATGTCCCAATTTACCTTTTATATGTTATATGTGATTTCTATGGTTTAATGTGATCTTTTTATTACAAAAAATGATAATCAATGAGTTTATATTTAGTGAAGTGTATTTAATACTTATTAAAGGTGAAAATATTACTTTATGAGAAAGTATTCATGTTTTACATGTTTTTTCAAGACTAACAGTTTTCCTTCTTTGTGTATCCCTTACTGAGTTTTTATGCTAATCCCCAGTTTTTGAAATGTTTTTCACCAGTTTTAAAATATAATAGAGTCAAGGATGGGATCATGGAAAAGTTACACTGATTAAACATGAAATTAATCCATGTTTCTTTTTATAAGTTTTTGTTTTACGAAAAAAATGGATAGTGAGTAGAAGTGTCTACTTGTAATATTTAGTTTTTTATGTATGATTTATGTCCTAATTCTATAAATCTCTAAACATAAAAAAGATCCTAAATGCTAAATAAGGTCAAATTATTGACATAACTCAAGATTAAGTAATTTTTAAGTATGGGGCCTTATAGTTGGTATTAGAAGATGATTTAGACAATTTTGTAGATTGGGATGTTTTATTAAGAGTTAGGGATATAATCATGGGTTTATAATTTTAAGGTTGATCATAAGTTAAATATCTTGAAAACCCCTTTTGAGGCTTTATGATATGAAATATTAAGGTGACTAATGGTATTTTTGGAGAAATTCACCTTTATGGAAATTATGGGTTATTAGTTTTTGGGATGAAAAATGTGAGGTATCAAATAACCTTTGAGGCTAAAACATGTTATGTTTATTTTTGAGGTCTTTAAAATATTTTTGGGAATATTATAGAAATATATAGTTTTTGAGAAAGGACAATATGCAGATCATGTGACAACCCATCGCATCAGACAAAGCTGTAGGAATCGAACCCACAACCGAAGTGTGACAAGGCTTTATCACATAACATTAGCATATGCGTTAGTAAGAATTTTTATTTTTAGTTATACTAGTTTAAGGAATAATATAAAGTTGATTTTGGGAACTTGTGTTTTATCAAATAGATATCCTTGGTTTTGGAAAATTATTTGGGGATTAAGTGATAAATCTTATTTTGAAAGACATTCAATATTTTTGGAACCCTATATAATCATGTTAAATAGACTACTATGGGATTTTATTTGAGGAATAAAGGTTGAATTTTTTTTTGAGAAATATTTGATTTAATTATGGACTTATGGAAATTTGGATTATTTATGGAAGTGATTAACCTATCTTGGAGAAAATGTGATTAGGTAAATTACTTCTTATTATGAGACATTAAGAGTGTTTGATGTTATTTGGAGATAAATTTTACAATTTATCTTGGAGGACTATGTTATCAAATCCTTCTATTTTTCAGTTTTAAATCTTATTTTTGATTATTTTGAGGAATTTTAAAGACAATTATTTACCAAATGGTATTTTTTGAACTTTGTATATTACTGTTGAATTTTGGAGATTTAAAAGTAGCTTTTCTTCGTACAGTGGTTTATAATTTTGGGTTAATTATCTGATTTTATCAAAACCTTTTTGGTTTTTGTTAATATTTCAAGACATTATTAATATATAGTTAATCTTTTTTATATTATGTGATTATCTCGAAGTTTATTCTAGTGATTTAGGTGTGACCAAGTCATCTTGAATACTCATCGTTTAGAGAAAAGATGATTTTGTGGTATAAATTTATTAAAGGATGAAACTCTACTTGACAAGTAATTATTTTTCCATATGTTCTTAGTCAAGCTTGTAAATAAATTCCTCAAATTTGTGAAAATTATATTAAAACAAAAACATTTTCCATTTAATTTTCCTACTACAAAATAAAACAATGTTTAACCCATTACAAGTTTTTGGTTTTCTGATTTTTAACTTTGTCATGATCATGTTTTCTATCACTCTCTATTAGAAAAATATGGTTAGTTTTTCTTCCATATACATGTCTTCCTAAATGTAATCCTAGTATGCTTTATCTCAGGTTACCATTGTACTTCTCTTTCTTTCTTTTAAAGTTGTAGTTTTATTAACCCTTTTTATGATGTGGTTTTGCAATAAAGGTATTTTGAAAAGTCATACCCTAGTTACCAAACCCAAATTAAAATTTCAAGGATACAATTTATTAAATTGGGGAGGATGTAACATCCTGATTTTAAAAAAATAAATACTATGTTTAATATCATATATGATACTCTACATTGAGCTTAAACAAAAAACTAAATGGTATTATTTAAATGTTATCATTATAACCTAGTTGTTGGAATGAAGAGAATGAATATTATTAACTGAATTATGAAAATAATTTTTATAGATTTTTATATAATTATTCATTAGTTACCAAATTTATTAGAAATTGAAATAAAACCAATTGAATATAAAGGATGTGTTTTTATGAAAACCTGTTTAAATGAGAATAATTGTGTTTATAAATTCATATCACTATTTTTGGATTTTATTATTGAAATATAAAATCAATTATATATTTAAAATTCATATTATATGTTTTCTAGACAACATATAATAACAAAATCAATTTTAAGCATAAAAGAAGTATTTTTTTAAAAAGGCATTTTTACCACCTTTTGATGGAGAACCCATTTAAAATCTAGTTTTTTCCACTTTTATAAGATCTATTTGAGAAAAATAAACTTTTTATTTTTAATAGGGACATAAAAATTTAATTTGGTTGAAATTTTGGCATTTTTTGATAAAATTCATATTTTAATGAATAGTGAAAAATACTACATTTTAATTCAAAATTGTCTTTTCATCTAATTTTTTATATAGTTATATTGTCCTTTTTATTAGTTTTAAAGTTTAATTGGATTAACTTTTTATCATTTAATCCAATTTTTGTCCTTGTAAGTAATTTTACATTGAAATTTGATATAAACATATGTCAATCTTTAGATGGTTTTACTTTTAAAAACCTCGTTTTTTCATTTTCACAAGGAGAATTAATTTTAAATAATTTACTGAAATTTATATGTTTTGAATTTAAAAAAAATGGATTCCATATTTTGAATCATAAGGTAATTTTTTTAAATAGGTTCCTATTATTTTTTGAACATTGTGAATATTAATTTTAGTGGTTATATTTGTTTACCACAGTTAAATGAGAAATCAAGTAAATAAGGGTAAAAATAATATTATAATAACATAAAACTACCCAAACACATGTCATAACACTATTGGATGACATATTTCCGACCAATACAACCCTTGGAACGAAATTTGGCATTTGGAATCCACTTGGGTGTGATTGTGACACTTATATCTTTTAATTTAAAGTAATGGAAAATATGTTCTAAACATAAATCTTCTTAATAAAACAATTTTAATATGAGTTTTTATAAATTATATATTTTAATTTAATTATTAATTATAAATATAAATATATTTTCTACATCATGGTATTTTATTTATAATTTTTAGTCATTAAATAATTAAATTTAATTATGACACAGTGATGATGTAGTGATTGCATTATTAATGAAAGAATCAATTAAATGATATTATAAATATTATTTAACAAAATTTATATCATAAAATATTTTTATAAGTTAATATGAAATGTTATAATACTATTAAATAATTTTTTTTGAAGTTATCTCTCTGTTTGGATTTTATATAATTTCAATAAAAATTGACATAAATGATGTTTTATAAAAATATTAATTTAATAACTAATTTAAAAATCATAAAAATATTTTAAAATAAAAAAGTGACTAGGATAAAGTCTAAAATTTCATTAATTATCCAATTATTTGAAATTTACCTCATATAATTAAAATTAATATCCTCTTAACAATTAAAATGTTATTACCAAAATTAAAATTAAAAGAGAATAATTAAGGGTAAACCGAAAAGATAAGGTTTAAAATAAAATAAATACATGTCTAAATATTATTGGATGAGAGGATTTATAACTATACTCATATTATCTTAGACATATCTCAAGTTATATCATTTTTAGTTAAAAAATTAATTTATATTATTTTAATAATTTAAGAGTTTCCTAGGGTAACCCTTTACTCTCTTATAAAAAGGTACCCTCTCTTCTCTAATATTCACACTTCAAGAACCCTTTGGTTTGGTGAATAGCTACCAAAAAATATTCCTATAAATCCTCCCATAATCATAGAATCCTCAATTAAGTCATAAATCCTCTCAATGAAGCATTTTGGTATAAATCAAAAGAAGTTACATGATTTAGAGGTAACACTTTATCTCTTGCTTTTTAGTTTTGTTTCCATTATACACTCCCTAAACTCTTTTATTATATGATTATATAACAAAAAAATAATCCTAAATATAGTTGGATTCTTTAATCTATTTTTTTATCTACACTTACACACACCTCCATTTAATGGGTAGTGAACATACTATTTCTGTGTGTGGTGAACTACTGCCTCACGAAATGATGATTGTTCAATTTCCCCTACCACCTCTCATGGTGACCATTATAATGGAAACTATTTTATGTATGATATATATTATTTTTATTTTTTCTATATGATTCTAAAATTTTTATTTAGAACATACCTTTATGATTTCCATGTTGTGTAAATATGATAATTTCCTTTGAGGATGTGTGTAGTATCGCTCCCTCAAAGCGATATGACTTGTTCCCGCTATAAATGGAACGTATGAAGGATGGTTTTATTAAACCTATGATACATACATGGAATTAATATAACACTGGAATTATAATATACATACCATTTGATTATTATTCTTTTAATATGACAAAGAAATGAAAGTAGTGTTCATGCGTACGTACGACATACCGTCTCCATGAACGGTGCATTTCATTTATTATCTCCAAATATTATGGATATTATAAACACATATATACTGGATATATATGATATTTAAATCATTAAAAATATTCTAGAAAATATGTAATTTTGACCACATGGACAATTTATATCCAAACAAGTTCATTTTCGACTCAAGTACCGAATATCAACAAAACATCCGATATGAACTTAAATAATTATATAATTTTTATAACATGGTAATAAGTGATATAAAAGGAATAATAAAATTGAAAAAGGTTCTCAATAAAGTATAAATTAACCTAAGTTTATTATTAAGTAATATAAATAACAAATAAGACAAGTTGAACTCAAGGTAAGGGAAATCTTAACTCAATCTCCATTAATTGAGTTAAATATCCATGTCATTGGTTTTTTTTTCAATAATATGTGTGAATTACCTCTGATTGTTTTACACTAAATATCCACTTACATTGGGTGTATTTATATTTGTCCCATATAATTATTTTATTTATTTATCCTTAATCTAATGATAAAATATTTGTAAGGGACTCTATATCAATCTCTTTTTATTAAGGAACATCTTGATATGGTGAACATTACTTATTCTATAAGGTGTATATACAACCATTTTGAAATTTTATATCATGAAATAGTATATTCTCCTGATATTAAAATTTTTGATTAATGATATTCCTTAATAATTTTTATTCAAGTGTTTGTCAAGTGGTAATTGACTCTTTAACTAAAACATAATTTTTAATGTTTTAAAGATTTATTCTACTAAAAAATTCTAATTCATGTTCATGTTTTCAAAATGGGTTTTATGAATTTATTTATATTGAAATAAATGTTTTAAATGTTAATTTCTTTGAAAAGTTTCAGAGTGATACGGGACACTTTGATTTAAAAGTCTCTTTATTAAATGTTTCAAATAGTTTTGGAAATTGATTGAATATTTAAATATATTGAAATGATTTCTTATGATTTAAAATGAAATTTTATTATTGCAATGTTGATAATTGAAATATTTTATGTGTTATGATTATATAATTCTACATGGACATTTGATGGGTGGTTATGTGATAAACCAAATATGGGTGGTTACATGATAAACCCAATATGGGTGGTTATGTGATAAACCAAATATGGGTGGTTCCGTGATAAACCAAGGATGGATTGTTATGTTATAACCTCCAATTAATTGGGTATTAAATTTTTTCGTATGGCTATTCCATTTAGTGATATGAGTGGAAGTTGGTTGTATGGCTATTCAATTTAGTGATATATGTGGAATTCGAATGTATGGTTATTCCATTTATGTATGATTATGTCCCAAGTTACCTTTTATGTGTTATATGTGATTTTTATGGTTTAAAGTTATTTTTTATTAAAAAAAGGAAATTAATGAGCTTATTTTCAGTGAAGTGCATTTACTAATTCTTAAAGGTGAAAAATATTACTTTATGATAAAGTATTCATGTTTTATAGGTTTTTTCAAGGCTAATGGTTTTCCTTCTTTGTGTATCCCTTACTGAGTTTTTATGATCATCCAAAGTTTTTGAAATTTTTTTCTCTTGTCTTTAAAAAGAATAGATTCAAGGAAGGGATCAAATAAAATTTATGTTGATTAAACATGAAATGAAACCATGTTTATTTTTAAAAGTTTTTGTTTTATTAAAAATATATATAGTGATTCGAAGTGTCTAATTATAATATTTAAGTTGTTATGTATGAATTATGGCTTAATTCTCTAAATCTATAATCTTAAAAAGATCCTAAATATGAAATAAGGTCAAATTATTGACTTAACTCAAGATTAAGTAATGTTTAAGGACAGGGCCTTACATCCCAGTTTCATTCAAGAAGGACCCTATAAATTTCTTCCCAAATTTTAAGCATGTAGATGGTTATAATTTATTTCCACCATGTGATTTATTCAAGTTTTAATGAGACTCAATCTCTCTTTTCTTATCAAAATCAATGGAATTGTGGCAATTTACAATTTTCATTTCTACCTTGAGTTCACGTCAAATTTTTTCTTCATATATACTTGTAGACGCCGAAAAAAGACCGTAACTCTCAGAGGAAGTTTCGAAATGATGAAGCGAAGTCATATTCGAAATCAGAGGCCTGATCCGGAGGCCCGAGATGTGGTGCGTGAAATAAAGGAGGATCCGTGCGAAAAATTGTTCTGCACGCGTAGAATCACCAGGTTTCGTGGAACTGAGCCGGTGAGGCGCGCAAACTTTGTGCGCCCTAGTTCTGCACGACGAGTTTTTGCACGCCGGCAGCGCTCGGCGTGAAGAATTTCGCGCGCCGCCTAGATTCCGCGTCGGACGTTGCCTATAAATAGAAGGTGACCCTGAACGGTTTGGGGGTTGAGGAATCCGAAGTGACTCATGTGAACGCAATTCGGCTCCCCACGCGCGCAAGATGACTTCCAGGTAATCCTTCATTTCGCGCAACCTTGCACCGGAGTTTGCCTTTGCGCTTAACTCCACCGGCTTCTGTTAATTTTCCCCCTCCCCAGGGTTCCAGCCTTGCGCGCAATTCGTGTCTCGTGCGTGCAAAACCCTGCGCGTAATTCCCTCTTCGCGCGCAATTCTCTTGCTCCAATTGTGCGCCATCCCGGAGTTTTGCGTGCAAACCTTCCCTTTTGCGCGCAAAGCCCAGGACCCCTCACCTTGACGCCCCTTGGCTGCCCCCTGCACTGGAACCTGATGTCTCCCCTGCCGGGCATGCGCGCCATGCGTTGTTTTCCCGTACGGCCTTCCAGGCTTGTGCGAAGTAACCTCAAGGTCCCTTGGGCCGTGTTTCCCGTTGCGTTGCTTTGCATTATGCTTCTCCACATCGGCACGCTAACGGCTATTGCTTCTTCGCATAGCCACACTAACGTGGACCCCCCGGTGGTTCACCCTGTGGCCCCCCTTCACCATGACCTTGCCAATGCCTTCCCTCACATAAGGGGTAGAGGGCGTTGGGCATGTAATCCCTAAGGTAGTGGAGCAAACCCACCTCGTCCAAGCTGCAGGATGTTAAACTGTTAAGTACCTCGTCCTTAACATAAGACGTTAAACTGTGGCCCGACACCGTGCTTCGCACGCAGGGTCCCCCCAGCTCGGACATTCATTACGCCCACTCATCTCCACAGGAATGGACTCTTCCTCACATGTAATGAGATACTACTTGTCAGAGCAGCGTTTGTACGTGGGGGAAGGGCCGCCTCAGAGCGTAATCCCCAAGCCTCTCTTACGGAAGGTTGCACCCATGCACCTCCATACTTCCCCCTGCCAAGGCCAGTGGGGTCCTTTTCACACTGCTCTTTGTCGCACCACGGGCCTCCACCCTGGAGTAAGCTTCGGCACCAAGGGCCACTAACCACGCGTAAGCCCCTATTTCCTCTTTGGGCCACTCAACGCGTAAGCCCCATTCCGCTTCTCACGGACGCACCCTTCGCGACGTGATCGTCTGGTCCCTGCTGCCTCTTGTTTCCCACACCAAACATGACTCACGTGGTCTTAGAGCGCGCATCGACCATGACGTCCTTTATGGGCCGCCCCAGAGCGTAAGCCCCATCCTAGCGAACTACGTGGAATTTGATCCGTGCTAACTCACGGTACGTAGGAAGCCTCCACGAGGTTCAAGCCCACCACCCAGTCGTCCCGACCTCTCCATGTCGGCTCCCCGACCATCTTGGGCCACCTCATAGCGTAAAACCCAAACCCTCCATCCTGCATGACGTTTAACTGTATTCCGTCCCGCATGACGTTAAACTGTATTCCGTCCCACATGAATTTAAATTGTTTGTCGTCCCGCATGAAGTTAAACTGTATCGCGTCCCGCACAACGTTAAACTGTATTCCCCCTCTTGGGTCATCTCAGAACGTAAGCCCCATGTCTCACTCCACCATCCATCCTGATCCTTACCCGGGCTGCCACATCCCGGTGAGGTCATGCCACCCCATCCCACTCCATGACACCCGGGAATCCGCCCACGTGTTGGCCCCAACATCGGTGTTCCCCCCTGGGGATCCTTCAACCCAATCTATCTTCGCAAGATGTTAAACTCGCGACATACCCCGTGTTAAACATGGGAAGATGAGGAAAACCTCAGATGGTACATATTCCCCGCGTTCGATGTGGGATGCCTCGGGCTTCCGCGCCCTCGAGAAGCCCTGTGATGAGGGACCAAAGACAGACATGCTGATGACGCCCCAACGTGACCATTCTCCTCACCGAAGGTTGCCGCCCAGATAAGACCCCTTGGAGCGTCTTGAAGGAAGCAGCGTAATTAACTGGCATCCATGTAGATATGGCACCAGGAATGAGCTTCACGAACCCGTCTTAAATCTATGAGGGAGACCCAGACTAGGTAATGAGCTCCGTGGAGGAATCCACGGAAGGAAGAACCGACATCCCATCATCCCGGTTTCGATCAAGGATCAGACATCCCTGAACAAGGAACGGATGTCGCCCGCCTTTGGAAAGTGGGAATGCGGGGAAACAAGCAGCGCGTCCTCCCCACAGACGGATGCGCGCGCCCCGGCGAAAGCGTTGGAAACAAAAAATGGTGAACCCGACGTGAATCTATTCTCCTCAACACGGGGAATGGTATCCATCAGGGCGTCGGAAGAATAGCATGTCACCAGGTCTAGGTAACCCACACCGGGACGTGAACCCCTAGGGGTCGAGGCCGTCAGGATGTTGACTACTCCATTCTGTGACGTCGTCAGCGTGGATCCCTCTCGCCGACCATAGAAGACGGAATGATGATGGGACTTGGTTGTTGATATCATTTCTTGTTGATACTAATGGGTTCATCTCCCTGTTTCTAGGAATCAGATCACTACATTCGGAGCTCGACCGCCACCTGCCCACCGGCGCAGGGGCAGGGGCAGTACCGACGCGGCTACCCCGTGCGGTCCCACCTATTCCACGGTCGCTCTGACTTCGACCGTGGCAGCATCCGGGCGCGTGCGACCCCTCTCCCCGTCAGAAATCATCCATCGGAGGGTGATCAATAACCTGGTCTGTAGGTATGACGAGGAAGGGGTCATCCCCACTAGGGGCATGGCCCGCTTGGATCTAGAGGCGGTCGCGCCTCACCACCATCGCCGCCCTCAAGGGCCGCGCAGGGAGATGTCGCTCCCCACGCCGACGTTCAACCGCTTCGGGAACCTATCCACAGAGCACTCTGACACATCCCTCCCCTATGCCAATTAGGTGGGGGATGTCCGGGTCCACCCGATCGGCGATCCATCCCAGGGGTTAATGGAAAGAACCACCGCCAGGCTACGTCGATGTCCTCGCCCGGCTCCCCGAGCCGAGGAGCAGGCAATCTTCATTCCCGCACCATCGGTTCTGGCCCATCTAACTCGACGCCGGCATCAGGTGCGAGCGGGAGAGAATGCCCATACTGGGGCACTAGCATCAGCAACCACTGTGGCCTGAGCCACTACTGACTCCTGTCACCAGATCCCCGCGCATGTTGAGCAGGGGCAGCAGCGTGCCCGACTGGGATCGAAACCCCGACCACCCTGCAGGCAAGTTGGGTCAAATCTCCCGGTCGTGGACACTGGCAATGGCCACTGCGGACCAATCCGTGGTAGTGCCGCTCACCATGAAGTCTCATCCCATGCCACCAATCTGTAAAGCCGAAAGATTCTTCGCGATGGCTATGCTCTGGGTATGACTCCTTCCAGCACCCACTGCATGGGATATGAGGTCACTCCCCCTACTGCCGGCCGCGAGCATGGAGCCGTTGTGTATCCGGCCGCTCACTCACATGGAGTTCCTCCCCATGTCCCTTTCGACATCTGTCCTGGTGCTTCTTGCACCCCGGCCTTCAGTCCCCTCTGCCCCAGCTCTATTGTGGCCAGGGGAACCCATGAAGGAAATCATCCTTACCCTGAGGAGCTACCCAAGGGCAGGAAGGCCGGGTGTTGTCACCGTAGGAGGAATGTCAGGGGAGTCCGGACGGAAATCAGACCAGTCCGTTTCTCAGATTCTGAGGCAGAGTACGACTCGATAACGGAACCTCCCCCCAACTGGGGACGCGGCGCGTCAGTCTCGTACTCCCTGAATACGAGATCCGTATTATTCCCTCCTGCCTTCAAAGGTATATCCATGAGGACGAGGACTTGGCATACCGCCAGGGATCAAGCCCGCAGTTTCCACTGGCCTCCTCAGAAGCACCTCCCGCCCCTGTTGGGGAGGGTGAGGAACCTTTATGGGGACCAACGGAAGAATCACGAGGTGATACACCCTCGGCAAGCACCGAAACTGTGATAGGAGGCCCATTCACTGGCCCATCCTATCGCGACGTGGCAGCCAGGGCACTGCAACCCCTGGAGGATGACCCGGGGATCGGTGGCCAATCGTCCTGTTCGCCGTATTCCCCGCCGGCCAGCCCACCGCCCCAACGGCCTGCCTCAGTGCCATTGCCAATTCTCCGACTTTCCTCGGTGGACGAGTAGGGGTGGAAAGTTCCGGACCCTGAACCGGAGCCGTGGAGCTTCTAGACCGTTCTCGCAGCGGACCACTTCCCTGAGAAGTTTTGGTCGGTCGCAGAATTGGGTTTTGTTGTGCCAGAGTCACTCACCCCGAAAGAGTTTGAATGCTTCCGCCAGATTCTTCAGGTGACTCACTCCCTCCTCTTCCATCAGCTAGCGCCTTATCCTGGGAGCCAAGCGCATCTCGAGGAGATTGGTGAGCAGTGCCGCCGGGTCGACCTAGCAGCACTCCCCGCGGTCCGGCACCCCGAGTCGCTGGACCACCACGAGGCCTTTCAGAAACAATGCGTCCAGAGTTTTCAAGTACTCCGCAGAGTTATTGAGGAGGCCACCCCCCACGTGCACGTCCGCGAGTGGGGGCAGTACGCTGCTCTCCTCTTCTGTGCGATCTGCCGACAGCCCGATCCACTGGGCGGCCCTGAGGGAGTGTCGCCAAGGGCAGTGGCAGTCAACATGGATAACCTTTCAGATGAGGGAAACACGTGGAGCCCCTCGACGGGGAATCACCCCCCGAGGACAGGCCGCTACTGGACCCATCTGGGAGGATTAATCGCCAACAGAGGATCCTCCTAGGTCTTCCTGTACCCACGGAGGCACTGGCACCGGGCCGAAACATCGGCAAGGGTAAAGAGCCTGTCGGGTCTGTCAAACTCGCCGACCCATCTGCCTCAGTGCAGAAGGTAGAGGAAGATCCTGAGAAGGCCACGCTGCGCCAATAGCTAGCCGAGAAAAAGGGGCTGGTTGATGAGCTCCTGGACGAATGCATTACAGAGCGGCGGCCTGACTACGGCAACCCTAGACCAGGACAACAGGGGTAGGATCATCTACCCCTTGTTGAGATCCCCCCGGGCAACTGTGACTGTGTCGTGTTCGCTGACAGGGGAGACACTGGAGCTCATGGCAAGAGGGCGCGATATGTTTCGCTGAACCCTCCAGAGTGGTGAGACAACCAGGGGGACCCTGCTCGGTTTCCTCCCGCCGCTCCGAGAGTCGCTCTGCCAGCTACCCCGCGAGCCGCTGAGTGCGACTATCGTATCGAGGAGCCTGGCAATGCGCTTGTGGTTAGAGATCCCCGTCAGGATAGGAATCCGCATCCGAATGATCTGATGGAGGTACTCATCTCTCTCTTGGAGGCCCTAGAAACTTGGCAGGTGGCAATCCCACTGGATGTCAAGTCGTACCCCGCATGGGCGGATGACATGCCGGCCCTACCGGGATTTGGGAACCCCACTTTTGCCCCCTTTAACGGGACCGGAGACCCTCCACAACACTTGTCCCACTTCAACTCGAGGTGCGGGCCTATGTTATGGACTCCGGCGCAGCAGGAGGCTGCGAAGCTCCGGTGCTTCGTTCAGACATTGGAAGGACCAGCATTCGTCTGGTACAGCCAGCTCCCTGTTGGATCTGTGACTAGCTGGGAGGACCTTCACCGGAAATTCCTCTACCAGTTCAGTTCCACAACCTGGAAGACGAACATTTCAGACCTCTTCAGGTGCAAGAAAAGGCCCGATGAGCGAGTCGCAGACTTCATCGCCCGGTGGAAGGGGCTCACGTACTCCCTTGACATGCCGCTGACTCAAGAGCAATTACTGATGATGTGTGTGGGGAACATCAAGGCAGAGTTGGTTCCTTCCCTGATCACACAGAATTACCTGAGAGGGTTCCGGGACTTCTCGGATAAGGCTCAGCGCCTCGAAGAAGCCCTACAACAGGCCAGTCAGGCGCGCCCGCTGCCTCCTGTAATCTCTACAAGGAGAGCCGCCAGAGCCGAGCCCAATGTTGTGGCGTAGATAGAGGCCCCCAGACAGCTAGAGTTGCTGTCATTGAGGCCATATCAGCAGGGTCATAGGGGTCCACCCCCACAGCCTCCGACCCAGCAGCGACCGCCTCAAAATCGGTAGGCGCCTCCGCGTAATGCGCCGCCACCACCTAGGTGAGGTAATCTGGCTCCACCTCCTCGGTCTACTCCTCCGGTCCCTATACATGGTCAGTCCCCAAGATTCCCCTTTCCAGACCGAAGGAATCAGGCTTACTCGTTTGGAGAGGCCCAGGTCCCCAGTTATTTCTGTAGCGCCTTGGAGCAGAGGATCGTGCGACTTCCTGAGTGCCGGAAGCCAAAAGAGGCGTGTCTCACAGATCACCCTAACTACTGCTCTTATCACTGGATCCTGGGACACACCATCCAGTAATGCTATGTGTTCAAGGACTGGCTCCAAGACTAGATTGACAACAACATAGTCAGGTTGGGCCCAGCCCCGGCACAGGTGGTAGGTGTCTTCGTGGGATCAGATGGCAGTAGTGACAACGGGAATCGGTGAGAACAGGTTTCCGACTGGGGGTCCCGGAAGTATAATGACTGGATGGACCGCAGGACGGTCGCCTGTGCCCATGGAATCATCTGTTCCTTCCTGGATCAGCTAGAGCCCTCGGAGTCTGCGAGCGCCGCTTTGGCATCGTCGTCCCAGCCTACTTCTTCCCAGAAGAGCAGGCGGCGGCGCAATAAGAAAGAACGCGCCCTTCCATTGCCATCAACTTCTCACACACTTGGATATTTCATGCCCCCGGAAATGGGGATCCCTCTAAGACCCCGTCCGGTAGTGGATGACTCCTCAAGTGAGAGCCCGTGGTACGCTTCGGTTAACACCGTAGAGTTGGTAAATCCCTTTTTGGATCCCGACGACGAGGAGCGCCAGGTGGACCTCCCCAGAAGCCCGGGGTATGCTTCGGTTAACACCGTAGAGTTGGTAAATCCCTTTTTGCCTCCCGATGATGAGGAGCGCCAGGTGGACCTCCCCGAAATCCCAGGGTATGCTTCGGTTAACACCGTGGATTTGGTAAATCCCTTTTTGGCTCTCGACGACGAGGAGCGCCAGGTGGACCTCCCCAATGTCCCCAGCCATCGCCAACATCGCCGGAGCCGCGGCTACGTGAATCTCCGGGGCACTGCAGTCGTCACCTCTAGTCAGGTCGTGCACGCTACCGAGACTAGGAAGCAGGCCCGGTATAGAGAGCAGCACTCGCGGCTCCCTCACCTGGTGACAACAGGTTCGCTTCCACCACCGTTTGTGTTGCTGGATCGGGCGGAACCACCTTGCCCGCGTTGCAACCAGCCCAGCCCTTCCACTGGTCGACTACAGCCTTCCGATCCTAGCATGACAGCCACCTATCGGGCTTCAGCTGGTGAACAGCGGGACGTGCCTAGTACCAGTCGGTCACCGATCCCGCCAGCAGGGCCCGTCATGCCCCCAATCGCAGAGTGACCTCCTGTAAGCAGAAGCTCACGTTTGGTGCGAAAGTATGATGTCCTGAAGCATCTGGGCAGCATTCCGGCAAGGCTTTCCATCCCTGAGGCCCTTCGCCTGTCGTCCAAAATGCGTGAGGCACTCGTCGAGGCTCTAAGGAGCCCCCTCCAGTTTGAAACGGAGGTAGAGGCCGCAGAAGCCTTCCACACCGAGGTGATTGAGGACGCCGAATGTCAAGCGGTTATCTCATTCTCCGGTGAAAACTAAGACTCTCCCATACAGGGGAACATCCTCTCGTTGTACATCACCGGCCAGTTCAATGGTGTGGAGATCTATTGTTGTCTTGTCGACACGGGTTCTGGGATTAACTTGATCCCAACTCGGACACTACGAAAACTGGGGTTGTGTGAGGATGATTTAACTCCCTCCGACCTCAGAATCCAGGGGTATGACAGGACCGAGCAAACTCCACTCGGCAGGATTCGTCTGAAGACCCAGTTCGGCGGCTTAATTTCCAATACTGAATTCATGGTTGTCTCTCAGGACACTGCCTACAACGCATTGATGGGCAGGTCATGGCTCCATCTTCACACAGCGGTTCCCTCATCATACCATCAGTGCGTCAAATACTCCCTTAAGGGTCGAGTGGGTGTGCTCCAAGGAGATGCATCTCTGTTTTCCTCTTGTGAAGCTCGTTACCTGGACGCTGACTATTACAAGAGAAAGGACAAGAAAATCCTGGCAGGTGAGGTTGAGCCCGCTGCTGTCGCGAGTGATCCCTGGGCAGGTTTGGATGATGCATATGTATTCCCAATCCATCAGTTGGAGGCCATGACTCCCGATATGGGAGAGTGCTTTGTTGTCTCAAGTACCAGAGGAATTCATATTTCCGGGTATAAGCGATGGAGGGAAATCACCTCGTACTCTTACACCAACCAGGCTCAGGTGATCCCTGAGCCTCCTACCCCTTTACGATATCGGGACGTTGGGCTCATGGCAACGGCAGTACGTCATACGTGTCTGTTTCACCAAGCCGGGATCGACCGGCTCAAGACAACGCGTCACCACTTATTTGATGTCGTAAAGCGTGGCCCCTTGGGCCGCAGGCCGGATGGGATTGGATCAACCGACTTCGTCGCCATGGTCTCCGCGTTGCATGAGTCTCCCGTCATGGTGACCTCTGCCGCCCAAGCAGGTGCCAGCTCCCCATCAAGGTCGAGCAGCCCCGAAACGGCTCCCCCCGTGGACGATCCTTCCACAAGCGGAGAAGAAGACATAGAAGGTGCTCCTCCTACCTTTGAGGAGGGCGTCTCTGCCACAGTCGACGATCTAGTACAGGTGAACCTCGGTAGTGAGGTGGACCCGAGACCCACCTTGGTCAGCGCCGCTATGCCTCCCGAGGAATGGAAACAGTACATAGACTTTCTCAGACAGCACCGTGATGTGTTTTCTTGGAGTTATGATGAGATGCCGGGACTAAATCCCCAGGTAGCCGTCCACCGCCTTGGCCTCCCAGAAAACCATCGCGGGTTTAAGCAGCCTCCCAGAAAAACGCACCCCCTTCATGGTTCCATGGTTGAGGCCGAAGTTGATAAGCTCATTAAGGCCAACTTTGTCAAGGAAGTCTAGTACCCCAGGTGGTTATCCAACATTGTGTCCGTCAGGAAGAATAACGGGCAGATCAGGTTCTGCATCGACTTCCGCGATCTTAATCGCCACTGTCCGAAGGATGAATTTCCCCTTCCCGTGACAGAGCTGTTGATCGATGCGACAACCGGGTTCCAAGCCCTCTCCTTCATGGATGGGTTCTCCGGGTACAACCAGATCCGGATGGACCCCGAGGATGAAGAGTTCACTGCCTTTAGGGCCCCCCAGGGCACTTTCTGCTATCGGGTTATGCCCTTCGGCCTGAAGAACACAGGTGCCACCTATCAATGGGCTATGCACCGCATATTCAAGCCGATCCTCGGGACGCTGGTGGAGTGCTACGTAGATGACCTGGTGGTTAAATCTCATCAACGTCGGGACCATATCAAAGACCTTGAGAAAGTGTTAGGTTTGCTCCGTTCTCACCACTTGAAGATGAACCCGTTGAAGTGTGCCTTCGGGGTCACCTCCGGAAAGTTTCTTGGCTTCATCGTCAGGTATCGAGGTATCGAGATCAACCCCGAGAAGATCAAGGCCATCAGTCAGATGCCTCCCCCAAATAATATTTGGGAGCTTTGAGGCCTCCATGGCCACTTAGCCTATACACACTGATTCATTGCGAATCTGGCCGGCAAGTGTAATCCCTTTTCTCAGATCATGAAGAAAGGCGCTGCCTATGGGTGGGATGAAGAGTGTCAGACCACTTTTGAGGAAATCAAGCAGTATATTCTTCAACCTTCGGTCCTGATACCACCCATTCCCGGAAAGTTGCTGGTCCTTTACGTGACCGCTCTGGAGCGATCCCTCAGCGCCCTTCTCGGCCAGAAGAACAACTAGGGAACAGAGAATAGCCTCTACTACCTCAGCTGCATGCTCCTCGACGTGGAAATTAGATATTCTCCCATCGAGAAGAGCTGTCTGGCGCTCGTATTCGCCATACAGAAATTGGGTCACTACTTGCAGCACCACGAGGTACAGCTGGTCTCTCAGGTAGACCCGTTGAAATACATCCTGAGCCGGCCTATGTTGACTGGCCAATTGGAACATTGGGCGGTGATCCTCCAGCAGTTCGACATTAGGTTCGTACCTCAGAAGGTCGTCAAAGGACAGGTGTTGGCAGACTTCTTAGCTTCCCACCCAACCTCTGTGGACCAGCCACTGGATTTGGGCTTTCCTGATGAGTCAATCCTCTCAGTCGATCATGCCACCCCATGCTGGAAGATCCACTTTGATGGCGCCTCCTGAAGCCCTACCGGTAGAAGGCTCAACAATCCTAGGCTTAACAGAGTGGGTCTGGGTATCGTCTTCATCACCCTGGAGCAAGCCGTTCTGCTATATTCTTTCTTGTTGTCAGAAGGCTGCACCAACAATGAGGCAGAATATCATGCCCTCATCACTGGCCTCGAGTTGGCTCTGGAGGTTAACGTACCCCACCTGTATGTAAAAGGGGACTCTAAGCTAGTCATCAAGCAGGTTAACGGTGACTACGTGGTCAGGAAGCCGGAACTCATGTCGTTTCTGGAGTGCACCCTCCATCTAATGGCTAAGTTCCCCTCCCAACCAGATGTCGTTCACGTTCCCCGGTCGCAGAACAGTCGAGCAGATGCTTTGGTCAGCCTAGCCACATCACTCGCGGAGCCTGAACAGGATGACCTAATCATCCACGTGGCACACCGAAGAGTCATTGCTCCTGTTATCCCGGAGGGCGATCGTGTCCCGCGAGTGAACCATCTCACTACTGGTTCCCCCGTGTCAGGACCCCCCCGGGGCTTCAGGCGTGGTGATCGAGACATTTCTTGACTGGAGGACACCCTTGGTTGAATATCTCCGGCATGACAATCTTCCGATGGACCGAGCAGAGCGGGAACTAATCTGGCGTCGTGCGCCGCAGTTCACCCTCCAGAGCGGTCCCAGCCGTGAGCAGCTCCTTTACAGGCGTGGGTTTGACGGTGTTCTCCTCCGTTGTCTTCAAGGAGTGGAGATCCCACAGGTCATGCAGGAAGTGCACGCTGTTTCCTGTGGTGCCCACCAGGCCGGGTCGAAGTTGTCCCACCAGATTCGGAGACTGTGATACTTCTCGCCCTCCATGATCCACGACTGGATCGAGTACGCCAAGAGGTGTCATGCATGCCAAGTTCATGCTAACTTTGTGCATCATCCACCGAAGCCTCTCCATATTACCAAGTATTCTTGGCCCTTTGCAGTCTGGGGGTTGGATGTCGTAGGGCCTTACCCACCGGAGATGGCCCTCCAGTGCTGGTTCATCTTAACCGCCACGGATTTCTTCTTAAAGTGGGCTGAGGCAGCCCCACTCAGGGAAGTCAAGGCTGGTTCTATCGCCGACTTCGTGAGCTCCAATATCATTCACCGGTTTGGAATACCTCATGCTATCCTCATGGATAATGGAACCAACTTCCGAGCGGCCGAGCTGAAGAGATTGTACGCCAAGTACAACCTTCGCTCTAACCACACCTCCTGCTATCATGCATAGGTGAATGGACAGATTGAGGCGTTTAACAAAACCCTCTCTAACATTCTGTAGAAAATGGTTGGTCAGAACAAGAAAAGTTGGCCGGACAAGCTCCCCAATTCCCTCTGGGCTTATAGGGCGACGACTCGCAATTCCACCCAGGTGACTCTGTATTCCCTGGTATACAGATCTGAGGTCGTCCTTCCCATCGAGGTCCAACTGCCCTCATTGCGCACAGCGGTCTACAACCAGCAAGCGCCGGACAGAGTTGCCGAGATCCGTCTAGCCAAATTGGAAGCGCTGGACGGAAGTAGGCTTCGCGCTTTACATAACTTAGAAAGACATCAGAGTAGGATGGCTTGAGATTTCGATAAGAAGGTTTGCCTCCGCTCCTTCCTGCAAGGTGACTTGGTGCAGGCTCTTAGAGCGCCAATGATTCCTGAAAGGAAACCACCCAAGTTGGAGCCCAAGTGGGAGGGGCCTTTTTTGTCCACAAGGTCTATCCCAATGGCGCTTATTCCCTGGTGACTATGGATGGTGAGCGTATCACTCCTCCCACCAATGCCAGGTTCCTCAAGAAGTACTTTTCCTAACTTGTTGCTGGTCCTGCATGACCTTAAAATGTATGGTCCTGCATGACCTTAAACTGTATGGTCCTGCATGACCTTAAATTGTATGGTCCTACATGACCTTAAACTGTATGGTCCTGCATGAACTTAAACTGTATGGTCCCACATTACCTTAAGTTGTATGGTCTTGCATGACCTTAAACTGTATGGTCCTGTAGGACCTTAAACTGTATGGTCCTGCATGACCTTAAACTGTATGGTCCAGCACGACCTTAAACTACACTTTGCCCTACATCTGGGCTTCATGGTCCGAGCTCTAAGACCTAAAACTAAGATCATCATGGTCCGAGTTCTAAGACCTAAAACTAAGATCCATATTTCGTCCAACATGACGTTAAACTGTATTTCCAGAACTACGTATGGCTTGATTCTCATCCTAATGAGATACGTAGGAACGCCCAGACATTTCGTCTTGGGTCCAGCCCCAGGAGTTACCAAACTCCGCCCTTTCCTCATGGTCCAAGCTCTAAGACCTAAAACTAAGATCCATATTTCGTACAACATGACGTTAAACTGTATTTCTAGAACTACGTATGGCTTGATTCTCATCCTAATGAGATACGTAGGAATGTCCAGACATTTTGTCTTGGGTCCAGCCCTAGGAGTTACCAAACTCCACCCTTTCCTCATGGTCCGAGCTCTAAGACCTAAAACTAAGATCCATATTTCATCTAACATGACGTTAAACTGTATTTCCAGAACTACGTCTAGCTTGATTCCCATCCTAATGGGATATGTAGGAATGCCCAGACCTTTCGTCTTTGGGTCCATCTTGAGGTCCGTTGTCACGCCTGTTTCGCCTTTGGGACCTTGACCACAGGATCACGTGGCGTGGTGTGAGATCATGTCCCCATTCATGTCAGGTTTGCAATAGCTGCACCACGCACACCCTATCCTCAGGGTTTAGCTTTTCTATGTCCAATAGCATTAAGAGACACTTTCAAGAACTACGTGTGGCTTGATTCCCATCCTTATGGGATACGTAGGACCGCCTGAACACCTAGATGTCAGGTCCAGCCCCATATCTTAGGAGATCCCACGATCTCCCGGTTCCCAGGGTGTTTTTCATTACGCCTCCTCCTTTGCCCAGGGATCCGCCATCTTTTGGCCACTCTCGGACTGAGCTCTATGACCTTTTCCAGTGGTCTACTGATGTGCTCAAGGCACTCTGGTCTAGAACTTGGAGTGCCAGATTCAACTTAGGCAAGTTCCATCCACTTGCCAAGCATCGTGTTCCCCTTCATTCGGGCCCCCGTCATCCTTCACACCCCGAGGGACCCCCAAGAACGGCCTGGATAAAACGCCCAAGGGCTCTCCTACCATCATGGGCCAATGCCCCCGAGGGTTTTAGACAAAAAATTGATACGAATCCCGCGTTGCCAACATGGTCAGCGGTTGATGCTCATTTGTTTGTCCCCGTGGCTAACACGACAGGATGCTACGTTGCGAACATGGTCAGCAGTAATCCTCAGTCGTCACGCTGGCTTCCCCAGGCCCTGAATGTTGGTGGCATGGTTCATGTCATGTTCCTCCCTACTGTGTCAAGGTGGATTCTCGACACTCCTTGTACTAAACCTCAGTACACCCCCGCACATCAGACAGACCGAGCTGCGTAACGGTGTCTCTCGGGGCTTCTGTGATCTGAGCGCTCGAGTATGTGCTTGGGTCTCTTCTTTACGGGTTGCGTGCAGCTTGACCCTCATCCCCTTGGGGAATGAGGAGTCTCCCAAACATTACATTTCGAGCCTAGCATAGCTGGGAGCTAGCATCTCATGCCCCTCCCTGATTGTTCAACCCTTGTAGGCCCCTTTGGTCCGAGGCTCCTCTCTCGGATGGTCCAAACCATACGACCTTAAACTATGTTGCTGGTCCAAACAATATGACCTTAAACTGTGTTGTTGGTCCAAACCATATGACCTTAAACTGTGTTGTTGTTCCAAACCATACGACCTTAAACTGTGTTGCTGGTCCTATCACACAACCCTAAACTGTGACATTATCGTCCTGGCCGCAAGACGAAAAATGGCACTGCATTGTGATGAACTCATTGTAGAGGACATCACGTTGGGTATTGGTCACGTGCCATGCCATTTGTCAATTCCTATCACGGATTGATTCTTGTGGCGACACCACGGCCTACTACTCTAGGCCTGTCGCTTCACAAAAAAAAAACCACTCACCTTAAAGGACAAACAAGATTTATCAAATTCCGCTTCTTTTAGTGCAAGGGCCACACCCGCACTCCCCTGGCACTGGTATCTTACCATGTCACATTTCAGAACTACGCATGGCTTGATTTTCATCCTTATGAGATACGTAGGAGTGTCGGGGCACTTCCCCGTGGGCCCAGCCAGCCTACCTCCGTGTTCGGTCCCTCGACTCGAGCATTTCCTTGGAGAGCACATGGTAAGTAGGGCTTAGGTCCTCATTCACGTTGGGTTGTGTAACTGCCTTGCCATGTGTCCGTTTCTCCCCTTTACCACTCATGGTCCGAGCTCTAATACCTAAAACTAAGATCCTCATGGTCCGATCTCTAAGACCTAAAACTAAGATCCTCATGGTCCGAGCTCTAAGACCTAAAACTAAGATCCTCATGGTCCGAGCTCTAGGACCTAAAACTAAGATCCTCATGGTCCGAGCTCTACGACCTAAAACTAAGATCCTCATGGTCCAAGCTATAAGACCTAAAACTAAGATCCGTATTTCATCTCGCATGACGTTAAACTGTATTCCGTCCCGCATGATGTTAAACTGTATTCTGTCCCGCATGACGTTAAACTGTATTTCATCCCGCATGACGTTAAACTGTATTCCGTCCAACATTACGTTAAACTGTGTTTCAAGAACTACGTGTGGCTTGATTCTCATCCTAATGAGATACGTAGGACCGCCTGGACATTTTGTCTTGGGTCCAGCCCCAGGGATTACTGAACCTCGTCCTTCCTTATTGTTGGCCCCTCAGCCCGACTTTATGGGGAGTGGTGTAATCAGGACATCTACCCCGAGCAGGTTTGGGATGCCCCATGATAATAATGGGAAGCAGTAGTTCTCTCACCAAAGAGGTCCTACCTGGAAATTGGGACGACCCGTGATCAGGTCGGTGTGTCCGCCTAATGCGCCTTCGCCATGGTGGCACAATTTCAGGAGTGTTGGACTCTGTTCAAACAAACCACCACTCCACCTTCCACGCTTTGCGTCCCCCTTATTCGGATCCTCATTTCCTTTTATGTTTGATGGGACCCCCTAACAGTATGGATGCTCGACCTATGGTCCGCCTACTGTCCTGGGCCAATGTTCCGGAGAACTGGTCATGTTTGACGGGACCCCCTAATAGTATGGATGACAGACCTATGATCCGCCTACTGTCCTAGGCCAACGTTCCGGAGAACTGGTCATGTTTGACGGGACCCCCTAACAGTATGGATGCTCGACCTATGGTCCGCCTAATGTCCTGGGCCAACGTTCCGGTGAACTGGTCATGTTTGAAGGGACCCCCTAACAGTATGGATGGCATACCTATGGTCCGCCTATTGTCCTGGGCCAACGTTCTGGAAAACTGACAGACGATATTTGAGTTAGGCCCCATGTTGCGAACATGGTCAGCGGTCAGCCCTCATTTATTGCCCCCCATTCCAGGCCAACATGATATGAATGCTGTGTTTCTGCCACGGTTGACAGTTATCCTCCATGGTTGCGCCCCATTGGGTTCCGAATTTGGGCAGCGTGATTCACCCTTCCTCTCCATCCCCTTATGTTCAGATGGATTTCAATGCCACCGGAATTGCCCCGCTCGTGTGTTAATGCACATTGAGGAGTCGACACATCAATCGGCCCGGGGTCTCCTCAGAAGTCCAGGCCCAATTTTGGACGCCTGAAGCTTGGTCAATGGCCCACAGTTGAACAAAATGATGGTACGAGCATCTTCTGCTTCTTGCATTGGGCATGACCCACAGGAGCTTAGGGATGAGTTGTTATTCATTTCGGAACTATGGTTGCACATTGAACCAAGGGTACGAATGAGTGGATTTGGCCATATATTGGATTGAGACGATGAGTAGTACAAGCAGAAAGTTCATGAGATGGCCAAAAAAAGCCCTTAGGGATCAGCATGATGAAGCAATCTTTCCAGCACTGCTACCCTCTGGCTGGTAGCCTCCAGGACCACTTCTCGCTCTTTGAAGACTCTATCCTCATTGGCCACCATAGAGCGCAGATCACCAGCCCTAGCTTGTGCCTGCGCCCACTCGGTTTGAAGTACGGTCATCTGGTGACTCGCCTCCACCAGTTGTTCCTGTGCGTCAGCCAGCTGGGCCGTCAGTTGCTCCATGAGCTCAGAGCATGTTGTGATGAAGGCCTCCTTATCTGCCGCCTGCCCTTTGAGGTTTCGGGCTTCATGCTCTGCCATCCGCAGCACTTGAGCGCTCTCCAATCCTTCCCGGCACTGGGAAATGTCGGTGCGCCAGCTGCTCTCACGTATCTTCTCGGCCATGTAATCACTGACCGCCAGATGAAGGCACTGAGCGTCAGCCCCTCCGGCGCACAGGAAGCGCAGCCAGGTCTGAAGTGATCCCATCCGCCTCAGCCAATCCAGCTGGGGCTGCCTGAGGAAGCGCTGGATACACTTCCACCCTTTGCATCGTGTCATCCGGCTCTCCTCAGAATCCTCTGAGTCTAAGTCATCTATCTCCTCAGGGTCAGTGGGTCGGTATATGGGAAAGGCCACCAGAAGATCGGCAGCAGGATCCGCCCTAGGGATGTCTTCGTGAGGAATAGAATCCTCAACATCTGGGCGACCTTCTCTCACCCCAGCAGCAATGATGCCTCCACCAGCATCCGACCTCGTTTCAGGAGCAGCGCCGCTGATGTCCGCCGCCCCCTGTTCATCAATTGTCGGGGCCGACTCAGTGCAGAGAGCATGTTCCAAGCGAGGTGGTATGTCCGCCGCTGGTCCACTCGCGGATGGCCCGGGCTCCTCAGCCTAATGTGCCTCCAGTGTTGAGATCATTGCGCAAGCAATACGTTGGTCAGACGGGGTCTTTTGACACTAAGCACCAGTAGTGAAGCGTGAGACTAACAGGAATCCAGAGCATCGGTCCCCAGTGTTGCGGCCGCTGCAGAAGCTGCCATGATGGGAGACCCCTCTGTGCGGGTTAATTCAATTATGGGTGTCGGATCCCCATCATGTCCCACTGGTTCCTCTCCTCCCTCCTCTAGTGGGGATGTCCGTCCAATGCTCAACTTCTCCTGAGCAGGATGAGGAAGTGAGTTAGAATTTGGAAGGTAGAATGGATGAATGAGGGAAACGAATGGAGACAGAGACAAACCTCGAGAATCTTGGTTATGTCAAGATCAGAGTCGGCAATCCCTCCGCTCTCTCGGAGAATCCCTTGGTAGGTCGCCCCTTGCGATCCCTCACCTTTGGGATCCTCTTCTTCGTCTTCTCCCTTGCCTTCGTCCTCTCCGGTTTCCTCCTCCCCCTCCGGCTCCTCATCACTGTCGCCTTCTCCCGACGGCATCGCTTCCGGATCATGCTCCTGGCCGAGCATCACTTTCACTAGGAAAGGTAGCTCCGCACGCCGCCCCCTTTGGCGTACGTATGCGTCCATGGCCATTAGATAAGCATGCCGCTGATGGACGTTTACTTGGTCGGTAATTTGATCGAGCCCGACCTCTGGCAGTTGGATCCCGTTTTGCATTATCTTCTGCCAGATGGCTTCGACGCTCAGCAATTTCCACAGGGTCATCCAGGCCGACCACAGTGCCGGGAGAATTGTGTCTTGCGAAGGTTCGAGCAGATATCTTATCTGCTTCCCGGGCAGTTCCCTGGCCACCTCATGTGACCCCCCTGCGGGTAACGAGGATGTGGCAACACCATGAGATGTTCCCGCTGCCAAAGTCCCGGCCTGCACAGGCCTCGCTGCCTGACGCGCCCTTGGTTCCCCCCTTCCGACGGCGCCATGCCTTCTTTCCCGTCGCCCGGTTTCCACACGAGTAACCTCGAGTTGCCGGACGCGCTTGCGTAATAGCCCCTCAGGGTACGCAATGGTCCAGTGTTCGGCGTACTTGGTTGCTAGGCCGGCATCGACCTCGGTGGGAGGAAGAGTAACGACATCGCCAGAGCCGAAAGTGGTAAACATCAACCACATCTGGCGCAGGACGCATGGATTCTTCTCCTTCCAGATAGCCGTGAATACCTTCTTCGGCATTCGTTGCAGGCACCCAAACTGCCTGGCGAATCGGGATGGCACGTAAGGCTCGCAGATCACCTTCCCGTCGATCTGAGCCACGAGCACCCCGCCCCAAATGCTCTGGAAGTATTCCTGTTTTTCTAGAGAGCCTCGCCCGTTGTCCACCATCTGCCCGACTGGGGTGGGAAATGGGCTGAAGTTGAAGTTGGCATGGTTTCTGATGTGGATCCTCACGCCCTCCTCATTGAGCGTCAGTGGCGCCACCCCTGCGATGTTTAGAAAGGACGGTCGCAAGCCATTTCCCGGAGGACGGAAGACGTTTGGGAAAGTATACCCGCCAAGATGAGCCGCCACCCCGCCATGGAAGATCTGGAAGGGACCACATACTCTCCGAGGCGACCCCCTCGTGAGATGCGCCCCAGGATGGTATAAAGCTTGGCCAGCATGGGGACGCCCAAGTTGAACCGTTTATTGGCAGCCATGGAACCCGCCATCACCAAAGTCACTGGACGGACGCCCATCCTCGCGTCCCACACCGGAAGGAGCCACCCGCTCAGGAAGGCGGCAAGGAACCCGACATACCGAACGTTCGGATCTCGGGCCTCAATGACGCGATAGTGCCATGATTGGTATTTCCCCTCCTCCAGGGTCTTCCAGTATGACCCGTCCTTGCTCCCCTAAGTCGCGGTTGGGCACCGTTTGCCCCGTTCCAGCATATTGACAGTGGGATCCTTCTCAAAGAACAGGCTGAACCAGCCCTTGTAGGCGATGTCCTTCAGGAAGTCCTTGACCCCTGGCCTCTCCTTGGCCAGCTGCAGCAGGTGCCACGTCAGCATAGGCGTCCGCGACCTGTCTCCCCAGGTGTTCTTTGGAGGAACGAACACGTCGTATTGGTAACCCTCCAGTGGGATACCTCCGATGCAGTGAACGTCTCAGAGACTGATGCCAACTTCCCCATGATGAAGGTGGAATGTTTTGGTGTCAGGAGACCACCGGGTGAATTGCTCCGGTCCAAGTTCAGGCTGGCGGTGGAAATGGAACTGCGATGTCCATACCGCCTCGAACAGGCCGATATACCGTAGTTCGTCCCCGAACTGGTCACAGGTATGGTAAACCCAAAACGCCCATGCCCATTCGCTGGTGAAGTTGCCCCCGGACCGCAGGTCCAAATCCTTCAGCCATCCCTTCGTGTCATCTGTGACGCTCTGACGGAAAGTGCTCGCGTAGAGGGTCGGAGAATCCTCTGCCACAGGCTCGTCCCCGGTAATGGTCCTAGTACTCGGGTTCAAGAGATAAACATCCATATGTCTATTTTCCCTGGTATGATGAACATTTTTGGTGATGTTGTAGCGAGGAAGTTCGTCCTCCCGAGTCACCCAAGACTGCGGCGTGTCCACCTCGAAGCTCGGCAGTGTCACCTCCTCCAGGATGCCAAAATTCCAGAGTGGGAGGTTGTCTGACAAGGGATATGTCTTCTGGGCCAGAGTCAGCAGATTGAACAAGGTCAGATTGTTGGAGACAATCACCTTGGCGCTGTAAACCTCCTCATTCGCCACCATTTTTGTCCTACGGGTAGCGGCTTCCCCCTCATCAACTCGGTTTGCAGCCATCTCGAATCGTTCGGGAGTTGGGAGAAATCAGGATGCAGGGTGCCGAATCAGAGAGTTCGGCGCGAAATCTGAAGGAGTTGCGCGAAATCTTGGAGATGAGCGCGCAATCGGCACGCGAAGCGCGGAAAAGCCCAAACATGCGCGAAATCACGGCCAAATTTTGGATGGAATTCCGCACTGCCAGTGCGGTATTACGCACAGCCGCGGAAGTGATTTCGCGCACAAGAGCGATAAGCTTATTGCGCGGAAATGGCGGAAGTATGGATTTGGGACCCATCACCCCTTTTTATAGGTGAGGCCCGGGTTCCGCACCGCGCGGAAAGAGGATTCTGCACGCGTCCGTAGTATTTGCGCGCCCCATCGGAATTTTGCGCGCAACTTGACCAGGAGGCTCAGCACTTCGGCGTTTTGGCGTTTCCCTTGGAATCTGATCATTGCGACCTCTGGCCGATCCAATTCCAAGGGGGTGAATTTGTAGACGCCGAAAAAAGACTATAACTCTTGGAGGAAGTTTCGAAATGACGAAGTGAAGTCATATTCGGAATCAGAGGGCCGATCCGGAGGCCCGGGATGTGGTGCGTGAAATAAAGGAGGATCCGCGCGAAAAATTATTCTGCGCACGTAGAATCACCGGGTTTCGCGGAATTGAGCCAGTGAGGCATGCAATCTTTGCGCGCCCCGGTTCTGCGCGGCGAGTTTTTGCGCGCCGGCAGCGCTCGGCGCGAAGAATTTCACGCGCCGCCTGGATTCCGCACCGGAGGTCGCCTATAAATAGAAGGTGACCCCGAACGGTTTGGGGGTTGAGGAATTTGAATCGACTCCCATGCACGCAATTAGTCTCCCCCCGCGCACAAGATTACTTCTAGGTAATCCCTCATTTCGCGCAACCTTGCCCCGGAGTTTGCCTTTGCGCGTAACTCCACCGGTTTCTGTGAATTTGCCCCCTCCCCAGGGTTCCAGCCTTGCGCGCAATCCGTGCCTCGTGCGCGGAAAACCCTGCACATAATTCCCTCTTCGCACGCAATTCTCTTGCTCCAATTGCGCGCCATCCCGGTGTTTTGCGTGCAAACCTTCCCTTTTGCGCGCAAAGCCTAGGACCCCTCACCTTGACGCCCCTTGGCTGCCCCCTGCACCGGCACCTGATGTCTCCCCTGCCGGGCATGCGCGCCATGCGTTGTTTTCCCGTACGGCCTTCCAATCTTGTGCGAAGTAACCTCAAGGTCCCTTGGGCCGTGTTTCCCGTTGCATTGTTTTGCCTTATGCTTCTCCGTATAGGCACGCTAATGGCTATTGCTTCTTCGCATAGCCACGCTAATGTGGACCCCCCGGTGGTTTGCCCTGCAGCCCCCCTTCACCATGGCCTTGCCAATTCCTTCCCTCCCACAAGGGGTAGAGGGCGTTGGGCATGTAAGCCCTAGGGGTGTGGAGAAAACCCACCTCGTCCAAGCTGCAGGACGTTAAACTGCTATGCACCTCGTCCTTAACACAAGACGTTAAACTATGGTCCGACCCCGTGCTTCGCACGCAGGGTCCCCCCAGCTCGGACATTCATTACGCCCACCCGTCTCCACAGGAATGGACTCTTCCTCACATGGAATGAGATCCTCCTTGTCGGAGCGGCGTTTGTCCGCGGGGAAAGGGCCGCCTCAGAGCGTAAGCCCCTAGCCTCTCTTACGGAAGGTTGCACCCATGCACCTCCGTACTTCCCCCTGCCAAGGCCAGTGGGGTCCTTTTCCCACTGCGCTTTGTCGCACCACGGGCCTCCACCCTAGAGTAAGCCTCTGTAACGACCCGAAGTTTCATTAATGGAAAATCCCTCTTGATCCAGTTAAATGTTTCTTTATGAAAAATGTTTTTATAAGATGTCAACTTCTTTAAGTTTTACGTTAAGATTTGTGACCGTTACTTTTATAGCCGTTGAACAATGATCGTCTGGGTAGTTTAAATATAAGGCTTTAACGAACCAATTTTCTACTCAGACAAAGGAAGTGATGGCCTCATCCAGTAGAATTGCCCCTTACGAAGCCCATTTGTCGGAGCTCGGAAAGGAGGTGGCGTCTTTGGGCTTTGCCCTTGACCAAGCCCAAGCTGAGCTTCATCAAGTCAAGCTCGAACGTGATCGTCTACGGGAAAAATGGAAGTTGATAGAGATTACCACTCGAGCGATGTTATCCGAGCAACCCCAAGAGTCTGTCACCATCGCACACCTTACCCTTAGGTCTTATGCGGCTATTTTAAGGGGTTATGTAACAAATAAGTAGCACCATGTTCATGTACATTATTTTTTGTATATAATAATGAATATAATTTCTAGTCATTTTTGATACATTGTAATTAGTTTTTAAAGTACAAACGGTGTTTTTAGTTATTATTTAATTAAGAATTATATTTTATTAAATTAAAGGATTTTTGAATTAAATAATATTTTAATAAAATATTATTATTAATATTAAATTAATTTTTATTAAATATAAATGATCTTATAATTTTATGAATGCAATTAAAATTTTTATTAAGGTTTGAAAGCCATTTCTGTCAAAACCGGTGAATTTTTTATAAATGTCGGTTTTTATTTTAAAAGTAAAAATTCACATATTTAGAAAATTATTTAGATAAAATAAATATTATTTTTGGAATCAGGACGTCGAAATTATCCAACGGTGAATTTTTCATAATTTTCTGAGACAGTCAAATTTTTGGGTAAAAATTAAATACCATTTAAATATATAATGTGTTTTATGACATCATAATGACCCAATGGTGATGTAATAAAATACCATAATCCTTATGTTCGGCCAATATGTGTTTTATCAATAAAATAATGAGGTTTTGGGTTTGTTTGACTCACTTTTCAAAGCATTAATGGAGCCCTCAAGACTTATTCAACACTTTGCCTTTTTAAATTAATTTCTATGGGAGTGTGACTCACCTCCACATAAGCAACCCTAATTTTTTAATAAGTTCGGACCTTGGACTTGTAAAATATTGTTTTCCTCTTTCCTTTTCCAGAAACCATGGGAAAATACCATGGGATGGTTTGTGGTTTGGATTATTTTAATATAAGGGGTCCCAAACCTAAATAATAAAGAATTCTCTCACCTTTCCTATATAAACCCACCCAAGCTCCCACTTCCTCCTCACTCAAAGCCCTTGAAGTTCGTCCAACCTCTGCCCTACTCTCTCTAGAATCCTCCCAAGGTGCCCCAAGCTCCCAAGAAGCCTCTCACAATCCTCTCTCTAGGCTTTGGAAGCACACTTCCAAGTAAGGGTTTTTCTTCCTTTCTCATTTTTGTCAATTTTCTTTAAGTTGTATTGCCCTTTTAATTTCAATTATGAATGTTGGGGTATGGTTTCTCACCTCTCCCATACTTCCCTCTTATTGTTTGAATGATGGGAGACCCCTTTCTCTCTCATTAAATGCCTCCCATGTACACCTGTTACTATGCCGAAATTCCGAAAGGAACCTTATTCTCCTCTTTTATATTCAAGAAATACTTTTGTATCATGAATCTAAATTCCATTTCTATTGTTGGGACATGTATATATATGATCTCCTTACTGTCCATTACATGTAAATATGATGAGGAACCCCTTTCTCTCTCATCAACCTTTTTTTATGAATTCTTATGTCATGCCGTTACGCTGCCGAAATCGCACCGATTTTCTAAGCCAATGTCTTTGTGTAGTGAATACCATGCCCATTTCTCCATCAAGGGTATTCACCTTTATGCACATTTACTTATTGATTATAAAGTTTCATGTATGAATTCCACATTCCTTTATCGTGGAATAAATGATTATGTTTTATGAATCCATGTTTTATGATCCATGTGGCACACTTATGCATGAAATGAAATGTTTAAGAAGGGTGCGCCCTTTATAGCGCTCCAATGCATTGGGTAAAGTATAGTATCATGATACGTCATGTGCAATGAGTGTTGACTCATGCTAATTCAAGTGCAACGAGGGTTTACTCGTGCTTCAAGTGCAATGAGGGTTTACTCATGCTCCATGTGCAATGAGCCTTGGCTCATGCTAATTCAATGTTAAGTGTTGTTGCCACATTTCCATGTTATGATTATCATGCTTTATCATGCCTTTATGTTCATGTCTCTCTTATGCTCTATTGATATGCCTATTGCCTAACATGTTTTGTACTCCTCATGTTATTCATTATGTACTCCCTTACTGGGCTTTATAGCTCACCCTTTTCTTATGCATGTCCTCAGGTTATCCCATGCAATGCTAAGTACGAAGGAATGTAGTGGTCATGTAAAGGAAGTTTTCAATAAGGATGTTGTATTTCAAGTTTAAAGTTTTTATGTAATGATCCTAAGCCCCAAAGACACTAAACCTCTCGATCTTCTTTGTTGTATCAAGTGAAGTTTTATGTAATAAAGCATGTTTAAGTTGTAATAAAAAGCAGGGTTGTCATAGTTGGTATCAGAGGATAGGTTTAGTTATTTCTGGGATTAGGAAACCCTAGTAAAGCCTTAGATACAAGACTAAGCATAATAAAAACATCCCTAAGTTTTGGTAAATACTAAGTAAGTGGTTTATCAAACAAATACATCCCTGTCTGGATACGAGCAGGTAGAGGCGGCTCTGGCACAGATGTATCCTAGGGGTAAAACCCGAAAACACCGCTTTGAGCTAGACTCGAACGGGAACTGGTGCACGACAACGGGCCTTGCTGCACTCTTGGTTACGACACTCCCGGGGGATATGTTTTGATAAATTTACAATCTTAGTATGAACCCTTATTAAGGGAAAAATGCCCCTAAGAATATATGTTAGAAGGAAGATCATGAAAAGCCTGGATTGAATCCTATAGACTCATGAGTTGAAGAGATTAAAGTTTATTTATAAGTCATCAGCTTTTGTCTTTGGATTACCCTTTATGTGTTACCCCTAACTTTCCTTTTATTCCAGCCAATGGCCGGTAATAGGAGAACTCGGGCTAACAACCGTTGTGAAGATCAGTGTGATGATTGTACCAATGAGATGCCCAATCCAATGGGAGCGGGAATCGCGAACTTTGTCACGCTTCTCTCTCAGCTAACTCAAGTTTTGAATAGAAACACTGGTCAAGAGGAACGTTCAACCCCCCCTAAGAAAGAACAAGTCGCTATTGAAAGCTTCATGAGACAAAGGCCTCCTACTTTTAGTGGATCATCCGATCCCACGATTGCTGAACAATGGATCAACTCCATTGAAAAGATATTCTCCATCCTCCAATGCTCTGAAAAAGAGAAGGTTCTCCTGGCGGCTTATCGTATGGAGGGTGAAGCTGATCAATGGTGGACGTTGATCAAAAATACGAAGCCTGAGGAGGAGATCGATGCTTTGGAATGGAAGGTATTCCGGAAGATGTTTTTCGATAAATATTTTCCACGCACCCTCCGTCTTAAGATGGAAAGGGACTTCCTTTCCCTCAAGCAGAAAGATGAGGAATCCGTGGGAGCGTACGAGGCAAACTTCACAAGGCTTGCACGATACGCTTCCGGCTTTGTCGTTACCCCCGAATGCAAGGTTGACCGCTTCTTTGGTGGGCTGAAGCCTAGCTTGCGGAAAGCATTAGCGATCCGTGACTTCGACAGCTATGAGGAAATTGTCCGATGTGCCCTTAAGGTTGAAATGGAGATCGGAGAATCACAGGGGTATCATGGGGACAAGAAGCGGAAGGTGGACTTCAATGCTGGTGGTCCGATGGATAAATCCAACGGCGCTAAGAAATTCCAGCACCCCACTTGCCAAAAGTGTGGAAAGAAGCACCCTGGAAATTGCCTTAGGGGGACAAGAAAATGCTTCAAGTGTGGAAGAGAAGGGCACCTAGCTGTTAACTGTCAGCAAGAAGGACCCGCGGCTGCGACGGAGGGGAGGAACGCTCCGTTCGAACCTCAACGCGTTGTTCAATGCTTCAAATGCAAAGAACCGGGTCATTTTGCGAATCAGTGCCCTAATCCAAGGGTTATCGGAGGCAATCAACAACCTCCAAGACAGCAAGGAAGAGCTTTTGCCATCACTTCTGCCGAAGTGAACCCCGACAACGAAGTGGTGACAGGTACGCTAGTTATTCATTCAAGAATAGCGAACGTACTTTTTGATTCAGGTTCTACGCATTCTTTTATATCTCAAAAGTTTAGTAGAACAATCCCTGCACCACCACAAACCATGGAAGTAAAGATGTCGGTGAGTACGGCAAATGGGGCAATCATTGCATCCCATGAGTATAAGTCCTCCCCTGTTATAATCTGTGGATTGAATTTCCCGGCGAACCTCGTCATACTCCCTTTGGTGGAATTTGATGCAATTCTTGGCATGGATTGGCTTTCCTTATATAGAGCCAACATAAATTGTCGGGAGAGGGAAATCACACTCCATATGGAGAATCGACCCCCGATTCTTTACAAGTGTCAGGAGGAAGATGAATCTCCTTTAGCTCCATCATCTCAAGCATGGATATTACTTCCTTATGAGCACGCATATCTGGCTCAGATGATTGAGTCCAAGGAAGAAACCACCCTTGAAGAAATGCCTATTGTGAGGGAATTCGCTGAAGTATTTCCCGAGGAACTTCCTGGTCTTCCTCCAAGAAGAGATGTTGAGTTCTCAATTGAACTTATACCTGGGGCGCTACCAATATCCAAGACTCCATATAGAATGGCTGTTGTTGAGCTTGAAGAGCTGAAGAAACAACTACAGGAGAATCTGGATAAAGGGTTTATACGCCCAAGTGCATCACCATGGGGTGCACCAGTCCTCTTCGTCAAGAAGAAGGATGGGTCAATGCGGCTTTGCATCGATTATCGTGAACTTAACAAAATCACGATAAAGAACAAGTATCCTCTCCCAAGAATCGATGACTTGTTTGATCAGCTGCGTGGAGCTCAATACTTCTCCAAGGTCGACTTGCGGTCGGGATATTATCAAGTAAGGGTGAAGAAGGAAGATATCCCCAAGACTGCTTTTCGTACAAGGTACGGGCACTATGAATTCATAGTAATGCCTTTTGGACTCACCAATGCTCCAGCAATATTCATGGACTTGATGAATAGAGTCTTTAGAGATTACCTAGATAAATTTGTGGTAGTCTTTATAGATGATATTCTGATATACTCCAAAACCAAGGAGGACCATGAGGAGCATTTAAGAACTGTACTGGAGACTTTGCGCAAGGAGAAGCTCTATGCCAAGTACAGCAAGTGTGAGTTCTGGTTGAAGGAGGTCTCATTCTTGGGCCATATCATCACAAGCAATGGGATATCTGTGGACCCCTCCAAAACAGATGCAATTGAGGGATGGCCGAGGCCAACATCGGTTACTGATATCCGTAGCTTCTTGGGGTTAGCCGGATATTATCGACGATTTGTGAGAAACTTCTCACGATTGTCCAACCCTCTTACCAAGCTAACTCGAAAGGGAGTAAAGTTTTCTTGGAGTGATGAATGCGAAGAAAGCTTCAAGGAGTTGAAAAGGAGGCTTATCACTGCACCTGTGCTCACTTTACCCACAAGTGGGGAGCTTTTTGTGGTATTCAGTGATGCTTCGAAGAAGGGCTTAGGATGTGTGCTGATGCAGAATGATAAAGTGATATCCTATGCCTCAAGACAGTTGAAAATCCATGAGCGAAACTATCCAACGCATGATCTGGAGTTGGAGGCGGTGATCTTTGCCTTGAAAATCTGGCGGCATTATCTCTATGGAGAGAAATGTGAGATATATACTGACCACAAGAGTCTTAAATATATATTCACACAGAAAGAGCTTAATATGCGCCAGAGAAGATGGATAGAGCTCATAAAGGATTATGACTGTTCAATACATTACCACCCTGGGAAGGCGAACAAGGTGGCGGATGCCCTAAGTAGAAAGGATCCAGCAATTCTATTAATGATGAGAATTGAGAAGGATCCAATCTTCTTAGACTTGATGAAGATGGATGTGGGAATCATAAAGAAGGGAACATCATCAATCCTTTCACAAATGATTGCTCAACCATCTCTTTTGGAAAGGTTAAAGGATGCTCAAAAGGATGATGCGAGAATCCAAGAAAAAGTGGAAGCTATCAAAAAGGGAAAATCCTCAGAGTTTAATGTTAATGAAGAAGGAATTGTGCGGTTTGGGAAAAGACTATGTGTCCCATCAAGTTCAGAGCTGAAGAAGGAACTTTTGGATGATGCACATAGTTCAAATTTCTCTATTCACCCAGGGAGCACAAAGATGTATCGAGATCTCCGAGAAAACTTTTGGTGGGATAATATGAAGAAGGAGATCGCCGAATATACATCAAAGTGCCTGGTGTGTCAGCAAGTGAAGGCAGAGAGGCAGAAGTCTAAGGGGATGATGCAACCATTGCCCATACCAGAATGGAAATGGGAGAACATCACCATGGACTTCGTCACTGGACTTCCAAGGACATCCAAAAGCAACAATGCAATCTGGGTTATTGTGGATCGTCTTACGAAGACTGCACACTTCATTGCTATTCGAGAGGATTTCTCTTTGGATCAACTGGCACGGATATATATCAGGGAAGTGGTACGGTTTCATGGAGTACCACTATCTATTGTGTCGGACCGAGATCCAAGATTTACCTCTAAGTTTTGGAAGAGTCTTCAACATGCTCTGAATACTGAACTGAACTTCAGTACGTCCTATCATCCTCAAACTGACGGCCAATCCGAGCGGACTATCCAAACACTTGAGGATATGTTGAGAGCGTGCTCAATGGACTTTAAAGGAGGATGGGATCAACATCTTCCTCTAGTTGAGTTCTCTTATAATAATAGTTTCCACTCGAGCATCCAAATGGCACCATATGAAGCCCTGTATGGGAAAAGGTGTAGAACACCGGCATGTTGGGATGAGGTCGGTGAACGTAAGCTGCTTGGACCAGAGATGGTCGAAGAAATGGTGGAGAAGGTGAAAACCATTCAGCAGCACATCAAGGCAGCCCAAAGTCGACAGAAGAGTTATGCAGATAATCGTCGACGAGACCTTGAGTTTAAAGTCGGAGACATGGTGTTTTTACGCATATCTCCGTGGAAGAAGGTCATGAGGTTTGGAAAGAAAGGGAAGTTAAGTCCAAGGTACATCGGCCCCTTCGAGATTCTTGATCGTGTTGGGGCTGTGGCCTATCGACTAGCACTTCCACCTACTATGGCCAAGGTGCATGATGTCTTCCATGTATCCCTCTTAAGGAAGTACATACCAGACCCTTCACATGTACTCTCTTCCGAGGTGGTACAATTAGAAGACGATCTTTCTTATGAGGAGCAACCAGTGAAGATCTTAGATCGTAGAGAAAAAGTTCTACGAAATAAGACAATGCCCCTCGTCAAGGTGTTGTGGAGAAACCACAAGTTTGAAGAAGCAACTTGGGAGTCGGAGGATATGATGAAGCTAAGTTACCCACATTTGTTTTAGTGTGGGAAAAGGAAAATTTCGAGGGCGAAATTTCTTAAGGGGGGAATGTTGTAACGACCCAAAGTTTCATTAATGGAAAATCCCTCTTGATCCAGTTAAATGTTTCTTTATGAAAAATGTTTTTATAAGATGTCAACTTCTTTAAGTTTTACGTTAAGATTTGTGACCGTTACTTTTATAGCCGTTGAACAATGATCGTCTGGGTAGTTTAAATATAAGGCTTTAACGAACCAATTTTCTACTCAGACAAAGGAAGCGATGGCCTCATCCAGTAGAATTGCCCCTTACGAAGCCCATTTGTCGGAGCTCGGAAAGGAGGTGACGTCTTTGGGCTTTGCCCTTGACCAAGCCCAAGCTGAGCTTCATCAAGTCAAGCTCGAACGTGATCGTCTACGGGAAAAATGGAAGTTGATAGAGATTACCACTCGAGCGATGTTATCCGAGCAACCCCAAGAGTCTGTCACCATCGCACACCTTACCCTTAGGTCTTATGCGGCTATTTTAAGGGGTTATGTAACAAATAAGTAGCACCATGTTCATGTACATTATTTTTTGTATATAATAATGAATATAATTTCTAGTCATTTTTGATACATTGTAATTAGTTTTTAAAGTACAAACGGTGTTTTTAGTTATTATTTAATTAAGAATTATATTTTATTAAATTAAAGGATTTTTGAATTAAATAATATTTTAATAAAATATTATTATTAATATTAAATTAATTTTTATTAAATATAAATGATCTTATAATTTTATGAATGCAATTAAAATTTTTATTAAGGTTTGAAAGCCATTTCTGTCAAAACCGGTGAATTTTTTATAAATGTCGGTTTTTATTTTAAAAGTAAAAATTCACATATTTAGAAAATTATTTAGATAAAATAAATATTATTTTCGGAATCAGGACGTCGAAATTATCCAACGGTGAATTTTTCATAATTTTCTGAGACAGTCAAATTTTTGGGTAAAAATTAAATACCATTTAAATATATAATGTGTTTTATGACATCATAATGACCCAATGGTGATGTAATAAAATACCATAATCCTTATGTTCGGCCAATATGTGTTTTATCAATAAAATAATGAGGTTTTGGGTTTTTTTGACTCACTTTTCAAAGCATTAATGGAGCCCTCAAGACTTATTCAACACTTTGCCTTTTTAAATTAATTTCTATGGGAGTGTGACTCACCTCCACATAAGCAACCCTAATTTTTTAATAAGTTCGGACCTTGGACTTGTAAAATATTGTTTTCCTCTTTCCTTTTCCAGAAACCATGGGCAAATACCATGGGATGGTTTGTGGTTTGGATTATTTTAATATAAGGGGTCCCAAACCTAAATAATAAAGAATTCTCTCACCTTTCCTATATAAACCCACCCAAGCTCCCACTTCCTCCTCACTCAAAGCCCTTGAAGTTCGTCCAACCTCTGCCCTACTCTCTCTAGAATCCTCCCAAGGTGCCCCAAGCTCCCAAGAAGCCTCTCACAAGCCTCTCTCTAGGCTTTGGAAGCACACTTCCAAGTAAGGGTTTTTCTTCCTTTCTCATTTTTGTCAATTTTCTTTAAGTTGTATTGCCCTTTTAATTTCAATTATGAATGTTGGGGTATGGTTTCTCACCTCTCCCATACTGCCCTCTTATTGTTTGAATGATGATAGACCCCTTTCTCTCTCATTAAATGCCTCCCATGTACACCCGTTACTATGCCGAAATTCCGAAAGGAACCTTTTTCTCCTCTTTTATATTCAAGAAATACTTTTGTATCATGAATCTAAATTCCATTTCTATTGTTGGGACATGTATATATATGATCTCCTTACTGTCCATTACATGTAAATATGATGAGGAACCCCTTTCTCTCTCATCAACCTTTTTTTATGAATTCTTATGTCATGCCGTTACGCTGCCGAAATCGCACCGATTTTCTAAGCCAATGTCTTTGTGTAGTGAATACCATGCCCATTTCTCCATCAAGGGTATTCACCTTTATGCACATTTACTTATTGATTATAAAGTTTCATGTATGAATTCCACATTCCTTTATCGTGGAATAAATGATTATGTTTTATGAATCCATGTTTTATGATCCATGTGGCACACTTATGCATGAAATGAAATGTTTAAGAAGGGTGCTCCCTTTATAGCGCTCCAATGCATTGGGTAAAGTATAGTATCATGATACGTCATGTGCAATGAGTGTTGACTCATGCTAATTCAAGTGCAACGAGGGTTTACTCGTGCTTCAAGTGCAATGAGGGTTTACTCATGCTCCATGTGCAATGAGCCTTGGCTCATGCTAATTCAATGTTAAGTGTTGTTGCCACATTTCCATGTTATGATTATCATGCTTTATCATGCCTTTATGTTCATGTCTCTCTTATGCTCTATTGATATGCCTATTGCCTAACATGTTTTGTACTCCTCATGTTATTCATTATGTACTCCCTTACTGGGCTTTATAGCTCACCCTTTTCTTATGCATGTCCTCAGGTTATCCCATGCAATGCTAAGTACGAAGGAATGTAGTGGTCATGTAAAGGAAGTTTTCAATAAGGATGTTGTATTTCAAGTTTAAAGTTTTTATGTAATGATCCTAAGCCCCAAAGACACTAAACCTCTCGATCTTCTTTGTTGTATCAAGTGAAGTTTTATGTAATAAAGCATGTTTAAGTTGTAATAAAAAGCAGGGTTGTCATAGCCTCGGCACCAAGGGACGCTAACCACGCATAAGCCTATGTTTCCTCTTTGGGCCGCTCAACGCGTAATCCCCATTCCGCTTCTCACGGACGCACCCTTCGCGACGTGATCATCTGGTCCCTGCTGCCTCTTGTTTCTGACACCGAGCATGACTCACGTGGGCTTAGAGTGTCCATCGACCATGACATCCTCTATGGGCCGCCCCAGAGTGTAAGCCCCATCCCAGCGAACTACGTGGACTTTGATCTGTGCTAACGCACGGTACGTAGGAAGCCTCCACGAGGTTCAAGCCCACCACCCGGTCGTCCCGACCTCTCCATGTCGGCTCCCCGACCATCTTGGGCCGCCTCAGAGTGTAATCCCCAAACCCTCCATCCTGCATGACGTTAAACTGTATTTCATCCCGCATGACGTTAAACTGTATTCCGTCCTAAATGACGTTAAACTGTATGTCATCCCGCAGGACGTTAAACTGTATCGCGTCCCGCACGACGTTAAACTGTATTCCCCTTCTTGGGCCGTCTCAGAACGTAAGACCCATGTCTCACTCCACCATCCATCCTGATCCTTACCCGGGCCACCACATCTCGGTGAGGTCATGCCACCCCATCCCACTCCATGACACCTGGGAATCCGCCCATGTGCTGGCTCCAACATCGGTGTTCCCCCCTGGGGATCCTTCAACCCGATCCATCTCCGCAAGACGTTAAACTCGCGACATACCCCGTGTTAAACATGGGAAGCTGAGGAAAACCTCAGATGGTACATATTCCCCACGTTCGATGTGGGATTCCTCGGGCATCCGTGCCCTCGAGAAGCCCTGTGATGAGGGACCAAAGACAGACATGCCGACAACGCCCCAACGTGACCATTCTCCTCATCAAAGGTTGTCGCCCCAACAAGACCCCTTCGAGTGTCTTGACGGAAGCAGCGTAATTAACTGGCGTCCATGTAGATATGGCACCGAGAATGAGCTTCACGAACCCGTCTTAAATCTATGAGGGAGACCCGGACTAGGTAATGAGCTCCGAGGAGGAATCCACGGAAGGAAGAACCGACATCCCATCATCCCGGTTTGGATCAATGAGCAGACGTCCCTAAACAAGGAATGGATGTCACCCGCCTTTGGAAAGCGGGAATGCGGGGCAACAAGCAGCGCGTCCTCCCCACAGACGGATGCGCGCGCCCCGGCGAAAGCGTCGAAAACAATACTAAATTCTCTTATATATAAATCTTTTTAGAGACTTGGTTTATGAAACCTAAAAATCTATCAACCATACTTTCAGGATGGATGATAACACCAGAAGCATACCATGAAAGTCTTGTAAAACTTTCCTCATAAGTAGAAATGGATTCCACATCCTTCTGCTAAATCTCAATGAATTTATTCTCTATTTTTACATAAATAATATGAGGAACTTAACTACTAAAAAATATTCTCTTAATATCACCCCACTTCATGGAGTCAATTTATTCATATTGCCTCATATTCTTAATAAGATTCCACAATTGATCTACTTCAATTTCCATATGATAGGTATCCAAAATCACTTTTTCATACTCTAAACTCTAGAGAATAGAAAATATCTTTTCAATTGTACTAATACATTTCTCAATAACTAGTGGATCATTATACCCTCTAAAAGAATTTGTTCATTTCCTCGTGAAGGACAAAACCAGAAAATTATTCCCACCTTTTCTCATTTTAATGATCAAAATGATCCATAGATTGATAAAGTTGTGAAAGGATAACAATAACATTCTGCATTATATATCCCACAAAATTTGGCTTCTCAAGTGGAAAATCATTTCATTTTCAATCATATCCATTTTTAGTAAAATTTATTATAGTTTCAGCTATCATCTAAAAATAAAAATCATAGTGTGGGAAATAATAATCATAGTGAAATAACACATAGTCATGAAAAATAATTTATAGGATATATAAATCATGACACCTTCTTTTAAATCTATGAAATATTAGGTTTAACCAAGTTTATTCATGTTCATAATCTATTCAAATCCTTTATGATGGTTCGTAAAGAGTTTGTGAATTTTAAAAACATATCCCCCAGGAGTTTCAAACCAGGTGTGCAGTAAGGATAGTTTTTATGCACCAAGTGATGATTGAGTCAAATCCAAATACATAATTTTAAGAGTTATTGCCCCTAGGTACAACTATACCAGATCAACATCCACTTGTAAATTCTATATAGGGATGTAATTTCTTGGAAACCACTCATTGTATCCTTATCCAAAATTCTAGGGCATTTTCCAATACTTTGAGTCATCACTAGGGTTCGTAATAAAGTTTACTCATCCTAGTTTATAAAGGTTAACTAATACTTCCAGTAATTTCAACTATAATGACATAGTCATTTCATATCAAAATATTACATATTTTTATATTACTATTCAATACATTTCATAAATACTCACCCAAGGACCATCAAGGTTTAGTGTCTTTAGAGACTAGATATGCAATCATCTTATTTCATGAAATATATTCAACATATCCCATATAGATATTACCATTTAAACTATTGTTTATTCTAGAAATGGGAAAAACCTTGTTTGTTTAAGGTTCAAACTTTCCAATCTATTTCTAACGGGTTTTTTCATAGAACCGAAAACACCCAATGATTCTATATCCATTTGGACTTACTTTCTAAAGGTAGGTGCTCATTAGTTGTGGAAAAATGAGGCTAAATAATTTTCATTGGTCGAGAGTATGGGAGGTCAGGCTCATCACACCTTTTTGGGGAGAATTATTTCCTACTTCAGGACTCTCGTATAGATTTAAGTTATGTTCACAAATCCTTATTAATTCACCAAGCATGAAAATGAGGTTTCCTTTAGATTTGGAAATCGATGATTGATATGTATGGGATTTGGAGATTATTTTATATGTATTTGAGGTTCTTCATCGATGGAGAATCATCCGTATGTATTAGAGATCCTTAGTCAATGGTATCCTTCAATACATTATATAGAAATATCTTGGTCATTATGATGACCATACTAGTTTTAAAGCCACTCAGTGGGGCACTTCAAGTTTATTGTCATTCAGAAAGATATGGATTATTTTAGAGTTGGGATCATACCCGCGAATGGGCTACCTACTTATCCTTGTTAAAAAAGAATCAGAACCCACGTAGTTTGATAAGAATGATATAGTTTAACATCATATGGGATAGAAAAGAATTAATGGAAGCTGGGCTTGAACCTTATAAAGGATTCTTACGTACTCTAATTTTAAGGCAGAGATCAAAGTCCATGTAGTTAAGGCAAAGAAATATAGGGTTTCTGCATAGTTAATGGCCCAAAAAAGAGATGTCGTGATTATTTTTACAATCTAAGCTCACATGAGTCATGCTCAGTGTGAGAAACAAGAGGTATCAATAAACTTGACGATGGTGCCATGAAAGATTCAGTTATGAGAAATGATGTGGGGATTACGTATGTGTGATGACCCAAGTAAATGAAGACTATGAATTAGGAAAGAAGCCCAAGATAAGGGTCCATAAAGGTATTTGTACTTTATGGAGATTTGAAATTTTAACCTGGGACTTACTCCTTAAAAGGAAGACCAAATTAAGAGGGACTTATGATTGGGTTTTATTCCTGAGAAGGAATCCCAAATCAAAAGAAATTAAGATTGGGGCTTACTCCTGAGGAGGATGCCCAATGTTTAAGGAAACTATGACTGGGGCTTACTTCTGAGAAGGAGGCCCAAGTTAAGGGGACTTGTAACATGGAGATTACTCATGAGAAGGAGGCCCAAATCAAAATATCTTCTCATACCAAAGGATGAGGTTATATAGGAAACCCCTAACTGTGGTGACATAAAGCTTGTAAGTCATGAGGTTTTCAGAGAGGTTCTCACAGAATTCCTTTCAAATAAGGAAGACAACAAAGGAACCATGCCATAAATGGCTTTGAAGAGGGTTTTGAAGGCTATTTCTTTAAGAGGAGAGGTGTATTGGAGTAAAGGAGGTGACTAGGAAGGAGGCGCACAAGTATCCTTCTGGCATGCAAATCCAGTTCGTGCAAGTAGACTTGCGCGAAATGAGTCCCCTTGGGAGATGAAGAATATATAAGGTAATACTTGGCCAACATTGAACTCAATCCCTTAGTATCATTCCTAGAGGTTTCCAGAAGGGTGGCGCGCAAGTTCCCTTGAGGGGGCAAGGCGGCGCGCAAGTGCCTTCATTTCCCTTAAGGGATGGACACTTAGGCATGCAAGTATTAATGAGTTCTAACACTTAGGCCTTATTCTTCATCTTTAGAGCTTCTCTCCTAGGTAAAGAATTTCCTTAGAAGTATTCGGAAGATGTCATACAAAGACTTGGGTGACCAGAGCTTGAATCTGAGTTTTGGTAAATTCGTTCTTGAAATGGGGGACCCACAAGGGCTATTTATAGGACACTGGGCACCTTGAGCGAAAAAAAGATTAGGGTGCTCAAGTGACTTGCGTGACCCATAGGTGGCGCGCAAGTGACTTGCGCAGCACATAGGAAACTTACGTGACTCCCTCCAAATGGGTTCCTGGTCCATGCCTTTGTCAATTTTTGATTTTCTTCAAAGGGTGACCCTCACTGTTCTTAAGGTATTCCCATTTTCCATTCGTTGGACTCTATGATGGAAAGGAGCATCAACAAAGTCCCCCCTCAAAGTTGGATCTGAAAAAGGAAAGAGGATTTGACTCTGAGGAAAAAGAGAAACCAGGGTTCAATGGCGCACAGGTTTTAGGCGTGCAGGGTTGCGGGATCGCCTATATATATGGGCATCACTTCGCGCAAACCATCCTACCTCCAAAGATTTTGATCTCTCGTCACGCAAGTGTGTTGATTTTTTCAGTCGATCAGTCTTCTTTGTGTCACACTTCTCCAGTAAGTATTTTTGCTTGCACCCCATCATTAGCGTGACATTACTTGCGCAGAAATATTTGCTCAGCAAAACTTGTATGGTAAAACTTGCGTGCCTTAATGCCTTAGACTTTTTTTTTGTTTTCTTCACAAATATTTCATAAAAACAGACTTATTTAAAAGTTAAATGTTTGATCTTTGTGAAGATTCAATGGCTCCATGGAATATTGGATCGGCCGATGAGCTGGCCAGCAAGAGAATAGATGACATGATAAACGTTGTCATCCATGATTATTATGTTATCTATTGCAGCACTCTCCCGGATTTGGCTAAGTACTTGAGGAAATATCATGCCAGTTTCCCACAGAGAATTTACTTGCCTTTATATGGCCATGGTCATCTACAAGGAGTAAACATTTCAGAGGCAAAGAATTATATTCCTCATTCCTAGTTTCAGACTTACACCAATTTCTCTTCAGTAAATGTCTTAGTTGCAGGATCATCTGTCAATGCTGGAATAGTGGAGAAGGCATTCATAATGCACCATATCACATGTGCTCTAGATCTAAAGCCTCACAAGCCTGATCTACAGTCGCATTTCTATCCCTATATTTTCCGAAATTCTCAGATGGACCAATCTAAGGGATGGAAAAAGAGTTGGGATTTCCGTCCTGGAGGAGGTGTGAAGCTAGTCGGTTAAATGAACTTCAAGTGGCTACTGATGAAGCTCGGGATGCTGTGAAATAGATGCGAAATCATGTTGAAAGTCTTCTGTAATTTCTGAAAATAAGATAAGAGACTCCAGTCTGTGGATGTTCTTCTAATCTTTTTCATCAAATGAAAAGCAGTTCATCTTCAATCATCTGTATCTTCATAGTTTGATTATTTTACTAGGGTTATATAAACAAACCCCACAACTTTATCTTTTAATTGCTCAATATTTCCTAAATCATAAAAATGTACGTTTAGCAAGCTGGGACTCAACTTTTGTTCATAGTACCCTTTATAGGTTCCCAATTTAATGAGCACCATGTCTTTTTTAATTATCATTTTTAATTCATGCATGTCATACTACATATAAAAAAGTATAATATTATAGGTTAAATAGATTTGACCGAATGGATGATATTGACTCAATTCTTGATAATTTGTTTAGAAACATATTACCATATTCAAGTATGGAGGGGGAAAATTGTAAATTGTGACTTGAGAAATTTTGAATCTGAGGAATGACATGGGAAAAGAGATAAAAGGCATTAGAGGAAGTATTTTCTAAGAATGAAGTTACCACTACTTGACAAACCAATTATGGGGGCTGAATTATGCAGGGCCAACTGGGGAATAAGATGCATAGTCAAATAGTAGCATCTTTTGGCTAACAAGTTCGTTATGTAGACAACTTATGCAAGGCCAGCTAAGGGAATGTGCTACATAGTCGGGCAAAAGAACTCTCAGGAATTTTACTTTTTATTGCTAAAAGCCGATGAAAGTTTTATGGGGATTCAAATTTTCCAAAGCATAGTCTGCTTTATTGAGAAAGTTACTTGAATATGGAGATGATATTTCCAATCATAATTGTCAAAGAATTAGAGTAACATGACTTCTACGAAGGTTTAACCCAAACGTAGGAAAAAAGGTATTTGTGGTTTTAAATCATACGACTAAACCAGTGATAGAAACATTATACAACATAATATTTTTAGATCATGGAAAAGAGTATGGAAAAAATATGTTATGGATGGAAGTTTTTTTTAGATCCTTACGTATTGATGTTAAGACCAATAGGGACAAAAGAGTCTTCTCCTAAGAATGAAGTTACCACTACTTGACAAACCCATTATGGGGGCTGAATTATGTAGGGCCAACTGGGGCATAAGCTGCATAGTCAAATTGTTTCATCTTTTGGGCTGACTGGTCCGTTATGTAGACAACTTATGCAAGGCCACCTAAGGGAACGTGCTGCATAGTCAGGCAAAATAATTCCCAGGTATCAGACATTTTGCGACCAGAATTCAAGAAAGGGTTATGGAGACCATGAATATCATTTGTATAATGTTGTGGTTGGGTCCTGAATTGAGATTATGGATGTCACTATGTATCTCATTAGAATGAGAATCAAGCCACACGTAGTTCTTGAGATACATTTTAATGTCATGTAGGACGAAAGCATGAAAGATCTTAGTTTAGGGTCATAGAGCTCGGACCAAAATGAGGGAGACGCATCGTACATTTGTTATAAACCTGATGCGAATAAAAATACCAGGGTGTTCCATATCACATTATGTGCTCCTAGGGGGACTTTTCAGCCAAGGGACTGAAAATGGAGTTTGGGGTTAGGCCCAAAGGCTTGGGGCTGGGCTCGAGGAATGCTCAAATGTTCCTACGTATCCCATAAGGATGGGAATCAAGTCACACATAGTTCTTGAAATGTGACATGGTTGGAGACCATGCCGATGATGATTCCTCTCGAGTGAGGGTATCATGGATTGTTTTAGTTTATTGTCATACAGGACAAAAGTACAAATAGTTTAAGGTCATATGAATGGACCAGTGTTATGCAGTTTAATGCCTTGTAGTAAGGACAATGGGGAACTGTATAGTTTAACGTCATATAGTTATGACAATGGGACGTACACAGTTTAACATCATGTAACACGAAAGTGAACCGATATGAATAATATGGTTGAAGAGGACTTCACAGATCAACATCGTATGGGATAAAGGTGAATTGATGTGAAGAAAGTGGTTTCAGGAATGATCCTTAGAAGGTTGCCTATGTAATCAGCCTGGGAGGCAAGGATCAAAGTCCGCGTAGTTCAATTGAGAGGGATTTGGTGATCGGGGTGTACCTGAGGATAGTGACCCGAAGATGATGTTGGGACTTAAGCGTGGTTAGCGTCCTAGAGAAGATGTCATGGTCGAAGCTTACTCTAAGATCACGTGAGTCATGCTCGGTGTGAGAAACAAGAAGCAGCAACAGACCTAACGATTGTGTCACAAAAGATGCGACCACGAAGGATGGTGTAGGGCTTATTCATGGTTAGCTTCCTAGGGAATGCATGGAAATATAGTTTAAAATACAATTGTGCATGCAGTGATCATAGTTTAATGTCATGTTGGACGATAGAGGCAGACACAGTTTAACGTCATGTTGGACAATGGAGGTAGCTATGTAGTTTAATGTCCGGCAGCAAGGACAATGCACAATTTAATGTCATGTTGGATGAAAATGGTGGCATAGTTTAACGTCATGTTGAATAATGGAGGTTTCTATGCAGTTTAATGTCCTGCAGCAAGGAAAATGCATGTATTTGTGTTACACAAAATACTTCTTCAAGAATCTTGCATTGGTTGGAGTTGTAATGAGTTCTACATCCATTGAGAATAAAGAATAAGCTCCATTCGAGTAAACCCTATGCATTGAGTAAGGTACTTCTCACTTTGGATCAAGCTTTGGAGGATTCTTTCCCAGTATCATTGGAGTTCTGAGGACCAATACCAATTCTCCTTGAATGAATGAATGAAGATGAACTTTTTTATTGAAAGCTTGTGCTATTCGATTCTGATAGACTTCTAAATGGTGTAGTGTGAACAATCTTTTTTCATCTAGTCATTCCAATTCATCCAATCGCTTTTGATATTTTTCATCTATAGATAAATAATCACAAATGGTGACTCTAAGCGAAGTTAATTGGACTTCAATAGAAAAAACTGCTTCTGTTCCATATACCAATGAATATGGAGTTGATTGTATAGAGGTGCGGGTGGTAGTCCGATAAAACCATAGAGCATGAAAATGTTTATTAGGCCATGACATCTTATCTTTATCCACCATATTTTGAAGTATGTTTGAAAGAGTCTTATTGAAATCCTCTACTTGACCATTGGCCGCTGCATGATACCGAGATGAATGGTTGGATCTGATATTGTATTCTTGATACAATTTTCTTACCTCGGATGAACAAAAGTTGGTGCCATTATTCATCAATATGGTATGAGGAACACCAAATCTAGTAATGATGTTGGACTTGACAAAGCTAACAATTCTTTTAGCACCGACTTCTTTAAGAGGTATTTCCTCTGCCCATTTGGAAAAGAAGTCAGTAGTAGTAATAATATACTTAAACTGCTTAGCTGTAGCCAAAGGATAAGGACCTACTACATCCATTCCCCATTTAGAAAATGGATAGGAGTATTTAGCCATATAAAGAAAATATAGGGGTTGATAAATGAATTTGTCACATACTTGGAAAGAATGGAACTTTTTATTGAAATCAACACAATCTTTTATCATTTAAGGCAAGAAGTATCCAAGCCTTTGAATTTGACCAGACAGTCTAAGTCTAGAATGGAGAGTACCACAAACTCTTGAATGTACTTCATTCATGATAGCCATTGTCTCTTCACCATCAAGGAATCTAAAGATAATTCCATCAAAACATTTCTTTTAGGGAATTTTTTGGTGATCTGGGCTAGCATAAAGAGTAAAATTTACCACACGTCGCTAGACTTGTTCTTTCCCGGCTCTATTAGGTGGGAGTGTTCCATTTTGAAATTATTCCCTGATAGGTGTAATCCATCCTATAGTATGACCATATGGTTCAGAAATGGGACTAATTTCATTGATTTCTTCTGTTCTGATTTGAACATAAGGTGAAGCTATACGACGGTGGGCAATACTGATGATTGTTTCTTCCCGATTTGGATCTGCCAGGGCTGTGGCTACATTAGACAGTGCATCAGCTTGGGCATTTTGTGATCATGGGACATAAGAAAATGTCAGTTCTGAGGGAAATTCTGCCATTAACTCTCTGACATAATCACACAAAAGGATTAAATCTTCTTTTCTGATGTCATAATCCCCATTGACTTATTTGATTACCAAATCTGAATCACCTTTTACCTTCAAGTGATCCACCTGTGCCTGAAGCGCCAATTCCAAGCCTGCAATGAGAACTTGATATTCTGATTCATTGTTTGTACCACCTTCCAATAATAATAAGGAATAGGTTAGCACTGCTTTTCTGGGGAAATAAGCACGATTCCTAACCCAACTTTGTTTAATTTAGGATATTTCATTTTCTTCCTTGTTGGACTTCTAGAGGCACCATCAAAGTACATTTCCCATGTTTGAGGATTATCTTGAATAGAGAACACTTCTTCATCAGGAAGTTCAATATTTAAAGATGTATCTTCTATAGATGGGTGTTCATCAAGGAAATTGGCTAGAGCTTGGCCCTTTATTTCCTTTTGAGACACATACTGGATATCAAACTACTGCAAAATAATTTCCCACCTTTCCAGATGTCCTGTAAGCATTGGACGATTAAGGATAAATTTGAGTGGGTTATTGCGAGATACCAATTGGACCTCATGATGTTTCAGGTAGTGTATCAATTTCTTAACTACAAAAATTAATGCTAGGAAGCACTTTTCAATACTTGAATATCAAGTTTCTGCCTCAAGCATAGTCTGAATGAGATAATAAAGGTTGTTTTCATTCCTAGCATCATTATTTTGGTCAAGGAAGGCACCCAATGATCGCTCTAAATCTATCACATAAAGAATAAGTGGTCCTCATTCAACAGGTAGAATTAATACTGGTGGACTCAAGAGATATTTCTTATGGGTATCAAATGACTCTTGGCAATCTTCGGTTCATTGGTAGGTAACTCCCTTCTTTATTAATCTGGTGAAGGGTAAAAAATTTCCTGCCAAATTGGTGATGAAACACCGAATATATGCCAAGTTTCCTTGAATTCCTCTTAATTATTTCAAATTTTGAGGAGGTGACATACCAAGGATTGATTTTGTTTTCTCAGGATCAACTTCAATACCATGATGGCATACAACAAAGCTGATAAATTTACCTAATGTTACCCCGAAAGAAAATTTGAAGGGTTTCATCTTAAAATTTTGTTGTCTAAGTTTATTGAATATGATTTCCAGATCGGCCAACTGATCAGAATGTTGTCTGGATTTAACCACCAAATCATCCACATAACATTCGATAAATTTCTTTAAAAAGGGTTTGAAGATATGGTGCATGGAACGTTGATACGTTGCACCTGCATTCTTCAGGCCAAAGGGTATTACCCAATAACAAAACACACCTTGAGGAGATATGAAGGCTGTAGACTCCTCATCCTCTAGGGAAATTCGTATTTAATTGTACCCAAAATAACCATCCATGATGGAAAGAGCTTCATAGCTAGCTGTTGCATCAATTAAGAGTTCTATTATCGGAACTGGAAAATCATCCTTGGGACAATGCCGATTAAGATCTCTGAAGTCAATGCAAACTCTAATTTGTCCATTATTCTTTTTCACAGGGACAATATTAGCCAGCCACTTGGTATATTTAACTTCTATGATGAAGTTAGCCTTGATATTCTTATCAAATTCAGCTCTAATTTTGGAGGCATAAGTTGGGTGTGTTCTTCTTACTGCTGGATTGAATCCTCGATGTTCTTCTAGAAAAACCAAATGATGAGTGGAAAAATTGGGATCAATACCTGGAATTTCTGTATAATTACAAGAAAATACATCTCTATTTTTCTTTAGAAATGAAGTATACACTTCTTTATCTTCAAGAGTCATGGATGCACTAATTAAAGTGGGCGTTGATCTTATTTTTTACCCAAATTTATTTCTCTGAGTTCATCCATAGTGGTAGAGATACCCTCTTCAAATGTTGGAGGAGCATCCCTGGGATCTTCCTCTTCTTCTTCAATATGTGTTACTTCTTCTGTTTCTACTTTCATAGTAGATGATGAAGCAGAATTTCCATGATCAGAGGAGAAGTTAAAATTTGAACATCTTGGAGAAGAGGCTACCATTTCTGGCCCTATTGATGATGAAGGGTCTTTCTGGGGTAATAGAGAGGAGATAATGGATTGAGAATTGACATTATTTTTTTCCTCTGGTATTGCTATACCTTTTTCTGTCATGGTTGATGAAGTATAGAATTGCTGGATTTCAGTTGATGAAATGAAGACATCTCCATTTAAGCTTTCATCACTGCTTGGCGAATCAAAAATTTCTCCCATGATTTCTGGCTTAGTAGCCGTAATTGACATTATGTAAGTATCCATAAGAGTGTCTGGATTTAGGTCCATCTTGTCAATTTGACTGATAGGAAACACATAACATGTACTCACATGTATGAATGGGTTTATTGGAATCTTTTCCAAACAACTTAGAGCATTAATTTTGGTAACCTTCTTTTCCTTGGATTTTTCCTTTCCCTCCATGTGATAACAGTTTGCCTCAATGTATTGAGATTCACATGTTTTGAATGGGGCTTTGTCACCATACAATGTCCCAATTTGACCATTCAAACAATATTTGAGACATTGATGGTATGACGAAGGTACGGATGAATGTTGATGTAACCAAGGTCTTCCAAGAAAAATGTTGAAAGTTGTGTACTGATGAACAACCATGGAATCTGAATTAGATATAAGGTCTCCAAACTGAATTCTGGGTGTAATTTCGCCTAGAGGTTCTTGTTAATTCTTATCGTATCCTTGCAATATCAAAGTAGAATGAGATAAATCAGATTCGGTGAGGCCCAATCGATGAAGTGTACGAATAAGAATGAGATTGAATCCTGATCCATTATCAATGAAAGCTCGTCATATGTCTATATCATTGAATTTTCCAGATAGATACAAAGGTCTGATATGTCCATGTACAACATCATCTTCATCTTCATCTGTAAAATATATCACTTCATGGCATTCTGCAGGATCATTCTCTATATGGTAGACCTCAGCCGCAGCAATTTCTGTTTCGAATTCTTTAGGACTTGACAAAGCCTCAATAAGCGCCTCTCGAAGATCTTTTGATAGATTCAAGGCATCTAGAATTAATAAATTGGCTAGTACTTGGGCCAAATGTTTCAAGACATCATACTTTTGGTCCAAAGGTCTGTGTTTCAAATCAGGAAAATGTGGTTTCGTAGGTGCCTTGGAAGTTGATGCTTTGGTAGTAGATGCATCCTGTATCAGGGTAGGAGTTGGAAATACTCTTGGCTTTGTTAGATTAGACCGACTAGGTCTATCTATTTGTTGAGAGGAAGAAGGGGTAACCTCTAACCGGTCTTCCAAAATAACTGCATCAGGACTGAATCTACCATGTGGGGAAGAACTTTCTTATTCCTGTTGAGCCTGCTGAAGGGCTTTTCCACGAGTTTTTGCCGCATATACAGTTCCAGTAGGGGTAGGATTGAAATAGTGGATTCTATAATATCCATGTCATCCCTTGTATGCTAGACCTCCGTCTCTTCCTCTAATTCCTCTGTTAGATACAAGGAACTTAGACTCATCATAATCGAAACCTTCATTGGAATAAGGATCTGTTAGATGAATCATGTTAACAGAACCAAAGATCAATTCTTTATCTGATGAAGATTTTGCCCGATTAACCAGTTCAGGTTGTTCCATTTGGTGAGGTGGTGCCTGTGCTTTTGAAGTAGATGGCATAAAATCTACCGGAGTCAAAGACAACTTAGGCTTTGACACGAGCTCGTCCTCTTCTGACTATTCTTATTTCTTCAAATTACACTGCTTCTTTGAGGATTTTCCTTCTGATAAAGGGGGTTTTGTTGTGGAAGAAATAGAAGAAGACACAATTGTTTGATTCAATTGTGTTTATAAAATGGCATGAGTTTGGTTGATCATTTTCCTGACCATCCAATCATCATATTTCTGTGCATTTTTACTTTTAACTTCGTTCCACTCACCCTCTTCCTCTGGATCAGTAGTAGTAACACATGCTACCTGGGCTGAAGAACCTTTCAATTTTACTTTTCCAGAGTCCACCATATTTTGTAGGAGGCCTTTGAAGAAAAAACACTCATGAATGGTATGCCCCAACATCTGATGAAACGGACAATAGTTGGGTAGGTCTTTATCTCCTTTCTTGTTCGGCCTTTTGGGCCTTGGAAACTGAACGAGATTGTTTTTCAGAGCCGAGATGAAGTAACCATGAACTTTTTCATTCCGAAAATAATAAACTTTGTTCTTTAAATCCTCAAATTGTTTCCACCTTTGATATCTTTGATCATCTTGATGAGGAGGCCATTTTTGTTGATGCTCAGGAGGTGGATCCCTTTGATATGATGAAGGTTTTGAAGTGGAAGCAGGTACAGGTGCTTGTTTAAGTGTAACTGTATCAGTCTCTACTTTACCTATTATCCTTCCTAGAACTAATGGAATTACCTGAGTTTTAGCCTTAGTCTTTATAAGAGAGTCTTTTATCTGCTGAGATATTGAAGTAAGGTCTTGAAACCCTCTTGTGTATTTCACAGGGATCAATGGTGTGCATAATTCATCACGCATATTTTCCACACAGATTGGCAGCAACTCTTCTTGAGGGAGTGCTAAACTTAAGGAATATGTTAATCCCTTTCAGCGAGTAGTGAAATCCGAAACTCTTTCATTTTATCTTTTGTTTACAATTGTTAAGATCAAAAACTATAATCTTTGGTAATGTTGAGCTAAATTTAAGAAGGAACCTTTGATTGAGATCTTCCCACCCATTAATTGACTAAGATTGCAAACTTGTATACTAGACAAAAGAACGTCCTTGCAATGACTGCACAAAACACCTGAGCTTAACTGATTATTTTGTTGAGGAGTTCCCATCATAGTATCATAACGAGAAACAAAATGTGTTAAGTGTTGTTCAGGATCTCCCAAATCATTAAAAATTGGGAATGTGGTATTCACAAAATTTGATGGGGGAGGAATTGCATCTACCCATTCAGGGTAAGCTCTCTTTTCTAGTTGAACTTGTGCACGTTTTCCTTCCATATCTTCCAACTGAGTTTTTAATGACTCAATGGTAGTTATTAATTTTTGAGAAACATCTGGTTGATCTTGGACCTGAGAAGGTGTAATAACTAGAGTTTGGACGGTTGTGGCGACCGGTACTGCCACTGATGGTAGTATTGCTGGTTGTTGTCATGTATGACCCATAGGATTGGACCTGTGAGGGTGTACTTATAAAGGGGGATATTATTGATACATCCCAGTAGCTGTAAAAAATTCCATTGATTGATTAACTCCATCATGCTTTGGAGGAAGACTACCATGAAGTAGTTCTGCATTTTACCTCCTTAACTCCTTCATTTATTCTTCTTGTTGTGCGAACCTTTCCTCTAATGAATGTGATTGGCCTTCTCTAGAGGTAGCACTAGTGCAAAAACACTTTTTCGCGTCGGTTTTTTTTTATTTTTAACGTCGGTTATAAACCGACGTCTTTATAGGCGACGTTAAAAATAGCGTTTTCGCGTCGGTTCATAGAAACCGACGCGAAAAATAATTCGCTTATGAGCTTCGGCGTCGGTTTTTTATAAAACCGACGCCGAAGCTACATGTAGACATTATTTTCCGCGTCGGTTCATTAAAAAACCGACGCGGAGAATATATTCGAATAGGTTTTCCGCGTCGGTTTTTAGAAAAACCGACGCGGAAAACCGATTGGAACAGGATTTTCCGCGTCGGTTTTTAGAAAAACCGACGCGGAAAACCGCATTCAACCGGATTTTCCGCGTCGGTTTTTCTAAAAACCGACGCGGAAACCCGCTTTCAACCGCGTTTTCCGCGTCGGTTTTTCTAAAAACCGACGCGGAAAACCCTTTCGGCGTCGGTTTTTAAAAAAACCGACGCCGTAAATAATTTTTTTTTAAAATTATTCGGCGTCGGTTTTTAAAATAACCGACGCCGTAAATTTTTTTTTTTTTTTAAATAAAATACATATATTTTCTCCTCCAAACAAATCGGAACCCTGAAAAAAAATAACGAAGTATACAAAAACAATTAAACAGCTTTAACAGAAGTACTTCAGAAAACTCAAAGTAAAGCAGAATTAAAATACACGTACCTACATGGTGCATTTTCTTAATCTAACCATACTCAGTATCAATCATTGTAAGTTTCCTCCCATAGATAGCACCAATCCTGTCAAAACAGTAATGAAACGAGTGAAAAAATCAATCCAAGTTATTAGTGCAATGAATAAACATTAAATGAAAATGTGTAATTTATTTGAATCATTCATTTTTTCACAAAGTAAATTACCAAAATGAAATGATCAAAATTCCAGGAACACTCAGCCGATGCAACCTCTTCCTCACCTCCCCCACTGAAGATGTTGGGGGTGTCTTTTCACCATAGAATCCCCACCACCCCCAACCTCAGGTTTTTATATTTGCTCTGTATAGACGTGCATTACCTATTCACTATTGTTATTTGTTTAAGTTATGGAATAACAGAGAAATAAATTTGAGTGCAAAAAATAGGTTAGAAAATTGAAATCAAATGCAGATTGAAGATACATAAAGAAACATACCTTAAAAATTGACGCCTTCTATTTTATCTTTGTGCAAACCCACTAAGCGTTGTTTCAGGTATTATGTGATATGCTTCTCGGCAATCATTTTTCGATATTTATTTGCATAAAAAATAAAAAGGCCTAGAAGATATTGTTGTGCATTCAAGGGAGACAATTTTTAGTGTTTGTGAATGTTATTTCGCTATACGAATCTCTATGTTCATGATCCAAGTACCACCCTACAGATTTGTCACTGTACAGACAAATGATTTTAAGAAATAACAATGAAAAGAAATATAATAACTAATTCTGAATTAAAATACACGTACCTGAAATATACGACATGCTTATTGTTGGTTATTGTTGAAGGATTCATTTGATTATTAGTAGATTCAATAAAACAGTTTTTGCAGAGGCACTTGAGAAAACTCAGTAAATCAGAATTAAAATACACGTACCTGAAATATATGACATGCTCATTGTTTGTTATTGTTGAAGCATTCATTTGATTATTAGTAGGTTCAAACACCTAATATATCATAAGAGTTAGTTTTTTAAACCCATATATAATATTATTTATAAATATTAGTATACATACCTCAAATCTTAATCAGACTTAACAAATAGTCCGCAAAAGTAGATTGAATATGAATCATATCAGATTGAGAATATGACTGTGAATCATTGAATACCTACAATAATATTGAATGATATGAAATTAATAAATAGAAGAAAGTGGATGAAAATATATAAAAAAGTTAATACAACTAACCTTATGAAAATCAGTAGTTTCCCCAGTTGTGATTATCTCGTACATAAATCGTAGAATATAATAACCACATTCAACGCTTCCATTTTGACGATGACACTGCAGTTATAAAACATTTAACTAATAATGAAACCCAATATATAACAAAAATATAAAAACTAATTACCTGTACTTCCACATATTTGATTTTCGTTGGTTTCTTTTCATTTGTAAAATGTTTCCATGAACTGCATTGTTTTATATAAGAACTAATAAAACTTGTGTAAACAATTAAAATTAAACATAACAAACTTCTAAAAATAAAAAAACAACTTACCTGTTTAATAAGTTGGAAAACGTTTTACGCACTTTTCCTAATAAAGAGCAAAACCAATATAAGGTGCATTCATTTGGGCAAAATACACCTAACATCCAATGCCCCCTATAATACAAAAAGTTCATAATTAATGACATTATAATGATCATGAGTTCAAAATTATGTTGATATTCTTACTTATCAACAAATGGCAAAAACCAGCACTGAATCTCTGTTTGTGATAATCTCTCGGATATATATTTAACTTTGTCATCATTTTTCACATGTTTGACTTCCGAGGAAATGTACTCTGGATCTATAAAGCTATAAATGCTTGTAGTTTCATTTTGTAAAAGAATCCTGTATAGATACCTAATTTAAAAAGAAAACATAGTTAGTCAATGACATAACAATATTTTAGTAAAGAAATAGCAATTCAGACGTCAATTTACTTACATGGAAAACAACTGCACCACATTCAGCCCGATCTCTTCAAAATTAACTAAATTCATGATATCTTCTTTCAATATTCTCAATTTATAATTTCTTCCACATATATCGGGCGTCATCCGAAACTCATAGATAAAATTCAAGGAAGAAGAGCACTGAGATAATCTTTTCAACCCAGAAGAAATATCAGAAGTATCTACAGCCGACTGTTTTTGAACATTTTGCTGCATTTGTACAGTTTCTTTTGCTTTCAGATATTCCTATATAAGTTAAATGTCAGAAAACATTATAAGTAATTTGGAATCATTTCTAATTACTAGTTAAAAAAACTCATACCTCATGTGAAATATAACGAAGAAGTGCAGTTGGCCAAAGTAAAAAATGGCCCATGCATTCCCCAACACTGGTGATCTCCGCAGTAGGAAATGGTAGTAGAGCAGTAGGATCTATAATAAAAAGTACTGATACTCTAACCTGACCCATCTGCATAGGCTGATGATGTACCGAGTCCCCCAAAAAATACACTTGTCCTAACGCAACAATATGTACATGAGGATCTCCCGCAAACAACTCACAATATAAGGTTTGATCCGATGGAGGAGGTGGAGGCTCAAAGTTAGCAGGTGGGGCAGGGTAGTCAGGGTGAGCAGGCTGAGAAGTCAGAAAAATGAAAAGGGTATATTAGTGTTTAAAATTTTTAACATAGAAAAATTGATTAAAAATTAAATTAAATAATATACCTCAAATGGTTGCGCAGACGGGGCAGGGTAAGCAGATGAGGCAGGGTAGTCCGGGTGAGTTGGCTGAGAATGTTGAAAAATGAAAAAGTTATATCAGTGTTTATAATTTATAAAATAGACAAATTGATGACATAAAATAATATACCTCGGAAGGCTGCCCAGACGGTGTTGGGTAAGCATATGAGGCATGATAGTCTGAGTGAGTAGGCTGAGAATGTTGAAAAATGAAAAAGTTATATCAGTGTTTATAATTTATAGAAAAGAAAAATTGTTAACAGTAAATAATATACCTCGGAAGGATGAGCAGACTGTGACTGTCTTGCCAAGTGTTCTAATAAAGCCTTCTGTACTGCTGCTTGAATTTGATCACCCATAGACCGTTTCATATCCTGCAGCTCTTCTTTTAAGGATTCAATTTCCGGGTCTCTTGGTTGCTTACTCTTACCAAAAACCTTCCGAATACTAACACCCGCCTGATATCCTCTAACACGGCCGGGGTGTTCAGTCTTTCCCAAAGCAGTGGCTAGGATATCCATCCTACCCTCAGGGATAAAAGAGCCCTGTGTCTCTTTCTCCTGAAGTTCATCCTGAAATGAAAAATAAAAAATTTATATTAGTGTTTATAAATTATAAAAAAGGAAAATTGTTAACAAAGAATTAATATTTACTTACAATTCTATCAGCCACTTGATGAGCTTCGTCTGTAAGATATTGTTCATTTTTTTTTCTTCTTGCTCGTTTCCATTTCTCATGGCGAGTGGGAGGAGATGGAGGACCATACTGGACCTCTTCTGAACCACTACTTGATCGAGCTCTTAATGCTTCAAATTTTTCTTCAATAATTTTCTGCTCCAAATACGAGTATCCTCCACGTGATAAAGTATGAGGGTATACGTTTTTCAACTGGATCTCCTGATGAGATCTTCTGGAGGCCTGTTACATAAAAATAAACACATTAGTAATAAGGAAAATATAGCATAAATTTTAAAATATAAAACAATTACAATACCTGAAATTTCTCTTCCTGACGACTGTCAACAAATCGCTTCCATGTTTCTTCATCTATATATGGATACTTAAGACATGGGCTTTCAAACCTTCTCTTTCCAAAAACATAATCTTTCGTCAGTTTGTTTTTAAAATCTCTCCATCGAACCGCCGCTAAAGAGAGATGTCTTTTCCTAATTTCTTTGGTTTCCTCAAAATTGAATGTCATCTGTAATTGAAAAAATAAAATATGTCATTTAAACTATATAATATTAAAAAAATGAGATAAAATAAATAAATAAAGATATTTTACCGTCACGGCCTCCCAAAGTTGTTGCTTCGCCGTCCTGTCCACTGACTTCCAATCAGGATATAAAATACTAATCCTGCAACGGCTCTGCATCGCTATATAACTGACAAACTGAACTGCATTTGGGCCAACTGCATTATTATTATCATCAAAACGGATGTGTAATTTGTTATCATCACGAGCGAGTGATAGTTTTGGTAAACGTGTAATACCACGTTTACCAACTAGAGAACTTGATTTTTCAGTAGTAACTGGAGAAGTCTCCTCCGCCGAGGACGCATCAGTAGTCCTGCAATTTTTTTTAATAAATTAACAGTTTTATTTCATTAAATATGTATATTACTGAATATTTAATAATATGTCAAAATAGATATACCTCGGTAACTGCTCATCTCTATCTGTATTTGACATTGCTACTAGAAAGTGTAATGAAATTTTGGGTACCTGCATATCATTAGAAAACTGAATAATTAGAAACAAGGAAATGAAAAATAAATATGTAAAAATAGAGGCATGCATTTGTAAGTTTTAAAAATAGACACAAAATATAAATATTTACCAGAAAAATTAGGAGACTAATTTAGTGTTTTCCCACGTCCCTTCATCATGATCGGTACGTACTGCATGCACTATGTCTGTCTTATATTCATTGTAATCATCTGAAAATTGCATAATAGATGAATAACGCTCATGTAAATCACTAGCATCATCAGAATCATCATCATCACCCAAATGATATCTTTTCCCTTGCAAAACAACTGACCACTGATCATTCGACGGATCAATGACATAAAATACTTGTTTTGCATGTGTCGCCAAGATAAATGGTTCCTCATTGTGATTAAATCTTTTCAAATCAACCAGTTTAAACCCATATTCATCATGTTTCACGCCACTATTACTATCAACCCAATTGCACTTAAAAATAGTGACTCGAAATTTAATATAATCAATTTCCCATATGTCTTCAATAACTCCAAAATATGATGTTGATGCAGAAATTGGGTTTTTATCTTTGGCACTCGAAAAATGCACTGCTTCAGCGAATACCATCACACCACTATTCTGAACGGTACTCTTGTCATCCAGGTTTTTTGTGTAAAATGTGTAGCCATTGATATCAAAACCAGACCAAGTGATCACATTAAAAGATGGTCCCCCTGATAACCACTTCAATGTTTCTGATACAGATATATCTGAGGTGACTTTCTCTTTAAACCATGAAACAAATGTCTTCTTATGCTCAATCATCAACCACTTTTCATTTCTTTTCTGATATCGTAACTTTAATTCAGCAATATGTGAGGATATATATGGTTGAACCTCATCTGTGTTGTTCAAAATGTATAAATGTGCTTGCATCACTTCATCACGTGGAATGAACTTTACCTTTAAGCCTCGAACCCCTCTACCTTCTCTGTCAACTGTCATATGTCGAGATAGAGGGAGACCAATATGCTCCACTTCATTCAAATAATCAGTACAGAACTCAATCACCTCTTCTGATACATATTTTTGAACAATAGAGGCCTCTGGTCGATAAGGATTTTTAACATATCCTTTCAAAATTTTCATATATCTTTCAAAAGGATACATCCATCTTAAATAAACAGGCCCACACATTCTTATCTCACGCACCAAATGAACCAATAGATGAACCATTATATCAAAAAATGTGGGTGGGAAATACATTTCTAGTTGACAAAGAATAAGAGTTGCTTCATTCTCCAACAAATCTAACAAATTTTGATCAACGACTTTGCTACAAATGGATTTAAAGAAATTACATAACCTGATGATTGTCTTCCTGACAGCTTTCGGTAATATACCACGCACTGCTACTGGTAGAATTTGTTGCATTAACACATGACAATCATGTGATTTCATACCTATTAATTTACAATCCTTCAATGACACAAAATTACTCACATTTGAAGAAAAACCACTGGGTACTTTAATACCATGAAGACACTGACAAAAATTCATCTTTTCAATCTTGCTTAATGTGTGACAAGCCGGAGGTAAATATGTTCTTTTTCCTTTCACAGCGGGAGCTAACTCCAAACGTATTCGCATTAACATCAAGTCCAATCTAGCATGTAATCCATCTTTTGTCTTTCCTTTTATGTCTAACAAAGTTCCAATCAAACTATCACATATGTTTTTCTCAACATGCATAACATCAATGTTATGTTTTATCTCTAAAAATCTCCAATAAGGTAGTTTGAAAAAAATAGACTGCTTCTTCCAGATATGTTTTTGTAAACCAGAACTTTTTCTCTTTCCGAATGTTGAATCAATATCTTTCACTCTGTCATAATATTCTTCAGCTGACAATGGTTGAGGGGGGAGGTTGTATTCTTGTAAACCGTTAAATGCTTTTCTCAATCTACGATAAGGATGATCAATTCGCAAAAATCTTCGATGTCCCATGTACACTGTCTTTCTTCCATTCTGCAATTGATAATATGAAGTTTGTTCTTCACAAATTGGACATGCTTTATGTCCCTTAACACTATATCCAGATAAGTTTCCATACGCAGGAAAGTCGTTTATAGTGAACATTATCATAGCACGCAAAAGAAAATACTCTTTCTTGTATGCATCGAAAACTGTAACACCTTTCTCCCATAGCAGTTTTAAATCCTCAATCAATGGTGTAAGATACACATCAATATCATTTCCTGGTTGTTTTGGTCCAGAAATCATCAAGCTCATCATAACATATTTTTTCTTCATACATAGATGTGGGGACAAGTTGTAAAGTACCAGCAAAACAGGCCATGAACTATGTTGGCTACTGAGGCTCCGATATGGATTCATTCCATCAGTACACAATCCCATTCTGAGATTTCTAACTTCACTTCCAAAATCATGAAATTTTTTATCAAAACTCTTCCACTGTGGTGAATCGGCCGGGTGACGTAAGTTACCATCAGAAATGCGCTCATCTGAATGCCATCTTAACCTTTTTGCATCATTTGAATTTGCAAATAGACGCTTCAAACGAGGAATAATTGGAAGGTACCAAAATGCTTTAGATGGAGTTTTGATTTTGGTACCTAAAAATAAACCAGAATTGAATTATCAGAATTGTTTGAAAAAAATATTGGATGATATCATTGGAAAGTAAAAAAATTGATTTTTCATAACGTTACATGACATCACCTGAAAATGAATCTGAGTTGACTTTCTCATCCATCTTATAGCGCGATGTTCCACATGTAGGACAACTTGATAAATGTTCATTTTCTTTCCTATATAGTACACAATCATTGGGGCAAGCATGTATCTTTTTATACCCCAATCCCATTGGGCATAATATTTTCTTCGCCTCATAATTGGAATCTGGAAGCCCATTGCCTTCTGGAAGAAGCTCTTTTAAAAGCTCAAGTAAACTGGAGAAACTTTTATCACTCCACCCATTTTTTGCTTTTAAGTTAACTAATCTCAAAACTGCTGATAACACTGTATATTTACTGCAACCTGGGAATAATGGTTTCTCAGAATCTCCATACAATCGTTCAACAGTTGGTGTTTTTTCGATGGTTTCAACACCTAAATCATGAATTAATTCTTCAATACGATCCTCTGCCTCATTATGAATATCGTCATCAACATTGGATGTTGAATTTTCAGTTCTTTCACCATGCAAGATCCAACGTGTATAATTAAGGCTAAAACCATAACAAATGAGATGATCTTTGATTTCTCTGAAGTTTAACTTTCTCATATTTACACACTTCACACATGGACAGAAAATCAAATCAATATTTTGATTATGCCGTTTAGCAAATTCCAAAAAATTGTCAACTCCTCTTTCATATTCACTAGTAGTTCTTCGTAGATAAATCCAATTATGATCCATTAATACCTGATATCACAATATAATTGATGAATATATTAAAACATAAAAACATTTAAATATCTATCAGATAAATTGTAAACAAAAACATATTCCATAAAAACTATTGATAATCAGATAAAAGACATCAAATATGAAACACGTTTACAAATATAGTAAACAGTTAATTTTAATATTATATACATGTGTGTTATATTGAAATACAAGGACAAAATGGTTAAATCAAAGGTTTCATTTTTTGAAAATAAAGTTCCATGATATAAATATTATATGAATGACATACAAGATAATATGATTTCTCACTATGACTACTATTGATCACACTATATTTATTTTTTTATTCATTTGATGTAACATGAATGAATCATGGAAAACTTAATGTGAAAAATAGTGCAATAACTATCCTTATTTAAAACAATGTGTATTAAAACACACATGTGGAACTCGATTAACAAAACTACTTGTGGGATTTGAAGAGTCATTAAAACTATTCAAAAGGGCTCCATATGGTTGGCCTAACTATGGGGGATAGACCTATAGCTACAAATCTTCATCCACCATCACCCCAATATTAAGTGAACCCCCAAATAGATTACACATCATTGGTAATTCAATCATCATTTTTATATCAAACACATAAAACCAATCAAAATCAATATCAAAATCCAACAATAAATCCTAGAATTACATAAACACTCAAGGATTCAAATGGAAAAGATATTATGACACTTTTCCCAATGTGTAGCACTAGATTTTTTATAACCTATATCCATAATAACATTATAATGCCAAATAACAAAGGGAACTTGGAAACCCAAACCCTCTGAAAAATCTTGGTTTTGATACCATTTTCATGAACCAACCCAAGATATCTATCCATTAAACACCTAAACTAGACCATGACATACTTGAGGGGAGTACCTAATCCTCATAGACTAACAATAAGCATTATAGGCATCTAAAACAATCACTAGGTATGATTTCACCCATTAATCATAGTGTAATTAACATCATATTTCTATCAGAAATCTGAAATGACCTATCCATAGGTTATACATCAACACAAAATTTGAATCAGTAGAAATAATATAAAGAATAACTATAAATAGATATAAACTAATTCCCTCAATACACTTCATCTCCTAAATCACCTAGTCCTCACAAAAGTAATTCAATACACTTTTAACCATAATTTTAAGTAGTAAAAACATCATTTAAATGGAAAAAATTTACACATATTCTATTTAAATAAATCCGTAAAAAACCTATAATAGGCACACTTGGGATAATTTGATAAGTAAAACAATAACTGAGCTCAAGTCCCCACTAATCACTAACCCAAACTGAAACAGAACGCATCCTAAGAGGGAAAAAGAACTGGATAAGATCCTAAAACTGAAATGTAGATAAACATGAGTATACAAATACTAATTAGGCCACTACTCACCTTACAAAATTTCTAACTTTTAATTAAAGCCCCTTTTAATCTAGTTTGAAATAAAATAAAATAAAATCTTACATAATTATTTAAAATCCAACATAATATAAAATCTTACATAATTATTCAACCCGAATTGAGATGTTAAATCCAAACTGCGACCGGTATAATTACTTCCAAAAACAAACAATATCAAATCTACACCAACAATGATAATACAAACAAAAAATAATGATAAATTACAACTAAAATCTAACCAATAATCCAAATCACGCAAAATAGGGTTATTGATAAAGAAATAAACAATGGGATATGAAACAAGAGATAAATAGGAAGAACACATACCCAAAATCGTGCAGACGACAAAAAACCTTCAACAATGGCCGTTCAAGATCGCAAATCAAGTTCGAAGGTCGTCGGGAGTCCGAAGCGCCGCAGCGGAACTCGATTTCGACGGACGAACAAAATGAGGGTTTCTGTCCGTGAATATTTTTAAAAGACTTTTCGCGTCGGTTTTCATTAAAACCGACGCGAAATATATTTTTTTTATGAGTTTCGGCGTCGGTTTTCATGAAAACCGACGCGGAAAATATAGTCGAAGAGGTTTTCCGCGTCGGTTTTTCTACAAACCGACGCGGAAAACCGATTAAAACAGGATTTTCCGCGTCGGTTTTTAGAAAAACCGACGCGGAAAACCTCTTCGACTATATTTTCCGCGTCGGTTTTCATGAAAACCGACGCGGAAAATCCGGTCGAAGAGGTTTTCCGCGTCGGTTTTTAGAAAAACCGACGCGAAAAAAAAAACATAATTATTTTTGGCGTCGGTTTTGTGTAAAACCGACGCCAAAAATTCCCCGCATATACTATTCGCGTCGGTTTTTAAAAAACCGACGTTATTACGACGACGTTAAAGCCCGTATTTCCACTAGTGTAGGGTGGGATGTAATCTGACTTTTACCCTTTCCCTTGGCATGTGCCTTTCTAGAGTATGGAAGGGAATTCCCCGAAGGAATGTATGGCCTCTGGGAAACCCTCTAGCTTCTAGTATGCACACCTCCTTCATTTGTTTTCGTATATATAGCCTCTTAAATAGGAACTTCTTCATATGATCCCTCTAAGTGAGCCTCATGTTCTGGGGGATTAGTGACAACAACATTGATGACATATATCGATGCATAACCCATTGCATCCCTTCTGTCGGCATTTCTGCGATATTGTCTTCTTCCATTTCATTTATGAGACATTGCCTATTGTTTGGTTGATCCCTCAGGAACTTCTTGATGAAACGTAATTTGAAGGGAATTTCCTGATAATTAGGCTCTGCGTTCCTCTTGTGGCTTCTTCCCTAATCAAGATAAGACTAACTTTTGCGGAGGAAGAGATTGAGAATTTGAAAAGGTCCACAGTCCGGTGAATCGGGGTTGTTCCTGTTTTTCTTACTCAACTCCTCGAATCCTATCTGTTGATCCTGAGGGTCGGATTAAAAGATTCCACAGCCTGACAAGCTGAGGTGGCTCTTGAGATGCTACATCTGAAACTTTCTTAAAATCCCTCTTGATTTTGCAGATTTTAGTCTAGAAATTAGCCGGATGCATCATCCTACATCCACTCAAATCACCTGACTCAGATGACCGTTGGATTATTTCTGACACCTCTGTCACCTGATGATGCTCATGCTCTAAACGAGAAGCCTGTTTGATATTCTCATTTTCTTGATGCAAGAGTAATTCGACAAATTGTTCTTTATATGCCTGACTTTGGGAAGAACTAGTTGAGGCATGTTCTTGAGAAAGCCTTTGATTACACACAAAACTAGTTAGATGTGGCTAGCCATGGGTAATAACATTGCATGAGACCACTTTTGGAGGGCTTTGTTGATTGGAGAGCATAGTGAAATGCAATTCTCCATGAACACTCCATCCCCTGATATGAATACCTGATGGGGTATTGGTAATTAACTGGCGTAACTTTTTTAATGTGCTAAGGCATGTGTGCTGAAGGGCTCTGTACTAATTTTTAACCTTTGGATACCGGGAAACTGAGAGATATTCAAAGTCAATTTGGTGTTGCAACCCTTATATCACCTTAACATGATTTTGATATTCATCATAAGGTAATATTTTCTCTTTTAAGTGACAAAGAGTTTTCCACATGTTGAGAGGAATATCGTGAATACAGTCTTCTGTCAATGTTTTGGGAATATCATACTGAGAGTCAGCCAAAGGCCAAAACATGACTAGTATTTCACCTTTCACCCATTGTTTTCTCATATTCAACACTTCCTCTTTGTCATTTGATGAAAATTCTTCTACATGATCGGACCAAAGTTGGTGCTTCTTTGTTGCTTCATTAGATTCAACAAGATTCGTAGAGAATTCATTTGTCAAATTAGAAAATGAATGACTCAGGGGTTGTTCGGATAATGACCTACACCCTAGGCTATTTTCTGATTGAGAAAGTATTTCACCTATTAACGGTAAGGCATCAGACATGACTAGCTTCACATTTGAAAGTGCCTCAAGATAAGATGGATTTATCATTACTGCATTGTCCATTGAATAATTTTCCAGGCAATGTGAATTACTACTGCAGAGAGTACTTTTGTAGCTAAATTCATTATCATGGGGAGGACCACCATGGTGGGTTATAGCACAAGATGAAACCTTTTTCTCCTCGGTCTTCTGGCCATGCAGAGGGTTATCATGGCTCTCATCTGAAGATGATACTTCGAGATTGACCGAATTTTCATGAAGAAAGACTTCATGAGAATGTGTCTGATGAAAACCTTTGGAATTATTGTTGTTACTTCCAGAATTTGTAAATGAGAGAGTAGAATCTTGAGTTGCAACAGACAATTGTCTGAGGGCTTCAAGAACTCCAACATTGAGCAAGGCTTTGTTGTAGATTAGCTCTTTATTTTTCAACTGTGCTGGATGGGTCTTTTTCTTGGACGCCTTATTAATAACTTTGGAAAACACTTGTTGACAAAAGTGGTTATTATGAGCAGGTGTATGTGCATGCTCAGGAGAAATGGTCAGATTAGGCTGATTATCTCCACTTAAATCATGTGTATGTGCCTGACTTGAGTGTCTGTATGACATGGGGGGAGTATACCCTAGGACCCTCCTAGACTAGAACAGAGGTGCGTATCTACTCTGGTGTGAAATGTTGATGAGTCACTCCACTGATAGGGATAGATTTATTTTTCTTTCCCTATGATGTTGCTGAAGTTGTTATAATATTCTGACAGGTATCTAGAATATGGGCAAGGATTTTCTTCTGCTCTTTCACCATTGTCAGAATGTGCTTGGTGACTTCAGTTGCCGGAACAGGAATATATGTCCATCCCATGCTTGGAGTAGGTGTGTGTTCTTGCTCCTATCCTCTTTTTCTTGTCAGTGAATTCTGACAGTACTCATGGGTGGGGGAAGAAAGTTGTGTCTACCTCCTGCTTGTCATTAGATCTTTCCAATTGACATCTCTGGGTGCTACCAAATGAAACTGTTGGTTAGCTTGATGAATTGAAGGTGTACGTGCCTATTGATTATTCTCCACTAAATATGATTGATGGACTTCCTTCAATAATGGAAGACGAGACTAATAACATAATTGATGAGTGTAAGCAGGTGTATATGCATGTATACGGGTGGTCCCCACATTTGGCTGGTGAGATTCTTTGGATGTAGTCAGACAAGTCTGCTGACTAGCTGATGATTTATAAATAGGTGTATGTGCCTGCCTATAGAACTCCATCGGAATTTCCTGGCGGGATTGATGTGTTGCTGCCAGACAAGTCTGTTGGGTAGTGAAATCAGGACCAATGGTTGTATATGCTCGCTCGTTGTTTTCCATCAAGTTAGATTGATGGACTTCTTCGGAGGGGAAGAAATAAGAACTTGCTCCCTATTAGCTGAATTTCTCCTCTGACAGTTCGTCTTGCGTTCTTGGGTCTAAGGGACCTGATCCAAACACCTATAGATGATACCCTCATCATGTTTAGGGTGCACTACCGCACGAGTCTGGCGGCGATTGTTGGTGGGAGTCCTTAGGAAGGGCTCCAGTCTTCTTGAACTGAGGCCTTGAGTGACCTCTTCATTCACCTCCCTATAATATAGGAGGGACTGGTAGTTTCATTTAGGGGATAATGACCCAAAACGGTTGGATACGGTGGTTGGAACCACCTGCTTCTTGACCACTGGTCGTCGCTGTCTGGACAACCAGGGTGAGTTGTTAACTGGGAGGGCTTGTCGAGCGGCCTCCAAAGTTGGGATGGTGCCATGTTGATGGTATTCCCTCACCAATGCATTTGAGACCCAGCGTTGAAGACGCTGAGTAGGTAATGTTGTCCTCAGAGCGGATGTGGATCCAGGAGGAGTAGCGTCCAAGGCATTCACAGGTGTGAACTTTAAAGAAGGAGTTCTATGTTATAGAGAGATCTTGGAAAAGAGTGCATGTTTGATATAACAGACATAATCAAGATAGTTTTGGTCAGACTACATCTTTTGGATGAGCACATATGTTATTGATTGCTTTGTCGGACCTCATATTGAGTTTAATAGGGGCCTAACAAGTAAGTAAAACATCATTTAACTTGGTTAAGGATTCACGTCGGGTTCACCATTTTTTACTTCTTCTGGAAATGGGAATGACCTTGTTTGTTTAAGGTTTAAACTTCCCAATCGATTTCTAACAGGTTTATTTTTAGAACTGGAAACACCCAATGATTCTATATCCATTTGGACCTACTTTCCAAAGGTAGGTGCTCATTAGTTATAGACCAATGAGGCTTAAGAATTTTCATTGGTCGAGAGGATGGGAGGTTAGGCTCATCACACCTTTTTGGGGGGAATTATTTCCTACTTCGGGACCCTCTTATAGATTTAAGTTATGTTCACAAATCCTTATTAATTCACCAATCATGAAAATGAGTTTTCCTTTAGATTTGGAAATCGATGATTGATATGTATGGGATTTATAGAATATTTTATATGTATTTGAGGTTCTTCATCGATGGAGAATCATCTGTATGTATTAGAGATCCTTAGTCAATGATATCCTTCAATACATTATATAGAAATCTCTTGGTCATTATATGATGACCATACTGGTTTTTAAGCCACTCAGTGGGGCACTTGAAGTTTATTGTCATTCAGAAAGACAGTTATTATTTTAGAGTTGAGATTGTACCTGCAGATGGGATACCTATGTATATTTGTTAAGAAGGAATAAGAACCCACATAGTTTGATAAGAAGGATATAGTTTAACATCATATGGGACAGAAAATAATTAATGGAATATGGTCTTGAACCTTATAAAGGCTTCCTACATACTCTACTTTTAAGGAAGAGATAAAAGTCCACATAGTTCGGGCAAAGAAATATGTGGTTTATGCATAGTTAATGGCCCAAAAAAGAGATGTTGTGATTATTTTTACACTCTAAGATCACATGATTCATGCTCGGTGAGAGAAACAAGAGGTATCAATAAATTTGACGATGGTGCCACGAAAGATGCAGTTATGAGAAATGATGTGGGGCATATGTTTGTATGACGACCCAAGTAAATGAAGACCAGGACTTAGGAAAGAAGCCCAAGAGAAAGGTCCATAAAGGTACTTTTACTTTATGGAGATTTGTAATTTTAACCCGGGACTTACTCCTGAAAATGAATCCCAAATTAAGAGGGACTTATGATTGGGTTTTATTCCTGAGAAGGAAGCCCAAATCAAATGAAATTAAGATTGGGTCTTACTCCTAAGGAGAATTCCCAATTTTTAAGGAAACTATGACTTGGGCTTACTCCTGAGAAGGAGGCCCAAGTTAAGGGGACTTCTAACTCGGGGCTTACTCTTGAGAAGGAGGCCCAAATAAAAAGAGCTTCTCATCTCAAAGGATGAGGTTATATAAAAACCCCTTACCATGGTGACATAAATCTTGTAAGTCACGAGGTTTTCGGAGAGGTTCTCACAGAATTCCTTTCAGATAAGGAATCCAACAAAGGAACAATGCCATAAATAGCTTTGAAGAGGGTTTTGAAGGGTATGTCTTGAATAGGACAGGTGTATTTGAAGAAAGGAGGTGACTAGGAAGGAGGCACGCAAGTATCATTTTGGCGCGCAAGTCTTTGTCGTGCAAGTAGACTTGCACGACATGAGTCACCTTGTGTGATGAATAATCTATAGGGTAATACTTGGGCGACTTTGAACTCAAGCCCTTAGTATCATCCCTAGAGGCTTCCAGAAGGGTGGCACGCAAGTTCCCTTGAGAGGGAAAGGAGGCGTGAAAGTGTCTTTATTTCCTTTAAGGTCTGGACACTTAGGCACGCAAGTATTGATGAGTTCTAACACTTAAGCCTTATTCTTTTTCTTTAGAGCGTCCCTTCTAGGTAAAGAATTACCTTAGAAGTGTTCAGAAGAAATCAACCAAAGACTTGGGTGACCATAGCTTGAATATAAGTTTTGGAAAATTTGTTCTTGAAATGGGGGGCCCATAGGGGCTATTTATAGGCCACTGGGCACCTTGGGTGAGAAAAAGAATAGGGCGTGCAAGTGACTTGCGCGACACGCATGAAACTTGCGTGACTCCCTCCAAATGGGTTCTCGGTCCATGCCTTTGTCAATTTTTTATGTTCTTCAAAGGGTGACCCACATTGTGCTTAAGGTATTCCCATTTTCCATTTGTTGGACTCTTTGATGGAATGGAGGGTCAATAACTATTCATAGACATTCCCTACTTAAAACCGTTCTTTATAACCTATGTAAAGGAAACACAAGTAAGGGTGAGCTCAAACGCTCAGTAAGGGTAAACATTGGTGATATCAATCAATGATCATATGAAAGAATAAGGTAATAATAAGGTCATGATATCCTCAATGTAACTTACAAAGTTCATACCCAACCTATCATGGACCGTAATTATGAATCATGGTATAAAAAATATAATTTTAATATATATTAATAATAAGAGTGAGAAATAATCATAAATAAATTATGAAGCATAAGTTCATGATATATAAGTGTGACACCATCATAGGTACAGAAACCATTTCATATATCAAGGTTAACCACCGAGACTATCAAATCATAATGGATTAGGCATCAACACCCATTTCCCAAATTTTATTAAGCACATAACTTTTTTTCCCATAATGGATCAATCATGCCGAATTGTTTCCCATAGAGGATCAATCATATAAAATTATATCCCATAATTATCTCATGAGATATAAAATTTTACCTAATTCATTAGAGGGATATATAATTTCAGGGACATAGTTCAGATAATTAAAATCATACATATGTGACCCATAAAATCAATAAATATTCATCATATCATTATATCATATCCCATAAAAATAAAATAGGTTTCATAATAATTTCATCAATCCATCATGGAATAAAACATAGAAAATAAATGGGTTTTATAAAAATATCATCATCATAATCATAAAAATTATATTGAAATAATAAATATAGTACCATTGGATCATTTCCCTATTAAAACGTAAGCAATAACAAAGTTTGTTGTTATTGATTAATAAGAATACTATAAAAATATCATTAAAAACATTCATGAGAAAAATAACTTTTCCACTTTTAAAAAAAGATTTTTAAAATTTAAAATTTTTCTAAATATTAAATAAACCATTTTATTTTAAAATAACATTGAAACTTTTAGAGTAAGATTCAAATCATTGAGTGGTCATGATGGTGGGAAATATTGTTTATATCATACACGTTAAAACAAATATTCCTTTCACATTTTCAGTAAAAAGTCAAAATTATCATGTTCATAAAAAGATAAGAATATCCATTTAAAACCATTTTTAAAAAATTAAAAAAAAAGGTCAAAAAAAATTAAATATTATTGGATAATTTTAAAAACATTATTTAAAACATTTTTATAAAACATGGATGAGTAAGAGAAAGAATGTTCGACCTAAGAGAGAAACAAAGTTAGTTTTTCCTTAAAAACATTATTTTGGGTTCATGATTACATAAATAGTGGGAAAATGAAAGGAAAAATTTTAATTTATATAAAAAAAAGATAAAAAAATTCATGATTTTCTTCAGAGATATATCATAATATCTCTTTCTTAAAAGCGTGATCATAAACAATCTTGATAAATAATGAGATTTTATCAGGAAACCCTTACCACGTTGTTAACTTTTGAATCGTAATCCCCATGAAATAGATAATCATATATAGATATTTATATCCCATAATTTTCATTGAAATAATCATAAAAAAAATTCATGGGTATTATATACAACACACACAAAAAATATCTGGTTAATATGGAATGTGTCCAACAGAAATAAAAGTGATATGAAAATCCATTACCTCAAGTCTTGACTTCCTTAAAAACATTCAAACCTATTGTATAAAAAATATAGGTTCCTTATACATCCACTCTAGAGACATGATAATATATATCAAACCATACATGATTTTCTTATAACATTTTATCAACCACTGATTAACAGTTCTTTGTTAAAATCATTTTTTCATGCAATAAATGGGTTATTTTTCATTTATTTTTTTGGTTTGGTAGTTTTGTTCATTGTACATTGATTATTGTACCATTATATCCAAAATTTTAATCATTATTTAAATATAATATATATTCTTTATTTAAATATTTATATTCATCCATAAAATTAGATATAGATAAATGGATTACATAGTTCATGGAAATTATAAGTTATACATATGCAAGAACACATTTTTCATTTTTTTCAATAGATGAAATGAAATAAATGTAAATTTTAATTAAAATTTATAGAATAATTTTTATATAATATATATAATATATATTCATTATATATATCCTTACTCATGTCAAAATAAAATTAAAATGTATCATATCGCTTCGTGTAGGCGGTAGTCCACACGTATTCATGAATGGTGTTATTTTTTTCAACAAATTGGACGGTAAAAAGGTAGATGTTATATTATAATTTAAAGAGTATAATTTTATCATAAATATAATATAAATAATTTAAATTCATCATTATATTAAATATTGATATGAAGTGATAGATAATTAATTGCATCGGTTTGTGAGGCGGTAGTCTACTATTTACATAATCAACGGTTTTGTTTCACATTTGATGTAAGATTAGATGGATATAGGAAATGAAATTAACATAATAACATATTAGTATATATAAGATACTAGTGATATTATTTCATCATGGATGAAGAATATTTTAAGGATGTAGAATATAAAATAAAATGAAAATTCATGGTTAATAACTATATATCTTCTTCAGAGAACTTCCTTAGGTTTATAATTAAGCCTTAGTAGGATGATTTTATGATCAAACCATAGAATCTAATTCATGGGTAAGGATATGATAAATATCACTTGGTATGTAATGGATGAACCCAAACTCTCTTAATGTGTGGATAGGAGAGGAGAGTTGGTGTCCTTTTATAAGTGTGGGAGGGAACCCACATGGAAATTTCCTAAAAAAATCCAAAAATGATAAATTCATTCTTAATAAAAATAGTTCCACATGGCCATTTATTAAAATTTAGATGGTATAAGGTAGAAATATGGCCATAAAATAGGATTTTGAGATTTTTAATTGGAAAAAAATACCATTATCTTTTTGTTTAACCCCTAGAAACCCTGTTTTAACATTAACGACGGTAATTAATTTTTACTATTTATATTATTCATTATGATAAAAAATTAAGATGACCTTATTATATAATATTAATTAATATTATTATTAATTGTGAATCCATTTTAAAAAATTCAATTCATAGAAGTGGAATAATACAATTTAAAATTAAACCTACAAATGTGATGAAAAAATGGGTTTCCAAAGAAAACATTTTCATAAGAATAAGAAGTTTTTATATAAAAGATCATAATAAAATTGATTCAAATGAAATAAATTGGATTAATAATAATATAATTTAACTAATTTAACTTATATAACATTTCAAAAATGAATGTAAATTTTCAAATGATTTAAATGAAAATGTAATTTTTTATAAAAATCATCATTGTTCACTATTCATAGAAAAAAATTTATTTTCAGAAAAATCTAAAAAATTAACTCTAAGATAATTTTTCCATTTTTATTTCAAAAGGTAAATTAATTTTTTCATTTTTTTCTAAAATTATAAAAAATTAATTAATTTTAAAATAAGTGCGCCAAAAGGGAAGAAACTGTTTTTCAAAGAAATATATTATTCTAGCATAAAAATAAAAATATCATTATCCCATTATTGGAAAAAAATATTAGATGAATGATAAAATAATTTATTGACTGTAAAATATTTAAATTTTAATTTAAATCATTAAAAATTAGTGAATAATTTAATTTATTAATATAAAAACACTTTTTCAGGATAAAATAGTTTTTCAGAAAAATATTTATTTTTCATTAAAATTATTTCTATTTTCATTTATAATAAATTTATAACTAGTGAATTTATTTTATACATGTTTAAATGATATAATTTTTATAATTTAGTTAGTCCTATTCATACCCATCAATTTATGGCTTGATTTTAATGGTATACTATATTACAGTTTGTTAAAACTCGGTGTTGTGTGCAACGCAATCTATCGAATAAATTAAAATTATTTGATAAAAATCATAAAAAATCAATGTGTTAAATCCATATATTGAGATTTTATTATGTTAATTTCATTATTTACATCCATATCCTCTTCCATTAAATGGGAAACGAAATTGTTTCTCATGTGTACGACGCATTACTTCCTCACAATGTGATGTAATTAGGTTTCGATCCCACTTATCACAACTGGTTATAATGATGGATTTAATAAATATATATACTCTATAGGAAGGTAAATTATTATTTACCTTTCTTTCATTCCATCCATTTAAAATGGAAACATCGTTCATAAGTACATATGACCTACCATCTCCATGAACAATGTAATTCATTTTTTATGCCCACATTTTATGGATGACTCTATATATATAAATGATATTAATATCATGGTTAACATTCTGGAGATGATAGAACCATGATCAATGTGTAAATACTGAGACTGGAGAACCAAAATAGACATGAAATATGAAACAATTATAACCTGAAATAATTATTTTAATAAATAATTGTTAATAAATGGGTGGTAGGTGTTATAAGAAAGTGTCTCCTTATGATCCCTGAGGAAGAAGAACCACCACTACCTCACTAATCCACACATAATCATCACAACCAATGAAACTCGGTACTTCTTTTGATCACAGATAAAACTAAAATTTATCTCAACCTCCTCAAACTATAATTCTATGACTGAATTTGAAATGGATCCCACATAATTCTATAGACTCCGGAGCTAAAAATCTCAGAGTTTCCTCCTCCAAGTATCTTTTTCTTCAAATTCCACTCTGTGGTAATATTCTGAAACATCCTACTAAACATATTCAGGACAAAATTGACAAGGATGAAAACCTAAATCTATACCTACAAAATAACAAATTGTTTGAGATCCTTAACTGAGAATATAGAATACTTAACAATAGTTAATTTATTAATTATTTTTTATCTTGTTAAGGTTTTCATTTATCTAAAATTATACCCATTTAAAACACAGGTGAAAAGAATAATGATGTGTGATATTTTCCTAAGTCTCTACCCTAAAACCAATATCACTTAATTTAGTGGACTCAGTAAACTAAAAGGTTTGGGCATCCGATCACAAGGGGACCTAAATACCTATTTTTTTAGACGGCGTCCCATGTTTACATCACTCTCTAAACTTATCTGCCACAGTTTCCCTACCAACCCATGAAATATCACATGTGCCTAACTCCAAACAACATCATATCCCTCATTCTGAACCTCTGATACAACTTTTTGATGATCCCCTCCCCCCAAAGAGTTCCCTCCTGGTCCAATAACTAGATAAGTGAGATAGTGACTTCCTGAGTCCCGCCTCCAGTAGGCCCCAGGTTGGTGAATAGCACTGAGAGTATAATAATCATATATATGGGATTCATTACCCTCTAAAATAACATTCATAAGATAGATATAAGATAGATACACCAATCAAAACATTCTCATAAATATATAGAATGAAATCCCAAGTGAAAACATTAAATGACATAAAATAATAAACAACTAAAAGGAAAAATATAAGTAACAAAAGTTAAATATGGAAACAACTATGAAGCCAAAATAGCTCATGAAAAACCACAATCAAGTAATATCTAACCCGATCTCCAACTAGATCCTACAGACCTAAAAATAGTTTATATATATGTAGGGTGATCATAACAGTATACTCACTAGGATCCTCCCCATATCCTCTTATGTAAAATATAAAGGAAGTATGTTAAATCATAGTGAACAATATTGAAACTAACTCATCACCTAATCAGGTATAATAAATTCACAACCTCACTATGGATAACTCTCACTAAGTACCACATACAATTGATCATATAATATAATAATGAAATGTCAAGGGTAACCTACTCTCTCTTCCCCACTAGTTTTCTGCTCTTCCCCAACATCACATGTCCTGATCCATATCTCTCGAAAATAATCCATCTTGCAAACACTTGGTCCTAAGATCGACCTATATAGGAAACATGTGTGTGAAATAACCATAATCCATCATGGCCCATATCCCACTAAATACATATATGGGGAAAATAACCATCATGTATACCAATATAAGTAACTACCAAGAGAAGATAATAGGTCCAGAGGGGGTAGTCATTCATCTATCCTCCCACTAAGATGTTGGGGAAAACACCCTCTCAGAGTCCATTGGGTGTCAGTCACCCTAACCGACATGGGTGGGGGCATCATATGAAATCACAAAATTTATAGGATATAATATATCTCACAAACACACTATGGGAATAGCCTAGTCCTAATCTCAACCATATCTATTGTCACTCGGACACCTAGATACCACTACTAGAGACAATATATCCTATAAGAACACAATAATTTGAAAAGATGTGTTAATTAATTATTTCCTTATTATCATTTCCTTATATTAATTAATTCATTGTCCATTATATTAACTATTAAAATTATTTCAAGATAAATTCATTAACCACCATAATGAAGTCCATGCCCTTCACGCATAATCCAAACTGAGTCAATGGTTTATCAAGATTAATATCTGTTTAGCATTTGGATTCCATCAACACCAACATTGTGGGTTAAAAATTTATAAAAAAAATTATCATAATTATATAATATATGTACTCTAAAAAAACCATCCCAAGCTACCACCAATAGGAAACATCAAAAAATGAAAACCTAGCTACCTCAAGTAGTGGTCAAAGGAATGCTGATAAAATAAGAAACACATACATCTTCTATTTAATATATTCATTTTAAGAAAGAATACAACATTATCATATAAATGGATAATCCCATATTCAACTCATTCCATAATCTTAGGTTCCATCCCCAACACCCTCATGCATATCCTGATGCATCTCACCATCACAGTCATCAATTGTTGCCACATCATCCGGGCCTCCTTTCCCCATATCACATTATCCATCCCAAGATCATTCATCCCATGATCATAACATCATCTCATCCTCCACATCCCATATCACATCATCCATCTCAGGCTCATAACATATAACATAACGAATATCACATCACATTCCAGCAAGAACTATAAATAGTCAATAAGGTAATCTTAGACCTAAAACAAGGCATTCACACTTCACAAAAAACAATCTCTCATGAATCCAATCAAAAGGAACTTGGAATTCATAATCCAAAAAGAAACTTAGGCCCTAGAAATTTTCTTTATCACACAATCATTTTATATTTCATATTGAATTAACCAATTCATTAATCACAGTTTCCAACTTTGGGAAACCAAATGCATCCATCTATAACAAACTTTCAAAAGTTAAACATGATCTTATCATCAATTAAAGTTTCAAAAAACCTAGATTAGTAAAATTATCATTAACATGCCTTTTCATTTAAACATTCTCAACAATCATTATCATGCTTCTAATTATTTATTAAATCCATTTTCATAAAATAATATATTTAATTAAGTATGAACATTGTATCAATTTTATTATGACCAAATTATAAGAAACACTGGATTCATTACAACATGCCTCTTATTTTTTTCTTAATCCAATTAATCAATTAATTATGGCTTTATGTTCTTTACTATTTTCTATAAAGAACAATATTTTAATACATATCATAACAATACATACTAATAATAATAACATAGATAACACACTATCTAGAAAATCAAGAGGTAAATTGTTATCATGGTAGAAAGCCACAACATGTGATCACTACAACCAATTCTTCATTAATCTAGTTCAATAATAATTAGTTTAATTCCATTACCATTTAAATGGATAAACCATTATAAATTTATGATTTCACATAAATATATAATAGAATCAAAAAATATCCTACCTCAAAGTAGTCAACATTCCTTTCATGAGAACAAACCAATGTCATAGATCCTAAGCACCCCTTCTGAAAGAGATTCATCTATCCAAGGATTTTGTTCCATAACCACACCAACAAACAACCAATAAAACTATGTTATAACAATAGAGAGAAAATTTAATCACATGACAATAAGAATCATGAGGATCTAGATCAAAAAACCACAAGATAAAAAGGTATGGCATACGAAGGATCTCTACGAATAAAACACTAGAAGCAGAGAATCAATCCTTATCAAAGGGATTCCAAAATGACTAAAGATAGATGGTTGGACGCCAAGGGTTTGGGAGAAAATCCATTGGTATTGAGAAAAACTGAGGTGATGCAACTTATAAAGGCACATTTCATAGCATATTTTCATGGTGTTAATCAATTTCACATCATGTAATTATCGGGTTTTAAGTATTGCTAAAAAAACATGTCATGTTACACTATTTAGACTCAATTTATTTCATTTCATAAAGCACCCCGTGAACTAGACTCACATAATCCATGAATCAAAAATTCATAACATGAACCCCTTACATGTCATAAATTCTCTGTACTTCCATATTTTAGCATCCAAACACCTCCAAACCTGCTGTAGGACTCCTAGGATCACCACAGTCTTCTGAAACATGAAATGTGTCATAGAAGATGGATCTAGGCCCATGCATTAGATATCTATATAAATATTATCATCCTTAAGAATCCAAAATCAAAACCATATAGAAGAAATGGATCATTCAAATAGCCACCCTGTAGGATACCTCTCAAGGATCTCATCATCACAGAAGCTCAACCCTATCACTTAGAGGAAATAAGAGAAAACCCAAAAAACAATAATAAACCACTCTTAAACACTCTCATGGGGTAGATAACTCTCAAAAGAGAGTAAGGTTACCAATAAGAAATAATAGGGAACTATCTCATAATCCAAAAAGGTCAGCATCCACATACCAAACATCATTACAATAGAAGACATAAACATAAAAAAACTTGGGGTACTATGTTTGCATCTACGACACATGTTCCCAAGTACTCTCCTCCATGCCATTGTGCTACCAGTAGACATTAACCAAGGGAATAACATGACCATTCCACACCTTCTCTGGGAAGTCTAGGATCTCCACAGGCCACTCTTCAATGGTCACATCATCAACATCAATCTCCCCCATATCTATGAAATGAGAGTCATCATAAATATATTGATAGAGCTATGACATGTGAAAAACATCATGTATTCTGATCATATATGGGGGAAGTTCTATCTGATATTCCATATATCCAATACAATCCAACACCTCAAAAATCTTAACAAATTAGGGGGAAAGTTTACTCCCATGACCAAACCATCACTACCCATGATGAGGAGTCACCTTCAAGAACATGTTATATCCAACATCAAACTTGATAGGTCTCACCCTATGATCAGAATATGATTTATGATTATCCTTATATTTTTTTATCCTCTCAAAAATTACCTATAAAATCTCTTTTATATTCTACACTAGTTCCAACCCAAGAATTAATGCCTCTCTAACCCCAGTCAAGCACAATGGAGAATGGAAAGTCAGATGTACAAAGATTCAAATGGATCTATACCAATGGTGGAGTGGGAGCTATTATTATAAGAACACTCCACGAAGGTTAGGTTCCTCATCCAAAAACCTCCAAAATCCAAGACACAAGATCAAAACATGTCTTAAAGAGTTTGGATGGTTTTCTTTGTCTAACCATTCATCTACAGATGAAAAGTAGTACCAAGGCATAATTGAGATCCAAAAGCATTCTAGATACCTATCCACACCCTAGAGGTAAAACTAGGGTATTGATCACAGATGGTCATCCTTAGGACTATGTGGATGTTCTCCACCTCCTCTACATACTACCTAAAAATATCATTTACTATGATCGACTCCATAATCTCTATAAATTGGGAGGATTTTTTCCAACAATCCACTATCACCCATATAACATGATAGCCTCCCTGAGATCAAGGTATACATGTAATGTAGTACATGGAGATAGAATCCCATTTTCAATGGGGAATAACTAATGGATGTAGAAAATAATTAGGAACATAGTTCTTGGCCTTCACATTCTGGCATTCCAAACAATAAGAAACAAACTCCACAACTGCATTCTTAAACCTAGGACACCAAAACTGACCTCTAAGAGCTTGGTACATCATATTTAAATCAAAATGTAATACCAAGTGTTAGATATGGAACTCATGGAGAACCATATCATGAATCCATGAAGGAATGAGAATCCTTTTCTAGAATAACACCTGGCGTTGTCTATCCTTATACTAACAATCAGGGTAATTTCAAAAAACAACTCAGTCTCTCCATACTTCTACCTCATAGTCCCCCAACTACGATTCCTCCACCTGTTGCGCCAAAGGTGACTACACTATTATATATAAAACACAACCTCTACCTCCAAACTCTCCCAAATCAAGATACATCCTTGAGAGAACATCTATCACTCTCCAGAAATCTCTAGATTTATGAACGGTACCACTATGTGACTTCTTGCTCAGTGAATTGCCTAAAATGTTTCCATTTACTAGCCTATATGAAATTGAAAAGTCTTAATCCTCTAATAATTCCATCCACTAACACTGATGAACGTTCAAGTAATTATATGATAATACAAACAAAAAACTCTTATGGTTAATAAAACTAATAAAAAATTTTCCAATGAGGTAGTTTCACCGAAACTTCAAAGAAAATACAATTGTAGGCAACTGAAGATCATGGGTGGTATAGTCACTCTCATGGTGACATAAATGTTTTAACCCATAAGAAATTAATGATCACTTCTACATTATAAAATATCCCAAGATAAGATTTTAAGAATCATAGAAAACTCCAAACTAAACTGCATCTACTGGAAAGAAAAGTACTGGATCATTGAACAACTTCTCCTTCAAGTACCTAAAAGCTTCATAACACTGGTTGGTCTACAAGAATTTTTGATCCTTATAGGTCAAGGATTTTAGAGGATTCAAAACCCAAGAAATCATATACGAACCTACTCTAATATCCAGTATGACCAAGGAAACTCTGCACCTCTACCACTATATTGGGGGATTCCTAATAAATAAATGCCTCTATCATGGAAGGATCCATAGCTACTCCCTATTGGTACATGAAATTCCTGAATAAATGGACTTAATCATCCCAAAACTCACACTTCATCAAATTTCTAAATATATTCATATAATGAACTCCCAAAATGGAACATATATTCTCTACATGCTCCTCCTCGGACACGGAGTATGCAAGGATGTAATTGATGAAAAAATGAACTTATCTAAGAACTCTTTGAAAACTATGTTAATCAACACCATAAACCAGTCTAGATAATTCTTTACACTAAATGGAATCACAAAAAACTCATAATTTCTATAAAGATAAAAAAACCATCCTACTGAATATCCCCATCCTTCACCCACATCTAATGATATCCTAAATGAAAATCAATTTTCACGAACCAACTTTATCCCTTAAGATGATCAAATAAATCATCAATCCACATAAGAGGACATAGGTTCCTTTTTTCACTTGGATTGAGTGAAAATAATCAATACAAATCCACAAACAACCATCAGACATCTTTATAAAAAAACTAGTGCACCCTAAGGTGAGACACTCGACCGACCAAAAAATTGATAAAATAGATCATCAAGTTATATTAACATCTCTCACAAATCATAAATTTCTATCCTATTTGGATACATCAATATAGAAGATATGTCTGGTTGTAGCTCGATCTGAAACTTGATCTCCCATCGAGGGGTAATGGTACAACCTCCTCTAGAAATACATTGGGGTATTTTTTCTACAAACTTGGGAAACACTAACTATTGAACTTATGATGAAAACAATATCATCTTATCCATCAAGGAAGAAAATAATGGAACATGCCTCTAACCCACCTGAGGGTCTTGCTCACCAATAAACATTGTTGGCTCTCTATCAACATCATAGAACACAACTTAACTCCTGAATAAATCCATGATATCCTACACAAAATACAACCAATCTATTCCAAGGATGATGTCATGTGTATGTATCTATAAACATATGAAGTCTACCCAAGAGCAGTGATGCCCCGCACTAGCTCACAATATCTATATACTTCATATAATTTATATCAACCTCTAACTAGTTTAGTCAATTCCAAGGGAACTAGAAGCCTCTCTACCTCAATTCCTAAATCATAGATGAGGGTGGGTGATATAAAGGAGTGTGTCACTCCTAAATCAAACAAAGCAAGCACCCATGTCAAAAACAAGAAAATGGTACCATAAATGATGTCTATCTCACACAACATTGGAAACACTAATGAATGAAGCAAACCACAACCTAATCCATGGCCTCTCTGACCCTACTGATGAAACCATCCATAGTATCTCTCTAATCTTTGAGTATGAGAAGTGTCTCAGGGCTGTAATCTTCCTATCCCATTTTATTTCTACTGATCCCAAATTAGAACACCCTAATACTTCTACCTCACCTAATATTTCCTCAATAGAAGAACTTGAATCAAAACACCTAGTGCACACTAACTTCTTAGAAACACCAGTCACTCTCACTATGGATGACCATATCCTATACCTGAAAAACACATATTTGACCCCTTAGAATAGGTCTGAGAACCATCTACCCTATAGAAATTATATGTTGAGGGCAGGGACCTCCCCCTAGTTGACCAAAAGATATTTTGTACAAGAAGAAATGATATGTTGAGGGCAGGGACCTCCCCCTAGTTGACCAAAAGGTATTCTATACAAGAAACTGGGAACCTTGTACCACAAATCTACTTCATTAGGAATCTTGATCACTCCCCTCTCATGATGATCATGTAGTGACTTAGGTTTTGGCCCCATCAGACTTTGGAATATTTCTACGAATAATTCCAGAGCTAGGCACGAAGACAGCGTGCGATTCCGAGGCACAATGTGACTAGAATTAATTTTATAAAAATATTAAGTATTTTTATACTATGCACATAGAGGGGGTGTGATATCTCCTAAGCGGTAGCTCAGAACGGGAATCTGAGGGCACGTTTGTGTTCAGAGCGTGTCGTTTACCCTAGGTGGGGTGTAAACTTTGCGGGCATGGCCTGCTGTAAGAAAAGCCACAAGGGGCATTTTCATAAATAAGTGGGAAATTTTATTTATGAGCATCGGATTGAATAACTTCTAAAGGGAGACTCGGATAAAAAATTTGAGCCCACTATTGCGTTCTGAACGGCGCGTTTACCCTAGGGGCAACCACTTTTTCTCTGGGCCGGGAGGTTTGGTCTGAGGCGGGATCGTGTGTGTGAGTTGTTTGTTTTTTTAAATAAGCCTTCATCTCCCCCACACTTCTCCCCCACCTTCCACGCACATGAGGCAATGACACCCCCTCCCTCATCCTTTCTTCTCTGATTCGAGCCACACCTGCCCATTTTCTGTGCCGATCGTCAGCAGATCGAGCTTGAGGGCGTCGCGGGCGTCGTTCTGCACCCGAAGCTTCGACGTTTCGCCCATGAGGTAGGCGGTTTGAGTTTTAATCCCCCAATCTTGTTTTTTCTTTAAATGTCTTCGTTTTTATATCTTAGCAGGGAAGATCGGGTCCTAAGGGTCGCGTAGGAGGTTGTGGATCACAAAACGGACCACCGCGGTGCCCCCGGCAGTCCGTGGAAGTTTTGCCCGTGCGCCACTGGCGCTGGCGGACCCACGGCGGTCCGCAGAAGAGCGTGACGGAGGGCCGCTAGCCAGGGCGGGCCGGCGGTGGCGGCAACGGCTGGGTTGGCCGACGCGGGCCAGCCCAGGCCGGTCCGGCCCTCTTTTAATACATAGGGGTTTTAAAACCCCCGTATCTTGCTCCCTGGAAGTCTGTTTCACATGATTTCTACGGAGACACGACCCTGGCGATGAGGAAAACCCTTCTATGTGGGTTTGAGTGTTTTAAGTTTCGGGACCGTGTCCTGGGAGCTTGAAACGTCGAATAAAATAATAATATTTTATTATTATTCGACTTTGGGTTGTTGTATCTTCTACCCGGAGCGTCTGATTGATGTGTCGTCAGTGGTGTTGAGACCCTGATATTGTGTTGGAGTTTTCTTGATGGTTTCCAGGTTTTGGGACTGAGTTTGGGGTGCGGGCCCCACAAGGCCGGGTTTGGGCGTTTTCAGAGAAACGCAACTTTCGCACCAGGAGTCCGATTTTGGCAGATGAATATTCGATCCTGTGTGTTTTTATGAGAGGATCACAATGGTGTGATCCGTTCGATGTGTTTCGGGATCGAGGCATGGGCCCCACCCAAGCTGACTTTGGTGAATAGTACCTTTTTCACCGGGTGACCGTTTCGGACGAACGAGTATTGGATCCTGTGTGTTTTTTCGAGGGAATCGCAGTGGTATGATCCGCTTGATGAGTTTTGGGATTGTTGTGTGGGCCCCGCACGGGCTAGCTGCGGTGAATAATTCATTTTTCACCGGTTTTCTGTTTCAGGCGAGTAAACAGCCTATCCTATGTGTTTTTCTACGTGGATCGTGATGGTGGACTCGGTATCAGCCTTGGAGGTGTGTGGTGTGGCATTGTGGCAGGTCGCTTTGGTTAGTGACGTTTAGACTAGCAGTGGTTGATGGTACTCCCTTGTTTCGTTCCTATGAGGGTTTGCATGGCATCATAGCCTTATTATAGGACTGTGACCCTCTCGATGGAATGTTTAATCTGTTAGAGTTGTATCATCCCTCTGGTGGGCCCGGAGCAGGATCCTCTAGCATCGTTTCCCAAGATTGGGTTCTTGGTATCGCTGTGACCGCTTATCCATGGGCAGCAATCCCCTATCTAGCAGGCTAACCCCGTAGGGTTTGTGGCATCATCAGGAATATGATCCCCTACGTAGTGGACCATGCTCAGTAAGGTTGTGGCATCATCGGGTATATGATCCCCTACACAGCATGAGGATTATATCAGGGTTGCGGTATCGTTGGTTATACGATCCCCTACTCAGTGCATAGTGTCGGTAGGGTTGTGGTATCATTAGTTTGATCCCCTACATCGCGAGATATACCAGATTGGGTTTCAGTATCATCATGACCATCATGACATGGGTGACGGTCCTCTATCTGAGTGACGTGTTTCTGTATGAATGTCGGATCAGGTTATAGTATCCCCCAACGGATCCTGGGAGTGATCCCTTATCCCTGAGATCTACGAATGCCAGATCGGGTTGCGGTATCTCCCAGCGGACCCTGGGAGTGATCCCCTATCTGTGAGATCTTCTTATATCGGTGTGGGTTCTAGTATCCCCTAGCGGACCCTAGGAGTGATCCCCTATCCGAGGAGTTTGGTGTTTTTGTTGTTTCAGTGGGGTCTCCTCATTGACGGTATTTGACGAGCGTGATCTCTCGGGTGAGCGTCTGAGATGTTTGTGTGGGATCCGATTGAATGTATCTCTCGGAAGAGTGTCATATGGGATGACAGTGATCATGGAGTGTGTTCTCCTAGTTGTGGACAATTGTTGGTGATGAGTTCAGTACCTCATGTGGCTTGGTACGTGAGCTGAGTATATGTGGATTGATCATGGTGTATGTATGGGAATACACCTGAGCTGAGCTGACTAGTTGTGTTTAGCTGAGGATGGTCACGAGATGGAGTTTCTCTCTCATCTCGGTTCCCTCTGGATGGGATGAGCGGACTGTTTCCTTTCAGTTCCTCACTTTTTTTTTGGGTTTGGGGGTGCCTACTGATTATTTTTATACTCACCCCTGCACGGGCTTTGCCCGCACATGTTTGTGTCTTTTGCAGACTACAGGTCTTTTGACGGAGTTCCAGGAGGACCCGGAGTAGGCGGAGCTTAGTGAGCGGGTTTGACTGTGGAGTCTTATCAGAGTTATACCGAGGAGCTTTCCGGTGGTTCTTTTGGCTGCGTACCCCTTCTTCCGAGTAGGTTGGACACTTTTGTAGTTTTCCTTTAGTGGGCCTTGTTTTTCCCTTTTTGTACCACTGTTTCACTCTGGTTTGGGATAGATGTATGCATTCATTTTCTTTTCAGTTTTATATATCTCTGCACTATTTCATGGAGGTGTATGTGGGTTCATGTGTACAGGTACCTTAGGCTAATGCCTCCCTTGTGTGTGATAACCTACTCAGTGCTAGACGCCAGCCCCTAGCCTATAGGAGGAGGGTTTATGGAGTCGCATCTTGAGCCCTGTTGGCTCAGGTCATGACAAAGTGGTATCAGAGGAGGTTCCACCTTTGGGATCTCAGAGCGTAGCTGGTCTAGCTGTGAGTTCGGTTTGGGTTGCATAGCGGCAGTGTTAGGGTGTTTTGAGTTCGGCTTTCAGGCCAGTGACTCTAGTGTTGGTGCGGCGGCCGACATATCCATACACCAGGACTCTGATAACCTTCCTTTCAACTCGGGACATTTGTACACTAGTCGTAGGGGGGAAATGGTACATGCATCATATAAGAGTGGGTTTTGGGTTTTTCCTTATCCTTCTTGACTCAACTCTCCAGATATACTCTTGACCACGGAGCGTCTTGATTGTATTTGAGGATTCCTCCACGATGACAGCCAGCGAGGGTTCCGCAACGGGATGTTGGTGACGATTCACCCCGTGTAGAGGCTGTAGACCATGGCGCCGGTTCTGGGGCTGCACCTCCAGGTGGTCCTCCAGTTGAGCCACCACCTATCAAGCAGCTGGTTGTGTCGGTAGTGCAGGATGAGGTTGCACATAGGCTGAGTGCACTGCATGAGTTCTAGAGGCAGCGACCTCTAAGGTTCTGGGGTGATCCAGACCCTCAGGCAGCTGATGACTGGATTTAGGCAGTCACCCGAGTTTTCCGTCTGGTGAGGACACCTCCTGATCAGATGGTGGTCCTAGCAGCGAGCCTTCTATATGGTTTTTCCAGGTGATGGTGGAGCCTAGTGATACAGTCTCACAGTGAGGAGACACTCACGTGGGAAGAGTTTTAGCAGCTCTTTAGGGAAGAGTTCTATCTAGTGACGCTGAGGTCAGTGTGGATCCAAGAGCTTCTACAGCTTTGACAGATGGGCATGACCGTGTCAGAGTACTCAGCGAGGTTTACAGACCTATCACACTACTCCCTGGATATGGTTAGAGACCAGTTCTTTAGGGCTCGGACCTTCGAGCATGGCCTACGCAGAGACATCAGGGTAGGTGTGGTTTCTTTGTGTCTGCCCACCTATTCTGGAGTGTTGGACCGAGCGTTGGTGGTGGAGATCTTTCTGGCTGAGCATATCCTGCCTGTTAGTGCTGGGCACATGAGAGCTAAGACTTCATCATTCGAATCAGCATCTGGTATCCGATGACAAAATCAAGGATTTGGACGTGGCCGACGTTTCAGGAGGCGACCCCAGGATGGAGTATCTGAAGCTCAGGGCTCACAGGGCTCGTAGGCCAATTTTGTTCAGCCACAGGAGAGGCGGTGTTACGCTTGCGATGGTCAGGGACATCTTTCTAGAGATTGTCTGGCCCATCGTGCTGCTGAGAGGGAGCCAGTCGACAAACCGCCTTGGAAGAGGCAGCGTCTCGAGCAAGGAGGTCCACAGGGTGGCGGATTTGGCGACGGAGCTGGTGCAACATCAAGATGTGGTAGGCGATATCAGTTGCCACCAACCCCACCCCCAAGTGGTCCATGCCAAGCTTAGGGAGATGGTGTCCGAGGGCGAGGACAACTGCATGCCCTAGAGGCTATAGACCCAGAGGCTCCGCGGATGGATAGAGGTACACCTTGTGTCCTTTATACTTTCTGCAGTAGTTTGATAGACACTGTTTAGCGGCAACCTTCCTCTTCGTTGCTTGCTCGATTTTTGTTCAAGGTGTTGTTAAAACCCTATGTGGGTTTTTTTCGGCGTGCTTCGAATGTGTGAGGAAGAGGGATCCTTCCCCCACTAAGACATGTTTTCACTACGGCAAAAAAGGCATTTAGCGGTGTTTTTTTTTTCGTTTTGTGGCGGTTTAAACCGCTGCTAAATCGATTGGTGGCAGTTTTGAAAAACCGCCACTAAATCGTGTGTCGGGAAACTATTCGCGGTGGTTTTCAAAACCGTCGCAGAACGTTTCATGGCGGTTTTTTAGCGGCGTTTTTATTATTATTATTTTTTGTTATTTTTTGTTATTTTTTTTATTTTTAATTATATATATATATATATATATATATATATTTATTTATATATTTATTTTTCGTATTTATTTTTCGTATTTATTTTTAGTATTTATTTTATTTATTTTATTTATTTTTCATATTTATTTATTTATTTTATTTATTTATTTATTTATTTATTTTATTTATTTAGTTATTTCGTATTATTTTATTTACTTTATTTATCCATGCATGCACATCCCATGCACATGCACATGCACATGCATACCCATGCACATGCACATGCACATGCACATGCACATGCATACTCATCCAATATAACGAAATTCTGCGTTTGGTGAGATTTGAACCCCTACCTCTTGCATATTTTCCAAAGACTTTACCACTCCAGCAAGCTCGCCATGTGGCTAATAAACAAAATTTAATATACTTATATATATTAATTGAAAAAACAAATAATACATAAATAATAGATATAAACTCAGTAATAATAAATAATAAATAATAAATAATAAATAATAAATAACAAATAAATAATAAATAATAAATAATAATAAATAATAAATAATCAATAATCAATAAGGAATAATAAATAAGGAATAATAAATATAAATAATTAATAATAAATAAATATAAAAAATAAATAAATATAAATAATAAATAATAAATAAATAATAAATAATAAATAATAAATAATAAATAATAAATAATAAACAATAAATAATAAATAATAAATAATAAATAATAAATAATAAATAATAAATAATAAATAATAAATAATAAATAAATATAAATAATAAATAATAAATAGAAAATAATAAATAATAAATAAATAATAAATAATAAATAATAAATAATAAATAAATATAAATAATAAATAATAAATAAATAATAAATAATAAATAAATATAAATAATAAATAAATATAAATAATAAATAAATATAAATAATAAATAATAAATAATAAATAATAAATAATACATAAATAATAAATAATAAATAAATATAAATAATAAATAATAAATAAATAATAAATAATAAATAATAAATAATAAATAAATATAAATATTAAATATAAATAATAAATAATAAATAATAAATAATAACTAATAAATAATAACTAATAAATAAATATAAATAATAAATAATAAATAATAAATAATAAATAATAAATAATAAATAATAAATAAATATAAATAATAAATAATAAATAAATATAAATAACAAATAACAAATAATAAATAATAAATAATAAATAATAAATAATAAATAAATATAAATAATAAATAAATATAAATAATAAATAATAAATAATAAATAATAAATAATAAATAATAAATAATAAATAATAAATAATAAATAATAAATAATAAATAAATAATAAATAATAAATAAATAATAAATAATAAATAAATATAAATAATAAATAATAAATATTAAATAAATATAAATAATAAATAATAAATAATAACTAATAACTAATAATTAAATATAAATAATAAATAATAAATAATAAATAATAAATAATAAATAATAAATAATAAATAATAAATATAAATAATAAATAAATATAAATAATAAATAATAAATAAATATAAATAATAAACAATAAATAAATATAAATAATAAATAATAAATAATAAATAAATATAAATAATAAATAATAAATAAATATAAATAATAAATAAATATAAATAATAAATAAATATAAATAATATATAATAAATAAATATAAATAATAAATAATAAATAAATATAAATAATAAATAATAAATAATAAATAAATATAAATAATAAATAATAAATAATAAATAATAAATAATAACTAATAAATAATAACTAATAAATAATAACTAATAAATAAATATAAATAATAAATAATAAATAATAAATAATAAATAATAAATAATAAATAATAAATAATAAATAATAAATAATAAATAATAAATACATATAAATAATAAATAATAAATAGAAAATAATAAATAATAAATAAATATAAATAATAAATAATAAATAAATATAAATAATAAATAATAAATAATAAATAAATATAAATATAAATATTAAATAATAAATAATAAATAATAAATAATAAATAAATATAAATAATAAATAATAAATAAATATAAATAATAAATAATAAATAATAAATAAATATAAATAATAAATAAATATAATTAATAAATAATAAATAAATATAAATAATAAATAATAAATAAATATAAATAATAAATAATAAATAAATATAAATAATATATAAATATAAATAATAAATAATAAATAATAAATAATAAATAAATATAAATAATAAATAATAAATAAATATAAATAATAAATAATAAATAATTATAAATAATTATAAATAATAAATAATAAATAATAAATAATAACTAATAACTAATAAATAATAACTAATAAATAAATATAAATAATAAATAATAAATAATAAATAATAACTAACCATTTACAAATAATAGATAATAGATAAATTAAAGTATATTATAAATAATAAATAATAAATAATAAAGGAAACACATGAAAAAGTATAAAAAGACGTGATAAGGGATGAACAATCATGAAAACGCATGAAAAAGGATGGAGAAACATATAAAGAATGAGACATTAGAAAAAATGAGAACGCATGAAAACTCATAACAACTATGGAAAACTCCTTAATAATTCAACATAATCATCATAATAACCCATAAAAACCATTGATAAAGATAACAAGTCATGGAAACCCAAATAAACAGTAATAAATGGAGCTACCGTTAAAACCCGTCAAAACAGTCATAAAGAGACAAAAATATTGGACTCACATTAACGAAGATAACTTATGATCCGAGAGTCTGTTTTAGATCCGCGACCTGTCAAATCAAAGATCCTGAAACGCTCTTCAACCTGAAAGGTGAAAGAGTCCGAATGGACAGACGGATCGGAAGTTATGACCATTTAAAAAAAGCTGACGGAGAACGTGTGCTAGAAACGAGGCATTGAAAAACATAACAAACCCAATACCCACTAAAAAGGCCATAACATATGATCTAGGAGTGCATGTGGGCGCCGCGACCAGTCAAACTGAAGCTCATGGAATGAGCTATGATCTGGAAGGTGGAGGAGGCCGAACTGACACGCGGATCGAAAGTTAGGTCTGTTTGAAGGCAAGTTCGACGGGACACCGGTGACGGAAACAGGGTTTTGGAGGCCTTCGGAGGGGTTTTTGGGGTCGAAAAACATGACAGAAGCTAGCTTCTGTCGAACTGGTGTGTATCTCTCTTCGCTGGCTTTGATTTGATATGTGGTAGAGCCCAAACGGACACCCGGAGCGAAAGTTATGGATGTTTGAAGTTGGAGAACTTTTTTCAACTTTATTATAACTCTAATATCTTCCGCATCTTAGACTATCTCACGGTTTTGATTATATGTACCTTTATATCTCTTCATGAGCTTCGATTTGACTAGTCGTTCCACTTCAACGGACGCCCAGATCAAAAGTTATGGTCGTTTTAGTGATTTAGGGGTTTCTCGCGTTTTTTTATTTTTTTCATTTCATTTCGTGGCGGTTTTACGGAAACCGCCGCTATTTCGTGGTGGTTTTTTTGAAAAACCGCCGCTAATCCTCGAATAAATATAAAAAATATAAAAAAAATTAAAAAAAATAATTTTTTTTGCCGTTTAGCGGCGGTTTTTTCGCGGCAGTTCTTAAAACCGCCGCGAAATGCCGGCCCGAAAACGCGTTTCGCGGTGGTTTTAAAACCCGCCGTGAAAAAACCACCGCCAAACAGCGGTTTTCTTGTAGTGTTTTGTGACACGATTAAAATCATGCGGGTGAGTCAGTGCCGCCCAAAGCCGAGAGTGTTGAGGTGTGGTGGATGAGACCTTCTAACTTATATGTTTGGGCATAGTTGTTTATTGGCGAACTCGCTGGCATGGGAGACCCAGTTGAGAGTCCAGTTGCTTTCCTAGTGCTTATGACTTTTTGGGGACGAAAATTTCTAGGGGTGGGGGATGTAGCGACTCGGGTTTTGGCCCTGTCAAACTTTGGAAAATTTCTACGAATAATTCCAGAGCTAGGCGCGAAGACGGTGTGTGATTTCAAGGCCCGGTGTGCCTGGAATTAATTTTATAAAAATATTAAGTATTTTTATACTATACACATGCCAAGGTGTGATATCTCCTAAACGATAGCTCAGAATGGGAATCTGAGGGCACAATTGCGTCCGGAGCGTGTCGTTTACCCTAATTGGGGTGTAAACTTTGCGGGCACGGGCCTGCTGTGAGAAAACCCACTAGGGGCGTTTTCATAAATAAGTGGAAAAGTTTATTTACGAGTTCCGGATCAAATAACATCTAAACAGAGACTCGAATCGAAAATCTGAGCTCACCGTTGCATTCAGAATGGCGTGTTTACTCTCAGGGCGACCTCTTTTTCTCTGCGCTGGGAGGTTTGGTCTGAGGCGGGATCATGTGTGTGAGTTGTTTGTTTTAATAAAAAATTAAAAAAAATAAGCCTTTATCTCCCCCACCTTCCACACATAGGAGGCAATGACACCCCCCTCCCTCGTCTGTTCTTCGCCGATTCGAGCCGCAACCATCCGTTTTCTGCGCCAATCGTCAGCGGATCGAGCTTTAGGGCGTCGCGTTTTTCGTTTTGCACTGGAAGCTTCGGCGTTTCTCCCACAAGGTAGGTGGTGTGAGTTTTAATCCCCCGATCCTATTTTTGCTTCAAATTTCTTCATTTTTCTATCGTAACAGGGAAGATCGGGTCCCGAGGGTTGCGCAGGAGGTTGCGGATCGCAAAACGAACCATCGGGGTGCCCCCAGCGGTCCGCGGAAGTTCCACCGGCGCCAGCGGACCCGCGGCAGCGCGCAGCGGCCTGACGCCTGGGGCGGCGATGTGCCGGCCTTTCCGGTAGAGTACGGAGGCGTGGGGTGTCACGCGGCGAAGGGCCGCCGGCCAGGGCGGGCCGGCCAGACCGGCCAGTTCAGGCCGGTCCGGCCCTCTTTTAAAACACAGGGGTTTTAAAACACCTGTATATTGCTCCCTGGAAGTCCATTTTGTGTGCCGTTTACAACAACGTGACCCTGTAAATGAGCTGAACCCTTCGATATGGGTTTGGGCGTTTTAAGTTTCTGGATCGTGGCTCGGGATCTTGAAACGCCGAATAAAATAATAATATTTTATTATTATTCGACTTCAGGTCGTTGTATCTTCTAACCGGAGCGTCCGATTGACGTGCCGTCAGTGGTGTTATGACCCTGATGGTACGTCAGACTTTTCTTGATGGTTTTCGAGTGTTGGGACCGAGTTTGGGGTGCATGCCCCATGAGGCCGAGTCTGGGCGTTTTTTGAGAAACGCAACTTTCACACCAGGAGTCCGATTTTGGCGGATGAATAGTCGATCATGTGTGTTTTTTCGAGAGGATTGCAATAGTGCAATCCGTTCGATGTGTTTCAGGATCAAGGCATGGGCCCCACCCAGGCTGGCTTTGGTAAATAGTACCTTTTTCACTTGGTGTCCATTTCGAACGAATGAGTAGTGGATCCCGTGTGTTTTTTCGAGGGAATCGTAGTGGTTTGATCCGCTTGATGAGTTTCGGGATCATTGTGTGGGCCTCGCACGGGCTTGCTGTGGTGAATAGTGCCTTTTTCACCGGATGTTTGTTTCGGGCGAGTAAACAACCTATCCTCGGTGTTTTTTCACGTGGATTGCGATGGTGGCCTCGGAATCATCCTTGGAGGTGCGCGACATGGTGTTGTGGCGGGTCACTCGAGTTAGTGACATTTGGACCAGTAGTGGTTGATTGTACTCCCTTAGTTTGTTCCTACGAGGGTTTGTGCGGGATCACAACCTTATTATAGGTTTGTGATCTGCTCGATGGGATGTTTAATCTGTTAGAGTTGTGGCATCCCTATGGTGGGCCCGGAGCGGGATCCTCTAACATCGTTTCCCTAGATCAGGTTCTTAGTATCACTGTGACCGCTTATCCATAGGCGGTGATCCCCTATCTAGCAGGTTAACCCCATAGGGTTTGTGTAATCATCAGGAATATGATCCCCTACGCAGTGGGTCATGCTCATTAGGGTTGTGGAATCATCGGGTATACGATCCCCTACACAGTATGAGGATTATAGTATGGTTGCGGTAACGTTGGTTATACGATCCCCTACTCAACGCATAGTGTCGGTAGGGTTGCAATATCATCAGTTTGATCCCCTACAGTGCGAGATGTATCAGATAGGGTTTTAGTATCATCGTGACCATCGTGACATGGGTGACGATCCTCTATCTGAGTGACGTGTTTCTATACGAATGTCAGATCAGGTTGTGGTATCACCCAGCAGATCCTATGAGTGATCCACTATCTATGAGATCTATGAATTCCAGATCGGGTTGTGGTATCCCCCAGCGGACCCTGGGAGTGATCCCCTATTTGTGAGATCTTCGTATACTGGTGTGGGTTCTGGTATCCCCTAGAGGACCCTAGTAGTGATCCCCTATCCGAGGAGTTTGGTGTTTTTTTGATTCTGCAGGGTTTCCTCTGTGACGGTATCCGACAAGTGTGATCTCTCAGGTGAGCGTCTGAGATGTTTGTGTGGGATCTGATGGAATGTATCTCTCAGACGAGTTTCATTTGGGATGACAATGATCGTGGAGTGTGTTCTCCTGGTTGTGGACAGTTACTGGTGATGAGATCGGTACCTCATGTGGCTTGGTGTGTGAGCTGAGTATATCGGGATTGATCATGGTGTATGTATGGGCATACAACCGAGCTGAGTTGACTAGTTGTGTTTAGCTGAGGATGGTCATGAGATGGAGTTTCTCTCTCGTCTAGGTTCCCTCTGGCTGGGATGAGAGGACTGTTTCCTTTCAGTTTCTCTCTTTTGTTTTGGGTTTTGGGGTGCCTACTGAGTATTGTTATACTCACCCCTGCACGGGCTTTGCCCGCACATGTTTGTGTCTTGTGCATACCATAGGCCTTTCGACGAAGTTCTAGGAGGACCAGGAGAAGGCGGATCTTAGTGAGTAGGTTTGACCATGGAGTCTTACTGGATTTGTTCCAAGGATCTTTTCGGTGGTTCTTTTGGCAGTGTACCCCTTCTTCCGGGAAGGTTCAACGCTTTTTTAGTTTTTGTTTGGTGGGCCCCGTTTTTTCCTTTTTGTACCGCTGTTGCACTCTGGTTTGGGATAGATGTATGCATGCATTTTCTTTTTAGTTTTATATTTATCTGCACAATTTAATGGAGGTGTATGTGGGTTCTTGTGTACATATACCTTAGGCCAATTCCTCCCTTGTGTGTGATAGCCTACTCAGCGCTAGACGCCAGCCCCTGGCCTATTGGAGGCAGGCTTGGGGAGTCACGGATTGAGCCTCGTTGGGTCGGGTCATGACAGATCAATTTCTATAAAACATCCTCTCAATATCCTCTTATATAACCATCACCTAAAAATATATATTCATCATAAATGGGGTTACCTGGAACTGGATCTCTGGATTCAAATCCTCCTCAAAATTTCTCAACATGCCCTCCTCATATGAAAATAGGTCTAAAACATATAGCAGAATGTTCCAGAAATATGCCCCAAACTCTCTCAAACCAAAAATCCCCTATTGAATGGTATGTATCTCCTAGCGACTGGCCACCTTCCTATTCAATGAAATTAAATCTACTTTAAACTAGTCTCAGAACTTCCCCCAAGAGACTACCAACTCCTCATGATACGCAAGGAAGAACAACCACCACTTCCTCGCAACTCCACATAGCATTGTCACATACAACAAACCCTAGTGATCCTTTTGAACATGAATCAAAATTAAAGTAATATCAACCCCTGCTAACCATTCTTCAGTGACTAAATCTGAAATGTTTCCCTTTTACTTCTAAAGACCCTGGTGATAAAACACTCGATGTTTCCTCCTCCAAGTGTCATCATCGCTGACCTCCACTCTTCGGTGATGTATTGCAACATCTTATTGAAAATATTCAATGAAAACCTAATGAGGAAATCAGACCAGAGCCATTCTTATAAAAAAATTAGAGCTCCTAAACCTAGAATATGGAGTACTTAAATTTAATTAATTATTTATTTTTTATCTTGTTAATTTTTTAACTTATCACAAGGTCTACTCATTACAAAATAGGTTCAAATAAGAATTATACATGATCCATTTCCTAGGTCTCTACCCTGTAACCAGTATCACTTCATTTATATGTCTTAGTAAACTTAAAGGTCCTTGCATCAGACCAAAGGGGGTCCTAAATACCCAAGTCTTAGTTGGCCTTCCATGTTTACATCACTCACTAAACTTAACTAACATCATTTCCATACCTTACCAAGAAATCTAACCTATGTCTAACTCCAAAATTCATATCCATCAACTTGGACATCTAATACCACACTTTCATGACCCCCTCCTCCCAAAGAGTACCCCTCTTAGGCCAACAATGAGAGAAGGGAGATGGTGACTGCCTGAGTCCCACCTCCAGTAGGCCCCGAGCTGGTGACTAGCATCAAGGGTATAATAAACATATATATAGGAGGAATTACCCTTTAAAAGAACATGTGTAAGAGAGATATAATAAAAATACACCAATCAAAACCTACTCATAAATATATATAAATAAATCATAAGTGAAAAAATTCAATGAAATACATTAATAAACAACTAAAAGGAAAACTACAAGTGCCAAAAGGTAAATAAGGCAGTGAACATGAATACCAAATAGCTTCTATAAAACCATGATCTAATAATATCCAGCTCAATATCCAACCTGCTCCTACTGACCTAAAAATGGTTTATATATACATAGGGTGAGAATAATGGTATACTCATTAGGATCGTCCATGAAGATTCTTGTGAAAAAGATAAAGGAAGCATGCTAAAGCGCAATGAACAATATTGAAACTAGCTCATCACCTAATTAGGTATACTAAGTTCCCATACTCACCATGGATAACTCTCACCAAGTATTGTATATAAGAGAGAATATAATAAAATTATGAAATGTCAAGGGTACCCTTCTCCTGCTTCCCCATAGGATTTCTGTTGTTCCCAAATGTCACATGTATTGGGCTATCTCTCTATAAAATAATCCAGCCTATAGACACCTGGGTAAGGCATTACAACTTGCACCTCATACATCACATCATCACATAATTTCTTCCACATATCTATATATAGTAACTGAGTAGTTTCTAGTATCCATCACATCTCATATAAAGTGTATCATACATCAGGTATTATACCTCAAGCCATCACAGCCCATACACCATGTAAGTACCTCAAGCCATTACATCTTATATATTTCAGACTTATAATAATCCTTTAGATACTATATCCAGAAATACATGTGTGTTAAATAACCACAATCCATCAAAACCCTCTACACACATATATGGGAAAATTAACTACTATGAATACTAATGTAAGTAACTACTAAGAGAAGAGAGTAGGGCTAGAGGGGGTAGTCAACCATCAATCCTACCACTGGGATATTAGGGAGAACACTCTCCCAAGGTCCACTAAGTGTCAGTCTCCCTAACTGGCATGGGTGGGGTAGCATATGAAATCATAGAATATATAGGATATAATATAGCTCACAACTACACTATGGTCATAACATATTCTAAAGCTCAACAACATTTATTATCACTCAGACACCTAGCTACCAGTGCTAGGGACTAGAAATCCTATAAGCATAGAAGAATTTAAATAGCTATATTAATTACTTATTTACTTTTTATGATTTCATTATATTAATTAATTTGTTATAAATTAAATTAACCATCAACATTATTTCAGCATAAATTCCTTAACCACCATCATGAAGTCCATTCTCTTCAGGTATAATCCAAACCAAGTCGACATTTTATCATGATTAACATCTTTTTAGAATTTTAATCCATCAATACCAAAACTATTGGTTAATAATTTATTAAAAAAATTTATCATTATTCCATAATCCATGTACTCTATGAAAAACATCCTAACCTACCAAAAAGAGGAAATGTGAAACCAAGCACACCGAACTACCTCAAACAGTGGTGAAAGTAATTCAGAAAAAACAAGTAACCCACCCATTAACCATTAAATAGATTCATGTAAAGAAAGCATCTTGCTTTATCACATCAATGGGTAAGCCCATTTTCAACCCATTGCATTATATATGGTTTCATCCCCAGCACCCTTATGCATACCTTGATGCGTCACACCATAATAGGCATCAACTTTTGTTGTATAATCTATGCCTCCCCAACCCATATCAAAATATCCATCCTAGGATCAGCTATCTCGGGCTCATAACATCATCTGGACCTCCTAGCCCCATATCACATCAAACATCCCATGCTCATAACACATCATGTAGTGAATCTCATATCTATAGCATTCCACAAGGTAGCAATAAACCTAGTAAACATGTAAATTTACTCCCTAAAACAAGGCATCCATACTTCACACAAAATGAGCTCCCACTGCTCTAATCACAAGGCACTCATCCTTCTTAAGAAAATAGGAAACTTAGGCCCTATAAAGTTTCTTTATAACACAACTGGTTCTTATTCCATCTCGAATTAATCGATTCATTATTCATAGGATTCAACTATGGTAAAAAAAGGAATCAAGATATAATAGGCTATCATAAGTTAAACATGCTCTTATCATCAACTTTGGATTCAAAAAACCTAGAGATGTAACATTCTCATTAACATTCCTTTTCATTTCAAATTTCTAAACAAGTATTATCATGCTTATCATTCATTATTAATTCAATTTTCATGAAAGAACAAATTTAATTATGCATGCACATTTCATCAATTTTATTACCATCAAAAGAAACATTGAATTCATTATAACAAACCACTTATATAATTCTTAAGACAATTAATCAATTACTTTCATCTTTATGTTCTTTTACATGTTCCATCAAGAACAACATGCTAATCCATAGAATAAAAATACATGCTAACAATTATATTATAGATAACACACTATCTAGAAAATCAAGAGGTAAACCATTTTCATGGTATAAATAAATAACATGTGATCACTACAACCAATTCTTTATTAATATGGTTCAATAATTATTAGGTTAATTCTATTTCCATTGAAAGGAAAAAACATGATAACTTTATGATTTCATATAAATAAATAAGAAAGGAAACGGATCCCTTTCCTTAAAGGAATCAACGTTCTACTCATGAGAACGTACCAACATCATAGATCCTGATCTCCCCTCTCGCAAGAGATACATCCATCAAATGACTTCGTGCCATAACCTCACTAACAAACAACCGTGAAAACTTTATTAGAACATTGGAGAGAAACTTCCATAGCATGGAAAGAAGAAGTGAGAGGATCTAGATAAAATAAGTATGAGATAAAAAGGTATAAAATGCCTTAGATCACCATGGATTTAACATAAGATGCTAAGAATTGATCTCTATCAAATGGATTCTAAAATTCCTTAAGAGTGAGTCACTGGACACCTCAGGTTTGGGAGAAAAGTCATAGGGTTTAAGAAAACCTGAGGCACTACAACTTATAAAGGGATGCCACACATCGCATTTTCATAGCGTAAAACCCTTTCACATTGTGTAAGTAGTAGGATTTAATTATCATTGAAAAAACACATCTCCTCAAACTATTTGACACTGATTTATTTCAAATCACGAGACACCCCGTGAATCGGCCTCACCCAAGTCGTGAATCACACATTCCCGATGTGAACCCCTTACACATCATGAATTCACCCTAATCACATATTTTAGCATCCAAATACCTAAATAACTTATCTAGGCTTCCTCTATGCACTAAAATATTTATAAACACGCAAAGGGTTGGACTATGTGGATCCATGCCCTTACATATGTTCTACCATCTCTATGAAGCGATGTGATCCATTCTCCATGTTCAAATTTCAATAATGATTTTAAAAATTTATGTACCTAAAAATAATAATATTTATGACATTAATATATTTATATAGATTATGTAAGTATATAATCTTTTCAAGAACCATAACTTTCATGACAAAACATGCATGAGAAAATAAGGAAATTAACACCTGAAAAAAATGAAAATAAGGAATAATTATTAACAAATGGGTGGTAAAATGTTATAAGGGTTTATGCATGATATTATAAACATGGATATGGTTCTGGTTCTGGTATAAATTAATAACATGATTAAAACCATTATGCATGATATTAATTCACATTTAACCAAAAGTAAGTGTATAGTAAGGGACTTCATCTCAATTTCCCTTAATTGGAGAATATTGCAATATTATACACCTAATTTCTTTTTTCTGGTTTATATACTACCCCTTTGACATGTAATATCATGATTAATTAATAATTCATTATATTTTAAGTTTTAATTTGAATTATTTCATTCTAATGGATTTTAATTGAAAATTGCTAATTGGTAAAGAATTTTATAACACAATTTACTTTCTTTGGGTTATATTACTTATTCATTGTATTTGATATTCTAATATTATGTTTGTAATGAATTATATTATGTTTTATTTACACTAGTTTTATGTGTATTTAAATTTGATACACATAATCAATTTATTGATTAATTCTCACTTTAACATTATGATCTTTGCGAGGGTTTATTTAACAAACTCATTTTAATTAGGATTGTTTATGCTTAAATTTCAATTGAAGGAAATTATTTAATCATTGGATAATAAAGCCCTTTAATTTTCTTAGCATATGGTTATTCGTGAAGTTTTCAAGTAATATTACTATTTTTTCCACCCATGGGTACTTAAAATTTTTGATAATTTGTTTTAATAAAATCCAACTTCATTTATCACTTTCATTGAAAATATTTCTTCATCCAAAATCATGTTTTCTAAAAATGTTTTCAAAATGATTTTTAACATTATAAAAATGATTAATTAAATAATAATTACCTATTTTGACTATTTTTAAAAAAAATTGAAAGGATTATTCATGTAATTTTCCAAACAAGGCCCATTTGTCTTTTACTGAAAATATGAAAGGATTATTTGTTTTAACAAATACAACATGTATAGAATTTCCCACTTCTATTACCACTTAATGTTTTAAATATTCCTTTATAAGTTTCAAAATTTTTTTTTAAAGAAAATCATTTTAAAAATATTTTTTGAACTTTTATTTTTAATAATATTTTCAAAATAAAAAAAGGATATTTTCTTTAAGAATATTTTTATTGACATTGTTATGTTATTTCTATTTGTTAAAAAAACAACCCTTTATTTTACTTATACTCTATTGGGGATATGTTATATTGATATCATCCTTATTCATTATATGGATGGTTTATAATCATTTTGATTGAGTAAAGTATTTACATTCACTTTCTTGTTACATTTTTATAATATGAATTTCCCTTGAAATATTCACTTTCTTATGGTCATTGTACAGTAAAAGTCCTCAAAATATCCATATTATATATCATGGATATGTTTATTTATTAAACCATATATCATTTCTACATATGGTTTTCTACATATATTTTTTTATTTGGGGAAATATCGATAAATTCATATTCTTTACTCAATATGAATATTTGATGATAAGGTGCATTGTTCATGAATTAAATAGATTATTCGATATATGAGAAATGATTTGGAATTTCAATTAGGGGTGGGGAAAAGAATTATATATCCTTTGAATGCATTAGTATTCTCATGATTCAAATCAATAATCTACCATTAAATTGGTTTTTACTTATAGTTTAAAATCATCTTGTGAATGATCTTTATGGTAGAGGTATCATAATTCCTGAGATACTGACATAAAATGATTAAGAATTTCCTTTATTAAGAATTTAGTTATTATTATCCATTATATTTTCACAATGATACTATATATGGATGTATTTCATTCTCAGTTATTTATTAAATGGCATGTTTTTTCAGTTATGTACCTTTCTATATTGATTATTCTTTATCTTTTCATGATAGTCAAGTTATTTAAATAGAATATGTGTTTATTTTTTTACCTTTGCATATTGATTATTCCTTATTTATTCATGGTATTAAAGTTATTTAAATAGAATATGTGTTCATTTATTTACCCTTTCATATTGATTATTCCTTATCTATTCATGATAGTCATGTTATTTAAATTGCATGTGTGCTCAATTATTTACCTTTACATATTGGTTATTCATTATCTAATCATGATATTCAATTTATTGATTAAATTTAATGTGTTTCCAAATATTTACCATACCATATTTATTATTCCATATTTATTATTCTTCATTTAATCATTATATCTTCTTCTTTACATAACTCTTAATGATCATTTGAGCTTGCCCTTGTTTTCCTTTCCCAGGCATCTAGGAAGTGTAATATGAATGGTATGAAAGGATATTCTAGATCGAATAATGATATTCTCAAAAAAAAAATTGTAATTTGTATATTCAATAGTATTATAAATTTTATTTATGTATCTAGTTTACCAATACTACTAAACTTTTCAGTCCTTCAGGATGTGATTCCTTGTACGTCATGCTAATGTAATAAAGTAAAAACTGACTGTGGGTTACTGTGTTCAGGGTTTCTATAATTATTAATACTACTATTATTATTATAAATGTTAATACCAATTTAAAAAGAATGTATTATTATTTCACCTTTCCTCAATTATGTATATATAAAAAATATTTTTATAAAATATAATCCATATATATTAAATAAAATATCTACAATTATATATAAATGTATATAATGCATTTCACAAGGCTCCCACTTAAAAACATATACTTATTTATATGTTTTTATTTACTTATTTATTTATTTATCTTATTATCTTCTTCATCTAAAATAAATGAATCTTTCATCCTTACCCTATCTCATCGTGCTACCTAAGTCATACATCCTAAATATCCTCCTTTAATCATTGCTCAATATCTCCCTATATAGATCAAATCATAACAGATTGCTCCTTTTACCATTGCCTCTTTCACCTCACCACATGACATTGAACCACGCAAGGGACACCACCCCCTACCTTTCCAATTTTGGATACCACTTCCGCATTAGACTCTTATATCATTTCCATCCAAATTCATTCACCATTATTTTCCAAATACCACATTCCTATAACTCTCTATCAAACATCATCATCTTTTGAGGTTCACCGATAGGATTTATCACTATCATTTCTTGTTTCCTCCCATACACTCAGTCTACCAGGTATATCAATACCCTTAGTTGAGACCCTCTTCTTCCCATGAGCCATAATGGACTCCCTACTCTAAAATATATTTTCATATATCTATGATACCACCTCAATAGAAAATACATATTCATAGAATTTTTTTGATGTGTTAATGCATTTTCTACATCAAATCCCCAAATGGTAAATATTGAAGTAATAAGGAATCATGGTCATGATAATCATGGTGATGCGACAAGGTCATGTCCATGCACTGCTATGAGAATGAAATGGTCAATCAGTGAGGTGTTTGGTTCTTTCTTTCATGAACAGTTGAAAGAATCTAATATATATTAAATTATTAAACAAAAATAATTTCCATGATTAAAAAATTAAGTTATATGCATTTTGATTAAACTCTTTAGTTGAAAATAAAAAAAATTATAGGGAATCCAATCCTACCTTGGGAAACAATTTCTCCTTCCACAAATCCTCTTAAAAATTTTATCTGGATTCGTGAGGAGTAGAATTACCTAATTTTAGAAAAATGGTTCTAGCTCGGGCCCAAATCCTTACATGATTTTTTTTGAATGGATCATAGGTTTACATTATGGCCTTATTTTATTATTATTATTTCATTTTTGTTTCATTTCCCATTCAAACCATAAATGTGTATTTTGTTGAAAATAAAAAACATATATATAATTTAGATAATTAATTAATTTAAAACATCAAAAATAAAAAATTCTTTGATTCATGCTATACATACACCCTAAGGTAAACATCCCAATTTGTAACCAATAGAAGCATCAAAAATATCATGGATCATTTACTATATTAAAATTACCTTTTTTCCTCATGCATGAAAAATTACAAAAAATCCATTAAAAATTCACAATACAAAAATTAATTTTTTAACCTTTATAATAGATACACCTTCAACATCCTTTAAAATTGAAATACATCCTTACAACCACAAAACCTCAAACACATAAATTCTCATTAAGTTCTTCACGTGATCTTCTACTAAATATAAAAATTTGGAAAGGGTTATCCATAACATAGCATGTGAATCATGATAGAAGATACATCTTCAAAAAGACTAAACCATTATTCTAGAAGGAAACAATCAGACACATATGATAAGGAAAAATATAAAATTCATTAAATTTATCTATAAATCCTTCCTAAACCTTAAATTATCTTCATGATGAAAACAATGTAAACTGAAACAAAGTATAGTACTCACCCACATCTAGTAATATCTCCCTCAAGTGGTAACCCATATACCTATTTGTATTCATTACATTCAAACCAAAGGAATAATACATATCTCACGTGATCTTTAGTTTATAGGCCCATTCTCTTACCACATACGACTCTAGAACCTAGCTCAAGATCTCAAAGGATAATTATAAACCTTGATGTAAAATTACTTATTTTGTTAAATATATACTCTATATTAGGAGTTAAGTAGACTATAAAATACTACATTTCTAGTAAAGACACTTCATTTAGCATCATTATCTCAGCTATAATAATCCTCATGAGGAAATAATCAACAACATAACATCATAAGATAATTCATCCTTTTATTTAAATAAATTATCAACTAATTAAAATTCCATAAGATTGAAACAATAAGTTAATATTATACCATTAATATTAAACCATCACTTAAAACCTCATCATTACTTAGAGAAATAAATGAATATCCTTTTGAAAAAAACTAATGAATATAGATTGATATAAAAGTAGGTAGTGTGATTTGGATTGACTACATTTATGCAGTACAAGGTTATAGAATACCTCAATTTCATGTGATAAATATTAATAATATAATCATAAATGGTCACTTTGAATATTTCATTACTACATATTCACCTTATAATAATGAACAACTCATTTCAGGGCTTATTAATCAAGTCATAAATACCATATTTTGTTTCATCGGGACTAGGTGTATGTTTATCCTTTATAATTCACAATTTTTTCACATGAAGTTATGTCCAAACTCATTACACGTGAGGGTACCACTAATAAAGGATAAGATAAATCAAAACCCCATTCCTTAATTTAATAAATAAAAAATAAATCATAAAAATCAACTCAACAGTGTTTAATTTCTTATACTTACTATTCCAAGACATATCATCATCGGTTAATTCCATAAACTCTAAAGATTCCTCTACTTAAACTTAAATATGCAATATTTACCAAGATGTAAAATAATTTAATTATAATGGAATTTAAATTTAATAACAAAAAATTTAATACACCATGATCCATTCTGATTTCATAGTCAATTTATATTATATCATCAGTTGTCTCACTATCCCAATAGACATATAAAATCTCACTACAACCTTTTATCATCTCTTTACATACAAGAAGTATTAGAATAAAAATGGTATAATCATTGACACTATTCTCATGGAAGTTACTACATAGAAACCACTAAAACTAGAAATGATATTATTCATCATCATACTATACATAAGCTCCCAATCACTTTGAACATACAACCAAAAAATTATTTATACTGATACACTTTAAAATGAAGAAGGTTATGGTTTCCTCCAATAACCTCAAATGGTTTTCCTTAAACACCAAAAAGCAATTAACTAAGCTAGAGACTCTAAAAGATACTAAAAAAATCGAATCCCCCATTTATCCCCTATGATTAAAATAAATTCAGGGTTTTCATCAAGTGAAACATCCTCTCAAATGAATATATAATAATTTATTCCACAAATTTGGCCATTTTGATCACTCATTATGAAATCATGCTGATATGAACACTATAACATTGAAACTTCTTGAAAAAACCCTCTCTCAAGGGTATATTTAGATATCTTTGACAATTACCCCTTAGTTAGGTTACCCTTTATAGAAAATTAGGACTAGAAATCTTAATATAAGATTCCTAATAGAATATTCATTCTCACGCAACCACTTTTAAGCATGATTGTATAGGTCAAATGAAAATTTAAATCAATGCCCATTAAACATATTTTTCTATGAATCATATATAATGAAATCTTAAATAAAAACAGGAATTGATTTTATATCCCAACTTTATCTTGTATCTCATGCTCACCTCGATGATTCCTTGAACTCGTCATGCACCATCTCATAAAAATCGAAAAAACTTGCATAAAAAAGTTATGATTTATTATTATAAAGGGTCATATATCAAATCACATGGCTCAAGAAACCTATCCATCATCACAAGAGAGGACATATTACGATTTAGAAAACAATAAACCTCTATCTTTAGGACATATCCTCATCTCTTGATCCTAAATAATCATCATCCACAAAATACACTCCAACATTAAATCCAACACATCTAGAAAAGAAGTATCATCAATAAAAATATCCTTCATATAGAAAACATCATGTTAGAATCTTCCATACAAGGATCAATCATTAGACATCTGACTCATCCTATAGGGATAACATCAACCAATGAATCTAATAAAATGTCCCAACAACATAAGTTGCATCATAATCTATAGAGATCTCAACCCTCGGTATGGTATCAAGTGTAGACCTTTTATGCATAGATCAATAAATATGGTCCTCATCATACTTTTTATCTATAATGGGTGGAAATCAGAGAGGTATGGATCCATTCATCCTCAACTCATGACCTCAAATAGAAGTTCCCATATGGAAAGATAACATGATCAAAAGAAACCCCTACCTCGGTAGGTTCATAGGGAAATGAAGAAATATTTTATAATATATTATAAAATGTCCCTATTATTCATCTTAGAATTGTTTTCCTATCACAAGAAAGCATGTCCATAGATCAGGTCATAGACACTATATGACTAAACTAAAATTAAAAAAATATATATTAAGAAGCCATGCTTCAAGTACAGAAAGGAAAATGAGGGGTTTAGGGGGTCTAAAATTTTGAATAATGAGAGAATCATGTCTAATAATATTCATTAATTCAACTGGGGTGGATCTTAAATTTGAAAAACAATGAAGAGGGGTATCACAAGGGGCCCTTGAAGCAAAGTAGTCAGCTGCCTTGTTACCCTCATTCTAGGTGTGATAAAGATAAATTCACTCAAAAATGAGGCCTCTAAACTTATGGACCTGGTATATTTATCTTCAATTAAATTATTTATTTTTTGATATTTTTCTTTACATGCAACACTAAGTTTAAACGAACTACGATAACCTATCATAATACTATTATATAATGGGAAAGTTATCACTTAACCATTTGATTGGTGAGTATGAATAGGAATAACTAAATTATGAAAATAAATATTGTTTACACATGTAGAAAATTAATTCATTGGTTATCAATTTATTATAAATTAAAATAAAATCATTTTAAAGAAAAAGAGATGTTTTTTTGAAAAAACAATTTTTATGCACGCAATGTGTTTTTATATTAATTCATTAAATTAATAACTATTTATGAAAAAATTTATTGAATTGTACATTTTATATATTCAATAAAATGTTTTAATATTCATCTAAAGGTTTTTATTAGGCCTATGATAAAAAAAATCCAGTTTTATGTTCAAATATGCATTTTTCTAAAAATTATTTTGTTGTGTTTTGTGCACATATTATTAAATGAATTCCTAATATTTTTTTAAATTTTATTTTTAAAAAATTATATCATTTTTGGATTTATTATATCAAATTTATATTATATTTAATTTTTGAAATTTTTCTAAAAGAGTTGATTTTTTGGGTGAATAGTGAAAATATCGATTTTTCAAATACTTCCACTTTTATCACATTAATATGATGTAATCATAACTTATTAAATTTATATAACCTTTATTTCAACCAAATATTTTTCAAGGGAGTTAATTTATTTATTTAAAAACATTTTATGAATTTTTCAACACAAACATGACTTTTGTGAACAAAGATTATATTTTATTCAAATAAAGCACTATTTTGAGTCTTTTTGATTAATGGAGTGGTAAAAAGATTCCATTTGGTTTGGTCTCACTCAAAAAGCCAAAAACCCTTCCTTTTTTATTATTTAACAAAAAAAATACAAACATATTTATTACCATTTTACAAGGTAAAATGAATTTTACTCTTAAATCATGTATTTTCCTAAAAACTATTGTTCATGTGTTTTGTATTCTTTATTAAAATTAATTTCTACCACATGTAGAAATTAAACCTATTAAAATGGATTAAAATTTTTAAATCATAATTATTTTAAAAAAAATCCCATTTATTGTTCTTCATATAATTATATTATCATGGTAAAAAATTTAAATTATCATGGTTAAGGTTAAAATGGGTTTAAAGTAGTTTAACTAGAACATAAGGATTAAAATGTGTATGAATCTTTAAAAAATGTGATTTTTTGAGTTTATTTCAACCTTATCATACATTATCTTTTAATTTTGGGTTCCCTTCTTCTAATAGAAATTATTATGATATATATATATATATATTATTTAATCTTTTATGTAATTTCAAGAATATCCTTTCCCTCACTTATAAAAGGGAACCTCCTCTCCTCCCTTATTCATAAAGTTTGAGCCTTATAGCTCATAAAATACCTACCATAATACCTTAATATATTCCTTACCTCCATCCTAAAGCTTCTAGTATTTCCAAAATATTATCTTGTCAAGGATTAATGTGTAATACAAAATAGGTTTCTCAACAAAGAGGTATAACTCTTAACTGAGTACTTTAAGTTTTATTTCTTACTCTAATTCCTATAAATCTATTTTAAAAATATTAAAATAATTAATCTATTATCATAAATATAATAATATGTTATTATGATCATGTTAAAACTATTTTTCTCCTCTTTTAAATCCTACGGAAAGTGAAAAACATTGTTCGTGCGTACATACATCTTACTCTCTCTACGTAGCGGTGTAATTCATTTTTATCACCTTTTTTCCTAGATGTTTATAAATATGGATATAATGAATATATATTAAATTTATAAAATAGATATTATTTTTTTAATAAAATATTTCATTTACTTTCTTACCTTTCCACCCATTTTAAAAAATTATAACGTCTATTGTGCATGTGTGTGGACTACCACCTTTACGAAGCGATCTGATTCATTTTTCATATTTTCCTTTAAAGGATGATTCAAAATATGTATATAATTAATATAATTGATATTAATATCATTATTAAAAAAATTTATATTATGTAACCTTGATCATAGTCCAATGATCGAAACTACCAAATCGAAACTTACATGAAAAATGAGAAAGTTAACACTCAAAAATGAAAATTTTAATAAATAATTATTAATAAATGGGTTTTAAAAGGTTGTAAGTATATCATATGTGATATTATAAGTAATTATATATTTATTTTATAGAAGTATATTAAATTTAAGTTTATTATATAGGAGGCTAAAATCACTTATAAAGAAAATGGACCTAAGGTAAGGGTTTATTTAAAAATATCATCCTTATTCGAGATTGTTTATGTTTTAAGTTTCCATTGAGGGAATTATATAATATTTATTTCTTAAAAATATTTAATTTTTATCATCCTCTATTTATTTCTATAAATTAAAATTTTTCCTTTCATTTTCCTCTCTTTAAGTACTCAAGAGACTGAAAGATTTTTTTTAAGGAAAACTAACTTTGTTTTCCATTGGGTCAGGAAACATTTTCTTCCATTTACATATTTTCTGAAAAAAACAAGGCTAATTTAAATGTTCTCTGATGATTAATTAAATAAATTTTTAACCATGTTTTACTTTCTATAAAATTGTATAAAATTAATCATCATGTTTTTCTAAAATATGTAATTTTTACCAAAGTTTTGAATCAAATATTTGTTTTAACATACACTACATGAATGGATTTTCCTACCATCAAAACAAACAATTGTTTTGAAGTTTCCTTTAAATGTTTATATAGTATTTTTTAAATAATAATATTTTCCTAAAATTTTGGAAATTTTTATATTTCAAATTAGTTATTTCAAAATGAAAAGGTTATTTTCCTCAATAAATGTTTCAATTGTGTTTTAAAATTATCTTCAAATATGTCAACATCCTTTGATGAATATTATTTTTAATTGAGGTTATTCTCTAATGATATCATCCCCCTTATTTCACTGGATGGAATATGATCTTTTTGACTTGTGAAATTACTGACATTCTGTATGATTGTTCTTCTAATATGGATAATTATTGTTTAATAAGACCTATTGATTAAGTTGTATGTTCTATGCATATAATGAATTCATTTAAATTATTATGTGATGGATGGGGACTAGAATTATATATCCCCTTGATTCATCGTTAGGTCTAATAAGACAAAATAGGTTTTGTATTTGGCCAAGGCCTTACCCATTTATGTAAGATGTATTGGTACAAGGCCTTGACAGTAAGTTTTAAATGTCTTTCATTATGAATTCCATCATTAAGAAATTAGTTATTGATGTCCATGTGATTATTTTAATAGTTATTATATCCATGGATAAGTTTCAATCTCATGTGATTATTTATATGGAATTATTTTATCATCATTTATTTCTTCCATATTATTCATGACTTATTCATTCTATGATATCTTTTGATTTATGTATTCCCTTACTGACTATCTAAGATCACTCATCACTTGTGTTTCCTTTCCCCATGATGCCAGGAAGTGTACTATGATTGATATCTAAGGATATTCTAGAGTGAATAATGATGTTCTCAAAGAAAATAATATGTTTTATTTCATGTTTTCAAATAAAATGTGATATCCAAGAATGTATCTTGTTTAACAAGACTATTAAACTATTTGGTTTATTGGGATGTGACCACTTATATATAGTTATAATGTAATAAATTAACCACCATATCTGGGCTACTAGGATTGGGTTCTTTACAGTTAGTATCATAGAAAAGTTTAGTATAACCCTTGGGAACTATATTTAAGAAAACATAGATTATGGAACATAACCCTATGACTAAATTTGAGGATAAGTCTATGTATAGGGTAACCAATTAAAGTTTGGGTAAGGTAGATATTATATGTCTTTCCAAGAAATACATCCTTGTTTGGGTACTAAAAGTGGATTTGGTTTTGGTACAGATGCATATAGGGTCAATAGCCCCAAAAATAGTTGCAGGACTATATCTCATACATCATTATGGTTCACAATTAATGGCTCCTTACTGCAAACTAGTTTTGACACTCTTTGGAGAAATTCATGGGTTAATTCAGACTTTATTTACAAACCATTATAAAAATTTTGAAAATATTTTTATGATTTGAAGATAGTCCCAATGATACTAGGTTTATGATTTTTGATATTAACTATGTGTAAATTTCCAATTTATTGAAAGTGTTTCACCATTTTTTCAATTATACATTATGATTCAAAATGTTATGATCTAATCTATTATATGTTTTTGTTTGGAAATAGAATCTTGAAGAAATAATGGAAACTATTTCAAGGTATATAGTCTATGTATGGATTTCCCTCCTAGGAAAGATAATAAAACTGGAGCTGGAACTGGACATGTTATAACTATATTAGGTAATATGACTTAGGTTATGACCAATAATATTTCTTATATGAAGCATTCTACTAATATAAAACATAGTGTAACAATTTTAGATTGTTTCATGTGACAACATCCTCCATCATTTAATAGAACCACAAATACATTTTCTTCTGAGTAATGGATATGTTTATTTCAAAATATATTTCTTTATTTGGAATGTAATTAATGGTATAATATTTTCATGGTAGTATATCATCTCATGGGGATGGAGATCAATAGTGGTATTTAATTCAAAAAACTAAGTATGTTGAGAAAATAATAAGCATGGAGTGGAAGGATTTTAAGGTACCTTACTTAGAAAAATATTTTCCTCATGAAAAATGATTAGATATAGAGAGATAGTTCCTTAGTCTCAGAAAAAAGTAATAGGAAAATATTACTAAGTATGAATCTAACTTTACAAAGTTATTCAATCATGTTGTTGACTACATGTATAATATCAAGAGTAATATTGATCATTTATTTGATGGGTTAAATCTAATCATTTGATGTGAACTAGTCTCCAAAATATTCTCATCATATGAGTATATAGTATCATGTGGTGTCAAGACATAGAAATAATTTTCCAAGTCTTATGTATTTTATGGAAAGTAACAGAAAAAGATGAATGATAATAAAAAATGTATAAAGGGAAGAATAAAACAGGGTATTTTCCAACATGTGATGCTTATGTAAGGAAACACCTTTTTACATGCTTAAAATAAAAAGGAGTTTTCTTAAAGTGTGGAGAAAAGAGACATTATTCTTATGGATGAAAGGTTAAGGTATAATCCATTAAAGTACAATTCTTTAACTATAAAGTTATGGGGAACTATTTAAACCAATGTCCCAAACATCAAGGGAAATTACCATAAAATTAGTCAAGGGTAAAAGTCCATTCTTATACAATAACTACTACATAAGTGGAAGTTCCTAGCTATGTGGTGAAAGGTTTGCTTATAATTCACTCTATGATTATATATGTTTTATTTGATCCAGTATCTGCCCACTTTTTTATTTCTGAATAATTTTATAATTGTATTATATCACCACCACAATGATTAAATATTGGGTTGGTAGTGAAAAATCTTAATGGACGGATGACTGCATCTCAAGTATATTTATCCTCTACAACAGAATTTCATGGAAATGTGATTCCTTAAAATCATGTTATTCTTAATTTAGTTGAATTTTATGTAATTTTGGGAATGGATTGGATCTCTCAGTATATATCCCATATAAATGTTTTAGGAAGTGAAGTTATATTCGATATCCCAAATCAATATGTGATCATATATTGGTGTGACGTTAAACCTGAACACCCAATATAAATTACTTCTATTATATGTGTTTTACTACCTATTCTTGAGGTATATTTATCTCAAAATGGTTAGGGAGGGGAGAAACTCAATATTAAAAAAAATCCTTTTTTTAGAGAATATGTTTATGTATTTCCTAGACTTAACTAGACTTCCCACAAATACTTAAGTTGAGTTATAAATAGAACATATACCTTGTGCTACACCCATTTCAAAGACTCAATATATAATTTCCATGATTGGGTTTTAGGAACTGATGAAGCAACTCCAGTAGAAAAAAGTTAAGGGATTCATTCATCCTAGTTCTTTACCATGGGGTGCACTTATTCTTTTTTATAAGAAGGAAGAGGTTCGATGCATCTTTGAATTTATTATTATTAACTTAACAAGATCACTATTAAGAACAAGAATCCTTTACCCCATATCAATGATATGTTTGATCAATTTTGAGGAGATTAATATTTTTCCAAGATTGATCTTTAATATTGTATCATTAGATAATGGTCAAGAAAGAGGATATACAGAAGATATCCTTCTGTACGAGTTATGTTCCTTATGAATTTATAGCAATTCCATTTGGACTTGCTAGTTCTCTAATTATCTTCTTGCATTTAATGAATATAGTATTTATGTATTACCATGATCGTTTCTTGGTAGTCTTTATAGATGATATTCTTATATATTTGAAGAGAAAGGAATATCATGAAGAACATTTGATAATTATACTGAAAAACATGAGGAAGGATAATTTATATGTTAAAGTTACCAAGTGTGAATTTTGGATTTAGAAAAATTTATTATTCTATCATATTATCTCAAGTGGGGGTATATCATTGGATACTTTAAAGATAAAAGTTATTAAGCAATGGTCTAGGAAAAACATGGTAACTGATTTTCATAGTTTTCATGGGTTGGATGGATACTACCAATTAATTGTGATATATTTATCTTGAATATATAATCCACTCACTAAGTTGACTTAGGAATGAGTTAAGTTCTTGTGGATAGATGAATATAAAGATAATTACAAAGAAGTAAAGATAATATTGGTCAGTGCACCTGTGCTTACACTACCCTATAGTGGAGAAGGGTTTTTGATATATTGTGATATATAAAATAATATATTGGGATTATCCTTAATAAAAAATTATATAGTGATATCTTATACCTCTCACCAATTGAAAATTCATGAGAAAAATTTCTTGACTCATGATTTAGATCTCGTAGTGGTAATTTTTGTATTTAAGATATGGTGGAATTATCTATATGGAAAAATGTGTGATATATATAATAATCATAAAATACTAAAGTATATATTTACATGGAAATGGTTGAATATATTCTAGATAATATGGTTTTAATTGATCAAATATTTTTATTGGTCAATACATTACCACCTTGGGAAGGAAAACAAGGTGGTTGCTTCTTTGATTTGGAAAGATCATGCTAGTTTGTTCATGATGAGGATTGAAAGAGATACAATATTTTTTGGATTTATAGAAGAGGGATATTGAAATCATGATTAAAGGATAGATATTTTATCTTTCCTGGATGAATGTTCAACCATCCATCCATGATATTATTAAGAAGGCATAGAAGGAAAATGTGTAACTATAGAAGAAGGTGAGGAGTTTTCTGAAGTTCAACCATGATCATACTATAATGACAAGGTTTAGAAACCGAGCATGTTTCCCACCAATACCAGACTTTAAGATGGAGTTTTTGGATGAATATAATAATTTATAATTTTCTATTCATCTTGGAAGTACAAATATGTATAGAGATCTAAAAGAGTATTTCTGGTGGGATAACTTGAAAATAGATATTGTAGAGTATGTATTCCAATAATTGGTCTGTCAGTAAGCTAAGGGTGAGAGAAAAATGTATAAAGGCATGTTACAACCATTATCAATTATATAATAGAAATGGGAAAACACTATCATGGATTTCCTCATTGGACTCCCCATGCATCTAAAGGGAATAATGTTATTTGGATTGTAGTCGATCGCCATACAAAATCATCATATTTTATTTCCATTAGAGAAGATTTATCTCTTGACTAACTTACTTGGTTATATATTAAATAAGTGGTGATATTTCATGGAGTACCACTCACAGTTTTGTTTCATTGGGATCCTAGGTTTACCTCAATGTTCTGGAAAAACATTTAACAGGCTCTAAATACATAGTTGAGTTTCATCACTATTTATCATCCTTACACATATGGTTAGTCTAAGAGGACTATTGAAACTCTAGAAGACATTTTTAGATATTTATCTATGTATTTAAAAGGGGGTTGGGATAAATACATTTCTTTGGTAGAATTTTCATTCAATAATAGCTTTCACATGATCATACAGATGGCTCTTTATGAATCCCTCTACATCAGGAAGTGAAAAAATTCAACATATTGGGAATAATTTACAAAAATAAAGCTATTAAAACTTGATTTAGCTAATTTTAATGGTATATAATATTTTATCCTTTCAACATCACATAATATAATCTAAAAGTCAATAGAAAAGTTATACTGATAATCATCTGGGAGATCTAGAGTTTGAAGTTGGTGAAAAGGTATTCATATTAATATATCCTTGGAAGAAGGTTATGAGATTTGGAAAGAAGGGGAATCTTATCCATATATATATCAGTCCCTTTTAAATTATTGATCATATTGGGATAGTGTCTTATCATTTGGAACTTACACTAAATCTCTCTCATGTTCATGTTGTGTTTCATATATCACTCACAAGGAAGTACATACATGATTCTTCACATGTACTAAAATCAGAGGTCATACTAATGGATAAATATATCTATGAGGAGGGGGGGGGGGAAAGTGGTTATTTTGGATCAAATAAATAAATTTATACAAAAAAAATACCACTCACCTGATCAATGTTTTGTGGTGAAACCATAAATTAGGAGAATCTATTGGGAACCTGAGGACATAAAGAGGTAGAAGTATCATCAGTTGTTTGTATCAGAGTGACATAATTTAAAGGGTGAAATTCTTATATGGGGGTATAATGTAACAACTTAATATTTTTTGATATATTTCTCTTTAAATAAATTTAATTTCTTTGATAGATTTCTTTACACGCAACACCAAGTTAAATTAACAATGATAGTGTATTAAAATACTATTATTTAAGGGGGGAAGTTATCACCTAGCCATTGGATTAGAAGTTTTAAATAAGAATAACTAAATTAGGAAAAATATATATATTAACACATGTATACAATGAATTCATTGGTTATAAATTCATTAAAAATGAAAATAAAATCATTTGACAGTAAAATAGTTGTTTTTATGAAAAACTATTTCCATGCACACAATGTGTTTTTATCTTAAAAAATTAAATTAATCACTATTAATGATTGAATTTAATTAATTTTATATATCATATATTCAATAAAAAAATTTAATATTCATTTAAATTTTTTTAAAAGTCATTAGAAAATAATAATTCCAGTTTTATGTTCAAATATGCATTTTTCTAAAAATGGTTTTGTTGCATTTTGTGCACTTATTATAAAATGAATTTATACCAATTTTACAAATTTTATTTGAAAAAATAGATATTATTTGTTGATTATTCTTATCAAATTCATATTACAGTGAATTTTTGATATTTTTTTAAAATAGTTTATTTTTTGGGTGAATAGTGAAAATACCAATTTTTCAAATACTAACAATTCTATGACATTAATATAATGTAAGAAAGCCTTAAAAAAATTATAACCTTTTACTCAACCAAATATATGTTAAATGAGTTTCATAATGTATTTTAATAATTATTTTGAATTTTGGAACCCTTGCTTGACTTTTCTGAACAAATGTAATATTTTATTCAAATTAAAAACTACTTTTGAGTATTTGAAATTAATGACATGTTTGGAAGATTAAATTTTTTTTTTCTTACTAAAAAAGTATAAAAAATTAATTTCTTTATTATTTTTCGAAAAAATAATTGGAAACCAATTTATTACTTTATTTTAAGGTAAAATTATTTTTACTCTTAAATTAGGTATTTTCCTAAAAAAATCATGTGTATTGAATTATTATATTAAAAGTAATTTCAACTAAATATATAAATTAAATGTGATAAACAGTATTATGAATTTGGAATCATATTTTAAATTTTTTTATAAGGAACCTTTTATTTTTTTTCATATAATTATGTTGTCTTGGAAAATAGATAAATTATCACAATTAAGGTTAAAATGGGTTTTATGTGGTTTAATTGGAAGATATGTCTTAAGATGTTTATAAAAAAATAAAAAATGTAATTGGTTGAGTTTATTTTTAACCTATAACATCTTATCTTATAATTTTCATATCCTTGGTGCCACTTTACATGATTATGAAATATATATTATTAACTATTTTAAGTAATTCCAAGTGTGTCCATTCCCTCACTTATAAAAGTGCACCTACTCTCCTCCTTTATTCACAATGTCTAAGCTTATAGATTGGACAAGAAATACCATAATCCCTTCCTATATTACTTCCCCACATATTAGATATTATTTTATTTCCAAAAAAACATCCTTTCAAGGCATATGGCGTAATCAAAAATAGGTTTCTCAAAGAAGAGGTATATTTTTGAACCGAGTACTTTCAATTTTATTTCTTATTCAAGATCCTCAAAATCTTTTGATACTATCCTAAAATAGTAAATCAAGAATCATAAATATAATTATACATTATTTTGATTATTCTAAAACCATTTTCACCTCTTTATCATCCTATGGGAAGTGAAAAACATCGTTTGTGTGTACATATGGCTTACCATCTCCACATAGTAGTGTAATTTGTTTTTCATCACCATTTTTCTTGGATGGTTATAAAGATGGAAATAATGAATATATATTATATTTAAAACATTATTATGTTTTTTTAAATATAATATTTCATTTACATTCTTACCTTTCTACCCGTTTAAATAAAATGACAACGTCACTTGTGAGTATGTGTGGACTACCATCTCTACGAAGGGATGTGATTAATTTTTCATGTTCCCATTTCACAGATTATTATAATTATGTATTTAATTAATACATATTATATTTATATCATGATTATAATTTTGGAGATGATTTAACCATGATCATGATTCAATTATTGAAACTGCTGAACCAAAAACGTACTTGAAAAATGAGACTGTTAACACTCAGAAATGACAATTTTAATAAAGAATTATTAAAAAATGGGTACTGAAAGGTTATAAAAAGATATTATATGATATTAAAAGTATTTATATGGTTCTATTATAGAATTTTAATAAATTAAAATTTATTAAACAAGTGGTTTAAATCACTTATGAAGCAATTCAGACCTAAGGTAAGGGTTTATTTCACAATCTCATCCTTATTCAAGATTATTTATGTTTTGTGTTTCCATTTAGGGACTTATATGATATTAATATCTTAAAAACCTATAATATTTATTATACTATAGGTATTGATGAAAATTTAACTTTTTTCTTTTATTTTACTCTCTTTAAGTATTCAAGATTCAAGAAGAATGTTTTTAACAAAAACCGAATTTGTTTTCTATTCAATTGGGAATATTTTTCATCCATGTCTATATTTTCTTTAAACTGTTTTCAATAATTTCTTTACTATCCTCTAACGATTTATTAAAGATATTTTTAACCATGTTTTAATTTATATAAAAATGTATAAAATTAATATACTTATCATTTCCAAATGAGATAATTTTACCAATGGTGCGAATGGAATCTTTATTTTACTATACACTACACAAACCAATTTTATTATCATCACAAATACTCATTATTTTGAAGTTTAATTTGAAATTTTCCATGGAAATTTTTAAACTAAATTATTTTCCTAATATTTTGGAATTTTTTATATTTTAAATAATCAATTTAAAAATGAAAAGAGTATTTTCCTCAATATATGTTACACTAATCTTTTAAAATTATTTTCATCCATTTCAACATTATTCAATGAATCTTACAGTTTAATGAGGTTATAATATAATTATATAATCCAAATTATTTCTCTAGATGGATTATGATTAGTTTTACTAGGAAATATATTTACATTCGGTATATTAGTTCTTCCAATATGAACGGTTATTGTTTATCAAGACATTTTGACTAAGTTGTATGATCTATTTATATAATGAGGGAATTGGAATTACTAAGTGACGGGTGGGAACCATAATTAAATAAACTATTGATGCATCAATAGGTCTCATGATACAAAATAGTTAGGTTATTTTTCCAAGGCCTTGACCATTTATATAATATGTCCTGGATTGATGCCTCAGTAGTAAGTTCTCGATGTTTGGTGTTATACATTCCATCATTATGAAATCGATTATTGATGTCCATATGATTATAAAAATAGTTATGATACCCATGGATAAGTTTCAAGCTCATGTTATTTTTTATATGGCATTATTTTATCATTATTTATTACTACCATATTATTCTTTCCTTATACATTCTACAATGGTTTCTGCTATAAGTATTCCCTTATTTACCATCTAAGATCACCCCTTTCTTATATTTCCTTTCACCAAGATTCTAGGAAGTGTATTATTATTGATATGAAAGGGTATTATATAGAGAATACTTTTTTTATCAAAGAAAATACTATGTTTTATTTTATGTTTTCAAACATAATTTGAGATTCATGCATGCATCTAGTTTACCAAGACTACTAATCTATTCAGTACTTTAGTGTAACACCCCAAGCTTTCACGATACGTCTCTCTTTCAATAATTCAATAGCTTGCATTGTACGCAAGTTCGAGTTCTAACACACCGCGACTAATCAAAAGTAGCCGTTATGAATAGTAATACCCACTTTTTAAAATTATAGAAATTTTATATTTCAAAATGGACTTCATTTTTGTATTTGTAATATCAAAATTATCCTAAGTTGAATTTTTTGTAATTTTCTGAGAACTTCCAAATTTTTATGAATAGTGAAAAATACTTAAAACAACTTTTTTAATCAAAATAATTTATAGTGATAAATTATACTATTTATTGATTTTAAAGTATAATTAGAATATATTTTTACCATTTTATCCAATGGTGTTCATTATAATTAATTTCACTTTAAAATTGGACATAAACAATTGTCAATCTTTTGATATATATTGTTTCTTAAAAACACGCTATTTATTGTGACAGCGGGAATTAATTATAAAATTAATTAATGCAACTTATATGCTTGGAATTTTGTAAAATAGACATAATTTTTTAATTTGGAATATCAATTATAGCTTAGGGTGAAATTTTGGCACTATTCTGAAAAACTTCAATTTTTGAGGAATAGTGAAACCACTAAGTGGTAGTTAAATAACTGATTTTTTCATTTAAATGAAATATTACCACTTCTGTGATTTGATTTTCAAAAATCCGACATACATGGTTTTCATTATGAAGTAAAATGTGGTTCAATGGGATTAAAATAATTTTTTGGTGAATAGTAACTTTTAAGTTTAATTAATCGCGATTAAAGGTAATTAGTGAAATTTAAGGTAAATATAATGTTATAATAATAGGAAATGACCTTGACACTTGTCCTACCCCTATTGGATGAGTCATGGCCGACCAAGATAATACATGGGTCAACTTGGGGACCCCATGGATCCACTTTGGTAGGAAAATGATATAAATAACTTTTTATTTAATATTAAAATAAAAATGTCACAAACAAGAGTTGTTTTACTAAAAAAAATTAAATGGGTTTATACAAGTCATATTTTTGACTATAAATATTCATTAGAAAGCTAAAAAATTTCCTACATCATGATATTTTTTTTATAATTTTTAGACATTAAATAAATTAAATTATTTATAACACCATGATGATGCAGTGATTACCTCATTAATTAACGATTTAAATAAAATGAAAAGATAATGTAAAATCCAAGGATTAAACTTGTCAAAAACCTATTGGATGAGTAGATTTCGAACCCTTATCACCTTATCCTCGAATTATATAAGTGTGGGACCTTTAGAATCCGAAAAGCATTGTATAATAAAGTAACATTTTATTACTTTCCAAAAGTGCCCCTCCTCTCCACTTATAAAAGGCCCCCACCACTACCACCTTACTCACACTTTCAAAGCCTTTTGGATCGACCAAACTCTGCCCAAATACTCTCCCAACTTCCCTCCCTTACTTCTAGAAGCCTCACTTTGGGCAGAATTCTTCCCAAAGAAGCCTTTGGCTCAAATCAAAAAGAGTTACCCGTTTTAAGGTAATGTGATCTCTTATGTTATTTTGTTTTGATTTGCTTCTCCAACCCCATAAACTCTTTTTATTCATTTCTTTTGTAACAAAACCAGTATCCTAAATATACTAGGATGTTTTTATAAGAATTATTCGAGCTACACTTACACACACCTACATCTAATGATTAAAGAACATACTGTTTCTGTGGATGGCGAATTTCTGCCTCACGAAACGATGATTGTTCAACACTCATATAACACCTTCAAAGGTGTCCATTAAGATGTCACTATATTTATATATGATATATAATATTCTTATGTTTTACTTAAGCTTCTGTACTTTTCATTTATTGCATACCTTTATGGTTTCCATTATGGGTAAACGCGATATGTTCATTTTAGGAAGTGCGGACTACTGCCCCCTCAAAGTGATTTGAATCGTAAATGCCATATGTGGGATGTATAAAGGATGGATTAAATGGTATTATACATTATATTATACTGGAATTATATTATACCTTTATATAATTATAACTTCATTCCATTAAATATGAAATAGAAATGAAAGTAGCGTTCATGCGTACGTATTACGACTTACCGTCTCCATGAACGGTGCATTTCATTTCTTACCTCTAAACGTTATGGAATATTATAAATGCATGTATATACTGAATATATATGAGATATATGATATCTAAATCATGAATATAATTCTGGATATAATGGATATTTCACCGCATGACAAACTTTTAATTATAAGAAGTTTATTTTTGACTCAAGTACCTAAGATCAACAAAACGACTGTTATAAACTTAAATAATTACATAATGTTCATGACATGGTAATAAGTGATATAAAAGAAATAATGAACTTGAAAAAGGTTCTTAAGAAGGTCGAGATTAACTCTAGTTTATTATTCAGGAGATCAAAGAACGGTCGAGTGAATTCGGACACGAGGTAAGGGAATTTCTTAACCCAATTTCCATTCTTTGGGTTAATCTCCTACTTTCAAATTATATCATGATATTATTATACCATATCTTGTATTTGTACTTTATTTATGTGTACTTATAGTGAATACACATAATAAATCTATTTTATTTTAAAAATGATCTTTGTATGGGACTTCGTCTCAATCTCTTTTCATTGAGGCATATTTTGTTTTATACAAAACCTTCTTTTATACGGTGTATAAACCCCTTTGACTTTTACGTTTATACAAAAGGAATATTTTTTATACGAAGCGTTTTACTAAATGACAAAAGGGAATGTTTTTGTCGTACGTATGCGGCTACAACGACTTCTCCGCCGTCGTGATCATTATTTGAGTTTCGGCTTCCTCGACAAGCCATATCTTTTTAAAATGAAAAATAAATACAAAGTTTTAATTTTCTTTAATTTTGGTATTGAAAATGGTTTTGAAAGTATTTTTATTACATCAATGTGTTGTATTGATATCTTTTGATTCAAATGTGGAAATGTTATGTTTCCTTTATGCATGTTTTATGTGATACGATTATGTTATGGTTTATGATATGTTTAAACCTATTCATATGAGGAATGCATTGGACTTAATAAGTGACGGGTGAAGCCCGCTATAGCTCCTCGATGCATCGGTAGGTCTCATGAGACAAACTAGTGTCTTGGCACGAGGCCTTAACAAAATCTTATTTGTGGTCTTGGCACGAGGCCTTGTCTAGGTGGTTATGATAGTCTGGCATTATGCATTCCATCATTATGAAAGTGGTTATTGATATTGCATGTGGTTATTAGACTAGTAGAATATCCATGTGAATAAGTAAATAGAATTATTTCATTTTTCTTTTTCCATATTATGCTGAAGTTCAAGTTTAAAAAGGATTTTGTTTTAGTCATACATTGCCTTAAATGTTAATGTTTATTTATGAAAGCTTCCGCAATATTGTTATCCTTACTGAGCATCTGAGCTCACCCCTTTCAATGTATTAATATTTTCCAGGATGTGAAGAAGTATTTTATGAATGACCTGCAGGGATAGTCAGAAGAGGATATGAGTGTGGACTATGGAGACTTTTTTATTGTAGTATTTCACTTTATGATGTAATTTAACATTTATTAATGTATCAGGTGTTTCCAAGGCTACTAAACTAATCGGTCTTTCAAGACTTGATCTTTTGTGATCATGACAATGTTACGAAGTAATGCACCGACTCTGGGTAGCTGGGGTCGGGGCGTTACAATTGGTATCAGAGGCAGTTTAGTACTAACCTAGGAAGCTAGATTTAGATAAACTCTGATTAGATCACATAGCCCAAAGATAGACTTTGAGGATTAGTATAGAAGAAATTCCTAGAATTTTGGTATTATAGAGATTTTGTGAGTTTTCCAAGCAATACATCCCTGTCTGGATACGAGCAGGTAGAGGCGGCTCTGGCACAGATGTACCTAGGGGTAAAACCCGAAAACACTGCTTTGAGCTAGACTCGAATGGGAACTGGTGCACGACAACGGGCCTTGCTGCACTCTTGGTTACGACACTCCCGGGGGATATGCTTAGGATAATTCTCATTTTCTTTACAAACCAATATGAAGGGTTATGAGTATATACTTCCTCAAAGAAAACATTTTATGGATTATATCCATAAATAGTTCAATTTATGTTAAGTATCTTACAAGTATGGAATTATGTATTTTGATTCATAAGCTAATATAGTTTATGCCATTGTTTAGAAATGGCGCCTAGTGGAAGGAATGAAAACCATATCAATGCACGCACTCCGTGTAGGGATTGCCCTCCTGCTCAAGATAATTATTGTGGATCTGGAGATACAACTGGTGCTGATCAACTTATTACCATACTGGGACAACTCACTCAGGTTATGAATAATAACCTTACTCGTATGGAGCACCCTGATCCGCAACGTGGAGGATCAATGTTAGACCGCTTCATGAGGAAACAAACACCAACATTCAATGGAATTACAAATCCCTTAGTAGCTGAGAAATGGATAAATTCCTTAGAAAAAATATTCCATGCCTTGGGGAGTAGTGAAAGGGAAAAGGTTATCATGGAAGTTTACCGCCTCACTGGAGATGTTGATCAATGGTGGTCATTGATTCAAAATACAAAGGAAGATAAAGAAGTATCAAGTATGGAATGGAGAGAGTTCAAATATCTTTTCTTAGAAAAATACTTTCCTCGTGACCATCGAGCAGATATGGAAAGGAAATTTCTGAGTCTGAGATAAAAGGAGGATGAGAATGTCGCAAAGTATGAGGCTAACTTTACAAGGTTAGCGAGGCATGCTGCAGATTATATACGTAACCCAAGAAGTATAATTTATCATTTATTTGATGGGTTAAAACCATTTCTCCATCGAGCTTTAGTATCACAATCTTTCTCAACATACGAGGATATAGTCTCGAGTGCTATCAAGACAGAAAAGGAATTCTCTAATTCTTATGACAACAAAGTAAAGTTAGAGAAGAAGAGAACGGTGGAACAAGAGACAGATAAAGGGAAAAAGGGAAAGAATGATTTTCCATTATGTGATAATTGTGGGAAGAATCACCCTGGTACTTGCCTAAAAGGAATGGGAGTTTGTTACAAATGTGGAGAAAAAGGTCACCAGGCTCGTGATTGCAAGGGAAAGAAAGAGGCTATCAATGTTGAATGCTAAAATTGTAGGGAAATGGGGCATTATGAAAATGAATGTCCTAAGAATCAGGGAAACATACCTCAGAAAAGTCCAAGGGATCAAGGCCAAGCTTATGTTGTTACTACAGATGAAGTTGAATAATTATTGTATTTGTGTTTTTGGACTCAAGAACTAGATTATGGTTATAAGAATAATGTGATATATATAAGGATTGTACTGTAGTACTTGTTGTTTTCATTAAGGTTTTAATATGATGAAGGTAATCATATTTTCAATATGTGACAATAAGAGAAACCTTACTTTGTTTGGGGAATCTAATGTTGCAATTGATTTTGGAATTTAAGGACATTTTAAAGAAAGTCTAGACAGTGGTATTTTGGATTACTTTGGATAGTACTGTTTGAGGTTAAAACATTTATGAAGATTATTTTTGGAATATTATAATACTATATTTTTAGGAAAAGGACAACCTGCAGGGTGGGACATAACCCGTCGCGTCGGACAAAGCTGCAGGAATCGAACCCACAACCATAGTGCGACAGGCCTTTATTACCTACCACTAGCCTACAGGAAGTCCCTGGTTATTACAAAATAGTTTTACTAATCTAAATGGTATGTGTTAATATTTTGAACCTTATACAATTAGGATAAATAGAATATTTTTGAGTTCTATTACCTTTTAGAGTGAAAGATGGGTTTGTGGTAAAAATTTATTAAATAATGAAAGTCTACATAACATGTATGTATATTCCCTTACATTCTTAGTAAATCTCCTAAATAAATTCCTCAACTTTATAAAAGGTAACTTAAAACAAAAACCTTGCCGGTTAACTTTTCCAACTGGGGATTCAATGACTGTTTAACCAATCACAAGCTTGTGACTTTCTTATGGTTAACTTTCTCCTAATACAGTGTTCTACAACTCTCCATCATACCTTGATGGTTTGTTTTTCTTTCATATCCATATTTTCATATAATCCTAGTATGGGCTATCTCGGGTGACCTTTGTACTTCTCTTTCTTTCTTTTAATATTATATTCTTATTAACCCTATTTCTGATGTGGGTTTTCCACAAAGTTTTTTTCTATTTTCAACCTTTTATTTTCAATGAAAATTTTCAAATTGCAAGGATGCAATTTATTGAAGGAGGGTAGAATGTAACACCCCAAGCTTTCATGATACGTCTCTCTTTCAATAATGCAATAGCTTGCATTGTACGCAAGTTCGAGTTCTAACACACCGCGACTAATCAAAAGTAGCTTTTATGAATAGTAATACCCACTTTTTAAAATTATAGAAATTTTATATTTCAAAATGGACTTCATTTTTGTATTCGTAATATCAAAATTATCCTAAGTTGAATTTTTTGAAATTTTCTGAGAACTTCCAAATTTTTATGAATAGTGAAAAATACTTAAAACAAATTTTTTAATAAAAATAATTTATAGTGATAAATTATACTATTGAGTGGTTTTAAAGTATAATTAGAATATATTTTTACCATTTTATCCAATGGTGTTCATTAGAATTAATTTCATTTTGAAATTGGACATAAACAATTGTCAATCTTTTGATATATATTGTTTCTTAAAAACACGCTATTTGTTGTGACAGCGGGAATTAATTATAAAATTAATTAATGAAACTTATATGCTTGGAATTTTGTAAAATATACATAATTTTTGAATTTGGAATATCAATTATAGTTTAGGGTGAAATTTTGGCACTATTCTGAAAAACTTCAATTTTTGAGGAATAGTGAAACCACTAAGTGGTAGTTAAATAACTGATTTTTTCATTTAAATGAAATATTACCACTTCTGTGATTTGATTTTCAAAAATCCAACATACATGGTTTTCATTATTAAGTAAAATGTGGTTCAATGGGATTAAAATAATTTTTTGGTGAATAGTAACTTTTAAGTTTAATTAATCGCGATTAAAGGTAATTAGTGAAATTTAAGGTAAATATAATGTTATAATAATAGTAAATGACCTTGAAACTTGTCCTATCCCTATTGGATGAGTCATGTCCGACCAATATAATACATGGGTCAACTTGGGGACCCCATGGAGCCACTTTGGTAGGAAAATGACATAAATAAATTTTTATTTAATATTAAAATAAAAATGTCACAAACAAGAGTTGTTTTACTAAAACAATTTTTAAATGGGTTTATACAAGTCATATTTTTGACTATAAATATTCATTAGAAAGCTAAAAATATTTCCTATATCATGATATTTTTTTATAATTTTTAGACATTAAATAAATTAAATTATTTATGACACCATGATGATGCAGCGATTACCTCATTAATTAACGATTTAAATAAAATGAAAAAATAATGTAAAATCCAAGGCTTAAACTTGTCAAAAACCTATTGGATGAGTAGATTTAGAACCCTTATCACCTTATCCTATAATTATATAAGTTTGGGACCTTTAGAATCTGAAAATCATTGTATAATAAAGTAACATTTTATTACTTTCCAAAAGTGCCCGTCCTCTCCACTTATAAAAGGCCCCCACCACTACCACCTTACTCACACTTTAAAAGCCTTTTGGCTCGGCAAACCTCTGACCAAATACTCTCCTAACTTCCCTCCCTTACTCCTAGAAGCCTCAATTTTGGCATAATTCTTCCCAAGGAAGCCTTTGGCTCAAATCAAAAAGAGTTACCCGTTTTAAGGTAATGTGTTCTCTTATGTTATTTTGTTTTGATTTGCTTCTCCAACCCCCTAAACTCTTTTTATTCATTTATTTTGTAACAACACCAGTATCCTCAATATACTATGATGTTTTTATAAGAATTATTCAAGCTACACTTACACACACCTACATCTAATGGTTAAAGAACATACTGTTTCTGTGGATGGAGAATTTCTGCCTCACGAAACGATGATTGTTCAACACTCATATAACACCTTCAAAGGTGGCCATTAATATGTCACTATATTTATATATGATATATAATATGCTTATTTTTTACTTAATCTTCTGTACTTTTCATTTATTTCATACCTTTATGGTTTCCATTATGGGTAAACGCGATATTTTCATTTTAGGAAGTGTGGACTACCGCCCCCTCAAAGTGATTTGAATCGTAAATGCCATATGTGGGATGTATAAAGGATGGAGTAAATGGTATTATACATTATATTATACTGTAATTATATTATACCTTTATATAATTATAACTTCATTCCATTAAATATGAAATAGAAATGAAAGTAGTGTTCATGCGTATGTACGGCTTACCGTCTCCATGAACGGTGCATTTCATTTCTTACCTCTAAACGTTATGGAATATTATAAATGCATGTATATACTGGATATATATGAGATATATGATATCTAAATCATTAATATAATTCTGGATATAATGGATATTTCACCACATGACCAACTTTTAATTATAAGAAGTTTATTTTTGACTCAAGTACCTAAGATCGACAAAACGACCGTTATAAACTTAAATAATTACATAATGTTCATGACATGGTAATAAGTGATATAAAAGGAATAATGAACTTGAAAAAGGTTCTTAAGAAGGTAGAGATTAACTCTAGTTTATTATTCAGGAGATCAAATAACGGTCTAGTGAATTCGGACACGAGGTAAGGGAATTTCTTAACCCAATTTCCATTCTTTGGGTTAATCTCCTACTTTCAAATTATATCTTGATATTATTATACCATATCTTGTATTTGTACTTTATTTATGTGTACTTATAGTTAATACATATTATAAATCTATTTTATTTTAAAAATGATCTTTGTATGGGACTTCGTCTCAATCTCCTTTCATTGAGGCATATTTTGTTTTATACAAAACCTTCTTTTATACGGTGTATAAACCCCTTTGACTTTTACGTTTATCCAAAAGGAATCTTTTTTATACGAATCGTTTTACTAAATGACAAAAGGGAATGTTTTTGTCGTACGTATGCGGCGGCAACGACTTCTCCGCCGTCGTGACCATTATTTGAGTTTCGGATTCCTCTACAAGCCATATCTTTTTAAAATGAAAAATAAATACAAAGTTTTAATTTTCTTTAATTTTGGTATTGAAAATGGTTTTGAAAGTATTTTTATTACATCAATGTGTTGTATTGATATCTTGTGATTGAAATGTGGAAATGTTATGTTTCCTTTATGCATGTTTTATGTGATACGATTATGTTATGGTTTATGATATGTTTAAACCTATTCATATGAGGAATGCATTGGACTTAATAAGTGACGGGTGAAGCCCGCTATAGCTCCTCCATGCATCGGTAGGTCTCATGAGACAAACTAGTGTCTTGGCACGAGGCCTTGACAAAATCTTATTTGTGGTCTTGGCACGAGGCCTTGGATACGTGGTTATGATAGTCTCGCATTATGAATTCCATCATTATGAAAGTGGTTATTGATATTGCATGTGGTTATTCGACTAGTAGAATATCCATGTGAATAAGTAAATGACATTATTTCATTTTGATTTTTCCATATTATGCTGAAGTTTAAGTTTAAAAAGGCTTTTGTTTTAGTTATACATTGCCTTAAATGTTAATTTTTATTTATGAAAGCTTCCGCAATATTGTTATCCTTACTGAGCATCTGAGCTCACCCCTTTCAATGTATTAATATTTTCCAGGATATGAAGAAGTATTTTATGAATGACCTGCAGGGATAGTCAGAAGAGGATATGAGTGTGGACTATGGAGACTTTGTTATTGTATTATTTCACTTTATGATGTAATGTAACATTTATTAATGTATCTAGTGTTTCCAAGGCTACTAAACTAATTGGTCTTTCAAGACTTGATCTTTTGTGATCATGTCAATGTTACGACGTAATGCACCGACTCTGGGTAGCTGGGGTCGGGGCGTTACATTTAGGATGTGATCACTTGTATCTAGTGTCATTTTTATAAATTAACCATCATATCTAGGATACTAGGGGAGGTTTATTTACATATCATGAGTATTTTTTAGCTGCAACCCATATGATAGATTATCTGGCCTGTGAGACAGAACTCTAATACTTATAACACTATTTCTCTAGTTTTATCCAAAACAATTATCTCCTAACATGTGCCTCACTCTAAAGTTCAACCTATATCTCAACCAAATTCTCTAATAATATTTGTTTATAACATGAACTAATTGAGACCCCTCCCTGGATCTATAATAAGATTTAGCATGACCCCCAATGCCTACCCCAGATAAGTTATAGGCTAATAACTAGCATCGAGGGTATACAGATTATAAAGTAGAGGCATTGATCTATAAATGTTATAGTGAGATATAATAAAATATAATTTAACCACAAAAATATGATCAGTAAGGTTTCCATAGAAAAATAATATCATAAACAATGTACATTTCATGAATTTTATACAATATAACTAAAATCCAAGATAACTGCAACTATAGAAAAAGATCCACAATTCTTCAATATGTATAAAAAACCCCTAAGAAACTTGTCTACTGCAATGATATATGAAACAATACCCAAACATGAAGATTATTTTATCCACCTCAATCACTATTCTAATGTTGCTCGACAACTCCAACAATACAATCCCAAAAAATATGCATATAAAATTAGAGCTGATTATACCCACATACTTTGTGGGTCATCCCCTAAGGACAAAAAAATATATCAATATAGTTCATTCATAATAATCAAAGAAAAAAATCATCATACAAATTTTTATCCTCCCCAAACATAAATACACAAGGATAAACTATGTCAAACATCAATTGTGATTTATTATATCCTCATGTCATATTTGATAATATGCATGAGTTTATTTCATTCCAAAAGTTTATTTGTTATTATCAATAAATATGGTTCATCATTTTATTCTATTACCAACCTCAAAAAAAATAACTCACTAAATAAAAATATATAAAAATATAACACATTTTTTCAAGATATAACAAGTCTCCACAAACCATATCCCACTAAATAATATCCATTTCGTCAATGGACAACACTGTGTCACTCACCCACTACCATAATTATGTCATATATATATCCATGGTATAACCAAACTATAAGATAACCATTCCAAACTAAATTTACATATGGTCCATAAAACTCAATGTTATGAAAAAGGGAATACAAGTCCAGCCATCTAGTTGGTCCTATCACCTATCTAGGTGTTGGGCCACACCCAAGAAACTTATCCCCAAGTGGTGGTTTCCTAGTGATTGGAAGTCCAATAATAGAAATGAAATCAAAAAATAAAAATAAATATCACACATAAACCCATACCCATAATCAAGCTACTAACATAATTCATGCTCATAATATCTACATAATCATCATTATAATCTATATATTATCCAAACTTTCAACATTATCATCTTATCATATATATCATTGTCATTAAACTAGAAGTCATCATAAGGTTAAGGTACTCATGCTAGTAATCATGACACTAATCTTCACCTATATTGATACCTATAGATAAAACCACATACAAATTTTCATCATAAATATTCCAAATCAACATTACCTTGATTGCCTCAAAGGATAAAACTCTTTGGGTAAATCCTCTACAATTATACTAGTAAGTATACAACACAATAAGCCAACATTTATGAAAATAGGTTATTCTATCATATTAGCTAGTGAACCATTAAATAATATATAAAACATTAAATAAATTCACCCAGTGTATACATCATGCATGTAATACATAACATGATATAAATATAAATAATATAATCATTTTTTCACATTATAGAACAATAATTGAGCTCAGGGCCCATGAAAAACTGGAAAATCACAAATTACAGATAAGACAAACTCTAACTTCTCACAGTAATAAGATTATGTCATTTCCATGATAATTTAATATCATTATCTTGATAAGGTTTAATTATTATATAAATAATATTCATATAAAATCATGTTAATTATCTCAATCTTAGTATAATCATACTTCATCCCATAATGCTCACCAAATATTCATCATTTCTCACTAACATAATCAGTATCCTCAAATCATCATATCATACTAAATCAAAGACTAATATAAGTTACATTAAATTTACTATCAATAATGGTTCCCATTAGAGTATCCTCATATATTGTGATCATCCCAAGAATTGTCAGTCAGATTATGCACACACTCATTCCCAATGTTTTTTAGAAAAATTGTCTTATTAAGAGCTTAAAATCAGTAAATAAAGGGAATATTTATGATCAAATCATTAAAATGAGTCAAGGGGAACTTAAAAAAATTTCATAGATTATGTCACTTATAATATAAGTGTTTATTATTTTAAAATAGAGAAAAACCATAAAAAACTCTTTTAGTCTCAAAAATGCCTTTATCATTAACTATGTTTTAAAACATATGAGATTAATTATTCACTTGCCAAAATTCAATACTCGGGTATAATGTTTTATTATTTAAATTAATATAAATATGTGTGTGTATATATATATATGAATAAATATATATAATATTATTATTGTTGTTGTTGTTGTTATAAATATAATAAATGACCTCTGACTAAGTGTTTTAATGTTTGGTTTAGAATCTAAGAGGTTAAGGGGTCAATAACTAATCCCCCATTATTTACCCTAATTTATCTAAGGTTGTATTTAAGTTATCACATTATTGGTTTAAAGGAAATAAATATGGGTTAAAGGGTTTTTTATAGAAAGTTTTCTACGACCAGTGATAGGTGGATGGGAGTGCCAAACTGAGGGTGCGTGGCAGTTGAAGAATGAAGTGGATTTATAGGGTGGGGGCAGTGGTCGGTTGAGTGGGAGTCCACATGATGCTTTTTTTGGAATTTTGGGGGGTAGAAAGACTCTCTAAGTGTTTTAAATAAAATAGTGATGTAGATAATGTAGATACACTCTTAGTTTAGTATAATGATGCATATACATCATATATAGTAGACATGGCATGTGTAATGGACTCAATATTAGTAAGTGCACATTGGAAGCTTGTTAGCCCATTAGGGTTGTCTAAAATTCATGGAATTAATTGTTCTAGATGAAAAATACTATTACTAGTCTATCTAAAATATAAAAGGTTGTTGGTCTAGATATAAAAATAATAAGGGTATATCTAGTGTGCAAGTTTACCTTGGTGGGGATGTAACTTGATCCAATCTGGACCCATTAGGCGTGTAGGTGGTTTCATTAGTTATAAATCCCCCTAACCTACTAGTAATTATTCTTAAAAATTTAATACCAATTTAACATGAATGTGTTATTATTACACCTTTCCTCAATTATAAATATATAAAACAACATATGTATAAAATATAATTCATATACATCAAATATCATATTTATAACTACATGTAGATGTCTATAATAGATTACATGAGGCTCCCACTCAATAAATAATATTTAAATATATGTTTCTATTTAATTATTAATTTATTAAACAATTTATTTATTTATTTTTATTATCCTATTCTACCTCAAACCTAACCAAATTATTATTGATCCATTTCCTAAATAACTTCCACTTGTGCAAAATAGAGGTATCCATGTTGTTGTTTTTTTTGGGTTTTTAACATTAGTTACCTTGTGAAATTATTGAAATCAACATTTTAAATATATTATTCATGTGTTTTATTATTAAACATTGTGAAAATAATTATTTCACATTAGTATTAAAATAATTTCATATAAATCAATGAAAATATTTAAAATTGGAAAGGATTTTTATTGTAGTTATTGTATAACTGGTGTGAAATATAGATTTATTTCAATATTTCATGTCAGTTATACAATAAAAAATGTGACAAATGAATTTCAAAAAATATTAAAATCAATTAAAATAGGCCAAAAGTACAGTAGAACATTCAAACCCAAAAAAACAACACCAAAATTTGAATGAAAAAAACAACACAGATTCAAATCATTCCGACATTAAAATTTGAAATTTAAACTTTAAAATATATATTACAAATAAAAAAACCAAATAAAACCTATGAAATAATTTACCCATGCTCCTTGTAAGTTTTTTAGATCATTTTCAAAATAAGGGAGAGGGTAATAAAAAATCTAAAAATAAAAAAGGAAATAATTTAACAGTTATTCTAAATATAATTAAATGATAAATTAAAGTAAATATTATGATAGAATTTAACCTTTTTGGATTTTGAAACTATCCCATATGAAATTATTTTGAACATAAATCTTATAACATAATATCCATATTCCTTTATAACTTATTGATGATGATAATTCTATTTCAAAATAAAATTTCAATGGAAAATAACATTTTAAGTACTTACATCCAAAATATAATAATTATAAATTTGAAGTCACCTTTATAGACACATATTTGATCTATATTGTCCTCCTTAATATTGTAGATATAATTTAATTCCATGACCTATTTGTAAATTATATATATATATATAATAAAATTAAAAATGTAAAGTATTAAAATAATCAAACATGTGTTTCTAATACATTGCTGAAATTTTATCCTAATTCACCATTTATAGAGCATAAACTGTAAGTTGTCTTCTCGTTTGCACAAAAAAACATAACATACAATGGAAAAAAAATATACAAAATTATAATCTGATTTTTTATTTAGTTAATATAAATAAAACATTAAAAAATATATGTTTTATACCCTTCAAGATAAGGAATCATCCAGCACTGAATTACATTATTTTGAAATCTTTTAGAAATATATATTGTTCTTTTTGTTTCTTTCATTTCCATTGTTACTACTGTAATAAATTATGGGTCAAAAAATCCATATACTGATGTTGTGTTATATTGAATAAAATTTTATAGATATACTTAATACAAAAAAAACATAAATATTATGTTTCATTAAATTAAATTAGCAGAAATAAATACGATAATCGACTTACATGGAAAATAATTACACAATGTTGATGCCCAATAAATCTCCAGTTATAAGCTCCATGATATCTCTCATTAAAATCAACATAGTCATTTCATGCACATATATTTTATCATCCAGTGGAATATCATATAATTACAATAAAAAAAGATAAATATGTTAATAATATATCAAGTCCATAAGACGTAACATCCCGAACCGGGTTCCACATACCGGTGCCTCGATCCAGTTCAATACATTACCTCAGGTGCACCTCCCCATATACTAGAGGCTACTAACCTGAAGTGAAAGTCTAATATGTAATGTGGGGAGACTATACCCTCTTTATCAAAGAAAAAAACATCTGAAATCAATATGTGATATAACCAAGATACTACATAAATCATTAATCAATAATCAATCAAACTGCATGTGAATAAATCTAAAACAAATAAAATGTCCAAGAACCAAAGTAGTGAATATGCCATTCCATAAAAGTTTAAAGTGTCAAATGAAAACTCAAAATAAAGACACACTAACATCTCTAAAGAGGTTCATAACATCATGGTTGGTTCCCTCATCCATGTTGCATCCTAAATCTCAACTCATCCATCTAACATAGGGATCATTCCCTTATAATGTCTTGCAAACATGAAGTCTATTTGGTTACCAATCAAGAATACTGAGTAGGGTGTGATTAAAAATCAATATTTCATCACCAACTTTATCTAAAGAAATACACATTCTATAATAGTGTATACAATTTTTTAAGGAATAAATATTTTTGGACTCCTCATGTGTTAATCATGTTTTAATGATCACAAATCTTATATATATCCTAAAACTCCTGTTTAAATCTATCTCAAATCATATGTACAGATGGTTGGTTTCTTTATGATTTAAATAAACCTATCCAAGATCTTAATTGCTAAAAATTAAGTTTGATTATTTTAAACTACATTTAATTTTTGTTATAATGATTTCTTTGTTGATTGATTAAGTCCAATCCATTCTGTGAATATCAATGCTTAAGTCTGAATACAGATACTCAGCTAAGTCTAAGAAACAGTGAGTCTGCCACTAGTTTTGGTTTTTCTAGAAAAGGACCCAGACACCATGATCAGACACCGTGACCCACACACCATTACCCAGACACTGTGACCAGACACCGTGACACGACACCATGACCAGACACTGTGACCAGACACCGTGACCAGCCATCGTGACCCAGACACTGTGACCAGACACTGTGATCCTAACACCGCATTTATGCTACCAGTTCCTAATCTTTATACAACTACGCTATCACGATTATCTCATCGCTCAAAGTCAAAGATGGAGACATCGTTTTAAGGATAAATTGTTTCAAGGAGACACCATTTCAAGGAGACACCGTTTCATGGAGACATCATTTCCAAACAGACTGTGACATCATTTCTTAATCAGTTTTGTCATTTTTAAATTTAATCTCTAATGGTCATATATGAATCTTTTAAATTCACTAGCATGATTAATGTTTCTTTTTAGAAATTTCACCTGATAGTACGAGATACGAGGTGTAGAATACAAGCATCCTGTTGGCTCCAACACATGCACTTCAAGAATAAAAGTGAAGTGCATTCCAGAAACAAGTGTGTGGGCAATAACGAAGAAGCACGAACATTTTCTAAACCGAAACATGCAACAAGATATATCTGAAGAACACAAAAAGAACTCTTGAATATAAAATGGTTGTGATACCATTGATCAGAGTCAAGATCATCTTTGAAATACATACTCCACGAAGAACATGAGCCAGATCTGGACCAGAGCACCAGACTTGCGATACTTTTTTTCTCGCAAGAAGACTCAATTCCTGCATCTGCTTCATCCTAGAGTTCCAGAGCTACATAGACTAACACTCAAAGTACTTCTAACCTTATCTCATCATCTTTACTCTATTGTGTATTATTTTTAGCTTTTGATCAGTGTGTGTGTGTGTCTGTATAAAAACACACACTATCTCCCACATTAAACGGTAGGATATAAGATATCCTTCTTTTCATATATTTTTACACTTGTTTATTCCCACTGATAAGTGTGGAATAGGTCCCTATGTGACCTGATAGTTCATAACCATGAAGAACTATAGAAGAGGTCGTGTGACCTAGATAGTCATGTGTATTGTTTTTTACCCCGATCTAGGGTTTAGATCAAGTTTATTAACATAAACTGCTTGGTGGAAGGTGATCACCAAGTGGAGTGGATTAGGTCTCCTCTTGAGACTGAACCACTTATTTTATATCCACTGTGTTATTTAATTTAGTTTTCTTTGTTTTACTATATATTTTATAAATCACTAAACTTACTTGGATAGTTAATCTTGGAAATAAGTTATATTTTCTTTTCCTTACTAGAATTGATTCAAAAGTAATAATAATAACTGTTATTAAGATTACTGAGAATTAATCAATCTTTTGAGAAGTTATTTAAATAGTCAAACTTTCATAACTGTGTTACATTGATTAATTGGGCTGTATTTATTTGGTGAACTTTTTAAGAATACTTTTCAAACAGAAATTTTTATAGATACTCAATTCACCCCCCCCCCCTGAGTACTCTACTCCAACCAACATTTGGTATTAAAGGGTGTTTTCTATTCCTATTAAGAATCTATTGTTGACCCTATTCAACTGTAATTTTAGTTGTACTTTAAAGATTTGTAAATTTCTGTTAATTATAAATTTATATCTCTTTCAAAGTAGTTCTTTAATATGGATAATAGATTGGAAGGTGCTTCAAAAAACAGAACACCATTCTTTAATGGAACCAATTATGCTCAGTGGAATATTAAAATGAAAATTCATTTAGAAATTATGGGTTTTGAAATTTGGTCTTCAATTCTAGATGATTATAAGATTACTGCTACTGATAGAATCACTTGGGATGACCCAACCAAGACTAACTATAATAACAATTTCAAAGCCATGAATTCTTTATATTTCTCCTTAAAAGATGAGTAATTTAACAAAATTTATGCATGTAAAACTGCCCATGAAATTTGGGATACTTTGTCTATTTCACATAAAGGAACTTCTAGTGTTAAAGAAATGATACTCAATATATATACTATTAAATATGATAACTTTAAAATGATACATGATGAGCCTATTTATGACATGTATCTTAAGTTCAAAGAAATTGTTAACACAATGATTTCTTTTAGAAGAGAAGTTACTGCCAAAGAAATTTTTTTAAGGATTCTCATATGCCTACCTAACAAATAGAGAGGAACCTATGCCTCTATTAGAGAGTAATGTGACATCAGCAAGTTACCTGTAAAAGAACTCATTGGGAAACTAATAATGTATGAATAATATATGGAAGTTAACAAGGAAGAGGAGGATGAACCCAAAAGAAAATATATTTCATTCAAAACCACCACTTCTAAATACAAAGAGAAAGGGAAGTTGGAAGAATTTGTTGAATGTTTCAGTATTGAACAATCATCACCTGACAGTGATGAGGAGATGGCTCAATTAGCCAAAAGGTTTAAGAGATTTTAAAAGAAGGATTATTTTTTCAGAAATACTAACTTCAAGGGAAGATATGATCAAAAGGGAAGATGGAAGAAAGATTGGAAAAGAAGTGACAAGTCTGATGAGATAGTCTACTATGAGTGTAAACGAAAGGGACATATAAAGGCTGACTGTCCTAAACTCAAGTACAAAAAGAAATATGAGGAAAAATATTGTAACACCCCATGTTTTTCTAAAAATAAATAGAAATGCATGGAACTTTGTTTTAAATAGATATTTTTAATTAGCCTTTAAAACATAACTTTTCTACTTCTATGTTCTGAATTTCAAGAAACTGTCATCTACATTTGTGTTCAGTATGTTATTTGGAGTCTTTTGGAACCAACTTGCATTTTGTGAATAGTAACATACCCTTATTAATAGTAATATGAATAGTGATATGACCCTAATGAATAGTAAATTTTATTATTATTTTATTTTATTAAGGCTTTAAGATAATAGCATCTAGGTTAATTTTTGATTGTGATATAGAAGTAGTTACAGAATTAGAATTGTTAATTTTTGAATTAAGTATTATTTTATTTAAAAATTAAATTAATAATATTTAGAAAATTATTTTCAAAAAAGGGACTTCATTTTTGAAATCAACACGTCGATAAATGGTTAGGGTGAATTTTGGGAATTTTTCTGAAATAGTTGATTTTTTAGTGAATAGTAAATAATACAGTTTTTAGTTACGGTGTATTAATGACATCATTAATGATATAATAATGATTTCATAAATCTGGTAGACTTTTTTATAGTTAAATAATATGTGAGGTGTCCCAATTAGCTTATACCCTGGTAAAATACCTTGGGCAAGCCCATGGTTTTGTTAAAACCACACATGAGGTGTCCCTTGAAAATTATTAAAATAATCCTCACTTTTCCTACAAATACCGACTCTTCCCTTCATTTAATTCATTCCAAATTCTCCATAAACTAATCCCTAGCCTCCTTACCTTCATATTAGTCCTCCCAAGGTTTCCTCAAGCCCCCAAGGTCCCAACATTCAAGTTATAAGGGTTACTCTATAAGGTAAGAAAATTCTCAATTTCTTTCTTTTTTCCTTTCATTTTCTCTTTTATGTGGTATAACATTCAAGTTTCCATACCATGTTCTTAATTTTTTCTTATTATTGATCTAATATATATTAGTATTCATTTCTGGATGGGTGACCCTTGTCCCCTATCTTTTTAATATTTTCTAAAACCATGTTGCGTAGCCGTTAGGCTGCTGAATTTTTGTAAGCGATTTCACAATTATTCTTTTATTTTGAGTTCTTTCCTTATTCTTTCTTCATATATCCTTACCTGAGAGGCATTAAATATCCATAAATAATTTATATTCTATATTTTATCATGTTTATGGAAAATTACTCATCATTATTCTTCTCCTCTCCAACTTATTTAAAGAATAAAAACATTGTCTGTTTGTGTCGAATTATCGACATCGTTGACGATATGATTTCAATTTCCATTAATTATTTCAAGTCTGGTCATGAAACCATTTATATGGCTTAACAAGGTTATAATATATTTTTTATGACTCACCCATGGTTCTAAAATTCTTTTTTACTCATGGTTCTAATTTATAAGACAAAATGAGGTTGTTATTATCAAAGAACCACTAAAAGGATCTAAACGAATGTCATTAGTGTTCTAACTTATGAATCATCCTTGTGTTAGAATTAAAAATGATAAATGGAATAATTTATGTTACTGGTTATATTAAAATAATACTCCATTCCAATTCTATATTTCCACTTTCAATCGAAAATAATGTCCACCATGAACCAATCATAGAAATCATGTAAAGAATTCAACCAAAAACAGTGCAAGGGGAAAAATACTAGCAATTAAGGGTAAAAAGATGTTATGAAATGATCATATAAGATGTTATAAACATGACAATGTTTATTTAAAATATTAATAACACTCTTTTAACCATTATACAAGAGGTTTAAACAAGTTGGAAGTAAGACAAAACCCAAGGTAAGGGAATTCTTAACCTGATTTCCATTCTTTGGGTTAACCTTCTACTTCATTATTCATGTGCTATTTAAATTGTTTGTGGGATGTGTTATGTTTATATTATGTTTCATTAAGTTTATTTACAGTATATATACATACTCCATCAACTCTATTAAGTCTCTCTTCAATTGTATGATATTTATAAAGGGTTTTTCTATGAAAATCCTCTTTTAAAATTTCATTTTACGAAATTCCAAAGTAATATTTTTATGGAATTATTCATGTTGTATGATTATGTTTTGGTTATTGGGAATTATTTATGATGAAGTTTGGGACCTATATCTCCCTCCAATTCATTGGGTATGTGTATGTTGGAGGTCGGTCGTATGGTTACTCCAAGTGTAACTGTGATGGTTACACAAAGTAAGGTAGTCGTGAGGGTTACAGATTATAAGGTAGCCAAGAATGGTTACAAGATTATGTAACTAATGCCCCAAGATACCTCTATGATTATATTTATGTTCTCATTTTTTGTGTGTATCTTGTGTGAATCTCATGTTACATAAAGTATGTATATATGAGTGACAATCATGTCTTCTGAAAATGTTTTCATACATTACGAGTATTCATGGACTAATGTGCTATTTCCTTTCTTTTTTCATACCTTAATGAGATTTTGTAATCATACAAAGTTTTTAAATGATTTTGCATAGGTTAATGGATATGTAATACAAGGAAGGAAGACACGTTAAATGTTGAAGAATTTTCAAGGAGTCTTGTTTTAAGTTTTAATGTTTTTATTTTGAAAAAAAATTAAACTGTTTTTATGGTATCCACTCTGTAACAATGTGTAATGTTATGAATGTTTTGTCCTAATTATCTAAAGATATAAACTTGAAAATATCCTCAATGTAAAACGAAGTGTTTTCTTGACTAAATTCAAGATTATGTATGTAATAAGGTTGGGCCCTTATAGTTGGTATCAGAGGATGGTTTAGATAACTTTAGGGGTTAGGGTGATGTTAATATAATACCATAAATGATTTTCACTGTATGTTTAATTTTTTATAGAATTTAAAGATTACCATGTTGCTTCATCTAAGATATGTTTGGTCAGAATGGTTGTATGCAGAAGGAACAGGTATGTTGAAGAGGAGAGCCACCAGCAAAATGACATCCTTTCGGAACTACAGCCCAGAATGGTAGGGATTGGAACTGAGCAGTTTGTGACAGTAATGGCTCAGGTAACGCAGGCAATAAATGGTGGTGGCATCCATGCAAGAGAACCAATAGAGGTACCACAACGGAACATGATAGTAGTGGAACATTTTATGAGACAACATCCTCCTGCATTCAATGGATCTTCTGAGCTAGTAGCATCTGAAGGATGGATCAAAGCCCTTGAAAAGATATTCGATGTTATGGGATGTTCAGACAATCAAAAGGTAAGTCTTACCATTTTTCTTTTTGAAGGGGAAGCTGATCAGTGGTGGTAAATGGTAAGGAATATCATGGGTAGAGAGGATTTTGATGCCTTAGAGTGGGATAAAATTAAAATACTTTTCCTTGAAAAATATTTTCCTAAGGTGGTGCGACTTTGAATGGAGAAGCTATTCCTTGAATTGAAACAGAAGGAGGAATATTTAGTGGCTTTGTATGAAGTGAACTTCATCCGACTGGTGAGGTATGCACCAAATATTATTCTGGATCTTGATAGAAAAATCAACCGCTTTTAATCAGAATTGAATCCAAGGTATCGAAGGGTGTTGGCCTCCCATGAATTCAAAAGTTATGAGAAACTTGTATGATGTGCTGAGAGGGTAGAGATGGAGTTTTCTGATGATCATGTGCATTTTGGAAATAAAGAAAAGAAGAGGTCCAGTTGGCAAGCATGGGTAAGAATCAACCAAAGAAATCTGATGGTAAGAAAATACAATTTTTTGTTTGTGAAAAGTGTGGAAAGAAACACCCTGGGGAATGTCTTAGAAAAACTGGGAAGTGTTTTAATGTGGTAAGTTTGGACATATGGCCCAAGATTGCAATGAAAATGATCCTAAGACTAATCCTGATAAGAAAACTGTAAAGTGTTTTAAATGTGGTGAAATGGGTCATTATGAAAATGTCTACCCAAAGAGAGATCTGAATGATGCAAAGAAGCTAGACTACAATCAGGAAGGTGTAGTGAGATCCTTTGCGATTACATCAGCAGATGTCGGTCCATCCAATGAAGTTGTATCAGGTACTTTGTTTGTTCACTCAGATTTTTCTAATGTTTTGTTTGATACGGGGTCTACACATTCCTTCATCTTTGAGAAATTTTCTGGTAAATTGGAAATATCACCTCAACAAATGAGACCCGAACTTGTTGTTAAAACACCAGGGGGGAAATGTTATAGCAAAGAGGAATTATAAGAATCTTTCTATTGTGGTATGTGGAAAGAATTTACCTACAAACCTTGTTGTTTTACCCTTAGTTGAGTTTGATGTTATTCTGGGGATGGACTGGCTTTTGGATTATCATGCTAAGATTTATTGTAGAGCTAAAGAAGTTGTTTTTCATAAAGAGTTTCAGTTTGTATACAAGAATGAACCCACACAATTGATAAAATATCAGGAAACTGAGAAACTATTGAAAGATGGAAATGAAGTTTATCTTTCTCATATTGTTGAAAATAAGGGAACTATTCAAATTAATGATGTTTCAGTGGTAAATGAATACCTTGATGTTTTTCCTGATGAGTTACCCGGTGTCATACATGATCGAGAAGTCGAATTCACAATTGACTTAGTTCCTGATGCTAAGCCAATTTCAAAACCCCCATATCTTATGGATCCAATAGAACTTCTTGAATTGAAAAATCAGTTGTAGGATTTGCTTGACAAAGGATTCATTTGTCCTAGAACTTCACCATGGGGAGCCCGTTTTTTTGTTAAAAAGAAAGATGGTTCCATGAGACTTTGCATTGATTATAGAGCTTTGAATAACATCACTATTAAAAACAAGTATCATTTGCCTCATATCGATGACTTGTTTGATCAGCTCCAGGGATCTCAGTACTTTTCCAAGATTGACTTGAGATCTGGATACCATCATCTGAAGGTGAAGGAGGATGAAATCCCAAAAACATCCTTTTGTATGAGATATGGGCATTATGAATTTGTTGTTATACCTTTTGGATTAACTAATGCACCTGCTGTATTCATGAATTTTATGAATAGATTATTTCATGAGTTCTTAGATAATTTTTTGGTTGTATTTATTTATGACATTCTCGTATTTTCTAAAAATAAAGAGAAGAATGAAAAACATCTAAGGGTTGTTTTACAAACATTAAAAGAAAAGAAACTATATGGAAAATTCAGCAAGTGTGATTTTTGTTTGCAACAGATTTCTTTTCTTGGGCACATTGTAAATAAGGATGGAATAATAGTTGATCCTTACAAAACAAAAGTAGTTGATGAATGGCCAATACCCACAAATGTTATAGAGATTCGTAGTTTTCTCGGCTTAGCAAGTTATTACCAACAGTTTGTTAAGAACTTTTCACGGTTATCTATCCCGATAACTAAGTTAACACGGAAAGGGGTTAAATTTGTTTGGACAGAGGAATGTGATGTCTGTTTTCAGGAACTGAAGAAGTGATTGGTGAATGCTCCAGTTTTGGCCTTACCTTCCCAGAATGGTGAGTTTATCATCTATAGTGATTCTTCTTTGAAGGGACTTGGTTGTGTTTTGATGCAGAATGATCAGGTAATTGCCTATGCTTCGAGACAACTTAAACCTCATGAGATAAATTATCTCACACATGATTTGGATTTGGCAGTTGTGGTTTTTTCTTTGAAAATATGGTGGCATCATCTATACAAAACCAAATTCCAAATATACACTGACCATAAAAGTCTAAAGTATATATTCACTCAGAAGGAATTAAACATGAGGCAGAGAAGATGGCTAGAACTAATAAAGGATTATGACTATAAGATCAATTACCATCCTGGAAAAGCAAACAAAGTAGTGGATGCCTTAAGTTGGAAAAATCATGCATCATTAACCATGCTGCCTTTGGAAGATGATCCCTTGATTAATGATTTGATTAATTTTGTCTTAGAAGTTGTTGGTGTAGGGAATACATCTATTTTGTTTCAGGTTTCAGTACAGTCTTCATTGTCAGACAGAATTAAGCAAGCGCAGAAGGAAGACCGTGAGCTACAGAAAAAGGTAGAATTGGTTAAAATGGGTAAGTTTCTAGAATTTAACCTTGACAAAGATTGTGTTTTAAGATTTTGAAAAAGGTTGTGTGTGCCTAGTGATTCTCAGCTGAAGAAAGATTTGTTGTGTGAAGCTCATAGTTCTCCATTTTTTTCATCCTGTAAGTACTAAGATGTATAGAGACCTTCGGGAGTATTATTGGTGGGATGGAATGAAAAAAGATATTGCTGATTTTACCATGAAATGTTTGACGTGTCAACAGGTTAAAGCAGAGCGGCAGTTACCGAAGGGGATGCTTCAGCCTTTTCCAGTGCCAGAGTGGAAATTGGAGAATGTATCCATGGACTTTGTGGTGGGACTATCAAAGACTTCTCGAGGTAACAATTCTATTTGGGTTATTGTTGATTGACTAAAAATTTCTGCACATTTTCTTTCTATTCAAGATAAAATGACTTTGGATCAGCTTTCTCGATTGTACCTCAAGGAGATTGTTAGGTTACATGGAGTTCATATTTCCATTGTATCTAACTGAGATCCCATGTTCACTTCTAACTTTTGGAAGGGACTTCAGAAGTTATTGGGCACAGAGTTAAATTTCAGTACAGCTTTTCATCCTCAATTAGATGGGCAGTCAAAACAAACGATTCAAACTTTGAAGGATATGCATCGAGCTTGTTCAATGGACTATTAGGGAAGTTGGGATTAGCATCTTTCATTAGTTGAGTTTTCTTATCATAATAGTTTTCATTCCAGCATCCAGATGGCACCTTTTGAGGCCTTGTATGGAAAGCGGTGTCGGACTCCAGCGTTTTGGGATGAAGTCGGTGAAAGAAAGTTGATGGGACCAGAATTAGTTGAAGAAGTGGCTGAGAAAGTGAGGATGATCCAGCAGCACATGAGGATAGCTCAGAGCAGGCAGAAAATTTATGCAGATAATAGAAGGAAAGACTTCTCTTTCGATGTAGGTGACCATGTCTTCCTTAAAGTCTCTCCTTGGAAAAGTGTGATGCGTTTCTGTAAGAAAGGAAAGATAAGTCCACGGTTCATCGGTCCTTTTGAAATCTTGGAGAAAGTTAGAACAGTTGCATACCGCGTAGATTTTCCTCTGAGTTTGTTTCAGGTACACAATGTTTTTCATGTTTCGATGTTGAGAAAGTATGTGCCAGAATCATCACATGTCTTAAGCCTAGAATCATTTTAGCTAGAAGAGAACCTTTCTTATGAAGAGAAACTGGTTCAGATTCCTGATCGAAGAGAACAGTTATTGCGGAATAAGTTAATCCACCAGGTAAAGGTTTTGTGGAGAAACCACATGGTTGAAGAAGCAACATGGGAGTCTGAAAATTCTATGAGGGAAAAATACCCTCAGCTATTTAATAAGTAAATAAAATCGCGAGGACGCAATTTCAAGAAGGTGGGGATAATGTTACACCCCATGTTTTTCTAAAAATAAATAGAAATGCATGGAACTTTTTTTTAAATAGATATTTTTTAATTCGCCTTTAAAACATAACTTTTCTACTTCTATGTTCTGAATTTTAAGAAATTATCATCTACATTTGTGTTCATTATGTTATTCAGAGTCTTTTAGAACCAACTTGTTTTTTTGGTGAATAGTAACATACCCTTATGAATAGTAATATTAATAGTGATATGACCCTAATGAATAGTAAATTTTATTATTATTTTATTTTATTAAGGCTTTATGATAATAGCATATAGGTTAATTTTTGATTGTGATATAGAAGTAGTTACAGAATTAGAATTCTTAATTTTTGAATTAAGTATGATTTTATTTAAAAATTAAAATAATAATATTTAGAAAATTATTTTGAAAAAATGTAATTCATTTTTGAATTCAACACGTCGATAAATGGTTAGGGTGATTTTTTGGAATTTTTCTAAAACATTTGATTTTTCGGTGAATAGTAAATAATACAGTTTTTAGTTTCGGTGTATTAATGACATCATTAATGATATAATAATGATGTCATAAATCTGGTCGACTTGTGTATAGTTAAATAATATGTGAGGTTTCTCAAGTGGCTTATACAATGGGAAAATACCATGGTCAAGCCCATGGTTTTGTAAAAACCACTCATGAGGTGTCCCTTGAAAATTATTAAAATAATCCCTCACTTTTCCTATAAATACCAACTATTACCTTCATTTAATTCATTCCTAATTCTACCTCAACGAATATCTGGCCTCATTACCTTCATATTTTTCCTCCCAAGGTTTCCTCAAGCCCCCAAGGTCCCAACCTTCATGTTTTAAGGGTTACTCTACTAGGTAAGAAAATTCTCAATTTCTTTCTTTTTTCTTTCATGTTCTATTTTATGTGGTATAACTCTCAGGTTTCCATACCATGTTCTTAATTTCTTCTTATTATATATCTAATATATATTATTATTCATTTCTTTATGGGTTACCCTTGTCCCCTCTCTTTTTTATATTTTCTAAAACCATGTTGCGTAGCTGTTAGGCTGCTGAATATTTGTAAGCGATTTCACAATTATTCTTTTATTTTGAGTTATTTCCTTATTCTTTCTTCATATATCCTTACACAAGAGGCATGAAATCTCTATAAATCATGTATATTATATATTTTATCATGTTTATGGAAAATTACTCATCATTATTATTCTCCTCTCCAACTTATTTAAAGAATAAAAATATTGTCTGTTTGTGTCGAATTATCGACATCGTGGATGATATGATTTCAATTTCCATTAATTCTTTCAAGTATGGTCATGAAACCATTTATATTGTTTAAGCAGGTTATAATATATGTTTTATGACTCACCCATGGTTTTGTAATTCTTTTTTACTCATGTTTCTAATTTATAAGACAAAACGAGGTTGTTATTATCAAAGAACCACTAAAAGGATCTAAACGAACGTCATTAATGTTCTAAATTATGAATCATCCTCATGTAATAATTAAAAATGATAAAAGGAATAATTTATGTTACTGTATATATGAAAATACTAATCCATTCCAATTCTGGAGTTTCACTTCCAATCAAAAAGAGTTTCCACCATGAACCAATCATAGAAATCATGTAAAGAATTCAACCAAAAACAGTGCAAGGGGGAAAATACTAACAATTAAGGGTGAAACGATGTTATGAAATGATCATATAAGATGTTATAAACATGATAATGTTTCTGTAAAATATTAATAACACTATTTTAATCATTATACAGGAGGTTTAAACAAGTTGTAAGTAAGACAAAACCCGAGGTAAGGGAATTCTTCACCCGATTTCCATTCTTTGGGTTAACCTTCTACTTCATTATTCATGTGCTATTTAAATTTTTTGTGTGATAGTTTCTGTTTATATTATGTTTCATTAAGTTTATTTACAGTATATATACATACTCCATCCACTCTATTAATTCTCTCTTCAATTGTATGATATTTATAAGGGGTTTTTCTTTAAAAATCCTCTTTTAAAATTTTGTTTTACGAAATTCCAAAGTAATGTTTTTATGGAATTATTCATGTTGTATGATTATGTTTTGGTTCTTGGGAATTATTTATGATGAAGGGTGGGACCTATATCTCCCTCCAATTCATTGGATATGTGTATGTTGGAGGTCGGTCGTATGGTTACTCCAAGTGTAACTTCGATGGTTACACAAAGTAAGGTAGCCATGAAGGTTACAGATTATAAGGTAGCCATGAATGGTTACAAGATTATGTAAGTAATGCCCCAAGATACCTCTATGATTATATTTATGTTCTCATGTTTTGTGTGGATCTTGTTTGAATCTCGTGTTACACAAAATAAGTATATATGAGTGACAAGCATGTCTTCTGAAAATGTTTTCATACATTACGAGTATTCATGGACTAATGTGCTCTTTCCTTCCTTTTTCATACATTACTGAGATTTTGTGCTCATCCCAAGTTTTTAAATGATTTTTCACAGGTTAATGGATGTGTAATACAAGTAAGGAAGACACTTTAAATGTTGAATAATTGTCATGGAGTCTTATTTTAAGTTTTAAGGTTTATATTTTGAAAAAAAAAATGGAAACTGTTTTTATGGTATCCACTCTGTAACAATGTGTAATGTTATGAATGTTTTGTCCTAATTATCTAAATAACTAAACTTGAAAAGATCCTCAATGCAAAAGGAAGTGTTTTCTTGACTAAATTCAAGATTATGTATGTAATAAGGCCAGGTCCTTATAAATATAAAAATTATAAAAATAAAATCAAAGCAACATGAAGTGCTTCTAAGGATAGTTCAAGTGAATAAATGAAAATGTATACTCTGTTAACTGTATACTCTGTTAAATTAGAGAGTGAATATTATGAATTCGTATTTTCTACATTAATAAATGAAAATGTATACTCTGGTAACTTAGATTCTTTAATATCTCAAAATGCTTCATGTTTAAGTGTATTTCACAAAGAGTCTTGGCTTTGTCATAGGATACTAGGACACTATAATATTCACTCTCTTAGAAAGATAACTAGAAAAAGATTAGTCAAATACCTACCCAAACATGAGTTTCTCAATGATAAATTGTGTAATCCTTGTCAAAAGGTAAAGCAATATAAAATTTCCTTCAAAGCAAAGAAAGAAGTATCAACTTCTAAACCTCTCTAATTGGTTCACATGGATTTTTTTGGACCATATATATTTTCTACTTTAAATGGGAATCATTATGTTTATTTCCTTGTAGATGACTTTTCTAGATATACTTGGACTTTCTTTTTTTCTGAAAAAATTGAAGCCTTCTCTCATTACCAAATATTCCAAAACTGTAAAAAATTCTTAGTGGACATAGAATTAAATCCTTATGAAGTGACCATGGTTGTGAGTTTGAAAATCAATAGTCTGAATATTTTTGTTCTCAAAATGGCTATTTTCATAATTTCTCTTCCCCTAGAACACCTCAACAGAATGTATTTATAGAAAGAAGAAACAGAACCTTGCAATAAATTTCTAGAACCATGCTTAGTGAATATGAATTACCTATTTATTTTGGTCTAAAGCTATAAATATATCATGATATATTATTAATATATTGTTGATTAGACCTATTCTTAAAATAAATTTATATGAGTTATGGGACAATAGAAAACCCAAAGTGAGCTATTTCAAAGTTTTTTGTTTCAAAGTCTATATCCTTAATACTAAGGAAAATATTGAAAAATTTACATCCAAGAGTGATGAAGGAATCCTTTTAGGATATTCCATCTCTAGTAAAGCCTATAGAGTGTTTAATAAAAGAACTAAATGTTTGGAATAATTTTTCCATGTTAAATTTGATGAAACAGATCCACGTGAGCCTAAAACAACTTTAGAGAACCTGGAGGATGATGTATCAAATCTAGAAATTAATTCAAAATCCTCCAACCATCCTGTGAAGGAATATATGAAAACTTCCAGTTCTGGAAATTCTTTAGATTCAAGTCACAATGAACCTGGCCCTGTTGAAGAACCTAAAATCACTAGTCCTTCTTTTTCTAGAGTTGTTAGAACTCTTAAGAACCATCCTTTAGATGTTTTTGTATGAGACTTATATAAAGGAACTCAAACTAGAGATTCTCTTAGAAATCAGGTTGAACATCAAGTCTTGTTATCACAACTTGAACCTAAAAACATTAATGATGCTATCAGTGATGAATTTTGGGTGATGGCTATGAAAGAAGAGATTAATTAGTTATAAAGGAACAAAGTTTGGAAACTTGTTGACAAACCTAAATACACATTCACCATAGGCACTATGTGGGTGTTTGGAAATAAAGTAGATGAAGTTGTTAATATAGTCATAAACAAGGCTAGATTAGTTGCACGAGTCTATAGTCAATAAGAAGGAATTGACTATGAAGAGACCTTTTCACCAGTAGCTAGACTTGAAGCCATCACAATTCTGCTTGCTTATACTGCACATCTGAATTTCAAACTATGTCAAATGAATGTTAAAAGTGAATTCCTAAATGGGTATATAGTTGAGGAATTCTTGGTTGAGCAACCCCATGGTTTTAAAAATCATCATTTTCCAAATCATATTTTTAAATTATCAAAAGCTTTATATGGTTTAAAACAAGCTCTAGGAGCTTGGTATGATAGACGGAGTACATTTATTATTTTCAATGGTTTTACAAAAGGAATAGATGATCCTACCCTTTTTATAAAATTAATTTCTAATGATATTTTAGTAGTTCAAATTTATATAGATGACATTATCTTTGGATCTTCAAAAAATTCTTTATGTATTGAATTTTCTAAAATAATGAAAAATGAATTTGAAATGAGTTTAATGGGTGAACTAAAATTCTTTCTTGGGTTTCAATTCTTTCAAAATAATAATGGTATTATTCTAAATCAATGAAAATATACTAGATATATTTTAAAATGTTTTGGTTTTGATAGCACTAAAAGTAGTGACACTCCAATGAGTACTACTTCTAAGTTTTATCTTAATGAAGATGGAAAATATGTTGATCAAACCACTTACAAAGGGATGATTGGAAGCTTACTCTACTTAAATACTAGCCAACCTGACATTATGTTTAGTGTGTGTATGTGTGCTTATTTTCAAGAAAACCCTAAGGAATCTCATTTAAATGATGTTAAGAGAATTTTCAAATACCTCAATCATAAACCCAATCTAGGACTATTCTATCCCAAAGGAAAATCATTTGAGTTAGTTAGTTATTCTGATGCTGACTTCAGTGGTTGTAAGTTAGATAGAAAAAATAACCTCTGGAACATGTCACCTTTTTGGCAAGTCACTAGTATCATGGTATAGTAAGAAAAAAACTTTGATGCATTATCTACTATAGAATCTGAATACATAGCTACTGGTAGTTTTTGTGCACAAATTTTGTGGATGAAACACACATTACTCGATTATGGATATCAATTCAGGCATGTACCTATAAATTGTGACAATAAAAGTTCTATTAACATTTCAAAAAATCAAGTTTCACACTCCAAGATAAAACATATTGATGTAAGACATCACTTTTTTGAGAGATCATTATCAAAAAAGTGATATCACTTTGGAATTCATTGGAATTGAATATCAGATCGCTGATATATTCACCAAACCATTAAATTATGAAAGAGTATATTACATCATACATGAGTTTGGAATGATAAATCTTAAGTAGTAAGCTTACTATTTCACAGCTTACTATTTCATAGTTTATGGTTTCACAAGTCACTGTCTTAAGATTACTATCTAACTCTAACAGTTCTATAGTTTTACTGTCTTAAAAGTTATTGTTTCATGTTTACGGTCTCACAGTTACTATCTCTCTGTTACTGTCTGACACTTACTATCTCAAACAATATGGTCGCATAGTTTAGAAATCACACAATTAAGGTCTCACTGTGAAAGCCTGTTATGGTCTCACTATGAAAGTCAGTTACGGTCTCACTGTAAAGGCGCTTTATTGTTTTATACTATAACCCATATCACAGTAATTAATTATTTTATTTTTACTTTCTTGTTCTTTTGTTTTTGCGATGCTTGGTATCCCTAAATGATAAAAACTAAAGACGTTTCACTCCTTCTTCACCCGAACTCTCTTCTCTCAAACTGTAACCCCTCTTTAAACCCTTCTCTCTTGAACTATCATTGAATGAACAGGATGAAACGTCTATCCTCATCAACTCTGGATAAACAAATATCAAAGAAGAAGATAAAAATAGCACCAAAGTTAACTCCCAAAGGTCCTTTGAATCTGAACCTGGTGAACAAAGTAGTTGTTCCTAAAAAATAAATTTTCCCCAAGTGGCTTCTGTCAAGTAAGTATTTATTGAAAGTGTTAAGAGAGCAAGGATGGCTGGATTGGTTCAAAAATAGGATAGACTGATTTACCTGAATCTTGTTGCATAGTTTTATCAGTTCATTCATTTTTCTTTTGATAAGGAAGATGATTTTGTTGTTATAAGATGGATCAATGTCCAAAGTTGTACATTTTCTTTGAGGTTATGGGATTAATGCCTAAGGATACCTCATGAGGGTATTTGTGAGGACTAATAGAGAGTTCCTCCTCCTACAAGTGAGTTCTTTGTTTTGGAAGAATCATTGGGAAGCTTAACTAGAAATGAAACAAAGTGGAGAGCCATAACTACTAAGCTAGATGGTGAAACCAGACTTCTGTTTAAATTTGTTCAAAATCCGATTAGCCACAGAAAAGGTGATTTCTCTACACTCAAGTATCAGGATGTGTTCTTGATATATCTCATGAAAAATGGACACAATATTAACATATGAAAATATTTTATACTCTATATGTGTGTGTTGATCAAGACAACCTCCATGTCAACCTCCCTATTATACTCAAGATTAATTTTAGAAATGCTTCATGATAAAGGGTTGGTTGGACTCAATGAAGAAGTCATTAAGCAATATTAATTTTGTATCTCAAAGTTTAAAGTCAAAATAATGAAAATCAGTTGGAATCCGTGGAGAAAAACATGGGTGGAGGATAATGACAAGGTTCATGAAAATTTTAACCCAGTTGATCATCCTTCAAAACCTAAAAAGATTTCTGATCCTGGTTTGGAACTAGATGAACTTGTTGATTATTATGATGAAGAAGAATAAGAAGAGGCTATTTCAACTATAGGGAAAACTATCCTAGATGAGAAAGACAATGAACATGTTCTCCAAGACTTAACTGAGAAGGAAATGCCTCTTCTTGAAGAAGTTGCTGATCTGGAAGAACAACCTACTTCTAAAGAGGAATCTGTGGCTAAGGTAAGTGAAAGGGATATTGTAGAAGAGCATATAGAAGAATATTTTTCTCTTTTTCAAGAAGATTCTTATGAGGAACATGTGGAAGAATAGGTTGTTCCTGAAATTATCCCATCTGCTGAAGAGAGAATGGAGCAAGCCTTTTAGTTGGATAGAAAAAAATGGGTGAGGCTATTGGGGGTGAAATCTTAGAAATATATCAAGGATATAAATCTCTCAATCCTGAGAAATATGAATCTATTGAGGGGGATCAGCCCCCCGGTCTGGAAAGTGTTGAAGTGACTAATCCAGTTGATCCATTCTTAGTGGATACAGGGTATAAATTCCCTATTTATTTTGATGTGAATAATTCCCTGGAAGTCTCAGTTAAAGTTATAAATTTGTCTACTATGTTTCAATTGAAACTGACACCTTCTCCTGAAGTTATCTCTGCCAAAGAACCTAATCCTATCTCAACTTCTATGCCTGAACCTTCACAAGAACCTGGAAACCTGGTGAGTGAGGATGATTTAAAAACATTTGAAGCTACCCTATTGGCTGGGGTTGAAAATCTCATGAATAATCAACCTTCTCCTATGAAAAACTTGAGTGGAAGGGATGATAACCTATTGTTACAGAATATTATTTGATAGATTAATCCCAAGAGGCTTCATGAAATTCAAGAAGTCAGAGTTGAGAACAAACAATTAAGTGATGAAGTGAAGTCTCTCAGAGGTATGGTTGAAGATATGCCAAGAGTAATGAAATCAAGACCATAACTTGTTTCTCATCCTATTGAGGATATTGTTAGTCAGGTTCCATAGGAAGTAGCCTCCCTAATTCAACCTAATCTAACCTCCTTTGATGATAATGTAGCTAAAAGAAACAAGCAAATTGTTCAAGAGATGTGTGAGCTTGTTATTGGCCATAACAAGTTGGCTGATGAGTATAAGGGTTATCTCCAGAAAGTTATGAATAAATTAAATTACCTTAATTCAACTGTTACAGATTCTAATAATTCTGGACAGTCATCTCAACCCTCCTTGGATAGTGATCTATTCAGAATAGTTGTTAAAGAAGAACTCCAATTTGTGCTCAGTGGATTTGACAAAGAGTCTCTATTAGAGGTTGTCAAGAACAGTGAAAGAGTTCTTGATTTGGTGAGAATTAATTACAAAATATCAAATGATGATCATGTAGATATTACCAAGAAAGTATACTTCTACTTCAATAGGATCTTATCGAATCATGACATGAACAACCACTTCAAGTACCTTGTTGAAAATCTGAGAATCCCTCCTGTCACTCAATCTTTCAAACTCAAGTCCAAAAGCTCCAAGATTTCACTCCTTTGTTGGACAATTTTATGGAAAATAAGGATGAATTTGATAAATCCATACAGTATGGTGGTGAGATTATTTCTGACTTCATCAAGCTTTTGAGGCCTTATCTTCATGTACATAGTACTGTTATTGTGGCTCCTGCAACTGCACCCTTGAGACCTGGTTTTCCTACCTTCTCATCCTCTGCCCTTGCCTCTACCTCTATGTCTGTCTCTTGGGATCTGAATCAGATCAGACCTATTATCCTTGACCAAAAATTTCCTAGGTATTCCACCAAACCTACCTTGGCCCCCTCTATTTTTGAAGGACTCTCTTTACCTTCTCTGTCAACTGGTTCACTCCCTTCTTTAACTTCCACATCTACTCCTATGGATTCCAGTGATGTTGTTGCCAAGGGAAAAGAGAAGACATTCAGTGCTGAAGAAAACTGACTACTATCTTTTGAGGGGGATATTATTGAATTTTTGTTTCCTACCATTTGTAATGACACTTTTTATCTAATTCATTGTGAACTCTTCTTATATTTACTCTTCTTTACTTCTTTACTATTATTTATAATCCCAAAAGGGGGAGAAATATATACTCTAAATTCACACTAAGAGACACATTCACTAAAGAGACACATTCACTATGAAAAAATATCTCACTCACATGATTTTTGATCATCAAAAAGAGGGGAGGTTGTTGGACTCCTCATGTGTTAATCATGTTTTAATGATCACAAATCTTATATATATCCTAAAACTCCTATTTAAATCTATCTCAAATCATGTGTAAAGATGGTTGGTTTCTTTATGATTTAAATAATCCTATCCAAGATCTTAATTTCTATAAATTAAGTTTGATTATTGTAAACTATATATAATTTGTGTTATAATTATTTTTTTTCTGATTGATTAAGTTTAAACCATTGTGTGAATATCAATGCTTAAGTCTGAATATAAATACTGGGCTAAGTTTGAGAAACAATGAGTCTTCCATTGGTTTTGGTTTTTCTGGAAAAGGACCCAGACACCATGATAAGACATCGTGACCCAGACCCCGTGACCCAGACATAGTGGCCAGACACCATGACCAGACACCATGACCAGACACTGTGACCAGACACCATGACCAGACACCGTGACCAGACACTGTGACCTAGACACCGTGACCAGTCACCGTGATCCTAACACTGCATCTGTGCTACCAGTTCCTGATATCTATACAATGATGCCATAATGATTGTCTCATAACTCAAAGGAAAATAAGGAGACGCCATTTCAAGGAGACAATGTTTCAAGGAGACACCGATTCAAGGAGACATCGTTTCCAAACAGACTGTGACACCATTTCTTAATCTGTTTTGTCGTTTTTCAATTTAATATCTAACGATCACATTTGAAGATTTTAAATGCACTAACATGATTAATGTTCCTTTGTAGATATATCACCTGACAGTATGAGGTACGAGGTGCGGAATACATGCATCATGTCAGCTCCAACACATGCACTCCAAGAATAAAAGTGAAGTGCGGCCTAGAAACAAGTGTGTGGGTGATAACGAAGAAGCACAGACATTTTCTGAACTGACACGTGCAACAAGATACATCTGAAGAACACAAAAATCACTCTTGAATCTAAAAAGGTTGTGATACCATTTATCATATTCAATAAAATCTTTACAATACAGACTTCATGAAGAACACGATCCATGTCTGAACCAGAGCACCAGACTTACGATACTCTATTTCTCGCAAGAGGACTCAATTCCTGCTTCCGCTTCATCTTATAAGTCCAAAGCTGCATAAACTAACACTCAGATCACTTATAGCCTTATCTTATCATCTTTTCTCTATTGTATATTATTTTTAGATTTTGAGTAGTGTGTGTGTGTGTTTGTATAAAAACACACATTGTCGCCTGCATTAAACTAAAGGATACATGATATCCTTCCTTTCACATCTTTTTACACTTGTTTATTCCCACGGATAAGTGTGGAAGAGGTAACTGGGTGACCTGATAGTTCATAACCACAAAGAACTATGGAAGAGGTCGTGTGACCTGGACAGTCTTGTGTACTATTGTTTACCCCAATCCAGGGTGTGGATCAAGTTTATTAATATAAACTTCTTGGTGGTAGGTGATCACCAAGTGGAGTAGATTAGGTCTCAGCTTGAGACTGAACCAATTTTTTTATATCTGTTGTGTTATTTAATTTAGTTTTCTATTTTTTACTATATAATTCATAAATCACTAAACTTTCTTTGATGTTTAATCTAGGAAATAAGTTATAATTTTTTTCCTTATTAGAATAACTTCAAAATTAATATTAATAACTGATATTAAGATTACTGAGAATTAATCAATATTCTGAGAAGTTATTTAAATAGTAAAACTTTCATAACCATGTTACTTTGATTAACTGGGAGATATTTATTTGGGGAAATTTTTAAGAATACTTTTCAAATAGAAATTTTTATAGATACTCAATTCACCCCCCTCTTGAGTACTCTACTCTGACCAACAAAGATCAAATGAAAAAGAAAAAAGGGTTCACATTTATTATTATTCTTTAGTCAATAAAATCATACTTGCTTCGATAGGTGCTAGAGTCAGAACAATTCACCAAAGTTATTTTACATTTTACTCTTTTTAAGGATTTTATTATTAAATTTAATTCAAATATTATTCAGTACCCTATAGAATCAGTTTGGGTATCATTATCTCAAGAAATTGGAACATCAATCTAATTCCATTATCATGAGGGCCAAGAGAATCAGCCTGGATATAAGGCCCCAGCCTTAAACCTTACTTAATCTTGAGTTATTACAAGATTACACATTGAGGATCTTTTTAGGTTTAGAGTTTTAGAGAATTAGATCATGAAACTTTCATTACATTCCACATTTAAACAAAGTGGTTACATAAAAGACAATATTCATTCTTCCCATCAACGGAAGCATATTTAAAATAAAACACGGATTCTTTCTTGACACATCCTTGACACTATCATCACATCATGTACCTTTCCCTTGACCTGTGAAAAACATTTCAAAAACTTGGGATGAGCATAAAAAGCTCAGTAAGGTTTATAAAAATATGGAAAGGAAACATGAGTTCATATATACATAAGAATGAAATCATACTTTACACATACAACATAGGCACTTTAACATACCTCATCAAACCATGAATAAATCATAGAAATCATAAGACATAAAGGTAACTTGAGGCATTCATAACATTATTACGTAGGGAGTAACCCTCTTGGTTAAAAAGAAGGTATGGCTTGTAGAGGAAGTCGAAACTCAAATAATGGTCACGGCGGCGGAGAAGTCGTTGTCGCCGCATACGTACGACAAAAACATTCCCTTTTGTCGTTTAGTAAAACGCTTCTTATAAAAATATTACTTTTGGATAAACATAAAAGTCAAAGGGGTTTATACATCATATAAAAGAAAGTTGTGTATAAAACAAAATATGCCTCAATGAAAGGAGATTGAGACGAAGTCCCATACAAAGACAGTATCCTTGGATTAAGGATAAATCAGTTACATAACTATGTGTGACAAACGAATACATGAAATATAAGTGGGTATTAAGTGTAAAACAATCAGATTACATTAACACATAATCATAGAATGACATATTCAAGGTGAACAAGTTTATCCCAAAGAATCAAAATTGGGTTAAGAAGTTCCCTTACAATAATTAGACAGCCTAACAGTGTCACTTCAAAATTCAGAAAAAGAGTTGATGAGAGATAAAAAGGGTATCTCATCACTTGGACATAAAATTTACATCAATAAGGATATATAAGAACATATACCAAAATAATATTATGTGAATTAAAAGACATAACAAAATAAGTCTTTTAAAAAGAGGAGGTTGAAAGGTTCCCTTACCGACATGGGTATCTTTCGAAACATACGCCTCGTGAAAGAAGGACAATACAACATTGATGTAAATACTCATAAATGAAATAATATTACACAATGAGTAAAATAATGGTCAGTACATACACCACTAAAAGGAAATTGTGGCAAATGTAGCATAAATCTCACGGGAATAAAAGTGAGATGAAAAATCCCTTACGAAAACCCGGCAGCCTAACGGTGCCACTTAAAACTTCCAAAAATGGATTGATGAGATCAAATAGGGTATCTCATCACATTAAAATAAAATGTACAGCAAGAGGAATATAAAAGAACATCCCCCATAATAACAAAGAGGAGCTTAAAATAAGTGACATAAAACAGAGTACTTAAAGAGAAAGAGAGAGGTTAGATCTCTTACGAAAATTCGGCAGCCTAACTGCGCCACTCAAAACTTCCAAAATGGATTTATGAGAGAGAATATGGTCTCTCATCATATGAAAATAAAAATTATAGTAAGAGTAATATAAAAGAACATCCCAATAACAAGAAATATTATCTTAGAAGTAATGACATAAAAGAGTGTACTTAAAAAGAAAGAGAGGAGTAGGATCCCTTACCTCAGGTCCGACTTGACTCGATCGTTCTTTAACGTCCTGAATAATAAACTTGAGTTAATTTCCACTTTATTAAGAACCTTTTCTAGTTCATTATTCCTTTTAGATCACTTATTTCCATGTTATAAACATTATGTAATCATTTAAGTTAATAATTTTTGTTTTGTCGATATTTGGTTCTTAAGTCGAAAATGGACTTCTTACAATTACATGTTGTTCGTGTGGTCAAATGATCATTATATCCAGAATTATATTCATGATTTGGATATCATATATATCATATATATCCATAATATACATGTATTTATAATATTACATAATCATTTATAGGTAATAAATGAAATGCACCATTCATGGAGACGGTAAGCCGTACGTACGCATGAACGCTACTTTCATTTCTATGTCATATTAATGGAATTAAAACTAAATGAGAGGTATTTATATTTTAATTCTAGAATTATATTCATAATTTAGATGTATCATTCATCATATATCCATTATATACATGTACTTATAATAGTACATTACATTTGGGGATAAGAAATGAAATGCACCGTTCATGGAGACGGTAAGCCGTACGTACGCATGAACGCTACTTTCATTTCTATTTCATATTTTTATGGAATGGAATAATAATGATATAGAGGTATATTATAATTCCAGTATAACATCATATATAATAACTTTAAATCCATCCTTTATACGTCCCACATATGGCATTAAAGAATCACATCACTTTGAGGGGGCGGTAGTCCGCACTTCCTTAAATGAAGATATCGCGTTTACCCATAATGGAAACCATAAAGGTATGCCCAAAATTAAAAATACAGAAGATTAAGGAAAACATAAACATATTATATATCATATATAAATATAGTTTCATCTTAATGGCCACCCTTGAAGGTGTTAAAAGAATGTTGAACAATCATCATTTCGGGCGGCCGAAATTCGCCATCCACGGAAACAGTATGTTCTTTAACCATTAGATGTAGGTGTGTGAAAGTGTAGCTAGAATAATTCTTATAAAAACATCCTAGTATATTTATGATACTGGAGTTGTTACAAAAGAAATGAATAAAAAGAGTTTAGGGGGTTGGAGAAGCAAAATAAAACAAAAGGACTCAAGTGAAGACATTACCTTAAAATCGGGTAACTCCCTTTGGTTTGAGCTCAAAGACTTCCTTGGGAAGACTTATGCCCAAAGTGAGGCTTCAAGGAGTAATATAGGGAAGTGGAGAGACAAAATGGGTATAGTTTGGCCGAGCCAAAGGCTTTGGGAGTGTGGGTAACGAGGTAGAGGTGGGGGCCTTTTATAAGAGGAGAGGAGGGGCACTCTTGGAAGGTAAAGAAAAGTCACTTTATTTTAAAATGGTATTCGGATTTAAGAGGTCCCACATTGATGTGTTTCGAGGATAAGGTGATAAGGGTTCGAAATCCACTCATCCAATAGGTTTTGGACATGTGTAGGTCTTAGATATTACATTATCTTTCCATTTTATTTAAATCTTTAAATAATGAGGTCATCACTGCATCATCATGATGTCATAAATAATTTAATTTGTTTAATGTCTAAAAATTATAAAAAAAATAATATGATGTATTTTAGCTTTCCAATTAATATTTATAGTCAAAAATCTGATTTGTATAACCCCATGTAAAAATTGTTTTAGTAAAACATTTCATGTTTGTCTCATTTTTACTTTAACTTTAAATAAAAAGATATTAATGTCATTTTCCAACCCAAAGTGGCATCATGGGGTCCCCAAGTTGACCCATGGGTTGTCTTGGTCGGCCATGACACATCCAATGAGGTTAGGACATGTGTAAAGTTCATTTCATATTATTAAAACATTATTTTTACCTTAAACTACACTAATTACCTCTAATCGCGATTAAAAACTTAATAAGTTACTATTCACCTTAAAAAAAAATTTATCCCATTGAACCACATTTTACTTCTTAATGACAACCATGTATGTCAGATTTTTGAAATTCAAAACACAAATATGGCAAAATTTCATTTAAATGGAAAAATCAGTTTTTATAAGTACCACTTAGTGGTTTCACTATTCATCAAAAATTGAAGTTTTTCAGAAAAATCCCAAAAATTCACCCTAAGCTATATTTGATATTCCGAATTCAAAAATGAAGTCTATTTTAAAAAATTCAAAAAATATAAGTCACATTAATTAATTTAATAATTAATTTCCGTTGTCAGATCAAATAGCGTGTTTTTATGAAACAATAAGTATCAAAAGATTGACACTAGTTTAAGTCTGATTTCAAAGTGAAATTAATTCCAATGACCACTATTGGATTTAATGGTAAAAATATATTCTAATTTCACTTTAAGACAAATTCAAAAGATAATCTAATCATATAAATAAATTATATTAAAAAGATGTTTTGAATTAAAATACAACATTTTACACTATTCATTAAAAAAATGAACTTTATCAGAAAGATACCAAAAATTTACACAAAGTAAATTTTGATGTCCCAATTCTTAAGAAGAGTTTTATTTGGTCCAAAAGGATGTATAAGAGTGAACAAAACTATATTTAATGACGGTTCTCCATCAAAAGGCGATAAGTGAACCTTTAGTGAAAACCAGGGGATATACGCCTAAAATTGAATTCTTTCCGTATTTTATGCCTTTATCTTTTATTGGATAAATGTAAAAACATTTAAAAACATATATAATCGTATTTTAGTTATTTCTATCCATTCCCACCAATACAACGGCTACATGTTAACTACCATTTAAAATAATATTATTTTATTATTAGAGTGCAACGTAAGATTCCCAAGAAACTCGTTGTTGCGTGATGGGTACGCCATCGAGCATAGCGTCCCCTTTAAAGTCATATTAATATTTTATTCACAAATATGGATAAATATTAAAATGTCATATTCTTTATTTACCTGGGGTGTTACACTAGAACCCCATTTGTATATGGATCATCAGTCCCTGACCCATAACTCATTGTTAACATGCATGAATCTGGGGCCTAGAGAAGCATTCTGAAACCCCATGGGTATTTGGAGAATCAGTATATGACCCAAAACTCATTGATCTATCATTCAAAATATATCACATATCATGGTTCCACATTCATAACTTATTTATCAACCAATCACAACATGGTACACCATTTCATTTATCAAATAAAACCATGTTTCACTACTTTTATCACAAGGAACAACATGAAAAATCCACCATTAATCCATTTATCATCAATCATTACACAACCCACTAACTCATCAAAGTTAATCCATCCAACCCTTTATATTCCATTATCAACCATGTAATAAGTATTTATTTCAATTCTGTTTACCCATTATTCCCATTTTTACAATTTATAAATCATCATGTTAAGTGTATTGGAATACCCCATGGATATACATCAAGCCTGGTCTCAAATTTCCAATGGGATCCATGAAGGGTCTCACAACACATGGAAATAAATTCATCCTTTCAAATTTAAAATTAAATTTTTCAATGTGGTTACACAATGTAACAATTTCATAGACACGATCATGATCAAGAATATGGGGATTATAAATTAGACCACCTACCTCAAGATTGTTGATAAATGATCACCAAAATGTAGCCTTCAATTTAATGTATAATGATTGAAATCACAATGACAAGGAAGATCTAGTATAAAAACCTAGGATCATGATCCAACGAAACAATATCCAGTAAAACCTATATCTAAACCATCAAAAATGGAGGAATTAATCCCTCTAAAATGGGATATAAAGAAGATAGATATATAAACCTAAAAAAATAATAGATCACATACCAAAAGAGGTGTTGATTCCTTCCACCAGATATTTTATTTGTAAAGTTTGGGGTTCAAAGAGACTTGGAACCCTATCTAGAGCCTCCAAAAGAGATGGAAATCGTGTTAGAATGAATAGAGGTGATTAAGGATATAAACAAGGGGTTTGGGAATTTTTAATTAAATTTTTATGTGTTTAAATTCCCGCATGTAGTGTTTCTTGGACATTCTGTATGGTTTGACAAACTATGCACCCTAACTATGTGTCCCTACTGTCTGGGGTGAATAGTTACTCCTAGGTGGGTGCATGGTTTTACAAATCGTGCCCCAACCACGAAAATTCCTATTTCCAAGGGTGTATGTTTTAAGTAGGGTGGTCATATGGTTTAGTCAAATAGTTCACCCCCTTCTTGTTTCTCAAAATGGGGTGTATGTTTTCCTAAGGAAAATCGCACAGTTTTCCCTAACTATGCTCTAACAATACATCGCTCCATAGGATTCCAAAATTATCTAAATTCACTCAAAATAACCCCAAAAAAATAACCAAGCCATGTATGATCAAAAAGGGGGGAAAGGTAACCTAAAAATGAGCATGATAAATCTTCAGAGAGGTTAGGATCTTACAATCTCCATACGTTACAACAGATCATCCTTGAGTTGTACTCCCAAGCATCACTAGGCCTCTAGGGTAAAAGGTTAGTCCATTAAGCTTGTATATATACTTATGTATCCCATATTTCCACTTAAACATGTCTATGTTTCCAAAAAACATAGACTATCAACACAATTTTTCCCCACAACACTTATCACTATGATCCACAACATGAATTAGATTATCCTTAAAGGATGCATCAGGATCGAGCTCAAAAAAATTAACATAGATCACATGGGAAGGGTAGGTGTGATAATTATGAATATTTGACATATTAAAAACATAATACTTATCACTATACCTCTATAGAAAAGGCAATCGATATACCACCAGTCTGATCCTCTCCACAATCCTAAACAGCCCCACTTACCTAGGCACCAACTTTACCTACCTCTAAATCCTATAGTTCCCCAATCTCAGTAACATCCAAAAGAATACATGATCACCCACTATAAAATCAAGAGGAAAAATATGTCAATCATCATAAGTTGTTTTCCTAATCTGAGCTGTATCCAAACATTTATGAATCAATTGAATTTGTTTTGATGTCTCTTTCACAAGACTCAGTCCCAAAAACTTGGACACACCCACCTATGTCCAATATAAGGGTGATTTTCAGGGCCTACCATAAAGCACCTTATATGGTTCCATCTGAATAGTCACCTAATAACTATTTCTATAGGAAAACTCAGCCAGTGCTAATTGATTCTCCCAAGACCCACCAAAATCTAGGATGCATTCCTGCAACATGTCCTCTAGAACTTGTATAGTGTGCTCTGATTACCCATCTATCTGTGGGTGAAAATTATTATTCAGAAACACTTGGGGTTCCCAATTCCTTCTGTAAACCTTTCCAAAAGTGTGACGTAAAGAATAGATCATGATATTAAACTATGATACATAGAACCCTACGAAAATTGACTATCTTTAAAACGTATATATCCCCCCAATTGATCAACTATGATAGTTTCCTCTATAGACATGAAATGGGATACTTTCACAAACTGGTCCACAATCACCCATATAGAGCCATTCTTCTAAGGCATCCTCAAAAGACCCACCACAAAGTCCATGTTAATGTCATCCCACTTCCATTATATAATGGAAAATGGATATAGAAAACCACTAGGTCACTGATGCCTAACCTTCACCTGCTAGCCAATATAGCAACATGTCATAAAACCTACAATCATCTTTTTCAGGGATGGCCACCAAAACTATTGACATAGTTCACGATACATTTTGGTCAAACCAGGATGCACCACCCACTTCGAGTAATAAAACTCACACATTATATCCTCGTGTATACACATAGGCATAACAATGCAGCTCTATAAATTTATGATCTTATCCTTATATACAGTCCAATCAGAAGGTGACTTCCCACCTTCAAGGCTTTCCCTCAAAGAAAAAAACTTCATATCCTCATACTGCCTATACTTGATCAAGCTCAAAAGTGTGGGTGGACTCAATGGATAAGGACATAAGATTAATATTATCCTAACCCCCATGATCCTTTATATGCATCTCATCCAACAAAGCTATCATCTTTCACTCAGAACTGTATTCCCAAACTACCTAAGTCTGTGTATTTCAGCTCAAAGAATCAACAACATTGTTTCCTTTCTCGGGGGAATAGGGTAACTCAAAATTAAAAAAAATGCATATAATCAACACACCTATACTACTAGAGAATAAAATATCATTATAAAAAGATATTCTTTAATATTTTTTGGTTTGTAAACAAAATAAACATTTATACCAATAGGTAATATCACCAACACTTTGAGTCATAAACCATCACAGCTAACTCAAGATTTTGAGTAGGGTAATTACATTTGTGTGGCCTCAACTATCATGTTCTATTTTCCATAACTCAATCTTCGTACATCAAAACTGCTCCAATTATGATTCTAAACGCATCAAAAAAAAATTATACTCATCACCCAACTTGGGTAGGATCAGAATTGGTGTGGCAGTCAAATGCTTCTTAAACTCTTGTAAAGCATTCTCACATGCTATAGACTATTAAAATTTTATATCCTTTTTTGGTAAATCCCAAAAACATAACTTATAAGTGAGAAAATTCTCTGATAGAACTATGATAATAGACCTCTAAACCCAAAAATATTTGAAGGTCAAAAATATTATTGGGTTGCTTCTAATAAATAACTACCTAAACTTTCTTTGGGTATACCAACACACCTTCTTTATGGATTATTTGGCCCAATAAATTTACCCTATAGATATAAAATTGACACATAGATAGCCTGTCATATAAATTATTCTCTCTCAGTGTAGTCATATTAATGTCAAGATGTTGGGCATGAACGTCATGATTCTTGGAGTACACCAAGATTTCATCTACAAAAACAACCAAAAACTGATCTTGGAATGAGTGAAAGATTTGGTTCATCAATTCCATAAACACAGACGGAGTGTTTGTGAGCCTGAACGTCATCTTGATGAACTTTTATAGGATATACCAACTTCTAAAAGTAGTATGTGGTATATTAAAAGGTATAATTTTCAATTGATGAAACCTCGATCTCAAGTCAAACTTGGAGAGTACACAACCTCCTATGAACTGGTCAAATAGATTATCAATACATGGAAGAGGATATCAGTTCTTAACTGTCATCTGATTCAACTTCTAGTAATTGACACACAAACACAACATCCCATCAGCATTCTTAGAAAACACGACTAGAGAAACTCAAGGGGATATACTCGGATGGATAAATCCCTTATCCATAAATTCTTCTAGTCAAGTCTTAAGATCTTGAAGGTATGTTGGTGTTATTATATAAGGTGAAATAGAAATTGGATCAACTCTCGACATGTTCTCAATTGTAAACTTATCTCTAAGGTGGCATCCCTGAGAAGTATTTAGAAAAGATGTCCTGAAATATATCCATTGTGGGTGGAAAGACACTTTTCTTTAGACCCCCATCATCTAAAAAAAGGCTCACAACTTGGCTAGTGAGATCTCTCAGTTTTTGATGAACTAGCCCCACACAGCCTGGCTAGATATCCCATTCTCCATGGTAAACATATATGTCCCCATCAGAAGATTTAAAGGTTACTCTCATATAGTAACAATCAATGTGAGATCATTAAAATACCAACCAATCTATACCCAAGATCAAGTCAAAACCTGACATCTCAAGTATTTACATATCCTAATGTAATCTATACTCACCAACCTTGAGGGAACACCCCTTTCATAGACAGATCTACTTCGATCATATAGTAAATGGTGTTTCAATCATCATAAACCCGCTTAAAAATTCCACCATCAGACTCAAACCATTTAAAAGTTTGTAAGATATTAAATAATATGAGGATATTATATCAAATAAACTGCTAGAAATCATAGAAGCTACAAGATTAATACCTCTGAATATCGATGACCCAACCTCTCTATCAATAATTGTAGGTTGTACTACATGTAACTATCCTATCCCTCTATCCTAGGATGTCATATGAGTCCCATGTGTAACACTACTCTACTAATATGGGCACTCTTTCCCTATAGTACTATGTCCACTACCTCGACCAGCATGACCAATAGTTCTCTAACTTCCATACTGGTCTGATATAGAAAACCCCCTTCCCATACTCTGGTTCGGTCTAACTTCTCCATCACTTACCCATATGTCTTGGATTCCCATAGAACCATTGTAGATTCCCTATCTTTCCACAAAATTGTAACTCCATCAGGGGTTGGGGACACTAGCTATGAATGTGTCTCGGCCTACCACACTAATGGAAAAGCAATCGGGTATTTCTCAGTGTAACTGATCCTTCCCCCTAGTTACCCTTCTTTCCACTACTTAGGTTATGGATCTCATAATGATTCTCCCTACCCTCAAAATGCGTAACACCCAATCGTCTAATAGAAACCACATTTCCTACACTGGAAGCCTCCTTTAGGTTCCCCTAAAAGATAAGTGCCCAATTCACTACCTTATTGAACTTATTTAATTGGAAGATGTTAACCTGGGAGTTAATATCACCTTTAAGACCATCCTAAAAATGTCTCACCATAGTTTCCTCATACCTTACCATCATTGGGACAAAGTGTTGCAAGCCGATGAATCAACCAGTATAGTACATCACTAACATGCTTCCTCGGGTCAACCACATAAACTTTACTTATCTCTCATGTCTCACCATATCTGGATAAAAGTTATCCAGGTAATTCTCTTAGAATTCATTCCATACCATGTCCTATAACTGCTCTCCCAAGCCTAGATGTCATATCTTCACTTCACTGATAATCACAACATATAAGTAGAAAAATTGACTCTTTTCTCTATAGGAGTGTCTAAAAGGTCCTGAATTGTCTGGATATCTCAATCCAAAACACAGTTGTCTTAGGTCCACCCACTCCAGTGAAATTAGGATGGTACTGTAACTAGAAATAACATGTTAGATCATATATATTCTACACAACCCACCCTATTTATCTCTCTATGATCTGTATAAAGCGAGTAATGTTCTCACAAAACTACTCTCCTTCTCCTTCACTCATAATTATTGGGGCCTCTAGTCCCACGATTATAGGCACATTTCCAGTCATTTCCTCTTATCATCCTACCAATAAACATCATAATTGATGCATGTCTTTGAAATGAAAAACACACATATTAGGACACATAACACATCATTAACACATTTTTACAAGAGATATTCACATAATTATATAACAAGTCATCCTTCATACACTACCCTATAGTAAAAACCATGGAACTATCACCAACCTCAACCATCCAACACTTGGATCATGGGTAACATAGGGTAAAACACTTTCATATTTCAATGTTTCTCAACAGACACCCATTTTTATCCATTTAAAATTATCACATTTAGCATAATTTACAATTATCAATTATATATTAGTCACCATTTCATTTTAAATTACTCAAATAAAGAAAATCATTTTCATTTCCCAAAACCCACTCATAACTTTATTTTTCATGTATGCCTAAAATAATTCATGTCATATAAAATCCTGATTTCATATAATGATTCATGCATACTCAAATCTCATGTCATACCATTCCATATGTAAAATATTAAAAACTAATAACATCACACAAAAAATTTCATCACTCAAGGTGAAATAACATTCAACTATAATAGCAAACATCAATAATAAAAATCACACCCTGGGAACTTGGGGTTTTCCCAACACATGGGTTAGATACTCCCATGAATGAGCTCATGACCAAGTCCCAACTCATTCTAGTCTCTTATCTACTTTTACCAAATAGTAATACAACTAAAAATAAAATAAAACCTCATTTGATACCACTTTGTAACTTCCTAGCCCAAGTTCCACATACTGGTGCCTTGAGGTGGTTTTTTACATTACCTAAGGTTTACCTCCATGTACTCCAAAAGATGAAAACTATTACCAAGGGTCAAATATGTAACATGGAGGTACAACAAGATATTTATTAAAGTATCACAATAGTGGAAATCAATATTCAATATAACCAAGATACTAAAATATCAATAATCAACCAAACCACATACGAGTAAAATCAAAATAGGGAAAATGACCATGAACCAAAGAAATAACTATATACTACCATAAAAGTGTCAAGTATCTAATGAAAACTCAAAATAAAGATACACTAACATCTCCCAAGCGCGTCCTAGCATCATATTCAGTTCCCTCATCCATGCTCCATCATGGATCCTAACACATCCATATAACATAGGGCTCTTTCCTTAATCATGATATGCAAACATGAAGTCTATTTGGGTATTAATTAGGTGGACTGAGTAGGTTGTGAGTAAAACTCAGTAGGCCATCACCAATGGAATCTAAATAAATATCCAATCTATAACAGTGTATGGATATGTATAAAGAATAAAGATAAAATGAAAAAAGTAAACAAGTTTCACATTTATTATTATTCTTTATTAAATCACATCATACTTTCTTCAGCCCATGCCAGAGTATAAACTAAACACCAAAGTTATTTTACACTTTACTCTTTTCATGGATTTCAATTTTCGGTTTAATTAAAATATCATTAGGTACCTTAGAGTTTCAGTCCGGGTATCATTATCTCAGTCACTTGTAACATCAGTCAAATGCCAATATCATGAGGGCCTAGAACATCATTATAGAACCCCATGGGTTTTTCGAGTATCAATACCTGACCCACAACTCATTTTTCACATGCATACATTTGGCGCCTGGCATAGTAATCTGGCACCCATGGGTATTTGGATCATCAATCTCTTAGCCATAACTCATTGATCAATCATTCACAAATATTAAATATCATGGTTCCAAATTCATAAATTGTTCATTGACCATTATCAATATGGTGCACCATTTCATTTATCAAATACAACCATGGTTTAATAGTTTTATCAAAAGGAACAACATGAAAAATACTCCATTAATAAATTGGTCATCAATCATTGCACAACTCATTAACTCTTCAAAGTTAATACATTCAACTATATAATCCCAATATCAACCATGAAATAAAGATTTGGTTCAATTACATTAACCCATTATTTTACCTTTTATAATTCATAAATCATCATGTCAATTTTATTGGAACACCCCTAGAATATCCAATGGGTCTAATGGGATCCATAAAGGGTCTCACAACACATGGGAATCAATTCATCATTTCAAATTTAAAATGAAATTTACCAACATGGAAATGCAATGGAAAAATTACATACATATGATCATGATCAATACTATGGGAATTAGTAATTAAACCACCTACCACAATATCATTTACAAACTCTTTCCAAACCATACACCTTTATTCAATGTAGAATGATCAAAATCACAATGGAGAGGAAAATATAGGATCAAAACCTAGGACGGAGTTCCAAAAAAACAAGATCAATTAACAACAATATCTAAACCATCAAAAATGGAGGAACTCATCCCTATCAAAGGGTAGAGAAATATGGGTGAGAGGGAAACCTAATCAAATAAGATATCCCATACCGAAATAGAGTTTGATTCCTTCCATTGGATCTTCAATTTACAAGGGAAGGGGTTTGAGGAGTATTGGAACCCTCTCCAAATCCTCTAGAAGGGATGGAAATCATGTTAGGCTGAATATGGTTGACTAGGGATATAAACTAGAAGATCAATAATTTTTAATTAAAAAATCATGGGTTTAAAATCCCATGCACATGATTTCCAAGATTGGTTTTACAGTTTAAAAAATTACACACCCTAACTGTTCACCCCTACTATCTGGGGTTTATGGTTACTCGTAGTTGGGAACATGGTTTGAAAAATTGTGCTCCAACTATGTAAACCCCATTTGTCCAAGGGTGAATATTTTGGGAAGGGTGACCATATGGTTTGGTCAAACTGTGTTCCCCCTTCCTGTGGATCAAAATGGGGTGCATAGTTTTCTAGGGAAATTGCATTGTTTTCCCTAACTATGTTCCAACTGTGAACAACTCCATGGGATTTCAAAATTATAAAAATTCACCCAAAACATACCCAAATAAATACCTAACCAAGGTATGATAAAAAATGTAAAATGGGTACCTAAAAACAAGCACCAGACATCTCCATAAAGATTAGGATCTTACAAAAGAAGAATTATTGTCTGAAGTCATATTAGCATGTACTTGTTATTTTTTATACTGAATGTCTTTACCTTTAAATTACTCCTATAAAAAATATTGATAAATATAAATTTTAAAATTTTAAAATAAATTTTACACTAATATTAAATAAAGGATATAATCTATACAAACCTCAATAGTAATTTTTTATAAAAATCTAGATGTAGAAACTAGAAAATGGATGATACTTTGTCTAACTATAGGGACCTCGTTATAGGAAATGATACTCATTGATTTATCTATAATATCTTGCATTGTGATGCTGAGTTGACCCATCTTTATCTATTGATAATAAATGATATCCCCAATATAATATATAATCCTATATACAATATTATGATAATTGGGATCATTAATATATAAATAATAATATATGGTAATCTATAGAGTATGAGGTATAGGAGTTGGATATAAAGGTGGGGATGGAGGAGTGGGATATGAAGAAGAAGGTGGAAGAGTGGGATTTGCAGCCATAAATTTTTTTCCTTGTATGAAAACATTGATTGTAACAAAGCTCTAATCTTCACCTCCACTATCTCACCCATCTACTAAACTTTATCTTCTAGAGACTCTATTTTAATATATATATCCTTCTTTGAAGAGCTCCAGAATGACAAAATACATTTTTTATTGATACATCAGCCTCATACCCTCTTATGTGACCTAAGTGTTCAAGATTTTATAATGTAGTAGGTAAAATATCCTTCCAACCCTTGGGTATAAAGGCCCCTTATGTGCCCTTCTCTTCAAGGAATTACTATATAAAATATTTTAAAACTTAATTAGTGATTCACAACATATAATGAGTTCAAAAAATTAAATAACTCCTTACAATTATCTCAGCTACATCCCTCAACTTTTCTATAAGATTTCTTCTCTTTTTCTCATTTAGGACCTCTTCCATATTTCATGTCTAGCTTGAGGTGAAGGAGAGTCAACATATATGGAGTATGAAGACTTAGTGCGCTTTTTTTTGAAATTTTCTAGCCACAATTTTTTATTCTAATAACATATACTCTCCATGAGATAAAGTATGAGGGTATACATTTTGTGATTGGATATCCTAATGATATTCTCTTAGCTACTATTAATTAAAGATAAAAAATCATTAATATGATCATTAATAATTAAAGAAACTTATGAAATATGACATTGAACTTAAAAAAAATGATTATTTTCATCTACTTTCAATAAACCGCATCCACGTATCTTCATTTAGAGAAGGATACATATCACATAGATTTTTATTATGACTTTCCCAAAAAAATAAAATATGATATGGGGATTTATTTAAAATACCTTCATCTCCTAGTAGCCAAAGATAAATATTTCTTCCTAACTTCTCTAGTGTCAAATATATAATATTTTATCTAAAAAAAGGGGAAAACCAATATTTTAAAAAACATGTCATGATAAGTAAAATAATAATAAATTATTTTACCAAAATTATCTCCTATAATTGAGATATTGTAGCTTTGTTGACAATTTTCCAATCAAAAATCAAAATGATAGATTTATCATAATCTTGAATTGTAATAAAAGTCATAATTTTTTAATTTTAACCCCTAGGATTATCATTATAATTAAAATAAACATATATACTCTGATCCTGGCTACGGGAGACTGATAATTTTGATAAACATGTGCTACTATGTTTACCAACTTTGGAATCCTTCTATTACCCTATAGAAGTAGATCTATCCTATTAATAAGGATGATGAGGTGCCTTATCTAAAGTATGTGTTCCATCCACTAGTATAAAAATAGCTTTTAATATCATCCTTTTAATGTCGATTTAAAAAAATAGATATGAAAAAGGGTTTTACCATCATTTTTTTCTAAAAACCGATGTTAAAATATAATTTAAAACTTGGTTTTTAAAAAATAAAAGTTAAAATATAATTTTAATGTTAGTTTTTTTAAAATTGATGTTAAAAGTATCTTTTAACATTAGTTTTTGGAAAATTCAATGTTAAAAGTATATTTTTAATAACTTTTAATGCCAGTTTCCCTAAAAATGATGTTAAAAATAAACATTTAATGATTTTTAATGTCTGTTTTTCTAAACATTAATGTTAAAAGTTGAGGTGAAACATTTTAAAATGCATTATTACAATTTTTTGATTTTTTGAATAACAAACTTGTGACTTTTTTTCCCATTTATGAATTAATTATATGATTTTGAACTTTTTCTTCTCTCTTATAAATACATCAACCTGGTCACTATTAATAATTTCACTCAAACCATTTATTTCTGTCACTTTTTAATTTATTGATCTATTCTTATTTCATATTTGGTTTTATTTTAAGTAGTAATCTATCTGTATTATAGTAATTTTTCATTTTTTTCATTATATACTTTTTTTTGAAAATTTTCATTTTTTTTATGAATATGATACTTTAAACATTCATTAAGCTTTCATATTATATATATAAGATAGTTCTAAATATTACTCATGATTTTTTCATCATGAATCAAATGAATATCAAGAAACAATCTCTAAAGTCATAGAAAATGAGTATAAGTGTAGAGAAGAAGGAAAACTATTAACTTTTGTTTTTTTATTTCATTACTGCAATGTTCATATTTTAATTTTATTTTTTGATCGATGTTATGTTATGTATACTAATATTTTTTTTAGTTTTTTTACTTTTCAAAATATATTATCTATGTAATTGATGTGAAAATTTTGTTTTGATGTCAGTTATCTATATAAATGATTTGAAAAGTTACATTCAAAATTAGTTATATAGACAACTGATGTGGAAAGTATTCTTACATATCAATTAGGTGTTTTTTGAAGACCATTCCACATTGTTTTATATAACCAACATTGAAAGGAATTTTCAACATTGGTTGAAACAATGTCAGTTAAAAAGTGATGTTAAAAGAAAAAAATGATGCGAAAATGCCTTTCTCTACTAATAGTCATCCCTAAATGCTCGAGGTGACTCAGATATTTGATATGAAATTATCCAAAAGCTCAAATTAATAAAAAAAGTTTAAAAATATTAAAATATAACTATTAACTATAAAATTAAATGAAAAATAAAAATAATTTAACAAAAATTAAACTAAAATAAACACATTTTTATTCATATTTATTAAATTAGTTAACTAAAGTTATAAAAAACATTAATGAAATATGAAACAATATAAAAAAATAAAATAAAATAAAATATTACAAAAATATAACTCTTACATAAAAATTTGAATAAATTTTTTAAAATGATTCAATAAAATAAAAATAATACAAAACAAACCACTATTTATCATATTCATTTCAGTATTTAACAAAAAAGTAAAAAACAATAATAAAAATATTCTTTATATTATTTTTTAATAGTTAATAATGTTAAAATAACACTCACAATATTTATAAAACATAAAATGATATAGAAAAAATAAAATAAATCTTAAGTAAAAAATTATATAAATCCAATAGTTATATATAAAGTTGAATAATTAAAAAATTATACTACCAAAACTAAACTAATCAAAAAAATATCATATTTTTTAAAATAAGTGTTTTCAGTGAAAAATTTAATCTAATATATCTAACATTTTAGGAAATTTAAAATGGTAAACAAGAAATAAATATATGTTACCTGTAATATTAGGAAATTATTAAAGGATGGTTTTCTCATATTCCTTCCTTATAATAATTTTTATGACACAAACCATTTCTACAATGTGATTCTCAATATTCTTTGATAATCATTTAATTAAAGTTTATATCTCATACAAATCAAAATCATCATCATGTTTTTCATCACCAAAATGTTGTTTTTTCATATAAAAAAATACACCACTGCACATTTAATGGTTCAAGAAGATGAAAATTATTTTCTTCATGTGTTTCGCTAATAAAAATATCAATTGTGCATTTTAATCCACTTATATTAACTAGTTTCATACCAAATTCATTGTGTTTGAAACCATTTTTACGGATAACCCATTTTCAATTAAGCACTAGAACTCAAAATTTATTATAATCAATCTCTCACATTTCTTCAATGACCCTATAATTTTCACCTGACATGGATATGGGGTTTTTGTCTTTGGGACTCAAAAATGCATTAATTCTATGAAAACCGGGACACCACTATTCCGAATAGCACATATGTTCACCTAATCTTTAGTATAAAATATTTAGCCATTAATGTCATACTCAGACCATGTTATAAAATTTAAAATTTTTACACCCACTACCATCTCAATGTTTCATATCCACATATCTTTCTTCTTTGGATAACATTTTTTTAACACTTTAATATGCGATGTTATATATGGTTAAGCACCATCCATGTTATTCAAGATTTATAAATGTTCTTGATTTATATATCCATTGATCAATTACTTTACTTTCAATCCATGGATCCACTTTCCCCAAAAAATGACTCATTTATGGTGAGATATAGCCAAACCAATATGCTCTAATGTAGATAAGTAGTTTGTAAAAAACTATGTAGCCTCCTCAAAAATATACTTCTACAATAGAGTCTTCAGAATGATATGGATTCTTAAAAAATACCTTCAATATCTTCATATACATTTCAAAAGGATACATCCAATATATATTTATAGGTTTGAAAATATTTATTTCTCATAAAAAATGAACCATTAAATGCACCATTATATAAAAAAATATGGACGAAAGTATATTTATAGTTAAAAAATTATAAAAAATGCATTATTCTCTAAAATGTTCAATTAATTTAGATCAATCACTTTGTCACAAAATGAATTGAAAAAATAACACTCCTTCATGATAGTAATTCTAATATGGATGGGTAATATTTCACATAGTAAAACTAGTAAGATTTTTTGTATCATGATGTGATGATCATGAGATTTCATGCATATCAAATTTGAATATTTTAGTGGCATAAAAAATTTTACACTTAAAGAATAACCTTGTGACACTTTGATACCATGGAGGTACTAACAAAAATTAGTTTTCATCCTCTTGTATAATGTATAAAAAGATATGTGTAGGTAATTTTTTCTTTCATTAGGAGTGGGAGCTAACTTTAAATGTATTCCCATTAAGAGTAAATCCAATATTTCATTAAACTCATCTTTACTCTTTCCATTAATATCTAAGAATGTTATACTCAAAATTTCATGTATATTATTATCCATAAGGATGAAATCAATGTTATATTTTACCTCATGATATCTCCAAAATGGAAGCTCAAAAAATATCAATCATTTATTCCAAATATGTCAATCATTGCTAAATATTTGTGTCTTTCAAAATGTGACATAATTGTTTTCACCCTCTTAAAATACTAATTGATGGGAAAAAATTAGGGCAATATCAAATTCCAATGATCCATTGAATTAATTTTTTAATATTTTATAATAATTATCCATAGAAAAAATCCTTTGATGTCCAATGTATATTGTTTTTATCCTATATTGTAGTTGATAATAAGAAGTATGTTATTCCAAAATTAGTCGTGATTTATGCCCCTCAACACTATATCAAGATAAATTCCCATATTATATGAAGTCATTTATAGTAAATATAATCATTTCATGTATTTGAAAATGTTCCATTTTATATGAATCATAAACTCTGATACCTTCCTCTCATAAAATTTCCAAATCATTAATTAATGGTGACAAGAAAACATCAATATCATTTCTAGGTTGTTTTAGTCTCAAAATCATTAAAATCAACATGATGTATTTCTAATTCATAAAAAAAATAAGAAGATAAATTGTAAATTTACAATAAAATATATAATAAACTATGTTTTATATTAAGGATTTAATATAGACTCATTCCATCTTTTCACAATCCAAGTTTGGGATTTATAAATTCATTTACAAAATGTATGAAACTATTTATCAATTTTCATACACTATGGACAATCAACTGGATGATCTAATTTTCCATTATATATCCACTCATTGATATACTATAGTAGCATTTTTTTATCATCTAAATTTTCAAATAAACATTTTAAATGAGGGATTATGGTAAGATACCAAATTGCCTTGGTAGGAGTGTTTGTAACTGTTAAATCATGCTGTGATTTGTATTTCAACTTATGCCATGATGTCTCGTATTTGGGACACTTTGATAGACCTTTTTATTTTATTCACTACATATTCATTTGGGTAGGTATGTATATTATTATAACCCAAGCCTGTCAGGCATAATATTTTATTGACATTATAATGTGAATCTGGAAGACCTTTTCTTTAGGAAGTATGTCTTTCAATAGTTGCTGAAACTCTAGAAAACTATTATCAATCCATCCATTTTTTCCTTCAAGTTAATCAATCCTAACACTATTTATAAAACCATAAATTTCTTACAACCTTGATATGATGGTTTTCCAATATCACTATATTGATTATCAATTATTAGTGTTTTCCCAATTTCCTCTACTTCAATATGATGAATCATTTCTTTAATTTGATCAAGATTATCATCTTGAAAATAAAAATCGTCAATAGATCTTGAATTATTCCCAATTTATCTACGTCAAATCCAAGGACTGTAACTTGTATTAAAACCATGACAAATTAAATGATCTTTTATTTCTTTAATTTTCAACTTTTTCATATTTCAACATTTCAATCATGGACAAAAAACAGTCATTGTTTGGAAAATTTCATTTAAAAAATTCTATAAAATCATTGACACCTTCTTCATATTCATCACTATTAACAATGCAGTATTCCAAATTTGACACACTATTATCCATAAGAATATCAATAATTGAAATTAAATTATTAAATCTTGAGATATAATTTCAAATTTGATTTTATAAATAAAAATAAAAAAATAAGCATAAAATATTTCAAAAATAAAATAATGACAACATATTTTTTAAAAAAAATTATCACTTTTAAAGTATTTAATTATCATACTTTCAAAAAAAATGGTATAGAAACATTAACATTGATTTTAAAAGTTTGACCACAAATAAAACACAATTATTCATTATTTTTATTATGTAATTTTATAATCAAATATTTATTATTTTCAAAGTAAATAAAGAATACCATAATATAAAGGGAAAAATAATAGAGAGTGATAAAAAATGAGATTACAAAACATGATAATAATATAAATACATGACTATACTTATATAAAAATAGACATACAAGGGTGTCCACAAAAACATCATCATTAAGCTCACCAAAAATAGATTCCATATAAATAAATTTTAAATGACCATCCAATCATTATAATTTGATATTATTAGAATAATTCAATTAATTAAAAATGTTTCATATTATATAATAATAAATAATTAAAATGATTCAATTTGTAAATTCATAGGTATTCATGAAATTTTAAATATACACAAATAACATATTGAAATCAATATAATGTTCAAACTAAGTTAAGATTTATTTGGTATAAGGGGATTTAATAAATAATATACTAAAATAAAATTATCTCCCTATTAGAAATAAGATCATGCAATATGTCTTGAATTAGTGATATGAATAAGTAGAAGTTAGAAAGTTTGTTTGATTGCAATATTATTTCACAATCAACAAGATAATCTAATTATATATTATTAGTACTCCATATTAAAACTCTACAATCTATTATACCTTCAAAAAACCCATTCACAATACAGTTAAAAAACAAACCTTAGACCCCACCCCCCATTATTAGTAAATTAATATTATTTATAACATCAATTCATCAAATAATCATTTTATCAAACCATAATCTAAAAACATGAATTCAACGGTTAAAAAAACCTGAGATGCATGAATAATCATAACTTTAAATACAAATAATGAAGAGGTGTTAAAGAGAATTGGTGATAGAGATAATTAAATAAAATAAGAATCCAAAAACAAAATTCAACAAATTAAACATACCTAAGTTTCACATAAAATCAAAAATATAAATACAAACTGAAAATAGATATGGGAGAGAAGCCACATCAAAGGATGTAAATGAATGAGGAAGAAATGGTGGTAGCGATAACAATGAAAGTAGAAAGTATGACAGTTGTGATGATGAGGAATAATGGTAGAAAAGAACATGAACTAGAGTTTGAGAGAATAAAACAAGGTTCTGAAGAGGTTTAAATGAATAAACGACAAATAATATGATAGTTTTTTAAAATATTTTTATGTTGGTTTTAAAAAATGATAAAAGATAGTTTTTACATCAATTAAATTTTAACTAATGTAAAAAATAAAACTTTTATGTTAGTTATTATAAAACTGATGAGAAATATAAACTTTAATTTTTTATGTCAGTTAAAAAATTAACCAGTGTAAAAAAACATTTATAATGTTGGTTTTTAAAAACTGATGTTATAACTTCATCATAATTTTATATTTTTTACTAGTGTTATTTTTTATCCTTCATTTTGAAAATCACAATACACTCCATATTTCACTTGTGTGATCTTACTATTTTTGTTCAAGTGTTTTGTGAATCTTTAACTTCTGAATCATTTCATTCTAGAAAAAATAAATATAAACCATGAGATTATGGAAGATCTTGAAGAAACTAGAAACATTTCAATCAAAATATTGAGTAAGAGATTCTAAAATTGTTATAAGATATATTTATACCAAAATATATCATAGTTTACCATTATGGGTTTTTTTAATCATAAAACCTCTAAATAATAGAATGATGTTTCAATTAATAGAAACTTAAAGAGCTGATTGTGTTAGTTCTTAGTAAAGTGTTAATTTTTAAGATATTTCACTACCTAAGTGACTTTAGAACCTGAGATTATTTTATTTTTCAATTTGAACATAGATATTCCATTTTTTTAGGTTTACTTTTAAAATATTTAAATTTCCTATTTTTTTTTTGTTTCTAATATAGTGTGATTGAAGAGTTTTAGGGATAAGAATTGTTACTTCTGAAATTCTAGTTTAAATAATTTCTAGGAATAAGTACTTTGATGTTTCTAATAACCTAATCAAATAGGATCTATGGGGTATGAGATTTCTACTTCCAATGTTTGTTGAAGATGTCCAAGGATAGTACTTATGCTTATAATATTCTCGATTGAAGAAGTTTCAGTTTTTTGGAACTTTGTTCCTTTGGATCTAGGCATTAGTCCTCCTCCACATTGGATTAAAAGTGAAGAGTACTATTGATTGGAACTATTATATCCTTTAATAATATATTTTAATTATTATATGTATTATAATCTATAATTCTACTTCATTGTAACATTTGGTGTTGTTTTTTTACTTTTCTATATTCAGTTAAGTTTTGGATTTTGAGTGGTTTATTTCTACTATGTTTATTTCTTGTTGTTACTATTATTGGTTCAAAACTTATAACTTTCAAACCACACATTACCTATAGTTGAATAATTTTTTATATTTTTTTTCAAACATCATTTCACCCCCACCCCCTCTTGAAGTTTTTTTTTTATTGGAAAAAAAATCCCTCAAATTGAATTTTCAATGATTTTATATTGTGTTTATTGAAAAAAAAATGTTGAAAATATTCTATAGTAGAGAAAATAATGAGATCTCCATGAATGAAATTAATTATAGGATTTTAAAGTCTATTTTAGAAGATTATATATCAATAAATATCAAAGGATTTTTTTCATGCAATACAAGAGGAATATCATGAAATGTAGACAATCTCAGAGAGATAAAGTTAGGTGGACTTGGGGTGATGTTCGTGAACTCAAGGTGACACATTTTCTAAAAGATAAAAGGGTTATGTAATGTATGTTTTATAGATCGTTTTTCCTATAAATTGGGAACTCATAACACAATTAAGAGAGAAAAACTCTTAAAGGAATATTGATAGAGCTAAGAGAATTATTTTTATGTAATACTTACATGAGCTTATATCTTACATGAATTAATTTATAGAATGAATATTTTCATGTAGAAAGGGAATTAGAAAACAATAATTTATGTGAATATACTTTATGTGAACATAAGTTTTTTACAAAAGTGGTTTACATAAACCTAAGAAAATTTACTAGTATTTTTTTGGTAGAGAGGAAGTGATCATTTTTATGAAAAAAGAGTTTATGATAAAGAAGTTATTTTGTAGAAAAATTAAATTCAATTCATCTAAATAATATTTTGAAGGAATAGTAAGTACACTTTATTTGAGAGAGTAGTGGGCTATCAAATTGTTAGTGGTTGTAAATAAATGGGATAGTGAGTCCACTCTAGGAATTATAAAAAACTAGTGAACTTAGTGATTCTGATACTTTATCACATTTTCATTGTATTATCCTTGGATTATCCTAGTTTAGGTGAATCAAGAAAAAAAATGTTGTGCACCACTTTATTTTTTTATCGATTCATATTTATTGTGAGGGAAAAGGTGTTTCTAGTAATGGTGGAACAAGATCATTGGTGAGGTTCATTTGAAGAAATTGGCATACCATGATTCACTACCCCCCACTCTCAAGGTATTTAGCTTTCTTGGGTCCAACAAGTGGTATTAGAGCTAAAGGTCCAAGTTAGATAAATTATTATCTAAGTATAAATCATGGAAGTAGTTAATCATAATCTAATTTTGAAATTTTATGTAACTAAATTTCAAATCTAAAAGAATAATATGTGTAATTATTTTCATTTTTTAAACACGGATGTCTATACAACTTCTATTCATGTAATTTTAGTCAATATGGATAGTGTAACTTTACCAAAAAGAAATCATGAGGAACTTGATGTCGATTCTAAATGAATAAACACATTATGGGGACTTATACCATAAAATCTATATGAAGGTGACTTCATGTAAATCCTCACATTATATGTGGGAAAAGTTACTTAAAACTTATAAAATTGAATCAATGGTTCATTAAGATAAGATGCAAGTTATATAGAACAAGTATGATGAGTTTTTATTCATTTGAAGTAAACCCTTGATGATTTAAAGATTATCATGCCTATATTGAGAATATTTCCAAATCATTTTAATCTAATAGTATTTTTTTCTTAAAAATAAATATCCAAATTAGAATACATTATATAGTATTCACAACACTCGTGTTGCATATTAGGTGAGGAATAATGATAACAAGGTTGTTGAAAAAGGGGAACTCATAGAAAATGGAATTCAAGGCATTGAGGAAACTTACTATGGATAAAAATAAGGAAAAATAAGAGTTTAATGAATTTATTTCATTCATTTCCTGATATTTATAAAGGGGAAAAGGAAAGTTTAGAAGGAAACTTCCACTTGTGTGATTTCTATGTTGAAAGGTATTTAAGATCATAGAAATGTTTCCCAATAAGTTTCAAGATGATAATGAGGATGATGAAGTTATCATGGTGAAATATTCAAATAAGGTGAATAGTAAGAAAATTACTAATCACATATTGTTAAATAAGAAGAAAACTACTTTCATAAGAGGATAATATACTAGAATAAAGATAAGTAAAATAAATTGAGGACCAAAATACCTCAAATAATATGTTCTTGTGGATGTTATAGAAAATTCAAAAACAAGGGAAGATGAAAATGATGATGATAAAGAAGTGGAAGGTAGAGTTGATCTCCAAAAATAGTTAGAGGATTCACTTAAAGAGATGTTTGGTGAGATAAAACGATGAAATATAATGGAGTGGTTCATGATTCAAAACTCCACATGTAGCAGCGGGAAGAAGATAAGTTTGAGTTAAAGGTTAAAATTTAGAAGCTCAAATCTAAATAGACATAAAGCTAAGAGAACGCTGTTAAGTACAAGCTCAAGATCGAAGAGTAGACTTGGGTTATCAATTAGTTGACTAACACAATGAAAGATTAATTCAAACATATTGAATAAATTAAGGAATAAATCATCAGTCTATGGTGGAAAATCAAATAATAAGATAGATTATTGACTCTTAACATGACATTTTGAAACCAGATCAAATAGGCTACAGAAAAGGTTAAGGAGATGCATGGAGGTCCAGTATGATAGTTAGAGAATTTTCTACAAAAAATACACCTCAGAATGTAAAATCTAGTATGGGTATTGATCACAAGAATAATGAAGTTTTGGTTTATTACAAGCTATAAGAACCCACTCTAAATTTAAATATTGATTTGGGAGTGATTTATATTCAAAATACCTAAAAATATACTAAATCTACATTGAAAACACAAAATAATACACCTAAAATTATGTTCTCTTTTTTATGGAAATATGAGTCATACTTAAAGTTTCTTTCCATGGATAAGGTATTTTTGAAGGAAAAAGAGTGAAAAAGGAAGCCTTATAGTACTAAACATTTTAGGTATTCTTTTGATGTCTATAGTTTCTAGTGTGATGAATATGCTCATATGGATAGGTATTTCTCATTGACTATTTAGAAGAATTTTCTTAAAAATTCTCAAAGTTTTCATATATATTATCTCAAGAAATCATCAAGAATGCTAAAATTAAAAATCACATTTTATCTTTTCATGATGAGGTTGGTCTATCATATTTAGAGTAATATAAAAAATACCAATCATCATCAGGTGTGAAGTCAAATATATGGATCAAAAAGAAATTAGATAAGAAGTCAATGGTTATAAATATTTCTCTAAAAGAACTAAATCATGCTAGTGTATGGATTCTTGATAACAGGTGTATATCCCATATGATGGGAAACTAGGATTTAGTCAAAGGCATCAATTATGAAAATTAAGGTGTCATTATATTTGGAAATGGTTAAGTGTTAAATATTATTATATTAGGAAAAGAATAATTTTGGGTAAAATGCATAAGATAAGAGGATGCCTTTATTTTTTAAGGCCTTGGTCATAACTTTCAAGGTGTAATTCAAATATGTGGCCTAGTACATGAATTGAATTTAAAGAAGAATAATTTTATCTCCAATGAGAAGGTTGATATAGATATAATGAAAGGGGAGTGAACAAAAGCGGATATCTACCTCATTAGTAGAGAATAATATATGTTATTTCTATCCAAATAATAAGAAAATATATTTTAGCATAAAAGACATGGTCACTTTATCAATATTCCTTGGATATATAGTGAATAATTATAGATCACATGGTGTCCCTAGACTATCACATGATTTTACACATGCATTTGATGTTTGTAAAAAATTGAAGATTATTCAAAAGATATAAAATACAAAAGATAATAAGTCAAAATTGTTTCTTGAATTTGTGTATATTTATTTGTTGGTTTGATGTCACTAAGTTCCATTTATGGGAAAAGATACTATGTGTTATTTATAAAAGGGTAAATCTGGATATCATGGTTGAGGGTCATCTCCCATAAGTCATAGGTGTTTAGTTACATTATTCAGTTTTGGAAAAAGGTTAAAAAAAATTTGGGATGTAAGATTCTAAAATTTTAAATCAACAATGGAACTGAGTTCACAAAGATCCAAATAAAGGATTATCTTGAGAACTCCTCAAAAAAATTGTGGTCGAGAGGTGAAACCAGATCATAAACAATATATAAAGAATGATGTTTATTGAAAATACCTACTACATATTTTTTGGAAGGAAATAGTATTGACTTATTTCTATATTTTTAAAATATCCCTATTGTGTTTGAGAGAAAAAAAAGACTCTATAAAGGATGTGGTATGGGAATAATCCCACTTTGAAATAATTTCCAATCTTTGATAGTAAGTACTTCATTATGAATAAGAATAAATGTAGAAAGGTTGATTCTTGTGAACATGAATGGTTTTTCCTTTGATACTCATCCAATAGAAATATATAAAAGTGTTTAAAAATGCATTGGAAATATTATCAAAATAAAAGACACCACTTTCATGGAAAATGAGAAAAATATTGAGCAAGATAGTAAGAAAATTATGGAAAGTAATGAAGAGTTTAGAAACTCAAGGGGAGAAAAATGGGAAAATATTATTTAGAAGAAGACACTGGTGATGAGAAAATTTATGTTATATTAGTGGGTGTACAAAATTTTAAGACAATTAAATTAGTTATCACAATATCCTCAATGACTGAATAGTTCCAGTGAAAATGAGAAGAAAAAATTCTCTATAAAAAATTCACTTTTATCTCAAGTTGAGTTAATGTTTTTGAAGATGATACTTATAGTACCCCCGGTTTATTGTATGTAACCCTTTATTGAGGCTTTTAGTGGTTTTAAAGTTATGGGTGATGAATAGAAGAGTCGGGAGAACTTTAAATGATGTTTTGAGGTAAAGGAAAAGTTGCACGGGTGGCGCACGGGTTGTCTAAACCGTGCGGCCAAAACGTGCGTAGTTGGTCTTGGAGGCAGTAGCTTCTACACGGGTGGTGCACAGTTTGTCTAACTATGCATAAAAACTGTGCCTGGAGGTTCTATCGAGGTAGTGGATAACTCACGGTTAGAGCATGGTTTGTCTAACCGTGCGAGCAAACCGTGCGACCACTTAAACGAGATCCTATAAAAGTGGATCTCATGCGTTCTTGCCTCTAAGTGCCTCGTTTTTCCACCTAACCAGCCCTAACTCAGGATTTTTCTCCTCCTAAGGTCATAGAAGTTTCTCCCATTGTTCCAGAGATGATCCAAAGGATTCTCTTGGTGAATTGAAGCCTTATTCTTAAGGTATGTGATCGTTCTTCATCATTCTTGATCAGTTTCATAGATCTACTTAGATCTACTTCTCCACTTATCTCGGTTTCTTAGATATACACTCATTATGGGTAGATCTAAGTGTTTGGATTCAAAATATGATGAGATTTGATCTTGATCATGCTAGTATAAGAGATCTAAGGTGGGTTTTTGGAGAATCGACCCAGGTTTCTTGAGCATTCTTCGACCGTTGTTGTTTTCATCAAAAACTTTGAGGTAAGAGGCTTCTCTCTCAACTCCTCTTATTAGAATTGATTGTCTTGGTTTCAAATTGGGTTATTTGAATGGAATTGATTGTGAAAATCATGGAATAAATCTTCTTTAGTGATGATTTATGGTTTTAGTGAAATTGTGAAATCTTGGTGATTTGTTGTGAAAAGTGATTTGGCTTCTTGAATTTAAAATGATGATTTTAAATTATAGAATTTCTGGAATTTGAAATGGTTTGATGAAATGTGGGTTTTCAATAAAAAGGTTGTTTTATTGAAATGTTTTGTTATTGAAATGGCTTTGTTGGAATTGGTTTATTCTTTGGTTTTCAATAAAAGTACATTTTTATTGAAATGGTTTGAATTGGTTGAACACACATGGTTTTGATGGAAATGGTTTTCAATAAAATGTGTTTTATTGATAGGATGGTTTTGGCATGATTGTTGGGAATGGGTGGTGTGTGTTCATGTTGCATATACGAGGCTTGGTTGAAATAGGACCTTGTGCTCAATGCCAAACGTTTAATGGAACATGGTAACTATATGTATGAGGCTTGGTTAAAACATGACCTTGTGCTTGGTTCCAAAGGTGTAATGGCACATGGGAAATAATTACCTTGTGATGACTTGGTAGATCGATGAGAGACTACTCATGAGTATGGAACTTTCATAACGTCGCATGCATGGTTGATTTCACGGGTTTGTGAAATGGTTGGGTATGCCAAAAAGGAGATATTTTGAAATGGTTTAAAAGATTGTTTGGTTATTTTTATAGAAAAATAACTTGTTAGAAAAATTGGTTTCAATTGCACTTGGATGCTTTTGGGTATAAATGGTTTTGGAAGCTTGTTTGTATCTTGTTATAAACTGTTTTGAGAAAATGTTTTAAATAAACTATATTATATAAATGTTTCTAACTCTTCTATCCTAGTGAAGTGAGTAAGGAAGTCATTGGGAAAAACCTACTGAGATTTATACTCACCCCTGTTTTGGCACTTTGGTGCTTTAGCAGATGTTTTATTCCAAGACATGGGTAAAGGTAAATCATTTTATTACTAGTGGTTTGTGGTGATGCTTGGGAGATGTGGTGGTGCTTGGTGCATGGAGCTCGGTGTGGAGCTGTGGAGTGTGTCTTGGGTTGTTTTAAGCCTTTTGTTTAGTCTTCAGCTTGGTACTCTGATATTGTGTTGGTTATGTATTGGTTTGTGGAACAGTGTAGTTCTATTTTGGTAATGCATGAGTTGATTATTTCATTAACATGCATCATATAGTGGTTGTTAGTGATTGTTTGATTAGTTTATTTATTAAAGGGTAAATCGTCCCCCACATGTACTTGAAACCCTTTGGCATTTATTTCAATCCTTTGGCACCTTGGTGATGTCGCTTGAGGCCTAGTAATGACTCGTGGTACTCTTAAGCCAATAAGAATGGGCAGGTCATTACAAATGGTATCATCTTGTTCGGTCCTTGCCTAACAAGTAGTCATCAGTGTTCTTGGTCTTGGAGTTGAAATTAATTCTTGTCTATTCCTTGGGTTGAAATCTTGGACAGGAGTAGGATTGTCGGAACATGATATGTATAGCATAAAAGGACGTAGCTAACCCTTTTATGTTGAAATTCAAGTTACCAGGGTGTTGGGTACATAAGTGTTTTGGATACACTTCTAGAATGTTGGGAAATCTCATTATCATGGGTTTATCCAATGAGATGAGCATGTCATGCATTGTAGAGGAATGACTTCCCACTAGGATTGCATATCTCATTGTGAGGACTGATTTTTGATTTTGTGCAAGGTGCGAATTTTCGGGAAAAAAATTGCCGAAATCATTTTCAAATGAAAGATTTTGAAAACTGGATATTTGGTGTATTTTAAAAATGGTTTGATTTTCAAATTGATGAATGTTTTAAAAAATGCTTGAACATGGGAAAAAGGTCATTTTGAAAACAATGTTGTGATATATGATGTGATAGAATTTGAAATGATAAGCCATCGGTTGTTAGAGAGTGATATTGACAGAGGTTGTTGTTGGTTTAGAAAATGGCACCTGGTAGGCGTCGTCAAAACCAACCCAAAGAATCTGTGGAGAATGTGGTTTCACCAGAACCACATGTGAACCAAGATCTGGTTCATAGTATTTTCCAGGCTTTTCATGCTGTGAATACGGGGAACTGGAGGAATAAACCAAGGCATGTGGATCATACCATCCAGTTCATGAAGAAGAATCCACCGAACTTTCAGGGTGATGTTGAACCTGAGAAGGCGGAGGTGTGGCTAAGTAAGATGAATCTTATCTTCAATTTCATCGACACATTGGTAGAGCTGAAAGTAAAGTTGGCGACGTATATGCTCAAGGATCTTGCATGTCAGTGGTGGGATTTAGCGGTGTAGGCTAAATTGGATGAAGGATTTACCTAGGAGGATTTTGAATAATTGTTCAACAAACAATTCTATCCTCACATGTTCAAGATCCAGAAAATGATGGACTTCCCTTAGCTTGAAACAAGATACTCTCTCTGTCACAGAGTATGCGGATAAATTCATGAATTTAGTCCGTTTTCACCAGAGGTCGCGGAAAGTGTGTCGTTGAAGGCACACATCGTCGAATCAGGTCTGAGGCAAAAGATTAGATTGAAGATTGTGGTGCTCTGTATTACGTATTATACAGAGACGGTGAACAGAGCGATTGTTGCTGAACGTGATATCTCGGGATAAATAAGAGGAGGAATGATGATACCTATAGTAAATGGTGGGAACTCAACCTCTGGGAACAAGAGGACAAGGGACACCTATTTCCATGGTGCAAATGGAAATCAGAACCCACCGGCTAGATCAATAAACCTTCCTCCACGACCCCAGAGAAAAGCAGGTTGTTTTCAATGTGGTTCTCTTGACCACATAAAGTGAGACTGTATGAAACAACCTAGAGCATGTCATAATTATAACAAGAAGGGACATCTTCAGCACTATTGTCACAGTGCTCCAAGTTCAGGTGCTCGAGACACTTCTCAGTTATCGCAAGCATCGTATGCTTCGATAGGACGAGGACAACAGAATCAGTCTCATCAGCATAACAGAGCTATCCATGGTGATTCTCCAAATATCATGACCCCTCAACCAGGGAAATCACAGCAAGGCAACAAGAAGAACAGTTCAGCGATGAAGCAATTATATGGAGCTAAGCAGATGATTATCGATGATCAGGAAGGACCATCTACAGTGAGAGGTATGATTATTTTGAATTCTACCTTTGTGCAAGTATTGTTTGATACTGGTGCATCACATTCCTTCATTTTTTCTCGTGCTATTGACTTGCTATGTTTAAAACTAGAAATGATGCCTTCTATTTTGAAACTAAAAACTCCTCTTGGTGAAAGAGAATGTCAAGCCTTTATGTGTAGAGAATGTGTTATAACTTTTGATGGAGCTAAGTTAAAATGGGACTTCTCAATGTTGGACATGGATGTCTATGATGAAATCTTGGGTATGGATTGGATGGAAATTTTTAAGGCTCACATCGACTATTATAGTAGAATGGTTAGTTTCACGATTGAGGATGGAATCAACCATCTCTTCAGAGGAGACAGGATGGTAAAGAAAGGTGCAAAGAGCTTGTTGCCACCAATGGTGGGAACGATCTCTTACCAACTAGCAGCGTTGAATTTGGAATCAATGGAAGATATTTATGAAAATAGTTTTCCATCTGTTGTGTATCAATTTCCAGATGTCTTTCCCAATAACTTTTCAAGGTTACCACCTCTAAGGGAAGTGGAGTTTACGATTGATCTTCTTCCGGGGAACAGTCCTATTTACCTTCCATCTCATAGGATGGAACCAAAAGAGTTACAGGAATTGAAAGTGCAGTTAGAGGAGCTGGAAATCAAGGGTTTCATTTGACCAAGTACTTCTCCATGGGCAGCATCGGTGTTGTTTGTGAAGAAGGCAGATAGAACTCTTTAGTTGTGTGTTGATTATCGTAAGCTTAACCAAGTTACGATAAAGAATAGATATCCACTTCTACGCATTGATGATCTATTCAATCAATTAAGGGGAGAACATTGGTTCTCCAAGATTGACTTGTGATCAGGATATCACCAATTGCGAGTTCGGAAGGAGGATATTCCAAATATAGCTTTCAGAAGCAGATATGGCCACTAAAAATATATAGTCATGCCTTTCAGTCTAACGAATGAACCAACAATCTTCATGGATTTGTTGAATTGGATATTTTAGCGATATCTGGATTGTTTTGTTGTGGTGTTTGTGGATGATATTTTGGTCTATTCAAACACAAGGGTTGATCATGAGGTGCACCTGGAAACAGTGTTACAAATCTTGAGAGATCATCGTTTGTATGCCAAATTATCAAAGTGTGATTTTTGGATACGGGAAGTATGTTTCCTTGTCCATGTCATTTCTGAGAAAGGTGTTTCTGTTGATTTTAAAAATATAGAAGTCATTATCTCTTGGCAACCACCAAAGAATGTGTTCAAGATATGCAGTTTTCTTGGTCGAGCTAGTTACTATCGACGTTTTTTGCGTGATTTATCGCGACTAGATTCACTAATGATAGCTCTGACTAAGAAGAATGCTCTCTTACAATGGATGGAATAATGTCATAAATCCTTTCAGGAACTGAAAGTTCAGCTTACATCGGTACCTATCTTGATCTTTCCAGAATCAGGACAGGGGTATGTAGTGTATTGTGATGCTTTAGGATCAGGGTTGGGTTGTGTTCTCATGCAAAGAGATCATGTGGTTGCTTATGGTTCAAGGTAGTTTAGGGTGCATGAGAAAAATTACCCAACACGTGATTTGGAGTTAGCTACAGTTGTTCATGCTTTGAAAACATGGAGACATTATCTATTTGGTGAGAAATTTACTGTGTCTACAGATCACAAAAGCTTGAAACACATTTTCTCATAGCGATATTTGAATCTCAGGCAAAAGAGATGGATGGAGTATCTCTAGATGTTTCACTTTGACTTGATTTACACACCAGGAAAAGGGAATTCGTTGGCGAATGCATTGAGTAGAAAGTCATATGCTCAGTTAGAGAAAGAAGCTTCAAATGAATGGCAGTTGATGTCGGTCTTAGCCGACATGCATGTGGAATGTGAAGACCGAGGTGATGTTACTGTTTTCTTTTCAGATAAACTTGTTCCTGATTTAGTAAAGATGATCAAAGAAGCACAAACATCTGATGCAGAATGTCTGGTTGTAAGTTCAAAACTCAATGGCGGGGAGACCATTGATGGCTGGAAACTTAATGGGGGTTCAGTTTTGTGTTTCAAAGATAGAATGATTGTAACTATGGTTTTTTAGGAAAAAATCCTTCATGATTGCCACCATTCAATATGGGTTGTACATCCAGGTACATAGAAGATGTATAAGGCATTGAAGGCGCAGTTTTGGTGGAGTGACATGAAAATGAAGGTGGTCGATTTCGTCTCGCACTGCTTAACTTATCAGCAGGTTAAAGCAGAGCATCAGAGACCAGCTGGAATGTTACAATCTTTACCTATCCCAGTGTGGAAATGGGATCAGATAGCAATGGATTTTGTTATAGGTCTTCCAAGAACAGTCCGAAAACACGATTCCATTTGGGTGATAGTGGATCATCTAACCAAGTCGGCCCATTTCATCCCTATTCGTGAAACCCATACGGTGGAAGATCTTTCAAAAATCTATATCCAACAAGTGGTAAAGAGGCATGGTGTAGTAGTGTCTATAGTCTCAGATAGAGATCCGAGGTTCACATATCATTTCTGGAAATTGTTACAGGAAACCCTTGGAACTCAGTTGACTATGATCACAGCATATCATCCCCAGATGGATAGGAAATCCGAGCGGACGATACAAAATTTGGAAGATATGTTGCGGGCTTGTGTAATGGATTTTGGTGTCTCATGGGAGGATCATTTACCATTATTGGAGTTCTCATACAATAACAGCTATCAAGCCTCAATACGCATGGCTCTGTTTGAAGCATTGTATGGGCGTCCTTGTCGTTCTCCACTATGTTGGGTGGAAACTAGTGAAACTTCACTAGTCGGACCAAACCTCATCCAAGAAACAAAAGAGAAGATCCAGTTGATTAGAAAGGGGATGGATATGGCTTAGAGTCACCAAAAATCTTATGCAGATCACTGTTGAAGACTGTTGTAGTTCATTGTGGTTGATCATGTCTTCTTATCTCTACAAGGCTTGGACATCATCGTTTCGGAAAGCAGGGAAAGTTATCTCCTAGATACATTGGACCTATTTAGATACTGGAACGGGTTGGAGAGGTGGAATATTGGTTGGAATTGCCACCATGGTTTAGTTCGGTGCATAATGTGTTCCATGTATCTCAATTGAAAAAGTAGCAGCCAGATCCTGACCATGTGATCAGATGGGATCATGTGGACCTAGAACCGAATGCTTTATTGATACATATCCCAGTACGAATTGTGTATAGGAAATAAAAATTCCTGTATGGAAAAATCCTTGGTCTAGTGCGGGTTTTATGGTAGCATGGTCAGATTCAGGAAGAGACTTGGGAACATGAAAAGGAAATGAAAGAGCAGTGGCCGGAACTCTTTCAGTTGGGTGAAGGTTTTCTACTTTATGAGGATAGAAAGACTAATGGTGGGGAGAATTTATTACCCCCGGTTTCTGGTATGTAACTCTTTCTTGATGATTTTAGTGGTTTTAAAGTTAAGGGTGATGAATGGGAGAGTCGGGAGAACTTTAAATGATGTTTTGAGGCAAAGGGGAAGTCGCACTGGCGGCGCACAGATTGTCTAAACCGTGCATAGTTGGTCTTGGAGGCAGTAGCTTCTGCATGGGTGGCGCATAGTTTGTCTAACCGTGTGGAAAAACCATGCATCAAGGGTCTTTCAAGGTAGTGACTAACACATGGTTAGAACACGATTTTTCTAACCGTGCGAGCAAACCGTGCGGCCACTTAAACGATATCCTATAAAGGTGGATCTCATGCATTTTTGCCTCTAAGTGCCTCGTTTTTTCTCCTAAGTGACCCTAACTCGGGATTTTTCTTCTCCTAAGGTCATAGAAGCTTCTACCATCATTCCTTAGGTGATCCAAAGGCTTCTCTTGGTGAATTGAAGCTGTATTCTTGAGGTATGTGATCGTTCTTCATCGTTCTTGATCAGTTTCTTAGATCTACTTAGATATACTTCTCCTCTTCTCTTGATTTCTTAGATCTACGCCCGTTATGGGTATATCTAAGTGTGCAGATTCCATATATGATGATATTTGGTCTTGATCTTTCTAGGAGAAGAGATCTAATGTGGGTTTTTGGAGAATCGACACGGGTTTCTTGAGCGTTCTTCGACCGTTGTGGTTTTTGTCAAAACCTTTGAGGTAGGAGGCTTCTCTCTTGAGTCCTATTATTAGAATTGATTGTCTTGGTTTCAAATTGGTTTATTTGAATGGAATTGATTGTGAAAATAATGTAATAAATCTTCTTTAGTGATGATTTATGGTTTTACTGAAATTGTGAAATCTTGGTGATTTGTTGTGCAAAGTGATTTGGCTTCTTGAATTCAAAATGATGATTTTAAATTATAGAATTACTTGAATTGTAAATGGTTTTATGAAATATGGGTTTTCAATAAAAGGGTGTTTCATTGAAATGTTTTGGTTTTGAAATGGATTTGTTGGAATTGGTTTATTCTTTGGTTTTCAATAAAAGTACAGTTTTATTGAAATGGTTTGAATTGGTTGAACACAATTGGTTTTGATGGTAATGGTTTTCAATAAAAGGTGTTTTATTGAAAGGATGGTTTTGGTATGATTGTTGGGAATGGGTGGTGTGTGTTCATGTTGCATATACGAGGCTTGGTTGAAATAGGATCTTGTGCTCGGTGTCAAATGTTTAATGGCACATGGTAATTATATGTACAAGGCTTGTTTGAAACATGACCTTGTGCTCGGTGCCAAAGGTGTAATGGCAGATGGGAAATAATTAACTTGTGATGAATTGGTAGATCGACTAGAGATAGCTCATGAGTATGGAACTTTCATAATGTAGCATGCATGGTTGATTTCACGGGTTTGTGAAATGGTTGGGTATGCCAAAAAGGAGAGATTGTGAAATGGTTTTAAAGCTTGTTTGGTTATTTTTCTGGAAAAATAACTTGTTAGAAAAATTGGTTTCAATTGAACTTGGATGCTTTTGGGTATGAATGGTTTTGGAAGCTGTTTTGTATCTAGTTATAAACTTTTTTGAGAAAATGTTTTATATAAACTGTTTTATATAAATGTTTCTAACTCTTCTATCCTAGTGGCATGAGTAGGGAAGTCATTGGGGATAACCTACTGAGTTTTATACTCACCCCTGCTTTGGAACTTTGGTGCTTTTACAGATGTCGTATTTCCGGACACAGGTAAAGTTAAAGCATCTTATTACTAGTTGTTTGTGGTGATGCTTGGGAGATTTGATGGTGCTTGGTGCATGGAGCTCGGTGTGGAGCCGTGGAGTGTGTCTTGGATTGTTTTGGGTCTTTTTTTTGTCTTCTGTTTGGTACTCTGATATTGTGTTGGTTATATATTGGTTTGTGGAACAGTGTAGTTCTCTTTTGGTAATGCATGAGTTGATTGTTTCATTAACATGCATCATATAGTTGTTGTTAGTGATGGTTTGGTTGGTTTAGTTCTTAAAGGGTAAATCGTCCCCCACATGTACATGAAACCCTTCGGCATTTATTTCTAGCCTTTGGTGCCTTGGGGAATTCTCTTAAGGCCTAGTAATGACTCGTGGTACTCTCAATCCAATAAGAATTGGCGGGTCATTACACTACTAAAGGAGATAATTGGGTTCAGTTAATTCATGTAGATCTTTAAAAAAATTGAGAATAATTAGAAATGGGTAATTTTTTTGAGACCGATGAATAATAATGTCAACATGAATAAATTGGTTTTTCAAAAAAATAAATTAGGATTGAATTTTGATTTGAAACAAGTCATAACTTTTGTGAAAGTGATACCAAAAGATTGAAATTATTGATTTAAATGAAACATTTTCTCTTGTGGATATGTTGGAGAAAATTCAATTATACTTGTACATAACAATTTAAAGTAGGTTTGTGGTTTTCCAAATGGACATCAAATAATTATTTCTAAATGGAATACTTAAAGAAGAGGTGTACATTGATTAAAGGGATGGTTTTCTTATGCATGAATATGAGAAAAAATTTATCATATAAAGAAGGTACTTTATAGACAAAATCAAGTACCAAGAGCATGGTATTCCAGACTAGATCAATACTTTTAGATGCTCGGTTTTTAGCATGGAGGATTTGGTTATAATCTCTATATCAAAAAGTAGAGAGTTGAAAGGATAAAAATGATTGTATATATTTATGACATAATCTTTGGTGGGTCGAATAAGGAAAAAATGCATAAAATTTATAGAATTTATGAGGTGTGGGCTCAAAATATTGATGATTGGAGAGTTTTCATTTTTCCTTGATTTGTAAGTGATACAATGGAGGCATGGAACATTTATATCATAATACAAATACGATAAGGATATTTTTAAATGATTTGGAATAGATGATTCTAAGGGAATGAAAACACCGATTTCTATCCAGATGAAGTTTTTAAGGAATGATGATGGAAAATTGGTTAATACCACCACATATAGACAGATCATCATTATCCTACTGTACTTAACAGTGATAAAACCAAATATTGTTTTTTCCATTTTCAAGAAAAAAGGTACATATTAATTTCAAGAAAATACGATTCTATATGGTAAATAGAATACTATGATATATTAAAGGTACAGTTCATTTCTGATTTCTTTATAATGAAATATCATAGTGGTGTTATTGGGATATATATATATATATGTATATTAGGCTAGTTTAGTAGATGATAGAAATCCTACATCAGGCATTATATTCAATCTTATATGATTGTGCATTTCTTGGAATAGTAAGACACAATATTTCATTTCACCGAGGATTGAAGAATTTGAATATATTACAGCCACTCAAGCCTGCACACAAATGTTATGGATGAAGAAATAACTTTAGGATATGGGATTTAAAGTAAAATCTTCTATTGGAATAAAATTTAAATATTCAAGTGATATAAACCTTTGAAAAAATATCACATATCACTCAAGGATGAAGCACATCAAAAATAAGCATCACTTCATAATGGATAAATTTGAGCATGGGTTAGTGAAATGGGAGTATGTGATTACCCAAGGAGATATTTTAGAAGCATCAGCTAGATGTAAGAATCTAGTCAGCCCTCCGCACTTAAATAGTATTGATTTGGAACTCCAACTCCCTGTGGTATATTTTGTATTTCCTTGGGTGCTGATAATTTTCTTTTATCCTGAAACCCTCAAAGGATTAGGCTTTGGGTTTTTTTGAAAAGGGGGGATATATTATCAAAGAAATTGGTAGAAATGATTGCAAAAACCTTTAACGTGTGAAAGTATCTTAAGGATTGTCTTAAGAAAGTTGATTAAATGGGAGAGAGTTATCCAACGTTAAATTATGGGGAGAGATGATGAAGGGGGAGAAGAAATTTTTTGGTGAGAATGTATTTCAAGCACTAGGTGGTGATCAAAAGTTTATTGAAGTTATACATCAATAAACATTACATACAACTCTTGTTTCCTATAACGATCATGGGCTTTGAGTACATGTTAAGTGAGCCATTTATTTCTATCTAGAGTTATTGAGATATAATATTGCTTGAAGAAGAATGTTTGAAAGATTTTTCAACAATATGGTTAAGGGTTTTTTAAGTGTTTTCAACAATCCCAAAGGGGATATTGTTGGAAAACTACCTCAAGTTGACTTTTAAAATATTTTGGGTTTTTTTTTAAAATAATATTAAAAATGTTTCAGAGTGGATAAGATCATGATGTGTTCATGAAGGAAATAGATTGGATGATTTTGAATTCTATTTCAAATTATTGTGCAATAGTTTGGATTAAAGGAAGGATTATCACATAAGACATGTGGAATCTTACACAAAGTATACAAACTCGTGAAAGTGAAGTTGAAAAAACTTAAGGTGAATCTTTTAAACTCGAGGTATCATGTTTTCATAATCATAAAGGGTTTGGTGATTCATTTTTTATATATTGGTTTTACAATAAATAGGTCACTCATCTTGTAATTAAGATATAATAAATATTAAAGGAATATTAAGAGATCTAATAGCATTGTTTTCACATACAACTTACATAAAAATATTTATTACATGAATAAATTTTTGTGACCAACATTCTCATTACTAAAGTAAATTACACAAAAAATAGATTATATAAACATGATTTTCACGAACATCAATTGTTTATAAAAAGGGTTTATGTGAACCTAAGTAAATTTCCAAAAAATTATATAGTAAAGTGGAAGTCATTATTTTTTATGAAGGAATATCTTCATGACATAATAAGTGTGGTGTAAACAGAGTTGATTCAATGAACTTGAATAATATTATAAAGGAATTGTGAGTATAATTAAATTGAGAGAGTAGTGATTTCTAAAATTGGGAGTGGTTTTAAATTAGGGTGGATAGTGAGTCTACTCTAAACATTGTAAATAAGTAGTGCACTTAGTGATTCTAGTACTTAGGAATGTTGTTATTGTATGATCCTTAGATTAGCCTAATTTGGGTGAACCAAGTAAAAAAAATTATCAGGTCCCTTTTTACTTGATATGGCACTTCATATCTGCTGTGATGAATAGAGGTGTCCCTATTAATTATGGAACAAGATTATTAGTGAGGAATGTTTGAAGAAATCGGCATACCATAATTCACCCACCCACTAAGGGTATTTAACTTACTTGAGGCCTACTCTTACTAGGGAAAAGGTCATTCCACCTTCCACCTATCTCATCATGTCACCTAGATCTTTTGGTTAAATCACCAACTTCCACCCACAGATCATCGTCACCTTATTTGGACCAAGTCATAGTAAGAAACTCCTCTCACTATTGTATCCCTCACTTGACCACATGATATTATGTCACATAAAGTTTGATACCCCTAACTCATTAAATATAGATACCAACACCATGTTAGACTAACTTCATTCCATATATCCCAACCATCCATAATCCCTCACCATAATTATCTCTATGCCCCTTTCATCTCTCTTAAGTGTCGTCAACCCTTATTTCTCACCCACATGATTTGTCACTCCCATGTATATTTATGTCCCATTATCATAGAACACTAGGATCCACCAAGCCCCCATGGATGATTCCTTATTATTCCCTCTAGCACTAACATACACCCCACTCATAAATCTAATTTTTTCTATTCATAATACCTCCTCGCTAAACATTACATTACTAAAATATTTGGTAACATGATCGTTCCTTGGTCATGTTGAACCCCTATGAAGATGAGATTGAATTTAGAAGGGATCATTATCATGGGGACTATAGAGGTATGATGAGGCTGCATCCATGTGCTATAGTGGGAATACAGTTATGGACTAGTGATGTGTTTATCTAGTCCTCCCACAAATAGTTGAAATAATTTAATAAATATTAAATTCTATACCAAAAATAATTTCCATGATTAGATATTTAAGAGATATGCATTTAGATTAAACTCAAAATATTAAAATACAAGAAAAAAATGTATAAGGTGTTTTATCATACCTTGGGGAACCACTTATCTTTCCTCTAATACTCTAAAAAAATCTTGATCCACATGAGAAATGAGTCTTTAAATGAGTGGAATTATATTTTTATAGAAAAATGGGTCAATGTTGGGGTGAGATACTGGAATAAAACTATATCAGTGTTAGATGAAACATTATACCATGATAAATATTACACTTATTTTTTCTAAATAATATCTATGGATTTTAAAATACCATAATTTTTTTCCAAAAATTTAAAAATGGTATGCGTAATGTTAATTAATTAATTAATTAAAAAATTTAAATTAAAACTCCAATGATTTGTGTCAAACATCTATATTAAGTTAAAATTATATTATGAAATTAATATCACCATAAAAAAATATGATGTCTGTTACTTTGTTAAAATTTCAATTTTACCCCTTAGGTGTGAAATTACTAAAATGACCTTGAAAATTAAAAAACACCAAAACTAACATTTTTATACCTTTATAAAGTTGTTTTTAAGGTGGAGAACATGGTAATAATAAGAAAATTGTTAGATATTTTCATAAAACAATTATCTAAACTGAAATTATATAACCATTGATTATATATCATTGTTCAACCACATTTATAAACTTAGGAAGGTTCTTAAAATCCCATATTCCCATATGTTTTTATTTTTAAATATGGGAATTTTTTTTGGAAAGTTTGAAATAATAATTTACACATGGGTTTTATTATAAAAGGGTGGAAGAGTTTGAAATTAGGGGGAGAATAATTAATTTCATTTTACTTTTTTTAGTTCTACCATAGCTGCAGAAAACATTAAATATATCATTTGATATTTGATACTCTGAGGCTCAATATATTTCAACACATTCTTTAAACATCTCTCTTCGATGTGAACCTCATGATCACTTTATATATTAGGAAAAAAAATTCCTCCTATGATAACAACCTATATAGTCTTACACGAATTAAAACAAATCCATTCAAATTATGAAATATTATGGTTATATATACAACAAGATTAGATATCATTTCATTTGATCCCTCCCCTTTATCTTCCCATACTTACAAATCACCTTAAATCATCTCGATTGATACCCCTCTATAGTAGATAACTCAATGGGTTGATAAATCCTCTCTATGGGGGGAGTCTAATGCTCTGACTATACTATTCATAAAAATGAATGCTAAGTGAAATAGTTAAAAAATTATGCAATGCTAACTACCCTTTCACATTTTCATATTTTTTTCCTAAACCTTTCCTTTGATCAGTTTTTAGTCCTTAGGAATGAGGATAATTCTTAGTCTAACCTATACCATCATTTCCATTCTTTTTTAGTCTACCAATTCATCAATACTACTATAATGGAAGTAGTTGGAGTGCATATAATGATTTTCAGAGTGGTCCATCCACCATCACACAATAATTAATTCCATGTTGACCACCATAATATGGTAGGTACATTAACTAATAATGACCTTACCTCTATATAAATAAAATATTAATTCATTATTCACAACTTAGGAATGTAAAATATTGGATCCTAAGAATTTTGAATAAGGTAGTCAATGTCAATAACCCAAGTGTCCTAATAAAAATGTATATTTTCCCCGGTTACACTATGAACCACACTTTACAATACTCTTTATATGCAAATATCATTCCTTACCAAACTATTTTTAATAACCCCATAATTTTATAGAACATTTATAAACATCCTCATTGTAAATAGGATGGCTTACTACTAAATATATGTTCATAGTACCCTATAAAAATAGAGGGCTATTCACTCCCCATAAGATAAAAAATTTAAGGAATATTGTAACATACTATCAAAATTTAACCTCATACTTTTGACCATTATAATTTCCATACTAAATATTCAATATATCCTACTAATTCTTCAATCAAAAAGTATAAAAAACTTATTTCAATAATAATCTCAAAATTACCTCTACTTGATCATGTAAATGTCATAATCTCAAAGAAAGTATGTCCACCATTTCCATGTTTCTCCATGTAACAAGATCATTACTGATGAAATCCAGTACTCCCAAACTGCTTGAATAATTTTAAAGTTTATCTCCACTCATTCCTATCACCACTCGGTCTCTCAATTAAAAATAGAAACCTCATAATTAATTAAGTTATAATTTTTAAACTCTTATAAGGTTCTCCATAATTTTTTAGTTATTGGTTCTACCCTTCAACAAACAAAAATAGGTGCTTCCTATACCCTCTCTTCCTCTACTCTATGATTTTAGCATACATAGAATATAACTATAGATAAAAGAGATATTTCATATCAATGAAAATGTTGATGTTTTTATTTTAACTTCCTCAAGATTAGTTATAAACAAAGAATAAATACATGAAACACACAATCATCATGACTTGATACTAAATTACTCATAAACTCACACCTTTACGACTAACCTACATATGTTACACTATTCCAATATTAATGTTCCTTAGAAAATCAAATCCCATGCTTAAAATTATAGGGAGGGTCTATGTCCTTAGCTGGTTTACCTAGAATATTTCACATTCTATGTTAAAGTAATATCATATCTTAACTATATTAATACAATTATTCACCAGTGACTACTACAAATTTTATCCTAAAACTCTTACTCTGATATTATTCTATCATGATCAGACCCTACCAATACTCTTCTTGGGTCATCAATGAGATTGATAGTGACCCTTGAATCCTACCTCCATTAATCCATGTGGTGTTAACTAACACTAAGGGTTTTAAAGTGCTAATAGGGAGAAATTCCCTTATAACAATGACCACCCCACATCCACCACATCTCTAAGGGAATAAATGGATATTACCAAAATAACCATCCATAGTTTCATCTATAATAACAATAAAAATATAAAATAACAATAAATCTACAACAACAATAACTATATAGGGGTTTGTTTATAAAAACAATAATTGTGATTGAATTAGGAATAAAAAATTCCTTAGAAAATATAGCTTACCTATATACCAAAAAACTTCTAGGAGTACAACATCCCTTTATAACACTTCAGAACTAGAAAACTATAAATATCATAATTTATAAAAATCATTTCAAAAATATCAAACACTATCTATTTATGGAATCACAAATTAATCAATTCAATAGTCTACATTTTATATAATATCAATACTTATAAACATAAAGTTAAAATCAATATATTTTTAGGAAATATAAATTAGTCCTAGAAAATTTATGAACTTTATTTCTCTTAATCAATTTTTTTTTCATTAATATCCACATTCCCTTGGGAAACCTATATAATAATCTGAATGTTTAACCAAAACTCCCCATTAATCATCATATCAAAGCATAACAACATAATTTCTTCATTACTTGGATTTTATCTCATCATTATTTAATAATTTGCATAGTTTACACTATAATAGGGTCAATATAAGAGAATTATATTCAATATGTCATTACTTTAGGAATAAATCATAATCAATCCAATTAAACCAATATATCTATTTTTAATAAGAATAATATATTTATAAAAACACCCATTTATTTTAATATTATAGGTCAAACAATTTTCAATAAGTGCATATCATAATTCCACAAAATTATATCACATGATAAATTTTTCTTCAATAATCATTAGTTCATATGAATTAAAATTATTAATTTCATTAGGTAAGTTTTACCCTAGTTATTTAATTTATAAAAACACTCCAAATAGGTTTTTTTATAATAAAATATTTATTGTTATCAAATTAATATGATTATAAAATTAACCCACCACCACATCAAAAAACTTATACAAATTCTATAAAAATAGATTATTAAGACATCATGTAATGAATCTCATAAATAATTTATAAATAAGTATAACCATCCATTTTGGAAAAATATGCAATTATTTATTATGATTCCTTTAAAAATGAAGATTTAAATCCAACAAAATCAAATCGCAAAGGTATAAATTTTGGTCTTCTTAAACAAACTCTTGAGGAAGTATCATAGATTCAACAGTAAGGATTCATTAAGAGGGAAAAGTATTAATGGGCTTGTGAGGTAATCTATATTAATAAAAAATTAAACAAGTTAGTGGAAAAATAAGGTTTTTGATAAATTATTGACCTCTAAATAACTTTCCTAAAGATGAAAAGTTTCCACTTCCAAAAAGAAAAACATTTTTTCAAGAATTTCCTCAATACCATACTATCTAAAAGTGGATTTCAAAAAACTTGTAATTAAATATAAATATATTAAAAAAGACATATTTTTTATTAAAGGTTATCATTATCACTAGAATGTTATGTTATTTGGTCTGGAAAAATACAGTATATTTATTTACTAAATCTATGTTGATGATTTTTAACCCAATCAATGATTGTGCTAGTATTTATATAAATGATATTTTTATTTTTATTTTCATAGGCACAGACTCTCAATTTATCTTTGTTACGCCCATATTTTAAGGTATTATACTATTTTATTATTTATTTTTAAGTTATAAAGAGTTTGGGGTTGGTTTTGTGAATTTTTAAATGGTTTTTATGATCTTTATAGAGTTTATGAAGGGTGTAAAATTAGCACACTATTAGGGGAAAATGTACGATCTCTCAAGGTAATCATGAGGAATGATATGTGGGTTAGGGGGAAGACACATGATTTAGGTAAAATATGAAACAAACTGTATAGACCTGGATTTATTCAAGACATAGAGTGTATAGTTTGGTAAACTATGTGGCCAAACCATGAGGACATAATATTTTTCAGATAGTGTCATATTTATAGTTGGTGTATAGTTTACTAAAATGTGCATCTAAATTAAGTGAAACTTATAAAGGATCTAAAAATTTGATTTTTAACCTGAACCCTCCCTAAAACCACTCATTTTCTCTATCTTGGTTAGGGAACTCAAGACAAATAGATTCCTTGGGATATTTTGGTGATTTTTCCATTCGGATCTTCTTCTCTTGAATTGTTAAATTATTTATTCAATGAATCAATGGTAAGTCTTCTGTCTCTACCCATCCTCTCTTCTCTTATCATTTTCTCTTAGGAAAACCCCTTATATGGAGCTTACATTCTTAGGTATTTTGGTTAGGTTTTTTTAGGTGACTTTGGTTATAATTCACCATAGAAAGGTTAGGAGAGCCTCAATCCTCAAGGTTATGATATGGTTCTTTAGGACTATCTTGATTGAGGTTGGTGGATTATCTCTCACTCTTATTTTGATAATAACATGAATTACTAGGGTTTTAAAAATTAAATGATTATTTTTATTAGTTTAAACTCTTTAGTAAATCCTTTTTTGTATTATCTCGTTGTGATTTGGTTTTGGAAATAAAGGTTATAGGAAACATTTACTACATGTTTGGAAAAATGTGCAAATGGTGGTTTATCCCAAATTAATGATTTGTATTTCATGTAAAATTGAAATATGAATGTATTTTTGTGAATCCATGATACATATGCATGGGGTTTTTTTGTTCAATATTTTCCTCTAGTTCCAAATTTGGGGGTACGTAGGATTACCCTTCCATGTGATGACTTGGGTCAAGGAGAACAAGTGTCTACTCATGAGTTTGGTTAGTTTGGGAAGTTATCCTAGGAAAGGGGTGCATTGGGTGGTGAAATGGCACCCATTGGAAAGGGTTTAGTGCATTTCATGGGTTTATAGGTTCATTATGTGGTGTGTGTTGTTATGTGAGTTATTTTACATTAGCTATGTTTTTCCTTGTTTACATACTTTTATATTTTAAACTATTTTATATAAAAAGTGAGATAAATCATTCTTGTATTAGTGGTGTGTGTGAGAATTATTTTTTGTATTTCCTATTGGTTTTATATACTCATCCCCTACATATACATCTTGGTGCATATGTAGATCTTTTCATCATGATATCGATAAGGGGAATACCTCTTACTTTTCTAGCGGAGCACCTTGATGTTGTGGTCATGGATGATGGATGTTGGATCTTGGGGGTGGTCATGCGATATTTATTGGTGTATTTACATGTTTGAAACCATCATTTATCTTTTGAGTCTTTGGTATTGTAAACTTATTTAGTTATATTGTTGGATGTTGCGGCTCTGTTTATTGATACATTATGTATTTGGATTTTTTTGGGTTTATTATAAATAATATTTACTATAGGTTATCTCATATACAAGGTAAAATAATCCCTAAATTATTTAGTGAATATATAGTCATTTATTTTGATCCTTTGATGTCTGGGGCATGCACCTAATGTTAGTGGAATTTTGGTCTTCTCCAAAGTGATGGTTTTGGGTTGGGATGTTACAGGTGGTATCTATTTGGTATGGTCTATTAGTCAAGATGGTATAAATAGAGATAATATGCATCAAAAATTGAAATATAAGGAATAAAAATTTGTATCTGACCTATTTACATTGAAATTCATGTTACGTGGGTATTTTGGGTATGAAAAGTGTCATTAAAAAATTCTATCCTTGTTTTCACCTCATCATCTGAGTTTAAATGATGAGAGATGGGTATCATTAATTTATAAATACACTTCAATCTATAAATTTATTATTTATATTAAATTTCATGGAACGTGATCTTGTAATTTTTCTATTATGGTCTTTCTTGGTGTTTTAGGTCAACTATGTGGAAATTTTTACTATGGCTACAGGAAAACTCCACCAGTCAAGAAACCTAGAAATCAGCTAGAGGGTACTACTAAAAATGTGGTTACAAGTAAACCAAAATAAATCTAAATTTTTTTATAAAAGTTTGGAAGCTTTTAAATTTATGTAAAAAAGGAAATAAAATAGAGGAATCATGTTATATGGATCTCACATTGTAATTTCAATGGAAAAACCCACTACTCATTATAGATGACTCAAGACCTGAGCATGTTGAGGCATGGCTAGATAGGATGAAACTGATTTTAAATTTCCTTGGTACTCTATTTGACATAAAGTTAAAGTTATAAGTGTACATGCTTGAAGACTTTTCATGTTAATGGTGGAATTTAGCTATCCATGCTAAGGTTGATCAAGTCCTTAATTGGGATAAATTTTGGGAATTTTTTATCAAAAAATTATATCTACATGACTTCTAAGTATCAAGGGAAATGGATTTATTTTATCTTAAGCAATGAGATCTTTTAGTTATGTAATTGGGAGATTAGTTTAATTACCTTTCTCAACTTTCACTAGAAGTGGAAACTAGTGAATCTCTCAAGGCATGTACATTTGATATGGGTTTATGACCCAATATTCACTCAAAAGTGGTGATGTTTTGTAATGATAGATACACCAAGATATAGAATAATGAAATTGTGGTTGAAAGGAAATTTTTGGTAATTTTAACAGATTGGGAACCTTCTTCCACTCGAGCATAGGTGGAAACTAAAATGGTAGAAATAATCATATAAGGGAAAATTACTCCCATAGTAGAATAGAAATAGAAAATCAATCTATAGGGTAAACTTATTTTCCACCACATATTAATAACCAAGAATGTTGCTTTTAATTTTTCTATTTGAAAAATTTTAAGATGGAATTCATGAAATCACTTTAGGAGTGTGTTAGAAATGTTGCTAAATGGGACATATCAAATACTTTTATACCCATCCTCTAAAGTCCAAAAGCAGTGATGGTTCTGATATGACCTAAGACACTAATGTTAAAAATAAATAGTCTCAATATAGTGGTTTTCATCATCAAAATAATTTTTTATGGTGATTACAATCACCACTCGATATCCTTGTGGGCACTATCTCGGTATGGGGGTGGAAATAATTCAATAGGGGTTGACTAAAAACGTTTTTGGGTCAAGAAGGTCATGCCAAATGAAGATTCGGGTCCCTAGATAGTGATAGGTACTATTATTATTGATTTAACATTAATTCATGTATTATTTGATACAGAAACCTCTCACTATTTTATTAATCCTCGTATGGTAAATCAAATGGGGTTGTATGTGAAAATCATGCCTTACGTCTTGAGCATCAAGATGCCTCTCAAGCAATGAAAGTGCAGGAGATTTAGGTGTTCAACATGTTCTATTTTTATTGATGTAGTATAATTTTTATGAAAGTTTATTTTCTTAGAGAGATATATATTTAATCTAATATTAGCAATATACTAGTTTGTATCATTAAAATCTCATATTTATTTTTATGCTTGATGAATAACTTTCACATATCTTAACAGTTTTGTTCATATTTTTAAGGGTAATGGGATGTTAATTCTAGGAAAACATGGACGTTAGTGATAGCAGTCATAACCATATCATATCAGTTAGAAACAATATACTTGGGGGATAGTAATACAATTAAAAGTAAGGATCATCCTAATATATTAGATCGATACCTTGCTACCTTTTTAGAAAATTTATTTAGATTTCCACCTCAAATGGAAGTGAAATTTTCTATCGATCCACTCCAAGAAACAACACTCATTTAACATCCAAGGTATATAATGGTACAAAAATAAGTGCATGAACTGAAGTTCTAGTTATAAGAGTTGTAAATCAAATTATTTACTATACCAAATACATTTCCTTGGGTTATGCCAGATTTATTTATAAATAAGTTTCATGTTAATATTTAACTTTGTGTCAATTATCATAAACTAAATCAAATTATTATTAAAAATAAATATCCACTTCCTATAATGGATGATTTATTTGATAAATTGAAGGCATCCAAGTAGTCCCCTAATTTTTATCTACAATCAGGGTACCACCAACTACAAGTCAAGAAGGATGATATTCCAAAGACAACTTTTAGAAGTAGTTATAGACATTATGAGTATTTTTTATTCCATTTGGTCTTATAAACACACCAGTGGTCTTCATGGAATTGATGAACCACATCTTTCATAGGTATCTTAACTCTTTTTGTGTGGATTTTTTAAGGACATTTTGGTGTAATCTTTCACTAGGTATGATCATGAAAGGTGCTTAGAAATTGTGTTAAGCGCATTGTGATATCACCACCTCTAAGAAGAATTATCTAATTATGAATTTTGAATACAAGAAGTTAGATTACTTAGTCATCTAATTTATGAAATAGTTATATTGGTCAAACCTGAAAAGATTAAGGTTTTCATTTTTTAGGATCCTCCTTATAATATCTTCAAGTTAAAATATTTCTTAGATTAGCAGGTTATTGTTAATTCTTTTTCCATAATTTATCACATATATATTCCCTTATGACTATATTAATAAGGAAGGGTATCTGATTCTATTTGAGAATTTATTTCTAGGTTTCCTTCAATAATTTTAAGGATCAAATTACTTCAAAACCTATCCTTATCCATCCCAAAATAGGTGAGGGATGTATTGTTTATTATGATGAAACTAGAATAGAATTAGTTTTTTTTCTCATGTTGGGATACCATGTCATAGATTATGGATCACAAAAATTTTGGTTTCATGTAAATAATTATCTGATGTATGGTCTGAAATTAGTTTTGTTAGTCCATGTATTAATAAAATGGTGTCATTATCTCTCTGGTGAGAAGTTCAGGGTTTTCACCAATCATAAAATATTAAAGAATATATTTTCACAAGAGACTTAAACCATAGGCAACAACATTGGATAGAGTACCACCAACTGTTCAACTTTGACTTGGTTTGTATTCCCAAGAGAGGCAATTTAGTGGTTCATGCCTTAAGTTTCATGTCTTATAATAAAGTGGTAAAAGAAGATCGAAGACAATGGAAACTAATGGGGGTAATCACTAACATTCATTTGGATTATACTAAGTGTAATGATGTCATGGTTTTCTTTTCAGTCGCCCTTGTCCCTGACTTGGTTGAACAAGTCAAGGATTATCAATAGTAAAACCTTGATTTCATTACTATTGGATTGAACCTCAATTGTGGGGAGAACATTGATGGATGGAAAGAGGATAAAAATTATATGTTGTGATTTTGAGATCAGGTTGTTTTCCTCCTTTACAAGAACATCTCCTTGATGTTTATCATCATTCAAGGTGGGTTATCCACCCAGGCATTTAAAAAATGTATATGCCTATGAAGGACCATTTTTGGTGATCAAGTATGAATATAAGGTTAAAGAATATGTAGGTAAATGTATCACTTTTCAATAGGTGAAAGGTGAACACTAGTGACCAGCTCGTATATTACAATCATTATCCATACCCATATAGAAACATAAGAATATTTAAATAGACTTTATCACTAGTTTACTAAGGATTATTCGAAAGCATGATTCTATTTGGGTAATTTTTATTGGATTACTAAGTCATAAAAATTCATTCCAATCAGAGAGATGAATTCATTAGAGGATTTAACCAAGATTTATATTCTTGATGTGATGAAGTTACATAGGTTTCCTATTTCTATTATCTCTAACTAAAACCCTAGATTTACCTCATAGTTTTTGTAGTCTTTAGAATAATCTCTTGGAACTCAATTGACCCTAGTCCTATCATACCATTCCCAAATGGATGGGAAGATAGAGCATAAAATCTAGACTCTAGAGGAAATTCTTGAAACATATGTGATGAAATTTGGCAGTTTAAGAGAAGAACATTTACCACTAGTGGTGTTTTCAAATAAAAATAGTTATCAATAAATGATACATATTGAGGTGACCCAAGAATTTCACACATAGATTTTACATCTTATTAAATAAATATTCATTAAATATCATCATGATCTATGACAGAACCATAAAGTTTTAGTGTCTTTGTAAACTTTGATACATAAACAACTGGAACACAAAATATATACATCATATCCCACTACATTTTTCACAACAATAACCCTTATTAGACTTATCATACCAAAAACCTTTCTTCACATCTTGTAGAAAAGGAAACATAATAAATGGTGAGCTCAAATGATCGGTAAGGGTAAAAAATAGATATATCAATCAATAATAAATTTTAAGAATAATATGAGTATAAAGTTATGAGAACATGAGCTTTAAATTTAAAATAATACCCAGTAATTCATAGATAATAATCATGATTCATGGAATAATGCTTGGTAGTTCGCAAGACAAGAATCCTAAAATAATCAAAGAACCTGAGTCATGTGAGCATAACATTGTAATAAGATCATGTAATAAAATATTTTAATAACATTTTTTATAATCATAATCCTAAAAATATTATGTCAAGGATACCCACCAAGATATTAATCACATGTTAATCTTGGGATAACCACCCTTATGCCTACTTTGGGCTTCATATAGCCTCCTGTATACCCACATTGGGCATGGGATAACCACCCATGTACCCTTTGAGCTCATAAAATATTAATCTTTACCCAATTTATTATATGGATATAATGGACCAACCTATCACCTAATCATAATTTATTCATATGTATCCCGATAATATCATGAAAACATTTATCATTTTATCATAATTAACCATATGAAAAAGAAAAATGGGTTTCATAAATATTTCATCATTATAGTCATAAATAATCTAGACAAAGAATAAGTATGGTATCATATGATCATATCTCTAATGAATCATAAGTAACATCAAAAGATGTTATCATATATGAAAAATTTCTTTAAAAGATCACTAGAATATTTATTCAGTAAAATATACTTTTCATTTTGAAATCACTTATTTAAAATTTAAAAAGTTACAGAATATAAGGAAAACACTTTCTTTGAAAATAATCATGGAAACTTGTAGATAAATCTTTAAAGAAAATATTATCCATGATGCTAGTAAATGACATTCAAGTAGTATATATTAAAATAAATATTATATTCACACCTTTCGTAAAAAGCACCTTGTTCAGAAAATGACAAGAATATTCCTTTCAAAAAAATTGTAGAAAGTAAAACATGGGTAAAATTGACTTTAAAAATCATTATAGAATAGTAAAAAAATTGAAAACATTTTTTAAAAAAATATGGACATGGAAGAAAATATTTTTAACTGAATAAAAACCAAATTCGGTTTTCTATAAAAACATTATTTTGGGACTTTGAGTAATTAAAGAAATAAAAATGATAATTAAACTTATAATTTCTAGAAATTAATATATTAGAAAAAGAATAATAATATTATTAATTGATAGATTATATAATTTCATCATTGTAAAATTTAATCATAAACAATCCCGGTAAAAAAGTGATATTGTAACATAAAAATATTACCTCAAGTTAGAATTTATTCATAAGTGATCTAAACTCATGTATAATAAATTTATATTTATTATAATATATTTAAGAACTATATTCATACTTTTAATACCATAAATAATTTACTTGTAAACTCTTATCACCCATTCATTAACAATTCTTTATTAAAATCGCCATTCTGGGTGATAACGGTTTCATTTTTCATATATGTTTTGATTTAGATATTGAGGTCCTTGCACCTTGATCATAGTTACATTATCTCTATAATTTTAATAATTATATAAATTTCATATATATTAATTATATAAATAATTATAATCATCCATAAAATGTAGATAAAGAAAAATTAATTACACTATAAATGGAGACAATAGTTTGTATGTATGCATGAACATTGTTTTCATTTTCTAATGAAGAGAGGGAAAGAAATAAAAATAATATTTTATCATTAAAAAACCTAATTATATAATAAATATAATATATATTAATTAAATACATCATTATATCCATCAATGTGAGTTAGTGATGAAAATTAAATCATATCACTATGAGGAGGCAGTAGTCCACATGTATGCACGAGCAATAATTTCATTTCTCATTTGATAGAAAGAAGCTAGAAAATGGTTATTATTTAATAATAATAACATATTATTATATTTATGATACTGGATATATCATGAAATTATGTATGCATCATGTTTATCAAATGTATAAAAAGAAAAAAATTGAAACAATTCAATTAATATTTATACCTCTTTTTAGAGAGACCTCCTTTAGCTTACACATTAAGCCATAAAATATTGTCTTATGAGGAGACCAGGGTATCTATGATGAAGGGTATAAATATATTAAGTTTTTATATTAGGTATTTTCCAATATATAAGGCTCAAAAATCATGATTAAGGGAGGATAGGAGGTTCCCTTTTATAAGTGAGGAAGAGGACACACGTGGAATTACTTAAAATATTTGAATAATAAAAATTCATTTTCTTGAGAAAGTGGAACCAAATGTACAATGATTAATAGGTATGATAATATAACATTTAAATATCTTCAAAACATAATAATTATGTTATTTTATTTACCATTATTACCATTATCACTTAGTTTAACCCCCCCACCCCAGTAAACCTGTTTTAACCCTAACAGTGGTGGAAAATTTTTACAGCTTTTACTATTCATTATGATAAAAAATGAAAGTTACCTCATTAAAAAAATTATAAATTATGATTTAAATTATAGATTAATTTTATCAAAATTTTTTTTATAATGGGTAAACATTAATTTTAAAATAAGAGTGTAAAACACAACAGAAACTCATTTTTAGAAAAGTGCATTTTAAGCATAAACTGGATTTACTTTCATTACATTCATAGTAAAAACTATAAAATGAATATTAAAATATTTTATTGAATATATAATCTATAAAATTCATTAATAAATAATTATTTATTTAATTTATTAAGATAAAAATACTTTTCTTGTATAAAAATAGTTTTTTGATAAACAACTCTTTTTACCATTAAATGATTTTATCTCTATTAATGGCCATTATATGAATAATTTATGGATGATTGTTAATTTATTTATATACATTATAAATATATTTCATTAAAAAAATTAAATAGTGATCAATATTTTTTTTGTATAAAAATACATAACATTTAAAAAATACATTTCCTCAAAAAATAGGTCTTTTAATCATTAAATGATTTTATTAAAATTGAGTGCTTATCAAAATATTTGTACCATTATAAATATATTTTATAATTTGGTTAATCCTATTCATACATACCAATCCAACATTTAGGTTATAAATGTTTACTATATCACGAGTTCATTTAAACTTTGGGTTTTGTATAAAGTAAGCTATTGAATACCTCAAGTTTATTTCAAAGGAAATGCATATAAAATATTAGGGTGTTATGCATATGGATCAATTTGAATAACTATACAGTTGTCTATGTCATTATCTACTTTTTTGGGTGGATTTTAGTGAAACCTCACTGGTTATACCAAGCCTTCTATACAAGACTACTGAGAAAATTTAGTTGATCAGGAAATGAATGAAAACATCCCAGAGCCATAAAAAATATTAGGTGGATTATCATCATCTTCTTCTATATTTTTATTTGGAGGATCATGTATTATTGTGGGTATCTATGAGTTTGGGGAATCATTTTCAAGTTAAGCAAGGTAATTAGCTCCTCAATATGTAGAGTTATTTGAGATCATCAAGATTGTTATTGAAATTGATTATCAATTGGTATTTACACCATGATTCATCTATGTTCATGATGTTTTTCATGCATATAAACTAAAAAATTACCGAATAAACCTTGTCTATGTGATTATTTTGGATCTTGTTACACTTGATCTGGATGTTATATCCATTCATACCCCAATTTTAATTCTAGATATACAGGAAAAGATCTTATGAGGTAGATGTATATATTTATTATCTGTTTTATGGTATCATGTTCATATGTATTTAGAGACATGGGAGATAGATATTTTTGTGCAAGAGTAATGTCTTAATATTTTCCAATGCACCAACAACATCTATCTTTATTAGGATAGAAATCACAAAGTTGGGGAGAATGTAACACCCCTGATTTGAGATATTATACTGTTTTATTATTTATTATTAAGTTATGAAGATTTTGTGCTAATTTTAGGGATTTTTCAAAGGTTTTTTTGGAGATATATAGATATTTGAAAGGGTTTATAATTGATAAAAAATTAGAGAAGACCATTAGGGATTCTCAAGTAACCATGTAGAGGGATATGTGGTTATGGGGGTAATCACATGATTGAATCCTAGTTTGGGTAAACCATGTAACAAATTATACAACCATAGTTTTTTATAATGGGTATATGCATGATTGGGGTGCATGATTTGGTAATCCATGCAATCCTGATATTTTTCAAATGGTGTCATTTGAATGTTTTTCATGTGGTTTACTAAACCATGAAACCCAACTATGCATGACTTAAAAGGAATCCTAAAATTATATTCTTAACCTTAACCCTCCTTTAAAACACTCATTTTACTCTATTTTTTAGGGATATTAAACTAGAGAGCTTCCTCGGGTGATTTTGGAAAAAAATATTTCATTACTCCTTCTCTTGAATTATTAGAGTATTTATCCATAGGATATAATTTAAGACTTTTGTATTTCCTCCTCCTCTATTATATTATCATTCTTTCTTAAGAGAAACCCTATTCAAATGATTCCATGCTCAGATATTGTGGTTAAGTTAGGTTTCTGGTGTGGATTTGGTTGTAATCCATTATAGGAAAGTTGGGATAGCCTAGATCTATAAGTTTGTGGTGATGTTCTTTGAGACTAGCTTAGTTGATGTAGGTGAATTTTCTCCCATTCTCCATTTACTATAAACAGTAAGGATTTAGGATTTTAAAATTAAATACTTTTTTATTATTTTAATATCCTTATTTAATACTTTTTGTTGTATTATCTTGTTGGGATTCAGTTTTGGGGATAAAGGGTTTGGTCGATGCCCACTATGTGTTTGGTAAAATGTATAAGTTGTGGATAGTTTCAAATGAATGGTTTTTGTTGTTTGTAAACTTGTAATTGGAATGGGATAGTGTGTGATAAATATGAATATGTATGGAGAATTATTGATTTGAACTTGGTCATCAATACTGAATTTAGGGGCATGTAAAATTTCACCACTAAGGGGTGACTTGGGTCATAGAGAATAGGTTTTTTCTCATGATATTTATCTATTTATTTAGTCAATATTGGTAGGGTGATGTATTAGATTGTGATATGGATTCTATAGAGATGGATTAAGTGTATTTTATGGATGTGTGGGTTCATTACATGGTGTGTTTTATGGGGTGAGTTATTTTACACTAGAAATATATTACCTTGTTTACTTTATTTTCATATTCTCTCTTATTTTATATAAACATTGAGGTATTTTTTTACCTAGTGGAATTTTTGGGAATTATTTGGGTGATTTTCTATTGGGTTTGTATACTCACCCCCTATATATGCATCTTCATTCATATACAGATGTTTTTCATCATGATATAAGTAATTAGAATCCTACTAACATTTATAGAAGATAACATTGATGTTATAGTCATGGTCAATGGATTTTGGATCTTAGAGGTGGTCATGGGATGGAGATTGGTGTAGTTTCATGTCTTTCACCTTAGTTTATCTTCTTAATCATATGTCTTATAGAATTATTTTTTTTATATTTTTGGATTCCATGTCTCTGATTATTGATATGTTATATATTTGGATTTTTTGGTTTATCATGAATCGTATTTATATTAGGTTATTTTAGTTCTTCTATTACAGGTTTTCTTATTTAAAGGATAAAATCATCCCCTAAATATTTGGTGAAGCTATTGGAATTTATTTTCATCCTTTAGTGTCTAGGGGATGCATATAAGGTTAGTGGCATTCTGATCCTATCCAAAGAGATTGATCTAGGTAAGTGCGTTATAATATTATTAACCTATTTCTAAAAAAATCTTGGAGTATAGTGTCATTCTCCCTAATATGATGATGATGATTTTTCAAAAAGAGATTAATTATCTTGTTATGCATGTCAAAAAAAAATGGTATCATCTTCAACCTCAAACTACTAATGCACTTGAAAATTTTCCAGGTCAATATCTTTCATTCAATCAAATTTAATAGCATATAAGAATTATTAGTTGTATGGGTGAATACATTCATGACCAATCAAGATATCACAACATATTATATTCATTTTTAAGTAATAATTATTCTATCTGGAGTAAAAAACATAAAGAATCTATTTGAAATCTGAAAAGTATTTTTAATTATTCTACTCCCTTGAAGATACTAAGAAATGGAAATAGAATTTTGTAAACTAATACAAGTGAAATTTATTGTAGAGTAGTACATTTATATGAATATAAAAAGAATAAGATACATATTTATATTTAAAAGTGTGTTATAATCAAATATATATATCTCTACTATCACTCAAAATTTAAGGAGATTCTTGTACTTAAAAGGGTAATTAAAAAAATTCTTGATTCATATTTTTAGGAAAGATTTCAATATTGACATGGATATATTTTCATTTCTATTAATTCTTCATTTTAAGAAAAATATTTTACCTTAGTCTCAACTATTCAGGTGTACAATTGGTAATTATAGTAAAAATTTGAATTCAAGCACACCAAAGAGAAAAATAATTTCATTACTAATTTATTATCAAGAACTAAAAAGATAATTATAGTTATATTCCTTATGGTTTACATACTTGAACTAATGATTTTACTTAAACCTTATCAATAAAATATCTTTTATGATGTTCATATCATATAATATCATTAGAATTTATTTTATTTCCAAAATATATACATCCAAAAAAAATTTCTAAAATATGGACCATTTCTGGGGCTACCATTCCACCCAATATATCCTTTTTCTATAATAATAATTCATAATAAATAATAATTTTTAACTTACAAAAAGAATCATTTTAGTTTTTATGGTATTTTTTAGAGCTTTATTCAGTGGAAATTATCTTTGAGTGGTGACTATTTCTTATCTATCTTGCTAATTACAAATTTAATTAGGCTTGGAAATGGTATCAACAGTTGAAAAATAGTTTTATCTTTTCAAGTGAAATGAATCTTAACAGTGAGAATTGTAAGTAAATTCAGGATAATATTGAATTAATCATTTCCACTTTTTCTGGATCACATTATGAAATGATCAATAATTTCAATTTGGGAAATATGTTACCTTTAAAATCACATGATGACACCATTTTACTATTTGATACTTATATATATAATATCATAAAGAATATAAGGAGTTTTTGAATATTGAATAAATGTATGGGATATTAATCATCTTGATCTAGCTTAAATACCATATCAACTTCTTCATAATAATGGAGTTTCATGGTATAATATGGTTACTTATCCCAAGGATTATACTTATAAAATTCAAACATGTGTCAGTGAGTATAATCAATGTGGCATGAAATCTCCTGACAAGGGTCGTTCCCTCAAGGATCAATCTTTTAGTTCATTTTCTAGATATATGTTCCCTCAAACATGGTTAGAAATCTATCCCTTTTTGTTCGGGTAGAATATGATATATAAGCAATAACTTTTTGATTAACTGGAAGAGGATATTTATTTACTACACCTTTTTGATCTGGTGGATGAGAAAAAGTATATATATTAAATATTTTTTATCAAGAGAGATCATAAAAAAATCTATAATGTGTGTGAAACCTAGGAAAAGAAAATTATTCCCCCATCATGTATGTTAGAGTTATAGAAATATTGATGGTGTGACATAAATAGAGGGGACTAATAAGGACTCTATATGGGTAGAAGTCTTATCTAGGAAAGAAGATTATGTGTTATAGTGAATGTTGGGTTAGTCTAGTAATTCCTTATTTTAATGATCGCAAATCATTTTTCTTATACTATTAATTAATTCTATGTTTTATGTTAGTAAACTATTTTTTTGGGAAATATATGAACTTTTTATAAGTATAGAAGTTACCACACATTATATAGAGATACTTAATGAAGATAGTGTTTAAGTGAATGTGAAAAAAAATGAGGAAACCACATATATATATATATATATATTCAAATAACCTTGGAGAAAAAGTTCATAAAGACCTCAAGTTACCATAAGAGAAATCAGAGCAGTTGTATGAACAAATCAATCAATCATGCCAAATAATTCAAATATTGAAACATGTTTGAGCTACTACAAAAATAAGTATCCATTGATTGATCCTTTTAAACTACAACATATTTAACTTTTTTTTGATTGTAAGTTATACTGGATTTACCACAAATCAAGATCAAGTGACCAAATGACAGATAGAAGAAAAACATTCAATGTATAAAGTGACCACACATAGAAAGTCAATCGACTAGGGCTAGTTAGATCGAACGCATGATAAATACAATTGAATGCATGTAGTACTAAGTTTATGAAATATATACACATAATTCTCAAGATTAACTATGTATGGGTGAATTTATTGCAATATTATTATTACAATGACCAGGAGTGATTGACCTTTCGTTCCTAAGGTGTTCAATTTTAACATCTAGTTTTGGAATTTAATGGGATGTACTAGAGAAGTTAATTATTGTTAGTTTGAGAATTATTATGCTTAAATGGATAATTTTTTAGCATAAGCCTCTTCAATTTCAAGAAATCCTTTCTCAATCATGTTGGTGGGGATTTGATTCTTTTTTAATCTCTATAGATTTTATTTCTCTTCAGTCACGATACTCTACTTTCTAGGTGAAAGTGAAAAAACAAAGTAGAAGGTTGAAATGAATTCATCTTTCTCTCTCAGACTAACTGGACAACCAGATAATAAGGATAACCTTACTGATAAACTAAAATAGATCAGATCTTGAGTTGAATCAAACTTCTATATAGTCCTTCAATCTCTCTATTTCTTATTAATTGTGAGTTGTTCTTTTACTTTCATGTATATCTATTGAGAAGTCCTCATGTACTATAAAGTGGATTACTATAACACTCCATCTTCTACTTTTTTATCTCTATTATCCCATGTAGAACTTTGGAAGAGGTTGGGTATATCCTCGACTACCTTGTGGGTGGTTTTTTTTTATAAAACCTGATCCAAGTTGTAGATTTCTTATTAAGTTTTAATCAATGGGATTCGGAGTGGTTTAATATCAAGTAGAGAGGACTGAGATCCTTCTTGGAGCTAACCTATTATTTAAATTTTATTATGTGATTTACATTATATTTTTATGTTTTAAACTGGATATCTTTAAAACTATATTTACTATATTATAAGTTTCCAACCAAGTATTTTTGAAATCATATATACAATTTAAATTTGATAGTTAACTGTTACTAGTGATATATTTATTGTCTGGTGTGAGTAATAAATTTTAAAAAGTTAAAGCGATTTTATTTATTTTAATTGGGTTTTGATCATGCCCTTGAGAAGATATTTCAAAACATAAAATTATCTATACTTGATATAATAGTTAACTACCCTGTTTTTTAATTAGGGGTTTTAAAATTATAATTATCTAAATAGAAAGTTTTTATTGTAGGATCAATTTACCCTCCCCCTCCCCAAGAATCCCATCAGGACCCACATTTAGTATCAAAGCAAGTATTTATATCTATTTTTTATTTTTCCTTAGCTTTGATCAAGTCTTAAGAACAATATCTCTTATTTCTGTTTAATTAAAAGTATATTATTATGGGTGATAAACATGAAGATTATGATACTAATCGATATAATTTTTTAATGGGACTAACTATTTTCAATGGAAAATAAAAAAGAAAATCTATTTAGAAAGCATGGGATTTGATATCTGGGGTACTATAAAGGATAAATATGAAATACACAAGACTTATAAAAAGTAATGGGATTCTCCAAGTAAGTATTCTTATGATTGTAACCATAAAGATATAAATGAACTGTTTTATTCTTTAGTTGCAGATTAGTTTAAAATAATATCTTCTTGTGTTACTGCTTATTATATTTGGGACACTTTATCTATTTCTCATGAAGGAACTTTTAATGTTAATAAAATGATATTGAATACATATACCATGAAGTATGATTATTTCAAGATGAAACCTGATGAGTTTACTTCTAGAATTTAATATAGATTTAATGATATTGTTATCAATATTAAGGCACTTAGACAACCTACATGTAACACCCCAAGAAATTTAAATATTAATTAAGTGTTTATTTAATAATTTGTCTATAATTTAAAACAAATCAATAAAGTTTTTAATAGATGTTTTATAAAAATAAGTTATTTTTATTCAATATTATAAAATACCACCATTCAATAAATAATATTGTTCCCTGAATAAATTTATTTTTAAATAAGTTAATGTATACACTTTATTTAAAAGAATGTTTTAATATTTAATGTTTTAAATCTATTATTATTTTTCAAGAAAAATATTTTGATATATATATATATATATTAAATATGGTGTTAATTTATTTAAAAGAGTATTTTAATATAAATATATTTACTTGGTCATTTTTGTAAAAAATATATAAGTTTCGAATAATTAAATTTGTTTGAAATTTAAAATGATTGCATTTTAAACATATATAATGCAACATGTATATATATATATATAAATTAATATTTTTTATACTAATTATAATCTTACAATTATTTTAAATAAATATAATTTGATGATAATAATAATAGTAATAATAATTAATGTTAAAACATTTTTTTAAGAAAATTATTTTTATTATTTTTAAGATAATATATTTTATAAACATATGAAAATATTTTATGTTTTTGTTTTATAAAATTTATAAATTATAAATATATATAATTATTTTATTATTAAAAAATAGACTTTATATGTGCTTTTTTTAAATGTGATTTGAATAGTTTATAAAAAAATGAATGTGTATATATATATAAATTTACACATTTTTATATAATTATATTAAAAAAAGTTGGATCATTTAATAAAAAACAATAAAAAAACAAAACTAAGTTACATAAAATGTTAAAGATAAAAAAAATTATGACATGTAATGATTATATTATAAAATAATAATTAACTTAATTATATTGACTTGACTTGAAAAAGTGAGAGAGAGAAATGTAATAAACAAAGAAAATAATGAGTTAATGATGAAAAAAAGGACAAAATGTGAGTTCTAAAACTAAAGGATGAAAATGTGAGTTCAAAATAGAGGATAAGATGTAAACGTGAAACCATATATAAACAAATAATAATAATAAAGGAATAAATAAAAACAATGAAGCCTGGATGTGTGGTTCGGATAATGTTTTTCCTCCACATAATAATGTTATGACATGATAATATATAAATATAATATATAATTTAATGATAATTGAATGGAATAAAATAATAATAAAAACATCATAATTGGGAAAACTAAACTCATGTTTTTGTTTTGTTAGCCTAGGATTTTATTAAGTCCTTGTTTTTAAAAAATATATATAATAAAAATAAATAATAACTTAGCTTCTCTTGAAAGATTAAGGAATCAATGAATTTTTATAAATATGGACAACCCTTCCTCCTTGGTGAGAGTTCCAGAGCTAAACTTCTCCTTTAGTTCAACTTCTTAAGCAGGGAGATGTTTTACTCCACTTCAGTTTCCTCTAATAGGTAAGGGTTTAATTAGTTTTACCAAAAAAATTGAAATACATATATATTCATGTGTATAAATGTATATATTAATATATATATATATATAACTTTATAACCTATTTTTGTTTTTTTTAAGTGAGTTATGTTCCAGATTTTAAAACCTATGTTTTTTTAGGGTGTAACTGTTTTGATCAAATTATTCTATTATTCAAAGATATACGTCTGTGTATGTATATATATATATATAATCATATCCATCTATATAACTTAAGATTTTTAAAATTCATATATGATAAGGGTTTTTGAATTTAAATGATTTATTTCTAAATCTTATGGTTTGTAAGGGAATTATCATTTTCAATTATATTTTGTAAAGGAGATAATATGATCTTTTTTTTTAAATCTTGATTATGGAATTCATTATGTTAGAGTTTAATTTATTGATCAGTTTGAGTTGAATTTATAGACATCATATATATATATATATATTCTCAAATATGTAAGGGAACATTTGATTTACTTATCTAAAATAAGTTTATTAAAATCTAATTTGAGGGGGATTATATATTTTATTGTACAGATTTTGTTCAATTTATTTATTTATCAAGTTATAAAATTTATGTTTTATTTTCAAGGGGGTATATATATATATATGTATTTATATATATGTATATCTATCCAGCTTAGAATAATTTTTAGAACTTACAAATGAAAGAGAGAGCATGTATTTATGGTATTCAGATTATAATCGCAAAGAAATCATTTAAATTATTAATTCATGTTTTAGTGTGTAGTGAACTTAATTATTTTCTATGATTTGATACTCAGCATTAAATGAATAAATTATGTTAAAAATTATGTTTTAGTAAATCTTTTGAAATAGATGTTAATGTTAAAGTTCGTAATTTGATATTAAATTAGTTCTTCCAATGAATATTCTCATTTATCGATGTTTTTCACAAACATGTGTTTTTTTTATTTCGTGATGATGAATGTTGTAAATTCAATGTCATATATATCTATATACACACACACATCAACATATTAATTTATTACATGTTTTGAATGAGCAAATTGAAACATGTATAAACATGGGATAAGATTATTTTCAAATCCGTGAGGGTTTATATATATATGTATATGTATATATATGCATATATATATATATATTTGACTATTATGGGAATTCAAGTTCTTATTGGAAATTTCAATTCAAGAGTATATTATTAACTAATTTTAATTCTAAGATTGTATCATGTTTAAACATCATCATTTATTTCTAGGAATTGTGCAAGTGACATATTTAAGTTACAATTATGTTTAGAAATTAAAAATTTTATGAAACGGAAATCATGTTATATGTATATAAGCATATGATTTGGATTAATCTTATATCTATCAAAACTACCTTCAAATGGATGTTTATGGTTTATGAATGAAATTTTTAAATACATGTATGTAAAATTAGTATTCTGTGTAATTATGAAAAGAGTAGGTCTTAAGAAATTTAGTTGTGAATAAGTGAATTTTTATGATGGTCAATATTTATACATTTATATATAAGTATACGTGCATGTACGATTATTGATTGTTTATATATATATACTTGAATTAATTTATGTTCTTATTATAATGTATATTTTTATGTGTATTAAGATATGTTTTAACTCTTGTTAAATATGGATATTTTTATCAAAGTTATCATTAAATATAAATTTATCCCATGAATTAGAGTATTATAAATACCATGTGATATAAATTTATATATATATATATATAATTATGGGAAACATTAAGTTATTTTATTTTAGAAATTAAATTCATGGTATATATATTCACACCGAAAATATAACATGTTTATTGACATGTTATAATTCATATCGTTGCATTTTTAGAAAAAATGTTCATGACATGTCAGCATGTTATATTAAAGTTAAGGATGTCGCATTTGCATACACTCATCTTCATGCATCAAGCATAACATCTAGACATCTTTCATTCATAATAAACTTAGGGTTTCAAATAAATTTTTCCAAATTATCAAGCACATGGATTTCTTCAAGAATTGAAATGTTTAATTTATAATTTTATGTGTGAAACATATTTATTTATTGTAAAATATTATTTTGAGAAGATAAAACTATATATGAATTTTTTATTAAATGTGCATTTATTTCATTCATCATTTTATTGATGGATTGAAAATAAATATAATTATTTCAAGTATGGGATTAATGTTTTTATGAAATTATATAGATTAAAAATTAAAGTTTTTAAAGTGGTATGAGACACTTTGGATTGTTTAAAGAATATGTACCTTAATAATTTATCAATGAATTTGTTTTCATCTATGATTACGATTTAAATAAATCAAAGTATTATGGGATACTATGATTTAAAGAAATTTTTTTATTAGACATATGAAGAATGAATTTGACTTATTATGTGACAGGTGAGGCCCGCTATAGCCTCTCGGTACATCGGTAGGTATCATGAGACAAACTATGGTCTTGGCACTAGGATTTGACAGAATGATTATGTATGTTATTGGCACAAGGCCTTGATATAATGATTATAATATCCATCATTAGGCATTCCCACATGCATTGGACTTACTATGTGATGGGTGAGGCCGGTTATAGACTCTCTATGCATCGGCAGGTCTCATGAGACAAATATGGTCTTGGCATGAGGCCTTGATAGAATAATTATGTATGGTAGTGTCATAAGGCCTTGACAGAGTTGTTATAATGTCCGACATTATTTATTTTTTCAATATGAAGCTAGTAATTGGTAATTCATGTGCATATTAAACTAGTATAATACCCATGGTTAAGAACCTTTATCTTACAAAAAAATTCTAAACAAGTATTATTTCATGTGGAAATTTGTATCTAAACCACTGGTATGTTATGGATAACTTATGTGTGGCCATTATCTAACTCTAAGTGGCATTGAATGTATTTATGTTCAAGTGTGTGCATATTTTTATGATACATTATAATTGTAGATTTTAAATAAGTATAGAAATATTTGAGTATGAGTTTCTCCTAAAATTGTTTTTAGTGACTCTCAAGAAATGATGATGGCATGTCATGAGAAAGGTATTTTATTTTAAAAAAATTATTTTAAAGGATGTATTTTGTTTCAAGTAAATGTTTTTAAATAATTTATTAATTGTTTAGAAAACACCTTACTGGGCATTTTAAACACTCGCCCAACGTTTTAATTTCATTTTACAAGCTTAGTAGATTTATAAGTGTTATGTTTTTCTATAAGGTGGGGGCACACTGAAGTTTATTTTGTTCAGTTTTTTGGAAATGTAATGATTGTATCTAATTATAAAAAACCTATACCAGTAAATATACTCTATTATGTACTGTATTGTGTAATTTTTAGTATATTTTATAAAAAAAATTACACAACATATTTTAGCATTGGCTCCAGGCAACTAGTGTCAGGGGTGTTATATTTCGTGTCATACAAACGGTCAAGACAACTTTTGATATTAGATATTTCGATAGAGTCTTGATGTTTAGTGGTCCAAGTTTTCCTTAATTCTGAAGACAGAAATTTAAAATTCCTTTTAGTCTAATGAAATGAATTGCGAGGACGTAATTCTGTTGAGGGGAGAATAATGTGACACCCTAAGAAATTTAAATATTAATTTAAGTGTTTATTTAATAATTTTTTATAATTCAAAACATATCAATAAAGGTTTTAATAGATGTTTTATAAAAATTAGGTATTTTTATTCAAGATTATAAAATACCATTATTCAAGAAATAATATTTTTCACTAAATAAATGTATTTTTAAATAAGTTAATGTATATTCTTTATTTAAAATCATGTTTTAATATTTAATGTTTTTAATATATTATTATTTTTTCAAGAAAAATATTTTGATATATATATATTTTAAATATGGTGTTAATTTATTTAAAATATTATTTTAATATAAATATATTTACTTGGTCATTTTTTTTAAAAAATATAAGTTTTGAATAATTAAATTTGTTTGAAATTTAAAATGATGACATTTTAAACATATATAATGAAATTTATATATATATATATATATAAATTAATATTTTTTATACTAACTATAATATTAAAATTATTTTAAATAAATATAATTTGATAATGATAATAATAATAATTATTATTATTAAGTTTAAAACATTTTTTAAGAAAATTATTATTATTATTATTATAATAAAACACTTTATAAACATATGAAAATATTTTATGTTTTTGTTTTAAAAAATTTATAAATTATAAATATATATAATTATTTTATTGTTAAGAAACACACTTTATATGTGATTTATTTTCTAAAATGCAATTTGAATAGATTATAAAAACGAATGTATATATATATATAATGTTACACGTTTTTTATATAATTATATTAAAAAAATGTTGTAACATTTAATAAAAAAATAATGATAAAAAACAAAAATAAGTTACATAAAATGTTAAAGATAAAACAAATTTATGACATGTAATGATTATATTATAAAATAATTATTAACATAATTATGTTGACTTGACTTGCAAAAGTGAGAGAGAGAGAGAAATGTAATAAACAAAAAAAAACATGACTTAATGATAGAATAAAGGATAAAATGTGAGTTGTAAAACTAAAGGATGAAAATATGAGTTCGAAAATAGAGGATAAGATGTAAACGTGAAACCAAATATAAACAAATAATAATAATAAAGAAAGAAAGAAAAACAATGAAGCATCAATGTGTGGTTCAGATAATGTTTTTACTATACCTACTAATGTTATGACATGATAATATATAAATATAATATATAATTTAATGATAATTGAGTATAATTAAATAATAATAAAAACATCATAATTGGGAAAAAGAGACTCTTGTTTTTGTTTTTTCAGTGTGGGATTTTATTAAGTCCTTATTTTAAAAAAAATATATATAATAAAAATAAATAATAACTTATCTTTTATTGGAAGCTTATGGAATTAACAAATTTTTATAAATATGGAGAACCCCTCCTCCTTGGTGAGAGGTCCACAGCCAAACCTCTCCTTTAGTTCAACTTCTTAAGTAGGCAGATGTTTTACTCCACTTCAGTTTCCTCTAATAGGTAAGGGTTTAATTATTTTGACCAATTATTTTTGAAATACATATATATTCATGTGTATAAATGTATATATGAATCTATATATAATTATATGACCTATTTTTGTTGTTTTTTGAAGTGGGTTATGTTCTATATTTTAAAACCTAAGTGTTTTTTGGGTGTAATTGTTTTGATCAAATTATGTTATTATTCAAAGATATATGTTGATATATATATATATATATATGTATGTATGTATGTATGTATGTATATTAGAAATCGTATCCATCTATATAACATAGGATTTTCAAAATGCATATATGATAAGGGTTTTTGAATTTAAATGTTTTATTTCTAAATCTTATGGTCTCTAATGGAATTATCATTTTCAATTATATTTTGTAAGGGAGATAATAAGATCTTTCTTTTTTTTAATCTTGATTATGGAATTAATTGTGTTAGAATTTAATGTATTCATCCATTTGAGTCGAATTTACAAACATCATATATATATATATATATATATTCTCAAATCTAAAAGGGAACATTTGATTTACTTATCTAAAATAAGTCTATTAAAATCTAATGTAAGGGGGGGTATATATTTTATTGTGCAGATTTTGTTCAATTTATTTATTTAGAAAGTTATAAAATTTATGTTTTTTTTTCAAGGGTGTATATATATATACGCATATATATATATATATGTATATATATGTATATCTGTCCAGCTTAGAATAATTTTTAGAACTTATAAATGAAAGAGATATTATGTATTTATAGTATTCGGATTATAATCCCAAAGAAATCATTTAAATTATTAATTCATGTTTTAGTGTGTAGTGAACTTAATTATTTTCTATGATTTGATACTCTATATTAAATAAATAAATTATGTTAAAAATTATGTTTTAGTAAATCTTTTGAAAGAGATGTTTATGTCAAAGTTTGTAATTTGATATTAAATTTTTTCTTCCGATGAATATTCTCATTTATTGATGTTTTTCTCAAACATGTGTTTTTATTATTCTGTGATGATGAATATTGTAAATTCAATATCATATATATGTATGTATGTATAAACATCGACATATTAATTTATTACATGTTTTTAATGAGGAAATAGAAACATGTATAAACATGGGATAAAATTATTTTCAAATCCATGAGGGTTTATATATATATATATATGTCTATGTATATATAGGTATATATATATATTACTATTATGGGAATTCAAGTTCTTGTTAGAAATTTTAATTCAAGAGTATGTTACTAACTAATTTTAAGTCTAAGATTGTTCCAGGTTTAAACATCATCATTTATTTTGATTAATTGTGCAATTGATGTATTTAAATTATAATTATTTTTAGAAATTAAAAGTTTTATGAAACAAAAATCATGTTATATACATATAAGCATGTGATTTGGATAAATTTTATATATATTAGAACTACCTTCTAATGGATGTTTATAGGTTATGGATGTAATGTTTAAATACATGAATGGAAAATTAGTATTCCATGTAATTATGCAAAGAGTATGTGTCGAGAAATTTAGTTTTTAATAAGTGAATTTTCATGATGGTAAATGTTTATACATTTATATATAAGTATAAGTGAATATATGATTATTGTTTGTTTATATATATATATATATAATTGATGTAATTTATGATCTTATGGGAATGGTTATTTTTATGTGTATCAAGATTTGTTTTAACTCTTGTTAAATATGGATATTTTTATCAAACTTCTCATTAAATATAAATTTACCCCGTGAATTAGAGTGTTATAAATACAATGTGATTTAAATGTATGTATATATATGTATGTATGTGTGTGTGTATATATACTTATGGGAAACATTAAGTTCTTTTATTTTAGACATTAAATTCATGGTACATATATATATACACACACACAAAGGATAATATGTTTTTTTAACATGTTATAATTCATATCGTTGCATTTTTATAAAAAATGTGCATGACATGTTAGGATGTTATTTTAAAATTAAGGGTGTCGCATCTGCATAAAATCATGGTCATACGTCAAGCGTAACATCGACACATATTTCATTCATAATAAACTCATGGTTTCAAATAGATTTTTTGATATTATCAAGCACATGTATTACTTTAATAATTGAATTTTTTTATTTATAATTTTATGCGCAAAACATATTTATTTATTGTAAAAGATTATTTTGAGAAGATAAAACTATATATGAATTTTTGATTAAATGTGCATTTATTTCATTCATCATTTTATTGATGGATTGAAAATAAAGATAATTATTTCAAGTAAGGGATTAATCTTTTCATGACATTATATATATTAAGAATTAAAGTTTTAAAAGTGGTATGGGACACTTTGTATTGTTTAAAGAATATGTACCGCAATAATTTATCAATGAATTTATTTTCATCTATGATTAAGATTCAAATAACTCAAAGTGGTATGGGAAACTTTGATTTAAATACATATTTTTATTAGACATATGAGGAATGTGTTGGACTTATTATGTGATGGGTGAGGCCCGCTATAGCCTGTTGGTGCATCGGTAGGTCTCATGAAACAAACTATGGTCTTGGCATGAGAATCTGACAAAATGATTATGTATGGTCTTGGAACGAGGCCTTAACAGAATGATTATAATATCTGGAATTATGAATTCCAATATGCATTGGACTTACTATGTGATGGGTGAGGCCCGTTATAGCCTCTCGATGCATCAGTAGGTATCATGAGACAAACTATAGTCTTGACATGAGGTCTTAACAGAATAATTATGTGTGGTCTTGGAACGAGGCCTTAACACAGTGGTTATGGTGTCCGACATTATGTATTTCCTCAATATTAATCTAGTAACTAGTAATTCATGTGGTTATTAAACTAGTAGAATACTCATGGTTGAGAACCTTTATCTTATGTACAAATTCTGAACAAGTATTATTTTGTTTTCAAATTTTTATTTGAACCATTGGTATGTTATGGATAACTTATGTGTGGCCATTATCTAGATATGAGTGGTATTACATGTATTTCTATTCAAGTGTGTTCATATTTTTATGATACATTATTATTTTAGCTTTTAAATAAGTATAGAAATCTTTGATTACGAGTTTATCCTAAAAATGTTTTTAGTAACTCTCAAGAAATTATGATGACATGTCATGAGAAAGGTATTTTATTTTAAGAAAATGATTTTAAAGGATGTATTTTGTTTCATGTAAATGTTTTTAAAGAATTTATTAATTATTTAGAAAACCCATTAATAGGAATTTTAAATGATCACATTATGTTTTAATTCATTTTATAGGTTTAGTAGAGTTATTAGCATTCTATTTTTCTATAAGAAGGAAGCACACTGAAGTTTATTTTGTTCAGTTTTGTGGAAATGTAATGATTGTAACTAGTTCTCCAAAACCTAGACCGGTAAAGATCCTCTATTATGTAATGTGTTGTGTAATTTTTACTATCTTTTATTAAAAAAATTACACAAAATATTTTAGCACCAGCTCTGGGAAACTAGGGTCTGGGGTGTTATACTACATATAACAAAAAACATGTTCTAAGATTACTAATATGTCTACTTGATAGGTGGATAATCATTGTTGTTTCGATTAAATAATCTTGTAATTATAGTAAGCTACTAGTCAAATAATTTATTAGAAATTTTATGATGTATGTAGAGGTATTAAAATCTAATAATAAATAGTTTAAACCTAAGAGGAAAAATATATCCTTTAATACATCTAAGTTAAATAAATAAGCGATCATGGATGATAACTCAAGTGGAAATGAATCTGATTTTTAGAGTGATAAGAAGATGAATCACCTATCCAGAATAATCAACAAATTATACAAAAATTATAATTTTTTAATAAATTCAAATGACTAAGGAAGGTATGATATAAAAGTAAAATTTAATAAATATTGGATAAAGAATGAATCCACTGGTGATATTACATGCTATGAATCTGAGATGAAAGGACACATTAGTGATGATTTTTCAAAGATAAAATACAAAAGGAAGTATAATAATAGATAAATTAAACTGAAGAAAGAAATGAAATATACCTAAAGTTATTCTAAGGATAGCTTCAATGAATCTGAATCTATCATAGAGTTTGAAATTGAAAAAATTGATCTATGCTTTATTCCCACTTCATATGAGGTACCAATAGTTACTTCTAGTTTTCTGATGATATTGTAGATAAAACTCAACTAACTAATAAATAACTTTTCGAATATTTATATACATTAAAGGAAACTATGAATGAATTTAAAGATAAATATAATAATTTTTAAAAAGTTATATTCTCTATATTCTTGTTATAAACGTGATATTATAATTGAAAAAGATAAAAATTATAACTAATTAAAGGATAATAATGAATTGAAATTAAAAAATTACTAACTTAAGAATGATTTGGAATAATTTAAAAATAGAACTAATAATTTGAATTTAATTTTTAAAATTCATAAGACTTCAAAACTTCAGACTATAATAGTATATAATTATAGACAATAAAGGGAGTTATATAAGAATTATTTTGTTCCTAACATTGAAAATAAAACTTTAACCTATAATGCTAAAGTAACATATAATTATGGAAATAATTCTCATTAATTTAGAGATAAGAAAACCTTATTTTAAAAATATTTTAATAATGTTATAATTAAACTGATAAAAAAAATATGGATTCCTGGATCTTTAATTGATAACCTTTTTGGACCCAATAAAATCTTGGCACCAAAATCATTTTTTGTTTGATTTTTTATAGTTAAAATTATTGAAGAGCTTCAGAAACAATTATATGGTATCTAGAATATGGATGTTTTAAAAATATTACTGGAGATTACTCAAGTTTCAAGAGATTAGTAAAATTGGATATTGGACATGTCACTTTTAGTGATAATTTAAATGGAAAAATAATTAGACTTGGACAAATTGGTAACCCTGAAGTAGTTTTAATTTCTAAAGATTTATTTATTAGTGGTTTTAAATATGACTTTATTAGTATACCTAAATTATGTGATGATGAATATAATGTAAAACTTAAAAAATAATTCTTATAAGATTTATGATTCTAAGAAAGCTTTAGTTTTTATTACTTTAATAAATAACCATATTTACACTATTATTTTATACTCTTTATTTTATTAAAAAAATCCTACTTAAATACATTTTATAAAAAACTCTTAGTTGTGGAATAGGATGCTAGGATACGAAAGAAATGTAATCAATTATAAATATAATAAAAAATGATTATTAAAGTATCTACCTAAACTATAATTCCCAAAAGTTAAAGTGTGCAGTCCCTGTCAAAAGAGAAATAAAAGAAAATTTTATTTCAAACCAACGAAAGAGGTTTCATCCTATCAAACACTAAAATTGGTTCACATTGATTTTTTTAGACCTTATATAGTTTTTGGTATAAGTGTAAACAATCATGATTATGTGATTATTGATGATTATTCAGGATACACATGGGTATTCTTCCTAGTTTACAAAAGTGAATCTCCTCCTAGTTTTGTAAAATATACAAAATCTAAAGAAAAACATAGTGTACTTACCATAGAAAAATTTATTAGTGATCATGACCATGAATTTTAGAATCAATACTTTGAATAATTATTTTCACAATATGGATATAATCATAATTTATCTACACATCAAACACCTCAACAAAATGGGGTTGTTAAAAGGAGAAACAAAACACTTCATAAAATTTCCTGGACTATTCTTAGTGAATATGAATTACCTACCAAATTTTGGTCTAAATATAGGATTAAAACTTGTTATATAATTAATAGAGTTTGGAGGGGACCTATATTAAATAATAATCCCTATGAGTAATAGAATGGTAGAAAAACAATGGTGAATTATTTTATAGTTTTTAGTTGTAAAATCATTATTTTAAATACAAAATAGAATATTAAAAAATCACCAAAGAGTTATGAAGGAATTTTAATAGGTTATTCAACTACTAGTAAATCATATACAGTCTTTAATATACAATATAACATTGTGTAAGGGTCTTTACATGAAAATTTTGATGATACATATCCACATGAGCCTAAACCTACTGTGGAATACTTTGAGGATGATATGTCAAACTTGAATATCAATAATACCTCTAAAATTACTGACCAAGATATTGATTTCACTAAAAATCACCCAAAAAATATCATCTTAACCAAAATTTCCTTGAATAATACTTTAAATAACCAAGTACTTCAATTCCTAAGACTGTTAGGACCCATAGGTTCCATCCCTTAGATATTTTAGTTAGTGATCTTAATAAAGAAACTTAAACTTGAGATTATCTTAGAAACCAGGTTGAAAATCATGCCTTATTGTATTATATTGAACCTAATAACATCAATGAATCAAATAGTGATAAACACGGAGTAATGAAAATTCAAGAAGGATTGAATCATTTTGAACAAAATATAGTCTAGGAACTAGTTAAAACACCTGAAGACAACCTTACTATTGGAACCAAAGTGGTATATAGGATCAAGGTTGATGAATCTAGAACTATAGTTAAAAAAAGGATACATTAGTTTCATAAGGTTATAGTTAAGTGGTGGGTATTGATTATAAAGATTCATTTTTGATAGTAGAAAGGATTAAAGCTATTATAATATTTATTTCTTATGCATCACATCTTAATTTCAAACTATATAAAATGGATGTAAATAGTGAATTATTAAATTGTTATATTATTGAGGATGTTTTTTTTAAAAAATACCCAATATTTTCAAACAATTATTCAAAAAATCATTCTTTTAAACTTTCAAAAGCACTTTATGGTTTAAAATTAGATCCTACATTTTAGTACGATAGGCTCAGCTTTTTTCTAATTGAAAATGGAGTTTCAAAAGGTATATTTGATCATGCACTATTTATTATAAAAAATTAAAAATATGTTTTAGTTGTTAAAATATATTTTGATGATATTTTTTCAGTTCATCCAAGAATTATTTATGTATTTAATTTTTTGAATTCCTGAAAAAAGAATTTGGAATGAGTTTAATGGGTGAGTTAAAATTATTCATTGGATTTCAGATTTTTTAAAACAAAGATGGAATTTTTTTTAAATCAAATTAAATACTAAAAATACCTTATAATTTTTTTTATCTTGGATAGAAAAAAATTTATTGATGGTCTAATGAGTACAATCTATAAACTGGATTTAGATAAAATTGGGAAACCAGTTGACCAAACTACATATAGATGTATGATTGGGAATTTATTATACTTAACTACTAGTCAAAATAATATTATATTTAGTGTGTGTATTTGTGATAAATTTTAAGGAAACCCAATATAATCACATTTAAATATTGTAAAAATGATGTTCAAATGCCTCAAAATTACAGCCAATTTTGGATTCTTCTACTCTATAGGGAATTATTTTGAATTAGTGAGTTATTCTAATGCTGATTTTGGTGCTTGTAAGTTAGATAGAAAAATAACCTCATTAACATGTCACATTTTAGGAAAGTCATTGGTTTATTCTTTTAGAAATAAATAAAATTTTGTATCATTATAAACTATTGAAACTGAGTATATAGATATAGGTGGTTATTATGCACAAATTCTATGGATGAAAAACACATTACTAGACTATGGATATCAATTTCAACATGTCCCTATAAATTGTGATAACACAAGTGATATAAAAATTTCTAAGAATATTTTATCTCATTATATTACTAAAAATTTTTATGTAATACATCACTTTTTGATAGATCATTTCCAAAAGGCTAATATCACTCTTGATTTTATTGGAACAGAACATCAGCTTGATGATATTTTCACAGAGCCTTTGAACATTGAGGGACTAAATTATATCAAAAATAAAATGGGTATGATTAATTATACTTAATTTTAATTTCTTGCTAAAGTTTGGATCTATAGTATTTTGTTATTAGAGGATGAAAGTGAAATAAGGCAGAAGTTATCATGAATGTTATCCATGCGGTATGTCAAGCTTCCATAATACCACAAGATTATAGGAAGATTTGTTTATGAGGTAGGTCAAGATGTTGTAAGACATCAATATTCCATGGGACTTATTTATGTGGTAGGTCAATCTACTATACTAAGAAAAGATATATCAAATCTTATAGTCATTCAATCCACCATATCTAAATTTCTTATGTTTTAGTTTTTAATATATATTTCATTTATTTTCCTACTCTTTATTATTTCAAAATCTCTAAATGATTTAAAATACTCAAAATCAAAATTTTAATGGAAAACTCTCTCTATATATATATCTCTCTCTCTCAAAACCAAACCCTCTTACTCTTGAATCCCTCAAACCTCTTGAATATTTGTGAATATGGTAAGGTCAAAGAGAAGGTTGGATTTAAATTATTCTAATGATCATATTTGTTTGAGGAAAGGGAAAGTGAGCTAAAGTGTATATAATAATCCTTGAAACTTGTATATTTTGGATCGGTTTATGTTACCTAAAAATAAAATCGATTTTGAGTGAGTAAAGTCAAGAAAGTATTTTGTGTGGACCTCTATATATAATTATGACTAGAATGAGTAGTTCATTATAAATAATAGGGTATTTTATCCATGGTTAGTGAAAGAGTTATATGTGAATTTAGAATTTAAAGTAGGTGAGAATTAGGACCTCATGAGAAACCTTTTTAATAGATAAGAGATTGTATTTTTATCCAAGTAATGAGATAAGTGTTTGAAAGTTCATCATAATGGTTATTTTAAAGACATTTAGAGTTATTATCCCACAGGTCATGCAATCTTTGAGTATGAAAAATCACTTCTAGAGCTAACTAAAAATGGAAACCCTCCATGACCTCTTGATATGGATTTCAATGGAGAGTATAGACTTCTCGTCAAGTTCATTCAACACCATGTTTTACCTAAGAAAGGGGACTTCATCATTTTAAGGAATATTGTTTTATTATTTTTATATTTGATAAAGAAATGTGAGTAGATCAGTTTTTCCAGATATTTAATGAGATGAATGGAGAATTTTCATCATACATCCTCTTGATTTTACTCCCTGCCTTATCCTAAGTTTATCTCAGCTTTGTTGGAGTTCAAAGGACTTATTTATTTAGGGGAAAAGTCTATATTTTCTGGATGGATATTCTTAAACCAAAAAAAAATCAAGAGAATAATGTTTAATTTGAATCCTTGGAAAACGAATTGGGTGGTGAACCTAAGAAGATTTATTAAAAATTCAACCCTATTAAAGATTATGTGAGATTAATGAATATAGATAATACAAGTTTTAAACCTTATAAAATTGTTGTGTATTCTTTGAAAGAAGAATAATCTATGGAAATGTATGTGGTTGTGCATATAGTTTTGGAAGATGTGATGGTTTTAGTACTAGGTCTAGAAATGTTTCTAGAGATAAGGTAGTTGGTTTAGATGAAGACATCATGCCAACTTTCAAGGAATAAAGGAGTATTTAACCACATGAGCCTATGGAAGTTTCTCAAACTTTATATCTACTAAGGAATATAACTCATAATGTATCTTATGGACCTTTTAACTCTCTTGATACTTTGTCTCCCTAATAAAAGAAGTTGGTTCAGTTGATGAGGATATTGAACCATATTAGGTATATCTATTTGGAGACATTGTCTCTAAATCCGATGATGATGATGATGACTCTTGTGAGGACTGTATCCCCTTTGTTGGAGGAAGTTAATTTAGTGAGGAAATGGTTAAGTATGGTGTGGAAGGGACTACTCTAATAAAAAATAAAGGGGGAGAATCACTTATCTTGATACTCCTCAACCTAAAAGGGATAAGTCTCCTGGATGTTTTATTGGAATTGAGTATACTAAATCTAATGAGGATGGTGATGATCATAATGGAGGTAGTCCATCTGACCATGGTGAACATGCCATTCTAGTTTCTTTTTCCATTACTATTACTCCACATTCTATTGAATTTTATTTGGTTAAAATAATTGATCTTGAAGAAAGAATTGAGTAACCCACTCCAAAATATTGTAGTTAGGATGAAAAAAGTATAAACTAAATAGTGGAACAAGTTATTGATGAGATGTTTGGGCCAATGCCCATAAATAAAATTGGATTTGAAAAGACTAGTTTAACATATGATTCAAAACCCGTATAATCTTTTGATTAGTATAATTTTATGAACTTTAATGCTAATATAATTTTTGATTCTTCATAGTAGAGAGAAACAAGACCTTTGGTGGATGATGTTAAATTGGATGGTATACCATCACCTTCTACATAGTTATCATAATATTCTCTTGATCCTACTCCTTTCTTTATTACTAAATAATATTTAAATAAATTTAAATCTAATTTGATTAATGTGATTAGTGGATTTTTTTTTATATTTTTAACTTTAGTAGATACTTTTAAAGAAGTATAAATTTTCAATATCATCTCTCTTGTTGTTTTTCATATCAAAAAAAAGTTTTTTCTGAAGGTTTTCTATATAAATTAGGATATTCAAAGTTAAATAAGTCAAGTGGGAACTCTACAAGATAATTTAAGTGATATAATGAAAAATATTAATCAAAGATACATAAATTCCATAGTCCATTCTTCTTCTTCCAGTGAACCTCCACAAACTTATATTTCAAATGCCTATACTATTGTTTATGAGACATTGTTAAGGAATGATATACAAGAATAAATCAAAAAAATGGATGGATTTTCTAAAATTAGAGAAATGTTGTTGTTTTTTCAACTGCATGATACAAAGACTCTTGGGATATAAAAAAGTGATGTTAAGTAGAATGTAAAAATAGAGAAGTGATCAAAAGGTCTATTGATTATTATCTTAGTATAATCTTCACCAAATATGATTTCAAGACCATTCTTGGATCCCCAGCCACCGGGATTTGGATTCCTCCACTGACCCAAGCTTTCGAAGATCATGTTGAGAAGTTAAAAGTTTTTGAACCTCTTTTCAAAGTTTTTATAAAAGATAAGGATCACAATTTTTTAAATTTTGGCACAAGTATCCTTGGAACTGAAGTAATTCACTTAGTTTATGGACCCTTATATGTATATTTATCACACTACAAGTTTTTCCCATTCGACCTTGCCTATACCTTAATGTTCTCCTACCTCAATAAAAATCCTTGTTTCACCTTTTTCACTTAATTAAGTACCATTAGTTCATAATATCATACCTATTTATAAAGTCATTACCATTCATGGAACTTACTCTTTTCAACCATAGAATACACCCAAAGCTCTATCTCATCATTCTTAGGAGAACGATAAAGCTCCTATTGATCCTACAACCATGAGTGAGGATGCTTCTTTAGATTATGATTAGAATATCCAATATGAAATATATGTATTTCTTTTATGTTGTATTTCTAAACCATTTAGATTAATTTTATATCATTTATTTCTCTTATATTTATCTTAATTAATTATATTACCTTTTTGATAATCCCAAAAAAGGGAGAAATTATTATGGAAATTAATAGTCTATGTTTTTAATAGACTAATCCCTAGTTTATTTTTCTTTGGTTTATTTAAAACATTGAAACTTTATTTGTTTAATATTGAATTTAACTTTCCATGATTTTTTATCATAAAAATGGGTATATTGTTGCTTTAGTCTAATAATTAATTATTTTAAATAACTAAAATAATGTTTCTTTTATTAATAATTAATTTTATGTTTTATTTTAATAAACTATTTTTCTGGTAAATATATGAAATTTGTCTAAGTATGGAAGCTACCACATGTTTTATAGAGATACCACATAAAGATAGTGTTCAGGTAACCACATAAAAAATAATGTTATTCTATATCAATTCAACCAACTATAGAGAAAAATTTCACAAATTCCTCAAGTTACCATAAGATAAATCAAAGTGATTTCACAAATAAATCAATCAAACATGCTAGAAAGCTAAAATATTTCTAAGTGTCATAGTTCTCGCATTATGAAGTATCAACTGGCCATTAATATCAACCAATCACATGTTGATATTTTGAGTGACCATGTATTATAGTTGAATATCTGAAAGTCAATATGAAGAAACCACATAATAGATAGGTGAGAAATATTCTAAGTAAAAAAAAGTGATTGCATGTATGAAGTCAATCGACCATGGATAGTTGGATTGGTTTCATTATGAATACAATTGACCACATGTAGTGTTGAGAAACCGAAATCTATCCAAGTAAGGGTTGGGATGACCTACGAAAGGGTGAAGCTACCATAAGTTAATCCTTGAGCTAAAAGTGAGTGAGAAGAATATCATGCCTAATGTAATAAATTTCAACAGCTAGTTTTTATATTAAATGAGTCCTACCATAGTGGTTAATTATTTTTAGTAAAATATATATTATGCTTCAATGGATATTTTTTTAGGATAAGCCTATTTAAATTTAAGGTAATCCTCAATCATGTATGGGGTGTAGTGTATCACTTTTTTTATCTATGTAGCTTTCATTTCTCTTTATCCATGATGATTTATTTTCTAGTCAAAATTGAACAAACAAAGTGTAAGGTTGGGATAAATTCAACTTTCTCTCTTGGACTTGTTGAATAATCAGACAAGAAGTAGAACCTTACTAATCAACTGAAATTGATCAAAGATTGGCCTGCATCTAACTTCTCTAAAACACATTACTCTTTATATTTATTTTACATTAAGATTTGTGTTTTTACTTTCTTCTATATCTATTGTGAAATTATCATGTACTTTAAAGAGGAGTACTCTAGAAGTCATTCTTCTACTTATTGATCTCTATTATCCCACATAGAACTATGGAAGAGGCTTAGAATAGCCTATACTACCCTGTGAGTAGTTTTTTTTTAAACCCAGTCCAAGTTATATATTTTTATTATGTTTTAATAAATGGGATTAGAAGTGACTTACTTTCATATAGAGAGTACGAGTCTACAGCTTAGTGATGACCACTTATTTAAATTACACTATGTTATTTAATTTAATTTTTTTGTTTTAAATTTAATATCATTAAAACTATATTTATTATATTAAGTTTATAACCAAGTATTTTCTAAACCATATCTACAAAGTAACTATAATAGTTAACTTTTATTAGTGATATATTTATTGTTTGGTGTGAATAATATATTTTCAAAAGTTAAAATGATTTCATTTATGTTAACTAATTTTTTATCATGCTATTGAGAATATATTTCAAAAGAGAAAATTATTCAAACCTATAATATTAGTTAACCAAGATTTTTTTAATTGGTATATTTTAAAATTATAATTCTCTAAATAAATAAAAATTTATTGGATGCACGATTCACCACTACCACTCCCCATTGATAATTCCACTCAGAATAACAGTTAATCTTATCTAGGAAGGTAAGAATACTGGTTTGAATATTAGTGTTCAGTGATAAATCATTGTGGGGAGGATTATCCAAAATAGTACATGAATTATAAGAAAGGAATTTATTTGATTAAAGAAGAGTATATCACATGACTAATGAGGGAATAATACTATAGAAAATATCATGATATCTTATCCATATGTAGATATTATTATTAGGATAAAAACATGTGAACTACATATCACAAGTTTCCATTGGAACATTGCGTTAGTATCATCTTTATTAAAATAGATTTATATAAATTATGTTGCATGTATGCTGGTGTGTGTTTTCTTTTAAAAAAAACATTTTAGTAAATATATTTGAGAGTTTTCATGATTTTTGTCATATAAGATTTTTCAAAGGAAGATTTTGCTAAAGTATTGTTGGATAAAACATATTTATAAAAGTAAATTTGGTATAGGTATTGATAAGGTTAGGACATTTGGTACTTGGCAATTAGTCCTTTAGGATTACAACCTTATACCTTCTTCTATTTGAGTTGAACCTATGTGTAAATAAATATTTTAACCTATGCTTAGAAGAACTCAATATTTGGGAGAGGAATATTTCTTCCCCTTTGATATAATATAAGAGTGGTGATTTCCATATATCTATATGTTCTTCATTTTCTAAGTATTATGCATCCATTTTTTTTCAAAACATTTTTTTTCTATCTATACCTCCTATATGGTTTTAATTACACCAACATCCAAAAACTAAATTAATTAGAATAAATTTATGGAACTTGGGGTAATTTTTTCCATTGGAATATGATCATCATGAATAATGTTTTCTGATGGTCCATGTCATTATATGCAATCCAGTTTTAAAAAATCCCAAGGTTTTATTATATGTGATGGCTTGTGGATGTCGACACCAATCAAGAAATCGTTTGGGGAATTGTACTTCAAACCATTTCTCATATCACAATGCATGATCCAAGTGGTAAATATATTTTGAGTAATAAATAAATTCTTAGAGGTGATGTGACACACTATTATTAGTCAATTGGTCATATATCTAGGTCAATAGCATTAGTGTGAGTATTGGTTTTTTGATCTCATAATATATAAGATCACAATATTTTTTTGGATAGCCATTTATCAAATAAAAATATATATTAATCACATAACCCAATCTCATTAATGTGGATTTGACTCATTTTTATTCAATAATGCAACACCTCTTGTTAGTTTTGTAGGTCATATGGTGTCTATTTGGTACCAAAGTGACTGGGATATGAATTAGTGGTCTAGAAATGTGCATGTATGTTTTTTTCTCCAAGTTGTAGTTTCATGCGATGCATGGAATAATATATTATTATTTTTAGGGTGTTTTGATATATATATAAGTTTCTATATTAGTGAAAGGAATTAATGAAATATTTAAACAATGTGAAAGGGTGTGGTAAGGTGTGTGTATGTTTGTGTGTGTTGTTGTTGATTCATTTCCAAAATGACTTCTTCTATATCCTTTATTTTTAAAACCAAAATACATTTCATTTTATATTATAGTTAACTTGAAGTTTCTATTTGAGTTGTGTGTTAAAAGTTAACTTCCAAATCACCTAGTTTTGATGAAATAATTTCTAACTTCATAGGTACCAAAACTTTATGAATAAATTTGAACTACATTAAATTAAAGATAGTTTTGAAGCTCATGTGTTTTTTATAAGTCCCTAAAAACTTAGAGTTTACCACTAGAGAGTTTGTTATTATTTTTTATAAGTCCCTAAAAACATATAGTTTACCACTAGAGAGTTTGTTATGATAATTATTATAAATAGATATTGGGGCTTCAAAAAACATAATTTAGTACAAATAGAATTATTTCATTTATGTGTTTTTCACTATCTTTAGGCTTTTAGAGATTCCATTTGTATGATTTTTCCATTGTTTTCTTATATATTTAGTTTCAGAGGAATTTATTGTAAAATCTAGAATATTTTTAATTTTAATAATTTTCTTCAGATCCTATGAGAATGAAGATATTCTAAGGAAAGTAATCTATTTTATTTTGAACTTCCAATTCAAGGAGATATAGTCACAAGATTTGTTACCAATTATATTGATCAAAGAGGATTTTGGGTATAGATTCTTTTATTACTAACATTAGTTGAAGAAGTTTAGGGTTAGGAATTGTATCTTCTGATCATTTTGACTGATGAATTTATAGATTATAAAATCTTATATCCTTTGGATCTGAGTACTAATTCTCTTACTAATTTAGATTAAAAGTTAAGAGTTCCTTTGATTGGAACTAGAAATCATTTAATAATATATTTTAAAGTAGTTTATATATTTTCATCTAAAAAATATATCGTGTTTTTTCCATTCAATATTTTTCTTATTCCATCTTATGTTTATCTCATATGGATCATAAATTTTGAGTGATTTAATTTTCACTAAGTTTATTATTTTTAGTTACTCTGATTATTTTGTAGTTTATAACTTTCAAACTATTTATTATCTTGAGTGAGAAATTTTTTTATGTTTTTTTAAAGTTCAATCCACCCCCCCCCCTTAGATATGTTATAATGAGTAAAAACTTTAGTATCAAATTTATAGTCTATATTTTTTTGATATATTTAGTATCTAATATTTACTCAATATTTATTTCCTTACACTAACATATAGTAAATGAAATATTATTTTTCTAGGGTATGTGCTTTGCTAGTTGGATATTTAGAGAATTTAAATCTTAATCATACACCAATATTTAATGGTAATGATTATGAGTAATGGATAAATTCGATAGAGATGTATCTTATTAACACTGGAGTTTATAATTATCCCATGTTGATAGGAAATTACAAGATTCCAGAAAAATAGATTATGGATTTCAGTCATGAGGTGAAGTTTGAGTTATAGTTTAATTTTAAAGTTCAAAATAATTTTTTGTGGGTTATAAAATATAATATATACATTCATGTGTATTCTTATAAAACTACTTTTGTTATTTTGAAAAAATATTGAAGTTATGAATTTTAGAACGACAACGGTTCTTGAAACTAAAAGAGAAATGTTGAGAGTGGATTATCAGTTTTTAATTTTCTATATGGAGATATAGTTTCATAGATGAAATATAGAATATTTAATATTTTTAATATCTTAAAATATATTTATGAGAGGGAGATTATGGGTGACTAACTTATTGAGGAGATTATTTATATACTTATCAAGTTATTGGAGTTTAAGATAATGTTGATTGATGATACAAAATATAATACTAAGTTGTGTCTTGATGGTTTCATTGAAACTTTATTATAGCGTGAGAATATATTAAAGGTAGATATTGAGAATGAAAATTAAAATAATGGTGGATATGTGTCTTATACTACTTATTTTGGAGATACTAAATCTAATGCATGTACTTTAGAGAATATTTCTAATTGTTTTTTGATGATAGAGATAAAGAAATTAGGAAATGTGATTTTGAATAGTTGGAGAAGAAAATTTTTTGGAATAATAATTTTTAGAACTATAAAAGTTATAATAATAGGAAATATGAGAATGAAAATTATAAAATAAGAGATGATTCTTAAGATGTTATCTGATATGAGTGAAAAAAAATTGACATATTAGACTTGAATGTTTGAGATTAAAGAAGAAAGATAGAGAAAATAAAATATTAGCTAAGTGGAAGGGGAAGACTATTTTAAAGGTGATGGACACTTGGAGTGTTATTGAAGATCCTATTTTTTATCATTCTTTATACAATGATGATAATCATAAGATAATTAATTTTTATGATAATATACCTTAAAGTAAAAGGTGTTGTGTGGATAAGATTATTGTTGAGTCTTTAATGAAGTAAAATTTGTGTTATACTTATATATATTCTTTAGATTATGAGGATTAATTTCTCCATAGTATGAAGAAATTAACTTTTATGTAGTGTAAGTTAAATATGTTTATCAATGAATTTTTAAGAAATGCATTGAGGTTAAATCTAAGAGTGATATTTCTAATCTTAATTCTAAGTTAAGTGTTAAGCCTATTTCTATTTTTAATGATCTAAATAAGTTTCTTAAACTAAAATCTAAGTTAGATATTTTGAAGAAGTTACTTTCAAGTTTTACTTATATAAGAAAAAAATTTGTTAATATTTTTAGATATTTGAAACCATCAAGAAAATCTTATAGATTTAGTTATACATCTTTCAAAAAGTTTCATTTTCAATCAAATTATTTTGTATTGAAGTGACTTTTGTACTAAGTTTCAAAGAGTATTTCATTGGAAGAATTATTTCTATTTGAATAAAGCTCAATAATTTAACACTAGTTGAGTATTTATTTCAAAATAAATTATAGTTTTTCAATATTAGAGAGTTAGATAAATATTTATTCCATAGGTCTTTTTTTATAATATTATCAATCCTAAGTAGGTTTGGGTACTGGATTTTTTATTTATATTTTAAAGAGGAGATCTAAGTACTAGAAAATAAAAGAAATAGAACATGGAACCTCTATATATGAATTCCTACATATAAATTTCTATGGAAGAATATCTATAGATGAATGAATATGTGATTTTAATTCTGAAATTCTACATCAGTTTAATTATAAAGTTCTACATCATTTTAATTCTAATTTTCTAGCTTAGTTAAATATTAAAGTTCTATGTTAGTTTAATTTTAAATATTTAAATTAGTTTAATTCTAAATTTCTATATCAGTTTAATTAAAAAGTTCTGCATTATTTTAATTCTAAAGTTATACATTATATTGAATTTATTTTTGAAGATCATTCATAAGATTAAATTTTTTTTCTTTATGCTATGTAATATTATATTTATATTTTATTTTACAGCTTGGTAAATTGGGATTTTCTTGTGATAAATTTACATAGTTTGTTTATATGTTCCTATATTTTCTACAAAATATATGGAATGTCTTCTATGAATTTTATAGAACAATATTCTTTGAAATAAGACCAATCATGTGGGAATTAATTGATAATATCAAGGAGAATAAATTTGTGTACAAATCTTATGGAATTATAAAATTTAGATTAATTCTTTTCATTTCCATTTATTTTTTTCCATTCTATTTAAATTTTTTATCTCTTTTTATTAATTAACTTTTCATTTATCTCTTTTTTGATGTGTTTACTTTTTTAAAATTAAAAAATGAGAGAAATGGGGGAAATGGGAGTGTGGAAATTTTCTTTTTACTAAGGGGGTTTTATACTAACTTGTTTTTTTCTAAATGTGATATTTTTAGTTTCTCATTTCATACTCAGAGGAGTTTTAAAATTTTACAAGTATTTTATTCTTTTCATGTTAGTTAAACTTTCCTTTCCTTATATGGATTATGATTTTTAGAAAGGCGGTGATTATTGATTCATTTCCTAAATGACTTCTTTTATATCCTTGGTTTTGAAAATTATAATACACATCATTTTATATTTGATTTAACTTGAAATTTGTTTTAAGTTATTTGTGTAGAGTTAACTTTTGAATCACCTAGTTTTGTTGGAGAAAATCCAAACTATATATATACCATACCATTTAGAAGTTATCTGAACTACATTAAAATAAAGATTGAAATGAATATTTCATGTTTGTTAAAATTCCTGAAGAACATGGAGTTTACTATTGGATATTTTTTTAAGAAAACTCCTATAAGTCACTATAAGAAAATTGGCTCATAGCAGCATTTTTTTAATATGGTGGCGGTTTAAACTACCACTATATGATTCTGCAACGGTTTCATAAAACTGTTGTTAAATTGAGTGTTGGCATCCAACATCTGGCGGTTTCTTTAATTTAGTAGTGGTTTTTGGGAAGTGTCATAGTAAACATATTTATCATAGGTTTCATGTGAAAAATATGGGTATTTAGCAGCCATTTAAACCATTGCTAATTTTTTTTCATTTTTTACATTAAAACCGCTGTTAAAACACTATAACTGCCACCAAACAATAATGCACATTTATTTAGTGGTGGTTTTAACCACTTCTGATAAGAGAATATAAAACTATAGATGTGTTTTAAACCACCGTGAAATATAGTCCATTTCATTAGAGACGGTTTAAACCGCTGCTAAATTTAGATTTACAAGTAAAAAAGGTAGCAGATTCTATATCCCCAGTACCAGTACCCTAGAAAAAACCACGTGCAGAAAACATATAATAGAATAATATAAACTATCTAACAATTTTTAGTAGTCAACAATCTCACAATGTTTCATAGAAAAACATGTACATATAACATATATTAGAATAATCTAAACCATAGCATCTCAACCATCTAACAATGTTTCATATATCTAAATATATGACTTTAAACTGTATAGAACCAACATTTGAGTTGTAAGCCTTCAAACTACATAACATAAAATTATAAGATTTATCCCCGAGTCATCCTAATAAGGATGATTTATCCCAGTTCTCAGGATAACATTGTAAAAATAATTGGTTCTGAAAAAACAACTGATTAGTTTTAGTTTGGTCTTTATGTTTGATATATATGAAGTGATTAAACATGACTTAGTAAGAGAATCGTGCATGCGCCTATGATAAAACCTATACTATAAGCCATGTAAGAGGATGGTGTTTTTTCAATTCAGGTTGATGATTAATATAAGCCTGTTATCTTGGTTTTAGAACCACATTTAGTAGTGGATGAAGCATGTTCCATGGAAAGTTTTTTATTTCAATAAAATGTTTCCCTGGAAATTCGTAAGGTGGGGAGAATAATGAGTATTATGGAAACTGTGTCTATTCATATAGAGGTACACAACTGTAATGGACCAATTGGAAATTGTCAGAATGACTTCTTGAAGATGATGAGTTGAAATATTCAATATTTCATATCTCAAACATGATGATGACTTTTAAAAAATAGGTTTGAGTTTAAACTAATTCTGGATTATAGATTCATAATTGAGATAAATAAGTGATCCATGATTTTTACATGTTGGTAGTGTGTCTATGATTTCATGGTAACATGATGGAAAGGTGGTTGGTTGATTACCCAACCATTGATGAATGAAGAGATTCATTATTGGAATTTTTTGTTTATGCATGAAATAACATGGTATCATTTGGATCTAAGTCTATGTGATCAATACCTTAATTAAAACACCAGCTATTACGATTGGAATCTCTTAAACAAGTAAGTCTGGAGTGGATTGATTGATGATTTAGTGATCAAATTTTGAAGGGGAGCTGATCCTTCCATCTATGCATCATGTTAAATAATATGTAAACTTTTTTGGGTGTAACCCTTTAAAGATATACCATAGAAGTACAATGAGGGTTTTAGGGTGCATTGAGGTGGTTGACCCATTTTTGGACCAAGTCACACATCATCAAGAGATGTGGCATCAAGGGTTGGTTCAAGGCAAGTATAACATGTTTTGAAGGAGCGTGTATCGGAAGATCTAAATAGGCCTATAAATATAATTTTTCAAAAATGTTAGGATGTTTTTATTTGTGGACCAGGAATGGGTAATGTTAAGCAACTTGGTGTACTCTTATTCTAGATTTAGTCATTCTCAATATATTGACACCATCAAAAGTATATTGGGAGAGTATTTATATACCAAGATAAATAATTAAAACCAATGCCTTTTTTTGGATAGAAGGAATCCATGGGAGGTTTACACAAGGATTGATTTATATAAAGCCTTAAGATATGGATTAAAAATGTCAAATATTGGAGGGCAACACTCATGTGAGTGTTGGACCAGTTTTTGGATGGTTATTTTAGTTTTTCAGTTTCTTGAAAACTCAAATTGGGTACTATTGTATTCCACAGTGAATGCCAGGTACTGGTTAAAATACATACTTAGGAGAATCTCAAGTCTAGGCATTATGCTTGGGATACCTTTTGATTATCTAGGTGTGTTGTATCGAGAATGCACTATAATTTTTTTTAATGGTGACATAAACAAGTAATATTTGGTAAGATCAAGAGACATCACCAAAAGTTTCTTACAAGCAGTGGTGAGCATTCTCAAACTGATATTGGGGTACCTTGTTGAGTCAATAAGGTTTTCCTTACGAATTTTCCATTCCTTCATACTTGGGGGAGATTGTTAAGTCAATAAGGTTTCCTTATGACTTCATAATTCCTTTTATTTTGAAAATCACAAACACCTTATTTCAAGGCAAAACTCATTTTACCCCTTGTTTTTAATTCTTAAGGAAAATTTCCTTACCCAAGGAAATTTACCCTTACATAGATTTTATTGTTCATATCATAAATTTTTCTTAAGTGTAAAATTCGGATAGAAACCAAAACCTCAGAATCCTATAATTACCTAGATATGAAGAAATCTGTTTTAGGATCCTAATTCTCAGAATTCTGGTTATGAACTCTTCTGAGTTCGACTCCGAATTCTCCGAATTCTAGTTACGAACTCTTCTGATCTCTAACTCCGAATTCTGATTACGAATTCTGGATATGAACTTCTCTGAGTTCTAACTCTGAATTCTGGTTACAAATTCTAGATACGAACTTCTATGAGTTCTAACTCTGAATTCTGATTATGAATTCTGGATACAAACTTCTCTGAGTTCTAACTCCTAATTCTGGATACGAATTCTGGATATGAACTTCTCTAACTTCTGACTCCGAATTCTCATGAACTTCGACTCCAAACTTTGTAAGTTCGGGTTCCGAATTCTTGTGAATCCAGATTCTGAATTTCCTTGAAATTTAGACTCCAGAATTCTATAGAATTTAGGTTCTGAATTCCTTGAAAATATAATCCAAATATCCTTGTATTATAGACTCTGAATTCATTTTTGGTTAGACTCCGAAATTTCATTTACTTACATTCCGAATATCAGATTTTGGTTATACTTACACTTGTTTAGTAATAAAACAATGTCATGCTTTCAGTTACTCATTAATCGTTGTTTGAGTGACACGTGTACAGGTCCCTCTAAAATTCAAGGAAGAATATGACCGTTGGAGGAGGGAGTCGACCGTTGGAGCTGTGCCTATAAATAGGAGCTCATTTGAAAGAGTTCAGTACACACTTGACAACATCTTTGACAACTATGCTTACATACTGTTGAAGTGATTTCTAGAGAGAGAGGCTCTTATAAACTCTCAAGATTCATGCAGAAATTTTGAATGTCTTGTTCAAACTTTTCTTCATGCAGATTGGATTTATGCGACTCTAATTGTTGTTGTGTACAATCGAGGGCTTCCGGGGATAGGAAGATGGAGGTGCTGAATACCTGATAGTTGAGGTCTTGAGGGGATAGCAAGACAGACTCCGATCTTTGTATCGAGGGATTACCCTGGTGTGGGTAAGAAATACTTTCTTGAAAGTATAAATCAAGGGACCTTTATCCAAGGTTGTTGGATACCCTTATCTTTGGGTTAAAAGATTTACCACTTGTTACTTGTTTTGTTTCATGTTTTCCACTGCATTTGTATTGTTGAGGAAAGTATAACTTTCTTATACTTCCTCATACTTGTACATTAGATTTTATACACTTTAAGGTAGAATCTTAGTTGTTGTAAACTTTTGTTAAGTTTCATTTCTAGAATAACTTTTCCAGAATCAACCAAGTTATTAGAACTTAGAGGTTTTGTGAATTATCTCGTTTAACCTTGTTAAACATAACTATCTTTAAAAGTTCCAAAGGAATCTTTAAAAGTACAATTCACCCCCCCCCCTCTTGTATTTGAGAATCTCATGTTTACATATTCGATCCTGCATTTGGTATTATAGAGTATATCATACTCACATACCATCTCACATACCTTGGATAAAAGGTGTCAGAATATAGCTTTATAGATTCCAACTATTAAAGTTGATTGTTCTCGAAAAATACTCAACCAAAAGATGTTTAATATGAGTTATTTCTAAAAGTAGTATGTGTTCAGTGAGGAACCACTTCAGGCACATGGTGGGTTGAGACGGGTGCATTTTAATGGTTTCTGAGAGATTTTAAAGGAAAATATAGTGTGAACGGTATGAGCTTGGTCAATTAGATTTCAACCATTTAAAATAAATTGAGGGATGGGGGTAATATCCTCCTAAGTAACATATTAAATGTGTTGGGAGCACCATTAGGACATTGAGGTTTCGCATAAATAGGAAATTGTGACAGTGGGAGTACCACAACTCAAAATTGACCATTAAAAATTAAAATTTATTGTGGATATATCTATATGATAGTTGATAATAGGATAATTACATGATCATCTCTCTTATATATAGTCTCACTCAATGTTCTCAAGCGCATAGTGGTGTAGCTCCCAATTTGGATCTCCATCATCCTCCAAGTATTATTCTCCCCTATAGTGATGGCGCATGGCCAAAATAGGATCTCCTACCATCTAGGGCACACACCTCAATGGATATCTTATGATAAGTGATCATTCCCATATTTTGAATGTGGTTAATGGTCGAACCAACATTTTTGGGGGCCATCCTTGAATGACACAACTGTGGGGACTATGTCTCCAACATGAATAAAATGAATCAAATAAACAACATAGTAGTTAGTCCAAAATACTAATATACACATCCTAACATAACCCAAATGAAACTATTAAATATCTCTATCTTCCATAAGGAACATAGATTACTTCATACTCCACCAACTTCATACTTTACCAATTCTAGACTCACTACATTACTAAATTATCAAGCCATATCAAATTCAAATGCCTTTATCAAACATGGGGAATCATGAAAATGTTAGTTCATGAAAATGTTAGGTGACTACTATGTTCCACACATGATACATGATACATGATACATGAAAAAACCATATGTTTCCATATTTGTCCAACATATCAATAAGAACACTAATAATAGTCTGATGATGAACATTGCTTGTAACCTTCTCCACCTCTATCTCTACTTCCTGCTACTGGAACCTGTAATAAAATTATATTGAAAATTAAATAATATTTTATATTTATTATTAAACATAAACCCAATAAATGTTTGCAAACTAAATTATTTCTAAGTTGTGTGATTTACCGGCTCACCACCTGTCATCGATGTAATATCACCAGGGACAGATCCGGTCGTCTTCTAATATAAATCGGCCAATGCTTTCTGCAAAATGATTATCTGATCCCCTTATTCATGAATTGTGTTTTTATAGAAACATAATCTCTCTGAGAATCTAAAATATAACTAGAAGTAGATATAACTTTGATCTCTGATGGCCTGTTAAAGACCTTAGATGGTAAGGGTCCCAAACCCATCCCATGCACTCAACCAGGATGCTCCTCCCCAAGCACTTTACCAATTGGGTCATCCTGGGAGACTGAGTAAGACTGTGCGGGATTGGAATCCCATATTTCTTTAATTTTTACCTATAAATAAAATTTTAGTCATATTAGAAGCAATATATATTAACATATTGACAACTTATAATAAGTTATTATAATGAAAAATGAATTTATACCCCAACTTCTTTAGTAGGTTCATTAATAAAACTCCCATAAGATTTTTTATTAACATCCAACCGCACTTTTGTTTGGTATGCTTGGTACCCAAAACATTGTGACTGCATTAAACAAATATAAATCAACAATTTAGTATATTAAACAAATAATATTGTCTTATAAATATTTATACTAATGAAAATATTACCAGAGTCGGTCAGCTTCTAGAAAAACTCTTTAACCCTACAGTGTAATGAATGATTTTCTTAGCCCAGATCGATGCATTCTTCCTTAAAATATCCTGAAATAAATAAAATATAATTTAATAGTAATTTATACAATGTCATATCCTTTTCATATATATGTGTAAATGTAAAATGAGATTAATATAATAATATATATTTAAATACCATGTGATTCTCATCACGATGTTTGTCAATAAAAACTTTACATTGCTCTCTAGGTACCCCATTGGGTACCTTGTCATACATATATTAGGTGATCAACGAAGTATCGTTGACATCTCCCCATAATCATCATTTAAATTCTTTCCATTTCTTGCCCAGATTTTGCAATGTCCACTTTCATGTTAGCACATCAGCAACCATAAATTGGAAAAACATTTATACATAGAAATTTATTTCAAAAATATGAGAATTTAATGACATAATAACATTAAATTACACTATAATGTATTAAAAATACCTTTATTTTTTAATAAAAAACTTAATTCTTCCAAGATTAAGTCATGTGCCTCCAATCATCATATGTAATCGAAAGGGAAACTAGCTCCGTGCCCAGCTAACCTAGAATCTGGCCATCTAATCTCGTGGCATCATCTATATGGACCCCATAGGAATCTAATGGTACAACTATCTTTAGTCTAATTATATTCCATACATCTGAACTTTTCATATTTTTCTCCATAGTTGCATTATTTCCATCTTTTATGAATAAATAGTTAGTATAAAAAAAGTGTAATAAATTTATTCATATTAAAATTTGTACCTATAACAGTAACTCTCCAATATCCCCATGAAGAACTAGGAGTGGCACCCTACACCCTCACTGTTGAGGCTTCTTAATGGGAAGGATTCAATTGAGTTGTTGATGGGATGCTCGTGGGGGGTGTGAGAGATGGTGTAGGGGAAAACATATGGTGTCTCAGATGTTGTTGGGAGGGAGACAGATGGATCTTCATCTGTCGGTGTGGTCAATGGAATATTATAGTGGTTCTTCCTTGGAATTCCTATCATTGAGTCAAATAAAATTAAATTTAGAACATATAATTCAAAAAAATCAACTTGTGAGAGAGTTTGGATATTGAAAATTTATCCTTAAACATCATGTTATATGTGATGGATTTTTTATATGATTAGAACTGGATATTGTGATAACCTTACCTTATGATTTTTATTATGTTTAGTACTAGATATTGAAATTCCATTCTCTGATGGAACTCTAAATAATTGTGGCTACAATAAAAGTACCATTGTAATTGATCGAAACAGGTGAGGTTAAGTGTTGGGGTAACCTGGTTAGCACCTGATGACCCAACATGGATTCTAGTAGACAAGTTTCAAGATAAAACCTATAAGATAATTCCTAAATTTTTAATATGATATTCATAAAAAAATCAAGGTTATATATGTTAAATTTAAAATAATGAAACTTAAGGTGATCACAATGAAATCAATTAATGATAGAGAAACAAAAAAAAATTATATTTACACACTAAACATTCTCTACATCATAACCATATACATTCTTCATATCAAAACAATAAAAATTCCCTATATTAAATAATTTTACATGTTTAATATCAAAACAATATATTATTATAATTTATTCATATAAAAAAAATATGCTCCAGAGGAAAACATAATGCACCTTCAGTATGCACAATATAATTTATTCTATCATCAATTTATTTCCATCCCCAATAAACTTAATACATGTGAAGTTCATTTAATTTGAGAATGAGACTTTTCAATAAATCTATAACTACTAGGAAACAACCAATCCAATAAAAAAACCCATATATAATTCACATACCAACTCTATGATCTTGCATCACACATCATCACCACAACAATGATCATCACACAACTATATCACACATCATCCAATGTCACGTCTCATTCAAACCAACCATTTTTTCACTGAACAACACACTCTAACTCAAACCCAATTACCACTAATAATGCTAAAATCTCCATAGGGACCACATGAAGCACAAAAAATGCATCAATCACATAAATATATAAATGATATTTGAGCATGCACAATGCCCCCATTTCAAAGGGGCCTCCTATGTGGCTAGATAAGAGTGGGATTAAAGGAGAAAGGGGGAAAAGGATCAAGATGGGGTAACTGACCAAAAATCATCACATTAAATATATACAAATATATATATATAGAAAGTTTATCAAGTACATTTTATGGGGCTATGAGGTCTCTAGTTTCACTCTTAGGATACCTGAGACTATTACAAGTCCAACTTTAACTATTTAACTCCCACCAGGTATCCAATGTCACCTATAATTGTAAAATATATGTGAAAACCCATTGTCGGTACCCTAAATCCCCAATTCACACACCAAACCACAAACCTAATTAAAAAATAACTTATAATGTAAACTCAATAACCTAAATCAATTTTGAATCCATTATCAAAAAAATACCCCTCAATAATAATCAAACATTTAAACTATCAAATGTTTTTGCCATTAAAATTTCCAACTTAATACCTTAATGACACCATAATCAATTTAATAAGGTAAAAACATTATATCCTCCCAAAAATATCACTTTTCAATATAGATAATTCTTAATAAAAATTTATCTAAAGAATCATTGCCTCTATATTGACAATAAATGAACTGAGGAATCTATTATATCAATAATAATAATCTTTGAAAATCACCTCAAATACCCCAAACTAACCAGATCCAAAAGGAGAGGAGTGGAGAGGGAAGGGAAAGGGTCGGGACCAATGAGGGTAGGGCGAGGCTCAGAACTGAAGAGGGTATGGCAAGGCTCGAGACCAGTGGAAAGGGGCGGTGTGGCTCGGGACCTGCGGCAAGGTGTGGTGAGGGTAGGGATTTGGGGGTCATGGGGGTTGGGGAGTGGGGGGTTCAGGGGGAGCAGTGTCAGGTTTTTGAAAAAAAATAAAAGTTTTAGCAACGATTTATTAAAAACCACCGCAAAAATTATTTTAAAAAAATAGTGATGATTTAGTAAATCGCATCTAAAAATCGCCGCTAAATGCTGATTTTGGTGTAGTGAATGGAGAATAAGGATTCAATGAATGGAAGATATCACTACTGTAATTCTTTCATTTTTGATTTTTTCACTATCTCGGTGATTTGAGAGATCCAATTTGTATAAATTTTCCAATGTGTTCTTAGAGATTCTATTTTTAAGTAATTTATTATTAAATCTATAATATTTTAAGTTGTAATGTTTGATTTGTATCCTATGATATTGATGAGATCAATGAGATTATTGGGATGGTAATCCATGTACTTCTAAAATTCAAGTTTAAAGAAATACAAGGACAAGACTTATTTTCAATTGTGTTTACTGAAGAGGATCTCAAGGATAGGTCTTGCTATTACTGATGTTATTTGAAGAATTATAGGGGTAGGACTTGTATATTTTAATTATTTATATTGATAAAGTTCTAGGTTATTAGATTTTCTATCCTTTGGATATTTCCACTGATCCTCCTACTATTTTGGATTAAAAGAGGGGAGTTCCTTTTATTATAATTGGATATTATTTTTTAATATATTTTAAATGAGTTTACATATTATCATCCAAAAACTCCATTTCATTTTCTCCATTCTATATTATTAGTATGCCATCTGAGGTTTATCTCAGATAGTTCATAACAACCTAGTGATTTAATTTTTATTTCACTTAATATTTATTGTTACTCTGATTAGTTTAGATTTTATAACTTCAGAACTATTTATTATCTTTAGTGGGTGTAATTGTTAAGTTTTTTAAAAATTTAATTCACTCCTCACATCTTGAAGTTTTTATATCTAGTAAAAAAAAATATTATTCCCAAGGAACCTATGAAACCACACTGATAAGTGGTTGTATTAATGTGGGAAACAAAATTCTAATTCTTTTTCACTATAACCTTTACACCTATTAGGATGAATAGATCTTGTCTTGATCAAATCATTCATGCAACATGCAATCAAATAAGAAATAATAATAACATGTGATATTTTTACAAGTTTTCCCCCATAGTGGGTGACTGTATCCTTATTATGATCAATAAAATACAATTTATAAATATATAACTTATCTAATAAAATGATTTCTTGAATGGGAAGTTATCATCTTTGACAAATTAAATGTCTCCCAATTGGGATATAGGAATCTATACAATTTATAATAAATATTTTAATAGAATGAAAAATATCTTCTTTATACTTTAAAATGAGGCAACATCAATAAAAAATATATTCTTCTTTTGATGAGAGTCCAACAGCAACAACCAAGTAATTTGATCTTCCTTGGAAACAAATATCTCAATAATAATATCCTCATGATCCTTCAATACTTAAAAATCAATATGTACACTCTCACATGATTTTTTCACACAAATCTATAATTTATCACATGGATTCATTACTTTTATTTAATACTAAAATTTTCAATATATCCTACAAGATATGTTCTATAATTTAAAAAAATTCCCTTAAAATCACATCTTTAAATATCACTTTGATTTGTCTTTAAAATATATAAAATTTTTTGGGTATGATAGTAGTAACCCCTCCAAATAATAAATATCAATATTGAAAAAAAATATATGGAAATAGAATATCCATATTTATTCTTCAAAAAGTCATGGTCAAACATCCTTTTCAATTACCCCTTGAATCTCAGCTATATTTGATCCATAAAATAACTATATAAAATCATAAATAAATAACCATATTATTGGTTAGAATATGAAAATTATAAATCATCATTCAAATAAATAATAGCTTAGTAAAATAATATTCATATAATACTATCAATCAACATCGATCAAATCCACATCATAACCACTAAATCCCATCTTGGATTCTTCAAGAAATCTTTATAGAATATGAAATAATGAAAAAATAGATAATTATATCATCATATAGAAATACTGATATCATAAGTATTTATATCTCAAAAAATTTTAGAAGTAAAAAATTTGTGGTCACTTTTTTAAAATACATGATGGACTCTTACCATTAACTTGAACCTTGTTTTATCATCTTAGAGAACAAGTATTATAGTAGCACCGTATTAGGGGGTATTGTAGCTGTACTGTAGCAGTGGTGGGAGAAACTATAGTGGATACTGTAGTAGTGGTGGTACTGTAGCGAGTACTATATCAGTCAAGGTATTATAGTAGTACTATTCACAGAATGGGCCTTGGTCCAAAAAATCAGGCTTATAGGCCATGTAATGGGCTTCATGCCCACTGGGCCTTCAGGCCAGAAAATATCTATAATGTAATAAAGAGGCTAGTAGGGTGGGTTATTTTTTGGGGGGGTATGACTTACCTTTCAGGCCTAGGTGTGTGCGGTGTGTGCGTTTTTAATGTATTTGTACCCCTAAGAACCTAATATAATATATTTATGGTCATCTCAATTTTTATTTGGGAGACTCTATACAGTTCATGATCACTCAATTTTTTCTACACTATCAACTCTAAACTCATTTATGGCCACTTTTTTTATTCTACATGATTGACTCAAAATGCTTCAAGGTCGCTCCATTTTTACTACATGATTGACTGTGATGAATTTATTTAATAAATTTTCATCATATTTAAGAAAAATATTAAATAACTTTATAATGATTCCAAATTAATTTTATGCCATTAAAACACACCAAAAACATATTTGAAGTATCTATTAACTCATTTCTCTAAGTATTAACATTTTAAAATTTCACTACATTTTTATTTAAATTATTCATAGATGTACACTTTGTATCCTACAAAAATAATTTAATTAATATAAAATTGATAATAAATTACTTGTACTCATCTCACTGTCATAGATATTTCCATAAAATTTTCCTTTAATGAAATTTATATTTATTAAAAAGTTATCGTATTTAGAGTATCAATCTCTATGGGCTTGTTTCGATCTATACAAACCTTTATTCAATCTACATTCTTTTAAGCCATTTTTATCCATTATGAATCCTTCATACTAAAAAATTAATACATTATTCAAGGAATAGATTAAATCTCATAATAGATATAGTATTAAATTTATTCCATGTTAGTAGAATTTTTTATCTCCACATTTACATAAAACCTAAGCATTATAGATCTCACATACACCACATCAAACTTAATCTTACATGACCTTCATAAAATTTGTTTCAACATTAAACAAATTTATTTTCCACTTACACAACACCAAAAAAATGTATGTAGCAACTATCATACCTTTTTCATGTATGAATATTCTATTTTTTTACTTTTTAAATTTCATAAGATAGTTCATAATTTTTATAATATTTAGAATTAAATTGAATCATTTAAATTGATCCAAAAAATTATACTTGAATTTATTTTCCTTCATTTCTTCACTTAGACAATTTCAATATCCTTCTTAGAAATCTCCCATATAATTAATCTCCTTAATGGAATTTTATTCCATTCTTGATCAACTTCTTCATTGTCTCTTCATTCTGAAATAATACAACAATATTCAATGTGCTCCAACTCATTATATTAACTTTTCCAATTTCAGGAAAAAATCCCCTGTGAATATTGATATATATTGGGAAAATATACAATAATCCAAACTTTGTACTAAAAATCTCTACATTTTGATTTTTTTTTTCAATATCATTTCAAAACTCATAGTCAGTGCTTTTTTCCTCTATTTTTAACATAATTTTATCTCCCATTGATTTTTTCAAAATATTGTTCCCTTTAAAAATAAATACAAATAATGATTACAAGGATTTATCAATTTATACAACTCTTATGAGTATCAATTGATTAACTCTATGTCAAATGGATCTAGCTCAGTGTAGAAAATAAGAGTGGTTAATTAATTTCTCAATTCCTTCCATAACAAAAATGTACATCACATTCACTCAACATCTCTTATCAATAAATTCATTTAATAGTAAATATCTCCCCATTGAATTCAAAATTTATTCATTTAAAATTTTATAAATAAAATAGTTATTCCTTGACATGTTCAAGGATAAAATTCTCAATTATTTCAGTACCTTATTGATTCTTCCCTTTACAAAGAACTCTACCAACAGCTTCTAAAACTCAATTTTTCTCCCTTTTGCTTTGTAATATTCTATCCTTTTCCAATCTCATATCTTCTCCCCCTCAATGAGTAATCTACCACATAATCTCTATTTAAATTATAATGTATTTATTCAAATGTAATTATTTTTTGAGTCGATGCACATCTTCTTGTTCACTCTTCTCGTCATTCTTATTTATTCATCGTGACTATTTTACTCTTCAAATATGAGCTTAAAAAAATACATTTATACATTATTATAATCAATATTATACAAAAATTATTTTTTATTTCCTATTATTGATCATCATTAAAAAAATTTAATGATAAACAACTCTTGAACAGCCTTAATTCTCATATCATTATTTTAGCTTTACCCACTTGATATCAATAAATGTTGTCTAATTTAGATTGTGATTTCAAATATAGATTTTGTATTTAATTAAGCTCATACTTCCAATTACCACCCTGAATACATCCCCTTTAATTACCCTCATAAATAGAAAAAAATTATTTGGAATAAGGTAGATTCTACCTTGCATATTTAGATAGAGTAACAAGGATGAAATTTTTTTATGAAGCTGGAAACTTCTTTCTTTTTAGATTTGAGTTTGGAAGAACTCTACATGATTACTCCTTTTATCTTTCAAATTAATTTTTTCATAGATAGCACAATCTTTTTACTCATTTTAAATTTCTCATTTCATTGAGTTTTCTTTTTCAACTCAACTATCATAACCCACACTTTTTTGGGTGCCTGCTTCATCTCTCTCAACATCTTCAATATGTGGGAAACAAGATAAAACATATTTTAACAATTTTTATAGCTTACTTTCAACTTCTATATAACTTATAATGAGTCTTTAAGACACATTATTTTGGAAAATTATCATGAAATTCAATTTATTTACTCTTTTATTGTTACTTATTATCATAGGTTTCTTTCACCAAACCAATTAGGTTATTTCTTGCATAAACTAATTGCCCCCATTTCACTACCATTCCCTATTCATAAATAACATTCATGGATTATTATGAATGATATATGACATTTAAGTTTCTTCTATAATAGAATTATATTCTACTATAATTTAGTAATATACTTGGCTTATCATTCTTGGGTTTCTTTTACTCAAACATGACTTTCATTACATATCCCATGGTGAAGTCATCTTCACTAAAAAATTATTTCCTCCTCAAATTGTATGGTCTTATAAATTAAAATTAATTTTAATTTTTGTTTTGATAAAAACTATTATTATTTAACATAATTACCACTTATATTACATTTCCTATAAATTTATTCTAAACATTTAAGTACTTTTGATAAGTAAAAATTATTTCTAACTTTTTTCTTTGTTGTATGCTTCAACTTGGTATAATTTTTCACCAACTTAGAATTTATCCCCCTTAATATAGGCCTTTTATGCCATACAAAAAAATATTATACCAATAATAAAATAATTTATGCTCAAACATTTAATAAAACCAATAATAAATAGTGAATTATGATTTTTCATTATAAAATAGATTCTGGATATATTTAGTTTCTTTATATTTTGAAGAAAAATATATCACTTATTGTTCTTATTCCAGGAAGATAATATTTATATTCTTTCTTACCTTATAATTTTATGTATATAGGAGTTTTTTATAATTTTCATCAATATATATTTTCTAATAATTGGTATATAAACCCAAAATATTAGTAAAAAAATTTTTAGTGACTTTTTTATTTTTTGAAATAGATTTTTTCTATCTTTAATTTAAGATTATAGTAGGTATATTTGGATATATTACTATAGATATTTTTACCATAAAGTGACACCTTTAAAACTTAATGAAATTTTAGGTTTCTTTTGGGTAGAAACTCCCTTAATAAAAACATGTGAAGATTCAACTTGAAGTTCTTACAAGGTTTTAAGATTCACTTCCAACTTAAGAAATTTCATATTTAGAGTATTATTCTCATATTTACCAATTATTAATTTTTATTCGAACTCTATTCTAATAATGTCAATATATCATTCAGGATTCCTCAATTAGGGTGTTCCAATGGTAGTAGTTGGGGGTTTTATTCTCCCTAGTTTCTATAAGTTCATAATTTCATGTCTAATATTTAAATACCTATATGTCCAAAGGAAGGTGATCTAGGTGGGTTTACTTGTGCGATTCATTAAAAATCCAAGAGAGTCTATGTGTTCTCTGAAGGGGTGTTTCATACTTGTGTGTTAGGGGACCATGATTTTTCGCTAAGGAGTAATCCTATATGAAAAATATCTTAAAGGATATTTATATATTTATTTGTTTATTACAAATAAATTCCAAGATATTTTTTTTAATTTAATTTCTAGTTGATAATTCTTGAAAGTAATAAAAAATATCTATATTTCTTCCAGTGCATAGATCTCTTCCTTAATATATTTGAACATTATGATTTTTTAACAAGTTGAAATTTTATTCTATACGTAAAAAAAAATTACAATACCCACCATGAAATAGAAAAAAAATATAACATGTATTCTCATAACCCACATTACACCCCTCTTAACCAGACATTTTGAAAACTATACTCATATAAAATAATTAATAGGTAAATATAGTTTTCCAATATCATGGACATGTAAGGAAATGTAAAGGATTTTAAAACCCTCACTCCCAAAAAAATAGCACCAACTCAAACTGGAAAAGTATAGATGGCATTGAAAAACATCTAAAAACCAAAATACTAGAACCACCTAGGCCAAACTTGGCCCAAATAGTAGGCCTATATGAAAGCAATATAAAACACATAAAACCCTATCCCAAAGAAACAGAATGTATATTTATCCCACCAAAACACAAATTATATACATACCCATGGCATGACACAATGAGACTAGCTTGGGATTATTCTATACAGTGATTACAATCCCATGTAAAACTAAGAATACTTTACTATCATCTAAAATAATCCCCATGTAATTTTTTATGCATTATGAAGAACCATTCTCCTCAAGAAACTCAATATGTAGAAAAGAACATATCTTGTAGCCTAACACACTATGTTGGCATCAACCTAGTAACCCTCTCTAATGAAACCATCTAACTAGTGTCAAAATATATGAATGGTTCTAGATAAGATAGCCTCAAATTGTTGATGTAAAATAATAGAAAAATAGTAACAAACTAGTGAAGATCAATCAAAAGTGAATAATGAACTCAATAAGAACATGATAAATTCCAAAAGAATTTGTTTATAAACCATCATTTGATCTTATTTAATTGAAAATTAAGAATATTAAGATCTTATTACCCATTCTATGAATATATCTTCCAAATTATATGTGTATGGGACCCTAGAATAGCCACACCATCTTCAAAGTATCACTTCCTCCTAATTATACTGTAAATAAAATGATCATATAATAGAGTACAATTTTTCAATAAGCTTAAGTATTGTCACTCCATTAGAAAGAAAATTAATTAGAATGAATGAACAGGTGTAGTAATAAAACTAAAAATACATAAAACCTAAAATAATAATATAAAAAACACGCAATCCAAACCTAAAAAACTTAACCTATTAGAAACCCCATTTTTTCATCCTTCATAATTCCCAAAGTGATTCAAAAAACTATGAGACCCAAGACCCCTACTTTGATTTATTCAAACACATATAGGAACACCAAATAACCCAATTATCTCTAAGTTTCTAGATATTCTTGATCCAAGTTGCAAGTGTTGTAATATCAGGTGTCATAGACCCAACTTGAATAGTACTTTTGATTACCATATCATGCATACAGTTAGATACACATGATGTTTTATTACTATTATAGTGTAGATATTTTTATATCCACTATTTAATTGTAATTTATATAGATTAATTGTAATATCAAAAGGTTATAGCAGATGATAACCTATAATGAGAACCTCAAGATACTATGACATTAATCTTAAACAAAGGTTTTATGTTCTAGATACATTATGATGACTGGACACAGTTGATGTTTGAATATCAGGTGCTAGGGGCTCATAATCATTGAGACTTATTCTCATGAAGTTCATACTTGGTGATCTCTAGTAATGAGATCATGAGGACAGACCAACCAATAGAAAACCCACATGTTTTTGGTTTCATTGATTTTTCATATCTATGAAATTGTGTATTTGTATCCTAACTAGAGATTATTACCAGTGCATTCCATTTGATCACGTACTTTGATGCAAGGAAAAAAACATGATATTGAAATCATGGTGAGGTAGCTTGTGTAGGGTGCATCATTAGTGGTATGACATAGGTTGAATGGTCAAGAAAGGATTTGTCTCTTCCTGGTTGAGGAAGTAATATATCTCAGGCCATATTGATCATTATGGTAGTACCTTCATAAATCCATGGCCAAATTAGTCAAAAGATAAATCCATCTTATTAGATCAAAAAATAATAAATCAAAAAAAATGCGATGTCACAATTATGTGCCCTACTTTATGAGATATCTAAAGAAAAAGAGACTATAGTACACAATTTGTATCTGTAGGTTAGTTCTTATTGTTATGACCATCCTTATCTCATTAAGGGCCTTGTTGGGTTGTTAGACTTCACTCTTGGTATGTGGATATTATTCACTACTATTGAGATAAGGTCCTAGAGGGTTACACATAATAGTGTATTCAAGAATCTACCCTATTCAATTGAATAGGTATACTGGACAAGTTCGTCTCCACCATGAGGTCCAAGTGTTTTCCAAGTTATTGATCATCGATAAATAAATAAATTCATTATTATTAAAGTAATTAATAATTTTGTTGAATTAACTTATTAAATTTATTTACAAGTTAAGTAAATATGATGAATAATATTAATCAAATGAATATTATTTTAATATTATAGGTTCATTTAATATTAAGTGGGATTATGAGTTAAGTTAAATGACTCAGGTTTATCATGTAATATATTTAATACATATATTATAGGTATGTGATAAATTAATAAATAATACTTATAATGCAGTTTATTTTCTTATAATTATTTATCTAGTAGATGTTAAATAAATGGGGGATATGGAACCCTACTGAGTATTTTGAACATCTACTATAAATAGAGAGAGATTATCTCACACATTGTATTATTTATGGAAATTTTGCCAGAGATTTTCTCTCCTAACCCACTTCCTAGAGAGATAAGATCTTGATCCAGGCGTTCAGATCAAGTTCCCACTCACGCATCGCAAGCTCGATGATCCGGTGATTTTCGGGACAACAAAAGCAATTTTAGATTTCCATGCTATCACATAGAATTCAATGATTGGAATTCCAAAAGTTTTTTGAAGTGCGTGTGGATGATATAGAGGGATTCAGATTAAGATCCTTCGTGAAATGATCACAAATGACTAGAAGATGTTGACCGCAACTTCATATCTAAAAAGGTATATTTTTTATTTATGTTTTTATCCACTGTTTAATTTATGTGAGATCCTTGGACCATACCAGAGATCAAATCATCAGATATGATAAGTTTCATCATTCCGACTGTGAAAGTTTTTAAAATACTCAGACCACCATATTCTATTGTGACCCTATTACCTTCAACTAGTATTACAGTGATTGTATAAATTATCTGAGCCAAGAAAAATTAAAATGCATTAAAATTAAATAGAGGGTATTAAATAGGTCCCAACAGAATAAACCGAACATCAATCCAATTTCAAATGGTCTAATTATGGTCATTCAAAAAATTTAATAAATATCACATATTGTTCTTTTTCTAGGAAGATAATATTTATTTGCTTTCTTACCGTATAATTTTATATAGATAGGAGTTTTTTATAATGTTCATCAATCTATATTTTCCAAGAATTGTTCTATAAACCCAAAATATTAGTAAAAACTTTTGTAGTGACTTTTTGATTTTTTGAAATAGATTTTTTCTATCTTTAATTTAAGATTATAGTAGATATATTTGGATATATTCCTATGGATGTTTTTACCATAAAGTGACACCTTTAAAAGTTAAGGGAATTTTAGGTTTCTTTTGGGTTGAAACTCCCTTAATAAAAACATGTAAAGATTCAACTTGAACTTCTTAAATGGTTTTAAGATTCACTTCCAACTTAAGACATTTCGGATTTAGAGTATTCTTCTCATATTTACCAATTTTTAATTTGTATTCGAACTCTACTCTAATAATGTCAATATATCATTCATGATTCTTCAATCAGGGTGTTCCAATGGTGGCAGTTGGGTGTTTTATTCTCCGTAGTTTCTATAAGTTCATAATTGCATGTCTAATATTTAAAAACTTATATGTCCAAAGGAAGGTGATATATGTGGGTTTACTTAAGATAGACTCAAATTATTGATGAAAAATAATAGAAAAACAGTAACAAACTATGGAAGATAAATCAAAAGTGAATAATGAACTCAATAAAAACAGGAGAAATTCCAAAAGAATTTGTTTATAAATCATCATTTGATCTTATTTAATGGAAAACTAAGAATATCAAGATCATATTACCCATTCTATGAATATATCTTCCAAATTATATGTGTATGAGACCCTAGAATAGCCACACCATCTCCAAAGTATCACTTCCTCCTAATTATACTGTAAATAAAATGATCCTATAATAGAGTACGATTTTTCAATAAGCTTAAGCATTGTCACTCCATTAGAAAGAAACTTTACCAGAATGAATGAACAATTGTAGTAATAAAACTAAAAAATACATAAAACCTAAAATAATAATATAAAAAACATGCAATCCAAACCTAAAAAACTTTGCCTATTAGAAACCCCATTTTTTCATCCTTCATGATGCCCAAAGTGATTCAAAAAACTATGAGACTGAAGACCCATACTTTGATTTATTCAAACACATAGAGGAATACCAAATAACCCAATTATCTCTAAGTTTCTAGATCTTCTTGATCCAAGTTGCAAGTGTTGTAATATTAGGTATCGTAGACCCAACTTGAACAGAAATTTTGATTACCATATCATGCATACAGTTAGATACACATGATGTTTTATTACTATTATAGTGTAGATATTTATATATCCACTATTTAATGGTAATTTCCATAGATTAATTTTCATATCAAAAGTTTATAGCAGATCATAACCTATAATGAGAACCTCAAGATACTATGACATTAATCTTAAACAAATTTTTTATGTTCTAGATACATTATGATGACTGGATACAGTTGATGTTTGACTATCAGGTGCTAGGGGCTCATAAACATTGAGAATTATTCTCATGAAGTTCATACTTGGTGATATATAATAGTGAGATCATGAGGACAGACCAACCAACAAAAACACCACATGTTTTGGGTTTCACTGGTTTTTCCTATCTATGAACTTGTGTATTTGTCTTTTAACTTGAGATTATTACCAGTGCATTTCATTTGATCACATACTTTGATGCAAGGAAAAAACATGATATTGAAATCATGGTGAGGTAGCTTGTGTTGGGTGCATCATTAGTGGTATGACATTGGTTGAATGGTCAAGAAAGGATTTGTCTCTTCTAGGTTGAGAAAGTAATATATCTCCGGCCATGTTGATCAGGATGGTAATACCTTCATAAATCCATGGACAAAGTAGTCAAAAGATAAATTCATCTTGTTATATTAACAAATAATAAAGCAAAAAAAGTGCGATGACACAATTATGTTCCCTACTTTATGAGATATCTAAAGACAAATAGATTATAGTACACAATTTTTATCTGTAGGTTAGTTTTTATTGTTATGACTATACTTATCTCTTTAAGGTCCTTGATGGGTTGTTAGACTTCACTCTTGGTATGCGGATATTATTCACTACTAATGAGATAAGGGCCTAGAGGGTTACACATAATAGTGTATTCAAGAATCTGCCCTATTCAATTGAATAGGTATACTGGACAAGGTCGTCCCCACCATGATGTCCTAGTGTTTTCCAAGTTATTTATCATCGATAAATAAATAAATTCATTTTTATTAAACTAATTAATAATTTGGTTGAATTAATTTATTAAATGTATTTACAAGTTAAGTAAATATGACGAATAATATTAATCAAACGAATATTATTTTAATATTATAGGTTCATTTAATATTAAGTGGGATTAGGAGTTATGTTAAATGACTCAGGTTTATCATGTAATATATTTAATACATATATTATAGGTATGTGATAAATTATTAAATAATATTTATAATGCAGTTTATTTCCTTATAATTATTTATCTAGTAGATGTTAAATAAATGGGGGATAGGGAACCCTACTGAGTATTTTGAACATCTAATATAAATAGAGAGAGAGGCTCTCACACATTTTATTATTTATGGAAATTTTTCTAGAGGTTCTCTCTCCTAACCCACTTCCTAGAGAGAGAATATCTTGATCCAGGCATTCATATCAAGTTCCCACTCATGCATCGCAAGCTCGATGATTCGATGATTTTCGGGACAACAAAAGCAATGTCAGATTTCAGTGCTTGCACCTAGAATTAAATGATCGGCATTCCAATGGTTTTTTGAAGTGCATGTGGATGATATAGAGGGATTTATATTTAGATCCTTCATGAAATGATCACCAATGACTAGAAGATGTTGACGGAAACTTCATTTCTAAAAAGGTATGTTTTTTATTTATGTTTTTGTGCACTGTTTAATTTATGCGAGATCCTTGGACCATACAAGAGATTGAATCATTAGATATGATAAGTTTCATCATTCTAACAGTGAAATTTTTTAAAATACTCAGACAACCATATTATATTGTGACCCTAGTACCTTCAACTAGTATTAGAGTGATTGTATAAATTATCTGAGGCAAGAAAAATTAAAATGCATTAAAATTAATTGGAGGGTATTAAATAGGTCTCAACTGAATAAACCGTGCATCAATCCAAGTTTCAAATGGTCAAATTATGTTCATTCGAAATTTTTAATATAGATCATTTGTGGTTTGATTTTGGGTATTACATTTTTTATTAGTTTTCAATTTTATCATTACATTGAGTTTTCAACCTCCAACCAGTCACCAGAATAGTTTTTCTGGCTAGATAATTTTTCCACCAACATTTTATTTGTTATTATTATTATAATAAATTTTTAACATACCTAATTTAAAAAATTGTTTTGGAAAGTGGTGGACGTTTTTTGGTATGTGGTTTTCCACATGTGGAAATAAACTTTTTAATTTATCACTTATGGGCTATAGGATGAAGTCAAAAAAAAGTAATCTTTTGAAAAGGGAGGGACCCCATATTGGGTGTCCTTTTCTCCCTTGAAAGCTGCCACTTGGAGGCTCCTCCTTCAGTGGCCTTATCGGTGCTACACACTACAAGCCTAAGACACCTCCCATGAGTCATTCACCACCCCTATGGATGGGGGAAATCCAGTGCCGCCTAGATCCTCCCTGGCCAGCTCTCACCGTCACCGATGCTCAGTTGCCCGCCTCCAGTGTCTGGTGATACCACCTACCGTCGCGGCTAGAAACTAGCCAAGTCATGCCATTTAATCCTCCTCCTGGGCTCCAATGGCTTTCTCGAGTACCGCCTAAGCTCCCCCCCCCACCTCACACAGCCCCTCTGTTGAATCTCTCCTCGTCTGACCTCCGTGTACCTATTAGGGTCCCTCATCAACAGTCGTGGATCACACGCATCAGATCTATCGCCCCCTTCCGGCCCTCTGACCGATCTCTTGACCACCAACTCAAAATAGATCTAGGGACCATCAGTCACCTCATCCACATACCACTGATGGATCAGCCTACTTCATAAGTTCCTCCCCAGTAAGGTAACCTACATTGATCCCCAGATCTCGGATGGTCACCCAGATTAGAACGGGTAGTGATCTCATCGTCGGGTAGTGTGCCTTGATGGATGTTGATCCCATGAGGTACCATTAAGGTTTGATTGGATTTGATCTGATAATGGGTCTAACCAACCCTAAACAGGTTTGGGAAGACCTACCTAACCCAGAATAACCCAATATGGGTTTTTCACGGCCAGTTACAGGTCTGTGCGGGTTTGGCGTGACCCCTAATGGGTTAGGGAGAAGTTCTGGGGCCCCCTTTATTAAAATTTTATACATTTAATTAATTTAAAATTATAATTAAATTTAATTAATTTAAATATTAATTTTTCGGTTTAAAATTAATAATTTTAATACCCAAGATAAAATTAATTTAATTTTGGTCTTAAATTGAATTAATTAGTTAATTTAATTTTTGGAATTAAAAATGAACCAAATGTAATTAAATTATTTGAATTGAATTAATTCATTTAATTTAATTAAATAAAATTTGTACTTAAATTAATTTAATTTATTTTTATCACGCTTTAATTTTACCCTTGACCGGTCTTGAGTAATGAAACAACCTGTGTATGTCTGCATTTAATTAATTAATTGTTTTGAACTGCGTGCGATGATTATAATTAATTAAGACGGTATGTTCATATTCATTTCTTTTTATTTTATATGTATAAAGGTCTATGTGTCCAATTGTATCTGATGTACATTGCACCCCTAGCCCCCCTCGCCTACGCATGAGTATTTTTGTATATTGGATGAAGACGGTGTATAGCGTGGATCCCACCAAGATGAGGTGGTACACCTTGATGAAGATATTTCAATACATAGACCCCACCAAGATAAAAAGGTATGTCATGATGAGTATGGTGTAAGATGCACATAACACCAAGTTGAGGCATACTTTAAATGATCAGCAGACATACAGGATGGGGGTGAGCTGCATCACGAGTCAAGTGATGACTCAGGTATGAGGCCCCTAGGTCATGGTTTGTCCATTGAATTTAAATGGATCAACCAATATTAGATACTCAGGACCAGTCAGATAGTATATTTCTTTTATCCATTTATTTATTATTATTTTCAATTTATAACAGCAAGAAAATACATAAAATAATAAATAATAAAATGTATAAAGAAGTGATGAATGTTTTTTATTAATTTTAAGTTTTGAGTATGAAAAGATAATATTAACAAGATTAATATAAATGGATTACATTTGTTGAGAAAAAAAATAATAAAAACCCTTGAAGAAATATTAAGTCGTTAACCACCTTCCACCATTCAAATTTAGACAAAATCGGGTGTTTGGGATGCTTGTCAACCAAAGTTGAGGGTGCCTCTTACTACTGGGAAGTTCTTATGAGAACGATGGGTTGAATTAACTAAAATTTTTATTTAAATTATTCATAGATGTACACTTTGTATCCTACAAAAATAATTTAATTAATATAAAAATGATAATAAATTACTTGTACTCATCTCACTCTCATAGATATTTCCATAAAATTTTCCTTTAATGAAATTTATATTTATTAAAAAGTTATCATATTTAGAGTATCAATCTCTATGGGCTTGTTTCGATCCATACAAACCTTTATTCAATCTACATTCTTTTAATCCATTTTTATCCATTATGAATCCTTCATACTACAAAATTAATACATTCTTCAAGGCATACCTTAAATCTCATAATAGATATAGTATTAAATTTATTCCATGTTAGTAGAATTTTTTATCTCCACATTTACATAAAACCTAAGCATTATAGATCTCGCATACACCACATCGAACTTAATCTTACATGACCTTCATAAAATTTGTTTCAACATTAAACAAATTTATTTTCCACTTACACAACACCAAAAAAATGTATGTAGCAACTATCATACCTTTTTCATGTATGAATATTCTATTTTTTTACTTTTTAAATTTCATAAGATAGTTAATAATTTTTATAATCTTTAGAATTAAATTGTATCATTTAAATTGATCCAAAAAATTATACTTGAATTTATTTTCCTTCATTTCTTCACTTAGACAATTTCAATATCCTTCTTAGAAATCTCCCATATAATTAATCTCCTTAATGGAATTTTATTCCATTCTTGATCAACTTCTTCATTGTCTCTTCATTCTGAAATAATACAACAATATTCAATGTGCTCCAACTCATTATATTAACTTTTCCAATTTCAGGAAAAAATCCCCTGTGAATATTGATATATATTGGGAAAATATACAATAATCCAAACTTTGTACTAAAAATCTCTACATTTTGATTTTTTTTCAATATCATTTCAAAACTCATAGTCAGTTCTTTTTTCCTCTATTTTTTAACATAATTTTATCTCCCATTGATTTTTCCAAAATATTGTTCCCTTTAAAAATAAATACAAATAATGATTCCAAGGACTTATCAATTTATAAAACTCTTATCAGTATCAATTGATTAACTCTATGTCAAATGGATCTAGCTCAGTGTAGAAAATAAGAGTGGTTAATTAATTTCTCAATTCCTTCCATAACAAAAATGTACATCACATTCACTCAACATCTCTTCTCAATAAATTCATTTAATAGTAAATATCTCCCCCTTGAATTCAAAATTTATTCATTTAAAATTTTATAAATAAAATAGTTATTCCTTGACATGTTCAAGGATAAAATTCTCAATTATTTCAGTACCTTATTGATTCTTCCCTTTACAAAGAACTCTACCAACAGCTTCTCAAACTCAATTTTTCTCCCTTTTGCTTTGGAATATTCTATCCTTTTCCAATCTCATATCTTCTCCCCCTCAATGAGTAATCTACCACATAATATATATTTAAATTATAATGTATTAATTCAAATGTAATTATTTTTTGAGTCGATGCACATCTTCTTGTTCACTCTTCTCGTCATTCTTATTTATTCATCGTGACTATTTTACTCTTCAAATATGAGCTTAAAACAAATACATTTATACATTATTATAATCAATATTATACAAAAATTATTTTTTATTTCCTATTATTGATCATCATTAAAAAAAATTTAATGATAAACAACTCTTGAACAGCCTTAATTCTCATATCATTATTTTAGCTTTACCCACTTGATTTCAATAAATGTTGTCTAATTTAGATTGTGATTTTAAATATAGATTTTGTATTTAATTAAGCTCATACTTCCAATTACCACCCTGAATACATCCCCTTTAATTACCCTCATAAATAGAAAAAAATTATTGGGAATAAGGTAGATTTTACCTTGCATATTTAGATAGAGTAACAAGGTTGAAATTTTTTTATGAAGCCGGAAACTTCTTTCTTTTTAGATTTTAGTTTAGAAGAACTCTACCTGATTACTCCTTTTATCTTTCAAATTAATTTTTTCATAGATAGCATGATCTTTTTACTCATGTTAAATTTCTCATTTCATTGAGTTTTCTTTTTCAACTCAACTATCATAACCCACACTTTTTTGGGTGCCTGATTCATCTCTCTCAATATCTTCAATATGTGTGAAACATGATAAAACATATTTTAAAAAAAATTATAGCTTACTTTCGACTTCCATATAACTTATAATGAGTCTTTAAGACACATTATTTTGTAAAATTATCATGAAATTCAATTTATTCACTCTTTTATTGTTACTTATTATCATAGGTTTCTTCCACCAAACCAATTAGGTTATTTCTTGCATAAACTGATTGCCCCCATTTCACTACCATTCCCTATTCATAAATAACATTCATGGATTATTATAAATGATATATGACATTTAATTTTCTTCTATAATAGAATTATATTCTACTAGAATTTAGTAATATACTTGGTTTATCATTCTTGGGTTTCTTTTACTCAAACATGACTTTCATCACATATCCCATGGTGAAGTCATCTTCACTAAAAAATTATTTCCTCCTCAAATTGTATGGTCTTATAAATTAAAATTAATTTTAATTTTTGTTTTGATAAAAACTATTATTATTTAACATAATTACCACTTATATTACATTTCCTATAAATTTATTCTAAACATTTAAGTACTTTTGATAAGTAAAAATTATTCCCAACTTTTTTCTTTGTTGTATGCTTCAACTTGGTATAATTTTTCACCAACTTAGAATTTATCCCCCTTAATATAGGCCTTTTATGCCATACAAAAAAATATTATACCAATAGTAAAATAATTTATGCTCAAACTTTTAATAAAACCAATAATAAATAGTGAATCATGATTTTTCATTATAAAATAGATTCTGGATATATTTAGTTTCTTTATATTTTGAAGAAAAATATATCACTTATTGTTCTTATTCTAGGAAGATAATATTTATATGCTTTCTTACCTTATAATTTTATGTATATAGTAGTTTTTTATAATTTTCATCAATCTATATTTTCTAAGAATTGGTATATAAACCCAAAATATTAGTAAAAACTTTTTTAGTGACTTTTTTATTTTTTGAAATAGATTTTTTCTATCTTTAATTTAAGATTATAGTAGGTATATTTGGATATATTCCTATAGATATTTTTACCATAAAGTGACACCTTTAAAACTTAATGAAATTTTAGGTTTCTTTTGGGTAGAAACTCCCTTAATAAAAACATGTGAAGATTCAACTTGAAGTTCTTATAAGGTTTTAAGATTCACTTCCAACTTAAGAAATTTCATATTTAGAGTATTATTCTCATATTTACCAATTTTTAATTTTTATTCGAACTCTGTTCTAATAATGTCAATATATCATTCAGGATTCCTCAATCATGGTGTTCCAATGGTATTAGTTGGGGGTTTTATTCTCCCTAGTTTCTATAAGTTCATAATTTCATGTCTAATATTTAAAAACCTATATGTCCAAAGGAAGGTGATCTAGGTGGGTTTACTTGTGGGATTCACTAAAAATCCAAGAGAGTCTATGTGTTCTATAAAGGGGTGTTTCATACTTGTGTGTTAGGGGACCATGATTTTTCACTAAGGAGTAATCCTATATGAAAAATATCTTAAAAGATCTTTAAATATTTATTTGTTTATTACAAATAAATTCCAAGATATTTTTTTAATTTAATTTCTAGTTGATAATTCTTGAATGTAATAAAAAATATCTATATTTCTTCCAGTGCATAGATCTCTTACTTAATATATTTGAACATTATGATTTTTTAACAAGTTGAAATTTTATTCTGTATGTGAAAAAAAATTACAATACCCACCATAAAATAGAAAAAAAAATATAACATGTATTCCCATAACCCACACTACACCCCTCTTAACCAGACATTTTGAAAACTATACTCATATAAAATAATTAATAGGTAAATATAGTTTTCTAATATCATGGACATGTAAGGAAATGTAAAGGATTTTAAAACCCTCAATCCCAAAAAAATAGCACCAACTAAAACTGGAAAAGTATAGATGGCATTGAAAAACATCTAAAAACCAAAATACTAGAACCACCTAGGCCAAACTTGGCCCAAATAGTAGGCCTATATGAAAGCAATATAAAACACATAAAACCCTATCCCAAAGAAAAAGAATGTATATTTATCCCACCAAAACACAAATTATATACATACCCATGGCATGACACAATGAGACTAGCTTGGGATTATTCTATACAGTGATTACAATCCCATGTAAAACTAAGAATACTTTACTATCATCTAAAATAATCCCCATGTAATTTTTTATGCATTATAAAGAACCATTCTCCTCAAGAAACTCAATATGTAGAAAAGAACATATCTTGTAGCCTAACACACTATGTTGGCATCAACCTAGTAACCCTCTCCAATGAAACCATCTAACTAGTGTCAAAATCTATGAATGGTTCTAGATAAGATAGCCTCAAATTGTTGATGTAAAATAATAGAAAAATAGTAACAACTAGTGAAAATCAATCAAAAGTGAATAATGAACTCAATAAGAACATCAGAAATTCTAAAAGAATTTGTTTATAAACCATAATTTTATCTTATTTAATTGAAAATTAAGAATATTAAGATCTTATTACCCATTCTATGAATATATCTTCCAAGTTATATGTGTATGGGACCCTAGAATAGCCACACCATCTTCAAAATATCACTTCCTCCTAATTATACTGTAAATAAAATGATCATATAATAGAGTACAATTTTTCAATAAGCTTAAGTATTGTCACTCCATTAGAAAGAAAATTAATTGGAATTAATGAACAGGTGTAGTAATAAAACTAAAAATACATAAAACCTAAAATAATAATATAAAAAACATGCAATCCAAACCTAAAAAACTTCACCTATTAGAAACCCCATTTTTTCATCCTTCATAATTCCCAAAGTGATTCAAAAAACTATGAGACCCAAGACCCCTACTTTGATTTATTCAAACACATAGAGGAACACCAAATAACCCAATTATCTCTAAGTTTCTAGATATTCTTGATCCAAGTTGCAAGTGTTTTAATATTAGGTGTCATAGACCCAACTTGAATAGTACTTTTGATTACTATATCATGCATACAGTTAGATACACATGATGTTTTATTACTATTATAGTGTAGATATTTTTATATCCACTATTTAATGGTAATTTATATAGATTAATTGTAATATCAAAAGGTTATAGCAGATCATAACCTATAATGAGAACCTCAAGATACTATGAAATTAATCTTAAACAAAGGTTTTATGTTCTAGATACATTATGATGACTGGACACAGTTGATGTTTGAATATCAGGTGCTAGGGGCTCATAATCATTGAGACTTATTCTCATGAAGTTCATACTTGGTGATCTCTAGTAATGAGATCATGAGGACAGACCAACCAATAGAAAAACCACATGTTTTAGGTGTCATTGATTTTTCATATCTATGAACTTGTGTATTTGTATCCTAACTAGAGATTATTACCAGTGCATTCCATTTGATCATGTACTTTCATGCAAGGAAAAAAACATGATATTGAAATCATGGTGAGGTAGCTTGTGTAGGGTGCATCATTAGTGGTATGACATAGGTTGAATGGTCAAGAAAGGATTTGTCTCTTCCTGGTTGAGGAAGTAATATATCTCAGGACATATTGATCAGGATGGTAGTACCTTCATAAATCCATGGCCAAATTAGTCAAAAGATAAATCCAACTTATTAGATCAAAAAATAATAAATCAAAAAAAATGCGATGTCACAATTATGTGCCCTACTTTATGAGATATCTAAAAAAAGAGACTATAGTACACAATTTGTATCTGTAGGTTAGTTCTTATTTTTATGACCATCCTTATCTCATTAAGGGCCTTGTTGGGTTGTTAGACTTCACTCTTGGTATGTGGATATTATTCACTACTATTGAGATAAGGGCCTAGAGGGTTACACATAATAGTGTATTCAAGAATCTACCCTATACAATTGAATAGGTATACTGGACAAGTTTTTCTCCACCATGAGGTCCAAGTTTTTTCCAAGTTATTGATCATCGATAAATAAATAAATTCATTATTATTAAAGTAATTAATAATTTGGTTGAATTAACTTATTAAATTTATTTACAAGTTAAGTAAATATGATGAATAATATTAATCAAACGAATATTATTTTAATATTATAGGTTCATTTAATATTAAGTGGGATTATGAGTTAAGTTAAATGACTCAGGTTTATCATGTAATATATTTAATACATATATTATAGGTATGTGATAAATTAATAAATAATACTTATAATGCAGTTTATTTTCTTATAATTATTTATCTAGTAGATGTTAAATAAATGGGGGATATGGAACCCTACTGAGTATTTTGAACATCTACTATAAATAGAGAGAGATTCTCTCACACATTGTATTATTTATGGAAATTTTGCCAGAGATTTTCTCTCCTAACCCACTTCCTAGAGAGAGAAGATCTTGATCCAGGCGTTCAGATCAAGTTCCCGCTCACGCATCGCAAGCTCGATGATCCCGTGATTTTCGGGACAACAAAAGCAATTTCATATTTCTGTGCTATCACATAGAATTCAATGATTGGAATTCCAAAAGTTTTTTGAAGTGCGTGTGGATGATACAGAGGGATTCAGATTAAGATCCTTCGTGAAATGATCACTGATGACTAGAAGATGTTGACTGCAACTTCATATCTAAAAAGGTATATTTTTTATTTATGTTTTTATGCACTGTTTAATTTATGTGAGATCCTTGGACCATACCAGAGATCAAATCATCAGATATGATAAGTTTCATCATTCTGACTGTGAAAGTTTTTAAAATACTCAGACCACCATATTCTATTGTGACCCTATTACCTTCAACTAGTATTAGAGTGATTTGGTATAAATTATCTGATCCAAGAAAAATTAAAATGCATTAAAATTAAATAGAGGGTATTAAATAGGTCCTAACAGAATAAACCGCACATCAATCCAATTTCAAATGGTCTAATTATGGTCATTCAAAAAATTTAACAAAGATCACTTATTGTTCTTGTTCCAGGAAGATAATATTTATATGCTTTCTTACCTTATAATTTTATATAGATAGGAGTTTTTTATAATGTTCATCAATCTATATTTTCCAAGAATTGTTCTATAAACCCAAAATACTAGTAAAACCTTTTGTAGTGACTTTTTGATTTTTTGAAATAGATTTTTTCTATCTTTAATTTAAGATTATAGTAGATATATTTGGATATATTCCTATGGATGTTTTTACCATAAAGTGACACCTTTAAAAGTTAAGGGAATTTTAGGTTTCTTTTGGGTTGAAACTCCCTTAATAAAAACATGTAAAGATTCAACTTGAACTTCTTACATGGTTTTAAGATTCACTTCCAACTTAAGACATTTCAGATTTAGAGTATTCTTCTCATATTTACCAATTTTTAATTTTTATTCGAACTCTGCTCTAATAATGTCAATATATCATTCATGATTCCTCAATCAGGGTGTTCCAATGGTGGCAGTTGGGTGTTTTATTCTCCCTAGTTTCTATAAGTTCATAATTGCATGTCTAATATTTAAAAACTTATATGTCCAAAGGAAGGTGATCTATGTGGGTTTACTTAAGATAGACTCAAATTATTGATGTAAAATAATAGAAAAACAGTAACAAACTATGGAAGATAAATCAAAAGTGAATAATGAACTCAATAAAAACAGGAGAAATTCCAAAAGAATTTGTTTATAAATCATCATTTGATCTTATTTAATGGAAAACTTAGAATATCAAGATCATATTACCCATTCTATGAATATATCTTCCAAATTATATGTGTATGAGACCCTACAATAGCCACACCATCTCCAAAGTATCACTTCCTCCTAATTATAGTGTAAATAAAATGATCCTATAATAGAGTATGATTTTTCAAAAAGCTTAAGCATTGTCACTCCATTAGAAAGAAACTTAACCGGAATGAATGAACAATTGTAGTAATAAAACTAAAAAATACATAAAATTTAAAATAATAATATAAAAAACATGCAATCCAAACCTAAAAAACTTCACCTATTAGAAACCCCATTTTTTCATCCTTCATGATGCCTAAAGTGATTCAAAAAACTATGAGACTGAAGACCCATACTTTGATTTATTCAAACACATAGAGGAATACCAAATAACCCAATTATCTCTAAGTTTCTAGATCTTCTTCATCCAAGTTGCAAGTGTTGTAATATTAGGTATCATAGACCCAACTTGAACAGTAATTTTGATTACCATATCATGCATACAGTTAGATACACATGATGTTTTATTACTATTATAGTGTAGATATTTCTATATCCACTATTTAATGGTAATTCCCATAGATTAATTGTCATATCAAAAGTTTATAGCAGATCATAACCTATAATGAGAACCTCAAGATACTATGACATTAATCTTAAACAAATGTTTTATGTTCTAGATACATTATGATGACTGGACACAGTTGATATTTGACTATCAGGTTCTAGGGGCTCATAAACATTGAGAATTATTCTCAGGAAGTTCATACTTGGTGATCTCTAATAGTGAGATCATGAGGACAGACCAACCAACAGAAACACCACATGTTTTGGGTTTCATTGGTTTTTCCTATCTATGAACTTGTGTATTTGTCTCCTATCTTGAGATTATTACCAGTGCATTTCATTTGATCACGTACTTTGATGCAAGGAAAAAACATGATATTGAAATCATGGTGAGGTAGCTTGTGTTGGGTGCATCATTAGTGGTATGACATTGGTTGAATGGTCAAGAAAGGATTTGTCTCTTCCAGGTTGAGAAAGTAATATATCTCCAGCCATGTTGATCAGTATGGTAATACCTTCATAAATCCATGGCCAAAGTAGCCAAAAGATAAATTCATCTTGTTATATTAACAAATAATAAAGCAAAAAAAGTGCGATGACACAATTATGTTCCCTACTTTATGATATATCTAAAGACAAATAGATTATAGTACACAATTTTTATCTGTAGGTTATTTTTTATTGTTATGAATATACTTATCTCTTTAAGGGCCTTGATGGGTTGTTAGACTTCACTCTTGGTATGCGGATATTATTCACTACTAATGATATAAGGGCCTAGAGGGTTACACATAATAGTGTATTCAAGAATCTGCCCTATTCAATTGAATAGGTATACTGGACAAGGTCGTCCCCACCATGATGTCCTAGTGTTTTCCAAGTTATTGATCATCGATAAATAAATAAATTCATTATTATTAAAGTAATTAATAATTTGGTTCAATTAATTTATTAAATGTATTTACAAGTTAAGTAAATATGATGAATAATATTAATCAAACGAATATTATTTTAATATTATAGGTTCATTTAATATTAAGTGGGATTAGGAGTTAAGTTAAATGACTCAGGTTTATCATGTAATATATTTAATACATATATTATAGGTATGTGATAAATTAGTAAATAATATTTATAATGCAGTTTATTTCCTTATAATTATTTATCTAGTAGATGTTAAATAAATAGGGGATAGGGAACCCTACTGAGTATTTTGAACATCTAATATAAATAGAGAGAGAGGATCTCACACATTGTATTATTTATGGAAATTTTTCTAGAGGTTCTCTCTCCTAACCCACTTCCTAGAGAGAGAATATCTTGATCCAGGCATTCATATCAAGTTCCCACTCATGCATCGCAAGCTCGATGATTCGATGATTTTAGGGACAACAAAAGCAATGTCAGATTTCGGTGCTAGCACCTAGAATTAAATGATCGGCATTCCAATGGTTTTTTGAAGTGCATGTGGATGATATAGAGGGATTTATATTTAGATCCTTCATGAAATGATCACCAATGACTAGAAGATGTTGACGGAAACTTCATTTCTAAAAAGGTATGTTTTTTATTTATGTTTTTGTGCACTGTTTAATTTATGCGAGATCCTTGGACCATACAAGAGATTGAATCATTAGATATGATAAGTTTCATCATTCTGACAGTGAAATTTTTTAAAATACTCAGACAACCATATTCTATTGTGACCCTAGTACCTTCAACTAGTATTAGAGTGATTGTATAAATTATCTGAGGCAAGAAAAATTAAAATGCATTAAAATTAAGTGGAGGGTATTAAATAGGTCTCAACTTAATAAATCGTGCATCAATCCAAGTTTCAAATGGTCAAATTATGGTCATTCGAAATTTTTAATATAGATCATTTGTGGTTTGATTTTGGGTATTACATTTTTTATTAGTTTTCAATTTTATCATTACATTGAGTTTTCAACCTCCAACCAGTCACCAGAATAGTTTTTCTGGCTAGATAATTTTCCCACCAACATTTTATTTGTTATTATTATTATAATAAATTTTTGACATACCTAATTTAAAAAATTGTATTGGAAAGTGGTGGACGTTTTTTGGTATGTGGTTTTCCACATGTGGAAATAAACTTTTTAATTTATCACTTATGGGCTATAGGATGAAGTCAAAAAAAAGTAAGCTTTTGAAAAGGGAGGGACCCCATATTGGGTGTCCTTTTCTCCCTTGAAAGCTGCCACTTGGCGGCTCCTCCTCCAGTGGCCTTATCGGTGCTACACACTACAAGCCTAAGCCACCTCCCATGAGTCATTCACCACCCCTATGGATGGGGGAAATCCAGTGCCGCCTAGATCCTCCCTGGCCAGCTCTCACCTTCACCGATGCTCAGTTGCCCGCCTCCAGTGTCTGGTGATACCACCTACCGTCGCGGCTAGAAACTAGCCAAGGCATGCCATTTAATCCTCCTCCTGGGCTCCAATGGATTTCTCGAGTACCGCCTAAGCTCCCTCCCACCTCACACAGTCCCTCTGTTGAATATCTCCTCGTCTGACCACCGTGTACCTGTTAGGGTCCCTCATCAACAGTCGTGGATCACACGCATCAGATCTGTCGCCCCCTTCCGGTCCTCTGACCGATCTCTTGACCACCAACTCAAAATAGATCTAGGGACCATCAGTCACCTCATCCCCATACCACTGATGGATCAGCCTACTTCATAAGTTCCTCCCCGGTAAGGTAACCTATATTGATCCCCAGATCTCGGATGGTCACCCAGATTAGAACGGGTAGTGATCTCATCGTCAGGTAGTGTGCCTTGATGGATGTTGATCCCATGAGGTACTATTAAGGTTTGATTGGATTTGATCTGCTAATGGGTCTACCCAACCCTAAACAGGTTTGGGAAGACCTACCTGACCCAGAATAACCCAATATGGGTTTTCACGTCCAGTTACAGGTCTGTGCGGGTTAGGCGTGACCCCTAATGGGTTAGGGAGAAGTTATGGAGCCCCCTGTATTCAAAGTTAATACATTTAATTAATTTAATATTATAATTAAATTTAATTAATTTAAATATTAATTTTCGGTTTAAAATTAATAATTTTAATACCCAAGATAAAATTAATTTAATTTTGGTCTTAAATTAAATTAATTAGTTAATTTAATTTTTGGAATTAAAAATGAACCAAATTTAATTAAATTATTTGAATTGAATTAATTCATTTAATTTAATTAAATAAAATTTGTACTTAAATTAATTTAATTTATTTTTATCACGCTTTAATTTTACCCTTGACCGGTCTTGAGTAATGAAACAACCTGTGTATGTCTGCATTTAATTAATTAATTGTTTTGAACTGCGTGCGATGATTATAATTAATTAAGACGGTATGTTCATATTCATTTCTTTTTATTTTATATGTATAAAGGTCTATGTGTCCAATTTTATCTGATGTACATTGCACCCCTAGCCCCCCTCGCCTACGCATGAGTATTTTTGTATATTGGATGAAGACGGTGTATAGCGTGGATCCCACCAAGATGAGGTGGTACACCTTGATGAAGATATTTCAATACATAGACCCCGCCAAGATAAAAAGGTATGTCATGATGAGTATGGTGTAAGATGCACATAACACCAAGTTGAGGCATACTTTAAATGATCAGCAGACATACAGGATGGGGGTGAGCTGCATCACGAGTCAAGTGATGACTCAGGTATGAGGCCCCTAGGTCATGGTTGGTCCATTGAATTTAAATGGATCAACCAATATTAGATACTCAGGACCAGTCAGATAGTATATTTCTTTTATCCATTTATTTATTATTATTTTCAATTTATAACAGCAAGAAAATACATAAAATAATAAATAATAAAATGTATAAAGAAGTGATGAATGTTTTTTATTAATGTTAAGTTTTGAGCATGAAAAGATAATATTAACAAGATTAATATAAATGGATTACATTTGTTGAGAAAAAAATAATAAAAACCCTTGAATAAATATTAAGTCGTTAACCACCTTCCACCATTCAAATTTAGACAAAATCGGGTGTTTGGGATGCTTGTCAACCAAAGTTGAGGGTTCCTCTTACTACTGGGAAGTTCTTATGAGAACGGTGGGTTGAATTAACTAAAATTTTATTAAGGATTATCCATAGTTAACTTTATATCACTTTATATAAAATCATTGATAGAATCAATGTTATTATTTCAAAAAGCTGAAACTTCACTCAACAAATCAAGGAGCCACGAGTTAATGCGGTTAGTCAGCCAAAATCCTACCATGAACTCTCTGAGTAGTGGCGTAGCCATAGATTCTAGAATATAAGGGGAGTATCAATAATCCTTTCCACTAGAATACTTAAGAGACATATTATTACGATTCTAGAACATAGGGTTCCTAGAATTCGATAAAATAGTGGGAGACATTTAATTATTAAAATAATCAATAATTTCTAAATCAGTAATCACTATAAAAACTACTAATCTGATAGAATTTATATTTCGATAAAATGTCAAGTAATACCACTAGATAAACTATGATATATATTAGAAAAAGTAAATTTCAAAACTATCATGAATTTCTGTGTTTAGTACAGGTACTTGCATACACTACTACAATATCAAAATTTCCATGTGTCGGTGTCCCTATACCTATTAAGACACCTCAGGAAGCGATGGTGTAAAATTATTTATAGGAGACTCATGTATAAAGTATATGATAGTTATTTCATTATCTTATCATCAATGTCTAATTTTTGTTACATTTACAACATTGGGACATGGATGATATAACATGTAGTCTCATCTCCAAGAAGCTTATGAGGAGAAAGTGAAGCAAGATTTTAATGGGTGATCAATTACACTGGATTTGTGTAAATATGAAAGATGGATCACAATATTTCAAGTAATCCCACTCTTACACCCAATTACTCTAGTTTTATTTTAGGTTACAAAATGAAAAAGTATTGAGTAAATGCTTCATTACCTATTTAGGTAATGTTCACCAAGTAAATAAGAATACAGATACAGATTAATATTTAGTTCTTATGGAAAAAAATTGAAAGGAAAAGAGATAAGGAAAATGGAAAGAATAACGCCAAAGGAACCTTCACAACTTCCTTGAAAGAATGATTTCAGTTATTAAACAAGAGGTTATTTTCATCTCCTAACTTGAAATAAAATTTATGGAAGCTAAACACAATGAACTGAATAGAATAAGCAAGTACATGCTTCTTATTTAGTGAATATTCATCAATTAAATGTAATTTTTCTGTCATAATTCTTGGTTACTTAATACAATATGACTTTCACATATGTGTATTGAAATATAGTAACTAAGTAAGTAATGGTAACATTACAGTAAGTAAGGTATATTCTTCAAGAGGTTGAGAAAGGGTGATTCCTAAGTCAGCAATGAGAAACACATAACTTCTAATTTTCAAGTTGATGATTTAAGTTGAACTAATATTGTGTATAACCAAAAAAATTATCTCACATGCCTGTTGGAAATAATGAGAAATTATTCCAAGTTCCATAATGAATGTTTTTTCTGGTGTTTCATACTCAATAAATAGTTTAGTGATACTTGAATCATATGCAATACATTATGAATATAAAATGTAAGACTTTTACCCAGTTTTGGAAAGATAATTATTTTTCAAGAAAAACTAAAAGTGGACTTTAAGGATATAACTTGTATGGTATTTATACTTAGTTGATCTAAACATCTTTGGTATTATCGATGTATTTAGTTTTGGACAAAGAAACCTTTAGAAATAAAGGTAAGCCACAAAGCTTTCGGAATTAGTTCAGCAAGAGAGCATTAACTATTCCAAGGATTAGCTAGTGGTAAATATACTTCATAAGGTTCCTCTAAGTAATTAAGGAATTTGATAGTGAAGTATATGCATGGTTATAAGATATGAGTCACTTTGGGCTGACATGTCGAAGAATATCTTGACCAAGCATACATCAATCAATATAAAGTAACATGGAGTAATTCCTAAATTCACACTACCTTATCCACATCACAGCGATGATGTTAATAATGAGGATCAATGATGAGTTTAACATGTAAATATTGATCAAAAAAATTTAGTTTGGAGCATTTCCTAAACACACATTTTATACATCAAAGTCATGATGTAAGTAGTATCAATGTTGCAACTTGCAGAAAATTTCATTATATTTCAAGACATACTTTGTAAATAACAACAATATCCCATAACCATATGAAAAATATAATGAAATATAGATTTCATATAAGTCATAAGATGATGGAAATCCATTATTTCATAAGACACGTCTTTATATAAAAATAGTTTGTTAGGATTTAAACAAACTTTCATCAAGAAAAACACAATGTGCATATAATGTAATAATCCTAAAAGTTGCTTAGGATATTACATAAATACCTAAGATATAAAAGTGGAAGTTAAGTGATAGAATACATTTCTATATAAGGGTTCACATATCTATTATATATAGTGGGAGAAACATTGACTTGGGTTTAGTCAATTCTAGATATGCACATGTATATTGGCATAGGAACTAGTTCCAAAAGTGCATGTGGAACATGAATTTTTTAGAGACATATACTGCATAGGAATTTTAAAACCATAGTGATGGTTTTATATTCACTATGGTCAGTGATAAATTATTCATTATGAATAATATTTCCTACAAGTAGGTAGTATATGGAAATCAGTTAAAATTTGCAAGGTCAATTAAAATTCAATAATGGATTCCATGTGTGAAAGTGAAAAGGGGATCATAAATTGAATATTGCAATGGGTATTCAAGTGAGATGATACATGGATGATATAATCATGGTACCAATAAGGATAAATTAGTCATACCAAGTAGATATGCCTAAATCCATTAGAATTTTACTTTTCATAGATAATATCTTTTATCAATTTATTGATCATTGGATGTCATGACCACCATTTGTGGAAGGTTTTTATACGACGCAACCAAAAAGTGATGGTCATGTCATAAAATTCTAATAAAGGTTTAAATTACTTAAATCTAGTTTATGATTGAAGTAAGAAACTATATCATATAATATTCATTTGGAATGAATATTTTCCATGTGTCTACCAGTGGTTAGTGGGAGCACCATAGTTTTCAAAGATAAATATGTTCGGTAACATATGGAAAATATATATTGATCTTACAGTTAGTTAAGACCAGGATGAAATTTTTACTCTAATGATTGACTTAAAGTAGAAACCTAAGTTCTAGGTAAAAATATCTAATTTGGTAGTTATAATGGTTTCTTAGACCCAGTCAATCATATATATAGTGACATGGTATTGAAAAATACAAGTTGGAACAATTAAAAAGAAAATAATTTCTAGTGTCACGAGTCATAAATCTCTCCAAGTATACATGTAGTGGCATAGGAGGAGATTAAGGGGTGAGTTGAGTTATATGCACTTTAGTGATGGATCAATCATATATGCCATGATATGAACATGAATTGATATTACTAGTATATACTTTATAGTAGTAAAATATCAGTTATTTTTATGAGAACTTCATGTAAAGTAGTCAGTACTCTTTGATTGTACTTGGGAAAGTACAAAAGATATGTACCTGCTAAGTGGAGAACAAAGGATACTGGTTTTGTTGGGACACAAACTAGTATTCTATTGGATCAATTTTATCTAGTATCATACTAAGGTTGGGGTGTTTAGCAAGACATGCTGATAAAATCTTGTGTTTTCTATACCTAAAAATACTGAGTATGTTGCAACTTCTAAGGCAGCTAAGAAGTAATTATTAAATTAAATGATTTTTTCTAGTTCTTGTAATCTAACCTACCATGTATATTTTTATCATTATGATAATTATATTTCTGGTACTAGCCAAGATTTTAAGTTATGACAGTGGAAAAAATGGATATACTTTGGGTTTCCATCTCTTGAGAAGCTTTACTCAATGAGGTGAGGTCACAAATAGCAGAATAGCCAAGCTATGAAAATATTTCAAACCCATAAACTAAATTCATGACTTTATATAAACATAATCTTAATCATGTGACAGTTAACAAGTATGATTATCAAGTTGGCTCTAGTCCAAGTGGGAGTGTTGTAATAGTGGGTGCCCAAGACCCAACCTGAATAGTACTTTTGATTACCATATCGTGTATACTGTTAGATATACATGATGTTTTCTTACCATTATAGTGTAGATATTTCTATATCCACTATTTAATGGTAATTTCATAGATTAATTTTCATATAAAAATTTTATAGAAGATCGCATGCTACTATAATGAGAACCTTGAGATACTATGAAATTAATCTTAAACAAAGGTCATATGGTCTAGATATATCATACTTGTTGGACATAGTTGATGTTTGACTATCAGGTGCTTGGGGATCATAAGCATTGATGCTTCGTCTCATGAAGTTATCATTTGGTGATCTCTAGTAGTGAGATCATGAGGATAGACCTGCTAATAGGAACATCACATATTTCAGGTGTCATTGGTTGTTCTTATCTATAGACATGTGTATTGGTCTCCTGACTTGAGATCATTACTAGTGTGTTCCATTTGATCGCATACTTTGATGCAAGTCAAAAACCATGATATTGAAATCATGGAGAGGTAGCTTCTGTTGGGTGTTTCATTAGTGGTATGACATTGGTTGAATGGTTAAGAAAGTATTTGTCTCTTCCGAGTTGAGGAAGTAATATATCCTAAGCCTTGTTGATCAGAATGGTAGTACCTTCATAAATCCTTGGCCAAGGTAGTTGAAAGGTAAATCCATCCAGTTAGATCAAAAAATAATATAGTAGGAAAAGTTTGATGATACAAGTGTGCATCTTACTTTATGAGAAATCTAAAGACAAAGAGATTATAGTACAAAGTGTGTGTCTGTAGGTTGGTTTTTGTTTCTATGACTATCCTTATCTCTTTAGGGGCCTTAATGGGTTGCTAGAATCCACCCTTGGTCTATGGATATTATTCACTCCTATCAAGATAATGTCCTAGAGGGTCACACACAATTGCATATTCAAGAATCCACCTTATTCAGTTGAATAAGTATACTAGACAAGGTGGGCCCCACCATGGGGTCTGAGTGTTGTCAAAATTATCGATCACCGATAAATAAATAAATTCATTATTATTCAAGTTGTGAATAATTTGTTCGAATTTATTTATTAAATTTATTTAAAAGTTAAGTAAATATGAGGAATAATATTAATCAAATGAATATTATTTTAATATTCTAGGTTTTTTTACTATTAAGAGGGATTATGAGTCAAGTTAAATGACTCAGGTATATCACATAATATATTTAATATATATATTATAAGTATGTGATAAATTAATAAATAATATTTATGACATAGTTTAGTTCATCATAATTATTTATCTAGTGGGTTTTAAATAAACAAGGGTTGGGGAACCCTACCTGGTATTTTTAACATCCACTATAAATAGAGAGAGAAGATCTCACACAATATACTATTCATGGAAATTTCTCCAGAGCCTCTCTCTCCTGTCCCACTTTCTAAAGAGGGATACTTTTGATCTAGATGTTTGAATAAAGGTCTCCATCATGCATCGCAATCTCGATGATGCAATGATCATCAATATGTTGGAGGCATCATCATATTTCCACACTAGCACCCATAATTTAATGATCGACGTTCCAATGGTTTTTTGAAGTTTGTGTGGATGGTCTAGAGGGATTTGGATTTGGATCCTTCATACAAAGATCACCAACAACTAGAAGATATCGACTGTGGATTTAGATCTGAAAAGGAATGTCTTTGGTTTATGTTTTTATACTCTGTTTAATTTATGTGAGATCCTTAGACTGTACTGGGACTCAGATCATCAGATACAAAAAGTCTCATCATCCCAATGATGAAGAATTTTAAAATCTACAGCACACCGGCTTCCACTACAACCTTGGTACCTTCAGCAAGGAATCCAATCAACATAAAAATTTCTAGATCAGTGCCTTATTTTGAATATATGATAAAAATAATGAACAAAATATCCAAAGAAAACTCACTAATTCAATTAAGAATTTTTATGGTCATCTTCAAACATAGGTTGAAAAGGATCCACCTTCTTAAGTCAATAGTGATAGAATTTATTATAAACAGACTCCAATGGGAACACTACAGTCATTCCATATCTAAATATCTAGTCCCACCATAATAATATTTCAAGGATGGGGATAAAAATATAGCTTAAGCTCAGAATCTCTCATGACCACACCTAGAATTAAATTCACTTTTAAGACATGTACAAAGAACTAAGACAACCATATCAACTTCTCGTAACCAACCCAATAGTATTTTATTGTATAGATATTTAACAAATTTTTAAGGATGAAACACCATCCTAGTGATTTAAAACTAACACCATAGATAACAAATAATATATCATGGATCCGTGGAAGAAGATAGGTACACCCAATACATCAAACAAAAGGAACTCAAATTTTTCATACGCAGAAATGTGGTACCTTAAAATATAAAGATTCATCCAAATGAAATCAGAGATCATGAGCTAGGATTTATATCTAATGGAAAATATAAAACAATGAAAAATAAATTTCCATCATAAATTTACTAAAAATAAAGAAAAAATTAGAATTACTAAAAACCCAAGGACGAGACATCAAATACCCAAAAAATATTACAAAAGAACACCATGAAGAATATATAATATCCATGAACTAATGCTAACTATAGGAAAATATTCCTCTCCTCATTACTAACATGCATCGAGAGAGAATATATCTTCTAAATCATGATTCAGTCAAAAAAATCTAGATCCAATCTTTTTATCAATCTCATTATACAATTTTTTTCAATATTTGAGAAATTTTCTTCAATATCCATAAAATAATTCTCCTTGAATTAAACCTTATTAATAATACTTTTTCACACTATCACCTTCTTAACCAATTCATTTTATAATATATTTTTATTTATATCCAATTATGTTATCTCATTTTGAATATCCTTAATAAAATTATAGACAAAAGTAACTACTTAATTCGGAATTTTTCAAATTTATTTCTTAATTTCAGTATAAAAAATCATCAAGTTATTCTATAGTAATGAACTAATCATATATTGTACTTAATTATTTAAGATATCATCCTTCAAATAAAATTTCAGTTACCACTTCACTTAATTTGAAATTAATGAATGATGAATTCTCTTTATCCTTTTAATTGATGATAATTTCTTCATCCTCTTTTCTTCTTTCTTCTTTGTATTCCTTAATGTATTAGAAGGAATTATTTATAAATTATCTATCTATAATGTTTCACATATTTCTTAAAATATTCAATTAATAATTCATAAATGAAACCAATTATAAAATAAAAAGATCTTATCATGGGTAGAACTACATCTTTGATTCCACTTATGATTCCTAGGGAACATGTTCATCAACACTAAGAGGGGGATCAATATGGGATAATTTTTACTAATTACTTTTTAATTGAACCTTTAAACTTGTTAGGATGGATATACCTCCTATTTATTTATTAACTCACACACATATCATACAATTAAATAAGAAATATCAATAACATATAATGTTTTTATAAGGTTCGGCCCCAAAGTGGGTGGAAATATCTATTGAAAGTGGGTGCCCTAAAATCAATTGATGATATACTTTGATTATCACTACATGTATACAGTTTGATATATATGTGTGTGTGTTTTTTTGTTTGTTTTTCTTACCATACTGGTGTCTATACTTCTTTATCCTCTATATTTATGGTAATTTTCTTAGATTATGTGTCATATAAAAGGTTTATAACAGATTATAGGCTATAATGAGAGCCTAGAGATACCATGAAACTAATATTAAAGTAATTTCCTATGGTACAAATAAATCATAATAAAATGAAATAAATTATGTGTGACTATAAGGTGTTGGGAACTCATAAGCATTGATACTTATTCTCATGAAGTTCACACTTCGTGATCTCTAGTAGATGATATCATGGGGACAAACCCACCAATAGGAACACCATATGTTTTGGGTGTCATGGGTTGTTCCTGTATATGTACATGTGTATTGGTCTCCTGAATTGAGATCATTATCAATGTGTTCCATTTGATAGTATACTTTTATGCAAGTTGAAAACCATGATAATGAAGTCATGGTGATGTTGCACATGAGCCCCATCCTAGTTGTTGAGGTATCCTTAAGTGTATCCATGAGACCCAAGTTTGAAACCAAGTAGAGGCATATTTCCGAGTACCGTAGTAGTACTCTAGAGTGAACTATAGCATGCACTGTAGCAGTATTGTACACTATGCGGGCACTGTATCACCTACTATAGCAGGTATTGTTCGGTACTGTAGCAGTCGGAACTATTCACCTTGGGCCACTGATTTAGACTTGGAGTCCTTAAGGCCTTCAGGCCACCCAAGACTTCAGGTCAGTAGGGCTTTCAGGACACCATTAAGGCCTTTGGGCCACCACAAAGCCTTTGGGCCACATGTAGTTACCCCAAATAGACTCTACAAAAAAGGAGCAACCCAAGAGGAGGATTAAGAGTGGGTGCACTCACCAGAGTAAAACCAATGGATTTGGAAGAATGAGAGGGTATTTCTATGTCATCGGGACCAGCCTGTGCTTGCACGGGAAGCTTAGCCAGATGGCCATGCGAAGGTGGAGAGCTACCATCATGATACAGATGCTGGGGAGGGGCAGTTCCTTGTAGTTATAGTCTATTTGAATTCCCTAAGACCTTAGGGTCATGTAATGTCTCCTAATCCAATGGTCCATTTAATCACTAAGACTCTAGGCCTTGTAAGGGTTCCCCCTCATCCCTTGAAAGGGGGTTATCAAGATCAATAAAAATGAGGGCCTTTGGGTCGTTCAGGCCAAGTCATGGTGATGTAGTTTGTGTTGGGAGCATCATTGGTGGTATGACATTGGTTGAATGATCAAGATAGAATTTTTCACTTCCAAGTTAACGAAGTGATATCTCTGGCCTGGTTGATTAGGATGGTAGAACCTTCATTAAAACCATGGCCATGGTAGTTGAAGGTAAGTTCATCTAGTTAGATCAAAAATTAATAAATCAAGTAAAGGATGATGAAACAAGTGTGAATACTGCTTTATGAGATATTGTATGAAAAAAAGATTATATTACACAGTGTGTGTACATAGGTTGGTTATCATTTCTATGACTACTCATTATCTCTTTAGGGGTCATGATGGGGTGATAGATTTTACTCTTGGTCTATGAATATAAATTATTGCTATTAAGAAAATGTCTAAGATGGTCACACACAATATCATATTTAAGATTCTACCCTATTATGTTGAATAGTTATATAGACATGGTGGGACCCATCACGGGGTCCGAGATCTATTCAAGATTTATCTATAACCAAAAAATAAATAAATTCACTTTTATTCAAGTATAAAATAATTGAGTTGAATTTATTTATTAAAAGTATTTACAAGTGTTTTAGTAAATACTTAGAATAATATTAAATGAACAAATATTATTTTAATATTCAAGGTTCATTTAATATTAGTGGGAATTAAGAGTCAAATTAATGACTTGGGTTTATCATGTAACATATTTAATATATATTATAAGTATGTCATAAAATATAAATAATATTTATGACACATTTAGTTTATCATTGTAATTTATTACTTATATAGTGTACGTTAGATATAAGGGGTCAGGAACCATAACCGAGTATTATAGACATCCACTATATAAGTAGATAATGAGATCATTTCATGTGTGTAAGTAAAATTAATTTTCCAATAGATTGATAGATCCTCTCTCCTCATACTTCATCCTTGAGATAAAAATATTTCTTTCAAGAAAGTGATCCAAGGATGTATTCAGGGATCATAAGAATGGAGTCGAGGTGATCATCGCGACATCAAAGGAATTATTAGATCTCCATGATAGCACCTAGAATTCAATGATCGGCATTTTCATAGATTCTTGAAGCATTTGTGGATGATCTAGATTGGTTTGGATATATATCCTTCAATCAACAATCACTAGCGATAAGCTACAGTCAATCATGCCACCAAATCAAACAAGGTACATGTTTGTTTATTTATTTTATTCTTATTAAATTCCCATGAGATCCTAGGACATCTATCGAGGTAAAAATTGTCGGAGACGATGAAGTTATGTCACTCTAGTGATGAAACTTTTGAAATCCATTACCCAGCAGCTTCTGCTAGGAGCATCAGTACCTTTAATATCCCTATTATAATCGATGAAATCTAAGTCATAGATGAATCACTAATATCATAAATTGGTTACATGAAAGGGAAGGTATCATCATTGACCCATTGAATATTTACTAGTAGTGATATAAGAATGCTTTTTTATAATTAATTTTTCATATAATGAAAAATGTATTCTTTATTTATAAAAATATAGTAGTATCAATGAAAAAAAATCTTCTTCATGTGATGATATTTTAACAACAATAACAACTAACTTTAATATTATTTGCTAAAAAACTTTATATATCACAGTAATCTCATGATCCTTTAGTTCTTCTAAATTATTTCATAATATACAAAATAAGTTCATCATGCATATACAACCTTTATTTCATGGATTCATAAGTTTTCTATAATTCTAAAATCTTCAATATATCCTATTAAACATATTCTATAATCTGAGTAAATGGAATTCCCTAAAAAATCATATTTTAAATTTCACTTTGATTCATATTTAAAATATAAAAAAAATAGTTTTGATAGTAATAAAACTTATAAATAATAATCCTCATTATTGACTAGAAAATATAAAAATAGAATATCCATATTTAATCCTTTCAAAATCATGATCAAACTTACTTTTTAATTACCCCTTGAATCTTCATTGTATTTGATTCATGAAATCATTATATGAAATCCTAAATAAGTACTCATGTTATTGACCAAAATAAGGAAATGATTTATCTCCATTTAAATCAATAAAATCTTGAACAAAAAAATTGTTTAATCATCATTGTCAAAGTCAATTAAATCTATTCTATCATATTCAAATCTCACTCATGAATTTTAAATAAATATTTTTGAAATATTAAATAATTAAAAAAATTGAACTATATCATCACTTAGAAATACCAATATCATAATAAGTGACATGTCATAATTTTGGAAAATTCAAAAATCAAAATCAAATTTTAAAAATACAGAGTCAACTCTTATAATTATCAACCACTTTATTTGTTATCCATGGTTTATTCTACTTAATGTATTTATAAAATTCCACTCATGGTCATCTCATTTGTTCTTTACAGTTTATTATAAACCTTTCACTTCCATACAATTTATTATATATGGATGACTTTAAACATATTTATAGTGTCTTCATTTTTTCTAGATGATCAACTCTAAACACTCGAGGGACACTCCAATTGTTCTACACAGTCGACTATGATCAATGTCTTTTCCAAATTTACATTTTTTAATAAAATTTATAAAAAACTCTAGAATGATTCCAAAATATTTATAATATATAAAAACACTCCAAAATTATATTTAAGTAATTTATAAATTCATTTATTCAAGAATTTACTTTTCAAAATTTCTCTTTATTTATTATATAAATTCTTTACAAATGTATTCTTTTTCTCTTGTAAAAAATATCATCAACATAAATAATGACAGAGATTACTTGTAATTATCTCCATCATATAGATATTTTTAAGATATATTTTTAATAAAATACATATATCTTAGGTGTTTATCTAATTTAAAGTACCAAGATCTTGGGTCCTTTTTTAATCTATATGGACTTTTATTTAATTAGAATACATGTGATCCATAAATATATGGTATGAATCCTTCAACCTTATCAATGAATATTTTTCTCTAAAACCCTTTTTTATTTTATATAAAACCATTTTAGTGAATTGGAAAGTCACACAAACACAAAGGATCCTTATAACACACACCACCCACTCTAAACTAGATGAATTTCAATACATCCATCATGAATATCTCAAGTCTTCCAGCCATGGATCCTAGTGTTGGAAGTTATCCTAAAAATAAGAATATTTTCTTCAATTCATACCTTAAATATCAACTATAGAGTGTATAAAATTTATACCATGCTATCAAAATTTCAAATCTACACCTTTACACAAAACTTGAGAGTCATATATCTTGCATACACCACACTGAACTCGTTCCAATGTGACATTAAAAAAATATGATCCATTATTACATAACATTAGTTTCTGCTTACATAGAATCAAACTCATTTTATGCAATAATTTTCATTCCATTCTCATGTATGCATATTTCATGTTTTATCTTTTTTAACTACATAATCTAGTTTACATTTACACAGCCTTTGTAATTCAACGTTCTCATCTACACAAAGCCTAAAACTTCATCATTAATTTCCTTTTCTTTCTTTATTCACTCATTCATTTTCAAGTAATTTATTATAAATATATATATATATATATATATATATATAGTTTCATTAATTGGATTGTATATCATGGTTGATCAACTTATTTATTGTCTATTTATTTTAACATATCTTGATAATCTTTAATGTACTCAAAATAATTTTATTAACTCTATCAACTTCATAAACAAATAATCTCCCTCATGAATACTGACATATATTGAAAAAAATTACAATATACTAAAATTTAAACTAATAATTTGGGGTGATATTAAACTATTTGAAAACACTTAAAGGAGTATGAAGATAATTATGATAGGTTTTAATCAATATTAACCTAATTTAACTCAGTTTTTATTAGTTTGATAGGGGTTTTTAGGAGTCTATTTGACCATAACTAATATTTGTGGACACTGGAATTGATGGATAATATCACTAACCTAAAACATTCACTATGATTCATGAAATGATCCAAATTTTTGGGTATTGGTGGAGCTTGGGAAGGGATGGACTCCAATAGAACTAGAACCATAGAATTTTAAATTTTTAGATTCAGGTTAGGGAAGAGAGGTATGGGTGGTTTTCGGATGTTTAAAATTAATTTTTGGAGGTGGAAATATGGACAAAAAATTCCCAAATAATATTTTTAGGTATTTTGTAAATGAAGAATCTTGGGTAGACTAAAACAAAAACCACTAAAACCCATATTATGGCCTTTATAGTTATGATAGCCTATAGGTGGTTGAAAACCCCCACAACTGGGGGTCAATTGGTGGAAACTAGAGACCTAATAGACTATTGTAACTCCTGTGAGGTTCACTAGAGTCTTGTTGAACTACCCCAACCCCCCACTTTATGTGGGGACCATTTGGTAATTTTTTAGGGGGTATTTTAAGAACCCCTTGGGATTTTCCTCATTTAATTAGTTGAACAAGAAGAAGGGGGTCTCCCTTTACCACTTCCTCCTCTCACCCTATTTCTCTTGATATATGGTTATTCAATGTATGTTGATTTACAAATTAAGGAATATTACTTCATTATTTCTTCTTTTATCTATCTCCTTTCATTTCCATCTGATTTATACCATATCTATCTAGGGATTTGGTTTTTATTTCACTAGATCATGATGAAATCACACTACAACAATGGTTATTTTTCATTATATGACTAAATAAGGCTTGATAGTGATTAAATCATATGGTTTCTTTTTTATTCAATAATGGTAAGTCACATAATAAATTATTATAAGGATTTAATCAATTCCATTTTAAGTTGATGATCGATTGAGTTATAAAACATGTGGATTTTACTCATAGTAGTACTAAAGAAATGCCACAGACCATCTGTATTTCATTGATTTTTTATTTTGGCATCGTCATTCCACTCATTTTGTTTTATAATATTATATTGATTTTATAATTAATTAATAAAAAAATTGTAATTTTTTTATAATTGATAAAATGTATCTTTTTAATGAGTTGGGGGGTAATAGATGATAATGGTGATCAAATAAAGATAAAATGAACATCATTTAAAGGTAATAACTTTGTAAGGATATAAGTGTTCCCTATTATCAAATGCTTTTATATATAATTGCATGTGGTGTACAATGTGAAAGAAAGGGTAAATAGGTATGACTGGTCTAAGTGAGATGCAATAAGGATAAAAGGGATATGGAGTATATGCATGACCTATTAGGGTTATGATAGATAGTTTCCATGCATCATATTAAGTTAGGGTCACTTCACGACTCCTCTATCTAATGAGCTTTGAGTAAGATGATGACAAGAATCCATATAAGGTGTCCAACCTTGAGCAATGGCTTAAGTAACCCGGTAAGGTATTATACAATGATATATGATACTCTATTGAGATCAATGAGTTATTTATGGATAAGATATGGGTTCACTTGGGTATAAAGGTATGATTAGGGTAGTTGAGCATGGTAATTTAGTAATTTTATATGAGAATAAACTAAGTTCATCCTTATAGGCTCAATCACTTGGTTTACTCGTAAGGTGAATATAGACCGATGGTATAAGCTAAGAGTGTTCCAATGTGAATATGAGTAATGGATAATTGAGTGTATATTGTCTTGATGGAAAATAGGTGATAGGTCTATTAAAATTATTTATTCATTAGAATTACTGACTATGGACTAGGATCGATATCACTGGAGTGGTGATCACCTAAAGTGATGGGTTGGATCTAGGATGGTCAATACCACTAAGTGTATCGCTGAATGTGATGCATGTAATGTGATTCAATCATTGATGAAATTTGAGGGATAAGATATAAACATGTTATGATATGTTACATGTGAGGTGTGAGAGGTTATTAGTAAAGGGATAGGTTTGGGAAAGTTGTTTCCTATTATTAAGTTTTTATCTTGAAATTTTTGTTGATGTGATATTCTATTCACAACCAAGAGGATGGAGACATGTATTTCACCATTATTAAGTTGATGAAGTCGGGCGGTATGAGGTTATTTCTAAGCCTACATCAAATAGTCACTCTTACTTCATAAGAAACTAAGGATAGTCCCAAGCATGTTATTAGAAAGTATATCTATCAGGAACTGACGTAGATAACCTATATAAATAGTTCCCAAATCAATCCTAACATGTCCTGAAGGGAGTTCATAATCCCCATGGCATGGCTACTAAAACCTAGAAAGCAAACAATCAAGAGGGAACCATTTCACCACAAGAATAACTCATAAAGATAAATCCACAGAGATAAAAAATAATCATTCAGTATTCCAATCACCAGTAAAGAGAAAGGTACCACAAGTTGAAAGATGAAAGTCTCAAAAATGGTATATCAATCGAATTCATTACAAAAAACCTTCAAAATAACATCCCAGAAGATCTATAAAACAATAGGATAAAATGCTCCACCAATCACTACTAACTACCAAGGTCCCACTAATAAAGAACATTTACCACCTCTAAGATGGGCCTTTCCTTTCCCTAGACCTGTAATATGAAATTATATAAACACTTAAAGGTAAAAGTAGGGTATGAGAAAAAAATTCCATTAGGATATCACCAAGTATTCCATAATAAATCTATATCAAGTAAACCAAATATTCTAAATTTTAAATAAAACATAGCATGGAAATATTTTCACAGTTAAAATAAAACCATGATTTATAAAAAAAATCAATGGTTAATATAAAGTAGGTAAAAAAGTACACTTCTACCAAATTAGGTAGATATAAACATCTTTTTCATCATGCATGAATAATCATTTATATCAAAGTATGCATCAATAAGAATTCCAATCAAACACTAGAATGTATAAATCATAGTAAACATAACACCATGGTTAATATTACCAAGATTAGGTTATTATATGGATTATCAAACATATTAGTGAAATACGGCTTCATGTGTGTACACGTCCCTAGATCTCAGTCCTCGGGGGAATAGGAGAACACCCCAAAGAATGAACACCCTACCCTCATTATAATTTAGTTAGAATTTTCATCATCAATCTATTTCTCATTAGATATAATACATTCCTAGTATGTATTATTCCCACTTAACTACCTAGGCTCACATGTGATTTAAGAGAATCAATCATATATGGAGATATCATTCATTTCAAACAATCAATTCAACCAGCCCCAATTTCATGTTTTAAAACATTCCATTCCATTTCAAAAACCAACATAAAATTGTTTTCATCAAAAACTCATGCCTTTAAAATCAATCCATTTCATTTAAAATAATAAAACATTTCATGTCTTTTCATATAAAATTTAATTATTGAAATCATTATTTAAATCACTCATTTAAATTCATGATCATTTTCTATAAATCACTCTTTATTTCAAATCCATTGTCAAAGGGATTTCATCACACAAACCATGCCATTAAAAAACCATTTATTAAAAGCCTAAAATCAATATTTTAAAATCAATTAGAAATACAATTAAAATTAAGCAAGTAACAATGATTTCAAATAATATGAACTACTTTGTGAAACAACCTAACTCAATTTGAAAGCTCAACAAAACCCAACAAGGGATCCACAGTCAAAGGAAGGATAAAATGATCAAGATAGAATCCTAAAACCACAATTCTTGAATAAGAACCTCTAATTATTAAACTATAGACCAATGGGAGAGATAAAAAAATTCCTCAATGATTCCTAAAGGACACATGATGACCAATGAATATCCAGACAAAAAACTCAATTCCATGATGGATCTATAAGAAATACAATTATATTAAGTCACATGCCATATATCTATCATCAACAGCCCTGGTCTATGATTCCATTCAATAGAATAAGGGAAGATCTAGAATAATAAATAATAACAATAACAAATAGGAACATACCTTTGAAAATATAGATCCAACAATCAAAGATTCATTGAAATAAAACACCAGAAGGTAAGGAATCCCCAAAATCTCTAAGAGGAGTCTCCTTGGTTGAGATACCTTTTTAATGTAAACAATATGAGAGAGAAAAAGGTGTTTAGGTCATAAGATACAAAATTTAGAATAATTAATTCACATCGCATGGTTTGGCCACACATTATGGAAAAATATGTGCCAATCGTGTTCCCCATTATGAGATATTGGAAGAGCAGTATAGTTTGGACATATGGTTTGAGGGGTAGCCACACAGTTTTCACTAACTGTGTTCCCTCCTCTAGAACTCAAACAAAAGGCACATAGTTTCTTAGGCTGGCCTACATGGTTTTATCTAAACACACACAAACTGTGAACAATCCTATAAACCTATAAAAAAACTATAAGTCGCCCAAAAAAACCTGATAAAATATCCAAACAAAATATGATCAAAATAAAGAAATATAATTACCCAAAAGTGGGTGTTGTAATGTTATAATACTCCCCACTATAAATTATTTCTTCCCCTAGAAAGACTATCAAGAATACTCTATAGAAAATAGGTGGGTCCACTACTCTCTCACCAAGGCCTCATGATCCCACATTTCATGAGAATCAAAACTATGATGCCAATGCACCTAAACTAAGGGTATGGACTTTCCATAAAGAACTTTTATCTGAGAATTGATAATATGAATTGGAGATTCAGTCATGGTCATATCTGGTTCAACATCAAGGTCCTCCTATCTCAAGACATAAGGCAGGTCTGAAATATACTTCTTGATCTAAGATATATGAAACATGTTATGGGTTGATGGAATATATGGTGGAAATTCTAAATGGTGTACCACCTTTACAATCCACTCAGTAATGTCAAACAATTCCATATATCACAGTGCTAACTTCCCTTTCTCACTATGTCATCGATGAACCAACCATCATGAGACCCTCAAAAACACCTAGTCACCAACCAAGAACTCCAAATAGATCTAAATACAGTTAATGTAATACTTACACCAACTCTATTCCATTAAAATTATCTTACAAATAAATTAAATCTTTATTGTCATCTCTTGGACCAAACTAGGTCCAAATAGGGAAGTTTTTTAGATCTCTAACCAATAGAGTGGAGATTTACATGCTTGAACATACAAGGCCTCAAAGGGTTCCATCTTAATGGAATACCAGAAACTGATGTTATAGGAAAACTTAACCATCCCCAATTTTTCATTCCACACTCCTCCAAATTTAAGGACATAATCTCTAAGCATGTCCTCAAGAATCTGTATAACATGTTCTGTATAACCATTTATCTAGGGATGGTATTTCATGCTCAAATTTACCTTGGATCCCATCACCTTCTATATGCCTACCCAAAAATGATAAGTGAAATGGGGATCCCTATTAAAAACTATAGAAAATGGAACACCATAAAATATGACGATCTCTTGCACATAAAAATTTCTCAAGTCCTCAAATTTGGTCATATAATGAATAGTAATAAAGTGATCACATTTATTCAACTGGTAAATCACCATCCAAATAACATTATATCCTCAAGAGGTATGAAAAGATCCAACAAAAAATTCCATTTATATCTCATCTCATATCAAAGTTAGAATAGGAAGTGGTTGAATTAGTCTACAAGGCTTATTATGTTTAGTGTTAATATTTTGATAAGTATAACAATGAGAAACAAAATCATAAATGTCATGTTTCATACCTGGACACAAGAATCATCACCTCATATCATAATTCATTTTCATAATTCATGGGTGTACCACCCATTGGTATTGATGACAAACCCCTATAGCAATATTTCTTATATGTAATGGAACCACTAACCTATTCCAAAAGAAAATGATACCCTTAGAATATATATATACCATTTTATAATGGATTCCCCACCATTTAAAGAATACCTAATGCCTCATAACTTTTCATCAAGATATTATTCCTGTAGAATCATCTTTAGATGAGAGCATATCAACTAAACACTTTTCAAAATAACCTAGATCTCATCCTCTTAGACTCCCAAATGAAAATGAGAAAATAGATCCATAGGACTCTATTACTCTTAATATTCTTTTATTTCCTGAGATGGAAGTTTCCTACTTAGAGAATTAGCAATAACATTTCCCTTACCAAGGGTAAAGTAAATTTCAAAGTAAAAAATACTTCTAGTATTCCACCCATCACCTCTTCTAAGGGTTTAGATTTTGTTATGAAAAGATATAACTCAATATTTTATGATCAGAGTATACAGTAACCCTTTACTTGAAAATGTAATGTCACAAACTCTCAAGAGTGTACATCACAAATACAAGTTTGAGATCATTTTTGTGATGGTTCTTATCATGAGTCAAAATATGATGAGAACCATAATCCACCAAGTGATCAATATGAATGATAATGTATCCCAAACCCAAACCTAATGCATCACAGAAGACCACGCAGCCCTACACAGCTTCTAGAAGAATCAATATTGGCACTGAAGTTAAATAATAATTTGAATCATCAAAGTAATACTAAAACTTAAAATCCCATATGAAATTTACTCCCTATTGAGTGATAGTGGTCAATGGAGAAGCCAACTTTGAAAAATATTTCATGAATTGGTGGTAATACCCTACAAATCTTAAAAAGATCCAAATATAAAAGACATTTTGTGGTTCCTCTCATGTCATAATAGCTTTCACCTTCTTAGTATCAACTAAAATACCATGTTCATAAACCACATGTCCCAATAACTTTTCCTCCTAAATCTAAAGGTTTCATTTATAAATATTATCATAAAGTTTTTGATTTATCAAGATCTCCATAACTGCTCTCAAATGACGCACATGGTCCACATTGGTTTTAGAGTAAATCAGTATAACATCCACAAATACCATAATGAAAGAATCAAGTTTTTTATGGAAAATCATGTACATAAATTCCATAAACAAACAAGGAAAATTAGTTAAAACAAAGTTCATAACAAGGTTCTTATATTGGATATACGTACTCCTCAAAGCAATCTTAGTGATATCATACTCCTTGATCCTAAGCTAGTGATAACCAAATTCAAGATCAATATTTTTGAACCATGTCTAACCTTTCATATAGTCAAAAAAATCATAAATATAGGTAAATAGATACTTTTTCTTGACTGTAACCCAATGGATATTTTTGGTATGAACACATAGGTGAAGGGTTTCATCAGCTTTCTTGGAAAAAAGCATTGGTGTTTCCCATGGTGACACATTGGTTCGAATGAATCCCTTAGACAAAAATTCATCCAAATGAGTATTTAACTCCTTTATTTTAGCTAGTTCCATTAGATAAGATGGAATAGAAATAATATAGGTACCTAGTACCAAGTTTATAGAAAACTCTACCTCCCTCACAGATGGAAAACCATAGAATTCAGATAGAAAAATATCCAGAAACTCATTCTATAATGAAGTAAGATCAATAAAAAAATAATACTACTCCATATTAAAGTTAAACATTAATTTCATCCTACCCAACTCCAAAATATGAGTTTTGGATTGACTTAACCTCAGGTACCATTCTCCCTAGAAAACATGACACTCCCCATCAAGGATATTAAAGAAGACCTGCCAAAGACAACAATCGATACAAGATTTATAAGAAACCATCTAATATATCTTGAGAATAACATCCAAAGGTTTCATGTCCATAATAAAAAACTCCCAATCAAGCTCAATTTATGATAAATAGAAAGTAAAAAAAGGGAATTAGATAACTTTCTCTCTCTTAAACCTGAGAGGTGTAGAAATCCCTATTATATAAGGCTTGAGCTCTATATGAAGATTAAATAGTTCCAAAATATGGGTAGATATGAAGGAATGAAATGTACCAGTATAAAATAAATCATTCACTAAGGATTAATAAATGGTAATGGTACCTCTAACTATCGCAAGACCCATAACAACTTCCACTAGAGACTTATCCACTGCATAAAGAAGCTTCTTTCTTGATTCTTATTGATAAAATCCCTTTGTTCTTGAAGAATTTGATTACTTCAAAGATCCTCCTAGTAATTTCAAGCCTGTACTATTATGTGGATTTTTAAAAACATGGAATCACATTTTCATGTGACCTGATAATCTATAAGAGTTATAGATCTTCAGTGGCTCTGTGAAAGCACACTTTGAGTGCCCAAATTTTCCACACTAGAAACATGTTAGTGGACCTTTACCTGTACAAGATTTAGAATAAGTTTTCTATAAATATCAACCACTATGGTTACCACCATGATACTCATTGCACTTCATTTCCCATTTAAAGGGACCACTAAATATTCCACTAGGAGTAGGAGGAACTCCACTCAACTCTAACTTACCATCCATATCAAGTTTCACCATCAAATATTTATCTAGAAAATTATCATATGAGGTGACCTTTAGTAAGAAAAAATGATATTGGATATCTACTCAAATACCCTTGTCAAACCTCTAATATTTCAACTTATCATTCTATATGGTCTCAGGTGAGAAATTAGGAAGTTTGGTAAAATGGTTAGCATACTGAGTCAATATCCAATCACCTTTATGAATGTTAAGGAACTCTATAAACTAAGACAAAACATATATTATAAATATAATTGCTTCATAAAAAGTGAATTTAAATATTTACACTCCAATCCCATATTCTTCAATTTCATAACTAACGAATCTCGACTAATTTTTCTAGGCCCCTCAAGTTTGAGATAGTGTATTTCACCTTAACGGAATCTGGGGTCTTCAAAAACTTGAAGAGTTGCTCGACCTTTTTAATCCAATCCTATGACTCCTAAGGATTATTGGAATCATAGAAAGATATTTTCCACAAAAGAATAAACTCCTAGGAATGGTCTCTTATATCAACCCAATGAGGTAAAACCTATACTTCCTAAATGGGAACAAGTGTAACAACCTGGACTAGATCTTGGACTGCACCCACAATAACCTCTATAAGGTTCAAATCAACTAGAGGGTTTTATTATTATGTTTCATCATCATCTACATCCTAATATCCATTCAAATGAATTTGTGGGCCCATGGTATTATACAAGGTCAATATATAACAAGGAAACATAAGTCAAGAGACATGATATCTTTAACTTTATCTATTATTATTCAACTAGGAAAATCAAATATCAAATCATGGATTTGTGAAAAATCTATAATTAAACCAAAAAACTCCTCAAAGACACTTTTTCCAATATAAAATGGTAACTTAAGGATCTTCATGTTGAGAGATGGCCAGGAACTCACTCATAACCTACCCCTTAAGTCCCAACAATCTTGTCTCCTACCTACCAAGACATCCAAAATTGCATACGAACATCTAAGAAAGGACATGATCGTCTTTAATACCGATTTTTCATGAAACAACCTAGATAAACCGCCTAAATGGTACCTGAATCAATATTTACATGTCCTTAAGGGAGTTCTTGTTCCCCATGGGTTGGTGATTATAACCTTATCATCAAACAATCAAGAGGGAATGATTTCACCACATGAATAACTCATCACGAAAACATAGTGTATATAAAAAATAAAGATTCATTAATCCAAACACTTCTCAATAGAAAATTACCATAAGTAAAAAAATATAAGTCTTAAGAATGATACATCAACTAAATTCATTACAAGAAATCATCAAAGACAATATCCCATAATCTCCATGTAACAAGTGGATCAAATGTTGCACCGGTCACTCACAACTCCCAAGATCCTGTTAATCAAGAACGTCCACCACCTCCAAGTGGTGCAATTATTTTCCTGGGACCCAGCATAATAAATTCTACAAACACCCAAATTCAAAAGTAGTGTGTGAGTAGAAAATACTAACAGTATCTCACTAATTATTCCATAAGAAATTCATGTTGAGTAAGAAAAATAGGCTCAATTTTAAAATAAAACATGGAATGGAAATATTTTCATGATTCAAATAAAAACCTGATTTATAAAAAAAATCAATGTATAATATATAATAGGTATAAAAATTCATTTCCGTCAAACCAGTCAAATATAAACATCTTTACCCATGGTCATGAATAATGATTTTTATCAAAGAAAACATGAATAAGAATTTCAATCAAACACCGACATGTATAAATCATAGAAATCATAGCACTATAGTTAATAGTCTTTAGATTAAGTTATTATATAGATTCTCACAAATCTCAGTGAAATTTGACTCTGGGTATGCATAGGTCCCTAGATCTTAGGCCTAGGGGGAATAGGAGAACACACCCAAAGAATTAACTCTCTACCCTCATTATAGTTTAGTTAGCATTTTTATCATATATCCATTTTTAGGTAGAGCTAATACATACCTAGAATGTTTTATTCCCAACTAACTACACATAATCCCATTTACTTCAAGAGAATCAATCATACTTGGGGCTACCATTCACTTTAAACAATCAATTCAACTAACTCCAAGTTTAAGTTTCAAAACATTCCATTTCATTTAAAAAACAAACATAAAATGGTTTTCATCAAAAACACATTCCTCTCAAATAAATCCATTTCATTTCAAATCATAAAATATTTTATTCGTTTTCATCTCAAAATTCATCATCAAATTTATTCTTTAAATCACTCATTTCAATTTAAGATCATTTTTCAAAAATCACTCTTTATTTCAAATCCACTGTCAAATAGATTTCATCACACCCACCATGCCATTTCAAAACCATTTATTAAAAGACTCAAACAAAAATTTGGAAATAAATTAGTTTTATAATTAAAATTAATCAATTATCAATAGTTTCAAAGGATATTAATTTCTTTATGAAACCACCTACCTCAATTTACAAACTCAATGACACCCAACAAGGGATCTGTAATTGGATGAATCCTAGAATGATCAAGGGAGAATCCTGAAACCACGATTCTCAAATAAGAATCCCAAATTATTCATCCCTAGAACAATGGTATAGAGAGAAAATACATAACTCATTGATTCCTGAATAACACACAACAACCAATGAAGTTGCAAACAAAAAGCCTCAATTCCATGATAAATCTATAAAATATCCAATTAAATCAAGTCAAAAACCATATATCCTACATCAACATCCATTTTATATTATTATGTTCAAGATAATAAGGGTGGATCTAGAATAATAATGAATAATGATAACAAAAAAGTGCATTCCTTTAAAAATATAGATCAAACAATCAAAGATTCATTAAAATCAAGCACGAGAGGTAAGGAATACCCAGAATCTCCAAGAGGAATATCCTTGGTCAACAGACCTTTACAATGTAAGAATAATGATAGAAAACATAGGTTTTCATGTCGTAAAATCAAAATTTAGAATAATTAATTCACTCCACATGGTTTGACCATACAGTTTGTAAAACTATGCACCAACCGTGCAACACCTTCTGGGATACTGGAAGTGTTGAATGGTTTGGTCGCATAGTTTGAAAAACTAGGCACCACCCCACTATAAAAATCCATGTGTTTTCTAGGGGTAAGTTTCAGTGTTTTCACTAACAGTGTGCCTAACCATGCATCCTCCTCTAGAACTCAAACACAAGGTTTATGTTTCCTATTCTAACCAAAATAGTTTTCTCTAACTGGTTCCAATTGTGTATAATTTAAAGACCCAGACTCTGATAACCTAGATTTGGTGGTTACTTTATTATATTGGGACTATATACAATAAATCTCATCCCAAAGGGCTGAATAATTTATTATTCATGTAAAACTAGGTACATACTTTAATATAACATTAAATTTGAAAATAAAGTACAATATAGTATTTTTTTGAAAATATCATTATTCTTTTTATCATATCCCTGCATATCAATCATAAAACACTTATTGAAATACTATGGAAATGAAAAATAATAAATGGTTGAGTTCATATGATCAATAATGGAATTTATACATTGGAAATTAAATGAGGCATGAATAATATGGAAGAAATAAATGATAGGCAGACAATACCATATAAATAGTCACATGAACTTGAAACTTATCCATGGATGTCATAAATATTCAAATAATCACATGGAATCCAATAACTAAATTCATAATGATGTAATGAATAATTTTGAACATTTAAAACTTACTATTGAGGACTTATTCTGAGTCATCTAAAAATATCATCCAGGCCTCATGCTAAGACATCTATATAAACGGGTAAGGCCTCAGCCAAATACCCAACCTATTTTGTCTCATGATACCTACCGATGCATCAATAAAATATATAATTATGGGCCCCACTCATCACTTAATAAGTCCAATGCATTAATTATATGAATAAACAATATAACTTAATCAAATTTCCTTAAAAAATTAATAAATGTATTTATTGGAAGAACTAGCATAGAGAATGTTAATACATTCCCCAGTAAAAATGATCATAAACCATCAATAAAAATATGGGGGTGTTATATTTGGATTATAGATTTATTAAATTAAAATATTTAATAAAGTATTTTGGCATATATGAAAATACTTTAAAAATGTTACTAGAAAATTTTTTGAGAAAAATGTCCCTTTTCACTTTGAAATCAATTATTTAAAATATAAAAATATTAAAAATATTAAGAAAAAAATTTCTTTGAAAATAACCTTGTAAAATTTTAAATTAAACTTAAAATTATTGATCGGTCTTGATGGTATAATATTTTTTCATGTCATATAAGTTAAAAATTAATTCCTTTCACACTTTTGTAAGAAAAGTCAAAAAGTGCCTCATTCACAAAACACAAAGAAGATTCATTTTAAAATATTTTTTAAAATTAAAACATGGTTAAAATTTTCTTTAATAAATAATTATAGAATATTAAAAAAATATTTAAACATTTTAAGGAAAATATGGGCATCGAATAAAAAGATTCCCAACCGAGTAGAAAAACAAGGTCATCTTTTCTTAAAAACATTATTTCATTATCTTGAGTACTTAAAGATAGTAAAATTAAAGGAAACAAAATAATTTATATAAATAACCATATGATAATAATATATATATATAATATATAATGACCAAATAATTCCCCCATTAGAGATTTAAAAATAAACAATCTCAAATAATGATGAGATTGTGAAATAAACCCTTACCTTAGGTCTAGTTTTCTTAGTTTGTGTTCAAACCTCTTGTATAATAAAAATATATTTATTATACATCTATTTTATTACCATAATAATATATATAATACCATATATTATTTACTTATAACCTTTTATCACCATTTTATTAACAATTATTTATTAAAATCCTTATTTCGGGTGATAACTACTTTGTTATTCATGTACGTTTTAGTTTGGTAGTTTTGTTCTATGTACTTTGATCATGGTTTCATCATCTATAGAATTATAATCATGATATAAATATAATATATATATTCATTATATATATATATATATATTTATAATCATCCATAAAAAGGAGAGATAGAAAAATGAATTACAACGTTCATGGAGATGGTAGGACATACGTACGCATAAACGTTGTTTTCACTTTTCAAAGAATGAAAAAAATGAAAGGTAAATAATAATTAACCTTTATAGTATCATTTTGATATCATATATATCTTATATATTCATTCAATCTATCCTTATTATAATCCATGTAAATCAAAAATGAAAAATGAATCACATCACTTAATAGAGGTGGTAGTCCACACATACGCACGAGCGATGTTATTGTTTTCCAACTGATTGTAAGGTAAGAAGGTATATATGATACTATAATAACATAAGTATAATTATTTCATAAATATCATATATAAATTTTAAAATAATCATAATATCCATCCAAAAAATATGGTGATGAAAAATGACTTGTATCGCTACGTGGAGATGGTGAGTCATACATAGGCACGACCGATACATTCACTTCCCATTTGATGGAAGAAAAGGATGGATAATGGTGGTTTAATAATAATAATAATATTTTTAGTATATTTAGTATAATTAATTTATTATTTTATGATAAATACCACATATTTATATGATTTAAAATAAAAATTAAAAAAACAAAGTGATCGGTTAAGGCTATTACCTCTTCATTGAAAGAACTCCTTTAGATCTCCTCTTAAGTACCCTAGAGTTGTTATTTTGGTAATAGCTTCACCTCTAGAACATGTATATGTATTTTTAAAGGAGAATTGGGTATGTTTTTTTGAGCTATATTGGTCAAATCTGTGTAAATAAAAGAGGGAAGGGGTGTCCTTTTATAAGGGTGGGAAAGGACATACTTGGAATTTCCAAAAAGATTAAAATATAATTAATTCATTCTCAAGATAAATTATTAAAAATGGATATAAATTTTAATAAAAATAGGATAAGCTCAAAATATAATCATCCAAAAAAATTATAAATATTTTTGTGTCATTTTAAACTATTTCTTTTGGTTTAACCCCTTGGTTAATTAATTTTATTCTTTACCATGGTAATGAATTTTTAATATTAAAGGATTATAATTTTACTTATAAGGTAAAAAATAGATAATAAATGTACAATGGGTGAAATATTTGACCATATATTATCCCCCTTATTTTATTTCAATATTTTTATGATTTTTAAATAATTTAATAAAATATGTTTTTCATAATATATCATTATTGTCATTTTTGAAACTATTCATTTAATTCGCCTTTAAAGACATAAATACAATGATGGAATTCGAATATAATCCTTTAACACATACCAAATATGATATATTATTCTATAAAATTTTTAGAACACAATAATTTATCTATAATTTATTACTTTTAATATTTTAAAATCATTTATTTTATTTTACCATTAATTGAATAAATATTATGTCAACGTTGTGAAGCGTTTATGGTAGTTATATAATCACTAAAAATTAGAAATAAATTACCATCATAAAAATAATTTCATTATGAAAAAAATATTCTTTAATATTCATTCACAACTTATATTTATCACTATGCAAACAAAGAATAGAAGTTTAAAGACAAGAGAGTGGCAATTTTCATTTTTCTTTACTTAAAATAATATAAAGGTTTATTTCAAAGAAAAATGGCACTAAGTTTCCATATATTAAATAATTGGATGTAAATGGATGAAATAAAATCATCCAATAGGATAAATTCAAGTGTTATATAGATTTTAAAGTCTTATCCAAAAATTTTAACCCTATTTTACCTATTTTACCCTTACCGAGGTGACAAAAATATATCAAGGTTACTATTCATAATGACAAAAAATAAAAGGGAATTATTTACCAAATTTGATCCTCTTGAGTCCAAATATGGAATACATTTTTCAAGATTCAATTTCAATAAATGAAATAAATTAATTTTAAAATAAGTGTGCAAAACATGATGAAAATCGCTTTTTAGATAAATACATTTTTTAGGCATAAAACTAGATTTATCTTTATCCATGCCTAGAATAAATATTAGATTAATTTTAAAAAAAAATATTGAATATATAATATATATAAATTTCATTAAAATCATTCATCAATAGAGATGAATTTAATTTATAAATTAAAAACACATTGCATGCATAAAAACTATTTTCCCGGAAAAAAAATCTATTTTACTTTCAAATGATTTTTATTTACATTTATAATAAATTGATAACTCATAATTTTATGTTATATATGTATAAATTATATATTTTTCATAATTTATATATTCCTATTCATACCCACAAATTTTAATAAGTAGGTTATAATAGTCATATTTAAATAATATTTTAATAGTAAATCACAGTTCGTTTAAACTCGGTTATGCATGTAATGAAAGTTATCAAAGAAATTATATTTATTTGAAAAAAAATATAATAAAATATCAGGTTGTTACATTATGTCCCCCTTAAAATGAATTTTTCTTTTTAAATTCAATCTTTCCATTATAAACAACTAGGGATACTTCTGCTTCATCACATCCTCTGGTTCCCACATAGCTTCCTCAATTTATGATTTTCCCACAATACTTTGATTAGGTGAGTGATCCTATTTCATATAATTTTATCTCTATGATCTATAATCTCCACTTTTTGTTCCTTATAATATTTATCTTTCTCTAGTGATGTGAATTTTGAGTTCATTACATGTGAAGGATTAGGTATGTACTTCCTCAGTTTAGATACATGGAAAACATTATGAACTTGAGAGAGACTCAGTGGAAACACCAAGAGACAAGATACCATATTGATAAAATAAAGAATTTTTAAGGGACTAATAAATCTAGATCTAAGATTCCCCATATTTCTAAATCTTATAACCTTATTCCAAATAGATATTCTTAGGATTACCTTATCACCAACTTCAAACTCCAGATCTCATTGAATATTGTCAGCATAACTTTTTTCTTGACTCTGAGATGACATCATGTTTTGTTTAATGGTTTTAGCCTACTATAACATTTCTTTAGCTAGATCATATCCAAATAGCTTTATTTCTCCAAACACGTCCAAATAATTTGGAGTTCCTCACTTTCTTCCATAGAGGGATTCATAAGGAGCCATATGAATGGTCAAATAAAAGCTATTATTATAAGAAAATTCCACCAAAAGAAGGTGTGGGTACCAAACACATTTTAAATCCATAGAGAAAGATCTCAAAATTTATTGTAGTGTTTGAATGGTCATATTTTACTAACTATCTATCTAAGGATGATAAGTAGTGTTGAAACTAAACTCTATATCTAAATCATATTGAAGACTTCGCTATAACTTCGAGGTAAACCTTGGATCCTAATCTGATACAATAGATTGTGGTACTATATGAAACCTTAATTTATATTTTGTAGATATAGTTAAGAGATAAACCTTATCTAATAGAAATAAATTTTTATGAGTATGTAATGTGATTAACTACAACCCAAATAGAACTATGACCTTTTGACATTTTGGGGAATCTGGTAAAAAAAATCATGGTGACATTTTCTCATTTCCATTATGGTATGGTTAGTGGTTGTAACAACACCTTAGACTTATATCTATTGGCCTTAACTTTTTGACATACCAAGTATCGAGGTACATACTCTAAAATATCTCTTTTTATGTTATCCCATCAAAAATACTCTTTTATATATCTATACATATTGATAATTCCATAATGAATAGAGAATAATGAACTATGATCTTTATCAAAATGATCCTTCTTAAAATATGATATTGATGAGAAACATGCACGGTCCTTGAACCTTGTCATTCCATCATAATCTAGTTTAAAGTCTAGAAAATTTCTTACCTTCTTTTTCATCTCTACATCTTCCTTTTATGCCTCCTTAATGTTTACTTGGATAGATGGTTGAATATTAATTTTAGCACGATAATATTTCTTAGCTTCCATTAATATTTCCAAATCCATTCTTTGAAAATATAGAAATTTTATATATTTTTTGATCCTCGTCATAGATAAGCTAGCATGATCCTTTCATCTCATAGCATCATCCACCTTGTTCTCATTCTCATGGTAGTAATGTATTGAGCAATCATAATCTTTGATCAACTACAACCATATTCTCTAGTTCTTATTCAACTATTTCTGTGTAAATATATAATTCAAGATTTTATTATTGTTATATATATCACACCTTTCACAATACATATAATGCATCCATATTTTCAATGAACATTTTACAACAGCCAACTCCAAATTATGATTCAGGTAAATTTTCTCATGGATTTTTAATTAGTGATAGGTATATGCTATCACCATGACATTATGCATAAAGGTTCATCCCATTCCATTATTTGATGCATCATTATAGATAAAAAACCCTTATCCACTTCATGGAATTTTAATCATGGGTGCATTGAGCAACCTTCTATTTAATTATTTGAAACTCGCTTCATGTTCATCTATCCATAATAACTTAACACCCTTCTGAGTTAATTTGGTGAGTGGATTAGATAGTCATGAGAAATATCCCACAAATAATAAATAATATACAACCAACACAAAGAATCTATGGATATCAATTACCATGGTTGGTCTATACCATTGTTCAATAACTTCTATCTTTGAAGGATCTACTGATATACCATCACTTGAGAATATATAACCCAAGAATGAAAATTTATAAAGCCAAAATTTAAACTTGGAAAATTTATCATATAACTTATCCTTCCTTAGGGTCTTGAGTACAACTCTAAAATGTTTTTAATTATCTTCTTTTCTATATGAATATATAATAACATAATCTATAAAGATTTCTACAAACTGATCAAGGTAATCTCTAAAGACTTTATTCATTAAATATATGAAGATAGTAAGAGAATTGGTAATTTTAAATAGAATTATTATAAATTTATAATGGTTATACCTCATAAAGAAGTTTGTCTTGGGTATATCCTTATTATTTATACTTAACTAATGATATCCATATCAAAGATCAATCTTGGAGAATAATATAGATCCTCATAATTGATCAAAAAAATCAACAATATTAGGTAGAGTATAGTTGTTCTTAATAGTAATCTTGTTAAGTTCTTGATAATAAATGAAAATACTCCTTTAAAAATCTTTATTCTTAACAAAAATAACAAGTGCACCCCATGGTGAAGCACTAGTCTAAATGAATCCCTTATCTAGATTCTCCTAGAGTTTCTTCTTTAATTCCTACAACTCAATCGTGGTAATTCTATATGGATTCTTAGAAAAAGGCATAGCACAAGGTATTATTTATATTGAAAACTCAACTTCATGATTTAGAGGAAGACCATGAAAAATATTTAGGAAATACATAATCATACTGTCAAAAATAGGAACATTTTCAATACTGAGTTTCCCCCCAACCATTTGAGATAAATATCCATCATTAATAGGTAGAAAAACCCATATGATATAAGTAATTTACATTGGGTATTTCGGCTCCACCTCACACCAATAGATGATTGAAGTTTGATTCAGAATATCAATTATAAATTCCCTGCCTTGACAATTTATATAGACTCTATATTGAGAGAGCCAATCCATACCCAAAATTACATCAAATTAAACTAGAGGAAGAATATGAATATTCATAGGAATAATATTAACACAAACTTATATTGGAAAAGAGTTATAGACTTTATATTTTTTATCCTACCATTAATAGTTTTCAACACTAAATCAACATATAATATTTTATATGGTGATGTGATACCCTTAGAAAATTCTTCAGATGTTAAAGAGTGGGTAGAACCATAATCAAATAAAACATTTTCAATATTGGAGTGAATGATAGGTGTGCCTTTCACCACATCACTAGGAACTTACACTTTAGTTATAGTAATTTCATGAGCTTGGACTTCTCCCATTGGATTATTTTATGGTAAGTTCCCTTGATGTTTGGGTAATTAGTTGGAATAGTTCCCCATCTCCTTATTCTTAAATCACTATACTTTGATGTATTATTCCTTACCCTTTCATTCATGATCATGATATCCTTTTTCTCTACACCTAAATCAAACTCATTTTCCTTTTATGCATGTACCAAAGTGGTTTATTCCACAAGTATCACATGTTGTAAAATCCCTCTTTCTCTTCTTCACCTTATCTATTTTTTTCTTTCTCATCCTCTTCTTCTCTTGTTTTCCTTCGAATAAATAAGACTTAGATAATTATTTCTCTTTCTTGATAGCACGTGATACTATGTCCTCATATGATGAGAATATTTGTGAGACTACTGTGGTGTCATTTTTTTCTTTATAAGACTTTGAAATATATTAAGGAATATTTTTGGATATATTCACTAAGATGGCACAAGATTCTGAGGCATAGTGATCCTAGTACTGATATTATAAAAAAATTTAAATATATTAATATCACGTATGTGTAGTTTTCTACAAAAGTGTAATAACTCCCAAATGGAGTCTCATATTAGAAATCTAAGACCATGGTTGATTTAGGAATGTGGGTTTTACCCTAGCTGCAACCTAAGGTTGGTCGATGTTGGAAGTCCAATTGAGGCAGTCGTTGGTAGTTTTTTTAATTAAAATAAAAAATTAAATTTATTTATTTTATTTTAAATTTATAGGACCTAATTACCTATATATATATACCTCATTATAAAACTTCTATAAGATTACCTGTATAAACCTTCGAAGAATTGAGAGGAACTATTGTTCTTCATTGGTTGATTGAGATTAAAGGATGATGGATGATCGGATCGAGGTGGATTAAGAGGCAGAAAATGAAATGGATCATCCTCATCACTGGATAATGCATTATTCTATAAAAAATAATCTATAATCAAGTTAGGTTTCATTTTTTATGAATTTTCTACCCAATGAATTTTTTTATAATGGATTAAATATTTTCTTCACTTTGATCTTCAATTTCGTACACTTCACATGAACCTGATTGGATAAATTAAATTATTAAATCAATTTGTATTTGTTTTTCCTAGATAACACCCATGGTTTCCCTAATATTTTTATAGTTGTCCAAGAACGTTTTCCTAATGATGGTTATGCCTTTTTTATGTGAATTTCTCCGCACCATTCTTGTATTTTTTTCACCGTCATCTCACAGGGTTGCGGTTCAACATTTTTGTAACACCCCAAGGTTTTGAAAATAAATATAGAATGCAATTTTATAATATATCCATTAAACACAACTTTGCCTCTTCTATGTTTTGAATTTCGAAAAATGGTCATCTAGAGTTGTGTTCAGCAAGTCATTTGGAGTTTGATAGAACAAACTTGATTTTTGGTGAATAGTAACATACCCTTATGAATAGTAATATGAATAGTAATATGCCCCTTATAAATAGTAAATAATGATATTATTTTCTTTTCATAAGGTAATATGATAATGGGATCTTAATTAATTTTTCAATGTCACATAAAACTAATTATACCTCTAAGATTGTTATTTTTTGAATTAACTATGACTTTATTTAAAAATTAAAATAATAATATTTTGAAAATTATTTTTGAAAAATGGAGTTCACTTTTGAATTCTAAATGTCGAAAAATTTTAGGGGTGAATTTTAGGGATTTTTCTGAAATTCTAGAATTTTTTATGAATAGTGAAATACGATAAAATATTGTATATACAAATTATCATTTAAATACACTATTCATGACATCACAAGTGATGCAAGGACACTCGGTTCTAACTCACATGCACTTAATAATATTAGGGGTAACATGAAACAACACTATTGGTTGTCTTGAGGGAAATAATAAAATAATGAATTAAATATTCAAAATTTACCCCTCCTCTCCACTATAAAAACCCCTCACCACTCCCTCTTCTCTTCACTTCTATAAGCCTTGAATCTCCTCAAAGTTCTGCCCAATTACCCTTCCCTAGTCTCTCTCCACGTCCAAGAAGCTTAAGGTCTTTCCAAAAGACCAAAACCCCTTCCCTTAAGGAGTTTCTCAAGGAGGTTATTTCAAGAGGTAAAGCACCCTTCTTTTTCATTTGGTTTCATTTCAATTTATCTTATTTTTCTATCCTCACCTCACCTCCTATGTAAAAATGATCATGTTAACTCTAGTATAATCTATATACTGGAATTATATCATGTGAATGTAATAACCATCAAAAATATTCTTACTCCCTCCCTTTTATTTTTATAAACGAAATCAACGTCCATGAGGTCCCAATTTATAGCCTTCGTGGACGACGAAGTTTCATTATTCAATTTCTTCTTCATTACTGGTCATGAAACCATATTTATGGTTGAAAACGACTATAATATATGTATTATAACATAATTAATGTTCAGGAACCAGAATATGTACATATAATTAAGTTATATGACAAAACTAGTTCATAATAATCCAAATACCGCTGAATAATCGAAGTGGTTGTCATCTAATGATTCATCCTCATTCCATGTAACAAAATGATAGAAATGAACATTATCAATTATTTATGTTAATAAATAATATATAATTCTAATCCTGGAGAATTATAACTGTTCCACATGAACTCCATTACTTATAAACAAGTGAACTGATTATGAAAATAAAGAAAACGAACACCCCGAAACAATAAAATTCAATATAATAACTTAGAAATAAGGGTATAAATGAACTTAACAGAATTATGATAAACTAAATACATGTATAATAGGTTCTTAAATAATTTATTAATAAGTATAATTTCACATTCCATGATCTTAAGTTCAAGATCGGAACACGTTTGGAGTTAAGGTAAGGGTTTTTTCACCCGAACTTCCATTTTCATTCGGGTTACTTTCATTGTCTGATTAGCTCAATGAAATTATTATGTATTGTTATGTACTCCTCATATACTATGTTTGAGTATTATATATATGTGTACAAACTAGAACCCTTCCTTATTTATGGATAGTTACATGTTTTAAAAGGAACTTTCAAAATTGTTTCCAAAATACAAGCCTGATTCAAAGGAATTTCTCAAATTCTTACCTATTTTATAGGGCACTCTATAACCTGTTTTTGGAAACCTTTATATTTATAAAATCACTCATTTCATTATTAAAATACTATCTTACCTAACTTCTGGTTTTATACAAAGATTTTTTCAAAATAACTCTTCTTTTCAAAATAAAAGAGTATTTATCTCAAGAATTGCTTAATGATTTTATAAGAGTGTTTTCGTCTAATTCAACACTCTTGTTGATTCCATGGTATTATTGGGTTTAATCATTTATGAAGTCATATAACATATTTTATTTAATGGTTTATGACTAACTCTATTGTGTATTATCTATCCTAAAACCATTCACCATATTACTCGAAATGGTTAGTGTTTTATGTTTAATGATTGGGGAAAGTTAGTTACATTTCATATGATAGTTTCAATATGAATGTATATGCTGTTCGTGTTGATCCCCACTCATATAATAATTGCATTGGACTTATTATGTGATGGTTGGGGCCCGCTATATCCCCTCGATGAATCGGTAGGTCTCATGAGACAAATAGACGTGGAATTGGTCGAGGACTTTCCCAATGTGATATATAGATTTTGGCTGAGGCCTTAATCATTAGATGTATCGGCCGAGGCCTTGAAAAATTGTTTCAGAATGTCTGACATATGCACTCCCTCATTATGAATCTAGTAGTTGAAAGTTCATGTGGTTATTCAACTAGTAGAATACCCATGATTATGTTTTATTATATCATTATATTCTCAGCTCATATTCCTGCCATAATGTGTTCAAGTTTATTGTTAAAGACATGTGTTTTCAATTATGACCCATGTATTATGTTTATGCTATCTTCCGATGTATTTCTTACTCTTACTAATCATTTGAGATCACCCCTTTTTTATGTTCATTTTTTCTCAGGATATGAAGAAGTAAATTATGAATGAATTGCAAGCATAATCTAGGAGGCATAGATGTTTCTAATGGAATAAATTAGTGTTGTATTTCCTTTCTTGATGTAAAGTTGAACTTATTTATGTATCTTGTTTCCAATAATACTAAACTACTTGGTCCTTCGGGATTCTTATTCCTTGTTTGTATGCCAATGAAATCAAATAAGGAACCGGCTCTGGGCAACTGGGATCGGGTCCCTATAGTTGGTGTCAATGGAAGTTTAGTATAATACTTGGAAACTAGATTTAGAAAACGTAGAATTAGGAAAGAGTCCCTAAGTTTTTTCTTTGAGTATATACATATAATAACATCCTGGTATTTTGGTAAGGAATAGATTATGTGGATCTTTCAAGAAATACATCCTTGTCTAGATACGAGTAGGTAGAGGTGGATTTGGCACAAATGTATCTAGGGGAAAAACCCGAAAACACCGCTTTGATCTAGACTCGAATGGGAACTGGTGCACGACAATGGGTCTTGCTGCACTCTTGGTTACGACACTCCTAGGGGATATGATTAGGATAATTCATGTTTTCTTTACAAGCCATTATGAAGGATTTAAATGTAAATTTTTCCTCAAAGATACCATGTTTATGATTAAGAGATTAACTATGCGTATAATTTCAATTTATGATTAGTATTTTTCTACATTGAGATTATAAATTATGATACATACCCTAATCTAGTGTATGTCGTTATTTAGAAATGGAGTCTAGTGGAAGGAATGTAAAACACACGAATTTACGTAGAAATTTCCCTCTGATGCAAGATAATGATGTTGGATTTGGTGTTGTGATGGGTGCTGAGCAACTTATAAGTATAATGGGACAACTTACTCAAGTTATGAATAATAACCTTACCCACATGTAGCATCTGTATCCACCATGTGGAGGAGCTATGTTAGATCTCTTTATGCGACAACAACCTCCATCATTCAATGGGACTACAAACCCTTTTGTAGTAGAGCAGTGGATATGTTCCCTTGAGAAGATATTTCTCGCCTTGGGATGTAATGAAAGAGAGAATGTCGTCATGGCAGTCTATCGTCTATCGGGAGATGTGGATCAGTGGTGGTCATTAATCCAAAACACAAAGGAGGAGGAGGAAATAGAGGATATGTAATGGAGGGACTTTAAGGAAATATTCCTGGAGAAATACTTTCCTTGTGAACAAAGAGTAGATATGGAGAGGCAATTCTTGAATCTGAGGCAGAAGGAAGATGAGAATATTGCAAAGTACGAAGCTAACTTCACAAGGTTAGAAAGACATGTTGTGGACTACATACAAAATCCAAGGAGAAAAATTAATCGATTATTTGATGGCCTAAATCCATTCCTCCAGTGGGCACTGGTCTCCCAAATTTTTTCATCATATAAGGATATAGTTTCATGTGCTATCAAGACTGAAAAAGAATTCTCTAAGTCTTATGACTTTAAGGGAAAGAAAGAAAAGAAGAGGGATACTGAAAACCCTGGGAAAGGAAATAAGGAAACGGGGAAGAAGGGGAGAGTTGAATTTCCACCATGTGACAATTGTGGAAGGAAACACCCTGGTGCATGCTTAAAAGGAAAAGGAGTGTGCTACAAATGTGGTCAGAAAGACCATCTTGCTGGTGATTGTAAAGGGAAGAAGGAAGCCAATGATGTTCAATGCTATAATTGTTGGGAGATGAGACACTATGCTAATGATTGTCCAAATCATCAAGGAAATATTCAATATAAAAGTCCAAGGGATTAGGTACAAGCTTATGCAATCACAACTGCAGAGGTTGAAGTTCTGAATGACGTGGTAGCAGGTACTTTGATCGTTTCATCAAACTTAGCCAATGCTTTATTTTATTCTGGATCATCGCATTGTTTCATATCTTCCTAGTTTTCCAAGAAAATTAGATATTTACAATTTGATTTAACAAGGGAGTTATCAGTCAAAACTCCTAAGGGAAGTATCATTACAAAAATGTTTTGTGGATCAGTTCCCATTAGGGCATATAAATGTTCTTTATTTTTTGATCTCATTGTCATACCCATAATTGAATTTGATATAATCCTCGGTATGGATTGGCTTTCGGACCATGATGTGAAAATTTATTGTAAGAAGAAGGAGGTTACAATTTTCTATGATAATAAGGAGTACCTTATCTTTAGAGCAGAAACGTCACCACCTGATTCTTATCTAGATCCTCCACCAGTATCTCAACTAAATTCAATTATTAGGGAGGAAGGGAATGAAATAACTATAGGTGCAGAAAAGAATGTTCAAATAGAAGATGTACCTATTGTGCAAGAATATATTTATGTCTTTTCAGAGGATTTACCTGGACATCCTTCAGAGCGAGAAATTGAGTTTTCCATTGACTCAATTCCAAGTTCAAGGCCCATATCAAAGACCCCTTATAGAATAGCCACTGTATAGTTAGTGGATCTAAAGAAAAAACTAGAGGAATTGAGTGATAAAGGATTTATTCGCCCTAGTGTTTCTCCATGGGGATCCCCTGTTCTTTTCATTAAGAAGAAATATGGGTCAATGAGGTTGTGCATTGATTATATGGAAATCAATGCTATTAAAATAAAGAATAAGTATCCTCTACCACGAATTGATGATTTATTTGATCAACTTCATGGAGCTCGATATTTTTTGAAGATTGGTCTTTGATCTGGATATCATCAGTTTCTTGTGAGAAAGGAAGACATTCCAAAAACAGCATTTTGAACTAGGTACGGGCATTATGAGTTTATAGTAATGCCTTTTGGACTAACCAATGCACCATCTATTTTCATGGATCTCATGAACATATTTTTCAAGGAATATCTTGATGACTTTTTAGTGGTGTTTATCAATGATATCCTGGTTTACTCTAAGAGCTATGAAGATCATGAAAATAATTTGCGCACCATTCTGAAGAATCTAAGAAGAAATGAATTATATGGGAAGTTCAGCAAGTGTGATTTCTGGCTCTAATTAGTTTCCTTTCTGGGACACATTGTCTCTAAGGATGTAATATTTGTAGATCCTGCAAAGACAAAGGTTGTGCAATAATTTCCTACTCCAACAAATGTAACTGAGGTACGTAGTTTTATTGGTTTAGTAGTCTATTATCAGTGTTTCATTCAGAACTTCGCCCGTTTAGCCAACCCAATGACCAAGCTCACACGAAAAGGGTTTAAGTTCATATGGACCAAATAATGTGTAGAGTGTTTTGATGAATTGAAGAAGAGGTTAGTGAATGCTCTAATCCTAACCCTACCATCGGGGAATGATGGGTTTGTTATCTATAGTAACGCATCAAAGAAAGGAATTGGTTGTGTCCTTATGTATAATGATCGAGTGATTTCCTATGCATCTAGGCAGCTAAAAATTCATGAAAAAAACTATCCAACTCATGATCTTGAGTTAGTAGCGGTAATATTTGCTCTGAAGATTTGGAGACATTACCTATATGGCAAAAAATGTGAGATATATACAGATCATAAGAGTTTTAAATATATATTCTCACAGAAAGAACTCAACATGAGGCAAAGAAGATGGATCGAGCTACTCAAAGACTACAATTTCACAATACACTACCACCCCGGGAAGGAAAATAAGGTGGCAGACTCTTTGAGTAGAAAGGACCACAGAATTCTGAACAAGATGAGAGTTGAAAGGGATCCTCTGTTCATGGATCTAGTACATATGGATATGGGAATTATCAAGGAAGGTAACACATTGCTACTTTTTCAAATGGTTGCCAAACCTTCTTTACTAGAAAAGATAAAATGTTCTCAGGCTGATGATGTGAAGTTTCAAAAGAAAATTAAAGCTATAAATGATGGGAGGTTGACTAAATTCACATATGAAGGTGGAATTTTGAAATTCGGAAAAAGTATTTGTGTTCCTGTTATTCCTGATCTAAAGAGGGAACTATTGGATGATGCTCATAGATCTAATTTCTCTATACACCCTGGTAGCACAAAGATGTTTAGAGATCTAAAGGAACATTTTTGGTGGGAAAACATGAAGAGGGATATTTCTGATTACGTTTCGAGATGTTTAGTTTGTCAACAGGTGAAGGCAGGAAGAAAAAATCCTGGTGGAATCATGCAACCCCTTCCTATACCTATGTGGAAATGGGATGATATTATGATGTAATTTGTCATGGGGCTACCAAAGACTCTAATAAAGAATGATATTATATGGTTCATTGTTGATCGTCTTACAAAATCTGCACATTTTCTTGCTATAAGGGAAGATTTACCACTTGAACATTTAGCAATAATATATATTAATGAAGTTGTAAGACTTCATGGTGTACCCTCATCAATTGTTTCTGATCGTGATCCCTGTTTTACATCATGATTTTGTAAGAGTCTTCATAAGGCCCTAGATATTGATCTTCATTTGAGCACGGCCTACCACCCACAAACTGATGGACAATCAGAACGGACTATTCAAAAATTGGAAGACATGTTGAGGTCTTTTTCACTTGATTTTCAAGGCATGTGGGATCATTATTTACCTCTCGTAGAATTTTCCTACAACAATAGCTTCCGTTCAAGTATTCAGATGGCACCCTATGAAGAATTATATGGTAGGAGATGTTGTACATCAACTTACTGGGATGTTGTTGGTGAAAGAAAGCTTGTGGGCCCAGAACTTGTTGAAGAAACAACAAAAAAGGTGAATATTATCTAGAACCATATCAAAACAGCTCAAAGTAGGAAAAAGAGCTATGATGATAACCAAAGGAAGGATTTGTAGTTTCAAGAAGGTGATCACATTTTCTTAAAGATATATCCATGGAAGGGTATTATACAATTCGGTAAGAAGGGAAATTTAAGTCATAGGTACATCAGAACTTTTGAAATTCTAGATCGAATTGGAGTCGTAGCTTACCGTTTGGAAATTCTTCCCAGTCTCTCCAAGGTTCACAATGTGTTCCACATGTCAATGTTAAGAAAGTATATGCCAGACCCAACACATGTACTCACTTATGAAGAAGTAGAACTTGAGCCCGATTTATCTTATTGTGAAGATCCTGTCAAGATTCTTGATACTAGAGAACAAGTGTTGAGAAATCAGATGACTCGTCTGGTAAAGGTTCTATGGAGGAACCATAAGATGGAGGAAGCAACATGGGAGCCTGAGGAGCTTATGTTAAAGACATACCCAAATCTTTTTAGGTAATATTTTGTGAATTTTGAGGATGAAATTTTTTTAAGGAGGAGAGAATGTAACACCCCAAGGTTTTGAAAATAAATATAGAATACAATTTTATAATCTATCCATTAAACACAAATTTTCCTCTTCTATGTTTTGAATTTCGAAAAATGGTCATCTAGAGTTGTGTTCAGTAAGTCATTTGGAGTCTGATAGAACAAACTTGATTTTTGGTGAATAGTAACATACCCTTATGAATATTAATATGAATAATAATATGACCCTTATGAATAGTAAATAATGATATTATTTTGTTTTCATAAGGTAATATGATAATGGGGTCTTAATTAATTTTTCAATGTCACATAAAACTAATTATACCTCTAAGATTGTTATTTTTTGAATTAAATATGACTTTATTTAAAAATTAAATTAATAATATTTAGAAAATTATTTTTGAAAAATGGAGTTCACTTTTTAATTCTACATGTCTAAAAATTCTAGGGGTGAATTTTTGGGATTTTTTTGAAATTCTAGAATTTTTTATGAATAAAATACCATATATAAAAATTATCAGTTAAATACACTATTCATGACATCACAAGTGATGAAAGGGCACTTGGTTCAAACTAAAATTCACTTAATACTATTATGGGTCACATTAAACAACACTATTGGTTGTCTTGAGGGAAATAATAAAATAATTAATTAAATATTCAAAATTTACCCCTCTCCTCCACTATAAAAACCCCTCACCACTCCCTCTTCTCTTCACTACTCTAAGACTTGAATCTTCTCAAAGTTAGGCCTAATTACCCTTCCCTAGTCTCTCCCCACATCCAATAATCTTCTAGTATTTCCAAAAGACCAAAACACCTTCCCTTAAGGAGTTTCTCAAAGAGGTTATTTCAAGAGGTAAAGCACCCTTCTTTTTCATTTGGTTTCATTTCAATTTATCTTATTCTTCTATCCTCACCTCAACTCCTCTGTCAAAATGATCATGTTAACTCTATTATCATCTATATACTGGATTTATATCATGTGAATGTAAGAACCATCATAAATATTCTTACTCCCTCCCTTTTATTTTTATAAACGAAATCAACGTCCATGCGATTCCAATTTATAGCCTTCGTGGACGACGAAGTTTCATTCTTCAATTTCTTCTTCATTACTGGTCATGAAACCATATTTATGGTTGAACCAGACTATAATATATGTATTATAACATAATTAATATTCAGGAACCATAATATGTACATATAATTAAGTTATATGACAAAACTAATTCATAATAATCCAAATACCGCCGAATAATTGAAGTGGTTGTCATCTAATGATTCATCCTCATTCAATGTAATTAAATGATAGAAATGACCATTATCAATTATTTATGTTAATAAATAATATATAATTCCAATATGGGATATTTATAACCATTCCACATGAACTCCATTACTTATAAACAAGTGAACCGATTATGAAAATAAAGAAAATGAACACCCCGGAACAACAAAATTCAATATAATAACATAGAAATAAGGGTATAAATGAACTAGATAGAATTATGATAAACTAAATACATTCCTAATAGGTTCTTAAATAATTTATTAATAAATATAATTTCATATTCTATGAGCTTAAGTTCAAGAGAGGAACACGTTTGGAGTTAAGGTAAGGGTTTTTCCACCCGAACTTTCATTTTCATTCGGGTTACATTCATTGTCTGATTACCTCAATGAAATTATTATGTATTGTTATGTACTCCTCATATAATCTGTGTTAGTATTATATATATGTGTACAAACCATAAACCTTCCTTATTTTATGGATAGTTACACGTTTTAAAAGGAACTTTAAAAATTGTTTGCAAAATACAAGCCCGATTCAAGGGAATTTCTCAAATTCTTACCTATTTTATAGGGAAATATTTAACCTGTTTTTGGAAACATTTATCTTTATAAAATCACTCATTTTATTATGAAAATACTATCTTACCTAACTTATGGTTTTATACAAATATTTTTACAAAATAACTCTTCTTTTCAAAATAAAAGAGTATTTATCTCAAGAATTGCTTAATGATTTTATAAGAGTGTTTTCGTCTAATTCAACACTCTTGTTAAATCCATGGTATTATTGGGTTTAATCATTTATGAAGTCATCTACCATATTTTATTTAATGTTTTATCACTAACTCTATTGTGGATGATCTATCCTAAAACCATTCACTATATTACTCGGAATGATTAGTGTTTTATGTTTAATGATTGGGGAAAGTTAGTTACATTTCATATGATAGTTTCAATATGAAGGTATATGTTGTTTGTGTTGATCCCCACTCATATGAGGAATTCATTGGACTTATTATGTGATGGGTGGGGTCCTCTATATCCCTTGATACATCGTTAGGTCTCATGAGACAAATAAACGTGGAATTAGCTGAGGCCTTTCCCAATGTGATATATGGATTTTGGCTGAGGCCTTAATAATTAGATGTCTTGGCTGAAGCCTTGAAAAAATGTTTCAGAATGTCCGGCATATGCACTTCCCTCATTATAAAGCTAGTAGTTAAAAGTTCATGTGGTTATTCAACTGGTAGAATACCCATGATTATGTTTCATTATGGAATTATATTCTCAACTCATATTCTTGTCACAATGTGTTCAAGTTTATTGTTAAAGGCATGTGTTCTCAATTATGCACCATGTCTTATGTTTATGCTATATTCCATTGTATTTCTTACTCTTACTGAGCATTTGAGCTCACCCCTTTCTTATGTTCATTTTTTCCAGGATATGAAGAAGTAAATTATAAATGACTTGCAAGCATAATCTTGGAGGCATGGATGTTTCTAATGGAATAAATTAGTGTTGTATTTCCTTTCTTGATGTAAAGTTGAACTTATTTATGTATCTTGTTTCCAATAATACTAAACTACTTGGTCCTTTATGATGCTTATTCCTTGTTTGTATGCCAATGAAATCAAATAAGGTACCGACTCTGGGCAACTGGGGTCGGGTCCTTACAATTTTTGATCAGGTTAAAGAGCAATTGAACCCTTTAATTCATGTTGGATTGGATAATGATGATAATTATGGAGAATTTTTGGTGATCAGGATAGTTTTTATGTGAGACCTCCATGGATATGGGATCTAAAGTGGATATGGAAACGATGGTGGAGTGATGAGCGAAATCGTATGGGGTTCGGGTGCTCAGAATCCATCCATAGAAGACTAATCAAGAACAGATGGACTGATATTTTAGACCCCCAACATGATTCATGTTACAAATAGCATAGGTGGTGGTACGGTGAAAACATGTGAATAAATTAAGGTTTTTGTGGAAAACCTTACTATACAGCGTATAATCTTGGAACACACGTCGTGTTTTCCCCCAATTGTGGTGGATAAGGTTTTGGGGAAGAAAATGATCACACACTATGTGACCCTCCCTAGGAAGCTAGGTTGTGCAACATCTACACAAGGATTTGACCCCATGTGAGAGGACACACTTTGTACTCTCTGAGTATATGGGAATGGCCTGACATACACAAACATGTTTATGAGCACACAGGAAGGCCCTGAGTGTCCTAGACACACCATGTAGAACCCTTTCACACTATGTAGTACTGCATGGACATCAGTCTATGTGCTAGTGAGGACATGGTCAGGAGGCCAAGTGAGATAACACACTGTGTGACCCCTGTTACTCATCTTGTACTTTCTTCAGGGACTTTCACCTTGCATATATCCATCATTTGGACTTGGATTTTGGCTTGTGAGTAACCTATCCTGATAAATTTTCCACATAGAACATGATGGTATATTTAATAGTGTATTTTGAGATATGACGTGAGGTTTTGAGAGTCTAATGATTCTTTAGGTGACACTGGAACAGTAGTAATGATCAGGTGGGGTCATCTAAGAGAGATTTTGGTGGTGTAAACCCCCATGTCACACCAGTTTGAGAGTCCCTCATACTTCTTACATTGGTTTCGTGTCACCCCCTATGGTAATAGGGAACAGGTCCTATACCCACTAAGTGGAACCCCCTGGTGTACTAGGGTGTGTGTCTTCTTCCCTCTGAGTGGAACCCCCTATAGTACTAGGGCATGGGTCCTTTACCCATTGAGTGGAACCCCCCTAACGCACTAGGGCATGGGTCCTCTATTGATACATTTTTAGTGTCACGCACTATAGTTCTAGGGAATGGGTCCTCCTTGATTTGAGTGGCACCCCCTACCGCACCAGGGCATGGGTCCTTTATCTATCTACTGAGTGGAATCCCCCTGTCGCACTAGGGTGAGGGTCCTCTATATACCGAGTGGAATCTCCCTAATGTACTAGGTCACAGCTAATCTATTAAAGATTATTCCCCCTCGATCTATGGATTATTGATGAGTTGTGGGCCCTCCACATGGATTTCTCAATCAAACAAGCAATATATTGGGCATTAGAGATGGACCTTTGGAGCTGTAAGTAGACTCATCATCCTAGGATGGGCTATGATATAGAGATCTCTTTTCTCTCTTGTATGGGTTTCTTTATGAGCATATATATAGTTGGGTTTTTTTTCCCTCTTTCTTTGGGTTGAACTTTCCTTTTATCATATCTTCTATTACACCCTCCTCGGTTTTTGGTTCATCCTACTGGATATGTATATATTCACCCATATATAGGATTTTCCCGCACATTTCATGTATTATGTAGATGATGGAAAGATAGAAGGTTATTTTGGTGGATTATAGGGATACTCAAGTTCATAGGACACATATAGTGGTTTGGCTTAGAGATCAAGAGTCAAGCTATCTCAGCTTTCTTTATTTACAATTGTCATCAGTTTAGGACCTCATTTCTGGTTGGGAATATATTTTTCCCCTTTAAACTTTGGTTTTATTCAATCTTACTCTAATTTATTCTATATATGTTATTAAATATATGGTTTTACTTTAGATGTTATAGCTCCTTTTATTATTCCTATGTACTATTTCATGGAGACGGTTCAGTGCATGCATACATATACACTAGGAAAAGGAATACCATTTATATTATGCCTTCTCAAGGCTTATCACTAGACCCTAGACTATTGGAGGTGGGATTGGGGTTGTGGAGGCCCAACCTTCCAACATTCAGGAAGGCCCTGATGAGTTAGATCATTACAGAGTGGTATCAGAGTAGTTTATTCCTTGGGATGGTGTTTTGAGTTTTCCTCATATCAGGAATTGGTATGGAATTAGGGGAACAGTTTCAAAGTATCTAGAGTACATATTTTAGGCTACAGAACCCAATGTTGGTGTGGTGGCTGACATATCCATTCACCATGACTCTAACAAACTACTTTTTGACTCGGTATATCGAGACATTGGTTACAGAGAACAATGGTACATGCATTATATAGTATTGAGTCTTTTGAATCTCCTTATTGATTAATCTCCCCATATGTGTGTGTCTGTGTGTTCATCTAAACATGGTATATCTTGATCAATTTCAGGATGCATTTCTGAATACAGTCATCTAGGTTACTGATTTAGGATTGTGATGATGATTTGTTGAGTGATGAGGCCTTAGTTTAGGGTCCATCTCACAAGGTGTTTCCTCCATGTGGGTAGGGAGTAGCACCCCTCATTTTTGACTAGTAGTTAGTACCAATAGGAAAGGATAAGGATGCACATAAGTTTAGTGCACTATGTGAGTTCTAACACTAGAGTTCGTTAAGGTTCCACAGTGAGACAAATCCCTTGGAAGCAAAGGATTGTCTTGAGTCAGTGATCTGATTCTTTAATCTCATGTAGAACCCAACTAATCATATGGTTTCACTGGAATCCAATTTTTTCTATGGAGCAGTAGGATGCTAGTGGACTTTAGTCATGCAGAATCATGATGAGACAATGCACTCGTGGTCTGACTTCAAGTAGTTATTTTTTTAGGATTATTACCCTTCATTGTTGTGTTTATTTTGGATATAGGATATTATTAATCCACGGTAGGGTGGTATGATGGTCACTAAGTATTCTGTGAGGTTCACTGACCTTATATGATACTCTCTCGACATGGTTTTGGATGGTTACTTCTGGGCATGGAAGTTCAAGTAGGGTATCTATAGTGACATTTGTGCCAGTGTGGTTCCCCTGTGCATTCTTAACTATGTTGTACTATTAGAGTGGGCACTGGTTATGGAGATCTTACTTTCATGGAGATATTGGGTAGCTGGAGCTGGCATTGGGTGTAATGGTGCTAAGTCATCTACAACAACTAGCATATGTTAGTCACCAGGATCTCGGTGTAGGAGGCCTCCCCATGGACGATCTCAGTCACATAGACATATGGAACAGGGTTCACATAGAGGAGCGGGTCATCCCAAAGAGGGGTTATGTTATGCATGTGATGGGTGAGGTCACGTGGAACATGATTACCTGACCTGATATGATGAGAAGGGAAGTCAAACAGGGGATGGGCCACCATGGAAAAGGTAGCATTTTGATCAGGGTTCTCTCTGATGTGGTTAGGGTGGCCCCTAGGAAGGTGGTGCTGGTAGAGGAGTGGGAGAGGCTCCAGGGGAGGATATGTTGGTAAAGGTTCATGCTATGAGCTACTTCCACAACAACCAGGTGGCCCACACCAAGCTCAGGGAGCTGGCTACCAGAGATGCGGGCAACTATAGTCTATAGAGGTTTATGACTCAGCAGTCCATGAGATTATACAAGCTATTATCTATGTCTTTTCTACACTTTCTCCGGTACCTTTAGACACATGTGCGAGTCACTCCTTCATTTTTTTATCTCTTGTTAGAGATCTAGAAATCCTCGTTGAGATCTTATCCCATCATCTTTTTATAGAGGTTCTGACTGGGTGTGATTCTTCAATATCACTTGTCTGTTGGTAGTGTGAGCTGGTGCTCAGTGGAGAGAGTTTCTCATGGGACCTCTTGATTATCATGATGAAACCTTATGATTCCATCTTTGGTATTGATTAGTTTTCCATAGTTATATCCCATATTGAATATAATTATAGGTGAGTTAGATGCCTTCAGAAGAATGGGATGATATTCTCCCTTACGAGCAAGAGAGATCTCATGGATGAGTGAGTGGGCCTTGTGATCTGGAGGCTTTATCCCATCATCCATCAGTTGGAATGTTTATCCCTTAGTGTAATAGGATCTTCAAGCATCTAAATTCCTTCAGTAGTGGATAACTTTATAGATTTATTCCCTAATAATTTTTTAGGAATACCACTAAGGTGGGATATGAACTTTTTCATTTACTTGCACCCTAAGATCACACCTATATCTTCTATGGAATATCAAAAAGACCCTACCCATCTTTGGGAGATGAGGGTGCAATTTGAGGACCTATAAGATAAGGGTTTTATTATACCTAGTATATCCCCCTGGGATGCTTTAGTTTTTTTCATCAAAAATTGGATGGGAGTTTAAGGATTTGTGTTAGTTATCTTTTCTTAAACCATGTAACCATAAATAATATGTACCCATTTAATAGGATTGATGACCTTTTTGACTAGTTGTGAGGCATGATTTCATTCTTGAAGATTGATCTTATGTCCGGCTACCACCAGTTGATGGCTTGTAAGGTTGAAATTATGAAGACAACATTTTGATGTTGTTACAGACACTATGAGTTCCTATTGATTCCTTTCAGTGTAACTAATTCCCTCTCTATGTTTATATATTTAATGAATCGTATCTTCCAACCATACTTAGACTAGTTTTTGGTTGTCTTCATTAATGTCACACTCATTTACTCTACATCTAAGGAGGAGAATGCAAAGCATTATAGGATGGTCCTAAACATACTTTGTGAGAACCATCTTTATGGAGAGATCTTGAAGTTATAATTTTGGATCCACAAGGTTCACTTTCTAGGTCATATCATTTCTGATCACAATTTAGATATAGACCCAGTGAATATCGATTCAGTGCTTTCTTGGGAGTCACCCAATAAAGTGTCACGGGTGAGGAGTATTCTTATCTTTGTAGGCTACTATAGGTAGTCCATGCCAACATTTTCTATAGTGGAATCCCTTTTGACCATTATAATATAAAAAATGCATCATTTTATATATACCGGTCATTGTAAGGGAACCTTCAAGCAGTTGAGGATGAGGTTGAACAATGCCTTGTGTTGAGACTACCTGAGGAGGGAATGGAGTATGTAGTGTTTTCGATGCCTCTAGAGCTAGGGTTGGTTGAATGTTGATGTAGAGGAAGTTAGTGATCAATTATGGGTTGAGGTAGTTGAGAACTTATCTCATTGTCGAGCACATCAAATAAGAAAAAAAATACTAGAATTTTTTCAGTATAGCAAGAACCCTAGGTCGTATCTCAATAGAGCCTTAGATAATTAATTCAAAAATAAGGCTGTGATTATGAAAATTAAAGGGGAATGGTATTTTTTAAAACTTGGGGTTTTATGATTTAAGAAGCTAATAGAAAAAAGAAGGGGATAAAAACAAAGTGGAAATTTGTATAATTGATTAAGTGTGATCAACCCGGGGAAATTACATGATGCTCATCCTTCATCGCTTCAAAATATAGGGTTTAAATCTTTTAATACCTGGTTTATAACATCTAGAACTATAATTTTACTAATTTTATACTATGATACCTCCTATTTTTTGGTCATAAATACAAAAATGATTCACTGACTATTTCCTATGATAGAGTGATTTGTGTCCAACTTCATAACCAAAACACACTGAAGCAACACATGAAGAACCTGACATGTTGTTCGGGTTTTTAGGTCATTTCAGTATGATACCATTACATAAATTTACATGGACATGAAATTTTTTATGAGAGTTCAATTGGACAATATGAACCACAGAAACACTGTAATTGAAATGGGGAAGAAGAAGTTGTGAATAGTGTGTGAAACATCACATGAACGGGTACCCCCAAACATGATCATATGAGTTTGATCATGACATAAAAGTACATAAATCAATTAAATAATAATATAGGATGAATAAAAATAATATAAAAACTTTTAATTAAAAATATCATTCAAATATTACAAATAAGAAGCTCGGGATTTACATCACATTCCTCCTCGGGTGATCATAGTGAGTTTAGAACTTCATGGGAAGGGTGGCAGCCATAAATGTTGAAGAATAACTTCACATAGCCTCCATAACTTCTAGGATGAGGATAGGATACCTTTAGGTCTCCAAAATTTAAAATATTTACTTCATGGTTGAACTACTAAATGAGGTTCCCAAGGTTCCCTTTTATAGCCAAAATGGGAGGTGGTTTTGGGCACTCAAATTTCTAGATACCACTTGGCCCATGGTTTTAGGCTAGTAAAATGAGTTATCATGGAATGTAAAAAAGAAATAAATTTTTTTAAAGACCTATTATATATCTCAATGTCAAATTTCGAGGAAATATAATGTATAAAATGGGATATATTTTCAAAATAAAGAAGCAAACTTTTGAATTTGTGAAGATTATTTTTCTTGGACATATTGGTTCGGTTGGGCCCATTAATGGATGAATTTGGATTCCCCGCCTTCATAATAGTTGTATAAAACTAAATTTTAAATCATCCTACAAAATTTCATCCTAATTTAATGCACGTATTATCTTAAGTGTGCATTTGAGTCCACAAGTGTGCATGGATTTCTGTGTAGTTTTCCCCATTTTCCATGAAATTCATCATTGCCCTCTAAATCACCTCCAACTACAATAAAATCATCAAAACAAGTGAAATTATCCTTTTTAAAAGTGATAAAAATTAAATAATTTAATAAAACATGAAGTTATATTTTTTATTATATTTTTAATTTTCAATAAAAATCTAGTATAATAATTCAAAAGGCCCAGGGATGAATCAAAGATCCACCCCTACCAAATTTTATTAAGAAATAAAGTCAAGAAACAAAGCATCAGAAAGGAGATTTACAAAGTCTGGTAAACATTGTGCCACAAGCGTCTGCCTCAACAAAGTGCATGCAACATTCAGGAGCCATAAAGGACCATTCATAACTTAACTCTTCAATAGCCAACTTTGATAGAGCATCAGCCACTTGATTGGACTCCCTGTAAACATGTGTCACATCAAAGATAATATAATCAATAAGGTGAAGTCATTCAACCCCATAAGGTAGCATAACCCATGGGACATTCCTGGATCTCTGTTTGAAAATCTAGTATAATACAGTGGTGTAAGGGTGAAATAAAAAAGTGAATTATGGTGCGATCACACCCCCACACCTAAACATTTACACTCCTAAGAAAAGTCACATTTCCAAAAATAATAATGAATTTAGATATTCCCAACTTCATAAATATTTATATTTTAATAAAATTTTATTTCATTATAGAAATTTGATCAAATCAAAAACCACACCAAGGAGTTATTCCCAGTTATCATGGAAAAAGGTGTCCCATAAATTATATCAAAACAAAATTCAAGGAGATGTATAATACTAATATGATAAAGGAATTCAAAATTCATTAATTTCACTAACTCTCCACATGTGTGTATGTGAAAATCATTTCATTTTATTCTTTTGACTTTCTATCTAGTAAATATAGGTTATTTTAAAAAAATTCTGCTAACCTTATTCTTTCAACCGAACCTTTCATACATCCTTTGAAATAAAATTTCAAGAACCACTCACTTAAGAATTTCTAGAAGTAAAACCTTAATCTCCCAACCTAGATGTCCCCATATGTTTCACATTTCATCACTCCCCTAATTATTTATTATTATTATTATTTTTTTTTGAATTTTTTTAGGGCGTACAACAGTCAGATAATAGGTACACAAGAATAGGTCAATATGGTATAGTAATGAAATAGAATGAGTAAGTAATGAACATATGGAATAATCATTTTATAAAGATGATAAATATTAACATAACTTATATTTTACTTCTATTAAGTAAGATATATTCACAATTCATGGTTGGGTGTAAAGATGTGTGGAGATATCAGTGACACAATTTTCCCATAAACTACTGACACAAAGGATACCATTCATCTCAAAGGTTTCATAGATATACAACCATTTATATTATAAAAAACAACCAATTTACTAAAAATAACTCCCCAATGTTAAATTTATACAAAAATTCACATTCCATAATTGAGACAAATTTTCATTAAATGTTAAAACAATATGGAATCAAGAATTTCAACATGAATTTTAATTAATTTCTATGATTTTATGAGAATAAAATAGGGTAAGGTAAAAATACTATTCAGTAAGAAAAAATAAAATAAATAAGAGAGAAGATGAAAATCCTAATAAACTCAACAAGATTTGGAAAAGTAAAAATACTATTCAATAATAGAAAAAAGAATAAATAAGAAATAAAATGAAAATCCTAACAAACCTTGGAATGTACCAACCCCCCACACCTAGAGTGTAAAGTGTCCTCACTGTAATGAATGAAAATGTGGGAAGGAAGGATAAAACCTGATGGGTTTCACTGGTATGTTTTTTCTTGAAGGTGGATTTCCTCCACCAGATTCTTTGGAAAATCCTCATAAAATTTTTTAAGTCTCTTCCCATTGATGGTAATACTTCAACCAATATGATCATGTAAAATCTATATCACACCAAAATGATAAACATTAGTAATAGTGTAAAGGCTAATCCATCAGGAACAAAGATTTATTGGGTGGAGCTTTAGCCTAGAATTGTACATGAAGACCTTATCACCAATATGAAACTTCCACTAATTAATCATCTCATCATGGATAACCTTTGTATTATCTTTATAGATTCATAAGTTCATATATACATCATTCCTAATTTCGTCCAACTCCTAAATTTGAAGCTTCCTATGTTCACCCACATTTGTGAGATTCATATTACGTTGTTTAACATCTCAACATGCACAGTGCTCTACCTCTACCGAAAGGTGACAAGACTTTCCAAACACAATCCTATATTGTTATATTTTGATTAGGGTTTTAAAAGTTGTTTAGTACTCCCAAAGTGCATCATCCAAGTGAAATCTCCAATCATTCCTATTGGTTTGTACCATTTTTTCCAATATTCTCTTAACTTTTCAATTTTAGATTTATGATTTTCCTTTAGTTTGGGGGTGATATGCAGTGGATACTTTATAAACCACCCCATACTTGAAGAGAAATTTTTTCATGTTACAATTATAAAAATGTGAACCCTGATCACTAATGATGAATCTTGGTAAACCAAACCTACTAAAAATATGGTACCTCAAAAAATCAGAAACCAATCAATAGTCATCAATCCTTATAACCTTTACATACACCCATTTAGGGACATATCCCATAGCTGGTAAGATGCACATGAAACCTAATTAATTTGGAAACATCCCCATGAATTCAATTCCCCAAGCATCGAAGATTTCACAAAATAATATGGGTTTTTGGGATATTTCATTCCTCACAGAGATATTACCTATGAATTGAAATCATGTTCATGACTTACAAAACTAATGGGCATATCTATACAATATTGGATAATAAATTCTCGATTCAATGACCTTTTGATATTTAAATTGAGAAACAAATTGGAACCCACAATCCAAACTGTGGTAGAAACTCAAAAAAGAGGTTAACTGATTGTCAGGGACACATCGATGAACAACCTGGTCACTAAAAATTCTCCAAAAGTATGGGTCATCCCAAATGTACCATCATGAATCATGCTTAGGTATTTGGGATTGTGAAGTGACAAAATTGTGGGGATCTTAGATGATGATAGAAAATTCATAAAGTTTGCATACCATGGGGTAAGGTCTGCAACATCGCAAAGGTTCTCATGAGGAAATAATTCTCTAATGGTGAGGGAAGAGTCAACATGGTGGTCCAATGATGGAGAAATTCTACTAACTTCATCAGCTTCCACATTTACAACTCCTCTATCATCTCAAATATCAAGGTCAAACTCTTGGAGAAGGATCATCTACTGAATGAGGAGGGGCGTAGTTTTAGGTTTCTTAAGGAGAAAAAATGGAATCATTATTAGAAAACACAATAATTTTTTACCCAAGAAGATATGAATGGATTTTTCCAAGTAAAACACAATATAAAGAAGTTCTTTTTCAATGGTCATATATTATTCCTAGGAAGGTTCAAGGGTATGCGAGGAATATGAAATGACATGAAGATAATTATCAGCCCTTTATGATAAAACCACCCCAACTGTAAAGTTAGAGGCATTACACATAACTTTTAAGGGGAGATCCCACCTTGATGTTTGGATTATGGAAGGTGATGCGAGACTCCTTTTTTGTGAATTGAAAGAATCATCACATTTTTTATCAAAAACAAACTCCAAATATTTTTGTAATAACTAAGACATGGTAAGTGAGATCTTACTAAATTATTTAATGAATCGATGGTAAAAACCAGTATGACCCAAGAAATATCATACCTATTGAACATATTTTAGATATAGAAGGGATTAAATTAATTAAATTTTTTATTTATCCACTTGAATCCCATCATTTGAAATAACATGACCAAGAACTATCCTCCGCTCAACCATGAAATGAGGATAAACCAGAGTCGACAAAAATCTTGTGCAGATCAACACTGTAGGCATTTTGAGTTCGAGTAGGGAGACCATGTTTTCTTGAGAGTCTCTCCACAATAAGGATTATGGGGGTTTGACCAGAGAGGAAAGCTATATACAAGGTTCACCAGGTTGTTCAAGATCCTATAGAGGGTTGTTGAGGTTGCTTACTACCAATACTTATCTCCATAGTTAGAGAAGGTGAATGACATTTTCCATGTGTTTTAGCTGAGAAGATTCATGCATGATCTTATGAATGTTATTGAATGGGGAAAGTTGTACATAAAGTATGGATTCACCTTAATGGAGTACCTGGTGGAAATTGAGGATCGATAAGATAAGATCCTATGGAGATGGATCATTTTGTTGGTTCATGTGATGTGGCAACGCGAGAGTGTGCTAGAGATCTCCTAGGAGAAAGAGAGTCGGATGTGGACTCATTATCCCCACATTTTTGTTTAGATTATAATTTTTAGGGAGAAAAAACTTTAAGGAGGGGAAAATTTAGTGACCATGTTTTTACTTTTAAGACTTTGAAATATATTGAGGAATAATTTTAGATCCAGGCACTGATATGGCATGATATTCTGAGACCCTATGAGCTTGATATTGATATTATAAAAATAATAAATATATTAATATTACATGAGTGTAGTTTTCCTAAAAAGTGTAATAAATCCAAAATGAAGTCTCGGATCAGAAATATGAGACTATGGTTGATTATAGAACTTGATTTTACCATAGGAATGAACTAAGGTTAGTCAGTGTCGGACGTCCAGTTGAGGCAGTCATTGGCAGTGCATTTAATTAAAATAAAAAATTAAATTTATTTATTTATTTTAAATGCCCATGACCTAATTACCTATATATATATACCTCATTTAACAATTCTCCGGGCTTAACTACATAAACACTAGGAGAATTGATAGGAGTTTTGAGCACTCTTCATTTTCGGATCGAGATCGAAGATGATGGATGATCGAATCAAGGTGGATCAAGAAGAAGTGAATGTAGAAAATCATCATCATCACTGGAGAACACATTCTTCACCAAAAAATAGTTCATAATTGAGGTAGGGAATTTTTTTATGGATTTCAACCCTAATAAATTTTTATATCATGGATTAAATAACATATTCACTTTGATCTATGATTTTGTACACTTCACATGAGACCAATTGGATAAATTAAATTATTAAATAAATTTATTTATTTTTTTTCAAGGCCTTATGCCAATTATGTGAATTTCTTCCCACCATTATTTTTGGTATTCACTATTAGACCATGGGGCTGTGGTATGAAATTTTTGGGTGGTTTCAAGCATGATAGAACCCTAAAATTCATGGTGGACTGGTGAAAGATAATTGGGATAGTGATTTTCAGGTGATAGAGATGATTTTTAGGTGATGCCTCTATGGATTTGGGATTCTGAGTGACTATGGAAATAGTGGTGGAGCGATAGGTGAAGCCATGTGGGGTTCGAGTGGCCGAAATCTAGCCACCAAAGATGGATTGGGCACTGACGGCCCTAGATTCGAGACCGCTGGCATGATTCATGGTATAAATGGTGGTTATAGTGACAACATGTGAAGAAACTAAGGTTTCTATGAAAAACTCAGTTACACAGTGTGTAATCCAAGAACACATACTGTGTAGTCCCCCAGCTACATCAGTTAGGGTTTCAGGGAAGATAAGGATCACACACCATATGGACAAATCCACACACCATGTGACCCTCCATGGTTAGCTAGTCCATGTTCCAGCTACACACATCTAGGACCCCATGTGGGAGGACACACCCTATAACCCCTGGTACACACCATGTACTTTTCTTAGGGATTTCCACCTTGCATATCTCTTTCATTTGGACTCAAATTTTGGCACGTGAGTAGCCTATATTGAGCAGTTTTCCACATAAAACATGATGTTATCCTTCATAGTATCTTTTAATATACAATTTTTGGTGTTGAGAGAATGAAACTTCTTCAAAAAATGTTGGAATAGTAGTAATGACCAATCAAGATCATCTGAGAGAGAGTTCGAGGTGGGAAACCCCCTGGTACACCAGGGTGCGGGTCCCCCATACTCCTTACACTAGTTGAGTGGAACCCACTGATATACTAGGTAATGGGTCCTCTACCCTATGAGTGGAACCCCCTTATAGTACTAGGGGGTCCTCTACCCATTGAGTGTCACCCCTTAACATACTAGGGTGTGGGTCCTCTACCCTCTAAGTGGCACCCCCTATGGTATTGGGGCATGATTCCTATACCCACTGAGTGGAACCCCCTAACACACTAGGTAATGAGTTCTATATTGATACCTACTAAATGAAAACCACTATAATGTTAGGGCATGGGTCCTCCGTACTTTGAGTGACACCCCCCCCCTACCGCACCAAGGTGTGGGTCCTCTATCTATATACTGAGTGGAATCCCCCTATCACATGAGGGTGAAGTTCCTCGATCTACTAATTTGAATACCCCTAACATACTAGGGAGAATTTCCTCTATTAGATATTGTTTCCCATCGGGCTGTGAAGTAGTGGAGAGGTGTGGGCCCTCTGCAAAGCCTTCTTAGAAGGACAAGTGAGATGTTGGAAATCAAAGATGGACCTTTTGAGCTTTAGGATGAATCATCATCATGTTCTAGGGTATGACATGGATATATCCTTTCTCTCTCATATGTTTTTCTTTATGATCATATATATAGTTAGGTTTTTCCCTCTTTTTGTGGGCTGAGATGACCATTTATCATATCTTCTATTACTCCCTCCTCGATTTTTGGAGCATCCTACTAGGTATATATATAATCACCCATGTATGGGATTTGCCTACATTTTTCATGTCTTATGTATATGATAGACATATCGGTAGTGAATTTGGTGGATCATAGGGATACTCAATTGCATAGGTCATTTTTGATGGTTAGGCTTAGAGATCGTGAGTCAAGCTCTCTGGGTTTTCTTTATTTCTAGTTGTAGTAAGGTTGGGACCTCATTTCTAGTTGGGCGTGTATTTTTCTCCTTTACACTTTGGTTTTATTCTATCTTACTCTGATGTATTCTCTAGAATTTATTACATACATGGTTTTACTCTATATGTTGCAGCTCCTTTTATTATTCCTCTATACTTTTTCATGGAGACAGTTGGGTACATGCATACAGGTACAATAGGAAAATGACTCCCATTTAAATTATGCCTTCTCAAGGCTTATCAACATCCCCAATCCTATTAGAGGTAGGGTTTGGGTTGTGTCTACCCAAACTTCAGCTAGTCATGTGGTCCCTAATGGTTCAAGTCATTACAGAGTGGTATCATAGCAGTTCATTCCTTGGGAAATTGTTTGGATTTTTCCCCATATGATAAATTGGTAGGGACTTATAGAAATAGTGTCAAGGAGTATCGAGTATAGATTTTAGGCCAAGGAACCTAGTGTTGGTGTGGTGGATAACGTATCCTTTCACCAGGACTCTAACTACCTGCTTGTCAACTAGGTATACCAATACATTGGTTTCAGGGAACAATGGTACATGCATTATATAGGATTGAGTCCTTTGAATTACCTTATTCATTCATCACCCCATGTTTTTGTGTGTGTGTGTGTGTTTTCATCTAAATGTGGTATATATTGATCACTTTTAGGATACCTCCATGAAGACAGCCATCCAGGTTACTGATTTAGGATCATGATGACGGTTTGATGAGGGATGAGACCTCGGTTGAGGGTCCATATCATGAGGTGTTTCCTTTATGTTGGTAGGTATTATAACCCCCACTTATCAAGAATTTAATGTACCATTACTATTATGACAGGTATGTTTTAAACCTTGTCATGGTTTTCCTTTTTCATTGTATGGGTAGGGCTACGATGGAATTGGGAGGATACCTATAATGGTGAAGTCATAGATTTTTTGGATTCTCAGTAGAAACCTATTTGTTCTACAGTACTATGGGTATTTACATGTAGTATAATATGGTTACATGACCTATAAATTATAAAATAATAATAAATCCAATTTTCTCAAAATGTTATGGTTTTTTCAGCAATTTTTGGATTTTTTTCAATTACACAACGTGTAATTGGGATACATGTTTTGTGAAGTCCTGATGGTTTTTTTAATAGGAATCCTGAATGATTTTTTTTCTCACCCTCTCTATTTTTCATTTATCTTGACCCAAGATCCTTCCCCATGCAATTTTGGATCCCTCAAACCCTTCCAGGTTGTTTCGATTGACGATCGATTGTCGATGTGGTTGTGGTGTAACTTTCTGGGTAAGTGTTATCCCTATCTCTTTGTATCTTTCTCTTTTATTCCTTGAAGTTTGATAGATCATCTAGGGATTAATTCATCTAAACTCCCTGATATCAAATCTTCTTTCTAGGTTGAGTTCTTATATCTTCTATGCCTTTGTTATTGTTTGCGGGTTCTGTTGTGGGATTTGTATTTTCGTGAGAAAGGTAGGTGTTTCTGTTACGATGCTCAATTTATGTTAACCCTAAATTGATTTGTTTAATTTAAATTGTTTTAATTAAATTAAATTGATTTATTTAAGTGAAATTGATTTCAATTGGTTAATTAAAAACCCAATTCCTTTGAATTGGGTTTTTTGGAAGTTGTTTTTGGCATGAAATTGGGAAAACCCCCCAATTACATTGATTTGGGGTGTATTTATGAAAATTGGTTAAATTTAAATTGTATAGTTTAAATTGTGAAATGGATTTTATGGAAAATTTATGAAAAGCCCCAATTCCATTGAATTAGGGGTTTTTTGAGAAAATTAATGGAATTTTAGAAAATTAAAATTGTTGAATTTAATTATGAAAGTGGATTGTGAAATTAAGTTATGAATTAATTTTCAAATCCTTGTATTATGAAAATGGATTTAAATGGTTTTTAATAGAAACCTTTGGGTTTTATCTTGGAAAAATGGATGTTTTTTATTAAAACCCCATTATTTTTTTAAAGGGAAAATTGGAATATTTGAAATGGAGAATGGGGTGAATTGTATTTTAAGGTTACTTGAAATAAATTTCCCATCATTGTTTGTAATAAATCACATGAAAGCCTTAGGTAGTTAGTGAGTTATTTGGATGGAACTTTATGATTTACAATGTTCTAAAACATAAATACAACACATCACATCCCTTAGTCAATAGTGATGAGTCCTCTTTGTCCTGAGTTCAAAGGGACATATGTACATATTATCGTCCCACCTTGTGTTTGGAGTCCCTATATCCTAGAACTATCATACCTTCTTAATCATATGACCATGTTGCTCACCTGTTTGTATTTAAAATAAATATATGCTATCGTTCTAAAATATTTTACATAACTTATGATTTATATAAACTATTTTATATAAAATTGTTTATTTAATCCATTTTTTAAAATCACCATTGTTTTAGAAATATTATATCAATTGTATTGTGAATATTTTGTCTAAAGTGTTTTTTCATCATTTGAAATGTAAAGCATGAATTGTTTTATTTATTATCTTAGAAATGGAAAACTTTTTTGTTTTAAATTGAAAGATCTATTTGGTTAGTTTAAAATTGTAATATGTTATGGAATCCTTGGTGAGGACCTACAAGGATTTTAGCTCACACCCAACTTATGCCTTTGTGTGTTTATAGATTATCTCATTCCAAGTTCGATCAAGGGAAAATGATCACTTTGAAGTGATTATGGATGTTGATCTATGGACTTGGTGGGTTACGTCCTTTGGGACTTGAGAATTTTTTTATATTTTCTGGTACTTGGTTGTAGAAATTTGGATTTTTTTCCTATTTCACTTTTGGTATAGTTCTCCCAGTGGAGTTTCCTTTATATGCATTATTGACTTGTCTCTTTTACTTCTGCATTGTTAGTGGAAAAATCGTTCCCACTTTCATTTTGTATGATGTCAGGTGCTAGTCATCAACCTATGGGGATTGGGAACGCCCTTCAAACTATGTTAGGATTAGCTTAGTTATCAGGTTACCAGGGTACCCAGGTTGGTTCGTGACAAAGTTGTACCAGAGGTAGGTTTATCTTTTTGTCTTCAAGTCAGTATGCATTGTGTAATCTTGTCAGGACTTATGAGGTATTTTTGATTGAGTGTCTTTCCATATCTCACCATAATGAACCTTAAGTCTCCATGGGTGGTTTGGGAAAGATGTATTGAGGATTAGTTCTAGTATTTTTCTTATTTTGATTTAGATGGAGTAAAATCCAAATCTTGTTTTATTTATTTTTGGGATTAATTTTCCTTGTTGCTCTGTTTGAGTGTTAATCTGATGTCTTATTTTTTGTATGTTGATGTGTTATTGAATCATGCCTCCAAGAAGGCATGTGAATCAAATACAAAAGAAGTTATTGTTGAACCTTAGTGATAAAATACCCTTGTGGATCCGAATCTAGTTGAGGTGATTGTGTGCACAGTCTAAGCTCTGGGATAGGCACCACCTCTAGTTATCATTTAGGGTCTAGTTTTGGAACCTCAGAGGGACATTATCAAGATCTTTTATCAAGATTTAATTCACTAAGAGCCACCAGTGTTCAAGATCTTGAATTATCATCAATAAGTTGAGGAATGGTTGAGAAGGATCGAGCATTTTTTTGGGTTCTTGGACACACCCAATGAAATCAAAGTAAAATGTGCCACCTTTGGCTGGAAGGACTAATTAAGAGATATTGGGACACAATGGTGATGCCAAAGAAACATGAGGTCTTAGAGTGGAAAGACTTCAAGGTTATTTTCACTGAATAGTTCTATCTAGATTCTATGTTGTTGGGTAAGGCCATAGAGTTTTTCAAACTTGAGCAGGCTGACAAGACTGTGACAGAGTATGAAAACCATTTTTCTAAGAACGTGCATTCCACACATGAGATTGTATAAATGAAAATATGAAGGCTCAACGGTTCGAGTTGGGACTTTTATAGGATATTTGTTCTCATTTTTTATTACTAAAACTACCTTCTTATAAAAATGTATCAGATAGAGAACTAATGGTTGAGATGGACCTGGATGGCAAGTTAGTGTTATCGAGAGTTTCTTTCTCTCCTAGTAGAAGTGTGAATTCCTCTAAGGTAAAGAGGAAGTGTGATGATTATCATGGTGTTTCTTGATATTAGGGTCATTCTTGGCCTCCTGTAGTGCCTATAAGAGGTTCTTTAGTTTGTTACCATTGTGGAAAGTTGGTACATTCAAAGAGGGTTTACATTGAGGCACCCAAGAATTATGGCTCCTACGGATTCTTGGATCACTTGTAGAGATTATTCTGTGTTTATTCCACTCCATGTAGTGGAATGGAATCATCATCATCTTCTATAACTATGTCACAATTAGATTCTTCACCTGACAAAGGGTCTCATCCATAGGCATCCAAAACGATGCTTCTTCATGCAGTGGAAGAGTCTCCAGAGGAAGCGGATATGGGTCCAGCGACCGTGAGAGGTACCATTACTATGGATTCATCATTAGTGACTGCTCTATTTGGTACTGTTTCATCTCATTCATTTATTTTAACCCATATTTTTAATCTTATAAATCTTTCTATGGATATGTTATCTTGTTCAATGGATATTACTACATCCCTTGGTATGAAGAGAGAGTAGGGTCTCTATAGTCATGCTTGTGATTTCTCTCTATCTAATGTCAAGACTACGTGTATTTTTCTGGTTCTTGACATGAAACCACTTGATGTAATTTTTTAAATGGATTGTCTCATTTCCAATAAATATTGAATTGATTATTATCATCGATGGGTCAACTTTATAACACCCAATGGGGTATGTCGAATCTTCCTATGAGAATGGGACCCAAGGTTGAGTAGAGCCTTACCTTCATTTTTAGAGTTGGGGAAAGTGATATTTATGTTTTCCTTTGATTTAAAGTGAGAATATTTGAGTGGTGATCTCCCTATAGTTTTCATCGAGTTTCCGGACATGTTTTGTTATAACTTCTTTGGTTTACCCCCAGTAAGAGAGGTTGAGTTTTCTATTGACTTAATTTCTAGTACTCAACCATTATTTATTCTCTCTTACCATATTTCACTAGCTTAAATGAAATAGTTGAAGTCCCAATTAGTCGATCTTCTTGATAAAGACTTTATACGCCCAAGTGTATCACCTTGGGCAGCACCGGTTCTCTTTTCTAAAAAGGATGATAGTTCACTTTTCCTATGTGTTTATTACCGAAATATCAATCAAGTTATAGTAAAGAACAAATACTTGTTACCATGTATTAATGATTTGTTTGATCAGTTGAAAGTGGCAAAGTGGTTCTCAAATATTGATCTTTATTCTAGCTACCATCAGTTGAGGATAAAGGAATCTGACATTCATAAATTTTCCTTTTGGAGAATGTACAGACATCATTAGTACCTTTTCATGACCTTTGGTCTAACCAATGGTCATATAGTTTTCATGGATTTAATGAATAGGATTTTCTATGAGTATTTAAATACCTTTGTGGTAGTATTTGTGGATAACATCCTCGTTTACTCTAAGTTCAAGAAGGATCATGTACATTATCTAAGAATAGTTCTAAGTTTACTGGGAAATCACTGACTTTATGTTAAGATTTTGAAATGTGATTTATGGATTTGTGAAGTGATTTTCTTGGGACACATGGTGTCAGAACAAGGAATATCATTTGATCCTGAGAAGGTGAAGGATGTCATGACTTGGGAGCAACCACAAAATTTCTTCTAGATTTGAAGCTTCTCGGGATTATTCGGATATTATCACTGGTTTATGAATGACTTCTTGAAGTTGGATTCTCTGATGATTGCACTAACTCAAAAGGGAGTAAATTTTTCTTGGGATGAGAAATATCAGAATTATTTTATAGAGTTGAAATGCCTTTTGACTACTATGTCAGTGTTGACTCTTCTAGGGGATGAGTAGGTCTATGTGGTCTTTTGGGATGCATCGGGTTTAGACTTGGGTTGAGTCCTCATGCAGGGTGGTCCTATTGTTTCTTATAGATCTCATAATCTTAAGAAACATGAGAGAATTATCCAACCCATGAACTTAAACATGAAGTTTTGATGCATGCACTTAAGATTTGGCGAAACAACCTTTATAGAGAAAGGTTTTCCATGTATTCAGACCACAAAATCTAGAGTTATGTATTCTCTCAAAAATATTTGAATCTATGCCAGTGGCATTAGGTGGAATACCTATAGTCTTTCAATTTTGAAATCACCTATACCCTAGGGAAAGGGAATGTCATTGTAGATTATTTGAGCTGGGAACTTTTGACCCAAGTAGTGAAAGAATCATTGGAATAGTAGAACTTGATGGATATCTTTTCATAGTTTCATATTGGAGTTTGGGAATCAGGGGATGAGATTTCCTTGGATGGTGTTAAGTTGACATCCTCTCATATCAAGCTTATTATTTAGGAACATCAACTTGATGATTAATTCCATAGCATTAGAGACTCTCTTTATGGAGAGGAGGTAGTTTCTAAGTGGTCGTTCTCTAAAGAGGGTGATCTATGCTATCAGAATCACTTTGTTATGCTATTAGTGGTAAGGAAAGATGTGGTGGGATATTTTCGTAGTTACCAGTGGAAAGTGAACCCAGGAAACATAAATATGTTCTATGACATGCGATGGTGGTTCTGGTGCCCAGGTATGAGAAATGACATTGCTGAGTTTGTTTCTCATTGTTATACATGCCAATAGGTCAAGGACAAGCACCAAAAACCTTCAAGTTTACTTCATCCACTTCTAGTACTGACTTGGAAGTGGTATAAAATCTCTATGGACTTTGTGGTTGGGTTGCCTCATACCTAGAGAAAGAATAATGAGATATGGGTTGTGATTTAAAGGATAAATAAATCAGCACACTTTATACCTATTCATGATACAACCAAAGTTGAGGAGTTGGGAAATCTCTATGTGAAAGAGATTATCCATTTTAACAGAGTTCCTTCTAATATAGTTTCTCATAGGGATCCTTAGTTCACCTCTTGCTTTTGAAGAGGCCTTCAGGATGCATTAGGATATCAAGTATATTTGATCATGGCATACCATCCACAGTCAGATGGCCAGATAGAAAGAGATATACAAATTCTTAAGGATGTGGTTCACACTTGTGTTCTAGACTTTCATGGATCTTGGGATAATCACTTGGGGTTGGTTGAGTTTTCTTATAACAATATTTACCAATAAAAAATTATAATGGATCCTTTTGAGGCCTTGCATGGTTGGCCTTGTTAATCTCCATTGTGTTGGTTGAAGATTTGTAAAAGTTCCTTGTCTAGATCGAGCTTGGTTCAAGATACAATAGTAAAGATTCATTTGATTCGTCATAGGATGTTGACGGTACAGAGTCAATACAATTCTTATGTTTATTGTCTTCATGGGCCTTTGGAATTCTCATTTGGTGAATAGGTTTTCTTGAAAGTTTCACCTTGGTTAGGTCATCAATGGCTTGGGAGGCAAGGGAGACTTGCTCCTTATTTTGTGGGACCTTTTGAGGTTGTTGAGAAAGTAGGAAAATTTTCTTACCGTTTATTAATTACACCACAGCTGACCTCGATACATGATGAGTTCCATGTATCTCAGCTACAAAAGTATCTATCTGATCCATCTCATGTTTTGAGCTGGAGTGATCTTTAGATTTAACCTGATTTATTCATGAGTGAATGGCTAGTCGGGATAGTTGATTCTGAAACCAAGGTACTTCATGGTAATTCGATACCTTTCATTTTAGTGCTATAGAAAAATGTTTCTGATTTTCATGACACATGGGAACTTGAGGAACTGATGAGAGAGTAGTGGTATCACCTTTTGAATATGGAATCTTCTTGATAGGATTTCTGGGGACATAAATTTTTTATAGTGGGGAGGTTGTAATATCCAGTTACTCTTCTCACAGGTATATTTTAAACCTTGTCATGGTTTTCCTTTTTTTTGGTAGGGACAAGAAGGAATTTGGAGGATGCTTATAATGGTGAAGTCTTAGATCTGTTGGATTCTCAGCAGAAACCTATTGGGGTGTGTTTTTGGAAATTGATTTTGGCTTGAAATTGGGGGAAAACCCAATTCTATTGAATTGGGGTGTGTTTATGGAAATTAGTGAAATTTAAATTTTTTAGTTTAAATTGTGAAATGTATTTAATGGAAAAGTTGTAAAAACCTCAATTCTGATGAATTAGGGGTTTTTTGTGAAAATTGATGGAATTGTTGGAAGTTAAAATTGTTGAATTTAATTGTGAAAGTGTTTTGTGAAATTAAGTTATGAATTAATTTTCAAATCCTGATATTGTGAAATTGGATTTAAATGGTTTTTAATAGAAACCTTTGGGTTTTATATTGGAAAAATACATGTTTTTTATTAAAACCCCATTATGGTTTTTAAAGGTAAAATTATCATATTTGAAATGAAGAATGGGATGGATTGTATTTTATGGTTTCTTGAAATAAATTTCTTATCATTTTTTGTACTAGAGAACATGAATGCCTTTGGTAGTTAGTGAGTTATTTGGATGGAACTTTATGATTTAAAATGTTCCAAAACATAAATGCAACATGTAACATCCCTTGGGTGATGGTGACGAGTCCTCTTTGTCTGGAGTTTAAAGGGATGTATATACACATTTTCATGTCACCTTGAGTGTGGAGTCCATATAGCCTTGAACTATCACACCTTCTTAGGAATATGACCATGTTACTCTCTTTTTTTGTATTTCGAATGAATATATGCCATTTTTTTTAACTGTTTTACATGCCTTATGATTTATATAAACTATTTTATATAAAAAAAATATTTAATCCATTTGTGAAATGAACCATTGTTTTAGAAATATTCCATCAATTGTATTGTAAAGATTTTGTTTAAAATTATTTTTCCATCATTTGAAATGTAAATCATGAAATATTTTATTTATGATCATTGAAATTACAAACCTATTTGTTTTAAATTTAAATATCTCTTTGGTTAATTTAATATTGAAATCTATTATGGAATCCATAGTGAGACCATACTGGGATTTTATCTCACACCTTATATGTTCCTTCAGGTGTTTTTAGATTATCTCCTTCCAAGTTCTATCAAGGGAAAAGGATTACTTGTAGGTGGTTCTAGCTATTGATATGTGTAATGGGTGAGTTTCATCCTTTGGGAATTGGGAAATTTTTTCTATTTTATGGTACTTAGTTTTAGTACTTTGGACTGTTTTTTCCTATTTGACTTCTAGTACAGCTCTCCCAGTGGAGTTTCTTTGTATACATTACTAACTTGTCTCTTTTACTTCTACATTTTTTGTAGAAAAATCATTCCCGGTTTCATTTTTTATGATACCAAGTGCTATTCGTTGACCTATGGGAATTGGGAACACCCTTTGGGCTATGTTAAGATAGTATCATTTATCGAGTTTCTAGGGTACCTGAGTTGGTTCATTACATAAAAGTAGTTAGTACCAATAGGGAAGGTTGAAGATGCATGCAGGTTTAGAACACTATGTGGGTTCTAGAACCAGAGGTCATTGAGGTTTCATATTGAGTCAAATCCCCATGAAGTTAAGAATTGGCTTGAGTTAGTGAACAAATCATCAGGATCAAGCGGACACTGACTAATCAAATGGTTGTGATGGAAACCAGTCTTTTCCATGGAGTAGTTGGGTATTGGTGGAGTTTATTTATGAAGACTCATAATGATACAATGCACTTATGGTCTTACTTCCATCATTTATTTTGTGAGGAGTATTACCCCTTATGATTGAACTCAGTTTGGATCTAGGAGCTTGTTGAGCTGTAGTAGGGTATTATGATGGTTATTAACCATTCCATGAGGTTCAATGGCTGTACACAATACTCACTTGACATGGTGAAGGATGGTTACTTCTTGGAATAGATGTTTGAGTAGGGTCTCCATAGAAACATATGTGCTATTGTGGTTCCCTTGTGCATTCTAACCTATGCTGGATTGATAGAGCATGCATTGGTGATGGAGAGCTTCCTTTCAGAGAGATATTGGGTAGTTGGAGCTGGAAGAGGGCGTAATGGGGATAAGTCTTTTTATCAACAAGAAGATCCTAGTTGTCAAGATCTCAGCATAGGTGACCTCCCCGTGGATAATCTTAGTCACGTGGACATATAGAATATGGTTTGTATAGAGGACCAGGTTATCCCAAAGAGGGGTGATGTTATGCATGTGACGGGTGAGGTCACATGAAACATGATTTCCTGATTTGATGTTCCAATGAGGGTAGTCAAACAGCAGAGTCTCCACCATGGAAAAGGAAGAATTGTGATCAGGGTTCTCCCTGATGTGGTTAGGGTGGCCCCCGGGGAAGTGGTTCTAGTAAAGGAGTGAGCAGTGATCTAAAGGAGGAGATGTTGGTTGAGGGAAATGTTATGAGCTACTTCCAACACCACTAGGTGGCCCACACCAATCTCAGGGAGCTGGCATTCAGGGCCTTAGGTAGTTTTAGGCTATAGTGGTTTATAACCCAGCAACCTATGAGATGATACGAGGTATGATCTATGAATTTTATACATTTTCTCCAATTCCTATAGACACAGGTGTAAGTAACTCCTTCATTTTTGTATCCCTTGTGTGAGAGATAGAGATCCCCATTTAGATATTATCCTAGTGAATTTTTCTAGAGGTTCTGATTGGGTGTGATTCTTTGATATCACTTATCTACTAGCAATGTGATCTAGTGCTCAGTGGAGAGAGTTCCTCATGTGATCTCTTGGTCTTCATGATGAAACCTTATAATTTCATTTTGGGTATTGACTGATTTTCCAAGGTTGGATCCTAGATTTAATATCATTACATGTGATTTATATTCCTTCAAAATTATGGGATAATATTCTTCCTTACAAGTGAGAGAGATCTCATAGCTGAGTGAGTGGGCCTTGCGATCTAGAGGATGCATCCCATAACCCATCAGTTGGCGAGTTTATCCCTTGGTACAATAGGCTCATAAAGAATCTAGATTTATTCGGTAGTGGAGGAATTTATGGATTTATTACCCAATAATGTTTTGGGATTACCTCTAAGGTGGTAGATGGACTTTTTCATTGAATTTCATGTCAGGACCACACTGATATCTTCTATGGCACATCGAATATCCCCTATCAAGTTTTGGGAGATGAGGGTGAAATTGGAGGAACTTCAAGAGAAGGGTTTTATAAGACCTAGTGTATCCCCCTAGGAAGCTCCAATTTTGTTTGTGAAAAAGGCATATAGGAGTTTGAGAATTTTGTTGATTAGCATTGCCTAAAACAGGTAATGATAAAGAACAAGTAGCCCTTGAATAGGATTGACGACCTCTTTAACCAGTTGTGAGGTGTGATTTGGTTCTTGAAGATCAATATCAGGTTCGGATACCACTAATTTATGGCTCATGATGCTAATATTCCGAAGATAGCATTTTGATTTTTATATGGACACTATGAGTTCCTGATGATGCTTTTTAGTGTAAAAAATGCCCCCAATATTTTTATGGATTTAATGAATTAGATGTTCCAACCATACTTAGACTAATTTTTGGTTGTCTTCATTGATGACATACTCATTTACTCTAAATCAAAGGAGGATCATGCAGAGAATATGAGGATAGTCCTAAACTTACTTTGGGAGCACCAGCTTTATGGTAAGCTCTCAAAGTTACATTTTTGGATCCATGAGGTTCACTTTTTGGGTCATGTCATTTTTTATCATGGTTTAGTTATGGACCCATTAAATATTGATTTAGTTATTTCTTGGGAGCCTCACAAGAGCGGGTCAAAGGTGTGGAGTTTACTTAGATTGGAAGGGTAATACAGGAGGTTCATGCCTGAATTTTCTAGAGTGGAATCCCCTTTGAATTCTCTAATGTAGAAAAGGAATATATTTATTTGGATTGATAAGTGGTAGGGATCCTTCAAGAAGTTGAGGATGAGGTTGAATTGTGATCCTATGTTGATACTACTAGAGGAGGGCACGGAGTACGTAGTGTTTTTTGATACCTCTAGAGCTGGTATTGGCTACATGTTGATGCAAAGGAAAGCAATGATCGATTATGGGTCAAGGTAGTTGAGAACCCATGAGAAAAACTATGCAACTAATGATGTGGAGTAGGCAGTGGTATTCATTTCTCTGAATATGTGGAGGCACTAACATCTAGGAGAGTGATTTTTTGTATACTCATACCATCAAAGTTTCAGGTATATCATCACTTGGAGAGATCTTAACTTGATATGGAGGTGATTTTTGGAGTTCATACAGTACTATGATCTTGAGATAGTCTATACTAATTGTAAGGGAAATGTGGTGGAATATTCCATTAGCAGGAAGTCTCATTCACACCTGGTAGAGGGGGTGTCTGAGTAGTTGGCTTCATTGAGGCTAACCCTGGTGTAGGAGAGGGGTGTGGTTTTCCTTTAGTTGATGTTGTTTAATGCTCTACTTATTCATTGTGTGAGAGAGTCCCAATTGGGATACATAGACAATGAGGTTATTCATAACTGGATATCCTTAGGGGATGCATCAGATTGATTCTTTGAATGAGGGGATCACATCATCCTTTTCTGAGGATGTACAATGGTTCTAGTCCTGATGCGATGGGAGGTGATGAGAGAGTTTCATACTTATCCTTTGGATATATATCCTGGTGTGTAAAATATGTACAAAAACCTTTAGTTGTAGTTTTTGTGGGGTAACATGAGGCATAGAATAGCTGAGTTCATCTCTTGGTATCTCGCATGTCAGTAGATGAAGGATGAGCACCCAGTTTTTACAGGTTTGACACAACCTCTAGATATCCCAGAGTGGAAAGGGGATAGCATATCCATGTACTTTATGATGAGGATTTCATGGAAAATGAGAGTCCATGATTCCATCTAGGTGATAGTTTACCAACTTACCAAGTCAATGCACTTCATTTCCATTAGGGAGCAGAGTTTGATAGATATTCTCAGACAGTTGTACATGTGGGAGATCATCTGGCTTCATACGGTACCCTTGATGATTTTCTCTGAATGTAATGTACGGTTTACGTCACGGTTGTGGAGAGACCTATAGGAGGTATTCAAGACCCATTTATGAATGAGTATGGAATTTCATCCCTAGAAATATGGGAAGACCAAGAAGACTATCTAGGTATTGGAGTATATAATAAGGGATTGTGTGTTAGACTCCAGCCGAAGCATGGAGGATCACCTACCACTGGTAGAGTTTTCTTATAATAATAGATATCACTCTATGATTGTCATGGAACCTTTATAGGACCTGTAAGAGAGTCCCAAAAGATAACTATTATGCTAGAATGAGATTAGAGAGACATTATTTACTGGGAAAGAGATGGTTCAAACAACGATAAAGAAGGTCTAGGTGATCCATGAGTGAATGAGCACGGACTAGATCCAACATAAATCTTATACAGATCAACATCGTAGGCATTTGGAGTTTGATAAAGGAGGCCATTTTTTCTTGAGTGTCTCCCCATGATGAGGATTTCTGAGTTTTGTTCGAGGAGGCAAGATATATCCATGGTTCATTATGCCATTCAATATCCTGTGGAGGGTTGGTGAGTTTGCTTGCTGTCTAGTTTTACCACCACAGTTGGAGTAAGTGAATGACATATTCCATGTGTCACAGCTAAGAAGATGCATGCATGATTTGATGTATATTATTTACTAGTTAAAGTTATACATCAATGATAGATCCATCTTCATGGAGTACCTGGTGTAAATTGAGCATCAGTAGGAGAAGATCCTATGAAAATTGACCATGTTTTTTGTTCATGTTATGTGGTAGCATGGGAGTGCGTTGTAGATATCCTGGGAGAAAGAGAGTCAGATATGGACTCAGTGTCCCCAAATTTTTGTTTAGATTATACTTTTTAGGGTAAAAATCCTTGAAGGAGAGGAGAATTTAGTGACCATATTTGTCCTTGTAAGAATTTGAAATATATTAAGAAATATTTTCAGAGCGAGGAACTGAGATGGCATCATATTTCGAGGCCCGATGAACTCGATGTTTATTTTATAAATATATTAAATATATTAATATCACATGCATTTAGTTTTCCTAAAAAGTGTAATAACTCCAAAATGGAGTCTCGGATCAGAAATTTGAGACTATGGTTGATTCTAGAACATGGGGTTTACCTAGTCATGACCTGAGGTTGGTCAGGACTAGACGTTCAGTTTAGGCAGTCATTGGTGGCGTATTTAATTAAAATAAAAAATTAAATTTATTTATTTAATTTAAATTCCCATGATCTAATTATCTATATATATACCTCATTATAAAAATCATACAGTCTTAACTGTATAAACCCTGGGAGAATTGATAGGATCTCGGATCATTCTTCATTTTTAGATTGAGAATGATGGATGATCGGATTGATGTGGATCGAGAGGCATTGAACGTAGCAGATCATCCTCATTGTTTCTGAAAAAATTCTTCACCATCAAACAATCCATGATTGAGGTATGGAATGTTTTTTATGTATTTCCAACCTAATAAATTATTCTAGCATGGATTAAATAACTATTTTACTTTGATCAATTATTTTTTAGACTTTGCATGACACTGATTGGATAGATTAAATTTTTAAATCAATTTATATTTGTTTTTCCTAGCTAACACCCATGGTTTCCTAGATCTTGTGTTTTTTGGACAATAATTCTTGTCTAATGATGGTTATACCATTATTATGTTCATTTTTACCCACCATTATTTGTGTTCTTCATCGTTGGCCCATAGGGTTGTGGTATGACATTGTTGGGTGAGTTTAAACATGATTGAACCCTTGAATTCATGGTGTATTGGAGAATAATGATTGAGATGGTAATTTTAAGGTGATCGAGATGTTTTTTAGGTGTGGCCTCCATGGATTCTGGATCCAAATCGGCTACGAAAATAGTAGTGGAGAAATGGGTGAAGCTGTGTGGGGTTCGGGTGGCCAGAATCTAGACACTGAATACAGATCAGGCACTAACATCCCTAGATTCTAGACTGATAGCATGATTCATAGTAAAAACTTCAGCATCAGTGATGATGTGTGAAGAAAATATGATTTCTATGAAAAAATAAACTACATAGTGTGTAATCCAAGAACACACATCGTGTGGTTTCCCAACTACGGAAACTTGGTTTTCGGGGAAGATAAAGATCACACACCATGTGGAAAGGCCTACACACCATGTGACCCTCCTCGAACCGTCAAGTCGTGTTCCAGTTGCACATGGCTAGGACCCCATGTGGGAGGAAACATCATGTGACCCCTGGTACACGCCATATACTTTTCTTAGGGACTTCCACCTTTTGTATCTCTTTCATTTTGACTTGTATTTTGGCCCGTGATAGCCTATACTGAGAATTTTTTCACATAGAATGTTATATTATCCTTCATAATAGCTTTTGAGATATAATACGAGGTTTTGAGAGTGTGACACTTCTTTAGGCGATGTTAGACCAGTAGTAATGATCAAGTAGGATCATCTAGGAGAGAGGTCGAGGTTGGAAACCCCCTATCACACCAGTGTGTGGGTCCCCCATACTCCTTCCACTGGTTGAGTGGCACCCCTGATGTATTAGAGAATGGTTCCACTACCCTATGAGTGGAAAGCTCTATAGTACTAGGGTGTGGGTCCTCTACCCACCAAGTGGCACCCCCCTGACGTACTAGGGCATGATTCCTCTACCCTTGAGTGACACCCCCTATGGTACTAGGGAGCGATTCCTATACCCACTAAGTAGAAACCCCCTAATACACTAGGAAAGAGGCCCTATATTGATACCTACGAAGTGATACCCCCTATCATGTTAGGGCATGGGTCCTCCATGCTTTGAGTGGCACCCCCTACTGCACCAGGGGTGGGTCCTCTATATATCTACTGAGTGGCATCCCCCTATCGCACCAAGGTATGGGTCCTCTATCTACTGATTGGAATCCCCCTAATGTACTAGGTCACGAGTCCTCTATTAAAGGTTGTTCCCCCTCATGTTTTAGATTAATGGTTAGGTGTGTGTCCTCTACATAGATTTCTCAGATAGATATGTGATATGTTTGGCATTGAAGATGGACCTTTAGAGCTATAGGAAAAATCATCATCTTGGGATGGGCTGGAAGATGGAGATCCACTTTCTATCTTGTCTAGGTTTCTTTATGAGCATATATATATATATATTTTTGGGTTTTATTTTCCTATTTATTTGGGTTAAGCTGACCTTTTATCGTATCTTCTATTTCTCCCTCTTCAGTTTTCAAGTCATCCTACTGGGTATGTATATACACATCCCTAAATGGGATTTTCCCATATTTTTCATTTCTTATGCAGATGAAAAACATATCAGTGGTGATTTTGATGGAGCATAGGGATAATCGGGTGCATAGGCTACATATAGTGGTCAGTCTTAGAGATCAAAAGTCGAGCCCTCTCAAATTTCTTTATTTCCATATGTCATCGGGATGGGACCGCATTTATGGTTAGAAGTGTATTTTTTCCCTTTACACTTTGGTTTTATTCTATTATAATCTGATGTATTCCCTAGCAGTTATTTCAGGCATGGTTTTACTCTAGATTTTCCAACTCCATTTATTATTCCTATGCATTGTTGTGTGGACATGGTTGGGTGTGTTCATAAAGGTACACCTATAAAAGGCCTCCCATTTAAATTATTCCTTCTCAAAGCTTGCCATTATCCCCTAGAATATTAGAGGTGAGATTATTGTTTTTAAAGTTTGACCTTCTATTATCCAGGCAGGGCCCGAAGGGTCAAGTCATTACACTAGTTCCCATTAAAGGATTAGCTGGATCCCATCAAAGAAATGGTAAATTTTGATTGTTGGATTATTTACATTGTCTGCAGCATGAATTGATATCCTTATAAATTTAGCTTCATGCTTAGTGAAATTTTCCTCTTCCTTTTTTTAGACTCAAAAATTATCTCTCCATATTCACTCATTATTTATGAGAAAAATATTTTTTCAAAATTTCATAAAATCCTTCCATTTTATTCTTTTTATTTCCTCCTCATCCTTAGTGTTTTGAATAAATGACCTCCATTGATATACATCCCCTAAGAGATGATAAAATTCCATGAAAACCTTCTCCCTTTCATTACTTCCTAAGGAGAGAAATATATTCTCTAAAGAACTTATCCATTTCTCAACTAGAAATGGATTTTTAGTCCCACTGAATGATGTAGGTTGTTGATGTGTGAAGTGGTATAAAATTGTTACATTGTGTTATGGATCAATAGGATACTCCATAAGGGAAAGTTTATTGGTCATAACCAGAGTCAACTACCCCAATATAGTTATACTTTGTTTAGATCGAGCTGTAAATCTACCCCCAACTTCATTATATTTCTCTGGAGGGAAATCCCTACATGAATTACATGAATTGATATGGTTCTCATTCCTTACACTAGGTACCATTTCTAAATAATTTCATACACTATATTAGATCATAAATTTATGAAACATAATGTATAATTTTGAAATTAGTAAAACAATTAACATAAATTGATAATTTATGTATAATTAATCTTAGAATTATAAACTTGGTTTCTTTGGGAATATTCTCAAATTATAAAAATATTTTCAAATAATTTATAACTGTTTATAAATAAAATGTTAATTAACACAAGAATATCTCTTGAGAGTGTGAAAATAGGTGTTCAGTAAGTGACCACTCACCCTACACCAGAATGATGGTCAAGATGTACTCAAACAACTCTTTTTAGGGTTATTGACCCAAGATGCATTTGTTCCAAAACCATGTCCACTTATACTATCCAGAAAGTGATGTATTTCTAAGAAATCCACATAATCTCTACCTTTCCAAAACTTTAGGATATTATCCTATACTTATAATTATCCTTGAAGTTTGTCACAGTGGTATGTTCCCTACTCTATATTTTCCTAAATCTAGTTCTCAAGGTTTCTAATAAACTTCCTCTTATACCAGTTATAAAGACCCCGACTCTAGTATCCTAAATTCAGTGGTTACTTTATTACATTAGAAGTATATACAAATGATCATGTCCTAAAGGATCGAATATTTTGGTAGTATTGGAAAACTATATATGTACTTGAATAATACATTACATTCGAAAACATAAAATACAAAATAGTATTTTCTTTGAGAACACCATTATTCCCTTTAGAATATTTTTTCATATCAATCATAAAATACCTCCCAGCATCCTGGGGAAAGGAAACATAATAAAGGGGTGAGCTTAGATTCTTAGTAAGGGAATGAATACATTGGAAACTAAATAAAGGATAAATAATTTGGCTTGAATAAATTCTTTTTTAACAAAGGTGATATCTTTCCCAAGGGGACAAGTCTCTTTCATTAGATAAAAATAAGGTTATAGAAGTCTAAAGTATGGAAACTTACAATAGTCCCTCCTAAATAGGGGGAGAAATTCATTAGGTAATTCATTGTCCAGAGTGAGATCATCACATCATATTCCTTTGTTATCAATCCCTTCATCAAGGTAATTGGCTTCCTGATTTGTGTGTGTGATGAAATGATTCATATTTGAAAGAGAGTCTAATAAATTGATCCACCTAGCTGTAATGATCCATGAGAGATTTATCTAGCTATTTAGCATCACCTACACAATAATGGTGGAGTCACACTCAAGAAAAAATTTGTTCCATCCTTTTTTCAAGACATGTCAACTGCATTAATTTCAATGAATAAATTATTGTTAAATAATGACATATATATAATCACATGAGCTTGAAACTTATCCACAGATATCATAACTATTCAAATAATCAAATGGGGATCAATAAATAATTTCATAATTATGAAATACATAATTTTAGACATTTGAAACTTATTCTCAAGGCCTTGTGCCAAGACATCTAAAAATCCCATCAAGTCCTTATGCTCAGACATCTATAAAAGTGGGTGGTAAGGCCTTGGCCAAATACCCAACATTTTTATCTCATGAGACTTACCAATGCATCAAGGGGGTATGTAAATTATAATCCCCACCCATCACCTAATAATTCCAATGCTTTCATCATATGAATAAACAATACAACTTAATCAATATGCATAGAAAGAATCAATAATTGTATGTATTGGAAGAACTAACATATGGAATTTCAATACTTTACCCATTACAACTGATCATTAACCATCTATAAGAATATGGTGGATGGTATCTTTGGATTATATCCTTATTAAAACAAAATATTCAACAAATTATTTTTACATATATGAAAATACTTTAAAAATATCACTCAAAAACTTCTTGAGGAAAATACACCTTTTCACTTTGAAATCACTTATTTAAAATCTAAAAATTTAAAAAATGTTATAGAAAATATTTTATTTGAAAATAACCTTGTAAGATTTTAAAGTAGGATTAAAATAATTTATCTTTCATGATGGTAGTAAATTATATTCATTCCGTATAAGTTAAAAACATTCCTTTCACACTTTTGTAAGAAAAGTCAAAAATTACCTCATTTGGAAAATAATAAGAAGATTAATTTTAAACCATTTTTTAAATTAAAACAATGGTAAAAATGTATTTAATAAATAATTATAGAATATTAAAAACTTTATTTAAATATTTTAAGTAAAATGTGGACATGGAATAAAAAGATTCCCAATCAAGTAGAAAAACAAGGTTGGTTTTCCTTAAAAATATTATTTTGGTATCTTAAGTACTTAAAGAGAGTAAAATAAAAAAAAATATTAATATAAAAAACTAACTAGTGTATAATAAAATATATTGGTTTTAAGATATAAATATCAAATAATTCTCCCACAAGAGACTTAAACATAAATAATCTTGAATAATGATAAGATTGTGAAATAAATCCTTACCTTGGGTCTGACTTCCTTCGTTTGTGTTCAAAACTCATATATAATAAATATAAATTTATTATAAATATATTATATAACAATAATAATATATATAATACCATATATGTTTTAATTATAACCTTTTATCACTTTTTTATTAACAATTCTTTATTAAAATCATTATTTTGGTGGTAACTGCTTTGTTCTTCATGTGTGTTTTGGTGTGGTAATTTTGATCCTTGTACTTTTATCATGGTTGAATCATATATATAATTTTAATAATGATATAAATTTAATATATATTCATTATATATATATATATATATTTATAATCATCTATCAAAAGTATAGATTGAAAAATGAATTATACCGTTCATGGAGACGGTAAGTCATACATATGCATGAACATTGTTTTCACTTCTCAACGGATGGAATGAAAGAAGTTTAAATAATAATTAACCTTTATAGGATCATTTTTATATCATATATATCTTATATATTCATTAAATTTATCCTTATAGCTATCCATGTAAATTAGAAATGAAAAATGGATCACGTCGCTTCACGGAGGTGGTAGTTCACACTTATGCGCGAGCAGTGTTATCATTTTCCGAAGGATTAGAAATTGTGAAGGTAGGCATGATACTATAATTACAGAATAATAATTATTTCATAACTATAATATATAAATGATAAAACCATCAAAATACCCATCCATAAAAGATGGTGATGAAATAATAATTGTATCACTATGTGGGGACGGTAAGTCATACGTATGCACAAGCGATACTTTCACTTACCATTTGATGGAAAAGAGGGTAGATAATGGTGTTTTAATAATCATAATAAAATTTAATTATATTTATTGTAATTAATTTATTATTTTATTATAAATACCATATATTTAGAGGAGGTAAAAGAATAAGAAAAAAGAAAGTGATCGGTTAAGGTGATTACCTCTTCTTTGAAAGAACTCCTTTAGATCTCCTCTTAAAGACACTAGATTTGGTCTATTGATAATAAAAAAACCTCTATAATGAGGATAATAATTTTTATAATATAATTTTTTAGGTTTTGGTTGATCTATATGGCTCAAAGTGGTGTAAATAAAATATGGAAGGGGTGTCCTTTTATAAGGGAGGGAAAGGACACACTTGGAATTACAAAAAAGACTAAAATATAATTAAGTCGTTATTAAGAAAAATGCTTCCAAATGGATAAATATTAGAATAAAAATAGTCCAAGGTATAAATATAATAATATAATGAAATTTATACATGTTTTGGTGTCATTTTAAACCTTATATTTTGGTTTAACCCTTTGGTTAACAAATTTTAATTGTAACAGTGGTAATGACTTTTTAATATTAAAGGGTTATAATTTTAATTATATGGTAAAAATTATCCCATAAATGGTAAGGGCGTGAAATTTTTTCCATATATTATCCCCCTTATCCTATTTCAATATTTTTACAATTTTTAAATAATTTAATAACATGTTTATTTTATAAAATATCATTTTCATTTTAACACTATTTATTTAATTTGACTATAAATACATAAATAAAAAGATTTAATTTGAATATAATCCTTTAAAAAACACTAATATGATATAAATTAATCTATAAAATTCATGGAACAAAATAATTCTCCCAAATTGTATTACTTTTAATATTTTTAAAATTGTTTATTTTATTTTTCTATTAATTGAATAAATATTGTGTTAGCATTGTGAAAGCATTTAAGGTAATTATATAATCACTAAAAATTATAAATAAATTAATATCATAAAAATAATTTTATTATGCACAAAATAGCCTTTAAAATTCATTAACTTATTTGTATCCCTATGTGAACATAAAAGATAATTTTAAAGTCAAGAGGGTGACATTTTGTATTTTTCTTTACTTAAAATAATATAAAGTTAAATATCAAAGAAAAATGGAATCAAGTGTACATATTTTCTATATATTAATTTAAATTGATGAAATAAACTCATATAACAGGATAAAGGAAAGTTTATAGAAATTTTAAAGCCTTATTCGAGAGTTTTGTCCCTATTTTACCCGTTTTACCCTTACCGATGTGACAAAAGTTTACCAAGATTACTATTCATAATGACCAAAAATAAAAGAGAATTATTTAAAATTTTTGATCCTCATAATTCCAAATATGGAATAAATTTTTTAATATTTAATTTCTATAATTTATATAAATTAATTTTAAAATAAGTGCGCAAAACCTGATGAAAACTATTTTTTTAAAATACAATTTTTAAGTGTAAAACTAGATTTATCCATATCCCATGCCTATAAAAAATATTAGATGAATGTTAAAACATTTTATTGAATATTTAATATATATATATATATATATATCATTAAAATCATTCACCAATAGTGATCATCTTAATTTATTAATATCAAAACACATTGCGTGCATAAAAATAGTTTTTCAAAAAAAATATTACCTTTACCTTCAAATTTTTTTATTTTTATTTATAATAAATTGATAAATTATGAATTCATTTTATAAATTTATAAACCATAAATTTTTCATAATTTAGTTAGTCTTATTCATAACCACCAATTTTAATGGTTTCGTTATAACAGTCACATTTAAAAAAATATTTTAATAGTAGATCGTGGTTCGTTTAAATGTTATGTTGCGTAAAATGAAAACTATTGAAGAAAATAAATTTATTTAAAAATAAATATATCATAAAATCTAGGGTTGTTACACATAGTCCCATAAACCTCTAAAAACTCAATAATTCACCCAAAACAACCCGATATAAGATCCAAAAAATGATCAAAGCAAAGAAATTTAAGTACCTGAAAGTGGGTGATGGGATGTTACAATATCCCTATAGCAGTGGTAGTTAGAATAAGGCTACCTGAGCCTATATTTACTAATCATATCTTGGTTTGGTGCACTTCCAACCTACAATTTAGATAGAGTATATCTAAATTAGGCACATTGTCAACCTATGAAACTGTAGAATATGGCTAGGTTGGGGGAATTGACAACTTGTGATCCTACTAAACATGGATATGTTTGGAGCATTACTAACCTATGATATAATTGATAATATCCAGTTTGGATTCATTTCCAACCTATTATCTAACTGATTACATCTAGGTTGATTGTATTGCTAATTTTTAATTCCGCCAACTAATTCTAGGTTAAGCACATTACTAACTTGTGACTCAAAGGACTATCCTTAGTTGGGAACACAACCAACCTATAGAATAATGTATTACCTCTAGGTTGGGTTCTTTATAAACCCATTTTTTATGTTTAATTTTATATTGGTCACATTTCCAACCTATTATTAGATATGATTTGTTTATATTTCATAAAAGACTAAATTAAGGCATTTCTACTAACAAACAATGGAAATATATGTTCTAAATATGAAATGGGAATATTCATCCTAATAATGAAGTCAGAATATATATCCTAATTGTGAAATGGGAATACCATCTCATACATGAAATGGGAATAACTATCCCATTATATGAGCTTAAGCTGAAGAAGGTATGGGTTGACCATCTTGGTGGCTTCTTGAGCACTTAATGGTAGGGATAGTGTTATGTATGTGATTATTTACTAATTTTATTTCACATTATACATGAATTCACATATACATTGGATTATTTTAAGAAATATGTAGGTGGGTTCCTACTGAGTTATGTACCCACACCTTACTAGTGCACCTTAGTGGATTTACAGGCCCAGTATTTTTCATACGGATTAGGGAACATGTCTTGGTGCAAGTGTGGAACTAGAGTAGCTCCACATAGATGAGGAGATAGTATCAAGGTAATGTAGAGGTATTTTATATTATTTTCAAATTTCTATCTAATATTTTTCTTATTCCTTATATATTATTGATTTGTTAGGTGATCCATATCTTATGTATGGCTATATGAAATTATGGTTCATTTTGATATAGCATGGTTTGGGTTATTTATTATGGTTAGACTTCCTCTACAATTCCATATTTCCCTCAAATGTTGTTATCTATATTTTTATTGTTTTCTATTTACCTATTATTTTGTATGTTGATATTGAGGGTATAATCTCTTGATGAGTTATTATCTAACCCTCACCACTAGTCGATAGCCTCTAGCATATGGGGATGTTCGCATGAAGTGATGTGGCACTCCATCTAAGGATAACAAGTGGTGAATAGGTCGAGGATGTTATAGACTGGTATTAAAGAATTGGTTTTATTTTTTTTATGATTTGGGACTTGGTAGATAGAGATAGTAGTGGTCAAAACTTGGGATGGAAGTCATATTTGTGTCTTAATAGCACAAGTATGGGTGAAAATCTAAGTTTCTTGGGAATTGGGACTGTAATTATTGTTTTTTGATGTTCTATTTGATATGAGTTTGATAAAGTATAATGTTGTGGTTATTGGATTATGTTTTCAATCTTGTTCTAAGGTGGAAATATGTGTACATACATTCATAATTCTTGGAACATAGTTTCACATTACATGTCCATGATTTTTTGTGATTGTAAACTAGGTATAAAAAATGGGTTTTGGTTATTTAAAATGTTAATAAAAACTTATTAAACGTTTTTCATAAATAACTTAATGGTGTTGAATTAATTAATTCAACTTGACTATAGATACTTCTAAGATAATCCTTACTTGATTGTGATGACAATAAAATGAACATGGGTGTGGAAACGACAACCTTATAGTAGATAGTATAAGTATGTGGATACCTGATGAGGTGAGACCCTGGATGGGTGTGTTGGTAATGTGAATTTTCCTTGAGCTATGTGACTATGGAAGCATGGATGTTTCTTCGTGAGTTGTGACATTCATAGTTGTACGTTATGTATGTTTGACGTGAGAGTCTAGTGATGATGATATACGACTCAGTGTGGTGTGATTTGAGTGTATGAGCTATGTAGAAGGGTCCTTGGACTATTGCTTTATGATGAAGTATAATATCTAGTATAATGAAAATACATTGATATGATATATAAGTGATGATAGGCTGAGTGAGAGGTTAGTATAGGCATTTGGGAGCCTTAAAACAATGAAATCTTAAGTATGTGCTTCATATTATGGAAACGATGCATAAGAAATGTGTGGTTAAGAAAATAGTCTAGGTATTTAGATTTCCTTGGGTATGATTGGGAGTGAAATCACAAATAATTCTTTATGAGAAATGTGATTGACATGAAGGAGATTCATGGTTATCTAATTATGTGGGTGAGACTTGTATTATTGGGAGTGAAACTCATGAAAACATGATTTGAGTGGTATATCATGTTGGTATTGTGAATCCTTATTCAAGTTAATGAATTCATGTTACCAAAATTAATAAATCCAGTGGATCCCTTTAGTATTCTCAAGGCAGTGGAAGTAGTCTACTTTAGCATTCTAGTAGGTTTTCTAGAAGATATTTTTCTTCTGGTGGGATTATGATGGTCGTTTATCGAATGCAGCAGTTGAGTCAGTGCTAGATAAATAGAATCAGAGGTTAACCAATTTCAATGGTGGGTTGACCATGAATCTTAAATGTTGGTGCAACCTATTCAACTAGTTGAGGGCCTCCATAAAATATAAGTGATTCCACCTTGGAAGAGTGTTCTATGAAAGATGGTTGTTAGGATAACAAAGAATAGAGGTAAATGTTACACTTTAGATTATTTTAATTTTAGTAATCTATTTATAATCCTTGTACATATAGAGAAATAAATATGTTTTCAGTGTTCTAACATGGATGTATAATGAAAATATAAGTCACTTAATCTTTTTGTATCCTCATTTTTCTTTTTCCATTATTTCTCTATATTTGTGGGTTGTGTGAGTTATTCAAAATAGTGTATGAGTATTGCGTCTTAGTTCAGTGATTAGGATGTAGTAGGATTCTTAATTCCAATGTACTGAGATTGGGGGAAGTTTTAGATGTTTGAATTTTACTATACAAAACCTTTGGTGTGTGTAATCTTCTAGTATACTAAGTTTCCTAATTTTGGTGATTTCATAGACTGCCTTTCCCAATAAGTTGTATCAAAGATCAGTAGTTCACACTCAGTAGTATCTCAGGTAATATTCACACATATCTTACTATTATATTGATTTAAGTTGAGATTATTTTCATTAGAAGATATGACGTAAGAATAATGAAATTTTAGGGTTGATATGTTCAATAGAACATAATTTAGTTTCTGGTGGATGCAGATGGGGGATTTTTTCATCCAAAGAGATTTGGATGTTCTGATAGCTAGATTCAAGACTGATAAGATAGAGATGGATGAGTGGAAAATATTTTATTGAAATGAACTTTTAGAGGTGAGGATGTCATTCTTATGGAATATGGACTTCAACATTTAGGAGAAGAATACTATTGTTAAACTGATGGCATCCCTAGTGTATATGTATGAGAAACCTACCAAATTGATTCTGATGTGATGGTTCTTAAACATGAGGTTATCATAAGGAAGGTCATAGAAGATCATTTGAATAATTTCAACATGATCCATAGTCAACCTAAAGTATTAAAAGTTATTTTAATAGATTTTGTCTAGGCATTCCTTCTTTCATATTTACCAAAATCATGAGGTGGAATGGTTACTATGATTAGTAATTCCTACAAATAGACTATTCTGGTGTTTGGGGATGTTTGAAATTTTATCCTCAGTGAAGAAATTTTAAGGAATGAGTTTTAAGTATCTTCTAGTAATTCACTAAATGTTGAAGGAATGGGGCACTCACATTAGAGGAGAAACCATCAGTGATTGGAAGAAAATTCATGAGAGATGAGTCAAGGAAGGTTGACTAATCCATAAGTTTTTTTCTAGAATTTTGATAACCATGGACATCTCTAAAAGGACTATAGATATCTGAGATAAAATTTTAATAATTTATCCATAAAATCAAATTATATAAGTTCAATGTAAGGAGGCAACAATCTACTGCTCAATTTTCATATTTTGATGCAGTCATGGATAGTTGACTCTAGAGCATCTTTCCATTCTACAACAGAATGTAGATGCATGGAAAATTATGTATCTCAAATTTTTGTTTGATTTAATCTAGAAATTGATAAAGCTTTGTATGTTTTCATAAAGGGATATGTAATCATCCATATGTAGAATGGAAGTTTCTTATGGTTATAGGAAGTTATACATATTCCAGGTCTCTAGAATAATCTCATTTTTATGGGGTAATTGGATGATGTAATCTATGAAACTATCTTTTCTAGTAGAGCCTGGAAAGTGACTCAAGGTTCCATGGTTGTGGAATTAGGATCAAATGATGGTACCCTTTATCTGAACATAAGTTCATATAAAAGTTAAATAGCTAGAACATCAAATTTTGAACACCCATAAGTTTTTCATTATAAACTCAATCATCTCATTAAGAAGAACATGAATGTTCTAGCATGAAAAGGCATGTAAAAGCTTGATCACTTAGAAATTTAAAGTTGTGAAAGTTTTGTTCTGGGTAAATAAAAAATGGTTTTATTCTATTTGGATGGAAAAAATCCTAGATCCTAGAATCTAGAGCTCATTCACTTTTATGTATAGGGTCCATCCATAGTCTAGTCTCATGAAGGATCTCTTTAATTTTTAACATTCATCGATGATGTAATGAGAAAGGTTTGGGTTTATTTTATTACAAATAAATATGAAGTTTATAGTACTTTTGTGTAGTGTAAATACATGGTGGAAAGGGAAAGTGTTTGAAAGCTAAAATGCCTCATATTTGACAATTTTGGTGAATACAATGGTAAAAACTTCTGGAACTATTTCTGAAAAAAGGGGATCAAACTAGAGAATATATCATCTAGAACACCAAAATAAAATGGTATGGAAGAGAGAATGAACTGAACATTTAATGTGAATAAAAGATCTGTGTTTGTGCACTTCTAAATTCCTAAATCAGTTTGGGAAGAAGTAATCAAAACTGCTACATATTTAGTAAACAGAATTCTAACTTCAATAGTGGGGTATAGTCTACTAGAATAACTCTAGTCTAGAAAGCTACCAGAAGTTGGTCACCTTAAAATATTTGGAAGTTTTTTTATAACCATGTTGATTTCAAGGATAGAGACAAACATTATTCTAAGTTATAGGTATGTTTCTTTATTGGGTATGGAAATATAGATTTTGGATTTTAACTTTGGGATGATGAAAAGAAACTAGTAATCAAAAGTTGATATGTTCTCTTTAATGAGGATGTCCTTTGGAAGGACCATAAGTTGTAAGAAAAAGAAGTTGAGAGTAAGGACTTGTCTATTGAAGTTCAAGTTGATTTGGATAGAAGTAAAAGAATAAAATAGAATCTAAAAATCATATTAAATCATTAGAAGTTTATAAGTTAGATTAGAGGAAGATGTTCCATAATGATCAAGGACTAATAAAGCCCAAGGGAAAGCTCTAGAAGTTTGGGAATCTAAAGACGGTGACCCCAAAAGTAAGATCATCAAAAGTAGTAGCACCTGAAAGATCATATTATCAAGATGAGTTGAGAAAATTTTCTATATTTAGATAGCTAAGACAATGGTATGGGGTTGATTTTAATTTCTTACTTATAGAATATGCTGGAGAACTAGAATTCCTGAAAGAATTAGTGATACTCGATGACTTGAAATAGTGTGAGTTGGAAGTGAAGGAAGAAATGGACTCCTTGAAGTTCAAAGGAAATTGGTATATAAATAAACTATGTGAGGGAAATTGAGCACTAGATAAAAAATTGGGCTTCTGTTTGAAGGAAAAAAATATTTTAGGAGGAAGAGGTACAAGATGTGACTGGTCGTGAAGGGTTTCTAACAAAAATAAGTTATTAACTTCTTATAAATTTTCTCACTGTTTATTAAACATACAAAAATCCAAATTGTGCTAATTTTAGTTTCTATCCATCCAACATTGAGAATTTTTATTAAACAATAAAAAGGGAGGCCATGGCCCGAACACAGTCAAGGAGGTCTAAAATAATGCAAGCCTAAGGCATCATCGTGGACTAGGATAACACACTCAGGGGGAGAGAACCAATGCTGCTAAAAATAAGATGGGGGTTGGCAGGAGAAGCCCATGATGCCAGGAAGTCCGTAACCTTATTGCCTTCTCTCCAAGTGTGTTTAAGACTAATGTCGTCATGAAGAAGCCCCTTGCAGTTATGTATCAGGTAAGTGATAGCCCATGGAGTGGTAGAGGTACCTTGAATAGATCTATGGAGAGTCATGGAATCAGTTTCCACGTGCTGAATGATGAATCCGAGGGAATGACACACCTCTAGCCCTGTGAGAAGAGAGGACGCCTCATCCATGATGGAATCACCTAGACCGAACCACCAACTGAAGGCCAAGACAATAGACCCCTGCTGATTGTGAACCATGCCCCCGCCCCTCATGCATCCATTCATACATGAGCCGTCAACGTTCAATTTGAGGCCTGGTCCAAGAGGGTTCCATCGGACCCAATTGCCTTGAGAAGGCCCCCTTGGGGAGGAAAAAAGTGTCCTACTACTAGCCATGAAACGCTGAAGAGAAGGGTCCAAACTGCCCCACTTGAGTAGCAGAGAAAGTTCCAACACCAGGGACTTCGCCCTAACCCTCAACGATGTGCAGGAGCTAGATTTCCCCTCATGCCTGGCCCTGTTATGAGAATCCCATAAAATCCAGCAGTCAGCGGCAAACACCATGGATCGAGCCCTCTGCTCATGCACGCAATTCACCAAGCCGAAGAACCATGCCTGGAGGAAGGCATCCCCGGAGAGGCCCTGTACGTCGCGCTCGGAGAAGTCACTAAAAATGCTCCAGATGAAGGCCGCCCATTCACCCTCAAAGAATAGGTGCTCTGTCGTCTCCTCCTTATAATCGCTACAGCAGAAGCATTTGGAGGCAAAAGAAATTCCTCTTCGATGCACCTCTTCATCTGTGGGCAGCACATGATTACGAAGCCTCAAAATGAAGAAGTTAAACTTTGTCGGGATATCAGTACAACAAAGGAAACCTCCCCATGAAACATGACCTTCGTTGGTATGTAGAACCCCACGATAAGCCTTTGTTGAGAAGTAGCTGGATTGGGAGCCCGTGAACACCAACCGGTCCGGTTCATTTGTGATCTTAATACGGTTGAACAGATCCAGTTGAGAGGGGAAGAGAATAGCTTGGGTGAAGGCAGGGAAATAAGTGGCCTACGAGAAAGAAAATTCTGGAATGGGGCATCCCGAAAAACCAAGGATATTCCCCGACCAGTTGGCCCTCCAAAAGTTGATCGTCCCATCACCAACAATCCACTAAGAATGCTGCTGCAGAGTAAGGATGTGACAGCGAGTAACATTCCAAAGTTTGAATCATCTCCCACCTATGACGTCAAACTGAGATCCATATTTTTTCATGGAGAAACGTGCCCAGAGAGATCTCCCCACCAAAAAATCCCAAGCCAACTTTGCCTGCAAAAAGGACATGGAATCTGAAACACTCCTAAGGTTAAAACCACCCTCCTCAAAACTACGAGCCATCCTATGCCATGAGGCCCAATGGTATTTCACATCTGCTTTGGAATCCCAAAGGAAGCTAACCAGAATACATTCAATATTATGAATAAACGTATTGGGAGCAATAGTAGCTGACAAGACAAGCATGGGGATGGATGTTAACACACTATTGACAAAGGTAATTCTTCCCCCAAAGGAAAGAAAGTGGTTTTTCCAATTAAGAATATGACCAGAAATTTTATCCACAATACCATCAAAATGATGAATGTGAATCCAACATGGTGAAATTGGAGCCCTTAAATAATCCATGGGAAAATGACTCTAAACGACCCCCAAGATATCTTCAATCCTCTTGCCCCTGGCAATCGAGCAGAACCTTGAGATATAAACACCACTCTTCCCACGATTGATGACCTTCCCGCTCCAAATACAATAAACATCAAGAATTTGATTGAGGGCCTAAATTTTCTTGCTACAACCATTGAGAAAAATAAGGAGGTCATCCACAAAGAATATGTGGGAGATGCCTGGGAGGTTCGGTTTGCGCCAGAAGAGTCAAACAAAACCATCAGAACAACATTTATTTAGGTATCTACTAAAGGCATCCTGAACCATAATAAAAACATTGGGCGAGAGAGGATCCCCCTATCTTAGTCCCTGAACTGATTTAAAGAAACCATAGCTTTTTCCCATAGAAGTAACCGAGAACCACGGAGACCCAATGCATCTGAAGAAGAGATCAACCACCCTCTCAGAGAAACCTGTAACGACCCGAAATTTTGAATAAATCTTGTTTCCTAATTTCATGTGTTATTTTATTTTGATACTCAACAAAAATGTTTTATTTGATAAACATGATTATAATTAAAATGAGACCATTGGGTTTTGATTGTTATATGACCATCGGTCAATATGACCACTGTGAACAAATGTTTTGATTATTGTCTCTAAATACAAGTAATCTTGGTTAATTATTATAGAAAGAAGATTCGATGGCCTCACCTAGTAGTCTTGGACCGATCGAAGCCCATCTAACAGAGCTTAGGAAAGAGGTAGCACCATTGGGCTTTGCTCTGGATCAAATCCAAGCCGAGCTTCATCATGTGAAGCTAGAACGAAATCGCCTTCGTGAGAAGTTCAAACTGATAGAAATTACTACTCGGGCAATGTTGATTGAGCCGCCCCAAGATTCTATCACCCTAGCACACCTTACTCTTAGGTCCTATGCTGGTATTATAAGGGGCTATGTAATGAGACCGTAACTGCCTTGTGTAATCCTTGTTTTAAATAAAAATTGGGATTTCTTCTTATGATGAAGTTATGAATTTTGAAATGACCGGATAAATATAGTATGCATATTTTTGATGAATTTTAGAAAAAGGATATTTTAAAAATGGTTGTGTAAACCTTAAATAATTAAAAATGTGTAATGATTTTCAAAAAATGGTCTTCTACAATTATGTCCAGTACGAAATTTAGAGTCTAATAAGATCAACTTGATTTTTGATGAATAGTAAATTGTGAATAGTGATTTTATGCTTAGGATTAGTAATGTGACCAAATGGATTAGTAATCTCACTTAAAGAAAGTTTTAAAATAATCTAGGCACCTTGATTAAGTAATGTGATTCAATAAAATGGTTAAATAACGGTTTCATTAATTATTATTCAAGTATTAGTTTTTTCGGGTGAATAGTGTTTTTTAATTAAAAAATTAATTAAAAATATTTAGAAAATTATTTTTAGAAAATGGATTTCATTTTTGAACTCAGAGCATCGATATTATGTTAAGGTAATTTTTGGGGATTTTTCTGAAAAAAATGAATTTTCGGTGAATAGTGAATTTATTTAAAAATTGAATTAAAAATATTTAGAAAATTATTTTTATAAAATGGAGTTCATTTTTGAAATCAGAGCATTGATATTTGGTTAGTGTGAAATTTTGGGATTTTTCTGAGAAAGTTGAAATTTCAGTGAATAGTAAAAATGCAGTTTTAGGGTTTCGGTATGTTTAGTGACATCATAGCTGTATCATGATGATTTCATGAGATATTTTGAGGGTTGGCCGGCCAAGGGTGATGAATTATTGTTGTGGGGGACCCATGTGGCCTAACTCCATGATAAATGCCAAGGGAGAGCACATGGGTTTGAGAAAAGCACATGTGAGGTGTCCTTTGGCCATTAATGCCTTGTCCCCTCACTTTCCCTATAAATACCAAGCCCTCCTCTCATCCATTCGACTCCCCACTCATTCACAACGAATTTATGGTCTCATTACCTCCCAATTAGTCCTCCCAAGGTGCCCCCAAGCCCTCAAGGTCTCAACCTTTGAGGTTTAAGAGTTACATTTTAAGGTAAGGGATCCGACCCCTCTCTTTCTTTTCAAGTAATCTCTTTTATGTCATTTCTTTTATACTCCATGTTCTTATGTTGGAGGATGTTCTTTTATATTCATCCTACTGCCTATTTCATGTTCATATGATGAGAGACCCCCCCTTGCTCTCATCTATTCGTTTTAAGAATGTTTAAGTGGCGCTGTTAGGCTGCCGAATTTTTAAGGGATTCTTTCACCTTCCTCGTTTTCAAGTTCTATTTTCATTCAAGTCTTTCATGTTCCTTTTTATTATGTTGGGGTATGATCTCTAAATTATCATACTGATCTTTTATTATCATATGATGAGAGACCCCATTTGATCGCTTCAATTCAGTATTTTGAAGTTTTAAGTGGCGCCGTTAGGCTGCCGAATTTTTAAGTGGTTCTTCACCCTTCTCGTTTTGAAGTTCTACTTTCATGTCAATTATTTCAAGTTCCTTTTTGTTATATTGGGGTATGATCTCTATATATATCATACTGGACTCTTATGTTCATATGATGAGAGACCCCATTTGATCTCTTCAATTCAGTATTTTGATGTTTTAAGTGGCGCCGTTAGGCTGCCGAATTTTTAAGTGGTTCTTCACCCTTCTCGTTTTGAAGTTCTACTTTCATGTCAATTATTTCAAGTTCCTTTTTGTTATATTGGGGTATGATCTATATATATATCATACTGGACTCTTATGTTTATATTATGAGAGACCCCACTTGATATCTTCAATTCAGTATTTTGAAGTTTTAAGTGGTGCCGTTAGGCTGCCCAATTTTTAAGTGGTTCTTCACCATTCTCATTTTGAAGTTCTACTTTCATGTCAATTATTTCAAGTTACTTTTTGTTATGTTGGGGTATGATCTCTATATCTATCATACTGATATTTTATGACCATATGATGAGAGACCCCATTTGATCTCTTCAATTCAGTATTTTGAAGTTTTAAGTGGCGCCGTTAGGCTGCTGAATTTTTTAGGGGATTCTTTCACCCTTCTCATTCTTTTCAAAGTTCTACTTTCATGTCAAGTATTTCAAGTTACTTTTCAATTATGTTGGGGCATTATCTCTATATCTATCATACTGAACTCTTATTTTCACATGATGAGAGACCCTATTTGATCTTTTCAAATCATTTTTGTTGAAGTTTAAGTAACGTCGTTAGGCTTCCGAACTTTCATAAGAGAAATCTAATGTTTGTCTTACTTCCATGTTTTTCATTTCAAATGGTATGTCCTTGAAATTTCATTACCATGATCATGTATCCTTCTTATTCTGTCCACTTACTATTTTATGGGTCATTTATTAATGTTTGACCCATTTTACCTCTCTTTTTAATGTCTTCTAAAACCTCGTAACATAGCCGTTATGCTGCAGAATTTCCGTCTCGAAATGTCTCTCTCTTTTTCTAAAGTTCTTTTATATTATTAAGTGAATACTCAAAGCTCTTTCTTCTAAAGGGGTATTCACATATATACCCAAATGTTCTATTTTAAATTCTGGGATTTACATACATGAGACCCACCTTCCTTTTCTGTGGGTTTAAAGTGATATAAAGATCATGTCTTTAAAGCAGTTTTTAAAATGTTATGATTATGAAATGAAACCCATTTCTTTTATGCTATATGGGTTATTTATGAAATGTTTGATGATGATATATGTGTCTCACATGATAATAAAGGCAAATTTAAGGGTACGCCCTGATAGCGCTCCAATGCATTGGGTAATGATGTAACCACTAGAGATTACAATTTTAACGATGCCTTGGTGAATAACCTTGGTAATTTTTAACGACACCTTGGGGATGGACCTTGGTGAAATGAAACGATTGTCAATATTAAATGTTGCAGCCACATATTCAAGTTATGAAAAATGTTATTTTTTTTTATGATGTATCTCATTATTTCTTTCTCATGCCTTAAATTTCTTTTCATGTCCTTATTGAAGTATCTCAAGTTCACATGTAAAATGTTTCTCTTGTTTCCCTTACTGGGCTTTCTGCTCACCCTTTCTTTTGATGTATGTCCCCAGGTTATGAGATGCAGTAATGAACCTAGGATGAACTTAAGGAGAAGCCTTTCAAGTGTTTAAGAAGAGTGTTTTTGTTCTTTTCATGTTTTATGTTCCTGGTTTTCAAGACACTAAACCTTAAAGATCCTCGGTTTTGTAAAATGTAATGAAAGTTTATGTGATAAAAAGACGGGATGCTATAGTTGGTATCAAAGGATGGTTTAGTTATTTGTGGAAATTAGGATATGAAAACACTAGGAAGAACCCTATAGAAAAGTTTAAATATAGGAAATATTCCTGGTATTTTGGTGAGTATTGAGTAAGGGGTTTCCAAGCAAATACATCCCTGTCTGGATACGAGCAGGTAGAGGTGGCTCTGGCACAGATGTACATAGGGGTAAAACCCGAAAACACCGTTTTGAGCTAGACTCGAACGGGAACTGGTACACGACAACGGGCCTTGCTGCACTCTTGGTTACGACACTCCCGGGGGATATGCTTTGGTAAATTCATAAGCTTAGTATGAACCATTACTAAAGGAACAAAGATAAAATAAAATAAGAATATATGATCATGGATAACCTAGATTGGAACCTAGGGGATCACAAGTTAGGGTATACTTTTCTTCTACAAGTTATCCTTATATGATTTAAGCTCCTTTTCATGATTATTGGTTAAGTATTTAAGCCTCTAATTATAATTTCTCTTCTTAGCTAATGGTGGGAGATGGAAGAACATGTCCCAATAACCAATGTGATAGGAAATGCAACGATTTCCATATTAATATGAAAGGGATGATTAGGGGATTAAAAGCTGATTATTATTTTGTAAGATGTTCACTATTTTGGGGACCCTATATGATCGAGGTAAATAGACTACTACAGTATTTTCTTTGAAGAGTAGGTTTGACTTATATTTTGAAGAATCGATGAATTTAAGGTGGAATTATAGTAATTTAGGTTACTTATGGAAATTATTAACCTATCTTGGGGTAAATATGTTTAGGTTAGTTACTTTTTTTTATAAGATGTTAGGAGTGGTTGATGTTGTTTGGAGATGAATGATAAAGTTTACCTTGGAAGACTTTGTTATCAAATCTTTCTTGTATTTGGGTTTCAATCTTAGTTTGGTTTATTTTGAGGAATCTTAAGGACCATTATTTATGGAATGGACTATGATGAACTTTGGGTAGTACCATGGAACTTGAAGATTTAAAAGTAGTTTCCATTCCTATGAGATTATTTCTTTTTGAAGAGTTTTTTTTTACCTTACTCTTTCTGTTTTTGGGATAATGTTTAAAGATAGAAGAAATAGATAGTTGATCTTTTGTGGATTATGTGATTCTCTAGAAGATGATTCTTGTGTTTTGATGAGACCAAGTAGTTTTGAATGCTCATCGTTTGGAGAAAAGATTAGTTTTGGGTAGAAACTTATTAAAGGATGAAACTCTACATGAAGATAAGTATATTTGCTTATGTTTTTGTTCTATGTTGTAAATGAATTCCTCAAAATTATGAAAAGGAACGTAAAACAAAAACATTGTTGGTTTACGTTTCCTACTAGGTAATCAAAGACCGTTTAAACACATCATAAGTTTGGGATTTTCTCATGGTTAACTTTCTCCTAATCATGTTCTCTATCACTCTCCCTCAGAACTTGACCCTTTGTTTTCTCCTCCATGTCCATGTTTTCCTACATGTAACCCTAGTGTGAGTAAACTCGGGTGGCCTTTGTACTCCCTTTTATTTCTTTTAAAGTAATAGTGTTACTGACTCTTTTTTCGATGTGGGACTTTCAATGAAATTTCAAAACCCAATTTTAAAAAAATTGCGAGGACGCAATTTCTTAATGGGGGAAGATTGTAACGACCCGAAATTTTGAATAAATCTTGTTTCCTAATTTCATGTGTTATTTTATTTTGATACTCAACAAAAATGTTTTATTTGATAAACATGATTATAATTAAAATGAGACCATTGGGTTTTGATTGTTATATGACCATCGGTCAATATGACCACTGTGAACAAATGTTTTGATTATTGTCTCTAAATACAAGTAATCTTGGTTAATTATTATAGAAAGAAGATTCGATGGCCTCACCTAGTAGTCTTGGACCGATCGAAGCCCATCTAACAGAGCTTAGGAAAGAGGTAGCACCATTGGGCTTTGCTCTGGATCAAATCCAAGCCGAGCTTCATCATGTGAAGCTAGAACGAAATCGCCTTCGTGAGAAGTTCAAACTGATAGAAATTACTACTCGGGCAATGTTGACTGAGCCGCCCCAAGATTCTATCACCCTAGCACACCTTACTCTTAGGTCCTATGCTGGTATTATAAGGGGCTATGTAATGAGACCGTAACTGCCTTGTGTAATCCTTGTTTTAAATAAAAATTGGGATTTCTTCTTATGATGAAGTTATGAATTTTGAAATGACCGGATAAATATAGTATGCATATTTTTGATGAATTTTAGAAAAAGGATATTTTAAAAATGGTTGTGTAAACCTTAAATAATTAAAAATGTGTAATGATTTTCAAAAAATGGTCTTCTACAATTATGTCCAGTACGAAATTTAGAGTCTAATAAGATCAACTTGATTTTTGATGAATAGTAAATTGTGAATAGTGATTTTACGCTTAGGATTAGTAATGTGACCAAATGGATTAGTAATCTCACTTAAAGAAAGTTTTAAAATAATCTAGGCACCTTGATTAAGTAATGTGATTCAATAAAATGGTTAAATAACGGTTTCATTAATTATTATTCAAGTATTAGTTTTTTCGGGTGAATAGTGTTTTTTAATTAAAAAATTAATTAAAATTATTTAGAAAATTATTTTTAGAAAATGGATTTCATTTTTGAACTCAGAGCATCGATATTATGTTAAGGTAATTTTTGGGGATTTTTCTGAAAAAAATGAATTTTCGGTGAATAGTGAATTTATTTAAAAATTGAATTAAAAATATTTAGAAAATTATTTTTATAAAATGGAGTTCATTTTTGAAATCAGAGCATTGATATTTGGTTAGTGTGAAATTTTGGGATTTTTCTGAGAAAGTTGAAATTTCAGTGAATAGTAAAAATGCAGTTTTAGGGTTTCGGTATGTTTAGTGACATCATAGTTGTATCATGATGATGTCATGAGATATTTTGAGGGTTGGCCGGCCAAGGGTGATGAATTATTGTTGTGGGGGCCCCATGTGGCCTAACTCCATGATAAATTCCAAGGGAGAGCACATGGGTTTGAGAAAAGCACATGTGAGGTGTCCTTTGGCCATTAATGCCTTGTCCCCTCACTTTCCCTATAAATACCAAGCCCTCCTCTCATCCATTCGACTCCCCACTCATTCCCAACGAATTTATGGTCTCATTACCTCCCAAGGAGTCCTCCCAAGGTGCCCCCAAGCCCTCAAGGTCCCAACCTTTGAGGTTTAAGAGTTACATTTTAAGGTAAGGGATCTGACCCCTCTCTTTCTTTTCAAGTAATCTCTTTTATGTCATTTCTTTTATACTCCATGTTCTTATGTTGGAGTATGTTCTTTTATATTCATCCTACTGCCTATTTCATGTTCATATGATGAGAGACCCCCCCCCCCCCTTTCTCTCATCAATTCGTTTTAAGAATGTTTAAGTGGCGCCGTTAGGCTGCCGAATTTTTAAGGGATTCTTTCACCTTCCTCGTTTTCAAGTTCTATTTTCATTCAAGTATTTCATGTTCCTTTTTATTATGTTGGGGTATGATCTCTAAATTATCATACTGATCTTTTATTATCATATGATGAGAGACCCCATTTGATCGCTTCAATTCAGTATTTTGAAGTTTTAAGTGGCGCCGTTAGGCTGCCGAATTTTTAAGTGGTTCTTCACCCTTCTCGTTTTGAAGTTCTACTTTCATGTCAATTATTTCAAGTTCCTTTTTGTTATATTGGGGTATGATCTCTATATATATCATACTGGACTCTTATGTTCATATGATGAGAGACCCCATTTGATCTCTTCAATTCATTATTTTGATGTTTTAAGTGGCGCCGTTAGGCTGCCGAATTTTTAAGTGGTTCTTCACCCTTCTCGTTTTGAAGTTCTACTTTCATGTCAATTATTTCAAGTTCCTTTTTGTTATATTGGGGTATGATCTCTATATATATCATACTGGACTCTTATGTTCATATTATGAGAGACCCCACTTGATCTCTTCAATTCAGTATTTTGAAGTTTTAAGTGGTGCCGTTAGGCTGCCCAATTTTTAAGTGGTTCTTCACCATTCTCATTTTGAAGTTCTACTTTCATGTCAATTATTTCAAGTTACTTTTTGTTATGTTGGGGTATGATCTCTATATCTATCATACTGATCTTTTATGACCATATGATGAGAGACCCCATTTGATCTCTTCAATTCAGTATTTTGAAATTTTAAGTGGCGGCGTTAGGCTGCTGAATTTTTTAGGGGATTCTTTCACCCTTCTCATTCTTTTCAAAGTTCTACTTTCATGTCAAGTCTTTCAAGTTACTTTTCAATTATGTTGGGGAATTATCTCTATATCTATCATACTGAACTCTTATTTTCACATTATGAGAGACCCTATTTGATCTTTTCAAATCATTTTTGTTGAAGTTTAAGTAACGTCGTTAGGCTGCCGAACTTTCATAAGAGAAATCTAATGTTTGTCTTCCTTCCATGTTTTTCATTTCAAATGGTATGTCCTTGAAATTTCATTACCATGATCATGTATCCTTCTTATTCTGTCCACTTACTATTTTATGGGTCATTTATTAATGTTTGACCCATTTTACCTCTCTTTTTAATGTCTTCTAAAACCTCGTAACATAGCGGTTATGCTGCAGAATTTCCGTCTCGAAATGTCTCTCTCTTTTTCTAAAGTTCTTTTATATTATTAAGTGAATACTCAAAGCTCTTTCTTCTAAAGGGCTATTCACATATATACCCAAATGTTCTATTTTAAATTCTGGGATTTACATACATGAGACCCACCTTCCTTTTCTGTGGGTTTAAAGTGATATAAAGATCATGTCTTTAAAGCAGTTTTTAAAATGTTATGATTATGAAATGAAACCCATTTCTTTTATGCTATATGGGTTATTTATGAAATGTTTGATGATGATATATGTGGCTCACATGATAATAAAGGCAAATTTAAGGGTGCGCCCTGATAGCGCTCCAATGCATTGGGTAATGATGTAACCACTAGAGATTACAATTTTAACGATGCCTTGGTGAATAACCTTGGTAATTTTTAACGACACCTTGGGGATGGACCTTGGTGAAACGAAACGATTGTCAATATTAAATGTTGCAGCCACATATTCAAGTTATGAAAAATGTTATTTTTTTTTATGATGTATCTCATTATTTCTTTCTCATGCCTTAAATTTCTTTTCATGTCCTTATTGAAGTATCTCAAGTTCACATGTAAAATGTTTCTCTTGTTTCCCTTACTGGGCTTTCTGCTCACCCTTTCTTTTGATGTATGTCCCCAGGTTATGAGATGCAGTAATGAACCTAGGATGAACTTAAGGAGAAGCCTTTCAAGTGTTTAAGAAGAGTGTTTTTGTTCTTTTCATGTTTTATGTTCCTGGTTTTCAAGACACTAAACCTTAAAGATCCTCGGTTTTGTAAAATGTAATGAAAGTTTATGTGATAAAAAGACGGGATGCTATAGTTGGTATCAAAGGATGGTTTAATTATTTGTGGAAATTAGGATATGAAAACACTAGGAAGAACCCTATAGAAAAGTTTAAATATAGGAAATATTCCTGGTATTTTGGTGAGTATTGAGTAAGGGGTTTCCAAGCAAATACATCCCTGTCTGGATACGAGCAGGTAGAGGTGGCTCTGGCACAGATGTACATAGGGGTAAAACCCGAAAACACCGCTTTGAGCTAGACTCGAACGGGAACTGGTACACGACAACGGGCCTTGCTGCACTCTTGGTTACGACACTCCCGGGGGATATTCTTTGGTAAATTCATAAGCTTAGTATGAACCATTACTAAAGGAACAAAGATAAAATAAAATAAGAATATATGATCATGGATAACCTAGATTGGAACCTAGGGGATCACAAGTTAGGGTATACTTTTCTTCTACAAGTTATCCTTATATGATTTAAGCTCCTTTTCATGATTATTGGTTAAGTATTTAAGCCTCTAATTATAATTTCTGTTCTTAGCTAATGGTGGGAGATGGAAGAACATGTCCCAATAACCAATGTGATAGGAAATGCAACGATTTCCATATTAATATGAAAGGGATGATTAGGGGATTAAAAGCTGATTATTATTTTGTAAGATGTTCACTATTTTGGGGACCCTATATGATCGAGGTAAATAGACTACTACAGTATTTTCTTTGAAGAGTAGGTTTGACTTATATTTTGAAGAATCGATGAATTTAAGGTGGAATTATAGTAATTTAGGTTACTTATGGAAATTATTAACCTATCTTGGGGTAAATATGTTTAGGTTAGTTACTTTTTTTTATAAGATGTTAGGAGTGGTTGATGTTGTTTGGAGATGAATGATAAAGTTTACCTTGGAAGACTTTGTTATCAAATCTTTCTTGTATTTGGGTTTCAATCTTAGTTTGGTTTATTTTGAGGAATCTTAAGGACCATTATTTATGGAATGGACTATGATGAACTTTGGGTAGTACCATGGAACTTGAAGATTTAAAAGTAGTTTCCATTCCTATGAGATTATTTCTTTTTGAAGAGTTTTTTTTTACCTTACTCTTTCTATTTTTGGGATAATGTTTAAAGATAGAAGAAATAGATAGTTGATCTTTTGTGGATTATGTGATTCTCTAGAAGATGATTCTTGTGTTTTGATGAGACCAAGTAGTTTTGAATGCTCATCGTTTGGAGAAAAGATTAGTTTTGGGTAGAAACTTATTAAAGGATGAAACTCTACATGAAGATAAGTATATTTGCTTATGTTTTTGTTCTATGTTGTAAATGAATTCCTCAAAATTATGAAAAGGAACGTAAAACAAAAACGTTGTTGGTTTATGTTTCCTACTAGGTAATCAAAGACCGTTTAAACACATCATAAGTTTGGGATTTTCTCATGGTTAACTTTCTCCTAATCATGTTCTCTATCACTCTCCCTCAGAACTTGACCCTTTGTTTTCTCCTCCATGTCCATGTTTTCCTACATGGAACCCTAGTGTGAGTAAACTCGGGTGGCCTTTGTACTCCCTTTTATTTCTTTTAAAGTAATAGTGTTACTGACTCTTTTTTCGATGTGGGACTTTCAATGAAATTTCAAAACCCAATTTTAAAAAAATTGCGAGGACGCAATTTCTTAATGGGGGAAGATTGTAACGACCCGAAATTTTGAATAAATCTTGTTTCCTAATTTCATGTGTTATTTTATTTTGATACTCAACAAAAATGTTTTATTTGATAAACATGATTATAATTAAAATGAGACCATTGGGTTTTGATTGTTATATGACCATCGGTCAATATGACCACTGTGAACAAATGTTTTGATTATTGTCTCTAAATACAAGTAATCTTGGTTAATTATTATAGAAAGAAGATTCGATGGCCTCACCTAGTAGTCTTGGACCGATCGAAGCCCATCTAACAGAGCTTAGGAAAGAGGTAGCACCATTGGGCTTTGCTCTGGATCAAATCCAAGCCGAGCTTCATCATGTGAAGCTAGAACGAAATCGCCTTCGTGAGAAGTTCAAACTGATAGAAATTACTACTCGGGCAATGTTGACTGAGCCGCCCCAAGATTCTATCACCCTAGCACACCTTACTCTTAGGTCCTATGCTGGTATTATAAGGGGCTATGTAATGAGACCGTAACTGCCTTGTGTAATCCTTGTTTTAAATAAAAATTGGGATTTCTTCTTATGATGAAGTTATGAATTTTGAAATGACCGGATAAATATAGTATGCATATTTTTGATGAATTTTAGAAAAAGGATATTTTAAAAATGGTTGTGTAAACCTTAAATAATTAAAAATGTGTAATGATTTTCAAAAAATGGTCTTCTACAATTATGTCCAGTACGAAATTTAGAGTCTAATAAGATCAACTTGATTTTTGATGAATAGTAAATTGTGAATAGTGATTTTACGCTTAGGATTAGTAATGTGACCAAATGGATTAGTAATCTCACTTAAAGAAAGTTTTAAAATAATCTAGGCACCTTGATTAAGTAATGTGATTCAATAAAATGGTTAAATAACGGTTTCATTAATTATTATTCAAGTATTAGTTTTTTCGGGTGAATAGTGTTTTTTAATTAAAAAATTAATTAAAATTATTTAGAAAATTATTTTTAGAAAATGGATTTCATTTTTGAACTCAGAGCATCGATATTATGTTAAGGTAATTTTTGGGGATTTTTCTGAAAAAAATGAATTTTCGGTGAATAGTGAATTTATTTAAAAATTGAATTAAAAATATTTAGAAAATTATTTTTATAAAATGGAGTTCATTTTTGAAATCAGAGCATTGATATTTGGTTAGTGTGAAATTTTGGGATTTTTCTGAGAAAGTTGAAATTTCAGTGAATAGTAAAAATGCAGTTTTAGGGTTTCGGTATGTTTAGTGACATCATAGCTGTATCATGATGATGTCATGAGATATTTTGAGGGTTGGCCGGCCAAGGGTGATGAATTATTGTTGTGGGGGCCCCATTTGGCCTAACTCCATGATAAATGCCAAGGGAGAGCACATGGGTTTGAGAAAAGCACATGTGAGGTGTCCTTTGGCCATTAATGCCTTGTCCCCTCACTTTCCCTATAAATACCAAGCCCTCCTCTCATCCATTCGACTCCCCACTCATTCCCAACGAATTTATGGTCTCATTACCTCCCAAGGAGTCCTCCCAAGGTGCCCCCAAGCCCTCAAGGTCCCAACCTTTGAGGTTTAAGAGTTACATTTTAAGGTAAGGGATCCGACCCCTCTCTTTCTTTTTAAGTAATCTCTTTTATGTCATTTCTTTTATACTCCATGTTCTTATGTTGGAGGATGTTCTTTTATATTCATCCTACTGCCTATTTCATGTTCATATGATGAGAGACCCCCCCCCCTTTCTCTCATCAATTCGTTTTAAGAATGTTTAAGTGGCGCCGTTAGGCTGCCGAATTTTTAAGGGATTCTTTCACCTTCCTCGTTTTCAAGTTCTATTTTCATTCAAGTATTTCATGTTCCTTTTTATTATGTTGGGGTATGATCTCTAAATTATAATACTGATATTTTATTATCATATGATGAGAGACCCCATTTGATCGCTTCAATTCAGTATTTTGAAGTTTTAAGTGGCGCCGTTAGGCTGCCGAATTTTTAAGTGGTTCTTCACCCTTCTCGTTTTGAAGTTCTACTTTCATGTCAATTATTTCAAGTTCCTTTTTGTTATATTGGGGTATGATCTCTATATATATCATACTGGACTCTTATTTTCATATGATTAGAGACCCCATTTGATCTCTTCAATTCATTATTTTGATGTTTTAAGTGGCGCCGTTAGGCTGCCGAATTTTTAAGTGGTTCTTCACCCTTCTCGTTTTGAAGTTCTACTTTCATGTCAATTATTTCAAGTTCCTTTTTGTTATATTGGGGTATGATCTCTATATATATCATACTGGACTCTTATGTTCATATTATGAGAGACCCCACTTGATCTCTTCAATTCAGTATTTTGAAGTTTTAAGTGGTGCCGTTAGGCTGCCCAATTTTTAAGTGGTTCTTCACCATTCTCATTTTGAAGTTCTACTTTCATGTCAATTATTTCAAGTTACTTTTTGTTATGTTGGGATATGATCTCTATATCTATCATACTGATCTTTTATGACCATATGATGAGAGACCCCATTTGATCTCTTCAATTCAGTATTTTGAAGTTTTAAGTGGCGCCGTTAGGCTGCTGAATTTTTTAGGGGATTCTTTCACCCTTCTCATTCTTTTCAAAGTTCTACTTTCATGTCAAGTCTTTCAAGTTACTTTTCAATTAGGTTGGGGAATTATCTCTATATCTATCATACTGAACTCTTATTTTCACATTATGAGAGACCCTATTTGATCTTTTCAAATCATTTTTGTTGAAGTTTAAGTAACGTCGTTAGGCTGCCGAACTTTCATAAGAGAAATCTAATGTTTGTCTTCCTTCCATGTTTTTCATTTCAAATGGTATGTCCTTGAAATTTCATTACCATGATCATGTATCCTTCTTATTCTGTCCACTTACTATTTTATGGGTCATTTATTAATGTTTGACCCATTTTACCTCTCTTTTTAATGTCTTCTAAAACCTCGTAACATAGCGGTTATGCTGCAGAATTTCCGTCTCGAAATGTCTCTCTCTTTTTCTAAAGTTCTTTTATATTATTAAGTGAATACTCAAAGCTCTTTCTTCTAAAGGGCTATTCACATATATACCCAAATGTTCTATTTTAAATTCTGGGATTTACATACATGAGACCCACCTTCCTTTTCTGTGGGTTTAAAGTGATATAAAGATCATGTCTTTAAAGCAGTTTTTAAAATGTTATGATTATGAAATGAAACCCATTTCTTTTATGCTATATGGGTTATTTATGAAATGTTTGATGATGATATATGTGGCTCACATGATAATAAAGGCAAATTTAAGGGTGCGCCCTGATAGCGCTCCAATGCATTGGGTAATGATGTAACCACTAGAGATTACAATTTTAACGATGCCTTGGTGAATAACCTTGGTAATTTTTAACGACACCTTGGGGATGGACCTTGGTGAAACGAAACGATTGTCAATATTAAATGTTGCAGCCACATATTCAAGTTATGAAAAATGTTATTTTTTTTTATGATGTATCTCATTATTTCTTTCTCATGCCTTAAATTTCTTTTCATGTCCTTATTGAAGTATCTCAAGTTCACATGTAAAATGTTTCTCTTGTTTCCCTTACTGGGCTTTCTGCTCACCCTTTCTTTTAATGTATGTCCCCAGGTTATGAGATGCAGTAATGAACCTAGGATGAACTTAAGGAGAAGCCTTTCAAGTGTTTAAGAAGAGTGTTTTTGTTCTTTTCATGTTTTATGTTCCTGGTTTTCAAGACACTAAACCTTAAAGATCCTCGGTTTTGTAAAATGTAATGAAAGTTTATGTGATAAAAAGACGGGATGCTATAAAACCCATACACCGCATGACTCTGATAAGGAAACTCCACTCAACCCGATCATATGCTTTGTCCATGTTAAGCTTAATGGTGGTGTTTGAGCCTGATATTTTCCTGTGGATATCACCCAGCATTTCTTGAGCCAAGGAAATTGCTGATTGAGTGGAAATGCCTTGAATAAAGCCTTGTTGCTCATCTGAGACCCATTTACGGAGATACAATGCAAGCCTTCGATTAATAACGGTTGCAATAACTTTGTAGGAGAAATTACACATGTTGATCGTCCTGAATTATTTTAAAGAGGAGGGGTCCTTGACTTTGGGAATGAGAATAAGCCTGGTGGCACATGCCACCCATGGTAAGATTCCCCCATAGAGATAGTCCCGAATACATTCCACTAGCCTGTTTTTAATGAAGTCCCAAGAGATGATATAGAAAGAACCTGGAAAACCATCACGGTTGGGGGCACTCTCAGAGTTAAGTGCCGATATAGCTTTCCACACCTCTTGATCGTCTGGAACCCTTTCAAAGACCCCATTGATGTCATGGGAGACCACAAGTGGGATGGAGTCAAAGAGGTCTGAGTGCCCTGTTGGGTACCCAGCCTGCATGCGAGGGTTAACGTCCGCAAGTAAGGAATGAAAATGAGTCACAGCCATACCTCCCACCATCTGTGGGTTATTTGTGAAAGATCCGTCGTCGAGGAGAATGTTCAGTGCTTTGGACCTTTTCCTCTCCTTAATGCAAGCATGAAAGAAAGAAGTATTTTTATCACCCTCTTTAAGCCATGTAACCCGTGATCTCTCTCTATAACTTCTTTCCTGTTCAAGGAGAAGGTCCGAAAGATGATTCTTCAAACACACCAGGTTGCTAAAAACAACATCATCCCATTGAGATTCCAGTCCCTCCTCATACTGCTCAATATTGGGTTTAAGGGTATCCAGGTCCAAGAAATGAGAAGGCTTGGAGTTTGCCCATAGACGTAAATCCTCTTTCAGCCTTCGAAGGCTGTTGTGAAGGTCCACTCAAGAGTTCTCATACATAGGACTCTCACATGACGAGTGCTCCATATTGATAAAATCAGGGTCTCCCTCCCAGCATCTAGAATAAAAAAAGCGATCATGGCTAATGTTTTTACCCGCTAGGCTGAGGAGGAGAGGGGAGTGATATGAGATAGCTCGGACCAAGTGTTCCACCTTAGTAGTAGGGAAGGACGAAATGAGCTTCATATTAGCAAATCAACAGTCAAGCAAACTCCACATTCACCGGCTACCCTTTTGATTATTACACCAAGTATATTTATCTCCGAAGAAACCGAGGTCAAGGAGCCCAGTTTGAGACACGAAGCCTGAAAAATCTAGTCTGTCCCTTAGCGGGTAAATACCTCCACCTTTCCTTTCGTGAGATTCAAGGATGAAATTAAAATCTCCACCAACAAGTCAGGCCTTATGAGATGTGTCGAGGTCACACAGATCTTTCCAGAGAAGTTCTCTATCCTTCGGATCACACTTGGCATAAACGGATGACATTAAATAGGAGGAAACACCAAAACTGACCTTCACAGAAATATGCTGGCTAGAAACGGCAACCCTCTGCACTGACAAGGACTGGTTTCAAAAAAGCCAAATGTGCTAGTTATCTGGGTCTCCATGCATGTAGTACCAAAGCCCAACTTACTAACAAAATCCCAGATTCTTGAGTGTTTCTACTTGTGCTCAAGGATTGCAACCAAGGCCACCTTTCTACATCTAAGTTCAGATATGAGGAAATAAATTTTCACCCGTGGACCCAGTCCCCGAGCATTCTAGATTAAGCAAGAAATCATGGGGAATAGAGGCGGTGAGTTTTGGCCCCCACCACTGAAGAGCACTCTGGATGGTATAAAGAGGAAGCAAGTTCTCGTCTAACCTGGGCTCTAGTTCGGATGCCGCTGGAAGGTGGAGATAAAACCTCAGGGTCCATACCTGGCTTCACGAAGGATAATAAACTGAAAATATTGCATAAAACCAACACATTGGGAGTCGAGGGACAAGGGTCAAGAAGCGGTACCTTTCCCTTTCTGTGAACATGCTGCGGGACATCCAATGGGAGAACCTCACATCCCAAGGATACTGGAGGGTCAAGAAGAACATGCACCTCTTCTAGGCCAGGGCGAAGGTCCGGAACAGGGCGATAGAGAACAAGGTCCATGTAGTAATTGAGCTGGCCATGACTAGTCATCCCTGAACTGATAGCCGGGACTGAGGGGGAAGGTAAAAGCTATACTGGGCTTCCCACGGGGGCTATAGGTTTAGGGTCGTGATCCAGAACTGAGGGGGAGGGAAGAGACGGTGTGGGCAAGGACGGCCTCCCAACCTCAGGTTCACCAGAGGGAAAGGGCTGCTTCAGAGGAGCGGTCGGCTTGAGCTGAATCTTGCAGCAAAGTTTAAGAGAGTGACCTTGTAAGTTACATGCGGTGCAGAACCGAGCGGGAGAAAGAAACAAGAGGGATTGCCACCAAGCCACTCCTTCACCCACCCTAAGTAAGATTCGAGACGAGGATGGCTGGGAAAGATTCATCTCGACACAGATGTGTGCCACTCCCACATCCTGAAGCTGGAGAGTCCATTCATCAGCACAAAGGAAAGAACCAAGAGTATCTCCAATACTGCGAAGGAAGGCAAGGTTGTGTAAAGAAAGGGGGAGGCCAATTAGGTTCACCCAGGCCTCCACTTGGGGTGAATCTTTACCAAAATGTGCCTCTATAGACCACCTGAAGGGATTGAAACACCATTTTCTAACCGACTGGGGGCTTTGTGACCATGCTTTCAAAAAATCAGCGTGTGAGGCCAGCACAATGCAAAACGACTTGCGATTGAGAGACGAGACCCTTGCTGGAGCTTCCATTCCCAAAGACACCATGAAGCTTTGGAACAAAGTGTTTTGAAGATCATTAGAATGAGGGACTTGTTTGTAAATTGGAGAAAAGACTATGTGGCTTGAAACAAGCACCTCGGTAGTGGAACTTGAAGTTTGATGCATTCATGGCTGAAGAAGGTTTAAAAAATTAACTATGATCATTTTTTCCATTAGAAGGCATGGAATGATGAGACTTTCATCATTCTTCTACTATATATAGATGAAATGTTGTTGGTGGGCCTGAAAGTTTCATGGATTCAAGATCTGAACAATAATTTATTCAGAGGATTTAGGATGAAGGATCTCATAAAAGAAAAGAAAATATTATGAATGAGGATAGTAATGGATAAAAAATTTGATACACTAGTGTTATATTATAAGGACTATATTTGGAAGATCATTGAAAATTTTGGAATGGCCGTATGTAAGGCTGTATCTACTCCTATTGTTGGAAAATTCAAGTTATTCAAGGAGATGGATCTGAAAAAAAAATGAAGAGGCTAAGTACATGGTGAATTTTTTATTTTCATCGATCTTTGTAAGTTTTATATATGTGATGATTTGTACATGGCTGGACATTTCCTTTACAGTGGGAGTGGTGGGTCATTTTATTTTGAACCTTGGAAGGTAACACTGGGAATTCATGAAGTGGATCATCTAGTATTTTAAGGGATTAGAATATATTTCTCTATGTTTTAGGGAAGATAATCTATTACAAGGTTTCATGAATGTAGACTTATATGGGGACTCAAACATCCAAAAGATAATAAATGGATTTGTGTTTAATTTTAGTGGAATGATGGCTAGTTGAATGTATTGGATACAAATTGTGGTAACTTTTTACATGGTGGAAGTAGTATACATAGAAGATATAGAATATGAAAAGTAGTTAGTTTGGTTAATGTTCTTGTTAAAAGATCTCAGAGGTCATCTGGAAGGAGGATTTTTATTCTGTGATAGTTATAGTGAAATTCACCTAGCTCTGAATTCAATGTTTCATGAAAGAACAAAACACATTGACCTAAAATTTCATTTCAACTATAATATGCTAGAGGATAAGGTGTTGGAGTTTTGGAAGATAACGTGGAAGTAAAATCCAACTGAAATGTTAACAAATTTTTTATTACATGAATTTGTTTGGCAAAAATGTGCCTTAGTTGGACTCAGATGGATGAAAGAAATGATAGAGAACACTACACATGGAAAGTGGATGGATGCTAATATTTCCTAAGTGTTGAAGTGTTCTAAGGAGGGTCCTTGAAGTAGTATTAAAGTGGTAGATTGTTGGGATTCTGAAGCCTTTTTCAAGTTTTCATAGTAAGGATGCTGGAAGGATGAACTCTGGTGGATCACTTTGGTCTTGTCAAGGAAATGACAACAGTTGATTTCAGCATGCGGGTAGGTTTTTCATAAGATACTTTATTTTGATGGGAGAACGATGGTAGTTTATTGGATGCAGTGGTTGAGGTTATGCTAGCTATAGGGAAGCAGAGGTTTACCATTTACAATGATGGTTTGATCGTGAATATCTAATGGTGATGCATTCTATTCAGTCGACTAAGGACTTCTATAAAATAAAAGTGGGACAACCTTGCAAGAGTGTACTATGACTAACTGATGCCAAGATAAAAAATATAGTTGTAAATTTTATCCTTGATATTACTTAAATTTTAGTAATCTGTTTTTAATCACTTTACTTCTTGAGAAATAAAGATATTTGCAGTGTTTTCCCATGGATGTAGAATGAAATTTTGAACTACATAATATTTTTCTAACCTTATTTTTTCTTCCTTGTTGTTTCTATATTATTTGTGAGATGTTTAATTTTTTTATAAGTGTGTGTGAGAAGTGTTTCTCAGTGAGGTGATTAGGGTGAAATGGGATTCTTAATTCTGGAATCCTAAGATTGGGGGAAGTTACAGAGGCTTGAATTCTGCTACGCAGAACCTCTAGTTTGAATAATCTTCTAGTGGAATGAGGCTCTTACTTTTGATGATTATATTGATGGTCCTTCCCAATATAATAGGGTATTATGGGAGTTTATACCCACCCATGGGTAGAATTTAATAGATATCAATGATAGTTAAGAATTTTTGTAAGATTGATTCTTCAATTACTCTCTAACTATAGAGATAAGAGAGTGGGTTTTCAGACCACATGCATGAAATGTGGAATAGTATAACCTAGGATCAACCTTGTGATAGGTGAGATTAGTAATTATTTTGGTCATGATTAATCTTGGATATTATTTAAGACATTTTTATTAGATTGGGATGAATAATTTCTTGGGAAGAAATATCATTAAAGGGTCTAAGACTCTTTATCTTCTTTGACTGCTTGGAGTTAAATCGTGGATTTCAGTGAGACTCGGTAAATGATCACACCTTGGGGTGTAATTGGGCATGATATGACCAATATAAAGGTGTGAAACACTTCATATTGACTTCAAGATGCATGAGGGGGTTCATAATTGACCTTATAATGGCTTTCTCTCTACATTGGTGAAAATCTAGAGAATTTTTTGAGATAAAGAAGTTACCCTTTTATTAAATGGAATAACTTTTCACATAAACCTTAGTGATTGAGGTAGGAAATAATCCCTAAGTTTTTTTTGATGTAAAAATACTAGGGGTGGTATTCGAGTGAGTCCCTCCTCATTGAGATGTCTCATATAGATTTAGGATCCAAAACTATGGACCTTTTATTACCATGATTTAATTTAATTTGAGTAATTCAATTGGAGTGGTGGCACTCGACTTGCTTGTAATAGAATTTATCCCTTATGAAATTATATAATTCATGATTTAGAGCAGGGGATGCTCTGGGGGTGTTCAATTGTGGATTGTCCAGTGAGAACTAGAGGATTAAGGTATATTTGGTTTGAGTGGGAAGGATTATATGGTGTTATTCTCTAATGACTAGGGGTTTATGAGGACCACGGTTAAGATGAGATAGTCAGCTCATATGGGTGATGAGGTAAAACCTCTTGATGAATAATAAAACGGATTATATGACCTATAAATTCTATGAAATGTTGATAGGTCAAGTGTCTTAGAATGTTTCTTGGTAAATTGGGAGAATGTCTCAGTCATGATTGTAACGACCTAATTTTCATGAAGGTGGATATCTTTTTTTCTGGTTTAAATTATTTTTTATCTTGGTAAACATTCCTAAGGCCTAAGGAAGGTAGTGGGAGTGTCTGGGGCATGTTTGGAGCCTGGAGCTCTGAGTTTTGGAGGAAACAGGCCAGACGCATGGTTTGACTAAGTTGTGCACCTGAGCTCGCATGGTTTTCCCAAACTATGTGGGGTGTTTTAGAGGGCTATAAAGGGCCACATAGTTAGGCTAAATCAAGCAACATATGCTTCATGGTTGTGCTCCATGTCTCAGACAAGGGATATAGGTATTTTTCATGGGATGTGCACGGTTAAACAAACTGTGTGTCTAGCCCATGCTAGGGGTATTTTGGGGCAGGGGTTGTCATACGGTTAGCACACGGTTTGTCCAACCATTCGAAAAAACTATGTGCCTCTTAAAAATTGGGTGAAATGATGATTTCTCCCCACCTCACCCATGTGAGAGATCTCCCATGTCATACATCTAGTATTTTTTATATCTCTTCCAATATAATATTTGTTTCCATCATTTTTATATGTATTGGATTCCTCTAAATAATATTTCCATTCCTTAGGCTCATTTCAACATTTGTCTTTCTATCAATGGCGTTATCTTGGTGTGAGATCATATGCCCTATTTCCAAGGAATTTTTCTATTCTAGTTATTTCCTCCGTTCTTCTTCGAATCAAAGGTTGATATTGGATGAGAGGTCATCCACAGACCTAAGGTAGGTGGCATAGTAATTTTCCTTAACATTTTAGGTGATTTTATAGCATTTTTCATAGTTTCCCATGTCGGACATATCTGTGTGTTGCCTCAAAATGTGTTCTTCTTTTTTAAATCAATTTAACCACATTGAGATACTCTTGTTAGGCCATATTAAATTATTATAGGATGCCTATCGCATTGGTCAACACCCCTTTGGGTGTGCTGAATTAATTTCCCTCCCTTATATATATTTTTATTAGTCCAACCATCTTCTAAGTCACTTAGCTTGACTTTAAAATAGATTCTACTTTATTGATTGATTAAATGGATTGTTTTAAATTAATTGGAAGTGAGTGGAAAGGCCACATCATGTGTTATATATAGATAAAATGAAATCTATAACTTTTTGCACCCATGTTTCGTGCAGTTAAATAGATATAAATTCCTAAGATTTGATGCCTAATTATTATTATGATTAGGCCATTGATATTGGATAGTAAACAATAGTTAAGGGATTTGTTGAGAATAGAATTTCACACTCCATTACGTTGGGTGATGGGCATGGCGTTTCACACCATTAACTTTTACTTTGATGATGGGCATAATGTTTCGTGTTCCTTTTCATCGAGTGTTAGGCATAACGACTCACCCCACTATCTCAGGTGTTGGGCATGACGACTCACCCCACTATATCGAGTAACAAGCATGAGATCTCACGTTCCTATGAGATTCAGGTCTAGTATCCTTTCTAGAGATTTTAGCTTATTAGATTGTCCATGGATTCCTGAGTTACGCCTCAGGTCCAACTAGAAACTAGTATTCATGTATATGCCTATATATGTTCTCAAATATATAGTATATATACATGTATACATATTATATATGGATGTACATGGTCATTGAGATCAGACTTATTATGTACTATGCCAAAGTAGGTAAAGTCTTCCAGGTATCCTATAGGAGCCTGATTCGACTGGTATTTATTTTCCAGCACCCACTACTAGAAATTTAAGATTTAGCCACACTTATATAGCCACGGTTTAAAAAAACCGTGGCTAAATCCTATTATATCACCACGGTTTTTAAAAAACAGTGGCGTTAGCCAGAGAAATTTAACTTCCCTCACGGATTTCCTCTCTCGCTCACCGACTCTCCCTCGAAACCTTCTCCTCTTCCTCGCAGACTCTTCCCCGCAGACACTTCCTTGCAAACTCTTCCTTGCAGCTTTCGTCCGATCATCATCTGACCTTCGTCCTCGCCCTATGTTTCCACCCAAACTTAGGATGATTCTCCTCTGATGATGTGACCACCTAACCTCGAGACAATCCTCCAATGACGATGCAACCACCCAACCTCGGGACGATCCTCCTCCAAAAACGTGACCACCCAACCTCCCCATGATCCTCTTCTTCCAACGCGGCTCCAGATCCGCCTACACCTTCGGTCCACACTCCTCCTCGACTCACCAATGTGTAATTTTTTTTCAGTATTCACACATTTCAGGCACCCCTCTAATTCTCACCGGTGGGCAGTCCATGACTCACAGCTTGTGAGTGGCCTGCGGTAGGGTGTGTTAGGGTTTCTTTTCTATTTCCTCAAATAATTATTCTATTTATGTTGTTGTAGTTTCAATTATCTTTGATTTTATCTAATTCACAGCAGCATACATATGAACCAGGATGGTTCTAATTCCTCACATGCCCTGTGATTTTTTCCACGGAGAAGGGTTTCTTTGATTTCAAATCCACAGCGTCTTCAATTTTCATTGGGTAAGATTCATTTTTTTCGATTTATTATCTTCTTAATTGTCACATTTGTCTTTGATAGAGTTTATTTGTTTTCACTTACTACATTAGGTTTGATTTTTTTGATTTTTTTTCAGATTTTCATTGGGTTTGATTGTCTTATAGAGTTTAAATATGCAAATTCTAGAAATCATAAGTTATGATGATATAATTTTAAGTTGGGTTGTCTCGATTCAAGTAGTGATAGTTTAATTCCATTTATTTTGGATTAGTTCAAATCTATTTGGTTTATTTTAGGTCTATGACTTTAGGTTCTTATTTTAGTGAATCAATTTGTTTGGATTACATTGATTTAGTTAGAGCCTTATAGATTTTATTAGGTTTTATTTAAACTAGGTTGGTTTTCTCATTTCTAGTAGTATTAGTTATATGTTCTATTTGATTTGGATCAGGTCACTTCTATTTGGTTTAGTTTAAGTCCATATCTTTTGGTTCTTCTTAGTTTAGAAAAATCAATTTGGTTTGATTAGTTTTATTAAGTTAGAGTATTTGGATCATCATGGTTTGTATTCTTGGTTGATGTTATCATCGGTGAAGTTCATTTTGGGTGTTATAATCATGTATAATTTGATGATGGTTTGTCTATTGTTGGTTTAGGATTTTCTTGATTCAATGATGAAAATGGAATTTCAGGTGAAACCGGGTCAGGAGCAGTGGTGTTCAGTATCATTGGTATGGAATTTTTAATGAGGTGATGCATATTGGAAAAAGTGATTTGATTGATATAAATGGGGATAGAATAATGGTGATAGTAACTGATGACATAGAGCTTGAGGTGTCACATGATTTCAACTCTCACATAGATCTCGAGACATGTCTTATATCCTCCCAAATCCTATGGTGTGTGGCTGAACTACTTGTTAAGATTAATTTTAGAATTTGAATTTTAGTTCCTATTTGTAATTTATTTCTGGCTATTTTGGTAATCTATTGTGTTCGTTCACACTTAACCCAAAAAAAGGTTTTTCTAAAAATTACAAAACAAAGAAGAGTTAGAGATATCATTCAATGAAATTAAATATTTTTTTTATAGTTTAGGTTAGTTTGGTTAGGGACCCATTAGTTATTTTATATTGGTTCTATTCATATCAGTAGGGTGGGGAAAATAGTAGGGGTAGCGTGGGTGAAGGAGGGGGCAGGGGATAGGGTGGGTTTAGTGGGGTGGGGGTGCAGCGGGGTGGGGATAGTAGGGGTGGGGGTAGTGGGGGTGAAGGAGGGGTGCAAGGGAGAGGGTGGGTGCAAGGGTGGGTGAAGGAGGGTTTCAAGTTCAGTATTTGGTGTTAATTCACCAAATACTTCCTCAATAATACTCTCCCTAAAGAACCGAATGACATTTGGTAGGGTAGATTTAGAGTTATCTGCAGCCACAACACTAGTTACAAGAGCTGAAACATCTGAGTCTAGAACTTTCTTGTTCAATTATAAGCTTGATCCAGCCAAACCTCATGCCCATGTACCATATGAAGTAACTAAAATGCAACCTGCATTCCATTGTCCTTAAATGAAAAAACAAACCCCTCCTTAACAGCCATGTTCAATAAAGGATACCCTTGCGAAAATTACTTTTAAGTCTTCTGGTGAATCGCTGCAATGATTCTTCTTTGCTCTAGCCTTCCTTCTGATCATGGATGCGTTTTTCCTGGAGTGGGAATGCTCTTTCAAGGATCTGGTATGTGAATCTTTAGAAATTTAGAAACATCTGATTGAAAACCTAAATCTTACATGAGATTTAAGGACTTTGAAAAACAAAGGAATTTCCTTTGTGGATGCGCTTCATGGTGTTAATGTCATCAAGGATGACCTCCCCATACCTCCTTGTTTCAAGAAATTGGATGGTGGTGGTTTCTCAGTCATTGCTAATCTGGAAGCCCTTCAACAGAGAATCGATCTATGTAAATTATCAATTCTTGGATGTATTTTATATTCCAATGAGACAAACCATGGCCCAATGAAGATATAAAATTTAGGATTTCACATTTTGGGGGAGGAAAATAATAGAAGAGGTTTCTTCCATATTCTGATGAAGAGTAAGGATGACCTCGAATCAGTGCAGAAGATTAGAAATGTTAATTTGAAGCCTGGCGCACTAAGTATTTCTGATTGACATATTAATTTCGATCCTTTCAATCAAAGGAATTCAACAGATCAAATATAGGTTAGATTAAATGTCCTAAACTGGGTGTATTGGCACCCTACAATCCTGAATGATATTGCTGCTTGTATTGGAATTCATCTGAAATTGGATCAATGCACTCTTCATGGAGAGCTAGGATTATATGTCAGAATCTTGGTTGATGCTGATTTTTATACCAAGCTATCAAACTCCATCAATTTCATTTCTAATGACTGTAGGTTGAAGTATAGGTAGAGTATGAATATGTTCCCCGTTTTGCGATTACTTCTGAATTGTTGGACACAACATCTCTAACTGTAGAGTAATTTAGAAGCAATTGAAGCCCCCTTTTGATGTTAATACTTGTAAAGAGGTTAATAGGAGGAAGAAGGGAAAAGCTATTGCCTTGGAAAAAAATTATCCACTGAGAAAAGATGGACCTGGTAAATGGGTGAAAAAACAATCGAGTACATTTGATGTTAAAAACATCAATGGTAAATATTGGGCCTCCCTTGTTACTGAAGAGGAAGGAGATGCTGATTTATCTCATCCCACCACTAATCTATATGTACCTGGTCCTTCCAGTAGTAATATGGCTTATGATGGAGTTACAAATAGTGGGGATGATGAAATTTTTCTTGAAATTGCCTATGATAGTGTGTGCCTTGTTGATTCTCATCAAGCTGATCATTGTAATGTCACCCCTGTTAAGCATGTTGAATTTGAAACCTCCCAGCCTGGCAATAATAATGCATGTGTTGTTTTCTAGGATGTTAGTGGTGAAGCTAAAGGTTCTGGATTTATAGACAAGGAAGATGATTCCATCTATATTGAATTTGATCAATATATTATGATTATTATTGAATCTTTTCAGGATGAGCAACTCAAAAGTATCTCTGATATTCAGGAACCAATCTTTATTTCCCAAACTGGTATTGCTTAGACTGGTTTATCTTTACAGGAGGGCAGTAACACCCTTTGCAAGGATAATTTGGAATCTGCTAGCATAAACATGGATTCTGTAGGTCTGAGTGTTGCATACAGGCCTAGGAAAACTCTTCTGTCTACTGATAATTTGGAAACTTCTAGAATAAACATGGTTTCTGCAGGTCTGAGAGTTTTATATGGGTTTGGGTAGACTCCTCTGTCTACTGATATTCTAAAAGAGGGACATACAATTAATCCAACTGGAGACAGCAACAAGGCCAATGCATCCCATAGTGGGAGTTGTATACAGAAGAAGGTTACTCAATTTTAAAACGATCCAAAGTGTAATGAAATAGTAAGACAAAGATCTACTTATGTTTTTAATCCTGGAATCAATACTGGAATTCTAATTTTGAATGGAGTTAATTCTTGTATCACTCATGAGATTAATACCAGTTTGAGTTTCACTTCTAAAGGTAATCCAAAGGGACTTTTCACTGTTGTATCAAACCAAGGAAGGGAATTGGGATTGTTGAGTCAATAAGGTTTTCCTTATGACTTTTCCATTCCTTCTTGTTTTGAAAATCACAAACACCTTATCTTAAGGAAAATCTCTTTTATAAGGAAAATTGCTTTCTTAAGGAAAATCACTTTTATAAGAAAAATTATCCTTATCATATTTTCATCCATATTTTTCTTAAGTATGAGATTCGGATTCATTTTCTCGGAATCATTGAAACTTTGTTATAAAGCATTCTGTTTTAGGATTCGGATTCTGGATAAGAACTATAAGGAAGTTTCATTCCGAATTACGGATATGAACTCTGACTAAGTTCTATTCCAGATTCAGGATATGAAATCTGGAGAATAATTCTCATTACGAATTCCGATGAAGAATTCTCATTACGAGTTCTAATGAAGAAATCTCATTCCGAATTCCCATTACGAATTCTGATGAAGAATTCTCATTACGAATTCTGATGAATAATTCTCATTACGAATTCTGATGACGAATTCTCATTACGAATCCTGATTATGAATTCTCATTACGAATCCTGATGATGAATTCTCATTACGATTTCTGATGACGAATTCCTATTCCAAATTGTCATTCTGAATTCCCCTATTAAACAGAATTTGAGTATCTTTGTTATATACACTCTGAATTAATTCAGACTCCGAAAAATATCTTTGTTAGACTCCGAACTTCTATATTTCTTACTCTTCTAAAATTTGTCTACTCTTTACTATTGTTCCTTACACTCCGAACCTTCACTCTGAAGCTTTTATTTAGAACTTTTATGTTAGAGTTTAAAACAATGTCGTATATTCTGTTACACTTGTTTTGTTATAAAACGATGTCGTCTGTTTTGTTATAAACTAACCGTTGTCTAAGTGACACGTGTACACGTCCCTCCGATCTTTAAGGAAAATATGACCGTTGGAGAAGGAGCCGACCTTACCTATAAATAGGAGCTCATTTGAAAGAGCTCGTGACTGCTGATAACTGATGACAGATGAACAACTTGGTTTTGTGCATACATGTTGTTGAAGTGAATTCTAGAGAGAGAGGCTCGTATTAACTCTCAAAGCTTCGTGCGACTCTGAATGTTGATGATTACATTCGAGGGCTTCCGGGGATAGGAAGACAGAGGTGCCGACTACCTTAAAGTTCGAGGGATTTCTTGCTGAGGAAGAAAGAGGTTGCCAACTACCTTGAAGTTGAGGGCTTGCGGGGATAGCAAGACAGAGACTCCGATCTTCGTATCGAGGGCTTACCCTGGTGTGGGTAAGACATACTTGCTTGAAAGTATAAATCAAGGGACCTTTATCCAAGGTTGTTGGATACCCTTCTCTTTGGGTTAAAAGACTAATATCTTGTTACTTGTAGTTTTACTACTTGTTTTTATTCCGCTGTATTTTGTATTATAAGGAAAGTATAACTTTCTTATACTTCCTTACTTGTACTCTGTTTCATTTAGATTCTATACGCTTTAAGGTAGAATCTCATATTGTAATCTTTTGTTAAGTTTCAATTTCCGGAACCATATTTCCGGAACCCTTATTCGGAATCTCTTTCCTAGTTTGCATTAGGTGTTAAGAGGTGTTGTGAATTTGCTTAGTTTAACTTTGTTAAACTTAGCCTTTTCCTTTACTTAAGGAAAACATAGTTATTCTTAACTAACTTTAAAGGTTTCAAAGGAATTTTTAAAGTATACAATTCACCCCCCCCCCCTCTTGTATATTGAGCATCTGCATCACTATTTCGATCCTACAATTGGTATCAAAGGTTGGAAACCTCTTACTCTATACCAATCTTACATTTGGTATCAGAGCAGGTCTCTGAAATACTTGTACTCACATACAAGTTTTTCTTGCTCACTTTTCATTCCGAATTTCTATTCCGAACTTTTCTCATTCCGAACTTTGTTATTACGATTCTTTTGCTACTAACAAAGTTGTGTGCAAAGTTATTTTAAGTATGGCAGGAATTAATGTTGGATCTATTGACAATATAAATCCGACAAGACCACCTATATTTGATGGTAATGACTATGAATACTGGAGAGATCGTATGAAGACTTTTGTTATCAATATTGGAGTAGACAACTTTGTTATGCTTACTGGTGATTATAAAATTACTGACAAGGAAGTCAGAACTTTTACTAACCAGGAAAAGCAAGAATATCAACTCAACTATAAGGTACGCAACACTTTACTATGTTCAATGACCATAAATATATATAGCCAAATTTCTTCTTGTGAAACAGCTAATTGTATATGGAAGAAGTTAGAGGTTACACACTTTGGGACTTCTAAAGTGATTGAGACTAGAAGAGCTATGCTTAGAGCTGAATATCATGGCTTCAATTTTCCTTATGGAGAACCTATCTGTAAAGTTCAACAAAGATTTATGACTATATTCAACAGTCTAAAATCTATGGGAGAGAAAGGTTTAGATGATGAAGCTCTTGTGGACAAGATAATTGACATTATGCCCAATGAGTGGGAATCCAAGAGAACAGCTATAGATGAGAACAGGAAGGTAACTCAAATTACTCTTGATGAGCTTTTTGGAACTCTTCTACAACATGAAACAAGAATGAAGAGAGATGCTGACAACATCAAGAAGAAGAATGGAAATGGCACTATTGCTTTTACTACAACTTCAAATCAGATGAAAGCTAGGACTCCTGAGAGAGTAACCAGATCCAAGTCTAAGAAAGTTATTTTCCAATCCGAATCAAGTGAGAGTGAAGTATCAGAAAATGAATTAGCAAATCTTGCTCGAAGGATGAACAAGATAGCCGGCCAGAGAAATTTTCAATCTAAGTATAAGAAAAAGGACAGGAAAGATAAGAAAGATGGAGAAGTTACTTGTTATGAATGTAAAAGAGATGGACATATTAGACCAGATTGCCCTATGCTCAAAAAGAAAGAAAGGAAGGAAAGAAATTCAGACAGGAATAGGAAGAAGTATTATAAAGCTAAAGATAAGAAAGTTCTGAAAGCTAATGACACCTGGAGTGCCAGTGGTGGTGACTCTTCAGATGAATCTTCTGATTATGAATCTTCAGGACAGAAGAATCTTGGTCTTATATCCAGATTACCTATTGATAATCATTGTCTTATGGCTAAGGTACGAAATGCTGAATCATTGACCAATGTTTCTTTAAACTCTAATGATAGTAAGTATTATAACTCTTCTGATGAAGAATCATCTTCTAATGAGGAAAATACTTTACCTACTTATGAAGAAGTCTCTAGGTTTGCTGAACTTCTTGAGATTGAGAATTCCAAACTCAATAAGAAACTTGATAAGGCAAACTCTAGGAATTCTATTCTTACAAAAGAGATATCAGATCTTTCTAAAGATCTTGATAAGAAAAATGCTGATTTTGAAAATATTTCAAAAAATCTTGAGGAAGTAAATTCTGAGAAGAACAAACTTTCTAAAGAATTAGAAAAAGTAATTTCTAAGAAAAATGTTTTCGAGCCTAACTCTAGTTCTAAAACTAATGATTTTGAGGATAAAAACTTGGTTGTAAAACTCAAGTCCGAAATTTTTTCCTTAAAGAAGTGTTTATCAAACTTTACCCATGGTAAGGAAAATTTTGATAAGATGTATTCCCAAATACGACCTTTAAGAAATAAATCTGGATTTGGTTATACCCATGCAAAACCTATTTTCAGTAACAATTATTTTGTTCCTCAAAGTGCCCCATTTTGTACTAAGTGTCAATGTGGTGGTCACTGGGCAAAGAATTGTTCCTTAAACAAAACTCAATCTCTAGTATTTCACAAAGCTTACTTTTCTAAGAAGATGTGGGTACCTAAAATTTTATTGTCTGGAAATCTCGGATCCAAACAAGTTTGGATTCCGAAATTCTAATTTTCTTCTTGATTTCAGGATAATAAAGAAAGTACCAGCAACAATACATGGTACATGGATAGTGGATGTTCCCGGCACATGACTGGTAACAAAAGTTTTTTTGAAAATATTATCAAAACGAAAGGAGGAAAGGTAACTTTTGGAGACAATTCTAAGGGAGAGATTGTTGGTATTGGTAATATAGTGCTTTTAGGTAAAACCTTGATTTCAAATGTTCTTTTTGTTAAGGGTCTTAAGCACAACCTCATTAGCATAAGTCAGTTATGTGATGAAGGTTACCTTGTGAATTTTAGGAATGATAAGTGTTTAGTTCACAATTCCAAGGAAGAATTTATTCTCTCAGCAAATAGGCAAGAGAATGTTTACACCTTAAACTTAGAAGGCCTCAGAAGCCAAGATTTACCTTGCTTAAGTGCAATGGAAGATCATTCCTGGTTATGGCATAGAAGATTAGGACACTGTAATATGAGAAACCTTTGTAAACTCTCTAAGAAGAAACTAGTTAAGGATCTACCGGAGCTTCGATTTGATTCTTCTAAAGTTTGTGATCCTTGTCAATATGGAAAGAAACATAAATCTAGTTTTAAGTCAATCGGTGAAGTCTCAACAACCGATGCATTATAGTTAGTGCACATGGATCTTTTTGTTCCAACACAAACTGGAAGTATTGGAGGCAAATACTATGTGTTTGTTCTAGTTTATGATTACACTAGATTTACTTAGGTCTATTTTCTAGCAAAGATATCTGAAGCTTTTTCTTATTTCAAAAGTTTTAGAGCTCAAGTTAAAAATGAGAAAAACCTTCCATTGAAAACAATTCATAGTGATCATGGAGGAGAATTTCAAAATTCTGATTTTGAAACTTTTTGTAGTAAAAAAGGTATTACTCACAATTTTTCAGCACCTAGAACTCCTCAACAAAATGGTGTAGTTGAAAGAAGAAATAGAATTCTTCAAGAAATAACTAGAACCATGTTGAGTGAATATTCTATTGCTAGACATTTCTGGGCTGAAGCTGTAAGTACTTCTTGTTATACTATAAATCGAGTTTTGATTAGACCTTTTCTTAATAAAACTCCTTATGAGTTATGGAATGGTAGAAAACCAAGACTTTCCTACTTCAAGGTTTTTGGTTGCAAAGTATTCATTTTGAATACTAAAGATAACTTACATAAATTCGCACCAAAGTCTGATGAAGGAATTTTCTTAGGATATTCCACAACTTCTAAGGCTTATAGAGTTTTTAATAAAAATACTTGTACTGTTGAGGAAATAGTACATGTAAAATTTGATGAGTCAGATCCTTTTGTTTTTAAACCATCTCAGCTTACATCTTCGGATGTGTTTTCAAAAACTGATTACCAACCTTTGATAGAAGAACCTTCTGATAAGGAAATTGTTCAAGAAGATACTTCTGAAACATTTACCCCAGAAGATTTTCTACCCTATGTTGATGAACATGTTTTACAAAACCCAAATCAGTTGTTTCTTAAGAATCATCCCAGTGATAGTATCATTGGTGATGTAAATAAACCTGTAAGGACTAGAAGTTCCTTAAGAAATGAAGTATAACATCTAGCATTTCTTTCCCAATTAGAACCTAAAAGCACTGATGAAGCTTTAGGTGATGATGATTGGATCAAAGCAATGCAAGATGAACTAAGTGAATTCGAAAGGAATAAAGTCTGGACCTTGGTTGAAAGACCTAAGGAAACTTCTGTTATTGGAGTAAAATGGGTTTTCAGAAATAAATGTGATGAAAATGGAGTCATTGTTAGAAATAAAGCTAGACTTGTTTCTAAAGGCTATAATCAGCAAGAAGGAATAGACTATGAAGAAACCTATGCTCCAGTAGCTAGACATGAATCTATCCGTATTCTATTTGCCTTTGCAGCATTCTTTAATTTCAAACTTTTCCAAATGGATGTAAAATGTGCTTTTCTTAACGGTTATGTTCAAGAGGAAGTTTTTGTTGAATAACCTCCTGGCTTTGAAGATACAAAACGTCCTGATCATGTTTTTAGACTTACCAAAGCTTTGTATGGCCTTAAACAAGCCCCACGAGCATGGTATGATAGACTCGCCGGATTTTTGCTTCAAAATAACTATGTTAAGGGAAATGCAGATCCAACCCTTTTTATAAAGAAAGATAAGAAAAATGTTTTGATTGTTCAAATTTATGTTGATGACATTATATTTGGTTCAACTCAGCAATCTTTGACTGACTCTTTTGCAAGTCTAATGAAATCTGGGTTTGAAATGAGTATGATGGGTGAGTTAACATTTTTCCTTGGTTTTCAAATTTCTCAAAAACCAGAAGGAACCTACATATCTCAACATAAGTATATTAAAGATCTTCTGAAAAAGTATGGTTATGACAACACTAAGAGTATAAGTACCCTCATTGGTACCTCAAAATCTTTAGATCTTGATGAAGCTGAGAAACCAGTAGATCAAACATCTTTTAGAGGTATGATAGGAAGTCTACTTTACTTAACAGCTAGTCGATCAGACTTAATGTTTTCAGTATGCTTATGTGCAAGATATCAATCCAATCCTAAGGAATCTCACTTAAAGGCAGTAAAAAGAATTTTTCACTACCTTAAGGGAACCATGGATCTAGGATTATTTTATACTTCTGCAAATGATTTTGTTCTAAAAAGATTTTCTGATGCTGACTTTGGTGGATGTAGAATGGATAGAAAAAGTACATCCGGAACTTGTCATTTCTTAGGAGATTCACTAGTTTCTTGGTCCTGCAAGAAGCAACATTCTGTAGAACTCTCCACTGCTGAAGCTGAATATGTAGCAGCTGGAAGTTGTTGTGCACAAGTGTTGTGGATGCAACACACACTCACAGACTATGGATTGAGTTTTACTAAAACTCAAATTTTGTGTGATAACACAAGTGCCATTGCCCTAAGTAAAAACTCTGCACATCACTCTCGTGCAAAACACATAGATATTAGGCATCACTTTCTTAGGGATCACACACTTAAAGGAGATATTATTCTTCAGTTTATCGAAACGCAAGAACAACTTGTTGATATTTTCACAAAATCTTTGCCTTCTGATAGATTTGAATATATTAAACAGAAGTTAGGAATGATAACCGTAAGGTAATATTTCTTAATTAACTTTCTGTTGAAAAAGTCTCCTTACAGTAATAAACTCCTTTTCATAGGGGGGGTACATTTGATTGTTTGTTTAACAAAGTTTTTCAAAATTTGTTTTCAAACTTTTCGGAACGAAGATTTCCGGAATGGAACTTCTGGAACTAAAATTTTCCAAAATGGACATTCTCGTACAGAATACTTCTGGAATGGAAGTGTTCGTATTGAAAATTTCCGGAATGAAAATTTATGTACTGGCAGTTTCATAACCAGATATTTTTGTACCAGTTATTTTTTGTACTAAGTTCTTCGTACTGTTTTTGTTCTTAAGTTTGTTTTTCGTACTGAGTTTTCCGTAATGAGTTTTTCGTACTAAGTTTATTTTTCATAGTAATTTTTTTTTAAATCTTCTATTATGAATAATCCTCCTAAGCCAATCCGAAAGGTATGATTACCTTACTCAAGTTTTCATAGTCATATTTTACTTGCTGGCATTTTCTTGTATCATGTTTTCGGATTATAGTTTTCTTAATTCCTTGTTTTAATAAAAACCTCAAAAAGATCGGATTCAAGTTTTCAACCGTCAGATCTGATCTCAGCTTATTCCAACCGTTAGATCAACTGTGGAAGGTGAACCGTCATCTTGTTGCCTATATAAAGGGGACCCAAATACTCGTCCCACATCGATCTCAAGCTCTCGCGTCCCGAATCTCTGCCTCTCTGATTTAAGGCCGTTCCGAACTTCAGTCTTCTCCGTTCCGAACTTCTCAGAGGACTTCAGATCCGAATTTCTGCGGAGTTAGCGTCTCAAGAAATGTCTTCCACCAAGCCTATTTCTCAGTGGTTAGTTTACAGAGAAAGGTTAGTCCATCCGGATTTCTTCAACAACTATGACTCTCTTATCTCAAAGAACATTAAGTTGAATGGCTGGGAAGATGTTGATGTATCCAAACCAGGGACTCAAGATGATGTTTTTACAGAGTTACTTGTTGAGTTCTATGAAACTGTTTCCTTCTTCCAGGAAGATAATAGGGAGAAGTTTTCTTTTAAGTCTTATGGCAATACCTACAAACTTTCTTATACCAAGGCAGCAAGCTTGGTAGGGTTATCATATGAAGGAGAAGCCGAATTTATTTCACATGTTTTTCTGGATTCTAAGGGTAGCTTAGACAAGGAAAAAGCCTTAGAAACTCTCGGACTGGATGATGACAAGGCTCCGAAGATTGCAAGTCTATCCACAAACTTCCGGATTCTAGAGCTATGGGTGTAAGGACTTATCGTACCGAGAAAAGGAGATAAAGACAGCTTGAAGAAGAGTGAGATCTATATCTTAGATTTCCTGATAAATCTAAGGAAGTTTAACTTCATGAGGCACATTCTTATAACTATTGAGAACCTTAAGAAAGGAAATCTCAGAGCTCAGATCGTAATGTACCCAGCAATATTATCAAAGTTGATAGTCTGGTGCCTTGAATCTTTCAAGAAAGCTTGCAGATCTAAGCCAAGGGTTTGTAAAATCTTGTTGGTTAGTGATGACACCCTTAAGAGGATGGATGTGGCTTTCAGCAAGGAGATTGGTGAGTTTGTTGACTTGCCTAATCAAGAAGAAACGGTTCTGAAGGCTGCTGAACCGGAATCATCCAAACCAGTGAAGAAAAGAAAGTTGAAGGAAGTTGCAGCTGTAGTCGAAGATCCTAAGTCTAAGGAAGTTCAAACCGCTCCTCCCAAACCAAAGAAGAAGAAGACCTATCCTGATGAGGTAGTTACAAAGTGGAGAGCTGATAAACAGAAAAGGAAAGTAGGGGATCCGCAGTTTGGATTGGACCCTGCGGAAGCTAAGGCATTAAAGGAGAGAACTGCTGATGAACTTGAAAAACAAGCAAAGGAAAAGAAGCTTAAGAAGAAGATGTCAGAAGCTGAGGCAGTCCAAGCGTTGTTAAAGTTTAATGAGATGGTATCCGGAAGTATCCCAGTGCCGAGATCTTTCTCCCTGGAATCTATACCTGAGACTCCAGGAAGAAACCTTGATTTTCTGGAAGAGACTACAGCTGAGCATGTTGACAAAATTGAGCAGATTCAGCAAGTGAGAGAGGAAGAGGAAGTTGCTGAAGGAAGTGGTAAAACATGAGATCTTTTGAAACAAGTGGATGATTATAAAGGATCACCTTCGGAACATCTATCACTCCGAACTTCAGAGGCTGAATCCTCTAAGTTAGTAACTCCAGAGAAGGATAAGAATGAGGAAGATGTTGTTCAGAAAGTTGTTGATGAGATTGTTCAAGTATCTACTGGGGAGTAGAAAACTCCTGATCAAGAATCAATTCCGGAAAAAGACAAGGGAAAGAAACTCCTTGTTGAAGCTCTGAAATCAGTGGCTAGCAAGAAAAGAGAATATGGTGATTCATCTAAAAGGAAGTTGGAGCTTATTGAGGAAGAAAACTCTCCAAGCAAGATTTCAAATTCGGATTCATCTTCGTTGGGGCATGATTTTGTTGTCCATTCTTTAAAGAAGTTGGTGGGATCCATTCCGACATTCTCTAGTATTGACTCTAGATGTCAGATGCTCCAACATGCGTTGAATTAGAAAAATGACTCCGTATCTATGGTTATGGACAAGTGCGTTGAGATTGAAGCTCAGTTCAAAACCTTCTTTGTTGGTTACGAAGCTCATAGAAAATCTTTCAATAGGATGAAAAGTTGGTCGAAGAAGACTGTGGAAGAGATGAGGTTTCTCGATGAGTTTCAAGACAATGTTAAAGATGCTTTTGAAACCGAGGACAAGAAGATAAATGAGTTAACTACATCCTTTGAAGAGAAGCTGACAGAAGAAAAGAACTTCCGGATTCAAGAAGTGAGAGATCTGAATGGGAAGCTGAATTCCGTTTCTCAAAACTGGAAGTTTGAAAGAGATCATCGTATTGATTTTGAAGAAAGGATGAAGGCTCAGGAAGAAAAGATCAAAGCTCAGGAAGAAAAGCTGAAAGCCCAGGAAGAAAAAATTGAAGCTCAATCCGAAAGAATAGTTGCCTTAGAGAAGCAAGCTGAAGAAGATCATAAAGACCTGAAGAAGATCAAGACTATTCTAAAGGGGCTCATGTCAAAGGAAAAAGATCCGAAATAACCAAATCTGATCTTTTTTTTGTAATTTTTTCTTTGTTGTCGAGATTTCAAATCTAATGAAATTTGTGCCTCTCGTTTCTTTTGTTGTCATTACTAATATTTCAGGTACTTTGTTATTTTTTTCCATTCTCTCCAATTCTTTTTGAAAAACACAAAGGGGGAGAAGGAAAAGATCCTTAAGAAAAAGAAGAACTCTAATAAGGGTTTATCAAAGGGGGAGAAGAAAAATATCCTTAAGAAAAAGAAAAACTCTAATAAGAGTTTGTGAAAGGGGGAGCTTTTTCATTAAATAAGACATTCTTATCTATCACTCCGGAAATCTGAATACGATCCTTAGAGTTCCAAAGCCTAAGGGGGAGATAGTCGTATTCATCAATATCCTTAAAGCAAAGGGAGATAAGCCTTACTGTTTTTCTTTCTTCTTAGAATTTCTTTTTTCGTAAGGATGTTTGTGCTTTCCAAAAAGGGGGAGATTGTTGAGTCAATAAGATTTTCCTTATGACTTTTCCATTCTTTCTTGTTTTGAAAATCACAAACACCTTATCTTAAGGAAAATCTCTTTTATAAGGAAAATTGCTTTCTTAAGGAAAATCGCTTTTATAAGAAAAATTATCCTTATCATATTTTCATCCATATTTTTCTTAAGTATGAGATTCGGATTCATTTTCTCGGAATCATTGAAACTTTGTTATAAAGCATTCTGTTTTAGGATTCGGATTCTGGATAAGAACTATAAGGAAGTTTCATTCCGAATTCCGGATATGAACTCTGACTAAGTTCTATTCTAGATTCAGGATACGAAATCTGGAGAAGAATTCTCATTATGAATTCCGATGAAGAATTCTCATTACGAGTTCTAATGAAGAAATCTCATTCCGAATTCCCATTACGAATTCTGATGAAGAATTCTCATTACGAATTCTGATGAAGAATTCTCATTATGAATTCTGATGACGAATTCTCATTACGAATCCTGATTATGAATTCTCATTACGAATCCTGATGATGAATTCTCATTTCGATTTCTGATGACGAATTCCTATTCCGAATTGTCATTCTGAATTCCCCTATTAAACAGAATTTGAGTATCTTTGTTATATACAATCTGAATTAATTCAGACTCCGAAAAATATCTTTGTTAGACTCCGAACTTCTATATTGCTTACTCTTCTAAAATTTGTCTACTCTTTACTATTGTTCCTTACACTCCGAACCTTCACTCCGAAGCTTTTATTTCGAACTTTTATGTTAGAGTTTAAAACGATGTCGTATATTCTGTTACACTTGTTTTGTTATAAAACGATGTCGTCTGTTTTGTTATAAACTAACCGTTGTCTAAGTGACACGTGTATAGGTCCCTCCGATCTTTAAGGAAAATATGACCGTTGGAGAAGGAACCGACCTTACCTATAAATAGGAGCTCATTTGAAAGAGCTCGTGACTGCTGATAACTGATGACAGATGAACAACTTGGTTTTGTGCATACATGCTGTTGAAGTGAATTCTAGAGAGAGAGGCTCTTATTAACTCTCAAAGCTTCGTGCGACTCCGAATGTTGGTGATTACATTCGAGGGCTTCCGGGGATAGGAAGACAGAGGTGCCGACTACCTTAAAGTTCGAGGGCTTTCTTGCTGAGGAAGATAGAGGTTTCCAACTACCTTGAAGTTGAGGGCTTGCGGGGATAGCAAGACAGAGACTCCGATCTTCGTATCGAGGGCTTACCCTGGTGTGGGTAAGACAGACTTTCTTGAAAGTATAAATCAAGGGACCTTTATCCAAGGTTGTTGGATACCCTTCTATTTGGGTTAAAAGACTAATATCTTGTTACTTGTAGTTTTACTACTTGTTTTTATTCCGCTGCATTTTGTATTATAAGGAAAGTATAACTTTCTTATACTTCCTTACTTGTACTCTGTTTCATTTAGATTCTATACGCTTTAAGGTAGAATCTCATATTGTAATCTTTTGTTAAGTTTCAATTTCCGGAACCATATTTCTGGAACCCTTATTCGGAATCTCTTTCCTAGTTTGCATTAGGTGTTAAGAGGTGTTGTGAATTTTCTTAGTTTAACTTTGTTAAACTTATCCTTTTCCTTTAATTAAGGAAAACATAGTTATTCTTAACTAACTTTAAAGGTTTCAAAGGAATTTTTAAAGTATACAATTCACCCCCCCTCTTGTATATTGAGCATCTACATCACTATTTCGATCCTACAATTGGTATCAAAGGTTGGAAACCTCTTACTCTATACCAATCTTACAGGGATATCCCAATACAAAAATGTCATGCAAGGAAAGTGTTATTATAAGTAGGGATGTGAAACAATCTGTTACTTTCATGAGATCAACCAGGAACAAAAACACTGGTGTTAAGAAGAAAGGGGGCTCTAGCTCCAAATCCATGTTTAAATAAAGATTATGTTCTGGAATTGTCAGGGATAGGATAGACCTAAAATAGTTAGTTCTCTTAAGATTTTTGTTAACAAACACAAGCTTGGACTTCTTGTTCTTTCTAATCCTAATAGGATCTTTTTTGAGAAATTTGCTGCTCTTACCAAGATGGGATACCGGCTGTTTGGTACTAATCAGTCCAATAATGACACAAAAAGGCTTTGGGTTTTTTCTCATGTTAGACTTGATGAAGTCTACCTTAGTAATTCTTCAGAGTATATGGTTACCCTTAGTTATAATTGTTTTGGAATAACAAAATATTGATGATTAATTTTTTCTTACAATTTTTATCAAGAAAGAAGATCTTTGTGGATGATTATCATTGCTATGAGAAACCCAATTAAGGATCCTTGGTATCATGGTTCTTCAGTAGGGAGGAATTATCTATCTCAATTAAGTGTTATGGCTTTCTTGTAGTGTTTCCAACGATGCATATTTTGGTTGTCTAGACCCTACAAGAATCTAGATTTGGGTGGCATGGTTCATCTTTAACATATAGAAGTTATATAGAATCTGAATTTATAGTTTTTCATGAAGCATCTTATTTGTTTTTAGAAACAAATATGCACAATGAATAATTTTTTTAGGTAGATAGGAGTATCCAATTTCTTGGTTCCCCTCTTCTTGATCTTCTTGATTTGAATTTTAGACAAATGAAATTCTTAGGCTCTATTTAACCTTGAATTTAGTTTTTGGTTTTTGGTTTATTTTATACTTTGGAGGGGGTGTGCAGGGGTTGTTTTGGGGTTGTGTTGGGGTTGTGTAAGGGTGTGTGAGGGTGTGAAGGGGGTGGAGTGGGTGCATGGGGTGTTGAAGGTGTGTGTGCAGTGGGTGTGTGTAGGGGGTGTGCAGGGTACAAGGGTAGGAGGTGTGTGTAGGGGGTGGAGGGAGTGTGTGCAGGGGGAAGGAAGTGTGCATTAGAGGGGGGGAGGGGGTGTGTTGGGGTTGTGTTGTGGTGTGCATGGGGTGTGTGCTAGGTGTGTGCAGGGGGATAAACTTGTATCGAACAAAACCAAATTAAGCTGAAACTCGAGCCAAACTAATTATATACCATTAACAAGAATAATAATTGTTAATTAATAGGAATGTACTATTTGATAGTATCATTTTGAAACATGGATCTATTTCCCCCTTGCAGGAACATGATTTGACCCATGGGGCATTGTGGTTCTTATATGTTGGGCGGGTGACGTGTATAGTCACAAGATACACATATGTTTTAGTTTAGTTTTTATTTTATTTTCTTTATCGCATTGGCCACTTAGGTCTTTTACTTCTTTTTGTGGAAAAGGGGTAATTATATTCTGCGAAGGGGGTAAATGGGGTTTAGATTGATTCAGTCTGCCTGCTTTGATCCGAGGTAAGATTATATGGTTACTACATGTCTCACACCTCATGTATTTGGGGATTTCAGTGTTTTTGACTCCATATTAGGTTTTCAGTAGGGCGTTGGATCATTTCGTGTTGGTTCGGGTGGATTTGGTTCTCCCAATCGAGGTAATGCTTTAATGTCGTTGGTTGGTTTCTCACTGTTTATGTAGCATCCTTTATGTGTTTTAATGTTCCTAATATCCTTTGTGTAGTGCGTTGATCCCTGCTCATTGGTTTCGAGTAGCCAAGTTAAGGGCGACTCACCTGCATGTGCATAGGTAAGAAAGTATATGTATGTGGGTTCCCCCGTTATGTGTATAGTCAACCATGGTAGTGATTATCCAAGTATGGGGATATGTGTTCCCATGTATATATATAAATTCATACGCAGGTGAGTGGAGACTGGTATATACATATAAGCATATGTGCACGGATCTTCCTGCACATGCTCATGGCCATGAGGGTGTGTTCATAGGGGCTAGGTGTCCTTGCATGCGTGTGAAAGTGTGTATACCCAGTGGGGGAGTAGAAACTTTTAGTTAGAAAGCTCTAAGATCCAAAGTGGACGGTTTGGTTCCACCTTGAGGTAGGATCCCTCTTCTAGCCTCTTTAATTCAAGAATGATTTAAATTGAATTTAGTTTCTTTCTTAGTTCTGCTTAATTATATTGAATTACATATCTTGAATAAGTTTTATTTAATATAATTGTTTCATTTGATAAATAAAGTCATGTTTTTATAATAAAACCCCTCCAACGGAGGTGCGCTGTTTGCGAAAACTCACAGTGGTAGTTATGTTGATCTAGTTGCTTAAATTATTGCATTTGATTTGTGCTGAATGAGTTTTAGAATAAATGTTAAATATAATTAAATGAATTGTGTGATGAATAAATTCCATGATTTTATAATAAAACCCCTCCAACGGAGGTGAACTGTCTTCTAAACCAAAGAGTAGTGATAGTTATTTGTATCATGTTTAGATTTGGTTTGAGTCTTTCATATGCCTCTTGTTGGTGTTTGTTTTGTGGCTAGTTAGTTTTTGTTTTCTTTGAATAATATAAATTTTCTTATCATACTCGTTTAACTCAAATGACATTGCCCGAGTATTCATATTCCTTGACCATGACACTTTCCTTTTCACGCTTTGAATATTATAAATAAAATTTCCATGTTTAGGCAAAGTGAATGAATTTGTAAATGGTTTGTGTAGGGTGTATGATTCTTTTCCGTCGTTTCGTTTCCCTTTAGACGTTGTGTCATTATGCCGCTCTCTACAACCTTATCTGGTGATCCCTTGTTATAGCATATTAAATAGTTGATATGTTCTATCATCTGCCAGTGGGGCGACGGTCAGAATGTTTCCCCGCCTCCTCCCACTCCCTTCGCTCCTGGCCGGCAAATGCTGCCCCGCGGATGTCGTTGGATCAGGTCAACATGTCGTAGTCACGCCGTGGTCATGCCGCGGTCACGCCGTGATTTGGCCTTGTTTCAGGACGACAACCCACGGTGGTTCACAGTGATAGTATTCCATGAGTCTTGTGATCAATGTTGAGACTGAATAATCACAATTTCTACCAGCGGGGCAATGACTGGAATTTTTCCCTGCCTCCTCCTGCTCCCTTCACTCCTGGTCGGAAGATGCTGCCTCGCGGATGTTGCTGGACCGGGCCAACACGCCGCGGTCAAACCGTGATTTGGCCCTGCTCTAAGACGACAACCTGCGGAAGTTCACAGTGATAGTATTCCATGAGTCTTGTGATCAATGTTGAGACTGACTAATCACAATTTCTGCCAGTGGAGCGACGTCCAAAATGTTGCCCTGCCTCCTCCCGCTCCCTTCGCTCTTGGCTGGAAGATGCTGCCCCACGGATGTCGCTGGACCGGGCCAACACACCACGGTCACGCCGCGGTCATGCCGCGGTCATGCCGCGGTCACGCTGCGGTCACGCCACAGTCACGCCATGGTAATACCTTGATTTGGCCCTGCTCCAGGATGACACCCCGTGGCAGTTTGTAGTGATAGTATTCCATGATTCTTGTGATCAATGTTGAGACCGACTAATCACAATTTTTGCCGACGGGGTGACGACCGGAATGTTTCCCCGCCTCCTCCCGCTCCCTTCGCTCCTAGCTAGAGATGTTGCCCCGCATATGTCGCTAGACTAGTCCAACACGCCTCGGTCACGCCGCGGTCATGCTGCGGTCATGCTGCGGTCACGCCTCGGTCACGCCGCGGTCATGCTGCGGTCATGCCGCGGTCACGCCGCGGTCACGCCGTGGTCACGCCGCGGTCACGCCGCGGTCACGCCGCGGTCACGCCGCGGTCACGCCGCGGTCACGTCGGGGTCACGCCGTGATTTTGCCCTGCTCCAGCCACATCCAGCCCACACCAGCCCCCTTCCACCTTCATTTCAGCCCGCTGCCACCAGCATTCCAGCCCGCAACAAGGGATTCAACAAGGGAGATTGTTGGATTGGTGTAGCCCAATCCGGTTGGGTATGATGTCATATCAAATATTCTTACCTATAGTTTGATATATGGGTGGTGGAATATCTAGAACATACGAGCCTTTTGGGACTTGATTGCCGCCAAAACTTGTGCAAATCATAGCAGCTCTATGAAAAAAGAAGATTACACAGAGACATTTCTAAGTATTTTCTGCATCTCCATAAACACATGGTAATAGTCCAACTTCATCATGTTAGTAATTTATTTTTCATGGAAAACCTCCATGAATGTTTTCTATGAATGATCATCCCGTCTTCTATCTTGATTAATGGTATTCCACCATCAAATGGTTTATTTATGGAAAATGGATGTCTCTAGCATCAATCTCTCATCCATAGATGTCTTCTATCTTGATTAATGGTATTCCACCATCAAATGGTTTATTTATGAAAAATGGAGTTCTCTAGCATCACTCTCTCATCCACAGATGTCTGGACCCAAGCAAAAATGCACTTGTTTTTGTCTATCCAATCATTTGCATCCTACATGCCTGTAATATATAGAAAGGGTGGTGTATGTGGGAGATAGAACACCTGGTTATATCTGATCATGGAATTTAGAATGTTTCCACCTTAAATGAGAACAATCTAATAAAATCCTTAGTAAACTATCTCTGCAGCATGAGTCACTAGAGACTTACAGGGTGGGAGGGGAGGGGGCAGGGGGGGCAGGGGGTGTGTGCAAGGGGGCAGGGGTGGGGTGTGCAGGGGGGGAAGGGGGTGTGTGCATGATACTAAATGATTCTAATTCCCATGAATCATTTAGGGGCTGTTCAGATGTCCTCAAGTTGAAACCAAATGATTCCAATTGATATCTTCATTCTTTTTGGAATTACAACTTGAGATCTTTCACTCATCTCAATACACATGTTGAAAACATTCAAGTACATGTAGTAGGTTTTAGAAATCATCCTTGAGATCTCAAATTTCCTCAACTTATTTTCATTGATTAATTCAATTTACCCCCCTTAATATCAGACTTTATTCGGTCATTAACAGGGATGAGAGAAATGAATACCTCATCAATGATTTTTTCAAGAACTTTCTAGAAATTCCATATTTACATGGAATAAATAAGTCTGGAAGCTTCTCAAGGGTCTTCTCCACTCATCTCCCCATCGAGGAGGCACACTATCTTTACTCCATCAAGGAATATATTTCCTTATGATGTTCTTTAGAATACCATTTGATAAATCATACCAATATGGTGACTTTTTTTCAGATCTGGAATAGTTATTCTAGCTTACTTCCCTTAATTTTCTCTCCTATTGAGAACTAGTTTCACCTTCCATTCCATGCATTGTATGGAACACTAATAACACAAAAATAATAAAGAATTAGGGATTAAGGTGGATTTCCTTGCTCATCAATGTGAGTTGTTGGGTTGAGAAAATTTTCTCAACCAGTTTGTCCTTTCCAATTTAGCTTCAGGTCTGGATGGACTCTTCATGCATGCACTTCTAGATTTTGAAGCAGCCTTGGGCAGCATGGATTTCTTTCTTCCCTCCTCATGTGAGATTTTCTTTTTAACATGATGATAGCACACGGGATGCTCCAGGATATGTGCAAGGGATGTGGGGGGGGTTGTTGTCGAGCAGGGGGGCTTCTGTCCAGGGGGTCCAGCGGGGGGGGCTGTTATCCAGGTAGGTTGGGGCTACTGTCTAGGGGGGGTCCAGCAGGGGGGAGGGGGAAGGGGGTGGGTGGAGGGGGGGCAGGGGGCAGGGGGAGGGTGGAGGGGGGCAAGGGGAAGGGGGAGGGGGCAGGGGTTAGGGGGCAGGGTGGAGGGGGGAAGGTGGCAGGGGGGATGTCTGCAGGGCAGGGGGGGGGGTCTGCAGGGCAGGGGGGAGGTCTGCAGGGCAGGGGGAGGGGGTGGGTGGAGGGGCAGGGTGGAGTGGGGAGGTCTGTAGGGCAGGGGGCAGGGGGTGGTCTGCAGGGGGGGCTACAGGGAAGGGGAGAGGGGGTGGGACAGTGGCGCAGTGGGGCAGTGGGGAAAGTGGGGTGGGCAGGGGGGTGTAGTTAGTATCTATAGGTTTCTTTAATATTAGATAAGGTTTAATAACCATTACAATCCATCTCTAACTCCCCCATTTCTTCATGATTAGGTTTCTCCAAATATGCCCTCCTATTTACAACAGATTTCTTTCACTAAATCATGGCTTGATATTAGTTGCAACAAATCAGATTTTGTATGATTCCACTAGTTGTTATTGGTATGGTTTTAACACCTTTTCTTTTAAAAATCCAGGCCTTTATGTCCACTTTTCTCTTCTTTCACATGTTTATTATTGTTTGTAAATTTCATATTCACTTGAGCAATTATAGAACTCTCAATGTTTTTCGTTTTTTTTTTTGTTTATCCTTTTATAACTCATCAGACTATATGATCAAACATTCTTATCATGTTCAACCTTCTTCATAGGTGTGGATCCATTTTTTGTTATGATATATTCTATTTGATTAGAAATTGTGTCCTCTAGTAAACTTTTATTATCGGGTGGGATAAAAACTTGTATCGAACAAAACCAAATTAAGCTAAAACTCGAGCCAAAATAATTATATACCATCAACCGGAATAATAATTGTTAACTAATAGGAATGTACTATTTGATAGTATCATCTTGAAACATGGATCTATTTCCCCCCGCTCCCTTCGCTCCTGACCGGAAGATGCTGCCCCGTGGATGTCATTGGATCGGGCCAACACGATGCGGTCACGCTGCGATCATACCGCGGTCACGCCGCGGTCACGCCGCATTCACGCCACGGTTTGGACCTGCTCCAGGACGACACCCCACGGCAGTTCACAGTGATAGTATTCCATGAGTCTTGTGATCAATGTTGAGACTGATTAATCACAATTTCTGCCGGTGGGGCGACGACCAGAATGTTGCCTCGCCTCCTCTCACTCCCTTCACTCCTGGTCGGAAGATGTTGCCCCACCAAATAGCATAAGATCCCAGCATATGCACCACCTACAAACCAGTAGAAGGAATCACAGAAGCTCCCAAGCACCAAACCAACAAGCACTACTAGGGGAAGTATAACCAAGGAAACAAGGCGGCTAAAGGAGAAATATAAAAACCCAAAAAGAAGTAGTCACAAATGATAGGAACCAACAACACACACATTCATGAAATCACTCACAACCACCCACACACACACACACTCACCCACCCACCCACACACAAGTTGCCAAAATCCATCACCCATCCAAAAGTCTAGCTTTATCCAATGAAATATAACCACTGAACCCCCAGCCCCGCAGCCAACATCAACCAACCAGACCAGCATCCCTATCCAAACAAAGTCTAGAGTGAAAGACCTCTAGACAACCATGCCAACTAATGGCCACTACACCAACACCTACTTGCACAATAACCCTAAACCACACCAGCTCCAACCACAATAAGCACCTATAGTAGACACAACACCCAAAATATTAGCTAGAAACCAAATCATCCCCAGACCACCATCTGGCCCCATCCATCACCATCTGAACACCTTGCATAAAAATGGACCACCCCGCCATAAGAAAGTCTAAAAAACCAGTAGTCAACTAGTACCATCCATCTGAAGTGACCCACATCACCCACGCCTAACCCATCATACAACCTCAAGAATCCCCAAGCAGTCCCTGATCCAAATGTGAGCTAATACCCACCCTAAATCCAACACCTCTAGACCCACCAAGTAGTCAACATGCACCCACACTAGAAAGAGAACCACCCATCTACTAGAAACATGCCTCCCAACCTGCAGCATCCAGCATCTCAAGGGAATTTTAGAACATCCACCATAGAAATCCCTACGACATCAACAACCAGAATACACAAGATGGGGAAACCGAGCACAAGCCAACTGAACTTACTCCAAACCACCACCTGAAGACCCACCCCAAACTATATCCACCACACTAGACAATCGAGAGAACCAGAAGCCTGCAGTAGTAATCTAAAACAAAGAAGAAACACCAGAAATCCAACCCCTATGCACCCAAAACATGTTACCAACCATAGTAGAAATTACAAACAAACCAGCACCATGCACCATGTAAGTGTATCTTGTACTACACCATGTAGAAAAATCCAAACAGCAACACCCCCAGATGAAACCCATCTTCAAAGGTCCTATAATTTTAAACAGCAACACGAAAATCACAACCCCACCTCCTAAATCCTCTAAAAGAAACCTATAACCCCACTATGAGAATCTCTGTAAGTATCTATTGGATAAAACTAGCATCTCCCAAACTCAACCTTAAGAAGAATCCAAAGTAACCCGCATACCACTCCCTACGAACATACACCCCTCCACCTGAGTATCCCCTCCCCACCCAACCTGAAATGAGGAAGAACCACAACACACACCTATACACCTCCATATAACTAGCCACACAACAGGGGGTGCAAGGGGGGTGTGTAAGGGGGTCCAGCAGGGGGGTGGCTGCTATCCAGGGGGTGCAGGGGGGCAAGGGATGTGCAAGGGATGTGTGGGGGGGGTGTTGTCCAGCAGGGGGCAGCTGTTCAGGGGGGGTTCTGTCCAAGGGGGTTCAGCAGGGGGGCTATTATCCCGGGGGTTCCAGTAGGGGGGATGTTATCCAGGGGGGTCCGGCAGGGGGTGGCTGTCCAGGGGGATCTGTCTAGGGTCTGGGGGGTGTCCAGGGTCTTGGGGGGCAAGGGATGTGTAGGGGGGTTATTGTCCAGTAGGGGCGGGCTGCTGTTCAGGGGGGGGAGCTGTTGTCCAGTAGGGGGGAAACTGTTCAGGGGGGGTTCTGTCCAGGGGGTTCAGCAGGGGGGCTGCTGTCCAGAGGAGTCTGGGGGGGCTCCTGTCCATGGGGGGCCAGTAGGGGGGTTGTTGTCTAGGGGGTCCAGTAGGGGGTGGCTGTCCAGGGGGATCTGTCCAGGGTCTGGGGGGTGTGGGGGGTGTCTAGGGTCTGGGGGGGTTCCAGGGTCTGTCCAGGAGGGTGGGGGTGGTTGTCCAGGGGAGTGGAGGTATGGGTTGTCCAGGGTCTGGGGGGTGTCCAGGGTTTGGGTGGTGTCCAGGGTCCGAGGGGGTGTCCAGGTTCTGTCCGGGGGGTGTCCAAGGTCTGTCCGGGGGGTGTCCAGGGTCTGTCTGGGGGGTATACTACTAAAAATACGGCTTTTATCAGCGCTAAAAATGGCCTTTATCAGCGCTAGAAAAAGCGCTGATAAAGCCAGCGTAGATAAGGGGGGGGGGTCCCCTTTATCAGCGCTCCTAAAAGCGCTGATATAGGACCCCTTTATCAGCGCTAAAAAAAAGTGCTGATAAAAGGGGTCTTTTATCAGCGCTAAGAAAAGCGCTGATATAGGACCCCTTTATCAGTGCTTTTTTTAGCGCTGATAAAGGGGTTCTATATCAGCACTTCCTTTATCAGCGATTTCGTTTTAGCGCTGATAAAGGACCATTTTATCAGTGCTTTTTTAAAAGCGCTGATAAAAGGTAAAAAAATTAAAAAAAAAATTAAAAAAAATTAAAAAAAAATTAAAAAAATACTGCCAATCGGGGGGGCTTTTATAGCGCTTGAGCCCCCCCTTTTACAGCGCTTTTCTGCCCTTGTACTTTTCCCCACGCACCCCCTCCACCCTTTAACAGCGCTTGTTGCTATATTCCCTCATGCGCGCGCGCTCCTGCCTCCACCAGGATTTGAACTTGAGACCTCCCCCCTGTGCGCCTAAGCCTTTACCACTACTCTATTTTGATTTGTCTTCCAATTCATGATATCTCTCTCTCTCTCTCTCTATATATATATATATATATATATATATATATATATATATATATATAGTTATATTTATTCATATACTAATATATATTTATATTAATATATATATAGTTATATTATAATATATATATATATATAGTTATAGTATAATATATATATATAGTTATATTAATATATATATATAGTAATATTAATATATAAATATATAGTGATATTAATATATATCTATATCTATATATATATATATATATAGTTATATTTATTCGTATAAGAATATATATTTATATTAATATATATATATAGTTATATTAACATATATATAGTTATATGAATATATATATATAGTTATATTAATATATATATCGTGATATTAATATATATATTTATAGTAATACTAATATATATATATATGTAGTTATATTAATATATATATAGTTATTAGATTAATATATATATATATAGTTAGATTAATATATATATATAGTTAGATTAATATATATATAGTTAGATTAATATATAGGTATATAAATATTCATATATTTGTATTTTAAATAAAATGGATGTTAGTTATTATTTAGATAAATCTAATATATTTTATATGTAAATATATTTTATTATTTATATTTATAATTAAATTTTTAGGTGTGAATATATAAAAAATATGAATATATTGTTATATTTTTTATTATAAATAGCAGTGAATTATAAAAAAGGATGAAATTTCAAAGACATAATATCAATATGAATGTAATAACTTGGAATAAATTCAGACCCCGCCAAAAAAATCCAATAATACCCCCTTAAACGAGGGTGAAAATCCACAAAATGTTAAAAAAATCGGGGTACCCCGACTAAAAACTCAGTTTTGGAGGCCTTCTGGGCCTCTTTTGGCCTCGAAAATCGCTTGATCGAGGTCTCCTCAGGTCATAGTGACGTAGAGCTCATCGCAGGCTTCGATTTGATATGTGGTAGAGCTCAAACGGACACCCGGATCAAAAGTTATGGCCGTTTGAAGTTTGAGTTGCGTTTTCAACATATTTTGGATCTTTTTTTAATTTTTTTAATTTTTTTAGTCTTCAAATTGTTATTAAATGACTATTACTCCATAATGATTATCAAATTATTAATTAAAAATATTTTTTAAATTTTTTAAGAAGCCATTTTCATTAAATATCTTATATATTAACTATAATAAGTGTAAATGTACATTTATACTTATCTAAAATATATTTAAAAATTATATATTATATTTATATAACAATATAACTATATTTATATATTAATATATTAATATATTTTTTTGAAGCCGACCCTTTATCAGCGCTTTTAAAAAAAAGCACTGATAAAAGCCCCCCCTTTATCAGCGCTACTAAACAAGCGCTGATAAAGGGGGGCCCTTTATCAGCGCTTTTTCGTTAGCGCTGATAAAGGGGGGGCACTGCGAAAAACTGTTTTTGTGGTAGTGGTGTCCAGGGTCTGGGGGGGAGGTGTCTAGGTTATGTCTGGGGGGTGTCCATGGTCTGTCCAGGAGGGGGGCTTTACAGGGGGTCTATCCAGGGGGGTGGGGGGTTTATGTAGGGTGGGGGTGTCCAGTGTCTAGGAGGGAGGGGTCTGTAGGGGTGGGCTACTACAGGGGGGGTTGTGCAGGGGGTTGGTGGCTATTTTTTATGGTTTTTCAGACCCTATAGCCATGGTTTCTAACCGTGTCTATAGGTCTATTGCCACGGTTCGAAACCGTGGATATAGAGATATTACCATGGTTTGAATCGTGGTTGTATCTCTATAGCCATAGTTGGAACCATGGCTATAGACCTATAGCCACGGTTCCAAACCGTGGCTATAAGTCTAGGCCTATAGCCACACCAAACTTAGCCACGGTTTCTCAAACCGTGGCTATTAACTATAGCCACGTTTTGAGGACCTATAGACATGGTTTTAAACCGTGGTTATAGCCCGAATTTCCAGTAGTGACCTTTTATTTTTGCCATACTTGAACACTACTATGCTATATACATTTTCTAGATTATCAAAGACATAATTGGTGGTGGCCTACTGATTTTATCTCACACCCTGCTTGGGCCTCCTTTGGTACCTAAGTAGACTTTATGATTGTATGTGTGAAAAGGGAGATCGCCTTGTCACATATGCTTGATCTGTTTTTCTTGTAGCATGGGAGCACAAGAGGAGAGGACCGAGTGTATGCTCGTGATTCTATTGGAGTCATCTTTTGGTCCTTTTTGTATTTATATATAGCATGTTGTATATTATTGTACTCTATATCCCTTGAATCCCCATTTTTTATATCATCATTCTGTGATATCATTTTGTATATGACTCAGCCTATGGATTTTGATTATTATTACTACTTGGATGTTTTCTATTTCTATTGTACTTATTTATGGTATATGGTCTCCGCTATGCTATTGGAAATCTATTATGATTCCACTATTTATTATCTCTATTTATTTCCATTGGGCCACTCTAATATGAGGGTATAGTCTCCCCATCATACCACTATATAATCTCACTATTAGTCAGCATCCTCTGGCATATGGGGAGTCATTCTTAAGGTCATGTGACCCACTGGCTCAGACCACCGTTTTAGTGGCTCCTAGGTCAAAACATTACAAAGTGGTATTATATCCCTTTTTCTTTTTGTCTTACTATTTTGGTATTAGAAAAGAGACTGGGATGTATCTGAATTTGGTAATGAGCCTATGCCTATGAGTAGTTAACCAACATATAGGGTAAACCCAAATTACCTGGGATGGGATATTGTTTTTTTGGTTTGTGCCTGTTATATTTGTATTGATTTCACCATTGATTTACGCACATGGTTGTGGTGTTATTATTATTATTGATATTTTTTAGGACTTATTTTACCCTTGTACCAGTATGTAAAGGAGGTAGTAGCTCATGAATCATCATAGTCACTTTAGGACTTATATTTCATGAATTTTTTAATTCCATGTTTACTTACTAAAAGCATTATCTACTGTATATAATCAATGATTGGATCATTATATATGGAAATATGCTAACTTTTCTTACAGGGATAACATAATTAGATTAATTAAAGTGTCTACATCAATCTAAATAGCATTTTACCACGTAGATTGATCATGGAACCTTAATTAACCCATTTATGTAATGTTTGATCCATGAACCCCTAGTTTTATGGGATGAAACATTATTTTATTGGATTATTTGAATGAAAATGGTAATTTATGAAGAAAGTACTTCTATAAATTTTAAATGGTGATTTATGTAATCAAATCATTTGATATGACCTGTTACATCCTGATATCGAATGTAAAGGCCATGTTGCAGTTACATGATGTGCCAATTGAAATTTATAAGAGTATGGATTTTATAAATTGGGAATGGTGACACATTTAACTAAATCATGATATATATATATAAGAGAGTATGACATTGAAAAAATTAAACTTTTAAATGAAATGGTTACCACTAAATGGGTATTCCAACTACAAAGTAAAGGGTATTTTCCTCTATACCTTGAAATTGTAACTCCACATATCAAAACCCCTAATGTGTGATATAAGACCTAGAACCAAACCCACCCATATTAGTGGGTAGTTGGGAGTGTCTATTATGGTTATTATAGCTTTTTATGGTCTTCCCTTATCACTTAGACCTTGCTTTGCAGTAGGCATAGAGGTGAGACCTTTTCCATAGGAAGTCTATGTTCATATCCTATTACGTATCTTCAATATTCTCAACTATTAAATTATTTTCTAAGGCATGAATTTATCATTATAGAATCATGTCACCATGATATCCTCAAGTTGTATTCTAGGAGGATAGTGATAGCCATGCTCTGAAGGTGGTGGTCCCTAAGCCTCCAGTGATATCTCTCATAGTGTCACTAGAGGTACCACCTACTACTCTTGACTTGGGAGTTAATGCCATGTTTTGAGAGGGTTTACTTCATATGATTTGGTCTATGAAATGATTTTCTCAACCTGTACTAACTATGGTAGAGTTGAATCAAGAATTTCAGCAGCAGTATACTCCCACCTTCTCAAGGGATGGAAGACCTCAGGCTGCAGAGTCATGGATGGAGGTCATGTTTTCTATATTTGAGCATCTGGAGATGTCTCTAGAGAGGAGGGTTAATCTTGTAGATTATATACTATGAGGTTATACCAAGATATTATGGGATGTCATTACCTAGGAATACTGACATCGTGATATGATCTGGAGGGACTTCTAGATGGTATTCTATGATTACTTCTTTCTATAGATGTTGAGGGTTTTATGGGCTAGAGAGTTCATGAACTTACAGTAGGGAGAAATGTTTGTGATGGAGTATTCTGCCTATTTTACTGAGTTTCAATGTTTCTCATCGACTCTGGCTAGGGATGAGCTCATGATTGTGAGGTGATTTGAGGATTGGATGGTATACTCCATTCTATCGTAGTTTAACATCTTCCAGATGACTAATATCTCTAAGATAATCAATTATGCCCTCATTATTGAGTGGAATTTGAGGGAAAACAGTGGTGTGATCCAAGGAAGTTCAGCACCCAGAACTGGTAGTGGTTCTTCTAGCAGACAGAAGTGTCACTTTGAGGTTGCTCGAGGGGGGAAGTAGCAGTCAAATAGCTCATACTGACAGTTTCTTTATATGTCATCAGTGTAGGAAGTCGGGACACACAAAACTCCAATGTAGGTTTGATCTAGTAGAGTGTAGATTCTATGGAAGGAAGGACCATATTCATCATTTCTATAGGAATTTCCCATTAGTGCCTAGTGAGAGGGATCTACACCGACTCCACGTTCTAGAGTGAGGGCAGTAGTACCTCGCCAAGAAGGCAGCTAGAATAGCATCGTCTGAGGAGGAAATCGAGGTAGAGGGAACCAGGCTTAGGATTCACAGAGCCAATAGAGCAGGCCTATTCAGGTCAATTAGTTTGTATCTGAGGGTCATGGTATGGGATAGTTACTTGTAGTGCAACATGTGTTGGAGGAGTAGAACGTCATACCTTTTATAGTTTGAGGTACTATTCTAGTAGCCTTTGCTTTAGTGGTTGCTTTATTTGATACAAGGGAATCACACTCTTTTATATATATGGAAATTCTAGAGAGTCTCAACCACGAGATAGAGTACTTATGTGTCATGATGAAACTCGATACATGGTTGGGTATCCGATCAGAGAGTGTTCGCTAATGTAAGGAATGTCCCCTTGATATGGGCAGATATCTTTTCATGTGGAATCTATTTATCCTCGATATGATAGGTTTGATGTGATTCTCAGAATGGATTGGTTAGTTCCCTCACTAGAAAAAAAAACTATAATTTATCAATGTGTTTTTAATGACATTTTTTAAAAACGTTGCTAATTTTTAAATTTAGCAACATTTCGTGAAAAATATCATTAATTTAGTGGTGTTTTCTAAAAACATTGCTAATTTAGTAACGTTTCTTGAATAACATAACTAATTTAACGATGTTTCCTAAAAACATCTCTAATTTAGCAACGTTTCATGAAAAACATCACCAAATTAGAGATGTTTTTAGGAAACATTGCTAATTTAGGGATGTTTTTTAGGAAACATAGATAATTTAGCTACATTTTTTAAGAAACATTGCTAAATTAACGACATTTTCTAGGAAACATCGTTAAATTAGAGACGTTTTTTAGGAAACATCACTAAAAATATATATATTTATATAGCTCATTTTGCCACATCTATGTAAATATATATTTATATATATTAATATATATAAAAACAGACACATATATATAAACATGTATATAAATATATATATATAAACATAAAAACACACACATATATATAAATATATAAATATATATTCATATACAAATATTTATATATGAAAACACATATATATTTTAAATTTAGTTACGTTTTTAAGAAAACATGTCTATTTTAGTGACATTTTTACTAGTACTTTAAAACATGGCTAATTATACATATATATATATAATTATGTATATGTATACACACACACATATATTTATACACACACACCCGCATATATATATATAAATATATAAATATATCTATATATACATATATTTATATATAAAAACCCACATATATTTTAAATTTAGTCACATTTTTAAGAAAATGTGGCTATTTTAATGTCATTTTTACCAGTGTTTTAAAGCGTTGTTATATATATATATATATATATACACATACACATATATAATTATACACACACACACATATATATATAAACATATATATATATAATATAAACATATATATATATATAATATATATATAAACATATATATATATAATATAAACCTATATATAAACATAAAATATAAACATAATATAAAAACATATATATAATATAAAATATAAACATATATATTTATAAACATAAAATATAAACATATATATATATATAATGTAATATAAACTTATATATATATATAAACATAAAATATAAACATATATAATATAAAAATATAAACATATATATATATATATTAATATATGTATATTAATATATAAAATTATATATATAGTATATTAATTGTTTAAATACTGAAATTTATTTATATATATATAAATATGACATAATTCAACTTTATATTCAAATTCAAATAGCTGAGTTGGTAAGCTCTTTCGGTATCATTAATCAAGTCCTTTGTTCAATTTCCCTCGGAGGTGGGCTTCCTGGTGCATGAAACTTTTGCAGTATGGTGAGCAAGCGTCTATTTTTTGTGGGGTCGTGCAGCAGGGAAGTGTATGGCGGTCGGGCTAGTGTTTGACATGGCTGGAGCAGTATAAAGCATGAGCGGGTAGGTGTAATTATTATATATTATATTATTTTTAATGATAAATTTCAAAAAAACAATAAACTTTGGTAAATTAAATTTTATTTTTTTATTACAAAAAATATATAATTTTCAAAAAAAAACTTAAAAATTTCAAATAAAATTAATGACATTTCTCAAAAACATTGATAAATGAGGTGTCTCGAAAGAGATATATTTATAAACATTGTAAATTTAGCGATGTTTATTTACCGATGTTTCTCAAAAACATTAGTAAATGAATTATCGACAATTTAAAGCATCGCTAATTAATGTTTTTATAGTGCCTATTGAGCTCATATCGATTGTTATCACCATAGGGTGACATTTAACATCACCAAAGGGTGATATACATGTTCATAAGGGAGAATGGGATGTCCATGTGTCTCGAGCTAGACCTAAGAATCAAGGGTTGGTTTGAGTGAGAACTCAAATTTCTAATCTCTTCATGGATGATCAAAGGATACAACCTATTATTTTTCCTCCTGTGGTGGATTATTTTAGGGATGTATTCCCCGAAGACTTTTCTGGGCTACCTCTAGAGAGAGGTAAAATTTACTATTGAGCTAGTGTTGAGAGCAGCACCAATTTCCATTCCTCCTTACATAATGGAACATATGAAGCTTCTGAATCTCTAGTTGAAGTTGGAAGACCTAGAGGCAAAAGGTTTTATCTGACCTAGTACTTCGCCATGGGGTTCGCCGGCCCTTTTTTCAAGAGGGAGGACGTTACCATTAGAATTTGTGTGGATTACCGACATCTGAACCAACTCACGGTGAAAAATTAGTATCCCCTACCTTGAATAGACAGCCTCTTTGATCAGCTCTGAGGAGTGAGGATGTTTTTAAAGATTGATTTAAGTTTGGGCTATTATCGGGTGCATGTCAGGCCTTTATACATACCTTGTATAGATTTCTGAAGTAGGTATGGACTTTATGAGTAGTTGGTAATGTTGTTCGGTCCCACGAATGTGCCAGATGTTTTTATAGCCTTGATGAATCAAGTTTTGCACTCATTCCTGGATTCATTCATGGTAGTATTTGTGAATGAAATCTTAGTGTATTCTATCGCTCAACACAAACATGCCCAACATCTTGATATCGTGCTAAATACATTGAGAGAGAACCTAATTTATACAAATATCTCCAAATGCCACTTTTGGATCGACAAAGTCCACTTCCTGGGTTATATTATCTCAGAGACAGAAGTATCAGTAGACCCAATGAAGGTGAGAGATGTAGTTTCCTGGGAGTATCCCAAGAATATCTTTGATATATAGAATTTCTTGGGGCTATCCGGGTATTGTAGATGCTTCATCTAGGATTTATCACACCAAGAAGTGCCTCTTATGGTCTTGACTAAGAAGGGTGTGAGATTAGTATGATTATAAGATTTTGAAAGAGCCTTTCAGGAATTGAAATATTAATTTAACTTTAGTGCCAATCTTGATTCTTTCAGATCTAGGTGAGAGCTATACAGTTTATTTTAATGCATCAGGAATTAGCCTGGGGGTAGTTCTGATGCAGGATGAGAGAGTCATATCATACGTTTCCCATCAACTGAGGCCTCATGAGCGGAATTACCTGACGCACAACCTCGATTTGGAATCTATAGTTCATGATTTACATTTTTGGAGGAATTGTTTTCTAGGGGATAATTTTGTGGTGTTCATTGATCAAAAAAGCCTAAAGTATATCTTTACATAGTTTGATATAAATCTTAGGCATCATAGATGGGTTTAATACCTACATTCTTTCAATTTCGAGCTTACTTGTACGCTTGGAAAAGGCAATGCAGTAGCCAATGCTCTAAGCTGAAAGACTGAAACGTCGGCAGATCAGGTGGCCAGTGGCGAATGGAAGCTTATGGACTTGTTTTCAGAGATGCATGTTGAGGTTCAAGAGGATCATCAGAAGACATTCCTATCAACTTTATCAGTGACCTCTACCCTTCTGAAATGGTTAAAGATTATGAAGCTTTCTGATCTTGAGGTACTAGTCTTGAGGGAGATTATTTCAGATGAGGATTCATCTTTTGGTTGGACCATGGTTGAGGATGAGACCTTACACATACATGGGAGTGTCTGGGTTCCAATAGACATCCAAGAGGAGTTGATGTGGGAATCTGATGCCTTGGTTTGGGTGGTATATGATAATGTCACCAAGAATTAATGATACTTACATCGCCATTATTAGTGGACTAGTATAAAACGGGGGATATCCAGCTTTATCACTTAGTGGTCCACCTGTCAGCAAGTGAAGGCAAAACACCAATGACTGGCAGTACTTTTATAGTCATTGTCCATCCCCGAATGTATGTGGGATGATGTCACTATGGAATTTATGATAGATTTTCCCAGATCACCTTTAGGCAATAATACAGTTTGGGTAGTTTTTGACCGATTGAAGAATGTCGCCCACTCCTTACCTATTCAAGAGACCTTCTCAGTAGATGAGCTAGGGAGGGTATAAGTTAGGTAGGTTGTACACCATCATAGATCTTTGTGTTCTATCATATCTAGCATGGATTATCATTTAACATCTAGGTTCTTGAAGGGGTTATAGAAGTCCTTAGGTACATGGGTGCTTCTGAGCATGGAAAATCACCCTCAAACTGACAGACAGATAGAGCGTGTGATTTAGGTGTCAGAGGACATGCTATGTGCATGTTTCCTTAACTTTGGGGGTTCTTGGGAGAAACATATACCCCTAGTTGAGTTAGTTTACAATAATATCTTTCAGTCTACCATCCAGATGGCTCCTTATGAGGCCTTATATAGTATGCCTTTCTAGTCACCTTTGTGCTGGTTAGAGGCTTAAGAGAAAACATTGCTTGGTTCCTGTCTCATTTAGGATAATTCAGAATAGGTTCAGCTAATCTGGAAGAACATATTGAAATCTAAATCTAGGTAGTATTTTTATGCCAATCATTATTGACTACCTCTTGAGTTTGAGGTCGGGAATCAGATTTTCTAGTGAGTATCACCCAAGCTGGGCCAACGATGGATCAGGAGGTAGGTTAAGATAGCTCTTGGATTCATCAAACCTTTTAAGATCGTATATAGGATCAGACTAGTGGCTTACCAGATAACACTTCCTCAGAGATAATGGTCTATTCAAGACATTTTTTATGTGTCTCAACTTCCTTAGTATTATCTAGACTCATCGCATGTTTTACAGCTCGAGGAGGTTAAGTTAGACGTAGATGCTTCCTTTGAGGAGTAACCAATGAATATTGTGAATCAGAGCATTAACACTCTTCGAGTGGGTAAATTCTTTTAGTATGAGTGCTATGGAAACAAGTCTAAGTATAGGAAAAGACCTGGGAGTGATAAGCTGATGTACATGCTCAATGTTTGGAGCTTTTCTTAGATGATCCCTTACTACCCTCAGAAGGACAACTCGGGGATGAGTTGCTTTAAGGATGGGAGGTTGTAACGACACGACTTATCATGAAGGTATGGATCATTTTTTTTGGTTTAAATTATTTTTTATCATGTTAAACATGCCTTAATGCTTAAGGAAGGTTGCAAGAGTGTTTGGGGCTTGTTCGGATCCTGGAGCTTTGAGTTGTAGAGGAAACATGTCAGGAATGCAGTTTGACTAAACCGTGTGGGGTGTTTCAGAGGTCTACAGAGGGCCACATAGTTATGATAAACCATGTGACCCATGCTTCATGGTCATACTCCATGTCTCGAACAAGGGACATAGGTGTTTTTTATGGGCTAATCATGGTTAAAAAAATGTGTGCCTAACCCATGTGAGGGGTATTTTGAGGTAGGGATTGTTGCAAGGTTGGCGCATAGTTTGGCCAACTGTGCGACCAAACCATGCACCTCTTAAAAAGTGTGTGAAATGATGATTTCTCCCCTCCTTCTATTTAACTTATCCCATCTCTTTTCCTCTCATTTCTCACACACAACACTCCTCACCTATATAAGAGCTCTCCCATGGCATCCATCTAAGATTTTTGATATCTCTTATATCTGATCTCCATTTTCATCCTCATTAGATGCATTGGATTCCCCTGAGTAAGCTCCCAACTCCTTAGGCTCCTTTCATCATTTTTCTTTCTTAAAATGATATTATCTTGGTGTGAGCTCACATGCCCTATTTTTACGGAATTTTTCTATTCTAGAAATTTATTCTGTTCTTCTTCGAATCAAAGGATGATACTAGATGAGGGGTCATCCACATACTTAAGGTAGGTGGTCTAGTGATTTTACCTAAAACTATAGGTGTTTTATAGAATTTTTTTAGTGTCACATGCCATACATATCTTCACATTACCTCAAAACGTGTTCTTACTTTTTAAATCAATTTAACTACATTGATATACTCTCTTTGTGCCGTATTAAATTATTAGAGGATGCCTACCTCACCGGTCACCACCCCTTTGGGTGTGTCAATTTAATTTCCCTCCCTCATATATATGTTTATCAAGTAGACCATTGCCTAAGTCACTTACCTTGACTTTAAAATGGATTTTCCTTTAGTGATTAATTAAATGGATTGTTTTCAATTAATTGGAAGTGAGTGGTAAGGACACATCACATTTTATATATAGATAAAATAAAATCTATAACTTGTTGCACCCATGGTTAGTGGGGTTAAATATATATAAATTCCTAAGAGGTGATGCCTCATTATTATTATTATTATGCCATGGATATTGGCCATTGAACAACGGTTAAGGGATTTTTTGAGCATAGAGTCTCATGCTCCCTTACATTGGGCAATGGGCATGGTGTCTCACACCGTTTACTTTTACTTGGATGATGGGCATGACATTCCATGTTCCCTTGCATTGAGTGTTGGGCATGGTGACTCACCCCACTATCTTGGGTGTTGGGAATGAAGACTCACCCCAATATCTCTAGTGATTAGTATGACATCTCACATTATTATGAGATTCAAGCATAGTACCCTTAGTGGAGCTTTTAGCTCGTTAGACTAGTCATGGATGCCTGAGTTACACCCCGGGTCCATCTAGCACCTAGTATCCATGTATATAGATATATATATTCTCACATGTATAGTGTATATATACATGTATACATATTATATATGGATGTACATGGTCACTGATATTAGACTTATTCCAGTCTATGTTGAAGCAGGTAAATTCCTCTAGGTATCCTATAGGAACCTGATCCGACTAGTATTTATTTTCCAATACCTTTTTTTTCTCATACCTGCACAGTGTTATGCTATATACATTGGATAGATTATTCTATACATCATTGGTTGTGGTCTAATGAGTTTATCTCACACCCTATTTGGGTTACCTTTGGTACCTGAGTAGACTTCATGATTGCATGTGTGGAAAAGGTCAATCTCCCTATCATGGATTCTTGATCTATTTTTATTATAGAATGGGAGCACGGGAACAAAGGACCAAGCATATTCTCATGATGCTAATGGTATCATATTTTGGTCCTTTTTGTATTTCTGTATAGCATGTTGTGTATGTCTATACTCTATGTCCCTTGTATCCCCATTTTGTACATCAGCATGCCATAACATCATTTTTTATATGACTCGGCCTATGGTTTTTTATTATTATTACTGTTTGGATGTTTCTTATTTTCATTATTCTTATTTACGGTATATGTTCTTCATTATGCAGTTAAATATCTATTATGTTTCGTTTATTTATTATTTCAGTTTATTCCCATTATTCCACTATGATATGATGGTATAATATCCCAATCGTACCACCATAGACATTCACTGCTAGTCGACAGCCTCTAGCATATGGGGAGGTGTGCTTGAGGCCTTGGGACCCACCAGCTCAGGGCATCATTTTAGTGGCTCCCAATTTGGGATGTTACAATGATGAAATGAATCAATAGTTGAAATTTACAAACTTCTTATGGGGTGATATAGAGATCACTATAGGTGGGAATGCAAGTGTTGCATGGATATGACTAAGGTTGTTGATTTTGAGGTATATTCTTCAAGACCTGAATGTTTTGGTGATGAATTGTTAGTAAAATGGTACATTGATAACACAAAGAACTATGAAATCCGTATACCCTGGTGCATGACTTGTGGGATGGGTCTCTTAGGGTTAAATGAGCATGTACCATGGATCTGGTGATTTGGTGATTATGGGATTCAAGCAGGTCGTTTATCGTTGAACAAGGATAAATAAATCTTATGTCAGGGACCACACCATTGATTGTTAAATGGTAAGACCCTTATTCCAGGTGAATCATAATAGAATTTAGGAGTTATGTGCGTGGAGAACCTAAACTGGAGGTGGGAAAGGTTTCACATTGGTGCTTGGATATAAGTGGGTGAGGTGTGATAGGTTAGCTGGAAATATCCACATGTGGATATTTGTGATGCTTAGGCAGAGTCGATGCATTCGATAACTAATGAATATAAGTTTTAGGAAATGGATTAGGTTGGTGATCAGGATCATATAATATCAATACTCATGGAATAATAAAATGACATGTACAGTAGAGTAAGGCTTTTTGTGATAAACTTAGTATTGGATAGGAGACTGTGAATTCTAGTATGGATGGTTAGAAAATACTAGGGTGTAGCTCTGAGTGGATGGTGGTATGGCACAGACAAATAATATCAATTGTAGAAGTTTGGCATTAATAATTAAGTGTTTTATTTATGTCTCATATACTTGGAAATTGTCAATTAGGAGGTGAATCTAGTTGGTATAACAGTGCATGAGTCGAGGAGTTTTTAGTAGGGGTGTCTGTGGGTCGGTTCGGGTCAGGTTTGAGGGTTTTTTGGACCCGACCTAACCAAAAAGAGGTAAGGTCAGGTCGGGTCGGGTTGAGGGTGTTTAAATTTTGGACCTGAACCGACCCACCCCATCTTTGTTCGGGTTGGGTTAGGTCAGGTCGATCGGGTTTTGTAAAAAAAATGGTTGTGCTGCATGAAGACATCTCCTGCTTTGCTTCATCTTCCTCTACATATCGGAACACCTCATCTGGATAAATAATTGACCCCAAAAGTTGTAGTTGGCACCGTGCATGATTGGTAGTGGTGGGGTGGGATGACTACCAATTTGGGGTCTCGTAGTAGGTAATTGTGAAGATAGAGACAACCTCCAGTTTTGTAGCGACGACCTCACTTCCGTCCATAAGCAACTGTAGTCTGGGGTGTACAAGGAGGCGACAACCTATGTAAGGGTCTTCTTTTTCAAGTTCTCAGAACTTCAGAAGTCCCCAAACGGCCAAGATTTTTCTTTGGATGAGCAGCGGACCTTACCGGGCTACTCTCGAGAGCGTCCTGACTCCCTAATAGACAACGCGAACATAGGTATGGTGCGGCTGGGTGATGACCAGGTGGTGTGCCTGCCATAGATGGTAAAGGGGATGGTGGTGATTGACTCGGGGATGCTGGAGACGGTGGGGTGGCTGGAGTTCGAAGACTCAGTGGGGGACTAACTAGTGCACTCGACCCACCCTATGGTGACGGAGGAGTTCTTGACGCTGGTGTCATTCTAGAGCTGGGGACGACGGGGTACACGATTGTGAGGATGCTCATGGGGAGCAGCAAGTGGCGAGTGGTGGGGTGAGTTCGGTGTAGAGGCGGCGAGGGGTGCACTTGTTCCCGGTGACGTAGTGGTACGTGGTGGTGTCGGAGATGTCGTTGTGGTATAGTGTGAGGAACCTAGTGCGAGTGGAGATGACGTCGATGTACAAGTTTGAGTGGCAGAGCCGGAGATGAAGGTGGACGCAAAGAAGGATGGGGTAGTCTCCAGCAGATCCATCTAGGGTCATGGTGGTCACCATGGAGATGGAGGTAGAGGCAGAGGAAGAGAGGGTGTGGTGGATCTGGGGTCATGGTGGTCGCACTGTGCGGTGGGTGTAGTGGTGGAGGACGATGGAAGTGAGGGCGAGGCAAGGTTCAGCAGCAATGAAATAGGTGGATATGTAATGGGGAATGATACAGCATTGGTGACGATGAGGGTGGGGAAGCAAATGTGACAGCGCGCGAAGGTAAAGACCAAAGCAAACGCAACACAGGTCCTCTGTCGGGTCCATTGGGTCGGGTTCGATCATTTTTTAATCAACCCATGACCCGACCCAACCCGACCACAGGTCAAACCATATCAACCCGACCCATTCATATGGAATTTTGAACCCAACCCAACCCGACCCAACCCGGTCGGGTCAGGTCTGGTTGGGTCAGGTCTGGACACCCCTAGTTTTTAGAGGAAGTTGATAAAATAGGGTATTAGCTAGATCTTTTCATGTGAAATCGAGTAAAGTGAATTTTAATTTTCCAAAGCACACCATTTGAGGAAAAATTATTACGTATGATGGGTTAGAGTATGGGTTTTTAGATAAAAATTGTTTCTTCTAGTTTGAGTGTGGTGGTGGCCTGACTGCAATCAGTGAAAGACTTGAAGTTGAGATTGAACATTAGATCTCAATAGCCATTTTGGTTCACTAGAGATGCATGGTGATGCTTTTTGAGGATGAAAAATGTTATGGTGGTGATTTTGTAATGATTTTCATCATCGGGCTTTGGTGGATCTTAGAAAGGGAAAAACTCTGATGGAATTGGAGCTAGTAGAATATTAAATTTTATAATATAGATCATAGAAGAGTGGTATGGTCATGTTTAGGATATTTAAAAGGGAGTTTTGTGGTGTAAATATGGGTAGAAAATACCCAGAGTGGATTTTTCAAGCATTGTGTAAATGAGGAGGCTCGAGTGTACTACGGTAGCAGCTACCAGAACCCCAGTGGAGGACAATGGAGTTTTGGTGCATACCTCGCCACTGAGGATTCGCTGGTAGGAACCAAAAAATCGATATCCCATCAGAACTCCAGTGATGTCCACTAAAGTCCCATTGGACTACCCCCCCCCAACTTAAAGTGGGGGGATTTTTTCATTTCAAGGGGATACTATTAAGAACCCCCTCATGCTCTTCCTACTTCAGAAATTCAAATGAGAGGGTGAGAGTCTCCCTTTCCCCCTTCTTCCTTTTCCCTTCCTTACCTTGATCCATGATGATTTCGAGTGGGTTGATCTTTTTATTAAGGAAATTTCCTTCCTACTTTATCTTTTTATCCTTTTCCCTTCATTTCACTCTAATTTATATCGATTATAGCAAGGTATTTGAGTGTTATTTCACCATGACATGGTAAAATTGCACTGCAGCGATAGGTCTTTTACATTCAACATCTAGGGGAGGCTTGATGCTAAATTCACCTTGTAATCCTACATGAAACCTAGGTTCAAATCTAGGTAGAGGTGAATTTTCATGGTATTATAGCAGCATTATATCACTATAGTAGTGTGGGTATTGTAACATGTGTTCTAGTGGGAAACTATAGTAGTGTTACTAGTCATAAAAAATGGGCTTTTAGGCCATGAAAATGGGCCTTCGAGCCATAGTACATTTGGGCCATCAAATGTTGGGCCTTCGGGCTACATACTGAATCAACTTTTGGAAAGTACAGTGAAAGTGAAGGCATGGTCTCTATAAAGGTTGGATATATGATGGGAATTAGAATGGTGATCGAGCATGCTTGATGAAGACCCTGTTCACCCCTGCATAGGATGGAAATGACATGCTACAGATGAGATTTTAGGATGACTAGGGTTGGCGTCGGTAGAAAGGTGTGCGGAGCTTTTACATTTTGGGGTCTTTGGGCCATTTCTCAAGACTTTTGTGTCTTTGGGCCTTCAGTCCATATATTATGGAGCTTTCGGGCCATGTTAAGGTTCCCTCTCAACCTGGTTAACAAAGAGAGTTTATCCAAAAAATGAAATAAAATGCAATTAGAATAAGTGAGTTATCCTAAGGATTTCGCCTATTTTGGTTTAAATTATCAATTGATTGAGTTGTGAAATATAGGGATTTTACTTGTAGGAGTATCGAGAGCACACCATGAACCATTTATGTGTCGTTGGCTGTGATTCTGATTTCATTGTGCTATTCGGTGAGTTTTATCAGATTATTCTGATTTTCCAATTAATAATGAAATTAAATGGAAGGTTTTTATAAGTGATAAAATGTCCCTTTTATGAGCTAGGGGGTCTTGGATAACAATGGTGATCTAGGAAAGATTGACTCAACTTCATTGAAAGGGTATAACTCTATGAAGAGATGGGTGGTCCCTATTATTTTTTTCTTTAATATATAATTGCATGTGTTGTATGATGTGAAAGGAGGGGTAAGCGGATTTGGCCGACCCAAGTGAGATCTGGTGGGGATAAAAGGGATATTGGGTGTGGGTATGACCTATCAGGGACATGACGGTTGGTTCACACATAACCCCTTGAGTTAGGGTGACTTTGTGATTTCTCTATGTGATGAGCTTTGGGTAAGATGATAAGAGGAGCCTATGGAGGGTGTCCAAACTTGAGCAATGACTCAAGTAACAAAATGAAGTCACGTACAGTGATATACTATCACAAACTAACCTGAGTTAACCACGAACTGGTCACCTAAGCTGGCCCGCAACAAGGCCCGAGAGGCGTTTCCGATCCTCCTGGGATGGCAACTAGTATTGGGCATCAAATATACTCAATTAGGAATGATTTATCCCACAAATTATAGATAGATAGATAAATAAAAATAATAATAAAATAAACACTAGAAGAGGAAAATAAATCAAAACTATAAAACATAACACCATGTGACCCCATGGGTCACCACCAACCACAGGACCATGCTTGCTCCATGAGCGATCCGAAATCGGGAGAACCTGAAACTAAAAATGATAGAGTAGGCATGAGAATTGAGATGCTCAATAGGGATGTTAAGGACAAGCAATGCATTATGTCTTACCTTTAATGAGAAATCTAATCATGCTAGTTTGAAATACAATAATAGAAATAAGTTTTTTCATTTCTTTTCAAAATAAGTAACAGGTTAATGTTTCATAAAAGCATTTTCCTCCTTGATTTCCAAAACCATTTTCCAAAGAACGATAGATTTTCCAATAAAACATTGATAATAAGAAAAAAGATTATAAAATAAAAGTATCGATGATAAATCTTGGCAATAAAAATCATATCAACAGTTTCTATAAATCGGATGGAAGTAAAACATTTTTTTATTATGTTAGACAAGAAAGGGAAATAAAGAAAAGAGGCATCTTAAAATAATACCATGGAAAATTGGAGTAAAATTAAATTAAGCATCGTGGGAAATCCCTAAGTAGCTAGGTTATTTGGGGTCCTGGGATCCTCATGCCCTCAGTGATTGATCCATAATAAACATCCTCATGCACAAGCCGCTAGAGAGGAAAAATCCAAAGTCCTGGAGGTAGCCATGGTATATATAATGGCCTTAGCCTTTTACACATATTATTACATGATTTTAAGAATAACTAGCCTTCAAAAACAATAAAAGGATTGTAAAGTCTAGTGTCATTTTAAGATTAGGTATATAATTAGAAAACATGATACCAAAATAAAAACATCTTTTATTTAATCTCCATAATGACCATCTAACTTCCATTGATCTCTTACATCTGTATAGGGTAACCTAGGGAATACATAAAAAAGGGGATAGGCTAAAAAACCCAGTAAGGGAATAAACATAGATATAAATCATACCACGTGGGTTAGAAGGTGTAACATGAAGACATAAAAAGGCATGAATAAACATAAGGAAGAATAACATGTATGACAAGGGATCATGTAATCATGGAATCATAGGAATATGGAAAAAACATGAAATAAGAATGAGTCAATGCCAGCCTCCAAGACCATTGCACATGGAGGATCATGATTCAAGGCTAACTGTCAAGACTATTGCACATGGCAGATAAAGTCCCATAAAGGATTCAGGTTCACTCTATGTTCCAACATGACATCTCATGAGACTAAATATTACCCAATGCATTTGAGTGATATTTGGGTGTACCCATCATAATATGTTCATAAATATTTGTGTCATAGGAAGAATCAAATATAAACATAAGGGTTACCCATGGAAAGAAATGAGTATCGTAATCATACCATAAGGCATAACCAAAGCGTGTATCATGATGATGTTTATGAAAGAATGGATTTAAAACATACATGGACACTCATAAGGTAAAATAGGAATAGATCATGATAAATGATATAAAAATGAAGTGAAAACATGTAAAAATAGTGTTTAAAAAACTTTAGAAATGAGCCACTTCAGTGCGGTTTAAGAGAAATTTTTAAAGATTCTTTAAAATGAAAAAGGCATAATTTTTTGTATAAAACAAAAAATGAACCAAGATAGTTTTTTATGATAAAATGAGTGATTTTTTAAAAATAATGATTGTTTAAAATAGATTGTGGATAGTACTTGAAAATGGGTAAGAATTTAGGAAGTTCCTTTTGATCGATCTTGCTTATCGGGAAGAATTGAGAAGGGAACCTTTTTAAAATATGTATTTCCCTATTAAAGAAGGATGATATGATCTGGATACATGAGTTTGGAACATATACGTAGAATGTAGAAAAAGTAAATAAAAAGAAAGAAGAATTACATTAAGGTAAAGAGAGAGAAAATGCAACCCGAAGGAAAAAAATGAAGTTTTGGGAAGAATCTATTATCTTATGTACGAAATTGTTCTCCACTTGTACTTAATGTCCTAGATAATGAAATTAGATTCATTAATAATATAATTTAGAAACTATTTAATATGTATTTGATTTATTATAATTTTATGAAGTTCATTTATGGCATTTTTGATGAGTTATAACATACAATTTCATCGTTCAGGGAGTGTTTGCTTCCTTGATTTTCATGATCAGTTTACTTGTATACAAGTATGGAATATCAAGTGAAATGAGAATAGTTGTCTAGAATTGAAATTATATGTTATTAATGAACTTATAGAATATTAAATGGTCTTATATATCATTTTGTTTCCAAATGTGAGGATGATTCATTAGATAAAACGTTAATGATAACTGTTTAGATTATTTTTGGTGTTTTTCAGTCATCAAAAACTAGTTTTGTTTTATCAATTAATATTATGTATATGTACTAGTTTCAAATCATTAAATAAGTTGTAATACATATATTATAATCTGATTTAACCATAGAAATGGTTTTAAGGCCAGCCTTGAAGGTGATAATGGAAATTGAAAACTCATCGTCTTTGAATGCGATAAATCAACACATCATGGACGATGTTTTCATTTTTAGAACAAAATGAGAAGGGAATAGAAATAATGATGGGTTGTTCCATTAACACAATAAAATTATAGTATGTAAAAGATATTGGAGTTATCATGTCACCTAGATAAGGGGAGGTGAGGATAGGAAAAGAAAAGAAAAGAAATTGAAAAGAAATTAAAAGAAAAAGAATGAGGTTTTCACCTCTTGAATTCTTCTCCTTTAGGCACTTGAGTTTGGTCTTTTATTGAGACCAAAGGCTCCTGGACATTGGGGGAGACTTGGGAAGAGGATTAGGTAGAATTTGGACAAACTTCAAGGCTTTTGAGGTGTGAGGAGAAGAGGTTGTGAGGGGTGGTATTTATAGTGGGAGGAGAGAATTGTTTTTGATTATTTTATTCATTTCTTTATTATTTTGACTTAAGACTATGAATATTGAGGATTCTTATGACTAAATACAATAAAGAGAGCATGTGAGTTTTAGATAATGGCCGCTTGCATCATCCATGACTCAACCATGAATTAAAAAATCATTTATTTACTTATAATGTTAAATACCGTAAAAATTATATTTCACTATTCACCAAAAATTCAACTATTTTAGAAAAATCTCAAAAAAAATAACTAACCATTTTTCGATGTGTAGAATTCAAAAATGAACTCCATTTTATGAAAATAATTTTCTAAATATGAGGAATTTAATTTTTAATTAAAATCATCATTTATTCGAAAAATACCAATTTTAAAATTATAACTTATTTTTATAACACTTTGAAAAAAATAATTAAGGTCGCATAAAATTACCCTATAATCATAAGATAACAAAATATCAATATATGAATCTATTTTTTGGAAATAAATTTTCTTTTAAAAAATATTATTAATTATAAAATTGTAAATAAACATTTATGTTTCATAAAAATATCAACACTTAATTTATCATTTTTAAAACATTTATTTACTTACTCCGTGATATAAATATATCATATTTTCATTTATAAGATGCCCAAATTTTATTTATACTTTCATAGATGATGTTACTATTCTATTGGCCAAAATATTATTCCTAATGGTCAAGTTACTATTCCATCAGTATAGGTTCCTTAATTTCTATAAATACTTCTTATTTCATTCATTCTTTATTTATAAAGTTCGTATTGTGTTCTCTAAGTGATTTTATGTGATTTATACTATATGACATAGTTATAAGAAGAGAAAATCTCATTGATAGAATTTTGGGTCGTTATAGTATATCATAAGTTTAGTTAGTGTTGTAGCGTAAACCTATCGGGGAGTCCAGGCATGAGCCTTACCGACTCCTCCAGCATACTAGTCCTTAGTCCACCCGCCTAAGTACCCAGGATTCCCAATTGCTTTTCCCAATTTTCCAAAACATGGAAATCCCCCTTTTTATCAAACCACACGCAAATCTGCTTTCATTCAAAGCCAACCTTCACATGCCAAAACACCATCTTTCAACAAATCCATAGGGGAAAATTCATTTCTCAACCATTTTACACACACCAAAACGTCTTTGAAAACATCCATTACACACTCAAAACCATTTAGAAAACCACTTTTGAGCTCTTTGGGAACCAAACATGCCATTAAGCCTTTATGGAAAACCTAGCTGAAAGGCCAAAACGCCTTTGGGCATTTTCAATATACGCATTGGAAGTCATTTGAAACACATTAGAGCATTGAAAATATTGAACATTTTGAAACAATCTTTGAAGCATATTTAAATAAAGAATACACTTGTCAAATGAAAACATGAAAAACAAGGGAAAGTCCAATACCAAGCATCACAAACATTTTTCATAGCATGTATATATAATATAATAATGAAAATACCTTTTAGAAACACACAAGCAATCATGGAATTCATTTCAAAGGCTTGGACATAGGGAATCTACCTCAAAACATGTCGCCATTGATGACGTCCACTTCACACTTCACACATACGCACCTTTACATATATATAAGCACGTCTAGCCCCGATATATATATTCACGCCACCATGAATGAACAAAGGGGGTACTTATATATGTGCCTATATATGCATATATGTGTAAGTCGCCCTCAAAGAGCCACAAGTCATCGTCTTCGACGAACGCCACAAGAACAAGCTTCGAATCGACCCTCACAAACCCTAGGGACCAAGAGACAACCAAAATAAACGCCCAAGTTGGGTAAGGGTTCGGCCATGGCGCGCGCACCGCAAGAGAGGGAAAAGAAACCAAGAATAAAAGAGAGGAAGAGGATAAGAGAGGAAGCCTACCTGGGATGGTCGCACCAAAAATCGAAAGAGAAATTAGCCCAAAACCGAAGGGAGGAGAGGGGGAGGTCGCGCACGTTGGGAGCCCCCTATGGGCGTGGGTCGAATGAGAGAGGGAGGGGGTGAGGGCGAGCGGTCGAGTAAGGGGGGAGGGTTCATAGAATTATGTTTTATTATTATTATTATTATTATTATTATTATTATTAATTTATTTTTATTTTATTTTTTAAAGATCTGGCAGGTCACACTGTTTCATAAACCGTGCACCTAACCGTGCGGGGCTCTAGTGCCTCTACCTAAGGTCGCACAGTCTGTTGTGGGAGGTCGCACGCATGTGCACCTAACCACGCGAGCCCACTAGTGCCTATGTCTGGGTTGAACAGTTTATAGAGGGTTGACGCACAGTTTCTACTAATCGTGTGTCGACTATGCGCCACCCTCATACCTTCTAAAATTTCCATTTTCAGGGAAAACACTCAGAAAAAGCATAAAGCAAAAGCAAAATCAAGAATAAATAAAATAATAAAGTAGTGTCAAGTCAGAGTGTGACATATACGACGCTCTTTGAGAGTAGTAAGCTAAGGATGGATAAGAATTAGGTTTGTTAGGATGGCAGGGTATGAGTTTAGTTATCGAATGTGGTAATTCATTAATGTTATATGAGAATAAACGAAGTTGAGCCTTATAGGCTCAGACGCTACTTAAGGGGTGACTCTGGGGTGAATATAGACTGATGGTATAGGCCAAGGGTGGTCCAATGTGAATATGAGTGATATTTGATTGAGCGTTAAGGGTTGTAATGGCCTAGGGCTTGCATCAATAGAGAGGTGATTGTCGAGTGATGGACTGCACTTGGGATGGTCGAGCATGTCGAGTGCATCAGTTTATGTGACGCATGTGATGTGATCGTCAAAGATAACTAAGGGCTCAGAGTTAAAAATGTCAAGATACGTTATGCATGAGTTGTGAGAGGTTATTAGTCAAGGACTAGGAGATTCCATTTTGATGTATGACCGTATAAAAGTATGGGTTCATTTTGTTAAACCATTTCATTGGATAATTACTATGTTTAGTCTACCGTTGTAATTTCATATTGCACTCTGATGTTGTTATTTGTATTATGATTGTTCTTCATTTGCATGTTGTTGTATGTGTTGATACTAAAGGGTATGCTCTCCTCACAACTTATTATCTTACGGTCCCTGCTAATCTACAACATCTAATATATGGAGAGCCACACCAGAGGTGATGTGACACACCGACTCGAGCCAGCAGACAGTAACCGAGTTAGGAACATTACAATTTTCTATAGTGTTGAGAGTGATCAAAATGGTGCAATAGCCATGATTTGACTTAATTTGATTGACATGCTACTTAATTTACTCAATTGACTTCTAGACTCTATGCGTTAATTGGAGTTGGGAGATATGTTTGTCACTCAAATCGAGTGTCTTGTGTGGATTTGGATTGGTGAGGATTATGGTAAGTGACAATGTCAATGGTAGGGTCTGCCATTGATGTATGGGATGCAGTCACCTAACTTGGTTATCTTATAATTTGATATTTTAGTGAGATGTGTTGCATTCTATCGCCATCATGACATATGACTCGATCTAACCCTAACACCAAGGAAATGAAGTTTTGGATTACCTTGAACTAAGTTTGAAGGCTAGAGCTTCTGGACAGTGGTACAAGGGGTGAGATGAAGATAGATGTGATGGTAATTCAAGGGGTGTAATCCTATATTTGGTGGCATATGGGTGAGATCACTCACTCATCAACCACTTCATCCCCATAGAGTTTGATAGATAAAGTGGAGTCAATCATCAGATGTAGTCTAATTCATCCATAGTCTATTAGGCCATCTTTTAGAACTCATGAGTTCTAACGAATCCTTAAATTGTTTTTTGGGTGAGTACTTGTTGTAATGAGTTGTGAAGTTCTCATGTGTTAGACCCTGATGAGTGAGTTGAGTTGGTTGTGGAATAAGATTTTGTGCTTTGGGGTATACGAGATACATTTATTTCTTTGCATGTGCATTTAACCCAAGTCAATTGGTTTATATCAATTCTAATGTTGAGGAAATAAATATTGATTAAACATTGAAGTCAAATTAAATCACAAGTAAATGAACTAGGTAAAAAAAAACATGTTTACCACATGAACTAAAACAATGTGTAAAACCTCAGCGTTCATCCTTCCCCACCATATATACCATTTCACCTCCCTTTACCATTTTTTTGGTCCATTGCGGCTGAATTGAGGAAATCCACACGATATGGAGACCAGATCCATCAAGCTCGTTGGAACATCAGTCCAGTCTGCCGTAGGCCTGATGGCATTTCTCCATCTGCATACAAAAAGAGTTGCCGTTAATGGGACAATTTTTATGAGAAATTATATGATATCAAATTAATTACGATTAATAACCTTGAAATTTTAAAATGACGGTAAGATTATATTAATTAATGGACAAAAATATTTCTCCAGTAAAACTCATCCAATTATAAATAGCACTGGTTATACGGTCGGATTTGGTAGTGTTTCTGACGGAAACAGAGAAGGAAATATCAATGAAAAAGGGATTGTGAAATATATTAAACAATATAAATATACATCAGTCAGGTGAGGGGAAAACAAAGAAAAATCCTAACTAATTGCACAAGATGAGGCTCGAAACCGAGAGCTTCCCAAACACCACCACAAGGTGCAACCACTAGGCTGCGCGTCTGGACTCTATGTACTCAGAGACCAACAATCTAGTTTTTGTGTCAAATGTTCTTCAGCAACTCTACCATCAGCCAACAATAGTCATTTTCCAACATATTTTACTGAATTGAAGGCACTACAAGATGAGCTTCTTGAGTTGTGACCACTTTCCTCGGACACCAGTTGTGTCTCTTTAACCTTCTACATGAGCTTGATCCAGAACATGCGACCACAGCAACCAAGATATTGGTCAGTTCATCCACTAGTCTCATAAAACTCTCTTTTCTTGATGCTACATATCAAACTGCGCCCGTGGGATGTGATGGTGGTCGTTCCTCCAATACTCATGGTTGTGGACGCGGTGGCGATCGCAACAGCCCTTTTGTCAGTGCTATGGAAAGTCGGGACATCTAGTTGATCAGTCTTGGGCACTCCATGGATGTCCGCCTCAACCACCACACCAAGTTCAGGCTGCTTTCGTTGACTCATCGCCTCCACCATTAGATCGCTGTGACAATCTGGAGATTTTGATGGATGAGTTGGAACTTACACACTCTCATAGGCCCAACTTAATGTTTGTTTCCTCAGTAGCTTCCCTAAGCCCAGACCTGCGGTCTTACGGTTTGTGTTTCCCACTGTCCATCTGATCAGCTGGATGCTCGATTTTGGCGCTTTAAATCATCTCACTGGTGATGCAATTATTCCTATTATGGGGTTCGGCACCTGCTTCTTGAACCCTCGTATTAAGCTGACATCCGTGACCCATGCCCCTCACAGTCTCTCCAACCTTCTATCTATCAGTGACAAATAATTGGATTGTATTGCGATTTTCACATTCTCGGATGTTATTTTTCAAGAGCACTTGACAGATCGGAAGCTTGGTGGAGAGGTCATGTACGCAATGGGGTTTGCATGTTCGATGCACCAACATCCATTATATGTCCCTCCACTTCCACCCGCGCTCTAAAACTTCATTTTCACCATGGTCATCCACCCATGCAAGTGTTTAAGAAACTTTTTCCACACTTCAGTTCCCACATTTCTTTCCTTCATTGCGAATCAATGTCAGTTTGCTAAGAACCATCAAACATCTTATGCTCCTTGGTTACTGTCACGCGCATCAATACCTTTTAGGCGTAGTTATTAATGGCACACTATTTGATAGAGACCCGCTATGCCACCTAGAAGGGATAAGGGCTTTTTTGTAATTGTGGGTTGAGTCTGTTTGGAGGGGGGACCAGTAGGTTCCACGTGTAGGCATGGGAGAGGTTGTATTGTTAGTCTGTTAGAGGGAGACATTATATAAATAGAAGGGGAATATAGAAGGGGGGAAGAGAAGATTGTATTCGGCCTTCTGGCTTAGGCGAGGACCTGCTCTCTCGAGGTGTCCTTCGTTCTTCTTCTACCACTCTTCTGTAGTTCTGCCGGAATTTCTTCATATATATACAGTAGTCACTTCTTCTAGTTCTATCAATTTGGTCCACCTGCCATTCTTTTCCACTTCGTTCATCCTCTACTGCGTACCGCCTTACAAAGCCGCATCCACTTCCGCTATCCTCAGCACCTCTGCACGCCGCCGGCGCCTTCCGCAGCAGTCGCAAACACACAGACAGGCGCACCGTGTCGTCGCACACACCATCGGCGAAATCCCTCCAACTACGCCATAGTGCAATCTGTCAGCTCGCGTCTGGGACAAGGGACGCACAAACAAACCTTCGCCGGTTCTCGTCTTGCTTGGACGACACGCCACCTGACGGTCCTTCGACCGGAGGAGACGCCCACCGTCGTTGCACGTTTTGGGACAGCACACTCGGACAGGCTGGACGAGCACCGTGCCAGACAACCGTTTTCTTCTCACACGAACTTCTGAACTATTTTTTTTTCGTCGGAGGCGCGCGATAACAGCTCGCGACCTGAGGCACTGCGCTACTCGCAGAAGACCCCGTCAGCACAAGGCGTGCCCACCTTTCTGTATACACAAAAAAAAAACCCACAAACGGGCCTACTTTTTCAGTTGGAGGAGGGAAACACGGGAAAAAACATCCCCTACATCTCTGTTTTAAAAAAAAAACATACACCCACTCATCTTCGGTATGGCGAATCAAATGCGGGAGATGGAGGAGCTCCGGGCGTCCCTCGCCAATCTGGACAGATTTCTAGACAAGCACTCTAGCCACCTACCTCATCATACCTGAATTTTTGGGACGAGATCCAGAAACATGGATATAGAAAGCCGAGGCTCATTTTTCAAGCCGAGAAAAACCAAAATGATGAAAATACCTATCGAGCGACTCTGCATAACAGGTATATATGAACTTTGGTTTTTACTAGCCAAAGGACTTCAAACTGAGTTCACCTGGACGCAACTTAAGTGCACCTTGAGGATTTTGGCAACTCTGCTAGGGAAGCCTTTGCACCTGCATCTGGCTTTCCGTCGACAGCAACGCCACTATCCGCAACGCCTACAGGGGAACCGACCGACCACGGAACACAAAGTTGGAGGATGAGGTTGTCCGAAAAACATGACGGCACTACCTCCAGCCCGTGTGAGATAGACTTGTCGCACAATGAGGAGTCGGACACTTCAACGTTCGTTATGCTAGAGCACAAGCCGCCGTAGATTGGGTCGGCTCAACCATGGGCTCTTGTTATTTTACCTCCAACTGCACAGGTAACGCCCGCGGTGTCAGGATGGGGTCCCCGAGATCGTAAAGGAGGTTCATACAGTTTTTATAACCCAATAGTCGGGCAGTACCAGCCGCACCTGTGACCCGAATCACAACAGCACACCAGGGGCCTTCCCGATAGAAGAAGCACAGGCTTTACGACGATAGGCACTCTCAGCTTCATCTGTCCAAACTTGATCCGTAAAGGAGGCCGACGCATTTGGGAGATAGTGTAGCGCGCATATGCAGCAGGGGCACCTTATAGAGGACCACCACAGCTCGGTCCTCCAGCAACAGTGTTGTTCGGTTTTCTCCAAAACACTAAAGCAGCAATGCATGTTTGGGAGATCGTTTGGCGTGCCTGCGAGATCCACCACCTTGAGGACAAGGTGGTTTTTCGTGACGGTGGCAGTGATAGAGACCTGATATGCCACCTTGAAGGGATAAGGTCTTTTGTGTAATTGTAGGTTGAGTCTGTTTGGGGGGGGGGCAGTCGGTTCCACGTGTAGGCATGGGAGAGGTTGTGTTGTTTGTCTGTTAGAGGGGGGAGGCGTTATATAAACAGAGGGGGAATATAGAAAGGGGAAAGAAAAGATTGTATTCGGCCTTCTGGCTTGGAAAGTGGCCTGCGGGCTTGGGCGAGGAGTACCTGCTCTCTCGAGGTGTCCTTCGTTCTTCTTCTACCACTCCTCTGTAGTTCTCCTGGAATTTCTTCATATATGTATTAGTCACTTCTTCTAGTTCTATCACTGTTGCACGTGTCAAGGCTAGTGTCAACCTCCATTGCACTAAGCAATGGATGCACAATAATCCTATTGAGATTGCCCAGTGTTGTGTTGCATGTGCCACAACGCAATCAAAAAGTTCTCTTTTTTTATCTAACTGGAAGGCTTCTTAACCTGCCCAACCCGAACAATTTTGATCTTTCTTTTAATAAAATCTATACTCAACCTGTCGACCCAACAAGCAACAACCTCCTTCGTGATGTGGGACCTAGAAGCTCCAGGCATGCATGTTCTGTGACCTCTTTCCTTCCTGACACCATGCAAGTGCAACTTCTTTCTCTCTTCACAGCCATGTGGTCCTTCCTAGACTGGTAAGTGCAACTTCTTTCTCTCTTCACAGCCATGTTCTGTGACCTCTTTCCTTCCTGACACCATGCAAGTGCAACTTCTCTTTTTTTATCTAATTTATTTTTCTATCTGGACTGAGAACCAACCAAGCAATTCCAACCTATTTCCCATTTTTTTCCTAAATCTTTCATTGATCCTCCATCATTTTTTAGTTTTTCGCTTGATTCTAGATTCATATTTTACTTCCTTACACATTTTCTGTTTCCATATCATTTGTTACTCTTAAACCCACTTTATTGTATTTCTGAGTAAAGGATGTTTCCTAGTCTCACATCGGATAATTCCGACTTGTAAATCTTTTTCTCTATCTATAAAAGAATGTCTCTACCTCTCCTTGAGGTAAGGGGAATTCACCAATTACATGGTATCAGAGGAAAACTCTCCGATAATTCTTTTTTTTTCCGCGCTCATCCCTCCGCTGCTTCCCGGCCCACCTCCCTTGGCGGACTTCCCGGACAGCTCCCTTCGTTGCTTCCCAGCCCGCCTCCCTCGGCGATCTCCCGGCCCCACCTCCCTCACGGTCTCTCGGCCCCACCTCCCTCACGGTCTCCCGGCCCCGCCCTTGCGGTCTCCCAACCCCGCCTCCTGTGACGGCGTCCTGGCCCCACCTCCCTCCAGGTCAAATCTCCCTCCCTGCGCCAGATGACTCCAGACGGATCTCCCTCCCTGCGCCAGGCAATTCCAAGCAGATCTCCCTCCCCGCGTGCCACGACTCCAGGTGGGATCCTCCTTCCCTGAGCGTGACAGCACTTGCGGTTGCTCCCTGCACAAACAACACCTCCTGCGGTTGCTCTGCGACCCTCATCGTCGGCACCACCCTTCCCGGCGCACCATTGACCGGCCCACCTCAGCGGATTTCCCAGGGCACTGGTGACCAACCCCACCTGTGTGAATTCCAAACTATCCAATGGTCGGCTCTTCCGTCCTTCCTCCGCTGAACACCGCCTCCACTCGCCGTGTTGATGAGCGGCTTGATTCAAAAAAAAATTGTCTGACGGAAGATGGTCCTGATGTCTCTCACTGGCATAAACCTCGACTCACACCTCAATACTTCTCTACCACCACTTTCAGATCCAAAATACAGGCCATGAAAGGTTGTTGACAACAAAATCTTTATTTTTCTTGTCAATTTTATGGATCACTCGGTCAAGGATGTGACTCAGACAACAAATACGATTAAGGAACTTTGAGACTCCTTAAACCTTATGTATTCTGAAACAAACAATTTGGCTCGGGTGTCAGACCTTCTTCACCGTCTGTCCATCATCCACCAACAACACCGTCCGTTTCAGACTTACTTCATCGAGTGGAAGGCCCTTCGTGATGAACTACTTGAGTTGTAGTCCATTCCTCAAATACCTGAGGCAGCTTTGAGCCAGCAGAACCAATTATATCTCTTCAGCCTTCTCCATGGCCTTGATCTCGAATATGCGACAACGGTCACAGAGATGTTCGTCAGCCCCTCCTCTTGAGATTTTGCTAGTTTATCGTTGCTTTGGAAAGTCACATCGGGTTCTTCCCCCACGTCCTTTATGTCAACATTGTGGCAAGCTAGGTCATCTCATTGACCGATACTGGGTCCCTCATGGACACCTGTCTCAGCCACAACGGCTTATGATCTTCCTCCCACTCTGGACCTCTCCATGGATGAGCTCCAGCTTATTCACACTCGTCGGGCCGCCTCTCTACCTAGTTCTTCTTCGGCATCTATTGCCCATACTGGTGACCCAACTGCTTGTGTCACACATTGCCCACCCGCTTGGATGCTTAACTCAGGTGCATTCGATCATCTCACAGGTGATGCAGGTATGTTATCTACTTATCGTCTGTATACTGGCCCCACAACCAATATTGTTGTTGATGGATCCAGTATCCCTATTGTGGGATTGGGCGCCTGCTTCTTGAATTCATATATTCGTCTGGCGTCTGTAGCACATGTTCCTCGAAGTCCATTTCATCTTCTCTCTATCAGTAAGCTTACAAAGGACTTCAACTGTATTGCTATTTTTACATCTTCTGAGGTTGTGTTTCAGGAGCGGACGACAAATCGGAAACTTGGTAGAGGCCAGCTTCGGGATGGGGTGTGCATGTTCGATGGTCCGACATCTGCAGCTTCCACGACACTCCCTGCTCGTGTGTTGGATCTTCATTCTCCGTTAAGACATCCACTTGCCTCCACCCTTCATCAATTTTTTCCTAATCTTAGGCTACATATGTCTTTTAATTACGAGTCATGTAAATTTGCGAAATATCATTGCACATCATATATTCCTCAGTTGGTAACACAGGCCTCCAAACCCTTTAATTTGATTCATTCAGATATATGGGGTCCCTGTGCAGTCTCAAGTCAATTAGGGTACCGATATTATGTATCCTTTATTGATGATTTCTCGCGTATGACATGGTTTTACCTTCTTCGTGATCAGTTAGAAGTGTTTTCTACTTTTCAGACCTTTTATCATGGAATTCATACTCAGTTCTCCACCTCCATTAAATGTCACCACTCGGACAATGGACGGGAATATTTATTCATTTCCTTTCAGCAGTTTTTCAAGGATAAAGGCATCATTCATCAGACATCCTGCCCCGATACAGCTCAGCAGAATGGAGTGGTCGAGTGTAAACATCGTCATATTCTGAAGACTGCTCGTGCCATCCTACTCCACGTGCAGGTGCCTCTTCATTTTTTTGGTGATGTCATCCTTACTGTCACATACCTCATACATCGTCTTTCTTCTTATATCCTTCAGGGGGAGACTCCTTTTCGGGCTCTGTTCTTCTCTCTCCCTCCCCACCCACTTTCACTCCGTGTGTTTGGGTGTCTGTGTTATGTCCCTGACACTCGTCCCAACCTCTCCAAACTTTCTCTCAAATCCTTTCGTTGCATATTCCTTATATATTCCCGCACTCGGTGTGGATACCGATGTTTCTCTCCAGACTTACGGCGGTATATCATCTCTGTTGATATATCTTTTGGTTGAGAGCTCTCATTTCTCTCCTCCCTCTTCCCATCCACACACCACCATCGATGATTGTCTTCTTCTCATCATCCACCCACCTCTGCCTCTGGTGTCCCACTCTATTGATCATCGGATTGACACTATTTACTCTCGTCGCCCAGCGGATATGTCCCCCGTCCAGACCGAGGACACCATCTCCCCAGCTTCGTCTGACGCTCCTGCTCCGGCAACAGACGACTTGCCCATTACATTGCGAAAAGGTACTCGTTCTTGCCAGAATATTCCTTTTTACACTTCCTTATACCGAGGTGTTTCCGCTCTGAAGACGATATTTATTTCCTCACACGGTTGGCGACGCAAAATCTCACCCTGGGTGGCTTTAAGCGATGCGGGGTGAATTGCAGGCTTTGGACGACAATCATACTTGAGATCTGATCCCCCTTCCAGTAGGTAAACTGTTGGATTGGTGTTGCCCGATCCGGTTGGGCCGAATGCTTGTGGCCCGCAACTGTCGCGGGTCGAGCTGACTATTGTAGCATCTCTGACTACTGTAGCGGAGCTGACCGACCGGCACTGTAGCAGTGCGGACTTCAGAGTCAACTTCACTGTAGCACTTTTGACTTTTAGCCGGCAGCCACTATAGCGCTTTTGACAAAGTCGGCCGCCGTTCACTGTAGCGACGCGGACTTACCTTTTCGGAACAGTGATCGTCTTCTTCATTTTATAGCCCATTTTCGGGCTAGGGTTACTACTGAAAATCCTCTGTAATTTTTGTGCTCTCGATATAGTGAATTCTGCCTCTCCCGTGAACGTAGGGATTTTTCCCGAACCACGTAAATCGCTGTGTCCTTATTTGCTTTTTTTCTTTCGTTTTCTCGTTTCTGTCGTTGTGTCTCCCGACGATTCCGCAACATAAACAGGTGGTCGGCAGAAAATTGATTTATACGGTTCGTCTCAATGCAGATGACACTCTTCATCACCTTAAAGCCAGACTTGTGGCAAAGAGATTTTCTCAGACATATGATGTCGATTATTTTGATACTTTATCTCCGATTGCAAAGATGACATCTGCCCGATTATTCATCTCTCTTGTCGCTCATCATCATTGGTCACTTCATCAACTTGATGTCAACAATGTCTTTCTCCATGGTTTTCTTGAAGAAGAGGTATATCTGCAACAATCTGGCTTCCTTGCCTCAGGAGCCGATTCTCAAGTATGTCGACTTCGTTGCTCTCTATATGGACTTAAGTAGTCTCCTTGTGCATGGTTTAGAAGATTCAGCATTGTTGTCACTACATTTGGCCTATCTCGGAGTATGAAGGATCACACTGTCTACTACCGCACGACGACCTCCGGTTGTATCATGCTGGTTGTGTATGTTGATGATATCATCATCACTGAGAGCGACTCAAATGGAATCGCCCATCTAAAAGTATATCTTCAACAACATTTTCAAACCAAAGATCTGGGTTCTCTGACATACTTCCTTGGCGTTGAGGTCTCTCAGTCTCTGAACACCATCTTTCTTTGCCAACGGAAATATACTTTGGATATCTTGCAGGATGATGGTTTGACTCAGGCAACTGCCGTTGACACTCCTCTTGTGGAAAAACTCAATTATCACATCATGATTCGTCCAGACATTGTCTGCTTTGTTAGCAAGGTTAGCCAATTCATTGAACATCCCACAAAATCTCAGTGGGATGTCGTCATTCGCATTGTCAAATACATTAAGAAAGACCATGCCCATGGTCTTCGGTATTCACATCACGATCACCTGAATATTGAGGTCTTCTGTGATGTTGACTATGTTTGTTGCTTAGCTACCCGAAAATCGACATCTGACTTTGCCATTTTTTTGGCAGGGAACTTAATCTCATGGCGCAGTAAGAAACAAACTGTCGTCTCCCGGTCCAGTGCTAAATCAGAATATTGTGCGATGGTCACGGTCACTACAGAAATTTTGTGGCTTCGTCATCTTCTCCATGAGATTGGTTTCCCAGCACAGTCATCTACTCATATTTGGTGTGATAATCAGACAACCACAAAGATTGCTTCCAATCCTGTCTTCTATGAACGCACGAAGCATATCGAGGTGGACTGCCACTTTCTTCGCCATCACCTCGAGCATCACCACGTTAGCTTCAGCTACATTCTAACAGCTGATCAGTTTCCCGACATCTTCATCAAAGGCCTCTCGGGAGCTCAACTTAACTCTCTTTGTACCAAGCTAGGCATCAACCGCATCAGCGGCTCAGCTTGAGGGGGAGTGTGAATGGTCTTTGTCAGTGTCTTCTTTTTTTTGTGGGATTCTTTCCAAGCTATCATGTACTAGCTTGAGGGGGAGTAACCCAGCTTATTATTTTTCTGGGTAAAAGGTGTTTGCCAGTCCCACATCGGATTATTCCAACTTGTAAATCTTTTCCTCTATCTATAAAAGAATGTCTCCACCTGAGGTAAGGGGAATTCACCCACTACAGTTACTATACTTTCCTTTTTTAGAGGATTTTGGGTGGCTGTTGTCGTATCTAATTATCTTATTGATAGTGTTTTTTTTCTTTTTTGAGATTTATGGTTAACTATTAGATGCCTCATGTTTTTATCTTTGTTTATGATAATGATTGGTTTTAAACAGTGGTCAAAGAGTGATCATGAGATAATCTTAAGTCCTTAGATGTCTCGTGTTTTTATATCTGTTTGAATTAGTTACTTTATGAGTTATATTGTCGGCTTTATTTGTTTATGATGCACGAAACATGGACTATGGACATGATCTTTTATATTTATGTCTTGTGTTGTCTATGTTATTATTTAGTATTGTTGTTATGCTTATATGTCCATTTATATTTATGTCGTGCTGGTATTCTTAAATGTCCTTTGTGCACCATTAATTAAAATTATCATGCATTGTGCGGTGTGCGATGTGCTTTTGTGTCTAACACCCTTGTCGTCATTGTACGCCATGCGCCATCGATAACTATACTTTTGAGTTGGTGCATTCGGATGTGTGGGATCCCTGTGTGGATTGAATTGGGGGCAAAGCTTATATAAGATGGAAGCCGACAAATGAACAAGGTGAAAATGTAGGTCGAGGGCACGAGCAGAGATGGATAAGCAAACAAGGGATAGCGGGGTATCGAACATGTACACCCCATCCCTAAGATGATCTCAACCAAGTTCCTGATTCGTCAACCGCTCCTGAAAAACAACACCAGAAGATTTAAAAGTAGCAACACAATTTAAGTCTTTGGTGAGATTGTTGATTGAGATAAGATTACACTGACTGTGAAGAACGTGAACTACTGAAGTCAGGCGAATAGGCAGAGTCAGGGAGCATGTGCCAAATCCCGCAATGGGGATTTTCGATCCATTAGCAACAGTAATTACAGAGGCACCAGTATACGGATGATAGGTAGTGAACATACCGGAATCTCTTCTGAGATGTTCAGACGTATCAGAGTCAAGCATCCAAGCTGTCGGTCGATTAGATATACCCGCGGTAGGGCCACCAATATGAGCAATGGGGGTTGGAGAAGAGGAAGGTGGCAAAGTAGCCCGATAAGATTGTATAAATGCAATCTCCTCCTTCGAGAGTGCCAGTTTATAACAGGTACTGGATGATAGTGAGGATAAAGGCATGTCTGGGTATGTAGAGTACGCCAGGGAAGGGGGACCGCCATGTGGGAGGACCGGTGACGGAGCACGGGATAGTCGCTCAGGCGGGCGCACAGACGCAGAGATGAAGCATGGGGCTGCCGTGTGGGAAGGTCGACAACTGAGGTGAGGGGGCGGCCTTAAAGGAGAGCCGGTGACAGGAGGTGGTGTCGGAGGGCTGCGGGCGGAAGAGCCAACCAGCCGAGAAATCTGCTGAGGTGGAGATGGAGCCGACGGAGGGTCGTCGTGCGGGAGGTAGGTCGCTGGAGATGGGAGAGCAGTCGAGCGCAGTAGTGAGGGCGACGCGCAAGAGGCGCTCGCTAGGAAGTTTGCTCGTAGGGAGTCGACGCGGGGGAGGGGCAGTGTCGCGGGATCCGTCGTTGTGACGGTGGTCGGCGGGGATCGACAGCGAAGGCCAAGCGGCTGCTCCCTAGGAGGGGGGGGCGTCCGCACAGGAGGGAAGGGGGGCCGGAAAGCTGCACTGGGAGGCGGGGCCGGGAAACCACAAGGGAGGCGGCGGTTGGGAGTCACTGAGGGAGGTGAGGCCGGGAGACGCCGAGGAGGGCGGGCCGGGAAACGCCGAGGAAGTGCGGGTCGGGAGTCGTCGAGGATGCAGGGCCGGGAATCTGCGAGGGAGGACGGGCCGGGAAGCGCCGAGGGAGGGCGGGCGGGCCGAGAAGCGCCGAGGAGGGCGGGGCCGAGAGACCGCGATGGAGGCGAGGTCGGAAGACCGCGACGGAGGTGGGGTCGAGAGATCACTGCAGGAGGCGGGGGTCGGGAGACCGCGACGGAGGCGAAGCCGGGAGATCGCCGCAGGAGGCGGGGTCAGGAGATCGCAACAGAGGCACCGGGAGAGGCCTTCGCGGTGGGAATTTTCCCGCAGGAGGAGGGCAAGTATGGGGCAAACCCTCCGAATCTCGACAGCGCAGCAGCAGGAGAGGCGGGAGATGCCTTCGCACGGGAGGCAGAGGACTAGATCCGGCCGCGGGTCTGCGCACTGCAGGAGGGAGATGCCAAGCGGGAGGGGTTCGACCAAGAAGGGCTCGTCGACGGTGGTCTGTCTGAGCTCACTGATCCGAGCAGAGCGACTGGATGGGTGCGCTCCGGCATGCGAGGCTACCGCGGAACAGGCGGGGGGCGAACCAGGTGTCGTCAGGGGAGAGCCGACGCCGAAGAGGTGTGCGGACGACAGCTGTTTGGTGTGCGCGGTCGAGGTTAGCCGTGGGCGGACGACGCCTGGTGAGCGCAGGTCTCCCGAGCGACTCGTGCGGAGGGGGGAATATAGCTGGAAAACCTAGACGGAAAAAAAATATGCGGGAAGGTGTTTTGTGAGACCTCCTCTAATACCATGTAGTCGGTGAATTCCCTTTACCTCAAGGTAAGGTGGAGACATTCTTTTATAGATGGATAAAAATGATTACAAGGTGGAGTAATCCGATGTGGGACTCGGAAATACATTTTACCCGAAAATACAATTAACCAGGTTCAACAATAAAATTCATAATTAGTTCTCCACTGTTCTTAAATGTTTATGATCATTTAATGGCCATGAATATTTGTCTTCTTCCTTTTGGTCTTTCCTTACACATCATGGTGTCATTTTTATCAAACATCATGCCCTAACACACCTTAGCAGAATGGTGTGGTCGAGCGTAAACATCGTCATATCTTAAAGACTGCTCAAGCCATGCAGTTTCACATGAAAATCCCCACATTCGGTTTTGGAGCGATGTTATTCTTATTGTCACATATCTTATTAATCGTCTTTCATCATCTATCCTCCATGGGAAGAGACCCTTTGAGGTATTGTTTTTTTTCTATCATCCTCATCATCTTTCTCTCTGTATCTTTGGATGTCTCTGTTATGTCTATGACACTCCGCTGCATATTTCTGAACGATGTTTCTCTCCTGATTTGAGACCTTATGTCATATCGGGTGACATCTCCTTCATCAAGACTTCTCCATCTCATCACTTTGGCATCTTCCTTCATGGATACCGAACTCAATGATTGTCCTTTTACCATCCACCCACCCATGCCACTTATTCCCTGATCAACGCTTTGTTTGTCTATTATTATCATTCATCGAATACGTCCCACGCATCGACCGATGATGTCAATTCCCTAACTTCGCATATCATTCCTACAACAACCAAGATGACTTGTCCATTGCTTTGAAGAAAGGAATTCATTCATGTCGGTCTCATCCTATACATACGCATTCCTAAAAGGATTATCTGCAGCAACAAATACTCTAACCTCAACTTTGGAGACGATATATGTTGTACTATCAAGCCAAAAGCTCATCCTCCTTGGCTCCAGGCAATGCAAGATGAATTGCAAATATTGAACCATAATCACACATTAGATTTGATACCACCTCTACCGACCTGTTGGATACAAATGGATTTATATAAGGTGTTTGAATGTTGATGATACTCTGCATTGCCTTAAAGCTCGTCCTGTTGCCAAATGCAATGCCCACACATGTGAAGTTGATTATTTCGACACTTTCTCACCCAGTTGCAAAGATGGCCTATGTTTGCTTATTTATCTCTCACTTGCAGCCGCCTCCCATTAGACTCTCCATTTGCTCAATGTCAAAAATGTCTTTCAAAGCAAAGACCTCTTTAATTGGGTAGAGGGAGACTCATTACATAGCCCGAAGGCCCAGTGGGCATTTAGCCCATTACATAGCCCGTAGCCCAATTTTTTGGCCCAAAGCCCATTCTGTGAGTAGTACTGCTATAGTACCCGCACTGCTACAGTACCCGCGCTGCTACAGTGCCCCTGCCGCCGCTACAGTGCTGCCGTTGCAACAGTATCTCGGCTGCTACAGTAGCGCTACAGTGCTGCTACAGTACCTGCGCCCAATGGGTTTTGAACCCCCATTTTCCATGTAGAATTATGGGGTGCTTACCACTAAACCAAAGACCTCTTAATGCATGGTTTTCTTGACAAGTTTATGTGCAACAACCTCCTGACTTTGCTGTTTATAGGGCCAAATCTCAAGTTCATCGGCTTCGCCGCTCTCACTATGGACTTGAGTAGTCCCCTCACACCTAGTTCGGCAGATTTTGTACTATAGTCACTACATTTGGGTATTCTCAGAGTATGAAAGATCACTTCATCTTTTATTAAGAAACATCCTCCAATGGTATCATCATGGTTATCTATGTTGAGCTAGAGCCCGTCTCAAGTCCAATCTTCATCAACAGTTTCATACCAAAAACTTGGGTCCCCTGAAATATTTTTTCGACATTGAAGTATCTTGGTGTCACACAGGAATCTATCTTTCACAACACAATTATGTATTGAATATCTTACAAGAGATTGGATTGTCACAAACGACTACAGTTGACACCCCTCGAGCCTGGAAAAAAATCTTTTCGCGATGCTAGTGACCCTTATTCTCTTCCAAAGAAATATTGTCATCTTTCTGGAAAACTTAATTACCACACAATGATTCATCACGATATTGCATGTGTCATCGGCAAGTTTAGTCAATTCATGGAACATTTGATGAAATCATAATGGGAAGTCGTGCTTTGCATCATTAAATACATTAAGCAGAACCCAGGCGCGATATTCTATATTCCAATCAAAACCATATTAATATTGAGACATTTTGTGAAGTCGACTACACATGTTTATCTATCTGGAAGTCTAGTTTTGGGTTTCTAGTACTTGTCGGTGGCAATTTAATCACCTTGCGCAATAAGAAATAGAACGTTATCTCCCGATCCAATGTTGAGTCTGAATATCATGTCATGACCACTATCACTACTAAGATAGTTTGGTTTCACCAACTCCTCCATTAAGTTGGTTTTTCACTAAAGAATCATGTTTATCTGTGGTGTGATAACCAAACCACCAAGAAGATTGTTACCAATCCGGTCTCCCACTAACACCCAAGCATATTGAGGTGGACTGTCACTTCCTTTGGCATCACTTTGAGCAAAAACATCTCAGCCTCAGCTACATTACCACTACAAATTGTTGACATCTTCACTAAAGGCATACCTAAACCTCAAGTGAAAATTTTGTGCACCAAGAACATCCACAACCCAATTTGAGGGGGTGTTTGTAAGGTTTATTTTCTCTTCAATTTTTGCGGAACTCTTGTATTCCAAGCTGGATATGACTGAAATTGAGAGGGAGTGTTGAACCTAGATACATTGGGTCTGAGCACAGTGTCATGTATTTAAAGTCCCGCAACGGATTTCTTCTAGGTTGTATCTTTTTCATCTATAAATAATCTCACCTCTTATCGAGGTATGAGATTTCAACCTACAATGTCCATTACATTTATTTTTCCAAGAAATGAGAATTCCCCTCAAATTGGATGGAATGTGCATTTCCTCGGTCTTTCCTTCTACCACTTACCAAACATGATTTTTGATTGTTCCCTCACCCATTCTCTTTCCCTGACAATTGTTCTATTGTACGGAACATGCCCTGAGTGTAATGATTCCCTGAGTGTAATGAAATGAATCAGTGATTGTTTTTGTAGATGGGTGAATTCCCCTTACCCCAATGTGAGGTGAGGATATTCTTTTATAGATTAGGAAACCAAAATACAAGGCGGGTAAGTCCGATGTGGGACTCACCCATGTAAACTTAAATGGGTTCCAACACTCCCCCCCTCAAGCTGGACATGCCCAGATTGGATAGAGTCCCACACAAAAAAGAATAACAAGACAATCTCAAACTCCCCCTCAAGCTGGGCCATGAAGGCTGTGAATACCCAGCCTGGAAGTGAGAGACTCAAGACGAGCTCCGGGAAGACCTTTGGTGAAGAGATCGGCAAGCTGATCGACCGTCGGGATATGGCCGAAACCGATATGGTGCTGCTCTAGATGGTGGCGGAGAAAGTGACAGTCCACCTCGATATGCTTCGTCCGTTCATGGAAGACGGGATTCGAGGCAATCTTCGTGGCGGCCTGATTGTCACACCAGATATGAGCAGGAGTCGATGCCGGGAAACCGAGCTCCTGGAGAAGATGACGAAGCCAGAGGATCTCAGTAGTGACAGTGGTCATGGCTCGATACTCTGCCTCGGCACTAGAACGGGAGACCACAGTCTGCTTCTTGCTGCGCCAAGAGATGAGATTACCGGCGAATAATACGGCGAATCCCGAAGTAGACTTGCGGGTAGCGAGGCAACTGGCATAGTCCGCATCACAAAAAGCCTCAACATCCATGTGAGCATGATGTGAGTACCGAAGGCCGCATGCAGGGTCTTTCTTGATGTACTTGGCAATGCGGAGGACAACATCCCACTGAGAGCAGGTGGGATGCTCCATGAACTGGCTGACTTTGCCAACGGCACAGGCAATGTCGGGACGCGTCATGGTGAGGTAGTTGAGTTTACCGACCAAGCGCCGATAGCTCTCAGGATGAGGAAAGAGGTCCGAGTCGGAATGAAGGGAGCGTTCCCCAGGCTCAAGGGGAGTGTCAACTGCGGTGGCGGTGCTCAACCCGGCATCCTGCAATATATCAAGAGCATACTTGCGCTGGCAGAGAGAGATAGTGTCCGCAGTTCGGGAGACCTCGATGCCAAGAAAGTACGTGAGGGGACCAAGATCCTTGGTGTGAAAGTGATGGTGAAGATGCGTCTTGAGGCTGGCGATGCCTCTGGAGTCGCTCCCTGTGATGATGATGTCATCAACATAAACTACAAGCAAGATACAGCCGGGTGCCGTCGTACGGAAGAAGACGGTGTGATCTTTCATACTCCGAGAGAGGCCAAAGGCGGTGACGACAGTGCTGAAGCGGCCAAACCAGGCGCGAGGAGACTGTTTGAGGCCGTAGAGGGAGCGACGGAGACGGCAGACATGGGAGGCGGCACCAGAGGCAGAGAAACCAGGGGGCTGCTGCAGGTAGACCTCCTCGTCAAGAAAGCCATGGAGAAAAGCATTCTTAACGTCGAGTTGATGAAGTGGCCAGTAATGATGAGCAGCCAGAGAGATGAAGAGGCGGACCGAGACCATCTTGGCGACTGGAGAGAAGGTCTCAAAGTAGTCGACGCCATATGTCTGAGCAAATCCCTTGGCGACAAGCCGGGCTTTGAGGCGGCAGAGAGAGTCATCGGGATTGAGACGGATCGTGAAGATCCATTTACAGCCGACCGCCTGTTTGTTTGCCGGAAGGGGAACAAGATCCCAAGTATGGTTGGCATCCAGAGCCTGCAATTCATCTCTCATTGCGGCTAGCCACCCAGGGTGAGATTTGGCTTCACCGACCGTTCGAGGAAGCGACACGGTCTCCAGAACTGACAATCCCCTGTAAGAAGATACAAAGAGAGGAGTATTCTGACACGAGCGAGTACCTTTCCGGAGCGCAATCAGCACATCCTCGGGAGTTGTGTCAGGAACATCAGGCGAAGCGGGAACAATGGTTTACTCGGCCGGGACGGGAGGTACAGCAGAAGGACGACGAGAGTAGGTCTGTCCAAAGAGATGACCGGTCGGAGGAGACACCAGAGGCGGGTGAACCATGAGCGGAAGACAGTCATCGATGGTAGTGTCAGATCGGGCGGGAGCCGCTGCTGGGAAGGGAGCCGCTGCGTCGGGCGGGAGCCGCTGCTGGGAAGGGAGCCGCTGCGGAGGGCGGTTGCAGGAGGAGGGCCGCCGGAGGAGGAGCCGGCGCGGGATGAACCGGGGCGGGAGGTCCGGCGCTGGGACGGAGGGTCGGCGCTGGGACAAGAGGAGGGAGGCGCGACTGGAGCCGCGTCGGACCGGAGGGCCGGGAGCCGCGCTGGAGCCGCGTCGGACCGAAGGGCCGGGAGCCGCGCTGGAGCCGCGCGAGAGGAGGGAGGTGCGACGGGAGCGCCGGGAGGGGGGGGGGGGGGCTGAGGCTAGGGCGCGGGCGTCGGGCCGAGGGCAGGAGGTCGGGGCGCTGGGAAGGGAGCCGCGGCGGAGGGTTGGTCGCAGGAGGAGCCGCGAGCGGAAGAGTCCCGGGCGGGAGGGGTCGCGCCGTCGGGGAGGAAGTCCGCAGGGAGGAGCGCGACGGATGAGGCGCGGGCCGCGTCGGGGAGAGAGAGGGCTGCCGGGGAGAGGGCCGCCGGGGAGAGAGGGTCGCCGGGACGGGGGCCGCGCGGGTGATAGCGTCGGGAGCCGCGGGGAGCTGCGGGGAGGGAGCGCCGTCGGGGAGGAAGTCCGCATGGAGGAGCCGACGGAGGAGACGCGGGCCGCGTCGGGGAGAGAGAGGGCCGCCGGGGAGAGGGCCGCCGGGGAGAGAGGGTCGCCGGGACGGGGGCCGCGCGGGTAAGGGCGTCGGGAGCCGCGGGGAGCCGCTGGGAGGGAGCGTCCTGGGAGGGAGGGCCGCCGGGAAAGGGCAGGCCGGAGAGGAGCTGGGCAAGAGGGCTGCGCCGGGACAGGAGAGGAGGCCCGCTGGGAATGGCTACGGCAGTAGGGAGAGAGGCGGGGCCGGGAGGACGCCGGGAATCCGCAAGGGAGGGAGGGTTCGGGATAAAAATCCCTCTGATACCATGTAGATGGGTGAATTCCCTTTACCCCAATGTGAGGTGAGGATATTCTTTTATAGATTAGGAAACCAAAATACAAGGCGGGTAAGTCCGATGTGGGACTCACCCATGTAAACTTAAATGGGTTCCAACAGTTTTAAAGATTTAACACTTAAAAAAATATGTTTTAATGTTTATTGGAAAATGAAAATGCAATAAAAGATAAATCAAATACTTTATAGTTTTTCCTTAAGAACCAAAATATTTCCACACGCCTTTTCTAATGCATTTTTAAAAAATGAAAACAAAAAATGACTTCCAAAGCCAAACACAGTCTAATGCTTTTCTATATACTAAAAATTTGCACAATTCACATTAAAAATAGTGTATAGACACAATCATTGTGTACCTCTTCAGGACTGAATTGAAGAAGCATTCCAACCACCGGAAGCAAGGCCTCCACTTCACCTGTTCATTAAAAGCAATGATAATTCCAAAACCATTTTTAATTGGGAAAAAAAACATTAATCAACCAGAAAGGCTGAGTTTGATGACACTTACCATAAATATTACAGAACCTTTTCCATACGTACAAAAATGGTGAAGAGTAGTTAAATAGGGTACCTGTTTGAAGAAGCTTCAAGATGACATTTTTAAGATATGTCATGTCCACCCCTTCCCTCTTCTTCGTTCTCTCCATATTTCGCAGCTCCTCCTTCAACATTGCTTCCTGAAGAGTTTCCCACAAACAATGGAATTTTGAATTCCAGTTGAATTGAAAACGGTGCATACCAAACATTAAAAACTCATTTTCCGCTTCTCATTCCTCTTACCTCATCAAGTTTCCTCTCTACCAAACATACAAACCAGATTGAGGACCCCTCTCATCACATAAAAAGAATCATCGACATTCCCTTCATGAAATATTTACTGACATTCCCTCTCATTACCATCTTTAGAAAATGAATTATACAAATGAAAAAAAATAAATGATTGACTGAAAAGCAAAAAAAAATTATTTTTTCAGAAAATTGTAAAACACTTGGATAAGGAACCCACATACCCTCTATTGGATGCAAATCCAAATCTCACATCGGTATAACAAATGAGTGATGGCTAATATATAAGCTTGGATAGTCTACTCTTATCACCAATTGGTTTTAGGATAGAACCTCAAAAGTGCTTATATGTTGGGTCTAGAAGGACCGGGCTAGAGGAACGATCCTGACACCCTCCACTATCTACATTCAACTCTCATTAAAAAAAATATATATAGACTTTCATGAACCAAACCCGAATTGCGCTCGACACATAAAAACATTTTGTGTTTTCATTTTTTAGAAAAGCACTAAAAAATTGCATGGAATTACATAAATGGAAATTATTTTAAAAAAGAAAATGATGGATTTTGAAACACAAAAGAAATTTTGTTTTCATTTTTTCGCTTAAAAATGAAAATCACAAAATTTATTGCGTTACACCCAACATTTTATAACACATTCTGTTTTCATGTTTTCATTTTTTAAACAAATATTAAATTAAGAAAATAGAAAATATTTTTTGAAAAGAATAAAAATGGAAATGAGAGATTTTTGAAAAGCAAAGGAAGCTCAGGCTGCATTTGATTTTAGAAAACATTTCCTGTTTTCATTTTCCAAAAATGTATTGGACTATGTAATGGGAAAACATTTATTTTAAAAATAAAATTAAAATGCGATATTTTTACAACAAAAAAAATCATGTTTTTTCGGAAAATGAAAAAGAAATAAGAGGTAAATCATGTACCTTCTTGTTTTCTCTTAATGTCCAAAATATTTTCTAACATATTTTTCAATACATTTTTGAAAAATGAAAACATAAAAAGATTTTAAAAACCACTGGAAAATGAAAATGCAAGAAGGGGTAAATCACATGCATTCTTATTTTTTAATATTATCTAAAACATTTTCAAAACAATTTGAAAAAAAATAAAAAACAGGGAACATCTTCCAAAACCAAACACGCCCTTACCCTCTTATAAATTGGAAAATTGTTAAGCATGCGTAGTTTGATAAACAGATTCATATTTAAGAACGGATATTTTAATTCCATGCAAGTCAGTTGTATTCAGATAACATCCCAAAGTGAAGCTAGCAGGCCTACCTGTTGTCTGTGGAGACGATTTTCATGTTCAAGCTCCCCAATCTCTTCCTAGACAAAAAAACAAAAAAAAAAACATCCGAAACAGAACACCACAATATAATTAAGAGATCAAAGATTAGTGAGAAGATAAAAAAGGTTAGTGAGTTACTTGCAGTACAATAATATGCCGCTGTGTCTGTGCTAGCTCTTCTTCTCTCTGAGCTTGTTGCCTTGCCAGAAGCTGAAATTCAAATGAAATATTTTACACAACAGAACAAGAGTACCGATTCTCAAACTAATTTCATCAAGATTCATACAATTTGATTATATATAATCAGGATGACTGTAGAGCAACATTGCAGAAGAAATCTAGGAAAACATTTATAATGAGAATGCCCCCAAAATGAAAATAAAGGCACATTATTACACGAGAAGCTCATTATGATCAGAACCGCTGCGCTTAAGTTGTAATGACCAATCTCGAAATTTGAAATTGATGCATTCCAACTTCAGAAAGCTTAAATGATGTAGCACAACAGGATAGAAATGAGTCCTTATGCGGGAATAACAAAGACAGAACACCCACAAACGGAGAGGACACTCTTTGAAATTTGATTAATATGGAAAAAGCTAATTACAAATGACGGCAAACAGCCTATTTATATGCTAAAACCCTAAAACAAAACAAAAAAACTAATTCGCCCTTAAAATATCCTAGGCTAGTGGCAAGACAATAATTAAACAAATAAAAGAATTAAAAAGACCCATGAGGGGCGCTGACCACAGCACACGTTGCATCAATCTCGCCCTCTTGGAAAGAACTTGCCCTCAAGTGATAAAGCGGCTCCTCTGGAGTAAACAACTTCAAGTCGGTCACATTGAATGTCAGAGAGATCTTTCATCCTTTCAAAAGTTCCACAACATAAACTGTTAAACTCAGTTTTATTATATTGGGTATTTCCGAGTCCCACCTCACATTGAGGTAAGGAGAATTCGCCTCCTACACAAGTTTTCTACATGGTATCAGAGGGTTTTTCCCAATAATATCCCCCCCCCACTCCCTTCCGCAGCACTCCTCCCTCCAGGTGCCCTCCGTCCTTCTCGACAGAGCCCTCCCGCCCTAACAGCGCCCTCCTGCCGGCCCCCAGCACCTTTGTTGCGGCATCTCCCCCCCCCCTCTTGCGGCGCCGACCTACCCGCCTCCCTCCCTGACCGTCGTGGATCCCGGATCCCAACCTCCGTTGCAGCTCCACCCCTCCAGGCGGAGCCCTCCACTCCGCCTCCTCGCGCGCGGCTCCCGCTCCAGGAGGAACCCTCCACTCTGCCTCCCTGCCCCCTCACGCGCGGCATCTTCACCACCACTTCCACACCAAAGATCTCGGTCCTCTCACATGCTTCCTTGGCATTGAGGTCTCCCATTCTACGGACATCATCTTTCTCTGTCAAAGGAAATACATCACGGATCTCTTGCAGGATGCGGGTTTGAGTCAGTCAACTGTCGTAGAAACTTCTCTTGAGCTTGTGGAACATTCTCTCTATGATGACACGACACTCTTTCCTCACCCAGAAAGCTACTGTCGTTTTGTGGGCAAACTCAATTACCTCACTATGACACGACCGACCTGTGGTCTTCGGTACTCACATCAAGCTCATATGAATGTTGAGGTCTTCTGTGATGCAGACTATGTTGGTTGTCTTGCTACTCGCAATTCTACTTCTGGATTTGCCGTTTTCTTGGCTAGTAAGCTCATCTCTTGGCGCAATAAGAAACAGACTGTCGCCTCCAGATCTAGTGTGGAGTCTGAATACCGTGTCATGGTCACGGTCACGGTCACTGTTGAGATCCTTTGACTTCGTCATCTCCTGCATGAGCTTGGTTTCTCATCACAGACGTCTGCTCATATCTGGTCACGAAAATTGCTTCGAATCTTGTCTTTCATGAACAAACGAAGCATATCGAGGCAGACTGTCACTTTCTTCGCCATCATCTCGAGCAGAACCATATCAGTTTCGGTCACATTCCGACGGCGGATCAGGTTTGCCGACATCTTCACAAAAGGCCTTCCGGGAGCTTGTCTGGACTCTCTCAGTACCAAGTTGGGTATCCAGAGCATCAACATCCCATCTTGAGGGGGAGTGTGTATGGTCTTGCTCGTTGTCATCTTTCTTTTATGGGACTCTTGGTCCAAGCTGGGCATGTCCAGCTTGAGGGAGTGTTAAACTCAGTTTTATTATATTGGGTATTTCCGAGTCCCACATCGGAATACTCCACCATGTATTCCATTTTACTCATCTATAAAAGAATGTCCCCACCTCACATTGAGGTAAGGGGAATTCGCCTCCTACACTCATTTTCTATATAAACATTATCGTTGAGATGTTGCAGGACTTTGAAAGAGCCAATGTTCTTTGGTTTCAACTTGTTGTAGGTGCTGACTGGGAACCATTCCAGATTTGAACCATGACAAGATCCCCCACTTTGAAAACAGCTCGCCTCCGCTTCCTGTGAGCTGCCACTTTGTACCTTGCATTTGAGTTTACAATGTTACAAACCACATCACCTTAAATATCATCAATGTGAGAGGTCGTGTGTTCAGCGACCACACTGTACCCAGAAAGCTTGGCAACGGGATTAGATCAAACGTGTGCTTTTGCCGCCGCTGGTACACCACTTCAAAAGGCGTTTTCCCCATGGTTTGATTCATCGTATTATTGAATGCAAACACAGCTAGGGGGAGAACAATATCTCATTGTCTAGGACGATCCCCACACAAGCAGCGGATAAGAGTGTCGAGAGTGCGATTGAGAACCTTTGTTTGTCCATCTGTCTGGAGGTGGAAGGAGCCGCTAAAATCCGTTTCTTTTTGAAACATTCATCACAACGTTCCTCGCCGGAAATGGCTAAGAAAACGGATATCTCAGTCAAATGTAATGGTTTTTGGAATGCCATGAAGTCATACCACTTTCTGAGAGAATAACATAGCCACATAAGAAGCACTAGTTGTCATTTTGCAAGGAATGAAGTGCACCATCTTTAGGGATAAGAAGACTCCCACGAAGGCGGAGTCATGGGACTATTGAATACGAGGTAGTCCCAAGAAAGTCCATGGAAATGTCTTCCCAGGGAGCTTCTGAAACGGGTAGGGGCGTGTATAGACTAGTGTTTTGCGTTTGCCCCTTGTTCTACTGGCAGGTCATACATTTTTTCGTCATTTTAGCAACATCTCATTTCAACTACGACTAAAAGAATGGACTCTCCACTAAAATGGTTTTTTCTTTCTCGAAGTGGCCATTGTGCTCCCCTAAAGAAATGGTTTTTTCTTTCTCGAAGTGGCCATTGTGGTGCAGCACGATAGTTATGCTCTCTTGAATCAACCCTCGAGGGATGTACAAACAGTCTTGGAAGAAAACAATTGCATCTTGCAACATAAAAGGGCCAGCAGACGTCCCTTGTTGGCAACATGCCCATTCTTCAACAAAATCATCATCCTCCGGATATTAGTCTTCTAAACTGTTAAACTCAGTTTATTGTATTTCTGGGTAAAGGGTGTTTCTCAATCCCACATCGGATTATTCCGACTTTTAAATCTTTTCCTCTATCTATAAAATAATATCTCCACCTCTTCTTGAGGTAGGGGACTTCGCCATTCTACATGGTATCAAAGGGTAACTCCCGATAATAGTTTTTCTCCTTCCATTCGCCGCGCTCCGCCCTCTAACGCGATTCATCTCCGAAGTTGGCTTGTCCGCGGCCCTCTGTCCCTCTGTGGCTCCCTCCAGGCGGAACCCTCCCACCGCCTCGTTGTGCGGCTTCCCGACCCTGCATCCCTCCTGTGCGAACGCGCTGCACTCCCCTCACGTCGGCCAGCCATCCGTCACCCTCCCGCGTTGACACCCCCCCCCCCCCGCGAGGCTTCCCGCCTTGCGCCCTAACCTGATCATGCGGCTCCTCCTGCCCAGCGGCCCCGCCTTCCTGCGCACGACGGATCGATGCGGCCCCACCTTCTGTGCGATAACCCTCCCCGAGCGAGACGACCCTCTGCTACAGAGACCCAACAGCCCCGCCTTCCCGCGCGCGACCCTCCCTGCGCGCCCCTGCGGCCCCTCCCGTCATCGGCTCCTCCCTCGGAAGGTCTGCCCTCACTGCGCGCTACCGCGGCTAGCGCCCTACTACGGACATCCCGCCAGCCTCCTGCGGAAGCTTTGCCTCCTGCCGGCCCACATGTGCGCAAGCCTCTTCCGCGGTAATCTGTCGCTCCGTCGCGAGAGCCCCATCACGAGCACTTCTGAACGTGCGATCATCCCCATGTCGGCTTTCCTCCCCCCTGGCAGATCTTCCCCACCGGCCACCATCACTGTGTCGTGTCGGCGCCTCCTTGAGCGACGACTGACAGTCGGTGGCCCTTCTCCCGCATGGCTCCCCCTTGCCACTATTGTCGGCATGCCCACGCATCTCCCCCTGCGCCTCCAGTCGCCAGCTCTCCTGCGAGGCAGCCCCCTCGCCTCAGTCACCGGTCTTCCTGAACGACAGCCCCGCGCTCCATCACCGCGTCTGTGCGCCCACCTGCGCGGTTGTCCCGTGCTCCATCACCGGTCCTCCTGCAAGGCAGTCCCCTCCCTGGCGCACTCTATATACCCAGACATGCCTTTATCCTCACCAGCATCCACTATCCGTTACAAAGTGGCACTCTCGAAGGAGATTGCATTTATACAATATTATCGGGCTGTTTTGTCACCTTCCTCTTCTCCAGCCACCATTGCTCAGACCGGTGGCCCTACCGCGTGTATATCTCGTCGACCGACAAGTTGGATACTTGACTCTGGTGCGTCTGAACATCTCATAGATGATTCAGGTATGCTTACTACCTATCATTCATATACCGGTGCCTCACAATTACTGTGGTTGATGGATCTACAATCCCTATTGCGGGATTTGGCACACGCTCATTGATTTCGTCTATTCGTTTGGCTTCAGTATCTCATGTTCCTCACAGTCCTTTTAATCTTATCTCCATAAGTAAACTCATAAAAAACTTAAATTGTATTGTTATCTTTACAGCTTCTGATGTAGTTTTTCAGGAGTGGTCGACGAGTCAGGAACTTGGTAGAGGTCGTCTTCGTGATGGGGTGTACATGTTCGATACTCCACCATCCCTTGCTTACTCATCCACCTCTGCTCATGCTCTCGACCTACATTTTCGCTTTGGTTATCCACCGGCTTCCGTCTTACATGAGCTTTGCCCCCAATTCAGTCCGCACATTTCCTTCCATTGTGAATCCTGCAAGTTTTCTAAACATCATCGAGTCGCATATGTTGCTCGATTGGAAACGCATGTAGCGAATCCTTTCGACCTTGTTCATTCTGATGTATGGGGTCCTTGCAGAGTTCCTAGCCAGTCAGGGTACAGTTATTATGTTTCCTTTATTGATGACCACTCTCGGATGACATGGCTATATCTCCTTCGTGATCGTTCCGAGGTGTGAGATATTTTCAAAACCTTTTACCATGAAGTTCACACTCAATTCTCCAAGCCTATTAAATGTGTCTACTAGGCATCATTCATCAGATATCCTGTACCGATACACCTCAAAAAAATGGAGTGGTCAAGCGTCAACATCGTCATAATCTGGAGACTGCTCGTATCCTCTTATTCCACATGCCGGTGCCTCTTCATTTTTGAGGGATGTCATCCTTACTGCTACAACCCTCATTAATCATTTTCCTTCTTCTATTCTTCAGCAGGAGACTCCTTTTCGGGCTCTGTTCTTCTGTCTCCCTCACTCACTTCCTCTTCGTGCGGTTGGGTGTCTTTGTTATGTCCGCGAAAATCGTCCCAACCTCTCAAAGTTTTCTCCCAAATCCCTCTGTTGCATCTTCCTCGGATATTCCCCCACTCAACGCGAATACCGATGTTTCTCTCCAGAGTTCCGACGATATATCATCTCAGCTGATGTATCTTTTGTTGAGAGCTCTCCTTTCTCTCCTCCCTCTTCCCATACAAACACCACCATTGATGATCGTCTTCCTCTCACCATCCACCCACCTCTACCTTAGGTGTCAAACCACTTACCGAACTAACCAAAAACGACAATTTCCATTGGGATCCGGCAGTCGAACAAGCCTTTGAAACGCTAAAGAACAGCATGGTTTCCACCCCACTTTTGGCTTTATCAGACTTCCGGAAACCATTTGACATAGAATGTGATGCTTCGGGGAGAGGGGTCAGAGCGGTCCTCATACAGGCCTGACGTCCAATCGCTTATTTCAGCAAAGCTTTAGCTGAAGTAAACCTGTCCAAATCAGTTTATGATAAAGGAATTACGGCACTGGTTATGGCAGTGAACCACTGTCGACAATATATGGTCGTCAAACATTTAATGGTTCATACAGACCATAAAGCACTCAAACACCTTCTCAGTCAACAATACCATACAGCTAACCAACAAGAATGTGATGCTTTGGGGAGAGGGGTCAGAGCGGTCCTCATACAGGCCCGACGTCCAATCGCTTATTTCAGCAAGGCTTTAGCTGAAGTAAACCTGTCCAAATCAGTTTATGATAAAGGAGTTACGGCACTGGTTATGGCAGTGAACCACTGTCGACAATATATGGTCGTCAAACATTTAATGGTTCATACGGACCATAAAGCACTCAAACACCTTCTCAGTCAACAATACCATACAGCTAACCAACAAGACTGGCAAACAAAACTCTTGGGACTGGACTTCGAAGTGCTTTATAAACCAGGGAAGAGCAACCAAACAGCTGATTCATTGTCCAGAATTACTGACGGAGGGGAGGACTGCTACCTTGAGGACAAATGTTTGGGAACCGCGGCATCTGAACCTTACTGGATGGAAGTTGACATGCTAAAAAAAGAAATACATGCTAGCTCATACCAACTTTCCTACACTATTTTCACAGTTCGGTTGTTGGGGGCAACGTTGGCTACATCAAACCCTATAAGAGACTAGCAGCAAGGATCTTTTGGAAGGGAATGCCACAGCATGTTATTATAGCGACACAGACTTAACGTACATGGATATTACATCATTTTAGATGAATATTCAGTACATTAAAAAAAACATGTCCGACGACCGTAATAGTTTAGTGTCTTTGAAAACATGAAAACAAAATCTTCTATCTCGGTGAAAGATCTTCAACATCTCGCATAAAGATCTTCACATTTAGTACTTCTACCTAAAACCTTCATAACTTAGAGAAAAAAAAAACGTAAGGGGTGAGCTCAGATGCTCAGTATGTTGGATTAGTGTAGCCCGGATCTTGTCGTGGAGGATGCGCCCGTAAGGGGCGCTAAGCTAGGGTTTCCTCCCCGCTGCTGCCTTCCTCCCCGTGGCGGCTGGAATCTCCTCTTCGTTGCCTCAGTCCGGCGGCTCATGGCGTGCGGTGTCTCTCCTTTGGCGGCTTCGTCGACTCCGTGGGCTCGTTCCTCTCGGAGAATCTCTCCATTTGCTAGCCTGATGCTTCTCTCGGCGGCGCGGTGAGTTCGAGTTTCCGCTGTTGCGGTGAGGGTTGCGTTTCGTGTCTGAATCGGCTGGGGGGCGTTGGGCGGATCTAGTCTCCGTTTGCGGTTTCGAAGGTGGCGACAGGATTTTCCAGGCTGGTGGCGGGCCTTCTTCTTCTTCCCTCGCAGGTTCTTCTTCGACGGTCCTTGCGATAAGGGGTTTTGTGTTTGATGCTTTGATGTTCGAAATTTGTGAGGTTTTTGTGCGGCGTCGTCATCGTTGGAGGTTCCATGCTCGACCTTCCCGCTTCCAGTGCGCGGTTCGATCTCCGATGAGACTTCTGTTCATCGGGCGTCTGCGGCCGGTTGGGGTTTGGTTGGAGGTGGGGCTCCGGCCTTGATTCTGGCGACCGGTGAAGGTTCTGGTGCATGATTCTGGTTTTGGATATGGATCTGCTGTGGTTTTTCTGCTCTCTGGCTTTTGGGTTCATGGTTTATTTTGGATTGGTTGCTCGCGGTTGTTTTTGAATTTTTTGAAGACTGTGGTCGTTCTGGTGGAAGCGGTGTTGTGCATCTGCGTATTTTGTTCTGGTTGGTCTGCGAGTTTGGATGATTGTTACGTGGTTCTTGAATATTTTCCTTGGATGAAGACATTGATTCCTACCCGACGAGTTTCTCCGCGGGCATGAAAAACGATATGCAACGGAACGACAACGATGGACTTTGGCTTATTCTCCGGCTATCTAGACGGTGATGGCGGGACGGCGATAATGTCGAGGGTCACTTGGATTCTGTGTATTTTGAATTTCGAATTTCGAATTTTGAACTCTGTTTTTGGCTTCTTTGAATCTGTAACCCGCACTTGTTGTTCCGGTTACCGCTCACCCATAAAGCGGACTATTTGAAAATCAAAAAAAAAAAGAAATTGTCAGTCAGTGTAACCCGATCCGGTTTGGATGTTTGGCCCTGATGCTTGTGGCTCGTACTGCGCATTAGGCCACAACTTCCGCGGGTCGAGCTCTGTGGTGAGCTCGTTGGGGGTTGCAGGGGGTAACATGCCCCTGCTCCGCAGGTCAGAGGGCCAAAGGTCCCCGGCCCAAATTTTGAGGGGTTGTAGCAATGCTGACCACTGTAACAGAGTTGACTGACCGACATCGACAAGGCACTGTGGTGACGTGGACTTCCAGCCACCATTCATTGTAGCTCTTTGGACTTCCAGCCGACACCCATTGTAGCACTTTTGACTTGGGTGGCCGTCTTTCACTGTAGAGATGCGGACTTCCTGTGCGGTTGGTGGAACAGTGGATCGTCTTCCTCCTTTTGTAGCTCATTTCTAATTAGAGTTCCATACTGAGAAACTCTGATAAACTCCTCTAATTTGTGCTTCCGACATTTAGTGAATTTCCGCCTCTCCGTGGACGTAAGGATTATTCCCGAACCACGTAAATCCTTGTATTCTCGTTTTTTTTCCTTTTACTCTTCTCCGAATCATTGTTTTGTCGTTGCGACTCCCGGCGTTTCCGCATCATTTGGTATCAGAGGTTGAGTTTGGGATTCTCTAATGATGGCTATGAAAGAAGGCAAGGTGGAGATCGATCACTTCGATGGAATTGACTTCAGTTTTTAGAGGATGCAGATCGAGGATTAACTTTATCAAAAAAAGATGTGCTTGCCGCTTCTGGGTCTGAAGCCAACAAACATGGAGCAGTCGGAGTGGGAACTGCTGGATCGACAGGTTATGGGCGTTGTGCGTCTTACGTTGGCTAAAAACGTGGCGTTCAACATCAGAGAGGAGAAGACGACGATTGAACTGATGAAAGCTCTCGTGAATATGTATGAGAAACCTTCTGCGGCAAACAAGGTGCACTTGATGTGACAATTGTTCAACCTGAAAATGTTTGAAGGGAGAATTGTTGCAGATCACATCAACGAATTCAACACAATCATAAGTCAGCTGACATCGGTGGACATGAATCTTGGTGATGAGATATGTGCACTGATCTTACTGTCCTTTTTACCTGACAGTTGGGAAGCAACTGTAACAGCTGTGAGCAGTTCTTCAGAGAATACAAAGTTGGCTCTGAAAGATGTACGAGACCTGATCCTCAGTGAGGATATGCGAAGAAGAGAATTAGGCAGATTCTCTGGTTCTGCTCTGAACGTTGAAGGAAGAGGAAGGTACCCACAACGAGACAATCGTAGAGGGCGATCAAAGTCAAGAGGGAAAAGTCGAAACAAGGCAAAAGGGGTTGGTCCTACCTGCTGGACTTGCGGGAAGAAAGGACATGTCAATAAGGAGTGCAAAGATAAACGGAAGGTGCCTGAAACCAGTGGAGCAAACACAGCAGCTGAAGGAACCGATGATGTGTTGCTGTTGAGCGTGGATAGCCCAATGAAGTCTTGGATTTTAGACTCTGGGGCATCTTTTCATTCGATATCGGAGAAGGGTTTCCTGAACAATTATGCTTCTGAAAATATCAGCAAGGTACATCTTGCTGATGATGAACCCCTGCAGATTGCGGGTAAAGGAGATGAACAGATCAAGACCAACAGTGGGAGTTTGTTGGTTCTGGAAAACGTGAGGTATATCCCTGGTTTAAGAAGAAATCTCATTTCTGTTGGGCAACTTGATGATGCAGGCTTCAGTACCATGTTTACTGGTGGTGCCTGGAAGAATTACCAAGGGAGCTATGGTCATAGCTCGAGGATCAAAAAATGATACTCTGTACAACATCATAAAGACTTGCATGAACATGGTGGCATCAATAAATGCGACCGAGGATTCTCAACTGTGGCACTATAGGCTAGGTCACATGAGTGGGAAAGGGATGAAGGTGCTAGCAACAAAAGAGCTACTACCATAGCTGAAATCGATGGAGGTTGGTTTATGTGAAGATTGCATCCTTGAAAAGCAGAAGAAGATATCATTTACAAAAGGAGGCAGAACACCGAAGACTGGAAAGCTGGACTTGGTGCACACTGATGTTTGGGGGCCTGCACCAGTACTTTCCCTGAGAGGGTCACAATACTATGTGACATTCATCGACGACTCAACAAGGAAGGTATGGGTTTACTTTCTGAAAAAGAAACCCGATGTATTTAAGATATTTCAGAAGTGGAAGGTCATGGTGGAGAATGAGTCGGGATCAAAACTGAAATGTTTGAGGTCTGACAACAGTGGAAAGTATGGCAGTCATAACTTCAGAAAATTCTGTTCTGATAATGGAATTCGGTGGGAGAAAACTATTTCAAGTACACCGCAACAGAATGGTGTGACAGAGAGGATGAATAGGACGTTGAATGAACATGCTGGGAGTATGAGGTTACGCTCGGGGTTGCCCAAGACCTTTTGAGTGCAATGAACATGGCAGCATATCTCATCAACAGGAGTCCATCTGTGTCAATGGGAGAATCTCTACCCGAAGAGCTCTGGTCTGGTAAGGTGGTAAGACTCACATTTACAAGTCTTTAGAAGTTTGGCTTATGTACATATTGATGCTAACTCAAGGGACAAGCTTGATGCTAAGTCCAAGTCATGTTCCTTTATTAGTTATGGTGCTGAGGAGTTTGGTTACCGCTTTTGGGATGATCTCAATAAGATGGTCATCAGGAGTCAGAACGTGGTATTCAATGAAGGTGTCACGTACAAGGATCGTCATACAGTTGAAGATGAAAATGGGAACATTAAATCAGAGTGCAAAGAACAAGTGGAGTTTGAAAGTGTACCTGATCATGAGACATCGGAACCAGTGGTACCTACTACTCTAGTGGAGTTTAGGAGATCAACAAGGGTGAGAAGGTTTGTGCATAGGTATTCATCATCCTTACATTATCTGTTAATGATTGACGATGGAGAACCAGAATGCTTTGAAGAAGCAATGCAGTTGAAGGAGTCGAGCAAGTGGAAGTTGGTCATGAAGGAATAAATTTCTTCACTACATGACAACAATACTTGGGAGTTGACACATCTGCCACAGGGGAAGAAAGCATTGCAGAACAAATGGGTATATCAGGTCAAAGAAGAACATGATAGCAAGAGGAGGTTCAAGCCAAGGCTGGTGGTAAAAGGCTTCAAACAGGAGGGAGTGGATTTCACTGAAATATTTTCACCAGTAGTGAAGCTTACCACCATCCAGGTGGTTCTCAGTATTATTGCATCAAAAGACTTGCATCTTGAGCAGCTTGATGTCAAGATTGCTTTCTTTCATAGAGATCTGGAGGACATCTACATGCAGCAGCCAGAAGGATATGTTGAGTCTGGGAAGGAAGACCTGGTGTGCAAACTCCAGAAGAGCTTATATGGATTGAAGCAGACACTCGGGCAGTGGAACAAAAGGTTTGATTCATTTACATCTAAATATGAATATAAACGATGCGGCATGGATAATGTTGTTGCATCAAGTCCTTTGGTGATGAATATATATTAAATTTCTTCGGTATGTGGATGTCATGCTCATTGCAGGATCATGTATGCAGAGGATTGATGAGTTGAAAGGGCAGTTTGTTGAAGAGTTCGAAATGAAGGATCTTGGAGAAGCTAGCAAGATTTTGAGAATGAAGATCAAGAGAGACCGTGCGACTGGAAACTTAATGTTATCACAGGCTGACTACATTGGGAAGGTTCTGAGAAGATTTAGCATGCTGGAAGCAAAGGCAGTCTCTATTTCCCTAGCGGGCCATTTCAAACTCTCAAATGAGCAATCATCGAAGACGACAGAAGAGGTTGAGTACATGGCAAAGGATTTGTAATTTCAGAGATCCCTCTTACCCTCAAGGTGAGGAGAGGGCCTATATTTATAAAAAACTGTAAGAGGAAGTTATAAGGGAGGTTACAAAAGAAGTGGGGCAGGAAGTTACAAAGGAAGTGGGGCAGGAAGTTACCCATACCCCAACACTCCCCCTCAAGCTAGGTGTACCTAGCTTGGACACATAAAAAAAAGAAGACCGCAACTCCCCCTCAAGCTGGGCGTCAGATGCTGTGGATCCCCAGCTTGGAACTAAGAGAGGCGAGGCGAGCACCGGGGAGGCCTTTGGTGAAGATGTCAGCAAGCTGGTCTGCCGTGGAAATGTGGCTAAAGTTGACATGTTTGTGCTCCAGGTGGTGGCGAAGAAAGTGACAGTCCACCTCTATATGCTTCGTGCGTTCATGGTAAACGGGATTCGAAGCAATTTTAGTGGCTGCCTGATTGTCACACCATATGTGAGCAAAAGTCTGCTGAGGAAAGCCAAGCTCCTGGAGGAGGTGTTGAAGCCATAGGATCTCGGTAGTGACGGTGGCCATGGCACGGTACTCAGACTCGGCACTGGAGCGAGAGACGACCGTCTGTTTCTTGCTTCGCCAAGAAATGAGATTGCCTGCCAAGAATATGGCAAACCCAGATGTAGATTTCCGAGTAGCAAGGCAGCCAGCATAATCAGCATCGCAGAAGGCCTCAATATGCTGATGAGGATGCTGGGAGTAATGAAGACCACGGGCAGGATCTCGCTTGATGTATTTGGCGATGCGGATGACAGCATCCCATTGAGAGGTGGTTGGATGCTCCATAAATTGACTGACTTTGGCAACCGCACAGGAGATGTCGGGTCGAGTCATGGTGAGATAATTGAGTTGGCCCACCAACCGACGGTACCGCTCGGGATGTGGGTACAGTGCTGCGGAGGCATAAAGAGACCGCTCCCCAGGTTCGAGAGGAGTATCGACCGCAGTGGCCTGAGTTAGCCCAGCATCTTGTAATATATCCAATGCATACTTCCGTTGGCAGAGGGAGATGGTGTCCGAGGAATAGGAAACCTCGATGCCGAGAAAATAGGTGAGAGGACCAAGATCCTTCGTGTTGAAGTGGTGGTGCAGATGGGCCTTGAGGTGGGTAATACCCACAGAGTCGTTGCCGGTGATGACGATGTCATCCACATATACGACCAATAAGATGCAGCCACGTGCACTCGTCCGGTAGAAGACAGTGTGATCCTTCATACTGCGAGAAAGCCCAAAGTCACCAATGACCGTGCTAAAGCGGCCGAACCAAGCACGGGGAGACTGCTTTAGGCCGTAAAGAGAGCGGCGGAGACGACAGACTCGAGATTCAGCGCCGAAGGCACAAAATCCGGGGGGCTGCTGCAGATAAATTTCTTCCTCAAGGAAGCCATGGAGGAAGGCATTCTTGACATCCAACTGAAGAAGAGGCCACTGATGATGGGCGGCAAGAGAGATGAATAACCGGACAGAGGCCATCTTGGCAACCGGTGAGAAGGTATCAAAGTAGTCAACACCGTACGTGTGTGCAAAGCCTTTGGCAACAAGGCGGGCTTTGAGGCGGCGGAGAGTGTTATCGGGATTCAGCCTGACGGTGTAAATCCACTTGTTGCCCACTGCCTGTTTGCCTGCTGGAAGAGGTACAAGATCCCAAGTATGGTTATCCTCTAGAGCCTGCAATTCATCCCGCATTGCAGCTAGCCACCCGGGGTGAGATTTGGCTTCACCAACCGTGCGAGGTACAGAGACTGTCTCCAGAGCGGACAAACCCCTGTATGAAGATACAAATAGAGGAGTACTCTGGCAAGAGCGAGTACCTTTCCGAAGGGCAATGGGCAAGTCCTCGGGTGGCGGAGCAGGAGCAGCGGACGAAGCGGGAGCGTCAGTGTCATTGGCCAGGACGGGGAATACAGTCGAAGGACGCCGGGAGTAGACCTGACCAAAATGGGTGTCAACAGGGGTTGACGACGGTGGATGATGGATGATGAGAGGAAGACAATCATCGATGGCAGGGTCAGGATGAAGAGAAGGAAGCATGAATGGAGAACTCTCAACAAAGGCAACGTCGGCCGAGATGACATACCGCCGTAGGTCGGGGGGAAAACAGCGATATCCGCGTTGAGTGCGGGAATAGCCTAAAAAGATGCAGCGAAGGGATTTGGGAGCGAGTTTGGAGAGACCTGGACGTGTGTCGCGAACATAACAGATGCACCCAAACACGCGAATGGGAAGGGAGTGAAGAGGGGGAGAGGAGAACAAAGTCCGAAAAGGAGTCTCCCCTCGAAGGATGGTGGAAGGAAGACGGTTTATCAGGTAGGTGGCGGTGAGAATGGCATCGCCCCAAAACTGCAGAGGCACCTGTCGGTGAAAGAGGAGGGCACGAGCAGTCTCCAGAATATGTCTGTGTTTCCGCTCGGCCACGCCATTCTGCTGGGGTGTATCAGGACAGGAGGTCTGATGAAGGATGTCTTTCTTCTGGAGAAACTGCCGAAAGGAATTGGAGAGATACTCACGCCCATTGTCGGAGCGGAGACATTTGACCGAGAGGGAAAATTGATTCTGAATCTCAGCATAAAAGGTTTGGAAGGTGGAAAACACATCGGAGCGTTCTCGAAGGAGGTAAAGCCAAGTCATTCGCGAATAATCATCGATGAAAGAGATATAGTACTTGTAGCCCAAATGACTCGAAATGGTACAAGGACCCCAAACATCTGAATGAATGAGATCAAAAGGGTTTGAGGCCCGTGTATTCACCCGAGGTAGGTATGTAGATCGATGATGTTTTGCAAAGGTACAGGACTCACAATGAAAAGAAATATTCCAACGAAACTCTGGAAAAAGCTGATGAATGGTGGATGCCGGCGGATGTCCCAACCGGGAATGAAGATCCAAAGCTGGAGAAGAGGTAGATGAGCAAGCGATGTGTGTCGGTGCATCGAACAGGTAGACCCCATCCCGAAGTCGGCCTCTACCAAGTTCCCGGTTCGTTGTCTGCTCCTGAAAAACAACACCAGAGGAGGAAAATATGGCAGTGCAGTTAGAATCTTTTGTCAGCTTACTGATGGAAAGAAGATTAAATGGACTGCGGGGCACATGTGCCACAAAGGGTAGGTGAAGCGTCGGAGTCAGAGAGCAGGTGCCGAAGCCCACAATCGGGATAGTGGAGCCATCAGCGACCGTGATGGCTGAGGGACCGGTGTAAGGGCAGTAAGAGGTCAACATACCAGCATCACCGGTGAGATGGTCGGAGGCACCTGAGTCCAACATCCAGGCAGGGGAGCGACGGCCGACAAAGGCAGTGGAGTGAGCAGAATGGGCTATAGAAGCTGCTGATGGGCCGGGTTCGGCAGATTCCCGAGGATCATGAGTCAGCCGGATGTCGGCCATCGAAAGGTCCAGAGAGTGGGGAAGAGTTGCGACTGCCGATGGTGCTTCCTGGACCGTCGTCTGTCCCTGCCGCGGGCGCTGAGATGGACGTCCATGCAGGACCCAACATCGGTCGATCGTGTGGCCAACCTTGCCACAGTGTTGACAGAGGGGACGTGGACGACTTTCCACACGACCACGTCCACGAGGACCAGATGAACGGCCACCGTCGTGACCGACGAGAGCTGAGTGGTCGATAACGGGGGCGGGAGGAGGAAGAGCCCGCTGGGCCTTGCTGAGTCGGTGATACACCTATGGGATCTCCAGCGTCGACGAGCTAGCGAGCAATTCGGTTGTCGTGGTGGCAAATTCTGGAGCGAGGCCGTTGAGAAGAGTGAAGAGACAGAGCTGGTCCCGCTGGGTCTGAGCTTTGGCCGGTGTTTGTGGAATGGGCCACAACTCCTGCAATTCATCACGCAGCCCTTTCCATTCCAGGAAGTAGGTTGTAAAGGATTGGGCCTGCTGGCGAACATGGGACAGTCGCTGAAGGATATCGGACACCCGAGCGAGGTTATTGGTTTCGGAGTACATGATATTCAAGGAGTCCCAGAGCTCCTTGACGGTATTTGCGGTGCGGGTGACATCTTTGACCGATCGTTCCATGGAATTGACCAGCAGAGCGAAGATCTTGCTGTCAGCAAGTTTCCAGGAACGATATTTGGGATCAGCCGTGGCTGGGGGAGGATCCTCAAGATGATGATCGAGGTCCATGCCGGTGAGGGACATCACAACAGTCTTCCGCCAGATGGAGAAATTTGTGGAGTCCAATCGATCATCCACAAGGCGGGTAGAAGCGGTGATCATCGGCGGCAGTGGGGAAGAGTCTGCCATGGAAGCGGAGCGGTGATACCGAAGATGCAGCGGAGGGATGAGCCGGAAGCAGGGAGCCTTGCCGGGAGCGGAGCACGTGGGGCGCTGGAAAGACCGGGAGGAGCCTGGTCTGTTCGGATGGAGCCGGTGGGGCTGGAGGGAGAGCGTCGGGGCGACTACGCCGCTGGGCGGAGGCGCCACTGGTCGAGGGCGCTGCTGCGTGGGCGCAGGCGCCGCTGGGCGAGGGCGCTGCTGCGTGGGCGCAGGCGCCGCTGGTCGAGGGCGCTGCTGCGGGATCTGGAGGAGGTCGGCGGTTCGCGGCGTGGAGAGGGGAGCACCAGAGGGCCGGGCTTCTGGCGGAGGGATGATCTGCGCAGGAGGCGCGCTCGCTGGGTCGAGGGCGATCCATTGGCGGGGGGATGATCCGCGCAGGAGGCGCGCTTGCTGGGTCGAAGGGAGCCGCGCCGGTAGGAGGGCGCCTCGTCTGGAGTCGTCGCAGCCGGGAAGAGCCGGGAGAGTGACGGGAAGCGACGGGAGGCGACGGGAGGCGCGTCTGGGAGGCGTTGCGGGAGGCGCGACGGGGAGGTGTCGCGGGGCGCGACGGGAAGAGACGTCGCGGGAGGCGCGACGGGGAGGCGCCGCGGGCCGCGACGGGAAGAGATGTCGCGGGAGCCGGGAGGAGCCGGGGATGGCCGGGAGGGGAGCCGCAATGCAGTAGGGGCCGCGGGATTGGAGCCGCTGGACAGAAGGGAGCGCCGCCTGGAGGGAGGGTTGCCAGGAGGGTGAGCCGCTGGGAGGGAGGGCCACCGGGAATGGCTAGGGCAGCGGATAGAGAGGCGGGGCCGGGAGGACGCCGGGAATCCGCAGAGGAGGGAGGGTTCGGGATAAAAATCTCTCTGATACCATGTAATTTCAGAGATCCCTCTTACCCTCAAGGTGAGGAGAGGTTCTATATTTATAAAAAACTGTAAGAGGAAGTTACAAGGGAGGTTACAAAAGAAGTGGGGCAGGAAGTTACAAAGGAAGTGGGGCAGGAAGTTACCCATACTCCAACAGGATTCATACGCATCAGCTGTCGGCCTGACATCGCTCATGCAGTGGGAGTTGTGAGCAAGTACATGGCTAACCCTGGAAAGCAAAATTGGGAAATTGTGAAGTGGATACTGAGGTATTTGAAGGGCAACAAGGAGGTATCATTGTGCTTTGACAAAGGAAATTCATTGCAGGGGTATGTGGATGCTGGCCTTGGAGGCGACGTCAACAGCAGGAGGAGTACCACAAGTTATGTACTTAACTGTGGAGGAACTACGGTAAGCTGGATATCACAATTGCAGAAGGTGGTGGTTTTATCCACCAGAGAGGCAGAAGACATTGCTGTAACAGAAACTAGAAAGGAGATGGTATGGCTGAAGAACTTCTTGGATGAGTTTGGAAGAAAGCGAGAGGAGAATGTATTGCACTGTGACAGCCAGAGTGCGAAACATCTTGCAACAAACCCAGTATTTCATGCACGAATGAAGCAAATTCAGCTGAAGTATCATTTCATCAGAGATTTGATACAAGATGGGTTGCTGACATTGCAGAAGATTTGTGGAACCAACAGTCCGACAGACATGTTGACAAAACCGATGGTAATACAGAAGTTGAGGCATTGTTGTGCCTCTGTTGGTCTCCACTGATGAATGGTGGATGAGAGGCAGAATAAGGGAGGACACAATAGCACAAGAGGAAAACAGCTTGTATTTCATGAATCGTCAGCTTGAAATTGAAGTTGTGAATGGAAAGCACGCGCAGTGATGAGTGAAAAAGAGGAATAGCTTAGATTAAGTAAGTTGTCTTAGTCGGTGGCATCGAAACATAGCAGTGTAGTGGATCAGGCTCCAAGTGAGAGATTGTTGGATTGGTGTAGCCCAATCCGATTTGGATGTTGAGGCCGAATGCTTGTGGCTCGTACAGCACACCAGGCCGCAACTTCTGCAGGCCGAGCTCCGCGGTGAGCTCGTTGGGGTTGTAGGGGGCAACGTGCCCCTGCTCCGGGGGTATAGGGGCCGAAGCCCCCCGGCCCAAATTTTGGGGGACTGTAGCAATACTGACCAGTGTAGCATAGCTAACTGACCAACACCAACAGGGCACTGTAGCGACGCGAACCTCCAGGCGTCATTCACTGTAGCTCCTTGGACTTCCAACCGGCACCCACTGTAGCACTTTTGACTTGGGTGGCCGCCTTTCACTGTAGTGATGCGGACTTCTTGTGCGGTTGGTGGAACAGTTGATCGTCTTACTCCTTTTGTAGCCCATTTCGGGCTAGAGTTCCATACTGAGAAACTCTAATAAACTCCTGTAATTTGTGCTCCCGACATTTAGTGAATTTCTGCCTCTCTGTGGACATAGGGATTATTCTCGAACCATGTAAATCCTTGTGTTCTAGTTTTGTTTTTCTCCTTTTACTGTTCTCTGAATCGTTGTTTTGTCGTTGCGACTCTCGGCATTTTCGCATCACAGTAAGGGTAAACAAGGGAGAAAGCATAAACATGAACATAGGGGTATGATAACGCGATCGTAACATTAGGAGATCATACCTGCATATCAAAGATCATAAACATGAGTTATGCGATAAAGTTTAGCAGTTTATAAGACATGAATTATAAGGAAATAAACATCATGAGCCAGGAAATCATAACTAAGGAATAACACATAGGATTTGTGGCATACATATATGAATAGAAACTTTCATGCCAAGGCTACCTACCAAAACCTTTATAACATGTTAGGTTTGGGCTACGACCTGTGTACCTACTTCTGGCTTGGGCTAGCAACCCGTGTGCCCACTTTCTTTTAGGCTTGGGCTACAACCCACGCACCTTGTTTTTGGGCTTAGGCTACAACCCGTGTACCCTCTTTCTTTTAGGCTTGGGCTACAACCCGTGTACCTTCTTTCTTTTAGGCTTGGGCTACAACCCATATACCCTTTGAGCTCATATAAAACTTATCATTACCGAATACATTGGAGGGAGATATAGGTCTCACCCATCACATAATGAAATCATACATGCATGTGCCATAAAACATTCATCATATCATGACCCATGAAAAGAGATGGGTTCTATAAACATCAAATCATAACCCACAAAATGAAATGGGAATCAATAACATTTCATCACATCACAACCTATGGAAAAAAGATGGGTTTCATAATCATTTCATCGAAGCATAACCCGTGAAAGAGAAACGGATTTCATAAACATATAACCTGTGAAAGAGAAACAGGTTTTATAAAAACTGTGACTTTAAGCATAACTCATTCATAGAAAGGATATAAATAGAACCTTTAGATCATTTCCTAAAAGGGCATGAGTAACATCAACGGATGTCATCTTAAATGGAAAATAGTTTTGAAATATCTTTCAAAAACGTTTCTTGAGGAAAGCGACAAGAAGATTCCCTTGAAGAGATTGGTAAAAGACAAAAAGAGTAAAAAATGTCTTTTAAAGCATATAGGATAATGGTATAATATTCTTGAAAACCCTTTTTAGAAAACATAGATTTCCGACCGAAGGGAGGGTAAAGTTGGGATTTCTTAAAAACGCTTTCTTAATTATCTTTTGGATCAAAGAGTAATGGTACCAATACATGAATATATCATGGATAACCAGATGAGAATAAATGTCATGAATGACCTTGAGAGATGGATCATAAGATTTCATCAAATGAAGCATAAACATAAACAATCTCAAAAAGTGATGAGATTGTCTCGATAAACTCTTATAACTTGGTAACTTGGGATCGTACTCTCCATGTAAGAAATGAAATTACATGAAACTTAAAATATCATGAAAGGATTGAAATTCATGATATAAAATGTAAAATAGAAGTATATACATCTTGAAGAAAGAGTTTAGGTGCATAACAAAACATGAGTCCCAAAGAAGGCAAATTACGACAAAACTATTTTACCGATTTGGTAACTTTTGAAACTTAAACCCCATGAAAGAAGGATCATAAAATGGACATGTGAATACCCATAAATTTAAGTATAAGATACATAGAATACAATCATGGGCAGTACATACACTACACAAAAAAAAGAGTGGCGAACATAACATATATCTCACAGAAATTAAAAGTGAGATGAAATCCCCTTACCTTGTGTCTTGACTCTCGTCGTACTCGTTCAAACCACCTGTATAATAAATATAAATTTATTAAACATCTTTTACAGAATCATATTATTATATCTAATACCATATATGGTTTGATTACAACCTTATATTACCTGCTTGTTAACGATCCTAGGTTAAGGTTTCACTTCGGGTAATATTTGCTTTATTCTTCGCATTTGTCTTAATTTGTCATATTGTTGGTCCTTATACTTATATCATGATTCCATAATGTAAATCACGGTATAAATATCATGTATATCCAATATATATATATTATAATTGTTGGAGTCTGCATCCCACATCGGACTTCTAGTCTGATGTGGTCTTTATTATTCCTTATAAAATAACCTCAAGGCCTCCTTTCGAGAGGCACCTTGGGTATTGGGTCCTCACCTCTGTTTATCATTCTACAATAATAATTTATAGCATAAAGTACAAAATGGAATACACTGTTTATGGAGACGGTAAGCCGTACGTACGCATGAACGTTATTTCCGTTTTTATTATCGTATTGAAAGAAAGTATGTAAATGACATGTGTATATATATGTGTGTGTGTGTGTCATTATTACAGTAGCAATATTATATCATATAAGTTCATTAAACTCATCCTTAATACATTCCATGTGGTGTCTGAACGAATCACATCGTTTTAAGAGGGCAGTAGTCCACACTTCCTCAAACGAGATTATCATATTAACACCAAATGGAAAGTAAAGAGATGTTTGTTGAAAAAGGAATACAGAAGCTTAAAGACATAATAAATATAATATATAACATATATAAATAGTGTATCATAATGGTCACCATGATTGATGGTAAAGTAGAAATGAACAATCATCATTTCGTGATGCAGTAGTTCGCCGTACACAGAAACAGTATGTTCGATATCCATTAGATGGAGGTGTGTGTAAGTGTAGGTCAAACTCTTTGCATAACAACATCCTAGTATATGTAGGATACTGGTGTTGTCACACAAGAATAGAATAGAGTGGAGGGGGTGAAGAAGGAAAATAAAGAAAATGATCTTGAGAGAAGGCGTTACCTCTAAATCGGGTAACTCCTTTTGGTTTGTGTCAAAAGGCTTCCTTGAGTTGTCTTTTGCCCAAGGGAATACTTCTAGGAGGAAGAGAGAGAAGTGATGAGCTTATTTTGGCAGAGGTTGGGCGAGCCAAGGGGCTTGAGAGGTGTGATGAAGTGGTAGAGTGCTTGTCTTTTTATAGTGGAGGGGGAGTGGCACACTTGTAAATACCAAAAGGTATTCATTGATGTGTGGTCTACCTTGCCTAAAGTGCCTCCAAAATGGACAAATAATGGAGTAGAGAGGAAGCATGGTCGATTCAAACCTCCACCACACAAAAAATATGTGCATTTTAGTAATTTGGTTCCTCAACTTCTAAGATTCCCCAATTTTATCCTTTTGCTTTTTATTAAAGCATCTAGTTTTCTAATCAAATTAATTTAACCATTAAGACTAAACTAAAGTGATATTTATTGGTCAATATATAGCCACTAAATTATTAATATGATATCTAATTTATAAAATAAAATTCTCATGTGTTTTGGAAATTAATTTTAAAACAGGCGCACATGACGCACATAAACACTGCTTAAACTTGGACCGTGTTAACAACATTTTTACAATATATGGGTCAATATGTTAATTATAAAAGATAACTTGGTCCATTAATAGACCATATATAATATTTATTAACACATACAAATCACTTGGCAAAATATAGGATTTTTCTTAATTTTAAATCATTTAATAAAATTTCATTTATTGTAAAATAACAATAATGTCAATTTTGTCATTATTTATTTAATGTTAATTTTAAAATATCAATCTAATATTGGAATACAAATATATTTGGTTTACAGATGTGTTACGTGATATATTCATCTACAAAAATAAATAGACAATAATTCAATCAATTAACTTCACTTTTAGTATTTATAGTATCATTTATTTTAGTTAATTATTAACTAAATAATCATTATGTTGGTGTTTCTTAAGCATTTTAAGTAACTATACCATCTCTAAATATTATTGATAAATTATTCTGATAACAATAAACCATATATCTTTCAAAATGATGTATAACCGAAAATATGATGTTTTGTACATATCTCAATGTTTTATATAGGTTAAAGGTAAAGAAAGTTCCTTTTTTGTCTTTTTTCTTACTTAACCTTTTATATAGGACACTTCCATTTAATAATATCCAAATAACTGCCACTTCGGTGGTGGTGTGATGGTGAAGGTGAGTTGCCAAACACGGTCGTTCTTTGGGAGGTGCAGGGTTCGATTCCTGGGAGTCCGCTTTCGGGGGGTGAGCCTCTCCCCTGGATCCATCCACCTTGTCGGGTCGCCCGGACTCTTCTGGGCGGGCAAATTGAGGCGCGGCCCAACCGCTGACGGATTGCTATGTCGATCCATCGCTTTCGGGTTGTTACCCTCGGGACGCTCTGCCATCTCGGCTGGCAACGGCTCCTTCCCCGGCTGGGGAGTTGCCTCTGGGCACTACCTCTTCGTGGGGGAGGGGGGTTTCTCTGCGTGGAGGGTTCGAAAAGGCCACACAGGGGAATTCCCTTTTTAAAAAAATAATAATATCCAAATAACCCATAAATTCCTAACCATGTGGGGATATGGTCTAAATATTGGCAGCCAATGGCTTTTGGACAAGTGTCCAGGTCATTTTGGTCTTTTTTGATTAAGGTTTAGTCCTTTATTAAGCTTAATCATACCTTAATCACCGTAATTAATTTTAATCACATTCACTAATCATTTTGGTCAAAAAATTAATTTGATCTTATTGGACCACAAATATCATACTTGTAGAATGATAAAATAGGAGAAACTGATCCCCCCAATGTGTACTCTCTAAAGGAGCCCTTGGGGTTATTTTATAACAAATAATTAAGACCACACCGGACCTCAAGTCCGATGTGGGATGCAGACTCCAACACGCCCCCTCAAGCTAGGTGAACCTAGCTTGGACACATAAAGAAAAAACAAACCAAACCAATGAAGACAAAGCAATCAACAGACTGCAAACACTCCCCCTCAAGCTGGACATACCCAGCTTGACGACAAAACAGTAAAAAAAGATAAAGCTTCAAGGTTGTTGCTCCCCCTCACGATCGCAGCTCCCCCTCAGGATGATGAATGGATGATGTCGCGGGCGCAGCAGAAGAAACCGCATAGACTGGGCCGGTTGACGGAGCGCCAGGAATGCCGCACTAGTGGGGCCGGTCGAAGAGACGCCGGGAAAACCACAATAGCACCGGGAAAACCGCACTTGCGGGGCCAGCGACTGGAGGCGGGGATTTCGCAGAATCGTTGCGGGATCTGGCGGCGCCAAAGGGCCCAAATCGAAAGCGGTTGAGGTGTTGCGCCACGGTGGAGGAAGCGCGAGGGTGTGCCGGCAGACAAGGAAGCGGCAGCCGAGAGGCGGGGCTGCCTGGCGGGAGGAGGTCGGCGACGAGAGGCGGGAAACCGCATAGACCGGGCCGATTGACGGAGCGCCAGGAATGCCGCACTAGTGGGGCCGGTCGATGAGACGCCAGGAAAACCACACTAGCACTGAGAAAACCGCACTTGCGGGGCCGGCGACTGGAGGCAGGGATTCCGCAGAATCGTTGCGGGATTTGGCGGTGCCAAAGGGCCCAAATCAAAAGCGGTTGAGGTGCTGCGCCACGGTGGAGGAAGCGCGAGGGTGTGCCGGCAGACGGGGAGGCGGCTGCCGAGAGGCGGGGCTGCCTGGCAGGAGGAGGTCGGCGACGAGAGGCGGGAAACCGCATAGACCGGGCCGGTTGACGGAGCGCCAGGAATGCCGCACTAGTGGGGTCGGTCGATGAGACGCCGGGAAAACCACACTAGCACCGGAAAAACCGCACTTGCGGGGCCGACGACTGGAGGCGGGGATTCCGCAGAATCGTTGCGGGATCTGGCGGCGCCAAAGGGCCCAAATCGAAAGCGGTTTAGGTGTTGCGCCACGGTGGAGGAAGCGCGAGGGTGTGCCGGCAGACAGGGAGGCGGCTGCCGAGAGGCGGGGCTGCCTGGCAGGAGGAGGCCGACGACGAGAGGCGGGGCTACCTAGCAGGAGGAGGCCGGCGAGGGAGCAGGACAGCGGGAGGGGAGGCTGGGAGGCCGCGCAGTGCGAAGGAGGCGCGGCCATCTGGAGCGGTAGCAGGACAATCGAAGAGGAGTCGCGGCCGTCTGGAGCGGGAGCCGCGCAGAGCGGAGGAGGCGGGGCAGGCTGCATGGGAGGGGCGCCGTGAGTCACGCGGGGAGAGGCAGGCTGCATGGGAGAACCACCGACTGGGAGAGCGCCGCGGGGAGGGATGCCGCTGGAGGGCCGCAAGTGGGAGAGGATCCGTTGGAGATTGATCGGCACAGGAGGGATGTCACGCGGGAGCGGTGCAGGAAGGTCGTTGCACGGGAGGCCGACTCGTAGCGGGGGACGCCGGGGAGCATGACGTCGGTGACAGAGCAGAGGGGAAGCCGCTCGAAGGTCGGGAAAGGAAGCAGTCGCCGAGAGGGCCGCGCCTGGGTCGGAAGTGGAGGAACGCCGCGGGAGGACCGTCGCGCGTCAGGAGGAAATCCGTCGGGGACGACGCCTGAGGGAGCAGCGCCAGAGGAAGGAGGCGGGCTGGGAGCCGCCGAGGGAGAAGTCGGAGCGCCGGCCAAGCGCGCCTGGACGAGAGCGTCGGGAGTCGCGCGCGGGGAGGGCAGGGCCGTCGCGCGGGGAAGCGGCTCAGCGGAGGAGGCGCTGGAAATCCGACGTGCAGCAGGAGGAGACCACCGGGAGGGAGAAGAAGCCACCAGGATCATGACGGGAGGAAGGGGCTGATGCGCGCTGCGGGGAGGGGCGCCGGGAAGCAGGCACTGACAGGGGGTGAGATCCGTCGGAGATGGAGGGAGGCGTGGCCGGGGTGAACCGGGAATCCGCAGAGGCCGACCAGGGGCGGCGGCTGTTTTAGGGCTCAATGGCCTTTTGCAGAGCCGCCGCCCCCCACCAGGGAAATTATCAAAAACCCTAAACGGCATAAAAAAATAGATGGAAGGGAGGGGGTCGGTATTAGGTTCCCTCTGATACCATGTAGAATGATAAAATAGGAGAAACCGAACCCCCAAGGTGTACTCTCTAAAGGAGCCCTTGGGGTTATTTTATAACAAATAATTAAGACCACACCGGACCTCAAGTCCGATGTGGGATGCAGACTCCAACAATATTGATTACAATCGTGTATGTCAGATTTTCAAAATTCAAATCACAGAAGTGGGAAAATTAAGATTAATGCTAATCCCGCAAACAGGGTGAGATAATGGGTTTTTAAAGTAGAAAAATGTTTAAAAGTTTGTTAAGTTTTTATATTCAATTTCAATGTAAAATTGATTCTATTGAATTTAATTGTATAAATGGATGTATAATTGATCTAATGTGACTCTAAAACAAATCTAAAAAATAATTTAGCATTAATAATTATTTAAACGAAAAGACGATTTTTAACTAAAATGCAATAGTTTTCACTATTCATCAAAAAAAGAAATTTCTTAGAAAAATCTCAAAAATTCACCCTAGGGTTATTTCGACGTTCTAAATTCAAAAATGGTGTTTATTTTACAAAATAAAATTCATAAAAGTGTCAAAGTTGAGTTTTAAAATAGGTTTTCTTTTAAAAGACGGTAAAACTCAGTCTTGTGTGTACCGCAAGCTAACTCAGTGTTGCTTGTACCGCAAGCTAATCTAAGTGTTGCATGTAGTACAAAATTAACTTGGTGTTGCGTATATCGCAAGAAAAAACATAAAATAATTCATTTTCAGTGTAGCCTGAAATGCAAAATATCAAAAAAATTAATTAATTCGGAAAAAAAAATCACAAAATCTCAAGGTGTTACAGTTATGAAATTTGTACGTGAGTGCGATACTTGTCAATGGCAAAAATATGAGGCAATGTCCCCGATAGGCCTCCTTCAGCCGTTGCCCATACCAACATTGGTTTTGGATAAGATATCAATGGATTTTATTTCCGAGCTTTCAAAATCTCAGGGGTATAATGTCATCTTTGTAATTGTCAACTGTTTAACTAAATACTCTCACTTTGTGCTATTACGGCATCCTTATACAGCAAAGCTTGTGGCAGAGGTTTTTGTCAAAGAGGTAGTCTGCATGCACGGCATTCCAAGTTCCATTGTCAGAAATCAGGACCCTATTTTTGTTAGTAATTTCAGGAAAGAGTTGTCAATAAATGCTTGGAAACATGGTTATGTTGTTTTGCATCAAACGGCCATTATCTTAGACACGATGGAAGCCTTGGGCGGAATACTGCTATAACACCACGCCCCATTCGTCCACAAAATTAACTCACTTTAAGGCGGTTTATGGCATAAAACCTCGAACAGTTTTGCGCTATGTGGGAGGAAATACTCTAGTGGAATCAGTGGCTTCTGCACTCACAAAATGAGATCTCACTCTCCACCAATTGTGGGACAATCTAGCCCGTGCCCAACAGTTGATGGCTCGATATGCCAACAAGCACTGCGGGGATGTGGCCTCTGACGCTAGGGAGTCTGTGTACGTAAAACTCCGGCCAAACGTGCAGACCTCCAAGTCTTCTAAGCTAAATCCGAAATTGGCAGCAAAATTTTATGATTCGTGCCCATTTTTAGCCTGAGTGGGAAACACTGCTTATAAGCTTTCCTTGCCAACATCCACTCGAATTCACCCGGTATTTCATGTCTCTCAACTAAAACGTGCAGCTGGGAAGATACCACTCCAGTCTACTAAAACACTTCCCGGGCAACCACAAGACATGTGGCTTATCCAATGGAAGGGAAAACCTTTAGAAGAGGCTACTTGGGAGATGCAGAGCTGATGCAATCCCAATTTCCTGATCGGCACCTTGCAGACAAGGTGCAGTTTGAGGAGGGGGAAAATGTTAGTAATAAGGAGGTTGGCTCATTGGTTAGTTCACGTCCTCAAGTGATCTATACCTACCAATGGAGGGGCAAGAAGGGAAAAGAATATTTATAAGTCAGTTGGGTTGTTAGAAGAGAGGGGCATATATTCGACTGGAGGGACCACCTGGCCGGTATGCATTTTTCAGTTTGGAATTACGGGACTGAGGAAGCAGTCTAGTAGAGGAAGTGGTCTTCCTCCGAGCTATCTGCCTACAGCAAACTCGAACCAGGGATGTGGTCTACACCAGGTTCTCCTAACATTTTTCCTTTCTGCAAATTGTAACTAGAGTAGGAACTGCTTGTTCTTATGGAAATACATAAAAAGGACATTGCGGATTGTTGAAAACCTCTCCTGAATTTTGTTGTAACAGTAACAGTTTTACATCAGATTCTTACAGATAAATCCAGAGATTCATTTAGGTGGGCGCTGCACACTCTCATTGGATAACTTTTGAAGGCCCTATTTGACAATATTTACTAAAAACTGTGTATACAACTTATCACTTAGGAGAAGTGCTTCTGTAAAAGTCCTTCCAGTTCGCTTATTTATTAAGTGATTTCATGTCCACTTATTTAAGTAGTTTAGTTCTGGAATTTAAGTGCAAGTTTTTTTCAGAAACAGAACAGACAAAAATTATTTTTTCTGACTAAACGTAAGTGCTGTAAACAGGGACCATGAGAGCTCCAAAGAGTAAATAGGGAGGTCGAACAGCTTTGATGTCAAAGTAAATTAGAGTGGGAGAGAATGTAACAGCCCTATATTAAATTCTTACGAATTAAACAGACGATTTCTATAGATGGGCGTTGCACACCCTCAACAACTACCATTCAAGGTTACGTTTGGTATGAAAAAACACTGGCCTGGAAAAGTGAACGCAACGCAGAATGGTTAAAAAGACATGTCTGATACGTGGCTGAGGGGGCGCCAATTTCAACATTAAGGAAAGCAAGACGCCACCCAGTTGGGACGGATTGTTTGTTCCTTTGTTGAAAAATAAATTTTGTGGACATAATTGTCTTGGATTTTATATATTACTGCCGATTAACCCGTGATTTTTTTTTTTTTTTTTTTTTTTTTTTTTTTTGCTATTATGTACTTTTATAATATTTAAAATATTTCATCAAACCTTTTCCACGTATACCAAACAAACTATTGACTCGCCAATTCCTTTTTCATTGTATATCCTATGTCTTTACCGTTTCAATCAGAAAGCTTTCCCTTATACCAAACATGGCCTTTAAGGAAACGGTAATGTCTTAACCCATGACAACAAGGCTCGTGTCTTCTGAGAATGGGGGAGGTCGGTTTATCATACACGACTCACTGCATAAAAATCTCAAGAAAAATGAGTCATTTGGTATTACAATCAGCAGTCTATTGGACATACCAGGATCTGCTGCTCTGCTGCAGAAGTAGGTGGTGCACCCTGTTTCAGAGAGGCTGTACGTAACCAGTTTTGGGGAACGAAATTGATTAAAACAATTTTATCAGGTCATCAGTTTGCAAACAAATTCTTCAAGCGCCATGAAATATAGCCAAGAATGCGCCAGTACCTGTGTTGAAGTCATCATTCCGATCCACCTGAGAATTTTTACAACACAATTAGTTGAAACATCAACAGCTTTATGTGCAAGTTCAGACCACACTCTTAACACTTATTGAAAACTGTTTCACTTACGATAACTGCTTACGTACAACTGCTTCCAAATTGTTTATTGAAAGTGTTTTTATGCCATTTGTTAATGGTGAATTCTCCTTGCCTCAATGTGAGGCGCAGACATTCTTTTATAGATGAGTAAAAATAATTACAAGGAGGGAAAGACCGATGTGGGACTCAGAAATAACCATTATACTTAAATGGGGTCCAACACTCCCCCTCAAGCTGGACATGCCCAGCTTGGACTGAGTCCCACAAAGAAAAAGACGACATTGAACAAAGACCATCTCATACTCCCTCTCAAGCTGGGCCATGGATGCTGTGAATGCCCAGCTTGGTAGTGAGAGAGTCAAGGCAAGCTCCGGGGAGGCCTTTGGTGAAGATGTCGGCAAGCTGATCTGCCGCCGAAATATGGTCAAAGCTGATATGGTTCTGCTCCAGATGGTGGCAAAGAAAGTGGCAGTCCACCTCGATATGCTTCGCCCGTTCATGGAAGATGGGATTCGAGGCAATTTTCGTGGCTGCCTGATTGTCATACCAGATATGAGCAGAGGTCTTCGCCGGGAAGCCGAGCTCATGGAGGAGATGACGAAGGCAGAGCATCTCAGTGGTGACTGTGGCCATGGCGCGGTATTCGGCCTCTGCACTCGATCTGGAGACGACAGTCTGCTTCTTGCTGCGCCAGGAGATGAGGTTACCGACGAAAAACACGGCAAATCCCGAAGTAGACTTGCGGGTAGCGAGGCAACCTGCATAGTCCGCATCACAGAAGGCCTCAACATCCAAATGAGCATGATGGGAGTACCGAATGCCACGTGCAGGGTCTTTCTTTATGTATTTGGCAATGCGGAGGACAACATCTCACTGAGATATGGTTGGATGCTCCATGAACTGGCTTACTTTGCCAACGGCACAGGCAATGTCTCGTCGTGTCATGGTGAGGTAGTTAAGTTTACCCACCAAACGTCGATAGCTCTCTGGGTGAGGAAATAGTGCCGAGTCGGTATGGAGACAGCGTTCCCCAGGCTCAAGAAAAGTGTCCACTGCAGTTGTCTGGCTCAATCCTGCATCCTGCAAGATATCAAGGGCATACTTGCGTTGGCAGAGAGAGATAGTGTCCTCAGAACGGGAGACCTCGATGCCAAGGAAGTAGGTGAGGGGACCAAGATCTTTGGTGTGGAAGTGGTGGTGAAGGTGCGCCTTGAGGTGGGTGATTCCAGTGGAGTCGCTCCCTGTGATGATGATATCATCAACATATATCACTAGCAAGATACATTCGTTCGACGTTGTACGGAAGAAGACCGTGTGATCCTTCATACTGCAAGAGAGGCCAAAGGACGTGACGACAGTGCTGAAGCGGTCAAACCAAGCCCGAGGAAACTGCTTGAGGCCATAGAGGGATCGACGGAGGCGGCAGACATGGGAGTCGGCGCGGCACCAAAGGCACGAAATCCAGGGGGCTGCTGCAGGTAGACTTCTTCGTCAAGAAAGCCATGGAGAAATGCATTCTTGACATCCAGTTGATGAAGCGGTCAGTGATGATGAGCAGCCAGAGATATGGATAGGCGGACAGAGGCCATCTTGGCGACCGGAGAGAAGGTCTCAATGTAATCGATGCCATATGTCTGAGCAAATCCCTTCGCCACAAGCCGGGCTTTAAGGCGATGAAGAGAGCCATCGGGATTGAGACGGATCGTATAAATCCATTTGCAGTCAACCGCCTGTTTACCTGCAGGGAGGGGGACCAGATCCCATGTATGGTTGTCATCCAGAGCTTGCAGTTCATCCTGCATAGCCTGTAGCCACCCTGGGTGTGATTTGGCGTCGCCAACCGTGCGGAGAATAGATATCGCCTCCAGTGCTGACAAACCTTTGTATGAAGATGTAAATAGAGGAGTAGTCTGACACGAGCGAGTACCTTTCCGGAGGGCAATCGGCAAGTCCTCGGGTGCTGTGACAGGAGCATCGGACGAAGTGGGAACAATGTTGTCCTCGGCTTGGACGGGGGGTACAGTCGATGGACGACGAGAGTAGACCGTCCCAAAGCGATGACCAGTAAGGGGAGACACCAGAGGAGGGTGACAAATGAGAGGAAGGCACTCATCGATGGTAGTGTCTGGATGAGGAGAGGGTGGAGTGAAAGAAGAACTCTCGACAAACGATACATCGGCAGAAATGATATAGCGTCGTAAGTCTGTAGAGAAGCACCAGTATCCACGCTGAGTGCGGGAATATCCGAGAAAAATACACCGAGGGGATTTGGGAGAAACTTTAGAGAGATTGGGGCGAGTGTCCCGGACATAGCAGAGACATCCGAAGACGCGGAGTGGAAGGGAGTGAGGAGGAAGAGGGGGGAACAAAGTATGAAAAAGAGTCTCCCCCTGAAGGATGGAGAAAGGAAGTCGATTGAGTAGCTAAGTAGCAGTGAGGATAGCATCCCCCCATAAGAGAAGAGGCACCTTGCGGTGGAAGAGGAGGGCACGAGCAGTTTCCAGAATATGCCGGTGTTTTCGCTCGGTCACTCCATTTTGCTAAGGGGTATCAGGACAGGAGGTCTGATAGATGATGTCATGTGCCTGCAGAAACTGCTGAAAGGGAGTGGACAAGTATTCTCGCCCATTGTCGGAGCGTAGACATTTTACAGAGATAGAAAACTGTGTCCGGATCTCATGGTAAAAGTTTTGAAAGGTGGAGAAAACTTATGTCCGATCGCGAAGAAGGTAAAGCAACGCCATACGTGAAAAATCGTCAATGAAAGAGATATAATATTTATACCCCGATTGACTCGAGGTGGCACAGGGACCCCATACATCAAAATGAACCAAATCAAAGGGTTTGGCGGCCCATGTGTCAAGTCGAGGAAAATATCAAGTAAGATGGTGTTTCGCAAAGGTACAAGACTCACAATGAAAAGATAAATACTGACTAATATCTGGATAGAGCTGATGAAGAGCGGATGCGGAGGGGTAGCCGAGCCGAGAATGGAGGTCCAAGGCACGAGCAGAGACAGACGTGCAGGCGACGGATGTCGGGCCATCGAACATGTACACCCCATCTCGAAGCTAGCCTCTACCAAGTTCCCAGTTCGTCGTCCGCTCCTGAAACATAACAGAAGACGTGGTAAAGATAGCATTACAATTGAAATCCTTGGTCAGCTTACTAATGGAGAACAGGTTAAACGGACTGCGTGGTATATGGGCCATCGAGGATAGGTGACGGGGATGAGGTTAAGGAGCATGTACCAAAACCAGCAATGGGGAGAGTGGAACCATCAGCAACAGTGATGGCTGAGGAACCAGTATAGGGACTGTAGTTGGAGAGCATACCTGCATCACCGGTAAGATGGTCGAACACACCTGAGTCAAGCATCCAGGCAGAGGAGCGATGACTGACAAATGCAGTGGGACCACCGGAGTGGGCAAGAGATGTTGATGAAGAGCCCAGTAGGGAGGTGGTCCTATGATCGTGAATCATCTGGATCTCAGCCATGGAGAGATCCAAAGATGAAGGAAGAGCGACAGCAGGCGGGGATGCATCTCGGACTGCAGTTTGGCCCTGTCGTGGGTGCAGAGCGGGACGGCCATGAAGGACCCAGCAACGGTCAACCAGGTGGCCGAGCTTGCCACAGTGCTGACAGAGTGGGCGAGGTCGGCTTTCTCCACGGCCGCGTCCACGAGGTCTGGTAGGGCGGCTACCGCCGCGACCCAGGAGAGCCGTGTGATCAAGGCTAGGGATGGGTGGGGCAAGGGCCCGATGAGCCTTCCCAAGGCGATGATAGACCTGCGGAATCTCTAGGGACGAGGGGCTGGCTAGCATCTCTGTAGCCGTCGTCGCATATTCCGGGTCGAGACCATGGAGGAGGCTGAAAAGACAGAGCTAGTCCCGCTGGGCTAATGCTTCCGTAGGTGTTTATGGAATGGGCCAAAGCTCAAGAAGTTCGTCTCGCAGAGCCTTCCATTCCATGAAGTATGCGGAAAATGGACGAGTTTGCTGGTGGAGGAGGGACAACCGCTGAAGAAGATCAGATACCCGAGCCAAATTATTGGTCTCGGAGTACATAAGAGTCAAGGAATCCCAGAGTTCTTTGACTGTGTTGGCTGTCCGGGTGACGTCTTTCACAGAGAGGTCCATTGAATTGACCAGCAAAGCAAAGATTTTACTGTCCGCAAGCTTCCACAGACGATATTTTGGGTCGGAAGGTAGAGGTGGTGAATCCTCGAGATGGGAATCGAGGTCCATGCCGGTGAGAGACATGAGCACAGTCTTCCGCCAGACGGAGAAATTTGTGGAGTCGAGTCGCTCATCAACCAAGCGGTGGAGGCGGTGATAAGAGGAGGCAGGACCGAGGCGGCCATCGAATGGAGGTCTTCGGAAGTTGCGGATGAACTCGGCATTCAGCACTGGACAGACGCCCGTTGAGCGGGTGCCGGCAGAATGGGAGATTCCGGAAGAGGCCGGGAGACCGCTGGAAGGGCGTCGGGCTGGTGGGGAATGGTCCGCCTGGACGGAGCCGGGAGAGCAGGCGTTGGGCAGCACCTGGACAAGGGCCGGCAGGGAGCACCGCGGAGAGACAAGCTGTCAGGCAGAGCACGCCTAAACGAGGGGCCACCGGGGGACGACGCGGGGTCCGGTGATGGCGCTACAGGAGTCGGCACGCAGGGAAATATGGCGACGGAATAGGAGGCTCGCCAGTAACTGGAGCCACGGCGGGGGATGCGGGAGTCGGCGTCGCGCAGGAGGTCGGCAGCGGGTGATGCGGGAGATGGCGTCGCGCAGGAGTCTCGCACAGAAGGTGCGCAACCTGCTGAGAGGGAGGGTCGTCGCGCCGGTAGGAGATCTGGAGCGGGACACCGGGAAGGGAGGTGAGGCCTGGCTTCGCCGGGAAACCGCAAGAGGCGGGAGGCGTCGGGGAACACTGCGGGAGCTCGCATCGGACGGGAGGAAGGGGGTCGCCGGGAGCCGTGACGAGGGCAAAGCTGGGTGGAGTCGTCACGGCGCGCAGGGAGTCGTCGCACTGGGAGGGCTGGGTCGCGCTTGGACGAGGCCGGTCGAGCGCGCTGGGAGGGCGGGGTCGTCGCGCTGGGAAGCGGCGCAGGGAGCCGTGAGATGCCGGGAGATGTAGGAGGACCGTCGTGCGTAGCGGCTAGGGCAGAGATGGCGCACGCAGGAGGTGCAGGGGCGGGGGAGTCCGCCGCAGAGATGGCGCGCGCAGGAGGTGCAGGGGCGGGGGAGTCCGCCTGAGCGGCGCGCGCTAGGAGGAGTACTGCTGGGGAAGGGAGGCCGTCGGGGAAGGGAGCCGCCAGGGAAGGGAGCCGCCGGGGAAGGGAGGCCTCCGGGGAAGGGAGTTGCCCGGGAAGGGACCCGCCGGGGAAGGGGGTGGCCGCGAAGGGCAGACCCGAGAGGAGAAAAAAAATAGATAGAGGGAGAGCTCGGGATTATACTCCCTCTGATACCATGTTAATGGTGAATTCTCCTTGCCTCAATTTGAGGCGGAGACATTCTTTTATAGATGAGTAAAAATAATTACGAGGGAAAGACCGATGTGGGACTCGGAAATACCCATTATACCTAAATGGGGTCCAACACCATTTATTTAAGTGGTTTTCTTCAACAATTTAAGTTTTAAGTATTTTTTTAGAAACAGAACAAACACCACTTTTTTTTCAAACTGCTTATCATGAGCGTAAGTGCGATAGGGATCCGTTTGGCAACACTTACTGGAAATTGTTTATAGTTCTCACTTATGATAAACAGTTTGAAAAAATAATTGGAGTTTGTTTTGTTTATGAAAAAAGACTTGATACTTATATTTTTCAAGAAAACCACTAAAATAAATGGCAGAAACAGTTTTTCAATAATTAATCTAGAAACACCAACACAAGGGTCCGTTTGACAAAACTTGCAGAAAACTGCTGACGGTCCATTTGACAAAACTTAGGGAAAACCGTTTATAGAACTTATCACTTATGATAAGTGTTTCTGTATAAGTGTTCAAAGATTTCTTATTGATAAGGTGTTTTCTATCACTTATTTAAGTGGTTTTATTCGGGAATTTTAAGTGCAAGTGTTTTTTCAGAAACAGAACAAATCACTTATTTTTTCAAATTGTTTATCATAAGTGATAAGTGCTATAAGCAGTTTTCAGTTAAGTACCGTCAACTTATGATAGATTCTCCTGTACAAGTTTCCAATAAGTGCAACCAAACAGAGCCTAAAGATGAAAAAGGGACAAGAAAATATACAGTCGGTTTCGGCACCAGAGATTGACGAAGGCTCTTATTATCATCTAAAAGCTTAGAGATTTCTCTGTCTTTCTCAGCAGCCATTCTATCAGCAAGCTCACGGAATGAATCATGCTCTTCCTGAAAATTATAATGCTCCCAACATGAGAAACAACTAAAGATACCACATGAAATTGAAACTAAATAAATATCAAAAAACCTTCAGTCTCTTATACTGGAGTTTGAGCTCCGCTAGTTCCCTTTGTACTTCTAGCCCAGAAGACAACTGTTTTTCGGCTTTCAATTCCTCAAACCTCGCTACAAAAGTATTACCCATGGATATCAATAAATATCCATTCACTTCAATGACAATAGGAAGGGGCAACCTGGATCCTGGCCCGGTTTTCAATTTTTTTTTTTTTTTTAACCCAGGTTTGACTGGGAAAATTTTACTTACTTAAATGGAGGTAACGGTAACAAGGGTGACAATGAGAACTAAAACGAAGCAAAAAAAAAAACTGAAATTACATCGCCATGTTTCTTCCAAATTCTGAAGGTCTATTTGCAATTCTTCTTTTTCAGAAAGGAAACAGGCATTGGCAGAATCAAGCTTCAACTCCATGTTCTTGATTTGCTGCTCTGCACGGCTGAGAGCTGCATCTCTGAAATGATCATTAGTGCAATGTGACTATGAATAATGGCTCATTTGGTATGACAGATCTGCAGATGATGGAATTTGTTGATTGGAGTGGCCTGCAGTACATTAATCTATCGGAGGCATCAAACTACAAAGTCCATGCCCAAATAATGATCAGCTCATAATTCAGTTCAGCTGGCCAAACATGAGTTTTAAGAGCCAAACAAAAAATGAACAATGAGCTCATTATGAAAATGAGCGACCCAATCACAAAGATGTTATATTTGACTTGACAAGATGACAACAACAAACTAATACATGTCTAAGATTGATATCCTAGGAGACATTCCTTGTATCACAAATGCTCGTATCATTCCTCCAACCATGCATACAAGTTCTGAGGGTCCATTTGGTTCACAAAAAGTGAAAGAAATGAAAGGAAATGAAAAATAAGGAAATGGATGAAAAGGAAAGTAAAAAAAGTGACCTTTGGTACACAGCCAGAAGGAAATTATTTTAATAGAAATATAATAATAATATGATAATATAAAATAGATTTCAATAGATTAAGTTGGATTCTCATGGCTTTACTTCCATTTGTGGGAGGAAATAATTCAAACAATTATCTCCCACCTGGGAAGGAAACAATGACATTGTTGATTCCCTCCCTATGCAAACCGAACGTTCAGAGGAAAAGGAAACCGGTCAGTAGAGGTGGCAATTTCTGACCCGACACGCGAACACAACACAACACGAACACTACACAAACCCATGACCCAATTAATAAATGGGTTGGGTTAGGGTTAAGGGTAGTCAACACAACAACCCGATAAACGACACGATTATTTAAAAATTTCAAATTCATCTACATATATTATTAAATAAAAAAAATTAGGAAAATTAAAATATATATATATGAATATTCTATTTGATTAATAATAATTTTTTATTCTAAAAAGAATTCTAATTAATATAAATTTATAAAATATCATAAATTTTGTATAAATATATTATTTTAAAATAATACCAGACAAGATAACCCAACGCGGTAACCCATTTAATAAATGGGTCAGGTTAGGGTTGAGCAATTCGACATGAATATTAAACAGGTCAACCTGATACGACACGAATCGCCACCCTTACCGGTCAGCTCCTCTCACCCAACCAAAAGGATCCTCAAGGGTACCTCTCCCAAATAAATCACTTTAATCCACCTGACTGATATGTTCATAGTAGGCATTTTTTAAATTAAATCCCGCCATAAGCAGGTTTAGAAGTAATGTTACCTTGCTTCGAGTTCTTTACCGTGACTTGTCGACAAATCTTGAAGTTCATGGAGAACCCCGTCTTTCTCAGCAGATATCAAGAAGATTTCTTTTTCAGCCTCCTAAAGGACCACAGAAACAGGGTAAGCAGCGTTAACAAAAGCATGCCACTATCTCAGTCCAAATTTGCACAAAACACAACAGCAGGCTGCACGAAAATACTTTCAGTGCTTCCTCTAGAGTTTTAAGTTGTTCAGAGTCCTTAGCTGAGGCAATTTCAGCATCCTTTTTTTGGAGAAGGACGTGAGCACGGACTTTATATGAAGAAAAATCACTTTTTAGGCGACTGATCTGCAAATTTTAAATTGAAAGGAAAATATATAACATTAGACATGAGCTAGAATGAATCACAGATATAGAGCATTGCGTCTGAAGGGAAAGGTGGGGGGAGAAAGATTATCGGATGAAGATGTAATCATTAAATTATTGACCAAAAATGACAAACATATTGATGGATGAAATTTCTCTTGGTTGAAAAAAAATGATGATGGTGATGTTTACAACATGGATGTTGTCTTCCTTCCCTAGGACCCTGTTTGGTACAAAACTCTTAATGAAATGGAGTGGAGTGGAATGTAGAAGATGGTATTAGGTAAAACAAAATTCATTCAAATTATTTTTAATAGCGAAATATCACTAAATTAATTAATTAATAATTATTTATAAAATGTAATTATTTTATTAAAAATATCAATGATTAATAATTAATTAGAATAATTATTTTTCATTATTTTATTATTTATTTTATCATTTTACAATTTTTACTATTTTATTGTATTTTATTTTATTATTATTGTTTACAACCGATTGAATTTGGATCCCTTAAAATATGATAATCAAGATTACATAGGGAATTGATTTATACAGACCAAATAAACAACATCAATGCTGTGTTTGGAAGTGGCATGGATGGCATAGGTGGGTTATGGGGTGAAATCATTATTGAGAAAAAAAATTTATAAGAAGATGGGATGGCGTGTAATGGTCATTCAAACCATCATTGGTCATTCCATGCTCTCTCTTCTCTGACCCTTCAAATCGTAGGGTCAACAACAAAACAGCCTAAAAAATGAATTATTTTTATACAAGTATGGGGTACAAAAATTAAGAAAAATAAAATGGATAAACATAGTAAAGATAATTTTGAAAATTACATGTCATTTCATTCCACCACGTTCCATTAATGACTGTTTCATCCCTTCCAATGAAAACTCCCAAACATGGCCATGCTGGAATGGAATAGAGTGGAATGTAGAAGAATGGCGTTTGGTTCGTCATGAAAATGACAATGATACAAATAACAATTTAAATTTTTAAAAAAGTAGGATATCAGTAGATTAATTAATTAATAATTATTAAATAAATTGTAATTATTTTATTAAAAATAGTAATAACGAATAATAATTAAAATAATTATTTCTTGTGATTTTATAATTTATTTTACATTCAATCAATTTTATTATTTTTATTTTTATTTTCTTTTATTTTATTATTCTTAAAGGTTTGCAACCGAAGGAATCCGAATCACTTTGATCTTGAGAAGGAATATGAATTCCTTAAAATATAGTAATCATGATCCCCCAAGGAATCAATTTAGACCAACCAAACAAACAACATTAAAATGTCGTGGGAATCAACATTTCCCTCAACCAGGATTCCCAGTTCCAAAAGGGGGGGACTAAATATCATTGGATATGCACAGAAACAGCAACTTCAACTAATTTAACACACATAGAAGCTAGAAAATTTTATTTCATGTCTACAAAATGAATAATAACAATAATAAAAAATGATAAATAAATAGATGCGCATGGAAATGGTAGCCTCAACTGACCATACATGGAAGATCTACATAAAAAAGATAGATTTTTTCATATTGGTAGATTTGAAAGGAAAAGGGACTTGACACCTCCTCTTTGGCAGCGGCTACCTCAGCATCCCTCTTATTTAGAAGTTGAGTCTGCAAGGATAAGTCAAACTCCAGCTGACCTGCCAAACAAGGAAAACATGAAAAATTACACTTTTTTGATAAATTGAAGCACAAAAAAAATTTCAGTAAGCAACACAGCACTTCTCATTTTAGCCGCTTCAATTTCAGCATGCATGCAGTTACTCTCAGCAGATTCCAGCTTTGCCTCAAGCGCCCTTGATGCAGCATCCCAACCTTCTTTTTCTTTTTCCTAAATGTATAACAAGCTTCATGATTATGGAAAACAGCTGAAATACTAAAGAAATTTGGAAATTGCCATATGATTGACAAAGCTGAATCCAATGTTTTTTTAACAAGCAATCCAACAATATGGTTGGTTACAGACACATAAAACTTTATGGTCCAGTTCGGTATGTAGTGGAAAAGGGAAAAGGAAAGGGGAAAAGAGAAAAGGGAAAGTGAGGGGAGGGGAACCAATTTTCCACTTCTCATTCCTTTTACCACACCATGTTTGCACTCTACCAAACATATCCTAAAAGATATATAATCACTTAGTGTCAGGCTCCCAAAGAAATCTCGAGACAATTGAGATAAATGCTTCTGTATACAAGTTTCCAAATTGCTTATTGAAAAAATATTTTTCCACCATTTATTTAAGTGGTTTTCTTTTGGAATGTAAGGGCCCTTTTGACAACACCTATTGAAAACGGTTTATAACACTTATCACTTATGATAAGTGCTTTTGTATTAGTGTTTCCATATTTCTTATTGAAAAAGTGTATTTATGCCACTAATTTAAGTGGTTTTCTTTTGAAAAAAAGAGAACAATGTTGGATTGGTGTTGCCCGATCCGGTTGGGCCGAATGCTTGTGGCCCGCAACTGTCGCGGTGCGGACTTCGGGGTCAACTTTACTGTAGCGCTTTTGACAAAACCAGCCGCCGTTCACTATAGCGACGTGGACCACTTTTTCGAACAGTTATCGTCTTCTCCATTGTTTTATAGCCCATTTTCGGGCTAGGGTTTCGACTGAAAAAACTCACTGTAATTTGTGCTCCCGAATAATGAAATATTCTGCCTCTCCCGTGGACGTAGGGATTATTCCCGAACCACGTAAATCGCCGTGTCTTTTGCTTTCTTTTGTTTTTTCTCATTTTTGTCGTTGTGTCTCCCGGCGATTCCGCAACAAACAAAACACCACTTATTTTTCCAAGCTACTCATCATAAGTGTTGGCAAACAAACCATTAGTGTAAGTGATTTTTTAAAAACAAGACAAACACCAATTATTTTTTCAAAGTGCATAAGGCTTCATTTGACAATACTTATTGAAAACTATTTATAACTAAACTAAGTTTAAGTGTTTTTTCAAAAAGAGAACAAACACCACTTTTCCAAACTATTCATCATAAGTGTTGTCAAATGAACCATTAGTGTAAGTAGTTTTTTTTAAAACAAGACAAACACCAATTATTTTTTCAAACTGCATAAGCCTTCATTTGACAACATTTACTGAAAACTGTTTATAGAACTATCACTTATGATAAATACTTCTGCATTAGCATTTCCAGACTGCTTATTGAAACTGCTTTTCTGCCACTTCTTTAAGTGGTTTTGTAGAGACCCTAAAAATCAGAGTTTGTGGGGGTTTCTAGGGACATTTTGGTCATTTTGTGCTCAACGAGCAAAATGGACATTTTAACCTAGTTATCAAATCGAGATTTCGACTCCGTCATTGATTCCAAAGTAGGGTGTTTACCCTTCAATGTGGATCTCATTCCGTTCCGAAGAGATGGAATTTTGCGCTTTCTGGTGGGACCAAGTGGTTATGGAGGTGGTTGGAGGTTACGGTCTAAAAATAGGTCTCATGGGGCCTCATTTTCCTTCACATTTTCTCTCAATTCTCTTCTCTCTCGAGATTGGGCAATTTCCGGTGAGATTTTTGACAGACTCCTACCGGAGTATGAAGGTGGCCGCGAGAGGTCCCACTGGAGTCCACTATCCAAAGTTCAGACGACGTCTGAAATTTGTGGTAAGTGACTCCTTACATTTTTCCTTCGTGATTCAAACTTGTCTTTGTATTTTCTTAAGGGTAGAGCTAAACTAGATTATTCGGTAGCTAACCATATGTTGTTTGATGAGTGAGTCTTCCCTACCGTTCTACTTTGTACATTGTGTAATCATTCTAGTTGGTTGAAAGTGTCGGGCGGAAGGATGAAGATTGGTAGGATTCATAGTGTTTCTTCCATTTTTTGGATAGTAATACTCTGGAGTTTCCTTCACAGTTATAACGAACCTTTGGGGTCGTGCTTTGGTTTTCGGCTAGGGTGATGTCGCGTTTCTTTTATTTTTCAAAGGAGAGTTGATCAACCTTTTTCTAGAGGGTGTTACGAGGATGGTAAAGTCTGGGATAGATTTGTGCAAAAGGTGGAATTTCGGAGCGTGATCTTTTCTCTTCACATGCATTTCTTCCATTACTTTTTTCTTTCCCTCTAAATTAATTTTACCACCCATGAATGGTGGAGTCTCGAATGGTGTGTTGTAAACCAGTGGATTGCCTTAGAGTTTCATGGAAGGTGAGCTACTAGAGTTCACCCTGACGATGAATCCACAATAGGTGAATTACAAATGATAGAGGTTGAGGGGTGTGCACCATTATTTTCGAAGGGTTTCTATTTCCCTTTCTCTGTTTTCTAAATGATTTCTTGACCATTGGGTTCCAAAGGGTACATATACTCTATTCTGGAGGGCGGTGTCCTCCGTTCAATTACTCAGATGTGGCAGAGGTGGTTCGGCAAATGTTTCTGACAAGCATGGTTCTGACATATTGAATCTAGTAGGTGGAAGTCTGATGGGTGGGGAGTGTTACACCCTTTGTGTGGACGTGTTGGGAGGTGAAGTTTGACTCAATTCACCAGAAGTTCATCCATAAGAGTTACATTCATCAGAATTTCGTACACCATATGATAGGTTGGACATGAGGTGCAAACAACAGCAGCGGGACTTCTCCTACAGAGAAGGACCATTGAAAGTTCGCATTTGCCGATGGCTTTACGATGGAGCACTGAAGCTCCGAAAGTTCAGAAAGGTTAAAGGGTCGCCGGGTTTGTAATCAAGCTCAGGCAGTCATGCTTAATGATCCGTGATTTCAGAGGAGTGCAAAGTGTGATTTTTGTGATTCATTATGGGGTGAAGAGCTTGAGTAAGTGTACTTAAAAATTTGTAACTCTGGTAATCTCTTGTTTTTTTTCCCGGTAGTAATGGAAAAGGTTACAGTGGCGTTTCTCCTGTGCACGTAGGACACATTGTCCGAAGCATGTTAAACTCTGTGTTCTTTTCTTTCTTTCTTGTTTTACCGTTGCATGTGTTTTTGTTGCCTTGAATGTTTGTGAGTCTGCTTATGTGTCCGATCAAGGACGACTTCGTGCGGTGAGTAGGGTGTTGAGTCTACCTACTTCCGATGCACTTAGTCGGAGGGAACTTCTGGAGGTTCAGTTTTTCCGCTAAGCTAATGCGTGCGAGCTTCTGGTGGATCGGCTTGCGAAGTTCCAATGGTTTTACCGAAAACACAGATGATCAGAGTTTCGTGAGTTAGCAACAAGTGCTATCAGAGTCTGTGGTTTGGTCCAAGCACCCCAGATTCTCTCTTGCTCGACAATTATTGAATTCAGTAGGAGTTACTTAATTGGTGTAATGACATCGAAAGATAGCAAAGTCAGGGTTGATAGGTTTGATGGGACGGATTTTGGCTTAAAGTCAGGGATGATAGGTTTGATGGGACGGATTTTGGCTTCCGTGAAAAGAAAACTACAGTGGAAGTATTGAAAGCATTGTCAGACATAATACGAGAAAGGAAGACCAGCAGCAGATCACATGAACGATTTCAATATGATCCGAGGGCAACTTGAATCGATGAAGGTTAAGTTCACGGATGATATGTGGGCACTCCCACTGTTGTCATCGCTACTGGAGAGTTGGGATGCGATGGTCACTGCAGTAACTCTTCCGAAAAAATAGACTTGGTGTTCGATGACATTCGGAACCTGATCCTCAATGAGGAGCTCGGGCGGAGGGAGGTCCAAGCACTGTCTGGAAATGATCTCAATGTTGATGGACAAGGATGGTCACCTCAACGAAAGAAGTCTATCGGAAGAAGCCATCAGAAAATAAGCAACGGGAAAAGAGCTGAGGCAAATCGACTAGTCCTAGTCCAACTTGCTGGAGTGTGGGATGAAAGGGCACGTCAAGAATGACTGCAAAAGTCGCACTGAAAGCTCCGAAAGACCATCAACTTCTGGAGCTCAAATTTCGTTGGTACAATAGAAGAAGGCAGCGATTTGCTGAAAAGTGTCAACATTCTGGTGGAGTCATGGGTAGTTGACTCAGGTGCATCATTCCATTCAATGGGAGAACAGAGATGCATTAAAAATTATGTATCCAGAAATTTCGGCAAAATACATTTAGCAGATGATGAAGCTCGGGAGATCGTTGAAAAGGGACATGTGAATATCCGGATGAAGAATGGGGGAGTCTTGAAATTGAAGAATGTTAGACATATCCCAGGGCTACATGAGAACTTAATTTCAGTTAGACAACTAGATGAGGCGGGGTATAAAACTACCTTTGCTAATGGATTATGGAAAGTTACTCGGGGCTCCATGGTGGTTGCAAAAGGAGTAAAGGATGGGACGTTAAATTTGACCAAAGTACAGGAGCAATTGCAATAGTCGAAAGTTCAGAAAATCCAAAAATCTGGCATTGCAGACTTGGCCATCTCAGCGAGAAGAACATAAAGGTTCTAACGGCAAAAGGCATACTGAAGTTTGATCATACGAACATCAGAAGATATGAAAGTTATGTGTTGGGGAAACAAAGGAGGGTGTCCTTCAATTTAGATGGACGGAACCGGAAGTTAGAACCTATTTCATGCTGATGTTTGGGGACTTGGCCATGTTCAGTCTCTCGGGAGCTCCTTAATTTTGTAACCTTTATTGATGATGCAACAATAAAAGTTTGGATTTACTTTTTGAAGCATAAGTCAGATGTTTTTCGGGTGTCCATTCAATGGAAGGCCATGGTGGAAAGGGAGACCAGCCGGAAGTTGAAGTGCCTACGATCCGATAACGGTGGTGAGTACACTAGATACAACTTCCAGAACTTCTGTAAGAAGAAGGGGATAAAGAATGAGAAGATGGTGTCCGGAACTACGCAACAGAATAGAGTGGGTGAACGAATAAATTAGGCGTTGACTGAGAAGGCTAAGAGCAAGAGGTTGCACTATGGAATGCTTAAGGGAATTTGGATGGAAGCTCTCAACACAGCGGCATATCTAGTCAATAGAAGTCCTACATCGGCAGTTAGGCAGGAAATACCTAAGGAGTTATGGGTCGACAAGCAACCGGAAATTAACCACCTCAGAGTCTTCAGAAGTTTGCCATACATGCATATTGATGTCAAGGACAAGGTCAGGCTTGGGGCTAAGTCCAAGGTTTGTTTTTCCATTGGCTATGGTGATGAGAATTTCAGCTACCAGCTATGGGGTGAGGAAAAAAGATAAGTCATCAGGAGTCGAGATGTTCACTTCAACGAAGGTTCATGTACCGGAAGAAAGAGTTGAGTGGAGCAGTCCAAAACATCCAACTCAGTTGAGGAGGTCAGCCGTAGTTAGAAATCTTGTTCAGAGATTTGGGGCTGCCATGAATTTTCTACTTTTAATGGATGCAAGAGAACCCGGCTGCCCAGAAGAAGTGGCATCTCTCAGTGACTCAGAGGAAGGGAAGTCAGTAACATTTTGTGTTCTCCCTGTCCGTTACTTTGCCGGTTTTAGGTGTTGGAGGTGTTTTAGGGGAGGCTTGAGGAGGTTCTGTAGTGCTCGGAGGAGGACTAGAGCGAGGCCGGAGGTTTTGGTCGTTAAAAGGGCTGGAGGCAGGAGAAATACATGTCGTGATAAATTAACACGACATGAGAGGTTCACACCTTGTGAAGGATGGTTCACAAGATGTTACACGACGTGTAATAAATTCAGGATTTAAATGGTAGAAGCGGCGCGTTTTTCAGCGGGACTTGAAACCCGACATTTACACGACGTGTAAAGGTTACACCCATGTAATTCCCTTGTGTGGCGCATCTTTAAAGCCTGCAGCACTCAGGTTTTTCCCTCAAACCCTACGGACCTCTCGTTTCTAGGCGACCCAGCGGCTCTCCTTTCGGCCGCCTTGGGATTCCTTAATCAGAGATCGATCATGGGCTTCCCGTCTTCGATTCGTGGTGAGTTCTTACTTCTTTCTCGTGTGTTTCCTTCAATTCTTCTTCGAAGATCCGTTGCGGTGGTGCGTTTTTGGCTTGGGGTCTGAGTTGGGCTGCGTTTTGATGATCTTTGGGTGCAGTGTAGGTTGATCCGCGAGTTTCTTGTGCGGCGATGGTTTCTGGGCAATTTGTTCTTTGCCCTGCGGTGCGCAGCAAGATTGGAAATCTTCTTTGAGGTAGGGAATTTTCGTTCTCACCCTTTTACGTGTTATGTGTGTGATCTACATGCTTTTGCTTACCTTTGAGTGGACAGTAAGGGTTGACATAATCATATAATTAATTGGCATGTCTGAAATTGATGGGTATAAGGAGTTATCGCATACTTTACTGCTTTGTTATATGTTGTTGAGATTGTTATGCTGTGATGACCTTTGTTGTGTTGTTGTGTGATTGCACCTAAATAAAAGATTAAAGAACGTATATTTGGCTAATAATTGGTTGCCCCTGAACATTCTGGTTTGTGTGATAATACTCACGCTAAATAAAGAAGATATGTGATAATTCCCTTAAATAAGTATGGAAGTTGAAATGTGTGTTGTGATGCACGTTTGTGCTTGTTGTGTTGCCCTACGTGGTTTGAGCTGTTATGCGTTGATAGATGTGACTGGTTAGGTTGTGCGGTGTGTGGGACAGTGATGCGGTGGTTGGTTGGCATGGATGCGATGTGAGTAGTTGTGTGGTGTGGCGCAGAGGTTGTGGCGCAGAGGTTGTGGCGCAGTGGTTGTGACGCAGTGGTTGTGGTACGTGGCGGTTATGGTTGTGTGATGGATGAGATGTGTGGTTATTGTGTTGTGAGATGGCTTGGGCAATGTGGCGCGATGACGATGGCGGATGTGTGGTGCCATGATGGTGGTTATGTGAGTTGGGTCAGTTGTTGCGTGGTGTGGTTGAGTTAATTGCCTGATTAACCATGAAATAAATGATGATGCTAAATGAATAAATGAATGGGTTGGTAATTGAAATATAATGGGGTAGAAGTTGATGAGTGGTAAATGGATTAATGAACAAACATGGTCAAACTGATAAGTTGAAAGCGGAAAATGTCGTGTGGCTTGTGCGGCGGTTGTGTGGTGTGTTGCATATAGTGGGGGCGGCAATTGCAACGGTTGATGTGCGCTAGTGTTGTTGATGTGGTGTGCGCTAGTATTGTTGATGTGAACCCTTAGGTTGGATATTGTGCGCTATCTCTATATCATGTATGTTTATGATATTTTATGCGCGCCTCACCCAAGTTGGATAACCTTACGAACGCTCAGAGGTGCCGAGTCCCGGGTGTTTTCCTATCCAGGATGGTAGTGATACAGACAGTTGGCTACCCACCTCTCCCCGGCTCTTCCTTCAACAGTGATGTGTAGCCCAGGTTCCTACGAGCGAGATGTGATGTGTTGACTCGGGTGTCTACGGGTGAGATGTGATGTGTTGGCTCAGGTGTCTACGGACAAGATGTGATGTGTTGGCTCAGGTGTCTACAGGCGAAGTGTGATGTGTTGGTTCAGGCGTATACGGGCGAGACATAATGTTGTGTGATGTGATATATGGTGGGGGTCATGCATAGTAGGAGGGCACGGGGTTGATGTCCTTCACGTTCATGATACCCTACTACTTTGGTCTTGGTGGTGATGTGTGGTTCAGGTGTCTGCAGGCGAGATACGATGTGTGGCTCGGGTGTTTGCGGGCGAAATGCGATGTGATGCGATGTGTGTGGAATGGATGGGAGCATAGGAAATTCGACGTTGGGGCGTGAGAGCAACAAATCAGTGGGGAAGAGGCAGCGGGGCGCCTTGCTTTGTTATGATCTCGATGTTATATTATCATATTGGATGCGTGATTTCGTGAGTGAGTCATGGTAAGGCTGGGTTTTATTAGATGACCTATATGGAAGCTTGTTGGTTCTGTTGTTTGTTCACCGGTGCATTAGTATGCTCTTTTCACATGTGCACTTGAGCCCTTGGTTATGTCCCTACTGAGTATACCTGTTACGCTCACCCTACGTATATAGGTTGTTTTCAGGTTTCCAAGAGAACTTTGGGGACCGAGCTGGACATTACTAGCTGGGTTGGAGTTACTGTTGAGTTGATGGCGTAGACTTTTATTTTTAGTATTTACTTTGGAGACTTTTATATGTAGAAATTTTATTTATTCATGCATTGTGGGATGGTTTTTGGTTTACCTTTATACTGTGTGCTGGAGTTGTTTGGTGATTATTTATCGTATCTCCCGATCCTGTTTCATTTATAGAGGGTAATGCCTCCCATACTGTGAGATTTGTATACCCACGGTGCTAGCCATCAACCCCGGGCCTACAGGAGGCGAGACTCGGGGGTCATTATCTCTCTCCCTTCATTGCGGTATCTTTGGTGGAAGATGGTCGTCACAGAGAGGTATCAGAGGTGATAGTTGAGAGATAGGATGGAGTTTGGAGTTAGGCACAGCGAGGATTGCATGGATTGATATAGCAGCAGTATCAGTTGACCTTGGTGCGTGACATAGGCCAGGAAGACAGACTAGGACACGGGATTTTAGAGCTCCTATGATCCAATGCACGGACTCTGAGCTTATTGAACAACGAAGTGAGGTGGACCTGTTTGCAGGGTAGAGACCTAGGAGAGGTACATGCATCATGATGACTTGTGTTCATGTTTGAATTGGGCGTTTTGGGAAAATAAAATGAATAAATTAAAAAAACTTTGATAAAATTTCATGCCACCGGGCTTAGGATGTTCTTGTTTTCAGGAATGACTCATGTTCGTCGTTCGCGAGTTGCTCAAGCAGTTGAGGTTCAGCAGGCTGATCCGATTGATTGTCGGAGGGTTGACCCAAAAGAGGAGGATGAGGCATGCCAGCGGGCTTTGCATGCCTTTCAGCAACAGAGTTTACGTAAGTATGAGGGGGTGTCTCAAATCTGGAGACTGAGCGCTGGATGTATGAGGGGGTGTCTCAAATCTGGAGACTGAGCGCTGGATAGAGAATAAATTAAAAAAAAAACTTTGATAAAATTTCATGCCACCGGCTTTAGGATGTTCTTGTTTTCAGGAATGACTCATGTTCGTCGTTCGCGAGTTTCTCAAGCAGTTGAGGTTCAGCAGGCTGATCCGATTGATTGTCGGAGGGTTGACCCAAAAGAGGAGGATGAGGCATGCCAGCGGGCTTTGCGTGCCTTTCAGCAACAGAGTTTACGTAAGTATGAGGGGGTGTCTCAAATCTGGAGACTGAGCGCTGGATAGAGGAGCTCAAAATCACTTTCGGTTTGATCCGAACACGAGTTGAGTTTTAGGAGCCGCTAACAGTTAGTCAGATGCGGGGAGCTGCACGTCAATGATGGACGTTGTTTCTTGGTGACGGCAAGGAGGCATATGTGTTGATAGAGCTTCCAATTTAGAAAAAGAGAAAAACGAACAGAAGTTTCTATTAAGATGAATCAAAACACTTTTAATAGTCTAGAATGTTCCAGAAAAAAATAACAAGAATAACATCCCAGGAGAGAATATCTCTGTCTAGGCCAAGGCCGAAATGCCTCCAAACAAAATACCTGACCCCCCATTAACCACCCCCACTCCTACTTATAACCACCCCTCATGTAACTAATAGAATTACAGATGCAATTACAATACTACCAACTGTAACGAACATGTTCCCCTCCTTTGATAAGTAAACTGTATAGGTGGTCTAGTTCGGCCAAAAAACTCCCCAACATTCCTATCTGTTAACCCTCTTTTTATTATTATGGGTATTTCCGAGTCCCACATCGGAATACTTCTTTGTATCTTTCGCCGTATCATTCTATAAAAGTAGGTCCCCACCTTACCTTGAGTGTAAGTGGGTTTCCTCATTCTACATGGTATCAGAGGAAAATTAGTCCCGACCCTCCCTCCCTGCGGATTCCCGGTTCTGTCCGGCCTCGCCTCTCCCCTCCTTCCCGGCTAGGGTTCCACCCGGCGGCCCTCCTTCCGGCGCATTGCGCCTCCCGCTGCTCCCGCGCCTCCCGGCCACCCTCGCCCAACGCCTCCCGCTGCTCCCGGGCCTCCCGCGCGCTCCCGCTGCTCTCGCCCCGCGGCTCCCCTTCCACCGCCTTCACCCCAGCAGGCACCCTCACCCCTCGACAGTCGCGCCTCGGGTCGCGCCTCTAGTCGCCCCTGTCGCCCTCACCCAGCGCGCCTCCTTCCCCGGCGGCCCTCTCTCCCGGCGTGGTTTCCCTCCCGTTGCCCTCTCTCCAGGCGCGGCTCCCCTTACCCAGCGGCGCCCTCGACCTGGCGCCCTCGGCCTCGTCCTGACGAACCCTCCCGGCAGCGCTCCCTCGTCCCGGCAGCACGCCCTCGTCCCGGCAGCACGCCCTCGTCCCGGCACCCTAGTCCCGGCGCCCCCGGTTTCGCCCCGGCAGCCTCTCCCGACAGCGCGCCCTCGTCCCGGCAGCGCGCCCTCGTTCCGGCGGCCCTTCCTACGCGCGCACGTCCTGCGCACGATCATCCCGCCGGCCCGCTGCATCAGCTACCCGACACTTCCATGGCAGAATCCCCGGGACATGGTCGTGCTTCAAGTCGTCCACGTCCCTTCTGTCAACATTATGGCAAGTTTGGCCACCTGATCGCCCGATGTTGGGTCCTACATGGACGACCATCTCAGCACCCGCGACAGGGACAGCCCGCGGTCCAGGCCGCGTCCTCGACTGTCGTCTCTCTTTCCTCGTCTCTGGCCCTTTCTATGGCCGACCTCAGGCGGCCACATGATCCTCCGGCCTCTGTCCGACCCGGTCCCTCCTCGGCTTCTCTGGCCCGTACTGTTCGCCCCACTGCCTTTGTCAGCCATTGCTCCCCTGCATGGCTGCTGAACTCAGGTGCCTCCGACCACCTCACCGGTGATGCTGGTATGCTGACGTCTTACTGCACAAATGCCGGTTCTTCAGCCATCATCGTCGCTGATGGCTCCACTATCCCCATAGCAGGCTTCGGCGCATGCTCCCTGACTCCATCGATACACCTACCCTCTGTGGCACATGTGCCCCGCAGTCCCTTTAATCTGCTTTCTATCAGTAAACTGACTAAGGATTATAACTGTGCGGCCATATTTACCTCTTCTGGTGTTGTGTTTCAGGAGCAGACTACGAACCGGGAACTTGGTCGAGGCCGGCTTCGAGACGGGGTCTACATGTTCGAGGGACCAGCACCCATTGCTTGCACGTCTACCTCTTCTCGGGCACTAGATCTTCATTCCCGATTAGGACACCCGCCTACATCCACCATTCATCAGATGTTTCCAGACTTCAGTCGGACTCCTACTTTTCATTGTGAGTCATGTTCTTTTGCGAAACATCATCGCTCTTCCTACATTCCTCGCACGGATACACGGGCCTCCCACCCCTTTGATCTGGTTCATTCAGATGTTTGGGGCCCGTGTACCATTCCGAGTCACTTGGGATATAAATACTATATATCTTTCATTGATGACTATTCGCAAATGACGTGGCTTTACCTTCTTCGAGAACGCTCCGAAGTGTTTTTCACCTTCCAAACCTTTTTCAATGAAATTAAGAACCGTTTTTCTATCTCTGTCAAATGTCTCCGCTCGGATAATGGGCGCGAGTATCTCTCCACTTCCTTTCGGCAGTTTCTCCAGACGAATGACATCCTTCATCAGACCTCCTGTCCTGATACACCCCAGCAAAACGGCGTGGCCGAGCGGAAACACAGACATATTCTGGAGACTGCTCGTGCCCTCATCTTCCACCGACAGGTGCCTCTGCTCTTTTGAGGAGATTTCATTCTCACTGCTACATACCTCATCAATCGCCTACCTTCTTCTATCCTTAAGGGGGAGACCCCCTTTCGGGCTCTTTTCCCCACTCTCCCTCTTCATTCTCTCCCTCTTCGAGTGTTTGGCTGCTTGTGTTATGTTCGTGACACTCGCCCTGGTCGCACCAAACTCTCCCAAATCCCTCCGCTGCATATTCCTTGGTTATTCCCGCATTCAGTGCGGGTACCGCTGCTTCTCCCCGGACATTCGCCTGTATGTCATCTCAGCGGATGTCTCCTTTGTTGAGAGTTCTTCATTCTCCTTTCCCTCTCCTCCTCTTAACTCTGCTATTGATGACTGTCTTCCCCTCATCACCCATCCTCTTCCAGAGTTGCCTCCTCCTGCCTCTCCTCCTCCTAACCCTGTCATCGATGATTGTCCTCCTCTCATCATCCATCTTCCACCGGCGTCGACCCCTGTTGACACCCATTTTGGTCAGGTCTACTCCCGTCGTCCTTCGACTGTATCCCCCATTCCGGCCAGTGACACTGATGCTCCCGCTTCGTCCGCTGCTCCTGCTCCGCCACCCGAGCACTTGCCCATTGCCCTACGGAAAGGTACTCGCTCCTGCCAGAGTACTCCTCTATTTGTATCTTCATACAGGGGTCTGTCCGCTCTGGAGACAATTTCTATACCTCGCACGGTTGGTGAAGCCAAATCTCACCCCGGGTGGCTAACAGCAATGCGGGATGAATTGCAGGCTCTGGAGGAAAACCATACTTGGGATCTTGTCCCCCTTCCAGCAGGCAAACAGGCAGTGGGCAGCAAATGGATTTACACCGTCAGGCTGAATCCCGATGACACTCTCCATCGCCTCAAAGCCCGCCTTGTGGCCAAAGGCTTTGCTCAGACATACGGTGTTGACTACTTTGATACCTTCTCACCGGTTGCCAAGATGGCCTCTGTCCGGTTATTCATCTCTCTCGTCGCCCATCATCAGTGGCCTCTTCATCAATTGGATGTCAAGAATGTCTTCCTCCATGGCTTCCTTGAGGAAGAAATCTATCTACAGCAACCCCTCGGATTTTGTGCCTCCGGCGCCATAGTTATTAATGGCGCGCGCCACGCCATGGCTTCGCCATGGCGCATCTGGAAAGGCGCTCAGTGGCGCGCGCTATGGTGCGCCATGGCACGCAGTGGCGTGGCGCGCGCCACTGCGCCAAAGTAAAACGTTTTTTTTTTTTTTTTTGCGTTTTTTTAACCCGCATCGTACCCTATCCCGCCCGATTAAAAAAAAAACCTAAACATACCTCCAGTCGCCTCCCTTCCTCTTCCCGCGAGCCGCAACCCAGCCCCTCCGTGCCAGTCGCCTCCCTCGACCTCGACACCTGCTTTCCGATCGAGGCTGACCGACCACGACGACCCACCCCTCCTCGTCCGAGGCAGGCGCAGGCGGCAACCCAAGTACTGAATTTTTTATTCAATTTTATTTATGTTTTCTATTTTTTTTTTAGTTTCTGCGGTCCGCCCTTCAGTGAGGGCAGCAGTTCAATGTTTTTTTTTCAGTTGCTGTTGTCCTCCCTATTGAGGGCAGTTCACTGTTATTTTTTTTTGATGCTGTGTTTTTTTATTTTTTGTTTATTGTCTTTTTAGATATATGGTTTAAAATATGTAATTATTTGTTTTAAATATTTCAGGAATTGTGATATTTCAAAATGTCTAAAGCAAGGCAACAAGACCCTGCTTGGCAATATTGCATGTTAACAGATCCTTTAGATAAAAATTCAGTAACATGCAAATTTTGTGGAAAAGTAACGAAGGGAGGTATTACAAGAGCCAAACAACATTTGGCCGGTGGATATAGAAACACAACCGCATGCCAAAATTGTCCGGCACATGTGAGAGAGGAGATAAAAAAAATTGATGAAGATAGAAGGACTTTGAAGGAAAAAAGGAATATAGTCAGGCCTGGGATATATGCAATTGATGATGATTTTATAGAAGAAGAGGTGCAAGGTCTAGAACGTACAATATTTGATGGTGGAAAGAAAAGGAAAGCTATTTCAAGTAACAGTTGCATGCCACAAGGATCAGGTTCTCAAAAAGGAAGCAATAACGATCCTGTATCCAAGGCAAAGGGAGTTATAGATGCATTTTTCACTCCAAGTCCAGAAGAAGTTGTACGACAAAGAAAATTGTCTAATGTTAGACAAACAACTGTCATGGATGCATACAAGAAGGAGAAAAGAGATCATGCTTGCCAATTGTTTGCAAGGTGGATGTATGATGTCGGAATTCCTTTCAATGCTGTCAATTATGATAGTTTTTCGGCATTTGTTGAGGCAGTTGGACAATGCGGACCAGGTATGAAACCTCCAAGCTTCCATGAGGTAAGAGTTCCTTTGCTTAAAAAGGAATTAGAACATACAAATTTACTGTTGAAGGAATTTAGGGAGGAGTGGGCGAGAAAAGGATGTTCAGTCATGGCAGATGGTTGGACAGATCGAAGGGGGAGAACATTGATAAATTTCTTGGTTAATAGCCCAAAGGGGTCAGTATTTATTGAATCGGTTGATGCTTCTTCGTATGTAAAGAGCGGAACAAAGATGTTTGATTTGTTGGATAAATTTGTCAAGAAGGTTGGACCATCCAATGTGATACAAGTTGTCACTGACAGTGCTTCAAATAATGTTTTTGTCGGTAAATATCATTGTTGTCAACAATACTTACGTTGATATTTTTTTAAACTTTTATTTTTTTTCAATGATCTTTATTACTTACTAATATGAGTTCTTTATTTTCTATTTTTTAATAGGGAGATTATTGGAGGCAAGTTATTCTAATTTGTATTGGACCCCGTACGCCGCTCATTGCATTGACCTCATCTTAGAAGATATTTGGAAAATTCCTATGCTTGCTAAAACTTTGAAGAAGGCGGTGACAATTAGTGGTTTCATTTATAACCATGCCGGTGTATTGAACTTGATGCGACAATTCACCAAAGAAAGGGAGCTCCTTAGACCGGGAAAGACTAGATTTGCCACTGCCATGATCACACTTTCTAGCATGTATACCCAACAAGCTAATTTGAGGAAGATGTTCATTTCTGATGAATGGAATCAAAGTAAATGGGCAAAGGAGCGGAAAGGGAAAGATGTTGTTTTGATTGTGCAAAGTGCCTCTTTTTGGAACAATGTCAATTATTCTCTCAAAGTGGGTGCTCCACTTGTTGAAGTGCTTCGTTTGGTTGATGGGGAAAGAAAGCCTCCTATGGGATACATATACGAAGCCATGGATCGAGCAAAAGAATCAATTGCAAAGGCCTTCAACAATAGAGAAGAAAAATATAAAGAGATTTTCAAAATAATTGATCAAAGATGGGAAGTTCAACTTCATCGGCCTTTGCATGCTGCAGGATACTTTTTGAATCCAGAGTTCTTCTATGATCATCCTGACATTGATGCTGATGAAGAGGTAAATATGGGTTTGATCAAATGCATTCAAAGATTGACACCTGATATAGTGATGGTTGATAAGATTGCTGAAGACTTGACAAAATATAGAGAGGCATTGGGCACTCTTGGCACTGATTTGGCAATACGAAATAGGAAATTGAGGGCACCTGCTGATTGGTGGGCAACTAATGGTGCATCAGCTTCACACTTGAGACATTTTGCGATAAAAGTGCTCAGTCTTACATGCAATGCTTCAGGTTGTGAAAGAAATTGGAGTGTTTTTGAAAATCTTCACACAAAAAGGAGAAATAGGCTTGCTCAAGCAAAATTGAATGACTTGGTTTTTATCAAGTATAATAGAGCCTTGATGCGTAGATTCAATGAACGAGACTCCATTGACCCTATCTCTTTGAAGGAAATTGATGACTGCAATGAGTGGTTGCTTGGTGTCGTGGATGAGGAGCGTGATGCAGCTGATGACTTTGTTTTTTATGACGATGATTTGACTTGGGGTGATGTGGCTTTGGCTTCCGGTGCAGAAGAATTGGCCCATACGACTAGAGCATCAAGTTCTCACACCAAATGTTTACAAAAGAAATCAATAGATATTATTCAAGAACAAGAAGAAGAAGCGCAAGAGGAAGAGATTGAGAATGAAACAAGTGAAGAAGATGAAGATGTTCAAGAGATGCCTTGTGGTGGGGAAGAATCATCTGGGGATGATGAAGTCTCTCCTGCTGATTCTGAGAGTGATAATGAGAGAACCGTCGGTCCTTAAATGTTATATGTTTTAATCTTTGTTTGCATTTCCTATTTTGTGTGTCATTGTTGAATTTTGTTTTTTGATGGATGAAATATGAATTATTGACACAAATCTTTTATATTTATATAATTGTTGTATAATGTATTATTTGCTATTGTTGATATATGTATGCATCTCTTCTATGCGCCGCAAGTTAATATTGCCACGCGCCGTGCGCCGCGCCGTGCGCTTTTGCGCCGGGGGCGCTTGTCGCCGTTGTGCGCCATGCGCCGTAAATAACTATGTCCGGCGCTGAATCTCGAGTCTGCCGTCTACACCGCTCTCTTTACGGCCTCAAGCAGTCTCCCCGTGCTTGGTTCGGCCGCTTTAGCACGGTCGTCAGCGACTTTGGGTTTTCTTACAGTATGAAGGACCACATTGTCTTCTACAGGACGACCCCACATGGCTGCATCTTATTGGTCGTCTATGTGGATGATATCGTCATCACCGGCAGCGACTCTGTGGGTATCACCCATCTCAAGGCCCATCTTCACCAGCACTTCCACACTAAGGATCTTGGTCCTCTCACATACTTCCTCGGCATCGAGGTTTCCAACTCCTCGGACACCGTCTCCCTCTGCCAATGGAAGTATGCATTGGATATATTGCAGGATGCTGGGCTGACTCAGGCCACTGCGGTCGATACTCCTCTCGAGCCTGGAGAACGGTCTCTTTATGCCTCCTCGGCACTATACTCACATCCCGAGCAGTACCGTCGATTGGTGGGCAAACTCAATTATCTCACCATGACTCGACCCGACATTTCCTGTGCGGTAACCAAAGTGAGTCAATTTATAGAGCATCCAACCACATCTCAGTGGGATGCTGTCATCCGCATCGCCAAGTACATCAAGCGCGATCCTGCCCGTGGTCTTCACTACTCTCAGCATCCTCATCAGCATATTGAGGCCTTTTGCGATGCTGATTACGCTGGATGTCTTGCCACTCGGAAATCTACCTCTGGGTTTGTCATATTCTTGGCAGGCAACCTCATTTCTTAGCGCAGCAAGAAACAGACGGTCGTCTCTCGCTCCAGTGCCGAGTCTGAGTATCGTGCCATGGCCACCGTCACTACCGAGATCCTTTGGCTTCGGCAACTCCTCCAGGAGCTTGGCTTTCCTCAGCAGACTTCTGCTCACATATGGTGTGACAATCAGGCCGCCACTAAAATTGCTTCGAACCCCGTCTTCGATGAACGCACGAAGCATATTGAGGTGGACTGTCACTTTCTTCGCCACCACCTGGAGCACAAACATGTCAGTTTTAGCCACATTCCGACGGCAGACCAGCTTGCTGACATCTTCACCAAAGGCCTCCCCGGTGCTCGCCTTGTCTCGCTCAGTTCCAAGCTGGGGATCCACCACATCTGACACCCAGCTTGAGGGGGAGTATGTCTTGGTCTTGTGTGGTGTCATCTTTTTCTTTATTTTTTGGGGGACTCATTGTCCAAGCTGGGCATGTCCAGCTTGAGGGGGAGTGTTAAACCCTCTTTTTATTATTATGGGTATTTCCGAGTCCCACATCGAAATAGTTCTTTGTATCTTTCGCCGTATCATTCTATAAAAGTAGGTCTCCACCTTACCTTGAGTGTAAGTGGGTTTCCTCATTCTACACTATCAATACCTCCTCCTTGAGGAACCACCTTGTCCTCAAGGTGAACATAGGGAAATTGAGCCCTTAGCAACTGAGCATCTTCCCATATCGCCACCTCTTCAGCTCTGCCATGCCACTGGATAAGCCAAAATAATGTTCTGCCCTATGTCTTTTCTGCTAAAATAGCCATAGGATATTCCCTTTTTTCTGCAAGTTCATTCAGCATTGGTGGTATCCACCAATTGCTGACTTTAACTGTGAAACATGGAATACATGATGTACTTACCTATTTTTTGAAAGCTGCAATTTGTATGCCACTGTTCCAACCATTTTGATTATCGGGAACGGACCATAGTATGTGGATGCCAATTTTGAATTCACCTTACAAACATTTCCAGAACTATTGGGTTTCAATTTAACCCAAACCAAGTCCCCAACCTCATAAAGTATCTCCCGCCGGTTTTTATTAGCATATTTGGTCATAAGTTGTTGTGCCTTGTGAAGATTAACCCATAGTTGCATTAGTGTTTCATCTCTAGCTACCAATGTTGTTGCTACTGCCTCAACAGATGTTTCCCCACGTGTATAGTGAAGTATATGTGGGGGTTGTTGACCATACACAACCTCAAATGGGGTTTTCCCGATAAAGTATAATATTAAGTATTATAACAATACTCTGCCCAAGCCAACCAAGATGCCCACTGTTTGGGTTTTTCTGAAGAAAAGCATCGTAAATAAGCCTTTAAACACTTGTTTACAACCTCCGTTTGTCCGTCACTTTGTGGATGATAAGAGGAGCTCATTTTAAGTGTTGTCCCTTGCAATCTGATAAGTTCCTGCCAAAACAAATTAGTAAACATCGGATCCCTATCGCTGACAATTGCTGTAGGAATTTCATGTAGTCGAACTACCTCTCAAGAAAATTTCAAAACCCATTTTCGCAGAAAAATGGTGTTTGAGTGGAATAAAATGTGCATATTTACTGAGTCTATCTACCACCACAAACACCACATCAAATCCTTGGGACTTAGATAATCCAGACACAAAGTACATTGATACTTCTTCCCAAATTAAATTTGGAATAGGGAGTGGTTGTAACAACCCTGCTCGACTTAAAGCTTCATACTTGGTTTTCTGACAGATTTCACATTCCCTGACATACTGCATAACACTTCATGTCATTACAGACCAAAATAACCCCCTGCCAAGCGTTTGTAAGTTTTTAAGTATCCTAAATGCCCTCCTGCTGGAGAAGAATGGTAATGCTGTAGGAATTTTGGAATCAGTGAAGAATTTCTGGGTAAAACCAGCCGATTCTTAAAGAATATCAGCCCATTCCTGTAAGAATACTCTGGTTTAACCATTCCATATTGCAAAAGTTGCTCCCTTAAAATTGACAGCTTAGCATCATGTGTTATTTCCTCCCTCAACACCCCAAGCTCCTCCCAACTAGGTTCAGATATAGCCATTTGTAAACAATCTCCTTCCCACGGTATGCTGGATAAAGCATCAGTCGCATTGTTAATTTTTCTCGGCTTATAAATGATTGAAAAATCATATCCAAGCAACTTAGCCTGCCAGCATTGATGGTCAATAGAGACCGTCTTTTGGCTGAGCAAATGCTTGAGGCTGCTATGATTTGTGAAAACCACAAACTTTCTTCCAAGTATTGTTTCCAATGCTGGATCGCAAGGACTAATGTCATAAGCTCCTTCTCATAGATCGATTTTTGTAAATTTGTTTCAGACAACGCTTTGCTGAAATAAGCTAATGGTCTTCCATCTTGGATCAAAACAGCTCCTATCCCAGAGAACCAGAAGCATCACATTCTACAGCAAACCCCTTAGAAAAATCAGGCATACTAAGTACTGGTGCAGAAGTTAACTTTTCCATTTCTTCAAATGCTACTTGAGTTTCAGGAGTCCAACTATACCTATCTTTTCTGGTCAAAGCACTGAGTGGTATTGCTATTTTTCCATAATCTTTTACAAACTTCCTGTAATAACCCGCAAGCCCAAGAAATCCCCTTACTTCCTCAACATTTCTTGGTTTCGGCCTCTTAATTACAGCTTCCAGCTTCTGAGGATCCATTGCAACTCCTTGTGCCGAAATGATATGCCCCAAATATTCCATAGTCCTTCCAAAAGTGCATTTTTTCTATTAGCAAACAACTTGTTTTCTGTCATATTCTGAAGTATTTCCTGCACTGATTCTAAATGCTCTTCCCAATTCTTACTATAAACCAGAATGTCATAAAAAAAACTAACACACGTTTCCTTAAATACTTTCGGAACACCGAATTCATAGTGGCCCAGAATGTAGGAGGTGCATTTATCAAACCGAAGGGCATTACGAGATATTCGTAGTGTCCTTGATGTGTCTTAAACATTGTTTTCTCCACATCTTTTTCCTTTACCCATACCTGATGGAAACAAGATTTCAAATCAATTTTGGAGAAATATTCTACCGCATGTAACTCATCCATCAGTTCTTCAATTATAGGAATAGGATATCTGTCTGGAATTGTCAAACTATTCAAAGCTCTATAATCCAGACACATTCTCGGCCCTCCATCTTTTTTCTTAACCAAGATAATTGGACTTGAATATGGGTTGGTATTGTTCCTGATAAACTGTTGTTCCATAAGCTCCTATATATGTCTTTCTATCTCATTTTTCATAAAATAAGGCTTATAAGGTCTAATGTTGACTGGTTCTGCCCCTTTAGATTAATCGCATGGTCAGTTTCCCTTTTAGGAGGTAACTCTCGAGGTACTTCAAAAACTATCCTGAACTGATTCAAAATCCCCTGCAACTGTGTCAGATACCTGTCTTCCAATTCCAGCCCAAGTTCGGCCAGCTTGGTTCCCCACATTGTTCCCAACTTCTCATCCCTCAAATAATCTTGCAGTGCTCCGGTCATCTCCCTTGGAGACTTCACCACTTGTAAAGTAATTTTTCTTCCATTTCTTTCTAGCTCCATTGTCATGTTTAACCAGTGTGTGGTGACATATCCCAAAGTCTCCAGCCAAGAAATTCCCAAAACCAAGTCTGGAAGTATCGAAAACATAAGCATCTACTACAAAAAATTCCGCCCCAAGCTTAACTTCCAAAGATCGACACATTCCTTCAGAATTTACTCTATGGTCATCTCCCAACCGAATTCGAAATGGTTTTGTTTTGGTTTCCTGCGGTGATAAAAATTTGACCAATCGCTTGGAAATGAAATTATGGCTAGCCCCACTGTCCACAAGAATGAGTAAGGGAACACCGCCAATTTTACCTTCCATTATCATAGATTTGATGCATTCATTATGAATCATCTCTACTCCCAACGCAGCAGTTCCCCGCATCTCCAACTCAATTAATTCTTCTTCCTGTTCTGACCTTTTTTCAGTAATATCAGCCACTTCTTCCACTTCTTGGGGTTCTACACATTCCCATATCAACACTTTCCACTGTCCACAAGAATGAGTAAGGGAACACCGCCAATTTTACCTTCCATTATCATAGATTTGATGCATTCATTATGAATCATCTCTACTCCCAACGCAGCAGTTCCCCGCATCTCCAACTCAATTAATTCTTCTTCCTGTTCTGACCTTTTTTCAGTAATATCACCCACTTCTTCCACTTCTTGGGGTTCTACACATTCCCATATCAACACTTTGTACCCCTTTTCCTAACATCTATGTGCAGGGCCAAAATTTTGGCCGCATGAGTAACACAATCTCTTAGCCTTCCTTTCCTCAAATTCTTCTTTACAAAGATTTCTAGTTCCCATCCATCTTGGGATGTTTCCTTTTTTTTCATTCAAATCCCCTGTTGTAACTACCCTTACCGGATTGGGATTCCAATTTCTTCCCTGCTGTACAGGAAGATTGCTCATGTTTCTAACCTCTGCCGGCTTAATTGTTCCTTTAACTATCAATTTCCTTTCAATTCTCCTAGCCAAGGTCAATAACCTTGCCTTGCTTTGAGGTTCGTGTGTCATCACTGAACTTCCAATTTCCGGCCTAAGTCCGCCAATAAACAAACACATATACCATTTTTCTGTAAAGTCTGGAATTCGCATCGCCACCCGCTCAAATTCATCGATGTAAACGTCCACAGTCCCGATCTATCGTAATTGCTTAAGGAATATGACCGGATCCTCATCTGCCGCACTTCCATAACGACCGAGCAATTCCTCTTTGAGTTGTGTCCACGTGATTCCTACTCTGGATGTCTTCAACGAAATCATCCAGTACTGAACCATGCCATCCATACTCAGCTGAGCCAGTGGTACCTCCAACTCCTCACGGGTTTGATGGATCAAGAAATACATCTCCGCTCTAGAAATCCAAGAAACAGAATCATCACCGGAAAAAATAGGCATTTCCACATGCCGAGAATGTTTGCGCTGCTCTCCATCTAAAACAGTTTTCATTCCTCGAGCTTCTGATGCTGCGTCGAGCCTCTGTTCCCTTGCGGCTACTTCAGGTTGTAAACTACTTTCGCCTACTTCTGTTACTGAAGCTTTGCCTTTCTCTTTACCGCTGCTAACAATATCAGCCTAACTCCTGACGAAATTTTTGAGTTAGAAGAGAGTTACCGAAACATCTTGCATTTGTTGCTGAATCACTGAAACAGCATCCTCCAATTTCACTTGACGGTGGAGGCCTGCTTTCAACTCTTCTACAAACGCCTCCAAATCTGTAATTCTGCTTTCCATGCGTGTTGTCATAAGAATTCTACAAGAAGCTCTTACTTCTAGTTTCTCTCTCAAGAAATCTTTCATGAAAGCACCAATTGATAGAGCTTCCAATTTAGAAAAAAGAGAAACGAACAGAAGTTTCTATTAAGATGAATCGAAACACTTACAATAGTCTGGAATGTTCCAAAAAAAAATAACAGGAAGGACGTCCTAGGAGAGAGAATATCTCTGTCTAGGCCAAGGTCGAAATGCCTCCAAACAAAATACCCGACCCCCCCATTAACCGCCCTCACTCCTACTTATAACCACCCCTCGTGTAACTAATAGAATTACAGATGCAATTACAATACTGCCCCTGACAGTTAGAAGACCACCCCAACTCTAACTAACGTGCTCCCCTCCTCTGATAAGTAAACCGTATAGGTGGCCTAGTTCGGCCAAAAGACTCCCCAACATTCCTATCACGTGTTGTGGCCCGACTTTTAGAGGGATTTTCAAGTAGAGTTTCCGTCGTCGACAATGAGGGCAGCCAAGAGGCAGAAGCTGCTCTCCCTCCAGCAGGGGAGTCTGAGCGTGCAGGGGCTTGGGATCAAGTTCAAGGACCTCCTGCACTTTCCTTCGAACGTTTTCCCAGATGAGGAGTCCAAAGCGCGGCGTTTAGAGAAGGCTTTGCGTCCAGTGATCAGGTATGCGGTCACTCCGTTTACGCTCCCGATGTATCTAGAGGTGCAGAAAAAGGCAGAGGTTATCGAGCGGATGTTTTCCTTGGGAGTTGAGCCTCAATAGGGTGGCTGGCAGGGTGTTTCGAGGAGCAGAGCTTCGAGTAGTGGGTTGCGGATGTTTAGACAGTCAGGGTTTCATTCAACGAGGAACCGGCCGCGGCAGTTTCTTTCCCGACAGTCGGGGACAGGTGGTTTTCGAACGCCTTTCAGGGGTTTTCTGTTTACGTGCCATATCTGCAGGAGATATGGGCACCGCCAAACTCAATGTCCGACCGCTCAGGGAGGCCAATTTTAGATGGGCGGTCAGGCACCTTTTCAGCAATAGTAGTTGCCTCCAAGACAGTTCTAGGGACAGGGACTGCATGTTGTTGTTCAGCAGCTAAGAGCAGGCGGAGATGGCGGAGGACAACCTCGTGATGGTCCCGTCCACGGGGACCCAGGCCAGAGCATGGTCGTGGAGGCCAACAACAGAGAAGTAGAGGAGCTAAGCGTGGTCAGATGCACACGTTAGAGGCAACAGTGCCAGCAGAGCCGGGAGATGTTCGAGGTACGATCAGTTTATCGTCTACCCTTGTGAGTGCTTTGCTTGATTCAGGAGTCTCGCACTCCTTTGTTGCTCCTGCCTTGGTTCGTATGTTGGGAGTGGACGTGGAAAAGCTTCCAGTGCCCCTGCTGTTATCTACGTCAGTTGGAGGCCAGGCTTCCTTCATTGATGTATGCCTGGAATGTAGACTGGTAATGGGGCAGCACCGGTCAGTGGGGGACTTCTTGTTGCAGATACAATCATACGATATTATCCTCGGTATGGATTAATTGTATTCCGTGTGTGCAGTCATCGACTGCTTTCAGAGAAGAGTCGTTTTCCGATGTGGAGGGCCAACAAGTGGCGTTCGTTGGTGAGCGGGGTTATCGGTTAGGTGGTAGGTGAGTGGAGCATCTTTTTTCGTAGTTGGCCTAGCAGTCAATAGAAGCTCGGGTTGGGGATGCTCCCAGGGTTGTGAAGGAGTTCCTAGATGTTTTTCTATAAGAGGTTATGATACTACCTCCTTGGCGCGACATCGAGTTCGGTGTAGAGTAGCAGTCGAGTGCGTCTCCGATTTCGATGGGTCCCTATCGGATGGCGCCCACAGAGTTGTGTGAGTTGAGGCTGCAGGTGAATGATCTGATGCATAAGGGTTTCATCCAACCCAGTGTGTCGTCGTGGGGTGCTTCGGTGTTGTTCGCCAAGAAGGCGGACAGCAGTCTGAGGTTGTGTATAGGCTACCGGAGGTTGAATCAGGTAACGGTCAAGAATCGTCACCCTCTTCCGAGGCTTGATGATTTGTTCGACCCGTTGAGAGGAGCTAGTTAGTTCTCGAAGATCGATCTGCGGTCTGGATATCACCGGTTGAGAGTAAAAGATGAGGATAATCGGAAGACTGCCTTCAGATGCAAGTATGGGCACTTCGAGTTTGTGGTCATGTCGTTTGGTGTTACAAACGCACCAGCCGTGTTCATGGGGCTTATGAACTCCGTGTTCTGTGAGTTCCTGTACCGGTTCGTCATTGTATTCATTGATGATATCTTGATCTACTTGAAGTCAAAGGAGGAGCATATCGAGCATCTTAGAGTTGTTTTGCGGGTCCTTCAACACCACCAGCTTTATGAGAAGTTGTCTAAGTGTGAGTTTTGGACGTGATAGGTGCATTTTCTTGGACATGTAGTGTCTCGGCAGGGTGTGGCAATAGACTCGTCGAAAGCCGAAGCAGTTGTTTCTTGGGCAACACCCAAGAATGTGGCAGAGGTTCACAGTTTCCTTGGTCTCACGGGTTGTTATCGAAGATTTGTACCCGATTTCTCTCGAGTTGCAGCCCTGTTGACAGTGTTAACCGGGAAGGACCAGGCTTTTGTGTGAACAGATCAATGTCAGGCAGCATTCTGTTACCTGAAAGAGAATTTGGTTAGTGCTCCAATATTTCAGTTGCAAGAGGGTGTGTTGTTTGAGGTTTTATGTGATGCGTCCCATCTAGGTTTGGGGTGCGTGTTGATGCAGCAGAGAGCAGTGATCTCTTATGGATTCAGGCAATTATGTCCCCACAAGCGTAACTATGCCACCAATGATCTAGAATTGGCGGCAGTTGTGTTCACGCTAAAGTTGTGGCAGTATTACCTCATCGACGAGCATTTTGTGGTTTTCACGGATCACAAGAGCCTGAGATATGTTTTATCTCAATGTGATCTGAATCTACACAAGCGGAGGTTGATGGAGTTTTTTCAAGATTACAATTTTGAGAACTTTTACACCCTAGGGAAAGGTAATGTGGTTGTCGATGTGTTGAGTCGGAAGTCCCGAGAGGATGTGGCTCGGGAGTCTGCGGATGTTTGGAAAGGAATGGAGGAGCTTGGAGCGATGCATCTTGACGTTGGAGAGAGCAGTGGTCGAGGTTGTCTTTATCAGATGACCGTGGAGTCATCTTTGATGCAGCAGGTGAAGGAGTCTCAGTGGGGAGACTCAAAGGCAGAGTTGATGTGTGGTTGTGTTGACAATGGTGACGCTCTTGAGGGATAGTCAAAGGATGGTCGTAGGGTGTTGTTCCAAGAGAGGATGTTTGTCCCGCAAGCAATGCGTGAGGGAGTTCTCCGTGAGTTTCACAACTCACCTTTAGCGGTACATCCTGGTGTCACAAAGACGTATCGTGGCTTGAGGAGACCGCTTTGGTGGTTGGGGCTGAAACGGTCAGTAACGGAGTTTGTGGCAAGATGTCTGATTTGTCAGCGGGTGAAAGCAAAGCACCATGTTCCGGGAGGTTTGTTGCAGTCCTTGGGTGTTCCTAAGTGGAAATGGGAGGACATCTCGATGAATCTCGTCACAGGGTTACCCCGAGCACAGGGAGGTTGTGATGCGGTTTGGGTGATAGTAGACCAGATGACAAAATCGGCTCACTTTCTGGCAATTTGTGACTCAAGTGTCGTGAATGCTTTGGCAAGGCGGTACGTGGATGATGTGGTTAGGCTCCACGGGGTACCGAAGACCGTCATTTCTAATCGGGATCCTCATTTTACCTCGTGGGTCTGGAGAGGATTGCAACATGATTTTGGCTCTCAGTTGCGCCTTAGCACTGCTATCCACCCTCAAACAGATGGGCAGACAGAGCAGATCATCCAAACGCTGGAGGATATATTGTTGGCATGCGCCTTGGACTTTGGTGGATCTTGGGTACGACACTTGTCGTTGGTCGAGTTTGCGTACAACAATAGTTATCACTCGTCCACTAGGTGTGGCTCCGTTTGAGGTGTTGTACGGGCGGCCGTGTCGTTCTTCGTTGTGCTGTACGAAGGTTGGAGAGGCGACAGTTGGTCCTAATGTTGTGCAGAGCACGCCCGAGAAGATCCAGTTTGTAAAAACCGGGCCCCGTTAACAGCACAAGCACCCCGCCTTAACATGGTCATCGGGTCCTGACCCACCAGGTACCACCAGTTGCCCCACAGACACGTGGTCCCACCCTAAGTCCCACCCACATGCTCGAATGGATCATCTTACTAATGACTGTCTCCACAGACCAACACATGTTTTTTCCAGTGTACTTTGTCCCCACTCACACACATCCTGAGAAACTTCTCAGAAGATCACCCATCCTGATCACTACTTCAGGCCAAGCACACTCAACTATGAAGTTCTAATCAGTTAAACTCACGAAAAAAAGTGCACCTTGTTTACATGAGTCATATCATTTAGTCATTTAACCTTTTATAATTTCAGGGTGTTACAATCACCCCTTCTTTAGAGCACAACGTCCTCGTTGTAGACCTTACATCTCAACTCAAGCAGTGCAACGCACTTAAGGTTGGGTTCCTGCTTTGATACCAATGTAACAACTGAACCCCGCTAACAGCATAGGCACCCCGCCTTAACATGGTCGTCGAATCCTGGCCCGCCAGGTACCACCAGTCGCCCCGCAGAAAAGTGGTCCCCACTCTGGGGCCCACCCACATGCCCGAATGGGTCATCTAACTAATGACTGTCCTCGCAGGCCAACGCATGTTTTTTCCAGTGTATTTTGTTCTCACTCACATCCTGGGAAACTTCCCAGAATGTCGCTCATCCTGATCACTACTCCAGACCAAGCACGTTTAACAGTGGAGTTCTAATCAGGTAGGCTCCCGAAAAGAAAGGTGCACCTTGTAGACATGAGTCATATCATTTAGTCATTTAACCCTTTATAATTCTGGGGTGTTAAACAGTTGGTTCGTGAGCAGATGAGAGTGGCGCAAGACCGTCAGAAGGCCAATGTTGATCGTAGGCGGAGGCCCCTGGAGTTCGAGATTAGAGACCATGTGTTCTTGAGAGTCACTCCTCGGCGTGGAGGAAGAGGTTTGACAGGGAGAGTAAGCTTTCTCCTAAGTTTGTTGGACCCTTTGAGGTGTTGGGACGTGTTGGCAAGGTGGTGTATCGGTTGGCGTTGTCATCGCGATTGGAGAAGATCCACGACGTCTTCCACGTATCCCAGCTTCGTTGATATCTTCACGATGACTCTCACATTATTGACTGGGAGAGTTGGATATCGAGGACAACGCAGCATTTGTGGAGCGGCTAGTAGAGATCCAGGATCGTCGAGAGAAGGTGTTACGTGGTCAGACCATTCCCTTGGTCTGTGTATTATGGAGGCATGTTGGCCTAGAAAAAAGTACTTGGGAGCGAGAGACAGATGCATGCCCAGTACCCGGAGCTTTTTTGAGCTTTGCTTGTCCTGTTTTGCTTGTGATGTGATGTTTGGATCTTGCTATGTTATGAGATGTTTTGTTTCCCTTGATGCGTGATGTGTGATAAAACCTCTGACATATGGAAAGGGGAGGACCTAATTCCTAATCGAGACGCATTGCGATGCGATTAAACCCATGTGGGCGAATCAGTGACGCTCAGAGCAAATAGTATCTTGACATGGAGGATGGAATTCCCTGATTCGTACGTTCGGGGCAGTGCGGTCCGTTGGTTGCGATGGTTGTTGGTTTGGACTGTGTGGAGGTTGGATGGTTGTGCAGGTGATTGTGTGATGTGTGGTGGCTTGTGGCTGGTATCGGATGTTGAGGTGATGCGATTGTGTAGTGAGGAGGTTGTGTGGGATGTTTTGTGGTCATTTGGTTTTGCGTGTTTAGTTGGTGGTAGTGTCGAGGAGTAACAAGATCCTTGAGAGATATCTCACGGGATGGTTGTGCGGACCCTTTTTTCCTTCTAGGCTTGGTTTTGGATTCTCAAGGTCGAGAATCGGTTGAGAGGTGTCTGATGTAACGGTTTGTGTCCTCCTGGTCCGTTATTTTGCCAGTTTTATGTGTTGGAGGTGTTTGTTGCGGAATCGTCGGGAGACACAACGACAGAAACGAGAGAAAACGAAAGAAAGAAAGCAAAAAAAGGACACAGCGATTTACGTGGTTCGGGAAAAATCCCTACGTCCACGGGAGAGGCAGAATTCACTATATCGGGAGCACAAAATTACGGAGGATTTTCAGTGATAAAACCCTAGCCCGAAATGGGTTACATATGAAGAAGACGGTCCACTGTTCCGAATAGTAAGTCCGCGTTGCTACAGTGATCGGTGGCCAACTTGTCAAAAGCGCTACAGTGACTGCCGGCTGGAAGTCAAAAGTGCTACAGTGAAGTTGACTCCGAAGTCCGCACCGCTACAGTGTTTTAGGGGAGGCTTGAGGGAGTTTCGTGGTGCTCGGAGGAGGCCTAGAGCGAGGCCGGAGGTGTTGGCTGTTACAAGGGCCGGAGGCAGAAGTCTCATCTACTACTTTTTGCGAAGGGGAAAAATGCCTTGCCTTTCCAAGCTTGGGTTGTGAAGAGCATAGTGAGGCAGTAGTTGTTGCAGCAGCATGTGGAGCTGCCGAACATATACCTACAGTGGCTAGGTTGTGGAAGAAGCCTGAGGCTTCATTTGAGCTGAGCAACCAGCTCACAACGGGAACTGTCGTTGAAGGGTTAGAAAGCATGGAGGTACGAACAGTTCAACCAGTTGCAGATGAGGTGCAGCTTGATCATGGTTTGCAGTCAAAATCACGAGCTGGGGAGGTAGCAAGGTCGAGCGTGCCACCAGCTATAAGTAGGAAAACATCAGAAAATGAGTCAGATTGTGATACTGTACACACTTGGTTCCTGCCACAGGCCTTGCAAAAAAATGAAACTGTGAGACAGTCGTTGGTGTTAGGGCTCAGGACTGAGTCATTATTGGAGCCTCATTCACAGGATGGTGTTCAAAATTGTGGGGCTTGCATTCAAGGGGAATGAGTTGAAATAGAGGTTGGGAACTAGTAGCAGTGACCTCCAGGAGTTGCCAGTTGGGACAAAAAAAGAATGAAACAATAAGACGACTAGGAGATGCACTGTGTTCGCTGTCATAGGCATGCCCTGCACTGAGATATCAGGATGTTCTGCCTTCTAGCTTAAACAGGGTGACCAGTTTTCAACGGGAGATACTATCTACAGGATGGGGGAACTGCGATTTCATTGGTTTGTTATTTTGGTTTTACTCCTCCACGCGCAACGTTTCCGATAGAGATTGGATAGGGAACATATCTCGAAGGCCTAGACATGACCAAGGTTTCTTCCAATCTGGAACACAGATTTCATATGTCAAGACTGGTTGACACCTTTGGTATCATCCACTGGAATTTTTTCTCAGAGCTTCTTACAATGGAGCTACTTTGGCTCTATGGAGCATTGGTAGCATTTTGGGTGAAATGCGTTCAGGCAAGCCTATCACGCCCAGAAGATCAAGAGCGTTGATGGCGAATGGTTCTCAGGTAAATTATCAGGAAAGCTGGAAAGAATGCTTCCTTGCTGGAAGCAAATATGTTTGGGAGTTGGAATGTACTGCTACAGCTGTGGCAGCAGAGCTGATTGGATTTGTTAGCTGTTTGAATCACAAGCTGGAAACCAAGGAGCAAAGGACCTTGTGAATGAAGTTCGTACTTGTGACGGCATGAGTAGTGCACTGCTGACGAAAGAATTCTTATCTTCTGGACGAGTAGGCTGTGTTTTTACTGTTTTGTCTCAGGCAGCGGGACCCAAATATTGGCAAAGTGCAATTAAAATTGTTGTCTGGGGGGTACAAAAGCTGAACCGGTTTGGCATCATGTGGGCTGTTGGGGACCAAAAAGAGGTCATAGATGTTCAAGAACCCCCGTACCAAAAGGAGCATCATTGTGTTCCTAATGCTCATAGATGTTCAAGAACCCCCGTACCAAAAGGAGCTTCACTGTGTTCCTAATGCTCATGTTAGAGAGGAATTTGTACTTTTTCCTGTTGTGTTCCCTGCAATGGGTGGTTTAAGGAGCTGGAAATACTATTTTTCAGTACCCTGGAATTCTCTATTGGGGCATCAGTAATGTTAATGAAATTCTACTTACTAGGAAGACTGCTTTTGTTCCGGAAATCTAGTGTTTAACCCAATTCGAATTGGCCAAAGTGGTGGCGTCCGCCCTGTGCAGGGGATTGGGGCTTGTAGATGGACTTTACACTTCATGTTTGATGTTTGGAGCAGTTGTTGGGGCTGTGTTTAGGGAATTGGAGACAGAACTTACTAATACAGCCACTCCAGGAAATGCTGCAGTTGCCAAGCTACCAGCATATTCTCTGGTTGGGATGGATGCTACATCAGTTGCAGTTTGTTTGTGTAGATGGGTGAAATCCCCTTACCTCAATGTGAGGTGAGGATACTCTTTTATAGATTAGGAAACCAAAAAACAAGCAGGGTAAGTCCGATGTGGGACTCACCCATTTAAACTTAAATGGGTTCCAACACTCCCCCTCAAGCTGGACATGCCCAGATTGGATAGAGTCCCACAAAAAAAAGAATGACAAGACACAAGACCATCTCAAACTCCCCCTCAAGCCGGGCCATGGAGGCTGTGAATACCCAGCCTGGAAGTGAGAGACTCAAGACGAGCTCCTGGGAGACCTTTGGTGAAGAGATCGGCAAGCTGATCGGCCGTCGGGATATGACCGAAACCGATATGGTGCTGCTCCAGATGGTGGCGTCAAAAGTGACAGTCCACCTCGATATGCTTTGTCCGTTCATGGAAGACGGGATTCGAGGCAATCTTCGTGGCGGCCTGATTGTCACACCAGATATGAGCAGGAGTCGATGCGGGGAAACCGAGCTCCTGGAGAAAATGACGAAGCCAGAGGATCTCAGTAGTGACAGTGGTCATGGCTCGATACTCGGCCTCGGCACTCGATCGGGAGACCACAGTCTGCTTCTTGCTGCGCCAAGAGATGAGATTACCGGCAAAGAATACGGCGAAACCCGAAGTAGACTTGCGGGTAGCGAGGCAACTGGCATAGTCCGCATCACAAAAAGCCTCAACATCCATGTGAGCATGATGTGAGTACCGAAGGCCACGTACAGGGTCTTTCTTGATGTACTTGGCAATGCGGAGGACAGCATCCCACTGAGAGCAGGTGGGATGCTCCATGAACTGGCTGACTTTGCCAACAGCACAAGCAATGTCGGGACGCGTCATGGTGAGGTAGTTGAGTTTACCGACCAAGCGTCGATAGCTCTCGGGATGAGGAAAGAGTTCCGAGTCGGAATGAAGGGAGCGTTCCCCAGGCTCAAGGGGAGTGTCAACTGTGGTGGCGGTGCTCAACCCGGCATCCTGCAAGATATCAAGAGCATACTTGCGCTGGCAAATAGAGATAGTGTCCGCAGTTCGGGAGACCTCGATGCCAAGAAAGTAGGTGAGAGGACCAAGATCTTTGGTGTGAAAGTGCTGGTGAAGATGCGTCTTGAGGCTGGCGATGCCTCTAGAGTCGCTCCCTATGATGATGATGTCATCAACATAAACGACAAGCAAGATACAGCCATGTGCCGTTGTACGGAAGAAGACGGTGTGATCTTTCGTACTCCGAGAGAGGCCAAAGGCGGTGACGACAGTGCTGAAGCGGCCAAACCAGGCGCGAGGAGACTGTTTGAGGCCGTAGAGGGAGCGACGGAGACGGCAGACATGGGAGTCGGCACCAGAGGCAAAGAAACCAGGGGGTTGCTGCAGGTAGACTTCTTCGTCAAGATAGCCATGGAGAAAAGCATTCTTAACGTCGAGTTGATGAAGCGGCCAGTGATGATGAGCAGCCAGAGAGATGAAGAGGCGGACAGAGGCCATCTTGGCGACTAGAGAGAAGGTCTCAAAGTAGTCGACGCCATATGTCTGAGCAAATCCCTTCGCCACAAGCCGGGCTTTGAGGCGACAAAGAGAGCCGTCGGGATTGAGACGGATCGTATAAATCCATTTGCAGCCGACCGTCTGTTTGCCCGTCGGGAGGGGGACTAGATCCCATGTATGGTTGTCATCCAGAGCTTGCAGTTCATCCCGCATTGCGGCGAGCCATCCGGGGTGAGATTTTGCTTCACCAACGGTTCGAGGAATCGAAAATGTCTCCAGAGCTGACAGACCCCTGTATGAAGATACAAAGAGAGGTGTGGTCTGACAGGAGTGTGTACCTTTCCGGAGTGCAACTGGCAAGTCGTCTGGTGATGGGGCAGGAGCATCGGACGAAGCGGGAACGATGGTGTCCTCGGCCTGAACGGGGGGGACAGCTGATGGGCGACGAGAGTAGACCCTCTCAAAGCGATGATCAGCAGGGGGAGGCACCAGAGAAGGGTGAATGATGAGAGGGAGGCACTCATCGATGGTAGTGTCGGGATGAGGAGAGGGAGGAGTGAAAGGAGAGCTCTCAATAAACGACACATCGGCAGAGATGATATAACGCCGTAAGGCCGGAGAGAAGCACCGGTATCCGCGCTGAGTGCGGGAATAGCCTAGAAAAATGCAACGGAGGGATTTAGGAGAAAGTTTAGAGAGGTTGGGACGAGTGTCCCGAACATAGCACAGACACCCAAACACTCGGAGGGGAAGTGAGTGAGGAGGGAGAGAGGCGAAGAGAGTCCGGAAGGGAGTCTCCCCTTTAAGGATAGAAGAAGGGAGACGGTTTAGAAGGTAGGTGGCAGTCAGGATGGCATCAGACCAAAAAAGGAGAGGCACCTGCATGTGGAATAGAAGGTCACAAGCAGTCTCCAAAATATGACGATGTTTCCGCTCAGCCACGCCATTTTGCTGAGGCGTGTCAGGGCAGGAGGTCTGATGAATGATACCTTTATCCTTGATAAACTGCTGAAAGGAAGTGGATAAATATTCCCGTCCATTGTCGGAGCGGAGACATTTAAGGGAGGTGGAGAATTGAGTATGGATTTCATTATAAAAGGTCTGAAAGGTGGGGAAGACTTCAGACCGATCATGAAGTAGGTAAAGCCAGGTCATGCGGGAGTAATCATCAATAAAGGTGATATAATATCAGTACCCTGACTGGCTAGGAACCCTGCAAGGACCCCAGACATCGGAATGAACAAGAGCAAAAGGATCCACTGCACGTGGTTCCGGGCGAGGAGCATACGTCGTCCAATGATGTTTGGCAAACTTGCAGGATTCACAATGGAAGGAGAGGTGAGAACTGAATTGAGGGCATAGTTTATGGAGGGTGGAAGCCGATGGATGACCAAGGCGATAATGTAGGTCAAGGGCTCAGGCTGTGGTGGATGAGCAAGCAAGGGATGGTGGGGTATCAAACATGTACACCCCATCCCGAAGATAACCTCGACCAATTTCCCGATTCGTCTTCCGCTCCTGAAAAACAACACCAGATGAGCTAAAAGTAGCAACACAATTCAACTCGGTGGTGAGTTTGTTGACAGAGATAAGATTAAATGGACTTTGAGGAACATGAGCGACCGACGTCAGGGGAAGAGACGGGGTCAAGGAACATGTGCCATAGCCGGTAATAGGGATTGTTGAGCCATTAGCAACAGTAATGGCAGAGGCACCGGTGTACGGATGATAGGTAGTGAACATACCAGAGTCTCCTGTGAGATGTTCGGACGCACCGGAGTCAAACATCCAAGCTGTCTGCCGAGGAGAAGCACAGGCGGTAGAGTTGCCAGTCTGAGCAATTGGGGCTAGAGAAGAGGATGGTGGCGCAGTCGCTCGATACGATTGTACCAATGCAATCTCCGCCGGCGAGAGTGTCGTTCTGTAACGGGTACTGGATGAATGAGGACCGCTGGGCGGTAAAGCCGATGACGGAGGATGGGAGGGCTGCTCGGCAGATTGCATAGGTGCTCGGGAAGGCCGATAATGGAAGGGAGGGTGCGGCCTTGCAAGAATGTTGTCGTCCGGAGGTGATGCCGGAGGGCCGCGGGCAGACACGCCCGCCATGGAAGGCAGGTGCACAGAGGGCGCCGCCAGGACCGGTCCGCCTGGAGGGAGCGGTGTCGGGAGGCCGGCTTAACGGGAGTCGCTGCTGTGAAGCGAGCCGCTGCGGAGGGAAATCTGCCGGGAGGGATCGCCGGCAGGGCTGGCGCACTGGAGCTGGACGGGAGGCGCGTCGCGACGGGATGCTGCCGCGTCGGTAGGGAGAGCTGCCGGGAGAGAGGGTCGGCGGTAGGGAGGGCCGCCGGGAGGCGCTGCTTCCGTCGGGGCAGTGCGCAGCGGGGAGGAAGCCCACAGAAAGCAGGCGTGGGCGGGAAGGCCGCCGACGGACGTCACGCAGAAGCAGAGGCGCGGACGATGGGGAGCCGGGACGCCGGGAGCCGCGGGAGGGCGTCGCGCCAGGAAGGAGGGCGATCCGCGCAGGAGGCGCGCGCCAGGAAGGAGGGCGATCCGAGGGCGAGGCGCCGCTGGGCGAAGGTCGGCGTGCGCAGCAGGGGGGGAGACGCCGGGGGAGGAAGCCCGGCGGGAAGGGGAGCCGATCCGCCGCGGAAGGAGAGGTCGGCTAAAAAAGCGCCGCCGGGAAGATCCGCGGTCGCCGGGGGTCGCGTCTGAAAACGGCGACGGGAGTCGTCGGGAGCCGGGACGCCGCGAAGCCGGAAGTCGCGCCAGGAAGAAGGGGGGCCGACAAGGTGGGGGGCGCCTCGAAGGAGGGAGCCGCGTCGGGAGCACCGTGCAGGAGGCGGCCGCGCGAAGGAGGGAGTCGCGCCGGGAGCCGCGCTGGAGCCGCGCGAGAGGAGGGAGGCGCGACGGGAGCCGCATACCAGGGAGGGAGAGGGCCGCCGGGAAGGGGAGCCGCCGGGTCGAGGGCGGTCTGTCGGGGCGAGGCCGAGGGCAGGAGGCCGGGAGCCACGCCGAGAGAGAGCGTCGGGAGGGGAGCCGCTGGGGCTGGGCGCGCGCACGGCGGGGCTGGCCGGGAGCGTCGCTGGGAGGGAGCGCCGCTGGGAGGGGGGGCCTGCCGGGAATGGCTAGGGCAGCAGGAAGAGAGGCGGGGCCGGGAGGACGCCGGGAATCCGCAGAGGAGGGAGGGTTCGGGATAAAAATCCCTTTGATACCATGTAGATGGGGGACCCACCCATTAAAACTTAAATGGGTTCCAACAGTTTGGTACCTCAGACAATGAATCTTTTTCTGATTGAGCAGCACACTAGGACTGTGAGTGAAGGCAATTTGGAAGAAATTTCCAGTAACAACGGTGAAGATTTAAATGCAAAGGTGTCAATTGGTCATACAGTGAAACTGATAGAGACCTGCTGCCAATTAGTTTGGGGGTATTATTGTCTTTGTAAGGACTAGTTTGTTATAGGAGAGTGGGGTGAGTTTGTTAGAGTTTGTTAGAGTTTGTTATGGGGGAATATTCTTAGTTAGTGGGGTGAGTTAGAGTTTGTTATTGGGGAATATTCTTAGTTTGTTAGGGAGGGAGATTATATATAAGGGTGGAGGGTTAAGGTGAGGGGATCCGGGAGTTTATGGTTTAGTGGGCTGCTTTGAGCAGATCGGCCTTTTGGCTTGGGCGGGAGCCTCTCCCGACTCCTTCCTCATTTCTGTTGTATTTCGGTTACTTTCTTCTATAATACAAGTTGTCAGTCTTAGGGTTCTATCAATTGGTCCGACCTGCCGTTGCTCCTTGCTGCTGGAGCACCTGCCCTTGCTCTCTGCTGCTGAGCACACACACCGCTACTGCTGAGCACACCCGCCGCTGCTGCTGAGCACACCCGCCGTTTCTTCCTCTGCCAGTCTCGCAGCACCTCCATCTGTTGTACATCATTTCCACTTTGATTTTTCCTCTGCTGCATCACATTCGCCCAGCACAGGAGCCGCTGCCGCTACGCCTCTTTGCTCAACAGAGGCGCTCTGCTGGATCGACTTTCACACAGGAGCCTGCACTCACCACAGGCAAATACTGTTGTTGCTTCCTCAACCGAGGCACGCTACGGTGCTAAGAATTCACAAGGCAGCGACGTTCACTGTCGGCTCGCCTCTCCTGCAGCAGGTTGTTCGCAACGCGCTCGGCCGGTGTCCATCCACAGGAGCCAACTCCTCTTCCGACGCGACATTGCTCGTCAAGTACGTACCCCATCGCTCTGCCTCCAGCATCGCGCTCTACAGAGGAAAACCGCCGGTTTACATCGGCAGCTCCGCGCACTACCGAGACTTCATTCGAAAGAGACACTGTCGGCGTTCAGCTACATCGCATCTCACGGCAAGCACACCGAACGACGGCGTGCAATAACTGGAGTTCGCTCGGCCACCGCGCACCGCGTTCGGCGGTGGGACACTCTGACGGATCTTGTCAGCCGACACTCCAGCCAACGCGGCGGCCGACTGTTTCGCAGGACGCTCCACCGGTCTCGTCTCCCCCACAGGCACTGGCTATTTTCCCCTTGTGTGTGCCCCCCTCGTCTCCTGTTTCGTACCTTCGCGCACTGCCAGATCGTACCAGCAGCCCTCTGCCGACTCGCGTTTCGCGGAAGCACGCACCGCAGGCTCTCATCTGAGCCGCGCACTGTTGGGCTCACCCGGTCCAGTGACGTCCTCCGGCGCAAGTCGGGTGTTCTCCCGGTTCAGCTCGCACAGGTGATCCATTATCTCGGTTCTTCTTTCGAACCACAAAAAAAAAACATAACCTACAGAGGGGCTTCCCAATCGAACAACGGAAAGTTGCACGCTGCCCGCTCCCTCCCTGAAGTTCCGCCGGAAACACTCGCCTGTTCAAGTCTCGATGGCAGCCTATGACGACTCTCATGCCAGAACTCTAGGTGTCCTTGGCTCGGGTGACACGCACTCAGGAACAAAACTTCCAGGAGGAGTTTCTACCGGATTTTTCGGTCACACATCCGGAGACGTGGATCTCAAGGGCTGACGAGTATTTCTCGCACAATCAAACGCCGGATCTGATGAAGGTGCCAATGGCACGCCTCTGCATGTCAGATATGTCCGCGCTTTGGTTTTTAGTGGCCAAAGGAACTGCAACTACGTTCACTTGGACGCATCTTAAAGAAGCAATCCTTGAAGATTTTGGAAGCTCCATCAGGGAACCCCCTGCAACTACATCCGAGTTCCTGCCGTCGGTAACGCAGGTGTCCACGTCGCACTCCGAGGGGCCTACCGAACATGGGACGCACCACCGGAGCAAAGGGCTGGCCGAAAATCCTGCCGACGCTATCTCCAGCCAATCTGTGATAGACCTCCCAAATATTGAGTTGGACACTTCGAAGTTCGTAATGTTGCAGCCCGAGCCGCAGCCGACTCATACACGGACTCTTGTTATTTTACCACCAATTGTACATGAATCGCCTGCGGTGTCGGAATGGGGTCTCCAGGTTCATGAAGGAGGTTCTTCCATTTTTTTCACCCCCGCTGTCGGGTGGTATCAGCTGTACTTGCGGCCCAACTCAAACATTATAGCGAGCGACAATCTCACCTTTGTCTCGCTATCCCTGGTCCATGACGGCTGCCGACATGTTTGGGAGATTGCGTGGCGAACACTTGCGGCGCAAGCCCTTTATACAGGACCACGGCGGAGGATATGGAAGATTACCTGGCACCACTGCCTACCTGGCACCCCTTGTCTGCCGCTCCCTGCAGCGCGGATGATATGGCAGATCGCCTGGCATGCCTACGCGATCCACCACCTTAAGGACAAGGTGGTTTTTCGGGACGGTGGCAGTGATAGAGACCTGCTGCCAATTAGTTTGGGGGTATTATTGTCTTTGTAAGGACTAGTTTGTTATAGGGGAGTGGGGTGAGTTTGTTAGAGTTTGTTATGGGGGAATATTCTTAGTTAGTGGGGTGAGTTTGTTATGGGGGAATATTCTTAGTTTGTTAGGGAGGGAGATTATATATAAGGGTGGAGGGTTAAGGTGAGGGGATCCAGGAGTTTATGGTTTAGTGGGCTGCTTTGAGCAGATCGGCCTTTTGGCTTGGGCGGGAGCCTCTCTCGATCTCCTTCTTCTTCCTCATTTCTGCTGTATTTTGGTTACTTTCTTCTATAATACAAGTTGTCGGTCTTAGGTTTCTATCAGAAACTCCCAAGAGGTTTTGGGGATGCTGAGTTCCGAACTGGGGCCATTGCCAAAGGGGCTCTTTTACACTTCGACGGTGTGCTTATTGATGGAAAAGATGTGGAAGCAAGGTTCATTTTGGCAGTTAGGCCGAAGCCTTCCTTTCCTGCAAGGGGTTGTTGCAACTGTGGTGGAGTTGCAGGGAAACGATGGGCTAAAGTGGCCAAGGGAACCGGTGCCTGGTCAGTAGTCTTTCCACCCAGATTCACGACAATCTTGTATGCGGTTGGGGGAGGCTTCGGAAAACCACCTTGGGGACAAGGTGATTTTTCAGCACGGGAGAAATTGTTAGGATGTGGGGCTGCGTGACTGTTGTGCGTGTATGTGGTTGTGGCAAGTGGTGTATGTGGCTGGGAGGTTCGGGCCTTGGAAGGTTCCAGTCGCGGCTCTTCAGGAGTGATCTTTCCGTGGAGAATCTCTTCCCTCATCTCCTTCTACTTCTTCTCCTCCACCTTCTTCTTCTACCAACTATAATTTCTTCCATAGGAAATCTATACAACAAACATCAAAACAGTGCTACGAATTGCTTCTTCTTCCTTTGCTGCCTTTTCTCTCTCTAGCACTCATAGTCCTAACACTCAGTGTTAGTCGTCATCAGCCTTTGGCTTATTGAAGGTGAGCTTGGAATGTCGCTCTTAGTTTCATCGTCAACCCAGGAAAGGGCCTCAGTGAGATCGGGCCAGAACAAAGTAGTGTCAGGGCAATACAAAAGCAAGTTCTAGAATGGTGCTTTGAGTAGATAGGTGTGAGGATTGCATTGGGTGGTAGGGCAGTGGTATACTTGAACCCGGTTATGTGAAGTAGGGCAGAGTAACATGCTATAGGCGCAGATGGTCCATGTGATTCTACACAAGGACCCTGTTTGTCTATTTATCATGACTAAGAAATAGTGTGTTGCCTGCAAAGTATTATTTTAGGTGTGGAACATGCAAAATATAGTTTCATGTAGGTCATAATGATTGCGTGTGTTGGGTATTGGACGATGATTCACACAAGGTAGATCGAAGGATAAAAATCTATATTCATCATCATCCATATCCTTGTACTGAGTTTGATCAGATCTGTAGTTATGTCGCCAGTTCGTTGACCAAGAGTTTGTACAGGTTGAGATGCAGCAGACGTCTGTAGTTGCTCGTTGAAGGGTTGAGCCGATAAGCCTACCAGCATACAAGGCTTGGGATACAACAGTTCAACGTTTTTAAGGACAGGGATTGTCGAGGTGCGAGGGGTTTGTCTCTGACCCAGAGACAGAGCGATGGTTAAAGGAGGTTGAAATTGCATTTGAATTAAATTCGAACATCAGATGAGCATCGTGTGTCTTTGGCGGTAAGTTTATTGGGGAGGGCCACCCTGAAATAGTGGAGGCTTTTCTGGGAGATTGGGATGGAATAGGTCCCACAATCTCGTATACCCAGTTTCGAGATCAATTTTGAAGAGAATCCCTGTCTGTGACCTTGAGAGTCGAGCATCAGCGGGAGCTGTTAACCATCTATCAAGGCAGATCTAGCATTGCGAGAGTTTGATGTGCAACTCATGGGCTTGGTGCATTATTCACCTGGCATGCTAGCTGACGAGGAGCTGAAAGCCCAACATCTTTGATATGGATTGGTTGTTCCCAGCGCAAGATGGTGTTGATTGTTATCGGCCTAAGGTTATTTTCTGAAGTTCAAGCAAGGGGTCTTTCTATCTTTGTGAGGTAGCATAATCGCCTGGCTAGTCCCCATCATTTAAAGTCTCGGTCGAATTCATCACAGCTAGCATGTTTGGCGTTGTGAGGAGCAAGTGGAAGAGCATCCTCGTGTTGTTCGAGAGTTACCGATGCCTTTTTTTAGGAGATTATGAATTTACCTCCACAACGTGAGCTTGAGTTTAGTATCAAGTTATATCCTGGTATGAGCCGATCTTTTTAGCTTTGTATTAGATAGCGCTTGCTGAGCTCTGCGAATTGAGAGTTAAGAAAGATTGATGATCAGTTGCAAAAAGGTTTCATTCAACCTAGTATGTTGTCATGGGGTGCACCAGTCTTTTCCGCCAAAAAGGCAAATAACAGCTTGAGATTATGCTTGATTATCGTCGGTTGGATCTAGTAACGGGGGGAAATCATTATCATCTATCGAGGATTAAGGACCACTTTGATAGTCTTAGGGGTACGAGCTGGTTTTGGGTAGGGCATTCTGAATACGGCTTTTTGATGCAAACATGGGCATTCTGAGGATGGTGTGATGCACTTCTGTTTAAGGAATACATCGGCAGTATTTATAGGACCGGTGCATCATATATTTCAGTCATATATCGACCAATTTGTTGTGGTATTCATTAATGATATCTTGGTGCATTCAAGGTTGAAGGAGCATGCGCAACATTTGAGGTTTGTCTTGAGTTTATTGTGAGAGCGAAGGTTGTATAAGAAGTTGTTGAAGTGTTGTTTTGGATGCGTGAGGTGCATTTTCCGAGTAATGTCTTTGTTTAGACATAGCAAGGTCAAACTACTTTCAATTGTCCGAAGGAGAGGCTGACTAACACACTGGTTCTGAGGTTCTCTGAGGAGAGAATCCCTTATGAGGTGTATTGTGATGCATCACATCAGGGCTTGGGTTGCATTTTGATGCAAGAGTATGTGGTCGTTGTATTTAGGTTTAGGGGGTTGTATACTCATGAGCGTGATTATATTACTCATGACTTAAACTTAATAGCAGTGGTTTTTGCACTGAGAATGTGGAGTCATTATCTGTTGGTCCAAGCGTTTTATGATTTTTATGAACCATAAAAGTTTGCATTATATATTTTGACAGAGGGATTTGAATTTGAGACAAATGAGATGGACCAAGTTCCTCTAGGATTACAATTTCGATATCACATATACTCCGGGGAAGGAGATGTCTTGATTCGGAAATTGTATGGGTAAGTGACTCAGGAAACAAGTGATGAATGGATGGAGCAGCTGGCAGTTTTACATCTCGACCTAGAGCGAGTGGATGGTCGAGCTTGTTATCCTCCTTGGTAAAACAGGTGATCGAATCCCAGCTAGGATATCCTGAGAGTGTGGTATAGCATGATAGTATCATTCATGGAGATACTTCAGACGGTTGGCTTAAAGATGGGCAGATTTTGTTTCGAGGGCAATTGTTCGTAGTGCAGAGTATGCATGAAATGATGTTAAAAGGAGTTTCATGGTTGGCCCTTGCATGAGTTTCATAGTTCGCCCTTGGTTGTACATCCGAGGGTAGCAAAGATGTTTCACGCTTTAAGGCAACAGTTCCGGTGGATGGACCTGAAGAGGTTCGTAGCAGAGTTTGTGGTCAAATGTCTTGCCAATTAAAAGGTAAAGACGCGTCAAGTTCAAGCGGGGTTGTTGCAACTGTTGTCAATACCGCAATGGAAGAGGACGCATATCTACATTGATTTCATAACTGAGTTGCCTCATGCACCTAATGGTTACGATGTTACCTGGGGTTGTTGTGGATCGGTGCCTCATGCACCTAATGGTTACGATGTTACTTGGGGTTGTTGTGGATCGGTTTGATGAAGTCTGCACGTTTTCTACCCTTCAGAAAGAGAGTTGTATGGAGTCCTTGGCATAGATTTTCATGACAAAGATCGTAAGATTGCATGGAGTTCCTCAAACAATTATATTTGATCGGGACACTCAGTTTACATTTCGAATGTGGAGGGAGTTTCAGTGAGTTTTCAGCACCCAATTATGTTTAGCATTGCATTCCATCCTCAGACAGAAAGCTAGACCGCGAGGATGATTCAAACTTCTTGCGGACATACATATCAGATTTTGGTGGCTCGTAAGATTGCATGGAGTTCCTCAAACAATTATATTTGATCGGGACACTATTTACATTTCGAATGTGGAGGGAGTTTCAGTGAGTTTTCAGCACCCAATTATGTTTAGCATTGCATTCCATCCTCAGACAGAAAGCTAGACCGCGAGGATGATTCAGACTTCTTGCGGGCATACATATCAGATTTTGGTGGCTCGTAGGCTAAGCATTTATCTCTAGTGGAGTTCATCTACAATAACAATTACCATTCATCCATTGAGATAACACTGTATGACGCATTGTACAGGCGGCTTTGTCGATCTCTATTATTTGGGTGGATGTTGGAGACGTAGCAATTGTTGGCCCTGATTAGTGTACGCAAGTGATTCGGGAGTGGATGAAGATGATGCAAATTCAACAAAAGTTTCATGGTGATGGAAGGCACAAGCTATTAGAATTTGAAATTGGATATAATGGGTTTCTGTGAGTTTCTCCTAGACATAAGCAATGCGGGTTTGGTAAAAGCAGTAAGTTATCTCTGAGGTTTATCGAGCCATTTGAGATGCTGGAATGAGTTGGTGATGTAGCATACCGATTGGCATTACCTTCCTAGTTGGAGCAAGACTATGAAGCATTTCACGTTTCACGGCCAAGTATATGCATAATTTATCCCATGTGATAAAAGTGGGAGAGTTTGATCTAGAGGATGCAACGCTTGCAAAACATCCAGCAAAGATTCAGGCCCGTCCGGAGAAGGTTAAGTTGTTTTAGTCTTTTGTATTCCCCTTATTTTGTGATGTGAGCCTCTATAGTCAAAGACACGAAAGGTTGAGTTATAGAGATGTGGTGGTTGTTCCCCTTCTGTTTTGGATTCTTGTCACTTTTCTTTCATGTTGTGCACGCATTGTGAGCTTTTCAAAGGCGAAAAGCTTTAAATGTGATAAAGATGTAGAGACCCTGAGAATAGTTGTCATGGAGTTCATAGAGTTTCTAGGGACATTTTGATCATTTTGTGCTCAAGGGAAAAAATAATCATTTAAAACTAATAATCGATCTCAAATCACGATTTCAACCCCAACATTAATTTTGGAATAGGGTGTTTAGTCTTGGATGCGAATCTCGTTTTGTTTCGAAAATATGGAATTTTGGGCTTGTTGTGCCTAGTCGGGTTTGGGCTTGAGCCCAATGTCATGTATTTAAAGTCTCACATCTAAATCCCCTTGTAGACCAGTACAAGTCCCTACCTCAAGGAGAGGTGGAGACATTCTTTTATAGATAGAGGAAAAGATTTACAAGTCCGAATAATCCAATGTGGGACTAAACACCCTTTACCCAGAAATACAATAAATTGGGTTTAACACTCCACCTCAAGCTAGTACATAATAGCTTGGAAAAGAGTCCCACAAAAAAAAACACCAACCAAGACCATACACACTCCCCCTCAAGCTGGATCGCTGATGTGGTTGATACCTAGCTTGGTACAAAGAGAGTCAAGTCGAGCTCCCGAGAGGCCTTTGGTGAAGATGTCGGCAAGTTGATCAGCCGTCGAAATGTAGCTGAAACTAACATGATGATGCTCGAGATGATGACGAAGAAAGTGGCAGTCCACCTCGATATGTTTTGTGCGTTCATGGAAGATGGGATTGAAAACAATCTTCGTAACTGCCTGATTATCACACCAAATATGAGTAGATGATTGTGGTAAGAAAACAATCTCATGGAGAAGATGACGAAACCAAAGAATTTCAGTATTGACCGTGGTCATCGCACGGTATTCTGATTCAGCACTGGACCAGGAGACGACAGTCTGTTTCTTGTTGCGCCATGAGATTAAGTTACCTGCCAGAAAAATGGCAAAGCCAGACATAGATTTCCGAGTAACTAAGCAGCCAGTATAGTCAGCATCACAGAAGGTCTCAATATTCAGATGGTCGCGATGTGAATACTAAAGACCACGGGCGGAGTCATTCTTAATATATTTGGCAATGCGAAGGACAGCATCCCACTGAGATTTTGTTGGATGTTTCATGAATTGGCTAACATTGCCAACAGTGCATGCAATGTCTGGACGAGTCATGGTGAGATAATTGGGTTTTCCCACAAGACGACGGTACCTCTCTGGGTGAGAATATTGTTTTGTGCTATCATAAAGAAATCGTTCTCCGGACTCAAGAGTGTCAACGGCAGTTGTCTAAGTCAAACCAACATCCTGCAAGATATCCAAAGCATATTTCCGTTAGCAAAGAAAGATGGTGTCTGGAGAACGAGAGACCTCAATGCCAAGAAAGTATGTTAGAGGACCCAGATCTTTGGTTTGAAATTGGTGTTGAAGATACACCTTTAGATTGACGATTCCATTTGAGTCGCTCCCAATGATAATGATATCATCAATATAGACAACCAGTAAGATATAGTCGGAGGATGTCGTGTGGTAGAAGACAGTGTGGTCATTCATACTCTGAGATAAGCCAAATGTAGTGACGACTGTGCAGAATCTTTCAAACCATGCACGAGGAGACTGCTCGAGTCCATAAAGAGAACGACGAAGTCGACAGACATGAGAATCGACTCCCGAGACACGGAAGCCAGGAGGTTGTTGCAGATAACCTCTTCTTCAAGAAAAACATGTAGAAAGGCATTTTTTACATCAAGTTGATGAAGAACCCAATGATGATGGGCTACAAGAGAGATAGATAATCGGACAGATGTTATCTTCGCAACCGGAGAGGAAGTATCAAAATAATCGACACCATATGTCTGAGCAAAGCCTTTTTCCACAAGTCTGTCTTTAAGGCGATGAAGAGTGTCATCTGCGTTGCGGCGTACCGTATAAATCCATTTGATGTTGACCACCTGTTTACCAGTCGGAAGGGGGACCAAATCCCAAGTATGATTGTCGTCCAGAGCCTGCAATTCATCCCGCATTGTTTGAAGCCACTCAGGGTGGGATTTGGCGTCGCCAACCGTGTGAGGAATAGATATCATCTCCAAAGCAGAAAGACCTATGTCTGAGGATGTGTAAAGAGGAGTGTTCTGGCAAGATCGAGTACCTTTTCGCAATGCAATGGCCAAGTCATCTGTTGCCGGAGCAGGAGTGTCGAACGAAGTTGGGGAGATGGTGTCCTCGGCTTGGACGGGGCACACATTCGATAGGCGACGAGAGTAGATGGTGTCAAACCGGTGATCAGGAGAGTGGGACACCTGGGGCAGAGGTGGGTGGATGGTGAGAGGAAGACAATCATCGATGGTGGTGTCTGGATGGGAAGAGGAAGGAGAGAAAAGAGAGCTCTTAACAAAAGATACATCAAAAGAGATGATATAACATCGTAAGTCTGGAGAGAAACATCGATATTCGCGCTGAGTGCAGGAATAGCCAAGGAAGATGCAACGGAGGGATTTGGGAGAAAACTTTGAGAGGTTCGAACTAGTGTCACGGACATAACAAAGACACCCAAACACACAGAGTGGAAGCGGATGAGGAGCGAGAGAGGAGAACAGGGCCCGAAAAGGAGTATCCCCCTGAAGGATGGAAGAAGGAAGGCGATTTATGAGCTATATAGCAGTAAGGATGGAATCCCCCAAAAAAGAAGAGGCACCTGTGTGTGGAATAAGAAGGCGCGAGCAGTCTCCAGAATATGACAATGTTTACGCTCGGCCACTCCATTCTACAGAGGTGTATCAGGGCAGGATGTCTGATGAATGATGTTTTTATCTTTGAGAAACTGCTGAAAGGAAGTGGACAAATATTCTCGTCCAATGTCAGAGCAAAGACATTTAATGGAGGTGGAGAACTGAGTATGAATTTCATGATAAAAGGTCTAAAAAGTAGTAAACACCTCAGAACGATCACGAAGAAGGTAAAGTCATATCATACGCGAGAAATCATCAATAAAGGATACATAATATTGATACCCTAATTGACTCGGGACTGCGCAGGGACCCCATACATCTGAATGAACTAAATCAAAGGGTTTGGATGCCCGTGTGACCAATCGAGGAATATATGATATGCGATGACGTTTAGCAAACTTACATGACTCGCAATGAAAAGAAATATGCGGACTAAACTGAGAAAAAAGCTGATGAAGGGTGGAGGCGGGTGGATGTCCCAACTGAGAATGAAGATCCAACGCGCGAACAGAGAGTGTCGTGCAGGCTACAGATGTCGGGCTATCAAACATGTACACCCCGTCGCAAAGCTGATCTCTATCGAGTTCTCGATCTGTCATCCGCTCCTGAAACACAACATCAAAAGATGTAAAAATAGCAATACAATCGAAGTCCTCTGTGAGCTTACTGATGGAGAGAAGATTAAAAGGACTTCAAGGAACATGTGTCACGGACGGCAGGCGAATACATGAATTTAAGGAGCAGGCGCCAAATCCCGCAATAGGATAGTGGATTCATCAGCAACAGCAATGATCGTGGGGCTAGTATACCGACGGTAAGTAGATAACATACCTGCATCACCTGTGAGATGATCGAATGCACCTGAATCGAGCATCCAAGCAAGTGGGCGATGTGTGACACAAGCAGTGGGGCCACCAGTACGAGCAATAGATGCCGAAGAAGAACCACGTTGCGAGGCGGCCCGACGAGTGTGGAGGCGGGGCTTCCGCAGGAGAGGCCGACGAAGGGAGGCGGGATGTCCGCAGGAGGGCGCCGACGACGGGATTCCGCTGGAGAGGTCTGCGCACAGGCGGGTCGTTGGGCATGGGATCGTCGGGAAAGTGGTTGGAGATGGGGCGTCGCGGGGAGTCGCGCGAACAGGCTAGGGTGCGAGGGGGATGTCTTGCGGGAGGGAGAGTCGTCGCACAAGGCCAAATGGAGGAGAGGTCTTCGTGCTGTGAGAAGCCGGAGTCGGGGCGCAGCGGCGGAGTCGCGGTCTTGAAGTCGGCAAGAACAGATGGCACTAGCGGATCAGGAGGTGTCAGTGACAGGAGGCTCAACTGGTGGCGGATCAGGTTGTCGCTGCGGAATTTGGCGGCGATGAGCGGGAGGGTCGGCACAACGCGGGAAGGGCTGGCTCAGCGCAAGGAGGGCGGGGTTCTCCGCAGGAGCGCCGGGGATGGGATGCAGGAGTCGTCGCAAAGGGAGCAACCGACGCGGGAGGTGCTGGTGGCCGACAGGGCTAGCTCAGCCGAGAGGGAGGAGTGCGGCGCTTCCGCATAGAAGGGGAGGTGGGGTCGGAAAGCCGCACAAAGAGGCGGGGCCAGGAATCTGCACAAGGATTAGGGGGGCAAACGAAGGTTTTTAGAAAACCTCATTTGATATCATGTAGACCGGTACAAGTCCTTACCTCAAGGAGAGGTGGAGACATTGTTTTATAGATAGAGAAAAAGAATACTAGTCAGAATAATCCAATGTGGGACTAAACACCCTTTACCCAGAAATACAATAAACTAGATTTAACACCCCTCATTTGTATCATTGTGCTCCATCTATAAATAAAGAGAATCTCGTTTCTAATTGAGGGACAAGAATTACTGATTTGCTTGAACATGGTATCAGAGCTTTGCATCAACTGTCTGTAACCCTGCTCATCGTCCCATCCGCCTCCACCACCGACTCTCACTCTCTTCTGTTGAGTCACCCTCGCACCTCCATCTCCCTACGGGAAGAGTTGTCTCATCAGCCCCCCACCTCCTCCCCACGCGTCCTAGCTGTCGCGCTTCCTAGACGCACGGGTCTCCAACATCGCGTCTCCTAGGCGTAGGCGGCAACGACTTCGGCCATCTCAGACATGCACGACCCGGCAGCTGCACCTCCCAAGGCACGCCACCCCCCCCCCTCCATCCTGTTGTCGCACCCCCAACCCTCCGCCATGCGGCTCTCTCCTATTGTCGCACCCCCTGTCACGGAGGTCTCCCACTTCTAATTTTGCACAACCCTACTCCAACCGTCTTGAGCATTCACGACCTCCTCTTTCCATGGCCAGGACTCTGCACATCCGTCCCATATTGCCGAATCAAAATTTGCACACGGATTTCAATGTTTCTGTGTGTGTTGCCCTGCATGCTTAATGATGCCCAACTCGTCCCATTGAGGCTCGGCTTCCCATCCGATCTTATTATTCCTGTCGGTATATTTTTCAGCTCTTCTTATTGGTCGGTGGCTGGTGGTTTATTTTCTGGTGTTTCAGGCATATCTTGGCATTATGGCACCATCACATCCTACTTCATCTTCCTTCTATCTCAGCAAGCTCAGGCTACTTCGGTTAACTCATCCCATCCACCATTCAGTCGTTGTCCTACTTTGGAGATGGAGCTTTTACACTCTAATTGAACCCTTGCTACTTGTTTCCTCATCCGCTTCTCTATCTCAAACTGTTGGTTCTACAGCGTGTGTTTCTCGTCACCCGACTGCTTGGATGTTTGATTCTGGTGCTCCAAATCATCACACTAGTTATGTCGATATGCTACTAATTATCAGTCCTACACCGGGAATGTTATAATCACGGTTGCTGACGGATCTACCATTCTTATTGCGGGATTTGACACTTGTCCCTTGAGTTCTCATATTCAACTGACCTTGGTGGCTAATGTTCCCTGAAGTCCAGTCAATCTCTTATCTATTAGTAGCATACACAGGAGGTGAATTGTATTGTGGTTTTCTCATCCTCAAATGTTTTTCAGGAGCGCTTGACAAATCGAGAACTTGGTAAAAGTCATTTCTGCAATGGGGTTTACATATTTGATGTCAAGATGTCCCTTGCCCGGTCGACCACCTTCACCCATGCCCGAAACTACATTTTCACCGCGGCCATCCTCCTACTACGGTATTACATCAGTTTTGCCCCCACCTAAGCCCCCATCTTTCTATCCATTTTGCGTCGTGTCAGTTTGCTAAACACCATCGAACGTCATACGCTCCTCGACGGGTGATGCGTACGACCTGATTTATTTTGATGTGTGGGGTCCCTGCGCGGTCCCGAGTCAATTACATTATCAGTAATGTCACTTTTATTGATGATTTTTCTCAAATGACTTGGTTTTATCTTCTTCGTGATCATTCAAAATCTTTTCCAGTCTTTTAGACCTTTTATCATGAAATTTAAACTAAGTTCTCTAAACCTATTAAACGCTTACGCTCCGATAACGATAGAAAATATTTGTCTTCTCTCTTCCAACCCTTTCTTACTGCTTGCTCAGTGTCCTCCATCAAACATCTTGCCCCAACACACCTCAGCGGAATGGTATGGTCGAGCGTGAACAACAACATATCCTGAAAACTGCTCAAGCCAAGTTATTTCACATGCAGGTCCCCATCACTTTTAGGGCAATGTTATTCTTACTGTCAAGTATCTTATAAATCATTTTCCCTTCTCTATCCTTCAGGGGCAAGTCCCTTTCAGGTATTGTTTTCATCCCATCCTCCTCGCCCTTATTGGATATGTGTCTTATAACCAACTACTTTGTACTTTAGATTGTCTATATTCAAAGATTTGAATATCAATAAAATCTTTATCGCATATTGATTGTTCTTCTGTGTAACTTTAATGTAATAATGTCCTGGAGTATTTATCGCATTGAAAAGATCATAGCAGTTCTTCACTATGATGAGAACCTTGAAATATTATAACGATATTCTTAAACTATATGTTTTATGGTCGTATGACGTCGTCTGATGAGACACGGATGATGCAGACTATCAGGTTTTGGATACTCGTAAGAGGATGCGGCTTCGTCTCATGAAGTTCGCATATAGTAATCTCCAAGACCAGAAATTATGAGGACTGACCTGCCAGTAAGAATTTCACATGATGTCTCATTGGATTTTTCTGCCTGTGAACGTGTGTAATGATCCTTAAACTTTACGATTATTATTAAAGCATGTCATGACTGGCACGCTTAGATGTATTATCATAAACTGTGACGACATATGTTCACAACGAAGGTGGGTACGTTTGATGTGTCACGAATGATATGTTATTGATGAATAAGTCCATGAAGGATTTGTCATTTTCATCTTTATGCAAATTGATATTTCAACCCTTTGATTAAAATGGAACTGTCGAATTAAATTTCATGGTCATGGTGCATGGACAGGTCCATTTCAGGAAATCAAAAAAAGACGTATTTAGCATATAGATTGATGACACGAGTATGCAATTTCTTTGATGAGATATCAAAACAAAGGGGCTATATTACACAAGAAGAGTTCGTATGTGGTTATCATCAATCTGATGCAACCGAAGAAGCCTAGAGGGTCACACATTTAATGTTTCTATTCATCTCAATCAAATTCTATTTGAATTTAATTATTGAAATAAATATTATTCTCCAAACAGAGAAATAATATTTATTTGGGATTTATTGATCGCATATATTCAGTCATTGTTTTATGTGAGCTGAATATTAAATAAATATCTATCCGAAATACCGTAAATATTATATATATTTATTATCCAATGGATAATATTGATTATTCAAGGTTCGGTAAATACCGATAAAGGTGGACGGGCCAAGTAAGGCGTCGAGTAAAGGAAATGATATACTAAATATCATTTAAATAAATATTAATTTATTTATTGACATTTATATTATCCGCAAGACATGCGCGCATCAAATAAATAATATTATTATTATTATCATTAGACGTGGGGTTTGCTAGGGATTAAGAGATTGGATAAGGGTCTTTGTGTAATTATTAATTTTCTAACCCTGGCTTTATAAATATCTAATTATATCATTTCTATGGTGTGTGGGAGAATCTTTTGTGGTACACAACATTTCTTCTCTCCAGAGAATTCTCTCCTCCAAGAACATCACTACGGTTTTCTCTCAAACTCGAGAAAATTTCTTCCACTTTCCTCTCAAGAAGGAGAGAACAATAACCAATCCTTCCACCTTGAAGGATTGTGTGGCAATTAAAGGAAGCGATGCAAGGCGATTGGTACTGCCGCGATAGCACCCGGAGTACCATCGGCGCTTCGAGATCAAAGGAGCATGTGTAGATCACCACTAGAGGGATTCTACTTTGAATCCTCTCAACGCAACGACGGTACAACCGAACGAAGATTTGAACGATAAACATCCTCATCGAAGAAAGATCTCAAGATCAAGGTATTCTTCTTGTTATTAAATTGATTATAAATTTAATATGAAAGATCTTCTCTCATGATTTCGGCATTCTATGTCAATTTCTTCAGGTATATTCACCATGACAATTCTTTGCCATGTACATTGCGGATAACCTTCAACTTTCTCCTTCGTGTTTTTGGGTGTCTCTGTTATGTTTGAGACACTCTATCCAATCTCACCAAATTTTTCCCTTAGGCCCTCTGTTACATCTTTTACATCTTTTTGGGGTATTCTTGCACCCAACACGAATACTGCAGTTTTTCTTCTAACTTTAGGTGTTATGTCATATCTGCTGATATCTCTTTCATCGAGAGCTCTCTTTTTTCCTCCCCTTCGAACTCTCCCTCCTTTGTTATCGACATCGATGGCTACCTTCCTCTAACCATACACCCACCCTTAACCCCAATTCCCAGATCCGATGATTATTGCTATAGGTATGTTTACTCTCGTCGTTCATCGAATATGCCCTCTGTGTCGACTAAGGATACCATTTCCCCAACTTCGCTCGTTGCTCCTGCCACAACCCTAGATGGTTTGCCCATTGTAATGAGGAAAGGTACGCATTATTGTCAGTCTCACCCTGTATATGTGCAATCCTACGGAGGCTTATTTACAGCCACGAACACTCTCATTTCAACTCTAGAGGCGATATATGTTCCCTGTACTATTACTGAGGATAAATCTCATCTTGGTTGGCTTTGAGCAATGCAGGATGAAATAGAGGGTTTAGATGATAATCACACATGGGATCTTGTACCAATTCTGGGTAATAAACAGGTAATTAGCAAAAAATGGATTTATATTGACTGTTTGAATGTCGAGGGTACTCTCCATCGCCTTAAAGTTCACCTTGTTGCCAAAGGCTATGCTCACACTTGTGGCATTGACTATTTCGACACTTTTTCATCAATTGCCAAGATAACATCTATCCGGTTATTTTTGTTTCACTTGCAACTACCTCTAATTGGCTTGTTCATCAGCTTGACGTCAAGAATGTTTTCTGCATGGTTTTCTTAACGATGGTTTCATTGCTTCGGGGGTCGAATTTCATGTTTGTCGACTTCGTCGTTCTCTTTATGGGCTTAAACAATCCCCTCATGCATAGTTTGACATATTTTGCACCATGGTCACTACATTTAGGCATTCTCGGAGTATGAAAGACAGATCACCCTTTTATCAACAAACGTCCTCAGGCAGTATACTTTTGGTTTATTTTGATGATATCATTATCACGGGTAGTGACTAGCATGGCATCACTAATCTCAAGTCCTAACTTCATCATCAGTTTCATAGCAAAGACTTGGGTCCCTTGAAATACTTTCTTGGCATTGAAGTATCTCGCTATCACAAAAACATATTTCTTTCACAACGCAAATATGCGTCAAATATCTTACAGGATACTGGATTATCTCAAGCAACTGGTTTTGACACTCCTTTTGAGTCTGGGAAAAGTCTCTTCATGATACTAGTGCCCTTTTTTCTCTTGCCAACTAGTATCGTTGTCTTGTTGGAAAACTCAATTATCTCAGAATGACTTGTCCCAAAATTTCTTGCGTCGTCAGCAAGATCAATTAATTCATGGATTGTTCGACACAATTCCAATGGGAGGTCGTTCTTCGCATCTTCAAATACATCAAGCAGGAACCATGGGCGTGGTCTTCTATATTCTCATCACTACCACATGAATATTGAGATATTATGTGACGTTGGCTATGCAGAGTGTTTAACTACCCGAAAGTCTACTTTTGGATTTGTGGTTTTTCTTGTTGGCGATTTGATCTCTTGGCGCAACAAGAAACAAAGTGTTATCTCTCAGTCTAGTCTTGAGTTTGAATATCATGTTATGGCCACTGTCACTACTGAAATTCTTTGGTTTCACCAACTCCTTAGTAAAATTGGTTTTCCCCTGCAGAATTTTGCTAATATCTGGTGTGATAATCAGGCAACTACAAAAATTGCTTCTAATTCGTCTTTCATGAACGAACCAAACATTTTGGAGTTGACTGTCACTTTCTTCAACATCACTTTAAGAACAAACATATCACCTTTGGTTACATTCTCACTACTCATCAAATCGTCGACATCTTCACCAAAGGCCTACCAAGAGTTCAGTTAAAATTTCTTTGTACCAAACCGGGCATGCACAGCATCTACGACCCAGCTTGAGGGGGAGTTTGTTTGGTCTTTTTTTTCTTTTTGTGGGACTCTTCTGTTCCAAGCTAGATATATTCTCGCTTGAGGGAGGTGTTGTACCCGGTTAGGTTTGGGCATTAGCCCAATGTCATGTATTTAGGGTCCCACATCTAAATCCTCTCATTTTTATCAATGTGCTCTATCTATAAATAAAGTGAATCCAACCTCTGATTGAGGAACAAAAATTATTGATATGCTTGAAACGGGCTTTTCTTGTGGGCTCAAGTGGTTATGGAGATAGGTGGTTATGGAGATAGTTGGGGGTTTCGGCCAATTATAGGTCCCTTAGTTCTCATTTTCCTTCACATGTTATCTATCTTATCTTCTCTTCTCTCATGAGGTTGGGTGATTTCTCACAAGATTTACGGTGAAGAAAGATTCCAACCGGAGTTTGGATAGGGTGGCGCGCAGCGAAGAGTAGTCCCGCCGAAGTCAGTTATTCGAAGTTCAGGCGACGCTATCCGAAGTTTGAGGTAAGTGACTTTGACTCCTTTCAGTTTTTCCTTTGTGATTCAAACAAGCCTTTGTTTGATGAGTGGGGCTTCTTAACCATAGAGTTGTACTGCGCTCGAGGACCCATCCAGCCCGATAAACTTATAACCTGAAAAAAATATAACTGGGCCTAAATTTTCTTGCACGAATAAAAAATGGACCATTTTTAAAATTCCAATTGATATTTGGATTGGGCTAGGGCCACAATTGGTGACCTAACTCATGACCCGGCCCACCCAATAATGATATATTATAATAATATTTTTAAATGAAATCATAATTTTATATATTTAATATTTTAAAATCATGTTTATTATATTTTTTTCAATTAATATAATTTTATTTTAAGGTCTGATTAATAAACAAAAGGAGCTTGGACCAAACAATTTTAAACGGGGCGGGTTTCAGGCCAAGCAATTTTATTTCAAGGCCCAATTAATAAATGGGTCGGGTCAGAACATGAAATTTTCCTTAATCCCAAGGTAAAAACCCAGCCCAAACTCAATAGACCAGGCCCATTTATACCTCCAATTGATAATGCCAAATTGTTTTAAATAAGATGCGGGATTAGTAAATGTTATTGTATGGGGTAGATTAGTGGGATAAGCCCGTATTATTATTATTCTTATTAGTTGAGTCTCGCATCGATGGATACTCTCATTGTATCTCCGTTATTCATCTATAAATAAAGAACTCAACCTCTTTACGAGGCACATGATTCCATTCAACATGGTATCATAGCGAGTTCCTCGGCCCTAGCACCCCCTCTCCCCTCCCTTGGGTGTCGGTCACGCCTCCTCTCATTCCAACAAACTGTCATGCACCAAGAGGAGACTACCTCGGCCCTAGGGTTTGCTCCCAAGTCGACTGCACGCTGCCCCCTCCCTGTAATCTGCCCCCTACCACGCCATCCCCAACATAACCCGTCACTCCTCCTATCACCCCCCTCTAACGCCTCGCCCCCTCCTGACACCACGCCTCTCTCCTAACGTGGCACACCCCGATGCGATGCCCTTCCTTGATAACAACATTACCTATTGTCCGCTCCACCCCATCTACCTGTCCTTTATAGTATCACTCTCACTATGGTCATCCCTCCATCCAGTCTTGGAATCGGTTATGTCCCGAGTTAGGCTTATTCCTTCAACTGTTAGGTCGGCAAGTTTGTTAAGCACCGTCACGCGGCCTATGTTCCTCGGTCATCGTCAAGTGTGGCTACACCTTTTGATTTAGTTCATTTTGATGTTTGGAGACCTGTTCAATTCCAAATACTTCCGGTTTTCATTATTATGTAATCTTTATTGATGACTTTTCACGTATGACTTGGCTCTATCTCTTGCATCAAAAGTCCAAAGTCCTTTCACCTTTTCACGCCTTTTATACTGAAATTCAAACTCAATTTTCTAATCAAATTAAATATTTATGAACGGATAATGGTCATGAATATTTATCTTCATCCTTATCCTTAAACCTCCCTGATCATGAGACCATTCATCAAACATCTTGTCTCGACAACCCTCAATAGAATGGCATCGCAGAGAGAAAGCACTGCCATCTTCTCGAGACTGCCCATGCTTTATTGTTTCACATGAATGCGTCACTCAACTTCTAGCTTTGCAGTGTTTATTGGTGGCAGTTTCGAGTCCAAGTATCGCACTCTACCTAACATCACTGCTAAGATTATCTGGGCCCAACAGTTACTTCAAGAGAAAGGGTTTTCAATTCGTCAATCAGCCCAAATATGGTGTGATAATCAAGCCGCGCCACAAAGTTATCAACGAATCATGCCTTCCATGGATACACTTTCACTACTCCAAGCTTGGATCGCACAATATATACATCACTGCTTGAGGGGGGGTTTCTCTGTATCTTTTGGGTGTTATTGCATGAGATAGATTAGTGGGCTAAGCCCATATTACTATTATTATTATTTGAGTCCCACATGGGTGGATGTTCCCTTTCCAACCTCTTATGAGGTAGGGGATTTCATTAAACAGTAAAAAGTTGACAATAAACAACAGTCTTGGAAATAAATGACTTTGAACAATAAGGGGAAGAATATAGGAACATTAAATATAGGATTAAAAATGATTGCAAAAAAAATGACCTTGCATCTCAGACATCATTTAGAACAAATAAGATTTTTTCCTCAGCAGTCCACCCAATGTTAAAAAAGAACACCCTTTCCTAAATGCACACAAGTTTATTACTCAAGCAAACAAATCATCAGAATATAGAAGAAATAAAATAAAACAAAATTTAGGCCCAAAATGTAATTTAAAATACAGTGATTTAGGAAAAGCTGACACATACATGATTGCTCTTCATTTGAGCAAGTGCTCCTTTGAGGGTCTCTGCAGCAGCTCTGAGGCGAGCTGCTTCGCCACTGGAAGCTGCATCCATCTCTGCAATTTTTGATTCCTTCTCAGCAACTAGAACCTAAAATCATCCAGAATATACTCATGAGTTAATACATCCAATCTACCATTTTGTGTAACATCAATGGCGAGGATGAAGCACACAATTCCTCGATATTGTTGTTGTTGTAGACTGTTATGCCAACAAGTTAAAAACACAGCAAAGTATAAAACCACCTCTCACCTGCAGAGAAGATATTGCCTCAGTTGCTCTGGTTCTATCTGATAATGCATCAGAAATTTGAGCTTCCAAGCTCTCAATATTCTGGAGAGTGAAGAATAAGGTCAAAAGGCTTGGAATATTTCAAAAAGAAAACTAAGGCCCAGTTAAGTGTGGGGAATGGTGATCGGAGGAAATGTCAATTCCCACAATCTTTTAATGTTGTCTGTTTGGTTGGTTAATATGGATTCCCTCAGGAATCCAGATTACCAGATTTTAGGCCTTGTTTGGCTGACGGAAATGAAATATAAGAAAATGGAGGGAAAGGAAAAGAGTGGAATGGAAAGGGAAAAAATGAAAGAATGAAAGAATGATGCTTGGTTATTGATGGAAAGGAAAGCAATTTAATATAATTAAATATTAATAAAAATATATTATCAATATTATAATAATGAATGGAAAATATAAGATCCATTACATCCGCTACCGCAGAACACAATGCAAAGGAAAGAAATTGCAGGCCCGGGGACTTGACCCCATGACCTGCCCCTCACCCCCCCCCCCAAACCTTACCACCCCACCACCAATGGTGGGGCATAATGAATGGAAAATATAAATTAAATAAAAAAGATATTTTCTTCCAACAATTTTCCCTCAGCTTCCTCCCATATTTGGGAGGGAACAGTTTCAGTCATTTGAAGGAAAACTAGGTTTTCCATGGAAAGCACAAACACATCCACCAAGGGAAACATCCTTTGCTTCCCAACCCACCCCCCCACAATCCCTCCAACCAAACAGGGCCTCAAGGAATACAGATTCCTTCACAGGATGGAAGGAATCTTGACTCCTTAGGTCGGAAACATTTTAAAATAATAAAATAAAATAAAATAAAAAATGATAAGTGATAAAATGATAAAATAGATAAGAAAAGAATGAAAAATAATATTGTTAATGCGTACCAAATGCCATTCTTCAACCTTACATTTTATTCCATTCCATTATGTTCATTCCATTCCACTCCAAACCATTAGTAAATTCATACCAAATGGGGCCTACTACAGTGTAAGATGGATCTCAGTGCATGAGACACCATATCAGGAGATGGTCATTTATCATACAACCGTTGCTTTGATTTATGAAAAGGGGCTTCTCACAACTCAAACCCATGAACTTTTAATTGCAAGGAACAACCTTGCAGGCTGTGTTTGGGCTCACCCACAAAACAAAATTTGGAATACTACTTCAAAACTACCTTCTGATGTTTAGCAGAAAGTTCAGTCATTGATGACTGTCTTTTTTCTTCTGCTGCGTGTAATAGCTCTTTCATGTCTTCCAGCATCTGCAAATACCAATAAATCTTGTAAATTTGAAGCAATATGCATTGCCTTCATCAAAATTATTAAAAATTATAAAAACATATGAGTATGTATGCATGCAGTTCTTTTACTTCCATTGATGTGATCCATTGGAATATATGTTATTATTCACAAATGATGTTACAGAATGAAAAACAAAATGAGATCAGTTCTCCGTTAATCTTTCAAAATCCCACAAATAAATCATTTATATTGTACCTTTTCTTTCTCCATAATTGAATGTTGCAGTGCCTTGTTAGCGTTGTCTTTAGCTTCTAATGAGCGCCTCAGTTCTTCAATAATATCACTCAGCCTGGTCAATTTATTTTTATGATTATGTATGGAAATGCATAAAGGTCACATTCATTGGTAAAACAAATAACTAAAAACTATAGAACGCATGGAACATGCAAAAATAAATACAAAATAATTCATATGAAATTAACATGAACTTCAATGAAATTGAACTAAGTTCCGTTTGTTCATAGATTCGATCAGTGACATCCACGTTTTGCCCACCCTTTCCTAATCAAGGGTAACAGATATTTTCTCCTTTATGTTTTAGGTTAAAATCCATTATCACAACATTTATACATATTCTACCTAGAATTAAATTTTATATCCATATAGGAAATTGGAGATCTCAAAAATGGCATACCAGCCTGAAGAAAGACAAGGGAGATTAGAGATAAAATTGGAGATGGGTAAAAGCAAAAAAGGTGATTACAGTGCATTGAGTTTTGACCTAACAGATTTCATATAATAGCATAACAAAAAACAAAAAATATTTATACAACACAAGGAATGTACTTGTTGTTTGCACTTCGCAGTTGTTGCCTGTCCGCATCAATTGCTTTCAATGCTTCACTCGCTTGCTGTTGTGAGCGCTCCAACTCTTGCTGAAATTGTTCCTTTTGGGATAATGCTCGCTCAGCTCTTTCATTCACTTCTTGAAATTGGGCTCCGATATCATCTTTTTCCTGAAGATCACAATCGCAAAGGAATATTTGAACATTATTAACAAGTAAAGTCAGGCTTCCCCGCTATATGTTTGAAGGCTGGTATTGTTTATTTAGGAGGAGAGGGCTTGTTTGTTTTTCATTTATTTCCCTATGTACTATTAGTGGCTGCCCGTACTAGATCAAGGTGTATTATCTACTGTTTCCTTTGGGGCTATGCCTCTTTTCATTTTTTTTTAACAAAATCCCTTTTACATCTTACAAACCCTCATCTTAGCATTCTTTGTCGATATTAGTAAGAAGAAGAGGAAGGGTAGGGGATAAATGTTGCTAGGTTTCTTAGGATCAAACAACATTCGTTTAACACAGTAGAAGCCATAAGAAACCCATAATCCCAAGATCTACCATGCATGAATACCCGAAACCATGTTGTATATAAAATGAAGAAACTGTTGTGTACCTTACACCAGTGATCGCTGCAGCTTCATCTTCATTCACGGTGCTTGAAGAAGATCACTTGAAAGGCACCCATCAGACTCCCTTCTCCATGGTGTATCCATCGGTTGAAAGAAGCATCCGACATTCGGGTGAGATTCTTCTTCTCACCATGACATGCTAGTGCCTCACTAAGTAAAGGTGGAATGAGAAGAGAGCTTCGGGATTGTTGGAGTCTGCATCCCACATCGGACTTGAGGTCCGGTGTGGTCTTTATTATTTGTTATAAATACACCCCAAGGGCTCCTTTGGAGAGAAACCTTGGGGGTTCGGTCTCTCTTATTTTCCCAATCTACATGGTATCAGAGGGAAGCTAATCCCGACCCCCCTCCCATCTTTTTTTTTATTCTTCTCTAGGGTTACATTTTTTTTCCCCCGTGGGGGGCGGCGGCCTCAAAGCCCCGTAGGGTTACCGCCGCCGCCCCTCCGCCTCTGCCCTGCGCGGCTCCCAGGTGGGTCTCCCTTCCCGGCGCGCAGGCTCTCCCCACCGGCGCCCGCTCCTCCTGCGCACATTCTCGCGCCGCCCTCTCCAGGCGGCCCTCTCTATCGGCGCGGCTCTTCTCCCGGCGGTGCTTCTCCCCGCGCGACGGCCTCGTCTGGCCGGTCTGCGTGGTCATCTGTTGCGCCCGCAACATCTTCCATCCATCATCCTGCGGGGGAGCTTCGATCGTGAGGGGGAGCAGCAACTTTTGCAGCTTTCTTTTTATTTCGTCATGTTTTGTCATCAAGCTGAGTATGTCCAGCTTGAGGGGGAGTGTTAGCGTATGTTTTATTGTTTTCTTTTCATTATGTGTCCAAGCTAGGTTCACCTAGCTTGAGGGGGAGTGTTGGAGTCTGCATCCCACATCGGACTTGAGGTCCGGTGTGGTCTTTATTATTTGTTATAAATACACCCCAAGGGCTCCTTTGGAGAGAAACCTTGGGGGTTCGGTCTCTCTTATTTTCCCAATCTACAGGGATAAAAGGAGAATCAGATAAGAGATTCCCAAGGTTCGCACACCCAAACCATGGCCTTCAGGCCTCCTTTATCTCAAGGATACTCCTCGAATGTCATTCAATTACTCATGATTTACAACGCATGAGAAAATGGCTTCAACCAATTATAAATTCATCATATGAATGGAACTTTCCCCCATGTGTTTTATCTTATGAAAAGCTTGTTAATGATAGCTAGTGGAAGAGATTCAAACGTTAACACATTAACGTTTCGTTGCCACTAAATCGTAAGACGCAACCAAGTTGTACAATATGACTTGATGCATTGCAATTATCACCGTATCATGCGGTGCAATATGGTCAAAGCAATGGCATGTTATCTTATAACATGTCATACGATATGCCTATATCATCTCGTACGATATGACCAAATGCATCACATGCATAAGGGTTTTAAAGCATATCTTCTTCAATCTCCCACTTGCGTTGAAGTCTCATATACTTGTCATTTCACCTTAAATTATATCCAGATATGTAGAAGACAGAAGACGAGTGTAGGAGGCGAATTCCCCTTATCTCAATGTGAGGTGGGGACATTCTTTTATAGATGAGTAAAATGGAATACATGGTGGAGTATTCCGATGTAGGACTCAGAAATACCCAATATAATAAAACTGGGTTTAACACTCCCCTTCAAGCTGGACATGCCCAACTTGGACCAAGAGTCCCACAAAAGAAAGACGACAGCGAACAAGACGATACACACTCCCCTTCAAGCTGGGTTGTTGATGCTGTGGATACCCAGCTTGGTACTGAGAGAGTTCAGACAAGCTCCCGGGAGGCCTTTTGTGAAGATGTCGGCAAGCTGATCCGTCGTCGGAATGTGGCCGACACTGATATGGTTCTGCTCGAGATGATGACGAAGAAAATGGCAGTCCACCTAGATATGCTTCGTTCGTTCATGGAAGACAGGATTCGAAGCAATCTTCGTTGCCGCCTGATTTTTACACCAGATATGAGCAAACGTCTGCGATGGGAAGCCAAGCTCATGGAGGAAACGACGAAGCCAGAGGATCTCAGTAGTGACTGTGGTCATGGCACGGTATTCAGACTCTGCCCAAGATCTGGAGACGACAGTCTACTTCTTGTTGCGCCAAAAGATGGGGTTACCAGCAAAGAAAACGGCAAACCCATAAGTAGGCTTGCAAGTAGCAAGTCAACCATCATAGTCTGCATCACAGAAGGCCTCAACATTCATATGAGCGTGATGTGAGTACTGAAGACCACGGGCGGGGTCTTTCTTGATATACTTGGCAATGCGCAGGATAGCATCCCACTGAGATTTGGTCGAATGCTCTATGAACTGGCTTACTTTGCCAACAGCGCAGGCAATGTCCGGTCGTGTCATGGTAAGGTAATTGAGTTTGCCCACCAGACGACAATAGCTTTCTGGGTGAGGAAAGGGTGTCGTGTCGTCATAGAGAGAACGTTCCCCAGGCTCAAGAGAAGTGTCCACGGTAGTTGCCTGACACAAACCCGCATCCTGCAAGATATCCATGGCATAATTCCGTTGACAGAGAGAGATGGTGTCCGTAGAATGGGAAACCTCGATGTCAAGGAAGTATATGAGAGGACCGAGATCTTTGGTGTGGAAGTGGTGGTGAAGATGCCCCTTGAGTTGGGCGATTCCAGTGGAGTCGCTCCCGGTGATGATGATGTCATCAACATATACCACCAGCAGGATGCGGCCATTGAACGTCATGCAGTAGAAGACGGTGTGGTCCTTCATACTGCGAGAGAGTCCAAAGGCGGTGACGACGATGCTGAAGTGGTCAAACCAAGCGCGAGGAGACTGCTTGAGACCATAAAGAGAGCGACGAAATTGACAAACATGAGAGTCGGCCCTGGAGGCACGAAATTCTGGGGGCTGCTGCAGATATATCTCTTCTTCAAGAAAATCATGGAGAAAGGCATTTTTGACATCCAGTTGATGAAGCGGCCAGTGATGATGAGCAGCCAGAGAGATGGATAATCGAGCGGATGTCATCTTTGCAACCGGAGAGAAGGTATCAAAATAGTCGATATCATATGTCTGAGCAAAGCCCTTTGCCACAAGTCGGGCTTTGAGACAATGGAGAGTGTCATCGGCATTCAAACGGGCCGTATAAATCCATTTGTTGTTGACCGCATGTTTGCCTGCGAGAAGGGGAACCAGATCCCAAGTATGATTGTCGTCTAAAGCCTGCAATTCATCCCGCATCGCTTGCAGCCACCCCGGGTGAGATTTGGCATCGCCAACTGTGCGGGGAATAGAAATCGTCTCCAGAGATGACAAATCTCTGTATGAAGATGTAAAAAGAGTAGTCTGGCAAGAACGAATACCTTTCCGGAGTGCAATGGGCAAGACGTCCGGTGCCGGTGCAGGAGCATCGGACAAAGCTGGGACGATGGTTGGCCTGGACGGGAGGCACAGTCGATGGGCAACGGGGGTAAACCGTACCAAAACGATGATCAGCAGGGGAGACACCAGAGGATGGATGGATGAGGAGAGGAAAACAATCATCGATGTCAGTGTCTGGATGGGGAGAGGGAAGTGAGAATGGAGAGCTCTCAACAAACGAGACGTCAGCAGAGATAATATACCGTTATAAGTCTGGAGAGAATCATCGGTATCCGCGCTGAGTGCGTGAATATCCGAGAAATATGCAGCGGAGGGATTTGGGAGAGAGCTTGGAGAGGTCAGGACGAGTGTCACAGACATAACAGAGACATCCAAACACACGGAGTGGAAGTGAGTGAGGAGGGAGAGAGCATAACAGAGTCCGAAAAGGAGTCTCCCCCAGAAAGATAGAAAAAGGAAGACGATTGAGGAGGTATGTAGCAGTAAGGATGGCATCTCCCCAAAAGAGAAGGGGCACCTGTCGGTGGAAGAGAAGGGCACGAGCAGTCTCCAGAATATGTCGGTATTTCCGCTCGGCCACTCCATTCTGCTGGGGTGTATCAGGACAGGAGGTCTGATGGGGGCGGGGGTTTCTCGAGGTGGGAGTCGAGGTTCGTGCCTGTGAGTGACATCAACACCGTCTTTCGCAATACCGAGAAATTGGTTGAGTCGAGCCGCTCATCAACCAAGCGGGTGGAGGCGGTGATCAACGGAGGCAGAACCGAAGGTGCGGCCAAAGGTGCGGCCGAAGTGTGGCCGAAGGTTCGGCCATTGGAAGGGCGGGGCCGGGACGTGCCGAGGAGAGCGGGACGAGGGCTGGGATGTGAAATCAGAGAGCCACGGGAGGGCGGAGCCGGAAAAATACAGCGGGAGGCAGGGCTGGTCGCGAAGCCGGGAGTCCGCGAGCAGGCGAGTCCGGGAGAGCACCTAGGGAGGCGAGCCAGGAAGCGCCACAGGAGGCGGGGTCGGGAGCCGCAACGGGGGGCAGGGCCGAGACACTGCCGAGAAGCCACTGGTGGGCAGGATCGGGAGGCGGGGGCCGAACGCGGGGCCGGGAGGCCGCTGGAAGGCGGGGGCCGAGAACGAAGCCGAGAGGGGCGTCGGAGGCGGGCGACGTCGTAGGAGAGCGCGAGCTAGCGGGGACCGGGAAGCCGCGGGAGGGCGGGCGGTGGCCGGTCACGGAGTCGGGAGGGGCGGCGTCGAGCGGGAGCTGCGCGCGAGGAGGCGGGGAGGCGGAGCAGAGGGTTCCGCCTGGAGCGGGAGTCGCGCGCGTGGAGGCGGAGCGGAGGGTTCCACCTGGAGAGGGGTGGAGCCGCAACGGAGGCGGGGATCCGGGATCCGAGATCCGCGATGGACAAGGAGGGAGGCGGGCAAGTCGGCGCCGCCGGAGGGGGGCGGGAGATGCCGCCGCAGAGGTGTTGGGGGTCGGCGGGAGGGTGCTGCTAGGGCGGGAGGGCTCCAGCGGGAAGGACGGAGGGCCGCCTGGAGGGAGGGAGGGAAATATTATCGGGAAAATCCCTCTGATACTATGTAGAAGACGAATGTAGAAGACGAATTCCCCTTACCTCAATGTGAGGTGGGGACATTCTTTTATAGATGAGTAAAATGAAATACATGGTGGACTATTCCAATGTGGGACTCAGAAATACCCAATATAATAAAACTAGGTTTAACGATATACAGTAACTTGTGAAACCATATCCAAAACCACTTTTAGATATCTTCCAAACCACTTTTGAAAAATTATCATTAACATCACCGCGCATCATATCAAATGCAATACATTGTGATTACTCATCCAAAACTCCTTTTGGATGAACTCTAAAACATTTTTACAGAAACTCTCTTAAGTCAAACTCAATCTTCATTCAGTCAACCACAAAGTGTGACCCCATGGACTTTTATAGCGTTGACAATAAATATAAATCACTAAATCCATAAATGTAAACAAAGAGGAGTCTCTAGCAAAGATTATTACTACTACAAAGAGATATATCATGATCTTCATTAAACACGTGTATTTATTTACTTGTGTTCACCAACTGCATCACATGCAAGCATGCATTTTTATATGATTATTTTGTCCAAGACATCGAGTGATCATGGAGCATAAATTATGTCAATCTCGTATAGCCCCCTCATACGTTTTCGACTCTCCAAGTATAGACTGATCAGGTCGATGAAATACATCACATGTCATTCGCCATTATATATGAGCACATCGCATGCCCCTCACCCGATAATCACATCACATGTACCAAGTACGGTCGTACACTTCCTCTGTCTATCTCAATCGAAGATCCAAATGTCATACTCATCATACGAGAGAACAAATCTCATCTTGGTTAAGCTCCAACCAACGACCCTAATTAGTTAAGCCTCAAGGATTGCATAAGAAATGTATCAATGCATGAAGATTCTCATGCTAGGTATTTCGTCAACCTCGGGTATTGGGGACTCCAAATATGAACCATGCACCTCTAGTATACCAAAGACATAGTGTATGACACTCCATGTGGTATATACTTAGTGGATCATCCAGCGCACAAAACTCGTTTTGTGCCTCATGAGCATATTTTGTATCCCGATACAAAAATCGTACTCGCGCTAACTTTAACATTTCGTCATAACCTATAATACTCAATAACGAATATCGATTAGGGATAACTCAAAATCGTACTTTGAAAGGTCAATTATCATTTCAGTTCACAATATATTTATCTATATATATACATATGCAATCAACATGAAAGAATAATAAAGCGAAGATCGTCTTTCGTATAACGTGATACATTTTATATTTTTAAACTCCTTTAAGAATGTTTAACAAAACCATACACAAGCACATGTCTAACATATCACATATGATAAACTGTCAAATCAACCTTATGTTTGGTGCACTTTTATGGGTTTTGTTAAATGCGTTACATCTCTGTAATTCCTGCCACAATCACTATATGACCACTTGATAAAACTCTTTCATTGAACTCTTTAGTAACATCCATGAAGCAAGCTAATTTGAATAGTGGTGAGACTTAGGAATCATATTCCTAACGTTCCTTGAACATATTCAAACTCCTTAACTTCACAACATCAAATGTTACGATGTTAATAACTCTCGTTGTCCACTTAGAATTCTTTCTAACACATCGTCATCATTCTTGTAACCCTTTCCATCAAACTTTTTCCTTGAAATCTAATTTAATTATTTACATTATTAATTCACCCAACACATCCTAAACTCTTTTAGGATAAGGTGACATTCACTTTGTATTTTGACTGGCATGGTCTTTTATTTATTAATTTTGAACTTCTTAAGTCCAAACATACTCTCAATAGCTTCTTAGACACTATCTTCTCTTCAGAATATCATGCTAAATTATACAAACTTCTTTGTGTTGGGATGTTGGTCAAAACCCCTTTGGAGGTGCGGATTGCGTTTGTTAACAAATTCAAGAAGGGTGTTCAAGTGATGCTTGGAGGATTGTTATGGATTCATGTTAATCCATCCTTGCTATGAAGTGTTTGGAAGTTGTTGAAGAAGAGATTTGTCTTAAAGACAGACCCCACACCGCAGAGCCTGCTTCACACTGTAGGATGTGTTGTCTTTGGGAAGTCAGCACCACAGTGCAATCGGCTATGTCATAGAGGAGATCATGATAGACTACAAAGGGTCACTTCAAATGTTGTCCACGCCACAGTCTACCTGGTTGCGTCCCAATGAAGGTTAGAAGGCTCCAAAAATATGGTCAAACCCACTCAAGGCCAACACCCGAGCAGCCTCCAAACAAGCTGGTGGCCAAGCTTAGGCACCACATAGTCGAGCGGGCCGACAGGGAGTGTGTGCATGTGATCACCTGTGCGTGTAGGCACAGGTGTGGGTGAAGGCGGGACACGGCGTAGGGCGGCACCGTGGTGAAGTGGTCATGGCATGGGTCAATACCACGGGAGTTTTTTTTTAACTGATACTGATATAGAGCAGGATTTCCGAAAGGAGGTCTGATGTGGGATTCAAAGTTTTCATGTCACGCTGCAGTCAAATAAACCACGATGTGGGGGCCTTTCGAAGGGAGTTTTGATAAAGTTCCGTGCCACTAGAAATTTCTGGGTGTCCACGTCGTGGATAGATTGTTGCACCACAGTCCCGTTGGATGAAAGAGGAAGCCACGCCGTAGTGGAAGGGGTGATGCCACAAAGTGTTCGGTGAGTCAAGAGGAGATAAGGAGGATGTGTGGGGATCGTGGGAGAATTAAAGGGCGAATGGTTTTTGTGGATCTGGTCAACTGCAGGTGCCCACGCCGTAGTATGTAAGACCACACCGCAATAAAAACTGAGGAAAGGAAGATTGTACCGTAGTGGAGGTAACCACATCGTAGTATATGCAAAGAGGAGAATGTTTCACCATAGAATAACAGACCGAGCCACAACCAGGTAGTTTCAGTCAACTGTTAGTTTCTGCCAGAAACTGAAAAAGGGGGTTATTACTTGGATCTCCGGGTGCCTAATTCGGATTTAATGGCACATTATGATCTCATTAATCACAGGGGACACTTGGCACAATCCTAGGAAAAGGAGGTTCAATCTTAACCGTTGGATTGAAATTAATTGAAAAGAGGGTCTCCAAAAAGGAGGAAAACTTCAGAAGAGATCTCAAGGGTCTTTACTGGAAGACACGAAGCAAGGAGGAATTTCCAGGAGCTTTATCGCGCTAAAACACCATCAATGAGTCCGCTCCTTTGTGTAAACCAAACGAAGCAGTGCACTCTATTGTTTTGGTGCATCGACACGTCGTTGATTACATGCTCCTTAGACTAGCCCAGTTAGGGTGAACAAGTAAAATTCTTTGTGTGCCATTTTTTTGATTTCATCGCTTTTCAAGAGAAAGGGAGAGAAATGAGTGTTCCTCGCATCGAGAAAACAAGATAGTGATCAAGGGATTCAAGGGTTAATAACTGTGTTACCCTGATTCACCCCCCCCCTCAGGGTGATTCCCTTGACACCCACTCATCCAGGCATTGTGTTTGCCACATGTCAAGCTGCAAGATATCAGAGTTGTCTTAAGGAAAGTCACATGAAAGTTGTGAGATGGATACTTTGATATATTTATCATACAGCGGATTATGGGTTGTACTATTGCAAAAATTCACACCACCAATTGGTGGGCTATACAGATGTCGATTGGGCAGGTTCGGTGGATGACCGAAAATCTACCTTAAGAGGTGTGTTCTACACTGGCAGCTCTTGCATTTCTTGGCAAAGAAGTAGGACTGCGTATCCTTAAGCACTGTAGAGGGGGAATATGTGGCGGCAACTCAAGCATGTACTCAGTTGATATGGATGCAAAAACAGCTTGAAGACATTGGTATTGATGTGATATCTCCGATTCCGATAATGTGTGACAACTCTAGTGCTATAAACATCGGCAAAAATCTCATTCAACACTCGAGGATGAAGCACATCGAAATAAAGAGTCATTTCTTAGAGAAGGTAGAGCAACAGGTTATCGGGATAGAGTATGTGCCAACACGGGATCAAGTTGTAGATGTCATAACAAAATCTTTACCAAAACTGAATTTTGAACGAAATTGGTTGGCTCTTGGAGTCCAACCAAATCTCTCTCTTTAGATGGACTAGGAGACAGGACCCCCACTCCCCCATAGGAATTGCTTCCAGAGCAAGGTATGCATTATTCACTCTGCTCATGTTAAGTGTTTCTGACTCAAGTGATTTTTGGGTTTCTTGACGGGGGGGGAGATATGTTTGAAAAACGGGGAGAATAACCTCTTGGGGGGTGCTTTGTTGTATATTTGGGGGTTAAAGGCATGTGATGGAGGTTTGCGACTTGAAATGCAATGATGTGTTATCATGTGAGAATTCTTTCATTTAACTCTTTTTTCTCACATTGAGTGTTGTCCCCCGTGAGGTTAGAGTTTATGATCGACGAATCATTGGTGCACTATTTGGAGGCAAAGGATCAACAAGCTGTTCGGGTGTGGTTTGTGCAAAGACAGAAGTGAAGTGATTTTGTTTTGTTTTGTTTTGTTTGGAACTGCCAACAAATCCAAAGGGAGAGATTGTGGGTCAAAACCCCGTTGGAGGTTTGTGCGGATTGTGTTTGTTGACAAGTTCAAGAAGAGTGCTCAAGTGATACTTGGGGATTGTTATGGATTCATGTTAATCTATCCTTGCTATGAAGTGTTTGGAAGTTGTTTAAGAAGAGATTTGTCTAGAAGACAGACCCCACGCCGCAAACCCTGCTTCACGCTGTAGGATGCGTTGTCTTTGGGAAGTCTGCATCGTAGTGCAATCAGCTATGCCATAAAAGAGATCATGGCAGACTATAAAGGGTCACTTCATATGTTGTCCACGCCTCAGTCTACCTGGTTGTGCCGCAATGAAAGCTAGGGGGTTTCAAAAATATGGCCAAGCCCACTTGAGGCCAGCACCCGAGCAGCCTCCAGACAAGCTGGTGGCCGAGCACAAGCACCACATTGCTGAGCGGGCCGGCAAGGAGTGTGTGCATGTGAGCACCCGTGCGTGTAGGCACAAGTGTGTGTGAAGGCGGCGCCGCGGTGAAGTGGTCGTGGCACGGGTCGGTACCACGAGAGTTTTTTTTTTTTTTTTTGAATTGATGTTGGGGCAAGGTTTATTATATAGCACAAGATTTCCATAAGGAAGTAAGTTTTCAGGCCACGCCGCAATCAAATAAACCAGTAGGGGCCTTTCGAAGGGGGTTTTGATGAAGTTCAGCGCCATTAAAAATTTTGGAGTGTCCACGTCGTGGATAGATAGCTACGCCACAGTTCTGTTGGACATAAGAGGAAGCCACGCCACAGTGGAAGTGGCTACGTCGCAATGTGTTTGGTGAGTCAAGAGGAGTTAAGGAGGACGTGCGGAGATCGTGGGAGAATTAAAGGGCGAACGGTTTTTGTGGATCTCGTCAACTGCAGGTGCCCATGTCGCAGTATGTAAGACCACACTACAGTAAAAGGTGAGGAAAGGAAGGTTGCACCGTAGTGGAGGTAACCATATCGTAGTATATGCAAAGAGGAGAATGTACGCCGTAGAATAACAGACCACGCCGCAGCCAGACAGTTTCAATTAGTTGACGATTTTGGGCAGAAACTGAAAGAGGGATATGGCTTGGATCTTCAGGTGTCTAATTCGGATTTAATAGCACATTATGATCTCATTAATCACAGGGGGCACTTGGCACAATCCTAGGAAAAGGAGGTTTAATCCTAACTGTTGGATTGAAATGAATTGAAAGGTGAATCTCCAAAAAGGAGGTAAGCCTCAGAGGAGATCTCAAGGGTTTTTGTTGGAAGACACAATGCAAGGAAGGAGGCATTTCCAGGAGCTTCATCTCATTGGAACATCATGAGAGGGTGCGAAGAGACGCACCGTGTTAAGCGTATTATCCAAATCTTAACCTTGTGAAGAAGATCAAGGAAGTTACAAAGGGAACAGTGAGTTTATCTCTTTGTCGAGAGGCAGTGATTGTTTGAACAGTGAGTTCGGATGGTCAGTGAGACCGCTCCATTTTGTAAACCAAGAAGCAGTGCGCTCTATTGTTTTGGTGCATCGACACATCATCAATTGAATGCTCTTTGGACTAGCCCGGTTATGATAAACCAAGTAAAATTCTCTATGTGCCATTTTTTTGATTTCATCGATTTTCAAGAGAAAGTAAAAGAGAGAGAAGGAGTGTTCCTCGCATCAAGAGAACAAGTTCGTGATCAAGAGATTCAATGGTTAAAATCTAGGCTACCATAATACCCTCTCAAGGTAATTCCCTTCATAAGAGACCAACATGGGAAATAACACTTCTTTCCTATTAATGGGAACATTCAACAAATAAATCATTTCATTTATATCTTATATGATATTCTATGTGTTTGGAGCAATTCTAGAAAAATAAGACTTTTTTTAAATGTGTAGCAGATAGTGGTGGAATCTCAATTTCAACAAATATCTGGATACACACTTTTATCCTAAATAAAACATTTTTATCCTTATCTTCTTCTCAAGATCCATATTTCATTAAGCAACGAATCTGTTTTTGCACTCCTCTCACCACTTAGTTATTTAGGTCATTATGTCAATCACATCATATATGACTCGTGGATGGTTGAAAGGGATAACACTTCATCCTATCCATCATATGAATAAACTCAACTTTATTTCTCTGGTAACCTAATCCGATTAGGGTCTCACGGCTAAGTGCAACTCAAAGAAAACGTCAGGAACAATCACTTAATCCTATTAGGGTCACTCATTGCTTGTTTTTCTTACACAAAATAATCCATGAGCACCCAGCTTTAGCATGAACTGCCCAGTTGGATGATCGAGGTCTTGACAAATGTCTGCTTTGGAAGGGATCTAACACTTAATATTTTTAAAGGGGATTTAACTTCACCATCTTATCTCATGTTATTCCTTTTATGTATGCATGCTTCTAAATTTAGTTTGGAATCTTATTTCTTCCACCAAATCAATATGATCAAATCATATTGATGCGTAACTCGTTACACAGCTCTTGAACAAATAAGAGTTAAGAAGGAATAAAAATAAATCAATTATCAAACCTATCATTTAACTCCTTAGATGCATGTATGATAACTTTAAACAAGAGCATACACATACTCATAATATAACAATTATATCTATCAATAAAGCAGGAAATCAATTTTAAATAAATAAACAATTCACATATTTAAACATGAGATAAATTATATATGAACAATTCATAAATAAGACAATTATAAACACTTTATAATTAAGTCATATACTATAGACATTCAAAAAATAAATAAACATTTTATATTTATTCTCAATATAAACGCTTTCATATTATACATTATATGGCATTTACTTTAAATATATGATACTAAATGAAATATAAACAATTTAATAAGACACTTAATTTGAACAATTTAAATAAAATATTATGAACAATTCATAATATTAATATAAACCCCTTTATATTATTAAGTCTTGTTTTGTGTAATTTATACATTTTATAAATTACCCTAATGATTTCAATATAAGCATTTTATATCTAAATTATAAGACATGCCATATAATTTGAAAAAAAGGTACTTTAATATTAACATTTCATATTATGGATATTTATTTATTAAATGTTTCACAAACATTTAATTAATTAATTATAAACATTTTATAATTAATCAATTTATAAACACTTATAAATTAATAAATATCCCAAAATATCTTTTTCCATAATTTATAAACATTTTATAAATTATTTAAATAAATTCATAATTAAAATTTAAGAAAAAAAAAATTAAATATATGATACTAAATGAAATATAAACAATTTAATAAGACACTTAATTTGAACAATTTAAATAAAATATTATGAACAATTCATAATATTAATATAAACCCCTTTATATTATTAAGTCTTGTTTTGTGTAATTTATACATTTTATAAATTACCCTAATGATTTCAATATAAGCATTTTATATCTAAATTATAAAACATGCCATATAATTTGAAAAAAATGTACTTTAATATTAAAATTTCATATTATGGATATTTATTTATTAAATGTTTCACAAACATTTAATTAATTAATTATAAACATTTTATAATTAATCAATTTATAAACACTTGTAAATTAATAAATATCCCAAAATATCATTTTCCATAATTTATAAACATTTTATAAATTATTTAAATAAATTCATAATTAAAATTTAAGAAAAACAAATTTTATGAGTATATCATTTTTAACAGTTCGAGGGGGGGAGTACAAAGAAACAAAGAAACTATTGTGGCTACAAGTACTCGAGGAGACTCGATCCTGAACCCCCCCACGAGACCCTCAAAGACATAACCACTGGGCGACGCCCTGGAGGCATATCATTTTTAACAATATACACTATATCGTACAAAACTATATAACGCAGCTCGCCTAAGAAAAAACAAACATTGGGTGGGTTACGTAATATTAACACGCAGTAAAGGGAATAGCGGCATATGATATACCCCCTTCGTAATATTAATACACGCTTGTCGTCCTACGTAAGAATTAACCAGTGCATCTCATACGTATGGGTGTTGCACCTTACAATATAGGAAACTACGTAGGATTAATTGAGTGTGGTAAATTTACATAAAGGTAACCAACAGCGCAAGGCAATCACAGGTTACGATAATCGGCCTTGCATAACATTAAAACAAGCGTTGTGTCGCATTAACTTGGCGGGCAAGCCCCTACACAGGATTAACTAGACGCAGCGCTAGGCATATCGCATGTAACATTAACCCTGCATTATGGTGGTCTGCGTAAAGATAAAGCACGTAGTATTTGACACGATGGCTATCGCGCGTAAGATTAATTAAGCGTTGGCGTTCACGACTTATGATAAGTCGTTGCATGGGTGTCAGCACCCGGCAATCATATTTAACGACTAGCATCGATATCGCTTTAAGCAATATGATGCTCTATTTTGTGGCATTTCTCTAGCGTCATCATACGCTTCGACTGGGCTATATCATACATTGCGATCTATCAAAAACCGAAGGTTTGAACTGTGTCGCGGCCTACAATATCTTACATCGCATGCCGCGACACAAAAGCCACAAGCCACAGAACAAATTATCAATCGTTTTTAACCGTTGTCATTATGATATCAATATAATATCATATTTTCTTTATTTTAAACATTATTTTATAAATCAAAGGATATGGCAAAGCTTCGATACCAGTACTAGTTTCCTTGTGTTGAAGTTTGCATCCCACATCAGACTTGTGATCTGATATGGTCTTTATTATTCCTTATAAAATAGCCTTAAGGCCTCCTTTAGAGATTACCTTAGGTATTCGGGTCTACCTCACTTTATCATTTTAACATGGTATCAGAGGAGGTCTAACCAATAACCCTTCTGCATATTTTTTTTCTTCTCGTCTAGGTTTCCATCGTTTTTCCCCTATGGGGGCCGGCGGCTCCCAGCCGAATTAGTCGCCCCCCCCCCCCCGTCGGCTTTCCTTTGTCCCGGCAAATCAAGCCCCGTCGGCTTTCCTCCGTCCCAGCAGCTCTCTCCCTCCCTGCGGTCCGTCGATGGCCCTCCTGCACAGCTCCTCCGCTGCGCCCCTTTCATCGTTCCTCCACAACAGCGGCTCTCCCACCCGTCAGCGCCTCCTGCGCGCAGCTCTCCCGTCTGGCACTCCGTCGAACGGACCTCTCCGATCTTGCGCGCTACAAATCTTGTCCGACGCTCCGTCAAACGAACCTCTTCGGCCCTTCCTGCGCTGTGTCGGCCCTCCCGCTTGTCGCGGCACCTCCCACCCGGCGGAACCCTCCAAGCGGACACCTCCCGGCTCGCCTTCCTCAGCGGCTTCCCTCTCCCGCAGCGACGCCTCCCGCTGCGGTCACCCGACCCCACCTCCCTCCAGCGATCGGAGGACCTTCACGCGTCGGCCTCACCTGGTGCGCTCCTCCCGACCGAACGACACCCCTACCGGACGAACCCCCATCCCGAGTGCACTCATCCCTGTCGGACGACTGCTCCGGACAACACCTCTCCCGCTTCTTCCAGGGAGCCACTTCTCCCAGTGTGGCTCCTCCCTGTGCGCGCCGACTCCAGGCGGCCCCTCTGCTCATCGAGCCGTCCAGATCTGGAGGTCAGCCTCCTCGTCAATCTCCCTCCCAGCGCTACCTCCGGCGACTGACAACCCTCTTCACCGCGTCGTCCAAATCTGGCTGCTGCCTCCCCTGCTCATCGGCCCTCTCTGTGCGTCACCTCCTCACACTGGCTCTCCTCCCCGACCAGTCTTGTCGGACCATGCCAATCGTCCCTCTTCCATCCAAGTCGCGCCTCTGCATCCGGTGCACCATTGACTGACCCTGCCTGTGCGACTTTCTCGGCGCTCCGTCGACCGGCCCCGTCTGTGCGGCTTTCCCGGCGCTACGTCGATCGGCCCCACCTGTGCGGATTTTTCGACGCTACGTCGACCGGCCCCACCAGTGCGGCAATCCTGGCGCCTCTGACGACCGGCCCGCCTGTGCAGTTTTTTCGGCACTCCATCGACCGGCACCGCTTGTGCGGCTTTACAACCAATCTTTTTCAGCAGCATCATCTATCGTCATCTTGAGCAGCATCAGTCATGGCGGTTTATCTTTTCTTTCTTTTGTCTTGTTTTGTAATCAAGCTGGGTATATCCAGTTTGAGGGGGAGTGTTTGCAGCATCTGTTGATTGATTTGTTTTTTCTTTATATGTTCAAGCTATGTACACCTAGCTTGGGGGGGAGTGTTGGAGTTTGCGTCCCACATCGGACTTGTGATCTGATATGGTCTTTATTATTCCTTATAAGATAACCTTAAGGCCTCCATTAGAGAGCCACCTTGGGTATTGAGTCTCCACTCTTTTACTTTAACATCTTAAAACCAAACGACATTCGTCTAACGGAAGCCAGAAACCCACAATCCCAAGATCTACCATGTGTGAATACCTAAAACCATGTTGTATTGAAATGAAGAAACTGATGTGTACCTTACATCAGTGATCATTGTTGCTTCATCTTCATTCACAGTGCTTGAAGAGGACCACTTGAAAAGCGGCCATCGGGGACTCCCTTCTTCGTGGTGTATCTACGGGTTGAAAGAATCACCCGACGTACAGGTGGGATCCTTCTTCGCACCAGGACATGCTAATGCCTTGCTAAGTAAAGGTGGAATAAGAAGAGAGCTTCGAGATAAAAGGCGAATCGGTTAGGAGCTTCCCAAGGTTCGCAACCATGGCCTTCACCCTCCTTTGTATAAGCCCTCGAGGACACTCCTCGAGTGTCATGCATTTACTCGTGCATTACAACGCATGAGTAAATGGCTTCGGCTAGTTATGCATTCATCATACGAATGCAACGTTCCCCCATGTGTTTTATCTTATGAAACGCTTGTTAATGATAGCTAGAGGAAGAGATTCGGGGGTTAACACATTAACGTTTGGCTGCCACTGAATCATAAGACGCAACCAAGCTGTACAATATGACTTGTTGCATCACGATTATCACCGTATCATACAGTACAATATGGCCAAGGCAGTGGCATGTTATCTTATAACAAGCCATATGATATGCCTATATCGTCTCTTACGATATGGCTAAATGCATCACATGCATAATGGCTTTAGAGCATATCTCCTTCAAATGTTTGAGACAGCAAAACAATGTGAGAGATGATCTCTCTATGACTCACATATAGCGGAAGAGCAAAATTAGAAAATGATTTATCCACCCAGGCTTTTCTATTAAGGGATGATGAGATAACTCATAGTGCCGCAATGAAAACGATGAGAATTCATATGTTTCTTTATTAAAAGAATTGAAGTAATGAAGTCACCTTTTGGACCTCTTGAATCCGCTGTTTTGCTCTTTTGTGAAGCCTGTTAAATTTGGCATCAAGTTCAGAGTACCTCTCATCACGTTCCTTGATCTCTGCATCCATCTTCAGTTGAGCTGCAAAATTAAATAATTGTATGTGTTCGAACTACAAGATCGCATAAATAATTAGATGATGATGACTATTTACCAACAATAAAGACTGCATATGAAACCACTATGTAAGCAAGCAAGAACGCATCACTTTCGAAAAAATGCTATACCGTTTCAGAAAAAAATAAAGTTAAAATGCAACAAAGAAGTTTTATGTCTTTGGGCTATTAACACTTTTAGCATTCATGGAAAAAACGGAAAAGGATTGGTAAATGATAACTTATTATCTGACCTTCATCCAATTTGACAGAAAGCTTGTGCGCTTTTGCATCAGCCTCTGAGTGAACAGCTCGTAAATGCTTCAGGGCTTCTTCTGCAGCAAAACGTGTTTGCTTTTCATCATAAAATTCTCTACTCAGAGATTCCAGCTTTTCACGGAGGACTTTAACATCAGCAAACATGGCACCTTCCTTTGAAAAAGATAAGGTTTCCACATAATGATCTTCCAAGCCCTCAAACTGAGATTTTAAGTATTCATTCTGAAAGCCTAGTTCGAGGACCATTAGAACAAATTGATCATGAGATCCACCATGAGATGGGCTTCGATAAGACAATCCATTTTCCATGATGTATCCATCGCTTCCATGGTTTGTGTTGATAGAGAGTTCCTTGGATTTCCTAGAATCGTTAAAATGGTTTTCCCGCATTGCACAAATCACTGATCCCTCCATTGACATGCCTGTGCTTTTCAAAGCCACTGTGAGGCCCCCATTGGCCAAAATCTGATAATCACAGAACATAACCCAGGAATCTATAAAATGTACAGACTAGCATGCAAGATTGTGCAAGTACAAAGAGCATGCTCCATAAAAAGTTCACAGAAGGCAGACCAACACATGTGTATATTGGAGCAGAATGTAAGCTGTTGGTCTATTAAAATTGCCCGACAGCCATTGCCCTTGAAGCAAACCATCATAAACGACTAGCCCAAAGCCAGATCTTTCAGCTGAAAGACCGCGCTTAGATTCTAATATCTCAAAGGTGAGCAGGATGCTACAATTCCCTAAAGAGATTTTTCTACCTGGGAAAACAAACAGGGTGTCCATTTTCAGGCTAGTTGTTAGAAAAGTAGACAGTTTATAGGATTCCAAGGAAAATGGGACATTTATTTTATTAAACAACCATCTTAATTGAGGCAATCTATTGATTTTGAACAAATTGGGTGAGTTGAAATAAGAGACTTATCATGGCCCTTAATCTGTGAGTCTTTCATCGAAATGCTGTCAAAAGAGTCCTGCAACTAGCTTTCTCCACTGATTCGTATATCCCAGCTTAAGGCCACAAATGAAAATAAATCCTGGATTTCTTTGTTTATTTGATTTGTGTCATCTCACTGGTGTTTTAGGGTCCATTTGACAATGCTTACTGAAAATTGCTTATACCGCTTATCACTTATGATAATCAGTTTGAAAAAAATAAGCTCTGTTTGTTCTGTTTCTAGAAAAAACACTTACATTTAAATTCCAGAAGAAAACCACTTGAATAAATGACATAAAAGCGTTTTTTCAATAAGTTATCTGGGAACACTTACAGTTAGTGATAAGTGTCATAAACAGTTTTCAATGCGTGGTGTGAACGGACATTTAAGGTCAGCAAAATCTTCAGAGTGAAGTCGGCTGCACATTCATGGCTGAACAACTGCAGACTCTAACAACTTCAACCCATGTTCCTAATTTCTAGCTTGATATTGTTAAAGCGTCAAAAGATTGTCAATCCTGCCTCCCAAAAAGCGGGCACTGCAAATATCTTCGCTTCAGCTGGAAATTTTGCAGTATTGAAGCGATTCTGGAATCAATAGAACACCCCTTTTGCGATACCTCGTGTTGGGCAGGGTTTTATTGGTAGAGATTTGAGTAAGGAACCGATCAGAGGCCCACGGATTGCCGTTTTGCAAAAATATAAATCACAATTGCGCACAGAAAAATTGGAACAAATTTGAACATGCTACGGAACGATCAGTGAACGGAACTTGGAACGCGAAACCTAAATAAAGAGGTAACCGAAGATGGTGGAATGGCTAACCTTTGCCACGCAACGGAGGATACCCGGAGATCTAACAACTCCGGGACGTGACAATATCCCAATAGAATTCTAATTCCACATTCGTATACACAAATTTCAACGAATTTGGGTTGTGAGAAATATCAGAATTCCAGGTGATGCCACCATTGATATCTGAAGATACCAAACGAGTGGAACTTTCTATATAGATGAAAATCTGCGCACTCGGGTACCGGCAAGCAGAGAGAACTCCCAGAGAACGAGAAATAGATTTTTCCATTAAATCTATTGAAAGACAGCAGATTTGGAGATAGAGTTTGAAAACGGTTATTGAAAAAAAATAAAGGAATGTCGTCATTTTATTTGTTTTGAAAATAAAATAGTTGGTATCGGTTCTAAGAATCTTTGGCAAGGGAGTTCCTTAACCTTTCAAGACTCTTCTTTGCAATTATTGTCACGTTTCAATTTTTATGTTTGAGAACGGTTATTGAAAAAAAAATAGGGTGTCGTGCTTGATTATAATCGCATGTGGTTGCGTGTAACCTGCAATAACTTTATATGATACTTGTTACCATGAGTATGTCCATAGCTTGTTTGTTCATGTTTGATGTTGATTACATGCATCATATGTTGCTACTTTACTCATAATGATATGTTACGGTTGTGTGTTTTGTTATGTTTTGCGTGTCTTCGGAGGTATTGTTCTTGGTGTTCAAAGTAAGTGGAATGTCGTGATATGTTTATCCCATAAAGGGGGAGTGCGCACGACTTGTGAGGATGGATCTAAGCACATGGTAGAGATACGATGATGCCTTGTGGATGTCATGTAGCACATTCGATGTATAGCGGATGTCAAATAGTATATTAATTGATGCCTAGTAGATGTTGAGTAGCACGATCACTAGATGTCTAGTGGATGCCAAGGACATTACTCACTTAATGCCTACTGGATGTCAAGTAGTATGTACACACGATGTCGAGCAACATGGTTACCAACCTCGTGGTTGGTTCTTGATTACTCCCAAAATCTTGAAATTCCTTCTGACATTGAATTGAAGTGGGTATCGTCAGAGCTCATGCTGACTTGGTGAGCGCACATGTGCTTAGTTTTGGATTGTTGTGTTTCTTACGCAATTATTATTTATTCATGACATATACTTGTTTACATTAACACATCAGTTAAGGACGCATCAGTGGTGTCCTAATGAGTTTTATCACTCACACCATGCACGAACATTCTCAATCCGCGTGCAGACTTTATGTTTAGGGATCCGAGTAAGGGAAAGAGGCTCACGACTGATGGGTGGGCAAAGGAGCGTGAAGCTGGTAGCAGATTGGGATGGACTCCATGATTTATTTATTTATATATTTTATCCGCCGCACTTTTATGCTCTGGATTAGCTTGCCACATTAGGAACCTGCTATCTATTTATTGCACGACATGTACATCATATTCCAGTTTCCGCATGTTACTCTGATTATTTATTATATTGTTTATTTTTTTAATATTTCTGTTATGATATGATATTGAGGGTATAATATCCACATTGATGGACTTAGACTTTTGTTGCTAGTCAACAATCTCTTGCGTATGGGGAGGCGTGCATAAGTTCATGCGACCCTCCGACTCGGACTCGGTGGTTCGGGTCAAGGTGTTACAAAATGACAATGATGATGACTCATCGGTTCCCAATACAACCCTTCAAATGGCCCAACCTTTCATATTCTCCAACTTTGGAATTCCAATTGTTGGATTAGATAAGGTAGAGATTAATCTTTACCGTTGGATCATATCACATGTACTATATATATATAATTATGCGTTGATGAAATGGGTGAACTTTTTGGCTATACATTGTGTTTCATCTGCTTCTTGTTTTTCTCTTATATTTGTATTTCTATTTGTCATCATCATCATCATACGAATATTCAACGCATGTTTCATCAACGATATGCATTTCCTACGATCGATCATTTATTTTCGGTTTTGAAATTCCCCACAGTTTCAATTATCATTCGATCAATTTCACAACACGTTATCAGCATAATCATCTTCTCCACATTGTGCATCGTGACAACACTATCATCAACATAAGATATTTCTTACATGAAAAAGACATGTCTCATCCTTTTCCAAACATCCTTCTTTTGGTATGTATCTACGCGTGCACATCGACTCCACTCATTCGAAGAGCTGTATCAACATGTGAGTCTTATTTTCTACATCATATTTATTTTCCCCCTCCTGATAACATTGAAAAATATATGAATAATTTTCTCAATCTTTTATTGTGAGGAAAATAATGAGCTTCTGAAGAGCTATAATGACTCACAGCTGCTAAAATTCCAGTTCATTCCCTGAAGTGAACGTGATGGGTTAATAATTGATGTAGTCGATGTCGAGACAAACAATATTCATCAAATAAAAGAATGAAACAATGCCAACCGAAGTGGCTGAATGATGAAGATCACATACTTGTCATACATCAAAGTGTTGAAATAAATTTTACTAATCATGTCATGAAAATGATGACGACATAATAAAATTTAACATCTCTTATCTCTTTGTACACATTGAAGGTGTTAAACTTGATTATGATGTTTAAATGATTATGATGGGGATGGTATTTATTTTATTAATACACATCATCTAAAGTAGTATGAAAACATTGAATTGAATATTCATGTTATTATCTTGAAGACGTTATAAAACCTGAACAAATAATTTTATTTTATTCCCTGAAGTGTATGAGAATATTTATTGAAAAATATTTATTTTATTCCCTGAAGTGAATGAAAATATACACGATTTTATTTTAAATCAAGTTTGAAGTGAATATGATGTTTTGTGAATGATCATTGTGTTGTATTTGTTTACAAATAACAATAATAATATAACCACCCAAAGTGGTTTAATGAAAATAAACATTTAAAGAGCTCAATGGATTTCAATAATGAATATAAAATAATGCACCCCTGAAGGATGATGTGAAAATAATGTCATTTGACATTATAATAAAAAACATCTTTGCTTATCAATTACTGCTCTTGTTTTACCAATATCAAATAAAGGCATTATCATTTATCATGTGTTTATGGATTATTAATACGATCTCATATAATTCGTTTCATATTATCCCCTGAAGTGAATATTATTCCTTTTATAGTTCATAGATGAGATAACAAAATTATATTACCGTTATATTCTAATATATTTTATAAAAAACGATTTTACCACTTGAAGTGGTTAAACAATGGTCATCATGATAAATAAAATTAGTAATTAATTCATTCCTCGATGTGAACGTAATCATATTATTTCATTCCTCAAAGAGAATAAAATTATTCATGAAAAAATTGATATGATTTGTGCTACTCATACTTAAAATTTTATTATAAATGTTTGAGAGTTGATGAAATTTAATCAATTGATTTATCCTTCATTTGGTAAAGTGATTGTTGTTTATGAATTATAATTATTGATAGTGATGAGGTGTGTGTTGTGAATTAATAAGTTTACTTCACATTGGCTATTTCTACCACATTGTCACAACCCCCTCCCTCCAAAGGCATCTATTTTGGGCCGACAATAAAGGAATAGAGATAATGACCCCCCGAGTCCCGCCTCCAGTAGGCCCCGGGTTGATGATTGGTATTGAGGATATAAAAATATCACATATGGGAGGCATTACCCTCTACATAAAGAAAAGTAGGATTAGGAGATGGGATATCAACTACCAAACAACTCCATAACATAAGAAAGGTAAAATTCACAATATCCACAATGCATGTCATATCATATGAATACAATGGATGTCTCTAAGTAAAACATCAAAGACAATCCTACAACAATAACTTGATAATGGCTCAGACGCCCCAACCAGTAATGTCCAGCTCGGTCCTCTAAGTCCTCTTAGCAACTTGAAAAATAATTGATTTATACATAGGGTGAGCATACATGTATACTCAGTAGGATCATACCCAAAGTCTCTCATGCACATGTGAAAAGAGTATACTAATGCACTAGTGAGAAAATAACAGAACCAACAACACCTAAACAGGTCAACTAACCAATCTCATCCTCACCAAGGCACACTCACCAAATAACACATCTAAGTATAGTAATATAATAAGAATCACATCAATAAAAGGGTACCCCACACCACTTTCCCACCAGTGTGCCGCTCTCACACCCCAACGTCGTACATCCTGGTGCTCCCATCTCTTCTATATAACGATCTTTCCTGAAGACACTTGGTTCATAACATCATACCAAGCACCCCCACATGTAATTGGCCATCACATCCCACCTGAAGACACCTGGTCTATCACATCACATATCGTCCAAAGGCACCTGGGTCGTCACATCACATATTGTGAACATGAAGGACATAAACCTCATTCCCTCCTCCTACCATGTACAACCCCCATTATGAACCAAATCATCCTCTCATTAAACACAACCACAAGTTCACCACAATCCACAATCTATCACAACCCATGCATAAGAAACCCTCCTAGAAGAGAGTGTGTGACAAACCGACCCAGATACCCTCACAAACCGGTACCTAATCGATCTGTCACATACCTAAAGAGCGTTCATGATCCCCATAGACTGAAAAATAACACTCGGGCATCAAAAAAAAGAGGGAATGATTTTTTCCAACCTGAAGTAGACAACATGACACACACACACACACACGACAGGAATAAACAACAGAAGAGTAAAATAAGAAACATATTTCATATAAAAAAGGAAATAGTAGAAGCGATACAACTCAAAAGTAGATAAACAATCCCCAAGGTACAAGTCCAATAAAAAATGACAAATAAAACCAAAACAACAACTCCATGTAATAGCATGGGAAAACTCCCATCATCTAACCACTAGATACCAAGACATTATTGACAAAAACCTCACTGCCTCACTACGATGCCTTGCCTTTCCCTACAT